>CM076673.1:172993233-175683233 GCA_038501925.1 Xenopus petersii | reverse complement strand
TCTCAACTGACCAGTGGCGAAATTCCGTACAATACTCCTCAATTACTCTTTTGCCCTGACGGAGTTTACAAATCACGGGGCATTCAATCCGGGTCATCGTATAACATGTCCATGGTGGTAAGAAATGCCTCTAGGGAAAGACGGGCAGGGTCAGAGAAGGGGAATCTTATTGCCCACACTTGTGGGTCACCTTGTATTAAGGTCATAACGAACCTTACTTCATCCTCACCAGTAGGAAAATTGTGAGGGAAAAAACTGAGGTATAACTTACATGCCTCTTGAAAAACAAAAAATATACTCCTATCCCCACTAAACTTATCAGGAAAGGGGATTTTGGGGTCATGGGAAGAACCTCTATTACCCGGAGTAGATGACGGGGAAGACCCCTCAGGAATCGCAGCAGAAGATTGCTGAACTGCATCCAGCCTGTCGGAGAGGGAACGCAGTCCTTGGATAATGTAGTCCTGTTTTCCCTCTTGTTCCTCTAGACGCTGAAGGAGGGTAGAAAAAAGCAGTTCAGAGGTTTGCGGAATAGCAGGCGCTTCTTCCATTTTCTTCCGTCTCATGGGCCTGTTGTACTGTAACGTTCGGCACCCCAAATCCAGAACCAGTGCTAGGCTCCCTGGTCTCGGCTCTTGCTTCTGCCTAAAACAGCCGCATTTCACTTTGGGAGGAGCCCTCCACTAATTGGATGCCGCCAGGTCCTAATAAGAGAGGAGCAAAGCAAAAGGTGCTGGATGAGCAAAGGGGCACAATCGTTTTACCAAGGATACTGGATGGAAGACAATGCAGCTCAGAAGATAGGCCAGACAGACAAGCGTTATCAGGCAGACTGTGCCAGCGCAAGCAGAGTACAAGAATAGTCAGACAGGCCGGGTCGGTGCAGGTAGAGTTCAAGGAATGGTCACACCGGCTGGGTACTGGATTGGAGAGTGAAGAGTAGTCAGGCAGGCAAGGGTCAGCTTGGAGATGTCAGAGTAGTCAACAACAGGCAGGCAAGGGTCAAACCAGGATAATCAGAAAGGATTCACTAGAAATATGCAGGCAAAAACCATCCCAGTTGAACCTAACAACGGGCAATGTCTACTAGCCCGAATCTCCTTTTTATACTTTTGAATTTCGCGTGGCCGAGCGCACCATAGGAGAACCGGCACCAAAGGAATAGAGAGGAACCACGCGGCTGGCGTCCCTGCCGGAGGCACGGCGGGCTTCCCCGCCGGCCATTAAACCTCCAGGGTAAGGGATCCTTACACAGTGCAACTGTGTTTTATTCTAACAGTTGGCTTGAGCTAAGATGATTCATAATGCAGAGAATCACCATTGATTTTATTGGCTTGTTCTTATGTTTTGGAATCTAGCACTAGCAATGAGTAGGGTTCCACAGCCATCAGTGTTAGGGAGATATGGGCCTAATTGGTAATCCAGAACTGTGTTTGATAATTTAGCTTTTGAACATTTAGATAAAAGACCACCCTAGAATGTTCTGTTATTTGCGTAAATAAGACAAAGTTCTCTCTCTTTTGATAGAAGTTGGCTATTATTCTGGAATTTTGTTTTTTCCATGTGATTTACAAAAAAAAGCTTTATATGTGCCATGCTCTGAGCTAATGTTTGTGTCCTCAAGGTGTCGGTGTTGTGTATGTTTGGAGCTGTCTCTTCTGTGCCAAGGAAAGTCTTTCCTCCACTAATCTGTTTTCAAGCCCAGGGGCAAAGTAATACATTTACTTGTTAAACAATCTGAAACACTTATTGCATGCTGAGAAAAATATACATTGAATGGGCAAAGTAGGTAATTTCTAAATTAGCAACCCCTAGTATTACCTTTTCTGTTGTTTAAAAAACTTACAAAGCAGTACATTATTGTAGCAACAAGATCACATAGGCTTATCCATTGGCAACAAACTCTGTGTGATAAATCCTGGTTTTGTTAGTTATTTTATATCTATTTATTGCTTAAGCTGATGTAGATATTCACAATTTGACCAAAATACTAAATGAAACAACAGTATAAGGGCTGAACTATGGAAGAAGAGGCTCCAGCATTGAAGGCAATGCCTTCCAATCTGCCCTAATCTGCAGTTAACAGTACAAACCCTTACAGAACCATCAGCTGGTTGTGATAACCACCAATTACACATCATTCTTGCAAAAGTTAAAAAAAAATAGTTTGAATTCAAGACCAGGCATGGATTACCACTTTTCACAAAATGTAATTATGATGTATATCAGCTTGTGCCTCTATGCAGGAGCAAGTACATATATGAACACTAGTAAATACATATAGCTACCATTTTTTTCCACGGATGTAACCCATTAGCACCAAGTGATTAGAGCACCTGGGCTGCGATGTGCATTGGCTCTCCAAAAGTGACACAATTCCCAGTGTTCCAAAAGGTTGCTAAACTGCAGAAAAAAATGCACAGGTATTTATGAAATGTCATAGCCAGATCTCTGTTATCCGTTTATCAAGTTGCTGAATGCCATAAGAGAGACATATTCCTGCAGAAGGTGGGCACCCACAATGTGCTTCCTATATAGACTAAGTATGTAAGCATTTTATGGAAAGGAAGGATAAAAGGGATACTTCAGATATAAGGAAAAGTGTTGCTTTCACCTGAAAAAGGGAGACACAGTTGCTCCAAAATACCAGCTATTCAATACAATGTTTTATTTTTATATATAAAATCTTAGTGTCCTGGAATTTTTTTTGCAAAATTGGATACATGAGATTGATGAGATCTTAGTCCATTGAGCACCAGATCATGTTGATTGTTTCAGCTGAGTGCCGTGCTTCTACAAGCTAATGGGGATCTTAGCACAATGGTGCGAGTGGAAATGCTTTTGTGTAATGATGACCCGTGGGAGGTACTCAGCACAGAGAGACCAGAAAACAATCCTGAGGATTTGGATAAAAGAAACAGACAGGCTAAAGCAGTTATAAGCCTACTGGTGGAAGATGATCAACTGATTCACATCAAGAAAGAATCTACAGCAAAAGGTATGTGGAATGCACTGCAGGCACTCCATGAGAGATCAAACAGTAAACTGTACCTGCTGCGTAAGCTATACAGCATGAGACTGCAGAAAAATCAGGAAATGCAGGAACATTTAAATGCAACTTTAGAAATTGCAGCTCAGCTCAGAGGAATTGGAGAGGGAATTAAAGACAGGCATTTAGCAGCTCTCCTTCTATACAGCCTTCCTGAATCATATAGCCCTCTTATAAATGCCATTGCAGTCAGAGTCGGAAATAATCGCAGAAAGGAAAACAGAGCTGTGAAAGAAACTATAGCACCAGAAACAGCTCTTAAAGCTGGAATAATTGCAAAAGGAGATGCACAGAGCAAAGTGTGTTTTCTCTGTAAAAAGCCAGGCCATTTAAATAAAGGCTGCTTTATATGGAAAAATTAACAAAAACATGCAGTGGCAAAGACAGCAAATGAAATTGCAAAGGGTGTTGTACATAAAAGTCCAGATAGTATAGATACACAGTGGAGTGGATGTTTCCAGCTTACTCAAGATAACTGCTCATCAAACTGGTGTATTGACTCAGGAGCAACGAGTCACATGGCAAGTGATAAGCATTTCTTCGATCAAATAGACTGTGATACAAATACAAAAGTGTTCCTTGCAAATGGGGACAATATCACTGTGAAAGGAATAGGTCAAGGCTATGTGAACTGTGTCACAAGCACAGGACAAAAACATAATATACTTGTGAAGGATGTACTGTATGTTCCAGAATTAGAGGGGAGACTCCTATCAGTGCAATATTTAACAAATGCAGGGTGCTCTGTTCATTTTAAAGGTAAAGTATGCATAATTCAGAATGGTTCCGAAATTATAGCTGAGGGAACAGCAGACACCCGTATGAGGTCAAATGTGGAGAAAACAAGGCTAAAATTGCCACTCAATGGCCTCATCAGAAATGCATTCCTACATGGCACAGATGTCTGGAACACAGACATGCAGATGCAATACATGAACTGTTAAACAAAAATATGACTTCTGATATGGATATCTCACCTTGCAATACAATCAAGAAATGCATTTGCTGTATCAAAGCAAAGGCAACTAGGTTACCACTACCAAAAACAAGTCAGAGCAGGGCAAGTCAACTCTTAGAGTTGATCCACAGTGATGTGTGTGGACCAATGAGACCACAGACCCCAGCTGGAAACAAGTATTTTGTGACTTTCATAGATGATTACTCCAGATACACAAAAGTATATCTAATGAAGCGCAAAAGTGAAACACTGGATAAACTCAAGGAGTATATAGACGAATCCACAAACAAATTCCAGCGCAATCCTGTGACACTACGATCTGACAATGGAGTACACAAGCATGAAGCTAAAGCATATCTAAAGGAACAAGGCATTCAATATCAAACAAGTGATCCATACACACCAGAACAGAATGGTGTAGCAGAAAGAAAGAATCGCACACTTGTAGAGATGACAAGGTTACATAGTTAAATCGGGTTGAAAAAAGACAAAGTCCATCAAGTTCAACCCCTCCAAATGAAAACCCAGCATCCATACACACACCCCTCCCTACTTTCACATAAATTATATATACCCATATCTATACTAACTATAGAGTTTAGTATCACAAAAGCCTTTGATATTACGTCTGTCCAAGAAATCATCCAAGCCATTCTTAAAGGCATTAACTGAATCAGCCATCACAACATCACCCGGCAGTGCATTCCACAACCTCACTGTCCTGACTGTGAAGAACCCCCTACGTTGCTTCAAATGAAAGTTCTTTTCTTCTAGTCTAAAGGGGAGGCCTCTGGTACGGTGATTCTCTTTATGGGTAAAAAGGTCCCCTGCTATTTGTCTATAATGTCCTCTAATGTACTTGTAAAGTTTAATCATGTCCTCTCGCAAGCACCTTTTTTCCAGAGAAAACAACCCCAACCTCGACAGTCTACCCTCATAATTTAAGTCTTCCATCCCTCTAACCAGTTTAGTTGCACTTAGTCTCTGCACTCTCTCCAGCTCATTTATATCCCTCTTAAGGACTGGAGTCCAAAACTGCACTGCATACTCCAGATGAGGCCTCACCAGGGACCTATAAAGAGGTGTATGCTAAATGATGCCAACATCCCGAACAAATTCTGAGGAGAAGCAATAACCACAGCAACATACCTACAAAACCATCTACCAATAAAATCTATAGCAGCTTCCCCTTACGAGCTGTGGAGTGGTAAGAAACCTAGTGTAAATCACATGAGAACATTTGGTTGCAAGGAATATGTGCACATTCCAAGTGAAAAATGTCACAAACTGGGAGACAGAGCTACAGAAGGTGTATTGGTTGGATACAGTGAGCAAAGTAAAGTTTATAGAGTTCTAAAACCTGACCTGACGAGTCTTCCTTATCAAAAACCATAATACCTGAATCCTCTGAAGAGACAACAACAGTGTCTGTGACAGGAGGGGTAGAACCACTTGCTAAAACAGGTGACTCTATGAAGCACATGATGGAAAAGTACACCTCAACAACCAAATGTCACAGAGGAAACTGAACTGCGAAGGTCAAGCTGCATCACAAAAGGGATACCAGCTCCCAGATACTCTTACAAAGCTTACACACAAGAAATATTTGAACCAAACTCCTGGGAAGAGATCAATCAGCTACCAAAAAGTGAAGCCAAAAAATGGCAAGTTTCAGCACAAGAGGAAATTGATTCCTTGAACAAAAATGAAACATGGACTTTGACTCAGTTACCTCAGGGTCGCAAAGCAATAGGTTGGAAGTGGATATTTAAAGTGAAATACAATGCAATGAGCGTTACAAGGCTAGATTAGTCGCCAAATTTGGTCAGGACTATGATGAAACTTTTGCTCCAGTAGTGAAACATATAACTGTGAGAACACTCTTATGTATGGCAGCCAGCAAAGGTATGTAAGTAAGACACCTAGAGGTGAAAACTGCATTTCTTTATGGTGAAACTGATGAAGACCTATACATGGAAAAAACACCTGGTTTTGTGAATCCAGAAACTATAGATTTGTTATGCAAGCTTCAGAAGGGCCCATATGGACTTAAACAAGCTGCCAGAGCCTTGGATGAGAAAATAAATCAAATCCTTTTACATGGAGGATTTTCCAGAAGCAAGGCAGATCCATGGCTTTAAAGTAAGAAAGAAACCAACAGATGGATATAAGTATTGATCTATGTGGATGATGTGCTAGTCTGTTCTGAGCAAGAAGGGGAAAGTGATGATATTGTTCATAGACTAAAGGGAAACTTTGAAATGAAGGATTTGGGAAATGTCACATATTACCTTGGAATACAAATTGAGAGAGATGGAAGTTTCCTACTTAATCAGAAAAATAAAATTCAAGAACTGATAACCTATTGTGGAATGGAGGAAGCAAAGGAAGTGAAAATGCCTATGTAAGTTGAATATCTGAAAGGCGAGAATGGTGAGTGATTGTTGACAGAGAACCACTAATATCAAAAAGTTATTGGCAAATTGTTGTTCATAGCGACAGTGACAAGAGCAGACATTGCAGCAGCAGTAGGAATACTTTGCAGAAAGGTTTCAGCTCAATCACATCATGATTGGAATGCGGTAAAGCATATAATAAAATACCTGAAAATAACTATCAATAAGAAGTTGTAATTGCCAGCAGTACACATAGCAAAGTTAACTGGTTATGTAGACGCAGACTGGACAGGTGATGTAAAATATCGCAAGTCAACTACAGGATTTTTGTTTCAACTTGAAAAAGGCACCATATGTTTGACCAGTAGAAAACAAGCCACAGTAGCCTTATCATCAACAGAAGCTGAAAATGTTGCCGCAGCACAAGCTTGTCAAGAAGTTATCAACTCTTGATGGACTTGGGCATGGACATACACAAACCAACCCTACTATTGGAAGACAACCAAGGACGTATTAAATTGTCACAAACAGAAAAGGAGAACCAGCGTACTAAACACATTGATGTGAAATATCAACTTTTGAGGGACTCTCAAGATCAGGGCATCAGAGACTATGGTGGTAGACACATTCACCAAACCATTACCCAAGGATCATTTTGAGAAGCTGATTGAAAGAATGAATCTTGTGGAATAATCGTCATACTGTTGAGAAGGGGTGTTGGAAAACAACAGACAGAGATTGTTCCAGTGCATGTTACTTAATGCAGGGAAGGTCTATTGTTGCTTAGCAATGTGATGTCATGTTTGACCTGTAACCCTGTGTGATTTTCTTCTTCCTGTTTATGCTCTCTATGAAAAGTTATGCTGAAGTGTTTATGCTGAGTTCTATAAAGCAACCAAGTTACAGAAGTTGGTGTGTCTGTCCTCACTTACAGAGAAGCTGCACATGCAGTTCATATCAGCTCTCTGCTAACACTAATATCCACTTAAAGGAGAACTAAAGCCTAAAAACAAATATGGCTATACATATTTTATATACTCAACTTATTGCAATAGCCTAAAGTTTCAGCTTATCAATAGCAGCAATGATCCAGGACTTCAAATTTGTCGCAGGGGGTCACCATCTTGGAAAGTGTCTGTGACAATCACATGTTCAGTGGGCTCTGAGCAGCTGTTGAGAAGCTAAGCTTAGGGGACAACTCACAAAATTTTCAAGCAGAATTTTTTTTTTCTGTAATATAAACTGATGCTACAGGGCTATTATTAAATTAAATTCTGATGCTAATTGCCCTGGTTTCTGTGCTGCCATGTAGTAATTATCTGTATTAATTACTAATCAGCCTTATATTGTGACATTTCTATTCTATGTGTACTGTATATTGTGAGTGAGTCCCTAAGCTCAGTAAGTGACAGCAGCACAGAGCATGTGCAGTGAATCAGCAGAAAAGAAGATGGGGAGCTACTGGGGCATCTTTGGAGACACAGATCTTTACTGCTAAAGGGCTGTGGTTGCCTACTTCTTTAGTTAAGCTTTAGTTAAGCTTTTAGTTGGTCACTGGATGCTGTAGATTTTTATGGATGTTTTTAATTATTTACATATATAAAATTATCAAATTTGATGTAAAACTGAACTTCCCCTGAACAAAAATACTTTTTGGAGAAGTATGCAGACGAGTGGAATATTAGTGAGTGCGTTTAGCCCAGGTATGATGCATTTATGTACAATATTTTGCAACTCTGTACATTTGTTGTACAGGGATGTGACATGTTAACCAGAATGCTCAGGACCTGGGGTTTTCCTGATAAATGATATTTCTGTAATTTGGATTATTTGGATAAAATGGTGAAGGCTTTTCCGTAATTCAGAGCTTTCTGGATAACAGATCCCATATTTGTATATATCTATACAGCACTAATAATGTGCAACTGTGTTTTCTTCTAAAAGTTGGCCTACGCTTAGATGATTCATGATGCAGAGAATCACCATTGATTTCATTGTGATGTTTTGGAATCTAGCACTAACAATGAGCAGGGTTCCACAGCCATCAATTTTAGGGAGATATGGGCCTAATTGATGACCCAGAACTGTGCTGGATAATCTATCTTTTGGCTCTTGAACATTTAGATAAAAGACCATTGCCTCTAGAATGCTCTGTTATTTGAGTAAATAAGACAAAGTTCTCTCTCTTTTGATAGAAGTTGGCTATTATTCTGGAATTTTGTTATTCCATGTGATTTACAAAAATCAGCCTTATATGTGCCAAGCTCTGAGCTAATGTTTTGTGCCCTTGAGCTGTCTGTGTTGTGTATGTTAGGAAGTGACTCTTCACTGCCAAGGGAAGTCTTTCTTCCACTAATGTGTTTTCAAGACCATGTGCAAAGTAATAGATTTTCTGGTTACACAATCTCAAACACTTATTACATAAGTATACACAAATATACATTCAATGGGCAAGGTAGGTCATTTCTAAATTAGAAACCCATAGAATTTCATGTTCTGTTGTTTAAAACAATTACAAAGCAGTTCATTTTTTTAGCAACAAGATCACAGCATCTTATCCATTGGTAACAGAAACTCTGTGTGATAAATCCTGGTTTTGTTAGTTATTTTATATCTATTTATTGCTTAAGCTGATGGATACATTCACAAATTTACCAAAATAGAAACTATAAGGGCTGGAACTATGGAAGAAGAGGCTCCAGGCAATGCCTTCCAATCTGCAGTAGACAATGCAAACCCCCCTAACACAGATTACAGAACTGTCAGCTGGTTGTGATAACCAACAATTTCACGTCATTCTTGCAAAAGTTAAAAAAATAGTTTGAATTCAAGACCAAGAGTGGATTATCACTTTTCACAAAATGTAATTATGCCCTTTCAGCTTGTGCCTCTATGCTGGAGCAAGTGCATATATGGACACTAGTGAATACCTATAGCTACCAGTTGTGCCCACGGATGTAACCCATTAGCACCAAGTGATGAGAGTGCATAGGCTGCTATGTGCATTGGCTCTCCAAAAATGACACAATCCACAGTGTTTTAAAAGGTTGCTGTAACTTAGCCCAGTTTCCTCAAATTGCTAAACCGCAGACAAAATCTTGCATTGTTGGTAAAAACAAGGCAGCCAAAAAGTTCATATTGCACTTCTTTCCTACAGTGTAGGACTGTTGAGCAATAATAGGTACTGTCGGAATTAGTGCTATACTAATACTGAACTATTGTCCCACACTTTTAAGAAGCATGTCCACTCACTACTGGTGGCTGTGGAATATTGAGGAATGTGACTATAGAATATCAATTAATGTGAACTCGCAATACAATACAAATGCTTTTCTGATATACAGTATGTATGTATGTATATATATATATATATATCTATATATATATCTATTCTTGAAAATGCTTAAGGCTAGCTTGACAAGCAACCCCCTGAAGCTGCTGTAGACAAAACCAACAAGTTATATTTACTACAGACCGTTATAACAGTTATTCCTGCTTAATCTTCTGTCACCATATATGTCCATGTTTCAATGTCATATGTTTGTGTAAGGATATATAAACGCTTTGGGGGAGACAATAAAGCTGAAGCAGGTGTGACCTGTAACTGTTACTGTGTCCTCATTGCTTCCCTAGATCTTGTGTCCTGGCTAAAGTGCTCCCATTTATTCCACACTCAGACACCAGCAGTGCGGTCAGAACCCTGACTGTTCTTACTGTGGCATTACTGGTGCATCATTATTGTAGCATTTCTCAAACTGTCAGGACAATTCCTGTATTTTATGCACTGAAATAAGACACATCTCCACCCCACCATTATATCTATAATGCAACACCAATCTCTGGCCACTGTTTGTTGTGATCTCCTCTTTATGTATGAACTGCTTTGTGTGGATTCACATATGCTGACCATAAAGCATGAGTTACACAGATGAATATATCATAGCAAAAACATTGCATTCTCATGTAGAACAACAC
The DNA here is from genome assembly GCA_038501925.1 of Xenopus petersii. Lineage (NCBI taxonomy): Eukaryota > Metazoa > Chordata > Amphibia > Anura > Pipidae > Xenopus > Xenopus petersii. Next base: position 175,672,855 of record CM076673.1, on the reverse strand, counting down.
TCATATCACAAAATAACAGTTCAGAATCTCTGCTTTTTCTCTGTTCTCATTAACCAGCTGACCCCCCTCTGATATTAAGGGTCCCACCCTTAGTGACACAAGCCATGCTCCTCCTGAGAGGAGGAACTAAGGTAAAAAAGGCAATGCTGCATATTTAGTTTAATTTTAGGCTGGCACAAAGCAGACTTCACTCCAAAATATGATGCAGATAAAAAGTAGTTTATTTAACAAAAAAGAACATCTAAAAAAAATAGCTTTATGTGGTTTGTGCCTTGTGGGCTTGTAATCACAGGCAAAGGGTATTTTGTACAGACCGTGATATTTAAATGGAAGCAAACCATCCAGAAATGTGCTTTGGACAGCTAATCAGAAAGGTTAGTACATATACAGGAATACAGGGGTATAAATTGAGTACAAACTTTAAAAGCTTAAAAATACATATTTCTACAAAATAGAGAAATTCTTATAGTTAATCGATTGTATATAAATAGTATTATGGCCAAGGTGACAGTTTTAGTATTAATTATTCAAGGTTTAAAGTATTAGGAATATTTTTAAACAAATACGCAAACATTTTTTAGACAAAACAGGATACATTGTATTCTAAGTTCATTACTGAGGGTTGTTTAGTTAATAGGAAAAAAATCCATTTTGCTTCTTTAAGAAGTCTATCCAATGTATTTCCACTTCTAATGTGTAACGAGACCTTTTCTGTGGCAACAACACAAAACTCCACGGAAACTGCCCTGACTCGACTAACTAATGACCTTTTAACCGCAAAAGCCAACAATCATTTCTCACTACTAATACTGCTTGATCTCTCAGCCGCATTTGACACTGTAGATCACCCTCTCCTCCTCCAGTCCCTCCAGTCGCTTGGCCTTCGTGACACAGCCCTGTCCTGGTTCTCTTCTTACATCACCAATCGTTCCTTCAGTGTCTCCTACAATGGAGTATCATCTTCTCCCCTACCTCTTTCTGTTGGAGTTCCTCAAGGCTCTGTCCTAGGACCATTACTATTCTCCCTCTACACTTCCTCCCTTGGCAAATTAATAAATTCGTACGGTTTCCACTACCACCTCTATGCTGACGATACTCAGATCTATCTCTCATCTCCTGATCTCAACCCAGAACTCCTAACTCGCGTCTCCTCCTGCCTGTCCGCTATCTCTACCTGGATGTCGCAACGCTACCTTAAATTAAACCTCTCCAAAACTGAAATGGTTCTCTTTCCTCCAAATAACACCAGTAGCATCCCCGAAGTATCCATCATAGTTAACAATTCCACTATCACCCCCTCTCCCCAGGCCCGGTGCCTTGGGGTTATCCTAGATTCTGCCCTGTCATTCACTCCTCATATCCAGTCACTTATCAAATCATGTCACTTCCACCTAAAGAACATATCCAAAATACGATCATTTATCACACAAGACGCTGCCAAAATTCTTATTCACTCTCTCATCATATCGCGTCTAGACTACTGTAACTCGCTTTTAATTGGCCTCCCCCTCCAGAGACTGTCACCTCTCCAGTCCATAATGAACACTGCTGCGAGGCTCATACACCTCAGCAACCGCTCCTCCTCTGCCTCGCCATTCTGTCAATCCCTGCACTGGCTTCCGCTACCTTTCAGAATCAAATTCAAATTAATGACACTGACTTTCAAAGCACTTCACAACTCTGCTCCACCCTACATCTCTGAACTCATCTCTATATACTCACCCACTCGCTTACTACGCTCCCCTACTGACCTCCTACTCAACTCCTCTCTCATTACCTCCTCACATGCTCGCATTCAAGACTTTGCAAGGGCTGCACCCCTCCTCTGGAACGCTCTCCCACGGTCTGTCCGACTTTCTCCCAACCTTTCTACTTTCAAAAAATCTCTGAAAACGCACTTCTTTCGGGAAGCCTACCCTCACTCTGCTTAACTACCAAACGCAACACCACATACAGTACCACATTTCTCACCCACTTACTTCAATCTTGCCCACTCCCACACCTTGTGTATTACTCCCTCCCCTTTAGACTGTATGCCTATGCATAGGGCCTTCCTCACCTTTTTGTACCTGTATTGATTGTGACGTTTGTTACTCCATATATTCTATACATGTAATTCGTGTGATGTAGTTGTATAATCACATTTACTTTACAGTGCTACGCAATATGTTGGCGCTATATAAATACATGTTATTAATAATAATAATAATAATAATAATTACCGAAAAACAGTTAAGGGACCTATTTGTACAGTTAGCAAAATGTCTAGCCACTCTAGTTAAGCTGTTTTCATTGTTAATGTTAAGTACATTGTAGAGCTATAGTAAAACTGACTTGTGCTAGGACAGTTTAGCTACTTTCCTTGGTGGGCTGAGACCACCGATGAGCTCTCTTTCTCAGGGGTAAGCCCTCGCAGCGGGGTGGAGGCAAGGGTGTAGTGTAACTGTAACCTGATGCGATAGCACAATGATGGGCGCCAGTAGTTCTTTAACAGTTGAACCAAGAACAATATTTATTGAACAATAGCACAGAGATCATTTAGCACATTGATCCACAATGGAGTATAGAACATACACAGCAGCATAAAGGAAGCATATACTCACAGCATGTATAGGCTGAATCCCCACAGGCTAGGGAATATACAGTAAGTTGACAGCATGCGATGGGTATTGCCCAGTTTTCAGGATATCTTCCAGTGGCAGACTAGGGGAACTCCTGACATCCCTATCTCAACACTTGGTTCCTTACTCTGGGTCAGTAATACCCTGGGATCTTAATCCCTCTAATCTCCTCGGCGGAGCCTTGAGCTGCTCAACTAATTAACCTCTCTATCACTCCTAGAGCGATCTATAAAACGAGTATAGCTATCTATACTGAAATATACTATGCTGAGAAAGGTAACGTAATGGAAAGTTTGCTCTTTGATGAATTTGCAGAGTAACGATTGTTTGCCTTAGCGAAAATTCACCTGGTTAAAGGGTGCAAAGCTTCACTAACGCTGAGCTCTTTCGCTAGCGAATTGTCCTCTAAGACTTTTAGTGAATTGGTGATGTCCCTGCGAATTGTGTTTTTGCCCAATTTTCACTAGCGGAGCCCACTTCGCCCTTTAGTAGATCTGCCCCAATGTATAATTTTTTTAGTGGAGCCATCTAGTGTCACTCCTGGGATATACATGTTTTATATACAGTAAATGTATTATTAGATACACTTTTTTAAATTCAAAAGCAAAAAAGGATTAAAAACTGTGTCCCTAACACCCTGTGGTATTATCAAAAGAGTAATTGTTTAGTGACAGCGTCCATATCATCCATATAATACATAGCTAACTGTGAAACATCATCGTTGTTCCTTTTTACATTCCTCAGCACATACAGTTTTGCACTCTGACTATACAAGACATATGGGAGGAGTCCCCTTCCCTTCATATACACAATATTTTTAGAAGAATAGACAAAGATTTGTGTCCTTTTTCACAGCTGCTATAAGTGTGAGTTTGCCTCAGATTGGACAAAGACTGTTATTTAATTCCAAATATGACATTTCAGTCATTCCACTTCTTTAACAACGAAATTGCTTTCTAAGATGTGTTTTCTAAATGGAATCCTCAGAGCTTGTTTTTCTAATGCTTGTTGCTTTTTCCCCTTATAGGATTTTGAGTTAAACCATGTAATAAAAATGAATGTTGTGAATTTGTTGGAAGATGTACTACGTGACCATGACCTGCTACCCCAAGAGAGAAAAGCAGCTAGTAACATTTTAAGGTAAAAAGAGGCTTTCTTCCAGCTTATCTCTGACAAATCCCACTGGTGTACAGACCATAATGAGAGGATGCAGCTTTGTGATTTCTGTGACATGGAAAGCATCAAACCAGACGATTTTCTACAAGTATATTCACTGAACTGACAGTGGCCATTTTTTGCAAATTCCTTGTCTCCAGCATCATTCATGAATTCTATTATTTGCTCTGTCATTCTCTCTTTTAAATGTGTTTTAGTTATATGGATTGGTTCTAACAGAGACTGTTCGGCCAACAATGTGGACTTGTGGTTATTTCCTGAGTCTGATGGGGGGCAGGTAGATTTCTAGAGTCTAGTAGACTGCTGTGCTGCACTCTATATGGGGGTAAAACTATAAATCCAGGTGCTAAAATTTGATCACTGATAATGCAATTTTTTTTTGTCAATTTTGAATATGTAAATTATGGTAAATTCAGCAATGCTGCCCTGCTCTGTAATAGTGGAAAATGTATATCTCTGCCAAAAGCCAGCATAGAAACAAGGCAAGTGGGAGGGAAATTACCTTGCCATTTTTTATGCATAATAGATGAAGAAAAGTACATGGTTGTGTTTAGATTTAGTTTGTAGATTTAGTAAATTATCCTTTTTTTAGCCAATACCACAAAATTACCTTTTTTCCTTTAGTGCCCTATCTCAGGAAGAACAAGATGACTGCCACCTGGTCCTGGAGGACATTATAAATATGGTAACCATGGTCATTTATTCATATTTTGCTTTCTAATTTTGTCATCCACTGTCATGTCATTTCTCATTACCGTGTATCTTAAGCTACACTAGTGTAAAAGTGGCCATACACGGAGACCTCACCAAACGAGCGGATCTCTCCCCGATATGCCCACCTTGAGGTGGCAATATCAGACTGATCCGATTGTTGGGCCCTCCTAACAATGGGTAACGGGTGGTCGGATCGCGGGACCCCATCAACGAACAGATGCGGCCGCGATCCGACGGGATTTTTAGTCCCGTCCGATCGACATCTGGCTGATTTTCGGCCAGATATCGATCGGGGAAGCCCGTCGGAGGGCCCCAATATGCTGCTACACGGGCCAATAAGCTGCCGACTCGGTCTGTTGGCAGGTTTTATCAGCCCTTGTATGGCCACCTTAAGTCTATACACATACAAATCAAAATCATATGTAGATCCCATGGAAACCAGTCTCAGGAGGACAACATTCTGACAAAGTCCACCTAATACCTGCCCATTTATGACCAAATTCTATTAAAAAAAAAATTAAAAAGGCAAATGTATCAGTTTTCTTGAGTACACTGCCTGAGTTAAAATCTTATTTCAATTTCATATCTAATATCAGAATTTTGCAATAAAGGTTTTGTGGAGTAAACCTACTCTTGATATAATAACCTTTGTGATTGACAGCAAACAGCGCTTCAGTTCACTATCTTTGCATTTTTACTGAAGTGATTTTTCTTTATTTTGCAGTCAGAGAGTCCCAGCTCAGAGTGCCTGGAAACCCTCTCTGCTATGGAACTGGCGGAGCAGATAAGCCTCTTAGATCACATCGTGTTTAGAAGCATACCATACCAGTGAGTACTTCCAGAGAGGAATTCCTTTATTGATAAGATTGATGATGCACAAAAATGTTGTCTCATAAAATAATTTAAAGAGAAACTGTAGCAGTGATTATAAATACAGTGCATCATCAATGAATGTTCATTATTAAGGGATCTCCATTCTATGTCTACACATTGATTTACAGGGATGGTTTTGTTCAGTGGATCTCCTAAGCACAGTAAGGACGATCCATAGAGGACTCCAATAATACGTACAAACAATGTCCAAATTGACCTTATTTAAACCTGCCATTACTACCAGACACACACAGTTGCACTAACCCATCTGCATGATGTGATAAAAGGCCAGTCCATCCTCAAAATATTTGTGAGCACTGAGTATACACTCTGTATGTACAAAGTGGTGCATTAAAAATATGTAAACCTTAAAAAAATACATAATTGTTTAGGGAACTCTTCTAAGCACTTTTGCTATTTATAAACTGCAATTATAACACATATTGTAACAACCTCACCACCTGCTGGTTAGTTTTTCAACAGTGAAAACGTGTTCAGAAGGAAAACAGAAAACTCTTCAGATTTTGCTTTGCTTAGAAAATACATGAGAAAGGCCATCTGAGGTTTCTAATCTCTTTTCTGAGTAGAGCAACATCAGCAGTTTCCTGTTTTCCTTCTAAACACATTCTAATTAACTGTTGGAAAACTGGCCAGGTGGCTGTTACAAATATTATTATATTTGCAGTTCAGCTTTAAAACAGAAAAAATAGAGTAAATTGCAAAAAAGCAAAAACTGAGCAATTTTGCATTATTTATTTTATAAAAAATATGCATTAATTTATTTTTAAGGTTTACTTATACAAATACAAACAGCCACTACTTACTTTTTAATCATAGGTGATATTAAAACTACAAGGGGCTTCTTAAATTAATACACCACTTAAAACGCGTTTTACACCCTATCGCCAGATTTTCACTCAGGTGAATGTTCGTTAATCTGCAAATTCACTAAAGTGCGAATTTTAGAGAACGTTACCTTTTTTGCCAGAGTTTCCTTTGCCACCTTAGACCTGGCGAACTGATAAGATGAATCCTGTATACTGGAAAGTCATAAGAGTTGTAAAAAAAGCTGGCGTTTTTTCATATATTAAACGGGATTGCCTTCAAAAGTCCTAACTATTAAAAATGTTTTTTTTTACCAATTTGAGGGGCATGCCATATTTGTTTCTAAAGCCCTTATGTCTAGGGCAGTAGAGGATCTCTTTTATCTTTATTTTGCTTCCTTGGAGATTTGTAATAATAAGTGGCCACTTCAAGCATTTGCACCAACATCTCTAATAAAGACGTCTATACGACCTATTTGTACCCACCCTATTCAAATAGACCTAAGCGTAAGAGAACTAACGAATTTCGATGGGCAGAATTGAACGCTAGCGAAAGTCTGCTATCAAACGCTCTTGCTGATGAATTAACACTAGCGAAACTTTGCCAGCATTCGGCTACAGAGACACAACTTCATTTTAGTGAATAAGTGTAGTGGTAATGAATTTAATCCTGGCACGAAGTGTGGCGAAGCATTCACGGGTGAAAATTCCCCCTTTAGTGAATTTGCCCCTATGCATGCAATTGCATTTAATTCATCTAAGGTTCAGTGGGCCCATTGGCACTAGTCACAAGTTACTAGAAGAAAGTATGGGCACAAGTACCTTTGTGAATAGTGTATATGCAGGCGCCGTTTTTGTCTTTTTTTTGGCTCTGTGTTTATTGTGCTTTATCAGAAATTAATGTTGCGCAAATATAGAAGCAGCTGGGGATATGTACAGCGGAATTGGTTGATGATCACCGCTTTCACAATTTCCTGTAGGCAGATTTTGATCATTTTGCTTGTATTGAATGTTATAACTAATACAAACCATGATATTTCTTACAGAGAGTTTCTTGGTCAAGGTTGGATGAAACCAGACAAATCTGAGAGGACACCGTATATAATGAAAACTAGTCAACATTTTAATGATGTAAGTATAGGTACTATGACAAAGGTTAGTATAGTGCTTAAAGGGGATGTAAAGTCAAAAATTAAAATCCCCTTTGCCCTTGGGGAACCAATATAAGCCTTTTTCTAATTGCAATCAATTATTTTTCATTTGCACTTCAGTTTAAAGTTGAGCACAGTCCGTTCCCCCCCATACCTGCTCTTTCAGCTGCGAGAAAAACCTTCACAGCCCGTGGCCGTCTCTGCTGTTTGACCCGCCTGCCTCTTCTGCTGTTCCCGCCCCCCTATTGTCCTATTGACCTATTGTCAAAGCTGCAGCAGATATAGCAATGGAGATGCTGACCCCTTTAATGAGTAAGGTTATGAGGGTCTGGGAGAAGGTAAGGGTTTAGTTCTAAGTTGAAGCATATTTTTAGTTTGCATATGGGGAACTTTGCACTTATAGCTTTTGTCCAAAATGTATTCCCCCTCTTTTTATTGTCAGGGAACAATGTGCAGAAATACATTTCGTACCTATAGATTTCGTACCTATACAATGTCAAAGTGGAACGGAATGACTCATACTGCATTGTTGGACTTTTATTTATCAGATGTGCAGAAATACATTTCGTACCTATACAATGTCCAAGTGGAAAGGAATGACTCATAGTGCATTGTTGGACTTTTATTTATCAGATGAGTAACCTTGTTGCCTCAGAAATCATGAAACATCCTGATGTCCCATCCAGAGCTAGCTCCATTGAGAAGTGGGTGGTGGTAGCAGAAATATGCCGTTGTATGCACAATTACAATGGAGTGCTGGAAATCACATCAACCTTGAACAGAAGTGCTGTCTACAGACTCAAGAAAACTTGGGCTAAAGTTTCTAAACAGGTGGGTACTGACATAGACTTGAGCACAAGGGGTTCTACAGACCATGTATGGACCAGGGCCAGTCTGTTCTTCAGCCTTCTCCAATGAATCATATGAATGTGCACTTACTGATTCAAGGGAATAGGGATGTAGCGAACTGACGATTTGGTGTTCGCGAACGCCGTTCGCGAACACCGGCAAAAAATTCGAACGTTCGCGGACAGTTCGCGAACTTCGAACACCCGCTAAAATCGTTCGATTCGAACGATCGAAGGATTTTAATCATTCGATCGAAGGATTTTCATTCGAATCGAACGATCGAAGCCATTCGATCGAATGCTTTTCATTCGATCGAATGCTTACAATCGTTCGAGCGAATGGAAATCGTTCGATTTTTAGCGGTCGAAGGAATTCGAATGGTCGAACGATTTGTATTCGAATCGAACGCGAACTCAAAATGCGAACGTTCCCAAACGTTCGCGAACATTCGGCGGACACGAACGGTCGAAGTTCGCGCGAACTAGTTCGCAGCAGAACAGTTCGCTACATCCCTACAAGGGAACCCTACATTTACTGTTAGTCTGGATCCGAGGGCAATTCCAGAATTCCTTAAAGGGATACTGTCGTGGAAAAAAATGTTTTTTTACAAAATGTATCAGTTAATAGTGCTACTACAGCAGAATCCTGCATTGAAATCTGTATTTCAAAACAAGAAATGGATTTTTTTATATCTAATTTTAAAATTTGCTATGGGGCTAGACATTTTGACATTTCCCAGCTGCCCTCAGGTCATGTGACTTGTGCTCTGATAAACTTCAGTCACACTTTACTGCTGCACTGCAAGTTGGAGTGATGTCATTACCCCTCCCTCCTACAAGCTGCTGTAATGTAAATAGAGCCTTGTCTGCTGAGCCTGTCAATTGAACAATAGGCAGGAATCAAGATAAGCTCCCACTGACACCACTTCAGGACTGAAATAAGATAGTCCTGTGATCACTGCCCCCACTTAAAAAAATATTTTATATAGATAGTTTATTTTAATTTGTTTACACAAAAATGAAACACAGGAGAAACACAGGAGTACACTCCCAGGACTGATGACAGGGAATAGAAAAAAGGATAAAATAAGGAGGACATACTTGAAAACCAGGAAAACTTAGGAGGAAGTCTAGAAAGGGTTAATAGCTCAGAAGAAAGGAGGCAGTAAGTAGTTAATGAAAAAAGAAGTATTGCAGGCAGGAAAGGAGCAAGGTCTGTGTGAGGTGGATAGCAGAGGGAACTCACAGCTCCTTTACCACCAGTAAAACAAACTAGGAAGGCAGCAAGGAGAGAAAGTTCCCCCCTCCAAAGGAAAGCAGAGAACAAACTTACAGAACGGTAGGAGCTTGATAGTGTCTGTGGGAGGAGGGGCTGCTAGTGCAGCTGTAGAGCAGGACGTAGGAAAGTGAAAGTAATTGCTTCCCTGCAAACCATGTGACCTCTCTCCTCCAAACATCACACACAGGCAGAGAGGGGAGGGGGAGTGTACAGCTAGATTCTCATGTCGTGGTGCGACCTGGCTTTTCATTACAGAGTGGCTGCCTCCAAGCACACAGGTAATGCTGTGCCTGCTGTTAGAGCAGCACAGGATGAATGTGTAATGAGCAAAAATGGAAGCCCCCATGACAAAATACAAACTAAAATAACTTATGCATGGATTTGTGGATTAACATTTTATTTGCCAGACAGTGTTTATGGATGTGTGTTTTTTATAAAAATGCAAAAAAAAAAAAAAAAGTTTAAAATGACGACAGATTCCCTTTAAGTGGGTAGCATGAAATTTACAGTAAAAAAAATAACAATTCTTTGGGACCCTAATCCACAAAAGCTGGTCTCTGGGCTATACAAGATACTAATATCCACCATCCATAGTCCTCTTAACAAAGCAAAAAACAAGTGGAATGGCCTTATCCCTGCTCTAGATGTTGATATGTGGGAAGATGCAGTAGGGGAACTATACAGCTTTCTAATCTCTACAAAAGATAGGATGGTGCAATTCCGTATCATACATTGTACATATATAACTCCAATCAGGCTCAAAGCCATGGGCAAAGTCCCAATGGAAACTGTCCCAAATGCCAGCACCCGGACGCTGATTTCTTTCATTTGCTTTGGTCATGTCCCCTGGTACAGAGATTCTGGGCCAAGGTAATAGCCTACTTGACTAATGAAATTCTGCTCCCTGGAGTACTAACACCAGAGTTGTGCCTACTGGGACTGGTGGACGAATTGGCACCTCTAAATAAAACGCGGTATTTACTAAAGACCCTTCTATTTTACGCCAAAAAGCAAATTGCCATGACATGGATGAGCCCACAAACCCCTACAATAAAGCAATGGGTAAAACTGATCAATACCAGGCTCCTGATGATAAAACTAACATACATAGCCAGACAGTGCCCAGAAAAATTTGGGAAAATCTGGGAACCCTGGTTGGAGCTCTGTCCCGAAGTAGACCCAGAGTCTCAATAAATGCGTGTATATGAGAGAACATATATGTAATATAACTATTTCTTTTTCAGCGAATTGAGTCTTATATAAGCGCGCTCCTATCCTGTGAGACTTGGAAGTAACATGTAATACTCACTTTAACCTAATATGTGGCAGACTTTATGCTCCGATTGTGTACCTTGATGCCTTAATCTGATATGTTGTGGTCCTGCGTGACCAACTGCACTTTTTATCACCAATGCCTACATTGTCTGTTGTTAAGTGTGTTGTTTGTTTCAAAACGCAAAATAAAAACCTTTTAAAAAAAAAAATGACAATTTAAATACAAATTTTGCACTTTGCAGATTTTCAGTGCATTTGTAATTGTGCCTTCTAAACATAAAATAGTAAAAGAATAAAATTATTGCACTCATTAACAGATTAAGATCTTTTACAGTAAGCATAGGCATATACAAATATATATAGGACTCAAAATTAGAAGAAGTTATAGTTTATAGAGATGAATTCAGCGCTTATCTAATTTTCCCGGCTCAGGCACACATATTTTATAAGTGCATTAATTTATAGGGCAGGGTTGAGACGTCTTTCATTCAAACCTGAAGATCTATATAATACAAATCCTGTTTCTACATTGCTTATTAGCAATGACCCTTCACCCTGGGCTCCCACCGAGTAAAACTGAAATCAGTGAAATAACATGCCACTTCTAATGCTAATTCGTTCCTCCAATACAAGTGTCCTACCCTAGTTAATGTATAGATGTGTTGGTTCTAAAATGAAAAATGCTTTTCATCTCATAGCCCTTTGTGACTTACTCCACTATTCTGTTCTAGACCTCCCAACCTCTCCTCTATTACTTCCATATACTCCTCTTCTCATTCATCCCCCCACTGCAATATCTTTTGTTTTCTCTATGTATCCCTACTAATGTGTACCCCTCTGCCCTTCCTTTTAGTTTTAATCTCTTTCCAGGTTTTACAAATGTAATAAATAAGTGATACATTACATTTTATGTTACTTCTTTTCTTCATTTGCAGACAAAGGCTCTAATGGATAAGCTTCAAAAGACTGTATCGTCTGAAGGAAGATTTAAAAATCTCAGAGAAACCCTCAAAAAGTATGTATTTATTATGACAAACAATGAGTATGATATATTTTTTAAGATTAATCAGCCGGCCAATATGGAAAGTCATTAGTCAGTTGAGAACTGCATGGGCACACAGGACCCACAATTCAACAGTGATCCACTCATACGGCCATTCCATTTGGCTATCCACTGTGTGGACTCAATTCACCAGTATGCTCATTTTGCTCTGCACTGGATACAATCCAATTTATCCTATGTGTGGCCAGCATAAAGAAGCCTAACAGTGGGGCACAATGGCATTTTTGGAGGCCCTTTTTTTGGTTCAAAATTTGCACCCAAGGCCATGCTGTTTGCCATTCCATTTCCCCGCAAGTTTCCTAAATTCAGAAACTTTATCCACTCACACCCCTTAAAGGCATGGAAAAAATAAAATCCAATTTTTACTTTCTTTAATGAAATATATGAATATATATATGAATATACTTTAATTAAAACATGTTTAATTAAAGAAACCTGACTGTATGCAGTGAAATTCCCCCTTCATTTATTGCTGTGGATAGGAATTGTCAGACGGTCCCTAACTGCTGAGCAGGGAAACAATCATACTTATGAACAGCAGGGGGAGCCCCTGCCTTACTTCCCAGCCATGCAGAACTCAAGCAGCTTTGTTTATGATGATCCCTAAGCAGCCCAGACCACACTGAGCATGTGCACAGTCTTAGTCTTGCAAAGATGTTTAACAAAGTTACAAGATGGTGACCCCCTGTAGCCGACTTTGAAAGCATAAATTATTTGTTTGATTAGGCTTGTGGTGCAGTAAGTTCATGTTTATATTTAGTATACAAAACACAGCATTTCTAGCCTTATTCTATTTTAGACGTTACATGCCCTTTAAGGAAGAGGAACATGGGGAGAGGTTAAACATGAGAAATCTGATCTACCCATGGGTATCATATCTTCCAAAAAATGCTTTTCATTTTCTTACATGTGGCTCACCATATGTAACACTTTAAATCCAGAGATCCATCATTATTGCTGGTTAATGTCTTCTTCCACATTTTTTTTAGACAGCTTCAAATTTATGGGGCAGAGGCTGCTTCCTATGGTGCATGTTACAAACAGCCTACTTTTTTGTCATTTATGTTTGGCAGCTGTAACCCACCTTCAGTGCCCTACCTTGGAATGTATTTGACTGACCTTGCATTTATAGAAGAGGGTACCCCAAACTTCACTGAGGAAGGCCTTGTCAATTTTTCCAAAATGCGAATGGTAAATATAATTTTCCTTTCCTTTATTAGCAACTAAAGTGATTGTAAGGGGCACATGTACTTAGCTCGAGTGAATGAATAGAAGAAAAAATACTTTGAATTTCTAACTTTTTTTTGGCTACTTCGACCATCAAATTGGCTACTTCGACCACGACTTCGATTTGAATGATTCGAACTAAAAATTGTTCGACTATTCGACCATTAGATAGTCGAAGTACTGTCTCTTTAAAAAAAACTTTGATCTCCTACTTCACCACCTAAAATCTACCGAGGTGCAATGTAAGCCTATGGGGGAAGATCCCCATAGGCTTTCTAACAATTTTTTGGTCGGAGAAAAATCGTTCGATCGATGGATTAAAATCTTTCGAATCGAAGGATATAATCGTTCGATCGAATGATTTTTCGTTCAGTCGTTCGATCAAACTATTTGCGGTAAATCCTTCGACTTCGATATTCGAAGTCGAAGGATTTACATTCGGCAGTCAAATATCGATGGTTAATTGACCCTCGATATTTGGCCATATGTAAATCTGCCCTAAGGGGCATGTTTACTAACATTGGAGATAAATATCTGGAGATATTGCCATGGGCAATATCTCCAGAAATCTCTCCAAATATTTATCTCCAATGTTAGTAAACATGCCCCTTAGTGTGTTACATTTCCATCTAACAGTTGGTAGGCTTCAAAGTAAATCATCTTTTGCTTATGAGGAAAAAAGTACATTCACATAGTTCACCATGGTTCTGCTTTAGTGGATTCAGAGGTAGGAAAGTATGCATATGCCTTTGACTGCTTAATAGTTTGTGCACTAGATTGTAATACATTTCATTAAAAACATCAAACCTTTATTGACACATGGCACACTATTATCACATGGCACACTAATATCACATGGCACACTATTATCACATGGCACACTATTATCACATGGCACACTATTATCACATGGCACACTGGGCACAGCAGGTATTTCACTGAAAAAGGGTGTGATAGTGATCTACTAAAAAGGAGAGACTGGTTGAGCATCTAGCCAAATGTTGGTACGAGTACAGGGCAATTATTATACCTTATTCTCTAAATACAGTATATACACAATTTAAGAGACAATTTAGAAAGGAGGATCAGTAGGTTGGGTTACTGACACGTCAGCACTAATGAACTAACAGCTGAAGCCAATAACTGGAAAACAGCAATTCCTTCTTACGTACAAGGAATCCTTCACAAAAAGACCACAGAATTGTATGGAAGAAATGGCCGCACAGAAAGACAAAGAGAAACTATAATCGAAAATGTGCTATTTGGACAGGATACTGAGACTTTGTGAAGACCCAATCAGAACCACCACAGCCAAATACAACAGGACTAAATAGCTGTCTGATCCCAAATTCACCTGAAACTTAGCTTGACCAGAATCAAAGGTCCCTCTCCTTATACTTCTCTCTTTTGCTATTCCTGTCATTCAGCTGTGTCTAAAATAATAATTATACCTTAATCTCTAAATATATGAACGATTTAATAGAAAAAGGAGGATCACTACTCAGGTTGGGTTACTGACACTTTAGAACTAATGGCAGCAATGGGCTCCTGACATATAATAGGTTAAAGGAATAGTTCAGTGTGAAAATAAAATCTGTGTAAATAGATAGGCTGTGCAAAATAAAAAATGTATCTAATATAGTTAGTTAGCCAAAAATGTAATGTATAAAGGCTGGAGTGAACAGATGTCTAATAAAACAGCCAGAATCCAACTTCCTGCTTTTCAGCTCTATAACTCTGAGTTAGTCAGCGACTTGAAGGGGGGCCACATGGTACATTTCTGTTCAGTGAGTTTGTAATTGACCCTCAGCATTCAGCTCAGATTCAAAAGCAACAGATATGACCCATGTGGCCCCCCTCAAGTCTCTGATTTGTTACTGCCTGGTAGCCAGGGTAACCAGTCAGTGTAAAACCAAGAGAGCTGAAAAGCAGGAAGTAGGGATCAGACTGACTTGTTATACATAAAATCACTCCAGCCTTTATACATTACATTTTTGGCTAACTAACTATATTCAAAACATTTTTTATTTTGCACAGCCTATTTATTTACCCAGTTTTTATTTTTACATTGAACAATTCCTTTAAGCATGTGCAGTTTCCAAAATGGTTTCTAGGCTCACGTTAATGTCTTCAGCTCCATCTAGTTTCTTTCCTTAAGGGTGTTAGGCTGGATGTAACAGGTACATTTGTGAATTTTGTTTTCCTATTTTAGGCAACATATATATTATTGTAACAAATGATTTCCAGGACAAAATGCCAACATTCTTAACGTTTCAGGCATTGTTGGCCATGCAGCCGTGTTGTTGTGCTTTTTCCTGCCAGACGCCACACTACAACAGATGGTGACTATACTGTGGAAAATGGTCCTAGGTATATGCTGGAGCAATTCAGTACTTGTGCAGCTCATGATATTGTGCTATTATTTAGTAATAATAATAGCATATGTCTGATTCACGTTTTGTCATTGTTTGGGCTGAATTTAGCTGATTACAAGACACTTAATGTATATACTCGAGTATAAGTCGAGTTTTTCAGCATCCAAAATGTGCTGAAAATGTCTACCTCGGCTTATACTCGAGTCAGCGGGCAGTAGCTGAGATTGCACACAGTAATCTGTTTGGCAATTCTCTGTCACCATCAACTTTGCAAAGAAGTCTGGTTGATCGCTGGGGGGGGTCGCTTTAGCAGAATGGGAGACAGGGCTGTAGTTATGTCTAGGCTTATACTTGAGTCAATACGTTTTTAAGTTTTCCCAGTTTTCGTAGGTAAAATTAGGTACCTCGGCTTATACTCGAGTATATACGGTAATTTAAAGTTGCATTTATTTTGCATCAGAAAGGCATGGGGTGGAATTGAGGAAAACACAGAATGGGATTCTGGCGCTGCTTGACCTAAAGTCACAGGGTATAAAGAAATGGCATCATAAAAGCCAGCCAGAGACTAGAAATGAATTACACAGCAGCCATGGCCAAAAAACATACTGCAAGACTTCAGAAGTTCTTACAGTTAGATATTAAACACATCACAACTGACCCAGTCTTGGATCAAGTACTTGATCTAGGGTATAAAACAGTCACTTGCCGCACTCGCACAATAGGTAATACACTTGCCCCCAGTCTGGTTCAAGCACCTATCACTAATACGAACTGGTTAAATACTAAGGGCATGTTTAAGTGTGGTGCATCTAGATGTTTAACCTGTGCGCAGGTCACTAAGACAAGATCTTTTAGGTCTAGTACAACAGGACGCCAATATACCATCAGATGGTTTATTAACTGTAACACCTCATTCGTTATCTACCTCTTAGAATGCAAGGTATGTAATATTCAATATGTGGGTCAAACTTCCCGCCCTTTAAAAAATCGCATTCGAGAGCACATTCTAGATATAAAGAAGGGACATAGTGATTCCCAAGTAGCAAAACACTTTCAGGAATGTAATGGGGGAGACATCACTAAATTGTCAGTTTTGGGTATTGATAGAGTAGTAAGGGGTAAACGAGGGGGAGATGCCCTGCCAAAATTGCTCCGTTAGGAAACGAAATGGATCTTTTTCTTGGGGAGCAGAAAACCTTTTGGTCTTAATAGCGATTATGATGTCATATGCTTCTTTTGATTTTTCATTTGGTTGTTCTTTTGTTTTTTTGAGTTTTTTTGAATATTTTATTTTTTTGAGTATTTTCTTCTTTTTTCTTCTTTTTTGAAGAGATTTTTTGTATAAATTATATATATTTCAATTTCTCTGTGAATAGAGGCCTGTTCTTCATTGTAACCCATTTGGTATGCTATACATGAATTGGATACATACAATTTACTACATATGTATATGCGAAGGGTATATCTGGAATACTTATCATATTGTAAATTTTAATATTTTTTTGCTTTAATGTTTGTCCCTTTTTTTCATGAATAATTTTGTTTGTAATTATTGTTTTTTTCATTTATATTATTTGTCTATTTTTGTTTATTTTTTGAGGTGTATCTTTTGTTGTTTAAGATATATATATGCTCCCACCACTAGGTGGAACTTCACTAATTGTGTACAATGGTAACATGTGTTTGCATCTTTGTGATTGGTCACAGCCCCTATATAACAGATGTACAGGGGTGTGTCATTTAGCCTATGAGTAAGTGCCCATATAGGCACGAAACGCATTAGGTCTCCATGTCCTAATAAAAAAAATTTTATTTTTTATATCTGATTCTTTATTTTTGGAAACCCTCACATGATTAAACACATCATCCAACATCAGTAAGGAAGTACAGGACACATGTGAGTGCACAAAAAGTGGAAGAATTTGCCATGTGCATAATGAACTATAAAATATTTGCACCAAGCTTTATAGAGAGGTCAGGAGACTGTGAACAAATACATTGTGTTGGACATATCCAAGGCAGTAGAATTTGACTGCAATTTTCTTTATTGTGGAGTTAATACACACAACATTGGGAGTATGGATTGGCAATTCTAGATGGGGCTGATCTCTCTAACAGCCGGGAGACCAGTTTCTCTAGTAGTGGTGGGGGGGAGAGTAGAGTCAGGCCTAAGCAGATTGTGGTTGTAGGGGACTCAATTATTAGGAAAGTGGATAGGGTAATTTGTCGTCCGGATCGCTACAACCGAACAGTTTGCTGTCTACCTGGTGCCAGGGTTCGGCATGTGGTTGATCGGATAGACAAATTATTGGGTGGGGCTGGGCACGACCCAGCTGTCTTAGTACATATCGGTACTAATGACAAAATAAATGGTAGATGGAAGACCTTAAAGAATGATTTCAGGGATCTAGGCTTCAAGGAAAGGTCTTCCAATGTAATCTTTTCTGAAATTTTGCCTGTGCCACGTGCAAGTTTAGGAAAACAGCGGGAGCTTAGGGAGCTTAATGCGTGGCTAAAGTCTTGGTGCAGGAAGGAAGGGTTTGGGTTCATAGAGCACTGGGCTGACTTTTCGTTGGGGTACAACTTATACAGCCGTGACGGTTTGCACCTCAATGGAAGGGGGTCCGCGGTGCTAGGGGAAAGAATGGCTAAGAGGTTGGAGGAGTGTTTAAACTAGGCAAGGGGGGGGTGGGTGAGAGAAAGGATTATGGGGAAGCTAGTGTAGACGGGGCAGTGGGGTTAGTAAGGGGTCATGGGGGAGGAGTGAGGGGGACATACAGTTTACCAGCTAAGGAGGTCCCTCTGTTACAAGGAAAACAGAATAATACTAACTTAACGTATAATTCTTTACCAAGTAATGCACATTTCAAAAGTAAAAGTAATAACCTCCGCTGTATGCTGGCAAATGCACGGAGTTTGTCAGGTAAAATGGGAGACCTAGAATTAATTGCATGCTCTAAAAATTATGATATAATTGGTATCACTGAGACCTGGTGGGATGAAACATGTGACTGGATTGTGAATTTAAATGGTTACACCCTTTTTAGGAGGGACAGAGGGATTAAAAAGGGTGGAGGAGTGTGTTTGTATGTAAAGCCTGAATTAAAGCCATGCGCTAAAGAAATAAAAATAGCTGGCACTGGTGAGGGTGTAGAATCACTCTGGGTAGATATTTCGACTGGGCAAAAGGTATCAAAAAGAATTATCATTGGTGTATGCTATAAACCACCTCGTATAAGTGTCGAGTATGAAGCCGAGCTACTCTTGCAGATACAAGCGGCTTCACAGCTGGGTCAAGTTGTTGCTATGGGTGACTTCAATTATCCAGACATTGACTGGGGTAATGGGGTTGCTAAGACAGAAAAAGCTAGTAGGTTTGTAAATATGCTGAATGACAACTTTTTATTCCAGCTCGTTCAAGAACCTACTAGGAATAACTCTCTTTTGGACCTTGTAATAACTAACAATACTGAACTCATCTCTAACATTTGTGTGGGTGAGCATTTAGGGAATAGTGATCATAACATGGTCTCCTTTGAGATTCTGTTGCAGAAGCAATTCTATAAGTGAGTAACTAAAACACTAAATTTCAGACGTGCAAACTTTGACAGTATAAGGGCATCTCTGCAACATATTAAGTGGGAAATGCTTTTCACAGGGTTAAACACAGAACAAAAATGGGAAGTCTTTAAAATGCTGCTTAATAAATATACTTGTCAGTATATTCCACTTGTAAGCAAGGAACGTCGTTGCAAAGCAAAACCTTTTTGGTTCAATAGAAGCGTTGGTGTTGAGGTGGGTAAGAAAAGACGTGCTTTTAAGGCTTTCAAGTTAGCTGGTACAGCCGAAACATTTATAAGGTACAAGGAGGCCAATAAATCATGCAAAGAAGCTATAAGGCAAGCTAAAATTGCTATAGAAAAGGATATTGCAGCAAGCAGTAAAAAAAATCCAAAATTATTTTTTAAATATGTCAATAGTAAAAAAATGAAGCAGAAAGGGGTGGGACCCTTACTATCAGAGGGGGGTCAGCTGGTTGATGAAAATAAAATAAAAGCGCAGATTCTGAACTCGTATTTTTCATCTGTGTACACAAATGAAGAACCAGTAAGTGAAGGTTTCCTTCTTAACACTCCCAATTCTAGTAATACAACTAATGATGCATGGTTCACACATGAAGAAATTCAAAAGAGACTTGAACATGTTAAGATTAACAAAGGTCCAGGGCCAGATGGTATTCATCCCAGGGTAATTAGCGAGCTTAGCTCTGTGATTGCCAAACCTCTTTACTTAATTTTTCAGGATTCATTGAGATCTGGCATTGTGCCGAGAGACTGGCGAATTGCTAATGTGGTGCCTCTATTCAAAAAAGGATCCCGTTCTCAGCCTCAAAACTATAGGCCAGTTAGTCTGACGTCAGTATTAGGAAAGCTTTTCGAAGGGTTAATAAAGGATAAGATACTGGACTTCATAGCAAATCATAATACTATGAGTTTGTGCCAGCATGGTTTTATGCGTAATAGATCTTGCCAGACTAACTTAATTTCTTTTTACGAGAATGTAAGTAGAGACCTCGATTCTGGGATGGCAGTGGATGTGATTTACTTAGACTTTGCTAAAGCATTTGATACAGTGCCACACAAAAGGTTACTGGTTAAATTAAGGAATGTTGGCCTGGAACATAGTATTTGTACCTGGATAGAGAACTGGCTAAAAGATAGACTACAAAGAGTGGTGGTAAATGGAACATTTTCTAATTGGACCAGTGTTGTTAGTGGAGTACCGCAGGGCTCTGTACTAGGTCCCTTGCTTTTCAACTTGTTTATTAATGACCTGGAGGTGGGCATTGAAAGTACTGTTTCTATTTTTGCAGATGATACTAAATTGTGCAGAACTATAGGTTCCATGCAGGATGCTGCCACTTTGCAAAGTGATCTGTCTAAACTGGAAAACTGGGCAGCAAACTGGAAAATGAGGTTCAACGTTGATAAATGCAAGGTTATGCACTTTGGCAAAAATAATATAAATGCAAGTTATACACTAAATGGCAGTGTGTTGGGAGTTTCCTTAAATGAAAAGGATCTAGGGGTCTTTGTAGATAACACGTTGTCTAATTCTGGGCAGTGTCATTCTGTGACTACTAAAGCAAATAAAGTTCTGTCTTGCATAAAAAAGGGCATTAACTCAAGGGATGAAAACATAATTATGCCTCTTTATAGGTCCTTGGTGAGGCCTCATCTGGAGTATGCAGTTCAGTTTTGGACTCCAGTCCTTAAGAGGGATATAAATGAGCTGGAGAGAGTGCAGAGACGTGCAACTAAATTGGTTAGAGGGACGGAAGACTTAAATTATGAGGGTAGACTGTCAAGGTTGGGGTTGTTTTCTCTGGAAAAAAGGCGCTTGCGAGGGGACATGATTACACTTTACAAGTACATTAGAGGACATTATAGACAAATAGCAGGGGATCTTTTTACCCATAAAGTGGATCACCGTACCAGAGGCCACCCCTTTAGACTAGAAGAAAAGAACTTTCATTTGAAGCAACGTAGAGGGTTCTTCACAGTCAGGACAGTGAGGTTGTGGAATGCACTGCCGGGTGATGTTGTGATGGCTGATTCAGTTAATGCCTTTAAGAATGGCTTGGATGATTTTTTGGACAGACATAATATCCAAGGCTATTGTGATACTAAACTCTATAGTTAGTATAGGTATGGGTATATAGAATTTTAATTAAAAGTAGGGAGGGGTGTGTGTATGGATGATGGGTTTTCATTTGGAGGGGTTGAACTTGATGGACTTTGTCTTTTTTCAACCCAATTTAACTATGTAACTATGTAACATGTTTCGGGCTAGTGTCAGACTTGATAAAGGGCCTAGCCCAAAACATGTTGTGTGTATTCACTCCCCAATAAAGAAAATTATAGTTAATGACTATTGCCTTGGATTTGTCCTACACAATGTATTTATTCAGAGACTGGACTGATTGGAATATCAGCTCAGGATAACCCTCGGGACAAGCCGCTAAGAGCAATTGGTGAGCTACATTTATTTTCTAAAAAAGAGGTCAGGAGACTCACCAACTAAGTGGTGGACCTGGAATCTCACTCACGCTGGAACAGTTGTTGCGAGACCTGCAGAACTATACTGTGCAATTTACTAAGAGCGATCGTTCCAAATGCAGCACAGACACAACTAACAGTGGACTGAATTGTGAGGGTCTTTTCACCAAGAACATCAAATGAAGCAGCCCCATGGGGATTTACTTGCCAAACAGCAACTCAGTCTACTAAGTGAAATGCATAAAAAAGAAGCGAGACCAGCAACAATCCTGACATAAGCAAGAAATAAAAGAAATTAAACTTATAAAAGTAACCCCAATAAAATCTTTGCCATTAATAACCATCCCTACTAATATTATAGATTAATCTTCTGAACACGCTTACTACACGAAAAGTTATCAAGCAAATCCACCTCTAGCTTTATAGAGGCAAACAAGGAACCTATACTGTCAGACAGTGGCAGGAGGCCCATCAACAACAGCAGAAACCAGCAAATGCACCAACCATTTTGAATCATTCCAAAAAAAACTGCTACACCAGTGGCAAAACAACAAACAACCTATGCAGCCTTATGCTGGAGGAACCACTATACACTTGTAAAGAATATCCAACACATCTGTTAAATTATCATTTAACATATTCACTACATGGCATTATAGTTTTTTAAGAATTAATGTTTGTATCTTGTCATCTACAAGGAAACTATTTCTTGACAACCAATGTCCTGCCTGAGCGTAGAACAGAACTTTCATCTGTTATCGGCTGTAATTGTGTGTGTGGTACTACTGGATGACTACACATCAGTAGTGATGGGCAAATTTATTTGGCAGACGCCTTCAAAGTTTTTACGACGTCGGAATCGTCACTGGCGGCAATTAACGGACGCCCATAGACTTTAATGCGCGTCAAATGTCGCGGGCATTGGAATTGTTGCCGCATTTGTGAATTTCATGGCAAATCGGGACAAATTCTGATATCAACTGTAGTATTGTGTTTCTCTCAAACACAGGCTCACACTACATTGTATATACAGTAAATGTATACATAACTCACACTTTTTGGTGACACTGGTCAACTGGATTCCAAAACATGACACGTGGTATAAAATATTCCCCCATAAAAGTGCCTGAACAGAGCAAGAAATGACTTCTCCATCTCTGCTATCCCATCAGAACAGCTGAAGCCAGTAACTTGAAGACAGCCTTCCCTCTTGCCTATAAGGAATCCTTCACCAAAAAGACAACAGACTTGTAACAGAAGAAATGGCTGCACAGAAAGAAAAGACAAATGGAAACCTATAATCAAAAATATGCTATTTGGACAATATACTGAGACTTTATGAAGACCCAACCAGAACCACTACAACCAAATACAACAATAGCTGTTATCCCACATTCACCTGAAACTTAGCAAAGGTCCCTCTTCTTATACTTCTCTCTTTTTCTATTTCTGTCATTCAGTTGTGTCTGGAAATGTTCCAAAGATGGAGTGGAGTTAAATATTTTCATTGTGTTTATAGTGTTTGTTTGTTTTTTTTAACAGATATCACATATAATTAGAGAAATACGGCAATTCCAGCAGACCCCTTACCGCATAGAGCACCAGCCTAAGGTAATTCTGACAGTTGTATTGTGGCATAATAACATTGTATTAAACAATTGCCTTTTCTTTAGTTCTTATTCTCCCTTAGTTCCAAGGTATCCTGCCCTATCACCCCCACCCCAACATAGACATACTCATGTCACATGACCAGTATTCCTTGCTGTGTCATAATCAAGTGAAATAGGCAAAACAATCATTCAAGGTCAAGTCTTTAAAGGGCACGTAAAGGCAAAAAAATAAAATCCCATTTTTACTTTCTTTAATGAAAAAGAAACCTATGTCCAATATACTTTAATGAAAAAATGTGTACCGTTTTTATAAGAAAATTGACTGTATGCAGTGAAATTCTCCCTTCATTTACTGCTGTGGATAGGAATTTTCAGAAGGTCTCTAACTGCTGAGCAGGGAAACAATCATACTTATGAACAGCAGGGGGAGCCCCCACCTTACTTCCCAGCCATGCAGAACTCAAGCAGCTTTGTATATGACAATCCCTAAGCAGCCCAGACCACACTGAGCATGTGCACAGTCTTAGTCTTGCAAAGATGTTTAACAAAGGTACAAGATGGTGACCCCCTGTGGCCAACTTTGAAAGCATAAATTATTTGTTTGATTAGGCTTGTGGTGCAGTAAGTTCATGTTTATATTTAGTATACAAAATACAGCATTTCTAGCCTTATTCTATTTTAGACTTTATATGCCCTTTAAACATCCCCAAGCAACTTGAATTGAAAATATATTTAAGGGGCCTACATTTGTAGCCTTACAGAGCATTTGTTTTTAGATGGGCTCAATGGCCCCCATCAGTAGAGTCAGTAGAAAGATGAAGGCAAATAAGTCAAAAACTATATAAAAAAAAAAAGAAAAAATGAAGGCCAAATGAAAAGTTGCTTAGAATTAGCCATTCTATAACATACTAAAAGTTAACTACCCCTTTAAAAACATATTATTGTATCAGCCTCAGTGAGAGGCCTACAGAGCTGTCCCCGGGGCTATTCTTCTGTTCAGCAATGGTACGTACCACTTAACTGTGCAGGGATGGGTGAGTTTGTCTAGCAGGTAACTGGCTCGCTAGTCAGACGTGTATATGAAGTCTAAATTAAAGGAAAAATTAGCGAACAGA
Organism: Xenopus petersii; assembly: GCA_038501925.1. NCBI lineage: Eukaryota > Metazoa > Chordata > Amphibia > Anura > Pipidae > Xenopus > Xenopus petersii. Next base: position 175,648,645 of record CM076673.1, on the reverse strand, counting down.
CTTAAACGTTACATGTTTCTGCAATTTTTAAACCAATAAAAATATACTGCATGTAACACACACAAATCACAGCCTCCAAATGTTTCAAAGATTTTTTTTTGCAGAACTATGGAGATTTGCCTTTTGCTGACCAGCCCTGTTTTTATCGGTATTCCAGACTTTGTTCCTCTTTCCATTTCCTAATGACATTTCTAATAGCAGAAATTGCAATTGATCCCACCCCCCCTGTTTTTTGTAAGAGTCAGTTCTCTTTCATTTTAGATCCGTTATCCGGAAAACCCCAGGTCCCGAGCATTCTGGATAACAGGTCCCATACCTGTATCAAAGTGCAAGTTCACCGTTTTTGTGCAATTTGCGCATTTTTTTCCGCAGTTGCGGAATTGCTGCAGATCTCTTTGCTCAGTTTTGAAGCAGAGAGACCTGTGACTTCAGCCACTGAAGGAAATATTGACTTCTGATCATCATAGTTAACTGTAACTTTCTGTCTTTTATAGGTCACTCAATTTCTTCTGAACAAGTCTTGCATTCTGGATGAAGATAATCTATATGAATTGTCCTTGAGGATTGAACCACGTCTCCCAGCATGAAGATAATTTAATTGTATGTTCCCTGTGCAACGCTGCTTTCAACTCACCATTGGAACGTTGCACACTGTGCCCAGCAGAGCACGAGAAGGGCAGAAGGTAAAGCTCAACCCTCAGTGGAAAGCAGCTGCCAGTGGGCAACTTATTCCATCTTGAATCCATGTGGAAAGTTAGGATCTACAGAAAATGAGCATAAAGGCTGTGGACTTTGATTTTGTGACCATAGGGAACAACTGGCAGAAGATTAAGGTGGCCACTCTGTAGCAGGTTTTGAAGTGACATGTGACTTTGATGTGCATATGGGCCAAACCAAGGATGGTTTCTTAGGGATGTTCTGCAAGGGAAACAACATTGGTTGTGCACTGTGGATATGCCTTGTACAATTAGCAGAACTCGTCTGGGGAGAGAGCTGTACCTCTTAGACTTTCACAGAGGGAACAGCTGGTATCACCTTCATGAACGTTCGAAGAAAAAGTCCAGGAGAAACAGAGAAACGTGTTATTTTCATAATTCAACACTTATTCAATGACATTTAAACTGATGTAAATTGTATATTGTGCTTGGCCATTCATGCTGTTCAGTGTCCCAGAACACTGTGAGTGTAGGACCATCTGGGGAAGGGAATGAATTGATTTTATTAATTTTCTATGTCCCTTTTTTTCTCGTGTGTCTGTTTTTTTTTTTTTTACTGTAATATCTTTGTCAGGTTTACACTTGTCACAGTACATTGATATTCCTCTGTTCTACACAAAGAGCTACTGTTGTTTTATGTCTTATGTTTGTGCCTTTATCATCCAGATTTTAAATATCTGCATTAACCTTCAGCTTGCAGTTTCATCCTCAATTGTGTGTCTCCTTTACTTCTTGCAGCCCCTGCTACAGTTTCTCCATTGTAGACCCTAGCAGACCCTTTTTTGCATTATGCCCCCCTTTACTCTGATGTATCACAGAGAAACTAGAGAAATGGGCTGAGAACTGGGACACAACAGTCGGATATTTGTGGCAGCAACTTGAGACAAAATCTACTGTTGCACGGCTGCTGTCTAAAAGCTAAAGCTTTGTCTAAAAAGTAACTATAGTTTCATTTGTTGCAGATGTTTATGATATGCCTCCATGGACCATGCTTTTCACTCTTCCTTTCTTACTCTTGCCATGATTTGCATGCACTGTGTGATGGATACAGATGAAATCTAAATTAAAGGTCAAGATAAAATCTATTGTGGATAATCCAGCTGCTTTGCATGGCAACAATGACTCCTACATGCATTGCATTTATGGTACCATATAATAATGAATGTATTAAGGAGCACTCTCTGCTTATATTTGTTTTACTAATATAGTAGAGGGTTGTGTGTGTGTTTAAGCAGCGAGTAGATCTCTGTAGCTTTTGTAAAGCAAGAGCCCCACAAATCCCATACATATGAGCGCTCTCCTTCTCTTTATTATGACATATTACTTTAAGCATTTTAGGGATAACTGATTTGAGCAAAGTGGTCCATAATCAAATGCAAAATGGGAAACAAATTCTGCTTTTGTTAATTTTACCTATAATACAAATGATACAGAAAATGACATTATAAAAAGGCTGAATTGATCACATCACCTTTTGCCGAAAGACTCAAATCAAATGGGATTTGGTCTGGTGGCCAAAGGGATGTACGAAGCTAAGGAATTGCTTAGAAAGTGACGGATGCAATGCAATATAGATACGATGGATGTATCTGCCCATTTGAAGCTCACAGACCATTCTTACATCCTTATGATTATATACTTGCCTCGTGCTTTATATATATAAAAAGAACCACAATGGTTTATTTTGAAAGGACGCCAAGTTAGTTCATGTTAAACATTGCCCCGTGCGTAGCTGTGCAAACATAAGAAAGAACAGAGCATCAGGAACAATGTTATATGTATAAAAATTCACCCAGAAACTCAATACAATTTACACAATATATAATCTTCATCACAGGAATCTCTTAATATATAGAATCTGGATAAATAAAACACCCATAGCACAATAGTCAGGGCAAACTGCATAATATTCAAATAGCAGGAATAAGAAAATATTAACCCGCTAGTCTAAATGTTTAACAAAAACACAACATTTCCCATTTTCTATTTATACCTCCTACAGAATCTGTGGTTTGAAGCTGATACATCCACAAGGCTTCTTTCTTTAAAAGTCTCCTATCATAGTCCCCCTTCCTGATTTGGAAACTTGGCTCATCAATAATCTGACTATACGTCTATACATGTTTTCCCTTCATGTGACTCCATTGCCTGTGTATCTATTGCTCACAGTATCTTCTCTCTATCGCTGCTATATGTTCTAATAACAGGTCCCCACATTACTTATAGTCATATTGGGAGCCACAGATACAGGTGGCTAGATGTACCACCCCTTTACATAAACAGTTGTAATATTGTTTAATCACATACGATTTCTCTGTATTAGTCCCAAAGAACTACTCTCCGAACCTTCAAATATCAGTAGGCTTTAGACCTGCTCCTTCCACAACCATAATTCCCCTTATATCTCAAGCAGGTCTTATATGCAGTACTGTTCCCTGTATGTTATACACTCCTAGAAAGCCAAGAGGCCAGATCCCAGATGGGCGAATTTATTCATCAGGCCTGGATTTACGGCACCTTCAATTTTTTTTTGCAAAACTGCTACAGAAATGTAATTCTATTTTCCTGAACAGCAGTGGTGTTTGAATGCACAGCCAGCATGTTGCTACAGAAAGACATTTTCTTTTCCTTTCTCTTTGTTGGATTCTGAGAGATGTATGTATATTTATTAAAGTCTGATGCATTTTATATTCGAATGTCATTTTTTTGTGCTGGGACTGGGGCAAGTGAGTGTGTACTGAGGGGCTGATAAATATCTAAGTTGCTCTGGGTTACTGCTCCTGGGCAAACGTTATTATGTGAAAGATAGGCTCCCAGCTACTCACTGCAAGATAAACTGCCCTTTGGTTTTATGGCATTAGTGTTATACTTTTCTACAGCATTATTTTACATTTCAGTATATCTCTATTATTTATATGGATGGAACAAGAAACCTTTCTGGGTGATGGGTTGATGGACGGAGGAGAGGAGAAGAGGAGCAGGTGAGACGGGAAGAGGCTGAACAATGAAGATTTTCAATCCAGTGCAAGGAGTAGAGAGCAGCTTTCCCCAGGGCAAAATGCTTCTAGAATGAGAACAATCGTGTACCCCATAGTGCTCTTGCACATACACCCAAGGTAACAGAACATGAACTCTCATGTGATATTTCAATTAACTCTTGTAGCGCTATAGTAAAATGAGTGCACCATTCTACTATGAGCTCCACTCCCAATACTGTGCTCCGGATGAGACCTTAAATTTTAGGGAGTGAGACCACGCAAACGGTGTGGAGGCAGGGTGTAGTGTAACTGTAACTAGATACAGGGTGCAATAATTGGGCGCCAGTGGTTCTTATAACTTAACCAATGAACATATTTATTGTACAATACAATCCTCAATGGAGTGTACATAAGAGCAGAACAGGATCATAACTAGAGAGGTACATTTCCTGAAGAAAATGTGAGTGGTGCTTGCCGTGGCAAAACTCAGGCCCCCCATATATGTTGGGTGTCTTGCCCAGTCGCCCCTGGTGCCTAGAGAGTACACAAAGTCGGTAGAATCCGGATTAAACCGGTGAAATTTAAAGCCAACCAAATTTTACCATTGAAATCAATCCAAACAAACTGGCTATTTTTGGCTCTGCCCACTTTTAAAAATTTGCAACCCAGTCACCAAATGGACCAAGTTTGAGCACTCTTACATTAACAGTGTAAGAATGACAGGAGTTTAAATATTCCCATTGAATAGCGTTAGGTAAAATTTGATTGGCTGTCTTAAGCTCCGCCCATTTTTCTGAATTTTAACCCCAGTTACCTAGTCATGGTCAGTGCCAAGTTTGGGGCCTCTGGTTTTAAAACGGTGAGAACGGCGGTATTCCAAAATTTTATATTGAAGTCAATAGGTGAAAACTGATTGGCTGTTTTTGGCTCCACCCACTTGTCCTAAATTTTGACCACGGTCACCCAGTGAGTAATTGAGCCAAGTTTGGTACACCTAGCATTTAAACTGTGATAATAGCAGATAATACTTTTCCTAAATTTTGACCGCAGTCACCCAGTGACGCACGGTGCCAAGTTTGGGAGTTCTGGCTTTGATACTGTGAGAATTACAGCTGTTTACATTTTCTCATTGAAGTCAATAGGGAACATCTGATTGGCTGTTCTTGGCTCCACCCACTTTTCCTAAATTTTGACCGCAGTTACCCAGTGAGTAATTGAGCCGAGTTTGGTACACCTAGCATTTAAACTGTGATAATAGCAGCAGTTTATCATTTTTCATTAAGGTCAATGGCTGAAATCTCATTGGCTGTTGTTGCCCCGCCCCTTTTTTTCCTAATTGTGAACCACAGTCACTCAGTGACTAACATACCAAAGTTTGGGAATGCTGTCATTTAATGTGTAAAAATGGCAGCATTTCTATTTTTTTCTATTGAAAATCAATGAATGAAATTTGATTGGTTGTTGGTGGCTCCGCCCACTTTTTCTAAACTTGAAGTGGAAACCCCCAGTGACCACATTTGTGATATTCAAGGTCCCTGACATCAATACTGAGAGAATGGCAGCCTTCTTAATTGTTCCCATTAAAATCAATCAAAGAAATCTGATTGGTTGGTTTTGGCCCCGCCCACATTTCCAAACTTTAATCCCAGTCCCCCAGTGACCAACTGTGCCAACTTTGAGGAGGCTGCCATTAACCGTCTAAGAGCGGCAGCAGTTTAAAATTTTCCTATTTAATTGAATGGCTGAAATTTGATTGGCTGTTGTAGACTCCGCCCACTTTTTGTAAATTTTGGCTGCAGTCACCCAGTGACCCACAGTGCCAAGTTTCGGAGCTCTGGCTTTATTACTGTGAGAATTACAGCTGTTTACATTTTCTCATTGAAGTCAATAGGGAAAATCTGATTGGTTGTTTGCGGCTCCGCTCACTTTTTTGGGTCCCCAAAATAGGACAGAAAAGTCACAACACCCCATTCCCGAATAAGCTGAACGGTTTGACACCTCATTCATGGGTCTGCGACAAACTACAGTAATTATTCGATAAATTCCCCATTATAAGTCAATGGGGCAAATTTGGGGACCTCTCCTGCCCCGGGGGTAAAACTTATACCCTCGTGTGGGGTATCATCTGACACAGGTCGCAAACCTCTTCAAATGTGGTAAATTTAACGTTTCTACAAGATTCCCTCTCTGCGCTAGAATCCGTCAAAAGTTGGCCTCAATGTTAATCTATGGGACTTTTTGGGGTTGTTAATTGCCCCCGCAAAAGTCATACCACCCCATTCCCGATTAAGCCGCACGATTTGACACCTCATTCATGGGTCTAGGACAAATGGTGCGGGACTAGTTACGCGCCAAACTTTCATACGGAAGAAGAATAAAAATAAGTTTGCAAGATAACAGTAGTGATGCTTTGCTTCGCAAGCACCACTAATAAAAAACAGTGGCTAGGCATATACTCACAGCACCTTTGGTCAGTATTAGTCCCAACAGGGAAAAAAAATCATATACAGCAGCAATGAAGGTACACCCAGCTTTCAGCCTTTTCCCGAAGTGGAACCAATGGAAATTACTACATCCATAAATCAATGCAATTAGTCCCTACTTCTGGGCAATTAGTACCCAGGATGTTAATCCCTCTGACTCTCCTCGAGCCTTGAGCTACTCAGCTAAAAAAAAATTCAAAAATGAGTACAAAGAGACATAGAAACTGTGGGCTTGAGACAGAAACAGATGAAGTTTTCAAAATGTAGTAATTTGGATAGGGGAGAGTTTAAGGCTTTAAAATCTCTGGCCGATAATAAAAGTATTGTAGTGAAGAATGCAGATAAGAGCGGGTCTGTCGTGGTTTTAGATGCCATAGCCTATGAGTCAGAAATTATGCGTCAATTATCGCATAAGGAAACATATAGATCCTTGGATACGGATCCCACCATGATTTTTCAGAATATCATGCGCACCCTTTTGTTATCAGCACAGAATATGGGCATTATAACTAAAAGAGAATTTGAGTTTATCTAATGTGAAAGTCCAGTTATACCTATTTTTCATGTACTTCCCAAAGTCCATAAATCTTAAATAAATGTGAAGGGGCGCCCTATAGTGGCAAGTATCGGTTCTTTAACTGAAAATCTCTCAAAGTATGTGGATAAGTTATTGTTACCTCTGGTGTTTGACCTGGTTTGGAAAGGAACATATAGGTGGTTTTCAATGGACGTGATGTCATTATATTCTTCTATAGACCATGATATGGGCCTCAATTCCATACAATTCTGGTTGGCAACTACTAAATTGTTTCCTCAGATACAGAATGATTTCATTATGGAAGGGATAGATTTTTTGCTACACTCTAATTACTTCCTGTTTAACGGTCAGTTCTACCTGCAATTACATGGAGCCGCCATGGGGGCATCTTTCACACCAACCTATGCTAATTTGGTCATGGGTTGGTGGGAGAGAACCTTTATTTTTGGGGACCAGAATCCCTATAAACATCAAAGTATACGGTTTTACAGGTATATCGATGACTGTATAGGAGTATGGGAAGGGGATGAAGTCTCCCTGGCATCCTTCGTCAATTATTGCAATCAGACGGTGAAGTGTCTTCAGTTCACCTATGAGACTCATGTCTCAGCTATTCCGTTCCTAGATATAACTTTCCAGATACTAGGGGAGCAGATTACTACCACCCTCTTCCGCAAACCTATCACCCGCAACACATTGCTACATGCACGGAGCTGCCATCCAGTTTCGTGTTTGAGGGGTATCCCAGTAGGACAATTCTTATGGCTACGCCGTGTATGTTCCTCTTGAGATGCCTTTAACGAACAAGCTATGTTGTTGTGGGATCGGTTTGTTGAAAGAGGTTATCAGGTTGAAGATGTAAGAAGAGCATATGAGATAGCAGTCAGAGCCGACCGTGTTAAACTTTTAGAACAGAAGTTAAAATCTGAGAGAGGTACTAGATCTTAAGGAGGTAAGTCCGTGGGACTATCCAGTGTTTGTTTCTGTACATTTTAACACAGAGATCTGGCAAACATTATGTAACTAATAACAAACATTGTATGATATATATATATAATAAGAAACATTGTATACTAAATATACATATATAATAGCTGCTTTTAACATGCCTTAAATATGTAATACCTCTTTCTAAGTTTAAACAGGGTTTATACATCACTTAATGTGATCGATACCAATTTATCTTTGTATAAATCCTTTTCTGGGGTTAATGGTTTTATGGGTGTGTCCCTATGGGTGTGGTTTTGTGTGGTTGTGGTGCTATATTAACTGGTGTGGGGGTTGGCACACCTTATGCTTCTGAGGAAGTGGCGAGACGCCACGAAACGCGTCAAGCGTAGGGGTACATGTCATTATTATTATGATACTTATGTTCATGTTTTTAACAATCTACAATAAATGAAGATTTTATGATTCAGCTGCCGACATGCTCCGCAACTTCTGTTCTGTTTCCATGTGATTTTTGCCTGGACCGGGGACTTTCTGCATGCAAGCACAAAGGTTTGCTGAATTACACGTGCAGGTGAGCGAGGAGAAGTGCTCCCTTTTGTTCTTCCTTCTACTCAGCTAAAAAGCCTGTCTATCTGTCACTTCTAGAGTGACCACTTAGGTGAGTAGCCTATTCTTACTAGACCTGACCTGTCCAGGTTCCACTCGAGCTCTGCCTGCCTGTTCAGCACAAGATGGACCCTGAGAGCATGGCTACAAAGGGTTTTATACTTTAGCACGGTCACTATTGAGAACAGATGGGGCATAGCATAAGGCAGAATAATGAAATAGGTCCACTGTTAGGACCCATGTAGGCATCTATACTATTGGGGATTTGCCTGCCAATATTATTAGGGATGTCTAATTTACCAGACCCCTACACTCTTCTTTAGTTTCCCCAATCTTTTTAAGACTCTGACCCATGTTGGTTGAATATCTAGACTGTAGGTAACAAATTGCAACCTCCCAACTAATGTGTAAGATTTGAGGGGTCACTTACAGAGCACACGCAGTGTCCAAAGTGCAAAAAAAAGCCACAATCAACTATTTTGCATTTGCCCCCTAGGAAAGTATTGCTCTGCTCCTGACACCAGTTCAATAATCTGCCCAAAATCATAGGCATGCAAGTTAGTGGAAATGTAGGGGGTGGGAGAAGAGGCAACTATGTGCCTCATCAATATAGCACTGACTAATTCAGCCAACACTGTACCAGTGCAGCAGTGTGCCCACGGACCATTACTTTGCCTTTTGGTTTTCAAGGGTTGTTTCTTATGAAAGATAATTCCTGGCAAGACTGCTTGTTATGTAATCGTTCCTGTATGCACATTAACTAGGATCTGCTTGGCTCCAGCAATCAATGGGCTTGTCCCTATGAACAGGCAATAACCATGCCTACAGTATAAAGAGTGAAACCTGGACACTGAAGTGCAGTTATTTGGCATCTGCAAGAGATATCAGTATGAAAGCTTATGGGGTGTCAGCGTCAGCTCTTCTCTGCCTCTGTGTTTGTGCTGCAACTAAGGAGGTAAGAACAAAACAACACAATGCTGTCCATGGTCGAGAGAACTTTTTTTTGGGGGGGGGCAAGGAAGAAAACATACTACACAAATTACTTGTACCAATATTTTGGTTTCCACACAAACCTAACACCAGCATTTCTATTCTATAAATATATAAAGTAGCAAGTGTTGCACATGTATATCATTGGACAATAGTATAGTTCATACATGTATATCATTGTCATTCTATTGACACAAACTGCTTGTTTGCCAGGACAGCACTTGGTCTTTTCTACTTTTACACAATTACAATTAATAGCCAGCGGTTTGCAGAATGTTATTCCCTCTAGATTCTAGTTACAGCTGGTCCATTTTATATACCCTCATTTTAAGTTCTTTCATATGTTATACCATTTTTGTGCTCCCACCAATATAGAATGCATTTTCCTGATTTTACATCATTTTTTATGGTCCCCTGAAAAATGCAAAATGGGGGGGGGGGGTTCTACTGTACAGAAAGTAAAGTAACAAGAAGATAAGAGTAAAGAGGTGGATACAGAACAGGAGCAGGAGGGGGGGGTGAGGTGCAAAAAATATATATTATAATATTAAAGATATTTCTATCTATACAGATACTGTATATAGAGTGAGGCAGAGGGTTATTAGTGATGGAGAGATGAGTGTGGGGGTAACTCAGCAGAATGAGAAGAGTAAAAGAGGACAATGAATAGAATGAGGCCATGGATAGGTGGGGGATACAATGAAGCAGCAGGGAAAGGAGCTGTAAAGGTTAATGTGCTTTAATGTGCAAAACCCACAGCCAACCTGTACCTAAAACATTCAATAATCAATGTAAAGTAGTTACACCATATCTCCCAACTGTCCCGTCCTGTCCTGTCCAATTTTGACAGCTCAGCCCACAGTCCTGGGTTATATAACTGCAATATCCCGAATTTCTCTTTAATCTCCCGCACTGACGCCAGAAAAATATACAAAGTTTCTGAAACTTTATTAAAATGAGATGGTTTTTGGCAGAGAGCCCAGAATACTCATCAGCTACATTTGTAACAAGTCTCTGGGGGAGAACTGTGACTCCCAGCTTAAAGGGCAATTTCACCTTCATTAGCAAACACATAAAACATGGCCCTAAAACTCCCAAAAATGTGTGCAAACTTTCATAACCTGCCAAATTTAGTAAAATGGACATTGTAATTAGGGGTGTGACCAAAAATGTTCCCGCGGCACAGGTTTGTTTTTCAAATGTTGGGAGGTATGGTTACACAGCTATACACAGGTTCATTATAGTTTCTATAACTCACACACAGGCCTTCTTAAAGGGCATGTAAAGGCAAAAAAAATAAAATCCCATTTTTACTTTCTTTAATGAAAAAGAAACCTATCTCCAATATACTTTAATTAAAAAATGTGTACCATTTTTATAAGAAACCTGATTGTATGCAGGGAAATTCTCCCTTCATTTACTGCTGTGGATAGGAATTGTCAGACAGTCCCTAACTGCTGAGCAGGGAAACAATCATACTTATGAACAGCAGGGGGAGCCCCCGCCTTACTTCCCAGCCATGCAGAACTCAAGCAGCTTTGTTTATGACGATCCCTAAGCAGCCCAGACCACACTGAGCATGTGCACAGTCTTAGTCTTGCAAAGATGTTTAACAAAGTTACAAGATGGTGACCCCCTGTAGCCAACTTTGAAAGCATAAATTATTTGTTTGATTAGGCTTGTGGTGCAGTAAGTTCAAGAACCCTGCAAATCTGGGAGTGGAAGTGGGATTGGCATTGGGATGGCCCATTATCTGATGGGGTGCTGACCATAATGGTTCTTAATGACATATATATATATATATATATATATATATATACATATATATATATATATATATATATATGGTAAGGGAATATCCTTTATCATGAAGTACAAGTCCCCCTTGCCCCTATATGTGGACGCCCATGATCCTATTGCCTTGAATGATGAATGTTAAAATGATATTTTAGTAGAATTAAGGTATGGAGACCCAAGTTATGAAAAGATCCCTTATCCGGAAAACCCACAGACCCTGAGCATTTTGGAAAACAGGTCCTATACATGTACTATTAATGCAATAAAGACTTTGAAAGGCTTTTATTTTACTTTAGGCGCTATTTAAATATTTCCATATATACATCATGAAGGGAGAGTATATTCTATAATTATAAATATAGATGAGGTTTCATGACATAATAGTAAAGATCATGTTGTCTTTGTTCAGTGCAACTTACAGGGGCAATGGAGGAACAATTTAGGATCCAATTTGACAGTAAACAGTGTGACTAAGGGTGGAAGATTCACTGGTGCCTACATGACCGCCGTATCTTCAGTCGACGCGAAAATTGTGGAATCTGCTCTCACCGGCTTCTGGAAACCCTCTGAGCAGCCCATTTTTGGCTTTGCAGTAAAATGGGCATTTTCAGGTAACAGATATTCCTGCATGTTACATTCTAGCTATCCTTCAATAGCACAATTATATGGCTATAATGAGCATCTGTGCAAATTAAATCAATGCATGGTTCTAAGGTAATTTGGACCCTAGCAGAAAGATTGCTGAAACTTTAAACTGGAGAGTTGCTGAATAAAAAGGCTAAATAACTCAGAAGCTGCAAATAATTAAAAAAATGAAGACCAACTAAAAGTGGATTTAAAGGTGAACAACCACTTTAAAGGGCATGTAAAGGCAAACAAATAAAATCCCTTTTTTACTTTCTTTAATGAAAAAGAAACCCATCTCAAATATACTTTAATTAAAAAATGTGTACCGTTTTTATAAGAAACCTGACTGTATTCAGTGAAATTCTCCCTTCATTTACTGCTGTGGATAGGAATTGTCAGACGGTCCCTAACTGCTGAGCAGGTAAACAATCATACTTATGAACAGCAGGGGTAGCCCCGCCTTACTTCCCAGCCATGCAGAACTCAAGCAGCTTTGTTTATGATGATCCCTAAGCAGCCCAGACCACACTGAGCATGTGCACAGTCTTAGTCTTGCAAAGATGTTTAACAAAGTTACAAGATGGTGACCCCCTGTAGCTGACTTTGAAAGCATAAATTATTTGTTTGATTAGACTTGTGGTGCAGTAAGTTCATGTTTATAATTAGTATACAAACTATAGCATTTCTAGCCTTATTCTATTTGAGACGTTACATGCCCTTTAAGTGTAAATGTTCTTCTGACAGATTCATTGACAGTCTGGGCAGGGCAGTGCTTCTTGAATGATCAGAAAGAAGAGGTTCTACACACAACATGGCTACTTAGATCCAAGCAGGACAATGAGCAGGACAACTGGAAAGCAACAAGGTAACTGTGATTCAATGGGGACTTATTGTTTGAACAAAATAAGAATTACTTCATATAAAAACAGCACATAAAACAGGCAAATGAAGAAAACTAGGCACCAAAAAGATACCACCAGGTTCCCCTCTTTATATAATGTTCTCCTCCTGTCTGTAAAAGTTTCATAGGTAGGGGTAAGGAAGTTTGATAGGATGCCTCAATGGAGGGCAACACCAAAAGAGATTGTAATAGTATGTCATTAAAGGGATACTGTCATGGAAAAACATGTTTTTTCCAAAACACATCATTCAATAGTGCTGCTCCAGCAGAATTATTCACTGAATCCATTTCTTAAAAGAGCAAACAGATTTTTTTTAAATTTAATTTTGAAATCTGACATGGGGCTAGACATTTTGTCAGTTTCTCGGCTGCATCAGTCATGTGACTTGTGCCTGCACTTTAGGATGGAACTACTTTCTGGCAGGCTGTTATTTATCCTACTTAAAGGGCATGTAAAGGCAAAAAAATAAAATCCCATTTTTACTTTCTTTAATGAAAAAGAAACCTATCTCCAATATACTTTAATAAAAATATGTGTACCGTTTTTATAAGAAACCTGACTGTATGCAGTGAAATTCTCCCTTCATTTACTGCTGTGGATAGGAATTGTCAGACGGTCCCTAACTGCTGAGCAGGGAAACAATCATACTTATGAACAGCAGGTGGAGCCCCGCCTTACTTCCCAGCCATGTAGAACTCAAGCAGCTTTTTTTATGACGATCCCTAAGCAGCCCAGACCACACTGAGTATGTGCACAGTCTTAGTCTTGCAAAGATGCTTAACAAAGTTACAAGATGGTGACCCCCTGTAGCCAACTTTGAAAGCATAAATTATTTGTTTGATTAGGCTTGTGGTGCAGTAAGTTTATGTTTATATTTAGTATACAAAATACAGCATTTCTAGCCTTATTCTATTTTAGTCTTCACATGCCCTTTAATTTAACTGAATCAGTCTCAGTGGGACTTGGCTTTTTCTATTAAGTGCTGTTCTTAGATCTTCTAGGCAGCTGTTATCTTGTGTTAGGGAGCTGTTATCTCGTTACCTTCCCATTGTTCTTTTGTTTGGCTGCTGGGGGAAAATGGAGGGGGGTGATATCACTCTAACTTGCAGTAAAGCAGTAAAGAGTGATTGAAGTTTATCAGAGCACAAATCACATGACTGGTGGCAGCTGGGAAATTGACATTATGTCTAGCCTCATGTCAGATTTCAAAATTGAATATAACAAAATCTGTTTGCTCTTTTGAGAAATGGATTTCAGTGCAGAATTCTGCTGGAGCAGCACTATTAACTGATGCATTTTGAAAAACATGTTTTCCCATGACAGTATCCCTTTAAACTAACTGATATGGCTGGGGAAGAGTGTTCCCCGTAATTATTTTTAAAAGAAAGATGTTAAAATTAAAAATGTAAGGATTCCAGTATTCTATTGCCTTCCCAAGGTAAAATGTACATACGGATAGATGAAATCCACCAAGAAGTGTCAGGGGTAAAATCCCTAATCTCAGATATATGATTTTATGTAGAACAGCAACAACAGAAACATATAACATCAATCATGAAGGACACTATCTACTTACTTCTAGCTAATCAAAATTGAAATTGGTGGGCTTGAGATTTTTTGCGACTTTAGATGTCAACTTTCTTTATACAGGCATGGGACCTGTTATCCAGAATGCTCGGGACCTTTTCAAAACTTGTCTTATTCTTTTTAGAATCGGTGTTGATGTATTCACTCGACTGAAGTAAAAAGCAAAATTAAGAGACCTTCTATATACATCTGCCTTTATTATGCTTCAGTTACTGCAGCGACATCAAAAAAATCAACTTTCACTGTTGCATAAGACCTGTGCCTTATTGAAGACAAACGGAATCTTTCCAGTATAATCGAGGATCCGTAGATCAGATATTTTGCTCAAGTTGATGAACGAAACAAGTGATAATTTCATGTTAGAGTAAATGATATTAGATTTTTCTGCTTCGTGCGCCTGGCTTTGGCATTCTTCAAAAATCCAAAAATAAAGAAGCAAAACAAAAATGCGTTTGTGATGTATAAGAGTCCGCTGCTCTTCACGTTGCAGTAAAATGTTGTAATTAAGACATAATGGTGTATATTGCTCATGTGCCGATCCACAGATTTGAAATTGGAGTCACAGCACCATCCACGAATATAATTTTAAAAGCCTTTACAACAGCCTTGCTTAGGCCTGAAACGTTGTTTGTTGTCTGAGATTTGAGCCATGATACCAATAAAGGCTTTTTAAATTACATCCGTCAATTTCCAGTGTACAAGCCAGTTGAAGTGGACAACTCTATACCTGGTTATTCTTTTTTCACCAGTTTGATGAGTGCTGAACAATTGCAATTTTTCGTTTTACTTTCCATAGATCGCAGATGACACTTCTTACGCTTAAAGGGCATGTAAAGTCTAAAATAGAATAAGGCTAGAAATGCTGTATTTTGTATACTAAATATAAACAAGAACTTACTGCACCACAAGCCTAATCAAACAAATAATTTATGCTTTCAAAGTCGGCTACAGGGGGTCACCATCTTGTAACTTTGTTAAACATCTTTGCAGGACTAAGACTGTGCACATGCTCAGTGTGGTCTGGGCTGCTTAGGGATCATCATAAACAAAGCTGCTTGAGTTCTGCATGGCTGGGAAGTAAGGCGGGGGCTCCCCCTGCTGTTCATAAGTATGATTGTTTCCCTGCTCAGCAGTTAGGGACCGTCTGACAATTCCTATCCACAGCAGTAAATGAAGGGAGAATTTCACTGCATACAGTCAGGTTTCTTATAAAAATGGTACACATATTTTAATTAAAGTATATTGGAGATAGGTTTCTTTTTCATTAAAGAAAGTAAAAATGGGATTTTATATTTTTGCCTTTACATGCCCTTTAAGTAGGATAAATAACAGCCTGACAGAAAGTAGTTCCATCCTAAAGTGCAGGCACAAGTCACATGACTGGGGCGATTGAAGAATGTAGTTGTAGCTCACTCTGTATGCATGCATAAGAAAGGGTTGTAAACCCAAATAAATAACGCTGCATAATGAAACAAAAGTAATTGTCAGCCACTATCCAATATACATTACTTACAGCTCTTGAATGAAATATGCAAGGCATTGTGGGACTAATGCAAGGCATTGTGGGACTAAGAGTAGTAGATCATGCATTAGTCCCTCCAGGGGGATAGTAAGAGTTTCAGGGTATTCATACACAGTATAGAATGACTGAACAGCGATGAATCACAGTTTCACAGGATACTTACCCTCTCATTAGGTAAGACATCCAATATTATTGAAGAGCACTAGGTCTTGGGAATCCCAACCTGGGGTCTTGTGTCTTGGTGCCCGATATGGTCCTCACCTCACCATTCGGGGGCTGGGGTCTTGGCTCCCTATGTGGTCCTCAACTCACCCTTAAATCCCTGATCTAGTGGCCCAAACACTACGGGGTCCTAGCCCCACTAGTCCTCCTCGTTGGAGCCATGGCTGCTCACTAAATATCCTGAGCTTCCTTTCACTCCTAGAGCGACTATCACAGGATTAACTACTACTTCTGTTCAATGCCTGATCTTGCAGGAACCAGAGCCCTGGTCCTGTTGCCCCTCACTGGGAGGCACAGCCCCAGGGGGAAGAACCCTTAGCACATATCCCCTTTACTATTCATATCGTTACACACTGCCCACTAGTGGTGGCCTACTCCTGAGGAGAATATACAGGACCACTTTAGGTGGTCACACCTGAGTAAATAACCTGAACTTCAGGGTCCCTACATAAGTTTAAAGAAATACATAATATCAAGGTTAAGGTAAGTGTAATGAAGCACAAAATGATAAGATGCCCAGCAAAAAAAGGGGTTCAGCTCCAAAGTTTTATATTAATACTGTTTTACTGGTAAGTAAAGAGGAGCACTGAAAAGTACCATTAATGTCCACAAGGGGTCACTGTTACATAAAGCAGAGTTTAGCTATAAAAGGTATCAAAATAAACATATACCTTGGGCATCCAGTCATCCGTTACGGTTATCAGGACAGGACCGTGACAAATGCCCCATTTCACTGCATATGAAACAGGAAATTCTCCTGAAAGAATAAGGAAAAGGGTTAGTATTTTAGAGCTGGGTCATTTCTTTTGTTTTTACATTCCTGAAAAACTCACAAAACATCAGTATCCAGTGCAAATGCACACACGTCAGATCCGAAACAGTTGCGGTATTCAGGCGTCAAGTCTGAAAATGTTGAGTTATTTGAATGTCAGATCCGAAAAAGTTGCGGTCTTCAGGAGTCAGATCCCAAAATATCGTGGTATTCAAGTGTCAGATCCCAAAAAGTCACGGTATTCAAATTTTTCACAATTTTATTGAGTTTTTTTCCTGTGCAATATATTTTCTGGAAATTTTTTTTCCTGTGCAATAAATTTTCAGAAAAATGTATTGATAAATAGGGGGGAAAAAAATCTGTGCAGATTTGGTCACAGTAGTTTTCAGAAAATTGTGAGAACTTTTTCGGATTATGATAAATAACCCCCTTAATGTGAACAGTTGGTGAACAGGCTTACCATCAGATTCCTGCCTATAAGTCAGCCCCACACCATATCTCAGTAAGCTTAGTACAAGCACACTGAACTGTAATAAAAGGTACAAATGTTGCTACTGGAGTGGTCACATAATGTAACCCATTGGCAGACAGTATTTACTGGACAGCTATTTGGAAGCACCCAACTGATGAGTTGCCATGGGTTACTAGACCTAATCAAACTTAGACCCCTTTACTACATTATCCTAAAGAGAACAGTTTCTATTTAAGGTTTTATTAACTGCCAATATAATTAATTTTGTAACAACAGCACCTCCTGCTGGTCAATTCTTCTTACTGTACAGTTAGAGACATTTACATTTAAAAGAAAAACAAAGACATGTGCTGATGCTGCTCTGCTCATGAAGGAGATGGGAAATGTATTTTGAGGCTTAAAAAGAAAGTCTGAACACACTGTGGAAAGAGCTAAAGAGAAATGTAATGCTGGCTGTTCTACGTATCTGATCCTTAGTCCAACAAAATCTATCTGTGACAGATACCCCTTTATTAACCTTGGACTCTGCGATTATACTATATGACTATAAAACATGCCTTATATCTTAATCTCTGCACTATTCTTCTTTCCTAGAAAGTCCTTATCATTCTGTGACAGAACGTAAATCCAGGCATTCTATCTGATTCTATCTGACACATGTACCCAGGGCAGGGTCCACTCTAGCTCTGCATTTGGTAACTTCATGCTCTGTAGAGCCACAATGAAAACAGATTCCCGTGCCAGACTCCTGATATCGTAGTGCTTCAGTACAATCGGCCATGCCATGACCCAGCTTCCGACAAATCTAGAAATAGAAAGTGATCAAGTTAGAGAGGGACGGTGTCCAACACATGCCGCAGTCAGAGCTCCAAGCCATTCAATTGGTGTCAGACCAAAGATTTAGATTTAACTCCAATTGTGAAGTAGAAAAAACATTGTTGAGGGTCCCTGGGTGCAGATGAGCAGCACAGGCTTAGCACCAAGGACACTCACAACTACAATTCCCAAAATCCTCTGTTGAACTCACGAGCTGTAATTAGAGGGTAAAGGTCCTTGGCAGGAAGGCTGTGGCCTCCACATTGTAATTTACAAAACCAGGGTGGGTCTGGGGATGCCCAGTGGGGAATGGTCCTGTTCATTGCTGCCGCCACTCCTCACCATCCTGTCCTTCTTATGTGCCCGTCTCTTCAGCCTCTTCTCCTCCCAGTGCTGCTCCTTCCATCCTGGGACTCTCGACACCGCCCTGCTCTGCTTGGTACTGTCCGAACTCATTTACATCCTGGTTTACAGATACGGAACGCATTTTAGGACGGAAAATTCCTGTCCCCCATGCGATGTCCTACGGCTTAGGTATGCCGCATTGGGTGCTTTTACTGTTACTCATCCTCCAAATCTGCAGTCACACCTCCGTCCTCTACCCTCCCTTCTCAGCCATCAGCCATATGAACTCCGCCCTCAGTCCTCCGTCTTCCTCCCTTATTCTCCTTCCCTCCGCCCTCAACCTTCCACCCTCCCTGCTCAGCCCTCTACCCTCTTTCCTCAGCACTCAGCCTTTTGCTTTACCTGTTCATCTCTCCGCACTTCGCCCTCCGCTCTCCGCTCTCTCCCCTCAGAACTCATCCGTCCCTATTATTCATGATACTCAAATCCTATGCAACCACAGTTCCAAAAAGTTAACCAAATAAATAAATTGCTATGGCTGATTGGTTGCTATGGGAAACTGCCCTGGTAACAAGTTGACATTGTGAATTCAGTAAGAGTAAGACACAGACGTGGCAGAGACCAGTCCCCAGGCTGTGTATGAGAAAGTCTGCACACTGCACTTCACTCCTCAGGTACTCGGCGGTTGGTGGGTGCGATGCCAGAGAGACCGATCTCATTGCTATCATATACGGGCCGGATCTCTAGGAAAATAAAAGATCATGTTCTAGTTTAATCCGCTACTAATCAGTGAAAAATAATTAATTCTAATAAATTCAGCAGGCGTGAATTTGCAGGGAATCTCCACGTTTCACTGGCGGAAAATCTGCTGCGTCAAAAAAACCAAAATGGTCGCGCGTCAGAATAGTCGCGCGTATAAAAATTTTGCGCATCAAAATTATTCTAACGCCCATTGACTTTAATGCATTTGGACAATTGTCGCGGTAATCGAAATTAACGCACGTCAAAATAATTTTGATGCCCATTGACTTCAATGCGTTTCGAGAATTTCAATGGGAATTTGCACATTTTTCGGCGAACCAAAACGGGACAAATTCGCCCATTACTAATTCTCCTCACGGCTCCTGTAATAAGAAGTATGAGGTATTAGTATTGTAGTAAACTCTAGTAATATAATAGAAATTTTAAAGCTCTAGTAATGGAATTGAGTGTTCTGTTTGGATAACTCTAGTGATAAAACGTTTTTTCTCTCCCTATGCTATTTAAAGGAAAGTTGAATGCTCTAGAAATGGAGGAGTTTGGAAAGGGGCTACTTTGACAGACTTAAGTTTTGTTGAATGAAGGTTTTTTTCTCTCCCTATATTGAACAATAAAAATTTAAAATAGGTAGTAATAGAAAGGATTTGAAACTGCTTAATAACATGTAACACTTTATGAAAGAAAAAAGCTTAAAAGACAAGGAAAGTGTAAAATAGAATAAGGCTAGAAATGCTGTATTTTGTATACTAAACATAAGCATGAACTTACTGCACCACAAGCCTAATCAAACAAATAATTTATACTTTCAAAGTTGGCCACTGGGGGCTGTCATCTTGTAACTTTGTTAAACATCTTGGCCTGACCCTGACCCTGCACATGCTCAGTGTGGTCTGGGCTGCTTAGGGATCGTCATAAACAAAGCTGCTTGAGTTCTGCATGGCTGGGAAGTAAGGCGGGGGCTCCCCCTGCTGTTCATAAGTATGATTGTTTCCCTGCTCAGCAGTTAGGGACCATCTGACAATTCCTATCCACAGCAGTAAATGAAGGGTGAATTTCATTGCATACAGTCAGGTTTCTTATAAAAACTGTAAACATTTTTTAATTAAAGTATATTGGAGAAAGGTTTATTTTTCATTAAAGAATGTAAAAATGGGATTTTATTGTTTTGCCTTTCCTTGTCCTTTAATTAAAAGAAACATTGTAATGCCATCTTGTGGGTGCAAATAAAATGACATAAAATATAATAAAATGATCCCACAGAAATAGTAAACATATTCTGCAGTGCTGTACAATAAATGGCTGCATAAACTGAATACGCAGATAACATAAAAATAAATACAAGAGGGTCCTGTCCAAAATCAAGTACTTGCCATCTTAAATCAGAAACAGTTAAAGCAATAATAGTGTATTTTGACATGGGGGGGGCTTCACCACCCAACCTAGGGGTGTCTGTTTAGAACGGCAACAACAGTGGAGTTGCCTTGGCTTCATATGAGAACACTTCTACTGCCAGGGTTGGACTGGATATATGTGGAAGCGGTTCCATTGTGTGCCAATAGCAGTGCAGCTGGAGGTATGTGCATGGGCAGTGCCGGATTTCTTTGCCGGCCGCCCCAAGGCCGCGCGGTCCGACCAGACGTCTGCACGGTCCTAGCGCCCGCCTACACTTCCCCTTCCCAGCGCGCCAGCGAAAAAACGCTGGCGCAGCTGGTGTAATTGAATGGGGACGCACACGTCCCCATAATGCGGCTGGGCGGCATGCCACCCCTATTTTTTGCTTTATGCAGTGGGATATGTAGGGGCATCGGCAGTGGGTTTGTGATGGACGTAGGGGATCCTTGTCAAACCCTCATCCAACACAGCCTGCTGTCTCTTTATTAGGGCTGTATCCAGCCACAATTGAACAAACACACAATTACAGGCCATTTAAGGAGACATATAGCATTACCAAACTGCCCAATCTTGTAGGCATAATGAATACTATATGGTTCAGGTTTCAATTTGGTCTAAAAATATTGTATCTTTATTGGAGCTGCCCATAAATCTGCAATGGACCCTGTTTGTGTTTCAAATGAGGACTAGGTGTGTCCTAATGGTACCTGCCAGGAGAACAGTAGTAGGGGGATTGCCATTTACAGCTCTGTATTGAGAGGCTTCAGTTCTATAGCTGTGGATTGCTTACATCGTTTGGTTGGGTTAAAAAAAAAAAACAAAGTCCATCAAGTTCAACCCCTCAAAATGAACTCCAGTGCATGCATGTATAAACATAGTAAACCTGATCCCCCCCATACATTCACATATATTAACTATATATACACCAATATCTATATTAATCTATTTATTGTAGATCTACAGTAGCCTTTGATATTATGTCTGTCCAAGAAATCATCCAAGCCATTCTTATAGTCATTAACTGAATCAGCCATCACAACATCACCTGGCAGTGCATTCCACAACCTCACTGTCCTGACTGTGAAGAACCCCCTACGTTGCTTCAAATGAAAGTTCTTTTCTTCTAGTCTAAAGGGGTGGCCTCTGGTACGGTGATCTTTTCTGTAAGAAACCGATACCCTGATTTAGGAATAACAAGACCATCCTAAGTAACGGACACCTCAGATGAAGTCCTGCAATGCCATTAAACAAAATACAGCAGTGAAAATAAGTATTGAACACATCAACATTTTTCTCAGTAAATATATTTCTAATGGGGCTATTGACACCAGATGTCAGTAACAACCTAAGTAATTCACACACGTACAAATAATTCAAAACAAATGAATCCAATAATTAAATTATGTGTAGTAAAGTGAAATAACACAGGGAATAAGTATTGAACACAAGAAGAAGTTGCAAAAGGCCACGGAAAGCCCAGAAACCTGCTGAAACCTTTCAGTATTTAGAAAGCAATGAATATCAGCTGGTTTAGTCCTAATCGATGGCCTATAAATAGGTTTCTCATTATCAAGGTATCACACAAGAAGCGTCTCATGATGGGTAATAGCAAAGAGTTCTCTCGAGTCAAGACCTTCACAACCTTATTGTTGCAAAAAATAACGACGGCATTGGTTATAGACATAATAATTCGCCATAACCCTAAACTGGCCACTACCAGGTGCTCCTCACAAGATTTCTGACAGAAGATGACTTGCAGAGAGCTTCAGAAAGACGTTGAATTAGCAGGTACAGTTGTTTCAAAGAAAACAATAAGTAATGCATTAGACCGACATGACCTCTATGTATGCTCAACAGGCAAGACTTCACTGCTGAAGAAAAAGCATGTTGAAGCTCGTTGCTGCACAAGATTTAGACAAGCCAATGGAATTGTGTGAGAGTAAAGTCTGGTCAGATGAGACCAAAATTGAACTCTTTGGTTGTCACTGCACACACCATGTTTGGAGGGGAAATGACACATCACTATATATGGTATGGTGTATTTGGGGTGAAGTTTGGAGGTGGGAACATCATGGTATGAGGTTGGGTTGGGTTAGCATACTGTACTGGCAGACGTCATATAATGGAAGGATGAATAGAGAAATGTCATATTGATAAGAATCTGCTGCCAACTACCAGGATGCTGAAGATGAAACGAGGGTGGACATTTCAGCAAGACAATGATCCCAAACACACAGGAAATTGGTCATTAAATTGGTGTAAAAAAAAGTCTTTAGTTCCTCACATTTTTATGCAATCGTTTTGTTCAACCCACTGAATTAAAGCTGAAAGTCTGCAGTTCAATTGCATCTGAGTTGTTTCATTTAAAATTCATTGTGGTAATGTACAGAACCAAAATTAGAAAAAAAACCCTGTCTCTGTCCAAATAATTATGGGCCTCACTGTATGTTTAGTGATGTCATCAGGCAGCACTGCCTTTTCTAACTGTCCTGCCCTGTATACACATTCCTAGTGGAGGGTAAACAGCTGATTTAGGGAATCTCTATTGGCCAGAGGAAGATGCAGCAGCGGAGAAGAGAAGGAAACGTAAGGTGGAGACAGAAGTCAATGGTCACACGTAAGATTCACAGTTGCACTTCCCTTTATGGAACAAGAATAGGGCAGAGTGTGTATGTGCCACTTGTCTTACTCAGTCTTATTCCAAATCTACTATAAATGTGTAAAAGATCAAGTGTGGCCAACACTGGTGTCTAATTGTGTGCACATGTATCTTGTACAGAGCAAACAGTCCAGTGCATCATTGTATCCTGATACCCCTCTGTCTGATAAGTGGCTGATGCCTGGGCCAGCCTACAGGATGAAGGATAGAGATGTGGAATGGCTCACCACTGGGGTGGATAGGGGGAAATTGTTGCCCTGCATGCGCTGTCCTAAGCAAGAGGAATGCAATGTCATACTTTTTTACTCACCCATCCTCCAAGACTGATGTCACACCTCGTTCCTCCCTAGGGTTGCCACCTTTACTGAAACAAATTACCGGCCGGTGGGGGGCGGACACAGAAAGTGGGTGGGCCATGATGCAAAAGTAGGCGGGGCTACGCAGCGTGCCGCGAAAGGGGGCCGAGCAACATAGTCCCAATGTCAAGAACACTGCAAAAAAGGTAAGTTCTGTGCGAACTGGGGGCAGGCCGAGGGCTTTTTTTAAAGGGTATTACAAATTACCGGCAACTGCATTGCCGGTAAATTTGTAATACCGGCCCCGGCCTTAGCAGGTGTTTTACCGGTTAGGCCGGTAAAATACCGGCCGGGTGGCAACCCTACTCCTCCCTCCTCAGCGGTCAGCTCTTGCTCCTCACTCCTCCCTCGTCAGCCATCTGTCCTGGGTCCTTGTTCCTCACTCCTCCCTCCTCAGCCATCCTTCCAGGGTTCTAGCTTCTCCCTGCTCATTCGTCAGCTCTTGCTCCTCACTCCTCAGTGTGCGCATATTCAGCCCTGCACCCTGAGTATTGTTACTTGTTCTTGCCATTTGTTTTAGCCAATAGGCATTTTAGGTTTTTTAATTGCAGCAATCAAATTCGAGCTACAGCTGACAGCTGAGGAGGGAGGAGTGAGGAGCAGGACCTGACAGCTGAGAAGGGAGGAGCGAGGTGTGACGTGTGCTTTGAGGAGGGGTGAGTGAAAAAGCAGACAACGTTGCATTCCTCTAGCATAGGAGATCGCATACAGGAGATGGATTTCCCCTGACAATGTCCTAATATGCGTTCGATAAATATGCACTTGAAAAAACCCTTGTGAAGAAGACTGAAAGAAGAAAAAGTTTGTACCAGTGTCACGATAGAACTCCTGTGCCTCAGCAATGCAAATGCCAAATCTTTAAGGTTGTGGACAAACAGGAACATAAAATGGCAGAAACTTTGCTGCAAGGTTTTTTTATTCACAACGTTTCGAGCTAGTGGCTCTTTTTCAAGTGTTTATCAGTGCACATTTCAAACAGGTTTTTTAATCCATATACACTCCACCCCCTTGGTGTGATAGGTTACTAAAAACGTTAACTCCTCGAGGTCACTGCAGTTGGAGCTTTGTTAGCCTGGCCTCATATCATACAATATAATCAGTGTAACTTTAGTGCTTAAAGTCCAGTGTGGTGAAAAAATCAAATCATCTAATAGTCAATAAAGCCATAAAAATGGTAGGTTACACTTTACCCCTTGTACTGCTTTTCAGCCTACAAAAAAAGAGTCCAGTTTGCTGCAAAATCTACAATTTTCAAATTACATGAACATCTTAGCAGAGTTGTATTACATAAGAGTTACAATTATTTTTCTCTTTCTTGTTACCGTGTTGTATTATTAACATTGTTGCAAATTTGTTACAGTGTGGCTAAAATTGCCCAGTTTATCTTACCAATCAGATCTGATACTGTACGGTATCTTGTTTCTATTCTATTTCAAACTATAGGGCAGACACATTTTTCTCACTGAAAAGGAATATGACAACAGATTAGAACAGAATAATAATAAAATTTGGATCAGCAGTATTTGAAAACTACAAAAAACACTCCACTGGTCATTCATACCTCTTGGAGTCAAACTGTCGAGTTTTTAATCCAAACTGCCTCTTTCTGTAGCAGTATTTTTCTAATATCTCCTCCTCTATGTGGTAGTTCAGCTACTTCTAACACCAACCATTTTACTTGTGACACATGATGATTGTGTAAATTAAAATGGCGTGAAACTGGGGTATCGGTGGTTGTGCCTGTTTTAAAGTTGCGGATGTCCCCCTTATGTTCTTTTATCCTTTCTTTTACTTTTCGCATGGTCTGTCCTACGTACACCATGCCGCAGGGGCATTTTAGCATATATACCACATACTCTGATACACAAGTGGCATAGCTATTTAGTTGGATATTGTTACCCTTTGTTGGATGGATAACCCTGTCTCCTTTTATAATAGAGGAACAGCACACACAATTTAAACAAGGGTATGTTCCTACTATTGATTTGCCCTTGAATATTTTTTGCATTCTGTTCTGTCTCGGTTCTGCTGGGCATAGTATGTCTCTCACTGTATGGCCTCGTTTATAACAAAATAGTGGCATATTAGTAACCGTTTTGTTTATAGTTTTATCATGACCCATGCATCCGCCTACACTCACTCCTCTGACACATAGTAACCCGTGACAAATATCATTATTTGGAATGATCATGGCCACAGCTTTTATTAATACATAACAATGCATAACATCAATACAAATGTAATCGTGAATAATTTTCCATAACATCCATTTTTATAACATTGCAACAATTCCATTAGGTAATAATAATGAGTAACCCAAACTTGTCTGCCTGAGCCCATTGTCAGTCTACCCCTTCCAATTTAACCCAGGATCTCCTCCAGCCGCCCAGTCCCTAGCTGAGAGGATCCCTGCCGCCTCTCCTGGGGCTTCCTATTGCCCCCCTTTAGTACTCCATCTGTTACACGTGGTCACCCACCTTAAGGGGTTAAACCACCCAATTGACCTGATATGTCCTCCCATAACAGATCACCTCCCCGGTAGACTGACAAAAAGACCCGCCACAGTATGCCGAGCTGGACTCCTTCAGCTCCGCATACAACGCCATGCCCTCCATGCCAATGTAATGGCCTCCTGGAAACTGAAATTAAATAGGTCTAGGCCCAAATCGTTCAAATGCACTCCATCCGGTCGAAAATAACTCCGTTCTTTTTCAAGATCCATGTGCCTCACTACTATACCTCCATTCCCTTGCACAAATTTGGAGACAGCCCTGTTGATCTTGACCCTAGCTCTATTTACCGCTTGATGCGAATGGGCCCCCCTCCAATAAGATCTAGGGATTATCTCTGACCATATTAGCACAACCCCAGGGAAAAGGGACCACAACCTGAGACAATCCCTCCTAATGTCTTTTATTAGGAATTTCATGGGACATTGTCCTACATCATTGCCCCCTGCATGTAAGACAATAATGTTAGGTGGGCCAAATTCTTTCGCTTTTTTCACAACCAGGGGTACAATTTCCTCCCATTTTAGCCCCCTCCTGCTGACCCACCGCAACTGCACCTGCGTTTGCTGAAAACCCAACTGACCATCTGCCCGATGAAACGTAGCCCGTTGCGCTGCCCAATGTATGTATGAATGTCCCAGAAGCCACGCCATGCAGGGCCGGGTACCTGAAAGAGATACAAGTCACTACCGTTGTATTATTCTCAAACACCCCTACCCTCCTCTTTTTTTTTTTTTTTTTTTTTTTTTTTATAAATTTAACGTTCAACTCTATTTGGTCTAATGTAAGAACGGAACCTGTTAGACTCCCATCTGCCAATCCTCCTAATGACTGCATCGCCCAAACCCCATCGGGCCGCTTCTGTGGCGGCCCCTATTCTAAAGGAATGACTCCCGTATTCGGCCGCCGCTAGGTTTAAACCGCCCAGGGTCCTCCTCAGCCCCGCTACAAATTGAAATTTCGATAGGGCCGAACCATCCTGGTGAATGAGAAAAATGCCCATTTGTTCCCTCCTGACCCTACAGTATTCGTCAAAACATCTTACTGGGCAAGCGTCAAATCCCCCTACCCCCTGAAGCTCCACTAAAAAACCTTTTCCGCTCTTGTCCGTTTTCGCCTCTCGAATCCTAATCGACAAACTGTGTTCTTCCCTCCTTATGTCCTCTCGCAAAACCCCGCCTAATCCTGCCCAGTTGGAACTCACCAACTCAGATATTCTAAATGCCCCAAAGAAAGCCCATGAAAACGCCAGTCTGAATAACAACAGCTCAAATGGTGACTGTGCAATGCAACCCAATTGGCTAAAAATTCCCTCCAAAATGTTCAAGGTGATGGGCCTCCTAATGTCCGTTGACCTCCTTCCCTTCTTGAAACCCTTAAGCGCTTGTTTGATTGCAAAATCTTTTGTGACATCTGTCCAGCCCCGAAATTTGAAAAGAAAAGCCAAAGCCGATAGCTTCCTTTCAATCACACTGACGGACACGTTACTGTCAAAATCGTTTGACAGTTGCCACGCCAGGAGCCCCAGCCTGTCATCACTGTTGTCCGACACCCCCATCTCTTGCTCTAAACGAGCCCAGTCACACCACACTTTATTGTAACTGCTCCAGGTGCTTGGCGCTAATGACCTTCGTACCCACTCCATCATACCTGATGCACCAGCTCCCAAATCCGGTCTGGGCATCGCTCTCCCTCCGGCTCCGCCTCGGGCGCCAGCCCCCGAAATCTGATCCACTGTGAGCGAGACAAAGCATCAGCAATATCATTAACTTCACCTGGTATGTGCTTTGCCCTAAAATGTATATTGCTTTGCAAACACCGTAACACCATGTGTCGCAGAAGAGCTAGCACTGGGCGAGAAGAGGAAGTCAAGTTATTGACCGCTGCCACAGCTGCTGTATTGTCCGATCTAAACAGCACCGATCTGTTCGCTAACAATCGACCCCACAGCTCAACCGCCACCACAATTGGAAAAAGCTCCAAAAAGGCCAAATTGCCGGTAAGTTTACTGTTTGTCCATTCCAACGGCCATTGTCCCGCACACCATTTCCCTTGGAAATATGCCCCAAAGCCAATTGACCCTGAAGCATCCGTAAAAAGAGAAATTTCCGAATTTTCGACTGTGGTCCCCAGCCAATAAGCCTTCCCATTGAAATCTCGAAGGAAATCACTCCAAACCGCTAAGTCTGCTTTGTTCCCCGAATTGAGCCTAATGAAGTGGTGTGGCTGCGTGACCCCTGATGTTGCCAAGGCCAACCCTCTGGAAAAAACCCTCCCCATGGGAATAATTCTGCACGCAAAGTTCAATTTACCCAATAGGGACTGGAGCTGTCTTAGTGTTACCTTCTTTGCCCTCCTTGCATAGCTTATGTCCTCGGCCAGCACGGACACTTTTTCCGCAGGTAACCTACATTCCTGCCGTATGGTATCAATCTCTATACCCAAAAATTTCAGACATGTCGCTGGCCCTTCCGTTTTTTCCTCTGCTAAGGGGACCCCAAACTGTGCCGCCACGTCCTGCAATGTCTGGAGGAGCACTGCGCACAAATTAGACTGAGAAGGGCCCACACAGAGAAAATCATCCAAATAATGAATGACTGACCCCACGCCTGTCTTGATGCGCACCACCCACTCCAGAAATGTACTGAAGGCTTCGAAGTATGCGCAGGAAATTGAGCACCCCATGGGAAGACTCCTGTCAACATAGTAATGTCCCTCAAATTGGCAACCCAACTTATGCAGTGACTCAGGATGCACCGGCAATAGCCGGAAGGCAGATTCCACGTCAACCTTAGCCAACCAGGCCCCTTTTCCCGCTCGCCTTGCTAGCTGCACTGCTTCGTCAAAAGATGTATAAGACACCCGGACTAAACCCTTATCAATGTCATCGTTGACTGACACCCCCTTCGGGTAGGAAAGATGGTGTATCAGTCTGTACTTTCCTGCCTCTTTCTTGGGCACTAGCCCCAATGGTGATGTCCTAAGGTTCGGTAAAGGGGGTTCTTTAAAAGGGCCTGCCATGCGACCCAAATCCACTTCCTTCTTCAATTTTTCCAACACTAACGCTGGATTCTCCCGTGCTGACCTTAAGTTTTTGTTGGCCCCCCCCTTTTGTTTTTTTCCCCCCAGGAATCTTGAAACCCTCCGAAAAACCCCTCCACAACAGATCCGCTTTTTCACGGTCTGGATATTCATTTAGCCAAGGGACCATCGCCTCTATTCTCACTGGTGTCACTCCCTTTTCCAGGACCCCTCCTGAAATCGCTACCTTCTCTTTTCCCTTTCTTAAAACATCTGCTAAGTGGGTGGTTCCCGGCACACAGGGAACATTCATGTCGGAAACGACAGGATGTCCCCCATTTGCAATGGCTGTCGTTAAACAGCCAACACGTTCCTTTTTTGTGTGCCCCAGCAGGGCTGGAAGCCTGCCCGCTGGAGCTGCCCTGAAAGGGCTGCTGCCCTGAAGTTCCCTGTGTGCCGTAGCCTTGATAGCCTTTATTGTTCATTAACCTCATCCACAAACCAATGTCTCTATGATCCCAATTCAAATCTTGCCGAATCGACATTCTCTGTCTGAACTGCTCGTCATACCGAAGCCAGGCGAGGCCCCCGTACACTCGATTTGCTTCCCATATGTTGTCCAAGTAGCAGAACAATGCCGAACACTGTTCGGGATGTTTTTCACCCACTATACTGGCTAAAATCGAGAACGCCTGCAACCAGTTCCCGAATGTCCTAGGGATGAGTCTAAAGCGCCTCCTGTCCTCATCTTCCTCCTTCCTATGCTCCTTGCCCTTCTCAAACTTGTCAATGTTAAACCTTTCCAGGGGTAATAACGTGAAAATGTCTACATACTCGCGTTTCCATATTTTTTCCCGCACCTCTGGTTTCAGGTGCGCCCCCAATGGACCCTCGAAGCAAATGTACGCATGCCCCTTGGATGCATCAGACATAGGAATTGGCTTGTCCCCCGATTTTGTCGTCGCTGCCTCCCCCGTCCCCTTTGCCCCTGTTGAGGTTGATATGTTACTCCCAGCAGAGCCCGCCACCTGGCCTTTACTGTCCCAGTGACCTAAAAGTTGACGCAGCCCTGCCATGAAACCTGCCAATGACTCCCCCCCTAAGTGAGGAGTGCCTGGAATAGTAGTGTCAGTGCTTGCCCCTTGCCCCGTGAGAATACCTTGTCCTGTGGTATTGATGGTATCAGTCCTAGTTGCCGTGTCTGCGCCATTGTCTTGAGCTGTCCGCGGTTGCTGCACCTCTCCGTCTCCTCTTCTGTTAACCTGGGAAAACACAAGTGGGGGGGGTACACCTTGGCTGGCAGTGCTGGAAGACACTGCTGCCCTTTCCCTACCCACCGCTGTGCCGCTGGGACTCTCCGACCCTGTTGACCATACTTGGCGCCCTGCCACCGAACCTCCTGCTGGCCCTGCCTGTGGCACTCGTGCTGGTGAATTCCCTTGTAAGGCTGAACCTCCACACAAGGCAGCCATCTGGGGGTCGCCATCCAGCCCCCCCCTCTCTCCTGCACTGTTCAGGTCCATGCCCACCCTAATGTTCATTGCCTGGGCCCCCCCAACAAAATCCCCCCTCTGATTTTCAACTTGGGCCTCCCTGGAAAATGAGCGCACCCCCTGCTCACTTGGTACGGTCCATCTGCTGGTTTCCTGCCTTTGCGCATGCTCCCTTACTATGCCGGCAACTACCGCATCTCCTTCATTACTCGCCTGACTGCCGATGCGAACGGACGTCTCCCTCTCCTCCTCAGTAAGTTGTTGGGCCTGGAACTCCGCACCTAGCTGGGGATGTCGGCTGCCTCCTCCATCGCTGCTGCGGGTTGCTCCGCTCCCCCTCTGGCCTGGCTGACGGCTTCTCCTGCTGCCCCTCTGCGCCGTGGATGGGCCGGCAGTGGGGGTGTTGCGCCGCTCCTCCATCAGGCGGCTGTCACGGCCTGCTGTTCCGGACCGCCCGCTCCCCTTACCACAGGCGGTCACTGCCTGCGGGCTCCGCGACGGGACCCTCCGGCGCTGGGTTGGAGGTGAAGGGCTGAGGCGGGTCGGCGGCCTGGATCTCCGGGTCCTCATCCCAGACGACGGTGGCTGCTGGGGCTGTTCCACTGGCAGAAGCTGACGAAGCCAGTCATCTCCCCTGCGTTCTGCCTCTGCCCTAATGCGAGCTAAAAGGGCATCCATATTATCTGCCATCTGAGGTAGGTAAGTGTACTTCTCTTTCACCGTGCACTCTCCCAACCTTCTTTCCTGCTGTCCACATAAAATGGTGGATAGCCCAGCCTACCCAGCTCCTTTTGTTTCCCTCTCTCTGGCTGTTGCTATGCCCCTTCCACCCCTTTCCCTCCAATCTCTGCCTATCACCCGCTGGCATGCAGAGCTGGGTCATGCAGCCCCTCCTCTGACTTCGCTGCTATGGGGCTCTCATTCTGTAAAATTGGCCAGAATTTTTTCACTATTTTTTCTACTTTGTTGCTGTTTCTCCCATAGGTACTCACTAGGGGAATTCTGTTGGTTTCCTTATTCTTAGGCTTCTCTATCAGTAGCGTTTCTCGTGGAATCTTTTCAACCTCCCTTGCTAGGGATACTAACCTTTGTCTCTTATAGCCTTTCTCTGAGAAACGTTCAATTAAATCCCCTGCTGCTTTCTTATACCCACTATCGTCTGATGTTATCCGTCTAGCTCTCAAAAATTGACCTTTTGGAATGGCCCTAATACATTTTGGGTTATGAAAGCTCATGCTGTTGACAAGGCCCTGCCAACTGCATGAGTTAGAGGTGTCTCTGGTCACCTTATTAATGAGTGTCTATTCCCATTGCAGCAGGGATAAAGAAGGTGATGCAGTTGTTGCCTTACCTGCCAGGCAGTTCCCCCTTGTGGTTGGAGTGCCAGGGATACACTGTGTGACACATCTGAACCTCTAGTTTCTCGTACCCTGAGCTCAGGCTTGAGCATTTTCTCCAAGGCCCCCCCAGCCAATCCCGCCTCCATGCGGGGGGCTCCCCCAGACAGCAGCATGCGAGGCGGGAGATAAGACTATATGCACACCAGAGCGCCAGTGTTAATGTGGTTTGGTTTGGCCGTGGTGATAAGTAATGAGGCAGCAGGTGCCTCCGAATCACACTTGCATCTGCTGTAAGTCGGCGGAGGGACCGTCAGTTTTGAGTCACATGAAGAGGATTAAAGGCTGACAGCTCTCCCATGTGGCACCCACCTCCCACACACTCATTGCTCTCCCAGACCCAGGAACAGCCTCATAAGCACCAGCATCACGTGACCCAGTCTGGAATCGGGCAGGTTCGGGTGGATCCGTGTCAGACTCACCTGCGCCCGAAGCTGCGGGAGGAGCCTGGTCTGATTTTTAAAACCAGCCAAAATCAGCTACAAATCTAGCCCAAAACTAGCCAAGAGTCACTTCAAAAGTAGCCCAAAATAGCACATGTGCAGTGAAAAAAAAGTCTTAAAAATAAATAAATATATGTGAACTGTTTCCTCAAATTTTTTCATGAAACAAAATGGGACAGATTTGCCTGTCACAGGGGCGTAACTACAGAGGGGGCAGGGGAGGTATGGGGGCACATAGACATTTTGGTGGCCAGCAGATTTTTGCCCCAATATTGTCTGAAATTGAAGAAAGTCACCAGAAAATGTGAGGATGCTTTTGGTAGAGACCAAAGCCCAAAATCTGGTAACTCTACATGTCAGTCCCATTGCATGCTGGGTAATGCAGTCTTACATTAAACTTGACAGTTGGCAAATTGTTAAGCAAAAACATTACCCAACATGCATTGGAAGACGCAGGCATATTAGGGCAAGAAAAAACTTTGGCTGGTTTCCAAAGTCCAAACAACCAAAGGCCCAAAAAGTAGCCCAAATCTGTACCTTGGCTAGTTTGTACTTTCAAAACCCGCCTGGGCTTTAAATAAGTAGCCCAATTTGGCTGGAAACCCGCCAACCTGGCAACCCTGGAGAAGCTCCATCTTGATGAACAACAGAGCACAGGGGGGACAATGATAATAGAATTAGAGAATCTCCAGCCCCTTCCCATATGGGAATATCTTCTGTTTTGCCATTAGGCTCCCATACACGGACAGATAAAAGCTGCTGACAGACTGAGTTGGTCCGTATTGGTCCGTGTGTGGGGCCATTTCCCAGATCGATATCTATGCATGTTTGCAGTCCCGCGATCCGAACGATCAGCCTGATATTGCCCACGTCTATGTGGGCATATCGGAGAGAGTCACCAAACAAGCGAATCTCTACGTCTATGGCCACCTTTAGCTGAGCTGTCTTATTTCTCTTCATCTCACAGTCAGACTATTCCAAATGTAGAAATAAAGGGCATTTTCTCGTCAGTTATCTTTTGCTTCCTGTCTTCTGATACTTGGGGGGTTATCTATCAAAGGTCGAATTTTAGAGTAATGTGGATTTTTTTAAACTCTAATAAATTCGATTTTATTCAAAATTTGAACTGTATGTTATTTATGACAAAAATCAAAAGTCTAAAATTTGATCAAATAGTCCTGATCCGAAAACTCGAATTGAATTACAATCAAGTATTCCTCCGCAAAAAAAAAAAAAAAGACTTTTGCTCATCAAATTTTCTTTGATGCGCAACATTTTTTTTTCTCCCATTGGAGTCTATTAGGCATCATCTTCAAAGCGAAACTTGCCAAAAATGTGGCTCATCATGGCTATTCACATCTTTAAATAGTTCAAGGGACCTCTGCCATTGACTCTACATGAAATCGGCAGGTTTTAGGCTGAGAATAGTCAAATTAGAACTGTTTCCAGGGTCGAGATGTGATAAATCTCACATTCTCATTCAAATTTGAGTTGGTTGTTTTAAATTCAAATTCACCATTCCAATTTTAAATGAATCTGCCCCTAAGTGTACAGCTACAATATTCCTTTCTATAAAGCAAGAAGAGTCTGCTGTACTTTGCCAGAATGGAAATGGAAAAAGAGAACTTCTACCATGTAACACATTCCCCAGGAAACACATGGGGGTTATTTATTAAGGTCCGAATATCAGAAACTCGAATAATTCCTATTTTTCGGAAGAAAAAAAAAAACTAATAATTTTTTGATTAAAGTCCGATGGTCTAAGAACTCTGAATCCGAAACCCCGGCATCTAAAAGCTCTCGAGATCCTGTATAAGTCAATGGGGAAGGTTCCAGTGTCTGCGCTGATGTCTGTACCGATATACGATGAGTTTGTGGTTTCTGCGAAAAAAAATCCTCTGAAAACTACAAAAAAAAATTGTAGTTTTGCGCAAAACTCCGAACAATTTGAAGTTTTCAGGGAAAGTTCTGAAGTTTGCCACGACCCTATTTTTTCAGCTTTTTTCTTCATAAATAAGGTCCATTCAGGCAATCGGAGTTGCTCGGATTTCTAACCTAGAAATACGGAGATAAATTCGGACCTTGATTAATAACCCCCAGAAAGTCACTACAACTGTGGGGTCCAACAGCTGCCCCCCCTGGCATTTGGCACAGTCCACAGTTTGCCGGATATATTCCAAAAGTGACACCAAATGACCTAATATCACAAACATAACAAAAAAAAATATTTTGTTAAATCTTCTGCAAAAGATATAAAAAGAACCCATTCTGTTGTCTGTCATCGAGCCCATGGGCCTCCCGTTGGTTGACACAGTGTTAGAATGAATAGAATAACACATGGGACTTAAAAGGAGTAAAGCAATTTTGTCAGTAAAAAAAAAAATCAGCCAACTGCACCATCTAGTGTCTTTAATGCAAGCTGCACCGTGCTGCAAATACAGAAATCCCAGCACAAGCTTTTCTCTGGATGGTGGATCTTATTTCAGGTCACACATATTGAAATCACAGAATGATGCGGCACTGAAGTTTGCTTTGATATATAACACCATGAGCCGAAATACACTTGGTGCTTGTGATCCTAAATAAATGGTCTACTATTCAGTTTATTATTTAATAAACCCTTTCTTAAGACTCTGTGCAGAGAAGGAAAGTCGTTTAGCACTTGGGGGTAGTGTTGCCACCTGGCCGGTATTTTACCGGCCTAGCCGGTAAAACACCAGCAAAGGCCGGGGCCGGTATTACAAATTTACCGGCAATGTAGCTGCCGGTAAATTTGTAATACATCAAACAAATGCCCATGGCCTGCACCCAGCCCACTGAAAACTTACCTTTTTGCTGCTGGCTTGAGTCCAAACGTGCGCTGTGCCCTTTGACATCACGACTGGCCCAGCCAATCACGTGCCATGGATCCACCTCCTTAATTGTCACGACCCGCCCCTTTGCAGCCAGGGCCCGCCCTTTTATTCCCACCCCCTCCACCAGCCGGTAGAGATTTTTTTTAAAAGGTGGCAACCCTACTTGGGGGTGGCAAATGTTAGGCACCCCCAAGTGATTGTATTGACTTGCCTGAAATCCAGGGCCGGTGCTCCGATCAGCAGAAAACTGCAACGGCCTGGGGTTATACCAGTGAGCACCACGGAGCGATCTTTTTCTGGCTTCCAGCTTATTTATTATATAAATGAGTTGCTGTGAGAAAAGGCTCAGGTTACACAGCAGATAAGCTCTATAGAACACAATGGTGTTATCTGTTATCTACTATTTAACCTGTACCATTTAGCTCTATAGAGAAAGCTGACCCCTTGGTTATGTGGGGCTAACAGGAGGGTTAACAGGAGGTTTGGCTTCCTCTAGTCTATATCATGAATACTCCCCCCCCCACCGCTCTTTTTTTAAATAATTGCACACTCTCCAGGTGTGATTTTTAAACAGGGGAGGGGTTGCAATGAAGGGGGGTGGCAACGAGTCGGGAGTTGCAACGATGGAGGGGGTTTAATTTTTTTTCCACTAGGTGTAAAGCCACATTTTAAAAAAAAGCATACAAATATGGAACACACCCCGAATAAGAATACAAAAACCTTGAAAATTCTCGAAGATTTTTTGTATCATTACAAATGAAAAAAAACCAAAACCAAATAAAGATCTTACCATTTGCAAAGGATCCATTGGCTACATGACCTCGGCAGCTTTTAGATGGAGAATTTTTGTATTAGAATTTTTGGTGGTTTTTACACTCAATAAATAATAATTTTTTTCCAGTTCAGCTAAACACACAACACAAAGTCCTCCTACTTTGTGTTCCCTAAAGCACGTGGGGTGATATTAGCAGTCACTGCAGAAAGCCGCCATATGCAGCTTCGAGATCAGCCCTTTCCTAATCCTACCCCCACCCTTTCTTACTTTCTGGGTTCCTTCATTGCAGCCCATTAGGTTTATTATATTATTTATTGCTTTGGACCACGGTCAGATTAGACCCGCTCTCTGCATTGCCACTGTTTCCAACCTCCTTACCTGGAACCTGGCACGGCCACAAGAAAAAGGTATGTGTGCAGGGGGGGGGGGGGCAGAGGGGGCTCTGCGGCAGGCAGGTCTCAAATTTGTTTTTATGGTCAAAACTGTCAAATTTCTCTAGGGAATTATCGAAACTTGATTTTTGAGATTTATCATACTCTGACCCTTTAAGAATTCGAATTTGACCTTTTTCGCCACCTAAAACCTGCCGAATTACTGTTTAAGTCAATGGACAGCTGGAAAAAAAACAGAAGATAAAGGCAAATACTTGAAAAACTATGAAAAAATAAATAATGAAGACCAATTATAAAGTTTCTTAGAAATGGCCATTAAAGGTTAAAGCCAAAGTTAAAGGTGAACTACCCCTTTAAAGGAGAAGGAAACCCTATAGAAAAAATCTCTGTACCCCCCCACCACGTAGACCCCCCTCCCTCCTGGCTACCTGCCCCCCGGGGAAATGCCCCATACTTTATACTTACCCCTACTTACTTGCAGATTCTGGCAGCGGACTTCACGGCATCCATCTTCCGGGTGAAGCTGAACTGGGAGATCAGTATGTCGGCACATGTGCAGTTGGAGCAGTTTACCAGTTTGCCGACATACCGATATCCCAGTCAGCTTAGCGAGGAACAGAAGTGTAAAGGGTCAGATCCCACTGCATATTGTGGTCAGAGTACAGGGGGTGGCAAATGTAAAGGCAGGGACTAGACTAGACAAAAGGTGAAAACAACCAAACAGCATGCAGATACCTAGATTATAAATTACTTTTCAAAAGGGAAGGTCCAGCACAATAGCATTTCACTGCTCCACGAGGCAACAATTCTATTGTTATGGTCACTTCTTATTGCTGCCATTTCCTCTGTTTATCTTCCAGTCATTTAATTCACTGGCTGATTGATAGAGTAATATTGGTTTTATCCAAAATTTGCGATGTACCGAATCCACTATTTTGCATTCGGCCGAACCCCCGAATCCTTTGTGAAAGATTCGGCCACATACCGAACCAAATCCTAATTTGCAGGATTAGAGCCGGAGTCCTGATTTCCATATGCAAATAAGGGGTGGGAAGGGGGAAAACATTTTTTACTTCCTTGTTTTGTGAAAAAAAGTCACACAATTTCCCTCCCTGCCCCTAATTTGCATATGCAAATTAGGACTCCGGTTCGGTCGGGCAGAAGGATTCAGCCGAATCTGAATCCTGCTGAAAAAAGGTTGAATCCTGGCCAAATCCCGTACTGAATCCTGGATTTGGTGCGTCCCTATCCAAAATGTACACATTTCTTACCAGTTCTGTGCAAGTGCTGTGGCACTGCCCTTTGCATGAACACATTGCAGATTTTCTGTCTCATCTATTGAAAGCTGTATCAGATCTCCAGTGCTGCACAGCTCAGTGTGTTTCTTACCTTTTCTTGCTTAAAGGAGAACTAAAGCCTAACTAAAGAAGTAGCTAGAAATGTTGTACATTATATTTTGGGCTTCTGTACCAGCCCAAGGCAACCACAGCCATTTAGCAGGGAAGATCTGTGTCTCCAAAGATGCCCCAGTAGCTCCCCATCTTCTTTTCTGCTGATTCACTGCACATGCTCTGTGCTGCTGTCACTTACTGAGCTTAGGGACTGACTCACAATATACAGTACACATAGAATAGAAATGTCACAATATACGGCTGATTAGTAATTAATACAGATAATTACTACATGACAGCACAGAAACCAGTGCAATTAGCATCAGAATTTAATAATCAGCCCTGTATCATCAGCTTATATTACAGACCAACCTCATTTTCTGCTTGATAATTAGTGACGACCCCTAAGCTTAGCTTCTCAACAGCTGCTCAGAGCCCACTGAGCATGTGAATATCACAGACACTTTCCAAGATGGTGACCCCCCGTGACAAGTTTGAAGTCCTGGATCATTGCTGCTATTGACAAGCTGAAACTTTAGGCTGGTGCAATAAGTTCAGTATATAAAACATGGCATTTTTAGCCATATTCATTTTTAGGGGTTAGTTCTCCTTTAACCAAGTGGCACAGGACGGCTTCCCCCATATGGATGGTTTGTTCCGTCACTTCTGCAAGGACTTGCTAATGATGGCTGCATGCTGTATAAGGCCACTAATATTTGTCCGGAGATCTTAGTTGGGAGTCAGTGGTTGGTTTAGCAATCAGCTAATCAAAGGATAACTTGTATCAAAACGCCATTTAATAAAAGCACTCATAAGCATTTTATTCCTATCCATGATTGCAGACATTTACAAAACCAGAACAACATTTGAGTTTACCTTAAAAAATAACTTATTAAGCAGTGATATACACAGCACAAAATAGTTCAGGGAGAAAAATGCAACATTTTATCATTAAAATGTAAACGTGAAAAAAAAAAACAAAACAAAAAACAAAACGAGAAAAAAAAAAAAAAGTTGGAATAAAAGTCTCTATGTCTCGCTACCTAAGATGGCATGTGATAATATCCTTTTACAATGTCCTGTGGGAATATATATATATTTATATATATTTATATATATGTACAGATGATAAATTGCAGTTCTGTTCAGGGCACTCCTTACACAGGCCACTCTTTACAGCTGCTTGAGTCTGGGTTGGACCGGCTCCTTCACACAAGAGGGTTCATGGCAACATAAAGAAAAGGTTTGTGCGGCAGGGACCGGGGTCCGTCGGTTAAACTGTACGGTGATGGGTGATTCTCTTCGGTTGGAGATCTGTGAAGAGGGCTGACTCGCGGCGTCTTCATGACGAGACTCGAGGAGGAATCACACGCTCATTGTCATGCTAGGAGAATACTGCAACGGGAGCAAAGTCAGATTTAGTGCGAGTCTCGCTCTATGGGCTCACATAGGTTCTGCTGATGGCAAATAAGATGAACAAACTTCTGGTTTTGGTTAAAATGGTAAAATGTGGTGACTTTTTGACAAAAGGGGATTTGCACAGCTCTCTTAACCTATCTTCCCATTAGGGATGCCACCGGTCTGGTTTTGACCCGGACAGTCTGATTTTCAGAAGAGATGCCTGGGTCAAAATTTCCAAATGAGAAAAACTAGGCAGGATTGACATGGTGTCTTAAATCCTGTAATTAAAGGAAAACTATACCCCCAAACAATGTAGGTCTCTATAAAAAGATATTGCATAAAGCAGCTCATGGGTAAAACCCTGCTTCATGTAAATAAACCATTTTTATAGTAGTTTGTGCCATTGGGTAATCCTAAATAGAAAATTTACATTTTAAAAAATAAGGGCCGTCCCTTTGGATCGTACGATTCACTGAGCAATCAAACATACCAAACAAACTATACTTCTTAGGTCACATGAGCCAATTAACAGACAGAGTTGTGTCTTTTGCTTCCACACTTCTTCCAGTTACAGTTAGAGCTGCAATATTTCTGGTCAGGTGATCTCTGAGGCAGTACACAGACCATCACAAAATGGTGGCTCAAGGCAAGAGATGTAAAAGGGTAATATTTACTTAAATATATAGACCAGTTTGGTAAGATTCTTTAATATGCCACTTAATATGATGTAAACTGTTGCTTATGTGTTCATTTGGGGGTATGGAGCACTCCAAGCAATACTGCTGTGATTCGATGGATCTGTGGACTAAAGTGTTCTCACTTGAGAAAGGGCACACAAGGCCCGAAACATGTTGCTTGGAGTTCTCTCCTTAATTACTGGATTTGACATATAACTTAAGGGATAGTGGTTCCCTGGATAAGGATTCATGTGCTTTTGCGTGAATTCGGCAGAGGCAGAGCGTAAGAACATCTGCCTGGAAGTTTCAGGATTGACATGGTGATCGTCTAATCACCAATCACCATTCTATAGCCCCTCCCTGTGGCGCTAATGGTAATGTTCAACCCCGTGATGTTACCACCTGCCCTCCTGCCCAGACTTAACGGCAGGGAAAGGCAGCAACCATATTTCCCTTGTTTTTCGAATTGCACATTGAAATTATTTGATTTCATTGCAAAGATCTGTTTGGTTGCATTGGGGGTCTCCAATATAATTAAAGGGATATGGTCATGGTTAAAAAAAAAATGCATTAGTTAATAGTGCTGCTCTAGTAGAATTCTGCACTGAAATCCGTTTCTCAAAAGAGCAAACAGATTTTTATAAATTTAATTTTGAAATCTGACATGGGGCTAGACATATTGTCAGTTTCCCAGCTGCCCCCAGTAATATGACCTGTGCTCTGATAAACTCCAGTCACTCTTTACTGCTGTACAGCAAGTTGAAGTGATATCATACTCTCCCTTTCCCCGCCAGCAGCCTAACAACAGAACAATGGGAAGGTAACCAGATAACAGCTCCCTAACACAAGATAACAGCTGCCTGGTAGATCTAAGAACAGCACTCAATAGTAAAATCCGGGTCCCACTGAGACACATTCAGTTACATTAAGTAGGAGAAATAACAGCCTGCCAGAAAGTAGTTCCATCCTAAAGTGCATTGCACAAGTCACATGGCTGGGGGCAGCTGGGAAACTGACAATATGTCTAGCCCCATGTCAGATTTCAAAATTGAATATAAAAAAATCTGTTTGCTCTTTTGAGAATTGGATTTCAGTGCAGAAGTCGTCTGCTGGAGCAGCACTATTAACTGTTTTCCCATGACAGTATCCCTTTAAGTAAATAAGCTGCATCTATTTAAATCATAGGCCACTGTGAGAAGAACCCTGGAACTCCCGGCATTTTCGAGGTATCTGTAGCTCCAGGGTTTCCCATCATCAATAGGCAATATTACACACAATTCACAACAAGAGGCACAATAAAGACAGTGGTGCTGAATGCAACTATTTGGAAGTGCAAAGAGCAGCTTTGGATGCAAGTTCCTTTAATGAATGTGAAACGCCTGCAAACATATTTGCAAAACAGCAGCTGCAATTGTGGGTTGTAAAGAGGATCTGATATTTTCTTTTAATATATGTACTTACACTCTCATTCTGAAAGGGGTTTAAGAAATTTCCACCCATTTCTCCATCATCCCTTGGTGTGCCTGGCTGGTTACTCAGATTCATGTTATTGGGAGAGTTCTGTAGATTTCATACAGAGAAAAAAAACAAACAAATGAGACCAAGTGCAATTCAGCATTAGCATCAGAGTGCAGGTCCTGTTGTAGAATATGAACATAGTTACACAGGGCCCAATTTATAAGGGATGCACCGAATCCAGGATTCGTTTCGGGATTCAGTCTTTTTCAGCAGGATTCGGGGGAAATCGTGTGACTTTTTGTCACAAAACAAGGAAGTAAAATATGTTTTCCACTTCCCACCAAAATTAGGATTCAGGATTCGGCCGAATCTTTCCCGAAGGATTCGGGGGTTCGGCCGAATCCAAAATAGTAGATTTGTTGCATCCCTGCTATTTATAAACCATTATACTGGTGTTTTCCAAATGTGTCAGAAATGTTTCATTCCAGTTTTCTCTCATTCCACCTGTACAGAAAGAATTTCACCAGCTCATTTCTGGAAAACTAATTATTTCTTATGGTATAGTATGTGTTACTGTTTTTGGGCAGAATGAGGGACGTCATCAATATTTTACTACCCGACAATAATGTTGATAAGGACAATGAAATGCTATAGAAATAACGAGGTTTGAGTAGCATTTTATGACTTGGATTAGGAATGGCCATTAAATATTAATTTAATATATTTATATTAATTTGCACCAGGAATGAACGGTTCAGAGGGATTTTACAGCTCATTGCTATTGCTGAACGCTAACACCCGACAAAGCAGAATGGTGTTTTAATGCTCAAAGTACATTCAACAGGATTGGCACAGGTATCTGCACTGATAAAGGTGTCAATAAATAAGTGTTTTCCTATAAAGCATCAATAAATTAGCAGTCAGTGCCAAATATAAGCTGCTGTATTAGATCAGGCCTTCCATGTTCAAAAGTGAAATATAAAATATAGAAAATATACATTGTGAGCCAGGTTATTGTAACCAGAGGGGAGGGACTCACCTTTGAAATACTGTCCATGTCCCCTGAACCTAAAAGTAATACAATAATGTCCATTAATAATATGTAGAAAATAACAATCAGTATAAAAAGAGCAGCATCCGGCACAGAACTCACTGGGTGAGTGTGCTTAAAGGAATTGTTCAGTATAAAAATAAAAACTGGGTAAATAGACAGGCTGTGCAAAATAAAACATGTTTTCAATATAGATATTTAGCCAAAATGTAATGTATAAAGGCTGGAGTAACTGGATGTCTAACAGAACAGGACAAAACACTACTTCCTGCTTTGCAGCTCTCTTGGATTCCGCTGATTCCACTGGTTACCAGGCAATAACCAATCAGAGACTTGAGGGGGGGCTGCATCGGTCATATCTATTGCTTTTCAATCTGAGCTGAATGCTGAGGATCAATTGCAAACTCCCCGAACAATCATGTCCCGTGTGGCCCCCCTTAAAGTCGCTGACTAAAGAGAGCTGAAAACCAGGAAGTAGTGTTCTGTTATGTTCCACATCCAGTCACTCCAGCCTTTATACATTACATTCTTGGCTAACTAACTATATTAGAAACATTTTTTATTTTGCACAGCCTGTCTATTTACCCAGTTTTTATTTTCACACTGAACTGTTCCTTTAATTGGAAATCAATAGGCAGCAATGTTGGGAAGGCTGAACCTTAAGTTTATCAATGCTGCCAAATACACATTTAAGCATAAAAACTTCACCAATGAAGTAACTCACCAAATTACATTTTCATCTTTTGTATTTTCTGTATTCTTGTATCCTAATGAGCCCTTGATATGTGTATTACCTATAATAAGGTATGTGATCCCTTTAACAATTTGTATGTTTCCCCTTCTTTTTTGTGATTGGTTGTTTGGCCTTTAAATACTGACCCATGTCTGTCAACACTCAAGCCTATGACTAAGTGTCCCAGTGACACGAAATGCGTTTGGTGAGAGATGCTTATATAAATAAAATGTTCATATTTCAACTAATTTTTTGGTCTGATCTATCAGAGTGCCTTATTTTTATCACATTATTTTTTCTCCTTAAACTCAATTACTCTATAACCATGTGCTGTAGGAGTTTACTGGTCACGGAAGTTGCCTTATTGTATTATTTTTAAATGTAATGCCCTAAACTAACCATAGGTGGAACCCTGACTCCATAAAACGTTTCTCACTACTGAATAGCTAATGGTAAATAAGTGTCAGGTTCCCCTCAGCCTGTCACTGAAAAACACCTTTATACACTAACATTTTCATGCAGAATTATGCAGGGTACTACTTAACTGGCACAGTTTAATGCCAACCACTAAATAACACTCCTGCGAGCTTCTCTACAGGTTCCCCAAGTTTGGGAATCAGACAAAACCTGACCATCAGATGATTTACTACTCTCGGCCCCTTTATAATTTTAGAGTATAGAATGTGTGCTTAGAGTATGTAACATTATTAAAAGCTAAACAGGGGTCTGACCAAGTGCTGGACAGTAGTGTAGGGCAATGGGAAGTGATCATATAATATAATATCACTATTGTATGGCCTTTTCATTGGGACAACATTTGCTGTGTATATATAGAACATACACACAAAGTTTACATTCGTGAATTTTCTGTTTTCCCGACATTTGGCGGTCCCACACAAGCAAACTCTGTTTATTTTAACTTGGATTTTACAATTGCCTGGGATTTAAACTTTGTTGACACAGGCTTTTGGCAATCATAAAACTGGGGTTCTACTTTATCAGTGATACTGTATTGTTTATGCTATCAAGCACACTTACCTAGTGAGCCATTTATGTGGTGTTGTTCCATTCCACCCAATCCACTCATTGGGCCATCTGAGCCGGGACCCATTGGAAACTAAAATAACATGCATACAATGTCACATATTATTAAACAAGCAAAACAAATAACACAGATGACAGACATATTACAACCCAAAATGTGACTTCCCAGGATGCTTCTGCTTCAGCTATGGCTGAAGGGCTGCAGGCTGGGGAATTCTGATTTAGAGTTATGGTTGCAAT
This sequence comes from Xenopus petersii, assembly GCA_038501925.1. NCBI lineage: Eukaryota > Metazoa > Chordata > Amphibia > Anura > Pipidae > Xenopus > Xenopus petersii. The sequence goes on along the minus strand of CM076673.1, from coordinate 175,604,274 downwards.
CTAGTCCTGTCTGCTATTCCACAGTCCACTACTACTAAAGGCACAATCTCTTCCTATTGTAAAGAATACCTGCTATCCCACAGCCACTGTCCGTTCCCAGATACTATTATCCCACTGTTACTATAGGCACCATCTCTCCCTACTATACCTGTTATACCACAGCCGCTGTCCCTTCCCAGATACTATTATCCCACTGTTACTATAGGCACCATCTATCCCTACTATACCTGCTATCCCTCAGTCACTTTCCCTTCCTAGAGACTATTATCCCACTGCTACTATAGGAACCACATCTCCCTACTATACCTGCTATCCCACAGTCACACTCCCTTCCCAGAGACTATTATCCACTGTTACTATAGGCACCATCTCTCCCTACTATACCTGCTATCCCACAGTCGCACTCCCTTCCCAGAGACTATTATCCCTCTGTTACAATAGGCACCATCTTTCCCTACTATACCTGCTATCCCACAGTCACACTCCCTTCCCAGAGACTATTATCCCACTGTTACTATAGACACCATCTCTCCCTACTATACCTGCTATCGCACAGTCACACTCCCTTCCCAGAGACTATTATCCACTGTTACTATAGGCACCATCTCTCCCTACTATACCTGCTATCCCACAGTCACACTCCCTTCCCAGAGACTATTATCCTACTGTTACTATAGGCACCATCTCTCCCTACTATACCTGCTATCCCACAGTCACACTCCCTTCCCAGAGACTATTATCCTACTGTTACTATAGACACCATCTCTCCCTACTATACCTGCTATCGCACAGTCACACTCCCTTCCCAGAGACTATTATCCCACTGCTACTATAGGAACCATCTCTCCCTACTATACCTGCTATCCCACAGCCACAATCCCTTCCCAGAGACTATTATCCCACTGTTACTATAGGCACCATCTCTCTCTACTATACCTGCTATCCCACAGTCACACTCCCTTCCCAGAGACTATAATCCCACTGTTACTATAGGAACCATCTCTCTCTACTATACCCACTAACCCACAGCCACAGTTCCTACCAGATGCTAATATCCTCATTGCTAGGAACATATTTGGATCAAGATATCTAAAGCAGCTTTCTAAGTAGAAATATTTTAAATATAATTATCGAACGGACAGAGAACCAGTGAAGGTAATGGCAGAGTGGCAAGGCAGAAGAGAAGAATGCTGCTGTCTACATCACACTTTCCTATATAGGTGTGAAGAAATGTTTACAGTATTTAGAAAACCCATTGTGTTTAGGGTGAGAAAAGCTAATAGGAGCCAGAGTAATGCTCCCCATAGACGTGACGATTCTTCTTGCCAAACGACCGATTTTAGCGAAGTTTGACCAATCCTTCGAAATTATCGTGCGGTTAGTGGGATTCGAACGATCGAACATCTTACGATTTTTCGGCCGACATCTGTCAGGAAATTGATCGGCCAGGTCAAAAAATCTTTGTCGGTCCCAGTGCAATCTATTATTTTTTGTAGGGCCAAGCAGGCAGCTCCCCTTTGTTTTCCTGGCAAATTGATCTTTTTAGTTGATGGTCAATTCGTACGATCGTTCTGAGAAGATCGTGGTCTCACGAGGAGGATCTGATCTTTTAAAAATCTCAACATCTATGGCCAGCTTAACACACATAAACAACATCACCAAAGATCAACTTACAAACCCCAATCCCATTACTGTTCGTATACTTACATTAGGCCTGTTGCCTCCCGGAGGAACTGCATTCATTAAAGTGTACATGTTATCTCCAGAATTTGTGGAATCTAGCATTGGAAAGAAGATGGAGGTGTTAAATAAAGCAGGATAAAACAAAAATGTCTGCAAATGAATTTGTTTAAATCATTCAATATGTTTTCTACTGCTGGATAAAGCAGAGCATTTTCCCCCAAAATGTGGGTCTGACCCTTGGGAGTGCCCAGCTCTGTGCTTGGTGAGCTGGGACTGAAGATTAGAGTGAGGTCTAGGCAAAAGGCCTATTTGTTTTCTTAGTTTTCCAAGGCAGTTAGAGAGAGATAAACACTTGTTTATTTGCTGTCCAAGATATTCAGAATTGGTGGTTGAATTACAGACATGGCCACTATCATGGAGGGGGACAGGTTGGTGTAGGATTCCCATTACTACTTCCAGCAACCCTGATACAGAAGTATTTTTATCTCTAACTTTGTCACGAGGTAACGAGAACCATGACAAATTGCTGGATCACAAAGTGACTCTCGAACTGTAAAAGCCTGAATGATAATGCAGTAGAGACATCAGAGTTTAACCAACAGGTGGCTTCTCACCCTCCACCGAATTTCTGTTTACACTACTAAAGTATTTGCTCACAGATATTAGATATAGTACTTTCACTCTACGTTTGTAACTGAAAAGCAGTACGATTCTTTATTACAGTACACACAGTACACACATGCAGCATTAACTATTTTTCATTAATATTTTATAAAATAAAATATTGTTGTTGAAAGACTAAAAAAAATACCCCCCAATAACAGATTGAAGTTCTGTGATGTTGTGTCCCACATCATTAATGTACCTGCTGGGCTTGGCATGATTGGGGTTCCTGGCGGACCTCCACCTCCCGGAGGACCCTGGAGGTAGGGAAAAAAATAGATCAGTATAACGTGGCAAAAGTACACAAAAGCTTTCACAAAAGCACATACTCTAAATCGACATGGTGCAGGTACCAAGTAACCCTGTAATAACAGCCATGTGTGCTACCTGGGTGGAAATAATAACCGTAAAGTTAAAGGGATTCTGTCACGATTTTATGGTGCAGTTTTTATTTCTAAATTACACGGTTTACACTGCAAATAATTCACTCTACAATAAAACATTTCATTCCTGAACCAGCAAGTATATTTTGTAAAATGAATAATATTGGTGTGTAGGCAGCCATCTTAGGTCATTTTGCCTGGTCATGTGCTTTCAGAAAGAGCCAGCACTTTAGAACTGCTTTCTGGCAGGCTGTTGTTTCTTCTTCTCAATGTAACTGATTGTGTCACAGTGGGAGCTGGAGTTTACTATTGAGTGCTGTTCTTATATCTACCAGGCAGCTGTTATCTTGTGTTAGGGAGCTATTATCGGGTTACCTTCCCATTGTTCTGTTGTTAGGCTGCTGGGGGGGGGGTGTTATCAACCCAACTTGCAGTGCAGCAGCAAAGAGTGACTTAGAGTTTATCAGAGCACAAGTCATATGACTGGGGGCAGCTGGGAAACCGACAATGTCTAGCCCCATGTCAGATTTCAAAATTAAATATAAAAAAAATCTGTTTGCTCTTTTGAGAAACTGATTTCAGTGCAGAATTCAGCTGGAACAGCATTATTAACTGATATGTTTTCATCACAGTATCCCTTTAAAGGGCAACTGAGCGCAGCAAAAAAAAAGAAAAATAAGTATTAAAAAAACATAAGCCAATGGAATGGATGCCTAACTGAGCAAAATATTTCTTTCTGGCTAGGAACACATTTTTTGGTCATTATAACATGGAGTAGGGATGGGCGAAGTTGACCAGTTTCGTTTTGCCAAATATTTGCCGCTGGTGAAATGTCGGTGATGCCCATAAAAGTCTATGGGCGTCAAAAATTTTTTTGACGTGCATCTTTTCTTTGACACACAACGCCATACAAGTCTATGGGCGTCATTTTTGCGGCGAAACAAGGCAAAAAAATTTGCCCATCCCTATATATAAGGTTACCCGTAAAACCCACAGCTGTGAATTGGTGTAATAGTTATAAATGGAATGTAAAGTGTCATTTACATGCTCATATAGAGATTTTGTTTTGAAATTATTTCCACAAATAATTATGGCATCCCTTTGAACAATCAGACATATTAATGCTGATTCTAATGTGTAGCAAAGCATGGCTGTTCTGGAAAAAATCTGTCCAGATTGGTAATGGTTGTTCAGATGAATATCAACATATGCACATTAAACGATAGACAAAACAAGTAAACCCAACTCAGATGTTCACTCTACAGACAATACACAAGGGCTCTTCTTAACATCTGGACAACTGTTTCGCTCACTAAATAAAACGTAACATCAATTGCGACGAGAAAAACGAAGCCAGATGAACTTACTACGTAATTCCCTGGAGACACAGATGAGTAGGGTATCTGAAAGCAAATAAAAATCAAAGTTAGTCTTTTTAGTGTTCAGACAGAACGTCTATTGATTGGTTTTGTTTTCTCTTTGAATGGCCTTTTCCATAGATATTGTACAGTGCTGCACAGCCAAAACTGAGAGGAAAATGGAGCCACTCCAGGGAAGACAGGCAGCTCATAATTTTGCCAAATGATGCCAACTGCGAGAGTAGCTCATAGGGCATACCCCCTAATTCTAAGACAGGGGTCTTTACCAGCTCCATACTTGGCACAAACCCGAGTATCTTTTAGGGAAAAAATATGTTGTTTAGTAACTGGGATTGAATTTTAGTACTGCACAATCAGACCTGGTGTGTGTTTCAAACAAGTATTGGAGCCCTCAACCTGGACTAGATGCTGTACGGTTTGACCCAAACTAGGGTCACTTACAGCAAAAGTATGTAGTGAGAAATCAGCAGCACTCTGAATTAGTGATTTGAATGCCAAAATGCTTAATTGGCTAACAATAATATGATATGCCATTGTGAAACAATAAAGCACTTTCAGCGCTCAATCAGCATTTATTTATGTTAAATAAAATTGCCTGACTAATGGCCCCTATAGCGCTTACATATTACTCCCACTCGTCCTGCCTACAACTGCTGCCCAAATCTAATTCTAGTGGTTTGTAGCTGTGGTCGAACTGCACAATATCTAAGATTCTGCACGTTTTTTCCTTTGACCCAAAGATAATGAAAAAAGCAGTGCACATCAAAAGTTCTCTGCCCCACATAGGTCTATAATTACAGTTGAGTACTAAAGTTTACATATACCTATGTACACCTTCACTCTTCATGTTACCATATATTTGCAGGTGTCATGTCAAGTAGGGAACCTTCTTTATTTCTATATGAGGTCATTTTAAATGTACAGCTTTTGGCTTTTATAACCATATTGAATTTCTTCTTTAGCACTCAAATGTGACTCATATTCAGATCAAAGAAATCTGTTGAGCTAACAAACATTATATATATATATATTTTTTGCAACTAAAAGTAAAACTTGCTAATACTTTTCAGGTACAGGAGTCACCTTGCTGGTTAGAAAATACAGGCAAGGAAGACTGGATACTCATGATCAGTGTAGGGTGGAAAGCCTCACACATTGCCTCTTTAATAACTCCAATGGCTATAATCCTTAAACTTCTTAGCTCATCCCTGATTGGCTAAATAGGCAGGGAGCTGAAGGTCTGTGGCAGAGAATGATATGACCTGATAAGCTGTGGCATATGGGAGAATGGATTCTTATTTATACCACAATGCATTTTACTCTGGACAGTCTGTACACATACAGGTCTTCACTCAAAAAAATTGTTCTGATGAGCAAAATATTATCTGTATCCACCTTCAGCAGTACAAGTGAGTGTATGTGGCATTAAAACTTCACTTATCTCTTGGGTGTCCAAGAGGATACAGTACAACATAGGTAGAAAATACTAACCGAATTAGCATTGCCTGGATTGGGCCATGGCCTGCCACCTCCGGGACCCCTGCAAAGCAAACAAATACTTGAATATGAAGACTTTAATATTTTCTTAGTATCATATCTGGGAGGAGTTCAACCCAAATTAACTATGTACATAATATGAACTGTAGGCAAGCAGTGAGTAGTTTGTACAAATAGGGTTGCACCCACAGTGCGGTAAAATAATCATCCACGGAACACAAAATGCAAATAGATATTCAGAGCTATTTACAAATGAGCGCCTATCCTGACCTTACTCCACTGGGGGCTCATAATCACAATTTGGACAAATTCCCATGTAAATGTTATGATAGTGTATACCATATGGGATATTAGATATCAGGGCTCTTTGCATAAACTGAAGCTTGAATAATGAGTATGTTTATGTTGATGCCATTGCATTTTATGTAAGAAAAATAATTTATGAGAAAAATATCCTTAAAGGAACAGTAACACCAAAAAATGAAAGTGTTTTAAAGTAATGAAAATATCATGTAGTGTTGCCCTGCTCTGGTAAAACTGTTCTGTTTGCTTCAGAAACACTACTATAGTTCATATAAACAAGCTGCTGTATAGCAATGGCGGAAATTGAAAAACGGCTATATGGCACAGGTTAACTAATGGATAACAGATAACACCATTAGACAGACAGAGCTTATTTGCTATCTGCTGTGTAACCTGAGCCTTTTCTCCTTTGAATGGCTGCCCACATTGCTACACAGCAGATTATTTATAGTGTTTCTGAAGCAAACACAGCCATTTTACCAGTGCAGGGCAACACTGTATTATATTTTCATTACTTTAAAACCCTTATTTTTTCACGTTACTGTTCCTTTAATGGCTAAATTTACACTATTTAAAAGAATACTTTCAAATTATTTTTCTAAAAAATGTAAATGATCTGAATAGGATGTTTTACATAGAAAGTCTTATGATGTACATATCCGTACTAATTAATAAAGGGGTTAAAGCAACAATATTTTTTTTTCCCCCAAGGCAAAATTAAATACCACTCAAAAGACTCATGCTACCAAGAACCAAGCCTTTCAGGCAATAACCCTTTTGGTCAATCACTCAACTCAATGGAAAAAAGTGTTGGTTCACAGGTGATGACCAAAATGTTGTGCTTATGAAAAAACATGTATCGCTGTTCTTGGACTTACATTATTTGTACTAGCAGCCCAGCTGCTATATTTATATATTAATAAAATAAGTGCTACTTACATGTTCATTCCCGGCATCGCTGGGCCACCAAGTGCATTCAGTGGCGGTCTCATTCCCCCTCCATAACTCTGCAATGATAACCAATGGTCAGACTACCACAAAACAAAAAAACAAAACCAAGAAGGAAAGGGGGAAAAAAGGACAGCAGGTTAATCTCAACCCTATTAAAAGTAGAATGGGCAGTTTTCATTTCCGTCATTACCTATCTATAAACAGAATCCCTGTATGTTCTCTTTATGGGTATTTATATCGTTGCTCTTTGGCTGGTGCCAATTAAAATTGCCAGATAGTATTGTGTTAAAGGTATCATGGTATATTCAAAGGACCTAGCATATGCTGCTGTTCAGGTATGTGCATGGGTTCATTCCATATCAATACCCTATGTAAAAACATAAACACTTGCTAGAAACAAGACATTTTTTTTTAGTAAAAACATTTAGAATATAAGAAAATGGTAGATGGGATATTTGTTTTATTAATATTTCTTGTTGTTTTAAAAAGCATATGTATGTATTATGTCTCGGGTTGGACCGAATGTAGTGCAATAGCTACTGTGACTATTTCCAGAACCCTCTATTGACTACAGTATGCTGGTTATGGTACACTGCCCAGACATACCTTGTAAGAAATAGGGTTCCTATTGGTAGAACGCCTACATCTGTGCTGATGGAATCTGATGATAGTGTAGGCTTTCAAGCTAGTTCTCTCTCGAGAAGGGAGCCGCAGGGGTCCTCTCAGTGATGTGTAAAATGGGAAATTGTTCCCTCGTCATTAACTGGATTTATCTACCATTTAATCCGTTCTGTATGAGTACATAGCTTATCACATGCACAGAACATTCAAGTCTAACATTTGTATTAGTCAAAAACCTCACCGGGGGTTCTTAATTTTGCTGTTGATGGGGAATTCTCCAGTTTACCTTTGCTGATTATGGCAGCTCCCTGTTCTGAGTATTAATGCACATATGCAGAGAAGGAATATTATATGCGCACAACAAGTTAAGCTGGCCATAGATGCAAAGATCCGAGCATTCGAATCCTCGAATGATCGGACTTCCCCATCTCCCAACCTGCCATTAACCATTCAGATCAAATAAAGTAGTAAAAGAACAGATCAGCCAATGTTCTGCCCCTGACAGCAATCGTACGAAAGTTATGCCCGACAAAAGCTAGTGACAGTTTCCTACTGAAAATCGTATGATCTGCAATTAGGTTTGTCACCTGGACGGTATTTTACCAGCCTGGCCGGTAAAAATGATGGCTGATCCCAATGGTATTAATAGGGAAAAACAATAAATATATAGGAAGGCCAGTAATTTTTTCCAGAAAAGGCGGCAACCCTATCGGCAATACATGCAGAGAAATTATCGGCAGCCGACAGAAATCTTTTAACCTGTCCGATCGACCAAACAACCGATCCCCTCCGGACGAAAAATGTCGGGACTCTCCTCGATTCGCACGATTGGATCTTTGTGTCTATGGCCAGCTTTATATGGTTCAATTCTTCTGACAGGTGCTTTCTGACAGGCACACTTGGGGAAATCTTGCAATGTCAAAATCCCATCTGAACATATTTATATGGAAGGATGGATTTTGGATACTTATATATAGTAAGGCACACATATACTGGTCTTATACAGGTTTTTCTGACTGTAAGGGCAAAGAAAGGAGTGGAACTTTGATATGGAGTACAGTCCCATGTGGAGAGAAAAAAAAAAGAGAGAACTTACCTGTGGGCCTAAAGGAACCATTCCTCTCGGACCACTCATTCTCTGCATGGGCCCAGCCATGTTTGGATGTCCTGAAAACAGTATCACAACATATAAAGAAGTTTAATCCACAATGCAAAAAAGTGTTGTATGTCGCTATCCATCTTCTCTTATTATCCTTCACATATGAGTGATGATAGCAATATGTATTACCTGGAAACCCAGTACAGATACGCAAAATGTCATCTTGCCACCTAGCAAAATCATTGATTGGGAATTGTGATGATCCAGCAAAATACAGTGACTTTACATCATTGTGACTTTTTGTCCTCAAACAAGGAAAAGTAAAGCTGCAATATACACAATAGATCAGGCCCTGACTCCTATGATGCTCTGTGCATATACAGTTTACATCTGACGTGCAGTATAGTTGATCCCTTCAATTCCAAAAAAATATGAATGTGGCCTGAGGAGGCTTGAGTGGTCAAGGGTTGGCTTCCACATAGTTGGCCAAGCCTTATTCCCATTAAAGTGAAGATCATAAGCAGTCACACAACTCTTTCATGGATAGACACACAGGCACGCTGCCTAGGAGTCATCTTAGACTCTCATCTGTCTTTTTCACCACACATTCAAACACTTGCAAAATCTTGCCGTATTCAACTGCGCAACATTGCTCGAATACGACCCTATCTCAGTTCAGAATCAACTAAAACACTGATTCAGTCTCTCATCATCTCCCGCCTTGATTACTGCAACTTACTCCTCACAGGTATTGCAACAAGTCACCTTTCACAACTCCAATCTATTCTAAACGCGGCCGCTAGACTCATTCATCTAGCTCGCCACTCAACATCAGCTGTTCCCATATGTATGTCCCTTCACTGGCTCCCAATCTCATCTAGAATCAAATTCAAATTACTTACACTCACATTCAAGCCCTTAATAATGAAACCCCTCCCTATATTTCATCTCTAATCTCCAAATACACTCCTTCACGAAACCTACGCTCTGCTTCTGATCTTCGCCTCACTTCTCCTCTGGTCACTTCTGCCCATTCTCGTCTACAAGGCTTCTTCTTTTCTCTGGAACTCTCTGCCACAAGCTGTCAGACTTTCTCCTTCCTTCCAAACTTTCAAGCGCTCCTTAAAGACCCATCTGTTTAAAGAGGCTTATTCGATGTACCTTAATTAATCATTGCTGTATCAAAAATGACAAATTGTTTATACAATCCTAATGTCTCAATTGTACCCTAACCTTTTAGTTTGTAAACCCTATTGTATTCTGTAATCCTTGTCTGTTATCCACCATTTATTCCCTGTTTGCTATAACTGCAGTAAAGCACTGCGTATCTTGACAGCGCTATATAAATAAATGATGATGATGATGATGATAGACCCAACTACCAAGATCAGTTGCATGAGCTGCCTTGTAGGTAGAGGAATAGGTACAGTCTATGATTAAGTGCCTAATAGCACAAAACGCGCAAGGCTATGTGTTAATCTACTTTGTGGCCTAAATAAAGTTCTCAGTTCTTTTACAAGCCTATTTGTGGGATCTGTGAGTGCCTGCCATTTTCTTCTTTGGTTGGATACCTCCACCTCGAGCTGTAGGTCTGGGGCATGAGCGCCCAGGCCCCACGTATCACTGGCGAGATAATAACCTTTTTAGGTTTTTACATTGGGACTTTTTCTGTAAGTGCAAGAGGAATGGAATGCCTTAGTATGCCTCCCAAATACAGAATTACAACCCACGTAGTTTGGTTTTTCATATGCAACAATGTCTGCCACTCTCCTTCTCTGGAAGTTAGCCATGACCCAGGCAAGGCTGGCATACAGATAAATGCTTGCAAATACAGGGAACAGCACTAAAGGTTGGCAGGAGAAAAGTTAATTGATGACACTGACAGGGGCAGGGAGCTAGTGAAAGCTGGCAGATTGAGTGGTGGTGAGTACTAAATATAGAGGACAGGCTAGCATATGGGTCTCTGGAGTGTTATTATGGAGGTTCTAGAATGTTCGCAGTAACTCGCCAAGACCTTAATGAAGTTAGCAGATAATCCCTTTGTCTGGCAATGTTTCACAAGGGAGAGAGTCTCATCTGACATTTGATCCTTCATGTGTCCCATAGGGGCTAATAAAGGCCCAACACTTCATTAAAACAGAGTAGTCACAAGGATTGCTTGTCAAAATGTAAAAAGCAATATTACATATATAGAAAGCCATATGACATTAGTAAAGAACAATTCTAATACCAAAACTGATGTCACTGTAGCCACTATAGCCATAAGCCTCACTCACCTTGTTGCCTTGATGGGTCCATTCCACTAGGAAGTAATGTTTGACTTCCAGGAACACCAGCCAGTCCCTATACAAAAAATATATATACTTGTTAGTCAATGCTCATTTCTAATTCCTGACAGATGTTAATGTGGGAAGCAAACTGTACTCACCTGGTTAGGTATTCTTAAGGGGGGTCTGGGACCACCAGGATACCGGGGAGACATAAATGGCTGTAGAGACAAGACAGAAAGAGTGGTAAATAGAATTTAGTTTGTTTGCAATTAATAAAGCTACTTTGGAGCATCAATAAGCAACTGGTGGCCCTCTAATTGGGAGCATGGAGCTTATTTGGTGTCACATCTCTTGGTGGGCATTAAACAATGTTAAAACAATATGTGATTAGCAGTCACATAACTTCACCAGAGGCCAACTTTTTAGACTAGAGGAACAGAACATGAATTTGAAGCAACGTAGGGGGTTCTTCACAGTCAGGACAGGGAGGTTGTGGAATGCACTGCCGGGTGATGTTGTGATGCTGATTCAGTTAATGCCTTTAAGAATGGCTTGGATGATTTCTTGGAAGTATAATATCTAAGGAAATTGTGATACTTAAATTTACAATTAATATAGATATGTTTATGTATAGTTTATGTGAGTGTATGGAGGTGTCAGTGCGAGTGTGTATGTATAGGTGCTGGGTTTCATTTTAGGGGTTGAACTTCATGGACTTTGGTCTTTTTTCAATCCAACTTAAAATAACTATGTAACTATGTATACTTTACCCAAACTGAATTTAATATTAGCCTTGCTCATGGGAGAAAGTATATATCATATTAATCACTAAGATTCTCTGTTTAATGAAAACTGCATAGTACAGGTATGGGACCTGTTATCCAGAATGCTTGGGACCTGGGGTTTTCCAGATAACGGATCTTTCCGCAATTTGGATCTTCATGTAAACAATATTAAAATGAAAACAATAATAACATATACTCAATAGGCTGGTTTTGCTTCCAATAAGGATTCATTTTATTTGAACAGTTTTCAGTAAGGATCGCTGTAATAGTGTAGTATTTCAAATGGTATTTACACCTGTGGTGTTTAAAAGTATTTGGATCAGTGCACACCAAGTAATATATGAAATATAAAGCGTGAATAGTGAAAACTTTTACATCACACGTACAATATGAAAAGTGGATGAAAGGGATTTGGGTAAAATTGATATGAGTAAGTGCCCCAGCAGGCATGAAACGCTTTAGGTCTTGTCTCTTATGTCCTAATAAATTTTTAAATTTTTTAACTGATTGACTCATTATTGTTGGGGGTACTCCCATCTCTATTTTGAAATGTTGTCTTGGACTTGCACCCTGGGACTGGGGTGAATTGTGAGTATATCCTCCAAGATTTACTTAATATTTGCTTTTGAATTATTAATTTCTTTTGGAATAGTACCTATTTATATATATTTTTTTGCCATTGGCACAAACCCTACCATTATAAAATTGATACCCACACTAGGAACCACAGTAGATCTGGTGCTCGATTATACTCACAAGAGCACTAATTGTAAGTGGTATTAATCAGAATACAAATGTTCAGTCGCCATTTCAAATCTTCTTTTATACTGGATTTAATATTTTCCTGGAATTGGCACCATTTTTTCACAGTCCCATGCAGGTAAGTGTCATCTTTTTTTTTTTTTTCCAGATTTTACATTTTATCAGAATATAAATAAATAATATACTGTATAATTTAGCTATGATTTGTCTTCTTGCACTTGATCAGAATTAATTGCTGAAGTGTTTTGAATTCCCCTGTAGAAAGCTCAAATTTGATCTTTCTACAGATGAATTCAACTCCCATGAGCCCTGTCTTATTTCCACCACGGGTCTGTAAGGTACCCATTATATTTATATGAGGGTGGATGCCCAATGTCAGTATCTTTGGTTGGTCCAGTCCAACGCTGCTTCTGTAACTGATCCTCATTTTGGAACTCTCTCTGGAAATATTATATAATCCCAGTTCTTTGGCTTTGTGAGGTGGTGAGTGAAGTCAAATTAGAATCTGTTTAAAATGTTGTTCATGTGAATCCCAGTGTAGCAGAAGACCCTATAGATAAACTTGATTGGAGAGCTCCCAACAGTAACAGTAAAGCAATGCAGTGAGAGACTGGCCAATCTGTATGAAAAGGTGGGATATTTATGGGCAGCTTTGGAGTATAGTACTTTGTTCAATATATATTAATTTATTTGCAATGGCCTACACTCCAAATATTCTGAATTTCATATATGCACCTTCATATACACTGTGAGGAAATGGTGTAAGGACAGCATGTGAATTAAGGATATGGGTACTTCATTTGTACCCAAATCTATTTACCATGCCCATTTTTGTTTTAATTTAAAGTATAAAATACCCAAATAGGGGCACTAATAAAACCAGTGAACTCATGCAGAGCAAACTCTTGCTTGGGCCTCCTACCTGATTGTGGGGTCCTATCATGGAATTGTTGAGGTGGTGAGGTAGGTGCTGTGCATGCAGTGATAACTGGGAACCTGGAGGGCCCTAGGGAATAATAAGATCAGGGACACCATTAGAACTGCAATTTAAAGACTGGGTCATCAAACCTGAAGCCTCTAAGCAATTTCATGTAATGTAATTACTGTAATGGTAATACTATAAATTAAGTAGAGCAAAATGCTCTATAGAATTTGACTTGCTGACCGGCATCTCTACTGGCAGTTACCTGCCCAGGAAAACCATATATTTTTTGCGGGAAACCAATCCATTGCAGAACTCTCTTATGCATTTCACCCTGGAACCTTAAGAATTGAGGCATGTATGGGTTAAATATCAATAATTGTAGGCTACCCAATGTAAAATGTTATCGGTAAAAACAGCTATGATCCTTTTTAGCACTTAAAGCATAAACTATTGATTGCTGTATTAGTGGAGAAGGGAAGCGGATTCTAGCTGGTGATGCATTTCCATGGAACAGGATAATTAAGCAAAAACAAACAAAAAATGGAATACACAACATTCAAGCGTCTTCCTCAAGTGTTAAAGGGATACCATCACCACATCATTAGTATTATTTATTCATATGGGTGTGAGTGATCATAGCCAGCTAAAACGTATCTACAGGCTACAGTAAATAACTCTGTTGGACCAATGTTTACTACAAATAGAGTACTTGATTATCTTTTGCAGATTATTAATTCGGAAATCTGTGCTTACTGAAGATATTAAATCTCTTACTTAGATTTGAAATCCTTAACCATTATGTCCCTTCAATTGAAGGGGAACTAAACACTTATAAGAACCTTTGCAGTTGAAGCAATTTGTATGAATGGATATTAGCAATATAGACACAGATGTTTTTAGTTCATGTGATCTTGTTAACATGCCCTGACACACTTCCAGATGAAAGAGGTTATGGAGCAACAATTAGTCATTTTTAAGCCCAAATAAAATCTGAGCTTATAGAACATAACCACTTAAACAATGAAGAAATTGTGTACGCCTTGTATGGTCTATTTATCATGTACCGTATATACTCGTGTATAAACAGACCCGTGTATAAGCCGAGGTACCTAATTTTACCTACAAAAACTGGGAAAACTTATTGACTCGCGTATAAGCCTAGACACAACTACAGCCCTGTCTCCCAGCAGCGCACATTCTGCCAAAGCGACCCCCCCAGCGATCAACCGGACTTCTTTGCAAAGCTGAAGGTGACAGAGAATTGCCAAACGGATTACTGTGTGCATTGTCCCACTGTCCCACTACCATGTGCAGAGGGTGCTGTTTGATATTGCCATCACTGTTAATCTTTCGTATAACCAACAGAGGGCGCTGTGTGATATTGCAGTCACTGTTATTCTTTCATATAACCAACAGAGGGCGCTGTGTGATATTGCAGTCACTGTTAATCTTTCATATAACCAACAGATGGCGCTGTGTGATATTGCATTCACTGTTAATCTTTCATATAACCAACAGAGGGCGCTGTGTGATATTGCAGTCCCGGTTATTCTTTTATACAACCAACAGATGGCACTGTGTGATATTGCAGTCTCTGTTATTCTTTCATACAACCAACAGATGGCGCTGTGTGATATTGCAGTCACTGTTAATCTTTCATATAACCAACAGAGGGCGCACTGTTATTCTTTCATATAACCAACAGAGGGCATTGTGGGATATTGCAGTCTCTCCCCAAGTGAACTGTTGGTATAGGAATGATTAAAAGTGACTGCAATCACAGCTACTCGGGTCGGGTACCGCTGACCCGCATATAAGCCGAGGTAGACTTTTTCAGCACATTTTGGATGCTGGAAAACTCGGCTTATACGCGGGTATATACGGTATGTAAAATGTTATAAATGATGCTGGGAGTTCAATAATTTTGTATAAAGGTTTTGGATTATCAGCTCTTGCATGGGACATGAATAATCTCTATATCTTCCAACATTTTGGGGAAAAAAAAAACCAGTGACAATTTTTGTCCACGCCCATTTTTTGTGGCCACACCCCCTAAATACCATGTTAATTTTACAAAATTTGGCAGGTTACGAAAGTTTGAACATATTTCTTTGGTTTTTATGTTATTACAGTTTTGCTAATGAAGGTGAATTGCCCTTTAAGATGCAAGTCACAGTTTCCCCAGGAGACTTGCTTATCTTAAATCGTTACAATTGTCTCTTTGCTTATCTTAGATTGTAACAAATGTATCCAAGTGCACCTGCCACATATTATGGGCTCTCTGCCAAAAGCCAATTAAGTTTTGGAAACTTTGTATCTTTTTCTGGCTGTTCAGTGCACGAGATCAAAGCGAAAGTTGAGACATTTCGTTAACAATCGAAGACTGCAGGTTGAGCTGTCAAAAATGTTACTGTCCCGTGAAAAACGGGTCAGTTGGGAGGTATGACTTTTTTTTTTTCCCTGGAATATTTTGTGTTCAGTATGGAGGTTCATTAGGGAAGTATTTTGGCACGTTCCTTTCATCTACTCCAGGTCCAAAGTCATTCTTTGTTACCTCCTTCCACTAGGTGGCAGAGCAGATATTAGTTAATTATTATTCGTTATTAATTATTATTTGTTATTAGTGAGCACAAAATCATTGAATATAATATTTTGGATTAGTTGCAGGAACACATACATGCACATCAGTAACTGGATTACCTAATACTTTCATTCTAGCTTCTTCCTACATTCAGTAGAGCTAGCTGTGGCCAGAACAAATGCTAAAGAGCATGAGTACTGATCACCTTAAATAATAACAATAATCAATATGTCAAGTGAGAGTTTTGGCTGAAAGCATGCATGTCACATTTCTGTGCGACAACCTGTGATTGTATAACATTAGGAGCAGTGACAGATGGAGAGGGGCTTTGTCTGCTGCTGTTTTCTGCTAAATGGCAGTCATGGACAAAATACTCCTTGTTCCAAAAGGTGGAGTCGATTCTTGGTGCAAATATAATGACTCTCTCAACAAGAAGGTTTATTATATATACTGCACAATGGCACAAATGAAAGAATTATTTTTCCCCACTGGTGGGGGCTGGTCTCTAATATTGCTTTGGTGAAACAACAAAAGTATTTACATTTGTGCAAAAGACAACTTGTTCCTTTGCAGTAGAGTCATCCAAAGATTATAACTAATGTAAAACGAATGCTCTTAAAATATTTAAATTTCAATTCTTCTGTACCCCTTCCCTCCTCCCTCAATAAAATCATAAATAAAAAATTATAAAAAAAAAAAAAAACATTTAAATTTGGGTAACAATATCATGTTGGCAAAAAGTAGCACTATATTTGGTGATCGTGTGGTAGAATGTATATGCTGGATGTTTGCATACAGGTATGGGACCCGTTATCCAGAATGCTTGTGGCCTGGGGTTTTTCCATACCTTAAATCTTAAATCTACTAAAAAAATGTAAATGCATCAATTACATTTAACAGGATTGTTTTTCCTCCTTTAAGGATTAATGATCGTTCTTTTCAATACACACGTGTAGAGTTGAATCGTCAGGTAAACAGGTAGAAACAATAGAATTTTCCCTGTATCTGACGATTCAGCACTAACAATGGCCGATGTTCAGGTGCCTTTAAAAACGTCCAAACAAAATGTTCCACCTGGGCCAATCAATGAGCCGACCAATATCCTTCTGCTGATATTAGTCTCCCCCCATACACGCACCAAATATTGTACGAGAATTAGTTGTATACGACAATATCCGTGCATGTATGACCATCTTAAGAACAGTTACTAGTCTACAAATGTTGGACTAGTTATTCATAAACACACTTTAATTATAAATAAAACAATTACCTAAAAAATTACAGAGATATTCCAAAAACAATTCTGCAACGAGCTCTGAATACTGCGAAGAACAGAAATCAATAAGATTTCAAAAAGCATTCTTCTTGATTTCTGTTCTTCTCAGTATTCAGAGCTCATTGCTGATTTTTTTTGGAATTCAAATATTTCTGTAATTTTATTCGGTG
The DNA here is from genome assembly GCA_038501925.1 of Xenopus petersii. Classification (NCBI taxonomy): domain Eukaryota; kingdom Metazoa; phylum Chordata; class Amphibia; order Anura; family Pipidae; genus Xenopus; species Xenopus petersii. The sequence continues at coordinate 175,586,926 of CM076673.1, read as the reverse complement.
CATGAGTGCATGGTATACAATGATAGAGAGGCAGGAATACGCTCAATAGGCAGACACAGAGGCTCACTGCTAAAGTTAAATATTTACAGCAGTATTATAGATCAGTGTGAGCCTCACTCTGTGCTGGGTTAAATATGCCTTTTTCTATATCAGTAGCAAGGGCTCCTATGTGAGTGTTTCACTTGGCCTTACCTGGAAGAAGCCTGGAGGAACTGGCATTCCATCCCCTGGAGGCATGTTTCCAAGAACTGGACTAGGGGCAGCTGCAGCACTCTGGAGACAAGAGCAGCAGAAAATCATTTAAAGATGGTTCAGTCATACCAAGAACACGGTAATGCATGAGATGGAGACAGAAAACAGAACCAAGCCAATACTATTATTTTTAACATGTATCTATAAAACGACGAAATATTCAGCAGCGCTGTACAATAAACATGTGTATGCAATGAGCAACAAAAAAGAGGGTGTAGGGCACACTGAAGGGAACACAAAAAAAAAAACAATAACCAATACAAGAGGTAAAGAGGTCCCTACCAAATGTTTGCTAATTGGCGTCAACAACTGTTTGCAGTATGGAGTCAGCATTTAAATGAAAATATTTCCAGGTGAAGATCTCAAACATTGTTACAATAGAAATAATATACCGGAATTTCCATTATTTCTACAATCTGGTATTAAGGTGGCCATAGATGCAAAGATAATATTGTACACCGAACGATATTCGGTGCGTGTATGGTGGGAAAAGAGCAGGCCAATATCGGTAGAAGACTTAAACATCGGCCGGCTCGCTGATCGGGCTGGACGGAAAATTACGATCGCGTGCCTTTGAAGGCACCAAACATCGGCCATTGTTAGTGGTGAATCGTCAGATACAGGTAGCATTGTATTGTTTCTATCTGTATATCTGACGATTCAACTCTACACGTGTGTATTGAAACGAACGATCTTTCTTTGAAAAATCTTTTCCAAGAAAGATCGTAATTATTACGTTTATGGGCACCTTAAAGGGATAGTGTCATGGGGAAACATGTTTTTTTTTTTTTGAAAACGCATCAGTTAATAGTGCTGCTCCAGCAGAATTCTGCACTGAAATACATTTTCCCCTGGCTGTAAACAAAACCTACTTCCAGTCTGGGACTGTTTGCAGTGGGACGTAGGTTAGGTTGAAGCAGCTTGCTAATAAAACACTAGAAGGCAGATTTATTTAGGGTTGAAGTGAAAATTTGAATTTGAATTTCTAGGTTTTTTTTGGTCAAAACTCCAAGCTCGATTTGAGTTTTAATTCAAATTCGAATTTCGAGATTTATCATGACCATTTAAGAACTCGAATTCGACTATTCCCCACCTAATCTGCCAAATTACTGTACAAGTCAATGGTAGAGGTCCAAGGATCAATTTGGTGATGTTTGCAACCTTCCTGACATTTGTGTTTATAATTCTAATTGAATTCGATTTGAGTTTTCGAATCAGTAAAATTTGACCAAATTTTAAAGTGGACCTGTCACCCAAAAAAATGATTCCACATCCTATTTTATCATGTTAGTCAAGCAAAATGAATTTTAATTACACTGTATAATTTATTTGAATTTTGTTTCCATCAGTCTGGGAATTCATAATTATAGCAACCAGGCAGGAGCCATTTTGTGGAAACTGTTAAGACAAGCCTTGCATCATCTCAGAATCTTGTTTGTGCATCAGAATGGGGATACTGATGTCCAAGTTGGATAAATGGTTAACTGGGGGAATGTGGGTAGAGCAGAGACATCTAGTTATAAGTGCTGACTGGAAAGTGAAAGTAATTGCTTGCCCCGCCTCTATGCCCAGGACATAGAGGAGGGGCAGACATTATTTGATTAACAGTTGAGATTTTTAAACGAGTTTAATGCTTAAATAAAAAAGAATTTGGAATTCCTTTTAATTTGAAAAGGACTTTTATTATACAGCTTTTTATGTCTGGGTGACAGGTCCACTTTAATAACTAAATCTTATTAATACATTTTGATTAGTTGAATTTTGAATTTATGGGAGTTTGGGGGAGTTTTAATATATTCACATAAATTTAAAATTCGACCCTTGATACATGTGCCTCCCGATATATTTAAAAAAATGACACATATAGAAATAATATGCCCTGTATTAAACACCCATTGTAATATTGGTGGATATATATATATATATAGATATAGATATAGATATAGATATATATATATATATATATATATATATATATATATATATATATATAGTGCAGTTTATGGAACAGCATGGCTGTGCAGATGTAGCACCATGTTTAGCCCATTTACCTTGGAAATGAAACAGATTAACTATGTACCAAAAGGCATTAGCAAGAACTTCCAAGAACTGCCCCAGTGCACAACAATCCTATATTCGTGTAAGGGCCATTCTAGCAGCCTTACAGGGATTAAAGGTGGCTTTGCACAGTAGGTTATTTTTTCCTGTATTATTGTGGAAATAACACTAATAATAAACGCAGCTCAAAGTGCAGCCGCCCTACTAATGATCTGTGTTGCGCGTTCTTGCATGGAAAAGGGAAAAGCATTGATGGATTAGTGCTGTTTGAGGGTAATCCTATTAAATCTTCCTGACATAAATACAAGAACCATACAGTCTGAAAGGGGCTATGCAGTTTGCGACCTGAGGATCTCGGCGGAGAAGTTTATCAATGAGTCCACAGCCAAGGCTGAGCAGAGGTGAGACCTACAGTAAATAAGTGAGGAGATTAAAATCTATGTACACACAGACTGGGTTAATAGTCATTTCACTGCCGATCGCTCAGCAGAAGAGGCTATGTTAATCCCTGGGGACACAGGTAGGGGGCAGTAAGAAGCAGTACTCGACCCTATCAGGCAGCTTGATTTTCCTCCATTGGGTGAAAGTATTCCCTCTTTGCCGCATTTAGCATTTGTACACAATTATTATCCTATCCCCTGTGCCTTTAAGGAAAACTATACCCCAAAATGAACACTTAAGCAACAGATAATATATTAAGTGGCATATTTAAAGAATCGCACCAAACTGGTATATACAGTGTCGGACTGGCCCACCGGGATACCAGGAAAACTCCCAGTGGGGCCAGATGTCAGTGGGCCTCTTGCTACTAATCATTTGGCCTATTTCATGGTCATTCCCTATTTCTTTATGGGAACAAAGCAGCTTAATATTGGAAAAATAGAGTAGAGAATAGAGACTAGAGAGGTTGAGTGAGGAGAGGAGGAATAATAGCTTGGAAAGTGGACCCACAGTCTAAGGTTTTCTGGTGGGCCCCAGGCATCCCAGTCCGACACTGGGTAAATATATTTAAGTAACTATTGCTCTTTTACATCTCTTGCCTTGAGCCTGTTCTGTGTGCTGCCTGAGAGATCACCTGACCAGAAATACTGCAGCTCTAACTGTATCAGGAAGAAGTGTTGAAGCAAAAGACAGAACTCTGTCTGTTAATTGGCTCATGTGACCTAACATGTATAGTTTGTTTGTATGCACCGTGACTCCTAGGATCCCAGAGGACGGCCCTTACTTTTTAAAATGGCAATTTTCTATTTATTATTTCCCAACGGCACATACTACTAAAAAAGTTTTTATTATGAAAATGGTTTATTTACATGAAGCAGGGTTTTACATATGAGCTGTTTTATGCAATATCTTTTTATAGAGACCTACATTGTTGGGGGGGTAAAGTTTTCCTTTAAGACTGGTTGATTGGCATTGGAGTCAAGAGTTACACATGGGGCTTTTGACACATTCTCTTCTAATTTCCATGGATCAAAAGGGGATTTTAAAAGGACAGAAAAACTAAATAATGTTTGTCCTCTGGAACCCTAAAGTGGGTGCAATCTACCGATCATGTTGTATATGTGACTGTGAGCATAAGTATAATGAATAATCTATATAGACTAATAAAAACAGTTGTACATGTTTTATGTGAGTTAAAAAGGTTGATGGAACTTGATAGATATGTGTCTTTTTCAAACATCTACTGTATGTCACCAGGTTCCTATATGGACACATCTGCAGATATGCTTACAGTATAGATAGGGAGATCAAGTAAGGATTAGTACCATGCCTACATTACAACTTGAAATGACACTGAAATAGATTACCTTTCCACAGGTCTATAATAAGTATATACTTAGCTAAAAGAATTTACTGTTGACTTTTGAATCCTAGAGGGTGGCAACAATATTCCTTTAATTTTTTAAAGGAAAAATAAAGTTAAACTAAAGAAGTAGGCTAGTAGGCTAATCATGTTTTGGGCTTCTGTACCAGCTCAAGGCAACCACAGCCCTTTAGCAGTAAAGATCTGCGTCTCCAAAGATGCCCCAGTAGCTCCCCATCTTCTTTTCTGCTGATTCACTGCACATGTTCTGTGCTGCTGTCACTTACTGAGCTTAGGGACCCACTCACAATATACAGTACACATAGAATAGAAATGTCACAGTATAAAGCTGATTAGTAATTAATACAGATAATTACTAAATGGCAGCAAAGAAACCAGTGCAATTAGCATCAGAATTTAATAATCAGCCCTGTAGCACCAGCGTATATGAAAGGTCAACCTCATTTTGATGACCCCTAAGCTTAGCTTCTCAACAGCTGCTCAGAGCCCACTGAGCATGTGAGTGTCACAGAAGGATCGTGACCCCCTGTGACAAGTTTGAAGTCCTGGATCATTGCTGCTATTGAGAAGCAGAAACTTTAGGCTGGTGCAATAAGTGCAGTATATCAAATATGGCATTTTTATCCCTATTCATTTTTAGGGTTTAGTTCTCCTTTAAAGTAGCAGGTCCCTTGGTGTGTTGCCCTTATTCATATAATAACCAGTGGCACCCATTTGCAAATGCTGGCCATCCTGTTCAGCGATTCAATTGGCGGAAGGCTGCGGTCATTTTAATGTTTTCCAGCAGATGTCGCTATCAAACTCTGCTTCGCCACAAGCTGCATGACAAGAGTTCAGCATCCATGAAAAAAGTGCAATTTATTGTCTTTCTACAGCAACTGGGGAACATTTGTGGAAAAAGAGTGCAAATGCAACAGGGTGAATGTAACGTTCCAGCTCCTGCCTGTATAATAGGCCAAGCCAGGGAATCGCACTCTCAAGGGCAGGCTGAAACTAGCTCAATAATGAGGAATGTTATAACATGTCAGAGAAGACAATGTTCCTGCTAAGGAAACTGGGGTCCTTATACAATGATGTTTATAGTTTTAAAATATATATGAAATATTTTATAATGTTTTATCCCCAAGGGGCCCCTCTGATGATGGGGATCAGTACTAGGCAAAAAGCAAATTAAAAAAGGTTTTATTGTGGTACGACCCAGTAGCATGCCCCTGCCTAGTATGGAGGCTTTGGATGTGCGCACTTCTCACTCTATTCAAGTTGTACAATGCAAATCAGATGCAGCGAGAGCGGAGATGTCATTCCTGCTGCACTGCAACCGACTAAAATAGATCTGTAGTCATTGTGTGATGCCCGTCACCACCATAAACAGAAGTCTCTGAAGCGTGATCACCGAGCACCACTTTCCTACCCATTATGTCTCTCGGCACGGAGCAGATGCAGCTCATTTCTATAAAATGACATGCGGACTCTGAGAGGAAGAAGCTCCTATAGAGCGAGCACACTGGCCAGTCACAGGCTGCACTTTGGGGTGGCCAATAGCCTTAAACAAAGGCTGCTTTAACCTCCACATGATAATCCATGGCTGGATACATTAAGGAAGGCTGTGATTTTGGAAGTGGCCTTGCATTATCACAAGCATTTCATATCAGCCCCCCCGCTTCAACTGGAACTAGATTTTACCACCCCATCACAACATATACATTTTACAGTATATAGTGTACACATTCAGGGCCACCATCAGAAATCACAGGGCCCCATATGACAATTTCCTGGGCTCCCTGGGCTGCGCCCACCCCACCCACAGGTCTTCCTCCCCCCACCCCACAGCAGCAAAGAAAAAAAAAAATTGGCGGCCAGCCCCGCCCCACATTATAAAAACATTGGTGGCTGGGGCCACCCTTACACATTCATGTAAAAAAAATATTGTCAGCCCCCCTCCCCCAGATGTTTAAAAATAAACATGGCCCTGCCATGTTGCACTTACTTGATTAGCAGGGTCCACCTACTGTCAGTGATCTGCCAACTTTGGACGGGATGGGGGAGCACAGGTGGCTGCATCTTCTTCCAGTGACAGCATTTTCTTCCCTTATTGGTCACAAAAATGTAAGTCCCGGTAAAGCTGCTTTGCGATTGGATGAGTTGGAGAGGGAGTTCAGACCTTAGCTATCCAATCCCCTAAGCAGCTCAACCGGGACCAATAAGGGAAGGGAATGGACAGAAAATGCCTCCACCTGTGCTCCTGCCCTCCCTTCTGAAGTCAACAGCTCTCTGAAAGCAGGGAGGCCCAGCTAATCAAGTAAGTGCAACAGATCCGGGCCCCCCTTACCCTCCGGGCCCTGTACAACACTCCCCCCTGTCCCTCCCCATTGGCGGCCCTATACACAATATGCAGATGGAGCAACCTTTAGTGGCATGTGTGTGCATCAAGTTACTGGCTTACTGTTCCTAGGGCTTCATATTGTGCTCCTTGATAGGGATGAAGGCAGAGACAGGTGCATCATTACTGACTGATCTGTCTTTAACCAGGACTTTTACACATGTATGGGATCGGTTATCTGGAAACCCGTTATACAGAAAGTTCCGAAATTACGGAAAGGCCATCTCCCATTTTATCCAAATAAACCAAATTTTTTAAACCGATGTGCTTTTTCTCTGTAATAATAAAACAATACCTTGTACTTGATCCAAACTAAGATAATTAATCCTTAATATTAACAGAACCAGTCTATTGGGCTTATTTAATGCATTCATGATATACTAGTAGATACTATACTATACTATAAGATATGAAGATCCAAATTATGAAAAGATCAATGATCCTGAAAAACGCCCCAGTTCCTGAGCATTTTGGATACCAGTTCCCATACCTGTACTGATATTATAAAGCCAAGCAGACTGCAAAGTGAAAAAAATGGCCACAAGCCACAACAATGTTTGCACATGTGCTGTTCTGCACGTTTCTGAATTGGTGCCGCTCTCTGTTCTCCAAAAAGAGTGCAGAGACCTGTGTGTGCCCCATGAATACAGAGCTGCCCCACCTCCTGTCCCCTAATCTGTACGTTTTAGTGACTGGTGTCGGCTGTAATGGAGCCCACTTGCACTATGCTCTGCACCCAGCACAGGATTTCCAATAGGGCCATGACTTGAGCTACAAAAATATAAACAAGACAAACAGGCAGTGTACAGTTTGCTATTAAGGGTCACAGTTTACCAACACTTAGCAAATCTGACCCAGTGTATTCAACCAATCAGAGATCTGCTTTTGCTGTTCTACCTGCTGTACACAGATCAAAGCTAACTGATAATTGGTTGCCATCTGTAAGTTCACTTGGGTCAAATCAGTTCATAATAAGCAAATTAACAGTTTATCTGGCAGTCCTGCTGACACAGAGCTCAGTATGTATGCATTCTGCAGGGTTGGTAAAGATGTAACTAATAATATAATATACATGAGAAAGGGATTTATTATGAAAGTATTGCACACAAGTGTAGGTGAATGGCAGGATAGTGTGCAACACTGGTGTGAACAGCGGTATGAAAAATAGAACTGACTGGAATCAGGTAGAGGGAAGCAGTATGGAGTCAGGTACATTGTTCCAGAGTTTGGCTGCTGCTTTGTTTCAAACCTGCAAGTATCTAAGCCCTAAAGGAAAAGGTAGATACTTACATAGCAGATGTTAGTGCAAATAATCCTGCCTTCCCACTGTTGCTCATGAGGAATTCCCAATTTATGCTCTTTATTCCAAATCAAGAAAATTAATAATAAAGCTTGTTAGACATTTTGTGAAAAAAATAAGAAGGTACCAGTGCATTATATTCATTTAGATATAGAAGAATTGTGCTTAAAAAAGTAGTGTTTCAGGCTGATTTATTGAATATTTCTGCAAAAACCCTAATAATCCCTCCCTTCTGTTTCACTTCCTGTTCCCTGAATTCCCAGGCTGTGCAGCTCATTGCACTGTAGGACAGGAACCAATCAGCAGGAACCAATCAGCAGAAACCTGTCTGTGCTTGTGTGACTGCAGGACTGTGATTGGCACGCCCACCTGTCTGTGCTTGTGTGACTGCAGGACTGTGATTGGCACGCCCACCCCTCATTTGAAACACAGACAGGGACCAGAGAAGATCTATAGAGAGCTCCAATAAAGGGACCATTTTTAAAGATAATATTAATTTGTAGCACCATGTAAAAGCTACACCATATATTACTTATAATTGCCTACAAAATAAATTTTTGCATTTATCCTATATGTTGCCTTTAAAAATTGAAAAAAAAAAATTGATACTATACACACACACACTACATAAAACCTAGGTGAGAGGCAATGGGTTAAGCACCAGAAAGCAAAGACATTTTACAAAGATTTGATGCGATTTTCCAGCTGGATAAATATCGGGAGGCCTCTCTGTGCTTAAATGTAAGGCAGATTGTTTACATGCACACTGAATAGAAACTCTAATGATTGTTCTAATCCTTTTTATTGGGCTGCTTTCAGGCAAAGAAGAAAAGGACTCGTACCATCTGCCACCTTGCAGAGAACAATCAAGGAGATCACGGAGGAGCCAGAGAGGAGAAAGGACAGGCTGCCAAGGAGCACAGTGGGTGCCAAGTGCTTGTCCCATGAGATCTTTAGATTTTTTTGTGGTAGCAAGTAACTTTAGGTTTCTTTATCTGTCTGCAACTAGTAATGCACATATGTGACTGTAGGCATATTTGTCTCACTTTCTATCTTATATGAGTACACAGACCATAAGTGCCCCGTGGGAAGAGAAACAGTAGGAAGGAGGTCCCTGCCCCATAGAGCTTACAATCTAAGTGGAATTATTTGTAGGAAGTGTGACCACATACTTCGGCCTCAGCCATACTTACAGTTCTGCTTGTGGTTATAGGGAACGGATGGTCTGAGAAAATGAGCAGGCCATACCCAAACCCAATGTTTATTGTTACCATCATTATTGTAAACTTTGGAACCATGAATGTACATAGTCAAGTTCTTTTTGCACTTATTTTAGAAGTTACGAGTGGGAGCAGCCATTGGTTTGGCAGGAGGAAGCATCATTTCTAAGCATTAACGAAAAAGTATAAAGTACAAATTTAATTCGAAGACAGTTTTTCAGAGTTTTGGCTTCACTTCAAATTATTTTTTTAGGTTTAAAAGAGGGTTAACCTGTAATATTTCCAGCTGAGCAGACTGAGTACTATGTGGCCTTGGCAGGAGACCTGTGTAATTACTACCAACAGAAATGTTATTGTTTATATGACTAGATGATTACTACAAATGAATCAACATGTATGGCATCTCCTCATAATTAATACAAACATGAATTTGGAGGGAAGGGGTGGTCCAAGTATACATTATTCCTGCTTCTCACTTCCACCATATTCTCCTCCAGAAGCAGTAGCAGAAATAGATACTAAAGATATTGGGTATGGAGACAATATAGCATCAGGTTTGTGTGTGTTGAACACCATTCAGCGTGACTCCCAACATGATTACACAATGCAAGGAGATGTATTTGCATCTCAGCCCGTGGATAACTTGATGAATAACTCAAGAAGAAAGTGATTCACACAGCAGTGCTGATTTAGTACATAGATCTGAATGAGAAATAAGGCTCTAACAACCTCGGCTACTTCACTAGCACAAGATTTACACTGAGAAACAGCACAAATGGGCAAACAACTGTCCCACTACATCGTTTAGACTCTTCACTGCCAACAATGTAATAAAACAGAACATTGAGGAGGATGTATTGTGTGCATTGAGCCTTCACAACTGCCAGCCTTTAACTGGTGTGCACAGTATGGAACCCTAAGGCAGATACACAGTGCAAAGACGCATTGTGTATGTAGAATGCTTCCCTGGCCAGTATTAGACAGGCTTACCATGAAAAATCCTGGTGGGATCCTCCTGGATTTCTGGTGGGCCCCTGGCATTGCAATGGCTGCTGGCAGACAAAAGTCTACAGACAACATCCCTGCCAGAGCAAGCTACAATACAGAGCATTATATTGGGACACAAATCTTCTGTGTGGACCTACTATAAATTGACATTTAGGGTCAGATTTATCAATTTTTAGAGTTTAATAAATGAAAATTCAGCCACGTACTATTCATTCCGATGCGATTTTTGGAAGCATACTTATCAAATGGTGAGTTCTAACTTTCCCCCATTGAATATGCTTATCAAAATCCCATAGCAATAAATAGAACGTGAGTGAATTTTCATTTATTAAAATCGAAACTCACATTTAAATAAATCTGCCCCTTATAGTGGGAAATATTGAGTGCTACGATTTTTTGTGCTGTTGTGTCTATGAAAAAAAACTATTTTCTATGAAAAAAAACTATTTTCAATCTAACTGAACAGATTTTGAAAGATTTGGAAAATGGTGTAAATTTATTAAGTAGATGGATCCACATTAAAATTGCCAACTGCTCCACCTCTTAAAAAGCACACGTCAACAGAATATACTTCCATAATGATTATCACTGTGTGACAATAAGGAAAGAGCATAGAATAAAGAAATATGGAGTTGCCTTTGAGATGCTCCTTGCAGGCAACAATATCACTGAAAAATAAGTGTCAAAAGCTACAGATTGGCATCACCCTCCGTATGAGGGACACGGAGAAAGATCACATAATAATGTTGTTTATTAATCTTGATCCGCATAAATTTATTTTAAAGGAGAAGGAAAGGCTAAAATTAAGTAAGCTTTATCAGAAAGGTCTATATAAATACACCAGTAAACCCTCAAAGCAATGTTGCTCTGAGTCCTCTGTCAAAAGAAACAGCATTTCTTTCCTTCTATTGTGTACACATGAGCTTCTGTATCAGACTTCCTGTTTTCAGCATAAACCTCCAGGGCTAAGGCTTGAGCATGCTCAGTTTGCTCCTCTCCCCCCTCCTGTAATCTGAGCCCAGAGCTATGAGTGAGCAGGGAGAGACTCAGACAGGAAGTGATGTCACACCAAGCTAATATGGCAGCTGCTATCCTAAACAAACAGAGAGTGATTCTAGAGCTGTTTACTCAGGTATGGTAAAGCATTCTGCAGAATTAATATAGTGTTATAGCTTGCACTATTGTGGCTAATCTATTGGCAATAAACTGCTTCAATAGCTTTCCTTCACCTTTAAAACAAAGATCTGAGACAGAAGATGCACTAAACAAAACGCCTCAAAAATATTATATCATTATATATACCATTATAATCTACAGTCTGGTCATTTCCCTATGGGAACAGACTGTAAATTATATCCTTATAATCGGCGCATTCTGACGTCAGAACATGCCGTTTATAACAGAGGTCCCCGGTCGCCGAATTTGACGCAGCACGTCCAAATCTGACGATGCACGTCCGAATTTGACGACACGTTCAGAGCCCAATTTCACACGGCATGCCCAATTAGTTCCAGAATTGGACGCCGACCCCTCCGACCACCCCCCTCCCGACATTTCACAGAAAATGTAGATTATAATGCATAATGTACCCCCTACTGAAATTTATAAAGATATCAGAAGTCACCTCGGAGTTATGTGACCTGTATAAAACTGCACCGGCCCGGGGTTATACCAGGTAAGTCAATACATCACTTAGGGGTGCCTAACATTTGGTACCCCCAAGTGCACCAAGCCTTTCCTTCTCCTTAAAGCAAGTATAATTTTAAGGATAATGTTCTAGAAAGTTTAATACTTCAGATTTTAATAACATTGCATTGAAAAACTATTTTTAACAAGCTCTTGTTTTGCTAATGTTTAGATCTTGAAACAAAACTGTGAACTAACTGGCCTGTTTCAAACCAAACATTTCAGTGTTCTTAGCCCAATAATGGACCATCATGTTGTCTGGGGTTGGCCCGTGTGACCGCAATGTTAAATTCATATGTAAATAAGTGTTTATTTCAAGGCAGTCGTAAATTAAAACAAGAAAATGGCATTTTTGACCCACTCTTCGTTAATGCAATAATCTAATTACGATCATCTTACATTAGAACCCAGCCTGTGGATTTGAAAAAAAAGACTGAATGAATGTGAGGGGCAAACATGCATATATTATTACACATGATCTGCAAATATGTACTTTATATGCATCACAATCACTGTGAATATTAAAAAAAATATTATTATGGATTTTTTATTCTTCACACAACTCTACCGCGAAGTTGTCATTAACAGTTTTTCTGCTATGTGATTAAATGAAATCTATACCAAACCACATTCAAGTACTGAAAGGTCACGTATTCCAAAGTAACGCAATTCCTTTTTTTTTTTTGACTTGTACAATCAACAAGCAAACATTAAAGTAATCTGGTTGGGCCCTTACTCTGTAATATCCTTTTTATTTCTTTTGCTGAAATTATGAAAAGGGTCTCAGAGACTTGAATGCTGCTATACATGACAGCAGTCCTATTAGTGAAGGCTCTATTTTTTTTTAGTAGGACTTTAACATTTTCTTTAAAAAGTCTATTTATAGTTAATTTTTAGAAAATTTTAAAAAAGTCCTAATAAAAAAAAATAGAACCTTCGCTAATAGGACTGCTGTCATGTATAGCAGCATTCAAGTCTCTGTGTATTTGATCTCATTGGCCAATGGAACAACGTGGCTGAATATAGCTCAATAAACGTGACTTTTTTACTTCTCACACAATTCAATGAGAAAGTAGAATAATGTGATTCTTCTAAAGGATTGTCAGACTGCTGTCTAGCAGATATTTTCTGCATGGTGAAGGAGTGAGGCTGCTCTCATTAGCTGCTACTTGAAGGAGAGCTATAATTTTAATGCTTCTAACTGACCTCGGTTTGACGGCAGGCTTACAGAGCGGCTTTCGGATTTAAATAAAACTTAAGGCGCGGAATTGGGTTAGTAATTCAAGTAAATTGTTTTGCACTTTTGAAACTGATATTTAAGCACATAAATGATTGCGCTTTGCCCGGAAAGTCCTAGAAATGGATGCAAAAAGGTTTCTTATTACAAGTTGGGAATGAATGGAAATAAACATGGCACTTGTACACCCTAGGGAGCCAGACAGAATTGAAAGACACAACAACACAAAGGCATTTAAAGGCTAGCTCACAATGCTCTTCTAATCAGTCTTATGAAGTAGGCTGAACAGCTTACAGAATTTTTTTTCCAATTTCGAGACTATTTTGTGTTACTTTTGTTTGATAAACTGTTAGGCAAAGTAATCTGTACAAGCAGAAATAAGCATAACTGTAAAAAAGCCGAGACATAAATCCCATTGACGTTTAATTCACACCTTGGTTTCTACAGAAATAGAAAACCTTAAAAGTAGATTTACTGTATGTCATATTTTATGGCCCCCCAGCATGTCCAAGATCTCCTTAAACCCTTTGTTTGACATTGCAATAATAATATAATTTTGTTGCAGTGGCACAGAGGGGAGAATTGTCCCACAGAATGGAACATCTCAGACAGCACTGGTAGAGAGTGATCAGGCAACAAAATATACAGTTTGTGCCAGGCATTTATGTAATATTCTTCCATCTAAGAACACATTTGTCCCCACAGTCTTTTTCACAATGGTCTATTCTGCCACGACCACTCCCCATTCTTCTCGTGGCCACAACACTGACCACATTCCCAGCTTTGTCTGTTTCTATGGTTATGTTGAGCTATGTTCATGTGCATTTCAGTGTTTTGTTTTTTTATAGTGGGGTGCTTACAAAAGTTCAGAGGCCACAGGGTGATGGGTAGTAAATTTGTAATACCAACCCCTGCCATAGCTAGTGTCTTACCAGTCAGGTGGTAACTCTTTGCATAGTTATTCAGCAGCACAGAGAGCTTATATACAGTATCATGATTAATTAAGTCATGATTTATCTGTGTATCCATTTGTACAGACACTAACCCCTGAATAATACCCTAGCAGCCAATCATGTCATAACATGTCGACTGCAGTGGGGAAAAATTATTGGTTGCCCTGGGTTACAGGACTTGTATTTGCTGCCATTCAAATCAGCCCGATCCTATCTGTACAGTTTGGAATTTCAAAAAAAAACCAACGCAATCTCTTATGTGAATAAGCCCTAAAGGTAGTTGTGGAAACCGCTAGACCTAATCATTAGTACACAAGTCAATCTATCTGGGTGCTCCTCAGCAATGCCACATCCCGGCATCCCTGCCAATTCCTGAAGCATTTGCTCGTCTCATTCAAGGGTGAATAGGAACGTGAAACATTTCTGCCAGTGCTAGCATTTTCCTTTTGTTGTAGACGGGCTGAGGACACGTTTACAGCAGGAAATAAAATTTACGCAGCTCAGGAAGGAGGCTAATGAGCTTCCCTCCCCCAAATGCCATTAGAAGACTTCCCAAATAGAAAGCTGCAAATGTTACGACCAGCCAGCAAACCGCACTAATTAGGATGCCACATGTTCTATTCTACTACTTGAACATTAATTGTCTAGCCCCTAAATATATATGCCCCATGTACACAATGCATGGATAGGAACAGTGCCAACATGTTAATATAACAATATGTTGGCGCTATATAAATACATGTTAATAATAATAATTAAAAATGTAAAAATGGTGAATGCCAGTAATGTAATCACTGTTAAGAGTTCTTCCATAGTACCAAAGAAGTTATGCTATAGGGCACTGTATTGTTTAAAGCCTAGACATAACAAGGAGCATGCCTTGCTGTGCCTGGTGGCATGAAATGTGTAAGGCTATTTTCATGTAAAATAAACTAGACCGATTTTATACCAGCTGCTTTTTATCTCAACGTTTTGCCTGTTTTTTTTTTTGTTTTGGTAACATGTTTTAGCATGTCCACTGAGCATTCAAATGTAGTAAGAGGTCATCCTGTAGTAAAGCAATAGGCAAAATTTTTTTATAAAAGTAAAAAAAAAATCTTTATTAGGACATATGTAAGCCTAATGCGTTTCGTGCCTGAGGTGGGCACTTACTCGTAGCATGTCCACTGACCTTCATGCCCATCTATTTACCTGCCCAGTAAAAATGATGCTTGATGTCCGTAATTAGTAGGGAACAAACAAAAAAATATAAGAAAGACAGTATTATTTTTCAGAAAAGGTGGCAACCCTAGCACCAACAGTAAAATCCATTATCAGGTAGGGGATTGCAAACCAGCCCTAGCTATTGCTTGCTTACAGAGGCCAGTAAATAGGGCCATATGCTTGCGGTAAGTACCTGGCAAGGCAACGTGCAGCAGGTGCTAATACAGAGCAAGTTTCTCAAACAATGATTGGTTTCATCAGGAGTAAAGCCTGAATTTAATATAAAGCTATAAATATGGCAAACGGACTGTAAATCAGTCAGAGACAGGCACAGTTAATATAAAGTTTTTCTCTAATGAATATGTCTTCCCTAGAACAGGGCAGGTGACATTAGAACTTCCACTGAAACTGGAGGTATCACCATGAGCATAGGAGGGGTTTCTGTATTGTTAGGACAATTAAGTAAAATATATCACTACCAAGGGAATAAAATGTATTAGAAACTTAGGGGCAGATTTATAAAGGGTCAAATTGAAATTTCAAATTTTGTTTATGGTCAAAACTCTCAAATTCGAATTGTGAATTATCCAAACTCTAATCGAGTTGTAATTCAAATTTCGAGATTTAGCACTCTCTGGCCCTTTAAGAACTCGAAGTCGTCACCTAAAAACTGCCGAGTTCATGTAAAAGTCAATGGGAGAGGTCCAGGGACCAATTTGGGTCTACCGGACATCCGAGTTTTTTTCCGAGAAACAAACTCGAATAGATTTCAGTCTAATTCGATTCGAGTTCTTGAGTCGGTAAAATTAGAGTTTTAGATATTCTTTTTAAAATAATCCCCCAGTCAAATATCGAGTATAATCGAATTTTAAAAAGACTCGCATTCATTTGAAATTCGACCTTTAGTAAATGTGCCTCTTAGGGTAAGGTGCACCATGCACGTCCTCCGCCACCAAAATATTTCACTAGAAAATTGTTTAATGTGTTTAAAAACCTTCAATGAGCACCTGTTATATCCACCATAAAGGCCAAGCAAAGCTTACTGTGGCAGTGCGCACTCAATTGCCGCATACAAAAAAATGGAGATGTCAGTGAGGAACATTATAAATGATGTGTCACAGCAGAAGGAAATAATGTAAAGCTGATTGATAACTTGTACTGTATATCAATAATGTATACAGTAATGGAGGTGAAGCATCATCTCAGGGCAAGCAAGAATAAAATCATATTTCCAATAACTGAGCTTGCCAGGAACAAAACAAAAGATCTGTACTCTGCCAGTTAAATGGCAAATATAGATGCAGTGACACATTTTGTACTACTAGTCATATTGGTGTGACTGGACTGGACTGAACTTAGCCCGAATGTATATTTTCATTCATTCATTTCACCTGACAAATAATATGATTATTATGGTATAGTTAGACATTATGCTATGATAGACGGTACAACCCTGTGCTTACCTGCATATAGGTGGGGACTGCCCTACTGGTTAAAGGAAAACTATAACCCTGAACAATGTCGGTCTCTATAAAAATATATTAAAAAGAACAGCTCATATGTAAAACCCTGCTGCATGTAAATAAACCATTTTTATAATAATATACTTTTTAGTAGTATGTGCCATTGGGTAATCATAAATCCTGGGATCCTAGGATTCACGTTGCACACAAACAAACCAAACATGTTAGGTCACATGAGCCAATTAACAGACAGAGTTCTGTCTTTTGCTTCCTCGCTTCTTCCTGTTACAGTTAGAGCTGCAGTATTTCTGGTCAGGTGATCTCTGAGGCAGCACACAGACCATCACAAAATGGAGGTTGAAGGCAAGAGATGTAAAAGGGCATTATTTATTTAAAAAGATATACCAGTTTGTTAAAATGCTTTAATATACCGCTTAAAGTGATACTAACAGTAAAAAAACTACTTTTTAAAATATGAATGCACATTAAAAGTTACCTATAGGTCATGCTGATTGTTTTTTTGCTGAGACGTTTGTTTTGTAAGTAGTTAAAAGTTCCTAAACCTGACTTGTTTTGCCAACCTGACTGTCCCATCTCAGCCTGTCAGTTATAGTTTCTAATGCTAACGGACTCCTGCTGAACAAATATGGCAGCCCCCTCATAGGAGATCACAGGGAGTCAGATAGGTAATGTAAAAGCATTGGTCAAATGCTTTATGGCAAAATTATAAGAAGCATGCAAAGTCAATTTTATGGTTGATGTTAAAAAAAGTTAAATTTCTGGTGTCAGTATCTCTTTAATATGATATAAACAATCTGTTGCTTAAGTATTCATTTTGGGGTTAGAGTTTTCCTTCAACATATTTTGACAGTAAACTTTTGCCGATAAACTGACCAGCACACACTAATATGTGCCACTGTTAATAAGAAGGATAAAGCAGAAAAAAGGACATCCTAGATGTGTTTAAATGCAAATATATAGAGAGGGAACAAGCTCTGCACACAAGCATTGTCCTTGTGTCTTTTACCAAGAAGAAAAGAAGAATAATAGTACTTGGAAAAAGGAAAAAAATTCCAGTTAAAGCAAACTAACAAAAAAACCCAAGATGTGCTGTGGTGCTAAGAGGCTCTCAGGATCCAAGAGACACAATGCACAATTATGTTACTAGCCTTGAATATACTGTATTTATTATTATGTGCTGCTATTTCCCAATGAGCCATGAAAAGAAAGAGAAAGGTTGCTTAGTCCTAAAATAACAAGCATATGAATGAATGTCAGAAGATTTTTCTTTAGAATCCTGGAGGACTGGCACCTGCTAGAGGGGTGCCCATAATGACACAGCAATGACAGAATATAGCAAATGGGCAAAAGAAAGAACGCCAACTAATATAAACGGCTGGGCCTACTGCACAACCTTCAAATGGGATACTAAAACAAACAACATATAACGCAAAGCAGAATTTGTCTTTCTCTTGCTATTCTCTGTCCTTGTGGCTCAGACTTTTAAAACAATGTAGCAGAAGGTTAGCTGTTTAACAGACCAGTCTTGGCTGAAGAAGATCTGATATTGGCAACATTGCTTCAAGAGTCAGAACAAGGAGCGCAGAAAGAGACAGACGAATGTGTTCAATAGAAATTACATTTACAAATAAATTTGACACTTCTGAATATGTCTAAATTCTAAAAGAATGGCGTTATTTTTTATTAGACCATATTTTATTTTTGGGTTCACTTTCCGTTTAACTAGCAATCTCACTCACTTCCAAATGAAAATATTTTGAAAATACTTAATAGAGAAGACTTGCGAAAGTGCTCTTCAGTTTATTCCAAGGGTTTATGACCACTTTAATTGGATTTATGCTGTTCTAATTAAATGGATTTAAGCGTTTCCCAAACTTCTGTTTTATTTATCTGCAGAGCTTGGTAACTCGGTACCAGAATACAGATATGAGTCTTAGGGGCAGATTCATAAGCGGTTGAATAGTAAATTCAAACTCAAATTCGAATGTTCTAATTTTTTTTTGGTGTCAAAATTCACACATTCAAATTTTAGTCCCCCAATTCGAATGCAAATTTGAATGTGTGATTTAGCACACCTCAACCATGGAAACAGTTCTAATTTGATTATTCACCACTTAAAACCTGCCAGGTTAATTTACAAGTCAATGGTAGAGGTCCGTTGAAACATTTTAATATGTTAATTGCCTTCCTGAAAACGCAATTCGAAATTCGATTAGACTTTGATTCAAATTTTCGGGTCAGGGGATATTAGATAAAATATTAGACATTCAAATTTTTTCTTAAATAACCTCCCATTCGAGTTGTGAGTTTATTCAAATTTATTAGAGTAACAAAATAAAAATTCACAAATTCTAAATCTGACCTTTGATAAATCTGCTCTGGTTTAGACAGGCTGCACTCCACTAGTTGCAGGACTACAACCACTGGATGGCTGAGGATGATGGGAGTGCTTCGTCTGCTGGCCTGAGTGTTAAATAGCAATAATATCTTGTTTTGGCCTGCAGGTTTAATAGCAATGACATCCCCTGCAACAAACAGGACCCTCATTTTCAGCAGAATTAGGGGCAATACACTGAATCCTGGATTTAGCAGAATCTGAGCCAGTGTCATAACTAGATATTACTGGGCCCCACAGCAAATTATTTTTCAGGCCCCAAAATGTCTAGAGGTTGACATGTTTTAACAATATTCATTGAAATGGTATATGAATTACAACTGAAAAAAAGGCACACTGGCACACAAGATGTGAATGCAGGTGAAAACCTTGCAAAATATTTATTACCGGAAGTGCAACGTTTCGGGGCAAGCCCCTTTGTCAAGCATGGACATGAATTATGGCCTCATGGGGCCCCATAAACCTCCTGGGCCCCCGATGCAGCCGCTGGGGCTGCTTCCACTGTAGTTACGTCCTTATCTGAGCCCTTTTCGGCAGGATATGTATTTGGCTAAACTAAATCCAGACTAAAGCTCATGTGACATTAGACTTGAAAACTGCAGTTTTTTTTAGTCCCGTACGCTTGGTTCATGTTTATTTTTACTTTTCATATGACAATTAGGATTTGGTGCTCGGCTCAAATCCGCTGCAGGAGATTCAGTTGAAATAATAGAATTTTGTGTATCCCTACTTACAACGTAACTATAACTAAAAAAGGCTGCTAAAGAAATGCGTCACCAAAATTGTATTAGAAGTTTAATAATTCACACAAGTAAATGTCCACATCTTCCTCTTTAACATGTAAATATTATGAGGCAGACGAAGAGAGAGAAGCAAGAGGAGACTGGCATTTCATAGATCAGCAGTAAAAGAGATCATAGCTAATAAGATTTTCATAGCAATACATGAGCACATTAAGAGCCCTGTTTAAGCAGAAGTGCATGTCAATTACCAGTCTCTTCACATTCCTACTGAATATCAATGATCGCTTTATCCAATCAGGGAAAGGGTCTTCAATCAAATGTACTGCCCAGCAGTATCAATATCCAGGTACCCACTGCTCTTACCAAGGAGGATTAACATGTGCCCTAGATGTCAAGCTGCCATGTTTAGTGGATTCTGGGAGTTGTAGTTTGATAGTTGGAGCTGGAAGGGGAACATCTATATCTGATGTGTTTTCTAGAGATGCAGAATAGGTATTGGTAGGGTGACAAGAGGACACATTTACTTAAGGATGAATTGAATTTTCCAAAATCACAATTCGCAAAAACAGAAAATACCCACAGGGTACATTCCACCTTCCTTGCCAGATGCACTAATTTCTGCCTTATTTAGCATATTTCATGAGCAACACTAACAAACTCAGCGCAGCAGCTATATAAAAAGAAATGGATCCATTGGTAAATGCATAAAACGCCTAATAAAGAGTTTGTATCAGTGCTCTGTTTAAACATTTATTGCAAAGTCTAGGAAAACAATCAGATATTACACTTAACACACACACACTTCTGTATATACAGGCAGGGGTGTCTTATCTGGACAAATATCTTGGTCCAAAAACTTTAATGGGCCTTTAAAAGGGTTGTTCACCTTCAAACACTTTTTTTGCAGTTCCGTTGCTTTCAGAAATAAAGACTTTTTCCAATTACTTTCTATTCTCTATTTGTGACTGTTTTTTAAATATTGAAGTGTACTATCTGCACTAATCTCCTGAGCCACTGGCTGTTGTCATTTAGCACTGGTCTGTCTTCCCAAGGTACATGGGTTATGTCTTTTGGCTTTTCTACCTCCTCCGACTCCCTCATTAATAACATGGGTAGGCAATCTACAATAAGGGCAGAACTACAGGAGCACTTTTCATCAGATTTTGTGGGTCAGATCTTATCTGATCCTCCATGCAACACCACAAGCTTTTGTAGGATGCTACAAAATCTGATGCCCCTAGGCAAGAATGTAAAGTCAGATAAGTCGGATGGAATCTTTAGTTCATGCGTTTACATCCGACAGTCAATATATTTCAATGAGGAAAAAAGTCTTTCCGACATCATCCGTTTTTATCTTGTTGGATGAAGATGCAGCGTTCACATCCGACAGTCGTGTCAGATGGAAAATTTTACATGTAGTTTACGCATCAACATGCTGCGTCCCAACCAGCGTTTGGAGCTTACACGTGTCTGTTTGAGTACAGCCCCATTGACAATAATTCAGTGTGTCTTCTCCTGCGCTCCCCTGCGGCTGAATAGAAGAAAGCGTAACGCAGGGGAGCGCAGGTAAAACCACTCATGTGTAAGAGTCAGACAGACTGACAGGGCAAGGCAGTTCCACTGGAATGGAGCAGCCGGAGGGCAGTCCAGGGGTGGGGGTGAAGTGAGGTTACGGAAGCAGAGGATAGTGGCAAGCAGAGGGCAATTATAAGGGCATTTTGAAATTCGATTTTTTTATAACCTGTGAAGGGAATGACAGAAGGTACAAAGAGGAATGACAGCCAATAGGAGGTTGCAGTAGACAAGGCAGGTTATAATGAAGGAAAGGATTTTGAGCATGAATGAAATGTCACACAAATAGAAACGACAACACTTGTATTTGTATAGCAGAGGAAAGGTAGGGTCAATGAGAAACCCTATAAAAGTGGGTCTGTACAGTGGGTAGAACGGTAATACTCTTGGTAGTCAAGTAGATACTATGCAGGTAAACAGAGACATTTGTAGGATGAATTAACATGAATGTGGGGTTCCATGGAATTTATACAGGGCTGTATGCAATGGCAGCAAGCTCTCCAGCCTCTCACTCTCTGTTTATCCATCACTGTGCAGGGAAATAGCATTTAAAAAAAAATAAAGGTTTGCTATTATTCTGTTACGGTTTATTTACATGTAGGTTTTCATCCCTCGAGGTTAAGGAAAACTAACTTGTAGAGTTATTAATAAACAAACAAGACATATGCCTTGGCTGCAAGAAGGAATGTGTAGGCCTATGAGGGCCCCTCAGGGTATTTCTATACACTGTGTGCAAGTGCAGAAAATCTCAGTCCCCAAGCTTTACCAACAGCCAAGTTGATACTCTGGGGAGTTATCAGTAAGGGGGCTGATAAATCTGTTATACCAGCTCTGGCTGCTGAAATAATAGTCAAATATCACCACTACACTACATTCAATTATCATAAAATTAAGTCTAAACCTATGGGGCAAACTCACTAACCTGCAGAAATTCGCCAGTGCCGGCTTCGCTCACATCGCAACACTTCGCCAGGCATACATCCGCCAGGACAACGCTAATTCACTAAAATCCGAAGTTGCATCCAGGGCGCCAAACTCTGCTGAAATTGCGTTAGCATTAGCTAATTTGCAAACGGCGGGAAGTTGGATTTCAATGGAAGTACATTACACTACACAAGCCCTGGGAAACCGTAATAGAATAAAATAAAGTTGTTATAATGCCCTACACGTGAGCCCAGTGTATAGTTTATGTGCCATATGTTAGGAAATGTAGGGGGGAGCCCGGGTACCCAAAAAAAATTTTTACGGACTTTTGCAGCCTATCACCCTGAAAAAGTAAAAGACGCCAGTGGTTTTTGGTTTTGGTTTTTTTCAACTTATAATTGAAGAAGCCCTATACATTCCATTGCACTTCACCTGGTCTGAGGTGGCGAAGGAAAGTCTGGCGGAACAGGTAACCGTGAGTAAAAGGCGCATCTTAGTGAATTCGTGAAGTAACGCTCTTTCGCCAGAAATAGTAGGTGTAGCCCCATCATGCCCCTCACATGGTTGGCAAAAGCCTCAGTGACAAAGTATCTAGAAATAATTTTCCCACAATGGTGCCCCCAGGGTGCTTGTCCCTCAAGTTTGTGAATAAACTATAGCTGATTACACACCAATATGTCCTTTTTTTTTGTTTCAGCACAAAAGCACACAACCTTAGATCAGGGCAAGGAACAAAGGTAATGTCCATTTTGTATAATGGAGCAACCCTCCTTTACAACATGCTACACTTGTGCGGCACTTCATGAGACGTATCAGCTGTATCAGTGCAGATGTCACACCAATTTGACTGCAATAATGCAGCAGTCATAATACATTATAGGGCTGAAACAGCATCATTTATATACTTATACCATACAGGTATGGTATCTGTTATCCGGAAACCCGTTACCAAGAAAGTTCTGAATTATGGAAAGGCTGTCTCCCATAGACTCAATTTTATCCAAATAATCAAAATTTTTTAAAAATGATAATTAATCCCGATTCAATCCAAAACCAGCCTATTGGTTT
The DNA here is from genome assembly GCA_038501925.1 of Xenopus petersii. Classification (NCBI taxonomy): domain Eukaryota; kingdom Metazoa; phylum Chordata; class Amphibia; order Anura; family Pipidae; genus Xenopus; species Xenopus petersii. Next base: position 175,563,618 of record CM076673.1, on the reverse strand, counting down.
TATTTAAGGTTTAAATGATTTTCTACTAGACAAAGTATGAAGATCCAACTTATGGAAAGATCCATTATCCGGAAAGCCCCAGGCCTCAAGCATTTTGGATAACAGGTCCTATACCTGTACAATGTTTTGCCCAATTAAAAATGTCATTTTAAAAAATGTATTTACAAATGATGGTATGTGTCTGGCCTTTAGTGCCTTGAAACATCACACATGTACCTGTATATCTATATATAAATATATATATATTATATATTCTGTCTCCGCACCCCAGTCTCATGCCTTGGCATTCCAGCAGCGACAAGGCTTAATCAATACAGAAGAAACAGACTCCTGTCAATCATGTGTAGCCTCATTTCACAAAATTAAAAATGAAAAGGGTTGCCATAGCAACCAGCCTGTCCCTAAGGTATAGAACTGCACACGCGCCTCAGTGTGTCTGAAAGTCATATTAAGCCACAGCATGAATGCAATGTACAGAGGAGCTCTATGTTCACTCTGCTCCAAAATAACTAATGAGGGGATTGGGAGGCATGAAGGTCGCTACCCTCCAGTCGCACAATAATACATTTCAGCTTCAAAAAAAGCCAACACCGTTGCAAGTAAAAGTGAAAATATTTATTAAATGTCTTTGTAATTTTAGGCTTTGTACTAAATTTGGCTCAAACCACAAAAAGAAAGGTGCAAAACCAATCATAGGTGCATTTATTTGAAGAGCGTGGATAGGATTGAACCTGGGATAGCCGTGCAGCAAGCCTACAGCTGTTGGAAGAAATCAAACACCCTGTAAAAGCAACAAAGGCTATAAGAAGGTGCTAAGGATCTTACTATGAGGTTACCCATTTCTGACAAACAGCATAGAGCCAAAGGCCTTGACAAAGATTTGCCTCTGTTTTTTGCAAATGCACAAGATGCTCCAGATATCTGGTTATAGAGATGACAGTTGCAGCAGAGGCCCTAGCAGCCCCGCTCCCACCTTCATGGCAGCTGCTGAATTAGTAGGCGTAAGGGAGCTTAGATAAGCTACTTATTTTTAACTAGCTCTCCAAGAAGCCTGATGTGCCGGATAATTCAGTTGTGCATCATTATCGTGCAATTATGTGCAGTAGAACAATACTCAGCTAGGAAAGTGTTAAAATGTATTGCAGTTCAGATCTGCCTTATAGAAAGCTTATGGCCTTTTCACTCATCCCCATGGAAGTCACCAAACTCAACTTCCTGGTTCCTGAAAATATTTTCGGACATAGTTTGTAATATGCAATTTAAAAGAAATGTCAACCCAAACAATAATTTTTTTAATAAAAAAAAATTAAATAAAAAAACACAATTCTAAGCAACTTTACAATATATATCCACAACAATTCTTCTACAGGTTTCAAGTTATTTGTATATATATATATATATATATATATATATATATATATATATATATATTGCTATTGAAAGTAGTGTTTGTCCCTTTCTATACTCTGCCCTGGTGCCTCAGATTGTGGAAACAATGTAAAGATGGCATTACATGAGCAGATCCTCCTATTTGTACTGGTTGCACCTATATATATATCCCAACGATCGAATCACTAACCCAGGAATGCAGGCGGTGGGATCGAGAACAGCAATAATGAACCAATGTGGTCCTTGATTGGACAAAACTGTAAGTCTGCCCGATCGACATCTTTTGGCCAGATATTGATCACAGAAGCAAGTCGGAGGGCCCCCATACACTGGGCAATACGTTTTCTGTCGGCAGCTTATAGTTACATAGTTAAGGTGGCCAAACACTAAGATCCGCTCATTTGGCAAGGTCACCAAACGAGCGGATCTTGACCCAATATGCCCACGACTGGGCGACATGGGATGAATCCGAACATTCGGCCATAGGTCCCAACGATCGGATTACAATACTACAAATGGGCTCCGACGGGTCGCAGGACCTCATCAACTAGCCGATGCGGTCTTGGATCGTACAAAAAAATCAAACTTGACAGATCGATATCTGCCAGATTTTTGGCCTCATATAGATCGGGAGGACCCGTCGGGGGCCCCCACACATGGGCAGATAAACTGCCGAATTGGTCTAAAGGATCGATATAGGCAGCTTTAATCTGCCCGTGTATGGCCACCTTTAGTTACATGGTTAAATTGGGTTAAAAAAAACCAGTCCATGAAGTTCAACCCCTCCAAATGAAAACCCAGCATCTATACACACACCCCTCCATACTTTCACATAAATTCTATATACCCATATCTATACTAACTATAGAGTTTAGTATCACAATAGCCTTTGATATTATGTCTGTCCAAAAAGTAATCCAAGCCAAGGCATTAACTGAATCAGCATCACAACATCACCCGGCAGTGCATTCCACAACCTCACTGTCCTGACTGTGAAGAACCACCTACGTTGCTTCAAATGAAAGTTCTTTTCTTCTAGTCTAAAGGGGAGGCCTCTGGTACGGTGATCCACTTTATGGGTAAAAAGGTCCCCTGCTATTTGTCTATAATGTCCTCTAATGTACTTGTAAAGTGTAATCATGTCCCCTCGCAAGCGCCTTTTTTTCCAGAGAAAACAACCCCAATCTTGACAGTCTCCCCTCATAATTTAAGTCTTCCCTCCCTCTAACCAGTTTAGTTGCACTTAGTCTCTGCACTCTCTCCAGCTCATTTATATCCCTCTTAAGGACTGGAGCCCAAAACTGCACTGCATACTCCAGATGAGGCCTCACCAGGGACCTATAAAGAGGCATAATTATGTTTTCATCCCTTGAGTTAATGCCCTTTTTTATGCAAGACAGAACTTTATTTGCTTTAGTAGCCACAGAATGACACTGCCCAGAATTAGCAACTTATCTACAAAAAAAACCAAGATCCTTCTCATTTAAGGAAACTCCCAATACACTGCAATTTAGTGTATAACTTGCATTTATATTATTATGCATAACCTTGCTTTTCTATGCCAGTGTTTGGCCACCTTAAAGGGGTGGTCCAACTTTTCCATTATTCTTCTTGATTTTGTATAGTTTTTGAATTATTTGCCCTTTTCTTCCGACTCTTTCCAGCTTTCAAATGAGGGGGTCACTGACCCCATCTACAGGACAAATGCTCTGTAAGGCTTAACATTTATAGTTATTGCTTCTCTTTATGACTCATATTTGGGTAATTTGGACTCTAGCAACCAGATGGCTGAAATTGCAAACTGGTATGCGGCTGAATAAAAAGCTGAATAACTCAAAAACCACAAATAATAAAAGATTAAAACCAATTGCGAATTGTACCAGAACATCCCTCTCTACATCATACTAAAAGCTAAGTCAAAAGTGTACTTTTCTTTTACTAGACACATTTTTTTCAAGGGTTGATTTGGCCTTTTTTATAATTAGGGGGAAAAGGACACATCTGTGTGTGTGGCAGTGGCCATATGTACAGTAGTTCCCTTGGGAATTCTTATAGAACATGTTGTGTGGGTGACAGATGGGCTCTGCATGCAGTAAACTCACACAGGTAATCCATCAGGTTCTAGATTTCAACAAACCTAACTTGGAGGATCATTACAGCTAAATGTAACAGCCTCAGAGGTTGCCAGAACCAGGCATTGCCAATGTAGAATACTGCGATTTTATCATAACAAAATCTGTGTAGATGGTGCAATATAGGGGCTATACTGTACTACTATGGTCTCCCAGTCACCATATGCTGATCTAACTGTCATTACCAAAACACAATTCTCTTATTAACCCTCAATACATAAAAGGGAAATATCGCAAAATGAAAATTTTATATATGCTTCAGCATACTGAAATAAGTTTTCTAATTAAAAATTCTCTAGTTTCTGAAATAATCAAGTTCATCTTCACTTTTCCTTTCTCAACATCTGTTTCTCTTCATTCTTTCTTCATGCAGCAGTTGGGTGTCAGATAATCACTAACAGATAGATCCAAGATATCTTATAGGGGGGCTTCCTTTTGCCTAGAAGATGTATTAGAGCTCACTCTTTTAAAATCATGTCTCTCTACAGGCAGAATTTGTGCAAAAGGCAGTTATTTGGTTAGATTTTGTTTGTACTGGAATCAGATATTTGAGTGAGCTCTAATAAATCTGCTAGGAAAGGAAGCCCCTCTATAAGATATATCGGATCATTCATCCGACACCCAACTGCTGCATGAAGACAGAATGAAGAGACACAGATGCTGAGAGGGAGAAAGAACATAAACTTGATTATTTCAGAAACAAAGTACAATATTCATTGTATTTACAAAGTTTCTTATTTCAGTATGACAAATCATTTTTGTGATGGTTCCCCTTTAATACCAGTGTCCTGTACTGATCTCGTTTAAAATGCAGTTTTTTCAGTGCTGCAGTAAGAATACCCATGGTAAGAGGCACTCCCATAAAGAGTTAGGTATTTACACAGGCTGTGTGCTGTGTCCAGTGTAGCAGTTGGTACAACAGGGAGTAGTAGTACAATGATCAGGTTTCTGCTGCACAAACAAGGAAATATGATACTTTAAACAGGTAGCAGGGGATTAGTTTGCAGATCTGGGAGAGGTGGGGCCATATCTACCAGTTACTGGATGGCCAGTTTAATGGCTACCTGAAAAAATTACAGACGTCACAATACAAATAAACAGAATGCAAGCTAGAGTGATTTTGATGTATTTTGCATGTAAAACTGTAAAATGGCACAGGCCCACAAGAGTGACCGAAGTGGCAGTTGAGCCTGGGGCAAATATCACTTTATTTATAATGCAAAATAAACTACATTTCCCAGCACCTCCTGAAAGCCTTCAGGGTAAGGGCACACCTGGAGATTCGGAGAGATTAAGTTGGGGTGACTAATCTCCCTGTGTCTTCCGTTTGCTTCAATGAAAAAAACGCCTGCGCCAATTCACTCAATTTCCGTAGTCGCCCGAAGTTTCCTCACGAGTAAACTTTCATTGAAGCAGACGGAAGACACAGGGAAGCAGTTCGGAGAGATTAGTCGCCCCAAAGAAGAGGCTATTAGTCGCGGGGGACTAATCTCCCCGAATCTCCATGTGTGCCCTTACTCTCAACTGTTGCTGTAGGGCAATCTTATTTTACATTATGCAAGATTCATAAAGAATTGGAATGCTTGGTAGCACCAGAATTAAGAGCAGGGATGGATTCACCACTGGTAAGGGTCAGGGCACAGGCATATCCAGGGAGATTAGTCGCCCGGTGACAAACCTCCCCTTCTTCGGGGCGACTAATCTCCCCGAACTGCCTCCCCTGCCTTCCCGTCGGCTAAAATGTAAATCGGCTATCGAAGTACTCAAATCCCATGGTCGAATTTCGAAGTTTTTTTACTTCGAAATCCGATCCTTGATAAATATGCCCCTAAATGTATAGTCTTACAGAGCATTTGTTTTTTAAATGGTGTCAGCGACCCTCATTTGAAAGCTGGAAATAGTTTTAAGAAGAATGCAAATAATTAAAACACTATAAAAAAAAATAATGACAACCAATTTAAAAGTTGCTTACAATTAGCCATTCTATAACATACTAAAAGTTAAAGGTGAACAACCCCTTTAAAGAGGCCCTATAAAGGGAAAGAATACCCAATAATGATTTACTTCAATTACTTTGTTTCCTTTTGAATTTTTTTTCAGTGTTTCCATAGAGAGCACTCAAACAACCATAATATATCAGTAAGGCAAGCATGCTTTGTTTGGATGGACTTTGGAAGTTGTATCGTGGTTAGTTACTTTTATCTTTCTTGGCGGAGATAGTCTCTTTATTTACTTTCCCAACTGACCCGTAATTATTTGTGCGGAGAGTTAAGATGTGTTTGTATCTTGGTTTATTCTAGGGCAGTTTATTTCTACTCCAGCAGACGGCATACAGAAATCAGACAGAAACTGGAAATGTGATTTCATAACGGGCAGCACACAACACACAAATCCTTCCAACTTATTTAAGGCTCCGAAGAATCTTTCTACATGCCCAAACTTGAGCTAAATGGCACAAAGTGTTCGGCAGTAATTTGTGCACCTAAGTGATAGCATTCACAACATCACACAGTTTTCTCTTTCGTCTTTGCAAATGCTGACTATACTATGCTTTAATGTAGGGATGAGCAAAGCAAAGAGGTGCTATAGGCATCAGGCAAGTCTGACTGTTGTCCTTTGGAAGGTCTGTTTGAATTAAACTTCATGATCACGGCAGATATTGTTGGTAACATAACAATATTAGGGACTGGGCTTGTTTTAACAATTTATAAATGAACCCTAAGGCTTTCAGCATCTTTGCCCAATCTTCAAACACACACAAACATGTAACACTGACAAATAACAAAGGAGAAATTGTTAATTTGAATCAATGATCATGCAAACATAGGCATAGACTGCATATAAATCAGGCACAAAACTATAGACTGTTTATAGCTGTACAAAGAGATACCATTGAATTCTAGCTGCACTGCTATTCAACTATACTAAGCACAATGCAGAAATTAGCATGAGTGTATATGTAGAGCATTCATACAATTAAGGGACAAAAAATGCCTTATTCACTAATGTTGGATATAAGTTAGGAACCCACAGCGAAGTAAACCACTAAGTTTGGGACTGTTCCCATAACATCTGATATTTTCACATTAGTGTCTCCAATTGTATCTTCCTCCCAATGGAGTACAAACTTGTTCAGACTTGACACTGCTCACCTGTGTCTGTCTCACTGACATGCCACCTACTAATACCTACTTCCTATGCTTTAAACAGCTGGAAGATGGTAAGCTCCTGTGACTAGCGCCCTTCGGATCATTAAAGGGGCTGTTCACCTTCCAAACACTTTTTTCAATCGAATTGTTCACCACAAATCAAGATTTTTTTTTTCAATTGCTTCCCATCTTTTATTTTTTAACAAAATGGAAGTTTAATGTTCCTGTCTCTGGGTTGGTGTTTCAGTCTGGCAGCTCGGTAATGCAGGGGTACCCAACCGCCGGGCCTCGGACAGTCTTGAACTGGGCCGCTGGCGCACTCGAATTGGACGCCAACCCCTCCCGACCAAATCACCCAGTCCCTGGGCCAAAAAAGACCACTGCAGTAATCCATGTGCAGCTTCTAAACTGTTACAAATGGATACATCTAGTAGCTACATTTAGTTGATACATTTTTCAACAGTATCTGTGGAATATTAGCAACTATTGTATCAATTCTAAAAGTTGCCTTTAATGAAACTCAGGGATTCTGCTCAGCAGGGACAAACATAAATGTATCAATTTACAACAGTTACAGAGTCTGCACCCCTCTTACTGATTCATAAAGACATAAGAAGGTGAAAAATGAAACTTTAAACTTCAATATTAGAAAAATGGTCACAAATAGAAAGGAATTGGAAAACATCTTTATTTCCGATGAAATATCTGAAAACAACTGAAAATGTTTGAAGGAGAACAACCAGTTTAAACTGTAAGCAAGACCCTCTGATCTTTTTATTCCGTAAACATTGTTTGTGAATGAATGGGAGAGAGATGGCACGTGACTTTAGTCTAGGGTGCCCCCACTCCAAGGCAACTTTATGCATCTCATACATTATACACTGTACTTTATCTTCTCCGTATTCATACATTGAAGAATCTTCACTAAATCACTTAATTCATAGGCAGAATAGGACATAAGGACTTCTAAGGGTTATGTATTTGCTGAATGGTGGAAGAAGTAGATTTAAAAGCAGCAAAGTAAGTGTAATTAGCAAGTAGGATAAAGAAATGTCTCACTTATGCTTGTAGTACAGTACTTATCTCTGAGATCCATGTGCTCCAGTCCGCACACACTCCTGCTATCAATTAATCACCTGCCATTCACTTCACTGCTTCACAAGAAACAGAATACTTCAAGTACTAACAGATTTAGGCAGTTTAAAAGGAAATCCTAAAGGATCAGGGCCACAGATAAGATCTTTGCCTATAAGATGATTACTATGTTGCAAGTAAAGCCTTGGATAAGGTTTATGATTATTTGGTGTCTGATTATTCGGTGTCTGACAGGAGCAGCAAGGGCAACATAAAGCATATCCATCAAAAAGCTCTATTCAGCAGGAGTCAGGGGGTAAAGCTGTAAGTTTATGGCACAAGGGTAATTCGGATTACACCCGACCATTACTGCCCCATGATACAATGTGGGGCCTATGCTGCCTGCCGTTAAGCTAAATATAAACGGGACCAGGCCACTACTGCAGTTCAAAAGTGAATATTGATCTTCCTTTGACCTTTAAAGGTGAACTAAACCCTAAAAATGAATATGAAATGCCATATTTTATATAATGAACTTAATGCACCAGCCTAAAGTTTTAGCTTGTTAATAGCAGCAATGATCCAGGACTTCTGACTTGTCACAGGGGGTCACCATCTTGGAAAGTGTCTGTGACACTCACATGCTGAGCAGCTGTTGAGAAGCTAAGCTTAGGGGGTTGTCACAAATTATCAAGCAGAAAATGAGGTTGTCTGTAATATAAACTAATGCTACAGGGCTAATTATTAAATTCTGATGCTAATTGCACTGGTTTCTGTGCTGCCATGTAGCAATTATCGGTATTAATTAATAATCAGCCTTATATTGTGACATTTATATTTTATGTGTACTGTATATTGTGAGTGGGTCCCTAAACTCAATAAGTGACAGCAGCACAGAGCATGTGCAGTAAAACAGCTTCAGAATCAGATGTGGTTGCCTTGGGCTTGTACAGAAGCACAAAACATTATGTTAAGCTTTAGTTCTCCTTTAACCTTTTTTCAACAGAGCATTTTTGTTCTTTCCACTGCAAGTATAGTAACGAACGAGGTGTAACCCAAAACTAATAAAGTAGGATGGTTTCCAGAACAGTCAGTTTCCAGAATCTATCAGTGATAGAATGCAGGGGGGGTCACAGTGGTGCTTTGTAATACAGCCATTCGGATAAGTAAGCAGCCATGGCAAAAGCATGACTATGTATGGGATCCGTTATCCAGAAACCCATATCCAGAAATTATGGGACAGCCATCTTCCATAGTCTCCATTTCAAAGTAAATGTAAAAACATGATTTCCCTTTTCTCTGTAGTAATAATAATAATAAAGTACCTTGTACTTTATCCCAACTAAGGTATAATCAATCCCTATTGGAGGCAAACAATCTAATTGTATCTTATCAATGTTTTTTTTAGTATAGTGATCCATGTTGTGGAAAGATCCAGAACAAACCCCCCCCCCCAAAAAAAAAAAAACAGGTCCAGAGAATTCTGGATAACGGGTCACATACCTGTACATAAATTATGGAAAGGATGTCTCCCATTTTATCCAAATAATCTAATTTTTTAAATTGATTTCCCCTTTCTCTATGATAAAACAGTACCTTGTACATAATCTAATCTAAGATATAATTAATCCTGCACCACTGCAATAATCAGAATGTCCATGTAGAGTGGCAGCAATGAATCCTTTTCTCTCCCTGGGCCACATTCTATTCAGTGAGAAGAAAGTTATCTCACGGTTTTATCAAGTGAAAACTCATGGACGAGAATTCAATTCGAGGAGGAAAAAAAACTTTTGTCCAAGTTCAGTTAGATCTTTTTCCCATAGACTTCATAGTTACATAGTTAAATTGGGTTGAAAAAAGACAAAGTCCATCAAGTTCAACCCCTCCAAATGAAAACCCATCATCCATACACACACCCCTCCCTACTTCAATAGAGTTATATGTGATAAACAGTGAGATAAGTTTTTCTGAATTGAATAATTGCAATTGAATCTCATCTGTGACTTTTTAATGTGATTAACCTTTTTCATGCTGAATTTAAGCTGGCCCATAGTCTCATACATATCGTTTTTGGGGTTTTTTTTTGTTTGTTTTTTTTAATATAATATTATACTTTTTGAAAATGGCAATAAAAAAAAACTCCAGTCTCCATGAAATGCATTCTACTTAAGTTTTGCATTTAAAGTCTCATTACAAGGGCTGAATGTGAAAGGAAACAACAAATGGGGCAATAAGCTTCCATTAAAAAACAAAATGGACAGAAATAGCTCTACTTGTAACATCAGAATTGTAAACTTTCTACCTTAATATTCTACATAAAAGTACTAAGAATAAAAAAAAAAATTTAATTCTGGGCCGATTGAAATGAAAAGCAGTTTGGTTGCTATGCTCCGTCTGCTACAGACAGTTTACAGAGTTAGCAGTGGGATAGCATAAAGACCACATGATATAGATTAGTTTAAGAAGCTAGAAAGAAAATCCAGACAGTTTGAGTGAATAGGGCAAGCGACATGGGGCTATAATTTTCTCTCCGCTAGCCAGAGATTGGTAGATATTGAGCATTTCTGAAGGCAGGGAAGAGAAGTGAGACGAGAGGCTTCCCAATGCTATCCTGACAAGCTGCAGCGGGGAAGCGGCACTGTTTCAAAATCTGAAGATGTGGAAATGGAAGAAAAATGATTGCAGAAAGAGAATGAGGTATTTCGGAAGCTTAAAGCAGATGATGCTGCTAAATATTATCCAGACTTGCGTTTTCAGCTTTAAAGTCAATCAAAAATGTGGCTGCTGACACTGACACTGACTTTCAAAGCACTTCATAACTCTGCCCACCCTACATCTGAACTCATCTCTATATACTCACCCAACTGCTTTCTACGCTCCTCTACTGACCTGCTACTCAACTCTTCTCTCATTACCTCCTCACCTGCTTGCATTCAAGACTTTGCAAGGGCTGCACCCCTCCTCTGGAACTCTCTCCCACGGTCTGTCCGACTTTCTCCCAACCTTTCTGCTTTCAAGAAATCTCTTAAAATCTAATTTCTTTCGAGAAGCCTACCCTCTGCTTAACTACCAAACGCAACACCACATACAGTACCACATTTCTCACCTACTTAATTCGAACTTGCCCACTCCCACACCTTGTGTATTACCCCCTTCCCTTTAGACTGTATGCCTATGCATAGGACCTTCCTCACCTTTTGTACCGGTATTGACTGTGATGTTTGTAACTCGATATGTTCTATGTATATAATTCATGTGATTTAGTTGTATAATCACATTTACTTTACAGTGCTATGCAATATGGTGGCGCTATATAAATACATGTTAATAATAATAATAATAAAAATGGCGGTTCCCAGCATACTCTTCTCAACAAATGAAAAGCCCCTTTACTCAATACACCAGCTACAGGCCAATGCATGAAGCCAATACATTAACAATGGGTTTGCAATGTATAGAAAATGATGCGAACGATACTTAATTAAAGGGGTTGTTCACCTTTCAAACAACTAGTTGTTTACCGATAGATCACCAGAAATAACGACCTTTTCCAATTACTTTCTATTTTCTATGTGTCACAGTTTTTCTACTATTAAAGTGTAAAGTGTCTTTTTTCACCTTCTAAAGCAGCTCTGGGAGGGGGGGTCGCCGACCCTGTAAACTGTTCTAAATTGATACATTTAGTTGATACATTTCATATCTTTGTCCATGCTGAGCAAAATCTCTGGGTTTCATTACAGGCAGCTGTTAGAATTGATACAATAGTTGCTAATACTCCAGAGATGCTGCTAAGAAATGTATCAACTAAATGTTTCAAAATTGTAAGAGTTCAGAATTTGAATTGTTGACCTGCCAGACTCAAACACCACAGACAGGAACATTCACCTTTAATCTTAGATTTTGGAAAAACAGTAAAAAAAAAAATAAATAATGGAAAGTAATTGAAAAGTCTTTATTTCTGGGGAACAACCTGAAAACAACTGAACTGGGGAATTTAGTCATAGGCTATGACAAACTGCCCTATGTAGGCACAAAATGAGTCAGGCTTTTTGTTTAGATAATATTACAGGGTATTAGAAATAATGTAAGGCATCTATTGACCAAGTTCCAGTTTGTGCCAGCCTGGTGTATACAAGAATAGTTTGGTCTCCTGTAGCTGAAGATCTAACCCCTGGGTGATATGGTGGGTTTACTTGCTGTTCAGATAACCTGGTTCACCTTTACACATTTTAAAATTACATAACTTGACATCAGATGAATACATAGGACTGCTGTATACATTGAGCAACCTGGGATAGGGGCTTGCTTCCATGGTGCTTCCATGGTGTTCCAACTGTCTGAATGAGAAGGACTGGAGGGATTCAGTTTCTCATAGCATAAACTACACAACTAATGGGGAAACCTGTATTTTGGGAATTGAGGTTAGCACGGGAGGCCAGGGTGCTGGCAGATCCACACTCCGATAAAGTAGAGTTTGTCTGCATCACCATGGAACAATGGCAGCTGTCCCAGGCTATGAGACATGTTTATTTCAGAATGTTTCTATTAACTTTATGTAATCTCTCAAACCACTTCCCAGGAAAAAGTCTCATGAATTTAGCAAGACACGTCAAGATGGGTGAACAGAAAGAGGATTAAAGGAGAACTAAACCATAAAAATTAACGTGGTTAAAAATTCAATAGTTTATATACTGAATTTATTGTACCAGCCTAAAGTTTCAGCTCATCAATAGCAGCAATGATCCAGGACTTCATACTTGTCACAGGGGGTCACCATTTTAGAAAGTGTCTGTGATATTCACATGCTCAGTGGGCTCTGAGCAGCTGTTGAGAAGCTAAACTTAGGGGTCGTCACTAATTATCAAGCAGAAAATGAGTCTAGCTTCTAATATAAGCTGATGCTACAGGGCTGATTATTAAATTCTGACGCTAATTGTTCTGGTTTCTGTGCTGCCATGTAGTAATTATCTGTATTAATTACTAATCAGCCTTATATTGTGACATTTCTATTCTATGTGTACTGTATATTGTGAGTGGGTCCCTAAGCTCAGTAAGTGACAGCAGCACAGAGCATGTGCAATGAATAAGCAGAAAAGAAGATGGGGAGCTACTGGGGCATCTTTGGAGACACTGATCTTTACTGCTAAAGGGCTGTGGTTGCCTTGGGCATCTGTGCTGCTGTCCTACCAATAAAGACGGTTTTAATACTATTGGAGTGCTGTCTATTGGATGAAAATACGTGTATGGTGGAGAACCCTTGTGAACAGGTTTCTGGACGTGCACCCAAGAAATAAATTGGCCGAAGTAACAGGTGCGGTATAATTGTATTTACAGTTGCCTTGGGCTGGTACAGAAGCCCAAAACATAATGTACAACATTTCTAGCCTACTTATTTTGTCAAGTTTTAATTCTGCTTTAAAGGCACCAGCTGTGCAGTGTTTCTGTTATTTTAGAGCAATGTGCCATAACACATGTTGAATTCTACAGATGGATTTACAGTCTAAATCAGGGGTGTCAAATATAAGGCCGGTTTGCTGCAGCAAGCCCTCTAAAAGCCTCACGGGCTATGGGCCAATTCTTGAGACCACATGCTATGGACGTCCAAGTCTATTTCTCCTTTTCTATTTTACAAATTAAATCCCTGCTGTCAGTCAATATCAAAACAATACAGTGCCATTTTCATACTTAAAGTGTATAAACGGAGGGTAATATGAATAGAAATTACTTACCTATGGGATTTTGGCACACTGTATGATTCTCACCCAAACTCAATGCCCCTATCTCATTTACAGGTGCAATTTTTTTAGGGAAACAATGACAAGAGTGGCATAAAATATACAGGCCAATGAGGCTATCCTTGTTTTTGGCTTACTTGCCACTGGTGAGCAGGGGGATGAGATTAGTGTCGGGTGCATAGAATATACTAATCCAATCTGCCTTTCATGTATGTGTAGAAGCCATAACATAGTTTTCATGTACATTTATGGAGGGGTGGGTTCATGGGGTGGGTTCATAGGGTATAATATATTTAAGCCATGTATGTAAGTTTCTGTTATTTAGCCAGAGAGCTTCCAGATAACCCTAAACTACAATTCCCAGAATCCTCTGGCCCCTACCCAGGTCACTCAAAAAAAGAAATTAATTTTTTTAATGTTTTATGGTACTTGAACTTTAACAGGAAAGCAACATGTTTGGGGATCAGCCCCCTTAATGGCGGATGTGATGCACTCTATTGTCTGTTTAGCTGTTGGCACGGCACATACAAAAATATGCTGAACAGAGATTTCCTCTGGATCATGTCCTTGTTAGATGAATTCAGTAAAGGCACAGCTTCTGCAATTAGCACATATTCACTGTCGATCCCCGCTTGCTTTGTAAGGAACCTCCTATGCAGATCTGATCGGTGCAGAAGACTCATGAACAACCCACACAAATACAAACCGACTAAAAGAATAAGTTCCAAAAAAATTAAATAAATAAATAATGTAGTAGTTCTGAAAATATCTTCATTTTGTTGTAGTTGACTTGTGTATATAGTATTTGCATTTCTTATACAATGAGAGCACACGCAGCTCTGTAGCTGGTCCTGGATAACAGATAATTCACTGTAGCCCCATATATTGTTAGGGTGTCTGTACCCAGCAGACAGAAGCAAATACACTAAGGGCCAGATTTATTAAGGGTCAAATTTTCAAATTTTTTTTTTTTTAATTGTAAAAACTCTAAAATTCAAATTGTAAATTATCCGAACTCAAATCGAGTTTTAATTTGATTTTCAAGATTTATCATACCCTGGCCCTTTCAAATTGAAACATTTGCCACCTAAAACCTGCTGAGTCAATGGAAGAGGTCCAGGGACCAATTTGGACATGTTACTAGCCTTCCGGACATTCAAAGTTTTTTCTGGGAAAAAACTCAAATCAAGCTTAGTCGAATTCAATTTGAGTTTTCGAGTTGGTATAAATCGTGCATATTTTAGATATTCAATTTTTTATTAAAGTGGATCTGTCACCCAGACAGAAAAATCTTTATAATAAAAGTCCTTTTCAAATTACCGTATATACTCGAGTATAAGCCAACCTGAGTTTAAGTGGAGGTACCTAATTTTACTTACAAAAACTGGGGAAACTTATTGACTCGAGTATAAGCCTAGACACAACTAAGACCGTTAGACAAGCAGGTACCACCATCATTTAATGAAATTCAACCCTTTTTTCCACAGAGTTGTTACCTCCAAAAATACACAGCACAGCCACTCGCATACTGACACATTTTGGGTGCTGAAAAACTCGGCTTATACTCGAGTATATATGGTAAACATGAAATCCAATCTCTATTTTTTTTATTAACGTATTCATAGCTGTAAGCTTGTTTAAAAATCTCAGCTGTCAATCAAATATTATCTGCCCCTCCTCTTTACCTAGGCATAGAGGCGGGACAGGCAATTACTTTTACTTTCCATTCAGCACTTCCTAGATGTCCATGCTCTCCCAACATTCCCCCATTCTCTTAACCATTTAATTGTGTAGCCAGGGCATGAGGATGGACAATCGGTTCCCCCATTCTGGTGAACAAACAAGATTCTGAGATGATGCAAGGCTTGTCTTAATAACAGTGTCCACAAAATGGCTCCTGCCTGCTTGCTATAATAATGAATTCCCAGACTGAAGGAACCAAGATTCAAATAATTTATATGGTGTAATTAAGGTTTATTTTGCTTGACTGATGTGATAAAATAGGATTTTGAATTTTTTTTTTGGGTGACAGGTCCCCTTTAAACAACTCCCCAGTAGAATTTCGAGTATATTCTAATTTAATAGAGTTTAAAAAAAACTTGCATGAATTCAAATTTGACCTTTAATAAATGTGCCTTTAAAGGTGGACATACACAGGCCAATAGAAGTTTTAGGACTGAGATGGCAGCTTATT
Organism: Xenopus petersii; assembly: GCA_038501925.1. Classification (NCBI taxonomy): domain Eukaryota; kingdom Metazoa; phylum Chordata; class Amphibia; order Anura; family Pipidae; genus Xenopus; species Xenopus petersii. Next base: position 175,547,945 of record CM076673.1, on the reverse strand, counting down.
GGTCTGTGTAATGGGGCCTGACTGATATCGACAAGGACTGCGTCTGTTTATGTGGTCCTGTAGGCCTCTATATGATCGGATTGTTGGCCCCTGGGCCATTGACCAGATTAGCCCAATTTCAAACTGTGGCTGGCCAAATCAGGCCCAGATCTGCTTGCTTAGCAATTTCTCTAAACAAGCTCATCTGCAGTGTATGACCAGCTTAACTAGTACACTGTATCCCATAGTGATTGTCTGTTTGAGGAACGCATAAGCTTTCTTGTACCAGATATAGGTGACTTTTTTGCAGCAGGAAATATACATGTTGTACTTTAGGACCTCACTAATGAAAAAAAACTTTCAACTTTTAGCTTTATTTTACATCCATAGCTATGTGAATTTTTTGTGGTGAAAATCTGATTTTAATAATTGCTCATACTAGATAAATTTGCCCTGGTGTGCTGCCTCTTCAAGGCTCACATTGCATACAAATGACAGTATTAGATTTATAATTAATTTCATTATTGTGGCAAATCAGTATATTGTTATGCCGTGTACAGAAACAAAAAGGAGTTTAACAGAATGTTTAACGTGTTGCAATTGTTATGTGACGAGTGTGTGCTTCCCAGTCAGTGCCTGTGTAATGATCCCTCCTGAGTTACTACTGTATGACATGCTATAGAGAATATGCTTAGTGACAGCAGCCTCCCAAATGACATTTCAACTCCACAGCTAGAAAGACCTCAATGCATTATGTAAGCAGCGCCATGGATTCACCCCCAACACCCCAAGTATTAAACAAAACAAGGAACTTGACCGCACAGAGGTGCAACATGACTCTGCTTGGCACACAGCAAGCCCACAACATGGGTAAATAAGCCAAGTGACAGTTATGTAATACAAGGCCAGAACAGAGACTGTGACTTACAGAACCTGCTTAGCAAGACACCGGTTAGACTGCAAACAGGGAGGAGAAAGTAAATAAAGGCTCCCTCTCCTTAGCCATTCCCTTCTCTGTTCTTTTCTCTGGTTCTCTCAAACAGATACCAACCTTTACCCACAAACTTGCACTGGATGCAGCAAAAGCGAAAAGGATTCAATAGAAAACCTCTCCAGCAGGGGTGCACCCCCTATACTCCAATTACACCTAGGACCGGCAGGCTGAACCCTGATTAAATTAAAGGGATACTGTCATGGGAAAAAATTTTTTTTCCAAAATGAATCCGTTAATGGTGCTGCTCCTGCAGAATTCTGCACTGAAATCCATTTCTCAAAAGAGCAAACAGATTTTTTTATATTCAATTTTGAAATCTGACATGGGGCTAGACATATTGTCAATTTCCCAGCTGCCCCTGGTCATGTGACTTGTGCCTGCACTTTAGGAGAGAAATGCTTTCTGGCAGGCTGCTGTTTTTCCTTCTCAATGTAACTGAATGTGTCTCAGTGGGACATGGGTTTTTACTATTGAGTGTTGTTCTTAGATCTACCAGGCAGCTGTTATCTTGTGTTAGAGAGCTGTTATCTGGTTACCTTCCCGTTGTTCTTTTGTTTGGCTGCTGGGGGGGAAAAGGGAGGGGGGTGATATCAGTCCAACTTGCAGTACAGCAGTAAATAGTGATGGAAGTTTATCAGAGCACAAGTCACATGACTGGGGGCAGCTGGGAAATTGATAAAATGTCTAGCCCCATGTCAGATTTCAAAATAGAATATAAAAAAACCTGTTTGCTCCTTTGAGAAATGAATTTCAGTGCAGAATTCTGCTGGAGCAGCACTATTAACTGATGCATTTTGAAAAAAAAAATTTTTCCCATGACAGTATCCCTTTAAGAAATACTGGGAAAGCACAGGGAGTGACCATGTTATCTCATACTAAATACATTTGTTGTATCACAGGAATCCATTCTGTAGTGCTGCTGTACAAGCCCATAGTTATAGCAGCCATGTGAATAATAGTAACACGGCAAGCACATCCATAACCCATTTCAAGTTACATAACCTGTTTGGCTTTATTTCTACAGCTGAATATATATGTGCAAAGGGTCCCATTAAAGGAGAACTAAACCCTTAAAATGAAAATGGCTAAACATGCCATGTTTTATATACTGAACTTATTGCACCAGCCTAAAGTTTCAGTTTGTCAATAGCAGCAATGATCCAGGACTTCAAACTTGTCACAGGGGGTCACCATCTTGGAAAGTGTCTGTGACACTCACATGCTCAGTGGGCTCTCAGCAGCTGTTGAGAAGCTAATCACTAATTATCAAGCAGAAAATGAGGTTGGTCTGTAATATAAGCTGATGCTACAGCATGCTCTGTGCTGCTACTACAGATGTTTAGTAGCAGCACAGAGCATGTGCAGTGAATCAGCAGAAAAGAAGAAGGGGAGCTACTGGGGCATCTTTGGATTCACAGATCTTTACTGCAAAACGGCTGTGGTTGCCTTGGGCTGGTACAGAATCCCAAAGCATAATATACAACATTTCTAGCTACTTCTTTAGTTAAGCTTTAGTTCTTTTTTAAGCATTTCAACATACACAATTATTACCCTACTTTGCCCTACAGGGAAAATAGCAGAAAATCTTAACAAGCACAACAAAGCAGATGCAAGTGGGGTGCTCTGTGTTCCTGGTAAGATTTCTAAGATTACATTCAGAATGTGCTGAACATCCATGTCAGGCACCGGGTTATCAAAGTAAAAAAGGCTAGGGTGTGCTGGTGGTACATTTTCTATTGAGGTCAAAAGGAAACAACATAGTGATATTAGGGGCATATTTGGGACTGCTTCCATTAAAAAAATAAATAAATAAAGCTACTGAATGAAAACTCCATCTCCATTCTTGAGAAATTGAAATTCAAATTTTTCTTCATGAACTGCATTAAAATATATTTTTGTAACATTATTTATCTAACATTTCTGTTACAGGTATGGGACCGGTTATCCAAAATGCTCAGGACCTTGGGGTTTCCAGACAATGGATCTTTCCGTAATTTGCATCGCCATATCTTAAGTCTACTAGAAAGCCGTGTAAACATTAAATAAACCCAATAGGCAGGTTTTTCTTCCAATAAGGATTAATTATATCTTAGTTCAAGCTACTGTTTGTTTATTACAGAGAAAAAGGAAATCATTTATAAAAATGTTGATTATTTGGATAAAATGGAGTCTTTGGGAGATGGCCTTTCTATAATTTGGAGCTTTCTGGATAACAGATCCCATATCAGTATTAGCAAATAAATGAAGAAAAAACAAACAAGGTAGATGCTAGTACTGCACTAGGGATGCTATTTCAGTAGTTAATGTGGCTGGAACATCGGGTTCTTATTATTGGTGAATTTGTAAGTGAAAGTGGAATATAGTGAATAAAGTACCCCTTCTTGTAAATTATAAGGATATTATAATTTACCAAAGGAGTTTCATGGAACTCTAAGGTAACGTCTAATATCCTCATATTTATTATAATACACAATTTTCAGTGAGTCATGTGACAGAAATGACATCACTACTCACGGTTTATAACTGATGACATCACTACTCATTGTTTATAAGGATATACTTTACAAGATATTCATGGCTTTTGTGTATTGTATAGGAATATCTATTACATCTAGCAGAAACAGCAATAGGCAGACACTAGCACGACACAGATGTAGAGCTTTTAGAAAGGTAGCTGTAGGAGCTTTACAAAAACCCTTATTTTACAGCTGATTTCGAACACAACAAAACCCATGCCAAAGATTAGCCAATTATCCCTGTACAATAAACAGTTTGGGCTCAACTTTATCCCACCCCAACCAAAAATAAATAAATAAAGCTCCACTATATTGACACATAGGACAAGCTCAGATAAATTGGCACATCTGACAGTTCAGAGCTAAAGCTTGCTCAAAAAAATCATTTAAACATCCAGGTCAATCTTTCAGAATTCTTCCAGGCTTTATGCGATACTTCTCTGGAATTCAGTGGATTGAAGGCAACATTACGGATAATGCCCAAATCATTTCCCAGGCCATAACAAGAGCCCGCTAAACCACCTGAGAAGCTCGGCTCGGTAACAGAAAATGAAGGATCTGGATTCAATATATGTTTCAAACAAAATGTCAATTCTACCGGGTTTTTTTTCTCCAAAAAAAAAGGGAAACTAGAATATACTTACTGTATATAGAACTCTCTCTACAGAGTTCAATGGCTATTAACTCTTACACAAATAATTGTAAATGCCCATGTGCTTAAACAATTGCTGGTACAACAAACGGCTTATTTATAAAGAATACATTTTACGGATTAAAGCTAGGGCAAAGAAACTAAGGTTTCAGCCCCAGTTGATTGCCTTCAGCAAGGTTCACATACATATCCCACAAAATATCTGCATTGTTCCCTACTGCTAATGCCTTATCTGCAGCTCTGTGACAAGAGAGTGCTGCTCTTAGATCTACCATTCAGCTGTTATCTTGTGTTAGTTAGGGAACTGCTATCTTGTTACTGTACCTTCCCACTGTTCTGTTGTTTGGCTGCTGGGGGTAAAGGAGGGGGTGATTTCATTCCAACTTGCAGTACAGCAGTAGAGAGTGACTAAAGTTTATCAGAGCACAAGTCACATGACTGGGGCAGCTGGGAAACTGACAATATGTCTAGCCCTATGTCAGATTTAAAAATTAAATATGAAAAAATATGTTTGCTCTTTTGAGAAATGGATTTCAGTGCAGAATTCTGCTTGTTCAGCACTATTAACTGATGCGTATGGAAAAAACATCTATTGTCTGCCACATACAACACTGTTTTGGCACCTCTCCCTGGAAGGTTTAATAACACCTCAAAGCTCCAATGAAGCTAATACAATCCATAAGTAACTTCATGACATCCTTGCGGATTATGATAAACAGATTATGCGGATTGGAGCAACATTCCAGAGGATATATATTCCCGAAAGAAAGATCCTATTTACAAGTTATTCAGAATTGAGAAAGCCAGTTGGATGACTGGCGAAACGTCTTCAAGAAAAAAAAAAACAGCAAGTCCAGTTGATTTGACTTATTTCTACAGATATGCCATAACCTGGATGAATGAGAATCTTCACAAACACAAACATCATTTCTAATAGCCAGCCAGGTGGCAAACCTATCCTTAGTGATGCCCCTTCATACAGCACTATCTCTGTACCAAAAAACCTTATATTAAGTGAAGTTGTAGCCCCTCCTCCATCAAAATATTAGAAATCCCCAAATGCGTACTGTGACCTGTATAAAAGCACTCAGCTTCCATGCTAAAGATGATCACGCAGCTCATTGGCGACTTCTAATACCCTTACAGTTAACATTAGGGGGAACATTTGCTATTGTTCGAATATTGAGGGTTAATTAACCCTCGATATTCGACCGTCGAAGTAAAATCTTTCGACTTCGAATATCGAAGTCGAAGGATTTACCACATTTCCTGTGATCGAACGAAAAATCGTTTGATCGAACGATTAAATCCTTCGAATCGAATGATTCGAAGGATTTTAATCCATCGATCAAACGATTTTCCTTCGATCCCAAATTGGCAGGAAAGCCTATGGGGACCTTCCCCATAGGCTAACATTGATGCTCGGTAGGTTTTAGGTGGCGAAGTAGGTGGTTGAAGTTTTTTTAAAGAGACAGTACTTCGACTATCGAATAGTCAAATGATTTTTAGTTCGAATTGTTTGATTCAAAGTCGTAGTCGAAGGTCAAAGTAGCCAATTCGATCTTCAAAGTAGCAAAAAAATACTTCGAAATATTATTTATTTTATTCCTTCACTCTAGCTAAGTAAATGTGCCCCTAGGTGTATGTTATTTTGAATGGAAAATATTACTGAAGTGTACTGCGATATTTTCAGGTGATTGGGAAGCCATATCCTCAGGAAAAGGTTCATTCTGAATGCTGCAGTTCCACGAGAGGAATTTGCCATAGGCCCTATTGCAAAACTAAGCCTTGCAGTAATAGGTCACATCTCACGTGGGTAGTTTATGCACACAATAACATTACATCTCTTAGGCCTGACTTCTGGTAAGCAAGTACAATGGGGCAGCACAGGGGAGCAATGGCAGATATAGGGAAAGAGCACAGCACCTAATAATAATGGCTGAATGAGTGACTTCATGTGAGGGAGTGAAAAATGAGACTCAGAGAGTAAGAAGACAGACAAGTCTCCGGAGAGCGCACAGATGTCTGTGCTTGAATGGAGCTGTCAGATTTAAACATTACACTAAATGTGAAGTGCATAAATCATAAAGAAAAAGTCCCAGTCATCATTTATTCGGCAGCAACTCCCCGCCGGTACAGTTACACCAAGAAACAACTACTGTATATTGCTTTGGATTTGTGATCTTGCTGGTTATTTACAGGTTTCCCTTCTAATCACCTATTGCCTGGCTTTCTGGATAACAGGTTTCAGGATAATGGATTCCATACCAGTACATCTGTATGCAAATCTAACCAAAAGTTAACTTGTGCTCCTGCCCCCAGCCTTCCTTATTAAAGGACTCCATAAGCTGACATAATTTAATTTAACGTTCTCTGGATCTAAAAACATGAATGTTTTCTATACGCCCCTCTGTACCTCAATAACATCATTATAACATTTTCATAACTCCCAACATTTTGGAAATAAAAAGAGAAACAAAAAAATTGGAGTGCGTAGTGCAGTGAATTTTTTTTTTTACCAAACCATTTTGTGGCAACACCCCCTTAATTACCATGTTGATTTTACAAAATTTGTCAGGTTATGAAAGTTTGAACATAGTTCTGTGTTATTTTTTCAGTTATAGTTTTGCTAATGAAGGTGAATTGCCCTTTAAGCTGTGAGCCTAACTTTTCCCAAGGGACCTGTTATCTTATATTATTACAATTACTTATTTGCTTATCTCGAAATTGTTTCAAAACTATCTTATCTGCTGCTGTGGCTGTTTTGGGCTCTCTGCCAAAAGCCATTTAAGTTTGTTTCTTTTGTTTCTAAAACTGGCCATAGATGCAAATATCTCATCGTACGAAATGATTCGTACAATTTTCGGAACGTGTGTGAAGAGTCCCGACATTTTTCGTCAGGCGGAGATCGGTCGCTTGGTCGATCGGACAGGTTGCATGTATTGCCGATCGTACGATTTTCAGTGGGAGACTGTCACTAGCTTTGTCTATCGTACGATTGCTGTCAGGGGCAGAACATCGGCTGATCTGTTCTTTAACTACTTTATTTGGTTGGAATGGTAAGACTTTGATCGGAATGGTTAGTGGCAGGTTCGGGAGATGGGAAAGTTCGATCGTACATTGATTCGTACGATCGGATCTTTGCGTCTGTGGCCAGCTTTATTCTTGCTGTTCAGTACAGAGAAAAGCGGGACTTTCCAGTACAAACGCGGGACTGCGGGTTGAGCTGTCAAAAGAGGGACTGTCCCTCTAAAAACGGGACAGTTGGGAGGTACAGTATGTGTTTTCTATGTTTCAGTTGGAGGAACATGCGTGTGTGTGAGAGTGTGTGTGTATGAGTGTGTGTGTGTGTGTGTGTGTGTGTGTGTGTATATATATATATATATATACAGATTACACAGTACAAATGGTATTGCTCTAATCCACAAGAATGACACTATTTTTCGTCTCTGCCCAACTGTGTAAATATTGCATCTGCTTTAAATAACTGCATACATCCACATTATATAGATATTGTGATAAATTCATACGAATGGCAGAAGAGGCAATACCTTTTCCAAAGCAAGAGGCAGCAACACACAATTTAATTTTCAAGCAGGTAGGCACCAGTGCTTCATTCACAGCAGGGTTTTCTATGAACAGGGCAATATGCAATTCCCATATTATAGGAAATTTAACACTGTTAATTCTTCTGACACCAGAACAGATCGGTCCATTGAAAACCTGGTTTTTGCAAGTGCCGCAGAAACTTAAAGGAGACCTAAAGCTTAAAGAATTAGGCTAGAAATACTGCTTATTATATGGTGATCTTCTGTACCAGCCCAAAGCAATCACAGCCATTTAGCAGTGCAAATCTGTGCCTATAAAGATGCCCCAGTAGCTCCATATCTTCTATTCTGCGGATTCACAGCACAAGCTCTTGGCGGATGTCAGTTAACGGAGTTTAGGGGCCGACTCACAATATACTGTTTATACAGAATATAAAATTCACAAAACAATGCTGATGGACAACTTTCAAGACCTAGATGTTTACGGTTATCATGATTCTAAATGTTAGGCTGATGCTGCAAGTTATAAGTATATAAAATACAGCCTTTTAGGGTTTAGTTCTCCTTTAATCCAGAACATTTTTAAAAAGTATTTTAGCTTTTCATTTTAGCTCTCTCAGCTTTACCCACTCATTTTATATTTCTAAAGTGAGTGGGTGGCACAGAAGTATGGCACTTTTTCCACAACCCCTTCAATCCCATCAACCAAGCTGGCTTTTCCAGCCTCAGCAAACACAGCCCTTGCTATTTTTCATATTTTTGTTCTGTACAGAGAATTCTGGGAGATATAGTTTTTCGTTAGAGTCTTCTCAGTCACTGTATATATTACAGTCAAATACTGATTTTACATTTTCTAGGGTCCAAAAAAAAAAAAAAAAAAATACATTACATGCAGGAAAATGTAAAAATATACATATAATTAAGAATTGATTGAACTAAAAAGTAATTTTCACTGGGAATAAAGGATGTTTTTTAAAAAAAAAAATGGGTCAACTATGGAGTAAAATGCAAGAAACGGAAATGCATATAAGAACAGGATAGGAATACAAAAAATGTAAAATGTGGAAAAAAGTGCCATCCCGTCGGCGATTTACATATTAGCCGGTGGGACGGCAGTTTGGGGAGATTTGTCGCCATGAAGAAGAAGAGCCAGGTGACTAATCTCCCTGAATCTGTCTGTGTGCCCTGACCCTAAATTATGTTGGACAGGTATTTTTTGATCTGTCTGCTGTCAATGGTGATATGTTTTAAAAGAATAGTAACACCAAAAAATGTACTGTTGCTGCACTGGTAAAACTGCTGTGTTTGCTTCAGAAACACTACTATAGTTCATAGTAATGGTGGAAATTCAAAAAAGGCTATATGGCACAGGATAAATAATGGATAACAGATAACATTAAGTTCTACAGAGCTTATCTGCTATCTGTTATCTGCTGTGTGTCTTTTCTCCTTTGAATGGCTGCCCCCATTGCTACAGAGCAGCTTATTTATATAAACAATAGTAATGTTTCTGAAGCAAATACAGCACTTTTACCAGTTCAGGGTAACACTGCATTATATTATTTTACTTTAATTTTTTGATGTTATTGTTCCTTTAAGTACATAACTATTCAATTGTTTGGCAAATTTCAACAGACTGCCTATTCTAGCCACACAAAATGCTGTATACTTCACTCATACCTCCCAACTGTCCCTTTTTCGGAGGGACAGTCCCTCTTTTGACAGCTCAACCTGCAGTCCCTCATTTGTACTGGAAAGTCCCTATTTTCTCTACACTGTACAGCCAGAAAAAGAAACAAAGTTTCTCACTTATTTGGCTTTTAGCAGAGAGTACAGAACAGCTAACAGGTGCAAATAAGATACTTTGTAACAATTTTGAGGCACAAAAAAACAGTTTAGATAAGGAGAAATATTTTCAAACTTTCATAACCTGCCAAAAATTGTAAAATGAACATGGTAATAAGGGGGTGTGGTCACAGAAAGGGGAGTGGTCAAACAATTTCGCTGTTCTACGTGCAAAAAAAATTTTTGTCCCTCATTTTACTTCCAAAATGTTGGGAGGTATGCCTTCACTGTCCCTTTAAATAATGGCCCAGGCTTTCATCACTGGCAGATGGTTGCCCTGCTCCGAGTCCAGCCCTGGCAAGCACACACTAGAAGGCAGAAACTCAAACACACTTCCTTAAGGGGTTCTTTTCATTCATGGGATTTCATTTAAGTACTGCTCCTTGCCGCATTTAGTAACGATTGCTCATTTCTTTTTCACACAAACAATAGCATGCAACGTGCTCCCTGCATGAATAACAGTTTGCAGAACTGAGAAACAGCTTATAAATCAATGTGGCTTTGAAAAAACTCATTAAATATCAAATGGTTCCTATTTCCAAGCAAGTAAAACCTCTAATTAGTGACAGTTTTAGAACTGAAACCACAGTTTATTAAGATAACAACTTTCTGACATCTAACATGTCACTGCTGAATATCAAACCTCAATATTATTTATTATATTGGCCAAAAATACATCGGAATAGTCATGGCAGTGATTTCTTTTCTGCTCGCAAAACAAAAATGTTTCTAGAACAAAAATTGATGCATAAATCATCAATCTGTTGAATGCATTGGAAATGTAGGGAATACATTGTCATGATTTGGGTCAGAAAGCTCTACATGTGCATTTTAGAAATGTTAAAGAACACAATTGTGAATGCATATTGCATGATTTCTTTAAGGGACATATAACCAGTGTGCCACTTAAAGGGGTTGTTCACCTTTACATTAACGTTTAGTATGATGTAGAGAGGGATATTCTAAAACAATTTGCAATTGGTTTTCATTTTTTATTATTTGTGGTTTTTGAGTTATTTAGCTTTTTATTCAGGAGTACTCCAGTTTGCAGTGTCAGCAATCTGGTAGCTAGGGTCCAAATTACCCTAGCAACCATGCACTGATTTGAATAAGAGACTGGAATGCGTGTAGGAGAGGCCTGAATATAAAGATGAGTGATAAGTAGCAATAACAATAAATGTGTAGCATTTGTTTGGTAGATGGGGTCAGTGACCCCCATTTGAAAGCTGGAAAGAGTTGGGAAAACAAGGCAAATAATTCATAAAAAATAAATAATAAAGACCAATTGAAAAGTTACTTAAAATTGGCAATTCAATAACGAAAAGGGGTTGTTCACCTTTGAGATAACTTTTAGTATGATGCAGAGAGTGATATTCGGAGACAATTTGCAATTTGTTTTAATTTTTTATTATTGAAGGTTTTTGAGTTATTTAGCTTTTTATTCAGCAGCTCTTCAATTTGCATCTTAACCAATCTGGTAGCTAGGGCCCAAATTACCCTAGCAACCATGCACTGATTTGAATAAGAGACTAGAATATGATTAAGAGATCAGTAATAAAAAGTAATAATAAGAATACATTTGTAGCCTTACAGAGCATTGGTTTTTTTAGAAGGGAGTCAGCGACACCCATTTGAAAGCTGCAAAGAGTCAGAAGAAAAAGGCAAATAACTATAAAACTATAATAAACAAATAATGAAAACCAATTGAAAAGTTGCTTAGAATTGGCCGTTCTAGAACATAATAAAAGTTACCTTAAAGGTGAACCACCCCTTTAATGCAAATTGAAATAGTGCTCAGAAGAGCAGTCTGAACAATTTGACAATTTTTTTTAAAGTTCATGAAATTATACATTTTTATAATGCTAATATCATAAATGTGTAACCTGAGGGCACCTGCTGTTGGGCCAACAGCAAGCTTAATTTACTGAAGCAGGAAGAGTCTCTGGGCGCTTCCTTGCTCATTTCATATTGTTCCCATCGCATCAAGCGATCGATTGAGCAGGTAACCATCAAGAGATGCTTCTTGCTTTAGTAAATTAAGTTTTTGTTGTTCGTCGGACCGTAATCTGGGAAAACAGCAATTACCCATGCATGCTATTATCAGTGTAAAATCGCAATTACGCATGCATGCTATTATCAGTGTAAAATCGTGAAAGCTAAAATAAAATGATTGTAACTGTGCACCATTTGTTTCAAAAGACTGTACAATATTGTGATAGTGAAATAAATATACTTTCACAAGACTGCATGTAAAAGCTTGAATCCAAATATCAGCCAAAACCAACACGCTCTACAAATAGCAGAAAAATGAAATAGCATAAAAAATGTTTCATTCAATTCTGTATGAAGCAAAGTCACTGAACCCAAAGGAAAGCTCCCTTCAGAGACTACTGTATCATATTTCTCAAGTAGCGAGAATCAGAAAGGATATTACAAGCCAGTTGTACAAATAACATAACAGAAACAAAATAGAGCAAGAATAATCCTTAGTGAATTAAAAATACAATGCAGGGGCAATGACTTACATAATCATGGAAGGCTTTTGCTTCACTCGAATGTTCACAGGTTTCCCGTCTCTCTGGTGCCGCGCAGTACAGATCCCAAAATACACTGACAAATGACAAGAGGATGCAATAATTAGTTACAGTTACATGCCGTCCTCCTGTTTAGCGTCACTATAAGGCAGTATCTGTTGAAGCAGAAAAACAGGGACTATTGATTATGGTGCAAAGGTTGTACGAATCCAGTAACCCATATCAACCGATTATAAGGTTAAACTAGGATTATTTTTTAACGGACGTGGCCGATGGAACTCAGGGAGAGCCACAGTATTCAGAATGTCGTACCTGCTGAAAGTCACTAAACAGAATGACTGAACAAGTATTAGCCAAGACTGGGGAATGGATGTAAAGCTGGCCATAGACTCAAAGATCAGCTCGTTTGGCGACATTGCCAAACGAGCGGATTTTTCCCCGATATGCCACTAACGTCATGGCTATATAGGGGCAATTCGAACATATGGTCGAACGATCGAATTACGATATGCTAAGTGCCTCCGATGGGTCGGTCGGCTAAAAATCAAACCTGCCCGATCAATATCGTGGCCAGATATCGATCAGGAAGACCCGTCGGAAGCCCCCATACACGGGTAGATAAGCTGTCGAATTGGTCTAAACGACCAATATCGGCAGCTTTATCTGCCCGTGTATGGCCATATTTGGTTGGTTTGTATGAAAGAATAGGATTAGGCAAACGTTGCCCATGTAACAATACAGATTAAACAAAAAGAACCTTGTAAAGTGGGGAGTTATGGTTCCACAGTCATTGGGACCCCTCCCCCACACTTACTAGCAAACCAGTTCAGGCTCCAAACTTTCACTTAGGGGCCGATTCACGAATTTCGGGTGAAGGATTAGAATAAAAAAAAATTCGAATTTCGAAGTATTTTTTGGGTACTTCGACCATCGAATTGGTTAAATTCGATCGAATTCGAACGATTCGAACAATCAGAAGTAAAAATCGTTCGACTATTCGACCATTCGATAGTCGAAGTACTGTCCCTTTAAAAAAAAACTTCGACCCCCTACTTCGGCAGCTAAAAGCTACCGAAGTCAATGTTAGCCTATGGGGAAGGTCCCCATAGGCTTGCCTGTGATTTTTTGATCGAAGGATTTTCGTTCGATCGTTGGATTAAAATCCTTAGAATCGAACGATTCGAAGGATTTAATCGTTCGATCGAACGAAAAATCCTTCGATCGATCGATCGCAGGATTTGCGCAAAATCGTTCGACTTCGATATTCGAAGTCGTACGATTTTAATTCCCAGTCGAATATCGAGGGTTAATTAACCCTCGATATTCGACCCTTCGTGAATCGGCCCCTTAAAGTTAGATAGTTAGCACAAATAGTGAGTTAAAACGTAACTTTTAATAAGACCAATGAGAACATGATGTGATGGTGCACGGTGCAAAGAAAAAAAGACACCAACAAAAAACGCAATCACCATTTTATTTAACACCTTGCCTTCAGCACTAAATGAATGGCACATGTCTCTGCCCTCCATTACACAGCACACAGACTAGATTCCTGCTGCAGGTCGGGTTCCTGCAGGTTACTTGCAAAAACCTGAGGTACCCTGCGGGTTGCAGGTGGAAGTTTTGGGAACGGGTATAGACGCGGGTCTTCTTATTAGTGAGTTTTACTCCTTTTTTTCTGATCACACCTATTTCTAATGATGTCACTTCCAGTTTACAATGACAGCACTTCCGGTTTCTTGATGGTCAGCAGGTCGGGTTGCAGATACGGTACTTGCGGGTCGGGTAGTGTAGCGGGTCCAAGCAGGTAATTATGCAGGTTAGAGGTCCGGGTTGCAGGTCGGGTTTAACAAATTGGTTCCATGCAGGACTCTAACACAGACCTATGTGGACACCCCCCCTAGAAATACTGTACAACCTGTCTGCAGGCTGCAACAGGGCCTTCTCTTGCTCAGAAATGGTCTGAGCTCTTTTATGATGCTCTCTACAAGTCCTAACCACCAATATGTTTCAGTATCGCTATCATAAAATATGAATAAAAAAAAAATAGAGATGGATGAACAAATTATTGGCTTTATTTAGCATCAACTTCCTTCCTTGAGCTAAATTATGAACACTCGTGCTACATTGCACCAGTTAACTACTGGTGCTACAGGTGCAGTATAGATTCTATATCAGTCATATTAGCCTCATAAGAACTTGTGTGCAAATAAACTAAGGATAATCTTGTGACTATTGTTTTTTTTAAAATTTTCACGTGTATGAATTACTGTTTTAAAAGCTTAGAAAAATGCACAAAGGTTTGTTTGTCAAATAATTTGAATATAAATACATACCACCACCAAGAATGTAGGAATCCAGGGGGTTCTCCCAGTGTGATATTTTTTTCCCATCTTATCTAAAAAAAAAAAAAGAAAAAAAAAAGAATTAGAAAAAAAAAGAAAGGTTTGCACCCAAAGACAAATATAACTTTCACACCATTTCATTCAACCCGATATCAGTTACACAAAGAAAATATGAAACTCTGCCTCATGCTCCACTGCTTTATTTAGACGCGGGGGGGGGGGTGTACACAGGGAAAATTACAGGCTATAAGGGGGAAAAGGAAGACGTCTGTTCTTTCAGGGCCTTTTTCCTGAGTCCACATGAAGATGGGGCCTTCTTCTCCTGCAATCTTAGGAGCTTAACTGAAGTAAGAACACTCAAGGCAACAACCAACTACAGTGATTGTGTGTGGGTCTGGGCAGTGTGCCCTGCAATGCCATGAAAGTTGCAACCAACACAAGGCATAGATTGCAGTCTCAATCAAAAATAATAGCCGCTCCAAATTCACCCCTCGCGAGTTTTCTTCCCCCACTTGGTTCCACTCCAATACAGGGTGCTGAGCCACCAGCGCCCCAGCTGTGCCTTAATAATATATGGAAACAAATAGGCGGCACTCCAGATGAAATGAATAATGAGTATTTATTCCAGCAAGAGATGGATCTACATCGCCTTACGCGTTTCGGGAAAAGGTTCTTAATCATAGGCTTCAATCAATCCATTTTGTCCGGAGTGCTGCCTATTTGTTTCCATATAGATTGCAGACTGCCCCACTCAGCCTGCTAGCATTTGCCTAAACTCCATGCTAATTGAAACTATATAGCTTTAAATTTCATTAGGAGGGTACTTAAAATGCACTAATGTTCAAGACTCTGCACCACCATCCATACATAATTCCTAAGGGGATCTTATTTATGGATTTACAATTAAGTAGTACAGGTATGGGACCTATTATCCAGAAACCTGGGGTTTTCCCGGATAACATCTTTCCATAATTTGGATCTTTTAGTCTACTACAAAATCATGTGAACATTAAATAAACCCCAAAAGCTGTTTTTGCCTCCAATAAGGATTAATTCTATCTTAGTTTGGATCAAGTTTAAGGTACTGTTTTATTATTACAGATACATTTTTTTTTAATTTTTTTGATTATTTCATTATAATGGAGTCTTTGGGAGAGGGTCATTCTGTAATTCGGAGCTTTCTGGATAACGGGTTTCTGGATACGGATCCCATACCTGTACCCCCTTTGTCATAGCCAGCTTAGTGATTATCACTTGGATCTTTGCACTTTTAAGCTTGATTTTAATCACTATCACTGAATCATTTTTTTTTAAATCTCAAATTATGTATTTTCAGCACTTCTACAAAAACTGTTGCACAACTTAAAAAGCGCAATGTGCCGTCCCCAGGGCTGTCCCATCTGCTGTGAAGAAAAACAAGCTGTAAGCAAAAGTGAAGGATGCATAATGAAATGAACTTGTTTGGATTAGATCGGTATATAGTGGCTTAGCAGGCAAAGTAATAACAGATTGCATCTGGAGAGCTAGCGCCATGGATAAATGATAGGTGACTGCTTCCATATTACCAGCTTGTTAACCTCCCCTGTATGTTCGATGCTGTGCAATCTGTTGCTAAGACCAAACCATGCTGGCTGAGCAGGTTCCAAACAAAGCAAAGCCCAGGTAGCAAGTGGCTCTCAGTACACAAACATTAAATTAACACCAACACAAGGATTTCTTGGGATGTTAAAGAGTTTTAACAAATGTCTGTATGAGAAACTACACTTCCCGCGTACCTGCTGCTTTATGAGCTCTACTAATAGACATTGCTTGAACACAAACACAATAAAAACAGGCAACATTCCCTCTATACAATGAGTGATTGTCAACCATGCATAAGGAGCATAAGGGCACTGCTTAAGGGTAGGGGCACACGGCACGATTTCGCCGCGATTCTGCGCTGGGCGAGTTGCAAGTCGCTGCGTTTTTTAAGCCGAAATAGCTTTGTTAACTTTGGCGCTGGCGTCAATGCAAATCGCGGCGAAATCGCTGCGCTAATTCACACACGGCGATTCGTTTTCTATTGTCGCCCGAAGTTGCCTCGCTGGGCGTTTCCGGGCGACAGTAGAAAACGAATTGCCGCGTGTGAATTAGCGCCGCGATTTCGCCGCGATTTGCATTGACGATAGCGCCAAAGTTAACAAAGCTATTTCGGCTTAAAAAACGCAGCGACTCGCAACTCGCAACTCGCCCAGCGCAGAATCGCGGCGAAATCGCGCCGTGTGCCCCTACCCACGTCACTGTTTGATCAAACAAGGGCAGGTGCATTTCCCATTCTGTTGAGGGATTTGTGAGCTTGTGGCTCATGGGAGCGATCAATGAAATCTAATTTGGGGCAATAAGTGATTTGTTTAAAGGGGACACAACAATTACAATCTTTCCTGCGACCATTGGACATCACTATAGACGTGTTAAAGCTGAATGGTCAGATATACAGGTCAAAACAATAAAATTGGTAATTACTATTACTATCTATCTATTACTATCACTTTTGTACGATATTATCTGTGTGTCCATGGCCACCTTTAAGGTTTCATACAAAATTTGGTGTGCGTATGGCAGGAGACTAGCTGACCAATATTCGCAGGAAACTTGGGTATCAGTTAGCTTGTTGATCGGTCAGGTCGAAAATAAGCAACAAGCTCCATTCATTGGTTTCAAAATGTAGGCAAAATAGACAACCTCTGTATCATTTGGCTTCAAAAATTACCTAGGATATGAGCATGCAGTGTCAGCAATTAAATGGAGGACATCAGACAGAGCACAGTGGATACATTCAGTATCACACCTAAATAACATGCTCTTGAGATTGCAAACAACAATGTGAAAGCCAGTCATGAAGCCTGGTGTATACCTTTGGAAAGCCAGTGACTTAACAATGTAACCACAGGAAGGCCAGGGGTTTAGGGGTCACAAAAGAGAGGGCCAGGAGGTGGTTTGCAGGAGGCTTCTAATATGTTCTAAATCACTGCTGTACCAAAACTCTTTGGGGGGGGCTGCTGGAGGGCCTGGGCCCCTTTATTTACACCCCTGCATATGGCCAACAAGAAGAAGAGTACTCATTCAAATCACGGTTGTGCTTTTATCAAGTGAATGCAACTAGGGGAGTGGTCAGCAAAATTTCATCATCAAAACAGAGGAGCCCTGCTAGACAAAGTAAAATTGCGAAACTCGTGTCTGCGTTTTTCTTGGTGCCCGGTCTAATTTTAACTAATCTAAGGAAAACTTTGTTTTATTTAAAGTACAAGACTGAGCTTTGAAACCATTCTTGTTCAGGGGGGACCTTTTTATTATCCATTGCTGAGCTCTAATTCTTCTCCTAACTGCACTGAATTTACAAGGGGCCTTGATTTGTGTTTTTTTAGCTGTAGATAGCCTCTCATCCAAGCATAGATTAGTGTTAACTATCAAGACCACAGTCATGGTTATCCTGCCTGTCTGCCTTTGCTTTGTGATGTCCCTTGATAGAAAAAATACAGGTAGTTAAAATATGGGACAACTTCACCTCTCTTTCTCTTCCATTTTCCAATCTATTTTCATGAACTGGAGCAAGTGGTATTAATTGTATCTCATCTTGGTGCTGGTTACATGAATTGTTTATTCTCCTACTACCATTTGTAATTTTAATCAGGTATATTTATTATAGGGGTATTTATTGCACTGCACTTTATATAGATGAACTTTGATCGAACGCGTATAATTAGCTTAATTAAATGATTTTCTAAGGTTATAATTAATTTGGGGTTTTCACTTTGCACTTTAATATTAGATAATCCTCGTTGGCTTCTCTTAAGGCAATCATACAAGTGACACTATAGTATAACGGAAAATTAATAATCCCAAGTTAATTATATATAATAGTAATTACCAAGGTTGAGGAAGCAATATATATATATATATATCACTTATCCCCAACTTGAATGTATTATAGTGGTGGTTAGAGGAGAGAATAACGTTTAACTATAGATTTAAGATGCCTCTGTGGGGTGCTTTAACTTCCTCTTTGGAAAAATCACTGGTTAAATTCATTATTTCTGACTCAAGTCAGACCTCAACAGAAACTAAGAGATGCAATTATAAATAGGGAATTGGGAGTACTAATTTGCCCTATTATTACAAACACTAGAATACTCACCTGACACTCAGCTTCTGGGCTAGTAGCTTGCTACTAAGCATTTTAAGGGGAAGAAAATGTTATAATACAACAGGGCTCAAGAAGTAATTTGAAGGGATTGATAAGCATGAACAAAAATGTTAAATCCTATGCCACAGAGTCTAAGCCACATACCACCTGAAAAACAGACCAGACTGACAACATTCATTAATGTTCCCTCCTTTCCACTGGGTCTCTTACCATATAGCACTCAGAAGCGGGACCACCAGGGGTGTGACTGCACCAGGGCCCACACCCCTCAGGGTGGTTATCACTCTTGCAAATCTGCCGCGATCTTGGTTTTTCGAGGGGGCACGGCTGCATAGCCTGCACCCAGGTCTGTCCCCAGTAGCTTCATTACTGATAGCACTTAAAAGTATTCTGTCATGATTTTTATGAAATTGTTTTTATTTCTACATTACACTGTTTACTCTGCAAATAATTCCCTCAACTATGTAAAATGTCATTCCTAACCCAACAAATGTATTTTTTTTAGTTAACATTGGTGTGTAAGCAGAAGTCTCAGATCATTTTGCCTGGTCATGTGCTTTCAGAACGAGCCAGTGCTACACTATGGAACTGCTTTCTGGCAGGCTATTGTTTCTCCTACTCAATGTAACTGAAAGCATCCCAGTGGGACCTGGATTTTTACTATTGAGTACTGCTATTATATCTACCAGGGAGCTGTTATCTGGTTACTTTCCCTTTGTTCTGCTGATGGGTTGCTTGGGGGGGGTAATATCACTCAAACTTGCATTGCAGCAGTGACTGAAGTTTATCAGAGCACAAGTCACATGACTGGGGACACCTGGGAAACGGAAAATATGTCTAGCCACATGTCAGATTTCAAAATTAAAAAAATATATATATATATTTTTTTTTGGAAAAATGGATTTTAGTGCAGAAGTCTGCTGGAGAAGAACTATTAACTGATGCATTGAAAGAAACATGTTTTCCTATGACAGTATCCCTTTAAGCTCTGTGTTCTTATATGAGCTCTGTGCACTGTGTATAATGAATGTATTTATTGCGTACTTTTATATATGGTTCTTTTATTTATATTGTACTTTTATGCATTATAGAGCGCTGTGGCTCCTTAACAGTACTTTACAAATAAAGTTAGACACACACACACATATATATATATATATATATATATATATATATATATATACAATAATTATATTGCTGGTATTCATTGAGTTTTAAGCGATGTTCTTGATATTTAAAGACTTTACCTGAAAGGACCAACAGTAACCAGTCAGATGTTTTTCATTATTACTAGACCAGTAAAAATAGAGCAAACATTTTCCTAGGTTACCACAATGCCTTCTGTGCTTCTTGGCATATAACTTATGTATCTGTAAGAAGCTATGCAATCTGTTAATTTATGTATAATTCCTTACCTCTGACAAAAATGTCTGGGCAGACTTCTGTGCGCCAACGTGCAACAGGTATTCATATACATACAATGCTAACCTGTAAAATAAAAAAGAAAAATCATGTTAGCAACTTTAATTAAACTTCAGCCTTATACACACTTGAAATTAAGATGATTCAAACTTATCCTCACTCAACACACCGAGAAGAAAGAACAGAAAACATACCACAGATTCTATCTAGTATTATGCATCACAGAGAAGTCCCTGCTTGAGACATGGAAAAGTCACCAACTCATTTTTTGAAGTTTCCCCTTCGAAGGTGAAACTTACTTATACATAAGAAAGAAAGGATTGAATAATTAACAGAGAAAATGTAAATGTTTATAATATGATGCAATGCCATCAACTACTCATTCTGAGACAATATCAAGATTACAGTTTTTAAAGAAAACGGGCAATGAAATCTTCAAATATTTGTTCAATTCTTCTCTACAATCGCTTCCTAGAAGCCCCAATTTGGGCCCTAGATTTCTGCTACTTACATTTTTAGTATTATCCTGCTTGTCTGGCCCCATTTTTAGGGAAAAAACAGGGTGAATTGCACCAATTTTGCATTCCCCCGGTAAAGTAGCCCTATATGTTAAAAGTGATTTATTTGAAGAAATGCGCTACAAAGCTGATGCAAGGTTATTTGGTCAGAACTCTCCACCAAGTCCACCAACTTCCATCATATGAATTTTGTCATGTCGGGCACAACAACTACTAATAACTTATGCAGATTATAATTATAATTAGGGCTATCAAATTACATTGAAACATACGAGTGGAACCTTCCACATTGTTTACATCTACAGCCATATTATCTCGGTCTGCTTTTTTCATAAACCCAGTAGAAGAACAGAACATAATGTGACCACTAGATGGTAATGTGAGAATGAAGCCTAAGGAGAATGCCTCAGCAGAGTCTGGAGTAATGTCCAGTTACCCAGATTTGGATCAATGTAAACATATGCAAAAATATTTTCATAACAGAGGTACAGAGGAAGCTATGTACAGATGAGTAAATTAAATGAACCACCAAGGGTGTCTATAATGGCATGGATGTAGCAATATTATTTGTATAATACTTCCAATTAAGGATGCCTTTCTGGGCCAGTGTTACACTGTTGCCCTATGGGTCTTAAAGTATTGCTAAGTGTAGGATCACTGGGTTTTTGTTTCCCTTAAGCACTTTCTATTAATATAGTTGGGGGCTGGAAGAAAAAAAAACATTACTGAAATGCTTGTTAGAACGGTATCTAATCAAGACCTGAAGCCACCCCTACCCATAGAAAGGCATTAAAAATGTATAAGACAGAAGTGCTGAAGCAGCAGCAATAAGCACAGCCAGAGGGAAGACAAATGAAAATATATAGAAAATATAGCAGCATTAGCAATATACTTGTGGAGCACAATGCTTACCAGAAAGGCAGGGAATGACTGGAACACACATTGTGGCAAGGCTACATATGTACTGAGCAAATATGGGTGCTTAAAGGACACGTGGCTTTAACAGAACAGCAACAAAACCAAAGTCTGATAGAGTAATGAAAATATAATGTACTGTTGTACTGCACTGGTAAAACTGGTGTAATTGCTTCATAAACTCTACTAATAGTTCACTATATAAAGAAGCTGCAGTGTAGCCATGGGGGCAGCCAATTAAAGCTGAAAAATGAGAAAAGGCACAGGATACATAGCAGCTAACAGATATGTTCTGTAGTAAACAATGGGATTCTTCAGAATGTATCTGTTATCTACTGTGTATCCTGTGCTTGAATGGCTATAGTTGTGTTTCTGAAGCAAAACACACCAGTGCAGGGCAACAGTACATTATATTGCAATTCTTGCAAAACACTATCCTTTTCTTTTCCTTTAAGGTTTGGACTGAACACCAACAGGCAAATGTTAAATAAAAAGTATAACATTTGCCAAATGTAATTATCCCAAGCAACTAGATGAGGGTTTTCAAACAGTTGACCAATACATTTTACCTACTGAATGGCTGTCATGAGTTACTAGACCAGTAGCAAACTTTTGTACCTTTTATAACATTAACGATTAGGCCTTTATCTGAATCCCAAGCCTGTCTTCCTTGGTCTTATTATTAATAAAAGGGATCCTCTACCCAATAACTTTTTCTACATAATGAAAATCAAAGTCATTTTAAGCAATGTTCCAGTGTACTGTCATTTTTCAGTGATTTCAAAGTTATTTGTAAAATGTATCTGCAGTTAAACACAGCATTTTTTTTATCCCTTTCTTTTCTCTGGGTCTGACTCTCAAACCAGTGTAACAAAAGTCACTTTATCAGAAACATTGTTTCAGTAATCAGAAATAACAAATAACTGTTTTTAATAGCAATTGTATGTAAAAATTTTAATAGCAATTGTATGTAAAAATAATTTTAAAGTAACAGTCCAGTGTAAAAATAAAAACTGGGTAAATAGATAGGATGTGCATATATATATATATAGTTAGCCAAAAATGTAATGTATAAAGGCTGGAGTAACTGGATGTCTAACATAATTGCATGAACACTACTTCCTGCTTTTCAGCTCTCTTACTTAATTTTTCAGGATTCATTGAGATCTGGCATAGTGCCGAGAGACTGGCGAATTGTTAATGTGGTGCCTCTATTAAAAAAAGGCTCCCATTCTTAGCCTCAAAACTATAGGCCAGTTAGTCTGACGTCCGTGGTAGGAAAGCTTTTTGAAGGGTTGATAAAGGATAAGATACCGGACTTTATAGCAAATCATAATACTATGAGTGTGTGCCCTCATGGTTTTATGCGTAATAGATCTTGCCAGACTAACTTAATTTCTTTTTATGAGAAGGTAAGCAGGGACCTTGATTCTGAGATGGCAGTGGATGTGATTTACTTAGACTTTGCTAAAGCATTTGATACAGTGTCACACAAAAGGTTACTGGTTAAATTAAGGAATGTTGGCCTGGAACATAGTATTTGTACATGGATAGAGAACTGGCTAAAAGATAGACTACAAAGAGTGGTGGTAAATGGAACATTTTCTAATTGGACCAGTGTTGTTAGTGGAGTACCGCAGGGCTCTGTACTAGGTCCCTTGCTGATCAACTTGTTTATTAATGACCTGGAGGTGGGCATTGAAAGTACTGTTTCTATTTTTGCAGATGATACTAAATTGTGCAGAACTATAGGTTCCATGCAGGATGCTGCCACTTTGCAGAGTGATTTGTCTAAGTTGGGAAACTGGGCAGCAAACTGGAAAATGAGGTTCAATGTTGATAAATGCAGGTTATGCACTTTGGCAAAAATAATATAAATGCAAGTTATACACTAAATGGCAGTGTGTTGGGAGTTTTCTTAAATGAGAAGGATCTAGGGTTTTTTGTAGATAACAAGTTGTCAAATTCTGTGCAGTATCATTCTATGGCTACTAAAGGAAATAAAGTTCTGTCTTGCATAAAAAAGGGCATTAACTCAAGGGATGAAAACATAATTATGCCTCTTTATAGGTCCCTGGTGAGGCCTCATCTGGAGTATGCAGTGCAGTTTGAGACTCCAGTCCTTAAGAGGGATATAAATGAGCTGGAGAGAGTGCAGAGACTAAGTGCAACTAAACTGGTTAGAGGGATGGAAGACTTAAATTATGAGGGTAGATTGTCATGGTTGTGGTTGTTTTCTCTGGAAAAAAGGCGCTTGCGAGGGGACATGATTACACTTTACAAATACATTAGAGGACATTACAGACAAATAGCAGGGGACCTTTTTACCCATAAAGTGGATCACCGTACCAGAGGCCACCCCTTTAGACTAGAAGAAAAGAACTTTCATTTGAAGCAATGTAGGGGGTTCTTCACAGTCAGGATAGTGAGGTTGTGGAATGCACTGCCGGGTGATGTTGGGATGGCTGATTCTGTTAATGCCTTTAAGAGCGACTTGGATGATTTTATGGACAGACATAATATCAAAGGCTATTGTGATACTAAACTCTCTAGTTAGTATAGGTGTGGGTATATATAATTTATGTGAAGGTAGGGAGGGGTGTGTGTATGGATACTGGGTTTTCATTTGGAGGGGTTGAACTTGATGGACTTTGTCTTTTTTCAACCTGATTTAACTATGTAACTATGTAACTCTGAGTTAGTCAGCGACTTTAAGGGGGCCCACATGGGACTTAGCTGTTCAGTGAGTTTGCAATTGATCCTCAGCATTCAGCTCAGATTCAAAATGACCATTATGGTCCTCCCTCAAGTCCCTGATTGGTTACTGCCTGTTAACCAATCAGTGGAAACCAAGAGAGCTGGAAAGCAGGAAGTAGTGTTCTGGCTATTATGTTAGACATCCAGTCACTCCAGCCTTTATAGATTACATTTTTGGCTAAATACCTATATTAGAAACATTTTTTTATTTTGTACATCCTATTTACCCAGTTTTTATTTTGACACTGAACAATTCCTTTAAAACTATTGAAATGTATTTGTAATTAATGTATACTGGAAAGCTGCTTATAGTACTTTTTTATTATGCCAAATAGTATTTGGGTGGAAAACTCCTTTAACATTAACCCAACATTAAATTACATTAGGCCAACTTTAGTAGGGTGGGCAAGCTGTAGTCAGTCAGGTAGCCTAAGCATTATTTCACCCAGGGGATCTCAATCCAACTGAGTGAACAAAGACTGTTTCAGAAATACCACCACAAGGGAATGGATAAATATATATTTGTAGAACAAAGTGTGCCATTAGTTCTGTGATAAATAATAAACAGTACAATGTTAAACAATGTACTACACAAGGGCCAGAAAGCGTTCTTCCAGATTTGAACAAACACAACCCTAGCAGCAAGTTACACTCAATAACACCTTTAACCGTATGCACACAGATACAGTGAATATATTACATTTGATTACAAAATTACAGCTGATTACAAGCTACAGGTGCAGGCTATGCAAATGTATTTCTAGACATTATTCTACATGCAAATTATGTAATCATAGATGTGAGAACTGGTTAAGTAATTTAAAAGGTCAGGGCTATGGGAGGAAAAACACGGCCTAGAACTGCGGCAGTATAAATAAAATGCCAACTTCCGCTGCAACAGAACTGCTCATTTGCACAAGCTTTGTTTCCATACAGTCTAATTTTAATTACAAGTGATAACCCTAGTGGATACAGGGGTTTGCGGAATAAGCGTTCAAAATAGTTGGTGTCTCTTCTGCAAAAATCTAGATAAATATGTAAATATAATTTCAGCAACTGTTCACCTTTCGTACCTACATACCTAGGGCAGGAGATATGCCAAAAGGATGAGACTGGAGTAAACAACATGAAAGAAAGAAAGGTTTTCAGCACAGTACTGATTAACAAATTATAGTTCCTATTTATGATTAGGATTAAATATTTCAAGGCTCTAACTTATTGCCACTTTGGGGTTAGGAAGAATGTTTCGACCCTCTGAGATATCTCCCAAATGTCACGTTTTTCACGGGACAGTCCTGATTTTGATAGCTCAGCCCACAGTCCCAGGTTTGTAACTGAAATGTCCTCATTTTTTCTTTGATCTCCTGCACTGAACAGCTAGAAAAAGATACAAAGTTTCTAACTTAATTGGCTTTTGGCAGAGAGCCCAGAATATGTGGCAGGTGCACTTTGATACTTTTGTAACAATTTAAGATAAGCAAAGAAACAATTGTAACAATGTAAGAAAAGAGGGTCTCTAAGAGAAATTTTGACTTGCAGCTTAAAGGACAATTCACCTTCATTAGCAAAACTGTAATAACACATAAAAACCACAGAAATGTGTTGAAACTTTCATAACCTGCCAAATTTTGTAAAATAACCATGGTAATTAGGGAATTAGGGGGTATGGACACAAAATGGGCTTGTTCAAAAAAATTGACACACAGAGCACAGCAAATATTTTTGTCCCTCTTTCTATTTACTAAATGCTGTGAGGTATGAGATAGAATTGGCTTTTGTATTACCTTCTACCTTCCTCTGAAGTTCCACACTTTGTATCATTAACGTAGCTAAGTGATGCCCAAGCTCATTAGGGAACAGCAAGAATATGATAGGCTGAAAGCACCAATTACAGTGCTGCTCCAACCTATCAGCACCTCAGCATGCACTGGAATTATCACTGCCCTAAGTCATACAATGGGGGTAAAAAAAAATAAATAAAAAAACAGGACAAAAATGTCCTGTAAATCTTTGGCTCTGTAGTGATCAAGTTTTGTAGCTGCCAGAACAGAAGGGGAAAAGTAGCCAAGGAGTCTCTTATTAAGAGACACGTACAGAATAGGGCTGTGTTTGGTTACAGTTAAGTTACTTAAATCCGGTTGAAAAAAGGCAAAGTTCATCAAGTTCAAACCCAGTATCCACACACCCCCCTCCATACTTTCACATAAATTATATACAGTATACCTATACCAACTATAGAGTTTAGTATCACAATAGCCTTTGATATTATTTGATATTTTGTCAAGAAATCATCCAAGCCATTCTTAAAGGCGTTAACTGAATCAGCATCACAACATCACCCGGCAGTGCATTCCACAACCTCACTGTCCTGACTGTGAAGAACCCCCTACGTTGCTTCAAATGAAAGTTCTTTCCTTCTAGTCTGAAGGGGTGGCCTCTGGTACGGTGATCCTCTTTATGGATAAAAAGGTCCCCTGCTATTTGTCTTTAAAATACTCCAATGTACTTAAAAAGTGTAATCATGTCCCCTCACAAGGGCCTTTTTTCCAAGGGAAAACAACCCCAACCTTGACAGTCTACCCTCATAATTTAAGTCTTCCATCCCGCTAACCAGTTTAGTTGCACTTAGTCTCTGCACTCTCTCCAGCTCATTTATATCCCTCTTAAGAACTGGAGTCCAAAACTGCACTGCATACTCCAGATGAGGCTTCACCAGGGACCTATAAAGCGGCATAATTATGTTTTCATCCCTTGAGTTAATGCCCTTTTTATGCAAGACAAAACTTTATTTGATTTAGTAGCCACAGAATGACACTGCCCAGAATTCAAAAACTAACAAAAAACCCCTAGATCCTGCTCAGTTAAGGAAACACCCAACACCATTTAGTGTATAACTTGCATTTATATTATTTTTGCCAAAGTGCATAACCTTGCATTTATCAACACTGAACCTCATTTTCCAGTTTTCCAATTAAGTCAAATCACTCTGCAAAGCGGCAGTATCCTGCATGGAAGCTATAGTTCTGCACAATTTAGTATCATCTGCAAAAATAGAAACCGTACTTTCAATGCCCATCTCCAGGTCATTAATAAACCATTTGAAAAGCAAGAGATCTACTACAGAGCCCTGCGGTACCCCACTAACAAAACTGGTCCAATTAGAAAATGTGCCATTTACCACCACTCTTTGTAGTCTATCTTTTAGCCAATTCTCTATCCAGGTACAAATACTATGTTCCAGGCCAACATTCCTTAATTTAACCAGTAAACTTCTGTGTGGCACTGTATCGAATACTTTGGCAAAGTCTAAGTAAATCACACCCACTGCCACCCCAGAATCAAGGTCCCTGCTCACCTTCTCATGAAAAAGAAATTAAGTTAGTCTGGCAAAATCTATTGATCTATCTGTGGCTGCAAATGGTGTTGAGAAAAAGAAACTGAGGTCATACAGAGACCAACGAGATAAACAAAAAAAAAAAATTCCACTTACATATTTAACTATGGAAGATATCAGTGAAGTATACGATTAATTAACACGCAATAGGAAAAGCCAATAACTGGCAAGTCTTTCTGCCTTTAAAAAATTCATTATTAATATTATCCCTTATGGTCCCATTGAAACCCTTAGAAAGCAAAGAGTGCACTGATTACAATTACTACTATAATAATTATATTGAGCAATTTAACAAACTGTATGTCTTAACCGATCACCCATATTTTTTAATAAATGTATTCAAAAACCTCGCATTAAACCGGTTATGCTGCTGGTTTTAGAAAATAGACATAGAAATACCCCACCCCAACCTATCAAAAAGGTTTATGCAGGTATGACTGCAAGAGTCCCTTTTATGGAGAAAATCACATGGTGCTCCTCTGCCACACGCATCCAAAGGGGTGGTTTACCTTTAAATTAACTTTGGGTTGTAGAAGGCCCTATTCCGAGCAATAATTGGTCTTTAACTTTCAAATGGGGGTAACTAAAACCAGCAGCCAAAAAAAACTATTGCTCTTTGAGGCTACATTTTTATTGGGTTTGCTACTTTTTATTACTTATCTTTCTATTCAGGTTCTCCCAAACTCATCTTTCAGTCTCTCATTCATACCATTGCCTGGTAGATAGGGTAAATAAGATCCTAGCAACTGGGCAGCTGTTGAAAAATCAAACTGGAGATCTGCTAATAAAAAATTAAATAATAACAAAAAATTAAATAACTGAAAACCAAAAAAAAATAAAAAATGGCAAAATGTCTTAGACTCAAGACAGCACCTGTATGTTGTATTTGATGATAACTAAGCTGTATAAATCCAGGTTCATGACAATTTTTTAGGGTTTTTCCCATTTTGATTCAGTACCTACATCTTCAGTTCAACTGACTGGTGTGGGAAGTTCTCTTCAAAGAGGTGACATCAGAAGTTCACAGAGGTATAGATTCTGTGTAGTTACTTTGATAGGATTATCCAATGTGTCATGCAACTCCTAGAAACAGGTGTTTGTAACTCTTTGAAGAGTTACAATGGGCCAGAGTTTATATGCCGGGAATTTCCCACACCAGTCAGTTGAACTGAAGAAGCTGCTCGGATGAGTAGTGAAACGTCTTCATTGATTACTCAGCAAGTCCGGTTGTTTTTAGATTTACCTATACTAGATATACCATGACCTGGATGAATGAAAATCTTCATAGTCTTTTTCCGAAGAGTTCCACAGAATAAATCCCACACCTATACATTCTACTACAGCTCCATAAAATACATAGTTGCCCCTAGTATCAACAAAACCTTCTTTCTTTTTATAGTTTTTATTTTTAAGTTTTTTAGGGAAAGGGGGTGCAAGGGAGTTAAAACAACAAACAAAACATCCCCAAGGAATTTCAGGCCCAACAGGGGCCAGTACAAAAAACAAAATCTTCAGATAGATTAAGGTAATTACCTCCCACCAAATTTTACTGTGGCTAACAGGCAAGCACCCTCTATGAAGAGCTGCAAGTCACGAGTGATGTTAGCAGTTAATCTCAGCAGTGATCAGATATTAAATTGCATAGCTATATATCCAAGTCATCAAGACCTATATAATGCCATGTCAAGGATATAAAGAAGTGAGCTGCTACTGTGTACTGCTACTATGCTACTCTGTAAAGTGCATGTTTGGAAACGTATAACCAATCAAATCCCTTGTGGCACAGATTGATTTCATGTCTAATAATGATTTACAGGGACTAACAGTCTCCAAACAGTTTCATAACAACTCACATTTCCTGAAAGAGAATAAAACGGAGTTGATGGAGGTACTTTAAGTGAAAGGGTCCATCTGCTATCAAAGCCTTTGACAAAGCTCGTGCATAACGAGTGAAACGCTCGTCAGGCGCTTTCTCTCTCTTTTTAAACTGATTAGGCAGGGGTAATTGCTGTGGCGGAAGGGTGGGAGTGGTTGGGTACTGCGCCCCTATGGGTAGAACTGAGCAGTTAATCTCAGGCAGGACGAAGCAATTTTTTGCAAATGATATGCGCAAGTGATAGCGGCCATTAAGGGAGTGGTGTGGGTTGAATAAGGGGTTGGATCTCAAGATGTTCGCAAGGCCTTTTCATCTAGCGGTTTGAGTCAAACTGCACAGGGCTTCTTAGACTTAAAAGGTAACCCAGTTTTCTGATCTCTGCTCTGATCTAACCACTAAATCTATACATAAGTTTGGTGGTCCTGTTCATACATATATTTTTGGTGCTCTACCCATAACCATATCGCCAACCCAGCACTGTTTAACAGAAGGATTTACCAATTGAGGTTAAGTTATTTATGTAGAATCCTACATAATCCGTCCATCAGCTAGCGACCTTGAGTCGATTTAGCTTCCTCTCCTAATCATTATCTTAACCTTGTTGATTTCTGGGCATATTTTCAATTATTTATGATTAAAGGTCACTGACAAACCCCTGACTTTGAAAGTGGGGAGATGCAACTGTATAGGTCATTCTTTTCTTTGATTTAATCATTTGTTTTATTAGGCTTCTGGTGCAGTAAGTTCATGTTTATATTTAGTATACAAAATACAGCATTTCTAGCATTATTTTATTTTAGACTGTAATTCCCCTTAAAACTTTACCCCCAAAATGAATATTTAAGCAAAAGATAGTTTATATCATATTAAAGTGACATATTAAAGAATCTTACCAAACTGGAAAATATATTTAAGTAAATATTTTACATCTCTTGCCTTAAACCAACGTTTCATGATGGTCTCTGTGCTGCCTCAGAGATCACCTAACCAAAAATACTACAAATCTAACAGGAAGTGTGGAAGCAAAAGACACCACACCTAACATGTATGGTTTGTTTGTGTGCACCGTGAATCATACGATCCCAGGGGGGCGGCCCTTGTTTTTTAAAATAGCAATTTTCTATTTAGGATTATCCAATGGCACAAACTACTAAAAAAAGTACATTATTATGAAAATGGTTTATTTACATGAAGCAGAGTTTTACACGAGTTGTTTTATGTAATATCTTTTTATAGAGACCTACATTGTTCAGGGGGGTATAGTTTTCCTTTAAAACAGAAGCCAAATGTCTATAAAAATTAGGCACAAACAAGCACCATATAAACACAAACATTCCCCAGCTCTTTAACATGCCCATTATAGAAGTTAATTAAATCTTAACTTGATTGTATTGGTTATTTTAGCATAATGTATGAACTGCAGTTCATTCTTGCTCTCCTGCAGTTACAGACAGAAAATGTCCCTTGGTGCATAAGTACACTGAGAAATGTGCCCACAATACAATGCAGAGCAAAGGAAATCTGTCAGCCAAAATCCCTAAAGTTTGGAGGTGCCTTTGGTTGTTACAACAATAGCACCCCTGAAATTAAAACACAACACAGAAATTACACATTTAAAATTCAGATACAGGATCTGTTATCCAGAATGCTTGGAACGTGGGGTTTTCCGAATAAGGGGTCTTTCTGTAATTTGGATCTCCATATCTAACACTAAAGGATTGTTTTGCCAACAATATGAATTCATGGAGCTCAGTTAGAATCAATCATTTTTAAAAATTAGATTTTTTTTGTTTAAATGGGCTCAATTGCAGCTGGCCTACCTATAATTTTGAGTTTTATGGATAATGGGTTTCCAGAGACAGGCATAGGATCTATTATGCTGAATGCTTGAAACCTGGGGTTTTCCAGTAAGGTATGGAGATCCAAATTAAGGAAAGATCTCTTAAGTCTACTAAAAATAATTTAAACATTAAATAAACCCTATAGGATTGTTTTGCCACCTATTAGGATTAGCTATAACTTATTTAGTATCAAGTACAAGGTACTGTACTATTTTACTATTACAGAGAAATAGCAAATTGTTTTTAAAATTTAAATTGTTTGTTTAAAATGGAGTGTATGGGATATGTCTTCCCATAATTCAAAGCTTTCTTGATAAAGGGTTTCCAGATAAGAGATCCTACTTTTCCATCTCTATTTCATCAGTATCATACCCACCGCCAAGTTAACATTTAGTAGGAGCAGCCCAGTTCGCCAAGGTAAAAGCATTAAAATGATTGTTATACTGCCCTTTAAACATAAGTATTCTATAAAATTTTGGTACTAGCCAAAAAAAAGTTTCTATGTTTGTTTCTTTCTGTACAAATCCTCTGCCACTCACAACAGCACTTCTCATAATTAAACATTGGCGAGATAAAATCTCATAAACACAGATGCCAGCACTCAGAATTCTTCCTGCACAAATAAGTCATTATCCCACAGCACCTAGAATAGTACTTCCCAATGCTCTTCACACCAGCAGGCTTTTAGCATGACCTGGAAATAGGATGGCCATCTTTTTAGTGTCAGATAGTGTCATCTTTTTAGATGACATTGGGGGGGCAGTCAGTGACATGGGGGAGGGCCAGAGCGATGTCGGGGCGGGCAAGTGACATCGGGGGTCCGGCCGATTGGCTATTCGCCATGTCATTAAAGTCAATGTCCTGTACGGATTATGAAATCCAGACCAGCACTTTTCACCTGAACAGCCCTTCCAAAAACCGGCCTTTCTGGGTGAAATTTCGGGCAGGTGGCAACCCTACCTGGAAATCACTAATAGAGCAGCCTGCAGCACTCTAGCTAGAGTTTTGGACCTTTAAATGGGAGCTATTTTCAATTTAAACATGAAAAGAAAGTTTTTTTGTTTGTTTTTTTTACTAAAATATCCATACCTGTTATTAAAAGGTACTTCAAAATCTCAGCTGTCAATCATATATTGTCAGACCCACCTCTATGCCTAAGGCATAGAGATTGTAAACAAAATACTATGGCACAACTGATGCAGTCTATTTAGTATTAGGTGTTTATTAGCTCAAAAAACAAGTGGTAACGTTTCGGCCCTCTACAGGACCCTTTGTTAAGCCTAATGGTGTAATACTTATGAAAAACATAAATAATTAAACGGGATTGGACCCCACCTCTCACCCCGCCCCTGCATATCAAAGTTCAAAGTCTGTTTTTCATTAACCCAAAGTTCATAGTGATGAAGTCCGAAACCTTTTTTTTTTTTTTACTAAAACATCCATACCAGTTGTAAAAGGTATTTCACAATCTTAGCTGTCAAATTATATATTGCCAGACCTGCCTCAGGCACAGAGATGGGGCAGGTAATTACTTAAAGGAGAAGGAAAGGTTAAAACTAAGTAAGCTTTATCAGAAAGGTCCACCTCAATACACCAGTAAACCCTCAAAGTAGTGCTGCTCTGTCAAAATAAACACTGCATTTCTTCCCTTCTATTGTGTACACATGGGCTTCTGTATCAGACTTCCTGCCTTCAAAACTCTTTGCCCCGGGGGCGTGAGCATGCTCAGTTTGCTCCTCCCCACCCACCTCTGTTGTAATCTGAGCCCAGAGCTATAAGTGAGCAGGGAAAGACTCGGGCAGGAAGTGATGTCACGCCAAGCTAATACTGCAACTGCTATCCTAAACAAACAGAGAGCTTCTCAAGCTTTTTACTCAGGTAGGGTAAAACATTCTACAGAATAAACATAGCATTCTAGCTGCACTATTGCAGCTAATCTATTGGCAATAAAATGCCTCTATAGCTTTCCTTCTTCTTTAAACTTCCATTCTGCACGTCCTAGATATTACTTGACTCCTCACATTTCCCCTCCCTTTTTACCACCTAACTATGTAGTCAGTGCATGGGCATGTTCATCAAGTGTTCCATTCTAGCACTGCCAGGCTGGTACCACTTTAGACTTGTCAACTCTGTATTTTTCACTAGTAAGTCATATTTATACCAATTGAAGGCATGATCTGGGCAGAAGAGGGAGTGGAGATACCAGCCCTAGTACAGATGATTCATAGCCTAATGTATTTTTGAGTTAAAAACCACCAATTTTCATAGTGTCCAACTGTTCCCATGTCAATGGGAAGTGGCATGGCATGGAGTTAAGTCACCTCTCTACCAGTGTATTTGAGTATCGAGGTCCAATGAATATTAGATACAATATATGTTGTAGGACAGTAAGGTGTATATATGCCATCAGCCTTAGGAAAACGAAAGTTGGCGCTTTCAAAACACCTATGCTTTATTTATCCTTATAGTTTAATCCTCCACGTAAATTCAGACAAATCAGGCTCCATTGATTGTTCTGCTCCAACTTCGATCAACAGGAAAGGCCCCGCCCACCTAGTAGCAGCAGTAAAGATTAGTACCATCTACGTGCCTAGAAAAAACAGCTGTAAATTCTGTTATATATACTTGTAGCTGTCACATTCACTTTTAAATAAATGTTAAATAAATGTACCTGCAGAAGCTACCAGCAGAGCGCAGACAGCAGATAGCCTGCTTGTACTCTCTGGCAACCGACATCCCTTTATTTATGCAAATAAAATAACAGAATTTACAATCAGGCTGTGAAGTTGCACTTTACAGATAGCTGTAAACAGGGATGCTTCCCAAGAACTAAGGCTTTATTATTATATTCACATCACACAGTGAGGTATTCTGGGATTTTTTTGAGAGATAAAAATATTATCACAAATAAATCAGTTCACGCATAATCTGCAGCAAGTAGTTACTTTTATTTATTTAATTTATAAAGACTGGTGGGATCAGGGCTTAAATGAAGGGTGGGCCCCTGGCAATGCAGAAAGAGTGGGGCTACCTATTCCACTGAATATACATAAATTAATATAACATAAATGAAGGTTTCCCAACAAGGGACAGGGCTACTAATGAACCCATCAGATTTTAGGCCCAGGGGCTTTTGTTTTTCCCTTTTTCACGCAGCAATATCTGGGTCAGCACCCCTAGTCAAGAAATGCAACGTCTGGCGACACTTAAGGAAAACTGAACACCCGAACAATGTAAGTCTCTATAAAAACATATTGCATAAAAAAGCTCACGTGTAAAACACTGCTTCATGTAAGTAAACCGGTTTATAAGAATATATTTTTTTAGTAGTATGTGCCATTGGTAATTCCTAACTATAATACTGCCATTTTAAAAGTTAAGGGCGGCCTCTGTGATTGTACGATTCACGGTGCAAACAAACAAACCAAACATGTTCACATGAGCCAATTAACATACAAAGTTCTGTCTTTTGCTTCCACGCTTCTTCCAGTTACAGTTAGAGCTGCACTATTTCTGGTCAGGTGATCTCTGAGGCAGCACACAGACCATCACATAAAGGGGGCTCAAGGGAAAAGCAATATTTACTTAAATATATATTCCAGTTTGATTAGATTATTTAATATGCCACTTAAGATCATATAAAATATTTGTTGCTTAAAGGAAAACAGTATACTCCCAAAATGAATACTTAAGCAACAGATAGTTTACATCATATTAAGTGGCATATTTAAGAATCTTCCCAAACTCTACAATATATTTGAGTAAATCTTGCCCTTTTACATCTCTTGCCTTGAGCCACCATTTCGTGATGGTCTGTGTGCTGCCTCAGAGATCACCTGACCAGAAATACTGCAGCTCTAACTGTAACAGGAAGAAGTGTGGAAGCAAAAGACAGAACTCTGTCTGTTAATTGACTCATGTGACAAGTATAGTTTGTCTGGTATGTTTGTGTGCACAGTTAATCATACCATCCCAGGGGGCGGCCCTTATTTTTTTTTAAAAATGGCAATTTTCTATTTATGATTACCCAATGGCACATACGACTATATATTCATATTATTATGAAAATGGTTTATTTACATAAAGCACGGTTTTACATATGAGCTGTTTTATGCAATATCCTTTTATAGAGACCTACATTGTTTGGGGAGTATAGTTTTCCTTTAAGTATTCCTTTTGGGGTATAGTTTTCCTTTAAAAGTGCCTTGCACTGGTACTGTAGGAGGACGGCCCTTAGCTGTGCCCCCTCCCCCAAAGATTTCTGATGGCAGCCTCCAAACACTGTTGCATTACAACTCAACATTTTCACAGGTGCCTTTGGAAAACAAACCATACAGGGATCTAGTATCTAGAATACTTGGCATACAAATAAGGCATACCTCCCAATTGTTCCTTTTACAGAGGGACAGTCCCTCTCTTAACAGCTCAACCTGCAGTCCCTCATTTGTACTGTAAAGTCCCTATTTTCTCTGCACTGAACAGCCAGAAAAAGAAACAAAGTTTCTCACTTAATTGGCATTTAGCAGAGAGCCCAGAACAGGTGTAAAAAACATACTTTGTAACAATTTTGAGACACAAAAAAAAACAGTTTAGATAAGGAGAATTATTTTCAAACTTTCATAACCTGCCAAATTTTGTAAAATGAACATGGTAATTAGGGGGTGTGGCCACAGAAATGGGCATGGTCGAAAAGATGTCACTGCGCTACGTGCAAAAAAAAAATGTCTCTTTTTACTTCCAAAATGTTAGAAGGTATGATAAGGAGTCTTTCAGGAAAAAAAAATTTATACACCCTAATAGGTTTATTTTGCCACCAATATAGATTTATGCAGCCACCAAATACAAGGTATGTATTATTATTACAGAGAAAAGGAAATTAAAAAAAATAATAAACTGCTTTAAATGGACTCTATGGGAAATGGCATGTCTAGATTTTGAAGCCTGGAGCTGCATAATAAATCCCATACCTGTACTAAAAATATCAAATAATAGTTACACAATATAATATTGCTCTTTGTACTTTAATCTGTACCCCATAGGCCCCTGTGATGCTGGAGTCCCAGTGAAAACAATCTCTCTGCCCTAACCTAAACAACGGCAGCCGTAGGCTGAGATCAGCCTCACAATACCCTGAGACCTCCCCCTGCATATTTTATAAGGCAGTACAGGAATGAAACCGGTTACCCAGAATGCTCATGATCTGGAGTTTTACGGATAATGGATCTTTCTGTTATTTGGATCTTCATACCTTAAGTCTACTAGAAAAGAATGTAAGCATTAAATAAACCCAATAGGCTGGTTCTACTTCCAATAAGGATTCATTATATCTTAGTTTGGATCAAGTACAAGGTACTGTTTTATTATGATAGAGAAAAAGGAAATCATTTTGTAAAAATTTTGATTTTTTGATTATAATGGAGTCTATGGGAAACAGACTTTACATAATTTGGGGCTTTCTGGATAACGGGTTTCCAGATAGTAGAAATCAAACCTGTACTGCCACCCACGGATGTTTATTGGCTCCTGATAAAACTGCCCACAGTGTGTGTGTGTGTGATAGGGACTTTACATTGTGGCGGGGACTGTTGTGACTGATATACAATCTCTTGAAAGTGCTGAGGAGTATATCCACACTATATAAATAAAGACTAAGAATATTGTTTCTCCTGCCACCCAGAAGTGCATGTCTCTAATCCCAGACAAAAACAGATCACACTGTAATTTATGGCTTTTGTACAATAGCCTGCTAATACTATTGACCCAGTATCAGCTTCAAGTTATTTTGCTTTCCTATTAGACACATTGGAGATTTATTGGGCCTAAGTCTACAGCATTCTCATAGTAAAGCGCCAAGCCATTCTGTAAGAGCATCTTACAACTACTAAAAACCAAATCTGAAAATACTAAGTAAACACGTTGAAATTATGTACAAGTCAATGGCAAATGGTCCCTTTAGCAATAGGAACATGTTTTTTACCTTCAGTGTTCTCAATAGTTTCCGTCTGTTTGGAATTTATCGGATTTTAGAACGAAAACCAGAGCAATTATTGCAGCTGCAATTCGATAAAGTCAAGTTTTGGGGTGTCGATTTGAAAAAGTTGCACGATTTTGTCATTACTTCTTCTCGCACTGAAGTTTTATGGTAAATTAAGGGGATTCTGGTTTGGGTGTTTGGGCAATTTTTTCTGTTTCTAATTATAGTGAGACAAAGTCGAGTTTTAGTAAATACCCCCTATTTAATGCTTCCATACGTAAAACTTTTCAAATCAGGTTTAAAGAAAACCATTACATTTACATAACATTAGAAGGGAATCTGGAGAGATTTGCTACATGCAATAGAAGGCTGCTACTAGGAAAAACATCTATTATCATGTACATGTGGTACTGCTTTGTGAGGAATGTATTTTAGAGGCAGAATGAAGAGCTTTGGAAGAGCAAAAACATGAAAAATACCCCTTAGGCTGATTGGCACTCCTAAAACTGATGACTGGAAAAATTTTCTTATAAATTGACTTAAAACAAATGCTGAGTGGGGCCCTCTTCATTCCAAGGCTTTTCCCTTACTGCAGACATCTTTACTTAATTGTGATTTATTTGGTGAAAATTCTGTAGCAAACATTTTAAAGGAGATTAAAATTCGCTATAAGAGAACTTACTGAAAGAGTAAACAACCAGAACACACAAATATATATGTACCATATATCAATATGCTTTAGCTGTCAGAGGCAATAGGAAGCAGTATATGTATACATGACATAAATGTACGAGCAGTAGGGATGTACCGAGTCCACTATTTTGGATTCGGCTGAACCCCCGAATCCTTTGCAAAAGATTCGGCCGAGTACCGAACCGAAACCTAATTTGCATATGCAAATTAGGAGTGGGAAGGGAAAACATTTTTACTTCCTTGTTTTGGTTTATCAGATTCGGTTCGGTCAGGTGGAAAAATTCGGCCGATTCTTGCTGATAAAGTCTGGTTGAATCCTGAACTGAATTCTGGATTTGGTTCATCCCTAACAAAAAGAGCAACACAACCTCACCCAGGTCTATTGGACATGGCCCTGGCCCTGTAGGGTTTACATGTAAAAAATATGTACAATGAAAAAAGTCCATAATGCATTACAAAATAGCTGGGTAGGAGACAAATGCAGCATGAAGCGAAACAAACATACAAAGTGTACAAAATACACAGGGGATTTCTCCCTATATACTAAAACACTCACACAGACCAATCAATAAGGAAGATCAATTTGCTTGCATAGGCTTTCCAGAATTGCAAGCCTTAGTTAATTTGCCGGAGCAAAGGCTATTTGCATCCAAAACCAGTGAGACTGTGAAAAATCTGACAATGTAGTTCAGAGACTGAATGGGATATTGGAAATAACTTCAATGACCAAGGACTCATTTCATAGGTCAAGTGTTGATAGATGGTCAGGTGTGTGTAAAACATATAGGAATGAGAATGTAGCAAGAAGCTGATTTGTTTTACTGTATTCTTCCACAGACAGTTGAATATCAAGAACAATATTATAGAATACTTAAAACGATCTACACATGCACCTATACCAACATTGAACACAACTCTCCCTAAATACTCTGTTTATATTCCTCTTAATAATGGAATGTTCCTTATTAAAATCATTCTATATTTTAACCTTACATGTAGACAGTGGAGCATTAAAGGGGAAGGAAAGCTATCAAAGCAGTTTATTGCCAATAGATTAGCTACACCAGTGCAAGCTAGAATGTTCTATTTATTCAGTAGAATGCTTTACCATACCTGAGTAAACAGCTCTAGAAACTGTTTGTTTACGATAGCAGCTGCCATATTAACTTTGTGTGATATCACTTCCTGCCTGAGTCTCTCCCTGCTCACTCATAGCTCTGAGCTCAGATTACAGCAGGGAGGGGAGGAGGGAGGGGAGAAAAAGGGGGGGGGAGAGAGGAGCAAACTGAGCATGCTCAAGCCTTAGCCCTGGAGGTTTATGCTGAAAGCAGGAAGTCTGATACAGAAGCCCATGTGTAGACAATATAAGGAAAGAAATGCTGTGTTTCTTTTGACAGTGGACTCAGAGCAGCATTACTTTGAGGGTTTACTGGTGTATTTATATAGACCTTTCTGATAAAGCTTACTTAATTTTCCCTCTCCTTTAAGATAAGATTACAAGAATAAGGCAAAACAATGACACTGTGAAGCAAGGCAGAATCTGGTCACGCGTGGGATGATTTTCATTTGATTGTATCAGTCAGATTATTCCTTGTTGAGACACACACACATGCAGATGGCACAGACTAAACAGCCCATGGGTCAAACAACTAGATCACCCCTAGTATTTAGTATTTGGAAGATCAGCATTTGTAAATTCTTATTTGGAGGTTTTCCAAAGCAATTCAGCATTGCTTCCGGTAGATTGATTTTCATTGTTGAAAAACTGAATGAAATTTTGTTAAAGTCTGTTAAAATTTCCAACATACATGGTCAGGACAGTCAGAACTGTAAATTTTATGCACTCATTGCTTACCTACCCACAGAAACATTTCAAATTTTCTTTTGACAGTTAGTCTTACAATTCAATCAAGATCAACTGGCAGTACATTCAGAAATAATACACATATCTCCTTTATTTGCTGTTGCTGTAATTACAGTACATCCACCCCAAGTACAGTTCAGAGGCTGGACTATAACACAAATAATAAATTGCACTTAGTGGAAGGGTTGTTAAGTATTTCTGAACACATCTTCCATCTATACCCAGGTCGTTTAAATAAAATTGATGAGGCTATAATAGAAACCACTCCATGTGGATGCTAAAGCATAAGTGTATATACAACAGTGCTATAAGTGATGCCTTTCTGTTGCAAGTAGTGTTGTTGGATGCTTTGACACTACATACACAAGAATCAAATCAGTGTTTGGGAACTGGGGGTTTTACAGCAGTGGGAAACCAAGGATAGATTAAGGCTCATTCTATTCGGTTTTTCTGTTCTGTTTTTCTCAAGGTCGCCTAAACGGCGTCAGACTGGCCGACCAGGATACCAGGAAAACTTTTGTCAGTGGAACCTAATGATTCTAACCATTTGGCCTATTTCATGGTGATTACCTATTTCTTTATGGGAAAAAAGAGGCTTAATAATGGAAGAATAGAGAATAGTAAGTAGATATAAAATACTAGGAGAATGAAGAGGTTTTCTGGTGGGCCCACGGTCCGAGGTTTTATGGTGTGCCCACGGTCCAAGGTTTTATGGTTGGCCCATGGTCTAAGGTTTTATGGTGGGCCCACGGTCCAATGTTTTATGGTTGGCCCATGAACTAAGGTTTTATGGTGGGCCCCTGGAACCCCAGTTCGACACTGCGCCTAATGAATAGAACGTTACCATATTTGCCCATCTAAAGATAAATAGCATATAGGGGTTTGTGTAAACACTGGTTGATTTAAAGTTGGAAAACTATCGTCTTGGATATGGTTCCAGAATGCCCACAGATTTGCTGAAGGCTTGGAGAGATCTTGATTTAACTGGAGAGTAGAGCCTTTCTAAATCAAGAACCACACTGACCCGCAGATATGATCCACAGTATTTTACAGCTAGATCAATCAATATTTGTCTAAAAATAAGTCTACTAAAAAAAAAGAATCATACTTGTGGAAGAAAAAAAAGAGGCATTATAATAACTAGTTATGGATTTTTTCACGACAATTCACTGTTTTGCCTTGTATGGTTTTGGCCACTCATATATTAATCCATAAAAGTACACAGATGAAAAAAAAAATCTCCTTGTTCAGAATAACCCAATTCTTTTTGTTTTACGGGAACATTATGGAAAAAAACTGAAAATAAATCTCTTATAAATAAAGCCAAGTTACCAATTACTGAAATAAAAATTGTTGAGAGATGTATTGGAAAAGTTGCCTGGTGGGTGATTTGATTTCAGTTCATGCAAAATGCTACAATATTTTGG
Source organism: Xenopus petersii (assembly GCA_038501925.1). Lineage (NCBI taxonomy): Eukaryota > Metazoa > Chordata > Amphibia > Anura > Pipidae > Xenopus > Xenopus petersii. The sequence continues at coordinate 175,506,668 of CM076673.1, read as the reverse complement.
CATTTGTTCTCTATTACAAAGCAACAGCTGAAAAGGAACATTTTTTTTTTATTTAAAAGGATAGTCCTTTTATGTATTTTAGGATTTTGGATTTTAGCTAAAATGATAAAACTAACTGCACCCCCTAGCCGTAGACTCAATCCAAGAGATAAGGAGATTCTCATGCCTTAGTAACCACTTTATAAAACCCCCTGTACAAGCAGTGCAGTTTTTCCATTGCATAAGATGGTAGATCTAAAGCAGATGTGCTATATTTGTGCTTTACTTCTATTTCTTAAGTTTTGTAAATGGTCATTATTATTATTAAGAATTATTTATTAAAAAGTCAACAAATAAAAGCTCCCAAAACAATACCCTAAAAGTAGGGATGCACCGAATCCACTATTTTGGATTCGGCTGGACCCCCGAATCCTTCGCGAAAGATTCGGGTGAATAACGAACCGAATCCTAATTTGCATATGCAAATTAGGGGTGGGAAGGAGAAAACATTTTTTACTTCCTTGTTTTGTGACAAAAAGTCATGCAATTTCCCATCCGCCCTTAATTTGCATATGCAAATTAGGATTTGGATTCGGTTCGGCCAGGCAGATGGATTACGCCGAATCCTAATTGTGCTGAAAAAGGCCGAATCCTGTCCGAATCCCGAACCGAATCCTGGATTCGGTGCATCCCTACCTAAAAGCCACAGCAGCCCAGGGTTTATTTTACTATGCAGAATACTTTACCAGTCAGAAACTTTCTATACAATACTGCAGGGATCCCCAACCTTTTGAACCTGTGAGCAACATTCAGAAGTAAAAGGAGTTGGGGAGCAACACTACCATGAAAAATGTTCTTGTGGTGCCAAATAAGTGCTGTGATTGGCCATTTAGTAGCCCCTATGTGGATTGTCAACCGACATTGAGACTCTGTATTGCAGTGAACCTAGTTTTTATGCAACCAAAAGTTTCCTCCAAGCCTGGAATTCAAAAATAAGCATCTTCTTTGAGGCCACTGGGAGCAACATCAAAGGGGTTGGAGAGCAACATGTTGCTCACGAGCTACTGGTTGGGGATCACTGCAATACTGTATGTGCCCCCGACCTCTTTAATTCATTGCAATTTCAGGGAAATATCCTGCAGCACAGCTCTAACAGAAGTATGAATCCTTGCTTCTAAATGTTGCATAATTCTGGCTATCCATCACAGAGCAGCTACTCTCCTTACAGCTGTAGCACAGAAAGCATTGCTTACACAGGAGTAACAATACTCCCTAGCCAAGCTAAACAATTTACTACTTGTTCAGTCTTACGTGCTCTAGACTATATACCCACATAGCCATAAATATGTAGTGGTTTAATCTGCATCATAAAGAATCTCTGAGATTTAGCTCTTGTTATATAGCTACTACATGGAAAAAATGCAGTGTAAAAAAGTGTGTATGACCAGAAGGGTAGGGTCCTGCTACACGGCAAAATGAACAAACCCTTATTCTGACATTCAGAGACCCAACTAACCCTTATTACATAGTAAGTAACATAGTAAGTAAGGTTGAAAAAAGACACGTCCATTGAGTTCAACTTTTTTTTTATTAACTACCTATCTGCCAGTTGATCAAGAGGAAGGCAAAAAAAACCCCATCTGAAGCCTCTCCAATTTGCCTCAGAGGGGGAAAAATTCCTTCCTGACTCAAAAATGGCAATCGGACTAGTCCCTGGATCAACTTGGACTATGAGTTATTTCCCATAACCCTGTATTCTGATATACAGAGACCTAACTCAGGGCTCTGTACTAAATCCCTTGCTTTTCAACTTGTTTATTAATGACCTGGAGGTGGGCATTGAAAGTACTATTTCTATTTTTGCAGATGATACTAAATTGTGCAGAACTATAGGTTCCATGCAGGATGCTGCCACTTTGCAGAGTGATTTGTCTAAACTGGAAAACTGGGCAGCAAACTGGAAAATGAGGTTCAATGTTGATAAATGCAGGTTATGCACTTTGGCAAAAATAATATAAATGCAAGTTATACACTAAATGGCAATGTGTGGGAGTTTCCTTAAATGAGAAGGATCTAGGGTTTTTTGTAGATAACAAGTTGTCTAATTCTGGGCAGTGTCATTCTGTGGCTATTAAAGCAAATAAAGTTCTGTCTTGCATAAAAAAATGGCATTAACTCAAGGGATGAAAACATAATTATGCCTCTGTATAGGTCCCTGGTGAGGCCTCATCTGGAGTATGCAGTGCAGTTATGGACTCCAGTCCTTAAGAGGGATATAAATGAGCTGGAGAGAGTGCAGAGACTAAGTGCAACTAAATTGGTTAGAGGGACGGAAGACTTAAATTATGAGGGTAGACTGCCAAGGTTGGGGTTGTTTTCTCTGTTAAAAAAGGCGCTTGCGAGGGGACATGATTACACTTTACAAGTACATTAGCGGACATTATAGACTAATAGCAGGGGACTTTTTTACCCATAAAGTGGATCACCGTACCAGAGGTCACCCCTTTAGACTAGAAGAAAAGAACTTTCATTTGAAGCAACGTAGGGGGTTCTTCACAGTCAGGACAGTGAGGTTGTGGAATGCACTGCCGGGTGATGTTGTGATGCTGATTCAGTTAATGCCTTTAAGAATGGCTTGGATGATTTTTTGGACAGACATAATATCAAAGGCTATTGTGATACTAAGCTCTATAGTTAGTATAGGTATGGGTTTATAGAATTTAATTAAAAGTAGAGAGGGGTGTGTGTATGGATGCTGGGTTTTCATTTGGAGGGGTTGAACTTCATGGACTTTGTCTTTTTTCAACCCAATTCAACTATGTAACTATGTAACATACCCTTATTCTGACATACAGAAACCTAACATACCCTTATTCTGACATACAGAAACCCAACTAACCCTTATTCTGACATACAGAGACCTAACATACCCTTATTTGACATACAGAGACCTAACAAACCCTTATTCTGAAAATGCAGAGACACAACTAACCCTTATTCTTACTTGCAGAGACACAAATAACCCTTATTCTGACATGCAGAGACCCAAATAACCCTTATTCTGACATTCAGAGACAGAAGTAACCCTTAATCTGACTTGAAGAGACCCAAGTAACCCTTATTCTGACATGCAGAGACACTAGGGATGCACCGAATCCACTATTTTGGATTCGGCTGAACCCCCGAATCCTTTGCGAAAGATTCGGCTGAATACTGAACCAAATCCGAACCCTAATTTGCTTATGCAAATTAGGGGTGGGAAGGGGAAAACATTTTTTACTTCCTTGTTTTGTGACAAAAAGTCATGCAATTCCCCTCCCCGCCCCTAATCTGCATATGCAAATTAGGATTCGGTTCGGCCAGGCAGAAGGATTCGGGCCAAATCCGAATCCTGCTGAAAAAGGCCGAATCCTGTCCGACTCCTGAACTGAATCCTGGATTCGGTGCATCCCTACGACTAACCCTTATTCTGACATGCAGAGACCTAAGTAACCCTTATTCTGACTTGCAGAGACCTAACAAACCCTTATTTTGACATACAGAGACCTAACATACCCTTATTCTGACATTCAGAGACCCAACTATTCCTTATTCTGAAATGCAGAGACACAACTAATCCTTATTCTGACATGAAGAGACCTAACTAACCCTTATTCTAGCTTGCAAAGTCCTAACAAACCCTTATTCTGACATGAAGAGACATAACTAATCCTTATTCTGACATGCAGAGGGATAACTAACCCTTATTCTGGATTGCAGAGTCCTATCAAACTCTTATTCTGACAGGCAGAGACACAACTAACCCTAATTCTGACATGCAGAGACCTAACAACCCCTTATTCTGACATGCAGTGACCCAACTAACCCATATTCTGACATGCAGCGACCTAACTAATTCTTAATCGGACACGCAGAGACTTAACTAACCCTTATTCTGACATGCACAGATGCAGAGCTTCTGTACTATTTGCTCCTCTTGTTCATAGGAAGCCAGACCATACAGTTGAGACAGGACAGCTAATATGCAGATACATGAAAATAATCGGGTGTGAATGTATTTGGGTTTTTCTTTGGAGCTAAACAAATACAGAATTAAAAAGAGAAACAAAATAACTGACAGCTATTCATTAAATCTTCCACTGATCTGGTTGCAAAGAGATATTAATGGGAAGCTCCAGGACACATACGCTGTAATTACAAGTACAATGAATTGCCAGTGTTCCGATGGTTACATTCCCAGGACTGTGCATGGGAAAGGGACAGGTACAGCAAAGCAGAACTGCACAGTCGCCGCATATAGTTCTGCTGAAAACTGCTGAGGCCTCTGCCCTGGGAATCAGCACTGCCAGAGAGAAATGACTCACAGCTCTCTCCCTCCGAAAGGCAGAAATGAAAGGGTTGGAGTCATGGATTGTCGGAAGGAACAGGCAATAGCACAAAAGGGATCATACAATTAAACCAACATGTTATTGGTACAGGTATTGGACCCATTATGCAGAATGCTTGGTACCTGGGGTTTTCCAGATAATGGATCTTTCCGTAATCTTCATACTTTAAAGTCTACTATAAAATCATGTAAACATTAAATAAACCCAATAGGCTGGTTCTGCTTCCAATAAGGATTTATTATATCTTCATGGGGACCAAGTACAAAGTACTGTTGTATTTATACAGAGAGAAAGGAAATCATTTTAAAAATTGTGGATTATTTGGATAAAATGGAGTCTATGGGGTAGATTCATTAACGTGCAAATTTTTGGCAGCCTCAGCTTGCACCAGGTCGCCAGGCGCAAATGCACAACGACTACGCCAATTCACTAATATGCAGAGTTTCGTCCTGGTCGGCGAACACTGGCCACTTTTCGCTAGTGTTACTTCGGCAGTGCGAGCATTTAGCGTTCGCTTGTGCTAGTGATCTTGCGATTAGGTCAATTTGCAAAGGGCGGGTAATTTATGGACGTCTTTATTATAAATGTTGGTGCTAATGCTTGAAGTTACTACTTTTTATTACAAATGTCCAGGGAACCTTAATAAAGACAAGAGAGTTAATTTAGTGCCCTACACATGAGCCCCCTGTAAAATGAATGTTCCATATGTTATGAAATGTCTGGAGAAAACCAGTTACCCAAAAAAAGTTTGTTAGGACTTATGCAGGCAATCCTGCTTCAAAAAAGAAAAAGTCGACATAGAACATAGAATAGAAATGTCACAGTATAAGGCTAATTAGTAATTAATATGGATAATTACTACATGGCAGCAAAGAAACCAGTGCAATTAGCATAAGAATTTAATAATCAGCCCTGTAGTATCAGCTTATATTACAAACAAACCTCATTTTCTGCTTGATATTTTACAACGACCCCTAAGCTTAGCTTCTCAACAGCTGCTCAGAGCCCACTGAGCATATGAGCGTTGCAGACACTTTCCAAGATGGCAACCCCCTGTGACAAGTTTGAAGTCCTGGATCATTGCTGCTATTGACAAGCTGAAACTTAAGGCTGGTGCAATAAGTTCATTAAATAAAACATGGCATTTTTAGCCCTATTCATTTTTAGGGTTTAGTTTTCCTTTAAGGGTGAAAAATCCGTTTAAAGCAAACCTTGGCGTGTTATTAATACTGCCATTCATGAGTATTAGGCACAGTATTATTAGTATATGTAGGTCCGATACAAGTGTTTTAATTTATAAATCATAATCAATTAATTAGAATATCAAGGAAACCCTATATTAATGCAGTATATTTTCAGGTATACTTTATTTTGTATCACAGACGGCTATGGTCAGCGCTGAGAAATATGCTGGCGCTATATAAATACATGTTAATAATAATAATATTGTACATTTGGGAATTTGGGAGGGATGGGTGAGGACAATGGGAGCTGCAACAGCTGGACATGTGATCTTGCTTATCCATCCAGGATCATTATGGTTTCATTCTGGGAGGGTACTAGAAGGATACCAGAAATAAAACCAGTCATGCTGAAACCACAAACAACAAAGAAAGGAAGCCAGGGGCCTGCTGAGATCCTATCACACCCCCAAGGGTGGGGACCCTTAGGGGACTTGCCGAGGTGAATTCTAAACAAATTTTACAAATTCACCCTTGAATTCCCACCCTTGCTGCTCTGCTTCACTCTTCAGTTATATATAATATTCTACAATGTAAATGTGAGAGTGAAATAAAAAATCCCTTTGTTTATAAAGAAGCATTTCCCAGTCTATCTGATTGCAGAGTTTTGAGGCTGGCAGTTGCAGGATGCCAGGCAAGGGTTTGAGAGCAATGTTTGCTGTCAGTTACTCTATGCAATGTAAATGGGGCAGAGGGGGTGTCCCTTCTCTAAGATAAAATAGACATTGCTGCCCCTTTTCTCTGTTACAATAAGTACTGCACATAGGCCAGAGGTGCTCCCTCTAGGTGACAGTATGTATTGAACATTGAAGAGATGCGATCATCTCGCGAACTGACAGTAAGTACATAGGGCAGAGGATATATATATTTTTTTTTGTAAAACAATCATATTCATTTGGTTGGCAGTTTGGTTGATATCGACCATACTTCCTAAAATGTCTATGTCACTACAGGGGTCAGTCTCAATTGAACAACTTGTGAAGCATGGCACCACATGAATGAAATGAAGAGGTGCCACATTTGCCCATTGTATGGCCAGTCACTTGGTATCATTGTGTCTGTCCCACAGGCCAACTGGCCAGAAATCTTGGGAGGCAGGCCTCTTGGTCACTTGTTATATAATCATATTGTTAATGGGGCAGAGCGCTGCTCCTATAATAAGCAACAGTACATGGGGCAGAGCTGCTGTCTTCTCTCAGTTACAGTATGTGAATACCCAAAGTTTATGTTTAGATATCTATAAAATATGACAATATCTCGTGATGTTTTTGTGGGCTATTTATTAATACTGGGCATACAATGGAGGTTATTTAGTAAACATCACATCAGATATTGCCATGTTTTGTAGATATCATACATACATACAGCCCTCCCGTTGTCATTGAGGCTACAAATCCCAACTTCAAAGAGTGCTGTAGGAATACAGAACTGACACCCTTGCAATATACACATCAGTGTGCATTAGTGCATTACTATCAACAGACCACGCATGCAAATAATGTGACTAACCATTCCCATTCAATGTAGTAAGAGAATCCTCCTGCATTTCTATAAAGTACAAACTTCCTGAGTGCAGGCTTTTCTGCCCATTATTAAATACACAAAAGACCTACATTAAAATGTCAATACCACAAGTCAGTGCTCTAGAACAGTGCTGTCCAATTTCTGTGATACAGAGGGCTGGAATTTTTGTGGCCTACATGGTGGAGGGCCAATAATGGAACCCAGTGTTGACCCCCCCCTGTTTTTAAACCACACCCACTTTAAGCCACACCTATGTTACCACAAGACCATACCGACATTAACAATTAAGTTGTAGCACACCAAAAGAACAAAATCGTTGGTGCTCACTGCAGTTGATATCACTCATTACTCATATGTGAAAAAAGTTAAGTCATATAAAGACATACTCTTAAATCTATATGCATCACCCTCCCCTATGGATAACACAGCACACAGGTAAACACCTTAGGTGCCCCTAACTATAATTTTCAAATGCTAACAACTCCCCAGAACAAACCCTACCAGGCACAGGCAGAGTATGGCACAAACAGGGAGTATAGGGCAGGCAGAGTATGGCACACACAGGGAGTATAGCACACAAAGGGAGCATACGGCAGGCAGAGTATGGCACACACAGGGAGCACAGGGCAGGCAGAGTATGGCACACACAGGGAGAATGGTGTAGGCAGAGTATTGCACACACAGGCAGTACAGGGCAGGCAGAGTATGGCACACACAGGGAGTGTAGTGCAGGCAGAGTATGGCACACACAGGGAGCATAGGGCAGGCAGAGTATGGCACACACAGGGAGCATAGGGCAGGCAGAGTATGGCACACACAGGCAGTATAGGGCAGGCAGAGTATGGCACACAGGGAGCATAGGGCAGGCAGAGTATGGCACACACAGGGAGCATAGGGCAGGCAGAGTATGGCACACACAGGGAGCATGGTGTAGGCAGAGTATTGCACACACAGGCAGTATAGGGCAGGCAGAGTATGGCACACACTGGGAGCGTAGGGAAGGCAGAGTATGGTACACAGGGAGCATAGGGCAGGCAGAGTATGGCACAAACAGGGAGTATAGGGCAGGCAGAGTATGGCACAAACAGGGAGTATAGGGCAGGCAGAGTATGGCACACACAGGGAGCATAGGGAAGGCAGAATAGAGCAGGAGACAGGTAAACCTATCAGGACCACTCTAAGATGTGCTACATACAGCGACACAATGCTGGTGCCCCTTCAGCAGTTTGTATGAAGAGTAAACAGGTAAACAATGTGGGCAGTCGCAGTCTAGGTACCAGGTGTGAAAAGTACAAGGATTTAGGGGTGTGAACAATAGAGGTGTTACAAGTGTGAACAATATAGGGGGGATTACGTGTGTGAACAATACAGGGGACTACAGTTTGAATCTGAGTTTTAAACAACGCAGGGGCCAGTTAATGTCTGCAGTGATAAATATTACACATGGTAAGCAGACACAGCAGGAAGACTTTCACATGGGCTGCCAGTTGGGCAGTCCTTCTCTAGATGATGCTCAACTACAACCCACAGTTTAAAATGCTGGAAGTTGTAGTTAAACAGTATGTCGAGGAGTTGTCTATACCTGTCCTACACAGACGCTCCTACCTACAATCACTTGTGCATGGACATGAACCTCGCTATAATAATAAAAACGGAATAGTGACAGGTAAGTTGAACTTTGCTATCTGACACAACTGCCTCCCGTCTATGATACAAATAAGAACAGGCAATTTATCCCTCACCATTTCATGTATGCTTTCTGCAGAGTCTTGTCCCCTGTCTGTTCCTCATGCACTTTCCCTCCAAAGAGCTCACACACTCGACCCACAGCACAAAGCAGAGCTCGGCATGTTCCACACTAACTCCAGGAGCACAGGAGGAGATGACCGAGCTGATAAAAACAGAGCAAGCCATTGTTTGCTGCCCCCCCCCCCCCCCGATAATCTCCCTATGGTACATATGCCCTCACCTTTCCATTCAGCATATGGGACACTTGTAAAAAACAGGACTAGCAGGAGCACCCACTGAAACTTCCAGTCATCACTTGGACTGTGCACAAGGTGGCTGGGAGTCCTGCTGGAGTCCAGCCTGCAACTAGTTCTCAAGAGATGGCTCTTTATGATACAGACAATAATGCCCATTTCTAGGGACTAGATTGTAAGCTCTTGGGACTGATGCAAATAATGACCAATCGCTGGGTAAATGTGTTTTTACTATGTAATGAATGATAATAATACATACTATTCACACAAAGTCAGCCCCAGATATCTCTTGGATCAGTAACAGGTCCCTGCGGCAGAGGGAAACAAACAAGGGCAATGCAACTGATACAAATAGCAGAAAGTGTTCCAAAGGGCTTGCAATCTAATTGAGCAGGGCAGGTTGCAAGTGCCGAGCATACTACACACTGCAGCACATACAACAGAAGCAGAGGTGCATGTATACACACTGACAGGGAAGGCCCAGGGACCCCAGAATTTGCAACCTACAGCACAACATGTGTGTCCTGCCATACAAAACACCTTCTAAAATAGAACTTCCAACACATCCCTCACATGGCCGAGAGATGCCGGGAATTGTTGATAAACAAGAGCTGGAGGGCAGCAGGTTATACACCCTGGAGGGATAGGCAGCTATTTACAAGTGATGCTGTATAGAACAACATGCAGAGGAGGCATGTGCAACCTGCCCCCCCCCCCCAACAGCCTCTGTTGAACTACAACTCTCAGCAATGCCAAGGCAATTGAAGGTATGCTGGAAGCCATTAATTGCACAAAAGCTGGAGGGCCATAGATGGGATATAGGTGGGATATGTGTGCAGTAGAGTAGCACTTATGTAATGACATGGGTCACAGCCAGAAGCCTCCACTTCACTCAGAGATCATCAGATAGATGAGCTCCAGCAGTTGTTCAAGCACAAAGTCAATGGGCACAGACAGTACACCCCAGCAGCTCCCTGTGACTGTGCAAGGAGGATGCAAGTTGTAGTTCAGCAGCTCCCCAGTGTCCTTGCTGTACAACAGAGAGCTATGGGGCCCCAGCCTCCCCCAGCAGCTACTCACCCCACTGCCAGCAAAGTTACTTTCACACAGTCCCCGTTCCTTGTTACACCAAGAGGAGGCAGGAAGTTCTCAGCCCCATGTCTGTCTGCCCCCAGTGCCCCAACTGCACCTCCCGCTGCCTCCATGCCCCGCGACCCCACAGGGGTCTGAATGCCACTTACTTCTCCCTGGCCTGGCTGTCGGACGGTACGCTGTTACTCTTGCCTTTGGCGTACATGCTTGCAGAAAGCTCCGATTGTCACACACACCTGTCAACCGATCACAGCCTTCCACCAGGAACAACCCCGTCACCATGGCGACACCAGCAGCGCCCGCCCCTGATAGGCCCGGTCGGCTCCCAGCCCCACCCTCTCCCCATGGCAACCGACATGATAGGCAGTTCCTTCCACACCCCCAACCTTCTCCCGTGCTCCCTCCTCCTAAGCAGGCTGGGCTGAGAGCAGAGCAGAGCAGAGGGAGAGCGGCTTCCTCCCCTCCTCCTTTCTCTCTGAGCTGGGGGGAGGAGGGGGGATTTGAAACAGTTCTAGAAGGATTTTTAAACAACTGGCTGTTCCTTCTAATGACTGCCACTCCCGCCTCTGCGCCCAGCCAGCCACAAACTGTGGGCTGGATCCGCTTCATTCCAAGGCTAGGGACGCACTAGTCACCAATGTTATTTCTCATTCCTAGGCCAGGGGATCCCTCAGCAATTCCCAGGCACCCTGAATATTACTGTTCCTTGCTTAGGATGACCTTTTCCAAGGCTAGGCTTGTCTACCAGTCTGTAAACTTCATACTTATTGATATTATGAGAGAGAAACAATAAAAATATAGGAAAGCTGCTTTTTATTCCAGAGAAGGCCACAACCTTACAGGGAAAGCCCTGGTAATGTCACTGCACCCTCATTATGCCAATGTACATTGTGTAATATTACTCTAGGATTTCTCTTTATTAGTCCTCGTCAGTGTCGGACTGGGACACCAGGGGCCCACCCAAAAACCTTAGACCAGGGGCCCACCCAAAAACCTTAGACTATGGGCATAATCTCAGTATTATTATTTTCCTCTCCTCATTCAACATCTATTCTCCTAGTCTCTTTTCTTTACATACTATAATCTATTATTCCACCTATTTAACCTAGGGTTGCCACCTGGCTGGTATTTTACCGGCCTGGCCGGTAAAAATAATGGCTGATCCCAATGTTATTAATAGGGAAAAAAGATAAATAGATAGGAAAGCCGGTATTTTTTCCCAGAAAACGCGGCAACCCTAATTTAGCCTCTTTGTTTTTATAGAAATAGGGAATGACCATGAAACAAGCCGAATGTTTAGCCGCATAAGGGCCCTCTGACACCTGGGCCCACCGGGAGTTTTCTTGGTATCCCAGTGGGTCAGTCCAACACTGGTCCTAGTCTATGGGCACCATTACTAATGCCACAGCCATGGGTTTATGCGTAGTATTATCACTATTTGGTAACCCATACAACACTAGAAAACCCCATAACACCTTAATATATTTATGCAGGCAAGTAATGTGATAGCATTTTACAGAGACAACTGGTAAAACTTGCAGTGGTGTCCAGTATGCAGCCCTCTTGTTGTTATTATCAACCAAATGCAAAAGTAGAATGGCTAGCAGCATAGCGGCTACAATACACAACGGTGGAGTACATTGAAATTGAATTTTTTTCCAGAAAAGGCGGCCCAAATTATTTCTGGTAGTTGATTATACTCACAGACAAATAGGTTTTGTTTCAATCATCAAATATCTACGGTTACTTCCAAAAATCCTCCTTTGGACAATAAAGAATAGCATGTGCCTTTAATAAAGGAAAGTATTGCACTTACAATGTTCCACTTTAAAATTGCAATTAAAATCAAAAGGTTCCCCCGCAGTGTATACTGAGATATCTTCAGCGTTACTCAATCCCTACTGCTCATGTCCTTGTTCTGCTTCCGCACTCGTCATATCGTTTTGCCCACATGTAATGTATCATTGAACCTCGTACCTAGGGATGGGCGGATTTTTTCGCCTCGTTTCGCCAAAAAAATGACGCCCATAGACTTGTATGGCGGCGTGCGTCCAAAAAAAAGACGCGCGACAAAATTTTTTGACGCCCATAGACTTTAATGGGCGTCTGCGACATTTCGCCGTTGGCGAATATTTGGCGAAACGAAACGGGTCAAATTCGCCCATCCCTACGAGTCGTACCAGTACCTACACTAGGGTGGGCATTGACAAAATTGGCATTATAATGAAATATAAAAATTTAAATATTAGTTCACACAGTAAAAGCATCAAATGGCAAATTCACAATTGCCCGAACGCCTCTTCTTTTTAAGGCACCCAATGGCAAAATGTTTTTTTATCAAAAAAGTTGGAGTAAAATGACTTTGACAGTTCAACTCCATCTTCCTGAATTTGATGTTATTAACTCCAGCACAATGGCATTAATAACTCACAAATGCGTACATATATATTGTCTTAACATTAACTCTAGATTTAGTATGGAGAAATGTAGAACTCCAAAATGATTAAAGTGGCATTCCTGAAGTGTACAATAACAGCATATTCATGAAAAAGATAAAGGCTTTTCTGACTAACTTTTTAAACTCTAGGGGGCAGATTTATCAAAATGTGAGATTAAAGTTTACCACCCAAAAACTCACCTATGTTCTAATCATTCCTATGGGAGTTTTTGGGGCTCGTACAGACAAGCATTTTTAGCTGCGCTCCCCTGCATTCCGGTTTCATGCGTTCAGCCATGCCGGGGAGCGCAGGAGAATACACACTGAATTCTTTTGAACACAGACGCATGTAAGTGTCGAACGCAGAAAAAATGCTGCGTCCCAACCTGCGTTCTGCGCTTACATGCGTCTGTGTGAGTACAACCCCATTGAAAAGAATTCAGTGCGTCTACTCCTGCGCTCCCCCGCAGGTGAACGCATGAAACCAGAACGCAGGGGAGCGCAGCTAAAAACGCTCGTCTGTAAGAGCCCTTAGAATCACATTTATCAACGGACTTCACCATTTGATAAATATGCTTTTAAAAATCACATATGAATAAATAGAAAATGAGTGAGTTTTATTGTGGTGAGTTCTAAATTCACAAGTTGATAAATCTGCCCCAACTTTAAGTGTACACTGAATAGCATGGCATCTGCATGTCAGTGCACTTGTGTGTGATATTAGCACTGAAATCCACCATGTGCTGTCACTGACACACAATGCTTTTCACTGCACACTTATGTCAGGGTGGAGGGAAGCCGATATGCACTTTCTTGCATGGTCAGGGCCCCCCAGTCACAAGCTCCTCCACATGTCAAACCTTTAGAAGAGCTTACAGTCTAAAGGATTCAGAAAATGGATTTCAGTTTCCGGAAACACTAACAATTTTTTGTCATAAAGAAATTTTGGCATAATGTGTGATAAGAAAAAATAAAACTGACATTAATGTTTATGAATTTGTCAGACAATTTTTTTTGTAGTAAATAATAATTTTTCTAAACATATCTCAATTTAAAGTGGACTAAAGCCAGTTAGGCATTGAGGCTTGGTAAAGTCTGTATTCCATCTAGTTATTTTTACTGGTGGAATGAGGCGTTAAATAGTGTAAAGAATGGAGTATTGTTTTACAATGTTATAATGGTCATTAGACTGTTATTATGCTACATTTTATAATTGCACATTTTGTGTGCAAAATAACTGCAATTTTAGTAGGGCTCTTACACACTGGCTGTTTTTTCTGCAGGATCACAGGAGTAGACAAGCACTCACTGAAGGGGGCTGCACTCACACAGATGCATGTATGCGCCGAACGCAGGTGAAATGCAACATGCTGCCACCTGCGAGCCCTTACAATGTAGACTGGAACACACGGCAAAGCATGCAGTATAGCTGAGTGGCAAAAGCATAACTTTACATGCACAGGAAAATAAGAAAAGGTCAGTGGGAAGTGTCCTTGGCTGGGGCCAGAGAGATACAGGGTCACTTTAAAGTAACAGCAGACCTAAAACAAAGATTTCATTGGTGGGCCCCACTTCCCCAAGATATTTCTGATGGAACATCCCTCATGCATGTGAATATCAACATATGAAGGCAGGGAAGGCAAAAGAAAACAATGTCAAATGTGATGTCTAGGTGCCTGGGCCAATGGCCATGGTAGCAGATTAATGACAAAATGGAGATACTGCATACTTCCCAACTTTTGAAAAATGCAAAGAGTTCTGCCACACTACATGCGGCAAAATGTTTTCCGTGTCTATTTTACAACATTTGGCAGGTTATGAAGGTTTGAACACATTTCTGGGAGTTTTAGGGCCATGTTTTATGTGTTATAACTGTTTTGCGAATGAAGTTGAAATTGCCCTTTAAGCTGTGAGTCTCAGTTTCCCCAAGAGACTTGCTTTTCTTAAATAGTTACAATTGCTTATCTTAAATGGTTACAGATGTATCTAAGTGCAGAGGCTGGGTGTTCTGGTCTCTGTCAAACCCCTCTTATTTTAATTAAGTTTCAGAAACTTTGTATCTTTTTCTGGCATCAGTGCAGGAGATCAAAGAGAAACTTGGAACTTGGGACTTTTTTAATAAAAAGCCGGGTGTTGTGGACTGAGCTGTCAAAATCGGGACTGTACTGCAGAAAATGAAGAGGGGCCAATTAACTCTGTCAAATGTTATACCAGTTGTAGGGTTTGCTGGTTGGACCTGGGCACATGTCCATTTTGCTCAGTTATTAAAATGGGCTGCTTCTGGAGTGCAATCCTACCCTGCCATGGCTAGTGCTGTATTTATATTTATAAGCTTATTTACTAAGGAAAATGGAGCAAATCATATATTGATTTGACTATAAAAGGCCTTTCTCTCTCCAGCTCACAGTCTTGGCAATTGAAGGTTTTTGTGGGTGTTTAAGAGAAAACCATCAACCACATGTAGTAATTATATCGCTGCTCCCTTATTGAAATATGTGGATAGCCAATTGCACTAATCCACCCAATCTGTCTGTGACCCAGTTATCTGACTCCATCTATAAGAGAGTCTGTCTGTGCAGTTTAGTGCTGACCGTGACCCCCCACATATACACAGAATTGGGGCTATGGTGAGTCTAATGGAACAGCCAAATGTTTTGTGTTAAGGGCCAACATAGGCACATATAATCATAAAGCTGGGTCACAAATTTATAGAAATGACCTGTCAAGGCTCACAAGAACGTACAATCTAAAAAAAAAAAGCTATATTAAATTCGCACATAGCATAATTTGTTCACGCAAAGTAGTTTTTCCGCTACCAACTTTCATTACATTCCCCCGATAGCCTATTACTAATGGGATGTAGAAAGGCAGTGTTGCACACAGGGAGAGAAGAGTTAAACTGAAAAAGGAAACAATACTTCTGGGTTATAAAAAGAAACCAGCCTGTCAGTCTGCAAAAGGAGAGTTGCACAGCTCATAAAGATGCAAGTCAGACCTACACCTTTCCCCCAATACACATTTCACTAGCCTACATTACATACCAGAGGGGGGGGGGCAATTACATACCAGAGGGGGGGGCAGTAAGCAAAGAGATACCACACCCACCCGCTGTACAAACATACAATTTAACTGCCTCCAGCTCATACCATGTACTGCCTCCCCCACTCATCTGCTTAACCCTTGCATGGCAGCAGGCTTGCAGCAAACATTTTTCTATTGCTAGTTGAATCTTAAAAAAGTCATTTTTATTGCCATTTCTACAGGGATGCCTTCATGCTGGCAGAAATGTCAAACACGCAGCTAAGGATGCCACCTCAGACATTTAGCACTGGAAAACTTGCGTGGCTAATTACCAGTTATTTAAGATACAGGCTGCAGACTCTCTGCACAGCCATACAGTGGACATTTAAATTAATTGTTACTTAACCCTTCAGCTTGTAGCTTTTATATGCTTTAGATTTAACCCTGCACACCTAAACCCTAGCTGCAGCTCTCCAGTTAAGCTATAACGTCCCCTGTTTGTGAGATGCTGGGAGTTTTTTAACAGAGCTGGAGAACCTCAGGTTGGATATTCATAATATTAAAAAACAGTATAATAATAATTAAATAGTGAAATACTGTATGTAACCTGTGCTTTTCAAAAGCAAGGCCATAGTCTTACCAAGGTGCCCGGCCTAAGGTTTGAAATTCTGGGTAACTGCCCTATTTCTATTTCTTTATGAGCTGTGCAACTCTCCGCCCTAAAGCCAGAACTTATTGGATTGTTATTTATTATTAATAACATTTATTTATATAGTGCCAGCATATTTTGCAGCGCTGTAAAGTAAATGTGTTTACACAACTAAATCACATTAATTACATACATAGAACAAATGGAGTTACATACATCACAACCAAAACCAGGTACAAAAGGTGAGGAAGGCCCTGTGCAAAAGAGCTTACAATCTAAGGTATGTATGTTTATTTTCATTTATAAAGTGCTATAATGCACAAAGCACTGTACAGCAGAATGATGCATTAACAACAAACTGCAGTCGATATAATAATAAATATAAATAAATAAAAAGTGCAGTAACACTGATGATTATTTAAAGAGACAAGCGGAAAGAGGACCCTTCCCCTGTAGAGCTTACAATCTTCAATAAATATTACCTTTTTTTGAATTCCAAATATCAAAAAGCATCACAATCAATGTGTTCTTTTTTCCATATTACATGGCTTTTAAATTTGTGCATTGATTTTCAACTTTGCAAGTCCCCTTAGGGTCCCCACTACCCCAGTGATAGGATCTCAGCAGGTCGCTGGCTTCCTTTCTTTGTTGTGTGCAGTTCGGCTTCACTGCTTTTATTTCTGATCTTCCAGCAGCCCTCTCTCAACACTAACCACAATGCTCTGGGAAAGGAGGGGTGATTAAGCAGGTTACAGGAATCTCAAAAATTATTGGGAACCCTTTTCCCAGGAGTACTGCAGGGGCTGAGAAAGACAAGGACATTCTGAAGGTAGGGCAGAAAGGGCATTTGTCCTGGGCGCCTATCTTCATAGGAGCCTCTTCAGAACAAATGCTACTAGTACTAAAATCACAAATGGCATATAAACAGTGTAAAAATTGCTATATATTTTTACTTTATGTCCAGCCATTCTCTACTGCTGTTATTCAACTGCAGCTCCAAGATTTTGGTTGTCGGAGAGATGATGTGAGTTGTAGTTGAACAGCAGCTGGATATCCCTGAGCTACACTGAACCCCCCCCCCAAGACTGGGGCCACTGCTTTAACCCAATGCCTGGAGCCCCATTATTACTGATTCTGGCCCTGGATAAAAAAGGCACATCCAGTAAGCAGCACTGGCAGTTTGGATTTTGGATGCTTTGTCTCTGATGAATGTGTAATTAATTGATGGGGCAGAACATATGTACATTCATCCAATTAGCAAGGCTGGACCATATGTGGTCAAAACTCAAAGAGAGAAAACCTACGCTGTAAAATGTTATAGCCTTCCTCATTTTATGAAACGTGCCTGGCCTTTGGCTTTGCTCACGAGTATTATGTTGCATGACCAATCATTAGAAGTCTATATCTTTTGGTATCATTTTATTCGAACATAGAATTTAACAGTCATAATGGATTACCTGCCCGACCGAGTTTACAATCTTAATTGCTGATGCCTGAGGGACAGTGAAATTTAGTGATCTGCCAAATTCTCAGGCAGATGACACAAGAGTCAATCCAGGCTTTCCTGAAAAGAGATGAATGGTGATGATCTCACAATGGAGACTTTATAATGAACTGATATAGAACCTGCAACCCTTTTTTTTGCATAGAATACACAATGACATGAAATACTGACACACAACACTCATTCAAGATATCCATATTATATTTTATATACACTGGCTTCAATCAGAGAACTTTAGGGAAATGGTACACATACCGTACTATTCCAAAAATATAATGGTACATGCTCAATCCCTGCCTGTTCAGTCAGCCTGAAAGCATTGGAGCTTACACTTCAGGTGCTTATAGGTGGGTGGTCTGGTGACCACACTGAAAAAGGCAGAGGAAAAAATGTGGAAATGAGGCTACGTCCACAGTTAAGCAGTAGCAACAAAGCTTTGATGTAAATGGACATTGTCTGGGTATTCTATGTTGAGACATTAGGAGATTGGAGAAGATTTATAGGCATTTGCAATAAAGCTTGTGCTTCCATTTGTACACAACTGTGGCAGAAAAAGGACATGCCATAATTGTCTATAGGAAGCAAATCTTCAGATTCCAGTTGCTAATTCTCAGCTTGCTTGAAAATGAATAAAAAAAGAAATGCCATGTTATTGTGCTTCAAGGAACAGTAACACAAAAACATGAAAGTCTATTAAAGTAATGATAATATAATGCACTGTTGTGCCGCACTGGTAAAACTGGTGTGTTTGCTTCTACTCTACTCTAACTCTACAATAGTTTATATAAAGATGCTGATTTGTAGCCATGGGGGCAGCCATTCAAAACTGAAAAGGGAGATTAGGCACAGGATACACAGCAGATAACAGATACTCTTTGTAGTATACAATTGGATTTGTCAGAACTTATCTGTTATCTATTATGTGTCCTATGCTTGAATGGCTGCCCCCATGGCTACACAGAAGCTTGTTTATAACATAAACTATAGTTGTATTTCAGAAGCCATCACACCATTTATTCCAGTGCAGGGCAACAGTACATGCTATTGCCATTCTTTTAAAACACTTTAATTTTTTTGATGTTACTGTTCCTTTAACCCAAATACATATTGATAAATTGTTTTTAACATTAATGCTTTCTAGAAAATTGTGCCAAATCTTCAAAAGTGCAAACTAAGCAGAATTTATGTGCAGAGACTGCAATCTCCCCAAATGTGAGTGATTTTACCATACCCACACCACCATTTAAAGGAAAATTCAACCCTAAACATAGAAAAAAACCCTACCCCCTACGCTACATAGACCCCTCTCCCCCCAGCCTAAGTGTTACCCCAGGCAAATGCCCCTAACGTTTTACTCACCCCTCGGTGCAGATGCAGACACCAGAGTTCATGGGCGCCATCTTCTTCTCTTTGGAAATCTTTAGCATGAGACCGACATGTCGGTGCATGCGCAGTCTGAGCAATTTTCTGTTTCACGACAATTGCACATGCACCGAAAACTCATGAAAATTGCTGACGCGCTGGTCTCATTCCACATTCCAAGACTGCTGAAGTGGCTGAAGATGGCTCCCATGAACTCCGCTGCCTCCATCTGCACTGATGGGTAAGTAGAACGTTAGGGGCATTTGCCCGGGTCTAACACTTAGGCTGGGGGGAGGAGGGAGGGGGGTCTATGTAGGGTAGGGTTTTTTTAAGTTTAGGGTTGAATTCTCCTTTAAGTATAAGCTAACAGAGTTGTAGAGTCTACCTTTTAGGGTTCTTGTTTGTCCAGTAGGACAAGCACAGTCTAGCTCACTGCCACCATTTTAAGGGTTAAATTCCCCCCTATAAATCTCTGAAAAGCCAAAGAGGTTGGATTAAGTGTAACTAAAAAGCTGTCTTCCCAATAAAACAAAACCTACAGATTTGCTAATTTCTGAATGAGCACAGGTGCATATTGAAGGAGATATTTTGTGTGAAAAACAAGAATGTACCAGTGTGTTATACTATACAATTTAGATATAGGAGGATTTTATTTCAGGTAGTATTTTAGGTTGATTAACTGAATATTTCTGCAAAAACCCTACTAATCCCACCCATCTCTTTCCACTGCAGCTAGACTGACCTGATAGGGAACTGAAGTTTGTCTTTGCTTGTGACTGCAGGGCTGTTATTGGCTATTCTCCTCCTACTGTCCTTTTGCCAGGGACTGTTAGGACACGCTCATCCCCTTATTTGAACATGGACAGGGACCGTAGCAGATCTATAGGGAGCTCCAATTAGTCCAATTAGACTGAAACTGTAGCTGTTCATTTACTTGTTTATGTGCTTGTGACTGTCCATCTTGTTTCAGACTGTCATGAATTCACTGTGGGTTAAATAGCATATTGGCACTGTCCAGTGAACCAACCATTCCTTGTACTTTAACTGAGAGCTACAAGGTATCCAGGGGAGGTGAAATTAATAGAATAAATGCAGCTTTTGGGTTATACCAAAGTATATTTATATTTAGCTGTAAATGGGAAATGGGAAAGAGTTATTATTATGAATTGGTATCCTTCACATTACAAGCATAAATTGTTTGAGTCCTTTTTAAAAAAGAGAAACCCCTTGTTCAAACAAAGAACATGGCCATCTTGCCATTTAAATTAAGACTCCGCAGGAATGGTGCTTTTCAGAAGGACCAGCAGGAGAAGCAGCACAGAAAGAAACATGACAGATATTACTGGTAGACTGGAAGTGTGTGTGTTAGTACTGGTGATAAACTGAAAGGTGTCTCAATTGAAAAGGGCAATGGGAGAACGATCGATTGCCAATGTTTCACCACATAGAGAATTTCCAGCTGGTAAACTCCCAGGTCAGGCAATAATTGATTGAACGCTGGATATCGTTCCAGCAGAAAAACAAAAACATTTGCTCTATGTGCCATTGCCCTTTAAAGTCAGATTGATGGAAAATGTCTGTATGGACAGGAAGTGATGCAGAGATAAGTCTTGTTTTTAAATTCAGAATTAATAAAGGGTAAAGGTTGGTGAGGCCCCCAAACAAGCAGATCCATGTCTATATTGGTAACCTACATGCTTATGGATAATCCATTGGGGCCTATGGAGACTCATCAGATAAGGACTGCAGAAAAATACCAATGTGCTCCTGTCTAACGGGATTTCCGGACCCATCCAGATAACCTGATGATTTTTGGCCGGATATCAGTTGGACAGGCCAGTTAGTGGGCTCCATACATGGGAAGATGATCTGCCGAGTTGGTCTGAAATTGGCTGAATTGGAAGCTTAAAGGGATACTGTCATGGGAAAAAAACATTTTTTCAAAATGAATCAGTTAATAGTGCTGCTCCAGCAGAATTCTGCACTGAAATCCATTTCTCAAAAGAGCAAACAGATTTTTTTATATTCAATTTTGAAATCTGACATGGGGCTAGACATTTTGTCAATTTCCCAGCTGCCCCTGGTCATGTGACTTGTGCCTGCACAAGGAGAGAAATGCTTTCTGGCAGGCTGTTGTTTTTCCTTCTGAATGTAACTGAATGTGTCTCAGTGGGACATGGGTTTTTACTATTGAGTGCTGCTCTTAGATCTACCAGGCAGCTGTTATCTTGTGTTAGGGAGCTGTTATCTGGTTACCTTCCCATTGTTCTTTTGTTTGGCTGCTGGGGGGAAAAGGGAGGGGGTGATCTCACTCCAACTTGCAGTACAGCAGTAAAGAGTGATTGAAGTTTATCAGAGCACAAGTCACATGACCTGAGGCAGCTGGGAAATTGACAGTATGTCTAGCCCCATGTCAGATTTCAAAATTGAAAATAAAAAAATCTGTTTGCTCTTTTGAGAAATGGATTTCAGTGCAGAATTTTGCTAGCAGCACTATTAAATGATTGATTTTGAAAAATGTTTTTTTTTCCCATGACAGTATCCCGTTAAATCTGCCCATATATGGTCACCTTAAAGGAGACATATAGGATATGTGAAAAACAAATAAACTAATTTTGTAGACAATAACAAACAATACATAGTGCTGGTTTTACTTGGACTAAGTCACCCCCTATCTCTTATTTAACACTTAACAAAGTGTGTCTGTAAATAATTTTACCTCTATATTTCAAGTACTTGTTTTAATATTTTGAGAACACACTGCCTTCAGGACTGAAAAAGTACACAGATAAGCCACAATTCCAATAGTCATAATTCCAACTGTTACAGATTTACACCTGATGCACCATGAATGAATCATGTTCAATTACAGATATATGTAAAATGATTACTGTTTATGGCACCCAGAATATCTGGTTCATTTTCCAGATTTTTCATAAATCATTACAAATGATCATTACTGGAACCAAAGAACCAAAGGCTCAACTTCATGAACAATCTAACTTTCTGTGTATGGTTAAAAAAAGAAATATAAAATTTGTTTAACATTACCAATGTTGTCAGCAAGGAAGGTAACAGCCTGCTGATGTAGAATATATGAGATTTTTTTATATTTAATTTTGAAATGTGACATTGGGCTAGACATATTGTTAGTTTTTGTTAGTTTCTCAGGTGCCCTCAGCCATGTGACTTGTGCTCTGATAAACTCCAGTCACTTGGTACGGCATTGCTGCAAGTTATGATATCACCCAACACCAATATTACAACTAAAACAATACATTTGTTGGTCCAGGAATAACATTTTATATGACAGAGTGAATTATTTGTAAGGTAAACAGTTTTGTTTCCCGTGATGGAGAAGATTAAATGTGGGCAAAAGATGTCTCATCTGCCATCGTCCTAACAGATACATCAAATTCAAAGTCATTTCAATTCACTTCATTGGGTATCCTTGGCTTTTGTCTTGGCTCAATGTCATGTGTGCCACAGGCTTTGACAACTTTGACACTATAGCTGCATACTGGCTACTATACTTCTGTCAGGAGCTGAAGCAATATGATTAATGTACATTTTTGAAATATATTGTACAAAAAGTAGGAAGTAGCTTGACTAGAGATAATTATATTGTTTTATTTGAGACCTACAGGTGATACAATTTCAAATGATTCCTCTGCACGGACATGAAACTGCATCTTGTGTCATTTTTTTTCTTCACAAATACATGGTGCCAAGTGGCAGTCTAATCCATTCATTAATGGTTTCCAAATGGAGTGATGAATGTCATTTATTTGGCAATGCCTGGGTACAAAGAAACCTGCCAAAATCCAGCAGCAACATTAAGCAATAAACATTAATTGTATTCATGCTGGTGGTGGGAGGATATAGCTCGGTGCTGGATGGACTTTTTCTCAGGCTGAAATGTTTTTCTTAATTATTTAAGATCAACACAGTTCCTGACAGTATCATTTTTCTTTCATTTCAGCCTTCAACCTTACAAAGTACTTCAATAATTGCTGCTACAACTACTTTCCTATTTACCACACTGACTGCAAAAAAAAAAAAAGACAATGATGGTTTTGTCCCATAATGTGATTTTTGTCTCCATCTAAATGCTGAGAATATCTGCAATCAATCGCCTGTGGTTACGGTGCATGGGTTAGATAATCACCTAAAATGTGCTACACACAAAACGTATTCCTACTCAGAGGTAGAAGACAATAATTAGGGGGATTTCACAAAAGAGTTGGTCAGTACACAGTATCAGTCAGCAAACTGTAAAAATGTCATAAACACAACAAATTTACGGAAGATATCTTATAAATTTACGGGTTTGCTGTTACACTTCCACATTTTAAAAAGTGTTGTATATACAGTAAAACGGTCATTAATTGCACTATAAAAATGTCTTTTACGTGCCAAAAATGTTTCTCAATACAGACCAAGACAAATTAACCAATCAACATTTTTCCCCAACATTTTTGTTATGGCAGAGACATGTTGGTGGAAAAGGTGTCTGTAAAAATGGAATTGGTATGACTAATTCTCAAAAAGGTTGTACATATGCCACAAAAATAGTCATGGAAACTTTTTAACAACATCATTTAAAATTTTTTTGGTACAGGCGGAAAAAGTCTGTGAATAAGTCAATGCAAATACAATCTTTCTATACAGGTATAGGATCCATTATCCCAAAAAAAACCCGTTATCCAGAAAGCTCCGAATTACAGAAAGGCTCCCATAGAGTCCTTTTTATCCAAATAATCCATATTTTAAAAAATGATTTCCTTTTTCTCTGTAATAGTAAAACAGTACCTTGTAAATGATCCAAACTAAGTTATAATTAATCCTTATTTGAAGGAGAACCAGCCTTTTGGGTTTATTTAATGTTTACATGATTTTCTAGTAGACTGAAGATGTGAAGATCCAAAATACAGAAAGATCCGTTATTCAGGAAGCGCCAGGTCCCAAGCATTCTGGATAACAGGTACCATACCTGTACAACATTTTTACAACAATTTCCATTACCGGATTTTTGTGAATCCTCCCCCCCCCCACAAGTGATTTCAGCAAAGAATTTTTTTCAAAAAAGGTGCTGGAACAAAATATGAAGTAAACACTACATTACCTTTATTCTTGCCATATATCGCCAGATTCAATTAGATAGCATGGCCAACTTCACCACAATGGTCATGTCAGCTCAGGGGTCAGATTTGACCATTATACAAAATGTATCTGCTGATGTACTAGAGAGGTCATTTACCACCACAATGTGCAGTGACCAAATGCAATATCGAGTGAGTATTTGTTTTTTTTACCAATAATGCAGCTTCTTTGCATGATTCCAGCATTATTGGGGTCATCAGTCACTGCAGTTTGGATCGTTCAAGCTGTAAGCGCAACCAAAATGAATGTAGGCATTTATGGCCAATTGGGTACAGTGATGGAGTAGTAGGTAGGGTGACCAGCCATTGAGTTCTACATGATTTTGACAGATTTTAGCTGGAGTATTTTTTTAGCAGCTTCAGAGCGTAATAAATCTCGAAAAATTTGAGGTTTTCTTTTCCTCTAGAAACTCGACCAGAAAAATGTCAGGTCCCTTAGAATAAGATTTGAGGTCTTCTAGACTAATGCACTCAACCCATTATCAATATACTAAGGACATTTAGAGGGTTATTATCTGAATTTTTCTGATTTTTTACATAGAAAAAGTCAGACCAAATTAGAATTCACAGATTTACACTTATTTATCAATAAAAAAAACAAAAAAATCGCATCAACAAAATCTGCAACTTCTTTTGATTGTTGCATGAAAACCGTAACTTTTTGCAGATTGTCGTGCGAAAAATCCGAATTTTTCAGATTTCAGATTTTCATTTCATTTTTGTGAAATTGGCGGAAAAGCCAGAATTGCTCGGATTATCATACGAAACCCAGCATAGACCATGATATCTTGCAAATAGAACCTCTATCATTGATTTCTACAGGATGAAGATGGAGTCATTTCAGGATTCTGACCTTTTTCAGCTTGGGGGTAAAATAAATCTTGAAAAATTCTAGTTTTTTTTTCCACTAAAAGTTTGGATTTTATGGTAAAAAAAAACCTTAATTATTTTGAGTTTTTAGCTTTCAGACAAGCTGGCCAAAATATATTGCAATATATGGACAAACTATCCCTGTTTAGTTTAAAGGGGAGGGCATTTTAGTACCTTTTTGCACAAACTGTCTTGATGTCCTTAATATATAGATAATTGATATTGAGAATATTGATAAGACCTTTTGTCTTTGTCTAAATTATGTTTGTGGTCACAACTCCCTCGCCTAAATGTTTAAAATTAATTTGTGAGCACAATTTTCCCTTTTTATGCTATAGTTTCTCTTCTAGATACACCTTGGAATCTAGCCCAAAGGCCAGTTGGGTTAAGATCTGAGGTTCACGCTGATCCTAGATATTTTTAGAGTTCTGGTTAAATGCCTGATTCAAGAATTAACTATACTCATTAAGATTTACCTGTCTATGTTTTGCAATAGTAACTGACACACTCCCTTGCATTGGAAGTCATATGTTTGCACATGGACATTTTATAATCAACTGAATATATATTAAATGAGCTCACAGTGTTCTCATCATTTCTTTTCTGTAAAGCATATTGTGCAGCAGGGTTTACAGTAGATTTTATTGGGTCTTTAGGTTATGAGGTTTGTAAAACTGTCAGTGTTGATTTAAAGCGAATCAATGAGGATTACTTATAGAGTTACATTATCAAAGATGACTTTTCTGGAGAATAAATGTTCTTTCTCTCAGGAAGTAATTTGACATTCTAATATCCTCAGCTCATTGTCTGGCTTGTATGCATAAACCATTAAACAGGGTCAAAGTGGTGTGCCCCGTCCATGCCAATTAGTTTGCTCCAAGTGTGGTGCAACTGAGGATAATGCACATGTCCGCGGGTTCTGCCTAACAACCAAAAACATTGGGCGGGATTTATGTGAATGATGTGTAATCTCTGTAAAGCATTGTGGAGCATGTCAATGCTAATCAAAGGATAATAAAAAGCTAGAGAAGGTTGACCTTTGGTTATTCAGGAGGAAAACCCTATCTGAGATGGAGGGATTACCTACACCAGAGATATTCAACTTGTAACTCCAGTTTACAACAGCTGTAGTGCTACTGGCTGCACACCCCTGGTGTATATATCTAGGATCTGCTAGGGGCATGCCCATAATTGGATATTCCTTTACATATGTATCTACGTCAGTCTACATCCACATGATCATATTCTCCCCAAAAATAAAAAGTTAATCACTTGGGTGAGCTCACCAAATGGTATCAATGAAAAAGTATCAGTGAGAATTTTAAGTATTTTCAGCTTGGTGGATAGGTTGCAAGACAATATGAATTTCCTCTGCATTCTCTTCAGTTGTAATTGCCTGGACCGGACTGATCACTTGATTATTGCTTGAAATGCTCAGAATCAGCCTGTGTGCCAGTGCCCCGTGGAAGCTTTCTTATGTTGCCAAATACAGTATCTATCCTGGAGGTATCCACATTTAATAAACATAAAATACCTAAAATGACATATACAAATGGCAAACTGAGTATTTGTTTATTTTCAAATACAAATATTTAGGTACAGGTATGGGACCTGTTATCCAGCATGGTCAGGACCTGGGGTTTTCCGGATAAAGGATCTTTCCGTAATTTGGATCTACATACCTTAAATCTACTAGATAATCACGTAAACATTAAATAAATCCAATAGGCTGCTTTTGCTTCCAATAAGGATTCATTATATAATCGTTTAGATCAAGTACAAGGTTCTTTTTAATTATTATTATAGAGAACAAGAAAATCATTTTTAAAAATTTGGATTATTTATATAAAACGGAGTCTATGGGAGACGACCTTTCTGTAATTCGGAGCTTTCTGGATAACGGGTTTCCGGATAACAGATCTCAAACCTGTACAAACATTAATCTGGATTGAAAATATATTTACCAATAATCAGTATATGATACACACCTTTATAAATCTAACCAAATGCTGCAGGTACATTTAGGTAAGGCTTGAATTTTCACTAATATTTAATCTTACAAAAATGACCAATTTACTTATTTTTTAACAAAGCTGTTAAAATGTCTACATTTTTTCTATAATTCCAACTTCTGTTTACAATATGTTTTAAATGTTTTACCTAGCAACGTCAGAAAGTGCACCGTTACCAGTGGTATATCAACACTACCTGAGGCCCCTAGGCTACACTTTGTACAGGGGCCCACCGCCCCCGACCCTGTCGATGATATACACGGCCAAGATGCATGGGAAATTTTCTCCAATACACTATTTCAAACCTCCCAAATGGCTGCGTTATTGCGAAATGACTGATACTAAGGGGGTTATTTATCAAAGTCTGAATTCATCTCAATATTATCTGCTACAAATTCCGTTTTTTATGCTTATTTATTAATATATTTTCCCAGAAAAATCAGATTTTCTCGATTTTTTATGATTTTTCACCCGAACACTCAGATCAAAAAATCATTGGGACTTCTCCAATTGACTTATAAGCAACCTCGACAGGTCTGAGATGACGGATTTTCTGATTCGGACTTTTCCATCCTCGGGGTTTAATAAATTCCGAGAAATTTGTGATTTTTTAAAAGTACGATTTTAGAAAAAAAAAATCAAAATTTTTTTCGTGATTTTTGCATTCGGAGTTTAGTAAATAACCCCCCTAATATACAGGCCATTTCCCACCTTAACATTCTTTACTACAATATTTTATGCCAAGGGCCATTAGGACTGGTGGTGTCAAGCAGTTTCCATTGAGGTAAATTGGTAAGGTGGAAAGTGCAGGTTGAATGCAGGGAATATGCAGCTTGTTGCTTTAGCCTAAGACAACTGCAACCTTTTTACCCATGAGCCACATTCAGATGTAAAAATGAGTTGGGGAGCAACACAAACATTAAAAATGTCCCTGGTGGTGCCAAATAATGGCTATGAGTGGGTATTTGGTAGCCCCTATTTGGACTGGCAGCCTACAGCAGGATCTGTTTGGCATTACACATGGTTTTTATGCAACCAAAACTTGCCTTTAAACCAGGAAAATAAGCATCTGCTTTGAGGCCACTAAGAGCAACATCCAAGGGGTTGGTGAGCAACATGTTGCTCGTGAGCCATTGGTTGGGGATCACTGGCTTAAGAGTTTTTTCATCCTAGCTGATGTGTGACATCATTTACTGAAAACTTTTTTGCAACCTTTTTCAGCAATTGTGCTGCAAAATTTCTAGTAGTTGTTTATTAGAGCGCAAGTTGCATGACTGAGGGCACCTGGGAAACATACAACATGTCTAGCCCCATGTCAGATTTCAAAATGAAATATAAAAAAAAAATCTGTTTGTTCTTTTGGAAAAACACGTTTCAGAATTCTGCTAGAGCAGCGCTATTAACTGATTTGTGAAAAAAATGATTTTCCTGTGACAGGATCCCTTTAAGTTGAGGATATCAAAAATAAATCATTCCATCTACAAATAACAGTAAAAGAGAAACTATTTGCAAAACAGATTTTATATAATCCTCTACAGTGTTCTATATTCCTGATGACAGTTCCCCTTTAAACAGGGACCTTGCTCAGGAAATGACTGCCTCACAGTACAAGCAATTTAGAAGCCACAGCTGACAACAATCAAGCAAGCATGTTTTCTAGGGAATAATGCCAGTCCTCAAAGACACTCTCTGAAAGGCTTTTTAGTCAGTTTTCTTTGGGCATCATTGACAGTTCCAAGGCACACTAGCAATGTACATATTAATCTTTCATGAAACAAACTATTAGAACACTGTCCAAATCATACCAATGGAAAAATAAAGCAGTTCCTAAGGAAGGAGGAAATCTATACACAGCAGAATGCTAGAGATGTAATACTTCTTGGTATCCTTGATCTGCATATTAACTAAATAATACTCATGGAAAGAACACTGGCAACCTATGGCAAATGAAGTTGCACTCAAAAGGACTAGGGATGTAGCGAACGTCGGAAAAAAAGTTCGCGAACATATTCGCGAACTTGCGCAAAAATGCGAGCGGTTCGCGAACGGTTCGCGAACCCCATAGACTTCAATGGGAAGGCGAACTTTAACATCTAAAAAAGACATTTCTGTCCAGAAAAATGATTTTAAAGTTGTTTAAAGGGTGCAACGACCTGGACAGTGGCATGCCAGAGGGGGATCAAGGGCAAAAATGTATCTGAAAAATCTGCCTGTGTGTGCTTGGAAGAGATAGTGTAGGGGGAGAGCTGTTAGTGATTTCAGGGACAGATGATAGTAAGTTTGCTGGCTAGTAATCTGCTTGATACTGCTCTGTATTGGAACAAAAAAATAAATAAAAGCAGTCCTTACAAGGACTACTGTTATTGCAGCAGTCAGCAGATGAGATCAGAAGCAGGACAGCTGCCCACTGCAGCTACATACAGAGCACTGCAGTAGAAGGTAGATTACTAGCCAGCAAAGCTACCTAAGCTTAAATGTCCCTCAAACCCCTGCAGACTTCTGTCCCTCCAATAACAGAGCAGTATCAAAACGATTACTAGCCAGCAAACTTTCAACTGTCCCTGAAATCACTAACAGGCAGCAGCTCTCTCCCTACACTATCTCTTCAGCACACACAGGCAGAGTGAAAAAACGCTGCAGGGCTTCGGTTTTTATAGGGAAGGGGAGTGGTCCAGGGGAGAGCTTCCTGATTGGCTGCCATGTACCTGCTGGTCTGGGGTGAGAGGGCAAAAAAAAGCGCCAACAATGGCGAACCCAAAATGGCGAACGTCGCGCGACGTTCGCGAACTTCCGGCGAGCGCGAACACCCGATGTTCGCGCGAACAAGTTCGCCGGCGAACAGTTCGCGCCATCTCTAAAAAGGACCCACTTAAATATACCTTAGGGCAAAGGGTGCATGGTATACTCTTTCTTTCTGCACACAATATAGAAAATAAACTCCATGGTTTACCTTTTCTGATTTTCTATTATAGTTAATTGGTTCTCACATATCAACCACTATATATCAGAAACTCAAAAAGTCACAACGTGTGCCCATATCTAGCAAGCACCAGCAACCTTTTGCTTGGATACAAACTCTTTGGCATTCTCCTGTATCCCAGAGAAGCCACACCATGCTCATACGGACTCCCCAAGATACACAAAGAAGGAGCACCACTAAGGCCCATTGACAACAGCATCAATTCATTGACTTACAGCATCGCAAAATCGCAAAACATCTTAGCCCCGTTGGTAGGCAATACAGTGCATCATATCCAGAATGCTAAAGAGTTTGTAACTAAGATTCATGGGTTAAACTAGAGGCAGAAGAAACAATGGTATCATATGATGTCACTTCATTGTTCACATGTATACATACGACAGAGGCAATTGAGACTGTAAGAAATCGACTGCAGCAAGATAACCCCTCAACAGCAGAACGAAGCTCAGTCCTAACCAATTATGTTTGTTGCTAGATGTGTGCCTTAGCACCACATACTTCAAATACAAGGACCATTTTTATAGACAGAAACATGGCTGTGCAATGAGTTCTCCAGTCTCTCCCATTGTAGCTAACTTGTACATGGAGGTAGTGGAAAGGAGGGCCTTACTTACATTCCAAGGAAGTACACTGAGTCACTGGTTCAGGTATGTAGATGACACTTGGGTTGAAATCAGATCAAATGAAGTGGTGGCCTTTACAGAACACATTAACTCAGTGGAAAATAACATCAAGTTCACAAGGGAAGATGTTCACGAAAACAAACTTGCCTTTTTGGACTGTTTCATATGCATCCAAGAGGGGGGTAATTTTAAAACAGAAGTATACAGGAAACCCACTCATACGGATCTGTTGTTCAACTCCCACCATCCACTGGAACACAAACTGGGAGTCATTAGAACTCTGCACCACTGGGTGGAAAGTGTGACAGCTGATACAGAGTATAAGGACAAGGAGCATAAACATCTCAGAGGACCTTTGAAAGCGTGTGGCTACCCAGACTGGGCCTTTGTCAAAACAGTAGCAACCAAGCCCAACTGGAACACCAAAAGAAATAACTGCCCACAGAAACACAGTAGGTGAAACATAGTCATCCCATATGTAGATAGGGTGTCAGAAAAACTCAAGAGGATTTTAAACAAACACCACGTCCCTATGTTTTTTAAACCTAGAAACACACTGAGACAACACTCAAAGGATCCAGCATCTAAAGAAAAACAAAGGATCCAACACCAAGAAAAACAAAGCAATGTGGTATGCGTAGTCCAGTGTAGTGAAGAATGTACTGACCTATACATTGGGGAGACAAAGCAACTGCTCACCAAGCGAATGGATCAGCATAGGAGGATGAACTCTACAGGGCAAGACTCAGCTGTCTTTCTACACCTAAAAGACAAGGGAAACTACTTTGAAGACAACAATTTTCAAATCTTGGAAAAAGAAGACATGTCAAGGTGGAGAAACCATCCCTGAACAGAGGCGGGGGCCTTCGACACCACCTGTCTGCTGCATACAATGCTGTTCTAACATCTGTACCCTGGTGGTTTCAGAACACATCCATTCATGCAACTCTCACAAATAACACCTGTTTCTAGGAGTTGCATGACACATTGGATAATCCTATCATAGTAACTACAAAACAATCACAACCAATGTGAGTTTCAGATGTCACCTCTCTGAAGAGTTACAATGTGCCATTGTGATTAGATTAATGGAGTTATATGGAGAGTTTATATGGCAATGACTTCCCACACCAGTCAGTTGAACTGAAGAAGCTGCTCTGATGAGCAGTAAAACATCTTTAATGATTACTCAGCAAGTCCAGTTGTTGTAGAATTATTTATACTAGATATACCATGACCTGGATGAATGAAAATCTCCATAGTAATTTTCCTGGAAAGTGTAGATGAAATACAGGTATGGCATCCGTTATCCAGAAAGTTCTGAATTACATGAAGGTCATCTCTCCCATACACTCCAATTTAATGAAATTATTCA
Source organism: Xenopus petersii (assembly GCA_038501925.1). Taxonomy (NCBI): domain Eukaryota; kingdom Metazoa; phylum Chordata; class Amphibia; order Anura; family Pipidae; genus Xenopus; species Xenopus petersii. The sequence goes on along the minus strand of CM076673.1, from coordinate 175,474,467 downwards.
ACATTTTAAAACATATTTCCTTTTTCTTTGTAATAATAAAACAGTACTGTACCTTGTACTTAATCCCAACTATTAATCCTTATTTGAAGCAAAACAAATCTTGTTGGGTTTATTTAATGTTTAAATGATGTTTAGTAGACTTAAAGTATTGAGATCCAAATTATGGAAAGACCCCTTATCTTTAAAATCCCAAGTCCCGAGCATTCTGGATAACAAGTAAGCCTTTGTTAAACTAATGCCATCTTCATTAGTCAACTCTCTTCACCCAAATTAGGCAAAATCTGCATTAGGTCAGGTTTCCCCATGAATAGAACAACTTGTTGAATATTAAGATGAACACCTCAAGGTGTTTAGAGAGTTTTTACTTTTCAAAATTAAATTTTTCAAGCCATGGTCTTATCTTCTCCACTAAGAATAACCTAAGCAGGAAGAATGAGTAAAACTAATTTCTCCATGGTTAGAAGGCTTCCAGTATTAGTAGGGTAGTCATCCAAAGAGTAAGACAGCAGGAATTCAGTGAGCATTCCCCAGGGCCAGAACTACAGGTAGGAAGAGGGACATGCCTCAGTAAATTGGTGGTGGTGGGGAATAAGAGGGGCAGTAATCAGCAGGGGAAGGAGTAAATGGAAAGCAACGGGGGAGCATGCAAACTCATCAACTGAGTTACAGTGGTGTCGACTGATGAAGAAGCAGTATGCCGGTCCAAATATTTATTGATTTACGTAATTATTATAAAATAATTATTAATCTGGACACCAATTCTACTTGACCTGGCTTTGGCATGCCCTTGCCTGTTGTCAGCCACTTGCAATCCATTTGAAAGCTGGTAACTAGAAAACAATCCAGTGCTATCAGGTGGGTATCCTCATGTTTATTTCAATTTCACATGCAAGTGGTCAAGGTACTTGCCTTAGCAATATCCTCCTATAAAGCCAACTCAATCTGATCCATCGTTTGACACCTACAAACAATACTTTCTCTTAAAAAATTGGGTTAATCAAGGTTATGGGAACTGTTCTTTTGGTCTAATGGATCCATTTAATCAAATATGTAGAAATAAATCAATAAGATGGACAATGCTAAAGTCTGCCTCAATGGCTAGTTATCTAATATATACATAGTATATTGATTTAGTGCAGCTTCCACAAAATACATCTCTGAGATGACAGGCTACATTACAGTATATATTTTGGACGGATACCTATTTTATTCGATTCAAGGGAAGAATCAACCTCATTTTCACTGGAGGATATTGACAATTACATTAGAGTGGTTACATAAACCAAAGACTGAAAAGAGAACTCATGATACAGGATAAGATGATCCCAAAGGAAATGGAGGTGTTTCCTGTGCACAGGCAGTTGTTAATGTGTCATTATAACATCATTGCTAAAGACTATAGTAGCAGACAGACTCTACAACCCTCAATGTACAGAGAGACCGAAACAATGACTAATATTTAAATTACTTTCCCTTTAAAAGCAAACTATTTGCAGTATTGCAGCTGATTAAGAAAAGTTCCACATAAATCAAGAATGAGACAAAATATATGTCACACCTATTATAGGAATTGGTAAAGAGATGCCTACAGCAAGCCAGTTATAACAACATAGATACACCACCATTATTCCACTGCTTAGAAAAACCAATTCAGCCTTCAGAGATCTTATCAGTACATGGTATGGAATTTGGATTACCAGTTGTAACGCTTGGATAGTCTGTTTGAAAAGGTTAGTTCCAGAGATGATTAAACATTGCTGGCAACTGACACATGGGTTTTGTTAAAGGGGGTGTTCGCCTTTACGTTAACTTGTTGGTTAAGCAATTGGTTTTCATTTTATAATGAGGTATTTAGCTTTTTATTCAACAGTTTTCAATTTTATATCTGGTTGCTAGAGTCCAAATTACCCTGGCAACTATTTATTGATTGGAATAAGACGCTGGAATATGAATAGGAGAAGCCTGAGTAGAAAGATGAGTCATAGAGGAGTAATAGAAGGCAGCAAGAGAAATACATTTTTAGCCTTACGGAGCATTTCTTTTTTTAGATGGGGTCAGTGACCCCCATTTGAAAGCTGGAAAGGGTCAGAAGAAGAAGGCAAATAAAGAAAAATCTATTTTAAATAAATGACCATTTAAAAAGTTGCTTAGACTTGGCCATTCTATAAGATATTAAATTTAACTTTAAAGGTGATCCAACCCTTTAAACCTGTGCCGGGCCAAGGCACCCTAGGCAACCTGGCCTGCTACAACACCTCCCCTCTAGTGCACACAAGTCAAAGTACATGTGCATGCACAGAAAAGCGCATTTGCTTTCTGACGATCACAGCAATTATGTAAGAGCTGCTGAGTTGGGGGACACAAGGGCCCTACTAGGGAAAGGTAGTAGAAGAGTTACGTGCCTGGAGCCCCTCCACCTATGTGCCCTAGGTACGTGCCTCTTCTGCCTACCCATTGTTCTGGCCCTGATTTAAATTCTTCCCCTGCCAGTGTCAGTGCCATTCTGGAGCCAGACTAGACACTGTGTATCATTTATGAACATAGCCATAAATATGGTGGGCTGCAATGGATGCAAATATTGCATGAGTTGAGCCATAGTTGTGCTAAATGCCATTGTATCCCTACTGCATCATGTGCAATTGCACCTATTAACACCACGGAACCTTGGAGCTACCCCTACCCTAACTGTGCCAATAATTCTAGGGTTCCCGCAGCTTGCTAAAATGTACACATATGTTGTGCATATAGACACCATTCATTAATTTAATGTATCTTTACATTAAGCAACATCATGTCTGTTCTGTTCTGCACAAGTTACCCCTGATTTAGTAAAAATGTTGCTGGGAATGCTGTGGCCAGACAGCAAGTGTACAATGGAAGCTTGTGAAAGGTGGAAATTGGCAATAATGATAGAATGAACACACCATCTAGACAATTATGAAGGGACACTTATGAAAATAAGGCAGCTAATTCCATAATATATCAGTCTCCTAGTGAATAATTATATATATATATATATATATATATATATATATATATATATATATATATATATATATATTTATATATATATATAATAATTATTCACTAGGAGACTGATATATTATGGAATTAGCTGCCTTATTTTCATTTTATATATATATATATATATATATATATATATATATATATATATATATATATATGTTTATGTAACATCTTGTTATTAGTACCTTCCTGTTGGCAAGTAGATCCCCACGACTTGCCTTAAATCAACTCTAACACATTTCTAAAGCAATAGAACATCAAACGGCAAATGTCTTTCCTCTGAGATAACAAACCCAATTTTGAGTGACTTTCCTTATAACTATCTTGTTCTGTAGCTGTTATTAATTTTCTCTTGCTCATTCTTGAACTTTCCCCAGTGCAATAATAGGAGTCTTGTGAACTATTGACATATCCTGCACTGTACAGTCAAGATCAACAGTTCTTTCAGACATGTAAAAAGATTAATTATGCTTAACTCTATTTTATTCTATACATAAGGCACTGGCTTCTGCAGGCACTACTAATACAAAATGGTTAAATTATTATTAGTTAATTATTTATGGGTTATTTTCATTCTTGAATGAAGAATCCTCCAACACAGTTCAATGAAATGCCTAATTTGCATTATTATTATTAACATTAACAAGTGCTAACATATTTTGCAGTGCTGTACACAGATGGGTGTATATTATTTTCATGCAAGTTTCTCATTGTCGTGGTTGAGCATGTTAGTGGAAATGGAATGCTTTTTTCAGAAAATGCAGAAAAAGTACAGTGTCATGCTAAAGCTAATATTTTATTATTTTTTATGTTAATTACAATTGTAAATGCATTTCTGGTTTGTATTGTTGGAAGTTTACAATAAAGCTTTTTGAAAACTCAAAAAAAAAAAAAAGAATCATATTGCTTCATTATACATTTTACACAGGGATTAAGTTTTACCTGCAACTTACTTGCTGCTTTCAAGGTTAAAACGCCCAAACATGGTTGCCCTTTTATTGGCCACCACTGGAATCACCTGACTATAGCTGGGAAGGGTGGGAGCTACAACATGGAGCTGGTCACTGCTCCTGTATAACTATAACAAACAAGGGAAAGTTGTGCTCACCACTAATTTTTAAAACCATAAGGCGGGGGTGCAATGAGGGTGTGACCACAAAATACATACAGACAAATACAAGAGTCCTCTGCACTCAACCCATTATCAATATATTAAGGACATTGAAATATTTTGTGCCATAAGTTTTTTTGGAAAAATCAAATTCGATCTAATGTGCTATTCCTTCGATCCATACAATTCGAATTCCACCAAATATGGACCCATTCGAAAACATACCTATTCGACCAAAAAAAAACCATTGACTTAATTTCGGTTGGTCTTTTTGAATTCGTATTTCGAAGTTTTTTCAATTCGAAATTCGACCCGTAATAAATATGCCCCTAAGTCTGCTCAGAATCATTTAAACATTGAAAGAATTGTTTTGCCACCAATAAAGATTTATGCAGCTTAGTTACTATTAAGTACAAGGTACCTTTTTGATTACTATAGAGAAAAAGAAAATACATTTTAAAAAATGTGAATTATTTGGTCTATAGAAGATGGCCTTCCGTAATTAGGAGCTTTCTGGATTTCTGGAAAGAGATCCCATACCTATATATATATATATATATATATATATATATATATATATATATATATATATATACAAAGACGGTCCGCACTCTCAGGTCTTAAAAAATAAATAAAAATGTTTATTGAAAAAAATTTTATTTATTTTTTAAGACCTGAGAGTGCGGACCTTATTTGTAGATAGATATTCTAAAAATTTTGGACACTGCACCCAGGCATTTCTGTACTTAGTGACGAGAGTGCCGACTCCTTCACAGTTTACTATATATATATTATATATATATATATCAGCACTGCAAAATATGTTGGTGCTATATAAATACATGGTAATAATATATATATTATACCCAGCTAAAAGTTGGAAGAGATCATGCTAAATAAAGATAAAAGCAGGTATGGTCTTTCTCCCCCAAAGATAACACTTTCACTTTTTTCACTTAGTTAGGACTGACGCATGGACACTGCCTTGACGGGGCGCATCAGCTTATGCATACTATATACCAACTTTGTAACTACAAGTGTCTTTTCATTAAAGTTACAGTTCAGTAGTGCAAAAATAGGTTTTCCCAGGGGGATATATACTGGAGTGCTGGGGTTAAATTGTGCAGTATGTATATCAAGGTTTTTTGAAGGGCTGCCAGGTCAAAACTGCCTGCCCAATTTTCCAAATTAGGAAAACCAGACAGGATTTCCTATGATTGATGCAGCGATTGTCCAATCGCCCATCGCCACCTCATGGCCACACCCATTACAACATGAACCCGCCCCCCGCAGCATCACATTTCTGCCCCCCATTGCATCCCGGCCCCATGCCCGGATTCAACCAGGCAAAAAGTTGGCAACCCTACAAAGGGACCAAAACATTGATAATAAATTTCACCTTTTTTTCACCATATCCACTAGCGTGGTGCACTCCTAAGTAAATCCTTACTTACATGCCTTGTGTATGGTAGATATATATATATATATATACATTAACTAATCAACCAAACTGATGGGATACATTTAGAAGGAGCATTTTAAGCTTTCTTATAATAATACACTAATTAAAGCCAAATAAATGCACTAGTTTAGTTGTATTTTAATTCTGTTTCCATGTTTAGTACATGGTTCCCTATGTCCCTTACTATTCATACGTAGTTGTCCTAGAAAGTAATGAAAGAAAATGGCAGAAGACTGATAGCTTTTTATAACTAGATAAAAATATATTTGACCTAGCTTAAAAAAACAGTGCAGACATGCAAGTCATTCATTACGTAAAGCCTCATAGAAAACATTGTTGAGAGTTGGTTTCCTTGGCTACTTGTCCCACTTTTAATCCTTTGTGTAGACAATATGTATTAGACCTCCCAACAGCAGTTGGACAGCATTGTGTGTTTCTAAATGTATTTTTATTAATAGTACGTTTTCCTTGCTATGTTAAAATTAATTTATGGCCAAAATTTAGGGGATTATTTATCAAGGTCCGAATTTATCTCAATATCGGCTGCTACAAACTGATCTAACCCACTCTGGTTTTTAACGCTTATTTATTATTAGATTTTACCGAAAATTTGCTTTGCAGGAAAAGCTCATTTTTTTCCGTGAGTTTTCACACGAAAGCTCCGAAAACACAGTGATATTGCCCAAAACCCCCGACACAACCAAAAATCAATGGGACTGTTCCCATTGACTTTTATGCAACCTCAACATGTTTGAGATGCCGTGTTTTTATATTTGGGCTTTTTAGCCCTCGGGGTTTAATAAATTCCGAAAAATTCGTGATTTTTTTAAAAGTCCAATTTTATAAAAAAAAATCATAAATTTTTCAGATTTCGGGGAATTTCGGGCATTCGGAGCTTAGTAAATAACCCCTGCTGACAATTGTTTTGGCACCTGTTTGTACATAAATACATGTCAACTGACTATGGAGCTCTGATAGCTTTGTTTTCCTGGGCTTCTCAGGGTAAAGTAATGACAATAACTTTCAAAAGTCATACAATGGAAAAAGTCATACAGCAAAGGCAATATTAAAAATGATATAACCCCTGTATAATATTTAGGGGCATATTAATTATGCTGTGTAAAAAACAGCAGGATGATACACCACACATCACCAGGCTTAGACTGCAATTTAGAAGCAATGTAAAATAACGGCATCAAATCTGGAGTTCGCATAGCGCAAAATTACACACACCTTGATCATTTGCAATTTATTTTACATAGCTTTTTACACTGGGTTTTCATTTAATTTGGTTTTACACAGCATAATAAATATGTCCCTTAGGGGCCGATTCACCAAGGGTCGAATATCGAGGGTTAATTAAACCTCGATATTCGACTGGGAATTAAAATCCTTCGACTTCGAATATCGAAGTCGAAGGATTTTAGCGCAAATAGTTTGATCGAACGATCAAAGGAATAATCCTTCAATCGAACGATTAAATCCTTCGAATCGAACGATTCGAAAGATTTTAATCCAACGATCGAAGGATTATCCTTCGACCAAAAAAACTTAGGAAAGCCAATGGGGACCTTCCCCATAGGCTAACATTGACTTCGGTAGCTTTTAGATGGCGAACTAGGGGGTCGAAGTTTTTTCTTAAAGAGACAGTACTTTGACTATCGAATAGTCGAATAGTCGAATAGTCGAACGATTTTTAGTTTGAATCCTTCAATTCGAAGTCAAAGTCGTAGTCGAAGGTCGAACTAGCCCATTCGATGGTCGAAGTAGCCCAAAAAACACTTCGAAATTCGAAAGTTTTTTTACTTCAAAACCTTCACTCAAAGTTAGTGAATCAGCCCCTTAGTGTATGAGTGATGGCAATCATTTAGGGGCAGATTTAGGAAAGTTTGAATGGTAAATTCTAATTCTAATTTTCAAAAAAAGTTGTGTGTCAAAACTCACAAATTCAAATTTAAAAGCACTAACTTGAATGTAAATTTGAATGTGAGATTTATCACACCTCGACCATGGAAACAGTTCTAATTTGAATATTCGACACCTAAAACCTGCCGAGTTAATTGCAGAGGTCTGTTGAACTATTTGAATATGTTAATTGCCTTCCCGACATTCAAGACATTAGATTTAAATTAGTTTCTAATTTCAGGTCGGGACTATTCGATAAAATATTAGACATTCAAGTTTTTTCATAAATAACCTCCCATTAGAGTTGTGCGTACGTTCAAATTTATTAGAGTTAAAAAAAATTCACATAAATTGGAAATTTGACCTTTGATAAATAAACTCCTAGATCTCTGTGAGGGCTAGATTAGTTTTCAGCAGTATTCTTTCTTTGACGTAAAGATCTACCACGTAATTAAGTTACCTTAAAACAGGAGTGGCCACACTGTACTAATGTGAGGTCTACTTTTAGTGATGTTGGCCCATTATGATCTAAATCCATAAAAGCATTGATAGTATTCTATTCCATGGAAAATATGACTTTAATATTGATTTATAAGAGAATGTACATTATTATATTTAACAAACAACTATTTCTTCTGTAACCGTAACATAATAAATATCTGAATGAAAAGCATGAAACAGGAGAGAGATATAGACAAGCTGTTTGTTAACACAGTCTTGAGATCTACTGATCACCAACTAAAGATCTACTGGTAGATTCCAGTCTACCTTTTGGGCATCCCTGCCCTAAAAGCACCTACAGATTTTATTATAGATCAAGAAAACCATTCATATTTGTTCCACCATCACCAGGGAAAAAAACTGGTTAAGTTAAAATGTTTTTTGGAACATTCCCTTCATCATAATACTTTTTTTTTTGTCTTTTCTCCTTGAGAAAATGGTGCTGACTAGAGAAAAGCAAAAGGAGGAACCGGCACACAGGAGTCAAATGCTGACTAGCCCATAGGGTACATTGTTTTAATCTTACATGTAGTCAGAGCCAGCAGTGCAGAGACTTGCAAGCACCAAACAAATACTGCTTTCAACGGTAATTACATTTACAAAATTAACATTGAAATGTTAATGAATAAATACTGGAATGTGTACTCAAACAGGCAACAATCCACCATGAAGCAAACAAAGCTACAAGCTTCATTTTAGTGTTTTGGGGGGCTCCTTAATTGAGAGGTATTTGGGGACTTTGGAGATAACAACTGTGTAACTCTAGGCAGTGTCAATCAGGACTGTGTTGCGTAAAAAACTGCACTAACGCAGGGATGAACTAGACTAGGGATGAAAACATAGGGGCCGATTCATGAAGGGTCGAATATCGAGGGTTAATTAACCCTCGATATTCGACTGGGAACTAAAATCGTTCGACTTCGAATATCGAAGTCGAACGATTTTGCGCAGATCCTTCGATTAAATCCTTCGAATCGAACGATTCGAAGGATTTTAATTCAACGATTGAACGAAAATCCTTCGATCAAAAAATCACAGGCAAGCCTATGGGGACCTTCTCCATAGGCTAACATTGACTTCGGTAGCTTTTAGCTGCCGAAGTAGGGGGTCGAAGTTTTTCTTAAAGGGACAGTACTTCGACTATCGAATGGTCGAATAGTCGAACGATTTTTAATTCTAATCGTTCGAATCGTTTGAATTCGATCGAATTCGATTGAATTTAACCAATTCGATGGTCGAAGTACCCAAAAAATACTTCGAAATTCGAATTTTTTTTTATTCGAACCCTTCACCCGAATTTCGTGAATCGGCCCCATAATGTTGCCTCTTTATAGGCCCCTGATAAGGCATTACCTGGAGTCTGCAGTGCAGTTTTACGCTCCAGTCGTTAAGAAGGAAATACATGAGTTGGAGAGAGTGCAGAGACTAAGTGCAACTAAACTGCTACAAGGAATTAAGCAGTTAAACTATGAAGAAAGACTGTCAAGGTTGGGGTTATTTTTCAAGATTCCAAGATTACTCTTTACAAGTACATTAGAGGCCATTATAGACAGACAGTGGAGGATCTTTTTTTTTTCCCCATAGAAAAGAACAAAAATCCAGCCCTTTAGACTTGAGGAACTGAACTTTCATTCAGTGATGATTCTTCACAGCGAGGACAGTGAGATTGTGGAATGCCCTGTTGTTTGATGTTGTGATGGCTGATTGTATTAATGCCTTTAAGAGTGTTTTGGATGACCCACTATATAAACTCAAACTACATCTCATCCAATGGTGGTAAGGAAAGGTTGATTATGATATCCCTGAATACCCCGCTATGATACTGTAACCCCCTCTTGGCGACCCCCCTGGTGCCAAGGTTGTACATTATTACCAACTTACAGGTCCTGAGTAGGGATGTAGCGAACTGTTCGCCGGCGAACTAGTTCGCGCAAACTTCGACTGTTCGCGTCCGCCGAATGTTCGCGAACGTCGCGCGACGTTCGCCAATTGGTGTTCGCGTTCGATTCGAGGTAAAATTTCATTCGACCATTCGACCGTTCGATCGCTAAAATCGAATGATTTCCATTCGTTCGAACGATTATAAGCATTCGATTGAATTAAAATCATTCGATCGAATAGCTTCGATCGTTCGATTCGAACGAAAATCCTTCGATCGTACGAATAAAATCCTTCGATCGTTCGATCGAACGATTTTATCGAGCGTTCAAAGTTCGCGAACTGTTCGCGAACTGTTCGCTTTTTTGCCGGTGTTCGCGAACGGCGTTCGCGAACACATTAACGGCAGTTCGCTACATCCCTAGTCCTGAGTCCCCTTTGCAAGGTGAAAGGGTACTGGGAATTCTTCTCCGGCAGTGCCGTCACCTAATGGGATCCGGGAATACACCTACGGGTGGCCCCATTAGAAATAACATGCAACACACACTTTGCTTTTATAAAAAAACAACAACTTTATATAAACAAAGTGTAATTTAAAGGGTAAGTAAAAACGCATTTACATCATAAAAATATAACCCACTCCCATGAGAAACTGTGGCAGTCCATTTCCTGGCCCTCCATGCCAGGCCAAGTCCCGCACTATTCATTGGCAGATTAAAGTCTCAGTCCCTTATCCCAAATGAGTACAATAGGTCCCAAGTAGCACTAGCAGCTCTAAATACCTCTTCCTCCGGATTTAGTATTGGCTCCCTCGAGGCAGGCATAAACAAAGCCTGGGTCACTAATGGAATATTGCTGGATCCTCTCTTTTTCCACCCTCCCCTGGCATCACTCACCCTGGGGATTCACTCAGACGGGTAGGCTCACCCGGAGCTGGAGCAGGCATACACAGTGATGAATCCATTCCATGAACATATCCAACTTGTGTTATCCTCCATGACATAGCTCCCAGCACTGTTTATAGTGCAAGCACACTGTTGCTGAATCTGTAGCTGAACTGTAGCTCCCAGCACTGCATATAGCGCGAGCATTTCACATTCAGTTGGGAAAATCCAGAGCTCCCAGGCATGGGGTTGCTACTCCAGCCTCAGAGGCCTTCATGCCTCTACATAGTGGCAGCTGAACTCACTAACTCCTTAGTGAAGTACAATCAGCAGAAATCCTCCAGCAGTACTGGCTGCAAGCACATGGCAAATCTCCTTTTATAGGGCACAGCAGCGACACCTTGTGGCTGCTTTTGAGATCAGCCATGCTGCACCAATCACAAGGGCTCTGCCCCTTTGGAAACCCTGTTTCTACCGTGAGGCTCTGACTGAAAAGGGGAACTTAAGCCTCAGGGTCCGTACAATACCAAAATGATAGATGAAGGAAAACCAATACCTTGTGAACAACATTTCTGCCATAGTTGTGAGATGTGCCTCTTTTAACAACCTTTACCTATAATACTACACATAAAAGTACAATCCAATAACCCAACTGTATTTGCTGTAGGGTAAACTCACAAACATAGAGTGTAGTGCTACACAATCAATCTCACCACTTTTTGTAGCGTCGGGTGCCAGCTGCGACTCTGTCTGCACAGGTCCAGTTCAAATTCCAATACAAACTCCAGCAGCACTCCGGTATAGTGAAAGAAATATATTTGTGCAAATGAAGCAACGTTTCGGGCATAACCAGCCCTTTATCAAGCTTGAAACGTTGCTTCATTTGCACAAATAAATTTCTTTCACTATACCGGAGTGCTGCTGGAGTTTGTATTGCTGTAGGGTAAACTTCCCTTCTATGGCTGCTAAGTAGGGATGCACCGAATCCAGGATTTGGTTCAGGATTCGGCCTTTTTCAGCAGGATTCAGATTCGACCGAATCCTTCTGCCCGGCTAAACCGAATCCTAATTTACATATGCAAATTAGGGGGGGGGGAAATCGAGTGACCTTTTGTCACAAAACAAGGAAGTAAAAAGTGTTTTCCCCTTCCCATCCCTAATTTGCATATGCAAATTAGGGTTCGGGTTCGGTATTTGGCCGAATCTTTCGCGAAGGATTCGGGGGTTCGGCATTCTTTTCACATAGACCCTATATATCTATTTGTGCTTGAGGAAAACAAGAAAAACATGTGAAAATACCTTTGAAATTCAGTTTGGACTTCCTGTTTTCTCTCTAGTTCCTTCATGTCTACTGTCTACTGTCATGTGAACTGGAGATCAAAACTTGCTCTTCCTACTGCAGAAAAAAAAGTACTTTTTCCCCATGGGAATATATCTTTTTACGCAACTCAGTCTCTGCTGGATGTACACATAGCTGCTACAGACTGGCATGCTACAGCTCATCATAAAGGGATTCTGCTGTCAGAATATTAATGGAGAAATGTAATAAAAGTTGCCTGACAAAATTCAGGAGCAAGAAAAGGGGCTTATTTATCAAAGTCAGAATGCCAAAAACTCAAAAATATTGAAGTTTTTTTTACTATAAAACCCGAATTTTTGTGAAAAAAAACCCTCACATTTTTGAGATTTATGAAACCCAGAGGATGGAAAAAGTCCAAATCTGAAAATCTGACATCTCAGACTTACCGAGGTTGTAAATAAGTCAATGGGAGAGGTCCCTGTCCTATTTGGAAGTTTCTGTGGTCTGCGCTGGAATTAGCCCGGAATATTTTGGCAAAAAAGCCCGGGAAAAAGCCTAAAAGAAAACAAAAAATTTTCTTTTTGTGTTTGTCCCGAATCCGATTAAATTGTGATTTTTTTTATTAATATATAAGGTCTAATTGTTTATTCTAGTTTGGTTAGACTTTTTTTATTTAAATAGTCCAAAAAAATTGTATTTTAATAAATAAGGCCCAAAATGTGTGAAAATTTTTTTTATAAAAATGTTTAATGATTTTTATAATTTTTTGATTGCACAAATTTAATACAGCTTGAAGTACATATTTGCCAACTGAATACGCCATTAGTACATAACAGTGTAACAATTGCTCCAAAACCATGGATGTTTATTGCATTAAAGGTGGCCATACACGGGCCGCTAAAAGCTGCCGACAGACTGTGTCGGCAGCTTATTGGCCCGTGTATGGGGGCCCCCGACGGGCTTCCCCGATCGAGATCTGGCCAAAAGTCGGCCAGATCTCGATCGGATGGGTTTAAAAACCCCGTCGGATCGCGGCCGCATCTGTTCGTTGATGCGGTCCCGTGATCCGACTGGCCGTTTGTGAATGGTATGATCCGATCGTTGGGCCCTAGGGCCCACGATCGGATCTGCCCGATATTGCCCACCTCAAGGTGGGTATATCGGAGGGAGATCCGCTCGTTTGGCGACATCGCCAAACGAGCGGATCTATCCGTATATGGCCACCTTTACAGAAGAATGTTTACATTTACCTGAAAACAATGTGAGATATTTTGTAACGTAATCATATTTTAAAGGCAAATATTTTACATGGAATATATGCGGCTTCACAATGAGCATGAGAAAGCATGTATGCATCAAAATTCGCTTCTTGTGTCTGTACCCAGAGACACTTATGACTAAGTGCCGGAGGGTATGAAATGCGTAAGGTGGGCCATGTGGGGTCAGTATATATCTAAATTTTAATGTGAATATCAATAAATAATATATTTTTACTAATGAAAAGCCTTGGGATAGATATCTTTTGAAATAAAAATGTTTCAGTCTGTACCCGGGTCAACAAGGTGCCTTTTAGTTAAGACACAAAAAGGAGTAGAGGGAAAGGGATCACTGATTCCCGGCATCACTGCATTGGTATTTAAATATGTCTGGATGCCTGGCTATCGGTGAGTCAGTTTCTGGGTGCCTGGCTATCAGTCAATTCCTATAGCAATCCAGTACAGAAACCTTAGGTTTACATTGTAGGTACAGGTATAGGATCCCTTATCCGGAAACCCGATATCCAGACAGCTCCGAATTACGGAATGGCTGTCTCCCATAGACTCCATTTTATCCAAATAATCCAAATTTTTAAAAATGATTTCCTTTTTTCTCCGTAATAATAAAACAGTAGCTTGTACTTTATCAACACTAAGATATCATTAATGCTTATTGGAAGCAAAACCAGCCTATTGGGTTTATTTAATGTTTAAATGAATTCCTAGTAGACTTAAGGCATGAAGACCCAAATTACGGAAAGATCCGTCATCCGGAAAACCCCAGGTCCCGCGCATTCTGGATAACAGGTCCCATACCTATAGTAATGTCTAAAGATTCTCTTGCATTTACTCAAAACAAATATTTGCAAACAGACAATTAAATACAATTTTTTGGAAGTCACTGGGGCTCATTTATTAACGCAGCGCAGTGCTAAAAAGAGCGCAGAGGCCTGACATTTGCCCAGCGCATGCGAGTATTTAATAATGTAGCGCACGATACCTTAACAGTGCGATTTTGTGCGCTAATGTAGACACAGACAGGTGCGACATGTGAAACTGTGTGAAACTGCGTATCAGCTGTCGCAGTGCTTATAATAAATTGTGCGCACAGGAAGATACCGCAAAGGTAAGGATTAGTTGTGCTCATGTATGAATGCGCTGCTTTAATTAGTTGCGTCACGTATTGCGCATATTGCGTTCACTTAGACGCATCTGCATTTGTTTCTGTGCTAATATTTGTTTGGTTGCAAAGGTGTTTAGCCTACCTGATACCCTTAAAGGAACCTTGGTCAATATAAACATGTTGGGTGGAAGGTGTGGTTAATATGCACTTTACAGGGGTTGTTCATCTTTGAGTAAACTTTGAGTTAACAAACATCCCCACCAACAGCAGCACCATTGTATTTGCCAGAACCCAGTTTAGAAGTGTGGCTCTGCTAGCGCAGCTGGGCAGGAATGCGCATTTTGAAGAGCGTTACTATTACGCCACGAAGAGGCAGTCGTAAAAATTGTGGTGCTGTTGCCCGGGTGCAGTTTTGCACATATACAGACGCAAATCTGTGACGGCCGCAGTGCAAGCGCATTGTAGCCACGCCCACAGCCACGCCCCTAACAACCACGGCATCGTTTGCGACATAAATGCCCAATCTTTTGCGCAATGCGCATAAACAAAACCATCGCAAAAGCTCTGTGTTATGCGCAATATCACGCAAATATATTAGCGATCACACTCTTGATGTCGCAGACAATCTTTTGCGTCCACTTATGCGCTGCGCTGCTTTAATAAATGAGCCCCACTGGGTCTCTGTGAAACCAATACAAAGTTTTAATATATCTGATTGCCTTCATCTGTATCATGGGCCTTTTCCATAATATGTTAATCTCTCTGCAAGATTCGAAAGAATTACTACTGTACTGGGCTTATTTTTGAAACATTAAGACTAGGGCCACACGGCACCAAAATCAGCCTGCTGAAATCTACAAGCCAATATCAGCCCCTACCGCTGGCAGTAGCCTCATTCTTTTTTCACATCCGGAACCATTGTGTCAGCTCTGGCATAAAACACTTAGCGGATTTCTGTGCAAAATGCCGAAATGCAAAAGTTTTGCGTTTTTTTCACCGAAATCTGCTGATAAGAACAAAACTGCTGAAATTGGTAGGGGCTGAAATTGACCTGTGGATTTCAGTAGGCACCATGTGGCCCTCAGCATAAAGGTATACTTTGATATAACAGATAGTACACACACTGGAATCAGAAGGGAATTTGGTAAGTGTCAAAGCTAGAAAGGGTGGGCTGGGGTGAATCGGAGGCAGGCCAGGAGCAGATTGATTAGTGATTCCAAATTTGCTGGAATACATTGCCGGTAAATTTGTTATACTGGCCCCGGCTTTAGCTGCCATTTTAACAGATAGGCTAGTGAAATACCAGCCAGGTGGCAACCATACCATAACATAAGCTATCAAATAACCAAATAGAAGTGCAAGTGGTGTGCTTTAGATGCTTTGTTGAAAACATTTGTTATATAGGGCACTATACAATGTATCAGTGTAAGAGCCACCTCACTGGACATTAGCCAAGACATACATTTAGCCTACAATTACACTGTACTTGATTTGGTAAGTCTCAGACTTGGCAAATAAAAAAGACTGAATTCATAATCAAACCTGAAACATGACAAACACTGCTGCAATTCAGTTAGTGCCCGGTTTCTCCAGCCAATTCACCATTATTGCCAACCTTGCTCACATTTCCAACCATGTCAAATTTTCATTAATATGAAAGAACAACTATTGGGCTGATTTACAAACACGGGTGATAAACTAGTTGCTAATTGGTTGCTTTTGGCAACTTTACTTGTGCAACATGCTGCATTCCACCTGCTTTTGGCACTTACATGCGACATCATAAGTTATAACCCATAAGGAAGAATGGGCTGCATTTAGTTCTGCGCTGCCCTGTGGCTGAATGGATTAGAATGAAACACAGGGGAGCACAGGGTGAAAATGCCCATCAGTAAGAGCCCTAAGCTCATATGTTCATTATATTTTTCTTGAAAACAGTTAAATGCACAAAACATTTAGAGGCCAATTTGCCAAGTAGCAGTAATTTTACCAAGCAGTAATGAAAGTTTCTGCAATGTATTTAACAACATATTTTATTATTAATGCATGGTCTTCATTTACATTTTTTTGTGAATAGAAAACTGGAAAGAGGCAGGTAAATAATTCAGAACCTGTAAGAAATAACATGGAGACCAAATGAAAAGGTGTTAAGAATAAGATATAAACTACACTTTCAGTTGAATGTCTACACCTGCAGACTCACTATTTGGCATGCAATAAAGCTTGCTCTCACAGCCATTCTAATCGTGGGAATCCCAAGTTTCTCTGGTATTAAGGGGCAGATTTAGTAAAGGACGAAGTGACTAACGCTGGAGACAATTCGCCAGTGCTACCACTTTCAGGCACTTCACCGATTTACTATCAGGCCCAGGTGTAAATTCGCTAGTGAAAGAGACAGATGCTAGTGGTCATTCACACTTTATCGCCAGACGAATTTTCACTCTGGCGAATGGACGTTACTCCGCAAATTCACTAAGATGCGGATTTTACTGAACGTTACGTCTTTTGCCAGACTTGCCTTTGCCAGCTCAGACCAGGCAAAGGGCACTGGAGTGCATAGATCTTCCTCAATCTTCTGTTACTTACATCATATTTTAGTGGAAAAAGTTTCTAAGTCCCAAAAAATGCTGGCGTCTTTTCCTTTTTTTCAGACTGATAGCCTGCAAAAGTCCAGTTGAATTACAAAATCCAGTTGAAAGTTTAATGTTGTCTCTAGTGTTTCAGTCTGGCAGCTCAGTGATCCAGGAGCTTCTGAACTGTTACAATTTGTTACATTTAATTGATACATTTAGTTGATACATTTCTCAGCAGTATCTGTGGAATATTAGCAACTATTGTATCAAGTCTAACAGCTGCCTTTAATGAACTTCAGGGATTCTGCTCAGCAAGGACAAAGTTAAAAAATGTATCAACTAAGGGGGCAGATTTATCAAGGGTCGAATTGACAATTCTAATTTGAATTTACCAGTTTTTTTATGGCCAAAACTGTCAAATTCAACTAGGGAATTGTTCAAATTCGATTCGAGTTTTTTTAAAAAATTAGATTTTTAAGATTTATCAAACTCTGGCCCTTTTCGAATTTGTCTATTTCGAATTGCTGTTTTAGTTAGTTAGTTGTTTTAGTTAGATTAGTTAGTAGTGGGTGACATCCTGGGATCAATTTGGAGTTGCTTGCAGCCTTCCTGACATTCGAGTTTTTACAACGCAAATGGAGTTTTTACAATTCGAATCTAATTAAAATCGAATTCTATTTGAGTTTTCGGGTCGATCCTATTCCCCCGAGTTTAGGAAATTCAATTGTTTGATAATAATAATATTAATAATATTTTTTTAATAAATTTCGATTGGTCGAATTTCGAGTTCATGGGAGTTTATGGGAGAAATTCAACCATTGATAAATGTGCTGCCCCATGTATCAATTAACAGTTACCGAGTCTGTGACCTTTAAAACACTTCACTTCATTTTGGTGTTACTTTTCCTTTATCTCTGCAACATATTAAGTGGGAAATGCTTTTCACAGGGTTAAACACAGAACAAAAATGGGAAGTCTTTAAAATGCTGCTTAATAAATATACTTGTCAGTATATTCCACTTGTAAGCAAGGAACGTCGTTGCAAAGCAAAATCTTTTTGGTTCAATAGAAGCGTTGGTGTTGAGGTGGGTAAGAAAAGTCGTGCTTTTAAGGCTTTCAAGTTAGCTGGTACAGCCGAAACATTTATAAAGTACAAGGAGGCCAATAAATCATGCAAAGAAGCTATAAGGCAAGCTAAAATTGCTATAGAAAAGGATATTGCAGCAAGCAGTAAAGAAAAATCCAAAATTACTTTTTAAATACAGTATGTTAATAGTAAAAAAATGAAGCAGGAAGGGGTGGGTCCCTTACTATCAGAGGGGGGTCAGCTGGTTGATGAAAACAAAATAAAAGCGCAGATTCTGAACTCATATTTTTCATCTGTCTACACAAATGAGGAACCGGTAAGTGAAGGTTTCCTTCTTAACAGTCCCAATTCTAGTAATACAACTAATGATGCATGGTTCACACATGAAGAAATTCAAAAGAGACTAGAACATGTTAAGATTAACAAAGGTCCAGGGCCAGATGGTATTCATCTCAGGGTAATTAGCGAGCTTAGCTCTGTGATTGCCAAACCTCTTTATTTATTTTTTAGGATTCATTGAGATCTGGCATAGTGCCGAGAGACTGGCGAATTGTTAATGTGGTGCCTCTATTCAAAAAAGGATCCCGTTCTCAGCCTCAAAACTATAGGCCAGTTAGTCTGACGTCAGTGGTAGGAAAGCTTTTTGAAGGGTTAATAAAGAATAAGATACTGGACTTCATAGCAAATCATAATACTATGAGTTTGTGCCCTCATGGTTTTATGCGTAATAGATCTTGCCAGACGAATTTAATTTCTTTTTATGAGAGTATAAGTAGAGACCTCAATTCTGGGATGGCAGTGGATGTGATTTACTTAGACTTTGCTAAAGCATTTGATACCGCCACACAAAAGGTTACTGGTTAAATTAAGGAATGTTGGCCTGGAACATAGTATTTGTACCTGGATAGAGAACTGTCTAAGAGATAGACTACAAAGAGTGGTGGTAAATGGGACATTTTCTAATTGGACCAGTGTTGTTAGTGGAGTACCGCAGGGCTCTGTACTAGGTCCCTTGCTTTTCAACTTGTTTATTCATGACCTGGAGGTGGGCATTGAAAGTAATGTTTCTATTTTTGCAGATGATACTAAATTGTGCAGAACTATAGGTTCCATGCAGGATGCTGCCACTTTGCAGAGTGATTTATCTAAACTGGAAAACTGGGCAGCAAACTGGAAAATGAGGTTCAATGTTGATAAATGCAGGTTATGCACTTTGGCAAAAATAAATAAATGCAAGTTATACACTAAATGGCAGTGTGTTGGGAGTTTCCTTAAATGAGAAGGATCTAGGGGTCTTTGTAGATAACACGTTGTCTAATTCTGGGCAGTGTCATTCTGTGGCTACTAAAGCAAATACAGTTCTGTCTTGCATAAAAAAGGGCATTAACTCAAGGGATGAAAACATAATTATGCCTCTTTATAGGTCCCTGGTGAGGCCTCATCTGGAGTATGCAGTGCAGTTATGGACTCCAGTCCTTAAGAGGGATATAAATGAGCTGGAGAGAGTGCAGAGACTAAGTACAACTAAACTGGTTAGAGGGACGGAGGACTTAAATTATGAGGGTAGACTGTCAAGGTTGGGGTTGTTTTCTCTGGAAAAAAGGCACTTGCGAGGGGACATGATTACACTTTACAAGTACATTAGCGGACATTATAGACAAATAGCAGGGGACTTTTTTACCCATAAAGTGGATCACCGTACCAGAGGCCACCCCTTTAGACTAGAAGAAAAGAACTTTCATTTGAAGCAACGTAGGGGGTTCTTCACAGTCAGGACAGTGAGGTTATGGAATGCACTGCCGGGTGATGTTGTGATGCTGATTCAGTTAATGCCTTTAAGAATGGCTTGGATGATTTTTTGGACAGACATAATATCAAAGGCTATTGTGATACTAAGCTCTATAGTTAGTATAGACATGGGTAGAAAGAATTTGATTAAAAGTAGAGAGGGGTGTGTGTATGGATGCTGGGTTTTCATTTGGAGGGGTTGAACTTGATGGACTTTGTCTTTTTTCAACCCAATTTAACTATGTAACTATGTAACTATGTAACTTAACTATGTAATTGTGATGGTTCTATTCCATGGTTATTTTGTAATGTTTATCTTTCTTTCAGGTCTGCTACTACTGAACTTTTTGATTTCCAAACTAGCCTGGCTGCTAGGTTTTTTTTTAAATCCCGCAACAAGCACAACAGACCAACTGGGGAAAGAACACTAAAGACACTAACCCAGACTATGGGGAAAATTTACTAAAGGGCGAATTTTCGCCACGGAAGGCTCCACCACACTTCACGCAACTTCATCATCATTTGATGAATAAGCATACGCTTATTCATCAAAATGTGAAATTACGGCTCGGCCAACTTCGCCAGCTAAATTTGTCAGTACGAGCATTTCAATTCGTTAGCATTACTTCGTTAACAAACTTACGCTTATGTTAGTTTTAATAGGGCGGGTACATATAGGTCGTATATATATGTCTTTATTAGAGATGTTGGTGCAAATGCTTGAAGTGATCACTTATTATTAAAAATGTCCAAGAAAGCAAAATAAAGACAAAAGAGATCCTCTAATGTCCTAGACATGAGCCCACCCTAAAACAAATATGGCATGCCTTGGTTAAAAAAATATATTAAAACAAAATTATTTAACAATTACAACTTTTAAATATAATCCCACACGATTGAGGAGGATGAAGCTTCATCTTAACCGTTCGGCGGGTATAACCTAGCAATGCAGACTCTGGCGAAAGGGATAACGTAGTGGAATATTCGCTCTTTTTTTTTTATTTGCAAAGTAACAATCGTATGTCTGAGCGAAAATGTGCCAGGAGAAATGGAGCAAAACGTAGATAACGCTGAGCTCTTTCGCTAGAGAATTGTCCTCTACGCCTTTTAGTAAATTAGCAATGTCCCTGCAAAGTGTCATTTTGTCAAATTTTTGCTAGCAACGGCCACTTTGCCCTTTAGAAAATTTGCCCCATGTTGTTATTGAGTACAAGTAAAAAATGTTTTATTTATAGTAATATTTCACCTTTAAATGCATTTTTAGTATCATACCAACCAGCATGGATATTCAATGTATCAATGCAATTTATCTTCAGTTTTTAATTCTTTGTGTTTTTTTTTTAAATAGTTAACTTGTTCAGCAGCAGTTCTTCAGTCTGTTATTTTAGCAGCTGGTTGCGAGAGTCCAAATTACCCTAGCAACCAAGCAGTGGTTTGATCCCTGAAAAACCCTGAAGCCTCACAAAGCAAAATGTTTTTTGATTGTCAGGGTCAGTGACCCCCATTTGTAAGCTGGAAAGAAGTAGAAAAGGAGGGAAAATAAATGAAGAATAAAGTACGTTTCTAAGCATAGGGCATTCTTTAACATAAAACTTTAAGCGAGCTATAAAAGATAGTTATTTGTTTTATTGTCAGTTCTCAAAAGCCAATGCCATGAGCTAGTGAGACCGGTGGGATTTGTAGTTGTGTGGTATGGCATGTTGCCATGGAATAATGATATCTGGCATATTGTGGGAGCTCTTTGGTATAATGCGCAATGCACTGACTTGCACTGTGTACATCTAAAACTGGTTTGGTTACTTTCCCCGGAGTGGTTCCCAGTAAATGTTTTTGGTTTTTGCTTAGGCATGCATCAACATTTTTCTCCCAGTCTGTCACCCCTTTCTCAGTGTCCTTAGCATCCCGTTGTGCAATCACAAGTCAGTGTTCTGCATTATCTGTTATGACATGTTATGGCGTGTTGCTGTACTGTGCCGTACATGATGCACAAAGCCAAGCACCGCACCCTCATTCAAGGAAAAATTAACGTGTGAGCAATCCGAGGTCAGAACTTTAACCCATGCACTGCCAGTGCTAAAGCATCACTTCTAGTTTTTACTGCAAACTTGCGGCATTTAAAACAATGAAATGCTTGTATGAACATGACGATGTTGTGAAACTAGAAGTCCCAACCATGTCTAATTACCTTAAATTCCTATATTTATGTGGGACAAGAATTTGTAACACATGTCACTTGTCACAATGTTGTTAAACATTATGGGGCCAATTCCCTAAGCGTCGAAAATTCGCCAGCGAAGGCTTCACAGCCATGGCAACGCTTCGCCAGGTGTAAATTCGCAAGGACAACGCCAATTACCTAAAGTGTGAAGTTGCATCCAGGGCGCCGAACGCTGGTGAATTTTTGCTAGCGTTACTTCGGCAATTAAAGCGAAGATGCACTAGCGTTGCCTACGTTGCATACGGCAGGAAATTATAAAGTTACGTGGACGTATATGTTGCAGCAAACACGTTACACTACACAAGTCCAGGGAACCTTAATAAAATAGAGTTGATATAATGCCCTACACGACAGGTTAGGAAATGTAGGGGGGAACCCGGTTACCCAAATTTTTTTATACAGACCTTTGCAGGCTATCACTCAGAAAAAAGGAAAAGACACCAGCGTTTTTTGGGACTCCACTGCACTTCGCTTGGTCTGAGCTGGTGAAGGCAAGTCTGGCGAAAGAGGTAACCTTCAGTAAAATCCACATCTTAGTAAATTTGCTTAGTTACGTCCGTTCGCCAGAGTGAAAATTCGCCTGACATTAGAGTGCGACTCAACGCTAGTGTTGATATCCTTCGCTAGTGAAGTGACGCCTGTGCCCGTTAGGGAATCAGCAATGTTCCGAAATGACGTCATGCTGGCAAATTTTCGCTAGCATTAGTCACTTCGCCCCTTTAGGGAATCTGCCCCCATAAGTTTCACATTTAAGATAAGTACATTGAAGGTCGAATTTATGGGGGCTTGCTCTCCATAGCTTTCAGTAAAAAGTAGTGCCTACGTATAGCTTCAAGCAAAATGATAGTTAATAAGAGAGTAGGTGGAGGGATCATTGTTGTAATTGGTACAACACCAACAACTTCCCTGAAGTCCCCCCAACAAACCCACTCACCAACAACAATCCCACACCCCCAAATCCCTCCACCACTACCGTACCCATCCTGCACCCACCAAACCACACTGCTCCCTCACACCACTTTCTCTCCCCATTCTCTGGATGTCCTTGCTGTTATCTGCAGTACTAACTGGTCCAGAGAGAAAGTAACAGAGGTACAGTATGTGTCCGGGGCCCTAGAGCCTCCCCTCCAGCTGCACCCTAGACCCTAGGCACATGCCTCTTCTACCTGCCCCTAGTTCTAGCCCTTTAAATAGCAACATTTTATATGTATTTTGTACAACTCACCTGTATATTATTATTAGTAGTAGTACGTATTTTTAAAGAACCAACATATTCCACGTGGCTGTACAATCAATGGGTTTATACACTGAACATGCAGATTATATACAAAAATGCAACCGATACAAGGGGTAAAGCTCAGACGGAGAAGGGATATGAAAAGAAATCATACACTTACACTTTTTTAAACACTGTTATTTTTACATGACTTTTCTTTGCCTGACATGAGAATGTGTTAAAAAATTGTCAATATCTGAGATTAAAGGTAAACAATAGAAATGGGAAGGAAATTACCTCTGGGGAGTGATACAATATTGAAGTATTTAGGCGAGTTTGCCCAAACATACCATAGAAGAGGGATTCTTTACCTACAGGCACTTTTGATGTTGTGTAACATCACAATGACGTCTGCATTGTTGTTATATTTGTACCTCTATGACCTCGTACGTAAAGCAAAACCACGAAATAGTGCAAGTTCAAATACAATGAGGTAGTTTATTGTGTCCAAAATACAAGACAATAGGTTTTGCTTGGGGAAGTAGTCGTGTGTCACCTAGGTGGTACCCGAATGCTTTCCAAGGATACTCCCATATAACATAAGTTTATATACCCATTTTGATGTCATAGATGGTGGTGATAACAAATGAGAGTACGCCAATACCATACATAGTCTGACTCCTCTTTGTACAATTAATGTCTAAATGATTTACTTAGTCTTACATGTTAGCAAAGGAATGTGGTAACACACTGTGTCTAGCTCCAACGGTCCACAGCCTCGCAATCAGCTATGGCTAACCAAGGCCATTGTTTGGTATTTCAAGTAATTCGAGCCGCACGTCTGCAGGAGGGGGCCACACCAGACAGACTGGCATTATGCTGATACTCTGGAATTTAAGAAACAGTGTGATGATCTTTTGATTGTATGGCCTAGTATAAGCTATATGATTGACCATTGTCCCCAGTAGACCATATGTCCTTCTAGTCCATCCTGCCTTAGGCCTTATAGCGTTATGGCGTCGTAGAGGGCGGGGGTGACAAATATCAACCCTCTGACACTAGCCATTCGTCCGTCATAGGAATTGGACCGTTCCCGATATATTTTATAATAACATTCCTCTCTTGAAACGTTGAAAGACGTTTCATATTAGTAATTACAGGCACAGTGAGAGTGCTGAGAGGACCCCCAGGAACAAGGGAGGTCTATTATAAATGGGACAGTGGCGTATGCTGTTGTGAGTTACGGTTCAACTGTTGTGGCAGCACCAATACAGAAGTGCAGCTGAAAAGCTGAAATGAATAAAAACAAAGAAAACAGGAAGCTAAGGAGCTACAGGTATATCCTGTTTTTGAGGAACTAACTGGACTAGGAACCGCTGGAACCGCACAATGAAGCAAGGGCTGTCTGAATATAACATGTAGCCTAAGATTTAAGCAAATATATGATTAAAGTGAACTTAGGTTTCAAAATAAAGCAAAATAAAGCATTACAGAGAGATAATAAAAGGAAATCATTGCATAGAGATAATGAAACATAGTAATAATCATCCTGAGTAAGATAATACTGATATTGTAAAATAATACTGATTACATTAAGGTAAAAATTTAAGTTAGATTCAAAAATACCTTGAAATTAAGGTAAAAAATGGAAATAAAAATCAAAAATGAAAATATTAAAAAATGTTTTAAAAGTTTTTAAGATAAAAGTTAAAAATGTTAAAAAATGTAAGATAAGTTTTTTTTTTTTTTTTTTTTTTGGTCAAACCTCCCCTATAAGACTGAGAAAAGTTATATCGTATAAATGTAAATCAAAGTAGAGCAGAAGCTGGGGAGGAGGTACAGCGGCTTATGGCACATATCATTACTTTAACAACAAGATACAGGCCAAGGGCCAAAGCTAAAATAACTAGGATGGGTTTAAAAAAACTTCCAAGGAAATCATTTAACCATCCACCAATATTACCTAACCATGTAAAGGGATTAAAACCATATTTAGAAATATCCCTGGCTTGTTTTTGCAATTCGAAAACCTTGGCCATATGAGATTCAACCAGCGATTTAGAGTCATTAATGTAGGTGCAACATTCTTCTCCTACTAAAACACAGACTCCACCTTGTTCTGCTAACAAAAAATCTAGGGCCATTCTATTCTGAAGGGCTACTTTACGAATCTGAGCTAGTTCTACATTAATTGCAAGGACCGATATTACAGTGTTGTTAATCATGCGGTCAAGAAGGGAAGCATATTCATTAAGGCGAGCCATCATTTCTATTCCCCAACCTGTCCAGGCAGGGAAGAAAGCCCAAGCCTTATCTTTATCATTAAAGAGTTCCCTTTTCTGTATCTTAAGGTTTAAAACAGCGGATGAGTGTGTATCAATAAGTGAGGTAGCAGATAATTCTGTTCTAGTTCTAACAGCTGGGACTACATTTCCTATAGTACATCTACCTTCGGCTCCCATGGGCAACCAAGCATAGGCTCTCTTACCACAGATGTAATAAGTCCCTGAAGGAAGCACCATGGGGCGGTGAAAACCCTGATTTCTAATCTGAAGTGTTAAAAATTTTATGTTATAGTGAGCAGGACCATCTATATAATCTAAATCCCATTCTAAACTCTTATTGGCCCAAGAAAGGCAGGGCTCAATAGTAGAAGATACTTTTGTTTCATCAACACAATGTGCATATGTGGTGGCTGCTTCATAATGTGTGGGGACCTGAGTAATATTTAAATCGGTTGAGTTACATGTAGTTTCTCCTATAAGGATTTTAGGAATCCTTATTTGTGTACCATTAATGGTCACCCGTGTTGTCCTACTAAAAACAGTGAAACATACTGAAGGATGTCGTACTATTCCTGCCAAAATAAGAGCTGGGGGTGCTTTCATTATTTCATCACCTTTACCAGAAATTTCCCTATATTTAGACAATTCTGGATCAAGAGTTGAAAAGTCCATCACATATCTATCTTCAAAATCAGTCCATGTAAAGGGAACCCCAAGGATAGGGGTACCGAGGCTGTGAGTAGGAATATGTGAGCAAACCCAACAGTCAGTCTTATTTTCAATCATGGCAGCAGTACTGTGCAGTTTTAAAAGTTCATTGTCAGCCCATAATGCTGTTATGGGGGTGGAGAGGAAGTAAGAAACACAGAAGGACAAGGCAAGCAGTCTCGAAGATGAATCCATGTCCCGTGGTTTTCAAGTAATACGGCAGTGGGGGAGAGCTGTTGTATTTTAAAAGGACCGGAATATATAGGTTGGTCCCAACGGCTACGAGTAAAATTTCTCTTGTAGACTAGATCTCCGACCTGAAAAAGAAAAGAAGGAGTGACAACAACAGGTGCCTTGGAAATATTCACTTCAGACATTTGATGTGCTAACTGGAGGCACCGTATGAGATTGTATGGGCTGTCAGCATTGGGAAGTGGACGTGTACTGATGGTGTGGATAAGAGACATACGTCTACCAGTGGTGATTTCGAATGGGGTAAGTCCACAACGCCTAATAGGATGGTTGCGGAGTATGAACAATGCAGCTGGGAGACATTCCAGCCACGAGCCATTTGTAGCAGCTGTCAATTTTCTGAGTTGTGTCTTTAGGAGACCATTAGCTCTTTCTACAATGCCATTGGAGGTTGGTTTGTACACAGACACGTACCTCCACTTGATATCAGTACAATTTGCAAATGTCTCACAGAGTTGATTTTTGAAATGGCTTCCATTGTCCGAAACAATAGATTTAGGAATCCCATGTCTGGGAAAGATTTCATTGTATAGATTATCAAATACAACCAGAGCTGTTTCCTTCCTACATGGAAAAGCTTCTAACCATTGAGAGTACGGGTCAATCATGACCAAAAGATACCTGTATCCTTTGCAAGGAGTTACCATGTCCGTGAAATCGATATGCCATTCTCTGAAGGGGCCAGCAGGCCTTGGAATCGCTCCAGGAGGAATCCTTGGAGTTTGATGACTGGTGTTGGTAAAACAAACATTACAAGTATTGACCACAGCTTTACAAATGTCTTTTAAATCTGGGCACCAGTACATTTCCCTTATAGTATTGATCAAGTCATTTGTTGGCATATGTGACCCGTAGTGTAACTGGTGGGCCAATAGGTGGCACTCACCTATGGGTAATGCTGGTACACCTGAAGGGTGCATCCAAATATATGGAGGCTCATTATTGTGATAGTAATGAGAGCACTCATTAGCCACCCATTTGTCTGTTTCTGCACTAGTGGCGCTTTCTTGCATTACTCTGATGGGTGCAAAGGGATTAGAATTGGAAAGATATTTTTTAGCTCGTGTTTGTACAAAAATGGTTAGTGGGTTTGTGGTTTGTTTTGCTAGTTCGTCAACTATCTGATTGCCGTATGCGACAATATCTGTGACATTATGTTGATGTGCTTTTACCCATTCACAGGATGTTTTTAAACCTTTGTTGTGTCTTTCCTGTAGTTCTTCCATTATAGCAAGAATCGTGTCATGATGTTGTAGTGGGGTTCCTTTTCCTGTAACAAAACCTCTCTTGTGCCATTTAGACACATTTGTATGTATGGTGGTAGTGACGTAAGCTGAGTCTGTATACAGAACTCCGTTTTTGTCATTCATGAGCCGGAAACCTTCTAAGGCGGCGGCTATCTCTGCTAATTGGGCTGATGTATCTGGTGGTAATGCATATTGTTTTTTCTGTATAATTTCTTTGGTGTCAGGATCTATCTGACACACGGCAAAGCCCGTATGTGTTTCTGTCTGTGAACCGTCAGAGAAAATTACAACATGTGACGGTGGTAAATCTGTTACTGGGACAATACCCATAAAGGGACGTTCCTCTGGAATTTCCTCAGAGGTACAATCATGGTTCTCTGCCGAGAACAACAATAAATCTTTAAGATTATTGAAAGGATTAGTTGGAGGCATTCCTTTGAAAGAAATGTGACTTCGTAGGAGCACAGCCGTGCATTGTCCTACGCGTGCAGGCACAAAGTGTAATGTATTACTTTTGAGTAGTGCTGGCACGTCATGTGAGGTGTATATGATAACACTGGGAACAGTCACATGTGAATAGAGTTTTTCTACAGATGCTGCACAAGCGCATACGTTACGTTCACAGGAAGTGAAAGCTTGTTCTATGGGTGTAAAAATTCCTGAAAAGTGTCCTATAATACATCCCTCTTGTTGGGTGGCTACTGCCGCCCAACAGATTGCATTTGCAAAAACGTACATGTAGATAGGCTCACAGCTGTTCGGCAAATGGAGTTGTGGGGCCTGCAAAATATCAGACATTAGACATTCAAGAGCTGTAGAGTCAGATTGAGACAAAGAGACAGAAGTATAGCCAGGAGGATTGCCTTTGAGGTATTTTCTGAAAGGAAGTATGCGAGAACTGTAAGCAGGAATCCATAAGCGACAGAAGTTAAACAAACCCAAAACACTGCGTAATTCTTTGACTGAGGTAGGTAAATGCATACGTTGGACATCAGTGAGCACCTGGGGACCCATGAGTTTGGCTCCCTTGCTGAGTGTCATGCCTAGAAAAGTAACTGAGGTTTGACAAAATTGCAGCTTTGAACGATTGACCTTGTAACCACATGTATGCAAATGCAAAAGTAAGACACGAGTGTAGTGTTGGCACAGTTCAGCAGTGTCTGCAGAAAGCAGAAGGTCGTCAACATACTGTATTAGAAAAACAGAAGTAGGTAAAAGGTCAGTGAAAGTTTGCAGATCAGTGGCGAGTACACGGCTGAAGATCGAGGGACTGTCAGCTCCGCCCATTACGAGGCGGGTCCACTGGTAACGGTTATTGTTGTAGGTGAATGCAAAAAGTGGTCTGGATTGTTGAGATAAAGGAATGCAATAAAATGCTTGGGATAAATCCAAAACTGAATTATATTCCTTTAAGGGGTTGTCTTGTAAGAGAGTGGCAGGGTTGGCAACAACGGGGAACTCTGCTGCGACTACTTCATTTAACTTCCGTAAGTCATGGACTATACGGTAGGAGCCATTTGGCTTCTGTACTGGGTACAAAGGAGTGTTATAAGGAGAGTCGCTTGGTTCAATTATGCCGTGTTGCAAAAGTAGGTTAATTTCATCTGCCACACCCTGAATGGACTGGGCTTTAAGTGGGTACTGTGGTACCTTGGGGCCATCACACCCTGGACGTAAATTAATTTGCACCTCTTCAACTGAAACGGCCTTACCAAAAGGTGACTCGGGTGTGGCCCAGACTGCTTTAGGTATATCTTCAAATGGATCAACTGAATCTGCAGGAGAAGGGACAGTAGTTGCAAACAATACAGTTGGACGTGAGACAGCAAAATCAAGAATGATGTTAGCTTTGGTTAACAGGTCTCTGCCTAGCAAATTGACAGGACATGCAGGTGCATAGACAAAAGCATGTAGACAAGTGATAGTCCCAATTGTCACTGGAACTTCAGAGGTTAATTGGTTTAGCTGAGGCTTACCATCAAATCCTGTAGTGGAGACCGTGTGGGAAGAAAGGGTTAAACTAGCAGGAAGTACAGAGAGAACAGATACTGTAGCGCCTGAGTCAAGCAAAAAACATGTAGGCATCTCTGCTATAGAAACAGTGAGAAAAGGTTCTTCCGTGGACATGGGAACCCGTAAAAGCATAGACAGTCATTGCGATTGGTTCCTGGGTGGAGACCAATTAGGAAAAGATTGAACATTGGGATTGTTGCGAGATTGAAAGTTAGATTGAAAGTTAGGAGTGTTATACCGATTGCCAAATCGTTTTGGACTACGGCATACACGGGCATAATGTCCTGGCTTGTGACAGTTGAAACAGACACCCTTGGGTGTGTTATTAGCTTTAAAATCACCAGATGTCCCTCTATTAGGGTTGTTAAATTGACCACCGGACTGAACATTTGCAAAAAAGGTAGGGAAATCTTTTAAAAATTCCCTGAAAGAATAGGACTCAGTGGTGGGTGTTGGTTCTGGTGTTTGGTCTGCGGGCTTGCTTTCAGGCTTGGTTTCTCCCTCTTGGAGTTCCTTAATTTGCAAGGACATGAGTTTATGCTGGGTGTTTTTGAAATCCTTCTCTGCCTTTTTACTGTCTTCCTCATAGATTTTATGGTAGTGAAGGATATGAGTATAAATCTCCTTCCATGATTTGGCATCTAAGCCGACTATAGCATCTAATTTTTTCTGTAAGGCGGCTGGGAAACCTTTACGGAGGGCCTGATAAACAAGTGGCACTACATTTGGTTCGTAAGGATCCATTCCTGTTTCTTGTGCCCATTGATCTAAGAATTCTGAAATGTGTTTAGTTATGTCTGCACTTTCAGGGAGAGAAGTATTCATTAGTTTCCCGAAATCCTTGTGAGTGGGATAACAAACTCTGAGAGCTGCAAAAATTCTAGGTCTGTAAGGGTTAAATTCAGCTCCGTCGTGAGAATCTGAGGACAGAACAATATGAGGAAGACCTGCCTCGTTCCATATGGACTGCGCTGAGCGTCCAAGAATTTGAGCTAGTAATGCTTTTAGATCGCCTAAGCATAGAGACATGCCGGCAGTTAGTCTTTCAAATTTAGATATCCAGGGGTCTGCCCCCCTTAACAGAGGCGGCAGAGCCCTGATTATCCCTTCCACATCGGCAAAGTTCCAAGGGACATATTTAAGTCCTTTGGTAGTATGCATAAGAGGATACATCTGTTTGGGTGAGGGTGAGACAATGTTAGCAAGTGCGCTCAGATTTTCATATTTCTCCCAAATGCTAAGACCATTAATCATGTATTGTCTATCCCAATTTGGATCTCCCATGCCTCCTCTGATACAGAGGCGTGCTGTATTCAAGTTGCGGGTGTCTAGAGCTCCCTCTCTAGGAAATGGGGTAACATTAGGTTTTAAAGATTCTGACCAGCCGGCCAGATTGTCAACCCATGGATCTACAAAAGTGCTATCCCCCCCTTCTCCTCGGATTACTACATCCTTTGGGGAGAAGGAATTTTGTGTTGGAGTGGTGTTTTTTGGTCTTGTAACAATAGTTGCCAAGACTCTAGTTGTCGGGATTTCTGCATCTTCTAATATGGGCATTTCATCCTCTTCCTCGTCAAAAGACATGTTAGCGAGAGGTGTAGGTGTCCTGACTTCAGGGCAATTTCTCGTAGGAGTCTGAAAACCCTGACGAGGAGGTGCTGTGTTAACGGGGGTTTGGTGTGCAGCATCCTCAATAGGACAAAAGGGGTTGGTTTTGCTAAGTTTAAGACGCCCTGAGACGTCTGCCCAGTATGAGTCCTCATTACTGGCATGTGGCACTGTCTGCAAGTTTGTTGGTGGGGGAAGTGCCGGGGCAGTATAGCCCTGTGCTACCCTAGGATTGCCAATAGGCGTGTTTAGGGCAGTCTGTAATTGCTCCTGTGCGTCCATGTTAAGGACGGGATATAATTTGGCTGAACTCGGAGCAGTGTCTATGTTGGCTTGTTCAGCTGGGGCATATGCAGGTGGTTTTTCTGGGTATTGCTGAGCATATGCTTGCCAGACATCATGGCATGCGGTATGTGCTATTAATTCTTTGCCCTTACATTTAACATTGATCTGTTCTAACAGGCTAGCTAGATCTGTAGGGAGAATGCTGCAGTTTTCTGGCCAGGAAAACGTGGCATCCTTACTTGTACCCCACTTAACCCATGCTTTGTGACATGTTACAAGAGCCTTACGACATAAGGGGTTTTGGGCACACACCTTAGCCAGAAGTTCTGGGGGAGGTTTAGGTTTAAGCATATGAAACATATCGCCTCCAATAGTAAATAAGAAGAACCAAATTTAACAAGGCGAAAAAGAAAAAAAAAATAAGATTGTTTCAAATGCTAGGTAGTATTTGGAAGAATTTCTATCTTCGTCTTTTGAAAGCATAAGAAATCTTCCTAACAAAGAAAGTGGGAGTGTATCTGTAGTGCTTTTACAGTGTGGGACTTACAAACTGAGTGTAAGGGGAGAAAATAGATTTGAAGCTGCAGATGTTTGACACCTAGATGCTTCTAGGGCTCTCTTTTGACATATGCAGATTCAAACAGACAGGAAAGTGATTCACACACCACACACTAAAGAATTTCCTTCAGAAAACCTAGTTTTCCATTTTCTGGCCTGTGAGGTCGCCCTATAAACAGGAACCGCAGAAAAACTCCTAAACAACAAACAGACTCTGAAATAGAGTCACAGATTCCCTTATGGACACTATCACACAGTTTACAATTAAACTAAAGTTATTCACGCACTCGGTTGATTCCGGAGGGTGTGGGTTCCAGTTTCAACCACAATCATTCAATCACAACAGTCAGGGATCCTTTGTCATTCATACATCAACATGCATGTGCAATTTCTATGACAGAATTTTTTTTCTTCTTAATCTAACTGCTCATGATAAGGAACTAGGTACATACAAATTACAAAAACAGTAAGGAAAAAAAGCGTATTCCTATCATGAACGGCAGAATATCAGAACTGGTTAGTACAACACTTAACACAATAATAAGCAGTAAAAATAGACTAGAAAATTACATTGATGCTCACCTTATATCAGAGCCTTCCGCGCGGGTATCATTCATCCGTGCGTAAAGCGTCACGGGAAATCCGTCCTGGTAGTCTCCTGTAGAAGCAGGAGCTCTCTTCTCAACTTGCCTGAAGATCCGACTGACAAACTTGGGCGTCCAGCGTCCGGGAATATCACGTCGGCGGGTCACCAAATGTTGTTATATTTGTACCTCTATGACCTCGTACGTAAAGCAAAACCACGAAATAGTGCAAGTTCAAATACAATGAGGTAGTTTATTGTGTCCAAAATACAAGACAATAGGTTTTGCTTGGGGAAGTAGTCGTGTGTCACCTAGGTGGTACCCGAATGCTTTCCAAGGATACTCCCATATAACATAAGTTTATATACCCATTTTGATGTCATAGATGGTGGTGATAACAAATGAGAGTACGCCAATACCATACATAGTCTGACTCCTCTTTGTACAATTAATGTCTAAATGATTTACTTAGTCTTACATGTTAGCAAAGGAATGTGGTAACACACTGTGTCTAGCTCCAACGGTCCACAGCCTCGCAATCAGCTATGGCTAACCAAGGCCATTGTTTGGTATTTCAAGTAATTCGAGCCGCACGTCTGCAGGAGGGGGCCACACCAGACAGACTGGCATTATGCTGATACTCTGGAATTTAAGAAACAGTGTGATGATCTTTTGATTGTATGGCCTAGTATAAGCTATATGATTGACCATTGTCCCCAGTAGACCATATGTCCTTCTAGTCCATCCTGCCTTAGGCCTTATAGCGTTATGGCGTCGTAGAGGGCGGGGGTGACAAATATCAACCCTCTGACACTAGCCATTCGTCCGTCATAGGAATTGGACCGTTCCCGATATATTTTATAATAACAGCATGTGATTCTTTTGGTACAACTAGGCTGAGTCGACCTTCAATCAGGGTCGGATTTGTGGATAAGCCAAAAAGGACCAGGCCTAGGACAGCAAGGATCTGGTGGTGGCATGCTGCTTACTGGCCGAATTTGAACTGGGGACTCTAGCCCCCCCTGCACTAGCAGCAGATGTGGGGAATAGGTGAGAATGGTGCTAATGGGTAGGGCTGTGCAAGCACAGGGGTGCGTGTGCGGCTCTGGATGAACACATTTGGGGGGTTATGAGGTCTGGGTGTGTGTTTGCAGGGGTGGATTAGTGTGGGTAGAGGGATGGGGAGGCCTAGGGTTCTCCAAGATTAAATCCGGCACTGCCTTCAAGGTGGGGGTAGTTCCAGGAATTCGAAGCACAAAGCAGTTCAAGAAGGAGTTTTGGCCACAAGTGGTTTCAATATATTTTGTCAATTTTGCATGACTGCAAATGCTGCTGTAGGTGGTACATGAGCGTTATTATATTTTCAACTTCGACTTTGTACCAGTCCAAGTCTACCACAGCCCTCCAGTTATCCTCCAGTAGCTCCCCATCTTCTTTTCTTCTGATACACAGCATTTGCTCTGGACTGCTGTCCCTTACCTGAGCTTAGGGCCTCATCACAATATAACGTGGATATAAAATACACAAGAGCCATTAATATTCTGCAGATTATATCCTTATAATACACAAAAGCCATGAATGTCTTGTAAATTATATCCTTGTAAACAGTGAGGTCTGATGTCATCAGTTATAAATGGTGAGTTCTGATGTCATTTCTTTCACATGACTCACTGAAACTTATGTATTATAATAAATAAAGTTCCCCCAGTTGCAGAATATGAGGATATTCGAAGTTACCTCAGAGTTCCATGCCCTGTATATGGTCATTAAACTCCTCTGTAACTTATAATATCCTTATATTTTACAAGAGGGGGTACTTTATTCACTATATAAACAATATCATCTGTTATAATCTGAGCATAGTGATGGCACTCATTGAAACTTGTATATTGTAATAAATAATGAACACCCTGTTGTAAAATATACATATTAAAAGAACATATTAAAAATTCACCTTGTAGATCCACGACCTGTATAAATGCTTTTGACCTTGTGCATGACCTTTCATAGCGAAGATGCGCTAGCATTCATTTGTGCCTAGTAAAACTTCGCTAGTGATCTTGCGCTTTGCTCAATTTGCATAGGGCGGGAAATTTAAAGTTGTATGGACGTCTTTACTATAAATGTTGCTGCAAATGGTTTAAGTTACCGGTTTATATTACACATGTCCAGAGAACCTTAATAAAGACAAGAGAGTTAATATAATGTCCTACACATGAGCCCACTGTAAAATGAATGTTCCATATTTTATAAAATGTGGGAGAAATCCTCTTACCCAAAAAAGTCAGGACTTTTGCAGCCAATCCCGCTTAATCATGGAAAAGTCGCCAACGTTTTTGGAACTTTAATGCATTTTCGGCACACAGGATATGATGTAAGTGACAGAAGATTGAGGAAGATCTTGCTTCTTTTTAGCACTTCACCTGGTCTGACGAAAGAGGTAACTTTCAGTTAAATCAGCACGCTAATGAATTTGCAGAGTAACGATCGTTCGCCCGACCGAAAAGTCGTCTGGCTATAGAGTGCAAATGACCACTAGCGTCGGTCCTGTTTGCTAGTGAATTGGCGCTGTCGCCTGTTAGTGAATTGGTGATATCCCTACAGGTAGCAACGCTGGCAAAAAGTGACTAGCGTTAGCCAGTTGGCTCTTTAGTAAATCTGCCCCTAGATCTTGCAGCCAAATGGAAAGAAGCATTTACATTACCACCTACCTTGTTGAAAGAAAACTGATGGGTTTATGTTGGTTTCTAGACTTTGAGTTACAAAGGGAAAACATGTGTAAGGATCCATAAGTTAAAACCCATGTATCATATTATACATTATTTGCATACCCATTTCATTGGTCCTAGGTTGATGACCATTTCCTGCATCACTGTAACAAAATGCTTTGCAGAGGGAGGTCCTTCCTCTTTGGCCTGCTGGATTCCTGGGTGGAAGGTCCACTGAGCCTGGAGTCAACAGGGCCCCAGAAGTGTTAGGCCCTAAAGAGGCAAACCCTTTAATGAAGTCGGGGTACAGGGACCCCATGAAAGAGGTGAAGTCAGTGTGTAGGGCAGCTCCTGTAATAGCACTCTATAGAGAGAGTGAGACAGTGAGGCTCAGTTATAGAGAGCAGCTCAAGCTCCAACTAGGCGGCTAGAAGGGAGTAGCTCTCCCCAGGCTCTTCTTTGCCTGTAGTGAAGGGACCACAGTACTGGCAAGGGAATCAGGTCATTGTTCTATCCCTGTTCCACGTCTGCTGTATGAGATCTGGGCCACATGAGGTATTGAAAGCCTGGAAGGTGATCCTCTCAACTCCGCTTGCTATTCCTAATGTGATGTCTTTCCTTGCTGTGTCTGCTACACCTGGGAATGTACTTGGAAATGTACTTTGACTACCTCATGTGTGAGTATGATAACCCTGTGGCGCTTTATGCCTGAATAAAGCCTGTTCTACTGTTTTGCAAAGAACCCCTGGCGTCCAACTCTATTCCATTACATCTTTGGCAGTAGTAAGTTGTAGTTCAACAACATCAACACGTGATCTTTCCATTTAGCAAAGCCCATCCTGGTGAAAGAGGGTCGCGTGTAGCCCACTCTCTACCACACTAGTTGGTATTTGTCTAATTCAGCCAAATAGGGGTTACACATGCTAAATACATAATTTTATTTAAAGTAGTAAATTGTGAGGCACAAATCAAAAAAAGACTTTAGTAAACAATCCAGGTACCTAATAGTGACCAAACCCACCTGTTACTGACCGTGAGCCTCACACTGTACAGTAATGATTAAAAGCTCATATACCCCACTTGGTCTGAGTTACTTATGCCTTATTTAGAAATGTGGGGACTTGATATGAAATGGCCCTGGGAGCACAGTGCTGAAACGTTTCTACTGTGAATAAAATGTTCAGCTCTGCATTTAGTTACGGAGCCTCTTGATACAATATTTAAATGCAGATTTGATTCTGATTCCCCCTTTGCTTCCGTTTAGCGCATCTGCATTTTCATATTTGCCATATCCATGTGAGTCATTGCGCTACAATTCAATTTGCATCACCAGCTAATCTATATGCTACAGATACGAGAGCACACACACTTTCATGTAGTCTGCCTGTAGTTATGTCAACCTGAATGCTGCTTTTTACTACAGAAGAATGATCCATCTTAAAGGAGGAGGAAAGGTTAAAACTAAGTAAGCTTTATCAGAAAGGTCTATATAAATATACCAGTAAACCTTTAAAGTAAAGCTGCTCGGAGACCTCTGTCAAAAGAAACACAGCATTTCTTTCCTTTTATTGTGTACACATAGGGGCAAAACCACTAACCTCCGAAAATTCGCCAGCGACAGCTTCGCTCACAGCGCAACACTTCGCCAGGCGTAGATTCGCCAGGACAACGCTAATTCACTAAAACCAGAAGTTGCATCCAGGGTGCCGAATGCTGGCAAAGTTGTGCTAGCGTTACTGCGCCAAGCGAAGCAAAGTTGCACTAGCGTTACATTAAACTACACAAGCCCAGGGTACCTTAATAAAATAAAATAGAGTTGTTATGTTGCCCTACGCATGAGCCCAGTGTATAGTTTATGTGCCATATGTTAGCAAATGTAGTGGGGAAGCCGGTTACCCCCAAAAAAATTTACGCTCTTTTGCAGCCTATCACCCTGAAAAATGGAAAAGATGACAGCTTTTTTTGGGACTTAGAATTTTTTTTTTTAAGGAATTCCTATCTACTCTATTGCACTTCGCCTGGTCTGAGGTGGCGAAGGCAAGTCTGGCGCAAGAGGTAACGTTCAGTAAAATTTGCATCTTAGTGAATTGCCGTAGTTACGTTCATTCGTCAGAGCGCAAATTTGCCTGGCGTTAGGGAGCGAAGTACCGCTAGAGTCTACCTCCTCTGCTAGGGAAGTTATGCCAGCGACCGTTAGTAAATTTTCGCCAGCGTTAGTCACTTCGCCCCATGGACTTCTGTATCAGACTTCCTTCTTTTACCTTAAGCCTCCAGGGCATGGACTTGAG
This sequence comes from Xenopus petersii, assembly GCA_038501925.1. Taxonomy (NCBI): domain Eukaryota; kingdom Metazoa; phylum Chordata; class Amphibia; order Anura; family Pipidae; genus Xenopus; species Xenopus petersii. The sequence continues at coordinate 175,436,602 of CM076673.1, read as the reverse complement.
CATGCTCAGTTTGCTCCTCCCCTCCCTGCTGTAATCTAAACCAAGAGCTATAAGTGAGCAGGGAGAGACTCAGACAGGAAGTGATGTCACACCAAGCTAATATGGCAGCTACTATCCTAAACAAACAGAGAGAGCGTCTAGAGCGGTTTACTCAGGTATGTTAACGCTTTCTACAGAATAAATATAGTGTTCTAGTTTGCACTTTTGTGGCTAATCTATTGGCAATAAACTGCCTCTATAGCTTTCCTTTTCCCGTAAATATTAGCAATTACTGATATACAAAGTTACTAGGCGCAGGTATTGATGCTGATATGCTTATATTTTATTCTGAGCCTCTGCTGCCTGCAAACTTCTCTTGGCACTCCTGCCCTGCTCACATACCCACAGGCTGTATCTCTGAGGGAGGTGTAGTACTAGCACTAGCGCGTTCTGACTCTTGAAACAATGTAGCAGAAACCAGCTTTCTTTCAAAAGGACTCCAGTTACCACAATCCTTGCATGCTACTTGCGATAACAGTGCACAATAAGGGACAGATAAATACTGCTTTCAATATCTCCATATGACAAAGTTGCTTAGAGTTACATTTTCTCTCACTATGCAAATGTTTGGGTGGTGTTCACCTTTGAGTTAACTTCTAATATATTTTAAATGAGGAATGTATTTTTAAATAGTTTTTTAAAATTATTTGACTTCATATTCTGCCTCTTTCCAGCTTTCAGAAGTGGGTCGCTGACCCTAGTAGCCAAAAAGACAATTCCACTGTGAGGCAACATTTTTATTATTATTGTTTCTTTTTATAACTTATCTTTATATTTATGCCCTCTCCTATTCACCTTCCAGTCTCTCATTCAAACCACTGCCTGATATATGGGCCTAGCTACCAGAGACTGGCGAACCCTGAAGCAGGGCCAGAACTAGGGGTATGGCAAAATGCATCCAAAATTGCACAAAAAAAAACTTGCTGTTGCAAATAACCATGATTACAAATGAATACCATAACCGTGAAATTCACATTCAACATGCTGGAAACAAGCAAACTAGGAAGCATAATAAGAAGCATGATAATAATTAAAGGATAATAATGGTCAAAAAAGTGACTTTTAGTGGGCCGATCTATGTCATAGTGAAAGTTCATTTGAAGATGAACTCTAACTTTAAAAGTGCATTCAATTTCTCTGGGGTAGGTGAGATAACCCTGGTTGATCTCCAGCATATGATGTTTGCAAAAGAACTGTTCCCTCACCACTCACCTCCCATATATTAATGCTCTCATAAAAGCAGGTTGAGACTTGGATAAGCACGATACTGAATTTCTAATTTAGAAAGCCCATGTGACATTGCTTTTCTATTATTGAATTTAATGCTGCAGAATAATTGCTATGGTTTCGCATAGACTTGTGTGTGCCTACCAATGGACATTTCTTAGGCTTTGAGAGATGTATTTACTTGGACCAAAACACTGATCCTAAATTGTATGTGCCATTCCTGAACCAACACAAGAAAACAAGACTCCTCTTAGTAAATCCGTGTGATGAACCAATGAAGTTGCTTGAAATGTTAAAATACTGCATTTGGATTGTGCAGCTGTAAATAAAGCTGGCCATGTACACAGGCTGAGAAAATCTCTTGACTCCCTCCCAACTTTTTGCCGCCCCTGGTAACTTCCCTCATGGCAGGCGCACCCCTGAATAGATGTTAAAGTGATGTGGGCCTCCCAGAACAGCTCTTTAAAGTTCTGTCCTTCTCTCCAAAGGCGATGCATCATTTTCTGCTACTTTCATCTTGAACCTTTGCTTGACTATTGATGTGCTGAAGATTATCTCACCAGGTTCAGGGACCACAGGAACATGCTGCTTTATTTCTACAACTTCTTCATAGAAAAAGATCAAAATGCCCAGAACTTCTGGCGGGTCCTTTGCATTTTAGTTAATGGCAATTCCCATGAGGAACAATCACGAAGTGGATATTATGTGCCAGGCTCTCTCGTTATATTCTACATAGCAAGCATTCTGCCATTGTAGACCACAAGTTCCCCAAACTTTATGGGGCAGATTTACCAAAGGGAATGGGCTAAATTTGCTAGTGTTACCGCTCACAGGGACATCCCCAATTACTAATGGGTGCAGGTGCCAATACACTAATGAAAGAGACAGACGCTAGCGGCCAATCGCACTCTATCACCAGGCGACTTTTCGCACTGGCGAATGGATGTTACTCCGTCAATTCACTAAAGTGTGGATTTTACTGAACGTTACCTCTTTCGCCAGAGTTGCCTTCGCCACCTCAGACCAGACGAAGTGCAATAAAGTAGCTAGATCTTCCTCACTTACATTATATTCTTTGAGCCGAAAATGAATCAAAGTCCAAAAAACGCTGGCGTCTTTTCCTTTTTTCAGCCTGATAGCCTGCAAAAGACCTTTCAAACTTTTTTTGGGGAAACCGGTTTTCCCCATACATTTGCAAACATATGGAATACTTATTTTACAGAGGGCTCATGTGTAGGGCATTAGAATAACTCTATTGTCTTTATTAAGGTTCCCTGGACAATTGTTTTAAAAAGTGTAATTTGTAAGTATATCCACCAACATTTAACATTAAGACGTCCATAAAACTTTAAATTTCCCACCCAATGCAGATTGACCTGAGCGCAGGATCCCTAGCGAAGTTTCGATATGCAGAAATTAACACTAGCGCATCTTCACTATCAAATGCTCGCATTGTCAAAGTAACGCTAGCGAAAAGTCGCCAGCGTTCGGCACCCATGACTAAACTCCGCATTTTAGTGAATTAGCATAGTCTGAGCGAATTTTCGCTTGATGAATTGTTGCGCTGGGTGCAAAGTGGACACTGGCAAATTTTTGCAGGTTAGCAAATCTGCTTCTATGGGGTATATTTATCAAAGAATGAAGTTAGAGATCGCCACATTTCGCTAGCGTGAAATACCACCTCTCTCTATGGTATTTTTAAAGGTCGAATTTATCAAATGGTGAACTTTCACTTTCACCCTATGATAAATACGCCATCGAAATAAATGGCAAGTGGCGGAATTTCCCTCTAGCGGACCGTGGTGATCTATAACTTCACTCTTTGATAAATATACCCCTATATTGGGACACAGTTGACAGAGGCTCTGCGCGTTTTTTCATAAGAGGAATCAAAATTAGGGATGCAGCGAATTCAGCATTCAGTTTGGGATTCGGCCAGGGTTCAACCTTTTTCAGCAGGATTTGGCTGAATCCAAGTGCTTAGCCGAATCCTTAAAATTGTGTGACTTTTTGTCACACAAACAAGGAAGTCATTTTTTTCCCTTTAACCCTTACTAGCCCTAATTTGAATATGCAGATCAGGGTTTTGCCGAATACCAAAATAGTGGATTCGGTGCATCCCTAATCAAAATGCTATACTGTAGTACTGTAGGGGGCCCATTTACTTAGCTTGAGTGAAGGAATCGAATAAAAAAAACTTCGAATTTTGAATGATTTTTTTGGCTACTTCGACCATCGAATTGACTACTTCGACCTTCGACTTTGAATCGAATAATTCGAACTAAAAATCATTTGACTATTCGACCATTCAATAGTACTGTCTCTTTAAAAAAAAACTTCAACCCCCTACTTCGCCATCTAAAACCTATTGAAGTGCAATGTTAGCCTATGAGGAAGGTCCCCATAGGCTTTCTAATGTTTTTTAGGTTGAAGAAAAATCGTTCAATCGATGGATTAAAATCCTTTTTTCATTTGATCTCTCGATCAAACTATTTGCTGTATCCTTCGACTTCGATATTCGAAGGATTTACATTCGGCAGACAATTATCGAGGGTTAATTAACCCTCGATATTCGACCCTATGTAAATCTGCCCCCTGGTGTGTCAGTATGTCTAGGTATTGATCTCATATCATGGCAGTCTACAGAGTAAGAGGTTTGTGGAAACTGTTGATACCTAAAACACTGTACAAAACTGAGTAGAGCATTTATAAGAAGCCTCACTTTGTATGGATCTGTGGACATCCACGATTCGTCCCCCAAATGCTGAAGAGTCACAAGGGTATCAAGGGTTAAAAAGATTGGGGTTTTACAAACTCTGCAAAAAAATACTTCAGCACTCAATTTACTTGTAATGAGCTTGGCTCCCTCCCTTTCTTCCATCAGCTGTATTGTACGTATAGTCCCACAGAATACACTGTCACTGGCTAACACATTTCCATTTGCAATATATCAGAAGAATACAAATGTGAAGCCTACAGAAGTATGGGGAAATGTGGGTTTTCTGAAGACACCTCCAGCTATCTTTTACATTTATTTGATCCAGAGCATAAAAAAAAACAACGCCGTACACAAAGCAGACTGGGAGAAATGAAGAAATCAAAATTAGCATTATTTTTACATCGTGCTAACATAGTAGGAGTGTGTCGACAAATGGATTGCTAATTGTTTTGACATATTGTAAATGTTCCAGTAAGCAAAATGATACACTGAGTTAATTTATAAGCAACGATTAGATTTAATGAGCTTCACTTTATTTCTTTACAGGTTCTGTCATTTGCATATAGAATGTGCGCCCAAACTGTGGCCCTTGTCAAACTCCCTGGAGTTTTATAGACTTTTGTTGGATGAAGTTATTCTTTCTTTTGAGATGATGGACAAGAGTAGATTAACCAGATTAACTTTATAGCAGAGGGTAATTTATTCACATATGAGTTGGTGCTTTTCCTCCAACTGTGGCAACAGAGCACATTTTAAAACATTTTTAACATGTATTAAAGTTAACATTCTTGAAAATGCAAACAGTAAACTGAGATCTGCCAAAATGCTATAGAAACTAATGGGAAGTGTATATTCTGACTTCATGGAAGTTTATTTGCAGTTAGATTTTACATTTTTTTAGTGGCAGTTTACTTTTAAGTTAACTTTTAATATGTTTTGGAATGGTCAGTCCTAAGCTGCACTTGATCATTCACTTTGTGCGTAATTGGAAATCCCTTGACCCCAAAAAATCTTATTGAGCATCTCTGCAATAGAATCTTAACATGCAAACCCTATATTATATTGTCTATAATGAAATTATAGTATATTATTTAAATGTATGCAGGAAATGTTTGTGTCAGTGATTATAGAAAAACAAGTGCTGTAAAGAATGTGCACCTTAGGTGTAGGTCACATGTAGGAAGGCAACAGAGCAATCTGGAGACAATTCAGGTCTAGTATATATATTGCTCCGATTTGTATTAAAGCAGCGTGTGATGATGTCAACGTTCCGTGCTGTGCCTGTCTTCGTGGCACAAATGGCGCAAAAATTTGAAATAAATAGACATTGTGGTCATGGGTTCAATGCCCGATAATAGGACTTGTTTAAAGTATTCCTGGGTGTTCCTAAATTTGTATTAACCTTATTCCTGGACTTTTTGACCTTGCCTGAACCTGAGACTTGCTTCTATTCTGACTGCCTTTTGAACTATTGCCTGGAAATTTACTACAATTACTCCTGATCCCTTTTGGTTACTGCAAACTTGGACTTTGCCCTAAAGCTTCCTCCTTGGTGCGGAATTCCCTGCACTCGGAGCTGATGGGCCCCTGACAATCATAAAAATATACTGTTTTTTTTTCTATGAAAAAATGGTGCTTTTCCCCTTTAGAAGTCCAACCAGAAATCAGACTTTGATAAATAACTCCCTAAAGGCCGCCATACATGGGCCGATAAAATCTGCCAACAGACCAGCAGCTGCAGTCGGCAGCTTATTGGCCCGTGTCTGGGGCCCAACAACGTGCTTCCCCTATCGATATCTGGCCGAAAGTCGACCAGATCTCAATCAGGCAGCTTAAAAAATCCTGTTGGATCAATCCTGTTGGATCACGCCTGCGATCTGACCGTCCATATGGACTGCATTGTGATCCGATCGTTGGGCCCTATGCCCGATATAGCGTACCTCAACGTGGGCATATTGGTGAGAGATCTGCTACTTTGGTGACATCACCACCAAACGAGCAGATCTCTGTGTATATCCAGCTTTAGTGTCAGTCTAGGGTTTTACTGCAAACTGAATGCAAGAACAATGTGTTATGGGAAAGTTTTAGTCTTGTAAGATTAAGTATTACTGAAACCTGTCAATACCAGCGATGGCATATCAGCAAACCGATGTTTTGTCCAATAAAACAGTGCAGAGTTTTCAATAAAACCATGTATTACTTGCTGACTGGAAACACTGTTTTCTTTATTCTTGTAAGAATCAGGGAGAAAAAAAGGTTTAATTCAAAATGAACTGTGTAAGACCTCTTCTTTGACTTTTTTTTCCCTCACGGGCCTTAAGGCATTTTCCCTTCCAACTCCCACCTTTGGAATTCCCTACCTCTTAACATTTGCCAAATCTTAATTTCATCACTATTTTAGGGCTCTATTGAAGATATTTTGCTTTAAAGAAGATTCCAACAGACTTTATTTAACCCCATTCAGTGCTGAGAGGCAACAACTTGTTTTTTTGAAGAGTAATTGAAGTCATTGTCATCAACCAACCCATTGTAGTTATATAGTATCTACTATGCAGAGTGGGCTTTCATCCATAGAGGACCACATTACATGGCAGCCACCACTGAAATATAATATGTATAGATTCAAGGCAGTCTATTTAAGCATTCTCTTGTCTTCCTCTGTGTTTGCAGATGGGTCGTCATAAACACTTGATTGTGGACACTAGAAGCAGTGGTTTCAATATCTTGATACAATGTCAGCTGGAAGTAGTAATGATGAGCAAATTCCTTTGCCATGTATGGTTTTGCCTTCACCACTGGCAAAAGTTTTGTAAAAACGGCACCAAAATTTTTGTATTGTCAACTCTAATCATAATGTTCACTTTGAAAATGCCAATTAACATAATTGGAAAAGAAAGAAAATATTACTTAAATATTGGTTTATGAGAAAATGTATATTGTCATATTTAAACATCTATTTTTTATGTAACATTGATAAAAAAAATATCTGAATGAAAAGCATGAAACAGGAGGGTGATATAGAGAAGCTGTTTGTTGACAGTGGCTTGAGATCTACTTATCACCAGCTAAAAATCTACCTTTTGGACATCCCCAATGTAGGGCATGTGTCACAGTATACTGAGCAAAATATGCATACAATGCAATTTGGCGAATTTTGACACAAAGTGAAACATGCCAAATTTCTCTCAATACTTGAAAGTAAAGAAAATTTTGATTTATTGGTAGGAAAAAAGCAGAAAAAAGGTGCCATGAAAAAACACCCATAGGGGGAAATCCACTAAAGGGCAAATTTTCGCCTTGGAAGGCTCTGCCACACTTCGCACCACTTCGTCAGATGTTAATTTGCAGCACATACACTAAATCATCAAACTGTGAAGTTGCATCTTGGCAGACGAACTTTGTCAGCACGAGCATTCATAGCAAACTTTCGATATTGTTAATTTCTGCCTAGCGAAACTTTAACACACTTTAACACACAGGGCAGGTACATATAGGTTATTAAGGATGTTGATGCAAAGGCTTCCTGCCAGTGTGCGAGTGACCCATGAGTATCTTACAGCTGGCCCTCTATTCCACCCGCACCGCTCCCTAAGCTAGTATGGACATTTCAGATGGCTTTGACAAATCTTACGTATAGTGAGTGAAACGCATGTCAGTAGCTTATACTTTTTAGCAGGGTGATGGGAATGCTTTGGAAGCAGGTCCGGACTGAGAATAAAAATAGGCCCTGCCATTTCAGGTACACAGAGGCCCAATCAGCCCACACAGAGGCCCAAACAGCCCCCACCAGCCCACTAAATGCTGACTTTCTATGGCACCTTATAGCAGCCCCTCTGGCATTTGCCAGAACCCACAGATTGCCAGTCCGGGCCTGATTGGAAGGATGGATGCAGGTAGTCCTCGCGCCATTTGGGTAGAACTCGGCAGAGGTGTTTGCAGGCAGGACTTGGGTAACTCCGGCAATGGCATCTGAGATGTCCGTACTTAGGGAGCGGTGCAGGTGGAATAAAGGGCCGGCTCTTGGACACTCATGTGTCATTTGCACACTGGCAGGGAGCGGTGTGAGTGCAACAGAGTGACGTACTTTGGTTACTTACGTGGTTACTGGCATATCGTCAGGGTTGACTTAATGCACGGCTCCTGAGGTACAGAAGGTAGTACGGAATGCATTTTAGGACATTGTGAAATCGTTGTCCTGCATGTGCTGTCCTGATCAAGAAGAATGAGACATGGCATTCTTTTTTACTCGCCCATCTTTCGAGGCTGATGTCACACCTCGCTCCTCCCTCCTCAGCCATCAGCTTTGCTCCTCACGCCTCCTTCCTCAGCCATCCGTCCTGGATCCTCGCTCCCCACTCCTCCCTCCTCAGCCATCCATCCTGGGTCCTAGCTTCTCCCTCCTCAGTCATCAACTCTTGCTCCTCACTCCTCAGGGTGCGCATATTCAGCCCTGCACCCTGATTATAGTTACTTGTTCTTGCCATTCCTTTTAGCCAATAGGCATTTTAGGTTTTAATTGCAGCAATCAAATTCGAGCTACAGCTGACGGCTGAGGAGGGAGAAGCTAGGACCCAGGACGGATGGCTGAGGAGGGAGGACCCAGGACTGATGGCTGAGGAGTCAGGAGCGAGGACCCATGTCGGATGGCTGAGGAGGGAGGAGCAGGACCTGACAGCTGAGAAGGGAGGAGCGAGTTGAGGCATCTGCATTCCTCTAGCACAGGAGATCGCATACAGGGGATGGATTTCCCCTGACGATGTACTAATATGCATTCCGTAAGGCCGGGTGGTAACAGTCCTGCTTCTGTTCCATTTTTGACTTCAGCTCCCTAGCAAGACTAGCGTTTAACTTCTAGGGTCCTATTCCTACAACATCTGCAAATCCCCAATAACGTAATAATAACCAAACACCACAGAATACAAAATTATTGACTGAGATCAGTCACCCAATGATGGTTCATTCCTCTAGAATCCGTCTATAAGCTGGTGACCTTTGAGTCAATTAAGCTTACTCTCCGAACTGTATTTTAACCTTGGTGATTTAATATTTTATTATTTATGATTAAAGGTTACATTTTAATTGCGTTCACATGGTGGGAACTGTTGACTGATACAGTGGGGGGTGCAAATATATGGGTCAAACTTTTTTCTTTTTCTTTATGCTATCAAAATATAATATTTGCCCATTTAGCTTAGTTTTTGAGAACATTCACTAGTCATATGTATTGTCTGTAAAGGCTTATTTGCCATGATACGGTGGGTCAAGCAAATTAACCAATAAAGAGGAGTAGAGGAGCAAAGCAGAAGCAAGATAGAACTTGGAATAATTAGAACTCTAATGCTAAGCACTGCGCTGGCACAGAATGAATGTAGTATATATAAAAGATGTGCTAAGATAACTTTTTTCCCATTTCTTTTTTTTTTCCAAAATACAAAGTCTGGCCAAGTACAGATGAGATGTCTACATACACACAACTACTGAATTTGTGTGCACTTGATGATCCTGCTGGCAACAAGTAACACATGTTTTACCAGAAAACTGGAGCATTATTTATTTAACTGTTTCTGCCAAAAATAATCAAAATTTTGTTCTTTACGTTTCTAGCAATACAGAAAGAATTATATCGTAACATAAAATACCTGCTCGGATTTATTGATATATAAGTAAGGTTGCTCCAGATTAATGGCTAAGGTCTGTATGAATGAGTTCCATTTTCTATTTTGTTTTACCATGCATTTATTGTAAAATCTTTTATGGAAGGTAGAAAAAAATAATGGGCCCAATTGAAATCAATGAGAAAATATTATTTTATGATTGATCATGTGAAAACGTATGGGAGAGATTCAATTTAGGAGAAAAATCTTTTCTCCTAATTTATTTCAATGTTTTCATGAACCAGCGAGATAAGTATTTATTATTAATTACATCTGGGAAAATCTGGAACTGAATTAGAAGCTAGGTCAATATATTTTAAATATTATCCATTATACACAACATGGCCAAAAGCATCCTAATACCTTATTCCCAAACCATTCCATAAGCCACAAATATAAAGATGCTCCTTCCTTAGCTGCTACAACAGTCTCTAAACTTTAAGGAAGGTTTTCCACTTGATTTTGGGACTCTGTTTATTAAATTATTGTAAGGCCCCTGTTTGTTATAAATGAATGTCATGACATTCAGCATAACCTGCTGGTGCTATATACAGTAGCTAAATGATGACGATATGCTTCCATTTATCCACAAGGTTGGGCACTAATGTTGGCAATCAGGTGTTCAGTTTGGATCAGGTCAGGGTTCTGTGCAGACCAGTCAAGTTCTTTCACTCTTATCTCAGCAAACCTATTCTGTACAGAACTTGCTTTGTTCATTTGGGCATTAACAGAAAAGAGCCTTTCTCAAACTGCCACAAAGTTAAGAATGTCATTTGTGCTGTAACCTTAAGGTTTGCTTTCAGTGGAACCAGAGGCCTTAGCCAAAATCTTGGAAAACAGTTCCAGACAATTTTTACCCCTCAACCATACTTTGCCATTGGCATTATGCATTCAGATAGGGGGCCTTATTCACAAGAATTCAAATTTTTCAAAATAGTTAAATAAAAAAAGTCCATCCAAACTAGAATCCATGATTGGACCTTATTTATTTTTGGGCTAATTCCAGCGCAGACCACAGAAACTTCCAAACAGGATAGGGACCTCTCCCATTGACTTACATACAAACATGGCAGGTCTGAGATAGCAGATTTTCAGATTCTGACTTTTTGCAGCCTCGGGATATAATAAATCTTGAGAAATTTGAGTTTTTATTTCCCACTAAAAATTCATATTTTATAGTAAAAAAAAAACTCTAGTTTTTCGAGTTTTTAGCATTCGGACTTTAATAAAAAAAAAGTCTGAATTTGTCGTGAAATCGTCGGAAAAGCCAGAATTGTTCGGACTATCGTACGAGACCCAGCGCAGACCATAATATCTTCAAATTGCAAATAGGACCTCTGTCATTGACTTCTACAGGACCTTGACAGGTTGAAGATGGAGTATTTAGGTATTTAGGTATAATAAATCTCAAAAAATTAAAATTTTTATTTCCCACTAAAAATTCGTATTTTATAGTAAAAAAAAAACTCGAGTTTTTAGCATTTGAACTTTAATAAATTAACCCCGTAGTGTTCTTCGGGCATCTGCCAAACCAAGATTTTTCCATAAGTTAAAGGAACAGTTCAGTGTAAAAATAAAAACTGGGTAAATAGGCTGTGCAAAATAAAAAAATGTTTCTTATATAGTTAGTTAGCCAAAAATATAATATATAAAGGCTGGAGTGACTGGATTTCTAACATAATAGCCAGAACACTATGTCCTGCTTTTCAGCTCTCTCACTCTGAGTTAGTCAGTGACTTGAAGGGGGGCCACATGGGACATAACTGTTCAGTGAGTTTGAAGCATTCAGCTCAGATTCAAAAGCAAACAGTTATGACTAAGAGGTTAGAGAGCTGAAAAGCAGTAGTGTTCTGGCTATTATGTTAGACATCCAGTCACTCCAGCCTTTATACATTACATTTTTGGCTAACTGACTATATTAGAAACATTTTTATTTCGCACAGTTTTTATTTTTACACTGAACTATTCCTTTAAAATGTCAAATATCACTCCAGATGATAAATTTCTTCTGCTCCAACAGCTGTGACCTTTACACCACTTCAGCCCATACACGACATTACACAAGTCATGTTAGGTTTGTTTGCCTCTGATCACCCATAAAAAACCTACCCTCCCTACACATAGTTCTCGAGGTGACATTGCATGTGCCCTGATGCTGAGGATTATGCTTTGCTCATAATAGGTATGCCAATTCATCCCACAGGTTAAAGGACCAGTAACATCAAAAAATTAAATTGTTTTAAAGTAATAAAAATATAATGCAGTGTTGCCCTGCACTAGAAAAACTGCTGTGTTTACTTCAGAAACACTACTATTGTTTATATAAATAAACTGCTGTGTAGCCATGGGGGCAGCCATTCAAAGGAGAAAAGGCTCAAGTTTTTCAATTTCCGCCATTGCGACACAGCAGCTTGTTTATATGAACTATAGTAGTGTTTCTGAAGCAAACATATCCCTTTTACCAGTGCAGGGCAACACTACATGATATTTTCATTACTTTAAAACACTTTCAGTTTTTGGTGTTACTGTTCCTTTAAGTTTCAGTTGGGTTTAGAAAACTTGGATAGCGGCAGGCGCCACTCCGAACACCGAACCCAGTTAGTCAGTAGAATCCAGGAGCCCAAATGTTTAAAAAGTACAAAAAGTCTTTATTTTATATATAAAAAATAAAAGCCTGACGCGTTTTGTGTCCCCCAAGGACACTTAATCATAGGCATGAGCACCTGGGCCCACTGTGGACAGCGGTAAGCTTGTCCTCCTATTTATAAAATCCATGCTTTCTATGGTTTTAATTTTCAATTGGGTTTAGGTTAGGGCTCGGCACACGCCAGTCAATTTCTTCCAATCCCATTTCTGCAAACCAATTTTGTATAGACAAAATACTTTGAGAATCAAGCGCATTATGGAATTTAAACAGGAAATGAGCCTTCTTCAAACAGTTGCCAAAAAGTAAGATGCATAGCATTATTTAATGTCCCAGTGCCAACAATTATGGCTTTGGCCTAAATGATAATTCTAATTATATATATTAGCCACATAATTTATACTACACTCAATTGTCCTAATGAACTGAATTCACCTTATGGGGAAAGAATCAAAATAGAGTGGGGTGTAACAGTGAAGACTCCAAAGACTTCTCAACAGAGAAATGATTTGCCCTCATTTGATGATCTGCTATAGATTATGTTGTCACTAAGATCGATTTACCTAAAGCTTTCGCATAATTTGCGATACAGTTGCCCATATAATCTACCTGGTTATTATAGATGAATAAAAATGTCCATCTGCAGTATGAAGCTCTTTAATAGTCACATGAAACTGTGTGCGCTGTACTAATGTTTTCCATAGAAAATAATGGCAAGTATGAGCAAACTGAGGCTACATATTGCCTAATACTCTAAAGAACAGCAGCTCCCACCATTCTCTCCTGGCACATGCCACCAGGTTCTCTTAGGAACAATATCAACACCTTTTTCGTAAGATTAAAGGTACTGTGCCCTTTATATTACTGCCATTCTTAGGAATCTGTTAACCATAATAGCAGAGTAACCCAGTGGATTCCTGTTACTTTTGAAACTAGTAAAGTTGGAAGATTAGCTTGATAAGCTAGTTGGGCTCATTCTCTCTCTGGTATCACAGTGAAGATGTTGCAACTGTACGAGCACATTGGCACTGTGTGAACAACTTTGCTGAAAAAAAAAATAAATATAGGCACTGCACACTCGGAATTTAAAAAGGCAAACGTTTATTAATATCTAATGGATTTTGCCCCTGATGAAGACCACTCTTGTGGTCAAAATGCGTTGGGCCAATACTGGGCCATAGCTGAACATGTGAGTGTAATTTTTTGTAAATGTAATAAACTTTTGCCTTTTTAAATTCTGAGTGTGCAGAATTTGAATTTTTGGAGACTCTATATGGGCGGTCTTCATGGGACAAGCACCTCACTATGAAATTGAAATTGGGTGTGCGCCTTCCAAAAATCGAATTTGTTGAAGAACTTTGCTGGGCAGTCGCCTTTTAAAGGGATCATTTGGCAACCCTGTTGTAAACTGTAAAAAACATGGAAATTGGCAGCAGAAAAGAACCAGCTGGTATATCTAGTTTTTTTCTGAGTCTTACAATGGCTTTGTAATGATTGCTTTCACATTTGAATTCCTTTTACTGGATTCATTTTAATCCAACCTGCAGGATGGTCATTCCTTGTATTCCTTGTATTTTATACATTTTGTAAAAACCTGCTTCATTATATTAGATTCAGTTTGGAAACTCTTTGTATTGGGTTTCCTGGTTCTAGCCATCGCCCACACAATAAAGGCATGTGCAGTTTGATCTGTGGCAAGGTTCTATTCCAGCTTGCTCTATTTCAGCTACAATACAGTTGTTTTGCTGCAAACACTTGGGAATTCAGCCAGTTAGATATGAGGAAATCCATACTGGTAAATATCCACTATGCTTGAGAGATGCCTCACACAGGAAATCCAGAGCAAATAATTGACCCAAGGCACATTTGTAGCCCACTTCAACCACACCAATTCTTCCTTCTGCTCTGGGAGCCTATAGATTACTGGTCTCTGAAACACATTCCTATCTCTGATTTCTAGGGTTATCTGTTCAGGCTCAACCATCTCTTCTGAACCCTCTTACTCAGGGATCCCCAACCTTTTGAACCCGTGAGCAGAAGTAAAAGGAGTTGGGGAGCAACACTAGCATGAAAAATGTTCTTGGGGTGCCAAATAAGGGCTCTGATTGGCCATTTAGTAACCTTATGTGGATTGTCAACCTACATTGAGGCTTTGTTTGACAGTGCACCTGTTTTTTATACAACCAAAAGTTGCCTCCAAGTCTGGAATTCAAAAATAAGCTCCTGCTTTGAGGCCACTGAGAGCAACCTCCAAGGGGTTGGAGAGCAACATGTTGCTCACGAGCTACTGGTTGGGGACCACTGCTCTTACTTATATTACTCAGATTACTTCCATATCATTCTTGACAAACATAGGAGCTCTGCCACCCTCTTTCAATCTCTGAAATAACTGAATAACGACACTATTTCATAAAAAGTTTGTGGACACCTCCCTTTTCAACATTTCATTCCAAAGACCAAGAGATAAATGTTCCCCCCCCCCCCAACAGCCTTTGCTTTTCTGGGAAGTATTTCCCCTTGGTGTTAGTGCTATTAGCTTCCCTTCAGACCATTATGAAGCTGGTCACTAATGTTGGGCGATCAGGCCTGGCTAACAGTCATGGTTTAAGTTTATTTCGAAGGTGTTCAGTTGTATTGAGGTCAGGGCCATAAGCCAAAATCTTCCCATCCCATTTCAAAAAACCAATGTGGTATGGACATTGCTTTGTCCATATTATTGTGCTGAAGTGAAAAGTTTTTTCCCCAAAACTGTTGACACAAATTAGGGTTCCACTGCTCCAGAAGAATATAGGGGCCTTTACACAATTCCAGCCATTGTTTTGCATGGTGATGTAAAGTTTGTGTTGCTGCTTGTCCATAGAAAAAACATGCACCTGGCCATTTTTTTATAGGGCTCCATTCCATTTTTTTTGGCAGGGCCCACCATCTAGGGTACTAATTGTTGGGGCCTCCCTGGGGGTAGGACAGTATTAGCATAGTAGTGTGGGGCTCCATGATTACTAATGCTTAGCAAAGAGTGTTCCAAATGGAGATTGTCTGGAGTTTTTAGCTGTATAATGTATATCCCAGTCATGATTTGGATAATTGGATAATGTGACAAGCCCAAGCACCAGTCAATAAAATTCTATTGCTTCTGCAAGAACAAATACTAATTCATTCAGTTGGGAAGTAGTAAATTTAGCTTGTCGTATTACCACTGGATTACTCTCACACTTCATAGCAGCAGGTACATGGCACACGCCACAGTTGTTGTAATACCGCTTGATTACCCTCACACCTCATACCAGCAGGTATATGGCACACGCCACATGGTCCTTGCAGGAAAAAAATGTGCTGATCAGTGTAGCCTTCCCATGGCAGTCAGCCTCACTGAGTGATTTGCATTTATTGGCAGTTGAATGTGACACAGGGAAACACACTTTGCAGTTCAACAGAATGGGAAGCGGCTGCCAGCAGAGCAGGGATTTTTAACGGCTGGAGTCTTCACTGAGAAGATGGGATCATTTTAATGATACTTGTGCCATGACCATGCTGTGGTTGGGGTTCCTTTTTTTTAATAAAATGTAACACAAGTGTTATTGTTTCTTGTTAGTAATGTAATGTGGAATGACTCCAATGATGAGATCTGTGCTTACGTTCCTATTTTGTTCTATTTAAATCTTATAATTAATCAGTGGGAGTAGATTCAGAAACTTCAGAAGGAACATTGCTTTCTGCAGAAGCCACTACAACGCTTTGAATCTCAAAGCCTACGATCTTTTAAAGGAAAACTATACCCCTGAACAATGTTGGTCTCTATAAAAAGATATTGCATAAAGCTGCTCTTGTGTAAAACCCTGCTTCATGTAAATAAACCATTTTCATAATAATATACTTTTTTAGTAGTATGTGCCATTGGGTAATCATAAATAGAAAATTGCCATATTAAAAAATAAGGGCCGCCCCCCTGGGATCGTAGGATTCACGGTGCACACAAACAAACCATACATGTTAGGTCACATGAACCAATTAAAAGACAAAGTTCTGTCCTTTGCTTCCACACTTCTTCCTGTTACAATTAGAGTTGTAGTATTTCTGGTCAGGTGATCTCTGAGGCAGCACACAGAACACAATCTGTTGCTTAAATATTAATTTTGGGGGTAAAGTATTCCTTTAGGAATAAAAATGTGTTGTCTTGGTGTGGTGTTTATACAAATGGCCTGCGGGTGTCACTGTGCACAGGACATGTACTGTGCATACACAGGACTTTCTGTACAGCTTGAGAGTGTTAGAGACTGTTGTGTAATGGCTCAATGAGAGCCTGCTAATAAAAGCACTGTTATACTCTACTCATCATCGGCCACCAAAACATAACAATTGGCGACAGGATGGCTCTTCTACCTCTGCAGCAGCCTGCACCTTTTCTTCTAAACCCTGGTGAGCCTACCATACCTTTTACTGCTTGGATCCGTATGTTTGAAAATTACATTATTGCTGTTGACCAAGGGGAGATTTCTGCTGCTAGAAGCGTGCTTTACTTATTCACTGCCTGGGAGCAGAGGGACAGCGTATATTCTATTCATTACCATTACCTGATTCAGCATGGGAAAAACTTGCTATTGGTATTGTCGGTCCTTTTGCAGATGCTCCTATAGATTGTAGATTTGCTATAACCTTGATAGACTATTACAGTAAATGGCATGAAATTGCATTTGTTTCTCAAATAACATCAGCTCCAGTAATAACATTTCTGTCTACAGTCTTCAGCAGAAGGTAATCCAAAGGAGAGAATATCAGACAATGGACCACAGTTTGTCTCATATGAGTTTGAATCCTTTCTGAGAGAGAGGAATATCGTGCATAGGAAATCTTCGGTGTATTACCCACAAGCAAAGGGAGAAATCGAACGATTTAACAAAAGTCTGAAAGAAGCACTACAGACAGCAAATCTTACTGGGAAATCTTGGAAAGTATTTACAACAGAGTTCCTACATAACTACAGAGAAATGTGCCATGCAACAATCCAATCATCTCAAGCTGAATTATTACATGGCAGACAGATGTGCACTAAGTTACATGTTGCAGACTTCAAACTTCCACAAAATACTGTGCCTACAAAATCATCTACTGCTGACATTGTGAAACATCTCACGAAGCCAAATGCAAGGCTTATACTGTACTGACAGAAAACATGGTGCCAGAGAAGTACACTTTCAGCCTGGATCTCTAGTCAGAATTAAGAAACCAGGAATACTGAAACAAGGACAATCTAAATTTACTACACCACTTGAAGTGAGACTCCAGCAAGGACCATACACATATGAACTGTCTGATGGACCATATGGAATGCAAGTTGTCTTGCTCCTGTTAGATTTGACTTTGGAGAAGCTCCATTTGATGAAGGACATTTTCCTACTCCTGATGTTAACTGCAATAGGCCTGAAGAAAGTGACCCTATAAGTCGTACTGAGAGAATCAGAAAACTACCTGCATGGACCAAGGACTATGTGATGTGAAGGATGTATAATATTGCTTTAATATGTACACTGTTTTATTATTGCTGTTTATTACATTTGTCCAAATGCTTTCCTACTATAGGGGGAATATGTGGTGTTTATACAAATGGCCTGCGGGTGTCACTGTGCACAGGACTTGTACTGTGCATACACAGGACAGTACAGCTTGAGAGTGTTAGAGTCTAAGCTGACTGTTGGGTAATGGCTGCATGAGAGCCTTTTAATAAAAGCACTGTTATACTCTACTCATCTTCGGCTACCAAAACATAACAATTGGCTCTAAGCAGAAGCTGGATATTGTAGTCCAACACCAGCAGGATACCCCAGGATCAGTGAGAGTGTACATTTTCTGTGAAAATGACTTTTACTGTATCCACTCTACGAATACAAAATGTGGTATTTAACAAGATCCCCTTGATGGAAAATATAATATGACATTCAGCAGCCTCCACCAGAGCAAGGATTGCCAAGAGCAGGTTGGCACCACACTATGCAATGCTGTGGGAAGATTGTCACAATACAGCCTGCGCTTCATAATGTTTCTGACACCACTAGAAAGCATCTCTTCCAAAATCTAGACTGGCATCCTTTAGTGCTCTACCTGCCAACATGACGAAATCAATTTCCATTCCTCTAGGCAGTCAGTGTTAAATGAAGGGGATCTACCAAAATAATAATTAAAGTAAATGTCAGGAAATTATAACAGCTCTGCTTATCAGCTGCCAATATACATCTGAATTACTGGAGAGTTATAGGCGTTTAGGATTTTAATTCCTTTTTGAGAACTGATCTGTTAGGCCGTGGGATAAATTTGGTGATATGGATACATCTTTCAAATCAATCTTATATTAAATACACATTTTGTTGTTGCGTTTTTCACTTGCACAATAGGGGGTATTTGGGGTTTTTGGAAATCACCCTCAGCAGGTAGGCAGTGATGACTATATGGTGCCTGAAGTAAAATGTGGGCAGCCAATCACAGTTCTGCCTTCATAAAGGATAAACAATGGTTCCCTGTCAAGTCCAGCTAGGTGGTGATTGGCTGGTATATTACAATGCACAGTGCCAAGTACAACAGGATCTCCTACAGAGCCTGGGAATGTGTATAATGTAATGGCAAAAGCAGATTTTTGACACTATTTTTCCTAAAATCTATCCCCATATTTAGAAAGGGCTGCTTTATTGGTTCTGAACTAGAATCCAGAGAGTGTACTGTATGTAGCAATAATTATATGGTATCAGTTTATGACCCCCTCATATATAGGCAGTCAAACGAGTTATTCCATTACCCGATAGCAGAATTCCGCAATTGCTTTCTGCATTTAATTTACTGGAGGGAACAAGAGTGCAGAAAGGAAATGAAGGAAAGGAAGAAAGGAAGGAAGGAAATGCCTAGCAGTATGAAACACACAAGCCTTTTTTAAGCACATGTAAACTTATAAAGACACTTTTAACTTACTGTATATGGCCTGTACTTTTGAAGTTCATACAAAGTCAATGCAGGGGATACAGGTATATATGGCACTGGCCTAGCCACTCGCCAGTAGTAAATCCAAGTAAAGAAGAATGCCAATACCTGTGCTTGCAGAAAACGGGGTGATCCCAAATTTATTCTTACGATCAAATGTTTCGGGACCGCATGTCCCTTCCTCAGTGATACGAGGAAGGGCCATGCGGTCCCGAAACGTTTGATTGTTTGTTAAGTGTTATGCATCCTGACATTTACTTTAATTATTATTTTGAATAAATTTGGGATCACCCCGTTTCTGCAAGCACAGGTATTGGCATTCTTCTTTACTTGGCTGTACTTTTGAAGTACCAGCTCATTCATTCATAACTGGTTTAAAACATCGAAGCATACCAAGTGATGACATCTATGAAAGGTGGAGAGGATGTACCATTCAGATGTAAAAAGTTGACATCAACAGGCCCCACAAGTGCTGCATTCACATCTGAAATGTGCAGTGGTAGCACTATGTGTTATTAGTTGGGGGTAACTTTCCTACTACTCTAAGGGGTAAAGCAAATCCTCACGTCAGCTAGGCCCTCGCAGAAGCATTGCAAGAAGAATACCCAAGCTATATACTATGAACACTTTCATTCAGAAGCCTGTGGTTCATAACAGGAACAGAACATAACAGGAACAATACGTTTATTGAACAGAAAGGTAGTTCCTTTGTATATCAAATATTTGTTGTACAGTATCACATTATACACCAAGTTCACACTATGTATTGCTCACACCACAGGTGCCTGCTCCCGATACACCACAATTCTCCAAAGGATTCCTACCCCCTTGAGTCCTTACAATCTGGTGAATGTATCTCACAGCAAGACCTGCCACTATCTTCAACTGATTCACAGGGTCCCTTATTCCCAACAAGGCTCAAGTTGGCATCTTCTAGAAACTTATCAGTGTATAACCTTACTTATATATCTAGAATTATATACTTTGTGGTTCATATATTTGTACATCTACATATTATCATAGTTATGAACATCGGAGAATATTTAGGGCTACTATCCAATTAACTATTTGATTTTGCTGTTTAACACGTAGACTACACCGTAGTGATTATAAATATTGCTTACGCTTGGATTGTGACTTTTTAATTATATTAATTATGTGCTTTTTATTGGTGTGGCTATATAAGGTGTTCACTCACAGGGGGGCGCTTCATGCTTCCGATGAAGTGACATTTACTCACGAAATGCGTTAAGCCAGTTCCCCTGCCCACTCCTACTGTTGTATCTCAACATGGATTAATAAAGATTTTACTGCTTTTACTTAAGTTTGGTTTCCCCGCAAATTGTCGGACTGGTGATGTAACCCTCATAATTTTCTAGATGAGTTTGTTTTTGCGGCCAGATCGGTTTCAGAGGGATCGACCGGTAAATGGATTACGCTCCTTATTCTCTCTGCTAGGTCTGGAACAGCGTGCACTGTCTCGCCTCCTTATTTGTCATCCCCAGGGTCATTTTTCATGCTTTTGTTGTTCCTCAACTCTCTTATATTTTAAAGGGATTCTGTCATGATTTTTATGATGTAGTTTCTATTTCTAAATAACTCTTTTTACTCTGCAAATAATTCACTCTGCACTGAATCCAGGATTCAGTCCGGGATTTGGCCAGGATTCTGCCTTTTTCAGGATTCGGCCAAATCCTTCTGCCTGGCTGAACCGAACCAAATCCTAATTTGCATATGCAAATCAGGGGCGGGGAGGGAGATGGTGTAACTTTTTGTCATAAAACAAGGAAGTAAAAAATGTTTTTCCCTTCCCACCCCTAATTTGCATATTTGAATCCTAATTTGGGGGTTCGACCGAATCCAAAATAGTGGGTTCAATGCATCCCTAGTATTTTTTCGTTGTAATATTGATGTGTAGGCAGCCATCTCAGGTCATTTTGCCTGGTCTTATGCTTTCAGAAAGAGCCAGCACTTGAGAATGGAGCTGCTTTCTGGCAGATTGTTGTTTCTCCTACTCAATGTAACTGAATGTGTTGCAGTGGGACCTGGATTTTACTATTGAGTGTTGTCCTTAGATTAGGGAGACCAGGGAGCTGTTATCTTGTGTAAGCGAGCTGCTATCTGGTTACATTAGCATTTTTCTGTTAGGCTTCTCGGGGAAAGGGAGGGGGGGGTGATATGACTCCAACTTGCAGTACAGCAGTAAAGAGTGACTGAAGTTTATCAGAGCAGAAGTCACAGGCAGGGAAACTGACAATATGTCTAGCCCCATGTCAGATTTCAAAATTAAATATAATAAAATCAGTTTGCTCTTTTGAGAAACAGATTTCAGTGCAGAATTCTGCTGGAGCAGCACTATTAACTGATGTGTTTTTAAAACACATTTTTTTTCCCATCATAGTATCTCTTTAATGGGGCTCAAGAGAAAAAAAAAGTTGGGGACCCCTGCTCTACACTATAGCAGAAGAACGGGAAGTGGGCCATTTGCTCACTTTTTTGTACTACAAACCACATGTTCCTCTCTGCTCTATTGGGAGAAGTTATAGAAAATTATATCTGCAGCTCAGTCATAAGAGGCTACAGCGGACTGCATAATGCAGTGAAACACTTCCCTTAATGACCAAAACACAAAGGCTGCCCACGAAAGGAAAAGAAACAACATGCATTAGAATGGCATGTCTAATTGTTTTGGCCAAGGAGAATTAGCCCAAATCCTCTAGGGATTATAATTAAGATAGTCCTGACATGAAATCGCATGGCATTTAGAAAAAAAATTGCTTTGGCTGTAATAGAAAAACATGGAAGGATATTAGCAAGCTGGAAAGACTAAAAAAACTACACTAAGCAATAACCTTTTCTATAATTACTCTGCAACATTTAGAATTATCCACAGAAACACATTAATAAAATATTCAGTTATTTCTAGTTATTTTTCTATCGCATTCTGCCATACTTTACCATGTAGGCGACAATGAGTCTCTGTGGGAAAGAGATTATAAACTAAAATATTAGGGCTTGCGGCTACTTACTTAACTAGAAGACTAGCACAGGAATGTTATCACTCGGTATATCCCACGGCCAACATAAAAATCTGTTCTGATGGCCCTTTGTGCCTCTGCTCTTTGAGGGCATAATAAGCTGACGTCACTACTAAACTGTTTTGTTAACTGTATATGGTAGACTTCTAACATAAACTCATCAAATGTTAATTGTCAGCAAATTCTGCAGCACCATCTTAAAAGAGAATTAATACCTAAAAATGAATATGGCTAAAATGCCATATTATATACTGGACTTATTGAACCAACCTAAAGGTTCAACACCAGTAATGATCCAGGCCTTCAAAGTTGTCACAGGAGTTTCCCATCTTGGATATTGTTAGAAGTGTCAGTGACATTGCACATGCTCAGTGTGGTTTCAGCAGCTGAGCTTAGAGATGCTGAGAGAGAGCGCTAAAATTAAGGGTTGTTGCAAATCACAAAGGAGAAAATGAGGATGGCCTGTCATATAAGATGATGCTTCAGGGCTGATTATTAAATCCTGATGCTAATTGTGCTGGTTTCTGAGCTGCCATGTATCAATAATCAGAATAATTTACTAAACAGCCTTATATATTGACATTTATATAATATATATTCATTATCTTGTGTGTAGGTCCCTAAGCTCAGTAAGTGACAGCAGCACAGAGCAGAAAAGAAGCTGGGGAGCTACTAGGTCTTCTCCAGAGGCACAGATCTTCACTGCCAAAAGACTGTGGTATAGAATTCCAAAACATAATGTACAACATTTCTGCCCCGTTTTTGTTTAGTTTAGCTTTAGTTCTGCTTTAAATGATATAGAAACCCCTGACTGTACTTTAAGTGTTAAAGGGGAAATATATAGTGTCACAAACAAATCTGTACATCTCTAAAAATAGAATACCTTTAATTGATAACTGAAGCCTAAAAATAAACATGCCTAGAAATGTTATAAGCTGAACTTACTGCAGCAGTAGAGAGTGTCAGCAGCACTACAACATTAATGATCCAGGCCTTTAAAGTTATCCACAGTTTGCCATCTTGGATCTCATTTTGAGCATCATTTATACTGCACATGCTCAGTGTTATCTGGGCATTTGTTATGAAGCTAGGTTTAGGGGTCGTTGGGAAACATCCAGCAGAATCATTATTATTACCTACAAGTTTACAGTGTTTATAAAAATGCTCTATATATCCTCTAGAGATGAGCAGAGTTTCACTGCAAAAATGACGCCCATAGACTCCAGTGGGTGAAAAAATTTGTTGCATGTCAAATCGCGCAAGAAAAAAAATATTCGACCCCCACATTGTTGGAGAAGTGAAATGGTTCAGATTTGCCCAACACTCTTTTTAAACAGACATGTGTGGACCATCAACTGCTGAACAGGACTGTCAAACTGTGATTTTAATAGCCCCAGGCTGCTCAATAGATTCAATAACCTCTTTAGATGTCATTATCATTTTATTATATTCTAACTAGATCACATCCACTGTCACCACAATATCGAGGCTTCTTCTCTGCTCCTAAGCCATTTTTATTTGTCTGGCAAGGTCGGTTGTCAATAATAATTTGCTACCTGATGTCAAATTTACTGAATAACCAAAGTGTATGGCTCAGAACAAGATCCTTGTTTGAAAAATGGCATCACATTAGCAGTTCTACAGTCTTTTGACACCATGCACCAGACATCAACGAATCATGGAGGAAAAATACTGATTTAACAACTGTAGGCCCCCTCCTCCCAAACAGCACCACAGCAGATAACCTATATAGTCACATGTGCAGTATATGGGAAGAGGAATGTAGCACAGTGGAGTTAAGAGTTTTTTTGTTTTCCTTTAAGTAAAGTAGAGTTTTTTTAGAACTTTGAATGCAATCATGTCCTGGACCTTTGTTACATACATATTTGGTTCTGTTAAAAGCAAACTTAATGAACTGGTTTCTTACTGATAACCTGAAGTGATTTAAAGTCTCTGCCTTTTGCCTGTTTCCATCAGCCAGTTTACTTGCCACTGATACGAAGTGTCCTTTTTTTGTGAAAACCTTAAAATTTCAAGAATTGGAGTGAAATCCTTCAAATTTCAAGATTTTGGAGTGAAATCCTTCAAATTTCATGATTTTTGAGTGAAATCCTTCAAATTTCATAATTTTTTTGTAAAAACCTTAAAACTTTAGGATTTTTGAGTAAAATCCTTCAAATTTCACTTTTTTTAGTGAAAACCTTCAAATTTCACATTTTATGAGTGAAATCCTTCAAATCTCATGATTTTTGATGACAATCTGCAAATTTCACGATTTTTGAGTGAAATATTTCAAATTTCAAGATTTTTTAGTGAAAACCTTAAAATTTCAAATTTTTTGAGTGAAAACATCCGAATGTCGCGATTTTTTCCGATTTCACGTTTTTTCACAAATTTTTCACCTTTTTGCGAAATTTGCGGGAAATTCGCAAATTTTTTGGCAAAGCGAAACGGGACAAATTCGCCCATCACTAGCAAGCAACATGCTCATTCTAAGTCACTGACAGCGTTCAGCTGCTATGATTGGCTGGTGAAGTAATTTAGTGTATCCACAAACGTGTGTACTTTTTATGACTTGGCTTTTCCATTTGTAACAATAGCTGGACCTCATTTTTTCACAAATACTTGGAGGCTTGTAGTATATACCATTTTCGTAGCAATCTTAAATTCAACTGAAATCTTTTCCCATTGTCTATAGATAACATTATCTTGCAGCATTCTTTTCTGTGTCCTTTAGGGTAAGCGCACACACTAAGATTTGGGGAGATTTAGTTGCCTGGCGACAAAGCGCCTCTTCTTTGGTCGACTAATCTTCCCGAAAAGCCTTCCTGCCAGCTAGAATCAAAATCGCCTTCGGGATGGCACTCGGTTCGCTTCGTTTTCCGAAGTCCTCGTGAAGGCAACTTCAGACGGCTTTGGATAACAAAGCCAGAGTGCCATCCTGCCGGCGATTTAAGTTCTAGCTGGCAGTAAGGCTTTTCGGGAAGATTAGTTGCCCGAAAAAGAGGCAATTTGTCGCCGAGCGCTGTGCGCCCTTACCCTTAGGGATGCACTGAATCCACTATTTTGGATTAGGCTGAACCCCGAATCCTTTGAGAAAGATTCGGTTGAATACCAAACCCAAATGCGAATGCTAATTTGTATATGCAAATCAGGGAGAAAGGTAAAAAGAGAACCATACAGATAAAATGTCTTTTACTTTCTTGTTTTGTGAAAAGTCAAGTAAGTTTAAGGATTTGGATTCCGTTCACCCAGGCACTTGGGTTTCGCTGAATTGAATCCTGTTGAAAAAGGCAGAATCCGGGCTGAATACAGAACTGAATACTGGATTCGGTGCATTCCTAGTCCTTCTACAAATTTAAAAGCAGCAGGTATGAACCAAAATAAATTATTCACAAGTACAGCCCTGTTTATTTCAAATGCATATTAGTTCTAACAAGATTCTTTTATCAGTAGCTCTTTTATATGAAGCAGAATGTATGCTGGCTGTATCTGTTATTTATTATGAGATTGAAGAGCACTTTCTAGGAAATTATACTTCCCCTTTAATTCTCTCCTCCGTCTCATCTGCAATTTATTTCAAAGCTCATATCATAAAGCACTTTTGTCATTATTTATATCCCTTACATAGTGCATTTTCTAATTGAAATAGACCAGTAATAATGATGTTAAGAATGAAACATACTCTATATCCCACACTTAGCAATTTACCTGGCCCTCTTAGACTTTATTGTATCCTGCCCAATTTATTTCTGATGACTTTATTCTTTTATTAAGTTAGAGATCTGCTCCATTAAATCTTGAGAAGCGGAAATTGTGCCTGGCGAAAGAAAGCTGACACCATGCAGTACGACGTGAGTGTCATTTCGAAGTAGTAGTTGAGCAGATTAGGGTGGCTGTGTGACTTCCCAGCCAGAGAATGGTTCAATACTGCGGTATGTGAGATAATCATTTTCCATAGGAATACTGAAGAGTTTTGGTGTTCCTCTTAAGCAACACTCAGTTGAAGTTGTGTGGGAACATAGGCCAGTATTTATATTTATAGGTAGCCAAGGGTCTGTGCCTAGGGTAGTAGCATTTGGGGAATGGCCCTGGGTGCCTAAATAATTCAATTTGTAAAAGAAAAAATCCCCCACAAGCCGCCAAGGAAAACTTACTGCATGGAGGTGAGAGGAATAGGGTGCAACTGAACCTAAACACAGCCCTGCATGGACTAAAATAAACGTTCTTTTCATTTGTGTATTGCTAGGGTCTGTGGCACTGCTGCTCCAGATGTTTGAGCTAGAAATAGTATGAAAGAGTATGTCTTGAAAAACATCCCATTTCCAGAGTGTCTATAATTCTCCTAGAGGTTGCCAACTCAACTGAAAGAGCTGAGTTTCTATCCCAGATGATTAGCTCCCTTACCACAATTTAACACCATTAAACAGTCTGTGGCTCAGGAGAGCTGGTGTACTAAGCGTGAATGGCTTGAGTTCTTCCTCCCTAGTGTCATATTCAGATCAATCCAACTGGGCCAAATATCATGCTTCAGCAGACTGGCAACAACTCTCTCCAGTAAGTCATTTGGAGGAATGTAGGAAACAACATTATGCTAAAATAACAACACAACGCTTTCTTCTAGGTAAACGTAACAGCGCCAAAACACTTGGAATTGTCTTCTAATCGTCTCTATTATGGATGGTTGGAATTGCCTTAAATATACCTGTTTGGACACTTTTAGGTAACAATCACACCCAAAATACTTCGTTATCCACAATATTAATCTACAAGCGACTATTCCACGCAGTCCAATGTAATGCTGGTGTGACATTAGAGCAAAAAAAAAGGAAATACATATAAAAATGGAGTAAACATTGTGCAGGTTTTTGAGATAGGGCAGTGATCGCAGCCTATAGTCCTCCATCTGTTGCTGAACTACAACTGCTGTCTCCTTTTGTTTGAGTCAAGAGTTCTATCACACATATCTTATAAGAAATGATACCTCCAACTATTTAACGATAGAATATTTTGTGATTTAATGATTTAAGACAAGGGATGTCCAGTTTGTAGGTCACTGTATATTCATAGTTTCTACTATTCTCTGCCAGTAAAAGATAGTTTTAGTAGGAATTGTTTTGGCCAAGAATCATGTATTATAAGGGATAATGACGAACTATTGCCCCACCAAAGCAGACAGAGCTACATGGACCTGGTATTTTCCGGATAACAGATCTTTATGTAACATTAAATAAACCCAATAGGCTGATTTTGCTTCCATTAAGAATTAATTATCTCTTAGTTTGGATCAGATTTAATGTATTGTTTAATTACTACAGAGAACAAGGAAATTATTTTTATAAATCTGGATTATTTGGATTAAATGGAGTCTACGGGAGACAAATTTCTGTAATTCTGAGCTTTCTGAATAATGGGTTTCCAGATAATGGATCCCATAACTGTTATATATATATATATATATATATATATATATATATATATATATATATATATACATCTGAACGATAACAGACATTTTCACATTGCCAATATAAAGATTCACTAGCTCGGCCCGGCCAAAAATCAAATAGATGCTAACCCAACTGCCCTGCACAATAGATATCTTTTGGCAAAGGCCATTGTTTTGGTTCTATCCATGGCTTACTGACTGTCAATTCAGTGTCGAGGAGCCTACTGGAGTTTCTCTGAGAATTAGTACAAAATAGGAATATAAAGGCAGTCACCCCAGTTCATTTATCTGTATAATTTAGCTTGAGGCCACATGCTTTTACATCGGTCTGAAAATCCTCAGTAATAATGTAGATAGGTACACAACAATTTGCATCATTTCACTGGCTTCCGTCTTTAAATATTACATAAACAAATATTTAAGCTGGCCATACTTGCCCAGAATGTGGTCAAACACGTGTATTGCCAGCCACAAGGTATTTCTATGGCCTCCTTTATGTAGTAGAGTGAAAAGAAATTTCAGTCTATACAGTATATATCTCTATTATCTAAACTATTTTTTTTTATTTTAGGCACATTAATTTTTACCTTTTATCTGTACTTTCCATCCTAAGCTACTGTATAAACTATACTGGTCTTAAACATACATGAGCCTTCCGACTGCAGCATGCAAGTACTGATAGTACTGATAGTCTGCTTACAGCTAACTCAACTTGTCAGATACTGCTCTTTGTACTTAACAAGTGCTATCGGCAACCTTTAGGGAGCAATCAAATTACCAAAACAGAAAAACAGAGCCCTGCTGCCAAACCAAACTGGAAACTTACACTGCTAATTGGGATGTAGCGAACTGTTCGCCGGCGAACTAGTTCGCGCGAACTTCGACTGTTTGCGTCCGCCGCAAGTTCGCGAACGTCGCGCGACGTTCGCCAATAGGCGTTCGCGTCAAAATCGTTCGACCATTCGACCATTTGGTCGCTAAAATCGAACGATTTTCGTTCGAATCGAACGATCGAAGCCATTGGATTGATTCGATCCAATGGCTTCGATCGTTCGATTCGAACGAAAATCGTTCGATCGAACGATTAAAATCCTTCGATCGTTCGAATCGAACGATTTTCGGATGTTCGAAGTTCGCGAACTGTTCGCGAACTGTTCGCATTTTTTGCCGGTGTTCGCGAACGGCGTTCGCGAACACATACACGGCAGTTTGCTACATCCCACACACAAGCCTCAAACACACAAATTCCCCATGTCCTCACTGAGGAGGAAGAATCAAAGACATTATGTTTGTGTGGTTCCTTCCCTGTTACACATCATTGTAAAGCATCTCTCTGATAATTGTGGACAAGTTTGTGAAACCCTGAGAAGACTCTGTTTAGCCTGATAGTTGTTAGAGAAAGAAAGAACAAAAATACAATTAAAAATG
This sequence comes from Xenopus petersii, assembly GCA_038501925.1. Classification (NCBI taxonomy): domain Eukaryota; kingdom Metazoa; phylum Chordata; class Amphibia; order Anura; family Pipidae; genus Xenopus; species Xenopus petersii. The sequence continues at coordinate 175,407,441 of CM076673.1, read as the reverse complement.
CAATGAATATTGTTTGTTCTGTGTTACCTTTTTAAAGTCTTTTGGGGGAATGTAATATGTTTTGATAGAGTGAAAAACTCTGCTTGTGAACTTTAGCAACCACGTTTCAGTTCTTTTTCACCGATTACAGACCTCAACAGCTTCCTCGCAATGTTTGCAAACAAATGCCTTTTGCAGTGTATGTAACAACATTTCCCAATCACAAAGTGTTTTTTGCGACAAAACATTTAACAAAACTTTTTACTTTTTAACTATACCCAGATCACAAATATATAACTGCTGATTTATTGACACCAGTTGTATATGTTTAAATTTGTTTGTCATGGAGGTAGGTAGTCCTCAATAAACTCTAACCACTATCTTCACTCACCTCATTGTGAGCATCCCTTATCTCTAAAGGATACTGTGGGGTATTATTTAAGTAACAATACCAGATGTTTGCAATTGAGGATGGGTTGCCTCGGGTGCCCTTCTAACCTGGCCCGGCACCAAAGGTCAGTTGATTGGCCGCTAATCTGGAAATAAACTGGATGAGAAGTTGTGCAATTTAGGGAGTTATTTACTAAAGTGTGACTTTTTCTCAGTGCAAAAAAACATTTCGACAAAATTGAGCGTCAATTTGAATCGTTGCTAATTTTTCGATTTGATGCTCGAATAGTAAGTCTTTTTCAAGTTGTTGCCTGAAGAACTTAAATCATTCCGATTATTAAACAAAAAAAAACCAGCGCTAAAAACCCAAAACTTTCTAGAACCATAAAGGCAAAAAACAGGTTTCAAAGGTTCAAGGGACCATCTGCCATTGACTTTTACAAGATTCTGACAGGTTTTAGCTGGCGTATTATCCAATTCGAATTGTTAGCAGCTTCAGGGTATAATAAATCTCGAAAGAGTTTAGTTTTTTTCTCTAGAAACGCAATTTATTTCCCCTTTAAAACATGACCAGAAAAACTCAAGTTTTAATAAATATTCCCCTAAATGTCTCAACTGGTAACTGGATGCCTGTTCTTTTTAGGGGTAAATGTATGACATACTCACTTATATTTTTCCATGTTAAACTAAATGTAAATGGCAGTAGGGGTGCAGAAGGGGGCAGATAGGCGTCCCCTTAACTTGCATGTCATTCAGATGCACAAATAAGTGCTGGCATAATGTGGTGACTTTGCACAGGATTTTTTTTATCCAGCATGAAGTGCTTAGTGCAGCCCAAGGCAAAAGGGCTCAGTGCATAACCCCTAATGGGCACATTTTGCATGGGGGAATAGTAAATGACCTTTAATGTTTCAGCCCACATTAAAGATAAATGCATATAAAAACCCCATTACTTTCACTGCACAGATTAAAAAAAAAAAAAACGAAAACTAAGATGCTAAGAAGTTTTCATTCAGCGATAAATCCTAGATGTAATTGTTAATTTAAAAGCTTATTGGTTATTAAAAATGGATTCCTTTCTTCATTCACAAAGCAATCACTGTTCTCTCATTAGTCAATATGATAAAGCAAGCTGATAATCTTGTATCCCGGCAAGAAGTGATACCTATTCATTGCTACAAATTGGAGTGACTGAAGCTTCATAACAAAGCCAATTACATTGATGAATAACTGGGATATTATTTATCTGCTAAACAGGTCTTTCAAGCTCAGCACCATCTAAATAACGTAGACTGGGGTTACTTTATTAACAGCTATTAGCTATAAGGAAACTTTCTTGTTGAAATTGACAAGACATAATGAGATATAAATTGGTGGCACGGTAGCTGTATAAAGTGCAGCTGAACATAGAAATTTAGGGGATTAGCATGAAAGGGTCAAAGAAATGTTAGCCTTTGTGACAAGCTGGCTGTACACACCATTTTGGGGGAAATTAGCTATGGTAGGATCAGGAGCATCGAGACAGTGAAACCATGTCTTCAGACAAAACATGTTTATTTCATCAAACTCCATAAAGTCAAAGGAACCCTGTTCATTAGCATTTCAACAACACACATTCACAACTGGGGTTCTCACTCTGGGGTTTTCTGAAATCACTGTTTGATGCTATCTAGTTAAAGGGACAGCTTAAAAGAGAGATTTTATTTATAGCTGAAAAAAATTGGAAACAAAAAGGAGCATAAATCATGACAGGAAAAAAGCAGATAGGAAGTGATCTATCTGCAGTGGCATAGATACCATATAGCAATCACAGGCCCGGACTGGCAATCTGTGGGTTTTGGCAAATGCCAGAGGGGCTGCTATAAGATGCCATAGAAAGTCAGTATTTACTGGGCTGGTGGAGGCTGTTTGGGCCTATATGTGAGCTGATTGGGCCTCTGTGTACCTGAAATGCCAGGGCCTATTCTAATTCTCAGTCTGGACCTTAGCAAACACCAGAGGACTGTGGCGGTCTCTAACTTCACTCTTTGATAAATATACCCCCATGACTGTAGGGGGGGTGTCCAGGACTGCTCTTTCCTTTCTGTCTCCTGTTCCAAACTGAGTGCAGTTAAACCATCTGACAAAGAGGAACACTGGAGCTACTGTCAACCTAGGGGCTACTCAAGGGTGCCCACAGTATCTGTTATTTTAGCAATAAAACAAAATAAAAAAAAATTAATTCTCATCACCTGTAACTCAAGGCAATTTCTATAATGATCCAGCCAAGCAAGCCGTTACATAATATACTGCTAAATTCATTTCAGATGTGAACACAGGGATTTTTTATCAGGTCTCCCACTTAAGTTCCCCATCGATTATTCTTGCCGAACGTCCGATTTTAGCGAAGTCCGACCAATCTTTCGAAGTTATCGTGCGGTTAGTGGGATTCGAACGATCGACCATCTTACGATTTTTTGCCCGACATCTGTCAGGAAATTGATCGGCCAGGTTAAAAAATCTTTGTCGGTCCCAGTGCAATCTATTATTTTTTGTAGGGCCAAGCAGGCAGCTACTCTTTCTTTTCCTGGCAAATTGGTCTTTTTAGTTGATGGTCAATTCGTACGGTCGTGGTCGAGAAAATCGTGGTCTCACGATGAGGATCGCATTTTTTAAAAATCTCAATATCTATGGCCAGCTTAACTCCATAGATACATTGAAGCAAAACAAGTTGCCCACAACATGGTATAATAACCTACATTATATACAGTGTTTAATTCTAATACTGCTGGGGAATAATACTTAATACTCACAACAGGTAAAGAATTACATTATCATATTCGCTGAACAGGACTAAGGCCAAGGGCACATGAAATTTCAGAAATGAATTTACTCTCTTCCACAGCTCAGTTTATCTGCGCTGAAAAGTTCAGCTTTCGCCTGCATGTAACCAGGGCCGCCATCAGGGGGGGACAGGGGGGACAAGCGTACCGGGCCCGGGCATGAAGGGGGGCCCGGCAGCGCTGCATTTTTTGAAGATCCGGGCCCCCCTTACGAGCGCCCGAGCCGTACGTCTTGCCTCTGTGCTGCCGAATGCGGAAGTGCCGAAAAGCCGAAGCCGATGCGCCGAAAAGACCCGAAGTCACGGAAAAAGCCGAAGTCACGAAGCGCCGAAAAGACCCGAAGTCACGAAAACAGCCGAAGTCTTGAATCAGCGCAAAGACCCGAAGTCACGAAAACAGCCGAAGCCGAAGTCCTGAAGCAGCGCAAAGACCCGAAGTCACGAAAACAGCCGAAGCCGAAGTCCTGAAGCAGTGAAAAGACCCGAAGTCACGAAAGGAGGTGAAGTTGAAGTACTGAAGCCGTGAGTCCAATTCTACTGAACACCAGTTTGTGTATTTTTTTTTTTTTAATCTCCTGGCCACCAATGTATTATTTTAATATTCTATAGGCCCCTGCCGCCAATGTTTTTTTTTTTTTTCAAAAAAAATTTTTTTTTTTTTCAAATTTTTTTTCGGGGCCCCAATTTGTTTTTAACTTATAAGGGGGCCCCTGCGGCCAATGGCTTTTTTTTTCAAAAAAAATTTTTTTTTTTTTTTAAATTTTTTTTTGGGGCCCCAATTTGTTTTTAACATATAAGGGGGCCCCTGACGCCAATGTTTTTTTTTTTTTTTCAAAAAATTTTTTTTTTTTTTTTTTAATTTTTTTTTGGGGCCCCAATTTGTTTTTAACTTATAAGGGGGCCCCTGCCGCCAATGTTTTTTTTTTTTTCAAAAAAAATTTTTTTTTTTTTTAAATTTTTTTTTGGGGCCCCAATTTGTTTTTAACTTATAAGGGGGCCCCTGCCACCAATGTTTTTTTTTTTTCAAAAAATTTTTTTTTTTTTTTAAATTTTTTTTGGGGCCCCAATTTGTTTTTAACTTGTAAGGGAGCCCCTGCCACCAGTTTTTTTTTTTTTCAAATTTTTTTTTTGGGGCCCCAATTTGTTTTTAACTTATAAGGGGGCCCCTGCCACCAATGTTTTTTTAAAAAAAAAAATTTTTAATTTTTTTTTTTTTTGGGGCCCCAATTTTTTATAAGGGGGCCCTGACCATCAATAGCTTTTTACAACTTGTGTCGTGGGGTTTACTTTTTTAGCGCTGATGTCTGTGTGGTCTTTTAACTGCGATGTGGAGTGGGCGGGAAATGGGGTGGAGCTTGGTCATCAGTGTGGGCGGGGCCCAGGGGGCCCCAAAAATTTTGTTGTACGGGGCCCCGTGATTTCTAATGGCGGCCCTGCATGTAACTACACAGAGCAAAGCGGAGTTCATCCCAAAAGTGGCCTTTGGCCTTGGTACTCTATTTCCTGTATGGGAAGATATGTATCCCTCATCTGGAAACCCAATATCTGAGAATGAACAGGCATCCATCTTCCATAGAGTCCATTTTAAACAAATAATTAAATTTTTCCAAATATTTATTAGGATATTATAATTAAACATTTCCTTTTCCTCTGTAATAATAAAACAGTAGCTTTTACTCAATGTCAACTAAGTTTCATGAATCCATATTGATAGCTAAACATTCCTATTGGGTTAATTTCATGTTGAAATGTTCTTTAGCAGACTTAAGTTTTTGAGATCCAAATTAAGGAAAGACCCCACATCTAGAAAACTCTAGATACCTAAAAATCTGGATAATACCTGTTCAGTAAATATTTATCTCTTGCTATCTGAGTTATAAGGACCCATGAAGAATCCTTCCTGGCACAAAGGGGTTAAGCAAATAATTTTAGAAAATTTTGCAACACTCTAAGCTGCCTTTACCTAAGAGAAGGGTCAGAATTTTCACAGGAGAAACAATGGAAAGCCTGCATCCTGACTCCTGAGCCAAAGGATGTTGTTCTGGTAACTGTCCTGTAAATGGGAGGAAGCTTGGAATATTTTGTGAACAATTAAGGTTGGGGTTCATGTCCCCTCTACTATGAATTTTCAGCTGGAGTGTAGATATCAGTGGAATCCCCAAGGACAGAATGATAGCATGCTTGAGAGCGTTTACCCAATTCTTACATGAGAAGCATTGAATCTACATGCTACATTATGTTTTACTCACCATGACACGATTCTGTTCTGTCACAAATAAAGAGAACACACTTTGGGGTATATTTAGCAAACAGTGAAGTCTGAGATCTGAGATCTGAGTCCGCTAGTGTGAAATTCCACCACTCTCCATTCATTTCTATGGCATTTTAAAAGATGAATTTATCAAATGGTGAACTTTCACTTTCACCCTTTAAAAACCCTTTTTTAAAAATCCAATGGAAATCTCAGACTTCACTCTTTGATAAATATTTTTTTGCAGGCTCTGAAGGGTAGAACCTGTCTCCAAAATCAGAGTCAGAGTGTGCTGAAAGAAATTGCGCACCTTATTAAATCACGAAAAATATATGCATGCCTCCAGGCTAAAGTGACACTGACACATTCCTAAAATAGCCAGGAACATTACTAGGTAATAATGGTCATGGCCTTCTTTCCTGTAAAATTGTCCAGCACTCTGTGTTATGTTTTTGGTAGCCGAGGATGAGTCGAGGATAACAGTGCTTTATTAGCAGAGACTCATGCAGGCATTACACACAGTAAGCTTTCACTTTTAAGCTACCAGGAAGTATGCACAGTATAAGTATGAGCACATTGACATCTGCAGGCCATTTGTATAAACACCACATCTTCCCCCTATAGTAGGAAAGCCTTTGGGCAAATGTAATAAACAACAACAATGCATCACATAGTCCTGGGTCCATGTGGGTAGTTTTCTGATTCTCTCAGGTTCACTTTCTTCAGGCCTTTTGTAGTTGACATCAGGAGTAGGAAAATGTCCTTCATCAAATGGAGCTTCTCCAAAGTCAAATCTAACAGGAGCAAGACGACTTGCATTTCATATGCGTCCATCAGACAGTTCATATGTGTATGGTCCTCGCTGGCATCTCACTTCAAGTGGTGTAGTAAATTTAGATTGTCCTTGTTTCAGTATTCCTGGTTTCTTAATTCTGACTAAAGATCCAGGTTGAAAGTGTACTTCTCTGGCACCACATTTTCTGTCAGTATAAGTCTTGCATTTGACTTTGTGACTTTTCACGTCAGCAGTAGATGATTTTGTAGGTACAGTATTTTGTGGAAGTTTGATGTCTGCAACATGTAACTTAGTGTGCATCTATCTGCCATGTAATAATTCAGCTGGAGATGATTGGGTTGTTGCATGGCGCATTGCTCTGTAGTTATGTAGGAACTGGGAAAATTCTTTCCCAGTAAGATTTGCTGTCTATAGTGCTTCTTTCAGACTTCTGTTGAATCGCTCGATTTCTCCATTTGCTTGTGGGTAATACACTGAAGATTTCCTATGCACAAAATTCCCCTCTCTTAGAAAGAATTCAAACTCATATAAGACAAACTGTGGTCCGTTTTCTGATATTAACTCCTTTGAATTACCTTCTCTGCTGAAGACTGTAGACAGAAATGTTATTACTGTAGCTGATGTTACATGAGAAACAAATGCAATTTCAGGCCATTTACTGTAATAGTCCATCAAGGTTATAGCAAATCTGCAGTCTATAGGAGCATAAAAGGACCAACAATATCAATAGCAAGTTTTTCCCACTATTAGGTCTCTTAGCATTTCATCGGTTAGATTCCCAAACTCACAGGTAACAACCAGCTCTCTCAAAGCTGCTACAAATTGTTCTGTGGATTCGCCATTACATTGCCCACCTTGGTGGAATTTATATCTTTCAGCAACCACATTTACTCTTGGCACAAAAAAGTTCTTTATAGCAGTAAGAGCAGTTTCATAAGTATCATCAGGTATTGGTAATGTATAGAATATACACTGTCCCTCTGCTCCCAGGCAGTGAATAAGTAAAGCATGCTTTCTAGCAGCAGAAATCTCCCCTTGGTCAGCAGCAATAATGTAATTTTCAAACATACGGATCCAATCAGTAAAAGGTATGGTAGGCTCACCAGGGTTTGGAAGAAAGGGTGCAGGCTGCTGCAGAGGTATAAGAGCCATCCTTGTCGCCATTTGTTATGTTTTGGGTAGCCGAGGATGAGTAGAGTATAACAGTGCTTTATTAGCAGAGTAATGCAAGCATTACACAACAGTAAGCTGTATGAAGTATGCACAGTATAAGTTTGGGCACAGTGACATCTACAGGCCATTTGTATAAACACCACACTCTGTATACTCTGGCACAGCTTAGATGCCCAGGAGTGCAGGGTCTATATTATTATTTATGCTGAGTGGAAGGTGGTACCATCCTTTAATAGGCTGGAGAATTTGTCTGACACTGTGAGCCTAAGGAAATTGTTCTTATAGGTATTATGGTTTCCTTTTAATCCATGGAATAAAGTATATCATTTAATCCATGGAATAAAGTATATCAGTGTAAAAAAAGCACAGATGTATTTATATTTGAGAGTTCTACAAGGTGAAAAATGAATGTGCTCACATCAATAAGGGGGGTATGTTTTCCCTTTAAAGGGGTGGTTCACCTTCAAGTCAACTTTTATTATGTTATAGAAAGGCCAATTCTAAGCAACTTTTAAATTGGTCTTCATTATTTATTTTTTATAGTTTCTGAACTAATTGCCTTTTTCTTCTGACTCTCTCCAGCTTTCAAATGGGGGTCACTGACCCCATTTAAACAAAATATGTTCTTTAAGGCTACACATATATTGTTACTGCTACTTTTGTATTACTCGTCTTTCTGTTCAGGCCTCTCCTGTTCATATTCCAGTTTCTCATTTAAATCAGTGCATGGTTGCTAGGTTAATTGGTTGCTAGGGTAATTTGGATCCTAGCACCCAGATGCTGAAACTGCAAACTGGAGAGCTGCTGAATAAAAACTAAATAACTCAAATGCCACAAATAATAAAAAATGAAAACTGATTGCAAATTGTCTCAGAATCTCTACATCATACTAAGGATTTATCAAGGGTCAAATTTGGAAGTAATGGGAGTTTTTTTGAACTCCCATAACATCGACATTTGAATAAAAAAGGACAAACCGAATTGTATTAAAAAAGTTTTTTCTGTGGGTGAATAGGCTGTATTCGATCGATCGAATTTTAAAAAAATATCCACCAATTGACTCCGAATAGGTTCTAGGAGGTCCCCCATAGGCTAAAACAGCAATATGGCAGGTTTTAGATGGCAAATGGTCAATGTCGAAGTTTTAAAGAGACAGTACATGATAAATTTCGATATTTAAGTTTTCACATGTTTTTAAAATTTAAATCAAATTTGGACTAGTCGCTAGTCGAAGTACACAAAAATAGCTCGAAATTCCAATTTTCTTACTTTGAATTTTCAATTCGACCTTTATTAAAACGGCCCCTTAAAATGAACAACCCCTTTAAGGGACATTTTATAGAGGTGGTGTAAAATCTGATGTTTGTTTTCATTGTTCAAACTGCCGTTGGCTGAAGAAAAGCCAGTCACTTGTTGGCAGGACCGTCATCAGAAATCGCAGGGCCCCATACGACAAAATTTCCTGGGCCCCACCCCCACCTACAGGTCCGCCCCCCACCACCCACACAGTAAAAAATATTGGTGGCTAGGACCCCACATGAGAAAAAAAATTGGTGACCAGGAGCCCCCCTCCCACAATATGAGAAATGCCATGCCATCCCCAAATCAGCAGGGGGGCCCGGTTAATCAAGTAAGTGTGGCGTGGCCGGGCCCCCCTTACCCTCGGGGCCCCCTACAACTCTCCCCCCTGTCCCCCCCTGATGGCTGCCCTGCTGGTTGGTTGCTATGGGTTACTGCCTATAGGCAAATTTGCCCAGTGTTTATAAATGAGCCCTTTTAATGAAGCTATAAAGTGTGCTGCCATAGCCACATCTGTGGTGGTGTTAAATTCTGGAGGGCGTATCTAAGGCATACACACTTGTCTATATGATTCTTTAGAATTACATGTACTCACTGGTTTAAAAAAAAGTATAAAAGAAATCACTTTATTTTCGCTGATGTTTGATTTTTGTGAAAAAAAGTATTTAAACAAAAATGAAAAAGATATATATATAAAAAAAAATCATTTTTATCAAAATTGCTACATTTCCGCATTTTGATCCTCTAGGGATAATCATCTGCAGTCTGGCTAGTAAAAAAACATCTGATAATGGAAAACTACATGCGATGAATTGGCATTAAACAACTTATTCCTAAGCTGTAGAAATAAAATACTAACAACTCAGCTTGTCCCTATTGCTTCTTCGGCCTTGATAAAAAGGATCTGCCCAGGTACAATTTCAAGCTGGAATTGACATTTAGAACTGAGCAACGACTCGTGGCACATTCACTTTGCTGCTCTGTAGGAATGAATCATTGGCTCTGTTGTTTACATTCACATTATGAAAGGAAGAAAATAACTTTTTAAGGCTATAATTGTATGAAAATGGGATCCCTTATTTTTCGGTTGCCTTTACAAATGCTCACAGATATCATTGATTCCCCTTCATTCAATCACATATTCAATGGAAATTATAGTCACAGGGATGAGCCATTAGCTAGGTCTGTATTAATCATAAATAAGCAGATCCAACTGAACATTCTACTATTTTCTCTCCAGTATCTCAGCCAGGAAAGGTGCCCAATCTAATATACATACTAATAAAAACCAAACATACATTAAACTACATAGCATTTCCATGGTAATCTATTTTTGAAATCTTCTTTAAACAAACTGTGTAGTGTTCATATATACATATCCTTTAGAGTAGGGAGGCACCGAATCCACTATTTTGGATTTGGCCGAACCTCTGAATCCTACGCGAAAGATTCAGCCGAATACTGAACCGAATCCTAATGTGCATATGCAAATTATGGGTGGGAAGGGGAAAACATTTTTTGTTTTGTGACAAAAAGTCACGCGATTTCCCTCCCTTTCGGCAAAAAACTGCACCGGCCAGGGGTTATACCAGTGAGAGATCTTCTTCCATCCTCCTCTTTCTTTGCATGGTTGCGCATGCACAGTAGAACGAAAAGCTGAAATTTAACTCCGCTATTTCATTCTACTGCGCATGCGTTTGCTAGGGAAACTTGAAGAAAAAAGACGCCGGAAGAATATCTCTCTGTGGTGCTCGCTACAAAAACCCCAGGCCGGTGCGGTTTTCTGCCGATAGGAGCACCAGCCCAGGGTTTCAGGTAAGTCAATACAATAACTAGGGGTGCCTAACATTTGGCACCCCCAAGTGCAAATAGACTTTCCTTCTCCTTTAACATGGTCATAATTATAATTAACAGAGCCATATTTTCTATAAAGGCACCGAAGGACCCATGCCTAGTGTGGCAGCTTATGGGGGTGGCCCTCGATTGTCTCTTTCACAACTGCCTTGAATTGGATTATTTTTCACTCCCAAAACACTTGGACCCAGGGGATCATACTGGTTATTACTCTTTCTGTTCTGCATAGCTGCCTCTTTTATACATGTACCCCCAAGAACAGTTTATTAACATGTATTTATATAGCGCCAACATATTGCGAACAATGGTATATGACAGACATTTCGGCCTTCCAGTGTTGCTCTACTACACACCCAGCATCTGTGGAGTTTTTTGGGGTGCTGGGAGCTGCAGGCTGGGTTTTAATATTAATAAATTGTTTTGGTTTTGCTTTGAATTTAAATATTCCAAACATGTATGCTTTCTGATTCACTCACAATAGAACGGAAAGAAAACAAGTTTTCACTTGATAGAAATCAACAAATTGCTCTAAATAGAGAATGAGTCAATGACTGTCAGTATTAGCTCTTAACCTTGCATATGCATTTGCCTTTAGATTCATGAAGTGCAAGAGCTTAAAAAAGATTGCAAAGGTCACATTAAAAGGAACATAAAAGCATTTCATTGAAAAACAAGATTGACCCTTATGTATATTTCCATTGTACTCTGAGATCTTAGAGAAGCACACCTGGGATTCTGGTGACCAACATGCAGCTCAAGTGGCCATTATTGATTGTGTATAGGGAAAAAAATGCTGAACCAATGTAAGTGGGCATTATTGTCAGGCCCAGATTTGTGGCCAGGCCACGAAGGCCCGGACCTAGGGTGGCAAGCTATTAGGGGCGGCATGCCGCCCAGGCGCTCCAGTGCGTGCATTTGCGAGGGAGATTGCGGGCGGCAGGCACTAGGACAAAGAGTTTGGGCCATGGTTGGGCGCTATGACCATGCGGCCTAGGGGCGCCCCAAAGTCGAAATCTGGCCCTGATAATTGTACATGTATAGGAAAGAAAATGCTAGCCTCTGGCTTGTAGGAGGCCCTGTGCTTACAAACAAGCCAGTGGCAAGCATCCCTGCCAAGCTACATCAGTCAATGAATAGACAGAGCTGTATCTTTCACTCCCACACTGCTTCCTGTTACAGTGAGAGCTGCATTATTTCCTGTCAGGTGATTTCTGAGGGAGCACAAAGAATATCATAAAATGGTGGCTCAAGGGAAAAGATGTAAAGGGCAATATATACTGACATGAATATGTCAGTTTGAAAGATGCTTTAATAGGTCACTAATTATGATATACATTATTTGTTGGTTAAAGGGGAACTATTGCGAAAATTAAAATTTAATATAAGCTTCAGCATACTGAAATAAGAAATTCTCTAAATATAACCAATTAAATATTCTGAACCGTTTCTGAAATATCCAAGTTACTCTTCACTCTCCCCCTCTCATCATCTTTTTCTCTACATTCTGTCTTCTTGCAGGATTTGGGAGTCTGTTGTATCCAATATATCTTATAGGGGGGCTCATTTTGCCTAGAAGATGTATTAGAGCTCACTCTATTAAAATAGCCAGAAATCCAATCTCTCTACATGCAGAACTTGTGCAAAAGGCAGTTATTTTGTTAGCTTTTGTTTGTACTGGAATCAATTATTTGAATGAGCTCTAATACATCTGCTAGGAAAGGGGGTCCCCCCTATAAAACACCCAACGTGAAGACAGAATGAAGAGAAACAGATGCAGAGAGATTGTGAAGATGAACTTGATTATTTCAGAAACAGTCCAGAATTTTTTAATGTATTATATTTAGAAAGTTTCTTATTTCAGTATAATTAAGCTTATATTAAATTTAAATTTTCGTGATAGTTCCCCTTTAACCAACAAATAATGTTCATAAGGTCATAATAAGTGACCTATTAAATAATCTTTAAAACTGACATATTCATGTCAGTATATATTGCCCTTTACATCTTTTTTGAAAATTTTCAAAATGAATCAGTTAATAGTGCTGCTCCAGAAGAATTCTGCACTGAAATCAATTTCTCAAAAGAGCAAACAGATTTGTTATATTCAATTTTGAAATCTGACATGGGGCTAGACATATTGTCAATTTCCCAGCTGCCCCAAGTCATGTGACTTGTGCTCTGATAAACTCTTTACTGCTGTACTGCAAGTTTGAGTGATATCACCCCCTTCCCTTTTCCCCCCCAGCAGCCAAACAAAAGAACGGTAACAAGATAGCAGCTCCCTAACACAAGGTAACAGCTGCCTGGTAGATCTAAGAACAACACTCAATAGTAAAAACCCATGTCCCACTGAGACACATTCAGTTACATTAAGAAGGAAAAACGGCAGCCTGCCAGAAAGCATTTCTCTCCTAAAGTGCAGGCACAGGGGCAGCTGGGAAATTGACAAAATGTCTAGCCCCATGTCGGATTTAAAAATTGAGTATAAAAAAATCTGTTTGCTCTTTTGAGAAATAGATTTCAGTGCAGAATTCTGCTGGAGTAGCACTATTAACTGATGCGTTTTGAAAAAAACATGTTTTCCGATGACAGGATCCCTTTAAATATTAATTTAGTAGGGTATAGTTTTCCTTTAACTGCATGTTCCGCCAAGAAATAAACATCTTGCCTTGGATTTCCAGAAGCAAACAAATATAACCTACAACACAGGAGACCTTTGTTTTTAATCCATCCACAAACAGAAAGTCATTCTTTCTTCTCGTTGATGAGCAGATAAAACTATTATCGCTGTCTGACAGAAACTGAGTACTAGAGCTGGGAGCCAAAGTGTGAGAATGGCAAACAATTGCTCCCCAGGGACAGCTGAATCCCATTCTGCATATATATATACACACGGCACTACAGATACATCATATAAACCAAAAAACAAGGCTCTAACTATTAAATTACCAAATAAGACAAAATTAAAGTGTTTTATTTTAATATTCATTTTCATTTAAATGCAGATTGGTCTAGGACAAGAAATATTTAGCTTTGCTTAAATGTGTAGCTTGCGAAAAACTAATACAAAATATATATATATATATATATAAATCAATCAAAAATAATACTAAAAGAATAACTAAAAGACACAGAATGTTCAATCTACTTTGACCTTCGACTATGACTTCAAATCGAACTAAAAATCATTAGACTATTCGACCATTCCATAGTCGAAGTACTGTCTCTTTAAAAAAAACTTCGACCCCCTCCTTTGCCAAATACAACCTACCGAGCATCAATGTTAGCCTATGGGGAAGGTCCCTATAGGCTTTCCTGCCAATTTGGGATCGAAGGAAAATCGTTCGATTGATGGATTAAAATCCTTCGAATCGTTCGGTTTGAAGGATTTAATCATTCGATCGAACGAATAGCGCTAAATCGACTTCGATGTTCGAAGTCAAAGAATTTAACTTCGTGGGTCGAATATCCAGGGTTAATTAACCCTGGATTTTCGACCATTAGTAAATGTGCCCCGCAGGTATTAAATTCATAAAGCTCAAAAAGTTTTTGATACATAGCCTCCAGCTAGTAAGTATATGTGCAAGTCAAGCAAAGCTACGGGACTATTATTGGTTCCGGTTTATGTGGCGGTATTAACAACAATACCAACAGTGAAAACAAGTTTTGAACACGTCAACGTTTTTCTCAGTAAATATATTTCTAATGGGGCTATTGACATGAAATTTATACCAGATGTCAGTAACAACCCAAGTAATCCACACGTACAAAGAAACAAATAAATCCATAAATTAAGTTATGTGTAGTAAAGTGAAATAACACAGGGAATAAGTATTGAACACAAGAAGAAAAGAAGTTGCAAAAGGCCATGGAAAGCCAAGAAACCTGCTGAAATCTTTCAGTATTTAGAAAGCAATCCTGACCCTTATCAGTGCAAATGAATATCAGCTGGTTTAGTCCTAATCGATGGCCTATAAATAGGTTTCTTCAAGGTATCACACAAGAAGTGTCTCATGATGGGTAAAAGCAAAAATCTCTCTCAAGATCTTTGCAACCTTATTGTTGAAAAACATACTGATGGCACTGGTTACAGGCATATTTCTACGTTTCTGAATGTCCCAGTGAGCACTGTCGGGGCCATAGACAAAAAGTTTAATCAGAAGAATTGTCCAATAGCCAAGGATCACTTGTGGAGATCCTCAGAAAGACAATAAGTAATGCATTCAACTGACATGACCTCTATGTATGCTCAACACGCAAGACTTCTCTTCTGAAGAAAAAGCATGTTGAAGCACGTTTAAAGTTTGCTGCACAAAATTTAGACATTGAAATTCTGGAAGAATATCGTCTGGTCAGATGAGACCAAAATGTAACTGTTTGGATTTCACTGCGCACACCATGTTTGGAGGGGAAATGACACTGCACCCCAAATACACCATACCAACAGTGAAGTTTCGAGGTGGGGCTGTTTTTTCAGCATATTGTACTGACAGACTTCATATAATTGAAGGAAGGATGAATGAAGAAATGTACCGGGACAGTCTTGATAAGAATCTGCTGCCAACTACCAGGATGCTGAAGATGAAATGAGGGTGGACATTTCAGCAAGACAATAATCTTAAACACAAAGCCAATGAAACTCTCAATTGGTTTCAGAGAAAGAAAATAAAGCTGCTAGAATGGCCCAGTCAATCAGCCAACTTGAATCCAATTAAAATCTATGGAAAAAACTGAAGATAAGAGTTCATCGAAGAGGCCCCCAGAACCTTCAAGATTTGGAAGAATGGGCCAAAATCACACCTGAGCAAGGCATGCGACTAGTTTCTCCATACAGGAGCTTCTTTTGAAGCTGTCAACACAGGCTTTTCTACTAAATATTAAATACATTTCAGCAAGAGTGTTCAATACTTATTCCCGTGTCATTCCACTGTACAACACATAACTTAATTTATGGACTTATTTATTTTAAATTCTTTGTACATGTGGATTACTTGGGTTGTTACTGACATCTGGTATAAATGTCATGTCAAGAGCCCCATTAGAAATATATTTACTAAGAAAAACTTAAAAAAGGGGTGGGGGCGAAATGCTGTATTTTTTAGCTTTTCATCGAATATAATGGAATGTAAGGGGAACATCCAGATAACAATAGATATTTGTAAAAGTGACCTTTTAGCTGCTGGATATAAGGGTAGAACTCGATGGTGCGGCTCGAGCCGACACGGCGTCATGCGATGAAACTTATGCAACGTGTTGAATGTCCTGAAGATACAGTCGGATAAATGTAGTTCTTACCTGCGATTTCTACTCCACTTCCTGTATCTTCAGGACAGACGTTTCATCGGCTCTAGCTGCACCATCGAGTTCTACCCTTAAGTGGATAGACTGGCAGTCTCTGGTTTACTAAATAAGCAATGAAATCCCATGTTACTACGTTACATTTAGGAATGTTGGGAACTTGGTCCCACCATCATGTATAAGGAGCTACATGGCCAATACGCTTGTGACTCTGTTAACAGGGTGGCCCTGCTATGAAAATCCTGCAGAGCTAGGCTTGACAAATAGGTTGTGGATTGTTGCAAATGCTATCTAGCCATGATGCTGGAAAATTATTTGTTATTATGGGTAATACACCTTGTGTATTACTCCCTTCCCTTTAGAGTGTATGTCTATGCATAGGGCCTTCCTCACCTTTTTGTACCTGTATTGATTGTGATGTATGTAACTCCATATGTTCTATGTATATAATTCATGTGATTTAGTTGTATAATCACATTTACTTTACAGTGCTACGCAATATGTTGGTGCTAAATAAATACATGTTAATAATAATAATAATAATAATAATAATAATAATAAACCTGATGATTTATGTCCAGACGGCAGACTTTACATAGATTAATGAGTTATTCTGTGTAATACTTCTTATGTGCAAATAACATTAAAAATGTAATAATCTAATGGAGAACATCCCATTGCAAAATTACATTTTTTTGTTTTTTTTGTGCAAATTGCTTTTCCCTAGCCGTACTCCATGTCATCACGTTACGGGATAGCCCCTCCTCCCTGCTCCCATTAGAAGGAACCTCCCCAAGCCTTTAAAAGGCCAACCACACCCACCTACCGGCGTCTTTTTTTTTTTCCTTCTCTTATGCTCTTGGCTTTGTTCTCTGAACAAATGCCTCAATCATTAGAAGCAAACTTTTCTCTTTTTAAGCCTAGGAAAGCATTAGGCCTGCCCAAAAGGCGTCCTAGGGACAGGGGTTTTGGTCCATGGGACCTTTTTTCCCCCCAGCACACTACCTCAGACCTGGAGCCTTCTGAACTTCAGCTCCCGAATCCGGTAGGGCACTGAGGTGCAATGTTTGCTACTCCTTGTCTGCCTGTATTTCAGTTGCCTTCCTGTATTGCTATCAAGAGCATTGGGTGGCAGGTGCTTGTCCCCCCATCCGTGTGCCCTCCCGGCCTGCCCCAAGGGCGTCCGACGGCAGTGGTGTATGTGGCCCCTACACCCCATTTTTACGGCTGGGCGAGGGAGGTGGCAGTTAGTTTAGGCTAATTAGTTTAGGGGCCTGAACCTTACTGCCCCCTGTTACCTTTGTTTTATTTTTGTTTTTATGGGGGCAGGTCATGGCCAACTGCCTTCCTCAACAGACTTTCCTAAGGCGGAGGTAGTTAAAATAACAATAAAAAATAAAAAATATAAAAAAGTTTCGCTATAGGCCTCATATTATAGCAAACTTGGGCCTGTGCAGGAAGCACCAACACTAATTATCCAATTTGCCTCAGTATAACCTACGCAGTTGCTTTGGGTTCCTGCCTATACAGACACCAGCTGAGTATAATCAACCCCCCACTGAGTACAGACACCAGCTGAGTATAATCAGGTCCAGCTAAAGCAAGTGGAGATGGCCCCGCCCACTCTCTAACTCAGCAAGGGAGGAAGCTGCAGCCTCAGGTAAGACCTGCTGTTGTCAGTAAACTTTTGAGGCCTGTTTTCCTGTTAACAATAGTGTCCTGGAATTTGTGGCATTAAGGGGTCAGCTTCCAGCCTTGCATAATGAGCAGCAGGTAAGAAGTGTCTCCATATGCTGTTCTGCAGTGTACTAAAGTCTAACTAACTGCTTGCATGCTATATAATCATATGCTTATCTGCACTGTGCCTGGTTATGATTGTTTCCTGCCTGAAAGCAGTAGCCCTTATACAAATAGATAATTGGGCTAACACTCTCTTATGCTGACAAGTATTGTATACTGTCAGGCTGGGTGCCGAATTCAGGCCATTTACAAATAGGACACCAGTAGCCCTATTGAATATGGATCCCTGGGCTGGGGGGGCTGCTAGGCTCTGATACTTGCTATACTTGCTATAAACATCAGATAATCCATAATATGTATTGCGCTATTTTTGTTCGGCATTCTATGTTTTGGCTATTACTCACATAGAACAGGTAGCCATAATGGAGGTCGAGCAAAGGTCTGGCTGAAGGCTAGGGCCCGATATAAGCTTGCTCTATGCAGCAGCTAAACTATGGACCTCATGTTTCTGTGATTGTGCCTTTGCTCCTATTTTGTTCTACAGCTTAAGCTCTGGCTATTGCTCACAGGTAAAACATGGTCCTACAGGATGTAGAGCACAGGTCTGGCTGGCTGCTAGGCCCTGAGACATACTTGCTCAAAGCAGCAGCTAACCTAACTATGTATTTCATATTGCTGTGATTGTACCTGTGCTCCTATTTGGTTCTACAGCTTAAGCTCTGGCTATTGCTCACAGGTAAAGCGTGGCCCTACAGGATGTAGAGCACAGGTCTGGCTGGCTGCTAGGCCCTGAGACATGCTTGCTCGAAGCAACAGGTAATCTAACTATGTATTTCACGTTGCTGTGATTGTACCTGTGCTACTATTTTGTTATACAGCTTATGCTCTGGCTATTGCTCACAAAGAACATGTAGCCCTGCGAGATGTAGAGCACAGATCTGTCTTGCTGCTAGGCTCTGACACATGCTTGCTATAAGCAGCAGCTAACCTAACTATGTATTACATGTTTTCTGCAGTTTACGATTTGGCTATTTCTCTCATGGAACAAGTAGCCCTAATGGATCAGGCCTTTTGAGTTCCTAGGCCCTGAGATATGCTTGCCCTAAGCAGCAGCTAATATAAACCATGTATTCATGTTACTGTGATTGAATCTGTGCTTATATTTTCTTCCGCAGTATATACCCTGGCTATGGCTCACCTAGAATAGGTAGCCCTAAGGTATGTAAAGCACAGGCCCGGGAACGGCTAGGACCAGATTTACGCTTGCCCTAAACAGTAGCTAATATTTTATGTATTACATGTTGCCGTGATCATATCTGTAGGCTCCTATTCTCTGCAGTATGATATGCTCTAAGTATTGCTCACCTTGAACCAGTAGCTCTAATAAATGTAGATCACTGGACTGGGTAGCTATGTAGGTCTGATATAGGTTTGCTCTGACTGCAGCTAACCTAAACTATGCATTACATGGGGTTGTAATTGTTTCTGGGGTACATTCAGGTTTAATCCAGATGAGTACCTTCATATGAAGGTCTTTTCATTCCATGGCATTGCTCCTGGGATAAAATAGGGCTTAATAAATTAAGCACTAGGCAATATTTTTTCCCGATGGCAGGTAAGCTTAACTTTGTCTTGATAAACACTACAGGAGTTCTGAAACCTGTCTGTCATAAGGATTGCTGGGTTAACAATAACCACAGGTATGTACTACTTTTGGGACCATTTAAGGTAAATTTTTCCAGATTCAGCAGCCTTGTATCACCGATCACTGCCTGAACGAATGGAGGACCAGATATCCACGCAGCTCGAGTTCTGGGGTCGGGTACTGTGCTCTACCAGGAGCTTAGGACACTAACCGAGGTACATATTATTATCACATATTTTAATATATGTTTGCACCATGGCCCACATCCGGCAGACTGCCTTCAGAACAAATGCTCAATTAATGGATAAGCTCCATAATACAACTGGTCGACCAAGCAACATATATGTTTGCATCTATAAGAGGGCCATAGGCAGGTGCATATATTTTAATACTAAGGCATGTATATGAGTGTGTATATATGTTTGCACAGATATCTATATATGATTTGTGTCCTTGGGATAGGTTCTTTTTTGGAACCAGAAACGTTGGCTCAATAAACCTATATTTTTATGCAACAGATTCCTGGAACAATCAGTACTTGAACTCCTCATCCATATATTTCACTATAGCAGCCAGGACATCTGGCTAGTTTCTAGGGGTGCAACCTGTGGAAATTCCATATTCATAGGTTTAAGGAAGAACAAGGTATACAGTTCTTTATGCTTGGCTGAAGGATCCCCAGATGTATCTCTACCGTTTTCTAGGGTGAATCCCTGGTGCCTCCTACAAATTAGAGAGGGGAGCCACTACCCAGTGTTATTCCTATACTATTTCTACTGATATTCTTAATGTCAGGATAGATGGGACATTTTATCTGCCAATACAGGGGGTCTATAGAGACAGGGTACACATACGTATCAGGCCACTGGGTGTATATTTCAAACCAAGGGTTTTCAGGCTATAGGAGTCCTCAAAGTCTCTTGTTAGTCCTTAGGGATGACCTCTGTTCAAGTCTGGCCCAGGATAGGGATATTCTGCTTATACTACCTTATACTATCAACAAAACAAGACGGCTTTGTGACTTAAGGCTCTGTGTCCAGAAGGCCCTTATTTTGGGTCCATTTATTTTATTTATTTATTTATTTATTTATTTATTTATTTATTTTTCTTCAATTTCTCAATCCCCTAGTTAGTGGGTTTTTCTTTTTTAGAATACAGGGCCAGCTGTTCTTCCACACCAGATAGGTATCTGATTGGACAGCAGATGGAGGCATCCTAGGAGCGGTAATTTATTTTTCGTCTCTAGGTCTGTGCCCTCTAGGAACACCAGCAGTTTTGGATCTTTCCTCCTCACAGTTACATACTACAGTTGCTACCTGTCCTATTGCTTCGGCCGAGAATGTACTTGGCTCTTCTGAGCAGGATCAGAGTCTTCCCTTAAGTGGGACGGTTGCAGTCATTACAGTAGAGTCTAATCTCTTACCACTTCCAGTCATTAATTTCATTGAGAATGAATTAAGGATATTTTATGTATTTGTCCTACAGGTTTGTCTAGCGTCAAAGGGGAGGTTTGGAAGTATTGTTTTTATCTGTTTTGACCATGTCTGTCACATTGTTCCCTATATTAGAGGTATTACATTTACACCTGCTGAAAATTGTGTCTGAAACATTTGCACAGAGCTCAATGTCCCCTCCAGATACAACACTCCTATTATCCTAGTTTATTCTCGGATTCACATTCCTGTGCCACTCCTGATACATATGATCCAGAATGACTCTAGGAGATCAGAGGCCCTTCTGACACTTACTGGAACATCCATAGGGTTCCTCCAGTTCCAAGGTCAGCCTCAACGATTAAATATGTAGTATAGTTGATTCCACATAGAAATGGGTCCCTTATGGGTAGAAAGAACACAGGTTTGTGGGTGACTGTAAACATTTATCCAGGGCATATAATCTGCCTCCATAGATCTTGGAATTAGTCCTTTAGTTGCACGGTGGTTACTGGATCTGTAACCTTAGGGGTATTCAGTTATACCTCTCAGAGTACTAGGTTGGGTCAACCAACAGGGGTTCTTTCTTAGGTACTGTAGTTGCTCAACTCTTTACAGTTAATTGAGTCTGCCTCATCATAGGACCTTACACAGTGTAAGGAATTCTAATCCCAACTGTTTTCTCAGGTGCCCTTGTCCGATCTTTAGGATCTGTTTTCTGTTAGAACAGTCCTGACTAACACGCATTCTGATATGAAGATATTTAGGTACTGGACTTGGGTACCTCAGGGTACATTGGATATCCTACATATAGGGATATATCCTAAGCAGATCATTCCTATTTTGTGTCCGTTTTGGGTTCTTACTCCTAACAAGTGTTTCTTACAGGTACCTTACAATGTGCACTGAAATTAGGCATACATGTGATGAATGCTTTTGGTGAGTAGGAGAGTAAGTATTTCAGCTTGCTGAATTCACCTTTTTACAGGACTGTCTTCCTCTCTCTCTCTTCTGGAGGGTGAAGTGGTGGTTAGTGAGCTAACTTGTTCCTCACTCTCAGTGGGCTAACATCTCTCTCTCTCTCGCGCTCTCTCTTTTTCTCTTTAGTATAGGCTATATTATAGCCCTATTCTTAGCCTGGTGAACTTATTCTGGGGTTTTCACCTGGACTCTCTATATTAAAGTAAGGAGTTTGCATGATGGTGGACTATCTAGTCAGAGATACTCCTTTCCTTATTACAGTTTCTTCTTAAAGCATATTCCCTCCCATGGGATAACGTTAACTTGCTATGTCCCATAACGTGATGATATGGAGTACGGCTAGGGAAAAAGGAAGATTATTTCATACTTACCGAAATCTTCCTTTCCTAGACGTACTCCATGTCATCACACCCGCCCATTCTTTTCCGGTAATTTAAGAGCTTGTTACAAAGACGCCGGTAGGTGGGTGTGGTTGGCCTTTTAAAGGCTTGGGGAGGTTCCTTCTAATGGGAGCAGGGAGGAGGGGCTATCCCGTAACATGATGACATGGAGTACGTCTAGGAAAGGAAGATTTCGGTAAGTATGAAATAATCTTCCTTTTTCTATTTATGATTTTTACTACATATCTCAATTAGATTGTAAGCTTCACTGAGGCAAGGACTGCCCGAATGATAAAAACTCTGTAAAGTTGCTGTGTGTGCTGCAAACGTGGATATTTTGTAAAGTACAGGAGATCATAGCAATTAAAAATGTGGATCTGATTAAAAAAAAACATTATGCATTACACGTGGAGTGAAAAAAAGTTGTGCGAGACAGCTGGTAAGTTTGTGACAGGACACGGACTATACCTAGAACAAGAAATCTAGTGAACTGTATTAATGACAATGGGAAACAGTGGGAAACATACTCACTGCACGTTCTATAGATATTTGTTGCCTCTATTAAGGAATAAAAGGGGCCAAGTTACTTTGCATTGTTGTGTTAGTCACCTGCTCAGAAAACTGTAATTACATTATTTCACTCTTTTCATAATCCTTTTTAACACAAGTATAGTGTTTTGCGGTTTCCGTTTTATGATCATGGCAATTTGAATTAAATTATATCCACTATTTGATTATTTTGGCTTGTTATTGTAAAATCAACTACTTTTCCAGGCACCCTGTCTTCATGCAGGGGATTCCAATTCAACTAGAAGGATCATTGCATCGCAGTCCATTTCCATGATAGATGCATAAGTCCAGGCCCACATTGTGATTCAGCAGCAAGCACTGGAATTGCAGCATTTGGTCTAATAATCCATCAACTAATAAATTAAACAGCTTCAGTAGTCTTAGAACTATTTGTAAATTTAATTGCAATTGATAAAAGAAATTGCAATAAAAAGCAGCATTTGCTTACCCCTTGCTGTTCTCTGCGCTGTTTGAACTGACTCCATTGTAACTGATGCCAGCTGACTAATAGATCTTTAGATACATACAAAGGTGTTAGAAAAAAAGATATCTGGAAAATATACTAAAAAGAAAAATGAAGCCACAGGGGGACGGGGTGGTGGGATTTGCAGTGTTTCTATGGAATGTTCTGCTGTGGAACCTAATTAAAGATTCACTTGTTGGACAAGCAGTTTATTCATGGTTATAATAATGTACCTAAATTAGCCTAACCATTTCTATACCATGTCCTGGAGGAGCTATACAAAATCTAGAGTGTTAAATGCGTCGTGACTCAGGATTAACTGAAGAAACTGTGTTATCTAAAGTCATCTTAACTCATTTAATGCATATTTCTTCAACTGCCAAATCTCATGTGCCATGAGGCTCCATCTGACAGTTCAACCAGGCTGCAATGACTTTGACAGCTTAAAGGGGTGGTTACCTTTGAGGTAACTTTTAGTATATTATAGAATGGCCTATTCCTAGCAACTTTGCAATTTGCCTTCATTGTTTATATTTTAGAGCTTTTGAGTTATTTACCTCAATTTTTCAGACTTCTGGAGAGCTGCTGAATAAAAAGCTAAATAACTTAAAAACCACAAATAATGAATAATTTAAATCAATTGCAAATTGTCTAAGAATATCACACCCTGCATCATACTAAAAGTCAATTTAAAGGACTAGGTAAGTAAAACGAAAGAAGTAGTTTTGTTTTGTGCTTCTGTACCAGCCCAAGGCAACCACAGCCATTTAGCAGTAAAGATCTGTGTCTCCAAAGATGCCCCAGTAGCTCCCCATCTTCTTTTCTGCTGATTCACTGCACATGCTCTGTGCTGCTGTCACTTACTGAGCTGAGGGACAGACTCAAAATATACAGTGCACATAGAATAGAAATGTCCCAATATATATAACAAATATAAAACAAAATGGTGACCCCCTGTGACTAGTTTGAAGTCCTGGATCATTGCTGCTAGTGAGAAGCTGAAATTTTAGGCTGGTGCAATAAGTTCAGTTTATAAAACATGGCATTTTTAGCTATATTCATTTTTAGGGTTTAGTTCTCCTTTAAAAGTGAACAATCACGTTAAGGTATGAATGACACGTGAGCTTTCACCAGGAAGGCCTTGTAAATGGTCCTCTATATCCTCTGCACTTCCGTCTGTAGTGTTGGGCGTATCCTATTGGTCGTTGTCCAGAAGCTGAGTAGGGTATGGGAAATGGGCACCGTATTATAGATATTTTTTTATTTAGTGTTGTGAACAAGATGCTGACTGGCTGGTGTGTGAGCAGGCAGGGCTCTGTCAGTGGAATGGGATGGAGTAGCAGTCACACGGCACCAGTCACATATTCCAGTCCTTCTCTTGGCATGCGCTCTCTTTAGCACCAGGATAAATGGGGGGGTTGTCTAAAAAAGAAAGGCACTATCATTACACATTTGCTGTGGGGTTAACGTGGTTGTTTACCTTTGAGATAACTTTTAGTATGACGTAGAGAGTGATATACTGAGACAATTTGCAATTGGTTTTCATTTTTTATTAGTTACGTTTTTTGAGTTATTGAGCTTTTTATGCAATCTGGTAACTAGGGTCCAAATTACCCCAGCAACCATGCATCGATTTGAATAAGAGACTGGACTATGAATACGAGTGGGCCTGAATAGAAAGACCATTAATAAAAAGTAGCAATAACAATACATTTGTTGCCTAAAGGTAGCCATAGACACAAAGTTCCGCTCGTTTGGCGACATCGCCAAACGAGCCGATCTTTCCCTGATATGCCACTAACGGACATAGCTATATTGGGGGTAATCTGAACGTTCGGCCCTATGGCTGAACGATCGGATAACGATGAGAGCACAATGGGCTCCGACGGGATGGTCGGGACAAAATCAAACCTGTCCAATCGACCAAACGACCGATCTCCGCACACGGTCCAAAAATCTTATCCGTGATTCGTACGATAGGATCTTTGCGTCTATGGCCAGCTTTACAGCGCATGTTTTTTTTTTAGAAGGGAGTCAGTGACGCCCATTTGAAAGCTGCAAAGAGTCAGACGTAAAAAGGCAAATAACTATAAAACGAAGTAATAGAAGCCAATTGGAGAGTTGCTTAGAATTGACCATTCTATAACATACTAAACGTTACCTTGAAGGTGATCCACCCTTTAATTAGGGTTACCACCTTTTGTGGAAAGAAATACCGGCCTTCCTATATAGTGATCTTTTTTCCCTATTAATAACATTGATATCAGCCATCATTTTTACCGGCCAGGTGGCAACCCCACCTTTAATGGCCATGTGAATAGCGTGGGGATGTCACATAGCGTTTCATTATTTCTCCACTCCACTCTGGTAACACTACAACTCCCAGAATGCACATATAGCCTTCAGCCAGAAGAGCTGCAGCATTCTATCACCAACCTGCTGCTTTCCCTTATATTATGAACAAAAAGGCCTTATTTTATTTGGCATGGCAGGGAACAGCCTCAGATAAAGGGGGGGGAAGGATACAATTATTCGAATATATCATGTCAATCGTTTCTTTGCACAGAGGTAGATGTAGTTTCACTACAATTCCCAGCATGCTTTGACAAGCACAGTTAGTAGAGGAGGCCTGACACAGAGTATCTGCTGCAGTATATGAATAGAGAGTGTCCAGGACGGGCTGCCTCCCCAGCTCTGTGTGTGTAGGTTGCAGCAGGGTTACTTTAAGGCTTCCCCTCCCCTCCTGCTCGCACACAGATCCAGCGCTGGTGGTACAGAGCCGTAGCTACAGACTATACAGTAATTCCCCAGCAAGGGCGCCTTGAAACTGCCAGGGCTGAATAGCATTTGCTGTTCTTTGAGTGTTACCCCTCCCTCCGCAGCCCCTGGGAGCGCAGCTTATCCCGGAAGTGCTGCTGTCTCTCACACAGGCTCACACTGCAGCCTCGCCAGGTCATTGGGCTGTAGCCCTGTGCCCTGTGGGGTTACTTATCTATCCCCTTCATGTGGGCTGCTTCAGGGGCAGTTTTAGGACAGGGCAGAAAGGGCACTGGTCCCCCACAGAGTCACAGGGGCTCTTTGTTATGAAAATGCTGATAACAAATGACACATGGGTGTGTGTGTAACACTTGTTATATTTGGTGATGTACATTAGTGACTCCCAGCCTGTGACCCATTAGTAACCTTATTCTGGAACCCAGAGAAACAGTCACAATTAAAGTGTGATTATAGTTTGCAAGGAATATATTTTAGGGTAAGGTCACACTGGGCAATTCGGGGAGATTTAGTCGCCTGGCGACTAATCACCTTGTCTTTGCGGTGATCAATCTCCTGAATGCCTCACCTCTGTCTTGCACCGGCTAAAATGAAAAATCGACTGCGGCATGGCACACGCCGCGCTTCTTATTCCAAAGTCGCCCCAAGTTTCCTCCCAATGGAACTTCGGGCGACTTCGGTATATGAAATGACAAGTGTGCCATGCTGCAGGCGACTTTTCATTATAGCCAGCGCAAGACAGCCTGTATTTTGCCGGCCTGGATGGTAATAATGATGCTTTATGCCAATGTTTTAAATAGGGAAAAAATATAAAAATATAGGAAGGCTGATTTTTTTTTTCCAGAAAAGATAGCGACCCTTATTTCAGTGAGGGATGCAAGTGACTGATTTTCACCTTCCAAACACTCTTTTCAGTTCACTTGTCTTCAGATTTTTCACCATAAACAAAGACTTTTTTCAATTGCTTTCCATCTTTTATCCTTTACCGTTTTCCCAGAATTTAAGTTTAATGTTCCTCTCTCTAGTGTTTCAGTCTGGCAGCTCAGTGATCCAGGAGCAGTTGAACGGTTACAATTTGCTACATTTAGTTGATACATTTCTCAGCAGCATCTGTGGAATATAAGCAACTATTGTATCAAATCAGCTGCCTTTAATGAAACTCAGGGATTCAGCTAAGCAGGGACAAAGATAACAAAAGAAGCAACTAAATATATCAATTTAGAATTGTTAAAGGATCTGCGACCCCCCCCCAGAGCTTAAATCAGCTCGGGGGGGGGGGGGGTCGTCGACTTTAACTGTTAAGGTGAAAAATGAAAGTTTACACTTCAACATTTATTTCTGGTGAACAATCCAAAATTAACTGACCTGAAAAATGTTTTTAAGGTGAACAGTAAGTGCAGCCTCCCAGCAGAATTTTCTAGATGTGTCCTTCTGGTGATCTGATAACCCTACAATGGGCTATGGCATACATGATATTTTTGACTATAACTACTCCTATAGGTGGGTAACATGGGTCACCCTTCATGTTCTGTGTTTTAGGTGATGATCATTTAATTTGTACTAATAAAGATGTAGCACCTCTTCTTGATGACAATGCCACATGTGCTCTATGAGTATGTACCCACAGAGGTGCTGAGCTGCATTCAAGGGGTACTGCATTGTTGCAGAGAGCAGTTGTAGCTGCACATCAGTACTATGGCATCTGCTTTCAGTAGCAGTCTAGTTTTTTAGGGGAGAGATGGCAACTCTTATCTTCATTCCTTTCATTCCCCTCTTGGGATCCATTAGAAGTGGATGCTGGAAGCGGTAGCTGTGCAAGAGCTTCATAAGTGCAGGCTGGACAGTCTGTAAACCAGAATGCTCGGGACCTGGGGCTTTCCAGACAGTGGATCTTTCCGTAATTTGAATCTTCATACCTTAAAGGGGAACTGTCCCGAAAATGAAAATGTAATATAAGCTTCATCATTTTGAAATAAGTAACTTTTTAAATAAAATCAATTAAACTAAATCTAAAAAATTCTAAATCACTTTTGAAATAATCAAGTTTATCTTCACTATCCCTCTCTCAGCATCTGTTTCTCCTCATTATCTTTCATGCAGCAGTTGAGTGTCAGATATTCATTGACAGTTAGATCCAATATATCTTATATGGGGGCTTCTTTTCCTAGCAGATGTATTTGAGCTCCCTCAAATAACTGATTTCATTGCAAACAAAATCTAACAAAATACCTTTTGCACAAATTCTGCATGTAGAGAGACAATGTCTGGTGATTTTAATAGAGTGAGCTCCAATACATCTTCTAGGAAAAGGAGCCCCCCTATAAGATATTTGGATCTAACTGTCAATGATTATCTGACACCCAACTCCTGCATGAAGAGAGACTGAAGAGAAACAAATGCTGAGAGAGGAATAGTGAAATAAACTTGATTATTTCATAAACAATACAGAATATTTAAGTGGAGACCAACAGAGGGGTGAGCGAAGGAGGGGAGAGGAGGAAAGGGAGAGCCATGGAGGGGAGGGTGACAGGAGGGAGGGGAGAGCGACGGAGGGGAGGGAGGGGTGAGCAACGGAAGGTAGAGGAGGGAGGGGAGAGCCATGGAGGAGAGGGAGGAAGGAAGTAGAGTAAGAATGAGGGGTGCGAACACGGACTAGGGGTTGGCAGAAGAAAATTTTAGAGGTAGCTGCCCAGCGTCCCCTATCATTGCGCCCTAGGAAGCTGCCTTTTCTGCCTACCCCTAGTTCCGTCCCTGAGTATAAGGTACTGTTTTATTATAACATGCTTGCTTGCTTTGCACATAGCACACTTGCCCCTCACAGGGAATTAAAGGGACGGTATATAGGCGTGTGCTGTATATTGCGGTTTGTACAATTTGGATTTTTTTTTTTTTTAAATTTAATTGTCTTTTCCACACCAGATTTTTTTGTGAAAATGTATTAATCAAATAGTCAACGAAGCTGTCTGTATATACATTTTCACTGATGTATCTAGTAGTGATAAGTATATATCAATAATTTGTAAGTAAACTTCTGTCTTCTGCCCTGTTCTCATATACAGGGGATGTTCTTATAGTGGGAAGTATAGCAAAGGCTGTTCTTAATCACTGACTCCTACATGTTAAATACAAACATCATAATCAAAAAACCACTGTGCCATGAATCTTACTGAGGCAGGTATAACGTGTTCAAGGTGCATGAGTGGAGGTATAGGGATGTAGCGAACTGTTCGCCTGCGAACTTCGACCGTTCGCGTCCGCCTAATGTTCGCGAACGTTTGGGAACGTTCGCAATTTGAGTTCACGACCATTCGACCGCTAAAATCGAACGATTTCCATTCGTTCGAACGATTTCCATTCGTTCGAACGATTAAAATCCTTTGAACATTCGATTCGAATGAAAATCCTTCGATCGAACTATGAAAATCCTTCAAACGTTCGAATCGAACGAAAAATCCTTCGAACGTTCGAATCGAACGATTTTGCGGGTGTTCGAAGTTCGCAAACTGTTCGCATTTTTGCCGGTGTTCGCGAACGGCGTTCACGAACACCAAAACGGCAGTTCGCTACATCCCTAGTAATGAATTGTTTTAAAACTTTTCAAGATAAGTCAGCAAATCCATCTGGTTTAGACTTACCTCTACTAGATATATTAAATGTATTCATTTACATTAAAATCCCATTGTCATCCTTTTTATAAAGCATTGGCAAAGTTGGGATTGTTCACGCTGGAGAAGAGGCGCTTAAGGGGTGATATGATAACTATGTATAAATATATAAGGGGATCATATAATAATCTCTCTAATGCTTTATTTACCAGTAGGTCTTTCCAGCTGACACAAGGTCACCCATTCCAATTAGAAGAAAAGAGGTTCCGCCTAAATATTCGGAAGGGGTTTTTTACAGTGAGAGCTGTGAAGATGTGGAATTTTCTCCCTGAATCAGTTGTACAGGCTGATACATTAGATAGCTTTAAGAAGGAGTTGGATGGCTTTTTAGCAAGTGAGGGAATACAGAGTAATGGAAGATATAGTACAAGTTGATCCAGAGACTTTTTTTTCCCCCTCTGAGGCAAATCGGAGAGGCTTCAGATGGGGTTTTTTGCCTTCCTCTGGATCAACTGGCAGTTAGGTAAGAGTTAAAAGGTTGAACTTGATGGACATGTGTATTTTTTCAACCTAACTTACTATGTAATTATGAAATGCTATTCTTATATATATATATATATATATATATATATATATATATATATATATATATATATTCTATTGAATACTGTAGTTAATTATTCTCATTAGTCTCTTTGCCATTGGAGCTTACAATGTAAATTCCTATCCACATGTGCATACATACACACATTTACTTGGGTTAATCCCATCAGGGGCCAATTAATCTGCCCATGTGTTTTGGGGTCTTGGTGTAAAGCAGAGTATCTGGAAAACACCCCGTGCAATCAGGGAGACCAGACAAACTCCATAAAGATTGGGTCTTGGAGCTCAGCTGTGCAAGGCATCATTGCAAACCACTACACACATTATCTACCTACAAAATGTCATTTTTAACTGTTAGAAATATCCATAATTGGAATGACGTAATTTCTGTCATAAACATTTTTTTTCTATAAACATGTTTTTGCATTCCGTTAAAAAATATGGTAAATAGCAGTGCTAGGGAAATGAGGTAGATTTTTCCACTCATTAGTTTGTGTGTTATTTTCCTGTTTTTATTTTTAGGTAAATGCTCATACTGTATATGAAAAAATGATGAAGGTCAGGATTTTGTTCATATGAAAAATTAGGCTAATTTGTTCAACCTCTCACCAACTCTGCTGGCCTAGTTTGCTTTTCTGCTGCACAGATTAAACAAGCCTCAGAGCTTCTGGGCATCCGAATGATATATACTGCCGAATGCCAGCTGCTTGTTGTATTAAAAGAAATACAAATTCAGGCATGTGTTTTTACTGTTTGAGCCTCAGTGAAAATTTAGGGATCCCTCTGCTGTTTCCATGTGCCCAAATGGAATACACTTAATGCTCTAACCAAAGTAGATTGTCCAGTGCCTTTTTGAAGATACTCAGATTTTACTTAAAGCTCTCCAGTAAGGAGATGCGTGAGTTACTTATCTTTTGATTTTTCAAAATATTCACAAGTAATAATACTCTTCCTGATGCCGTCCTCCCTCTCCCACTCCACACTTAAAACTTTAGCGAGTCAAAGGGAGGCTGCATTGCTATAGCGCTCTCTGCACTAGCGGAGAATTTTCATCTTAAAAACTGGAAATTAGACTCTTAGGGGGTATTCACTAAACCTCAACTTTTTCTCACTATAATGGGAAAAAAAAAAAATTCGACCAAACTCCCGAATCCTCTTGAAAAAAATGGTGCAAAGAAAAGTTGCAACAAAATAGTGTGTCAATTCAAGTTGTGCGACTTTTTACAATTGATGCCCCCAAAAACTCGACTTTAATGAATTGTCACATCGACAATTTATTGGATTATCAAATGACAATCAGCATAAACAGCCCAAAATTTCTGCCATTGGCTTTTACATGATTTAGACAGGTTTAAGATGGGGTATTTTAGGCTTCTAATTTTTAGCGGCTTCATTGTATAACAAATCCTGAATGATTTGAGTTTTTTTCCCTCTAAAAAAATTGAGTTTTTCCTTTTTAAAAACTCGACTAGAAAGATTTGCGGTTTAATAAAAAGGACCCTTAAAGTTACAGAAGGCAGTTTTTTGGCAGGTAAGGCCCCTTTTATTTTAACTTGTTACAACTTGAATACACAGCTACAATCTTGCACTACCAAAAGCAAATAACTGTACAGTTATGAAATAAATCACAAATTAAAACTCTTCTACGTATATTTGGTAAAGCTACTGATTCTTGGCAGGATAAAGTGAAAAGAGAAATGCATTACTTGCGAGTATATGTTAGGTGCTTACCCACTGCTACTAGTTGGTAATTCTGTAATTGAATAATTCTGTTGTTGAAAGGGTTGTCGGTTGTAATCTGAGAACATGTTATGAATTCCTGCATTCGCGTTGCTTGTTTTCACCTCGGAATGTTTTGTAAATCTGTCTTGTAAAACGCTGGCAACATTTTATTAGACATGTATTCGTGTTTTACGGAGGCTTTTCTCAGATTATTAAAACTTCTTTTTAGTCAGGAAGGCTGGATCTCCTGAATTTAGATGCTAAAAATATCTGGAGATACTGGAGCTTTCATCACTAGTCTAAAGTCATCTTTATGGGCTCTTACAAATGAGCATTTCTTGCTCTGTTTCCCTGAGGTCAGTTTTGATGCATTAAAGCAGTATCTTGCGTTCCATCTGCATTCGGTACTTAAAAGTGCCTGAAGTGAGTACGGCCTTATTTAAATGAATGGAATGCATTTCTTGCTGCGCTTCCCTGCGGTTGAACGCATTAAAATTGACCGCAGGGGAACGGAGCAATAAACTCTGGTCTGTAAGAGCCATCATTTATGTATATGTATATAGTTATATGAACCTGGGTATTCAACCAAAATTTTGGAACCTATAAAAATTATACAAATGATGTATATCCATGGCACAATACTGGCAATGATTTAAAAAGGAAGAAAAAAGTACCTCACTAGCTTCAAAACTCGCTCAGCAGTCTCTAGTAATTTAAACCTACCTAATTTAAATAGTCACTATTGCGTGCAGATTTGCTGATAACTTTAATATAGATCCCGAAAAGTGCTTGTGCTTATGATTAAATTGATTTAAATCCAATGATTACGAATTAATTAAATATAAGTGATACAATTCATTCTATTATATATACAAGGTTTAAGAAAAATGAGTACATGTATACCCTTAGCGATAGCCAATTCTATTTCACAATAGTGTATCTCCTTTTACAACAGATTATAATATGGTCTAAGGGTTAATAGTCACCCCCTTCCAATCACTTTAAGTTAAAAAACTTTAAAGTGCAAGTGCTTAACAATTAATGGATAATCGTAATTTCATCCAGACTGACCAAGAATTCATAACCTTGAAAGTGCTCAATAGTGCTTGAAATTAAATTAAAGTTAAAAAAAAATTGATTGAATAGAGACCGCAATAAATAGGATAATTATTAAAAAACACACAAATGCTCAGGTTCAGAAATAAGTTAGAAAATGGAAACAAGAAGAGGAGATGGAGTTGTCCCCAATCTACTACCTAATTTGTTTCTATCCCTGGGACACCACAAAGTCAAAGAAGGCAGAGTACCCGGGACTGTGGTCTCAATTTTACTCTAGTCCTAGACTCAAAGAAAACTATATAGGCCTAAAAAACCACAAATCCACGGGCTCTTGTGAGCTTTAGTATCAGATAGATAAGCGAAGAACCGAGCACTGGTTGAGGTTTGGAACCTCCCCACCCCCTCCACTACTTTGAAAACCCAATTGACTTAAGTATAAAAAGTTTAAGTTAAAAAGGACTCAGAACGCCGACTCGCGTTTCGCAATACTGGCTTTGTCAAGGCGTAATGAGAAAGCTCCCCTGCCGTAGGGTTTAAAACACTTCCGTATGGTGCGTCACTTTGAGGAGTTATCGCGAGACCTCCCGTCCACACATTCAACGTGCGTCCCAGCTCATGCGTGTTGTCCTGGTAACCAGATAGCTTTACGCTATTATCCGACACGGGGGAATCTATGAAAGTGCAATTACCCTCTGACAGTTACAATACTGGCAATCACAATCCTTTGCTCAAAACACAAGAATAGTTTATTGTATGTGATGGCAATTTCTGTGTGGTCAACTGAACTGAGGGTGTTGTTAGTTTATAATAAATACAACAGTAATTATCTGTATTATCTTTGCATAATCTTCTGCAGAAAGCTCATAAGTGCAATGGGTATAAGAGATGCTCCAGGGAAGAGCAGATCTCTGTAGACCTTCTACCATTTGTTACTTGAGTATTCAAGATTAAGTTGTCAAGAATTATTACAATGACTTACCGTTAAAGTCAAGAGCAACCTTTTGCAGTGTGAGTAAAATTTTCTTGGGCATATTTCTATTTTATGAAATTCAAGGAAGAAATGGTAAAAAAAAACAAGAATCTATCTGGGACAATTCTCTCTTGTGAAATGCATCCAATCATGGATTCTAGTTTGGTCAGACTTTTTTTTATTAAAATAATCAGAAAAATGTGGATTTTGATAAATAAGAAATATTAAGTGGTGAATGGGTATTTAATTTTAGCTTTAAATGTTGTTTATTAACTTCCACTTCTCTCCCCATATTGCCACACCTTTATTAGTCCTCTGAATAATATTCATAACCTTTTTCTGTTTTATTTCTATAGTTTTAAGGATGGCTAGTTTTCTTAAGTGAAAACCTATAATTAATATATCATTAAAGTGTAAAGAATAAAGTGTAAGCTACAATATATCCCTTCTATAGAATTTATTCCATAGGGATACAACAAGAATATTGAATAATTAAGAGTAGTTATTATTGACCAAGCATGCTGACCCTCTTTTTTGCTATTCAAATCTCTCATGGATACTAAGCTTTGTAGTGTAATAGTTTTTGAAGAGATACATCTGCATTTCCACTAAATTAATGAAATAAATTTTCATCTAGCTATGTATATAGCTTATTGAAAAGCAATAGGAGTCCGTACTCTATAACATTTTAAAGTTTCAGGATGCACCTCCTTAAGTGACCACCCAACACTAATTCAAGCTCAGGACTGGAAGGCTGTTCATTAGAGATACAAAGCTACTTTTTTCAATACTTGAGCATTTTAAGATATATCATAACTTTAAATTTAAGGGGTTATTTATTAAAATCCGAAAAAAATTCTCACAATTTTCTGAAAACGATTCAGACCAAATACACATGGACTTCCTCCCCCCTATTTATTAATACATTTTCACTCATTTTTAGTGTGTGGAAAAAGTCACGATAAAATTGTAAAAAAATCCAAATCCTATGTTTTTTCTCGTATTTGGTGCTCGAAACCTACGATTTTTTTTTGTAAATTCGTCAGAAAGCTGTGATTTTTTTAGAAAGCTAGTGCAACTCAGAAAACCTTTCAATTGTTGACAGGACATCTGCCATTGTTCTCGGAAGGTCTGAGTTGGAGTGCTTTTTTCATTGGATTTTTAACACCATCGGACTTTAATAAATCCCAAAATAATCTTTTTCCTCTGAAAATGTTTTTATTTATTTTATTTTTTATTTTCCCCTTTAAAAGTTTAAGCAGAACAATTTGGACATAGAAGAGACTGGGACACACTTTACTTCATTTACTTAAAACACATCAACAGGTCCTCACACGGCAAATATATTCTTGTCTTCACATCAATGTATGTATCAATGTAATATATGTTTCTCACACATGGGAATGTTGTCTTCCCAACTACCCCAGGGTCTCACTCTGGCACTGCTCCACCATAAGGTTAGCACCCTGTTACTCACAGTTTATCACAGAGATCAACGTATCTCTATAAGCCAGGCCTCAATGCCTTCTTCCAAGTCAGTGAAGCTTCACTGACTTGAAAGAATATTCTGACAAATCAGACTGTTAGATAGAAGAGATGATTAATGGCATGAAGATAGGATATTTGGCTATAGCAGCAGCATCTAAAAACACAATAATAAGGCTACTGTTATTAGCAAGTTGAAATGATGTAGTTAAAAATGAGTTCAGTTTTAGTAAATGTGGAATTTAAGAGGAAGTTCACCATCAGTAAAGTAGCTCCAGGGATATAGAACCCAATGAAAGCATGAGCAGCAGAGGCTCAAGTTGCAGTTACTGGGCATCATTATAATAGAGATAGGTCTAATGACATTAACATGAGTTGAGCAGGAGACTTGCAGTCAACAAAATTGTGAATTCTGTGGCTAGGCTAGATAAGTCAGAGGACAATTTAGTAAGTTGGGAAGTTACAAAGGTAAACCTGGAGCCTAAGATTCCATCAGTGTTATGGGGAGCTGCTACATTTTGAGGGGATAAGAATATGTTTATCTCATTTCCAGCCAGGGGCGATCCTGGCCCCTCTGCCACCTGCTGCTGCCCCCCTCCCCCGGAAATTCGCTCTTAAAGTACATGGAGCAGCATTTTTGCTGCCCCTGGTACCTAGTGGGGCGCTGCTGCCTGAGGCAACAGCCTCAACTCGCCTCATTGGTGAAGCACCCCTGTTTTCAGCCTGTGCGTTTCAAGCCAATGGCTATACAAAAAGCCTCTAAAATTATTAGGGCTCACTCTAAAGCCTAGCAAAATGGAAACAAAGGTCTTATTATTATGAACACATAATAAGGGGACACTGTATATTAGGAGCCACCAAAATGAGAGATGTGGCATTGAACATTTAGTTTAGGAGATAGCATTTGTCTGTAAACCAAGTTAATTGTGGATTACAGTTTGCACTTCCCACTGACTTGGAAGAATATTCGGACAAATCAGACTGTGAGATAGAAGAGATGATTAATGGTATGAAGATAGTATATTTGGCTATAACAGCAGCATATGAGATGGCATTTGTCTTTAAACCAAGTCCATTGTGGATTACAGTTTGCGCTTCCCACTGACTTGGAAGAATATTCGGGCAAATCAGACTGTGAGATAGAAGAGATGATTAATGGCATGAAGATAGGATATTTAGCTATAACAGCAGCATCTAAATTATTAGCAAGTTGAAAAGATGTAGTTAAAAGATGAGTTCAGTTTTAGTAAGTCTGGAATTTAAGAGGAAGTTCACCATCAGTAAAGTAGCTCCAGGGTTATAGAACCCAATGAAAGCAAGTTGCAGTTACTGGGCATTTTTATAATAGAGATTGGTCTAATGACATTAGCATGAGTCGAGCAGAAGACTTGCAGTCAACAAAATTGTGAATTCTGTGGCTAGGCTAGATAAGTCAGAGGACAATTTAGTACCGTATATACTCGCGTATAAGCCGAGTTTTTCAGCACCCAAAATGTGCTGAAAAACTCGACCTCGGCTTATACGCGGGTCATACGCCAATCCCTCACCGGATCCCTCACCTCCCTCTCCCATAGCGCATCAGGACTCACGATCGTCGCCCGGAGCAGGTCCAGGAGCTCCGGGCGGCGCGTCCTTCCCTGCCGGCGTCCTTCCAAAATGGCGGCGCCCATGGCCGCCACGTGGGTAGAGGCGCCGGCGCCGCTACCCACGTGGCGGCCATGGGCGCCGCCATTTTGGGAGCGACGCTGGCAGGGAAGGACGCGCCGCCCGGAGCTCCTGGACCTGCTCCGGGCGGCGATCGTGAGTCCTGATGCGCTATGGGAGAGGGAGGTGAGGGATCCGGTGAGGGATTGGCGTATATAAGGTATTTGAAAGAAAATAAGCCATACTTTCAGCACCTGGGTGTGTCATTAGTAACTCCTCACTTCATTGATATTCATAGGCTCACAAAATGGGGTGTGGGGACCAGGGCCCTTTTGTATAAAGTGTTGTGTTATTTCCCAGCACCCACTGCTAGCCCTGTATTCTATATGGATTATCTTCTCCCTACAGGAACCAGCATGGCAGCACCAACTGCTAAACAGGGGCTTATTTATAATAATGGGATTATTGGACCCCCTTCCCCCATCCAGGCCATATTCTCCTAGAAGAGTTTGTGACCAAAATAAGCAGAGGAATTTCAAAGCTCTTGCTGCGGACTGTAAACATTTACATGTGTCCTGCACACTGTTGGGGCCGCAGAAGGAGCCTCGTATGTAGTTGCTGCATCTCTCCATCTCTCTGCCCCTGGTTGAGTTATAAGTTATTTTACTGTGACTGGTGTGCTTACAATTTTTTTTTTTTAAACTGTGGGCAGGCCTACCTTTCATTGTTATTCAGTGGGTGCAGGTACAGATTGATTTTCAATCAGCCCCTAGGCTTATACACGAGTCAATACATTTTTCCAGTTTTCTTAGGTAAATTAGGTACCTCGGCTTATACACGGGTCGGCTTATACACGAGTATATACGGTAAACTTTGAAGTTACAAGGGTAAATCCGGAAGCCTAAGACATTCAAAAAAGATGCCATCACTGTTATGGGGAGCTGCTACGTTTTGAGGGGATAAGAATATTTTTATCTCATTTTCAGCCTGTGCGTTTTAAGCCAATGGCTATTCACGAAGTCTCTAAAATTATTAGGGCACACTGAAAACCTAGTAAAATGGAAACAAAGGTCTGATTATTATTAACACATAATAAGGGGGATAGTGTATATTAGGAGCCAATGTGGCATTGAACATTTAGTTTAGGAGATGGCATTTGTCTGTAATCCGAGTCCATTGTGGATTACAGTTTGCACTTCCCATTCTTCACCAAGTGCCGAAAATTATAATTCTAGTAAATTGTAATGTGGTCAGCGCTCAAATGAAAGGATATGGTAGACATATATGATTTTCATTGGTGGCTTGCTCTTCAGAGGTCCTGCTCTTATCATTTGTATCTTTGTGATATTTGAACCCCCTGATTCTGCTCTCGCAACAGCAGCTAATAAATGCTGCTCATCAAACATTTGCCAGACAAGCAGCATTGATTCATATTACTACTGTATAATACAACTCATACCAAGTACTTCATGTGGCTTGGCCACAGAAAAATAAATCCACACAAAGGGCCAGATTTAATTCAGTGAGAAAAAGTTATCTCATGGGTTATCAGGTTAAAACTCATGGACAAGATTCAATTTGAGGACAAAATTCAGTTCCAGTTTTTCCCCCATAGACCTCAATAGAGTTTTCATGTGATAAACAATGAGATAAGTTTTTCTGAATTCAATTGAATCTCATCCATGAGTTTTCATTTGATAAACCTTTTTCACACTGAATTGAATCTGGCCTAAAATTAATTTTTTACCATTATGGGAAGGGATGGTATGTAGCACCTGCTTTTCTTCCTCTATAAAGGTCTTGATAACCTGATTTTTATATACAGTTCTCTGCAAAAGTATTTGGACTCTTGGCCTATTCTATCATTTTACTGAACATCAGATCCTACCTTGAAATTTTGTTCTGTCATTTATTATTCATTCCACTTGTACAATGGCCATCTTTTACTTTTCTCCCTTCTGTCTTCTTGATGCTCTTAAGGTTTTCTCTTCTTTCATGAAATAATTTGTGAACATAGATTAATAAAAAGCTAAAAAAATAAATGCATTCCTTAGGGTATGGCGGTGAGTCCCATACACACAGTTATTGCTTTCATTATGATTACATTTCAATTACCCAGATTCTTAAATGATCCGGTAAGTCAACCCATAAAGTGCCATGATCACATTAGTACTAGAACATAGTAACTGATTTCTTCACAGAGCGTAATGGCTACTGGTATCCAAACAGAATATAATGACATCTTGGGACTGAATTGTCATAATATTTTTTAGTACTTTTTAGGGAAATTCACTGCACTGAGTAGCACTACACTGCTCTGTAAATACAGGCAATTTCACAAATAGTTTTCTTAGGGGCAAATTCATCAAGGGTCGAATTTCGAGGGGTTAAATCCCTCGAAATTCGACTGGAGAATACAATCGAATAGACAATTCGGGCGAATTTACACGCTGGCGAATAGTCGAATTGGCGAATATTCACCAGGCGAATAGGCGCTCGATCGAATATTCGCTCAAGGGATTTTCATTCGATCGAATGCCTTTTTATTCGATCAAAAACTTGGAAAACAAGCCTATGGGACGTTCCCATAGGCTTTTAAAGCAATTCAGTAGGTTTTATGTGGCGAAGTAGGCAGTCAAAGTATTTTTAAAAGAGACAGTACTTCGACTATCGAATGGGCGAATAGTCGCAGCGTTTTTGCGCTCGATCCAGTACTTCGACTATCGAATGGCGAATAGTCGCAGCGTTTTTGCGCTCAGTCTATTCGAATCATTCTACTCAGGCGAATTTACGACAATTCGATAGTCGAGGAGCACAAAAAACTACTCGAAATTCAAAGTTTTTTTACTTTGAATCCTTCACTCGAGCTTGGTGAATTGGCCCCTTAGTGTAAATTACTGTAAAATGTGTTTTGAAATGCATTATGCAAAATATGAGACTATTTTAAGCTTTGTACACAATAGGAGCTAGCAAAATTATATTTTCTCTCTGTACCTACTAACTAAACTGCGAATGAATATATTTCACTTTTTATTATGTATATGACCTGTAAGCAACCATTTAGATTTCCGCTACTTAGAGGCAGATGTATCAAGGGTCGAATTGGAAATTCAATTTTTAAATTCAAATTTTAAATTCGAAATCGAATTTTTGATTTTTTTGTGAAATTCGACTAAGGAATAGTTAGGGGCAAAATTCAAATTTTGAGTTAATTTTTGTGTACTTCGACTAGAGAATAGTCCAAATTCAAATTAAATTTGCAAAGAATCGAAAATTCGAATTTCAAAATTTATCATGTACTGTCTCTTTAAAAATTCAAATTTGATCATTCGCCATCTAAAACCTGCTGAATTGCTATTTTAGCATATGGGGAACCTCCTAGAACCTATTTGGAGTCAATTGGTGGGGGAAAAACTTTGAATCATGCAATTTGAATGCGTTATTACTTCGATTTGTACGATTCGATCTAAAACAGACTTATTTGATCGAAAACTGACCTATTCGGCCAAAAAAAAGCCCTTCTATTTAATATGGGTTGGTCTTTTTGATTACGAATTTTGAAGTTTTTCAAATTTGAAATTCAACCCTTGATAAATCTGCCCCTTAAAATCAAATCGAGTTTTTAAAAATATGTCATTTTCAAAATGTATCATGTACTGGCCCTTTAACAATTCGAATTCGACTATTCGCCACCTTATACCTGCCGAATTGCTGTTTTAGCCTATGGGGGATGTTTGGGTGGAAAAACTTGAATCAAATTCAATTCGAATTGGAGTTTGCCATTCGATCCAATTCACCAGAATTTGTGTGGCTTTGCATCAGGTTTTAGGTGATTTCATTTTATGTTGGAATTTTTTAATTTCCTCCCCTTCATAAATCTCAACCAAATTGCGATAAAAATTGATTGCAAGTATTGTCATGCTCAAAGATATTGTACTCAGATTTCCTCAAAGAATTGTCCACAGAATGCTCAGATTGTTTTGGAGTCAGTATAAAACATAACCACTATTTAACAATGTACATTTGCAATACAGTTGTGGGATCTATTATTCAGAATGCTAGGGACCTGGGGTAAGGATAAGAGATCTCAAAATGACTAAAACTTTAAATAAACCCAATAGGATTGTTTTGCCACAAAATGCAACTTAGTAACCATCTTAAAAGCGCTAAGTGAAAAAAACATAAAAACCTTTAAAGGGATACTGTCATGGGGAATTTTTGTTTTCAAAATGAATCGGTTAATAGCGCTGCTCCAGCAGAATTCTGCACTGAAATTCATTTCTCAAAAGAGCAAACAGATTTTTTTATATTCAATTTTGAAATCTGACATGGGGCTAGACATATTGTCAATTTCCCAGCTGCCCCAAGTCATGTGACTTGTGCTCTGATAAAATTCAATCACTCTTTACTGCTGTACTGCAAGTTGGAGTGATATCACCCCCTCCCTTTCCCCCCAGCAGCCAAACAAAAGAACAATGGGAAGGTAACCAGATAGCAGCTCCCTAACACAAGATAACAGCTGCCTGGTAGATCTAAGAACAACACTCAATATTAAAAACCCATGTCCCACTGAGACACATTCAGTTACATTGAGAAGGAAAAACAGCAGCCTGCCAGAAAGCATTTCTCTCCTAAAGTGCAGGCACAAGTCACAAAATGTCTAGCCCCATGTCAGATTTCAAAATTGATTATAAAAAATCTGCTTGCTCTGTTTGCTCTTTTGAGAAATGGATTTCAGTGCAGAAGACTGCTGGAGTAGTACTATTAACTGATGTGTTATGAAAAAAACATGTTTTCCATGACAGTATCCCTTTAATAACAAACTTTGCCAATTAAAATTTGCCAAGAAGACAATGGGAGCTGCACTGATCTTACTGGAATGCTTTTAATAAATTCAGATTTAGAGGTTTTCTTATTTTTTTTTCGCTAGAAATTGTCCAAGGTTTTTGAGGCATAGACAGTAGCTTGGGGAACAGGGGGCCCGGACTGTGGGGTCTGCTTCCTGTAGCTAATAAGAAAACCCCCTCCTCCTTCTCAGCCGCTCTTTTACCTGCCACGATTAAGGAGGACTCAAGTCGGAAGTGGGAAGGGTTGGGAAGTGGGTGGAGACAGGGCGGGGCAAGGCTGGAAGTGGGTGGGAGGGTGGGTATTGGGGTGCGCTAAGCCACTATGTAGATTTTCAGATAATTCAGCGTTTTTTTTCCTTCTTTCTTTTTATATTTGGATCTTTTAATGAATTCAATGACATTCATGGTTTTAGTTTTGTAAGTTTAGTCGTGGTTTCCAAAACCTCTAAAACCTCTAAAATTCGACCTTTAATAAATAAGCCTCCACATGTTTCTATAATAAGTTAATTAATGCAAATATTAATACATCTTGCTGGTGTATTATACAAAATTGTCACAGTGGGTTTACTACAAGGGAAAAACATCTCCTTCCATAATGTACAGATAAATGAACTCTCCTAGAATATATACAGTAAGGAGCAAGTGAAAATTCGACTTAAATAATTTGAATTTCGATCTAAATTTTCGACTAGGGAATAGTCCAAATTCGTCCTTGATCAGCGCTCCGCAGCGATTTGGTTGAATAGTCAAAATTCGATTCGGATTTTAAAAAAATTTAAAAAATCATGTACTGTCTCTTTAAAAATTTGACTTCGACCATTCGCCATCTAAAACCTGCCGAATTATGGGGGTCCTCCTAGAACCTATTTGGAGCAAACAATTTTTTTAATATATACTTCGAATCAAATTGGATCGAATACGATCTTACTTCGATTTGACCGCAAAAAAAAAAAAAACTTAGATTTTTTTAATAAATTTCTGTTGGTCTTTTTTTATTAGAATTTTGAAGTTATGGAAGTTCAAAAAAACTCCCATTACTTCGAAGTTGGACCCTTGATAAATCTGCCCCTAAATGTATACTTGCTTTCCTACATCCCTCCAGCATACAGGAGAAACACTGGCAAAATGTTATGAGTAATCTGTGGCTCTGACTTCAGTGAAACAATAAACATCGTACAGTCAGAATATACATGCACTACTGTACTGTATATATATATACTGTATATATATATATATATATATATATATATATATATATATATATATATATATATATATATATATATAATGTGGAATCCTGAATTCCGAAGTGAAAGGAAGCGGATGTTCTTCTTTCAAATTATTTTAGTACAACGTAGCCAACGTTATTCTAAGACAAATTGCAGTTGCTGTTTATTTATTTTTTATTCTTTGTGGTTTTTGAATTATTTAACATTTTGTTCTACGGCTCTCCAGTCTGGGATTTGAACTATTATCTTGTTGTTAGAGTCCCGCTGACTGTAGCAACCACTCAGGAGTTTGACTTGGAAGATGATTTACAGAAAGCCTAAACCAATAAGTCTAAACATACAAAATAGCAAGGTAAAGCCTCAGAATGAATATGCTTTCTGTTTGTCATGTATCGGTGGCCTGCGCAATAATATAGAATTATACATTTAATGAGACACAGAGGCAGAAAGAAAAATTATGAATAAACCAAAGGTGATACTCATCTTTGATGCAAAAGAAGGGGTGCCAATAAAATAATAG
This sequence comes from Xenopus petersii, assembly GCA_038501925.1. NCBI lineage: Eukaryota > Metazoa > Chordata > Amphibia > Anura > Pipidae > Xenopus > Xenopus petersii. The sequence goes on along the minus strand of CM076673.1, from coordinate 175,363,909 downwards.
CTGGGGTCACATGGAATTCTTAACCCCACTGGAATAAAACAACAGTTCTATCCTTCACACACACTTCCCTCACTCATTTCCATTGGAGGCCAAAAAACAAATGGCAGAGAGATGTTATGTAGACCTGAAGCCAATCACAAAGTAGCTTAAACAAGCAAGTATAGGGCTGGCTCCCTATTACTTACTGTATGGGAAACAAATAGCTAATTGTTTTGATGCAGGTTTTTGACCTGTTATCCACAATGTTCGGGACCTGGGATTTCTGTATAACGGGTCTTTCCATAATTTTGATCATTTAAACAGAAAATAAAGCCAATATAATTGTTTTGCCTCCAAAAAGGATTAATTCTATCTTAGTTGGGATCAAGTACATGCTACTTATTACTGAATAATGGGAAATCATTTTTTAAACATTTTGCTTAAAATGGATTCAATGGTAGATGGCGTTCCCATAATTCAGAGCTTTCTGGATAATGAGTTTTCGGAAAACAGATCCCATACCTGACATACTGTAAGACAGAGGGTTTTATATTTTCTCCTCTTGATTTTGGGGTTGAAAGAGAAGATCAAGAGCTGGAATACTAGAAGGTAGGCACAGAAGTTGGGATGGGACAACCTTTTTGCCGTAAACAGTTTAGGGAAGGTGTCATTACTTTCTCTGTACAGGTATGGGATCTGTTATCTGGAACCCTGTTATCCAGAAAGCTCCAAATTATGGAAAGGCCATCTCCCATAGATTCCATTTTATCCAAATATTCCAGAGCTTTAACAATTATTTCATTTTTTTCTGTGATAGTTAAACTGTACATTGTACATGAAATATAATTAATCCCCATTGGAAGCAGAACCAACCTATTGGGTTTATTTAATGATTACATGATTTTCTAGTAGACTTAAGGTATGAAGATCTAAATAATGGGAAATCCGTTTTCCTGAAAGCTCTAGCATTCTGGATAACAGGTCCCATGTCTGTATTTAGCATCAATAGCAATCTGCATGTGCTATTGTCATAAAGAAATGTAATTTACTATATTTTCCAGTTCATCCCTGAATATAAAAGAGTGGAAGGGGGGCATTTTCTGAGTAGTTGAAACTATATAGGCTACTTGCAAACTGAATAAAAATAGGGTCTATTCTCTGACACCCCACTGCGCATATAATAAATTGAGCATTTTATGTCTCTATTTCCTGACTCTTTTTATTTGCTTTTTGTAGCATACCAGTTTTAGACTAATGTTTATGTATCCATTTGTGCCTTAAGTGAATGACGCAATCGCCGCTGCTTTGTAAAAACTAAAATTTGCTGGGCATGCAGATCGTGTCTCCATGAAGTCTCATGAGGAAATCTCAAGAATTTGCTCTTGTTGCCACAACTTCTGCCTAAAGAGGTACTGAATATTTTTGGAGGCTCAGGCAGATTTGTCATGCTTTATTGGCAGAAAAAAAAGTATATATTGTTATTTTAAGGAAGGCACTCTTAACTATATGTTGAAATAAAAAAATTACATATTTTTGTAAGACAGAATGGGATTACGTTTCAAGAAGAATTTTAAGATTTCCTTTGGAAAGTCAGCGATGTTGGGTTGATCTCTTTTTTTTATTCTGAATGTACAGAATAGTTACATAGTTACATAGGGTTGAAATAAGACCAAAGTCCATCAAGTTCAAACCCAGCATCCATACATACACACACTGCCACTGAACCTGCCATACATTCACATATATATATATATATATACATACCTATAATAAATATAGAGTTATAATATCACAATAGCCTTTGATATTATGTCTGTTCAAGAAATCATCCAAGCCATTCTTATAGTCATTAACTGAATCAGCATCACAACATCACTGTCCTGACTGTGAAGAACCCCCTACGTTGCTTTAAATGAAAGTTCTCATTGTTTATGAAATCTATTCTGCATGTAAAACTGATCCAGGTATGTTTCTTATTCCAGGTACTTTCTTTCTCATGTTAGTGATTTCACAGACATATACAAAACCAAGAAGATATTTGTAGGCACAATTATAATTTCTAGGAATATGCCCATTGGGTAGAAAAAAAATTGTGTGAAGGAATTTTATTTGCATTGTTAATATTTTTTAGGTATCAATTTTTATTCTATTGCTCCCTTAGACTTTTACTGTCTTAAAATCAGTTTCAGTAATTCTTATGAGGGTAATCTAATTTACTATTTAAAGAATGTTACATCTTCCATGCATGTTTTGACTATTTGCAGACAATGAAAGTCAATGCTAGCGTGCTCTGTTCCATGCCTTCAACGCAGGGGCTCGACATCTTAGATCTTAGTCATCTTTTTATTGTCAGTGATGTTGCACATGCTCAGTATGACTGGGCAGATGATGAGAAGATAATCTTAGGGAATGTTGTAAATCATCACAGTATAAATGATGTTACATTAGCTGATACTAAAGAACCGATTGATAAATTCTGATGCAGAATGCATTTGGAGTTTCAACTCAATGTGAATCTTGTATAATGAGTTCTATATTATATAAATACTGTATATTGTGAGCTCAGGTAAACAACAGTAGCACAGAGCACGTGATAGGAAGCAGCAAATATAAAGGTGGAGAGGTACTGGGGCATCTGCAGAGGCATGAATTGTCAATACTAAAGAGCTGTGGCATGATTGTGGCTGGATTTGGGCTGAGACAGATGTAGAGTTGCCACCTGTCCAGATTTTGAAACAGAAGTAGATTTCACCCAGACAGCCCAGTTTTTGGAAGGGCTGCCAGAGTGAAAAGTGCCTGTTCGGATTTCCAATTAGGACATTTCAGTGACTGACATGGCAATCAGCCAATCGCTGATTGCCACGTCATCAGACCCACCCCTGATGTCATCAGACCCTCTCCCACGTCACTGGTCCAACCCTGACGTCACCCACCCAGCCCCTGACATAACTAAGCCCACCCCCACATCACCGCCCGCCCTCCATGCTGCCATCCTGTCCCTGCATGTTTTCAAAGAAAAAAAAAGGTGCCAACCCTAATCAGATGACAAAAATAAAGTGTAACAATTCTAGTATAGTTCTTTGTTGAGCTTTAGTTCCCCATGACAGTGGCATCTGTGACAGCTTTTTATAACTGTCAACCTGTTTTGCTTATCAAACGTTACAGCTAGAGCATTAGGTAGTATGTTCATTGTTAGAGCTGTTCCTGTGATATGCAGTTAGAAACAGGGTTCTGCAAGGGGTGTTACATTCAGTGGGTTTCAACTATGTTTAAATTGACAGACTTTACTGAGATGCAAATGCTTTTTTACCCCCCCCGTATAGAAAAACAGGAAAGGATTGCACACTCAATTTAAAGAAATTAAATAATATATTTATTAAGAAAAAAAGAAAAATATACAAAAATTACAGAAATAAAAAGTGAGCCCAACACGTTTCGACCATATTGGTCAACCTCAGGGGCACAAATAACAAAAAAACAAAAAAAAAGGCTTTCTTATGTAATAAATATATTATTTAATTTCTTTAAATTGAGTGTGTAATCCTTTCCTGTTTTTCCTAATGTGAAATTTGGAGACCCACATGGGGAGTCTCCCTATGGATTAGCACCTCGCATTACTCTTTTCTAATTTATTCTTTGCCCAGTAGTCAGTCCCTATTTGTTTTCAAGCCACAGACATTCTATTTGTTACAGTTGGTTGTATATATCAGACTCATTAGTCTCTATTAGACGTTTCCTTTGGCACCTAGTGGAATTTCTGGGAAAGCAATTGTGTGGTGAATTTGTTCAAAGACTACACAATTATGCTACAACTAAATTAAAAAGCCTTTTGCATAATAAAAAGGCTAATAAAGCTTTTCCTGGCAATCCTTGCTAATCCCAGTGTGTTTTTCAGTGGTGTCTAGAGAGATAAAGATTAAATTAAATTCTAAAGATCTTCAGAGTTAAAAGATTTCTGCTTTAAGTAACCTTAGAGGCAAAATATGTCTTTTATTACAGCCCCTCATTCTATCATTCATAACATATTATAAGTACGTATTTTGTATTCCACTGGTACTAAATGTTATATATATTATGAAATAAGTAACTGGTTTGTTTTTCTGGAGTGATTTTCAGAGTCATGCAGGGATTCCGACCCCATTTTCTTTTCTTATCCCATGAATTTTTCAGTTTTCTGCATCTAAATTAAAGCTGGCCATAGATGTAAAGATTTTTAAAAGATCTTTCGTTATGGTTAGACCAAGCTTATCTTGAAACGATCGTTTAAATGTACGATTTGTCCATCAACTAAAAAGACCATTTCAAGTTATATTGTCTAGTTGAAGCCAGGAAAACTGATGGTAGCTGCCTGCTTGGCCCTGCAAACAATTGGACGATAGATAGATTTCACTGTGACCAGTGACTTGTGCTCACATTGGTTAATTTGCATATGGCGGGAAGTTAAAGTTGAATGGACGTATATGTTGTAGTAAATACATTACACTACACAAGCCCGGGAAACCTTAATAAAATAAAATAGAGTTGTTATATTGCCCTACACATGAGCCCAGTGTATAGTTTATGTGCCATATGTTAGGAAACGTATGGGGGAGCCGGGTACCCAAAAAGTTTTTTTATAGACTTTTGCAGCCTATCACCCTAAAAAAGTAAAAGATGCGAGAGTTTTGTGTGACTTAGAAAATTTTTCAACTAATAATTGAAGAATCCCTATACATTCCATTGCACTTCCCTTTTCTAAGCTGGCGAAGGCAAGTCTGGCGGAACATGTACCGTTGAGTAAAAGGCGCATCTTAGTGAATTTGCGAAGTAATGCTCTTTCGCCAGACGAAACGAAACTTCGCCTGGCGTAAGAGTGCAAAGTAGCGCTAGAGTCTATCTCCGCTAGCGAAGTTATGCCTGTGCCCCTTAATAAATTGGCAAAGCCCAGAAATGACGTCATGCTGGCGAATTTTCGCTAACGTTAGTCACTTCACCCTTTAGTGAATTTCTGCCTTTGGGGCAAATTTACTAAAGGGCGAAGTGACTAACACTGGCGAAAATTTGCCAGCGTGACGTCATTTCATAACTTTGATGATAACGGGCGCAGGTGAAAATTTGCTCACGAAAGAGACATACACTTGTGCTCATTCTCACTCTATTGCCAGGCGAATTTTCGCTCTGGCGAATGGACATAAGTCCGCTAATTCACTAAGATGCATTTGCTGCAACATATACGTGCTTAGTACTTTCACTTCCCACCATATGCAAATTACCCAACGCTAGTGCAACTTCGCTTTTCTTGCCGAAGTAACGCTAGCGAAAATTCGCCAGCGTTCACCGTCCTGGACGCAACTTTGCATTTTAGTAAATTTGCGTTGTGCTAGTGAATTTTCATCTGGCGAAGTGTGGCTATGTGAGCGAAGCTGTTGCTGGCGAATTTCCGCAGATTAGTGAATTTGCCCCTTTGTGTCTACGGGGACCTTTACCTGTCAATTTTTTTATGTTCTACTTGAATGTCCTAGTCTCCCCCAGGTGTTTCTTTCCTGCTGGTTACAATAGCTTGCCCAGTTTGGTACAAGCACTTCCCCACCTGGTGATGGTCTTTGACAGACCAGGGGCTGCAGGTACAGGGTATAGAACCTGGAATTTAAGGAGAGATCTTTTATTGCACAATTCTGCACGCAGAGACAACACTTCATCCAAAACTGTTGAATTTCATTTATTATCCAGTACATGCATTATATGTATCAGATACAAATCTGTACCGGATTTTTTTAGAAGTAAAAAAAAACTTCTATTTTCAATTAACTTAGATTAGAAAATGCATTCTGACTATTTAAGGCACATTGTAGCAAAGTGAATGAAAAATAACCTTTATTGGGCAGAAAGAGTGAACGAGTGATGAACATTCTATTTGTGCAGTGGCCTGGGGGAAATAAGAAAATATTTATCGGGTCGCTACGAAACCCCTACCTTCACATTTAGGAATACTTTGAGGGAACTTTAAAATAAAGAAATAATCCTGTGGCTGGTCAGAGGCAAGGTGCTTCTCTGTGACTGGATAAGAGTCACAAGACTCCTCATGTATAAACGGGAGCGATACCAGCGCAATTACAGTTGTGTTTAGATACACAAAGAAAAAGGAACTCCTTGTTAGAAAGTGTTATGTTTATTTGTTTATTGTGGGTTCTGGTAGATTACATGAAAGGAAATCTATAGAAACATATAGTATAAGTGACCCCCCCCAATCAAAATGACAACTTTTAAAGGAAAACTATACCCCCCAAACAATGTAGGTCTCTAGTAAAAGATACTGAGTAAAACAGCTCATGTGTAAAACCCTGCTTCATGTAAATGAACCATTATCATAATAATATACTTTTTTAGTAGTATGTGCCATTGGGTAATCATAAATAGAAAATTGCCATTTTAAAAAATAAGGGCCGCCCCCTGAGATCGTACGATTCACTGTGCACACATACAAACCACATGTAAGGTCACATGAGCCAATTAACAGACAGAGTTCTGCCTTTTGCTTCCTCACTTCTTCCTGTTATAGTTAGTGTTGTAGTATTTCTGGTCAGGTGATCTCTGAGGCAGCACAGATAGAGTCACGAAATGGTGGTTCAAGGCAAGAGATGTAAAAGGGCAATATTTATGTAAATATATATTCCAGTTTGGTAAGATTCTTTAATATGTCATTCAATTTGGTATAAACTATCTGTTGCTTAAGTATTCATTTTGGGGGTATAGTTTTCCTTTAAAGCACATTCCTTCTGTATTTAAAAGAGTAACACACTGGTATATTCTTATGGCTCCTTTAAAGTGACAATATACTTCCCTTTACAACATAACTCAATGAATAGGACTTGTGCTAGACATTCTTTTTGCCTATTGTTTTAATTAAGAAATGGGTATGGTTTTTGTTATTTCTGGCACTAAGCCAGAATATTCACTTTAGTAATTTCTGTCATTACCTGATTCTGCAGAGCAATGGAGGATCTGATAATACTAATGAAATAGCCACTGAGAAGCCTCCGATAATGAGCTGCTCAAAGGCTGCTGCTTAGAGAAGGGCTTTTGCTTGTTTAAATGCAGAAAAAAAAATGAAATTGCCCAATTTATAAAGGAATTGGGATGATGTTAAATGGAAAAACTCAAAAAAATAGACAGAATGCCAACCTCTGGGGCCCCACACGCCCTCAGGGCCCCCTTATCTTAGTTGTGAGCTCCTCCATGTAGCATACTCAGTGCCACAACACTGCGCATATCTTTTACTTATGACCACAATCATAAAAAAGGCCCTCTGTATAGTGAGCTGCTTCTTCTACCAAAGCCTAACAAAGGCTGCAGCTTAGGAATGTTTACACAAAGTTCATTATCTCACTCTAAACAAGTACGTACCAAACGTTAAAACGGTAAAGTTTGTCTTTTATGGTTTAGACTCGGGCTCCTAATTCTATTAAAATCATTAGGCTACAGTGTACTGTGCACAAAGCAAGGTCTATGCAGAATGTGTTTGCTGCAATGAGTTGAATACTTTAATTAGCCTGCACAAATCCTTTACCTCAACCCAACTGAATTTCTGTGGGATAAATTGATATTCTAACACTTTTAAGGCCAAATGGAAGCAAATCCCACAACCATCACAATTCCAGTCATGTACATAGAAAAATGAACAACTGAGACTATAAGGGTCATGGTACCATTGTGACTACTTTCACACACCTGTCAGTTTCAGCCAACATCAACTGAATAAGTTCAATGGAACTTCTGTGAATGGATGTCTGTGACTTTACTACCCTTGAGGGTTTAAATGCCGGTCAAGTCTCTACAACACAGCTAAATTGAAGAAGCCGGTCGGATTGGTGAAACGTTTTCAAGAAAAATCAGAAAGTCCAGTTGGTTTACAATTAACTCTTCTAGATCATCCAGCCAGCTAAAGTTCCAGAAGTATTTGAATACTTGAAACTCACTCTAAATCGCCTTCAGACTGAACTTTCTCAAGTATCTGACCTTAAGGTTGGATCCCCCATGCAAACTATCGGGAACCACTGCCTTGATGTGAAATAAACCTTATGTGAATCTTTCTTTGTGGTGGTTTTGCTTTTTAAACAGAACAATTCTATATTTAAAAATACTAAAGTACCTTCTCCTGTTTAATAATTATAATAAAACAAAAAAAAAATCTTCTACTGAAAGCCATTACAAGACTCTTGTTCTATTCCGCACAAGTTTAAACAACGTCAGTCCATTTTTCTAGACATAGAGCTTAAAGCACCTTGTTCTGCTGAATGACTACCGACTACATACACAAATACGTACAAAGACTTAATGAAGAGTAAGGGCGCTGTCCTTTTCTTCTAATACATCGCTAATTTCCAAGAAAAAAAACATGTTTTTCAATCCTGCTGAATGCATAGTGTTCTTTCTATGCTCCAACAGAAGGGTCCAGCTGCGGAGCAGTAAACGTGAAAGAAATAGGGAATTTAAGGGGTGTGTCAGGAAATGGAACTCCCATGTGATTTAGCTCACAAGTAAGGCAGTTAAAAAGATATAAAGCACTGCTGACCAAGAGGCATTCAAACGTAACTGGTAGGATAATGAGAGGCAGACTGCAAATGAAAACCTTTTAAACCGACTGTTCTCAGAGGTATATGTCAATCTGCATTATTCAGTTATGTTTTTGCAAAGGACATGTACAGCGTATATATGTATATACCTGAACTTCCATTCTAAGGTGCTGAATGGGAACTCTGCTTTTACTAGGGATGCACCAAATCCACTATTTTGGGATTTGGTTGAATCCTTAATCCTCCAGGAAAGATTTGGCTGAATACCAAACCCGAATTTGAACCCTATTGTGCATAGGCAAATTAGGACAAGGAAGAGCTAAAGAGAATCCTGCACTCAGTGTGTAGTTAAAATTTGTTTGACGTTCTTGTTTGTGTGATGAAAAGTCATATGGTTTATAAATTTGGTTCAGCCAGGAACTTGGATTCGGCTGATTCTGAATCCTGCTAATAAGGCTGAATCCTGGATTTGGCGCATCCCTAGCTTTAACCTTGTCAGGCAGACTTACAATTTATAGCCCTCTTTTTAGATAAAGTTTGTTGTGGAGAGGTAGAACATCATAAGTATTATTATCTTACTAGCTTGAATATATATAGAGCAGGCACTCAATAAAGGCAATTTTCATCAGGCATATAAAAACAAGTAGATACTTTATTTATATCATGAATGAAAAAAGCCTTATGCATTACCTGTTCCAAACACAAAGGGAGATAGTCTGATTTTTTCAGGTCGGACTTTTAGAGGAAAAAAAAAAAAACTTGAATTTTTGGTGATTTATTAACCCTGATGGTGTTAAAAGTCTGAATAAAAAAGAACTCCATCGCAAACCTGCCAAGTTCATGTAGAAGTCAATGACTGATGTCTTGATCTGCTCTGGATTTCATACAATTATACGAAAAATTCTGTGGTTTTCAGGCGATAATCCGAAAAAGTCAGAGTTTTTGGGTTCAAATCCGGAAAAATAGAATGATTCGGATTTCTTTATGATTTTATCAAGCCTTTTCCTGCACCAGATTTTTTTTTGATAAATATGGTTAAAAAGGGTGCAGGTCAAAGATGTTTTAAGAAAATACTGAGAAATTTCCAGATTTTAGTAAATAACCCCCTTAATCATAGACTGGCAGTCCAAATAAAATGCATTCAAGCAACAAGTGATAAGCGCTGTCAAAGACCAATCAATGATCTACAAACCTGATTAACTAGTAATACGTGTAATAAGAGTTTTACAGGCAAAAAAAAATAACAATAAGCAGCAGTAACCTAAACTTTAAAATGCCAAAAAAAGTTGAATTAATAATAATAAAATAAATTATCATATCAATGTTTAAAAAATCCTCATCCAGTAATATACTCATGAAAGTTTTATGGGTGAAAAAAAAAAACAAGCATTACAATGCAGAACGGAAAATATAAAATCAAATTGCACAATGTGATCTGTGTACCTGAGTACCTGATCCACTAGTCACACTCTGCAACTGCAATTTTTTGGCAAAATTAAATTAAATAACCAACAAAAATGTACAGCTGCAATGGCCTGAAACCCCAATAAACAAGTAATAACAATGGGTGATCTGTGGCTAGAATACCCGATCCACTAGTCATATTGTATAATGGTACAGGTAGAGACAGGGCCGGAACTAGGGGTAGGCAGAGTAGGCACGTGCCAAGGGCACAAAGCTGATGGGGCGCCAGGCACGTACCTGCTCTGTCGCCTACCCCGTGTCCGGTCCCGTCTCTCCCAGACTGCCACTGGTGGCTTGCGCTTCTGCGCATGCGCGAACACATTTTTCGCATGCGAGCTGGAGCGAAAATTGGCGCATGTGCGCTGGCAAAAAATTGGCGCATGCGCAGTCAGGCACGCACAGAGCCGGCGCCGTGGCCCGCCAGGTTGCCTAGGGCGCCTGGCCGGGTTGGCCCGGCTCTGGGTAGAGAATCCATTATCTGGAAACACTTTATTAAGAAAGCTCCAAATTAAGGGCCATCTCCCATAGACTCAATTTTAATCAAATAATTCACATTTTGAAAAATAATTTCCTTTTTCTCTGTAATAATGAAACATTAGCTTGTACTTGATCCCAACTAAGGTATAACTAATCATTACTGAAGGAAAACAATCCTACTGGGTTTATTAAATCTTGAAATAATTTTTTTAAACCCCCTTTCTATTAAAAACCCCTACCCTCCATAGTCCCCCATCCCTGCTCCCCCCATGCACTGGAGCTAACACAAGTGAATACCCCTAAGCCGGTAATTACCCCTTGTTGACAAGTCAGCTCAGCGGAGCTCACGGGGTTGTTAATGGTACATTCTCTACTTAGAGTGAGGTTATTAGTTGGGCCCTCTGGGCCCACTTTTATTTAACTTGTTCATTAATGACTTAGGGGAGGGTACTGTAAGTAATGTATCAGTGTTTGCAGATGACACAAAACTATCCAGCCCAATTAATTGCATCCAGGATGTGGCATCCTTGCAACATGATCTTGACAAACTGGCAATCTGGGCAGCTAAGTGGCAAATGAGATTCAACTTTGATAAATGTAAAGTCATGCACCTGGGATGTAAAAATATCCAAGCCACTTATACCCTTAATGGGACTGCACTAGGCAAATCCATTATGGAAAAGGACCTCGGAGTCCTTGTAGATGATAAACTTGGCTGTAGCAAGTGTAACGCCTATTTGGGCCATACAGGGTTAATTCACCAGCTAGTGCACTAGAGCATGGGTTACACGTGACTCTAACACTTCAGGCTAGGGCCTTCGCTACATGGAAGATTAAAGGTGTGGTGAGGTGTAACTACAACTTCCACAGGCTAGTGTGCAATAAACAGGAAAAGAATGGGTGCCAGGAGGTTCTTGCAGTAAAACAGAAACGGTTTATTAGTCAATTGACAATGTCCCCAGTTTTACTCACATCACAGTGAATCAGAGGAAAAGTGTGCAGGCACATCTCATGCAGTTTACACAGGCTGACACTCCCTTAGGACAGACTTGGCAGGTATCCCACTTCACCTCTGCGACATATTCAAGTAGTAGTCTCTGGATCAACCTCAGGGCAATCACTCTCTTCTGATTCCCTCTCCGCTGGGATCCCTTTACTATAGGCAATATGGCCTGGGAGAGATACCTCCAATCTATCACTCCTATGTTGGAGCTCAGAACTGCTTTTTTTAGCTCAACCCTGACTATCTTACACTCCTAGAGCATACTAGTACTGGGAGCTACACCTGCCACTTTCTATTCCTCATTCACGGGGTTGCCTTGTCCCCGACTTGGACACATGCCTTCTTCTGGGCCTTCTATACTCAGCCCCTCTGAGCACACCCAGCTGGATCAGCATCCAGAGGTGAAAGAGGAAGAGGCCACTCCTTACACACACTATAGTGCAGTGTAGCAGGAAGCTGTCACACCTCTCCTGGTAGATCACTCTAAGAAAAAGGTGGGGGCCTTAAAGCTGCAGGGCAGATTAACCCGTAGGGACCCCTACACAAGCAATGCCAGTCAGCAGCTTCAAGGGTTGAACTTAATGGATGTGTGTCTTTTTTCAACCTAACTTACTATGTTACCTTTCAATGGTCCTGTTTTCTGCAGATTTCCAGACTGAAAAGGGGCAGGTCTTCTTCGTGCGCAATGGGCATAGCTTTGGACTGATTGGGGCATGCTTTTTTTTTCCATTTTTTTACAACACATATTTTTCCAAGATACAAAACCTACTGTACCTGTAGAACGTTTTGGTACCTGTTATCCACAGTAACAGGTAAGATTTGCAAAATTAACCAATTCATTAGCTACATTACAAAATGTTATTTAGATACTGATATACATAAAATGTGTGGGATGAACAACTTGTCTGTCAAATTATAGAATTATGGGAGCATTTTTATAGCTTTGAGAAATCTGATACTTAATATGTTCTAGTTAAAGGAGAACTAAACCTTAAAAATTAATAGGACTAGAAATGCATATGCTTTTTGTCAAGGTTTTTACAAACATATGTGCTTGTTCGCCGGCAACAATATTATCCGAATCACTTAAATGAGAACAAATGAATGCTTACTAATCTGTTCTATATAGAAATGTTCCATTGTGCATAACAATAGCCTTGTGTGAGCACATGAAGCACAGAATGGGACCTGATACTCATATAGTAAGTCAATTCTGTATAAAATACATTGCTGGATTTTGATGCATGGAATATAAAAGGGAAAAGGTCTTCAGTTGAATAGGGACTGAAACAACAAGCTACATTTACAAAGAATTTGTGTCATATTTCTGGCCAATCAGCCACATAGCACATTTTTATCATGTCTATATTTATAAAAAAGCTTTAGTAGCATAATCACATGTTTCAATGAAATGAATGAAGTATTATTTCCCTAATTCCCTGCCTTATTGATGAAACCGTGAAGTGCTTTTTAATCATTTACTTTGTGACTCACAAAAGATATTTCAGAAATCTGCCATGAAATGTACCATGTCATTAGTTCAATGAGAGAGTTTATTTACATTATGGTAAATATAAGCCAAAAATAATGGAGATGTTGCATGAGACAGCTGCAGGCACCAGACGGACGCACTGATGTGCTAGTGTACAGTGCTTGGCACCTTTATACCTGAGATAAATATCCATTTAAAAACAATAGGGGTTATTACACTTGGGGGCAGATTTACTATGGGTCGAATATCGTGGGTTAATTAACCCTCGATATTCGACTAGGAATTGAAATCCTTCGACTTCGAATATCGAAGTCGAAGGATTTAGCGCAGCAAATTCGATCGAACGATCGAAGGATTATTCATTCGATCGAAAGATTAAATCCTTCGAATCGAACGATTCGAAGGATTTTAATCCAACGATCTAATGAATATCCTTCGATCAAAAAAACTTGGGCAAGCCTATGGGGACCTTCCCCATAGGCTAACATTGTGTTCGGTAGCTTTTATCTGCCGAACTAGGGGGTCGAAGTTTTTTTTAAAGAGACAGTACTTCGACTATCGAATGGTCGAATAGTCGAACGATTTTTAGTTCGAATCGCTCGATAGTCGTAGTCGAAGGTCGAAGTAGCCCATTCGATGGTCGAAGTAGCCCAAAAAACACTTCGAAATTCGAAGTTTTTTTAATTTGAACCCTTCACTCGAATTTAGTAAATCTGCCCCTTATAGTGTGCAAAGTGCAAAATGAATACTACAGTTGGCAATTTTTGTATTTTGCACTTCTCGTCTTTCCTAAATGCTGTACTGTGCTTGATTTTTGTTACCCCAACAAATACAAATCTTAATTTGTTATCATTCCATTGGTGAGAGACAGGAGGGAGCACATAAATGCTCCTCCATCTTCTCACTTGTGCATCATTCAAAAACACAGGTTAGAAGTGGCAGAAGATGTAGGCCACAACAGGCCCAGGTCCTTGCCAACTGCCCTATTGGCTGGTCTGTGGCTTCTGGTGCTACAGTCTGAATCTCTTTCACATATGGTAAACCCAAACCCAGGGGGAGTCACTGGATTCCTGTCTAGGTGTGCTCTTCTGCCATTAACAACCACTTTTTTGGCTATACTTGGGTGCCGCCATGTCCTCACAAGAATCCAGAAACTCCAGCAATTTTTTTTTCTAATCACGAGAATCCAGCAAGTCCCATAGGCGCAAGTAAGGAAGCCAAATGTACAGCAGGGAAGAAGCTAGTTAGAGACTGAATAATTGTAGTCAGGCAGACTGGGTCTGTACCAGAAAAACAACCTTGTTGCGCTAGCGTTACTGCGCCAAGCAAAGCTAGTGTTGCCTAATTTGCATACGGCGGTAAGTTAGAGTTGAAATGACGTATATGTTGCAGCAAATACATTACACTAAACAAGCCTGGGAAACCTTAATAAAATAAAATATAGTTGTTATATTGCCCTACACATGAGCCCAGTGTATATGTTAGGAAATGTAGGGGGGAAGCCAGTTACCCCAAAAAAAAGTTTACGCTCTTTTTCAGCCTATCACCATGAAAAAGGAAAATGCCAGCGTTTTTTGGGACTTAGTTTAATTTTCAACTACTAGGAAGTCCTATCTACCCTATTGCACATCGCCTGGTCTGAGGTGGCGAAGGCAAGTCTGGTGCAAGAGGTAACATTCAGTAAAATCCGCATCTTAGTGAATTTGCGTAGTTACGTCCATTCGCCAGAGTGCAAAGTCGCCAGGCATTAGGGAGCAAAGTACCACTAGAGTCTACCTCCTTCACTAGCGAAGTTAAGTCAGCGACTGTTAGTAAATCAGCGAAGTACTGAAATTATGTCAAGCTGGCAAATTTTCGCCCACATTAGTCACTTCGCTCTTTATTAAGTTTGCCCCCAGGTCACCAGTTTGAATCCAGGCAGGATATGACAATCTCCCAACAAATGTTTTTTATCTACCGTCAGGCCAGGGGGAGAAGTGGTTTTTGATTGTGCTTTAAGGGGAGCACACATGCACTTTTCCGGTTCATAGTTAGAACACTGAGGCACTCACTCACTGTTGCAGAGGCTTCAGTATACAGACTTGTTAAAAGCTGAAATTTGACCAAAAAATCAGCTGGGGGTATGGGGGTAGCTTTGAAAGACAATGGGTTGAAATTTTGAGTTGCATGAACACTGGCACTTTTCAAAATTTCAGGGAGCTATGAAATTCTTCAGTTGTATTCCTTCACTACTGGTGGTGATGAAGAGAGATGAAAGGAAAAGTTTTACTTTATTACATGTTCAGGTGTAATTTATTTCTAATTGAGCATATTTGAACCACATGGGCAGAGGGTGAAGTCCCAATTCTGTTGTGCATATAAATAAATATATTTGGTTTTGAGGTGACTGCTGTGTGACACTTGGGGGCAGATTTATCAAGGGTCAAAGTGAATTCGGGGGAATTTTCAAAGTAAAAAGATTCAAAGTAATTTTTTGGATACTTCGACCATCGAATAGGTTACTACGACTTCAACTTTGAATTCAAAGTAAAATCGTTCGAATATTCGACCATTCGAGAATCGAAGTACTGTTTCTTTAAAAAAACTTCGACTTCAATACTTTGCCAAATTAAACCTGCCAAAGTGCTATGTTAGCCTATGGGGACCTTCTAGAGCAGTTTTTAAAGTTCTTTGAAGTCGAAGAAAAATCGTTTGAATCATTTGAAATCCTTCGAATCGGTCAATTCGATTCAAAGTATTTCATCGTTCGATCGAACAATTTTATTTCAACCGCAAAACTGTCAAATTTATAGATTTATCAAAGAGTGAAGTTAGAGCTCTCCACAGTCCGCAGAGTGAAATACCGCTTCTCTCCATTCATTTCTATGGGATTTTGAAAGGCGTATTTATCAAATGGTGAACTTTCACTATCACCCTTTGATAAATATGCCTTTAAAAATCCCATAGAAATGAATGGAGTACAGCAGTAAAGAGTGACTAAAGTTTATCAGAGCCCAAGTCACCTGACTGGGAGCAGCTGGGAAACTGACAATATGTCTAGCCCCATGTCAGATTTCAAAATTGAATATAAAAAAATCTGTTTACTCTTTTGAAAAATGGATTTCAGTGCAGAATTCTGCTGGAATAGCACTTTTAACTCATGTGTTTTGAAAAAAACATGTTTTCCCATGACAGTATCCCTTTAACCTTCATGAATTGTGGGAGTTTTGGTGTGTTTGACTTGGTTTTCGCTCAAAAACTGGAGCCTATAAGCCTATGAACTCAAAAAAATTGAGATATTCATAAAAACCAACATTTTTCGAGTTTTTTTTATCCAATTTTTTCTAGTTCAATTATTAGTAAATTAGACAAATTTGTGGATGGGAGTTAGGTTGTGGTTGTTTGTGCTAAAATATGAGAAAAAAATGAGTTTAATAAACAGCCCCCATAATAAACTCAATAGGCTGGTTTTGCTTCCAATAAGGATTAATTATATCTTAGCTTGCATCAAATACACACTACTGTTTTATTATTACAGAGAACAAGGAAATCAGATTGAAGAATGTGGAATATTTGGATAAAATGGAGTCTATTTGGTAACTTGGAGCTTTATGGATAATGGATCCCATACCTGTGATAGAAAATCCCCCTACAATGAGTTATATCCTCAGTGCTGCTGTTATCTTTGTATGGCCTATCAGTCAAATAAAAGGAAGGTTGGCCTAAATATGGCTACATTTCAGCAAAAATTAACTCTTTTATCTGCACAATCTGAACTCTTAGGGGCAAATTCACTAAGATGCGAAGTTGCGCCAGGCGCAACTTTGCACCACTTCGCCGCACTTCGCCGCACTTCGCCAGGCGTATTTTCACAAGCGCTCCGCAAATTCACTAAAATCCGAAGTTGCGCACTGGTGTAGCGTAAGTTTGCGAAGTTGTGCTAGCGTTAATTCGCCAAGCGAAGCGAAGTTTTGCTAGCGATGGCTCATTTGCATACGGCGCCAAATTCAAATTTCAATGGAGGAACACGTATTAGCACTACAAATGCCTAGAAAACCTTCAAATCAGCAAATAAAATTTTTATTTTGCCCTACACATGTGCCCACTGTATAGGTAAGTTGCCGTGAGTCAGGAAATGTAGGGGGGGGGAAGGGGAGCCCCAAAAATTTTTTCGATCTTTTTCAGCCTATCACCCATCATGTAGAAAACACGCCAGCGTTTTTTGGGACTTAGAAAAAAATGTGACTTTTTTTTAAACAATCCCTATCTACTCTATTGCGCTTCGCCAGGTCTGAGTTGGCGAAGGAAGTCTAGCGTAAAAGGTAGCGTTCAGTGCACTGCGCAAGTTAGTGAATTTGCGTAGTTTCATCGCTAGCGAAAATTTGCCTGGCGTAAGTGTGCGAAGTAACACTAGTGAATTTACTCCAGCGTTCGTTAGTGAATTTGGGAAGTACCGAAAATGCCAAACGCTAGCGAATTGACGCTAGCGTTTGGCACTTTGGCGCTTAGTGAATTTGCGCCTTAGAGCCTTCATAGAAGCTAAAACAAAAATAATTCTAATTTCCCATTAGGAACATGCAAGTGGAAAATAAAAATAAAGTTACAGTGGCTCTCTACAGTACTCATATTTTACTTCCATTCTGCTTTGTATGTCCTTAGAGATTGAATACAATGATCTTGTATTTGCTTTTGATGCTTTGATTTCTCCTGAAATTCTATTTTATTTCCCCAAAAGAGTGTGCTTGACTGACTGATTCTTCCTTAAGTAAATCACAGCAAATTTAGAAGCAAGTGGCTGGGAGAGCTTAAAAACTTACTCCCCTAACCTCCAGCAAATATATATTTTTGTGTCAGCCACAATCTTGTTTCCTTGTGACCTTACAGAGCTGATTATCGCTGTCAGGAAAATTGGTTTTGTTATGGATTGCTAGCAAATAAACTTTACACTATCTGAAAGTGAACATAAAACAAGCTTTTGTGGCCAAATATGTGTTCCATTAGCAGATCCTCAAAGCTGGAATGCAGCCTTTGCTGTGATATTAAATACATTAATAAAAATCTTCCGACATCTTACTCCAAAGGGGATTTTTATGTGTGCCGCATGCTGATTGTATTACAACATGTAATAAATTTAAATAAATTCCCTATTATAGCTTTTACTGCACATGCAGGATTAGAGTTCTAACACCGACATAATTAATACAAAGCACACACAGTGGAAATATAGGTGAAGAACAGCTTTAGAGAAAGATTTAACATGTTATCCATGCAATTTATATTACAAAATCTGTACTGACAAATTAAATCTGACGTTTTCCTGTTCTCCAATATTAAGCAGTATACTGTAATTTGCAATGTTTAATGATTCCAAATTCTACAATTGCACATGAGTGACCCAAAGACAGCAAGTGAGCAAATTCTTGGGGCAGATCAGATTCCCCTGAATGATACTAGCCAAGGAAGGAAACTAATGGGCAGATTTATCAAATGTTGAATTTCAAATTTATGTGAATTTTTTTTTTCTCTAATAAATTCGAATATACTCACAACTCGAATGGGAGAAAAAATTAGAATGTCCAATATTTGATTGAATTGTCCAGATCCAACAACTCAAAACAAATTCGAAACGAGTTTTCCCTCTGAAAAAAACTTGAACGTCAGGAAGGCAATTAACGTATTCAAATGGTTCAACAGACCTCTGCCATTGTCTTGTACATGAACTCTGGAGGTTTTAGTATTAGAACTGTTTCCATGGTCAAGGTGTGATAAATCATTGCATTAGAATTGGGGTTTTTAAAATTAGAATGTGTGAATTTTGACCCCCAAAAAATTCGAATTTAAATTTACATTTCAACCCTTAGGGGCAGATTTATCAAAGGTCGCGGTGAATTTCGAATGAAAAAAATTTGAATTTTGAGCTATTTTTTGTGTCCTTCGACTAGGGAATAGTCCAAATTCAATTTAAATTTGAAAAAAAATCAAAAATTCGAATATCAAAATTTATCATCTACTGTCTCTTTAAAAATTGAACTTCTACCATTCGCCATCTAAAACCTGCCAAATTGCTGTTTTAGCCTTCGGGGACCTCCTAGAACCCATTTGGAGTCAATTGGGGGACTTTGAAAAATCAATTTTGTTGGGGGGAAAAACTTCGAATCGAATTCGATCGAGTGCGCTATTCTTTTTGATTCAGACTATTGAAATTTGGCCGAATACGGACCTATTCGATCGAAAACTGACCTATTCGACCAAAAAAAAACTTTTTAATTTCGGTTGGTCTTTTTGAATTCGAATTTCAAAGTTTTTTCAATTCGAAATTCGACCATTGATAAATCTGCCCCATAATAAATTTCCCCCTAACTGTGACCTCCAGATTGCCTGGCACTCACAGAGTTATATGGATGTGGGGGGTGATCAGTTGGCGACCCACAATATGTCAATACCAATGACTTGGAAAGCCTTATAAACTGTTGATGTTATACCTACTGATAATTATTAAGCAACTGTTGACATAGGGTTTGGGTAACAGGGTTTTAAAGGACAAGGAAAGTTAAACTAAAGAAGTAGCTAGAAATGTTGTACATGATGTTTTGTGCTTCTGTACCAGCCCAAGGCAACCACAGCCCTTTAGCAGTAAAGATCTGTGTCTCCAAAGATGCCCCAGTAGCTCCCCATTTTCTTTTCTGCTGATTCACTGCACATGCTCTGTGCTGCTGTCACTTACTGAGCTTAGGGACCCACTCACAATATACAGTACACATAAAATAGAAATGTTACCGTATACGGCTGATTAGTAGAGATGTCGCGAACTGTTCGCCGGCGAACTTGTTCGCGCGAACATCGGGTGTTCGCGCTCGCCGGAAGTTCGCGAACGTCGCGCGACGTTCGCCATTTTGGGTTCGCCATTGTTGGCGCTTTTTTTTGCCCTCTCACCCCAGACCAGCAGGTACATGGCAGCCAATCAGGAAGCTCTCCCTTGGACCACTCCCCTTCCCTATAAAAACCGAAGCCCTGCAGCTTTTTTTCACTCTGCCTGTGTGTGCTGAAGAGATAGTGTAGGGAGAGAGCTGCTGCCTGTTAGTGATTTCAGGGACAGTTGAAAGTTTGCTGGCTAGTAATCGTTTTGATACTGCTCTGTTATTGGAGGGACAGAAGTCTGCAGGGGTTTGAGGGACATTTAAGCTTAGGTAGCTTTGCTGGCTAGTAATCTACCTTCTACTGCAGTGCTCTGTATGTAGCTGCAGTGGGCAGCTGTCCTGCTTCTGATCTCATCTGCTGACTGCTGCAATAGCAATAGTCCTTGTAAGGACTGCTTTTATTTATTTTTTTGTTGTTTTACTACTACTACTACTACTACTACTACTACTACTACTACTACTATAAGAGCCCAGTGCTATTAGTCTAGCAGTGTTGGGGAGTGGGACTGGTGTGCTAATCTGCTGCTCCTAGTAGTTCAGCAGCACCAACTTTAATTTTTTTTTTTTAATATTCATTCTTTTTTTATTTAACTTTTTTTTTATTTTACTACCGCTGTAGTAGTGTATAAGTTGACCTTTTAGGCATTATTTGCCCTGTAGGCATTTTTTGCCCAGTGTGTTATTCAACCAACTGCTATCTAGCTGTGTGCCCGTGTTCACATTCTGTCTAAATATCCATAATATTACCGTCTCCAGAAAAAACACCGGAGTGACTTTTTTCAAGCAGCCATAATAAATTTTACGTAATCCGTATCCATCGCTGTAGTAGTGTATAAGTTGACCTTTTAGGCATTATTTGCCCTGTAGGCATTTTTTGCCCAGTGTGTTATTCAACCAACTGCTATCTAGCTGTGTGCCCGTGTTCACATTCTGTCTAAATATCCATAATATTACCGTCTCCAGAAAAAACACCGGAGTGACTTTTTTCAAGCAGCCATAATAAATTTTACGTAATCCGTATCCATCGCTGTAGTAGTGTATAAGTTGACCTTTTAGGCATTATTTGCCCTGTAGGCATTTTTTGCCCAGTGTGTTATTCAACCAACTGCTATCTAGCTGTGTGCCCGTGTTCACATTCTGTCTAAATATCCATAATATTACCGTCTCCAGAAAAAACACCGGAGTGACTTTTTTTCAAGCAGCATTCTTATATTTTACGTAATCCGTATCCACCGCTGTGTATACGTTGACCTTGTAGGCATTATTTGCCCTGTAGGCATTATTTGCCCAGTGTGTTATTCAACCAACTGCTATCTAGCTGTGTGACCGTGTTCACATTCTGTCTAAATATCCATAATATTACCGTCTCCAGAAAAAACACCGGAGTGACTTTTTTTCAAGCAGCATTCTTATATTTTACGTAATCCGTATCCACCGCTGTGTATACGTTGACCTTGTAGGCATTATTTGCCCTGTAGGCATTTTTTGCCCAGTGTGTTATTCAACCAACTGCTATCTAGCTGTGTGACCGTGTTCACATTCTGTCTAAATATCCATAATATTACCGTCTCCAGAAAAAACACCGGAGTGACTTTTTTTCAAGCAGCATTCTTATATTTTACGTAATCCGTATCCACCGCTGTGTATACGTTGACCTTGTAGGCATTATTTGCACAGTGTTTTCTTCAAACCGCCATCTAGCTGTGTGAGCTTGTTCACATTTTGTCTAAATATTGATAATATTATCGTCTCTAGAAAAACCACTTGAGTTACTTTTTTTCAAGCAGCATTCATATATTTTACGTAATCCGTATCCACCGCTGTAGTAGTGTATACGTTGATCTTGTAGGCATTATTTGCACACTGTTTTCTTCAAACTGCCATCTAGCTGTGTGTATTATCGTTTCCAGAAAAACCAACTGAGTTTTTGTTGTTGTTGTTTTTTTAAAAATAATGCCAGGCAAAGGCAGGCCGCCACGCAGAGGCCGTGCTAGGGGCCGTGCTGCTATGCAATCCTGTGGCCCTAGCAAATTGCCCAGTTTTAAAAAGCCAATGACCCTGAACTCCCAAAATGCTGAAGAGGTAGTTGACTGGCTTACACAGCACACCCCATCCTCTACCGTTTCTAACTTTACCACAACATCCTCCTCATCCTCCACTGCTATGGCCACCCCACGTAACACTTCCTCCACCACCGGTGCCCCATCTTCACTGGAGTCAGAGGAGTTATTTTCCCATGAGTTTCTTGAACTGAGTAATGCGCAACCATTATTGGCAGAAGAAGATGAAGGAGATGAGGACGTTACACCAGATTTAATTCTGGCAGAGAACACGACAGAGATGGACATAATGATGAGTGATGAGGAGGAGGAGGAGGTCCCCGCTGCTGCTTCCTTCTGTGATGTGTCAGAAGAAATTGATGCATCTGAGGAGAATGATGATGAGGAGATTGATGTTTTGTGGGTGCCTAGTAGAAGAGAGCAAGAGGAGGGTAGTTCAGATGGAGAGACGGAGAGTCAGAGAGGCAGTAGGAGAATAAGACTTAGAAGAAGCAGGGAGGCCAGCCCGCAGGGATCAGTAGGGCAACAACATGTATCGGCACCTGTGTTCAGCCGGCCAACGCACCCGCCATTGCCGCCAATGCCGCCAACTTCTACTGTTACCGCCAGATCGCAGACTTCCAAAAAGTCAGCAGTGTGGCATTTTTTTAATGTGTGTGCCTCTGACAAAAGCATTGTAATTTGCAATGAGTGCAGTCAGAAACTGAGCCTTGGTAAGCCCAACAGCCACATAGGTACAACTTCTATGCGAAGGCACATGAGCGGCAAGCACAAAGCACTTTGGGAGCAACACCTCAAAGGCAACAGGCAAACTAAAAGTCACACTCCTTCTGGTCCAGCATCTTACTGCTCTACCTCTGCTCTCCTTGACCCATCTGAACCACCCTCCACTCCGCCTTCCACCTTGACCACCTGTTCCCATTCCCAGTCATCTGCCACCAGCCAAGTTTCTGTGAAGGCCATGTTTGAGCGTAAGAAGCCAATGTCTGACTGTCACCCCCTTGCCCGGCGTCTGACAGCTGGCTTGTCTGCACTCTTAGCCCGCCAGCTTTTACCATACCAGCTGGTGGACTCTGAGGCCTTCCGCAAATTTGTAGCAATTGGGACACCGCAGTGGAAGGTACCCAGCCACAATTTTTTTTCTAAAAAGGGAATACCACACCTGTACCAACATGTGCAGAGCCAAGTTACCGCATCTCTGTCACTTAGTGTTGGGCCACAGGTCCATATGACTACTGACGCATGGTCCTCCAAGCATGGTCAGGGCAGGTATGTCACCTACACTGCCCACTGGGTGAACTTGGTAATGGCTGGGAATGGGAAGCAGGGAATGGGTAGCTCAACAACAACAACAGTGGAGTTGGTGTCACCGCCACGGATTGCACGCGGTTCTGCCACCACCTCTACTCCTCCATCGCTCTCTACCTCGTCTTCTTCCTCTTCTTCTTCTTACTCTGCTGCTGGGTCCTCCTTCTCCTCCTCCACACCTGTGCACCCCCAGCTCCCCCTAGGCTATTCGACGTGCCAGGTACGCCGTTGTCACGCTGTCTTGGGGATGACGTGCCTGGAAAGCAAAAACCATACCGGATCTGTACTCCTGTCATCTCTGCAGTCACAGGCCGATCGGTGGCTGACCCCACACCAACTGCAGATCGGAAAAGTGGTGTGTGACAATGGAAGCAATCTGTTGGCAGCGTTGAGACTGGGAAATTTAACACATGTGCCCTGCATGGCACATGTGTTAAATTTAATAGTCCAACGTTTTGTCTCCAAGTACCCAGGATTCCAGGACGTTCTCACCCAGTCCAGAAAGGTGTCGGCCCATTTCAGACGTTCCTACACAGCCATGGCACGCCTTGCTGACATTCAGCAGCGCTACAACATGCCAGTCAGGCGTTTGATTTCTGACAGCCAGACTCGCTGGAATTCAACGCTCCTTATGTTGGAACGTCTGCTGCAACAACAAAGGGCCGTCAACGAGTACCTTTTTGAACTGGGTGGTAGGACTGGATCTGCAGAGCTGGGGATTTTTTTCCCCCGTTACTGGGTGCTTATGCGCGATGCCTGCAGGCTCATGCGACCTTTTGAAGAGGTGACAAATATGGTCAGTCGCACCGAAGGCACCATCAGCGACCTAATACCCTTCGCTTTCTTCCTGGAGCGTGCCGTGCGACGAGTGACAGATGAGGCTGTAGACCAGCGTGACGAGGAGCTGGAAGCGCACGATTTATGGTCGCAATCACCAGAACGAACCCAGGCACCTGCTGCAACGCAGGGAGAGGTGCCAGAAGTGGAGTCAGAGGAGGAAGGTGGCTTTGTGGAGGAGGAGGAGGAGGACCAACAGGAGCAGGCTTCCCAGGGGGCTAGTGGTGACCTTTTGGGGACCCCTGGTCTTGTACGTGGCTGGGGGGAGGAGACCGTGGATGATGCAGTCCTTGATAATGAGGAAGCGGAGATGGATAGCTCTGCATCCAACCTTGTGAGAATGGGGTCTTTCATGCTGGCATGCCTGTTGAAGGACCCCCGTATCAAGAGGCTTAAGGAGAAGGACCTGTACTGGGTCGCAACGCTACTAGACCCTCGGTACAAGCATAAAGTGTCAGAAATGTTACCAACATACCACAAGTCCGAAAAGATGCGGCATTTACAAACCAGCCTGCAAAACATGTTGTACAATGCTTTTAAGGGTGATGTCACTTCAGGAACTCATCAACATTCCAGGGGCAGAGGTGCCAGTAATCCTGCCACGAGCACACCTGCAAGGACAAAGCCCTTTGGCCGGTCTGTAACGTCAGACATGCAAATGTTTTTCTGTCCAAGGCAGCGCCACAACCCTTCGGGATCCACCCTCAAAGAACGCCTCGACCGGCAGGTAGCGGACTACCTGGCATTAACTGCAGATATCGACACTCTGAGGAGCGATGAACCCCTGGACTACTGGGTGCGCAGGCTTGATCTGTGGCCAGAGCTGTCACAATTTGCCATGAACCTCTTGTCTTGCCCAGCCTCAAGTGTGCTCTCAGAAAGGACCTTCAGTGCAGCAGGAGGGATTGTAACTGAGAAGAGAACTCGCCTAGGTCACAAAAGTGTCGATTACCTGACCTTTATTAAAATGAATGAGGGGTGGATCTCGGAGGGTTACTGCACGCCGGAAGACTTGTTCTGACTTCTATGCAGCTGTCCTTCTCTTCAAGCCTCATGACTCCACACACAGCTGTCCTTTAGCGTCCTCCTCCCTCCGCCACCGTTACAAACTAGGGTGCAAACCCTACTGGTTTAATTTTTTCTGGCCTCTGTGCTTCAGTGGCTGCAACCAAAAAAACTGGGCAAACAATGTCTACAAGGTCAACGTATGGCGAAAAATGACTATTTTCAGCATTTATATGGCATATTTTTTCTGGCAACTGTGCTTCAGTGGCTGCGTCCAAAAAAATGCATATTTTCTGCATTTATATGGCATAATTTTTCTGGCCTCTGTGCTTCAGTGGCTGCAACCAAAAAAATGCATATTTTCTGCATTTATATGGCATAATTTTTCTGGCCTCTGTGCTTCAGTGGCTGCAACCAAAAAAATGCATATTTTCTGCATTTATATGGCATAATTTTTCTGGCCTCTGTGCTTCAGTGGCTGCAACCAAAAAAATTTATATTTTCAGCATTTATATGGCATAATTTTCTGGCAACTGTGCTTCAGTGGCTGCGACCAAAAAAATGACTATTTTCAGCATTTCTATGGCATATTTTTTCTGGCCTCTGTGCTTGAGTGGCTGCGGCCAAAAAAACTGGGCAAACAATGCCTACAAGGTCAACGTCGTTGACCTTGTAGGCATTGTTTGCCCAGTTTTTTTGGCCGCAGCCACTCAAGCACAGAGGCCAGAAAAAATATGCCATAGAAATGCTGAAAATAGTCATTTTTTGCCATACCTTGACTCAACGTATATGGCAAAAAATGTCTATTTTCAGCATTTATATGGCATATTTTTTCTGGCAACTGTGCTTCAGTGGCTGCGACCAAGAAAACTGGGCAAACAATGCCTACAAGGTCAACGTATGGCAAAAAATGACTATTTTCAGCATTTATATGGCATATTTTTTCTGGCCTCTGTGCTTCAGTGGCTGCAACCAAAAAAATTTATATTTTCAGCATTTATATGGCATAATTTTTCTGGCCTCTGTGCTTCAGTGGCTGCAACCAAAAAAATTTATATTTTCAGCATTTATATGGCATATTTTTTCTGGCAACTGTGCTTCAGTGGCTGCGTCCAAAAAAACTGGGCAAACAATGTCTACAAGGTCAACGTATGGCGAAAAATGACTATTTTCTGCATTTATATGGCATAATTTTTCTGGCCTCTGTGCTTCAGTGGCTGCAACCAAAAAAATTTATATTTTCAGCATTTATATGGCATATTTTTTCTGGCAACTGTGCTTCAGTGGCTGCGTCCAAAAAAACTGGGCAAACAATGTCTACAAGGTCAACGTATGGCGAAAAATGACTATTTTCAGCATTTATATGGCATATTTTTTCTGGCAACTGTGCTTCAGTGGCTGCGTCCAAAAAAACTGGGCAAACAATGCCTACAAGGTCAACGTATGGCAGTTGTTTAAAGAGAACAGTAGATTACTAGCCAGCAAAGCTACCTAAGCTAAAATGTCCCTCAAATCCCTGCAGACTTCTGTCCCTCCAATACAGAGCAGTATCACGCAGATTACTAGCCAGCAAACTTACTATCATCTGTCCCTGAAATCACTAACAGCTCTCCCCCTACACTATCTCTTCCAAGCACACACAGGCAGATTTTTCAGATACATTTTTGCCCTTGATCCCCCTCTGGCATGCCACTGTCCAGGTCGTTGCACCCTTTAAACAACTTTAAAATCATTTTTCTGGCCAGAAATGTCTTTTGTAGATGTTAAAGTTCGCCTTCCCATTGAAGTCTATGGGGTTCGCGAACTGTTCGCGAACCGCTCGCAATTTTGCGCAAGTTCGCGAATATGTTCGCGAACTTTTTTTCCGACGTTCGCTACATCCCTACTGATTAGTAATTAATACAGATAATTACTACATGGCAGCACAGAAACCAGTACAATTAGTATCAGAATTTAATAATCAGCCCTGTAACATCAGCTTATATTACAGACAAACTTCATTTTCTGCTGGTAATTAGTGACGACCCCTAAGCTTAGCTTCTCAACAGCTGCTCAGAGCCCACTGAGCATGTGAGTGTCACTGACACTTTCCAAGATGGTGACCCCCTATGACAAATTTGAAGTCCTGGATCATTGCTGCTATTGACAAGCTGAAACTTTAGGCTGGTGCAATAAGTTCAGTATATAAAACATGGCATTTTAACCCTATTCATTTTTGGGGTTTAGTTGTCCTTTAAGCTATAAACCATACTAAGTTATGTGAAATACTGTATATCTTCTGGGCCTTTCTTCATTTGGTATTTATACTCACATATGGGTAATGTAACTCTCCTTTGCCTACAAGTTGTACCTAAGCAATACAGAGGAATAGATCCTGGAAGAGGCTCTTGTACTGCCAATAATGACCATCCTAATTTCTATATTTGGGAGAGGCTTTTGTAGCAGCACTATTGATGTACATACTATTCTTACATCCTCTTAGGTTACACTAACTAAACAACTATACAAACAAAGGTTTAGATATGGGTTTGGCACATCTTAATTCAATGCTTCTACCCAGCCTGGAGCTGTTATTTATGCTCAATGCCATGTAACAGAAAAAGAGTAATTGTCAAACAGTGGTAAACACAATAGGACAATTTTATTTGAAAATGTAATATAACATATATCTTATAATAAATGTAATAATACCTAAACTATATACAGGTAGGTCGTTTTCAACTCTTTGAATATCTACCTCATTGAGCAAAGCATTTCTTATATTACATCTGATTTCAGTTCTATCCCAGTTTACCAATGAACCCATTTTACTATTTTGAAACTATTTGGAAAACAGTTTGTATATAGTGAATAAAGTACCCCCTCTTGTAAAATATAAGGATATTATAAACTACTGTGGAGCTTCATGACTTTATACAGGTCATAGAACTCCAAGGTAACTCTATCCTCATATTTTACAACTGGGGGTTCTTTATTTATTATAATACACACATCAGTGAGTCATGTGACAGAAAAGACATCAGAACTCACCATTTATAACTGATGACGTCAGAACTCACCGTTTATAACTGATGACGTCAGAACTCACAGTTTATAACGGATGACGTCAGAACTCACCGTTTATAAATGATGACATCAGAACTCACTGTTTATAAGGATATAATTTACAAGATATTCATGACTTTTGTGTATTATATATGTATATTTGTAAATGTTGATTATATCCCCAGATAGGCACCTCTTTTCCATGGATAGCAATGCCAATTTGTCTAACATTTCATGGTAAAACTGATAATCCAGTCGTTATTTAATATGATTGAATTTCTCTGAATATCTTTCTCTTCTTCAATGGCTTTTTAATGGCGTTCCCAAAACTGCAACCCATACTGCATATGTGGTCTAAATAATCATATATACTTAGGCAGTTCCCTTCAGCCTTTCAATTTAATACATCTTTCTAGGGATGCACCGAATCCAGGATTAGGGTTGGTATTCACTCTGGATTCAGCAGGATTCGTAATTTCAGCTGAATTCTCATTCCTGGCCAAACTGGTATTGAATCCTTAAAATCATATGACTTTTCGTCACACAAAGAAGGACATAAACATTTTTTTTAGCTGCGAGTGTGGTTCTCTTTCACTTTTCCTGACCTAGGATTTTGTTTGGTAATTTGCCTAATCTTTCACGAAGGATTCTGGATTTGACCTTATACCAAAATAGTGGCTTTGGTGCATACCTTCTTCTTTCATGCATTTTCTTAGGCATTGCAAACACTAACAAATAGCAGACTAAGGATTTATTGCTTGTTACTAAAATGCTGTAAAAAGTGAATAAGGTGATATACTTATAGTTATGGCTATGGGTTTTCACATGTGTGCTGTCACAATGGCAATTTGATTGAGTTTTGTTGTTGCATGATGATCTACCACTAATATGGGTGGGATAAATAAAGCACTGCGTATCTTGACAGCGCTATATAAATAAATGATGATGATGATGATAAATTATGTTAAAAATCTCATGCTGATTATAACATTTAGGGGGTTATTTACTAAGCTCCTGAAAATGTCTCACCATTTTCTGAAGACCACACTTCCGCACACTTTTTCTTACCATATTTATCAATAAATTGTCATGAAAAAAATCTTGTGCGGGAAAAAACTTGATAAAGCCTTAAAAACATCCAGATCTTAGGATTTTTCCAGATTTGTCGTCAAAAACGGTAACTTTTCCGGGTTTGATGCCAGAAAACTGCAACTTTTTTATATTATCACCTGAAAACCAAGAAATCTTTGGATTATTGAATGAAACCCAGCACAGATCATGATTTCTTGCACTTATAAATGGAACATCTGACATCTACATGAACTTGCCAGGTTTTTTCTACAAAAAAATTATGTTTTCCCCTTTAAAAGTCTGACTTTAATGAATAACCTCCTTAATATTGTTTTAGAAATGATCAAGAAAAGAGAGAAAACTGCTTTAAAATGAGATGTCTATTTTGTATGGGGGCCACCAGTTTTCAGGCAATAATTAGAAGTTGCAGGTTACGTGTTCATTGTTATCTGGGAAACAACATTTAGGGGCACATTTACTATTGGTCAAATATCGAGGGTTAATTAACCCTTGATATTCGACCGTCGAAGTAAATACCTTCGACTTCATTTATCGAAGTCGAAGGATTTACCGCATTTCCTTCGATCGAATGATCGAAGGAAAAATCATTCGATCGTTCGATTCGAAGGATTTTAATTCATCGATCGAACGATTTTCCTTCGATCAAAAAAAGCTAGGAAAGCCTATGGGGACCTTCCCCATAGGCTAACATTGGTGTTCGGTAGGTTTTAGGTGGCGAAGTAGGTGGTCGAAGTTTTTTTTAAAGAGACAGTACTTCGACTATCGAATGGTCGAATAGTTGAACGATTTTTAGTTCGAATCGTTCGATTCAAAGTCGTAGTCGAAGTAGCCAATTCGATGAAAAAAAAAACTTTGAGTATTTTTTATTCTAATACTTCACTCAAGCTAAGTAAATGTGCCCCTTAGTGAGCTTTAGTTTTTTGCTGTTTTTTATCACCTTCTGACTTTTTAGTTTTGTTTTGTCACCAAGTTTGCTGGAAACATCCAAATGACTCAGATCGTTTCCTGTAACACAGGAGTTTACCAGAATAAGGTTATTTTGAAATGCAGAAGTCCGGCTATAGTAAGGTGTTTAAGGTTTTGATCATTTCCTTCTAGGTTTGAGAGTGGAACTTGTTTAGTAAATGTGCTGGCTAAGATAACTTAGTAAAACCTTGCAGCCTAAACACACGTTATTAAGATGTACAGAAATGTCTTGACCAGATCAGTATGTATGAAACGTTTCTTATGTATAAGGGACCATCCCTTCCAGAAAGACAGCATATTAAGTTCTTTGGTCCCAAGCTCTCCCATATTTAATGACCTTTAAAGGAAATTTAGAACAATTTTACTGACTGATGTACTATATCTGTAATATTGATGGTTATTTAATGTTCTGCATCTGAAGAGCTGCTTAAAGGGCACCTGTTGCCGGAAAATAATAATAAGACATTGCCCCCCCCAGCGCTAGGACCCCCACACAGGAGGGAACTCCTGGTTCAAGTGGGCATTTATAGGCATAATGAGAGAATGCTGCAATTGCTCATTAGGCGCTTGATGTCAGAAGCTCATTATGCGCATGTATTCTGCACAACATGGTCGCTCACACAGGCATACCTCCAAACATTTTGGAAATTCAAAGAGGGACAAAAAAAGTTACCGTGCGCATCGTGGCGAAATTTTTTTTGACAACGCCCATTTTTATGGCCACACCACCTAATTACCATATTCATTTTTTCATTTTACAAAATTTGGCAGGTTATGAAAGTTTTAACATATTTCTGTGTTTTTTTTCAGTTATTACAGTTTTGTTAATGAAGATGAAGAAGATGAAGGGCAGAGACACACGGTCATATTAAGGGAGATTAGTTGCCCGGCGACAATACTCCTCTTCTTCGGGGCAATAATCTCCCCAAACTGCCTCCCGCTGGCTAGAAAGTAAATTGCCAGAGGGATGGCAATTGGTGCGCTTAGTTTCTAAAGTTGCCGCACGAGGAAACTTTGGGCAACTTCGTAAAACGAATCGGTCCGATTGCCATCCTGCCGTCGATTTTCAGTCCAGTCGCGGGAAGGCAGGGGGTGGCAATTCGGGGAGATTAGTAGCCCAGAAGAAGAGGAGATTTGTCGCCGGGCGACTAATCTCTCTGAATCTAACCGTGTGTCTCTGCCCTTAAGCTGTGAGTCTATTTTTCCCGAGGGACCTTCTTATCTATATTGTGGCTATATGGTGGCTGTGCTGGGCTCTCTGCCAAAAGCAAATTAAGTTACACACTTTGTATTTTTTTCTGGTTGTTCAGTGCAAAGAAAGTCGTGACTTTTCAGTATAAACGCGGGTTGAGCTGTCAATACATTTGAGAGGTATGACACAGGAGCTCCCTCCCGATGCGAGTTTCCTAGCACCTCTCTAGTGCATGTATCATAGCAGGAGGCAGTATCTTTCAACATCTCATATGATCTAGAGTTATAGCAATTTATCATGGCATCCAATCCGTTTTTTTACATCCTCTGGCTAAATATGTCATACAGGTATGGGACCCATTATTCAGAAACAGGCCTGGACTGGGATGCAAAATAGGCCCTGGCATTTCAAATACATAAAAGGCCCAAACAGCCTTCTACCAGCCCCACTAATAGTGACTGTCTAGAGAAATTTACTGCAGCCCCTCTGACATTTGCCAGATCTGACAGATTGCCAGCCCGGGTCTGTCCAGAAACACGTTATCCAGAAAGCTCCGAATTACAGAAAGGCTGTCTCCATTTTACAAAATAATCATCATTTTTACCGTTTTATCTGTTATAATAAAACAGTACCTTGTACCTGATCCCAATTAAGATATAATTAATCTTTGTTGGATGTGAAATGATGCTATTGGGGTTATTTAAGGTTTACATGATTTTATAGTAGACTTAAGGTATGAAGATCCAAATTAAGGAAAGATCCCTTATATGGAAAACCCCAGGTCCCGAGCATTCTGAATAACTGATCCCATACTTGTATTATTTTATTGGTTGACAAGAGATATATTCTCCAATGAGACATATCCTCCACATCCATTTTATTCAGACATAGCCTTCCTACCATCTAGCGGCTTCTATATATATATCTTACGCACATACACAGCATACCCTCATCCTACTTACTTATCCTTTCACTTATTTTTTTTTCTCAAAATGCAAATACACCTGGCTGATACATTGCTTTTTCTACCCATTGGCCTGAGCCATGACTTGTCTGGGGTAAGAACCATATCCCTTGTGGCAAGCTGCCTGTGGAGATACGACTCGAAGGCTGTGAAAACTTGCAAGAAAGCTAGGGGCTTACCTTAGGGTACATTTATTCAAGAATTAGGAAGGGGACAGAGAACATAAGAGTGCTTCTGTTATTTTTTATGAGAAACTCGTGTTCCTCCCCCCCTTCTTTGCTAAGTATCTGCTTCTTTTCTCTGCTCACAACCCTCCTCAGCTCCTTCCATGCTAGAACCTTCTTCTCTTCAGTTGTGTTTGTTTTTAAACCTTTTCCCGTAAAAAATTGGCCTTGGAAGGCTTCCAAATAGCCAGCATTAGTTTCCCTTTTCTTCCAGTAAAAATATGTTGTTGTTTAGCGAGCCAGAAATGTTTTCTTAGTGACTGAGCGATGGATTGCTTAAGGACAATACTCAAAGTAGCTCATCATCGGTTGCTCAGTGTGCATCACTTAGCTGGTGTAAATCCAATCGTAATATGCTACGCATCTAACCTGAACCTGAATATTATATGCTGTCTACTGTTGTCTAAATGAAAAGAATTAAATAGTTTCATCTTGTTCCTTTTGAAAATGATATACAAACCCTGAAAAATGTTCTTCTTGCGTGAGTTTTTTTTTTTATAAAGAATGTGCAGTATGTTGATGGTGCTACAGACAATAGGCGCACCCCAGCACTAGACCCACAGACGGGCTGAATGTCTCCCAAGGAGAGCCATTTTCCTGTACTACATTGTGTTTTCAGTTCAAATGAGAAGAGCATTATAGGCAAAATCTTGCCGTTTTACTTAATTGAAAATCCATCATTTCATACTAAAACTGTGTACATCTTGTTCTTTTGTCTGTATAATGGGGAATTGAAGTAATTACATACAAAACCTGCTGCTAGGTAGGATGCCAGTGAAATGGTTTTAAAAAAAACCTCATAATTCTGAATGCAACACACAGGGCCAGAACTATGGGAAATGGGGCTCCAGTCTTCCAGCACTGCTAGAAAATCCATCTGATTAAATAAATCAGGGACGTCCAACCTACAGGCTTCCAGTTGTGTTAAAACTATAACTTCCAGCGTCATCCTCCAGAGCCTTCAGCGCATTGCACTAACATTTTGGAGCTAAATTAAAAATCCTTGTGGTAGTCCATGCTTTATCTTCAAACATGGACCATTTAAAGTGATACAACATATACCTAATAATATTCACATTTCACCACAAGTACTTCATTAAGGGGCAGCTATATCAAAATGTGAGATTAGAGCTCACACGGAAAAACTCACCCATGTTCTATTCATTCCTATGGGATTTTTAGTAATGGAGTTGACCATTTGATAAATATGACTTTAAAACCCCCACAGGAATGAATAGAAAGTGTGTGAGTTTTATTGTGTGCCATTAAGCACAAAAAAACTCAATATCAGTGTGTGTACAACAATTTTATTTTAAATACTGCACTATATTACTTTTATCTGTTCTTTTCCCTCTTATCTGTTCTATTGGGCAGAAATTCCAGTAGGTCTTCTGCAAGGGGAAGGGCTAAAGGTGGCCATAGACGTAACAATTACAATTTTTCTTGGAAAAGATCTTTCCAAAAAAGATAGTTTGTTTCAATACACACATGTAGAGCTGAATTGTTAGATATACAAGTAGAAACAAAAGAATTCTGCCTGTATCCGTCGATTCAGCACTAACAATGGGCGATATTTGGGTGACTTCAAAGGCAGCAGATCAAAATATTCTGTCCAGCCCGATCGACTAGCCAATCATTGGTTGGCTCATTTCCCACCATACACATGCCGAATATTGTACGAAAATTTGTTTCGTACAATTTTTGTCTGTGCGTCAATCCACCTTAAGATTGATTTGCTTATGGGATCACCTGTTGTTGCAGTCAGTTATCTCCATTGTCCATAGCTTCTTGGAGATGGCATCCTAACCTAGTGGTGGCTAATCTAATTCAATTGAACTTGGTGAGTAATCTTAAAAAGGTTTCATAACTCAGTGACTTCTTCAGTCGGATGCAATAGAAATAAGGTAAGCAACAGGAATGTCGGATAGTGACGCAGCATTCATCTGACGCGACATGACTGCCGGATGCAGATGCTTTTGTCATTTTTGTGTTGTATGAACGATGCGACTTCATTCTACATTTCCATCTCTTACCTTATTTCCGTTGCATCCGATTTGACGTCTTTTTGCGTAGCGCATCAGATCGTGCCGAAATCGCCCGTGGATTTCCACCCTTATTGTTTCTCTCAGGCAGAACCCTTGAGAGACTGACTAGTCTGGGTTTTTGGGACTACTGATTAGCCACCTGAGGCAAATCAGACCAGGCTGGTCAGCCTGTAGCACATCACTCTGCTACAAGTACAAGTACTGAAACATTTTTTAAGGTTACTCAGCAAGCTAAAATGCTTTAGACCAAAGATACGCTAATGTGCATATTTATCAAAGGTCTAAGTTAAAAAAACTTTGAACTTCGAATTCAAAAAGACCAACTGAATGATGATCGAAGTTTTTTCGATCGATCGTCCCATCGTACTTCGATCGTACTCCGATCTACTTCGTTTTGAAGTTTTTTTTAACTTCGACCTTTGATCTCCCAGACTCCCCCAATTGCCTCCATACAGGTTCTAGGAGGTCCCCCATAGGCTAAAACAGCACTTTGGCAGCTTTTAGGTGGCGAATGGTCGAAGTCAAAGTTTTAAAGAAACAGTACTTCAAAAAAATTCAACCTTTGAATTTCAAAGTTTTTTCAAATTCGAATCGAAGTTGGACTGTTCCCTAGTCAAAGTACACAAAAAAATAGCTCGAAATTCGAAGTTTTTCAATTCGAAACTTCACCTCGACCTTTGATAAATCTGCCCCCTTGTGTATGATCCATTTCTCTGCCTGCATTTTGTAGGCAGGCGTGATGAAGTCAATGAATACAAAACGACTCCCAAGCATGCGTGTTCCCAATCCAGCGATAGCAAGGCTCTCTTCCACCTCCAAAATTTAGAGTTTCAGAAAATCGCTGTGTACCTCAAAATAATTTGAGGAGGGAAAAAACAGAAAAGTAATATAGTGTAGTATTTTAAAATTATAACACCACCATAGAAGTGTTCAAATACTCATTACGTGTGTCCCATAAAATTATAGTGAGCAGTGGGATAAATGCAGCAAACAAGTGATCCGTTGGTGGGGTGGGATCTATCCACAGAAAAATCCTAGTGTTTCTGGTGGTCTATTATATCACAAGAAAGCAAGTAAAACAAAGCTTATCACAGCATGAATTCCGTTGCCGAGTTTAGTCTTCCTTTCCCCTTTCTCAAGCATGGAAAATTCGTTTGCATAAAAGTCCGTTTTAAAACCCAAGTCCGCTGCAGGTAGCCTCACAGTTTCTCCTCCGTATCCAGCGTCTATTCAGCGTTCGCCTGGATCCACTGCGCTTGCCCCAGCTTCACAGTCTGTATGCTTCTGCACCTGCTACGTCACCACTGACGCGTTTCGCTGTTCAGGCTTCTTCCAAGAGCAGTTGAGGCGTGATGAAGTGGATCCACTCCTTTGACATGAATGCAGCTCTGCCAATGCTGTGCCTGCCCTTATCATAAAGGGCCTAGTAGGCTCGAAACGTTGCCTTTTGCATATGGGCTTAATAAAGTAATTCTTTTGAACACAACTGCAACCAAACTCAGTGTGCTGCTGGCTTTCTTTTGGATATCGATTTGACCCAGTGACAGGAGTGGGTCTCACAGTACTGCACCTGGCACTACAAAAAGTGTGTATTAGGGAGGTGAGCGCTCCACTTGATTGAATTTATGTATGTTCAGTCCATCATCTTTCATCCATTCATGGTACTGTATATCTATGATGCATACATTTACAACTTTATTGTGCCTGCTCTTCTCTAATTTTTTGGGGGTACAATACTGTAAATGACTAGGTGTGGACTCTAGTTGTGACAAAATGTTAAAAATTCAAATGGAAACGGCTTCCACCATACAATTTCACTACTATTTTAGGCCCAAGAACATGGCCCACAACACACCCCTTTCAGGAAATCTACCGCTACCAGCAGATAAATCACTTTATACGTGTAGTCAACAGGAATAACACTTCGGTTTCCCCCCTCATACTTTGAAATTATTTGTATAAAATATCCATATTGGAGGGGCTTAATCTCTTATCAACTTATACCGAATATTACTCAATGCCCAAGTAAACACCCCTTTACCTACACAATGGCATGGGACAGGGACCAGAATACCACTTTAACAAAAGAAACTTGGTCACAGATATGGAACTCTGTGGCTCGCTGCTGGTGCTTAGTGAATGTGCCCCATGGTATATTGCTATTATTTGGTGATTTGTTAAATTAACCCTCTGTTACTGTGACTCCTCCCCCCCTCTGAGCCCTATAATCTGGCTGTATACAGGCCACATCCTTTCTTCCTTTCCCTCTCCTTCCTCCCCTTTTTTTCCTACGGACATCAGATAAATACAGAGATACTGTTATCCTTGCTGTCTACCCAAATATGTTGAAAACGCAAATTAAAATTATTGCAAAGAAAAAATTGAAATGTAAAAATTTTGCACAGTCCATCTAAACCCTCTCAAAAGCTCAGTTCACTTTTGTGTTTTTTACATACAATGCTTAGTTATACCAGACTTGTTTATTTGCGAACCACTCAACTATCTTAGTCTAAGATTGCATTATCCCTTTCAGTCATAATACACGCCATTGAGAAGTCGAAGAGCAATGTCTTTATTATGTGCGCTTGATAAAATGTACATTGTTTTCTTTGGTAGAATGGCCAACATGTTGAACCCACGGTGCTTGTGTAGGAGGTACAGCTTTTAAGAAAGCCCTTGAGTTGCTGAAATAAAACTGGAATTTTGAGCATGCTGCAAGTCATTGCCAAATTAAATGAACACTGTTGACCTTGGACACCTCTTAAGAGAAACAGAAGCTATGTACAGTAAAGAGCCATTTACATCTCCATGCAGTACTAGTCTATACACATGTAACGCTAACTTGGGCTATACAGACCAAAAGGAGTTAATGTCCAGCTAGTGAGAGGAGCATGGGTTACTCAAACACTTCAGGCTAGGGCCTTCGCTAAGTGGAAGATTTCAGGAATGCTGTAGTATAACTACAACTCTCAGGCTACTATGCAACAAAAATAGGAATAATAGAAGCCAGAAGGTTCTGATGATGAAACAAAAGAGTGACAGTTTATTTGTACAAGACAAATATCCCTAGGTTTACTTACAGTCATGAGGTATATGCAATATATTAGCAGGCTGAAACAGGTTGGATGACGCAGCCGAGGAATATGACTCCCAAAGGCATTGTAGTCAAGCAGTAAGGAACATCACCAGGTAGATATACCTTTAAGAGGTCCAGATCCCACCCAAAGAAGTGGTCAGGGAAAAGGAGTCTAAGCCTGACACCCTATCCACTGTGGTCCCTTCACTAAAGGCAATCTAAGAAGCTACTCCCTGCTACAGATCCTTGGTGGAGCACAAAGCTGCTCTTGCTATCTTACTCTCCTAGAGAGTCAATGACAGATATAACCTTTATCTAGCTAAACTTCGTTCACAGGGTTTCCTGGTCCCCGACTCCGACACTAGAGGTATTGGTCCCTCTAGGGCAATAGCTTTACTGGGCCTTGGTGTACCCAGGCTCAATGGGAACAACCTGTTGTTCAGGACACCAGCAGCCAAAGAGGAAGATTCACCCCTTTCCAAGCAATATATGGAAGTGTGGTAGGAAGTGGTCATTACACCTCTTGCCCAATAACTGGATAGGTGAAAGTACAACACTAGATACACGGGCTTTTGCCCAGCAACTATGGAAAAAGAGGAAGGGATTTAAAGCCATAGGGGCATTTCAACCCTATGGGTCCCTACACACACATTCTGTATTTGCTGAGAGTAGCCTTAATTATGTGCGCCTTTAATACATGAGTGTACATGTGCTAGCCTGAGACAACCAAAGAGTAACTCATACCTTACTTGCTTATAATTTAATAAGGAGTTTAGCGATGCATATAGAAGTAATCTAGCCAAATTCCAGACCATTAAAAGATATGAATGATAAAATTTAAAGTGAATTACAATTGGTGAGTAAAATACAACTTTACCCTTATTTTGGTTAATGTAATGTTATCTGAAGTGTGACTTACATTGTCCTGTGTGTGCTGGACTCACTTCACAGTGTAATTCAAAAGTGGAAGGAAACAGTATTTTCTTTCAACACTTCTGAATGACAAAGTGAATAGGCCTATGGGATAGCAGATGCATTTCGAATACTAGTGCTCTCACAGGAAGCCCAACAATCAAAATATCCTTCCTGCCTGCAACCACTTATTATTCACAAATGCTCTGTCCATGGCAGATATCTTCTTGTTTCGGTTACAGGGATATCCAGCCATCACCCTCAAGAGAAGGGTGCATAAACACTTTACCTTAATTCATGACATAAAGAAAATGTATATTATTTACACGGAAACCACATTCCACAGATTGACACAAGTGTCAGAATTGACGTGGGAATTTCGCGGGAATTCCCCAAATTTTTCGGATGAAACGAAACAGGACAAATTCGCCAATCGTTAACTACAAACCCAGACCCATTATACACAGTGAAAGACAGCAATTGTGGCACCCAAACACATTGTAGAGTGAGAGAAGAGGTGCCACAAACATTTTATACAGAAAGAGTCAGTGGGTGCTGTCCTAAGCACATTAAATATAATAAAAGTTAGTTGGTACAAGTATATTATATACAGTCAACTGTGGCACAGCAAGTATGTTATACAGTGAAAAACAGTGAATACTGGCACGCTTAACACAGAGTGATTGGCATTGGGCACTGATACCGTCATACAATGCGGTATATGCCCATGTGCCCCAATGTTGGGCATGAAGCAACAATCATTTTTTGTTATTTTCTGTGCTTATCTTACTTATTCTTCACATTCCAGTAGCTCTTTTTATTTTTACATTTCATTTTGTATCAGCCACCTTTCCTCAATGTAATACCCTCAGTTCTATGTTCTCTACATATATATTTTCCAGCCTTTTCCATGCATTCCCATTTCTTCTTCCATTTACTGTACCACAACTTTCTCCCATCCCATTTTCTTCCTCCATTTAACACATTTTTCTCCCCTTTTTCTTCTCTGCTCTTCTCTTTGCTGACCTTATAGACCTTAGTCTGTAGGTGATGGGGTTGTGCTGGGGTTGGCAGCCGTTCAGTTGCTGCAGTCATTGGCCATTTTCAGAATCAGTGGTGGGGGGGGGGAGGACAGACCTTTAATGCGGAGCCTGGTTGCTTTAAACATCAGTAACCTTAGGTTAAGTATCTTCTTTCAGGTCTGCTTTAAAGGACCAGTACATCTCCTATAAGGAAGGCAGGGAGGAGAAATCGAGCACTGCATGATGGACCGACTGATCGCCTTTTCTGAAGAGGAGCGCAAGCTGAGTTTCAGTAAGTTATTTCTTAATAATGGCTGTGCAATTTAAAAGTTTAATTTGTCTTGGTGTTTTTTTTTTTTCCCCATTTTGTGGGAATGTAACAGGAAAATCAGCAGTAGCGAAAATGCAGCAGGCGTGAAAGAAGACAAGGCTTTTTAATATAGCCAGGCACTGCACTAATTGTCCTACCACTGACACAATCGGCTGCCAGTAACATCCCCCATCCGGTGACAAACTTAACAGTAGTTAATAAGGGAGCAGCATTTTTTTCCTTTTTTAATTTTTTTAGTGCCATGTAGGTTTAGGGATATCAAAACAGGGGGGTTGTGGGAGCACTCTAAAGGCTTTAAAATATATATATATAAGTATAATAAATGCTATTGCATATGTACCCAAATAGGGGTTATTTTGTTACAAAGTTATGATCATAAAATTGATAAGCCACCATACCACGTCAAGGTAAACCCCGAATGGCGGTCCCTAACTTGTTTTATTTTTTATGTGCATTCTAGCATTACCTGTAATCAATGTCCATTGAACGCTGTTTTTTCACTGAGGGCTAAATCCTCCCCAGCCAGCAATCAGGCTTTTAAAGGAGAGATATTCCCAAAACAAACGCCCAATTTTAAAAGCATAGGATCACCACTAGTTTAAAGGGGGGGTATGGGGTGCTACAACCACTGAAGCTATGCCACAGCTTCCGGCTAAATATACAATATCAAAACATAGCCACAATTACATAACAGTAAACAGTAAGTATTACAATTATACAGCAAGGAGCAGATACACCTACCACCAGTATGAGAATGGCCCCAACGTTTCGGTGTAAGCCTTTGTCAAGGGGATTCACCTTGATTGTAATACTTACTGTTTACTGTTATGTAATTGTGGCTATGTTTAAACGTTAGGTATATACCATGTAAGCTTATGTATTGTATTATACAGGCCTACTATTGTGGCTTTGTGTGTATTATTTGCATAAATAAGTAAAGCTTTATTTTAAATGTACCATATTTGCCTTCTTTTATTATCTTTTGAGTGTGCATATCTATCTATATACTTTATAGTGAAAAATACCATTTCCCTTGAAGCGCTGTAGTAGGAGTATGTAAGGCTGTCTTTTGCATGTAAAATCAGTTTATACTTGATAAATTAGCCTAATTGTATTTTTTTTCTGTTGATCAATTTGGTGTGATTTAAGAAAGTGGATTTTGCTTGTAAAGAATTGTATGCTCCATAAAATATTGTGTTTGTGCAGTAATTTCTGTTTTCAATTAACTCAGTTCTTTATTGACAAATACTTTATGAAGGTAAATCAAGTTATCACACTTAACAGAATGGTGCAGTTACTTCAGGAATACACAAGTTTATCCACTTCAGATATCAAATGTAATGGCCTATAACTGTCAGATTGAGACAGCAAGCCTCTTTTTTTTTTTTTTTTTTTAAAGTTTGTATTTAACATGTCAGGTTACATGGTAAAAATAGACCATAAAATGTTTTTTACACGATTGTTCATGAATACATCAATAACGTTTACATTTCCTTTGACATTTACCGTGTCCCTCTCATTATTCAAAGGATGATCCAGGTAGTGTGGTTAGGAGATCAGGAGATCGGGGCACCGGGATTGTTTCCAGTTGGTTTTAATATTAAAATCACATTCACTTTCTTCCAGTCCGTTATTAAAATATCAGATGACAGGGAATCAGTACATTTTGCCTGGATCTGAGGGGTTCCCTTCTGTTTTGAGATCGACACATGTGCAAGAAACTCTGTGGACATTGTCCATCCAATGCTATTTACCCAGGCTTTTTGTACCAGTCAAGCTTAGTGAACCTACGTTTAATAGTTATGTACTTCAGGTTCTGATCTATTCATGCTGCATGTTGCCAGTAAACACGGGGTGCCATTACAATGGTACCTTCATAAATTCCATAAATTCTATGGCATGAAAAGGAATAATACTAATACACTCTGTTACGTATGGTATCCCAAACCCAGAACAAACCCCAAGGTCCCGACCTCGGCTCACGCTTCTGCTCATAGCAGCTGCCTTTGGCTTCAAGAGGAGGCCTCCGCTACTCAGATGCCGCCAGGTCTTAAAGTGAGAGGACCAGTGAGAACCGTAATCGCAAGGGAACCGTCATGTAAACAGGAAGAACGGGGAACAGAGAATGAAGTTGTGGACCAGTCTGTGACAGTACCAACTAGACAGTGCACTACAGAATCAGGAACCAGGAGCACACTCAGGACAAACAGGCTGGAACAGTACCAGTCAGACAGTGCATTACAGAATCAGGAACCAGGAGCGTAGTCTGAATAAACAGGCAGGATCAGTACCAGTCAGACAGTGCAGTACAGAATCATGTGCCAGGAGGATAAACAGGATGGGGTCCAAACCAATCAGTATCACAGTACAAAGCCAGGATCCAGAAGAGTGGTCAAACAGGCAAGGGTCAGTTCAGGCAGCACATCAGCAAAGAACAAAGACAGGCAAAGCTCAGGAACAGAAAATCAGACAAGAATTACATCAAGGAAATAGACCTACATTGGGCAATGAGTCAGTGCAGAGTAGGGGTTTTATAGGCAGCCTAACGGCCTACAATGATTACCTTTGGCCAGATTTGCAAAAGGTTAAACAAGCCATGTCTACTTGTAACTACATGGAAAGCAATAGTAGTGAACCAGGGCCTTAGCTGTCTGCTCACATAGAGCAGTTGTAATGTAGACAGCAAAGGAACATGAGGTCACTGGCTCAACTCCAAGCAGGTTGTTACACACTCCTAAAACCTTTGGCTAATTGTCTCAGGCTCTGGCTTCTGGTCCTTCTTATCACATTATCTAACTTTATCTGCCTTTGCAACCACATTTTCATCTATTATGCCCAGATATATAACCTATCTTCCACAGTATTACTCACTGCTCCCTCCCCCCAACTGAGTCTAGTTTAAAGCCTCCATCTTTCTAACCAACCCCTGCAAAACATCTGCATTGTCATCATTAGGGAGAAAGGATTAGAGCAGGGATCCCCAACCTTTTGAACCCGTGAGCAACATTCAGAAGTAAAATGAGTTGGCGAACAAAACATGCATGAACAATGTTCTTGAGTTGCCAAATAAGTGCTGTGATTGGCCATTTGTGGATTGTCAACCTACACTGAGGCTAGTTTTTATACAACCAAAACTTGCCTCCAAGTCCAGAATAAAAAAATAAGCTCCTGCTTTGCGGCCACTGGGAACAACATCCAAGGGGTTGGAGAGCAACATGTTGCTCACAAACTACTGGTTGGGGATCAATGAATTAGAGAATTTAATAATTAATTCCTAAAGTGGAATAAACACTCTAGTTGTTTCTGTCTATTGATAAATTGTCCCCTCAGTCTAAAGATCAAGAATTCCCAGACAAGGCAAAGTTGCATGAAATTTTGGTAAAAAATAGATAAGACAGGCGAAAGAGTACAAAGATATACTTACAAGGACACATATGTGACACCTTTAAATTTTGATTACCATGTATCTTTTAGTCAGGTCTAAGATTTTAGGTAATTGTCATAGTTTTCACTTTATA
The DNA here is from genome assembly GCA_038501925.1 of Xenopus petersii. Taxonomy (NCBI): domain Eukaryota; kingdom Metazoa; phylum Chordata; class Amphibia; order Anura; family Pipidae; genus Xenopus; species Xenopus petersii. Next base: position 175,320,449 of record CM076673.1, on the reverse strand, counting down.
TTTCTTTTTGCAGGATATTTACAATGAACATTTTGATGTCTTGTACCTCAACCTACACAAGAGTCAGAGATGATTAAACATGAGTACCATGTCTTTTACATCAGCTACCAGGCTCCTGTGTTATATTTTAGGGCAAGCTTTCTAGGTAAGACAGTTCATATTACATATACTGTACCTCTTTACCGCTCATGTCTTATCTGTAGAAGCCCATAGGTAGAAATGAACAAATCATTTGTGGGCTTTATCATATGAATTGTCAAATAAAAGCTCAGCAATAACAGACCGCTCAAGGTTTACCACCTTGAATTTTTTTTAACGCTTATAAATTTGAATGAACTCGAAATGGGAGGTTATTTATGAAAAAAACTCAAAGGTCTAACATTCGATCGAATAGGAACAACCCAAAAATTTGAATTGAGTTTTCCTCCGACAAAAAACTCGAATGTCGGGAAGGCAATTAACGTCTTCAAATGGCTCAACGGACCTCTGTCATTGACTTCTACATGAACTGTGCGGGTTTTAGGTGACGAATAGTCGAATTAGAACTGTTTCCAGGGTCAAGGCTTAATGAATCTCACATTCTAATACAAATTAGAGTTGGTGGTTTTGAATTCGAAATTGTCAGTTGTGACCAAAAAAAAAAAGAAATCGAAAATTCGAATTTACCATTCAAACCTTAGTAAATCTGCCCCTATGACTACCCCATTGCAAAAAAATAGAAACAATCTTCTCTACTGCAACAGTTAGTTTTATTGTTTGTAAGCACATTCTGAAGTACAGTATAGATTACCTGTATATAAAACAGCATCAATCATGTATTACCCGGTATATGGCTTGTTTGGCTGCTCTTATTTCCCCATGGCAAAGTCAGTAGTTGTGTTTAAAAACTGCTTTCACAACCTCCCCACTTTTAGGGGAAGATTTATCAAGGGTTGAATTTGAAAAACTTCGAAATTCGAATGCAACAAGACCAACCAAATTTAAATCGAAGTTTTTTTGGCCGAATAGGTCCGTTTTCGAAGTAATAGCGCATTCAATTGAATTTGATTCAAAGCTTTTCCAAAAAAAAACAAAAACGTAGATTTTTCAAAGTCCACCAATTTACTCCAAATAGGTTCTAGAAGGTTCCCCCATAGGCTAAAACAGCAATTCAGCAGGTTTTAGATGTTTTTTTTTTCTCGAATTTTCACTTCGACCTTTGATAAATCTGCCCCTCAGTGTTACAATATCCATCCCGAATTTGTGGCCCTTAGTGCTTCACTATTCGTTGGGGCTTAGTTATAAGAAGTCTCTGAGCATGCGCATTAAGTACATGAAGCAGACTGGGCCCTCTTGTAAAATACGTTAGCAGCACTGAAGAGCTGGGGCAGACTTTTAAATAGTGTCGCTGATCCCATCTGAATGATCCAGCCTGAGCAGATTTTAATGTGGTGGAGACACATTTTGTGGGTCCATTTTCCTTGCAACCGAGGTAATGAATGCATTATGGGTTAGTAAAATGCTTGACATGTGCCCAGAAATGACTTTACGAGTTTTGTTATAAAGGTGAACCGCCTCTTTAATTATTAACAGATAAGATATGTGCGACCAAATTTATTTTGTTTTTTTTTATTTTTAAGAAAAAAGTAATATGTATTTGTTGAGCACATATTCAAAAGCTCATTTACTTTGTTTTTCCTTAATTAAATTAGACTTAATGAAGTTTGACCAAATAGGTCCCTGGTTGAGTAGAACACAGGGAGTCACAGTAGATAACCCACCATTAATAGGGCTGTGTGTTTGTGGGAGTTTATTCAGCACATGAATACACACATACACGTTTCCTTGGGAATGCAGCGTATATACAATGGATAGAGGGCTGGCGCGTTTAATAGCAGCTCACCAAATGATGCTATTTGGAGCAGACTGCAAGTTAATGACAGAGCATGGCTTATTTGTCCACCCTTTTCATTTTAGATAAAGTTAAACATTAAAAAACAGGTTCATTACATTTGTGAAGGTAAATGACCCGTATGGGCTTTTTGTTGTTTTTTGTCTACGCTTCTTCATATGAGTGTCATGCATTGTCCAGCACTGTGCTTAAAGGAGAAGGAAACCCCCTGGGTGCAAAACCCCTCCCCCCTCCCATGTGTTGCCCCCCCTCCCTCCTCCCCCCTGGGCAAATGCCCCAAACTTGTTACTCACCCCTCTGCGCAGGTCGTGTCCACAGAGTTCACAGTCGCCATCTTCTCCCACGCGCGTCTTCTTCCTGCTTTGACCGGCGTCTTCTGGCGCATGCGCAGTAGGAACAGTTACCGGTACGGATCTACTGCGCATGCGCCAAATGTCACGGAGTGAAATCGGAAAACTTCGTGACATCCTGCGCATGCGCAGTAGATCCGTACCGGTAACTGTTCCTACTGCGCATGCGCCAGAAGACGCCGGCGACAATTACACGGATGGCCATTGACTTTAATGTCCGTTAATTGTCGCCGGCGTCGGAATTGACGCTGGTGTCGGAACAGTCGCCGGCGTCAAAAATCACACTTCTTTTTCGCCCGTTTCGTGGCGAAACGAAACGCAACAAATTCCTCATTACTACCCCCTGTACAGTTGCAAGCAATGGACACATTTGCACCTGGGCAGTTACCTATAGATGTTTGCTTTCATTGTTCCCCTTGCAGCTGGCTGAAAAAACATCTAATCTCTGATTGGTTGTTAAGGGTTACTGCCCAGTGTTTATACATGAGCCCCGTACATGCTGCACATACAGTAGTCCTATCAGTTTTCATTAATTATAGCTGCTTCCAAGTGTAACCCTTACCAATCATTTGAACTTGGATGGATCTGATGTGTTGCAGCCATTTTCACTGCAAGGGTAAGGGTGTTCTATACTTGTTTTATGGCAAATGATCTTGGGTTCTGTGGGCAGAGAATGATTATACTTAAGGCCATTTTGCTCTCTTATAAATGCAGTGTAGTGCATAGAGCTGCTGTATAATTCCATATGTACAATATTGATATCACGTTTCCCTGATCACCAATTACTCTGATGTTGGTTTCCGGAATTGCTGACCCAGCTTGGAGAGGATCAGATGAAATAGATGGAAATGAGCACAGGCACAATTATTAAAGGAAAACTAAACCCTTACAATGAATGTAGCTAAAAATGGCATATTTTGTATACTGCACTTATTGCAGCAATGATCTAGGACTTCAAACTTGTCACTGGGGGTCACCATCTTGGAAAGTGTCTGTGACACTCACGTGCTCAGTAGGCTCTGAGCAGCTGTTGAGAAGCTAAGCTTAGGGGTCTTGCAAATTATCAAGTAGAAAATGAGTGGTCTGTAATATAAGCTGATGCTACAATTCTGATTATTAAATTCTGATGCTAATTGCACTGGTTTCTGTGCTGCCATGTAGTAATTATCCATATTAATTACTAATCAGCCTTATATTGTGACATTTCTATTCTATGTGTACTGTATATTGTGAGTGGGTCCCTAAGCTCAGTAAGTGGCAGCAGCAAAGAACATGTGCAGTGAATCAGCAGAAAAGAAGATCCAGAGCTACTGGGGCATCTTTGGAGACACCGATCTTTACTGTTTAAGGGATGTGGTTGCCTTGGGCTGGTACAGAAGCCCAAAACATAATGTTCAACAGGCTACTTTTTTAATTAGGCTTAGTTCTGCTTTAAGGATATTAAATAAAATACATAGTAATTCCTGAGGCAGTTTTTTTCTATTCCTATGTAGGATTAATAGACAAAGGATGCTTAAATATGGCCCGCCTGCCTTTAATATAGTCGTAAAACTGTGTTCAGGAAAGGCAAGAGCGTTACATCATGTTGACCTCTAAAAAATCATAAAGCATATCTCATATTATACAGTGGATAATGTAACACCTGCTGTAATTTATGAGGATATTAGAAGTCGACAAGGTATAACACTGCAGGCCAGAGGTAACTTTCAATATTCTTGTAACTAAAGTATTAGGTACATTGTGCTTTAAAATAGGTAATTTATCTGTAAAAAATAGACAATATAGACTAACTATAAAACTATATAATAAAATTAACAATAATTTCTAATTTTTATGGGTCATTTATTTATAATGCATATAGGATTGCAATGTTGTGCTACTTAGTGCTCATTTAAATAGCACTTGCAGTTGGAGTTATGCTGCACTCTGCACTCAATATTAAATAAAAACAAGGTGCAGAAAGCAGCATTGGCTAGTGCATGGTTGTCCAGTCCTTGCTAAGGCTATTTTCAGCCTGCACCAACTGGCACTACCTAACTTGTAAGTCTGAATGACTGATACTTTAGATATCTTTTTTGTGACTGGCTCTAATCTTTATTATCTATTATAATAGACAAAAAATAAATCTTTGCCAAAACGTCATCTCATCACCTGGAAGGTATTCTTGTTGGATATGCTGGCCAACACAATGGTACCATTTGCTGCAATTTAATTACATTTTTGGTTGGAAATGCAGGAGTGTGTTATAGTGATGGTCATACACTATCTCTATTAAGAAAGCTCCCTCTTTTAGGCTCCTTTATGAAATGTTGCTGTACTTTCCTTTTAAAAGTACAATTGCAAGCTTTACATATGGTTGAGCAATATGAGACTCTTGAGTGAGGTTCTAGCTCAGTGATAGCTAAAGGTACCCAACCTTGCCTGCAAGCAAATAAATAACATATGCAATATAAATAGCGATCATTGGGCCCTTTTAGTCAGGTTGGCACAAAAATTGTATAACCTGAGGGATATAGGTAGGATTTTTGGATGTAGGTATAGCAGGTCTCTGGGTTGGGTTGCAGCTCTTAGCTTTATTGCTTATCTTATCTATATTTCACTCCTTCAAGCATATTTTAGCTTCCCCGCCTATTTCTGAATATATCACAGCAGTTCCTGTTTAATGGTGGTCAACAGTTCACGCATTGAGTTGTGAATAAAGCAGTTGCAGGATGGGTAGCAGGTCCAAGGGTAACAATGTGGGTTGCAGGTTGGGGGCTGTAAGTCTGGATATGGTCTGGGCAGAGCAGCCATCAGGGGGGGACAGGGGGGAGAGTTGTACGGGACCCCGAGGGTAAGGGGGGCCCGGCAATGCCGCACTTTCTTGAGTAGCCGGGCCCCCCTGCTTTCTGAGAGCTGCTGACTTCAGGAAGGCAGGATGGGAGCACAATGGGAGGTATCTTCTGTACATTACTTTCCCTTATTGGTCACAGAGTTTAAGTCCCGGTTGAGGTGCTCAGGGATTGGATAGCTGAGGTTTGAACTTCTCCTCCAGCTCATCCAATCACCATGCAGCTTTACCAGGACTTGAAATTCTGTGACCAATAAGGGAAGAAAATGCTGTCACTGGAAGAAGATGCAGCCACCTGTGCTCCCCTCCTCCCTTCTGAAGTTGGCAGCTCACTGACAGCAGGTGGGCCACACTAATGAAGTAAGTGCAACATTGCAGGGCCCCCCTAAAGGTAACCCTTTGTGGTCCCTGTTGTGTGGTGGGGCCCTGGCCACCAATTTTCTTATAACGTGGGAGGGGGGCCCTGGCCACCAATTTTTTTTACCCATGTGGGGTCCTAGCCACCAATATTTTTTAATGGGGGGCCCTAACCACAAATGTTTTTTTTAATGGGGGGCCCTGACCACAAATGTTTTTCTCAATGGGAGGCCCTGGCCACCAATATATTTTTATTTTTTTATTAACATGTGGGAACCATAGCCACCAATGTTTTTTTTTTAAGTGTGTGGTGGGGGGTGGACCTGTGGGGTTGGGAGGGCAGACCTGTAGGTGTGGCTTGTGGTGGGCGCAGCCCAGGGGGCCCAGGAATTTTTTCGTATGGGGCCCTGCGATTTCTGATGGTGGCCCTGGTCCGGGTTTCAAAAATTGGTTCTGCACAAGTCTCGGTATATTTGATAATCCTGAATGTCTTAAAAAATGTTAGCACAGAGATGGAAATGTATCTGTTTCTTTTTTACTTATTCTATTTTTCTAATTTATGTTTTATTCTCCTTTACACTTTAAAAGGGTAAAACAGATAAAATTGAAATAAAAAAAAATGGCAACACAAATGTAGCACAGAAAACCTCGCCTTGTTTGTTCGGCTATGGCCCAGATAGTTCTCCTTAGTACACTGAGGATGTTATAGATGTTCAGAGACATTTTGGCATTTGTTTTACCTGCAAAAATAGGTCTGGCTTGATTAAAAATTGTATCATTAAGGAAAAAGATACCCATTTGCTTGAATAGGCAATTATCCTTTTGTATATCTAGTGATATTTCACTGGCGCTCGAGAAGTCCTTGATGCTAATCCCCACTAGGGGAGATTAACCGAGCTGTTTGGTGGTTTGCATGAAAGTATAATGAGGCTAAAAAGTAATATACTCAATTTTCTCCTGACATTTTTGCATGTCTGCATTGCTCACTTTGACCATGTTTATTAAGCAGTAAAAACTACTTGGCCAACTAAATCACTGACTGAGATTTAAAGCAAAATACTTAAAGCAAGGAGAGAAAAAAGCAATTTTTAACCCCCCCAATAACAATGACGACCCCTCCCTGAAAACTATAAATTCCACTGGTCACTGGCTCGTGGAACAAAATATCATTATCCTAAAGCTCAGCTAGTTCAGCTTTTCATTTACAGGTATTGGATCTATTATCCAGAATGCTGGATGCCTGGGGTTTTCCAGATAATGGTTCTTCCGTAATTGCCCTTAACAACCAAAATTCGTAAATCCTTTATGGAGTGATGAGGGCCATTGAAAACGATTGGTTTGTCCAGTTTTTTATTGGTTACAGCGAATCAGTGGTGTGTATTTCTCTTTCTCAGACTTTGTCCAGTCTCTCCTATATAGTCCCCCTTTTATGCATTTAGTGCATTGTATTAAGTACACCACATTGGAAGTTGTGGACTGGAACAGTTGTAGTGACCATGGGTGCTCTAATGTGTCCAGTATTGGTATTTGTATGAAGTCAAGATGTGTGGGCAGGTTTTACATAGATTTTTTTGCCACAGGGGTATGTTCCATTTTCAGTGGGGTGCAATAAGGCACTTCTAGTTTTTAGTGACTTAAAGGGATACTGTCATGGGAAAACATGTTTTTTTCAAAACACAACAGTTATTAGTGCTGCTCCAGCAGACTTCTGAACTGAAATCCATTTCTCAAAAGAGCAAACAGATTTTGTTTATATTCAATTTTGAAATCTGACATGGGGCTAGACATATTGTCAGTTTCCCAGCTGCCCGCAGACATGTGACTTGTGCTCTGATAAACTTCAGTCACTCTTTACTGCTGTACTGCAAGTTGGAGTGATATCACCCCCCCCCAGCAGCCTAACAACAGAACAATGGGAATTTAACCAGATAACAGCTCCCTAAGCCAAGATAACAGCTGCCTGGTAGATCTAAGAACAACACTCAATAGTAAAACCCAGGTCTCACAGACAAAATGTCTAGCCCCATGTCAGATTTCAAAATAAAATATAAAAAAATCTGTTTGCTCTTTTGAGAGATGGATTTCAGTGCAGAATTCTGCTGGAGCAGCACTATTAACTGATGTGTTTTGAAAAAAAAAACATTTTGCCATGACAGTATCCCTTTAAGGTTGGGAGGCTGTCTGAATGCTAGGAGTGGTGGGTCTGGGAATATGCTTTTGAGCCTCTCATCCATATAATGAAGTGTATCTTGTAGATCTCTGGCTATTTATCTGAGGGTCTTTATTTGTGGATGTTTTTTATTTCAAAAGGGTTGCCCTGTAACATTTTTACTGGCTAACACGGTACAGCATCTTTACCTGCAGATAAAACAGGATAAATCTCAATCTGCTGGTTTTGAATTCCCCAACCAAAATAAAAAACCAGAAAGCCCAATTTTACCACAAATTTCACAAAATACCACCAAATGACAAATTAATTAGTAACGGTAATAAAATATGTAAGTATTAATATTAAGATAACCAAGGTATGGCTATTAAAATAATACTGATAATACTGATATGTTTGTTTTGAAGAACCTGTGAATATATTTAGGAATGGAGGGCTAAATGAATTCAGGATTCAGTTTGGTATTCGGCCAGGATTTGGCCTTTTTAAGTAGAATTGGGATAATCTTTGTGCCTGGCTGAACCAAATCTGAATCCTTAAAATAATGTGATTTGCTGCCATAAAACAAAGGAGTGCTGCATGTGCTGTTCTCTTTTTCCCTCCCATATGCAAATTAGGATTCGGTGCGGTATTCTGTTCGACATTTGGCCGAATGTTTCATAAAGAATTCAGGGGGTTTGGCCGAATCCCGAAATAGTGGATTTGGCCCATCCCTAGTTATTTATCTACAAAACTTCTCCTAAGAAGCAGTTTTTTATCACTTCAACACTACGACATGGATAAGGTGGCTGGGAATGGAGAACCCATTGTCAGTTATGCAGGCCTGCCAGGAATGTGCCAGTATCACTATAACATTAGAGATTTTATGAATTATATGAAGTAAAAAATTCAGGGTTATTATTATTAATAGTTATTTTATTATGTGGAATTAGGGATTGGTCAATTTGCCATTTTGGAATTATATACAAGTATTTTTACCTTGAGATATATTTAAGGAGTGGAGATATAACCTTCTATGCCTTACTGAAGGTTCATAAATCCATCAGTGACCCCCCAGGAAGACCTATTATCTCTGGTTGTGGCTCACTTACCGAACCTATTAGTGAATTTATTGATATGGTATTACAACCCCATGTGACACAATTGGATTAATTTGTCTTAGATACATCCCATCTTTTGAGGGAAATTAATGGACTCAACTTAGACTCTGATTGCATACTAGTGGGACTAGATGTGGGGGCTCTGTACATGAGCATACCGCACTCACTGGGCCTAGAAGCCATTAAGCGGGCATTTGAACAAATCTGTAGACCACAATCACTGAACAACATAGCTTCATTTTTGAGGCCTTAAACTCTGTCTTGCATCATAACGTTTTCCTATTTGATGGTATCCATTATTTGCAACTTCAAGGTGTAGCTATTTGTGCAAAACGTGTCCCCATCTACACCAATTTGTACCTAGGGGGAATGGGAATGCCATGTATTCTCAGCGGATAAGTACGAAATGTACCTGTGCCATATCCTCAGATGGCACAGGTACATCGATGACATTATGTTAATATGGCAGGGCTCTGGACAATTATTGAAAGAGTTTGTAGCGAAACTTAATAATAACAAATTCAATTTGTCCTTCACTATAAATTGTGATAACTGGAGATTGGAATTCTTGGACATTGAGTTTAGGTAGTGTCCACAAACCTATTTCGGAAAAAAACAGCGAGTAAAAGCCTTCTTCATGCCAGATCCATGCACCCTTCAAAATGTATTGAGGGTATTCCTAAAGGCCAGTACTTAAGACTGAGAAGAATTTGTTCTTCGGATGAGTATTTCAAACAGGAGGCCTACAAGTTATATCAGAGATTCAAGGCAAGAGTTTATAAAACACGTTCCCTCCACAGAGCTTACCAATGGGCTGTGGCCAGAATAGAGATGATTTACTCTATACATATAATAGATCCAAGACTTGCAGACAGGGAGAAAACAATTAGGGACAGACTAGACTCATCTTGACCTTTAATAATAGAGATAGAGACATCCAGTCTATAGTCCACAAACATTGGGATATTTTATCAAAATACCCCATGTTGAACCAGTTGGTTACTCCACACCCAATGTTTACATTTAAAGGGCATGTAAAGTCTAAAATAGAATAAGGCTAGAAATGCTGTATTTTGTATACTAAATATAAACTTGAACTTACTGCACCACAACCTAATCAAACAAATAGTTTATGCTTTCAAAGTTGGCTACAGGGGGTCACCATCTTGTAACTTTGTTAAAGTGATACTGACACTAAAAAAATGAATTTTAGCATATGAATGTACATTAAATGTTACCTATAGGTCATGTTGATCATTTTTTGCTGAGAGGTTTGTTTTTGTATATAATTGTTAGTTGAAGTTCCTAAGCCTGACTCTCTGACACTGACTTTGCCAACCTGACTGTCCCATCTCAGCCTGTTAGTTACAGTTTCTAATGCTAACGGACTCCTGCTGCACAAATATGGCAGCCCCCTCATACAGGAACATGGGGGATCAGACAGGTAATGTAAAAGCATCATGCAAATACTTTATGGCAAAGTTAGAAGTAGCTTGCAAAGCCAATATTATAATAGATGTAAAAAAAAGTTTAATTTCAGGTGTCAGTATCTCTTTAAACATCTTTGCAAGACTAAGACTGTGCACATGCTCAATGTGGTCTGGGCTGCTTAGGGATCGTCATAAAAAAGCTGCTTAAGTTCTGCATGGCTGGGAAGTAAGGCGGGGGCTCCCCCTGTTGTTCATAAGCATGATTGTTTCCCTGCTCAGCAGTTAGGGACCATCTGACAATTCCTATCCACAGCAGTAAATGAAGGGAGAATTTCACTGCATACAGTCAGGTTTCTTATAAAAACGGTACACATTTTTTAATTAAAGTATATTGGAGATAGGTTTCTTTTTCATTAAAGGGGAAGGAAACCTATTCGGCGCAAATCCCCCACCCCCCCTCCCGTTTGTTGCCCACCCTCCCTCCTCCCACCTGGCCTACCCGTCCTGCTGGGCAAATGCCCCTAACTTGTTACTTACCCTTCTGCGCATGGTCCAGTCCAGGGAGTTCACAGGTGACATCTTCTTCCACGCGATCTTGTTCCTGCTGTGAACGGCGCATGCGCAGTAGGATCATTTCGCCGGTACGAACTACTGCGCATGCGCGTGACTTTTGTCGCATGCGCAGTAGATCCGTACCGGCGAAACAATCCTACTGCACATGCGCCAAAACGCCTTTCACAGCAGGAAGAAGATCGCGTGGAAGAAGATGTCGTCTGTGAACTCCCTGGACTGGACCTGCGCAGAAGGGTAAGTAACAAGTTAGGGGCATTTGCCCAGCGGGACGGGTAGGCCAGGGGGGAGGAGGGAGGGTGGGCAACAAACGGGAGGGGGGGTGGGGGTTTTGCGCCGACTAGGTTTCCTTCCCCTTTAAAGAAAGTAAAAATTGGATTTTATTTTTTTGCCTTTACATGCCCTTTCAGAGAAATACCAGCATTGGGGATCTCTTGACCCAGAGTCATTTTCAAAAACACTCTTGCTGCAGCTTGCTGCAAAACACCAGCCAGCTTTAGATGTGGCACTTGTGAACAATGTTGCTTCATTAAATCATCTAACACATTCGGCAAAGATGATCTAGAACTTAAAATGTACCATCATATTTGCTGTACCACCACACGTAATTGTTCACCTGCCACTGTGGCAGTTTATATGTTGGCAAAACAAAACGGCCATTTAAAAGGAGCATCTTTGAACACCTACTTAATATAAGAAATTGTAATCTTCTATCAAGTAATGTAAACCATATATATTGCATGCACGATGGATATTTTGCAGGTTCCTATTTTCAAAGCATAGATCGACTTCATGGGGACCCAAAGGGTGGCGATCTTAAAAACAAATTACTTCAGTTAGAAACTACCTGGATATTTAGGTTCAATACTTACAAATCTGAACATGGACTGAACGGTCACTTTCATTTCCAGGCTTTTGTTAATAAATAATCCTCTTTGGTGGTATTATATATCTTTATTATTTGTGTTTCCTTTTTTTAGATTTTTAGTTTTATTCAAATGTTTTCTATTCTTCTGCATTCCTGAATTATTGATATTGCGAATTTTGAGAATGTTATTTTCTACTTAATCATTTTGTATATTACTGGTACTACAAGAGTGGTTTCCCTCTATTGTGGTTTTTCCTGACCATGCCATTAGGGCAAAGTCTTTAGTGATGAGATTAATCTGTATAAATGCATATACTGTACATTCTCTTCCCAAATACAAGATATAGGATATGTGTGTCAAAAGGGCCCAATATTGTGTGTATTTCACCAGCATTAGGCTGGTGAATTGTAAACTCTAGGGAAAAGCCTGTGTGGCTACAGCAAGTAATGCTGTTTAATTCTATTCTGGTTTAGGAAAATCTGGATAGTGGGTTCCTGGAGTGAATGAAAGAGAGCAGGGTGGGCTTCCATTCCTTGCTCCATTAGGTGGTTAGGCGGACCAAATGGATGTGACGTGGCTCGGTGATCGTCTCAATTGAACATAGGGTCTGTAAAATTCTTTTTTTTTTTCACTCGAGTGGGATATATTTTTCTATGGAGTCACACGGCATAGAAATGAAAGAAAGGCATATTTTTCACAATGCTGATAGATGAGACATTACGACTGCTATCTCGCTAATTAAGTCGTTGGAACTATTACAATATATTGTTTATGGGCACTCCACGAACCAAGCTTTAAATAACATTATATCCAAACACCAACATTATCATCATACCAGGAATTAAATCCTGGAAAGTTGGGACAGGTTTATATCAAATCTCAAAACACACATTGGAGTTTATTGCCGGACCAGGCTGATATCTTAATATTCAACCGTTGGAACATCAGCCAGATTGGACAATTTATTGTCATCACGATAACATATGACTGCGTTCATTATAAGGCCTCTGGACTCCTGGGACTAACTTGTGATTAGGCTAACAAATAATCAATATTGAGATACATTTTGCGTTGTCCTCTATTGTACACTACTAACATTATTACGTTGGTTAACTCACATATATAATTGTATGTGCTTCTTCCCCACATCTGACTTATATTTGTCGGATATTGGGGTTAAGCACCTCTATTAGAGGGAGAGGCATCCCACATGCAGTACCTCATGGTTTTAATTGATTTTAAAGAGAACATTATGGCATGGTTGTGAATAAATATTGCCTTTTTATTTATTTATATGTTTATCTACTTGAAAAATTGTGATTAATTATGGGTTCATGTTTGGCGATTAAGTTCCAATTTTTGTAAATATATTTCAACCAGGTTGTTTGTGGACATCCAAACTGCGTAGCCCTCAAATATTGGTACTTAGAAACAAAATTTGGAAGGTCTCCTTCAGTATCGTAACTATACAGGTCTGCTTCTTCTATAAATAACAAGAACCCCCCTTCCCCAGCCGCTCTCTTACCTGCAGCAGGGAAGCAGAGTGCGTCGGCATGGGGAGGATAGTGGGTGGAGTCTGTGCACGGGAGTTGGCAGAGTGTGGGAGGGGAGTGGGCGGAGTCTGGGCTGGAAATGGTCGGGACGATGGGGATCGGAGTGCACTGGGCCCCTCTGAAGATTTTTTTGCAGGGGGCCTGGGGCACTCTCGTTATACCACTGCTTTCTTGGTGGTCTCACTTTAGACCTGGCGGCATCCGAGTAGCGGAGGGCTCCTACCGAAGCAAAAGGCAGCTGTTATCGGCAGAAGCGTGAGCTGGGATTGGGACCTTTGGGATACCTTAAGTAACAGTTGCTCAATAGGACGTATATCATTTTCTATTCTAAGCATTGGCTAGACAATATAGTACATTTTGGATTTCATTATTATGGCTTCTCTCATGAAATATTTTACACCAGTGGGGACTGTTTAGTACACAAGCCTGCGGAAGTCACAAACACTGTTCCCTTGTTTTCTCCCATTCATACAAAATGACTATACAGACATACAGTGGAGGAGAACCTGCAACAGTTCCTCGCAAAGCAGAAATGAATAAATGCTGCACTGGGCACACCATATTGCTCATGAAGGTCACAGTAATAAAGGATGTTGAGAAAAGTAACACTGGTGTTTAATTGCTTTAGACAAATAATAGTGCCCTGCACTGCAATTTAGCCACAGGCACATTCACTGGTTAAAGTAGCCTTGCAGCTCCAGAATATATATTTAGGAAGATACTATGTAAAATATGTTTTAAAAACAGCTTTCATACATCTGCTAATCGGTTGCGGTTTCTAAAATTTGAACAGGGGCCAGTCAGTCACCCAGCAAGTTGGAGAGTAGAAGGTTTCCCCCACCTAATCATCAGTACTGTGGTCCATGAAGAAACACAAGGGAAGTACTTGGCAACTACACAGCCAAGGTGCATGCGTCTTCATTTAATTATGAAAAAGCTACCAATTGTTTTATGTATCACTAATGCATTTGACAGGAGCAAAATATATATATGTATAGGGACAGGCTTGTCTACTAAACAGTCCCCTCTGGTGTAAAATATTTCATAAGAGAAGCCATAATAATGAAATATAAAATGTACTATATATATACAGTATATAAGGGGTAAGCTAATTAAGTATTTGACTTAATTAGTATTCCCCATAAACAGTTAATCACTGCAGAAAAGCTCCCAGAGACAAAACAAGTTGTTTCGCTTGTCAGCATCTGGGAGTTGGAGGTGTTGAAACATGACTGCCTGTATCTGGTTCTGTGTTTTTCAATGTAGAGGAAAGTCAGAAGCTTCTGTCTCTGTTATGTGCCAACAGCTCCTCTCGCAGTGCACTACAGCAATTGTTCCCTCAAGTACCATTGCTGCTCATAAAAGAATCCCCTCCTACAGCTAAAGATCGTGAGTTTCTCCCAACATGCACCTTTTCCATGTAGCAAGTGAGACTCCCTGTGGATAATGTGGAGCATTAATGTCTTACGCATATTTTTAATTGTAGACATCTGCAGGCTAAATTATACAGTGAGTTGGATGACGCCAAGCACAACACTAGCTATCTAGTACAATCATGTTAAGGAAGGTGCAGTCCAGCAGGTACATTGGCTAAGCAGCTCGGTAAAGTGCAAGCTGTCTGGCGCACAGTCCTCTATTCAGCCTGTAGTAATTTATCTGTGTTTATGATATTTCTAATCAGGGATGCACCAAATCTCCAGGATTTTCTTTCATGATTCAGGCTTTTTCAGCAGGATTCAGCCGAATTCAAGTGTTTGGCCAAATTAAATCTGAATGCTTAAAATCATGTGACTTTTCATCACACGAACAAGGAAACTGGTATTTTTTCCCTTGTGCGTTCTTTTAACACTTCATCCATCTAATTTGCCTATGAATATTAGGGTTCGGATTCAGTCTTTTACCCAATTATTGGTGCTTTCTAAATGCACAGTGCTACTGAAGAGATTGCGACTCGTTATTCTGAACATGTAATCTGAAAGGATCATGTCAGCTATTTGTTTTAACGAACTGGCACCATTTTATATATCTATGACTGTTATATATTGATTTGCCACTGGCAAATTTATGCAGCACTGTACAAAGATTTTTTTTTGTTTTCGTCATTTTTATTGGGTTTTCCAAAGCATAAAAGATTACAGAGATTTTTCTTCATTCATTTCATTCCCTGCCCCAGTGGAACTTACAGTCTAATGTCCCTATCACTTTCACACACACACTAGTGTCAGTTTTTATCAGCAGCCAATAAACCTCCTGTATGTTTTTAGAATATTAGTGGAAACATCATTATAACATGATGTTATATGTACATATATATATATATATATATATATATATATATATATAGATATATAGATATATATATATATATATATATATATATATATATATATGACGTTATATGCATATATGTAATGTGTGGCTCTCATTTGTATTTTATTTTACATAATCCTTGTGTTACTGTGCTCAGAAAAATACTAACAGTCACAGAGGAGTATGATAATACAGATATGGGACTTGCTATACAGAACGCACGGGGCCTGGGGTTTTCTGGATAACAGATCTTCCCTTAATTTGGATCTATATATTTTAAATCTACTAAAAAATCATGTAAACATTAAATAAACTGAATAGGCTGGTTTTGCTTCCAATAAGGATTAATTATATCTTAGTTTGGTATAAGGTACTGTTTTATTATTACAGAGAAAAAGGAAATATGATAAAAATGGCTTCCATGGGAGACAGTCTTTCGTAACTTGGAGATTTCCAGATGACAGATCCCATACTTGTAGTTTAAAGCCATTGTGAGCGCACTGGTCATCCACTTTTTTATCAAACTACAAGTTCGTTTCCATTAGACTTATATGACAATGGAGGGTCATTTAAAGGGCACATAAAGGCAAAACAATAAAATCACATTTTTACTTCCTTTAATGAAAAAGAAACCTATCTCCAATATACTTTAATTAAAAAATGTTTACCGTTTTTATAAGAAACCTGACTGTATGCAGCAAAATTCTCACTTCATTTACTGCTGTGGATAGGAATTGCCAGACGGTCCCTAACTGCTGAGCAGAGAAACAATCATACTTATGAACAGCAGGGGGAGCCCCCGCCTTACTTCCCAGCCATGCAGAACTCAAGCAGCTTTGTTTATGACGATCCCTAAGCAGCCCAGACCACACTGAGCATGTGCACAGTCTTAGTCTTGCAAAGATTTTTAACAAAGTTACAAGATGGTGACCCCCTGTAGCCAACTTTGAAAGCATAAATTATTTGTTTGATTAGGCTTTTGGTGCAGTAAGTTCATGTTTATATTTAGTATACACAATACAGCATTTCTAGCCTTATTCTATTTTAGACTTTACATGCCCTTTAAAAAGACCCAGGAAGAAGTGCCAGAGTTGTTTTTTATCCTGAGTCTACTACAAAGACCATGAGAGACAATTAAGCAGCAAGAGCACGATGGTTCCAGAGCATCCCTAGGACAGGTGTTAAGGCGTTGCAGCCTGCATCCTTCCTAACTTGAGTGTCTGAATTCAGGGAGATACCTCCCAACAGCCATCCTATATACTGGCAGCACTGTATTCACAAGTGTATTCATGAGTCTCTGTGCTCTATAAAAGTATATTCTTCACTTGCACATTCTAAAACAGATCACTTTACTTGCAGGCTCTTAAAGGAGAAGCAAATACTGTAATCACTTGCCTGATACCCCAGGCCATTTCTTCTATTAACAGAAAACTGTTCTGGCCCTGGATACTTCTGAGTGAGCAGCATGGAACAATCCTCATCTTCAGCTTCGTTGTTCTCCAGTATCCCTGGGCAGGGGCATGCACCAGAGTTTGAAAAGTCCGATTTTTTCTTTAGGTTTGTCTTCTCACTCTATTGTGCATGAGCACCTGATGCAAAGAAGGAAACTGATTGGTCTGTGTGCTCGATCAGAACTAACCCAGACCTGTGCAGTTTTCTTTTAACAGGAGTATAATCATTGGGGTGCCTAACAGGCACCCCCTGGTAATTTAAACTATCCTTCTATCCTACAGACTTTAGATGGACAACATTGAGGCACCCAGTTTTTGAATTATGTAGGTGCTGATATTTGCAAACTTGTGTATTTTAAATATGTAAGGTAGTTTGATAATCTATACATACAACTGGCACAAAAATGTTTTCCATGTACAGGATATCCAGCCAATTCATATGTAATAATGTACAGTATTTTTTTTTTTGCATGTTGTATTGTTCTTAGCTCCTGTATATGGACAACATATACTTTATAAACTTTATGTTCTTCTGGCAATCTCAGATGGAAAGCCTTTAACACTTGATCAGATATGGAAAAGGGTCCATTACTGCTTCAGGCTGAGACTTCTACGAGGACAATGGGAGACAATTTCACAGCAAGTAAGTAAAACCTAATTCTTATACTCATAACCTGCATACAAACCATCATTAGGATACAGAGCAGTCCTGCATGTTTCTTATAGATTCTAGACAGAGGTTTATTATAGCAGGGAAGTAGTAATGGTATTCCTAGTTTATACACAGGTATGGATATCTGGAAACATGTTGTCAAGAATGGCATGAATTACAGGAAGGCCATCTAACAGAGTCAATTTAAGCAAATAATTCTAATTTTTAAAAATGATTTCCTTTTTTTAGGTAATAATAATACAGTAAATTGTACTTAATGGTAACTAAGCTGCCTGAATCATTATTTGTGGCTTAACAATCCAAAATTACCAAAAACTATTAGTGAAATTTTCTGTGCTACAGGTGGACACCCCTGGTGTCCATTTTTTTAAAAAAATAACCATTGTTTCCACCAACTGAAGTACAAGCTATATTAGCCCACACCTCCAGTGGGGGAAACAATTTGGAGGTGACTGGTGCCCTTTAGGCTTGGGCCAGACAAGGCAGAAATCAGCCTAAGTAAATCCACATGCTCATTTCAGTCCCTCACTGCGAGTAGGATCCTCTTCTTCTTTTGCATCCGGAACACTTGTGTTGGCTCCAGACCGAACATACTTGGTGGTTTTTGGTGCAAAATGCAAAGTGTGTGTTGCCCCGGAGCCGACACAAGGGTTCCAGATGAAAGACGAAGAGGATCCTGCTCATCGTGATTTAAGCCCTGTCTGGCCTAGTGACAAAGAAGAAACTCAAGAAGCAATGCTTTTGCATGGGGTGTACACACGGTACCTCCAAACTTTTATTGTGCGGAAAAAAAACAAATGTTTCAGGAGCCTCTTGCTCCCTTCCTCAGTGGTATAGTGCGCCAGTGTAATACCAAAAAACCGTTAGATGTCTCCACCCCCCTCACATGTCCATATTGTCCAATTGACGTGCAAGGAATCTAAGTGTGATTTTCATCAGCGGAAATGGTATGCGGTCGTCTGTTTGTCGGTAGTGACGTAACGCCAACCAGGATCTAGGTGCCTTCATCCCCAGCAAGAGACGCCATCTTGCCAACCAATCAATATTCCACTACGAAACTGCTACTCTTCAACATAACGAACAAGTGATTCATTTAAATATTGTGTCAGCTGTGAATTCATCAAAAAAAAAAATAAAAACAATCACAAAAGTATAGTGATGTATATCCATTATGTTCTATAACAAACAAGGGAAAGTTGTGCTCACCACTATTTTTTAAAACCATTAGGCGGGGGTGCAATGAGGGTGTGACCACAAAATTCATATAGTCAAATACAAGAGTCCTCTGCACTCAACCCATTATCAATATATTTAAGACAGAGACATTTTGTGCATACTGCTACTACTGTTTAAACAAAACAGGGATTGTTTGTCCATATATTGCAATATATTTAAGCTGGCCAACTACGTCAAAGTCATCCCATATCTGGCCAGTCCTATGCTCAATTTTATCTGATTCATTAAGAATTCTATTGCTTAATTATACATTTTACAAAGGGACTAAGTTTTACCTGCAACTTACTTGCTGCTTTCAAAGTAAAACTCCCAACCTTGGCTGCCCTTTTATTAGACACCAGTGGGATCACCTGACTATAGCTGGGAAGGGTGGGAGCTACAACATGGAGCTGGTCACTGCTCCTGTATAAACTATAACAAACAAGGGAAAGTTGTTGTGTGGTGAGCACAACTTTCCGTTGTTTGTTATAGTTATACAGGAGCAGTGACCAGCTCCATGTTGTAGCTCCCACCCTTCCCAACTATAGTCAGGTGATTCCACTGGTGTCTAATATGAAAGCAGCTAGTAAGTTGCAGGTAAAACTTAGTCCCTTTGTAAAACGTATAATTAAGCAATTGAATTCTTAATGAATCAGATGAAAATTAAGCATAGGACTGGCCAGATATGGGATGACTGTGACGTACTTGGCCAGCTTAAATATATTGCAATATATGGACAAACAATCCCTGTGTTGTTTAAAGGGTAAGGCATTTTTTTAGTAGCAGTATGCACAAAATGTCTCTGTCTTAAATATATTGATAATGGGTTGAGTGCAGAGGACCTCTTGTAGTTGACTATATTCATTATGTTCTTGCCAATAAAGATATTTATATGATATTATAGTGACACTCTGTTGATAATTAACCCCTGCATATATTGGGATATCACGTTGGGTCATGTGATCGTAGGAAAGCAGTGCTGCAAGTTGGAAAGTTTACAACGTATCGTGAGTGTATTTGAAATTTACCATGTTGCAACTGTCTGGCCCTAGGCTTACGGCATGTTGATCCAAATTACAGTAATATCTCTTATCAGGAAACCCCAGGTCCCAAGCATTTTGGATAATACTGTACATCTAATGAGCAAATCTGACAGCATATATGGCCACCTTTAGTCTAATGTTTCTGTAAAGTTCTGTTTTTAAGGCTTAAAGTCTTACTTTGCATTCACTCTCTATTTACATTTTGTTTTATTTAGATGATTAAACAGGATTTGTCATATTTGTATGAAAGGGTGCAAATCAGGAGCAGACTAAAAATATTTAACCATAACTCTGCTGCTTCCTCAACTCAACAAGGAGTCACATTAGAGTTGTGCCTGTTCCCCCCGTTTTAGCACTAAATGCAGAGCTGCACAGTGGGCTTGGCGGCTGTAATGTAATTTTGTAATTCTATCTGAGGCTCTACGTTGCTGATGGCTGCCAAGACTATATCTACCAGTCAAATGGCAGGTTAACACAACCCTAGACTTGTTACATCATTCATCATTTTTTTTCTTGAGTACCAAAGAGTTTATTGAATGTTTATTCTAATTGTACACAAATATTTGTACAGCTGGGCAATTATGCATGGTATTGCCCTTCTTCAATCCACTTTTGCTTTCAGGGCTGCCTAAGTTCTCAATGAAACCCTCTAGGAATGGAGCATTGAAATCCCTCTATGAAAGATTTCACCGGTGCTTGTCCTGATAACACTTGAAATGAACAATGGGTCCTTGTGAGTGAATTTCTTTTTCAGCGACAGCCTCTTCTCTCCCATTCATCCGGTGACACTCTAACATCCAACATCTTCCTTATCTGCATCTGTTTTAAATTGCACAAAATCAATTACAAGACACAGCTGTTTAACAAAAACTTTCCGCGAGTCTCTGTGGGTATTTCCTTGTGAACTCATAATAACATCAATTTTCTGCACCTGGAGAGACGTGTGCGAACTGTGCAGAGATCTGAATTGACAAGAAAATGAAATTGTTTTCATTGCTGCATTAGTATGGCTGTCAGTGTAAAGCACTGCTCTTAATTTATAGATTACACGGTCAGTGTTTAATATACTGCTACAGAACAAACAAGCTCCGCGGCTAACCTGGGAATTGTATACCAACATGTTCTCTTTAACCTGTGGGTTGTCTATTCCATCATATTGTGCAGGTTAATAAGGCTGAAATTCTAACACAAACAAAACATTCTGGTTATACTAATTTCAGTTATGGTGTTTGGAACACGTTCTGCATAAACATATGCCACAAAGTTTCTCTTTCATTCACTTCAAATAGAGACAGAGCATCTTTTGCAAACTGCAGTAGGCAATAGAAAATATTGGGTTACCTGCACCAGATACTTTATTTTAAAGGTGAACCAAATCCTTGTCAAAATCCTTGGCCCCCTCCAGAGGCCTCCTTCTTAAACCACACCACTGGGGACCACCAGTACTGCTCATCTGCAGTTTATTCATTTCAAAATGGTATTGACAGATTTATCAGCTAGAGGATGTTAATGGTAAAACAACACCTGATTATCTGACTGTAACATACTCCTATTTTATCTTCTTAGTATGCTAGTTAACTCATGCAACGTATAATGCATATAAGAAAATTTTACTTAATTTAACTTAAACTGGAAATGGAATGCTATTTATTCAAGTACTCATCACGTTTCTGAGCACTGTTGCAGTTTATAAGTTTCTTTTCATTCTCATGATATTAGCGCTTTACTCTGCACATATCATGAATTTGCAACCGGGCGCCGCTGCTGATGTATTCATAGTAATTACACCAACAAGTCATCAACTGCAAGGCAGGACCAGGATGTCAAGATATGAAAATATGTGCATGTTAGTGAAGTAACAAAATGGCATTCTAGTATTTGGGCACTTTGTATCATATCTATAATTCTCCTGGAGTATAATCTCCATGTAAGATGAACTACATTATCTAGAAATCAACTGCAAGGTTTGAGAAATGATTAGTTTCAAGGTAAAAAAGCTATGTAAGCTATTCAATGCAAAAATAAATTGCATATTCAACAGTGTTATGGTGTATGTAGCTTCTGTTTCTTCGCATCACGCATCCTCAGGTTTTTAGATCATGAGATTTTATGAAGAACTTGTTATGTTGTTGGGGAAGTCTGCTAACTAAATATATGATACATAAAATCTCGTACAGCATGTAGCACTATTTTATATGTTAAACAGTTTTCTTTTTTTTCTTTCTTACTTTTTTTCAGCTAGATTTGAAAGCTATTTACAGCTTAAAGGGACGCTGATTTTAACAGGAACATATTAATTTGTATGGAGGTAGAACACGTTAGCTGAGATAGATCATTCCTGTTGGTGTCTATGTTTGCCTATATTGTAAATAATAAAAGTTCTCCAGAGGGGAGATTATATATATATATATATATATATATATATATATATATATATATATATATATATATATATATATGTTGGTGTAGTCAGCAGGATGGAAGGCTCCAGAGCAGAATTGGAGCATATGTGGTAGCACTCCAGCCAGTGGGTGTATACCATCAATTTGGTGGAGTAAATTTAATAGTAGCTGACTAAGCAGAAAGGCTGGGCACAATGCTCGCCCTGTGTGCCCTGGAGGGCTACTAAGATAGATTTACTGGGCCCTGCTGGATGAAATAGTAACCTCTCTGGCAAAGATCTGTGGAGCATTCTTTATGTACAGAGGGACGGTAAATCTGCCCCAGTCTGTAGAAGAAACTGATAGTTGGTGAAGAGTTGTGCTGACCATGCCTGATAGCTTGCTACATGACCAGTTTGTGGCAGCACCAGGCTGAGGACAGTCAGAGGCAGAACTACCAGGGGAGCATGGGGTGCAATTGGACCAGGGAGCGCACCCCCTCAGGGTCCCCTGGCAGCTCGCTCACCAATTGAAGCTGTGATGAAAATCGTGTACGGAGGGGGGGGGGGGTGGGGCCTGCTAGTTACCTTACTGGGGACGGT
This sequence comes from Xenopus petersii, assembly GCA_038501925.1. NCBI lineage: Eukaryota > Metazoa > Chordata > Amphibia > Anura > Pipidae > Xenopus > Xenopus petersii. The sequence goes on along the minus strand of CM076673.1, from coordinate 175,297,657 downwards.
ACTGTACGATAATGTTCAGACAGATGAGGGAGTACATCAAGAGAAGTCTAGAAAGAGAGTTGGCCTTATCTCAAACTAGTAGATAAAAGTAGCAGCCATTGAACATCTCATGGGTCTGGAGGGGACCACCATAACGCAAAATGCATAATGGCCACCATGCAAAAGGAATTTAAATTTAAATTTTTTTTTACATTTTTTTTAAAAAAAAAACATTGGTGGTAGGGCCCCTCTTACAATTTAAAAAAATTGGGGCCCCAAAATTTTTTCATTAAAAAAACATGTGTTCAGTAGAATTGAACTCAAGGTTTCAGGACTTCAACTTCACCTCCTTTCGTGACTTTGGGTCTTTTCGCCACTTCAGGACTTCAATTTTGACTGTTTTCGTGACTTCGGTGTTTTCGCCACTTCAGGACTTCAATTTCGGCTGTTTTCGTGACTTTGGGCCTTTTTGCCGATTCGGGACTTCGGCTGTTTTCCTGGCTTTGGGTCCTTCAGCTGTTCGGCTGTTCGGCACTTCCGCATTCGGAACTTGCGAAATGGCCCCACTGCTCGGGTGCTCGTAAGTGGGGCCCGACTCTTTCAAAACTGCAGCACTGCTGGGCCCCCCTTCATGCCCATGCCAGTGACACTTGTCCCCCCTGTCCCCCCTGATGGCGGCTCTGCTCTGGATAATGAGTTTCCTTTAAGGGATCCCATACCTGTATATGATATGGCCGAAACTGAAGAACTCTAGGGAATATGGTTGCCACCTGGCCGGTATTTTACCAGCCTGGCCGGTAAAAATGATGGTTAATTCCAATGTTATTAATAGGTAAAAAAGATAAATGTACAGGAAGGCCGGTATTTTTTCCTGGAAAAGATGGCAACCCTACCAGGGAATATAGTGCTCTGTAGCTGAACACGTACATATGCAAGTAGGAATAGTACACTGTTGAGTAATGTCCAACTTTAGGCCTGAAGTCTGGCTGTGACCCTCTGACTGACTGTGATTTGTATTCCTTCATTCTACTGAAGTGCTCTACAGTCTTCTTATGGCATCATAATATAAACTCCCCCCTTTGCAGGCAGAATGGCAAATACTCTGTCTATTACATATACAGGTATGGGACCTGTTATCCAGAATGCTTAAGATCTGGGCTTTTCTGGATAACGGATCTTTTCATAGTTTGGATCTTCATACCTTATGTCTACTATTAAATCATGTAAACTTAAAACAAACCCAACAGGCTTGCAATAAGGATTAATTATACCCTAGTTTGGATCAAGTACAATGTACTATTTTGTTACTACAGAGAAAAATAAAATTGTTGTTTGAATATTTCGATAAAATGGAGTCTAAGGGAGACTGCATTTCCATGATTCATAACTTTCTGAATAATGGGATTCCGGATAATGGATCCCATACCTGTATATGATTGCACTGCACTGACAACAACTTTTTTTGTGTTTGGGTAGTGGTCATGTAAAAAACAACAACCATTTGTTGTATAAATAGACATTTACTACAATTTAGGGACTTATTTATCCATCCTCTGTTTTCCAAACTGTCCAGAAAGTTTTATAAATGGCCAAACAGATTGAACTACTGGGAATCCTTCTGCTTCAATCCATAATCCATCTGCCTCTTTTTGGAAGGCATGTGACTTAATATCTAAAGCTTCTCTCCATATTACAGTTACTACCAAAGAGCTATGCCGGTATCTGGTGGTGCTTATTCAACAAAACAAACCTGTATTTCTGCTAACACACATGAAGCCGGGCGTGTAATTACAATTGTGCGCAGACCAGATTTGCATTAATAAAAGGAAGGAATGTAATGTAATAAAAGAAACCAAATATACAACCCTTTGCATTTCTGCCAGTAAGCAGGTAGCACTGTATTCCAAGCCAACACCAGCTCTTTGCACTTCATTTTAAGAACCAAAAAAGTACCAAAAAACTGGGTGCTTTGTTCCCATGTTTTGCTCATTTATAAATGAGGCCTATAGCGTATACAATAATTCAGACTGTATAATTCAGCAGTATGAGCTTCCTATTGCTGGAGCACTGCAGATATATTTGGCTGAAATATAAGTCTCTTACAGTCCAAACCATACGGAAAAACCTGGAAGCAGTTAGGGCAAACATGGTTTCCTATTGGCTCCCCCGGCACTTATAATTTGCTGGACTGTGGTTGTGTCCAAGACAAGCAAATGGCTAAACCTTGTTTGCATTTATAAGTTTTCATGGCAAATTTCCACCTTGACATAATATTACAGTAGAGAGGGAAGTCTGGTGGTTAACATTTACGGATACATCCTCTGCCGTGAATGTGTGGTGTACGCTGTTTTCTTTTGTGGTACGTTTACAGTAAAGAATATGTCATTGTTGTGCTACAATTCATCCATTAGTGCGGACACCTACAAACGACTTAATCGCTTTAAAGGTAAATTGTACAACTTTATTTGTTATGCTAAATATAATAATAATAATAATAACAACACGGGGGGGGTAAACCTTAAGCCTGAATAAATGTCACAGTGCTTAACAGTGTAGTGTCAGGTAGAACTTGGAACAGGTACAGTAGATTTAGTCCAGAAATGCAGGGGCCTCTGTTACATCATATGCAATTTATTCTTCTTGTATTTTACTACTGCTTGTATTACTGACTATATTATTCGGATAAAGGGTGAAAAGTTTGCAAACCATAGCATCCAACCGCCAAGCAGTGTTTATTGTTAGCTGTTTAAAATCAAGCATCTGATTGGTTGGTATGGGTCACTAGACCTTGCATTCTCCTCGGTGATAATTAAGGGCCTCCATACACCCTTACATAAAGCTGTGATTATGCTCTAGTTCTGCCTACTATATGCAGAGATTATAGGTCTCGTAAATTATTCTGGGGCAGGTTTCAAAGAACATGGTGCAAAGTGTGTTTTGAAATGAGCATTTTATGCAATTTAAATACTTTTCTAGATACCAACCTGGCTTGAGGGTCACACTCCCTGGCCAGCAAATCTTGCATGTCTTTGATGTGATTTACTTTAACCAGTCAGATTAATAACATGCAAATCTGCAGAAGCAGTTGATACCTTAACTTTTTTTTGTAAGACTTACTTCACTCATTACTAGGCAGACAAACAGGCAGTGTTGGGGGGCAACATAGTCGCCAGTCCAGGAGGGTGCCCAGACATTAGAAAAGTATTTACATTTCATACCCAATAGTTACTTGGGGTGCTGGCTGCTCCATCAAGTCCCTGCAGAACGAATAAACCTGTAACTCTTTTATTCTGGGATGGGCCCTTGTGGAGTTAGTCTAGTAAGGGTGTTGTAAGGGTGTATCTTAAAGCAAATTATAACTATTTACTGGAATGTGGCACATTTTTACTGGATTGTAGCACAATCTCTTGAAAGATACTCACATCCACAGTACAGTTATTCGGTATTTACTCGAAAACACAATTTTTAAGCAGTGCTTACACAAATCAGGGGTCGGTAACAGTCTGTGGATTTAGTCTCACTTGAAAATGTCCAGTCCCCTGAACAAGAGGAACCTCAGCAGGAATATCTCTACCCCTAGGTCTGTACACTTGAGTCTCTACTCTGCCAGGTGACACCCAATCTTTCCACTTTCTTCATTGGAGCATCAGACAGCCCAAATGCTGACTCTTACTCGTAGAGCAAGCTGTAACAAAACTATCTTCACCCACTGGACCTAACTTTACCCAGGCTCTAAGTTCCTCCCACCTCCTCCAGGATTCAAAGGTGGGATCCAAAGAGGCCAGGCTCAGGGCGATTTCCCTTTTTAAAGAGTAAAAATGCAGTTTTTACTGGGGCAGACTTTGCCCAGTCCAGCAGTCCAAATCAATGAATCAGCAGTTAGCTTATATCAGTCTAGTATGTAAGACTCATAAAAGAAAATTATAATTGGTTGCTATGGGCTACAGGACTGGGGCCAAAACTCATACAAGTTAATTCAGGACAGAATTGTACTAGGCAGTAGGAGATTAACGGAAGACATGGAGGGGACATTACTGGCCTTTAAAAGTGCTGGATAATTGTCTAGAAACCCACACAGTCATCGGTACACACATCAATGCTACACTATACAAGCAACAGGTACCATAAAGCAACAGCAAAACACCACCTGCCCAATATATGTTGTGCCAAGTCTCTCATTTAATGTTAGTACATAGTTTAAGCCGTTTGCTTCAGCGTGCCAAATGTGGAGAAGCTAATTAAAGTACAGCAAGTTATTTTATTCTCCCCAAATTGCAAGAGACTGGATAATTGATGTAGAGGATATGGAGGAAATGCAGTTATTATTTCTCATTGGATGTGTAGATTGGCTTGTGCCACTTGGGAGACAAATACTCTTGGTTTGTACTTAAATCACTTTTAGTGTTAAAGGTGACATTTAGAGCAAGCCGTTCCCCAGAATGAGATGCAGGGCTTTGAACAGCAGATGGTAGCATTATCCAATTTTTGCTTTTATCGTTCAAAGCAGAACATGTCAAATAATTGCCCACCTCACTCAATGTATTTCTAAAGTCTCTAAAATATGACCGCATATATAGCCCAGGCTTGTGAAATTGGGGGAACCACAAAGGCTTTTGGGTAATATTGGGGAAAATGACAGCATTACTTGCTGTCGCCTGTAGGCTTGGGTCATTGGCACATATGTGACGTTGTGCCATGCAACAAATTGTTTTCTGCTATGCCAGATCAGAAGGTATTTGTCCTGCATCCCTATCATCACAGGGCACTGCAGGAAGGTGGGGCCCCTTGGGGTTAAATGTTGATTGAAACACAACCTCCTGCATCTCATTCTAGAAAGAGTCGTGAATGATGTACTGTTGTGAATGTGACCTTTTACCTTAAAGCGATACTGACACGTTCCTATATAAATCATAGGAACGTCTCCATATCTAGAAATTGATGCACGCCGAATATATTCAACTAAAATCAACCCCAGCCCTGCAAAACCTTTGTTAACCTGACCCTCTGACACAGCTTCAGTGACGCTGGGGGCGGAGTGATCCTTCCATAGGCTGAAGTCCTGTTTTCATTCGCAATCAGCCTATGGAAGAATAACGCAACCCCCAGCCAAGCGTCACTGAAACAACACAGAAGATCATTTAGCAGTGTCGCGGGGCTGGGAGCTGCTTTGGGGGGCTTTAGGTTGAAAGTATTCGGCATGCAGCAGCTACTAGATATGGACACATTCCTATGATTTATATAGGAACGTGTATCGCTTTAATGATTTGCATGAAGGGATTTATTGAGTTAACAGATATTTTACTAAATATCCAGGGATGCCCAAACTCTGGTCTTCTAGCTGTTGAACCACAGCTCTCAGTTTCTCACCAAGAGTGGTTGAACTACAACTCCCAGCGCCACACTGGTATTTTCCTATCAATGTAAAGCTGGAAGCTATAATACAACAACAGAGGAAGGGTTCTAAGTTGGACAATCTACAGCGCTGCAAAATATGTTAGCGGTATATAAATACATGTTAATAATAATAATCCTGAATGGCATATATTTTTACCTTAGATTGGTGACCCTACCTCTCTATGGAGCCCCACATACCTAACTCCCACTGCTAAACATGTTGCTTGTCTAGAAATGTAATAGTTTCCCTTTGTCTGAACAATTTCCATTGTTCAAGTCCATCTACTCCTGCATTTCTGTTTGCTTTCCTACTTCATTGTCCATTAACTAAACTAGTAGTTGATCTAATAGTGGGACATTAATACCTGTACTGTAGCACCTGTGTACACCTGTAACCGACTTCTTTAAAATATTATTATTATTATTAACATGTATTTATATAGCGCCAACATATTGCGCAGCACTGTAAAGTAAATGTGATTATACAACTACATCACACAAATTACATATATAGAATATATGGAGTAACAGACATCACAATCAATACAGGTACAAAAAGGTGAGGAAGGCCCTATGCATATGCATACAGTCTAAAGGGGAGGGAGTAATACACAAGGTGTGGGAGTGGGCAAGATCGAAGTAAGTGGGTGAGAAATGTGGTATTGTATGTGGTGTTGCGTTTGGTAGTTAAGCGGAGTGAGGGTAGGCTTCTCGAAAGAAGTGCGTTTTCAGAGATTTTTTGAAAGTAGAAAGGGTGGGAGAAAGTCGGACAGACCGTGGGAGAGCGTTCCAGAGGAGGGGTGCAGCCCTTGCAAAGTCTTGAATGCGAGCATGTGAGGAGGTTATGAGAGAAGAGTTGAGTAGGAGGTCAGTAGAGGAGCGTAGTAAGCGAGTGGGTGAGTATATAGAGATGAGTTCAGAGATGTAGGGTGGAGCAGAGTTGTGAAGTGCTTTGAAAGTCAGTGTCATTAATTTGAATTTGATTCTGAAAGGTAACGGAAGCCAGTGCAGGGATTGACAGAATGGCGAGGCAGAGGAGGAGCGGTTGCTGAGGTGTATGAGCCTCGCAGCAGTGTTCATTATGGACTGGAGAGGTGACAGTCTCTGGAGGGGGAGGCCAATTAAAAGCGAGTTACAGTAGTCTAGACGCGATATGATGAGAGAGTGAATAAGAATTTTGGCAGCGTCTTGGGTGATAAATGATCGTATTTTGGATATGTTCTTTAGGTGGAAGTGACATGATTTAATAAGTGACTGGATATGAGGAGTGAATGACAGGGCAGAATCTAGGATAACCCCAAGGCACCGGGCCTGGGGAGAGGGGGTGATAGTGGAATTGTTAACTATGATGGATACTTCGGGGATGCTACTGGTGGTAGTTGGAGGAAAGAGAACCATTTCAGTTTTAGAGAGGTTTAATTTAAGGTAGCGTTGCGACATCCAGGTAGAGATAGCGGACAGGCAGGAGGAGACGCGAGTTAGGAGTTCTGGGTTGAGATCAGGAGATGAGAGATAGATCTGAGTATCGTCAGCATAGAGGTGGTAGTGGAAACCGTACGAATTTATTAATTTGCCAAGGGAGGAAGTGTAGAGGGAGAATAGTAATGGTCCTAGGACGGAGCCTTGAGGAACTCCAACAGAAAGAGGTAGGGGAGAAGATGATGCTCCATTGTAGGAGACACTGAAGGAACGATTGGTGATGTAAGAAGAGAACCAGGACAGGGCTGTGTCACGAAGGCCAAGCGACTGGAGGGACTGGAGGAGGAGAGGGTGATCTACAGTGTCAAATGCGGCTGAGAGATCAAGCAGTATTAGTAGTGAGAAATGATTGTTGGCTTTTGCGGTTAAAAGGTCATTAGTTAGTCGAGTCAGGGCAGTTTCCGTGGAGTGTTGTGGCTTAAAACCAGATTGTAGGGGGTCTAGCAGGTTATTGTCAGAGAGGAATGAGGTAAGTCGGTTGTAGACTAGGCGCTCAAGTAGTTTAGAGATGAAAGGTAGCAGAGAGATAGGTCGGAGGTTGTCAAGATTGGAGGGATCAAGAGAGGGTTTTTTCAGAATGGGGGTGACAAGAGCATGTTTTAGTTGAGAAGGAAACAGTCCAGTTGAGAGCGAAAGATTAAATAGGTGAGTTAAGGCTTTGATTAGACCAGGATTGGTATTGCGGAGAAGTTTTGAGGGAATTGGATCAAGGTGGCAGGTGGTAAGGTGAGAAGAGGCCAGAAGCTTTGAGACTTCCTCATCAGTGACAGGGGTGAAGGAGCACAGGAGAGACTGGGGAGTGTGAAGGGAGGGTGGTGGAAGTCTAGGGGGGTTGAGTAGTGTAATGTCCCTTCTAATAGTGTCAATTTTGTTTTTGAAGTGCTCAGCAATATCTTGAGCAGAGACAGATGTGCATGGGGGGGGTGGAGAAGGGGAAAGGAGAGTGTTAAAGGTGGAGAAAAGTTGTGCTGGTTTTTTAGAAAGGGAGTTAATGAGTGAAGTAAAGTATGTTTGTTTGGCTTGGAAGAGGCTGGTGTTAAAGGAGCGCAGGGCAGATTTGTAGCTCCAAAAGTCTGATTCTGAACGGGATTTGCGCCAGCGACTGGACTTCTGGGGCGGAGCCAAGCAGGCAAGCCGCGTTTTACAAGAGCTCTTCACGATCCCTAACTACTCTACAACATCTAACTCGCAGTTTTGAAAATTCTTCACTGTGACTTGGGGACAACATCAAAGAGGATAAGCTGGCAGACAATAGACTGAAATTTCTTTTTTTTTTCAGAATTTGCTCTCTGCCTCAGAGCCCGGAGTCCAGAGCAACGTGCTCCATCTCACCTACGCCATCCCGCATACTATACAGGGGACTGCAGCTATCCTTACTATTTGCGAGTGTAATTGGCGTCCTCCCGAACCTACTCCAGAAGCAGCCGCATTGCGACTGAGGCCGACGGATTACCCCTCACACACCGCGGGCCCTGATTAGGCCAAGACTGCCGCCAGGACTACATTTTGGCGCCTCTATGCCTATTGCGCACAACGGCCTGGGTCGAATGCGGCGCGGATAGTGAGAGTCGGCGGAGCCCACAGGGGGAGTGTGTACCCCGAGAGGTGACCTGCGCATGTCCAAGGAAGCAAGCCGCACGGTACATGCATGGCCTATGGGGCACAGTGAGTACCACGTTTATCTGGTCCACATGGGGCATGCGCTATCCAAGGACATTACATCCCTATTCTTGAATTTGCCACTCTACTTTGACTGCACAACGCATCCCAAGTAGTGTGCCTGGCGCACTCTTTATCCCCTTGTTTACTGTATGACCATGCTGCCTCTACCGTAGCCGCAGCTTTGAACTGTATTGCTGGTGTGCTGGTTCGGCAGTACAAGAGGGGACACACGGCACCGAGCGCAGCTGTCCCGCATGTTTTCAGGGGCACCCCACGTGGCATATTCACTGCCTGTGGGATCCAGTACGTGACTTGAACCTACTCCTTACACGGGACGCATACTTCTCTGTTATACCCTGTTTATACGCCTTTACTGCCAGCCCTGCAACTTGTACTATATGTTTTTTTTTTTTTTTTTTTGGACCGGGATGTCTGTTACTCCTGCTCTTTCTGGTGTAGGAGGCTTAGTTAACCTTTAGGAGTACTCTGGACCCACCACAGATAACGGCCATTTCAAACTGCTAAAGCCTCCTAGGTGGTGAATAATTTCTCGGAGATAGCCTGACCAAGCAGCAGGGGTGCTGTGGCTGTGCACACCAACCCATCCCCCACGCCTTCTACATCTCCAACGACTTTAACGTTGAGCTGACTCACGACACCGTCTACTAGTACTTCCTCCCCGAACGGCAACCCCCCAGTAACTGTACACGGGATTGGTAAGACATTGTTATTTGTATATGTTTGGGGGTTAAATCTGCCCACTGTGGTGCTTCTGGTTCCAGACATCGAGACAGATGTCAGTTGGATCACCTCCTCGCACCTCCTTCTCATACCCCAACCTGATTTGGAACTGTGGTGCACAACGGGTATAATCTACACTTGACCCCTTTATACTTACTGGCTTGGACATCTAAAGAGGTCTCTCCCCCCCCCTTTTTTTTTCTCTTCGGTTCATATCTTTTAACTAAGATACATTGTTTATCATAAGTAATTATTCTGAATGTTAATTTAAACAGTACTGTAACGTTCTTGCTCATATCTAAGTCTGCCTGGGAGGGAGTAATAGATACATGGAAACTTAGCTCAACTGCTACTGGGCAATAGGAGATCTTAAGCATTAGTGGGGGCATAAAAACTACCTCACCCACTGTATGGAAAGGTACTTGGAAAAAACACTGCAAACTAAAATGGGGCGAAACAGAAACAAATCCCAAAAGTCGGATAGTCCACGAAAATCTCAGGACCCCCCATCCTCTCCCACTTCAGATACTGAAGGGGACCATGCACAACAATCTGCATTTACTAATGCACAAGAAATGTTCCAACTTCTCACCCCGTACTTTGATAACAAATTTGACTCATTACAGCTGACTATCAATAACACCTTGAGTAGGATAGAGTCTAATACACATAGGATTGTTACTGTAGAACAGAGAGTCAGTGATGCAGAGGATCAGCTGAATACAGCTCAAACACATATTAGTTTGCAAACGCAATTAATTCAGGAACTACAAGAGAAGGTGGACGATTTGGAAAATCGTTCACGACGGAACAATTTACGATTTATAGGGGTGCCTGAATCAATACTAGCAGTGGACCTAGCGGACTATATTCTCACCGAATTATGTCCGGCATTGCAACTCCCCCGTAAGTTGGCAGACAATGGCATAGAACGAGCACACAGGTTAGGGGGAGAGAGACCCCCAAACAGAAATGGGTCCCGCCCGGTCATAGCCAAATTTTTGAACTACATGGACAAACAACTAGTGTTGCAATCATATAGAAAATCCAGAGATGTGCAAGTTCGAGGTCACAAAATCTTGATTTTCCAAGATTTCTCAACCACGGTCTCACAAAAGCGGAGGGAATTTACCCCCATCTGTAAACACCATTTCCAGACTAATGTGAGGTTCTCCCTATTGTACCCAGCTAAACTACGAGTTTTCCTGAACGGCCAGCCCCAACTCTTCCTCACCCCACAGGCAGCTAGGGAACAGCTAGGACTACCTCAAAAAATGGGCAGGACGAAAATAGAGTGCCTTGAAGGTTGTTCAATTGCTGATCCATGGCACAATACTTAAATCTCACTACCCCATAAAGTGGGAGTGAGCATTTTTTCCTTAGGGTAAAAGTTCTTTTGAAATTGAGCGTATTTTGAAAATATTTTACGGTTTATTTGTTGTTTATGATGATCTCATTGATACTAAATGTTTTCTGTACTCTTTGGTCTATGTCTCGAGTGATGCTGCTGCCCTCATGCCGGAAGCTAACTGCCCAGGGACTACCCGATGGCTGGGACGGGTGGACCCAAGATGTCTCAGATACTCAGACTCCACGACCACTTAATGATAGAAAATGACTGACTCAGGTAAAGCTAACACAAACATGATACGCACACGGACACAACAACACATCAAGGTAGTTTCCTGGAATGTGGGAGGACTAAATACTCAGATTAAGAGAAAAACAGTCCTGGCACATCTCAAAAAATTGAAACCAGACCTCATATTATTGCAAGAAACTCACTGGAAATTGGGGGACGCTAGTACTCTCAGAGCCCCCTGGATTCGATAATGTGTATCAGCGCCTTATAAATCTAAACAAAGAGGTGTGGCTACCCTAGTATGTACTTCCCTGCCCTATCGGATACGAGACACGGTTACAGATCCAGAAGGTCGCTTTCTAGTAACCCGTATTGACATACTGGGGACGGAATATACCATTGTCAATGTATATGCCCCGAATGGCCCTAACAAACCATTCTATACACAACTCACGCAGAAACTTCTGAGTATCCCGACTCCGAACTTAATAGTAGGGGGAGACTTTAATGCTCTTAGGGATCCCACTATTGACAGAACTGGACCCCAAACCAAACATAACCGTATTACTAACGGTGTCATACTACATATGGAAGACCAGCTGACCCTTATGGACCCTTGGAGACTACTACATACTTCCGAGAGACAGTATAGCTTCTACTCTGGGGTGCATGATATGCACTCCCGAATAGATTACATACTTACACATGAACGTCTCTTCTTTCAGATAGTTGAAGCAGAAATTGAGGAAATTGTACTATCAGATCATGCTCCGATCCATATTAGTCTACAATTAGCACATTCACATGTACAATGCAAACGATGGACCTTCCCCTCCTATTTAGCCCAAACGGACTCCTTCCGTACACTATTGGTTAACCATTGGCATAACGTCATTGACGATAATATTGAGCACTGGGAGGAACCAATTTTGCTATGGAATACCACAAAAGCAGTAATGAGAGGGCACCTTATATCCCATTTGGCTAAACTACATAGAGAGGCGCATACTAATTTTCATCAAATGTTAAGTGAAGTTAAGCGAACACACAAAGATTTTATAGCCACACCAACTGCAGCATCCAAGGACAAATATTTGGAAGCTAAACGACTCCTTGAGACTTATACCACATCTAAAGCCAAAAAGAACTTAGAATATACAGTACTAAATACAAATTTTATAGATGAGGAAACAAAACAGGGAAACTCTTAGCCGCCCTTATCAAATCCAGATCTAAAGCTAAACATATCCTTAAACGTCAACCCTCGAACACTAGACCACCCATCTGTGCTCCTCAGACTATCAAAACAACACTTGAGGAATACTTTAGAAAGGTATACTTAGCAGATGACCCTCAGGATGAATTGGTAAATCACATCTTACATAAGGCCTCTTTATCAGAAATATCACAGACTCAGAACGACATGCTTAATGCACCCATAACACACAAAGAAGTAACTAACATTATAAGAACTCTGGCCAACAACAAATCACCAGGTCCGGATGGGTACACTGCTGAGTATTTTAAAATTCTGAGCCCGTATGCCACTCGATTATTAACGAATGTACAGTATATAACGCCATCTATCAAAAAGGGGACATTACCTCTGAACAAATTGTAGCATATACCACATTACTCCCCAAACCTCATAAGGATCCAACTCAACTAAATTCCAATCTCCTTGTTGACCTAAAGATTTTATCTAAAATTATAGCTCAGCGACTTCAAACGCTATTACCTGATCTTCTCACACATCACCAATTGGGCTTTGTTCGCCACCGACATTCGACGAAGGGGATTCGAACGGCAATAGCGGCAACACTGATATCTGCACAGCACCAACACACGAAGAATGTCCTTTTAAGCCTTGATGCGGAAAAGGCATTCGACAAAATATTATGGCCCTTTTTGTTCAGAATAATACAATGTAGAAACCTAGGTAACAGCTTTGGAACATACATACGCAACTTATATGTCAATGCCCAAACTAAGCTAATAATTAACGGGACAATAACGGATCCCATTACCATCTATAGAGGTACGAGACAGGGCTGCCCACTTTCACCCCTGTTATTTAATCTGATGTTAGACCCTCTTCTAAGAATACTCCAAGACATGGTGACTTTTCAAGGCATCAAGATTGGAGATCACAAAACCAAAATTACGGCCTTTGCAGATGATCTCCTTCTGTATATAGCAAATCCTAAACAAGCTTTGCCGCACATCCTATCCACTATCCAGCAGTACGGGTTGGCCTCAAGCTACTGCATCAACATAACCAAATCAGTGACCATTGACCATCATGCCATTAGGGTCAAAGGGGAAGCCTCGATGGAGTAACAAATATAATCTAACATGGGCCAAAGATGCGATTACCTATCTGGGTATCCAAATTCCGAAACGACCACATGAACTGTACACCCGCAACATCACTCGTAGCATAATGGAAATTACACAAGATCTCAAAAACTGGCAAAACTATCTACTCTCGGCTATGGGTAGAGCCAATTTGATTAAAATGGTGGCATTCCCCAAACTTCTATACAAACTACAAAATCTTCCCCTACTAGTATCTGACAGAGACATCCGAACTCTATATAAATTGTTTAGGGATTTCATATGGAATGGGAAAAAGGCTCGAATTAGTTTAAGAAAACTCCAACAAACTACCTTAAACGGGGGCCTTAACTTCCCCAATCTTAAACAATACAACATGGCAGCCACAATGCGACATTTGAAAGATTGGATCCACAATTCAGAAATATACACAAACATCTCCCAAGAACAACAATTCATTCCGCAGAAGAACCTATTATATATCCTACACATGCATAAAGCGGAGCTTACGACTTCCATTACAGACAATCCACTGTTATACTCCACTTGGCAGACGTGGAAAGAGTTGAGGAAACAGAATAACTTAAATAGCAATCACTCCTTATACCTACCTCTTCTATCCAACCCTGAATTCCAGAGTGGGAGGGCACTAACGATCTATCAGGACTGGGGTAAAGCAGGGGTGACAACAATACGCCAATTGACAAAGAAAGACACTCGTAAGCCATTAACGTTTGTACAACTGCAAACCACATTTCCCTTCAAACAACATAATGTGTTTGCCATTCTACAAGCTCAGACATACAGCAGTAGGACTATACGACTTCTAACAGATGAGGATTGGGACAATGCTTTGGACAGGTTCCTTGTACGTACTAACTCCACGAGGGGTACTATATCACTGAACTATAAGTTTCTGCAAAACTCTATAGACTATGACAGTTTACCTAACGGACCTAGGCAGTGGACAGTGGACATACCAGAATTGACCACAGAAGAGGTAGTTAAGTTGTATATATACTCATGGCGCACCCTGCCGTCTAGCATATATAGGGAAATGTTTTTAAACCTGCTACACCGAACTTATCTGACTCCGGAAGTTCTTTATAGAATGCAGAGAAGGGATAGTAGTAATTGCCCAAAATGTGGACAAACTGGAGCTAACCTTATACATTGTTTATGGTCCTGTCCGTACATCCAACGGTTTTGGACTCAGATACGGGACTATGCCAATAGGCATCTGGTGAATTTTGTCCCATATTAAGCAGCCTGGGGCAATCTGGGGTAAAATTCTGACTACTCATACTAGAATTACATGGGGTGCAAAGAGGCTCTTGTTGATAATATCAGCGGTAGCAAGAAAAACGATACTACAAGTATGGATAACGACCACCCCCCCACCATCAAACTATTCTTGGAAAAGTTAGTCAGAGTTTTTCATATGGACTGGACAGAAGCATCTTTGAATAAAAACACAGTTGTCAAACGTTTTTTTGAAACTTGGGAAACATTTATTGACATACTGTATGTCCGAGAACAGTAAAGATAAGGCTTCATGACTGTTTCCACTCTACAGAGTGCTATATCTTTAGGATTATGAGTGGTGATCCTCCTGTCAATATATGACTGGGAGTGTAGAGCATAATAGATGGGGCTTCCGGCATCGCAGCTTTGGAGACATGATGAGACCTGTGAAGAGATGGAAAGAGTACTTTAAGTGGTCATCATTTTATTTTTATTTTTTTGTTGTTTGTTGGAAAACATAGTGGTTAATATGTTATTCATGTTTATGAGCTTGCATAATACTAAGATTTCCTATCTGTCACTACATTGTGTATTTGATCCTCCATTTCTGCACACTGGGATTCTAAATGGGATCCAGGACACACGGACCCGACCTGAACAGACCGAGACAAGACACGTACAGGTTTTACCTGTTAGTATTATTTGTGAATCTTAATCGCTGTCATTGTTGTACCTTTACTGTGAAGATGTACCTGATTTATGTTCCGGAAAATATGTATGTAGTAATGGACAATTTCTCTTGAAAATATTGCTCGAATAAAAAATGTTATTTTAATTATTGGGAATTAAATGGACACGGCCGTATTTAATAAGACTCAACAGATGTAGAGCTTCTCACCAACTGTGTCTGTGCAGAGAATCTGCTATATTACTGCAGACCCATGTCCCACTTATTCTCTTCAGGAAACCTGGAAACAGAGGTTCCCTTCCATTCCACTCCAGTTAAATCTCAAGAATGCCTACAGAGCATTTTGGGAGGTTAATTCTTGCTTTTTGCTGTTTTGCTTTCCATGGGGTGATTGGGATTCAGGTATTCCTGCTGATCAAAATAACTGGGTGGTGGGGTGGAGTTAATACCTGTGTGGGGAGTATGTTATTGGTTAATAAATACTGACTTACAACAAGAGGTTGCATTCAGTGTCGGACTGGGACACCAGAGGCCCACTTAAAAACCTTTGAGCAGGGGCCCACTAATTAATCTTAGACAAAGTACTATTATTCTTCCTCTCCTACTCTCTTAGTCTCTTTTCTTTACGTACTATAATCTATTATTCCATCTATTTCGCCACTTTGTTCTCATACAAATAGGGAATGACCATAAAATAGGCCAAATGTTTAGCAGCATAAAGGCCCACTGACACCTGGGCCCACCGGGACTTTTCCTGGTATCCCGGTGGGCCCATCCGACACTGGTTGCACTTACTATGTGAAACTGGGAAATAGATTGTTTTCTTTCGCATATATTCCCAGCTACCAGTAAAAAATAACTGACAGCACACAATGGGGCAAATTTAGTAAAGAGCGAATTCTCGCCTTGGAAGGCTCTGCCACACTTCTCTAAACGCTTATTCGCATCGAATACGCTTATTTTTCAAAATGCAAAGTTTTGGCGCATCAAAAAAACACTGGTGTACTTGCCATCAAAAATTCATCAGCGGTGACATTTTCTTAAACAAAATTTTGCAAGAGACACTTTCTTCCTAGCGAAACTTCATTAACTTTATTAACATACTTGCGCTTATGTCAATCTAAATATGGCGGGTACATATAGGTAATATATATGTATGTAATAGTGAGTATTGGTGTAATTGCCGGAAGTGGGCACTTATTACTCGAAAAATGTAAAAAAAAAATTGACGTTCAAAAGTTGAGTTTTTTTTCGGAAGCATACTCTATTCGAATTTGGACTATTTGGTTCGAAATTTCAGACGTTCAAATTTATATAGAGTTTAAAGAAAATCACATTACTCTATAATTCAACCTTTGATAAATAACCCTCTCAAATGTTGATGAAACTTTTTATTACTTATCCCTATATTCAGGCCCTCTCCTATTCATGTTCCAGTCTCTTGTCTAAATCACTCTAGTCGCTAGGTTAAATTGATTCCTAGTAAGCAGGTAGCTGCTGAAATGCCAAAATAGAGAGCAGCGGAACACAAAGCTAAATAATTCAAAAACCAGAAAATAAAACACCAAGACCAATTGACAAACAACTACCCCTTTAATACTTATTTATGGACCCAAATATCTGAGAAAGTAATATAATAATAAAATATCTTGCAGATGTTATTTAAGTGCACATTGTCTGGATTTCTCTCCTTTAACTTATTTTACTTGACTTGTTTATTTTATCGTTTCTTTTTACTGAATATTTTCTGTGTTTCCTATTGCTGTGGGTATTAGTCATATCGAGCGGAGGTGAAGCAGCGTGGGAGCTGTGACTGACAGTATGTTTTTTAAACCTGATTCAGGCAAAGCGAAATTAAGTTGCACTGCTGTTCTGGAATCTTAGGGAATTCACCCTGGAGGCATTTGCCCTGAGCTTTCAACCTCAGAAGTTATCCCCTTGGCTATATTATATCCTTTATTTAAAAATAACATGAAAAATAGCATTTCTGCTTTTCTATTCTAAAGACCCAGTATCCGGGGGTTAGAGTTGTTTCTTAAAAAAGCCTGAAAACCTTACTTGGATTCCTTTAGGGCAGAGACACATGGGCAGATTCGGAGAGATTAGCCGCCCGGCGACAAATCTCCTATACTTCGGGGCGACTAATCTCCCTGAACTGCCGGCTAAGATGAAAGTCACCAGCAGGATGGCTCTCGGAAGCTTCATTTTCCGAAGTCGCCCGAAGTTGCCTCACAAGGAAACTTTGGGCAACTTCGGAAAACGAAGCGCTCCAAGTGCCATCCCACCAGATGACTTTCATTCTAGCCAGCGGGAAGGCCGTTCGGAAGGCAGTTTGCCCAGAAGAAGAGGAGATTTGTTGCCGGGTCGACTAATCTCCCCGAATCTGCCCATGTGTCTCTGCCATTAGGGGGCTGGTTTACTGCACAATCCCATAAAGTACAGCAGACAGCAACTTTATGATCATAACTTTGTAACTGTTTTTGTAATTACATGCACTTGCATATACTGTATACTGAATTACTTATAAGACAGGGGACCAGGGAACGTGCATTGATTAATTGGCCAAATCAGTAGCACTTTAAACACATTTATTGCACCCACAATCCTCCTCTTCTGTGTTCCTATAAGAGCATATTTCAAGAGAAGACAGTAGCCACTAAGTACAAAAGATTTATTATGAGTACTTTGTTGTATTCCTATAAGCCAATAGTTCATATTGTAATGAATACAACTAATAAACAAACTTGTTGGCTACTTTTGCACTTATTATTGGCCTCTGTCTGCACCAGCCCATGAACAATAACCAATGAGGATTCTACTCACTCAACGGGAAGAGATGTTTGGAATTGTCAGTTTTATGCAATGATTGTAAAACCACATTTTCCTTTCATTTTCAGCAATGGAAATTACATGGTTTTATGGTTAAGTACAGTAGGACCTATTGCTGGACTCCATCTGCCACTAAGTTATGGAAAGAACGTGTAAAGGTAATCCTAGAGTTGCTTTATAGTTATCACTTGGTGTCTGCCTGAATGCACTTTGCAGATGTGAGTCAGATTGTCTGGTTTGTGTCCAGCAGAGGAATTAGAAATCTTATATATCACTTCTGCCTGAGTGTCTGTGCCAAAGCCTCCATATTCACATCCAGTGCATTTCTCTCTTCTCCCTCTCACACGATTATATGGATTATGGAAGCTATTGGCACCAAGTTAGAAGGGTCTTTCAGCTGAGATTAAATATACAGTTTCATGGGTGGGAGGCAAAAGGAGCAGGCTTAATACAATCACTAAAAAAATGCAATGGCTTGAGCAATGTTTCAGATCTTTGGGACGATGCCCATTGCCCGTTTGTTCATGCCAAATACCAGTCCCATGTTTCTGATCTCTGAAAATGTTATTTCTATGAAGCTAAAGTTTCTGGTTTCAGGTATTACAGAGTGTGTATTAACTTTGGCAACAGATAGGAGCAGCACACTGTGGAGTGGTGTGTCGGATTTCTATGTCAATTAAAAATGAGTCCAAATCAGTTAAATATGGATAACAAAATTAATTTGTGTACGTGTGTTTGCGTAACTATTGGGTAGAACTAACCTGCACCTGTGACAGCTCAAGGAATAAAGGAATATGTAACATTACATAGGGCTAAAGTCGTTTTTTAGGGATCACTTAGGTCAGGGGTCCCCAACCTTTTTTACTCGTGAGCCACATTTAAATGTAAAAAAGAGTTGAAGAGCAACACAAACATGAAGTCCATGGGGATGTCAAATAAGAGCTGTGATTGGCTGTTTGGTAGCCCCTACATGGACTGGTAGCCTACTAGAGGCTCTGTTTGGCAGTACACCTGGTTTTTATGCAACCAAACTTGTCTCCAAGCCTGGAATTCAAAAATAAGAGACCACTGGGAGCAACATCCAAGGGGTTGGTGAGCAACATGTTGTTCGCGAGCTACTGGTTTGGGATCACTGACTTAGGTATTGGGTTGAATATTTATGTACTTTTTTGTGAATTCCTAAGCCTTTGAGTTTAACACTAGTGATGAGCAAATTTGTCCCCGAAAAAGTCACAAAACGCATGGAAGTCAATGGGCATCAAAAAAATTACTGCATGACATTTTTTGACACGCGCTACAATTTTTTTTTTGCGCCAAGTACATTAAAACATTTTCAATTACATTTTTGTTGCAATATAGCAGAAAAATTTGCACAATATTTTAGGATGTACCTTTCAGCGGGTAACCATTGGGCTGTGGATGTTATGGCAAATTCCCAGGTGCCATTTTGGCTGTTGTTGCAATAATGAGTTGTAATTTAGGAATATCTGGAGAGCCATGTAGTTAATATGATTGCTCTGATAGCTGTAATACTCACAGCATAGCAAGAATAAGGCCTGCACGTGGCTTACTGTTAAAATACCGCAGTATGAGTGAGTGCTGCAACAGCAGCAGAATTTAAGATTATAGTGAAAGATCTGGCTCTTTTAGGCCTACAGTGGCAATTTTGAGAAATTGGTCCACAATATTTTTTACCCTTTTTGCCTTCATAATTCTGGAAATCAACTTCTTCCACCAAGTTGCATGGTGTGCATCTTCAGACGAGACCCATGTTAAAATCACCAGTGTTGGCGCTTACTTGTGACTCCCATTAGCACTAATGCTGGTTGCACTTGGGCCTCTTACAGGGAAAAAATAGACAGAAAAGCCCCTAAATATCCTAAGAGCGTATACCATGTTATTAATGTAGCCTGGTACGGAGTGAAGGTTCATATGTGGGTAAAGTAGAGCCAAGGTTTATTTACACTGTTTGTACTTTTTCCCTAACACATAGTAATTAGCAGCGGTGCTTACAGTATATTGTTTTTTGATTGGCTGGCATGGTACAGTTGCAGAGTTGCAGATGGCACTGTTTAGTTTTGATTCAGATGTTTTACTGGAAAGGAAGCAATGGCTGTATACAGGCTGGAAAGCTCATACCCTCTAAATCATCTCCATAGGCCTGCCTTATAGATGTTATTGATCTGTGTTCTCAAAAGTTCATCTGGAAGTTTTTATTTCAATTACCCTAATTCATTGATTTTTCTAATGAGAACTATAAACACAAAGAGTTACATGAACCTCTTTCCTGCTGACGTTCCCATGAGATCTCCTCTTGGCAATACAATCAGTCTGCTGCATCTGGGCATTTGGAATTAATAATCCGATTTCTTTTGCATATTGTTTGCAGGCATTTGGCACTTTTCCCTCTTATTATAAGTGACATAGACATTTTGCTGCTTTATTTGAACAAGTTTTGTGCATAGCCTAACACAACTTGTTATCTGATCCAGGGTCTACGGCCAAGTCATCTTCTGACAAGGAGGTTAGTCTTTCCAAGTCTGAATCTGCTTGTGGAGTAAAACCATGGGGTGAACAATGATAGTGTTTTATTGTATATTGTGGAAGCTGAAGCAGAGCATGCAGTTTTGGAGTCTAAAACCCCACACTAATGGCTTTAATAAGAATGGAGATGATGAAATGGTATCATGATGTTGTCATGTATTTTCTGGCCTCAAAAACAGATAATTTAGACGAGAGATGCAAAACAGCTTATTACTTAATACTTATTACAGCACCCTATGTACAGTCAGAGGCCAGAGGCCATCTGGGAATTGTTCATCTGGACGGAGACCAACTGCCCAACCTAATGGATCAAAGAGGTACATTTACTAAAGGGCGAAGTGGCGAAAATTCACCAGCGTGACATCATTTCGGCACTTCGCCGATTTACTAACGGGCACTGGAGTAATTACGCTAGTAACGGAGATAGACTCTAGCACAACTCCGCACTCTAACGCCAGATGTATTTTCGCTCTGGCGAAAGAGCGTTACTATGCAAATTCACTAAGTTTTTGTTTTTACTGAACGTTACCTCTATCGCCTCAGACCAGGCGAAGTGCAATAGAGCAGATAGGACTTGGTCCAAAAAAAGTTTACAAAACGCTGGTGTATTTTCCTTTTTACAGGGTGATAGGCTGAAAAAGATCGGAAATTTTTTTTGGGTACCCTCCTTCCTCCCTACATTTCCTAACATATGGCACATAAACTATACAGTGGGCTCATGTGTAGGGCGATATAATAACTTTATTTTCTTTGATCAAGGTTCCCTGGGCTTGTGTAATGTAATGTATTTGCTGCAACATATACATCCATTGAAATTTAACTTCCCGCCGTATGCAAATTATTTAATGCTAGCGCAACTTTGCTATGCCTGCCGTAGTAACGCTAGCACAACTTCTCAAGTGTTCGGCGCCGGTAACGACACTTTGCAACTTAGTGAATTAGAGTTGTCTGTGCGAAGTTGCGCCTGGCGAAGTGTGGCGAAGACCGCTAAGCTGTCGCTAGGCGAATTTTTCGCCCGTTAGTGAATTTCCCCCATAGTCTTTTTGCAACTGCTCCCAAACTGCAGCCCTCACCATTATGGTGACTATGTAGGGAGTTGCAGTTCAAAAACAGTTGGAGAACTACAAGTTATCCCTGCATTACAGTTCTATGGATAATGGTAGCCGTTTGCAATATAATAAATCCCTTTGTTATAAATGCAAAAGTTAATAGTTAAGTAATAAAGTTTACAAAAATCGGTGTGTTATACTATAGACAAGTAATGACGGACAGTGCCCCATGTTTAGATTATGTGGCCTTGAAACAATATACATGACCAATCATTATTAATATATTGTTATTTTTAAAAAAAATTACACAGTTTTGGAATGACAACTACAGGTTGTACTTGTATACATTTGTATGTGACAAATAAAGAATCAATCTGTCTAATAAGGCCACAGAAAAACGCCTCCTCTAGGGCGTATAAAGGTTTTATTGGATCACGTGCCCAATCGTGATCCTTGCTCTAAATAAGTTGGGGAAAGGTTGGGTAAAATAGGGGACGCCTTCATGGGTTCCCCAGTCCGCCCCTTGTGAATACTGTGCTACTAAACACAGGCAGGACTGTATTCATCAGGGAGAGTTCTTGTGCTCCATTATGGAGTGCAAGCATTGTGTCTGTCAGTGCTCAATGCATTGGTTATTCTACCTACTGAGCTGCATTTATATGTATACATCTGTATGAATGTGAGCTGCCATGGTTGCTCTAGAGAGGAAATCTTATCAAAAGATGTTGATAAAACACTGCTATAATTGTTATAAAAATTGCTCAAGTACCTAGACATAAACTGTCACAGGAACACTAATATGTTCATACACAGGCAGCCACCGTAGAGGTTATTATGGAAAATTTACACTTGGCAAATCCTAAAGGATTCCCCACAGGTCAAATGTTATCACGTTTATTATATCACGTGAGAAAAACTGTAATTAAAGCTGATGCGTTTAATAATTTGTCAGACTGTTTGCTATACCAGTGGCAAATTACTGAGATGTGGGGCCCCTAGGCTACATCGTGACTTTTTATATATATATATATATATATGACCTCGCACCCTTGTAGAGGCTTTCAATGTTAGGGTCCGTATCGCCCACTCCTGTCTGTTATAATACTTAATATGGCTGAAGGTTGCTCACCGTTTAAGTGTGGTGGTTCGGGTGCAATATGCCCTGAACCCTACTTTTATTGTTATCACAGGTGAATCTGCCCGTGCCACCAGCTTCAACAGCCTTTATTCTACAAGGATGAGCTTACCCTTTCAATATTGTGACCTGGGTGCTGCCGCCCCGAGTCCGTCGCCAAGGGGACAATCATTCACTGCAAATCAAAAATGTTGCGGCACACTTCCAGGGCCAAATGATCGCTTCCATTTTCAGTTAAAAGAATCGCCTTTATATGTTACATCGATAAAATAATGGACAATATCAGCTCAAGGTCTGATGCGTTTCGTATTTACATACTTCCTCGGAGACCTCCCCTAGGCTACATCCACAGGTCCCCTTCCAGGCTAATGCTGGATCCAGATGTGTTCAAATCCAGGCACTGGAGCTCTCTATTCTGGTTTGGATTCAGCATGTGCCAGTAACATCATTGGCCTGTCTTTATCTCCCAGACGGTGCATCTGGACAGACGCAGCAGTGCAAATAAAAACAAATATTAACAAAAAAGAAAATAGAAATATTAACTGAAAAAAAAGCTAGATGGGCCTGTGAGCGCTCTGAGCCTGTGCAATAATCTGCCCATGGCTATGGCCTGCCACTTTAAATTGCCTGCGCTCCAGTAATTCATCCCAGACCCCCTGCTCATTTATCAGAAATGGAGTATGAACATGAAATATATATTTAAAGGAGAAATAAAGCGCAGCAAAAACTTGTGCTAGAATTGTTATACTTTATGTTTTGTGGTTCTGTTCCACCCACAGCCCTTTTGAAGGAAAAACCTGTACCTCTGAAAATGCCCCTCAGTAACCCATCATCCTCATTTCTGCTCGGGCTTGGCAGCTGTCACCTGAGCTTAGGGACTCACAATAAACTGTATTATTAGAATAAAGAAGTCATAATACAAGGCTGATTGGTATATAATTGAGTCACATTACTTGGAAGTTTAGAAAGCAGAAAATTCTGCATCCAAATGTAATCATTGTTTTTTTTGCATCAGCTTCTATGACAGACCTTTTACTGATTTTTAGAAGCTTAGCTTCTGAACAGCTGCCCAGGGCACACTGAGCATGTGCAGGGTCACTGACATTCAAAAGATGGCCCAAGATCCAAGATGGCGAACTCTTGTGAACAACATTGAACTGCACGGATCAGTATATAAAGTACTGAACACCATATCTAGCCTTATTCATTTTAGGTTTTAGTACAGGTATTGCTTTAAATGTACCTCTTAAATATATAGCGCACACAATCCTATGAATTCCTGCTTTTTGGCTTTGACGTGCTTTCCACACTGATCTATTACAGGTATGGGATTGGTTATCCGGAAACCCTTTATCCTGAAAGCTCCGAATTACGGAAAGGCCATCTCCCATAGACTCCCATTTTATCCAAATTTTTGGAAATTATTTTCTTTTTCGCTGTAATACTAAAACAGTAGCTTGTACTTGATCCAAACTATGATATAATTAATCCTTATTGGAAGCAAGACCGGCCTATTGGGTTTATTTAATGTTTACATGATTTTCTAGTAGACTTAAGGCATGAAGATCCAAATTATGGAAAGATCCAGTATCTGGAAAGAATCCAGAGCATTCTGGATAACAGGTGCCATATCTGTATAATATCTAACCTGACTAAGCATTCCAAGCTGTGATAGCTTCCCTTCCTCTATGCTGATATACTGTATAGGATTTTCTATATACGTTGGATTTCATTCTGTTTCCTTCCATCCTTCCCTGCATTGCTGTGGATTTGTATGTTTTGTTTGTTCATGCTCCCCCTGGGGACATACCGTTGAGTATGTGTATCTAGAAGCATTTTCCCCAAATGAAGGCAATATCCCAGTTGATAGGCTGTAATGATGCCTTTAGCGGAGTAAAATTTGCTTTGCTGAAATGAAAGAGTTTAATTACTCCGTGAGGCCAAGTTGTTTAATCCTCAGAGAGATCGTAAAGTGATCACTAGTTTCTATGATATTAAAGGGGGTATTTCACTTTAGACAAAAATGCAGAATATATTAAGTAGGAATAAATGAAGGATATTTGTGTTAATTATATTATCATTCTTTATTTTTTTACATAGCATGCTATTCTCCAGCCTTGGGGCGAAGCAGTAAAATGCATACAGATCAGACACGCTAAGGTACATCTGATTGGGTAAACTACGTACAAGTACATTGTTTTGCTTTTCCCAATTGGCATTTGCATCATGTACAGTGTGATGTGCTGGTGTGTGAGGCACCAAGTACACTCAAGGAGGCCCATTTATCAAAGTCCGAATTTATCTCAATATTTTCTGAAAAAAAGTCAGACCAAATCTTTATTTATTAAAACACTTTCCCGAAAATTATATTTTGCAGGAAAAAACCTGATAAAAAACGTGATTTCTGCCGGAAAACCACAAAATCTTCGGATTATTGCACAAACCCTGTACAGATAAAAAAAATCTTTGGGACTTCTCCCATTGACTTATATGTAAATTCGGCAGGTCCGAGATGCTGGATTTTCAGATTTGGACTTTTTCCATCCTCGGGGTATAATAAATCCGGATAAATTCATGGTTTTTTTTTCCACTAAAAATTCAGATTTTATACTAAAAAAAAAACACAAATTTTTCTGGTTTGTGGCATTCTGAGTTTAGTAAATAAGCCCCTTGGTGGCGGTTAGTAGTGTGTAGGTGCAACATTCAAAGGGAATTCCTCTATTCAAGGCAGCTGTTCTGTATCCATGTCACCTTGCACCTTATTCAGCAAAGCACAACTATCTGGTGTTTCAGTTCAAGGTGCAGGAATAGACTGGCCCAGTGTCGGACTGGCCCACTGGGATACCAGGAAAAATCCCGGTGGGCCCAGTTGTCAGTGGGCCTCCTGCTTCAAACCATTTGGCCAATTTAATGGTCATTCCCTATTTATTTTTGGAAACAAAGAATGGAACAATAGAGTATAGTAAGAAAGTAAGAAAGTGGGCCCTCAGCCTAAGGTTTTTTGATGGGCCCCTGGCATCTCAGTCCGACACTGGACTGGCCTAGAAATATGTGACATTCTACACCCAGTTTAGCACATGGCTAAACAAAAACCCAGCCAATGCCCATCACTAATGTCACAGCTTTGCCCTTACAGGACATAAACATGGCATGAACCTTCCTCCATATGACATTTCTCTGCCCTCTTGTCTTGTTTTTGCTGAGGCTAAAGGTGGCACAACCCAACGTGTGCTCCAGTCTGAAAAACAAAAAACTAATATTGGAAAGAGCAAGTTGTATAATTTATAAAGTGTCACATCTATTGGCACATGAAGGAGCTGAGACAACAAGCTTGGAAACATGTGGCACTTATTCTACTGGAAATCCTGCAACACTCGTGAATACCGCCATGTATGGTGAGGTACTTTTAATTGTTTTCCTATTGTTAGAATGGGCTTGTATTTGATTCCATCTGCCTGGCTGCCATGGCTGTTAGTAACTTTCTTGTTTGTTAAATTGCTGCAGATTTTTTATTAGATTGCATTCAGGATTTAAAAGGTGTGGCCAGTGCTGGGCCAAGTTCTATTGGTGCTCAAGGCCTGATGCTCAGCCATCCTGCCCCCTGTCACTCATAATCCTCCCGCCACTAGAGGACAATTGATATTTAGGGGGTTATTTATTAAAATACTTGTGCCAAAAACACAAAAAAAAAGTGTTTTTATAACTATAAAATCTGAATTTTTGAAATAAAAAACTAAATTTTTTTTCGAGATTTATTATACCCCAAGGTTATTATACCCCAAGGTAGGAAAAAGTCTGAATCCAAAAATCCGGCATCTTAGACCTGCTGAGTTTGTATATAAGTCAATGGGAGAGGTCCCTATCATGTTTGGAAGTTTCTGTGGTCTGTGCTGAAATTAGCCAAAAAATCAGACTATTTTGGGCTTTTCGGGCCAACATGTGAAAAATTCTGGCTTTTCGGGAAAAAGCTAGAGAAAACAGAGGGATTCGGGAAAAATCTCTGAAAAAATTGTACAATACGATTTTTCGTACAATTTTTGTTGGGTTTTATGTGTGCTTTTTAAATAATATATGAGGTGAAATCATGGATTCTAGTTTGGTTGGACTTTTTTTATTTAAAAAAAATCTGAAAAATTCGGATTTTGATAAATAATCCCCTAAGTGTTTCTGCAGTTCTTACTGTTCACTACTTTGCACAGGGGCTAAAAAGTCAGCCGTGAGGCTCAACTGCTCTCTGTACTACAAGCTTTCTGAATAAAATGTCTGCAACCACTGAGCACTGGCAAATGCCTCCCCGCAACCGATCATTAATTCACTTACGGCCCCAACGCCAGTTACTAACATACAGATCTTTCTCCAAGTTGCTCCCCCCATCTTTGCACCCTGCGCAGCTGCCAATTCGTCTTATCCTAAGTCCTGGCCCTGTTCACATAAACTGATTGACATTCTGCAAATCAGAAGTTCCCAAACTCTCACCTGTAAAGTGTAAGTGGATGGGGGGCTGGCTAAGTGACAGATTTGGGGCAAGTGTTGGTTTGCTGTTCTCTATATTAAAGGGCATGTAAAGACAAACATATAAAATCCCATTTTTAATGAAAAAGAAACCTATCTCCAATATACTTTAATTAAAAAATGTGTACCGTTTTTATAAGTAACCTGACTGTATGCAGTGAAATTCTCCCTTCATTTACTGCTGTGGATAGGAATTGTCAGACGGTCCCTAACTGCTGAGCAGGGAAACAATCATACTTATGAACAGCAGGGGGAGCCTTACTTCCCAGCCATGCAGAACTCAAGCAGCTTTGTTTATGACGATCCCTAAGCAGCCCAGACCACACTGAGCATGTGCACAGTCTTAGTCTTGCAAAGATGTTTAACAAAGTTACAAGATGGTGACCCCCTGTAGCCAAATTTGAAAGCATAAATTATTTGTTTGATTAGGCTTGTGGTGCAGTAAGTTCATGTTTATATTTAGTATACAAAATACAGCATTTCTAGCCTTATTCTATTTTAGACTTTACATGCCCTTCAATTGTTTTGATATATCTGTAACTTGACCAAACGCACAGGTCAGACCATCTCTGTCGTATATCATTATGCATTTCTTTGGCTTCATCAGTGGCGGAACTACCGGGGGTGCAGAAGGTGCAGCAGCACTAGGGTCCATGCTCCTGCACCCCCGATGGGGCCCGCAATCCAACAGAGGAATAAAGTTGCCAGGTTCTTCACGGCACACTCCTCCGGCAGCGCGATGAGCATGGCGTCACCGGCGATGCGCGGCGCGCACACCGCTGCTGGGTAATGCTGGTGCTGTCTCGTATAGAAGAGAGTCCCGGAAAAGCAGCTCTCACATTCCTCACTGCGGCCTATAGTCTGCCTGACCAAGTGACAATAAGAGCCGGGGCTGGCAAACGGATGAGAGCCCTTTGCTGATTGGCCGCTGGCTGGCAAGTACATT
The DNA here is from genome assembly GCA_038501925.1 of Xenopus petersii. Classification (NCBI taxonomy): domain Eukaryota; kingdom Metazoa; phylum Chordata; class Amphibia; order Anura; family Pipidae; genus Xenopus; species Xenopus petersii. The sequence continues at coordinate 175,269,535 of CM076673.1, read as the reverse complement.
CTAATTGGCCGCAGGAGTCCGTCTTCTGATTGGCTATTAATAGACTGGGCGGGTATTGTGTTGGGAATAATGAGGTGGTCAGGATAAAGTTTTCTGGTAAGTGGGACTGTTTGAGTGATTATGGGGAGTGGGGACCGAAGTGCCAGAGAGCGGAACTGGTGCCTCACAGAATGTGTTTGTAGTGTCAGAGGCAGGATTGTACTACAGGATCTGTGTAGAGGTTCTTTCTACTCTGTATCAGAATGGAATGCCCCACGTTTAGCCCTACAGTTCAAAGGGGCCCCAGTCCTATTGGACCTTAGTGAGGAAGGACTCTGCTGGAACCATTTACATCTCAGCCCTTTGTTTTTCCACTATAAATCTACAATTAATTGTATTGAAATTGGCACTTTATTAAAGGGTTTATTTTAACTGACTCCGGCCCCCGGCCAACAATGCCAAGCAGGTGAAAAATGGAGCATATCAGGTGCAATAGTGAAATATGGCAACAGAAGTGGCACTAAGTTTGCATACCTTCCAACATTTTGGAAATAAAAAGGACAAAAAAATTTGTGTTGCAAATTTTTTTTGACCATGCCCATTTTTGTGGCCACACCCCCTAATTACCATGTTCATTTTACAAATTTTTACAATGTTCAGTTCTGGGGTATTTAAACATGGCATTGGCCTGTGCCATCTTGATATAAGTTCTGGGGTATTTATATATGGAATTGCTACTGTGCCATCTTGCTGTGAGTTCTGGGGTTATTTATACATAGAATAGCCACCATGCTATCTTGCTAAGCGTTCTGGGGGTACTTATACATACAATGACCACTGTGCCAACCTGCTATGAATTCTGGGGGTATTTTACATGAATTTGCCACTGAATAGCCGTTACAGAGAGATCCCATAGAACTATGGCAGCATTGTTATTCCCTCATAGAAAGCACAATTCAGCAGGAACAGTCCCTAAGTTTGCTCATAGTCTGTACAGAGAAATACCATAAAACTGTGGCAGCATAGGTATTCCCCTGTACTAAGCACAATTCAGCAGGTACAGTCCCCTAAGTTTGCTCTAACCTGTACAGAGAGATACCATAAAACTATGGCAGCATAGGTGTTCCCCTGTACTAAGCAATTCATCAGGAACAGCCCCCTCCGTCTGAAAAAATGCATTGCTTTTCCTAGATTTTATATCCTGTTCTCCCTATTTTTACACCAACGTTTATTTATTATTATTGTTATGGTGTTCCCCAGTTCTTTGTTAATGTTGTTCGTGAACTTAAAAGGTCCAAGAAATTTGTCATGGTTCTATCTGTAAATATTTCATTCCAATTAGTCTGTGCCTAAAGTCATGCACCAATTCACCTATTGCTCTAGGTTGTACATGTAATGTAACTGGCAGAGAGGCCTTGCACATGTCCCCCATATTGTAACATTAAAGGTGTGGTTCACCTTCAGGTTAACTTTTAGTATGTTATAGAATGGTAAATTCTAACCAACTTTTCAATTGGTCTTCATTTTTTTAAAAATATTTATTTACTCTCCTTCTGAGTCTTTCCAGCTTTCAAATTCACTGACCCCATCTAAACAACGACTCGTAATAAATATAATTTATTGATATTGGTACTTTTTTTTTATTCAGGATCTCTGCAATTCATATTCCAATATTTCATTCAAATCAATTCATAGTTGCTAGGGTAATTTGGTCACCAGCAACCAGACTGCTGAAATTGCAAACTGGAGAGCTGCTGAATAAAAAGCTAAATAACGCAAAACGCAATAAAAAACATTAAAAAACCAATTGCGAAGTTTCTAAGAAAATCCCTCTTTGCGCCATATTAAAGTTAATGTAAAGGTGAACAACCCCTTTAATGTTGCACTGATTAACCCTTGTCATTAACACAGTAAAAAATGTATTTCAGACTCCTGTGCTTATATCCTTTGAGTACAGGTATGGGACCTGTTATCCAGAATGCTCAGGACCTGGGGGTTTGCAGATAATGGATATTTCTGTAATTTGGATTTTTCATACCTTAAGTCTATTAGAAAATCACATAACCATTAAATACACCCAATAGGCTGGTTTTGCTTCCAATAAGGATTAATTATCTTAGTTGGGATCAAGTACAAGCTACTGTTTTGTTATTACAGAGGAAAAAGGAAATCATTTTAAAATGTTAAATTATTTCATTATAATGGAGTCTATGGGAGACTGTGTTCCAGTCCAATGCACCGGGGGGGGGGGGGGGGGTGTCAGTGTCGCGTAGGGGGGCCAGTTGTAAATTTACGTACCAGGGCCCTTAGGGATCTAGTTATGCCACTGGGCTTCATTATCTTAAATAGCATGACTGAACAATCCCTAAACTGACTGGTACTGAATCTAGTTATTATAGTGTATTTGTTGGCCACATATAGATCCCCATATACTGCAACTTAAGTGAAAGGCACCTTACAGGGTCCTTAGATCGGAAAAAATTGCAAAGGAAATGTACATATTTCTCACTCTGAAGGCCCCAATACATGGGCCGATAAAAGCTGCCGACAGACTGAGTCCTTCGCTTATTGGTCCGTGTGTGGGGCCATGGTTTCCTCGATCGATATCTGGCCGAAAGTCGGAAGGTTAAAAAATCCAGTCGCATCGCGGCCGCATGTGTGTGTTTATACGGTCCCGTAATCCGACCACCCATATCGTATGCATTATGATCGGATTGTTGGGCCCTAAGGCCCATGATCTGATCAGCCCCATATCGCCCACCTCAATGTGGGCATATCGGGGAGAGAGGCCACCTTCTCTGCACACAGCCTGTGAATTATATGCTTGTAAAGACAAACACTATGTGCCAATATGGGGGGTTGCAGCTCAGTTCTCTATAATATGCATGACCTTTGCAGAGATAACCCATGAAATCCTCCTCTTCACCTAATGTTGTGTAATTATATGCCAGATCTCATCAAGCCCTTGTGAAAGTGGCCCGCCAGCCTTTTCTGCTTCTCTTTGCTGCCCTCAAGTGGTGGACTTGATGATGACGTCTACAGGACCCCTACAGTGTAGCACCTGCGGAAAGACAAATGCTGCATAAAGTAGACCAACTACAACTTGTATAAAGCAAGGCATCGAAAAAATACTGCTATATTGATTAAATAGGTCCTGGTAAGCTATAAATTGTTTTATATAATTGTATTAGATTTCAAGTGAGGCAGTTACCCAATACACTGCAGAATTGACTCAATGTCGATGACAGTTGTAAATGAATATACAGAGGATGGACAAAATAATGGAACAATTTAGTCATAGTAACTCTTATATATAATAAAAGGCACTAAGTTTGCCCAGGAGCAGTAACCTATGGCAACCATTCAGCAGGTGGCATCTACTGGTTACCTGTTGAGAAGCAAACATCTCATCAGTTGCTATGGGTTACTGCTCCTGGGCAAACGTAGTGCCTTTTATTACAAATGGGGGTAAGTACCTAATAATAAGAAACAAAAAGAACAGCTTGAGCCATACTGGGGATGCTCCTGTACTATTTTGAAATAAGCAAAGCCTCAAGTTCTCATGCAGGTTTAGATCTGGTGCTTGTGGAGGTGATGGAAGACATTTCACTTCATGTCTGTGTGTTCTTTATGCCACTACTGATTTTGTTTAACAGACTTTCTGAATAACACAATTTCTCCTTGAATATGGGAAGTTATGAAGGGACAGTTCTGGCAACAAAAGATGAATCCAGTTCTTCAAGCATTGGACTCCCACTGCAGAACTGTATAAACCCCAGAAACTGTGCACTGTACTGGGCATCTAAAGATTTTGGAGATTATTTTGAATGACCAATCAGATCCTTAGTTTAACAGTGTGAGCCCCAGACATGTTACAAGGATTGTAGTTACATGGTATGTCTGAATTTAAATTGCCAGTGAGCTTGAGGGGCTGGTAATCCCTGAAAATAATCATAATCCTCCTTTTTGTATATTCTCTGCACTTTTTGCAAGGAGAATGGAATGTGTTGGATGATAGTAATGTTCCCTGTATCACATTGCACTGAAATACAGCAGCTTCCATTAATCCAGTGTTCTATTATTCAAGAACTAGACTAGATGGACAGGGATGGAACTAAGTCAGTTCTAGTGAGTAACTCATCAAATAAACCCACTGAGTTGCTTCTGAATAGCATTTCAGTTCTCTTACACTAATACAGAATCTACTGTATGTGCAAGGGACAAGAACAGCCTATTTAGGTTCCAATATCCAGGCTTTCTGAATAAAACAACCAATTTTCTATATACTTTATCTTAAACGGACTCAATCACGTGTAAAGTTGGATCTCTTATAACATTCTAGATCTGGACCATAATGTAGGGAGAAACCTTGTGTGCAGCAATACTTTCTCTAGCACCAACACACCAGTCATCATTCAGCGAATTCAAGAATATGTTGGTTCTTCAAAACAAGCTGGGAAATCTCTTTATAATTATATCACATTGTAATATTCCATGTACTTCTTTGGAATTACATTTGTGAGGCTGAGAGAGATGATTGATATATGATAGAGTGAGATAGATAATAAAAACATAGAAAAATAGATAATAGAGACATAGAAAGACTGTCCCCCACACTGCAGCTAGATTATACAATGGTGTGCAAAAATATTTGCCCCCTTCCTGATTTTTTATTCTTTTGCATGTTTGTCACACTTAAATGTTTCTGCTCATCAAAAACCGTTAACTATTAGTCAAAGATAACATAATTGAACATGCAGTTAAATGAAGGTTTACGTTATTAAGGGAGAAAAAAAACTCCAAATCTACATGGGCCTGTGTGAAAAAGTGATTGCCCCCCTTGTTAAAAAATAACTTAACTGTGGTTTATCACACCTGAGTTCAATTTCAAAGGTTATAAAGCCATTTCTAAAGCTTTGGGACTCCAGCGAACCACAGTGAGAGCCATTATCCACAAATGGCAAAAACATGGAACAGTGGTGAACCTTCCCAGGAGTGGCCGGCCGACCAAAATTACCCCAAGAGCGCAGAGACAACTCATCCGAAAGGCCACAAAAGACCCCAGGACAACATCTAAAGAACTGCAGGCCTCACTTGCCTCAATTAAGGTCAGTGTTCACGACTCCACCATAAGAAAGAGACTGGGCAAAAACGGCCTGCATGGCAGATTTCCAAGGCGCAAACCACTTTTAAGCAAAAAGAACATTAAGGCTCGTCTCAATTTTGCTAAAAAACATCTCAATGATTGCCAAGACTTTTGGGAAAATACCTTGTGGACCGACGAGACAAAAGTTGAACTTTTTGGAAGGTGCGCGTCCCGTTACATCTGGCGTAAAAGTAACACAGCATTTCAGAAAAAGAACATCATACCAACAGTAAAATATGGTGGTGGTAGTGTGATGGTCTGGGGTTGTTTTGCTGCTTCAGGACCTGGAAGACTTGCTGTGATAGATGGAACCATGAATTGTACTGTCTACCAAAAAATCCTGAAGGAGAATGTCCGGCCATCTGTTCGTCAACTCAAGCTGAAGCGATCTTGGGTGCTGCAGCAGGACAATGACCCAAAACACACCAGCAAATCCACCTCTGAATGGCTGAAGAAAAACAAAATGAAGACTTTGGAGTGGCCTAGTCAAAGTCCTGACCTGAATCCAATTGAGATGTTGTGGCATGACCTTAAAAAGGCGGTTCATGCTAGAAAACCCTCAAATAAAGCTGAATTACAACAATTCTGCAAAGATGAGTGGGCCAAAATTCCTCCAGAGCGCTGTAAAAGACTCGTTGCAAGTTATCACAAACGCTTGATTGCAGTTATTGCTGCTAAGGGTGGCCCAACCAGTTGTTAGGTTCAGGGGGCAATTACTTTTTCACACATGAAAATGTAGATTTGGATTTCTTTTCTCCCTAAATAATAAAAACCCTCATTTAAAAACTGCATTTTGTGTTTACTTGTGTTATCTTTGACTAATAGTTAAATGTGTTTGATGATCAGAAACATTTTGTGTGACAAACATGCAAAAGAATAAGAAATCAGGAAGGGGGCAAATAGTTTTGCACACCACTGTAGTTGTGTTCATAATAATCGCAGTCAGACATCACTAACCTGATCAATCACTGTTTTTGGTAGGAATTATATTTCTACATGGCAAATCATTTACTAGTAGGTGTAGTAGAGTAATAGAAAACCAACAGACCCAACAGTTATGACATGCATGCTGCGGATTCTGTGTAATTCAATTATTAATTGAGGCTTGTTCCAAATAACAGTGTAGAGTGAATTAGTGAGGTCATTCATTGTGTGAAAAAACAAGTGTCAATTACGGCCCTTATTTAAAGAAGTAAAATGGCTCGTTCCAGACATTGTTCAGAAGAACAGTGGACTTTAATTAAAAGCGGATTGGAGAAGTGAAAACGTATGCAGCAAATGATAGGCTGCTCAGCTAATATCATTTATATAGCACCGACAAGTTACGCAGTGCTTTGAAAGATATCAAATGCTTTAAAATGGCAACCAAAACATGAAATAAGGGGAAGAAAGTTTCCATTCTACTGGATAGAAAAATAGCCAAAAAGGCAAAGTCAATTGGCAAGTAGTACGTTCAACACAAGCCCAATTCACTGCACTCATATTGAACAAGGTGGTATAGTGTCCCAAAGCATTTACTTCACACCTGTATCGGACTGCTATTATTCTGAACACAACTGTAAGCAGGAGCACTCAGTACAGATGACAGACCACTGAGGCACTCATAGGGAGCTATGCTAGGCACAGTTTCACCTATCAGCCAATCATTTTTGACAACCAGATTAAGCACATGCTCCCTAGAGAACATGTAGAATACTGGTCTGGGGATGGTGGGTACATTAACCTATATCCCCAAAATGAACACTTAAAGGAAAACTATACCCCCCAAACAATGTAGGTCTCTATTAAAAGATACTGAGTAAAACGGCTCATGTGTAAAACTCTGCTTCATGTAAATGAACCATTATCATAATAATATACTTTTTTAGTAGTATGTGCCATTGGGTAATCATAAATAGAAAATTGCCATTTTAAAATATAAGGGCCGCCCCCTGAGATCGTAGGATTCACTGTGCACACATACAAACCACATGTAAGGTCACATGAGCCAATTAACAGACAGAGTTGTGCCTTTTGCTTCCTCACTTCTTCCTGTTACAGTTAGTGTTGTAGTATTTCTGGTCAGGTGATCTCTGAGGCAGCACAGATAGTCATGAAATGGTGGCTCAAGGCAAGAGATGTAAAAGGGCAATATTTATGTAAATATATATTCCAGTTTGGTAAGATTCTTTAATATGTCATTCAATTTGATATAAACTATCTGTTGCTTAAGTATTCATTTTGGGGGTATAGTTTTCCTTTAAGCAACAGATAGTTTACATCATATTAAGTGGCATACTAAAGAATCTTACCAAACTGGAATATATATTTAAGTAAATATTGTCCTTTTACATCTCTTGCCTTGAGCCACCATTTCATGATGGTCTGTGTGCTGCCTCAGAGATCACCTGACCAGAAATACTGCAGCTCTAACTGTAACAGGAAGAAGTGTGGAAGCAAAAGACAGAACTCTGACTGTTAATTGGCTCATGTGACCTAACATGTATAATTTGTGTGTGTGTGCACAGAGAATCGTACGATCCCAGGGGACAGCCCTTTTTAAAATGGCAGATAGAACCCTGACCTCTCACCCCCCTACAATTTACCTTCATTCAAGTGCAACATTAAAGCAGGTAATATTGAATAGTGATAATTTTGAAGGAGACCGAAATTCTTCCTCACATCTCCCAGACTTCAGTTGTGCAAAACTTTGGCTCCTGGATGCAGTCAGAGCTGGTGATATACAGTAACTGGTTTTGAGCACACAAGTACCTGCCTAATACCAATTTAAAGTTTCCCTTTTCTGGATTATTTTTTGGGAGCCGCCCCTAGTTGAGCAGTTGACCACATGTACTGCAAATGTGAAGTAGCACTTCTAGAGAATGGGTAACATTATGAAAGTGCCCCTTTAAGGCATGGATAAAAATAGGGGTATAAAAGGGGTAGGTAGTGCTCAAAGCATTGTCCATTATTTCCCAACTCTTCCCAGTAGCACATTATCCTCTAAACTGCAGCAAATAGCTAAATTGCAATACAATATTTTGATAACATTTCTCAGCCTGTTTTCGGTTAAGCTCATGGACTGGAATCCTTGTAGCAAGGAATATCAAATGTGGAACATTTACCTATAAACACACGGAATATCAAGCTTAAGAGAAAAAATGGCAAGTAATGTAAGTTTAGCAAGAGAAACGAGAATGGGATCCATGATATTTCAGCACAAACTTCCCAGGAGAAAACAAACATTACACACGCCATTTGCCAAATCACTTATTTAAAGTGGACCGGTCACCCAGACATAAAAATCTGTATAAGTAATTTTCAAATTAAACATGAAATCCAATTTCTATTTATTATTAAAGCATTTATAGCTGTTGTAAGCTCATTTAAACATCTCAGCTGTCAATCAAATATTGTCTGCCCCTCCTCTATGCCTTAGGCCAGGGGTGTCCAAACTGCGGCCCGAGGGCCACATACGGCCCAGGATGCATATGAATGTGGCCCAGCTTGGTTCCGGAGGAAACGTCATGTTGCAAAGGATATAGGAGGAGGAGGGACTCTGCCCATTGGCCAGTTAGTAATAATAATATAATAATAAGTCTCTTTAAAATCCAGGTGTCCCATATTCCAGTGTATAGCTCCATCTGGTTATCCAACTGGCATTGTAGTTCTTTTCTGTGTATTTCCTTTACTTTTACAAATCAAACGTGTTTGTGTATTTGATTTGTAGCCCCAGACAATTTTTCTTTTTCCAATGTGGCCCGGCGAGCCAAAAGTTTGGACACCCCTGCCTTAGGCAGACAATTACTTTCACTTTCCATTCAGCACTTCCTAGATGTCACTGCTCTCCCCACATTCCCCCGTTCTCTTCACTGTATAATAGTGTTGCCAGTGCATGGGGATGGATATTGGGTCCCCTATTTTGGTGCACAAACAAGATTCTGAGATGATACAAGGCTTGTCCACAAAATGGCTCCTGCCTGCTTGTTATAATTATGAATTCCTAGACTGAAGGAAACAAGATTCAAATAATTTATATAGTGTAATTAAAGTTCACGTTGCTTGACTAATGTGATAATAGGATTTTGAGTATTTTTTTTGGGGTGACGGGTCCCCTTAAAAAAAAAAACACCACATTTACACTATGTGTGTGAAAAGAGGTTTATTAAATGCCTTTTCAAAACGTCTATGATCTTGGTCTCTCCTTCTTCCCTTTGTACAAGGCCAGCAGAGAGACATTGGCTACTTTAACCACCTTGAATCGGACACCAGGAATGTCACCAACAGCATGACCGGCACGTCCAAATCCTGCCACCAGAACCTCATCGTTTTCCTGCAGATTACACAAATCAGTCAGTGTGGAAATGTAGAAAATTTAGAAAGTGAAAAAGTCTGATTTATAAAGATGCTTTTTAACATTCAGTGGCAGATTTATCAAGAGTCTTTTTATGGTCAAAACTGTCAAATTTAACTGGGGAACTGTTAAAATTCAATGAGTTTTTTTAAAAAAAAAAAAAATTAAAATTTCAAAATTTATTACGCTCTGGTCCTTTAAGAACTAAATTTAGACTATCCGCCACCTAAAACCTTCCGAATTGCTGTTTTAGTCAATGGGAGAGGTCTTGGGATCAGTTTGGAGTTATTTGAAGCCTTACTGGCAACGTTTTTTGAGAGAAAAACTAATTCGATTTGAATTTTCGCCAGTTTTACAAATTCAATTTTTTAAAATAAGTTTCAACTGGTCATATTTAGCATTCATGGAAGGTCTTTAAAAACTTGAATTTTGACCTTTGATAAATGTGCCTCATTTATTTAGCTCAACTTAGTGGTTTGTTCACCTTTACATTAACTTTTAGCATTATGTAGAGAGAATCTGCGAATTTTCAGCTGGCTGTCTTTTTTTTGTGTGTTTTTTTAGTTATATAGACTTATTCAGCAGCTCTCCAGTTTGCAATGGCAGCAAACGGATTACTAGGGTCCAAATGACAATAGCAACCATGCATTTAAATAAAAGATTGGAATATGGTTAGTAGGACTGAATAGAAGAGAGTAAAACATGTACATTCAATATAAAAGTTCAGGCAATGAGTTCTTGCCCTTATATTAGGCTAAACATTAGACAGATTACTGGCAACGTTTTCATGTACAGTTCTCTAGAGTCTCTGCAAGACAAGCTCACTCACCTCAATAAAATTCAGACAACCGTCATTTGGTACGAAAGCTGTGATTTTCTTGCCATTTTTAATCAGCTGCACTCGGACGCACTTCCTGATAGCAGAGTTAGGCTGCTTAGCCTCTACACCACTGAAGAGAAGGAAAAACAAAAGTGTTTCAATATCTTGCTCACATCTCACACACATACGGACAAGATCGCAATCACATCACAAACTATCCCTAATAATAGAATAAGCAGTTCTGCCCAAATATGTCTCCCTGCCTGATTACAACTCATTCTGATCACAAACTTTCCCTGATAAATTAACGCAACCGGCCTTCATGCAGTGCAGGAGTGGCCCTACTTTACTAATGTGAAGTCTACTTTTAGTCATGATTTCCCCATTATTATCTACAATTATCCACAAAAGCATTGTTAGCATTCTGTTCCATGGAAAATATTTAAATAATGATGAGAAAACATATATTGCATTATTTGACTAAAACTATTTCTTATGTAATCTTAACATAATAAATATCTGAATGAAAATGTTGTTTATTGACACTGCCTTGAGATCTACAACTAAAGATCTCCCGATCTCCCTTTTGTGCACCCCTGATGTAATGCAAAAGGACTCGTGTTGTATATGAAAGTGGTAAGTACCTATGGTCTGGCCAGTTAGCAAGAACTAATACTGGTTTTTGATCACAACTTCACAGTATTTAAAGGAGAAGGAAACCCTGTAGAAAAAAAACCCTGTTCCCCCCGCCTGCCCCCGGGGAAATGCCCCATACTTTATACTTACTTCTCGTCGCAGATTCTGGCAGCGGACTTCACGGCATCCATCTTCCGTGTCCTCTGTAAGCGGACTGGGAGATCAGCAATCTCAGTCAATGTCAGCGCATGCACAGTTGTCGAAAAACGACAAATTGCGCCAACTGCGCATGCGCCGACATACCGATTTCCCAGTCAGCTTACAGAGGACCTGGATGCCATAAAGTATGGGGCATTTTCCGGGGTGGCAGGAGGTCTACGTGGGGTGTGTGTGGGTTTGTATGGGTTTTTTCTGCAGGGTTTCCTTCTCCTTTACGAGAGAGGTAGTTACAAAGGAGATTCCAAGTACAGAAAGGAAGTGTGTCCCATGTCATTGCACCATCCCATTAATTAGTCTGAGTTCCCAACCATATAAGGTAAAACTTAACTTTTATTAGATATATCCATAATAACACGAGAAGAAATAGTAGTAAGAAATTAAAAGCAAGGTTAGGCAGGGTAGCTGTATAGACACGAAGTCATTAGCTAATGTACAATATATAAATCGAGATTGTGATGTGGGTTTATGCTGCACTAGCAACTGTTGCCCACCATCAATCTCGACTGCTGCCGTACTGCCGTGCATCCGTGCACACGAGGGAATTAATGGATGGTGTCTGGGGTTGTATTGGCACGTAAGAAGTAACCGCAGTGTGTACTCTATAACCTCAAGTGCCGTATACGGCAGCTTCAACCTGCGAGTCCCCGTGTCAACTATGATGGTACTGGCGTCCAGTCTCTTGTATCAGAGAGGAGGTGGTGAAGCAATAGGAGGCGGAAGCGAACCTCCGCGAACGAGAGCACCCCTCGTACCCTCCCACACCACCCTTCCTTTGAGATCAGTCCACAGTTAGGACGCGGATAGCCGATAGGCAGAGTGCCTTTAAAGTGAGTATCGGCGAACTACAAGTGCCCTTCTCCAACCCTTCCGCCCTTCCTCCCTTCCAAAGCCGCCCGTCCCAACTTATAATTGTCCCTGCCTAACAGTTTTAAAAAATAGAGGCGCAACTATTTTTTAAAACTGTGTGTTTACTAGACCTTATGAGCCCTCTGCCCATTGTTATACAGCTGTGATATAGCAAAATTCTGAAATAAAAACACTTTTTTTGGTGAATATGATCCCTAGAGATCTAGTGGCTAAGCTATGTAGCACTCCACTGGGTAAAAGGTGGCCTATTAATATAAAACTGCATTTTCTTATGGCGATAAACTATTAGCTTAATTATTTTTAAAATACAGGACAATTTTTTAATATCTAGTGGTAACAGAACATTAATATTTATGCTATAAACAATTATCTGTATCATACATTAAGTTTATCTGTACATTATCTTATCATTTATCGTATAAATTAAATATACTGAACACTTAAAAGGTTTGGTCTGCCACTAAAACATTATTATTAACATGTATTTATATAGCGCCAACATATTGCGTAGCACTGTAAAGTAAATGTGATTATACAACTAAATCACATGAATTATATACATAGAACATATGGAGTAATAAACATCACAATCAATACAGGTACAAAAAGGTGAGGAAGGCCCTATGCATATGCATACAGTCTAAAGGGAAGGGAGTAATACACAAGGTGTGGGAGTGGGCAAGATCGAAGTAAGTGGGTGAGAAATTTGGTACTGTATGTGGTGTTGCGTTTGGTAGTTAAGCAGAGTGAGGGTAGGCTTCTCAAAAGAAGTGCGTTTTCAGAGATTTCTTGAAAGCGAATTGGGTGAAAGTCGGACAGACTGTGGGAGAGCGTTCCAGAGGAGGGGTGCAGCCCTTGCAAAGTCTTGAATGCGAGCATGTGAGGAGGTAATGAGAGAAGAGTCGAGTAGCAGGTCAGTAGAGGAGCGTAGTAAGCGGTTGGGTGATTATATAGAGATGAGTTCAGAGATGTAGGGTGGGGCAGAGTTATGAAGTGCTTTGAAAGTCAGTGTCATTAATTTGAATTTGATTCTGAAAGCTAATGGAAGCCAGTGCAGGGATTGACAGAATGGCGAGGCAGAGGAGGAGCGGTTGCTGAGGTGTATGAGCCTCGCAGCAGTGTTCATTATGGACTGGAAAGGTGACAGTCTCTGGAGGGGGAGGCCAATTACAAGAGAGTTACAGAAGTCTAGACGTGATATGACAAGAGTGAATAAGAATTTTGGCAGCATCTTGGGTGATAAAAGATCGTATTTTGGATATGTTCCTTAGGTGGAAGTGACATGATTTAATAAGTGACTGGAAATTAACATGCTCTGATTTAGGCATTAAAGCCAGAACCATTATCAGAAACCCCGAAAGCACCTAACAGGTGTTTATTCTGGACGGAGGGAGGATGAGTCAGTTTGGGAGGGAAATGTGTTGGTGGACCTCGTGAAGGAGAAATCAAGAGATGCTTCCACACAGGGCTGAAAACAAAGCTCCACTGACTGGATCTGCTTCACACTGAAATACAGATGTATATCCCAGTGAAAAGGAACACTTCTAACAACCTTTTTAAAGCAACAGTAACACCAAAAAAATTAAAGGGTTTTAAAGCAATGACAATATAATATAGTGTTCCCTTGCACTGGTAAAAAGCTGTGTGTTTGCTTCAAAAAGACTACTATAGTTTATATAAACAAGCTGCTGTGTAGCCATGGGGGCAGCCATTCAAGGCAGAGGTTGCACAGATAAGTCTGAAAGGATCCAGTTGTATACTACAGAGTTTCTGTTACCTGCTGTGTATCCTGTGCCTTTTCTCCTTTTTCAGCTTTGAATGGCTGCCCCCATGGCTACACAGCACCTTCTTATATAAACCATAGTATAGTTTTGGAAGCACACAAGACACCAGTTTTTTCCAGAGCAGTACAACAGTACATGATATTTTCATTACTTTAAAACAATCTTTTTTTTTGGTGTTACTGTTCATTTAAGCAGAATGCCAGCTAAGAATTAAAAGGCTGCAAACATCTGCTTTTCTTTTCAGTCTATTAGCCACCAGCATATATAGGGGGAGCATACTTACACTTTTTCCAGGACAATTCCTTTAGCATGAGAAGCACCTCCAAATGGGTTGGCCTTCAGAGCTGTGCCCAGATTAGCTTTCTTGTACTGCTTATCATGCCATTTCTGCTCACGGCGGTGGTTGCGGAGCTTTCTTGCTGTGCGAAGACCACGGCACTTGCCTAAAACCCACATAAAAGAACATATAAGCCTATAGAACTATACTGAAGACTGTGCACAACATTAAGCACTAAAACCAAAATAAACAACCTCTTATATAGGTGTAATTTATGGAATTCTGCAGTACATGCGATTCAAGCATATCCTGTGAGATTCCAATCTACATAAAAAATGATTTTAAACTAGATTGTGCCCTTAAAAAGTTACTATGACAACAACAGGTGTCAGTGAGTGAAAGGAATTCCCATCCATTACAAATACTCAGCCAGACATCTACTACCCACCGCAATTAAAAAACTAACCAAGTGACTGCCACTAAATTCTTTCTGAAATCATAATTTCGACTTGTTTGCAGGAATAAAACAAATATCCACAGGCATAACTTCATAGTTTTGGCCCCCATTTTTACATTATATAAAGCAGTGGACTGCATTCAGTGAATATAAGTGCCTTGATGATGCCTCTCCCGACATGACATGAAGAACGTTCATATTTGATCAGCAAATGAATGAGCAGCTGGGATATTGGGTGCAGTGATTAAATGTATGTCAGTACAAAACCTATTAGTGGAACAGACCAGGTAGACGCAGTAATCTGCTGAAAAAGATGCAGTTTTATTTGACACTCAAGTTGACAAAGGGCGTTTTTGCTCAAAACATATAGTGTCAAATAAAAAGGCATCTTTTCAGCAGATTACTGGGTCTACCTGCTCTGTTCCACTAATAGATTTTGTACCGACTACTAGTACCGTGAACGGGGTACAGGGACAGACCATAAGGGTTAAAAAGCTATGGGAGAAACATCACATCCAGTGGAAACAACTTCACTTCTACATGTATGTCAGTCTAGACATAACTATGAAGCATTATCCTGAATAACACGACTTCATCACAAGCCAGTCTCTGGCCCAATAAAAGGGGCTAAAGGACTTCAAAGCATGCGAGTGGCATTAACACGATCATTAGAGTGACTGCAATCCCTCCAGTATATGGGCCAGGCAAGGTATATGGGGACCCCCCCAATGGTAAGCTACAAAAACCATTATCTGTATCACACATTGAATTAAAAACATTTAAAGGTCCACTGAAATACAATAGTCTGAGGCCTGTGACCCACCATCAATTACTCAATAGATAAGAGTGAGTTGTAGTTCAAACCAGCTGGAGGATCACAGGTTGTGCAGCCCCAATGTAAAGATCTATGATTAAGATATATATATATATATTTATATGGATCACGTTACCCAGTTAAATGTCTCCCGTTGATTTAAAGAGGTGGTTCACCTTTAAGGTAACTTATGATAAAGAACGGCCAATTATTTATTTTACAGTTATTTTCTTCTAACTCTTTGCAGCTTTCAAATGGGCATCACGGACAACCTTCTAAAAAACAAATGCTCTGTAAGGCTACAAATGGTATTGTTACTTTTTATTACTGATCCTTCTATTCAGGCCTCTCCTATTCAAATCAGTGCATGGTTGCTAGGGGAATTTGGACCCTAGTTACCAGATTGGTTTAGATGCAAATTGAAGAGCTGCTGAATAAAAAGCTAAATAACTCAAAAACCATCAATAATAAAAACCAATTGCAAATTATCTCAGAATATCACTCCCTACATCATAGTAAGTTCTCAAAAGTGAACAACCCCTTTAAAATCATCCCCCTCACCCCGTGATACACATGGGCCCCGGCCCCTCTCTGCTCCTCCATAGAAGCTCCAGTTGTCTTGTAGTTAATGAGTGAATGTCTGGCAGGTAAATGTTATAAGAGGAGTCAGCCATAAGCATGGCGCTGTGCCGCATGCAAAGAACGCGCCTCGTGCTTCTATAGCGACATTGCTAACGCCTTATTAGCGTCCAATCCGCGCTCTGGTGTTACTGCAGGGCCCACAGTCCGGCTACCGCCATCATAGATCCCCTTAAGGCGCAAATAAGAGCTTCAATCCGCAGAGCCTCACTCACCCATCTTGACTGCGTCAAGGCCGACTACGGAAAGAGCGAATCCCACAAGCCACCGGGAAACACTGCTGCACGCAGGACCCAGCCTTAGCTGTCTACCTTAATGCCTGAACCAAGGCGAGGGCTTCTTTTCATTAAAAATCCCTCTGTTTAACAAGAAACATTCAACGTCACCGTAATGCGAGACTATGTGTATTTATTATAGTATATAAAGATTAGCTTGAATGAAATAAAACGGATTTCTATGTAGGCAAATAGGTGTCTCTGAGAAGACTACAACTCCCATGATGCAATGCGAGCGTTTTCGTGTTACTTTTTATCGTGACGTAATCTCCGCTTGTGGCGAACAAATTAGCGATGTGCTGGTGTGACAGTGATGGGAACGTGGAACTGATTATGTTCTATTAGTTTATAATGGATAATGTGTGTATTAAACTTTGCACAGTTGATTGCTCATAAAGCCACATAACTTTGCCGGGGATTTTTTTTATTATTTTAGAGATTACCTCCCAATATTTTGGGAATAAAAAGAGAACCAAAAAAGTTGCAATTTTTTTTACCACGCCCATTTTGGTGGCCACACCCACCAATTACCATGTTCATTTTACAAAATTTGTCAGATTATGAAAGTTTGAACATGCTTCTGTGTTTTTTTTCAGTTATTACAGTTTTGCTAATGAAGGTGAATTGCCCTTTAAGCTGTGAGTCTAACTTTTCCCAAAAGCCAATTAAGTTACGAATTTGTTTTTTTTTTTCTGGCTGTTCGGTGCAGTACAAATGAGGGACTGTGGGTTGAGCTGTCAAAAGACGGACTGTCCCTCTTAAACCAGGACAGTTGGGAGGTATAGTTAAGGTTGCCACCTGGTCGGTATTTTACCGGCCTGGCCGGTAAAAATGATGGCTGATCCCAATGTTCTTAATAGGGAAAAAATATAAATATATAGGAAGACCGGTATTTTTTTTGGGAAAAGGTGGCAACCCTAGGTATAGTGAACCCGTATTTATTAAGTTATCAGGGAGTTACATAAATATCTAAAGCAGGTCTGGACTGAGATTCAAAATAGACCCTGGCATTTCAAGTAGACAGAGGCCCAAACAGGCCACACAGCAGCCCAAACAGCCCCCACCAGCCCAATAAATAGTGACTGTCTATGGCAACTTATAGTAGCTAGGGTTGCCACCTGGCCGGTATTTTACCGGCCTGGCTGGTAAAAATGATGATTGATCCCAATGTTATTAATAGGGAAAAAGGATAAATATATAGGAAGGCCGGTATTTTTTTCCAGAAAAGGTGGCAACCCTAACAGTAGCCCCTCTGACATTTGCCCGAACCCATTGCCAGTCCGGGCCTGATCTAAAGGATTCAGTGCGGTTTTACAGCTCATGGAACTCTTTAAATGCATCTTTTAATATGTTTATAGTATGACCAATTCTAAGCAGCTTTTCATTTGGTCTTCATTATTTATTCTTCTATTTTTGTTTTATCATTTGCCTCCTTCTGACCAGCTTTCAAATGGGAGTCACTGATCCCATCTAAAAAATAAACTAATGCTCTGCAAATGCATACCTCCCAACTGTCCCTTTTTCGGAGGGACAGTCCCTCTTTTGACAGCTCAACCCGCAGTCCCTCATTTGTACTGGAAAGTCCCTATTTTCTCTGCACTGACACAGCCAGAAAAATAAACAATGTTTCTCACTTAATTGGCATTTAGGAGAGCACAGAACAGCTAAAAGGTGCAAATAAGATACTTTGTAACAATTTTGAGACACAAAAAAAACAGATGATAAGGAGAAATATTTTCAAACTTTCATAACCTACCAAATTTTGTAAAATTAACATGGTAATTAGGAGGTGTGGCCACAGAAAGAGGAGCTATGCAAATGTTTTGTTATTGCTACTATGATTACTCATTTTTCCTATGAATAGTCCAGTCTCTTATTCAAATCAATGCATTGTCGCTAGGGTAATTTGGACCTTAGCAACCAGATGAGTGAAACTGCAAACTGGAGAGCTGCTGAGCAAAAAGTTTAACAACTCCAAAACCTCAAATAATAAAACTAATTGCAAATTGTTTCAGAATATCGCTCTTTACATCATACTAAAGGTTAACTCAAAGGTGAACAACCCATTTAAGATGTATATATATATTTGTATAGGGACCGGGTACAACTTTTTTATTTAAAAAACTGTAAATTTGTTGTCCTAAATGACACCACTAAGCACGAATCATAAAAATATTTAAAATTATATGATTTACAGGTTATGTAGGGCTCTGTATTAATGTGGGGGTAGACAAAGAAAAGTTATCAAGCAGTGCAATGCCTGTAACAAAGCACAAGGCGGCAGGGATAAAAGGCAGCTTCTGGACAATGGGGGCACACAATTCTGGAATATGATAATCGGGGTGCAATTGTTTTATTGTTCATGTCCAATTAACTAGCAAACAGTAGCATACACCTTTATAAAATATCAGCTACTCAACCCACGGCCATTAAAATCACTCCCCTGGTGTCTTTGTGTTGCATCCTGAGAATTCCCCTGCACCCGCACACTCTAAGGGGCCCATTTACTAAGGGTCTAAGTGAATTTTCGAATTCAAAAACTTTGAATTTTGAAGTAATTTTTGGGTACTTCGACCATCGAATAGCCCAAAATTCGATTCGAATTGAAAAAACTTTGAATATTCAACCATTTGAAAGTACTGTCTCTTTAAAAAAACTTCAACACTTCGCCACCTTAAACCTGCCGTATTGCTATGTTAGCCTATTGGGACCTCCTAGAACCTATAGCCAGTATTTGGCTACGTTTTTAGAAGTCCAAGTTTTTGTTTTTTTCTGAAAATCATGCGATCGATTAAATCGTTGGATTCAAACGATTTCTACGTTCGATCAAATTATTTGAATTTGATCGAAAACTGCTAAATTTAATCAAGAGAGAGAGAGAGAGAGAGAGAGAGAGAGCAGTCAGTACAAACTGGTTGAGCAGCTCATTATTAGACCTCTTTCCAGGGCTGGAACTGGGGGTACAACAAACAATCAATTATCCAGTACCTTTATGATAGAAGATACAGTTTAGTGGGCATAATGTGTTCACCTTCACATGCTTGCCATCCTAAATCCATAGAGATTGCAGCACTCCAAATTAACACCGCCTTTATTTCACATATACTGTTCCACTTGTGCTTGTAGATTATTTGGTGGCCAATGAGAATAAAAATCAAGAACAATCTTTAAAAACGTAATTTAAAGACCAAAAACCATACCTATATCAGTGGGTTTAATTCATATTCTTTATTTAAACCCCCAGGCACTAGGGTTCCCAACCTCCTAATTTATCCTGCTTCACATTTCAGTAACTGCTTAACCCTATCTCCTCCTTTTCTTGGTTTGTGGATATTTTGTAGTACCTGGAATCTTAGCTGTGCTTCTGTGTGTCCTACATCTACATAATGATAAGCTACAGGATTTTTCCTCACCTTTCTTCTTATGTCAGATTTGTGTTCTCCAATTCTGTCCTTCACCTGCCTAGTTGTCTGGCCTACATACATAAGCCCACAAGGGTATTTTAAAATATATTCAACACAGGTATCCCTTTATCTTAATTGCAGTACCCTTGTGTGGATAATACACTATGTCCCCTTTAACACAACTATTGCAGTGGTTACAGGACAGTGGTGGTAATGGAGAAGACCTTTTATATTGATGGAATTAAAGAAATGTTGGAAACGTTTGTCTATCAAAATCAGAAATTTGGACAGTATTGTAGTGTGTGGTTTCATTATATTAACAATATCTTTATGTTATAGGAGGGGCCACATCCGAACCTTAATGCATTTTTTAATTGAATTGAATGGATATTTACCAGCTCTTAAGTTCACTCTACTCTCTAAAATGAATATATTTTTTGGGATGCTTTGGTATAAAAGAAGGACGGACCATTGGCAACCAATTTATACGTAAAATCTTTTGGATAAAAATACCCTGCTATTGTACATTTCATTTCATCCAGCCCATGTTAAAAGATCAGTACCTAAATCACATTTCTCTCAAGTTAAGAGAATAGTATTTGAGGATTAAAATTTATTAAATAGGTTGGATGAAATGGTGAGTAAACTGATGAGTAGAGGATATCCTAGGATTGGCCTTGTGAGGTATAATGGGGAAGCGATGTCTCACACAACCAAAAGATAAAAGGGCTAAGACAGGGGAAAGACTGGATTTTTCAGCACTTTTAATAGTCTGTCTAAACAGATTGGCAAGATAGTGTGTAGACATCGGGACATTCTAAAGGTTGAATGCCCTGGGATGACAGCATTTCAGAAACCACCACTGTTGTCTTTTAAGAAAGAACAATCATAGAGAGACATACCAGTGAGGGCTGATGTCAGAGCACATTTTGTTCTACAAAAATGGTACCTTCCCCTGTTTGTCCTGTAGGCATTGCAAAGGTTGTGGGAAAGGGGATATAGTGTATCCTCCACACAAGGGTACTGCAATTAAGATAAAGGGATACCATACATGTTTGTCAACACACATTGTATATAACATAAAATACCCATGTGGGCTTTTGTACAGTCATATGAAAAAGTTTGGGAACCCCTCTCAGCCTGCATAATAATTTACGACACTTTCAAAAGAAAAAGATAACAGTGGTATGTCTTTCATTTCCCAGGAACATGGGTACTGGGTTGTTTTCTGAACAAAGATTCAGTTGTATTAAATGAAATCAAATGTGAAAAACCGACTGTGCAAAAATTTGGTTACCCTTGTAATTTTGCTAATTTAAATGCATGTAAATGCTCAATACTGATTACTGGCAACGCTAAATTGGTTGGATTAGCTTGTTAAGCCTTGAACTTCATAGGCAGGTGTGTCAATCATAAGAAAAGTGGCCAATTGCAAGTTGTGCTTCTTTTTGACTCTCCTCTGAAGAGTGACATCATGGGATCCTCAAAGCAACTCTCAAAAGATCTGAAAACAAAGATTGTTCTGTATCATGGTTTAGGGGAAGGCTACAAAAAGCTATCACAGAGGTTTAAACTGTCAGTTTCAACTGTAAGGAATGTAATAAGGAAATGGAAGGTCACAGGCACAGTTGATGTAAAACCCTGGTCTGGCAGGCCAAGAAAAATTCAGGAGCGGCATATGCGGAGGAATGTGAGAATGGTTACAGACAATCCAAAGATCACTTCAAAGACCTGCAAGAACATCTTGCTGCATGTGGTGTATCTCTACATTGTTCTACAATTCAGTGCAATCTGCACAAAGAACATCTGCATGGCAGGTTGATGATAAATTTGCAGGGTATATGGAGGGAATCTCTACAAATGGACTTTTTTTTGAACATTCACTTACACCACTCAATAGTGGCACCTTGTGGTGAGAATGCAAATTGCATAACTAAATGTCTAAAGAATGTTTGCTTGGTTTAACATGTATGATGTCATGTCTGGTGCCATTTTTTGAAATGGGAAGGGCTTGGTGTATATGTATGTACTGAATCACTTGTATTCTATCCTTGATAAAGGCCCGAATACCTCCTGGAACAGCAGCTCCCCAGAAGTTGCCAGGGGTGGCAAAAAGCTGCATTTTAGACGCCTCCTCAGACGGCATAACAGCCGGAAACGGCCCTGGGAGTGTGGATCCTTGATAAATTCTACATGTTTGATTTTGACCCAGCATCCGAAGTGGATTAAGACTGGATTAGAGTGCGAGCGCATATATATATATATATATATATATATATATATATATATATATATATATATATATATATATATATATATATATATAGAAAGGTAAAGAAGCTCGCACTCACAGGGCTTATCAAAATCCAAAATGGTGTTTACACCATTTTGGATTTTGATAAGCCCTGTGAGTGCAAGCTTCTTTACCTTTCTACCTAACTTTTGGGCGTTTTGCACCCAGGCAGCGATGACCATTTGACGTGTTGTGCCGGCTTCCAGATTACCATATATATATATATATACACACATACACTCTTATGTGAAAGTACACACTGGTTTAACCTCTAGTTCTTTAGTTAAAGTGCTCTGTGAGCAGTGTAATGTAGATATAAAAATTGTAACTGTATAAAATCTGAATCAAGAATTACTGTAACATGCCAGTGGCTGCCTTCTAACATGCAAATCCTTGGAGATACTAAAAGGAAATGGCTGAAATGAGACATTCTTAGCAGAGCATAAAGAGAAACAATCCCTATTGCAGAAAGCTGAGAATCAAATCTTTGGATATAGGGCAGCGCAGACATGTGGTGTATTGTTTAATCTTGTCTTAGCACTGCTCTCAGTCAATAATGGATGAAAGCTTCAATATGTTCACTGATGTGTATATAACACTTTTCTAATTAGCAATGTTTATACTAGCTTAGTACAATAAATATGGTTTCAGCTTCACCATGTTATTGGTGTTTATAAGCTGAATTTATGAATAATGAAAATATGGTCTTCGTCTTACAAATAAAGTGCTTCTTATTTGTTTGTATCTGCCTTGCTTCAAAGTATATGACAGTTACATCCCTATGCCTATTTATTAAACAGTTCAAAATGTACTTAACAAGCTTGCTATTTATTGGTCACATACTCAGGGTCGGACTGGGGGGCCCAGGGCCCACCAGGACCGCTGTCCAGGGCCCCCCTCTGGCCTCCCTGCCTGGCCCCTACTGTGAAGTGCGGCCGGCATGCACACACGCTGCTTATTTTTGAGGATTTCAAAATAGAGAGGGGGTCTGGCCCAGCGGGGGCCCATGAGGATCAGGGCCCACTGGGTTTTTTCCTTTTGTCCCGCCAGGCCAGTCCGACACTGCTCATACTGAAGCTTGGCACCCTTGGGTTGAAAGAGTTTAAGGTGCCCCATAAGGTTACAGCATGTGACTGTTTTATTATAATAGATGCTAACTTGCACAAGTGCATTTGTCAGCATCCAATCAGTCCTTTAGTCTTGTTTTCTAAATTTGAGAGACTTCCCCGGCAGAGAAGATTTGCACTACTGAGGGCAACAAATATCTTGAAAATTCCTTTACTTACATTTAAATTGCTGCATGTAAAACACTTTCCATGCGCCCATCCGACTCTATTGCTGAAGAAATGCCTTCTTCTGCTTTTTTCTTGTGGGAGACACATCTCCCCATGTGCCATTGCTCTGAGACATTAAAAATGTATTGCTAAAATCTATTAGGGCAGGAATACACGTCCGATTCCGCCGTGATCGGACACGCTGCGCAAAATCGCAGGCGTCACGCTAGATGCGACGGAAATAAAGTAAGTAATTCAATTGTCACATTGTGTCGCATTGTTGATGCGACTGTCGGATGCAGTCGCTGCACGCTTCGTCTGCATCCGACAGTCGTGTCGCGTCAACAATGCGACGCGATCCGACACTGCCATTACTTACCTTGTTTCCGTCGCATCCGACGTGATGCCTGCGATTTTGCGCAGCATGTCGGATCGCGGCAGAATCGGCCGCGTAGTCCTGCCCTTAACCCTCTCACTTGTGCAGAAGGGAGAAGGTAATTGCACCTGGAGGAAAGTAATAGATCACTGCTGTTTCATTTAGGTGCCTTTCATACATGTTTTGTTCCTGTTTCTAATGCATTGAATGCTTTGCTCTGTAAACTCTGTGTTGTGGAAATTCCAATGTGCTGACAAGCTATAGATTGTTATAAAGCTTTTCAGCAGCATAAATAAATTGTTGCATTAATCAGTGTATAATGCCTATTATAAATATGGAACTTACAAATGTATGGCATCATTATTATTTTTTATATGATGTAGTGTGGGAGGAAACCTGAATATCTAGAGAAAATGATCTAGAGATATTACGTGGAGCTGATTGTTTGCTGTGGGCATCCATACTGGTGCTATTTAGCTACTATGTTAGAATTTCACACAATAAATGAAGGGCTAAACATGCAAATTACTCACTTATGCCTCATTGGCCGTCTATGCACTCAGCTGGTTTAATAGCAAAAATATAATGTAGTACTTCATAGCCATAAATCCAGATTAGCAAACCATAGTTGGAATCCAACTGTTGATTTCAGCCCTGCAAGGCAGCATCAATCTGTATCTGCAAATGGACAAACAAGCTTCAATTAATTTGATTGCAAAACATTTCCTCATGCAAAAAACACATTTATGAGTTCCTTGGCCAGGCAAAGCATAACATTT
The DNA here is from genome assembly GCA_038501925.1 of Xenopus petersii. NCBI lineage: Eukaryota > Metazoa > Chordata > Amphibia > Anura > Pipidae > Xenopus > Xenopus petersii. Next base: position 175,245,163 of record CM076673.1, on the reverse strand, counting down.
GGGGTTTTTTTTTTATATCATGAAGGCCTATATAAGCTACTGCCAAATAGGAAAGAACTAACTAAAACATCACCGGGGTCTTGGAGAACTTTATGCTAATGACCTGTAGGGCATCAAAGTTCTCCTATTTTAAGCAGCATTTTCTGCATCATTGGCATTACAGCCATTGAAAGCAAAAGTAAATTGAAACAACTGCATAGAGACTGTTAAAAACAAAGAAAAACATCTTTTATTAACAATTTTAGTTAATCTTTAAATTTGCAAATTTAGAGCATGCCTGTAGATGTTCATTAATATATAATATATAAATACTACATAAATAATATATTTTCAGTCCTAAAAATAAGTAGTTGAAATTGTGTGGCAACTGCAAAAAAGTTCACATTATTACATAAAACTAAAGCAAAGACCAAAACCACTGGGGTGGATAAGGCATGGGACATATGCTCTATTTTTTAAAATTAGTTCTGTTTATATTATAACACAGAGGTTTAAAGACTTGATGGATTTAGACCACAACATTCACAACATCAGGCCCCCATATAGCTAAAAAAAAACAGATACTTAAAAACATATTTGTATTGTTTTGTCACACTTCAGTAGTAACAGACACATATATCCTGAATAACAGAAAGCATTCACTCTAGAACAGTGCTGTCCAACTTCTGTGGTACTGAGGGCCGGAACTTTTCTCTCCTACATAGAGGAGGGCAGATAATGGAAGCCGGTGTTGATCACTCCCTGTTTTTAAACCACACCCATGTTACCACATGTAAGGGAAAGTTGTGCTCACCACTAGTTTTTAAAATCATTAGGCGGGGGTGCAATGAGGGTGTGACCACAAAATACATATAGACAAATACAAGAGTCCTCTGCACTCAACCCATTATCAATATATTTAAGACAGAGACATTTTGTGCATACTGCTACTGAAAAATGCCTTACCCTTTAAGCAAAGCAGGGATTGTTTGTCCATATATTGCAATATATTTAAGCTGGCCAACTACGTCAAAGTCATCCCATATCTGGTCAGTCCTATGCTGATTCATTAAGAATTCTATTGCTTCATTATACATTTTACAAAGGGACTAAGTTTTACCTGCAACTTACTTGCTGCTTTCAAAGTAAACCCCCATACTTGGCTGCCCTTTTATTAGACACCAGTGGGATCACCTGACTATAGCTGGGAGCCCAGCTATAGTCAGGTGATCCCACTGGTGTCTAATAAAAGGGTCCATTGTAAGACTGTAAGCTCTAAGGGGCAGGGACCTCCTTCCCACTGTGTCTCTTACCACATAACACTTAAGCTCTTTGCTCTGATATGAGCTCTGTGTATATTTATTGTTTGATTTCTTTTCCCCGTGTATACTTTTATATATATTGTACTTTTATGCATTGTACAGCACTGCAGCTCCTTAACAGCGTTTTACAAATAAAGTTATACATACATACATACTGTACATTATAGCAGGTCCTATTCATGCTGTAACTGTCATATGTAAATGAAAATTCAAAGATAGGGCATATTTTTATATGGGCCAGGGTTTTAATGCTGACTGTTGTTTCCTTCTTAGATACAGGCATTTAATGTGGAAGATGGACGTTTTGGCTCTGCTAGAGACTGCACAACTTATTTATCACCAGCCATCCTTATGGGGCTTGTCATGTCCCTTGTTCTGCTGCTTGTTCTGGGTTATGCATTCCATACATGCTGATCCATTTGAAATCAATTGACAAAACACTATGAAATGAAAAATTCTACCACCTACTTCCCCAAAACAAAAGACTGTTCTGATGAAGATGAGAGGGAGCCCCTAAGTGGTCATCCCCAAGAATGTTATGAACTGAGACAGCAACACTATAGCAAGTGTCACATGCAGCCCTGTACATCTGTTCCCTATTAGCACTAGAATTGACCATTGTTTCTCTTTTGTGTATTTCTGTAATTTTGATTTTGTATTAAACACAGTTTCCAAGAAATAACTCCCCAGATACACAACTTATAAAATAAACTCTTGAGCAACGCATTAACTCTAGAAACCATCCACCCCAGCAAACAGTTGTGAAAGGGCAGTGAAATCATTGGGAGAAACATCTCTTTAATATTGGTTTCTCAGTCAGTCTAGGGGATTTGCTTGCCTGAGAAAAAAAGGAATGACGCTGATAATAAACATCATAAATACTTGGTTTCATACAACATAGTGGCATTGTTAAATATATGCCACATGAATTAATAATTAAGGGAAACAATTAAAGCCATCTTTTAGTAGGCACACTTTCCTTAAGTCAGATAAACAGAAGGAGCCATCTTGGTGGCTTAATATAAAGTGGAAAATAACAGAAATGCAGAACCCATAGCAAACAATTATACATTTGATTTTAATATTTTATTACAGTAGAAGAATCAAATCAAACGTTTGATTGGTTGTTTTCCCTACTGTATGTCTGGACATTGAAAGAGTTATTTACTCACCGCATCACATTTGCAGGTTCACACATTTCCCTGCCTGCAGTCATTTGTGTGAAAAATCCCATTCACTATGGTTACTTGTGTCAACATGTGCTCCTTGTACTTCTGTATAGTTATATGGTTACAAAGTTAGTTACATAGTTAAATCGAGTTGAAATAAAGACAAAGTCCATCAAGTTCAACTCCTCCAAATGAAAAACATCCATCCACACACACCCCTTCATACCTTCACATAAATTCTATATACCCATATCTATACTAACTATAGAGCTTAGTATCACAATAGCCTTTGATATTATGTCTGTCCAAAAAAATCATCCAAGCCATTCTTAAAGGCATTAACTGAATCAGCATCACAACATCACCCGGCAGTGCATTCCACAACCTCACTGTCCTGACTGTGAAGAACCCCCTACGTTGCTTCAAATGAAAGTTCTTTTCTTCTAGTCTAAAGGGGTGGCCTCTGGTACAGACAGTCTACCCTCGTTCATCCCTCTAACCAGTTTAGTTGCACTTAGTCTCTGCACTCTCTCCAGCTCATTTATATCCCTCTTAAGGACTGGAGTCCAAAACTGCACTGCATACTCCAGATGAGGCCTCACCAGGGACCTATAAAGAGGCATAATTATGTTTTCATCCCTTGAGTTAATGCCCTTTTTTATGCAAGACAGAACTTTATTTGCTTTAGTAGCCACAGAATGACACTGCCCAGAATTAGACAACTTGTTATCTACAAAGACCCCTAGATCCTTCTCATTTAAGGAAACTCCCAATACACTGCCATTTAGTGTATAACTTGCATTTATATTATTTTTGCCAAAGTGCATAACCTGCATTTATCAACATTGAACCTCATTTTCCAGTTTGCTGCCCAGTTTCCCAACTTAGACAAATCACTCTGCAAAGTGGCAGCATCCTGCATGGAACCTATAGTTCTGCACAATTTAGTATCATCTGCAAAAATAGAAACAGTACTTTCAATGCCCACCTCCAGGTCATTAATAAACAAGTTGAAAAGCAAGGGACCTAGTACAGAGCCCTGCGGCACTCCACTAACAACACTGGTCCCATTAGAAAATGTTCCATTTACCACCACTCTTTGTAGTCTATCTCTTAGCCAGTTCTCTATCCAGGTACAAATACTATGTTCCAGGCCAACATTCCTTAATTTAACCAGTAACCTTCTGTATGACACTGTATCAAATGCTTTAGCAAAGTCTACTGCCACTGCCATCCCAGAATCGAGGTCCCTGCTTACCTTCTCATAAATAGAAATCAAGTTAGTCTGGCAAGATCTATTACGCATAAAACCATGCTGCCACAAACGCATTCTACTAAATACCGGAGCATTCACCTACTCTGGCACCACGGGTCTGAACCTGCTCTCAGTGCTGACTCGTAGTAACGCCCCCCCCCAGATCTGGGCGGACTCTGTACAACCACACTGCAAATTTGAACGGAGCACAGGAGCCTGGTTTCATAAAATCTTCATTTATTTTGGTTAAAAACATATATAACATCAGCAGTGATAAATGATACCCCGCACTTGACGCGTTTCGTGGCATCTCGCCACTTCCTCAGAAGCACAAGGTATCCACCCACAAACCTCTGGTTAATAAACAATGGCAAACCACACCCACTAAAACATATTAACCTCAAAAACAGAATAATCATACCACATGATATAAAGTTATGAGGTATATACCCATAAATTAATTAGATTAATTAACCAGAGTTACCTCAACTTGAAGAGAAATTGGTGTATGAAAAACACACCACGACCAGGTCAAAGTCCAAAAATATGACATACACACATTTAAATAACCATTATAGATATCAGATATTATGAATTAAATTACAAAAATATTTATCACTGAGGGTTTACTAGGACCAAATATAAAATATGTGTTTAGCCTTCTATATCATATAAAACCAAATGGTATAGGATCAAGAATCATCCTGTGCTCTGTACAAATTTGCAGTGTGGTGGCACAAACTCATAGTATTATGATTTGCTATGAAGTCCAGTATCTTATCCTTTTTTAACCCTTTCGAAAAGCTTTCCTACCACTGACGTCAGACTAACTGGCCTATAGTTTTGAGGCTGAGAACGGGATCCCTTTTTGAATAGAGGCACCACATTAGCAATTTGCCAGTCTCTCTGCACTATGCCAGACCTCAATGAATGAATACCATCCGGCCCTTTGTTTATCTTAACATGTTCTAGTTTCTTTTGAATTTCCTCATGTGTGAACCATGCATCATTAGTTGTATTACTAGAATTGGGACTATCAAGAAGTAAACCTTCATTAACTGGTTCCTCATTTGTGTAGACAGATGAAAATATGAGTTCAGAATCTGTCAACCAGCTGACCCCCCTCTGATATTAAATGCCCCACCCCTTCCTGCTTCATTTTTTACTATTAACATATTTAAAAAATAATTTTTTTTACTGCTTGCTGCAATATCCTTTTCCATATCAATTTTAGCTTGCCTTATAGCTTTTTTGCATGATTTATTGGCCTCCTTGTACCTTATAAATGATTGGCCGTCCCAGCTAACTTGAAAGCCTTAACAGCACGTCTTTTCTTACCCACCTCAACACCAACGCTTCTATTGAACCAAAAAGGTTTTGCTTTGCAACAACGCTCCTTGCTTACATGGGGATATCTAGTTGTGCCAGGGCTGGAATTAGGGGTAGGCAGAAGAGGCACTTGCCTATGATGTGCTTTGTTTTCAAATCAATCTTATTTAGTTAAGTTTGGTACTTTCTACTAAGTTGTTTTAGGGCAGAAATTATATTTTCCATATTGTTTGTTCCCCCATGTTGCATTAATATCAAAGCAGTGGTCATCATTAACATTTCAGTAGGATATTAGATTTTTTTAGAAAAAATCTTGAAAATCTGACATTTTCCTGAAAAATCCTGAAAATCGGAAAACGACGCCCGCGTCCAAGTTGACGCTGGCGTTAAAGACAATGGGCCATCCAAATAGTGTTGATGCGCAACAATTTTTGACACAATCGACTTTTAGGATGTGCGTCCAAAAAAATTTGACGGCGGCTAAATATCACGTGGAAGTTCCCCACAAATTCGAGCCAGGCGAATTTATTTGCACATCACTATTCAGTGCTGCTGCTGAGCTCTAACACGCTATAGAACAGACTAGTACTCAAACCACATTATAACTTTTTTTTATAACTTTTTTTGTTGACAGTCAGGAAAGCGTTTAGTAACTGGGATAACATTAGGGAATCCTTTTGGTTACTGAATTTCAGATGCTGATAGTTAAGATGTAAATATGCAATGGGCCAGTCCCAAACGCTGTGTGTTCAAGAAAACTAGGTTCTGAATTTGCAAAACAATTTCATATAATACTCAAGCACTTGATCCCATTTCTCGGTGTTCCGTGAGACTGGCAGAAAGCTGATATGGTTCCACTTGTTAAGAAGGGGATGACATTTAAGCTGCACTTTATAGACCTGTCAGTTCAACTTCAATAGCGGGGAAAGGCTTTCAAAGTTGAATATGGAACAGTATTCAGAAATACATTGTTGACACAAAAATCATAATTTGATTCCGAGTGGCATTCTGAGAAATAAGTCATGCCAGACAAACTGATTTCTAGCAGAGTGTTAGCAGAAACTTGGATGAAGGAGAAGCAGCGAGACCTGAGCTGTTGGATTTTGCTAAGGCATTTGATTCGGTGCCATAGAAAAGGCTGTTCTCTAAATCAAGGGACTTTGGACTCTGGGGAAAACATTCGTAATCTGATAAAAAAACTGGTAGACAGGTAGATTTCAGGGAGTTGGAGAGCTAGACCTGTGTCTAGACAAGAGTTCCACGTGTAATAGCTCAGTTTTTAACTTACAGGACCCTTATTCGCAATTTCTATATCAAACATCTTAAAGTGCACATAGAAAGCAATATCTATAGAATTGCTCATAATAATAAGCAGCATAGACTGATACTGCGTTGTCTTGTAAGAAGCTTAGATCAATAGATTGAATAAGGGGCTAGCCAACAGAAGGTATATATCTAAAGGGTGCTTCACCTTTAACTTTGACACTTTTGGTATGTTATAGAATAGCTAATTCAAAGCAACTTTTCAATTGCCAATTTGTTTTTGCTTTTTTTTTATAGTTTTTGAATTATTTGTCTTCTTCTTCTTCTGACTCCTTCCAGCTTTCAAATGGGGGTCACAGACCTCCTAAAGGAGAATTCAACCCTTAACTAAAAAAAGATGGCTGCCGTGATCTGCGATCCCTGAATCTGCATGGAGGGATAAGTAAAAAGTTAGGGGCATTTCCCCATGTTAGCAGCTAGGCTGGGGGGGGGGAGGATGGAGGGGGTCTATGTAGGGTAGGGGGGTAGGGTTTTTTTTACTTAAGGGTTGAATTCTCCTTTAAAGTGGTGGGTCACCTTTAAATTAACGTTTAGTATGTCATAGAATGGCTGATTATAAGCAGCTTTTCAACTGGTCATAATTGTTTATTTTTAATAGTTTTTTAATTATTTGCCTTCATCTTCTGACTCTTTCCAGAAAGACTCTTTCTAGAAAACAAATGATCTGTAAGGCTACAAATGTATTGTTACTGTTACTGGATTTTATTACTCATCTTTCAGGCCTCTCCTATTCATTTCCTAGTCTCCTATTCAAATCAAAGCATGGTTGCTAGGGTAATTTGGACCCTAGCAACCAGATTGATGACATTGCAAACTGGATGACTGCTGCATTAAAAGCTAAATAACCCAAAAACCACAAATTGTCTCAGAATATCAAACTTTATTTCATACTAAAAGTTAACTTAAAGGTGAACAACCCCTTTAAAAACAAAATGTTCCGTAAGGCTACAAATGTATTGTTATGTATTGTCTTATGACTCAACTTTCTCTAGGCTTGACAAAGGGCCCAGCAGAGGCCCGAAACGTTGCCGCTTTGTTGTGTGAGCTGAATAAAACACCAATCACTGAATTAACCACATCAGTTGTGCCACAGGTTTCTTGTTTTGCTATATATCAACTTTCTATTCAGGCCTCTCCTATTCATATTCCAGTCTCTTATTCAAATCAATGCATGGTTGCTAGGGGAATTTGGGCCATAGTCACTAGATCGCTGAAACTGCAAACTGGAGAGCTGCTGAATAAAAAGCTAAATAACTCAAAAACGACAGATAATAAAAAATGAAAACCAAATGCAAATTGTCTCATAATAGCACTCTCTACATCATACTAAAAGTTACTTTGAAGATGAACAACCCCTATAACATATTTGATCAACGATTAGGTTTGCCAGTATGCTTTAGAAGAGGCACTAATAATAGGCAGCACATGGTCAGCAGTCTGCAGATGTATCCAGTATACATGCCAGGGTTTGTAGGGTTTATATACTTCCCTGTCATTGCAGCAGAAGGTTTGCAAGAAGCCAGATGCTGTGACCTCTGACCTCAGTGATCCTTTTCATTCTCAGGGCACTAAAAAAAAGGTACAGGTATGGATTCCGTTATCTGGAACCCCATTATCTAGAAAGCTCCGAATTACGGGAATGGTCTTCGCCCATAGACTCCAGTTCATCCATATAATTCAATTTTTTTTAAATGATTTAAATTTTTCTCTTTAAAGTACCTTGTACCAGCCTATTGGGTTTATTTAATGTTTAATTGATTTTCTAGTAAGTAGACTTAAGATATGAAGATCCAAATTGTGGAAAGCTCCGTTATCCGGAATAACCCAGGTCCTGAGCATTCTGGATGATAGGTCCCATACCTGTACGAGGACATACACATAAAAACATGTTATTATCATTACACTACTGAGAACATGCATTCCCTTACCAAGGAACAGAGTTTCAGGAACACAGAGCTCAATCTGCTTCTGAAGAAAAGGAGCGCTGCAAAAGATGAAATTCTTTATTAGCATTTAAGCCAAGGATTAGAGTTGGCTATTTAAAACCAGTGTTAAAATCTGCTTATTAATGTATTTATATGTAAGGTGATCATTCTATTTGCACCAGTAATGCCACTTGCATTATGATGAAAATGATGTGTCCTTTCCTTTCTTAAAAAGAGCCAGTTATCCAGGCGGCAGTCAGTAGATGGCAGTGCTGTGAAAGAATTACCAGGATTGTTATGCATTAACCAAGTATCTTAATTGAATTTTCATGGTTTTTTTTTGCCATTTGTTTTTATTTAACCACACTGCTGTGCCAGTGTTGAAATATAATTATTAGAATGCCAGTTACAAATAGGTGGGAATGATATTTACTGTTTACCCAAGTCATTTTACTCCCTTATATTTACAGTCAGCCATTAGCTGCATTTGCCTTTGTATAAACTGAAATGTGTATTCCTGACCATAGATTATACACATGTAGTACCTCCATTTTATTTCTTTTGTGCTTCTTGCCATTTACAACAGACACAATGGTTCATTCCCATAAGGAACTGAGTATTCGCTTGGGTCCCTGCACCAGTCATGTGTCTCTCACAGTATCACAAAGAGCTGATGAAAGTAACAGCACTTAAAATCCAGCTCATGTCACCGTCTGCATCGTGTCTGTCCATGCAAAATTAACCACTTGGAATAATAATGAAAGAATCAGTAAAATGTCACTCAAAAATGCCTAGAAAACATTCCGTTGACAAATCTTTCTTTTGGTTTTCAGCACAGTACAGTATGGGTGCTCTTTGTCCTAAATACTTTCTGTATACAAAAATATCACTAGTACACAGAATGAATGTCTCTCAGGGTACATAAGTATTTGTGACCATACACAGATAAAAAATATTCAAAAGACCTATTTCTATTAAAGAAATTAGAACAAAATCACATTACTGAACCAATGAGAACAAAGCTTATTGCCCTATATCAAAATCTGATTTGTGCATAAAAGGATATCATTATATTACAAACTCCATTCTGTACATTTTAACAAGCAACCTGTCATCACATTAGTGAACCAATCAGAACAAAGCTTATTGCCCTGTAACGAACCAGATGAAAAGTTGCCAGAAGTGATGGGTGAATCGGGGGAAAAATTCTCAAAACACATTGAAGTCAATGGGCGTCAAAATAATTTTGACGCACGAAAATTTTGACGAACATTATCCCTAATGCATAGGATACTATTTGTCCTGCTATAGAGGGCGCCCTCTAATGTCCCCTGTGCTGCATAGGAATAAACATGAACAAAGAACAAACATTTCCTAAAAGGAAAAACACTACAGCTTCTTAAAGGGGACCCGTCACCCAAACAAAATTATCCAAATCCTATTTTATCATGTTAGTTAAGCAAAATGAACTTTAATTACACTGTATAAATTATTTGAATCTTGTTTCCTTCAGTCTGGGAACTCATAATTATAGCAACCAGGAAGGAGCCATTTTGTGGACACTGTTATTAAGGCAAGCCTTGTATCATCTCAGAATCTTGCTTGTGCACCAATGTCCATCCCCATGCCCTGGTTACACAATTAAATCGTTAAGAGAGCTGGAGGAATGTAGGTGTCATGGCCGGCACCCAATACCAGAACAGGTGCCAAGTACCCTGGTCTCGGCTCGGCTTCACCAGTAGTGTGACCACCGTTGGGCTTCGGGAGGAGCCCTCAGCTTACTTGGGTGCCACCTGGACTTAATGAGGGGTACAAGGCAAGATGTTCTGGCAAGCAGAGGGGCACGGCAGGTAGCAGAGTCTTTTGGGCTGATGGTCACGGTACAAATGGATCAGGCAACAGAATTGTCAGACAGGCTGGGTCGAGGCAGGCAGATAACAAGAATCGTCAAAACAGGCAAAAGGGTCAAAAAAAGGGTGAACAATCGAAGGGTTAAACTGTAGAGTAGTCGTAAGCAGGCAAGGTTAGGATCCAGAATTCAGAATAGTCAAAATAGCTAGGCAGGGGTCAAAACAGGAATCAGACAGGTTCAGAAGGAATCAGACAATAGCACAAGGCTCAGGAGCACCAGGAATACAATCCTATCATGGGGCAATGACAAGCAGTGGGAATGGCCCTTTTATACTTTTGAATTTGGCGCCACTGCGCGCTGACGTCATTACGTCAGCGCGCATGCGCCTTTAAATACGGAAGTGCGCATGCGTCATTACGTCAGAGCGCATGCATGCGCGCGCACACTAAGGAAGCGCGCGTCGCGGCGGGCGTCCCTGCCGTCCCCCCACTAGACCACCAGGGTAAGATTTTATTACAGTAGGGAGACCTGTGACATCTAGGAAGTGCTGAATGGAAAGTGAAAGTAATTGCTCGCCCCGCCTCTATGCCTAGGCATAGAGGCGGGGTAGGCAATAATTGATTGACAGCTGATATTTTCAAATGAGTTTACAACAGCTATGAATACTTTAATAAAAAAAAGAAATTGGATTTCATATTTAATTTAAGAAGGACTTTTATTATACAGATTTTTATGTCTGGGTGACGGGTCAACTTTAAATGGATGTTCTTTTTTATGTAATTCATTAAGTCTCTGTATTAGGGATAGTTTTGTATACAGAATGTATTTGGGACAAACAGCACCCCATAGTTCAGACGTGTAACTTGGTTTTGTAGATTGAAAACATACATTAGTTCTGTATGTAAAGAAACAATGAGAAGACTGGTAATTAGGTATAGAATGAAGCTGGTCTTGATGCTATGTTATAGAAACTTCAAAGTCAGATGGTTATGGAGGACTAAAGATGGAGGACTAAAGAAAATATTTATGGATCTACTGAAGAATCTGAAAATGAGGCTAATCAGTAATACATTTCCAATGCCATGCGATAGAGTAGTAAACATTGGGTACTGTGCAACAGACAGACTCAGATCTGGGCAGAAAATACACGGCCCAAGTAGAGAATGCAGAGAGTTTCTTAGTATTACTTGTAAGGCTTGAATCTAAAAATGAGGTCCTAATTAGTAATACTCTAAAAAATACTTCCAGTAATATGTGATAGAGAAGGTAACATTGGGTAGTGTCAATAGACCGACTGAGGTCTGGGCAGGGAAACCATGACCCAAGCAGGGAATGCAGGATCCAGGTGGGGATCAGGAGCAAGACAGTTTCTTAGTATTCACAGAAATAGACGATGTTGCTGTATCCCTCAGAGAGGAGGGGGGAGATAACAGAAAGTTTATATAGTGTAGTAATTTCAATATTAAATAAACACACCCACAGTGTCCTCCAACACTTACTAAAAACACTTTTTTACTGTGATGCAAAAAGAAACATGCAGTTGTGTGTTAAGTTAACTTAATCACCATGTGTGTTCATTTAAAACTTTTTTTCACCCTTATTTCAATCAGGAAGAGAAAGAGAACAGATGGGGGTGGGTGGATCCGTTACTAGGGGATAGTGAGGTTAGCAACTCAAATCCGGATTGTTGCTTTCCGGTGGTATTATATACTCACAAGAAGTGAGTTTCAACTAATGTGAAACACAGACAGGATGGTCTCTACTCCAGGCTCCTTCTTCCTAAGTCTCTTGATAGGGAGATAAAACAAAGTATCCTGTGCAGAGGCGCTTTTAAAACATTTTAATAAAAAAGTAAAAACACACTCACAAACACACTCTGGTACAGCGCATTGAAATGTCCTTGTAAAGTCCTTCTGGCACTTGGGTTTTCTCTGCGTCCCTTGGAACTTTGTGCTGATTTTTTTAGAAATCACGAGCCGCTCTGCTCCGAATCGCAGGCGTAAACATGCTCTGCGCTTCTGCACGGTTAGAGCGTAGGAGCTTAATCACGCTAACGCGTTTCGCCTATCGGCTTCCTCCTGAGCAATGACGTTCCCTGCTCTCTGCTACTGATTTATCTCCCATCGTTTTTTTCTTTTTCAACAAGTCCTTTCAAAAAACTTTATTTCTCTAAAACATTTTCACAATCTTCTGTTGACTCCTTTTTGTGCTAATATGAAGCAATCTTTCCCTATATCATATCAGTTACATCACATTACTGTATGGTGCTTCACAGTATATTATAATCAATCTAAAAATTACAATCTAAAAATTAACAATCTAAAAAATGTACATTTGTAGTTGCAATCAAAGTAAAAAAGTGTTTTTAGTAAGTGTTGGAGGACACTGTGGGTGTGTTTATTTAATATTGAAATTACTACACTATAATAACTTTCTATTATCTCCCTCCTCATCTCTGAGGGATACAGCAACATCGTCTATTTCTGTGAAGCTTTTGTTTGGGCAGAGGAGGGCCCTTAAAGAAGTTGCTGGATTTTGGGGGAACTTCAATCCCGGATTCGTTTTTTTACATTTGGACTTATTAGTTTCTTAGTATTACTTGCAAATTGAAGCCTCCTGAAATCAGAAGGTATTTACTTGTCTAATGCCATATACTGTACATGGCTCTGTCTAAATGCCAAAAATTAGAGTTTTAATTCTCCCATAAGGCATCATGGGCGGATACTTGTAAGGCTTGACTCCAAAAGCCTCCAGTGGTTCAACAGGATAAAGCACTGTCCCACTGTGACAAAGGCCAGGGTTGGAATTGGTCCTGACAGTGCTCTGTCATGTATGAGCATCTGCTGCATCATTGTTGTTGATTAATGTTTTCTTCTGTATAGATAGGGGTGCCCAGCTAATGGGTTTGCTGTAATAAGATGGGAATAAAAAATTATAGGGAGTGTTTTGTTGCATCCAATATACATCTAAATTATGGCTTAAAGAGATACTGACATCACAAATTAAACTTTTTTTTACATCTATCATAACCGAATTGTCTTTGCATGCTATTTATACTTTTGCCATAAAAGCATTTGCCCAATGCTTTTACATCTATATCTGATCCCTTACGTTCCTCTATGAGGGGGCTGCAATATTTGTACAGTTGTAGTCCATTAGCATTAGAAACTCTGATAAGTTTAGAAGGGAAAGTCAGGTTTTAAAAGAGTCAGGTTTAGGAACATCAAATAACAATTACTTACAAAAGCAGCCCAATCAGTGAAAAATGAGAGCTATAAGTAACTTTAAATGAACATTCATTTTTTAAAAAATATTAAAAAATGACAATGAGTGATGTGGGAAAAGTAGTTGCATCAACTACAAACTGCATCACACTTGCCCACTCGTTCTTGATGGCCCCTATCCATCACGTTTGCTTGATACATTGTTCTTAGCACAAGTCATACTAGTACATTAAATGTAATTTAACCTTTGACTGTACTGCAGTAGTGCATTACATACAGATTCCCTAGGACATGATTTATTATTGGTAAATTAATTTCTCCAATTTGTTCTTCTGACATCTGAAATCTCTACTAAGTCAGTATACCAGCAGGAAATTCTGGATGGCATCTGGAATTTATAATGAAAAGGTCAATATTGCTTCTTGCAAAATTCCATGACATACAGTATATTTAATTCCCAGACCCTGGATTACAATCAGGTTACAGCAACTTTTATTTTAGCTCTACAATTCTCCAGATAACCTTAATATCATGGCATTAGTGGAAATGTTCCCATTAGGGTTTATGTGACAGGTCTTTTTGGGTATGATATCAAATTTGACTTTGCAGTGAGTACCATTATGAGATAGATAACCTAACAACAGGGCTTTTCAACTGGAGCCCCATGAAGTGACCATTCTCCTTATGGCAAACCAGTGTATGCAGGAAAGTTACTGACTGACTGACTCTCTACTGTGATTGATAGCAAAATAGAAATAGTTGGAACACAATGATCAAAGTGATCCAATGTCGCAATCCCACAGCACCAACAGGTCATCGATGTACAGTAGTACCAACATTTTCTGAAATATTGGAAATATTTTCTGAAATATTGAATATTTTAAATATTGAAATATTGAAATATTTTCTGAAATATTCAGATGAAACATGTCACTGTACACAAACTATTCCTCAAACCTATTCATAAAGATTTTGGCGTATACAGTATGAGGGAGACATCGGATCCCATCACTGTCCCTCTCAGTTTCAGGAAAAAAATGTCACAAAACATATTATATTTATTACGCAAAATCAAATCCAGCTGAGGCAAAGGACTTTGTACCCTGTCCAGGTAAACTGAGTGTAGTAAGGACAGAATCCAACTCGGCCACTATGTGGGTATTCCTCACTTTAAGTTCCTCATTGATAACACCCATCTCCATATACCTTGTCAGCTTGTTAGCAATCTTTTGTATTATGTGTTGAGTTGGATCACTGTCCAGCTTACAGTATGTTGTTGTATCACTAAGTTGTGTCATGATCTCCTCAATATAATAAAGCTTATCCAGGATAACTAACCTTTTTGCAGGTTTATAAACAACTGATGTGTCCCTCATTAATACTTAAAGTGCAACTCCTTCTGGCTTAGTCAAAGTATTAGTATACATAAACTGCCTCAAACCATTCCAACAAAGGAAACCCACATCATTACTACAGAATGAGGCGCACTGAGTACAGAATCTGGACTGTGATTCTATCATTCAGGACAAGGTCGCAGATGAATCCAATGCTCTAACATTATTAGAACCACATTTTTTCATCTGCATTCTGGGAAAAGATTTGCTATAGGTTGACAGTATACATGTGATTTATATGCTTAAATGAGAACTAAACCCCCCTTTAGCCAAAAGTCCCCACTGGCCCCCCTCTGCTGGCCCTCCTCCGCTGGCTCCCCTCTGTTGGCCCCCCTCTGCTGGCTCCCCTCTGTGGCCCCCCTCTGCTGGCTCCCCTCTGCTGGCCCCCCTTCGCTGGCTCCCCTCTGCTGGCCCCCCTCCGCTGGCTCCTCTCTGCTGGCCCCCCTCAGCTGGCTCCCCTCTGCTGGCCCCTCCCTGCCTCCACCCTGCAGTCTTACCCCTGAATTGGGTCAGAAATACTGACTGCATTTGCAGAGTCAGCCCACCGGAGCTCACGGGCGTCATCTTTTGTGCTTCTGTATTCTTTGTAGTGTGAGTGCCATATTGGCGCATGCACAGTTGGAGAAATCTTTAGGTTAGCGACAACTGCGCATGCGAAAGTAATAGATATTCGGAAAAAAAGGAATCCACTTTTCGCAAATGATTCGGCTTAATACCGAACCAAATCCTAATTTGCATATGCAAATTAGGGGTGGGAAGACGAAATTTTTTTTACTTTCTTGTTTTGTAACAAAAAGTGACAAGTGATTTCCCCCCTGTCCCTAATTTGCATATGCAAATTAGGATTCTGATTCAGTTCAGCTGGGCAGAAGGATTGGGCCGAATTGAATCCTGCTGAAAAAGGGCAAAAACTGGCCGAATCCCAAACCGAATGCTGGATTTGGTGCATCCCTAATTGCCGAAGGGACCTGCAGAATACTGAAGCGCCAGAAGATGATGCCCGTGAGCTCCGCTGCGCTGACTCAGCATGTGCGGTCAGTATTTCCAGAGGGGACACAATACAGGGGTAAGACTGTGCAGGGGGAAGCAGGGGGGGGGGGCAGCTTATAACTTTCTAACTAAAAAACCCCTGTTTTTGTAAACACATTCATATTTTGAATTACTTAGGGGACCAGGGAATGTGCATTGATTAATTGGCCAAATCAGTAGCATTTTCATTGTATTTAAACACATTTTTAATTTGCCTTGGAGTGCACCCACAACCCTCCTCTTTTGCATTTTATAATTATAGCTTAGCCATACAACTCAAGCAGAGAGAGAAGCTTCAGCAATTGCACACAGTTCCACCCAATTATGAATGTTTTATATATATATATATATATATATATATATATATATATATATATACAGTATATATGTGTGTATATAAAGCAAAATAATAATAAAAATTGGCTTGCATCAAGTCTAGTAACTCCCACCCAGCAGACAACAGATGTTTACTTTCCTCCTAGTTACTAGATCTAGATAAACCTTACCCTCCTTATTGCATAACTCCCTTGGGATGAATGAGCTACAAAGACCAAAATAATATTATGCATCGTAAACAACTCTTTTCAAAGCCAAACATTTCCCTTTGTTATAAAAATTTTAGCGCAGACATGATTTGGGCACTTAAGCCTGGAAAGATCTTTCCTAAACACAGCTGGGTGGAAGATAGAAATCTGGACGTCTCTAGTGTCTGCTTAACTTTGACTGTTTTAGGAAGAAAGGCAGAGATCAGTTGTAGCATAGGGAGATGCCATTGAACCCTCTAACCACTCACCTCATTGTATGAGTATGAAGTATGAAACAAACGCTACTGTATTTGGGAACAGGAGGCATCAGTGCTGCCTTTATAGTCTTCATAGCATCAACATTGCACATAATATATAAATAAATGGCTGTGTATCCCCTAAAGGATCCACCAGGGAATTCCGCCATACGTAATAAAATACACTTTTATTTCTTTGACAATTTGTACCAGAAAAAAACTCTAAAATTCTGATTGGTTTAAAAATGCTCCATTTGGATCAGCCCAAGCGCCTATTCATTCTACAGCATCTCAGCAATTTTTACTTGGAGGATGTTTGGCACGAAAGGCTTTTGTGTTTTTTTTTCACATAGATAATGTCAAATTTTTAAAGCTTTTTAGAAATTAAAATTAAAAGTTTTTTTCCACAATTGTTTGTGATTCATGAAAAAAAAATATCTACATTTTTATTAAATGGGCCCAGGTGCAGTAACCCATAGCATGTTTGCTTTCAAACAGGTAACCAGTAAATTCTACCTGCTGATTGGTTACTATGGGTCCTGTACCTGGGCAAACTTAAAGAAGAATTAACCCCACCTACAGCTAAAAGCCCCCATTCACCTTCTTCACTGCCCCCCCGCTTCCACGTCGCATAGTGCTCAAAAAGTATATGTGCCCCATCCAGCAACACTGGCCTAAGTTTGCAGGGTAGTAGAGCAGAGCTTAGGGGCACCATGTTCTTTGGCTTCGGTATCTTCTGGATCCACTTCTTACTTTTCAGTGAGTTTCGGAGCCCTCCGACTCCAATTGCGAATGCGCAAACAGTTTCACGAGATACGGAAGTGACCAATCATGGCGCCCCTGAGCTCCGATACGCTACTCTCCAAACTTAAGTCAGTGTTGCTGGGCATGTATTCTTTTTGAAAGGAACGAGGAGGGGGACCAGTGGAGAAGGTGAATCGGGACTTTCAGCTGTAGGGTTGGTTTAGTTCTTCTTTAAGTGTCTTTGATTACATAAACCCAATTTTTTGTTACTTGCAGAGAACATTTTGTGACCAAATAAGGATTTTTAAATCTTAGTAAGGATCCCAGAGCACTACAGTATAGAATACTAAAATGACCCAAAAACAATAAGCATGCAACTTCTTTTATTGCATGTTCACCCTTTTAGACCTGTTAGTTTTCACTACGGAGCCAACATCTCTCCTTGATATTTATGATTGCTAGCAAGTGAATCCAAATCCCCTTAGACTTGAAATATCCACAGACCTGCCATTGTGCCCTTGTGGGAATACAGACTATGGATAGAGATGTCGCGAACTGTTCGCCGGCGAACTTGTTCGCGCGAACATCGGGTGTTCGCGCTCGCCGGAAGTTCGCGAACGTCGCGCGACGTTCGCCATTTTGGGTTCGCCATTGTTGGCGCTTTTTTTTGCCCTCTCACCCCAGACCAGCAGGTACATGGCAGCCAATCAGGAAGCTCTCCCCTGGACCACTCCCCTTCCCTATAAAAACCGAAGCCCTGCAGCTTTTTTTCACTCTGCCTGTGTGTGCTGAAGAGATAGTGTAGGGAGAGAGCTGCTGCCTGTTAGTGATTTCAGGGACAGTTGAAAGTTTGCTGGCTAGTAAACGTTTTGATACTGCTCTGTTATTGGAGGGACAGAAGTCTGCAGGGGTTTGAGGGACATTTAAGCTTAGGTAGCTTTGCTGGCTAGTAATCTACCTTCTACTGCAGTGCTCTGTATGTAGCTGCAGTGGGCAGCTGTCCTGCTTCTGATCTCATCTGCTGACTGCTGCAATAGCAATAGTCCTTGTAAGGACTGCTTTTATTTATTTTTTTGTTGTTTTACTACTACTACTACTACTACTACTACTACTATAAGAGCCCAGTGCTATTAGTCTAGCAGTGTTGGGGAGTGGGACTGGTGTGCTAATCTGCTGCTCCTAGTAGTTCAGCAGCACCAACTTTAATTTTTTTTTATTTAACTTTTTTTTATTTTACTACCGCTGTAGTAGTGTATAAGTTGACCTTTTAGGCATTATTTGCCCTGTAGGCATTTTTTGCCCAGTGTGTTATTCAACCAACTGCTATCTAGCTGTGTGACCGTGTTCACATTCTGTCTAAATATCCATAATATTACCGTCTCCAGAAAAAACACCGGAGTGACTTTTTTCAAGCAGCCATAATAAATTTTACGTAATCCGTATCCATCGCTGTAGTAGTGTATAAGTTGACCTTTTAGGCATTATTTGCCCTGTAGGCATTTTTTGCCCAGTGTGTTATTCAACCAACTGCTATCTAGCTGTGTGCCCGTGTTCACATTCTGTCTAAATATCCATAATATTACCGTCTCCAGAAAAAACACCGGAGTGACTTTTTTCAAGCAGCCATAATAAATTTTACGTAATCCGTATCCATCGCTGTAGTAGTGTATAAGTTGACCTTTTAGGCATTATTTGCCCTGTAGGCATTTTTTGCCCAGTGTGTTATTCAACCAACTGCTATCTAGCTGTGTGCCCGTGTTCACATTCTGTCTAAATATCCATAATATTACCGTCTCCAGAAAAAACACCGGAGTGACTTTTTTCAAGCAGCCATAATAAATTTTACGTAATCCGTATCCATCGCTGTAGTAGTGTATAAGTTGACCTTTTAGGCATTATTTGCCCTGTAGGCATTTTTTGCCCAGTGTGTTATTCAACCAACTGCTATCTAGCTGTGTGACCGTGTTCACATTCTGTCTAAATATCCATAATATTACCGTCTCCAGAAAAAACACCGGAGTGACTTTTTTTCAAGCAGCATTCTTATATTTTACGTAATCCGTATCCACCGCTGTGTATACGTTGACCTTGTAGGCATTATTTGCCCTGTAGGCATTTTTTGCCCAGTGTGTTATTCAACCAACTGCTATCTAGCTGTGTGACCGTGTTCTCATTCTGTCTAAATATCCATAATATTACCGTCTCCAGAAAAAACACCGGAGTGACTTTTTTTCAAGCAGCATTCTTATATTTTACGTAATCCGTATCCACCGCTGTGTATACGTTGACCTTGTAGGCATTATTTGCCCTGTAGGCATTTTTTGCCCAGTGTGTTATTCAACCAACTGCTATCTAGCTGTGTGACCGTGTTCTCATTCTGTCTAAATATCCATAATATTACCGTCTCCAGAAAAAACACCGGAGTGACTTTTTTTCAAGCAGCATTCTTATATTTTACGTAATCCGTATCCACCGCTGTGTATACGTTGACCTTGTAGGCATTATTTGCCCTGTAGGCATTTTTTGCCCAGTGTGTTATTCAACCAACTGCTATCTAGCTGTGTGACCGTGTTCTCATTCTGTCTAAATATCCATAATATTACCGTCTCCAGAAAAAACACCGGAGTGACTTTTTTTCAAGCAGCATTCTTATATTTTACGTAATCCGTATCCACCGCTGTGTATACGTTGACCTTGTAGGCATTATTTGCACAGTGTTTTCTTCAAACCGCCATCTAGCTGTGTGAGCTTGTTCACATTTTGTCTAAATATTGATAATATTATCGTCTCTAGAAAAACCACTTGAGTTACTTTTTTTCAAGCAGCATTCATATATTTTACGTAATCCGTATCCACCGCTGTAGTAGTGTATACGTTGATCTTGTAGGCATTATTTGCACACTGTTTTCTTCAAACTGCCATCTAGCTGTGTGTATTATCGTTTCCAGAAAAACCAACTGAGTTTTTGTTGTTGTTGTTTTTTTAAAAATAATGCCAGGCAAAGGCAGGCCGCCACGCAGAGGCCGTGCTAGGGGCCGTGCTGCTATGCAATCCTGTGGCCCTAGCAAATTGCCCAGTTTTAAAAAGCCAATGACCCTGAACTCCCAAAATGCTGAAGAGGTAGTTGACTGGCTTACACAGCACACCCCATCCTCTACCGTTTCTAACTTTACCACAACATCCTCCTCATCCTCCACTGCTATGGCCACCCCACGTAACACTTCCTCCACCACCGGTGCCCCTTCTTCACTGGAGTCAGAGGAGTTATTTTCCCATGAGTTTCTTGAACTGAGTAATGCGCAACCATTATTGGCAGAAGAAGATGAAGGAGATGAGGACGTTACACCAGATTTAATTCTGGCAGAGAACACGACAGAGATGGACATAATGATGAGTGATGAGGAGGAGGAGGAGGTCCCCGCTGCTGCTTCCTTCTGTGATGTGTCAGAAGAAATTGATGCATCTGAGGAGAATGATGATGAGGAGATTGATGTTTTGTGGGTGCCTAGTAGAAGAGAGCAAGAGGAGGGTAGTTCAGATGGAGAGACGGAGAGTCAGAGAGGCAGTAGGAGAATAAGACTTAGAAGAAGCAGGGAGGCCAGCCCGCAGGGATCAGTAGGGCAACAACATGTATCGGCACCTGTGTTCAGCCGGCCAACGCACCCGCCATTGCCGCCAATGCCGCCAACTTCTACTGTTACCGCCAGATCGCACACTTCCAAAAAGTCAGCAGTGTGGGATTTTTTTAATGTGTGTGCCTCTGACAAAAGCATTGTAATTTGCAATGAGTGCAGTCAGAAACTGAGCCTTGGTAAGCCCAACAGCCACATAGGTACAACTTCTATGCGAAGGCACATGAGCGGCAAGCACAAAGCACTTTGGGAGCAACACCTCAAAGGCAACAGGCAAACTAAAAGCCACACTCCTTCTGGTCCAGCATCTTACTGCTCTACCTCTGCTCTCCTTGACCCATCTGAACCACCCTCCACTCCGCCTTCCACCTTGACCACCTGTTCCCATTCCCAGTCATCTGCCACCAGCCAAGTTTCTGTGAAGGCCATGTTTGAGCGTAAGAAGCCAATGTCTGACTGTCACCCCCTTGCCCGGCGTCTGACAGCTGGCTTGTCTGCACTCTTAGCCCGCCAGCTTTTACCATACCAGCTGGTGGACTCTGAGGCCTTCCGCAAATTTGTAGCAATTGGGACACCGCAGTGGAAGGTACCCAGCCGCAATTTTTTTTCTAAAAAGGGAATACCACACCTGTACCAACATGTGCAGAGCCAAGTTACCGCATCTCTGTCACTTAGTGTTGGGCCAAAGGTCCATATGACTACTGACGCATGGTCCTCCAAGCATGGTCAGGGCAGGTATGTCACCTACACTGCCCACTGGGTGAACTTGGTAATGGCTGGGAATGGGAAGCAGGGAATGGGTAGCTCAACAACAACAACAACAACAGTGGAGTTGGTGTCACCGCCACGGATTGCACGCGGTTCTGCCACCACCTCTACTCCTCCATCGCTCTCTACCTCGTCTTCTTCCTCTTCTTCTTCTTACTCTGCTGCTGGGTCCTCCTTCTCCTCCTCCACACCTGTGCACCCCCAGCTCCCCCTAGGCTATTCGACGTGCCAGGTACGCCGTTGTCACGCTGTCTTGGGGATGACGTGCCTGGAAAGAAAAACCATACCGGATCTGTACTCCTGTCATCTCTGCAGTCACAGGCCGATCGGTGGCTGACCCCACACCAACTGCAGATCGGAAAAGTGGTGTGTGACAATGGAAGCAATCTGTTGGCAGCGTTGAGACTGGGAAATTTAACACATGTGCCCTGCATGGCACATGTGTTAAATTTAATAGTCCAACGTTTTGTCTCCAAGTACCCAGGATTCCAGGACGTTCTCACCCAGTCCAGAAAGGTGTCGGCCCATTTCAGACGTTCCTACACAGCCATGGCACGCCTTGCTGACATTCAGCAGCGCTACAACATGCCAGTCAGGCGTTTGATTTCTGACAGCCAGACTCGCTGGAATTCAACGCTCCTTATGTTGGAACGTCTGCTGCAACAACAAAGGGCCGTCAACGAGTACCTTTTTGAACTGGGTGGTAGGACTGGATCTGCAGAGCTGGGGATTTTTTTCCCCCGTTACTGGGTGCTTATGCGCGATGCCTGCAGGCTCATGCGACCTTTTGAAGAGGTGACAAATATGGTCAGTCGCACCGAAGGCACCATCAGCGACCTAATACCCTTCGCTTTCTTCCTGGAGCGTGCCGTGCGACGAGTGACAGATGAGGCTGTAGACCAGCGTGACGAGGAGCTGGAAGCGCACGATTTATGGTCGCAATCACCAGAACGAACCCAGGCACCTGCTGCAACGCAGGGAGAGGTGCCAGAAGTGGAGTCAGAGGAGGAAGGTGGCTTTGTGGAGGAGGAGGAGGAGGACCAACAGGAGCAGGCTTCCCAGGGGGCTAGTGGTGACCTTTTGGGGACCCCTGGTCTTGTACGTGGCTGGGGGGAGGAGACCGTGGATGATGCAGTCCTTGATAATGAGGAAGCGGAGATGGATAGCTCTGCATCCAACCTTGTGAGAATGGGGTCTTTCATGCTGGCATGCCTGTTGAAGGACCCCCGTATCAAGAGGCTTAAGGAGAAGGACCTGTACTGGGTCGCAACGCTACTAGACCCTCGGTACAAGCATAAAGTGTCAGAAATGTTACCAACATACCACAAGTCCGAAAAGATGCGGCATTTACAAACCAGCCTGCAAAACATGTTGTACAATGCTTTTAAGGGTGATGTCACTTCAGGAACTCATCAACATTCCAGGGGCAGAGGTGCCAGTAATCCTGCCACGAGCACACCTGCAAGGACAAAGCCCTTTGGCCGGTCTGTAACATCAGACATGCAAATGTTTTTCTGTCCAAGGCAGCGCCACAACCCTTCTGGATCCACCCTCAAAGAACGCCTCGACCGGCAGGTAGCGGACTACCTGGCATTAACTGCAGATATCGACACTCTGAGGAGCGATGAACCCCTGGACTACTGGGTGCGCAGGCTTGATCTGTGGCCAGAGCTGTCACAATTTGCCATGAACCTCTTGTCTTGCCCAGCCTCAAGTGTGCTCTCAGAAAGGACCTTCAGTGCAGCAGGAGGGATTGTAACTGAGAAGAGAACTCGCCTAGGTCACAAAAGTGTCGATTACCTGACCTTTATTAAAATGAATGAGGGGTGGATCTCGGAGGGTTACTGCACGCCGGAAGACTTGTTCTGACTTCTATGCAGCTGTCCTTCTCTTCAAGCCTCATGACTCCACACACAGCTGTCCTTTAGCGTCCTCCTCCCTCCGCCACCGTTACAAACTAGGGTGCAAACCCTACTGGTTTAATTTTTTCTGGCCTCTGTGCTTCAGTGGCTGCGTCCAAAAAAACGGGGCAAACAATGTCTACAAGGTCAACGTATGGCGAAAAATTACTATTTTCAGCATTTATATGGCATATTTTTTCTGGCAACTGTGCTTCAGTGGCTGCGTCCAAAAAAATGCATATTTTCTGCATTTATATGGCATAATTTTTCTGGCCTCTGTGCTTCAGTGGCTGCAACCAAAAAAATGCATATTTTGTCCATTTATATGGCATAATTTTTCTAGCCTCTGTGCTTCAGTGGCTGCAACCAAAAAAATGCATATTTTCTCCATTTATATGGCATAATTTTTCTAGCCTCTGTGCTTCAGTGGCTGCAACCAAAAAAATGCATATTTTCTCCATTTATATGGCATAATTTTTCTGGCCTCTGTGCTTCAGTGGCTGCAACCAAAAAAATTTATATTTTCAGCATTTATATGGCATAATTTTTCTGTCAACTGTGCTTCAGTGGCTGCGACCAAAAAAATGCATATTTTCTGCATTTATATGGCATAATTTTTCTGGCCTCTGTGCTTCAGTGGCTGCAACCAAAAAAATTTATATTTTCAGCATTTATATGGCATAATTTTTCTGGCAACTGTGCTTCAGTGGCTGCGACCAAAAAAATGACTATTTTCAGCATTTATATGGCATATTTTTTCTGGCCTCTGTGCTTCAGTGGCTGCGGCCAAAAAAACTGGGCAAACAATGCCTACAAGGTCAACGACGTTGACCTTGTAGGCATTGTTTGCCCAGTTTTTTTGGCCGCAGCCACTGAAGCACAGAGGCCAGAAAAAATATGCCACATAAATGCTGAAAATAGTCATTTTTTGCCATATACGTTGACTCAACGTATATGGCAAAAAATGACTATTTTCAGCATTTATATGGCATATTTTTTCTGGCAACTGTGCTTCAGTGGCTGCGTCCAAAAAAACTGGGCAAACAATGTCTACAAGGTCAACGTATGGCGAAAAATTACTATTTTAAGCATTTATATGGCATATTTTTTCTGGCAACTGTGCTTCAGTGGCTGCGTCCAAAAAAAACTGGGCAAACAATGTCTACAAGGTCAACGTATGGCGAAAAATGACTATTTTCAGCATTTATATGGCATATTTTTTCTGGCAACTGTGCTTCAGTGGCTGCGTCCAAAAAAACTGGGCAAACAATGCCTACAAGGTCAACGTATGGCAGTTGTTTAAAGAGAACAGTAGATTACTAGCCAGCAAAGCTACCTAAGCTAAAATGTCCCTCAAATCCCTGCAGACTTCTGTCCCTCCAATACAGAGCAGTATCAAGCAGATTACTAGCCAGCAAACTTACTATCATCTGTCCCTGAAATCACTAACAGCTCTCCCCCTACACTATCTCTTCCAAGCACACACAGGCAGATTTTTCAGATACATTTTTGCCCTTGATCCCCCTCTGGCATGCCACTGTCCAGGTCGTTGCACCCTTTAAACAACTTTAAAATCATTTTTCTGGCCAGAAATGTCTTTTTTAGATGTTAAAGTTCGCCTTCCCATTGAAGTCTATGGGGTTCGCGAACCGTTCGCGAACCGCTCGCATTTTTGCGCAAGTTCGCGAATATGTTCGCGAACTTTTTTTCCGACGTTCGCTACATCCCTAACTATGGATAAGAACATGAATGATGGGGTCATTACAGTCTTGGTTATAATTTTCAGAGAACAGAAAATGTTGTTCTGTACAATAACCAACTCAAGTCTGTGGTCTACAGGCCTGTGGATTGTAAGGCAAAAAGTAATTAAAGATATGTAATTAAGGAATTACCTACAGTATTCTAGGCACCATTGGATCTCTTTGTTGTTACTTTTCTAGGCACCATTGGATCTCTTTGCTGTTACTTTTCTAGGCACCATTGGATCTCTTTGTTGTTACTTTTCTAGGCACCATTGGATCTCTTTGTTGTTACTTTTCTAGGCTCTTTGTTGTTACTTTTCTAGGCACCATTGCACCTCTTTGTTGTTACTTTTCTAGGCACCATGGGATCTCTTTGTTGTTACTTTTCTAGGCACCATTGGATCACTTTGTTGTTACTTTTCAAGGCACCATTGGATCTCTTTGTTGTTACTTTTCTAGGCACCATTGGATCTCTTTGTTGTTACTTTTCTAGGCTCTTTGTTGTTACTTTTCTAGGCACCATTGGACCTCTTTGTTGTTACTTTTCTAGGCACCATGGGCTCTCTTTGTTGTTACTTTTCAAGGCACCATTGGATCTCTTTGTTGTTACTTTTCTACGCACCATTGGATCTCTTTGTTGTTACTTTTCTAGGCAGCATTGGATCTCTTTGTTGTTACTTTTCTAGGCTCTTTGTTGTTACTTTTCTAGGCACCATTGGATCTCTTTGTTGTTACTTTTCTAGGCACCATTGGATCTCTTTGTTGTTACTTTTCAAGGCACCATTGGATCTCTTTGTTGTTACTTTTCTAGGCACCATTGGATCTCTTTGTTGTTACTTTTCTAGGCACTATTGGATCTCTTTTTTGTTATTTTTCTTTTTTAATCCACAAAGGACAAACATTACAATTTACCACTGTTTGGAACAAGAAGTGCATTTCTTATGGTGTATATATACATGAGCACCGTTCTCTCATTATAGTAGCGCTGAGTGTGGATAGTTAATTACAGTGGAAAATTAAAGGCAGAGGTTCCTCCTACTGGATTACCACATTTCTGCTGGAGAAAAATTATAAAGGTCTAAAAAACCCCACAGTCTGCTGGCCTAATCCATGATACCTAAAGTAATCCACAAATATTTTACAAATTTGTTCCACTGTTACAAACCAAATCAACCAGACATTTGCATTGTAACTGCAACAGAACTAGCTAATTTTAATGTTTTAGATGAGTTATTAAAATTATTAAAATGAGATACAATTAGGCAATGCTAGTAAATGACTGTGGCTGTGACAAGGCTGATGCTAAAACCCTCAGGAAAAGCACAAACACCGCCTTAGCCCAGGACAAACCACTGGCACCAGACTGATTCACCATTGCAAGCAGCTGCCTTTAATAAAGCAGAACAGCAATTAAATACTAATAACATATTCTGCATCAGAAAGGGAGTTGTAATACAAGCTGTTTATTAGAAATTAGTCTTTTATTTAATGGAAAATCTGGAGGCAAACACTGACTGTAAGACAGTTAATGGTTAAGGTCGGAAGTGCCAAAAAAATTTTCAATTCAAAAACCCTTGTACTGGGAAATAATGTAATGTCTTTGCACAACATGCTTGGTTCTTAAGATTAGATGTATCAGTATCATATGAATATTCTGGAAGCTTCCAAAGGTTATGTTAGGACAAGCCTTCTAAATGCATTGTTTTTTCTATTATTCCATCCAGACTTCATACAGAATATTGCTTTAGCTCAGGCATCTGCAGCCCATGCATCCCTAGCTATTGCAAATCCATGGATTAGTAAATGGTCAAATTAAACACTAGGGACATCGCATAATAAGGACCTACAGTAAAGTTACACCCTAATATGGAGAACAGAGCATGCCGACTCCTTGACCAATGCAAATGTATATTACTAGTTGGTGGAACTGTTGTGTATATACTGTATGTATAACTTTATTTGTAAAGTGATGTTAAGGAGCCGTAGCGATGTACAGTGCATAAAACTACAATATATAGTGAATAAAGTACCCCCTCTTGTAAAATATAAGGATATTATAAGTTACCGAGGAGTTTCATGACCATATAAAAACACGAGGCCGAAGGCTGAGTGTTTTTATACAGGTCATGGAACTCCGAGGTTGCTAGACTTATCTTACACAAATATGCACCTATAAACATAAGGGGTCATTTATGTGTATACTGTAGGTGCTTTATGCTACTCTTTAATTTGGACATCTGAATGATGGGGGGGCTGATTTACTTAGGTCCGGATTTATGGCAAGGACACAAAGGCCTAGCGCTTGCGTGATTGAGCAAACGGGTGAGAGAACCCTGCAGCCTGGGGATGCCCAAGGTTGAAATCTGGGCCTGGATTTCTGATTTCTATTTTTTTTTACAAATCATATTACTCAAAAAAATGAGTGCTCTTTTAATTTCTATAAAACTCAAAATTTGAGATTTAGTATGTTTAAAAACCACAAAAAATTCATAATAAAGAACTTCCTCCAAGTCAAGGTCCAATAGAAGTCAATGGGAGCTGTGCTGTGCTTTTTTTTAACCATACAGACTTTTAAAGATTTTCAGATTTTTTTTCACTAGTAATTGATTGAAAAATTTTAAGTTTTAGAGATATGGTTCTGTTTTTTTCATATTCAGATCTTTTTTTTTTTATTGAATGTTTTCAACAAGTACAGACACTGTATCTCCATATACTTCTATTAGGATTTAGGTCTAATATTAACTATAAAGCTAACATAAAAAAAACCCAAAGTAAATTTAAATAAATAAAAAAACTTTTAACCGCAATATATCTCCCAGGGTTGTTACTATTCATCTTCCAAATGGGTGTCCTATAAATAATGCACACACTATGCTTTGATCTTAGACAACCAAAGTTGATAAGCTTCCCATATCATTCTTTTCCCTCTCCAACTTCTTGGCACTGCTTTTGAATATTCTAAAATATTAGTCACCTCTTTTTGTACTTGGGTAATACTTGGAGCATCCTGTTTTTTCTAATTCCTGGCAATCAGAAGCTTACAAGCATTTAATATTTGGAAGGTCAACATTTCCAGGCTCTTATTTGGGTGGTTACCATAGAAGTTTAATAGCATTTTTTTGCGGAATATTTTGTTGCGTAACCTCTTTAATCAATGACCCAGCAGCAAAGCAAACTGTATACTATCACAAGTCCACCAGATGTGAAGCAAATCACTTATATCCTTGTTGCATCTCCAACAGAGATTTGAAGCTTCAGGATGCATTTTTGCAGGAGTTGGGTACCAGTTATATAGAATTTTGTAATAATTCTCCTGATGGGTGACACATTTAGTAAACACCAAGGGGCACATTTACTTAGCTCGAATGAAGGATTAGAAGGAAAAAAACTTCGAATTTCGAAGTTTTTTTTGGCTACTTCGTCCATCGAATTGGCTACTTCGACCTTTGACTACGACTTCGAATCAAACGATTCGAACTAAAAATCGTTAGACTATTCGACCATTCGATAGCCGAACTACTGTCTCTTTAAAAAAAACTTCGACCACCTACTTCGCCAACTAAAACCTACCGAGCACCAAAGTTAGCCTATGGGGAAGGTCCCCATAAGCTTTCTAAGTATTTTTTTATCGAAGGAAAATCGTTCGATCGACGAAATGCGGTAAATCCTTCAACTTCGATATTCGAAGTCGAAGGATTTTACTTCGACCAATAGCAAATGTGCCCCTTACAGTTTGGTGATAGACTTTTGCCATTCCTTTATCGTGAAAGTTTTCTTAAGTCTTTGTTCCCATGTAATCATATATGATATATTAAGGGGCAGATTTATCAAGGGTCGAAGTGAAAATTTGAAGTAAGAAAATTAAAATTTCAAGCTATTTTTGTGTACTTCGACAAGGGAATAGTCCAAATTCGATTCAATTTGAAGAAAAATCGAAAATTCGAATTTAAGTGCAATCACTCAGCCCTGGTTTCTGTAAAATAAATGGCTACTTTTCTTTACAAGTTTATACTTTGGCCTAGAACAAGCAAATAATTTAAAATTGATAATCTGCAACAGGTAAATTGTAGGATAGTAGGGTCGTGCTCCAAGCTATTAATATTCACTGGTTTGTAAAACTACACTTTTACATTTATAAACAGATGATATTTTTAATTCAAGAATGCAAATAAGAATTTCTGTTTCAAGAATTTTGTCAGGATTACCATATCATGGAAATTATTTTATTAAAGTATAGTTCACATTTAAGTTAACCTTTAAAGGGCAAAAAAATAAAATCCCATTTTTACTTTCTTTAATGAAAAAGAAACCTATCTCCAATATACTTTAATTAAAAAATGTGTACCGTTTTTATAAGAAACCTGTCTGTATGCAGTGAAATTCTCCCTTCATTTACTGCTGTGGATAGGAATTGTCAGACGGTCCCTAACTGCTGAGCAGGGAAACAATCATACTTATGAACAGCAGGGGGAGCCCCCGCCTTACTTCCCAGCCATGCAGAACTCAAGCAGCTCTGTTTATGACGACGTAAGCCACCCAGACCACACTGAGCATGTGCACAGTCTTAGTCTTGCAAAGATGTTTACCAAAGTTGCAAGATGTGACCCCCTGTAGCCAACTTTGAAAGCATAAATTATTTGTTTCATTAGGCTTGTGGTGCAGTCATTTAATTGATTTTAAATGATTTGCCTTCCTTTTTTTGCCTTTTTCCAACTTTCAAATGGGGGTCATTTATCCACTTCACTATTACTATTAGGGGGTTATTTATTAAGCTTTTCTAGTCAGACATTTAAAGGGGAAAATAAAAAATTTTCGGAGAAAAAAACCCAATTTTTTCAGGGGGACTATTTAAATTTTGAAGGCGTTAAAAGTAGAATAAAACAAGTACTCCCACTTAGGCCTGCCGAAAACATGTAAAAGTTAATGGCAGATGTCCCATTAACAATTGGAAGAGTTGTGCTGGGTTTTGAATAAATGGTAGCTTTCGCGTGATTTTTGAAAAATTAGTAGGATTCGGGTGCAAAATCAGAACTTAGGACTCAGGTTTTTTCCAATTTTATCATCACTGCACACAAAAAATTTGTCAAAATGTATTGATAAATATGGGGAAAAGTCAGTGCGAATTTGGTCGGCATAGTTTTCAGAAAATAGTGAGAACTTTTCAGATTTTGATAAATAACCCCTTATCTATTACTTTTCTTTTTGTTCACTCCCCATCCTGTACATATTCCAGTCTCTTATTTAAGCCACTGTTTTACTAGAGTAAATTGAACACAAGCCACCAGATTTCAGCTTAAATTCAAAATCCAATATAGTCTTAGAATATCAGTCCGCATCATACTAAACGTTAATTTAAAGCTGAACTACCCCTTTACAGGATTATGTTTGAAGGTTTCTGCAAAACATTTAAACGAGTTGTATCCCATTGCAAATCAATACGGGTAAAACACTTAAATGGTGTAATTGCAAGGAAATGCTTTCTTTCACATGATTATGCAAATTAAATGTTGTACCTGTGCCATTGCTCTTAATTGACCTCTGCTGATCTGTGCGCTTGTAATCTTATTATCTACCTAACAAGAACAAAACATGGAGGAACTTCATTTTTCATGCTTACCCCCTTTTATATAACAAAAAACATAGTTCTGTTCCTCCAAACATGGAGGAACTTCATTTTCCATGGTTGCCCCTTTTAAGTAACAAAAACCATAGATTTGTTTATGATTTAAACAATAGGGAGAAAGAATATTCAGCACAAGTCTAAAGACACTGAACTCCTGTTGAACAAGGGATATACTGCTGCTCCTTTAAAGTGGACCTGTCACCCAAACACAAAAATTTGTGTAATAAAAGTATTTTTCAAATTAAACATGAAATCCAATTTCTATTTTTTATTACAATCAGCTGTCAATCAAATGTCTGCCCCTCCTCTATGCCTCCATTCAGCACTTTCTAGATGTCACTGCTCTCCCCACATTCCCCCATTTTCCTCACCGTTTAATTATGTAGCCAGAGCATGGGAATGGCCATCAGGTCCCCCATTCTGGTGCACAAACAAGATACTGAGATGATGCAAGGTTTGTCTTAATAACAGTGTCCACAAAATGGCTCCTGCCTGCTTGTTATAATTATGAATTGTTTCCCTATGTGTGGGATGTTGCATTTATCCACATGAGATCTTATTTGCATTTTTAATGGCCATTGCACTCTTTTTACCACAACTGTAGAAATGTGTATTTATAAATCTGTTAGTTTCTATATGATATACAATAGCTTTAATAAACCAGTTGAAATGATATGCCCAGCACTGATCCATGTGCCTCATAACTGTGGATAGTACTAATAATACCAATCAGCCCGTAATCTATTTATTACATCTTTGATTTTTGTTGCTCAGCCAGTCTTATGTCCAAATATGGAAACTATTTTTCCAAATCAAATAGCTCTTATTTTTGGCACTTACTAGTCAGGGTTTGTGTTTCTATTATTCTTCCTTTACCTGGGTACCTGTATCTATGTATTAATAGTTATAAACAAACAGTGGTTACATCTCGCTGAGTGAATGTAAAAACAAGACTGGTCATAATTTGTTGAGTATGTTCCTGTAGGGATCTGTCCTTCTTATTAACAGCATAGCAGTCAAGGACATACACTGTTAATAGCAGACATTCACTTGACACAAGGCACCGTTTGTCCTACACCAATGAGTTTTATGATTACTCTGCAGTAGGAGATATATTGTTCAGGGTGTTTGTCAAGATTTAGTCATCTATTTCCCTTGGAGGTTGTGCTGTTATGACACCGGTCAAGCATATAAAAGCTCCAGTGCATAAATATATCCAGAAATGATGGCCAGACAGACGGCAGCTGAAAAGTAAACAGTTGCAAAAGTTTTACCTTTATAGTATATTTCTATTAATGCAAGAATCAGTTGCTGAAATGAAATCCTTAATTTGGTGCTTCTTTGCTAAATATGGTTTGTAATGTATACAGTATAATTGCAATCAAAATGTCTATAAGGTACATGTACTGTACGTCCACAAGTGCAGTTGCAGTCCCCACAATTTCCCTGTAGTCAGTTGCAGGTAACATCACTTTCACTATAGGTTCTTGTGTCAAAATCTGCTTCTTGCACTTCCATATAGTTGTGCTTTGTGGTACACAGTCCTTCCTGCCTTCCATTCTGAATTGAGGGTTACCTCGACCTGTGTCAATCACTGCAGTTCAGTTACCCTGAAAGAATAGGATGCACTAGTGATGGGCGAATCTGTTCCACGAAATGCATTGAAGTCAATGGGTGTCAAAATAATTTTGCACGAGCGTCAATTTTTATATGCGTAATTGTTTTGTCCAAATGTATTAAATTCAATGGGCGTCTGAACAATTTTGATTTGAGTCAATTTTTGTGCATGCACCAATTTTGGTGCACACCAATTCTGACGCGGACAAATTTTTTTGTCATGGCGTATTTTTTGCCAGCGAATTTTCAACACAGTTTTGTCGAAAGCATTTGCGGGAGGCAAAACGCTTAAATTCACCGCAATCCCTATGGTGCACACATTATTTGCAAGTCTTACTTTGAAATGATACCAGGTCGACTTAAAAATATTCTTGCAACTGCACCTGATTTGTGATGAAGCACAAAGTAGATGCAGTACTATTGCACAAAGAGCATTCCTCCTTTGCAACCACAATGATGCAGAATTCTGAGAACAAAGCACTGCATTGTGGGTGATGGTGATAAAAATATGGCGATTGTGTTTACATCATATGCCCTTCTATTCCCACGAGTTGTTCTAAAAATGCAGTTGTGGCATGTATTTAACGTTTATCTGACACTCTTGGGCTTCTCTGTTGAAGTTACGCCATTGGACCTTTAAACTGACAAACTGCAGAAGTGCAGCAGCAGTAACAAAGGAGCACATTTCTACTGCCCACCCATTGTGTGTGTGTGTTATTTCATGTCTACCTGTGAACTGACACTTAGGGGCAGATTTATCAAGGGTCAAATTTCGAAGTGAGAGAAACTTCGAAATTCGACCATCGAATTGCAATAGTTCAAAATTCGAAGTAGAAGTTTTTTTGATCGAATATGGCCATATTCGATCGAAGTAAAATCGTTCGATCGTTTGGTGAAATTGTTTGAATTGAAAGATTTAAACAATCGATCGAATGATTTTCAAAAAAAAAACTTTGATGTCTAAAAACTTAGCCAAATGTTGGCTATAGAATCTAGGAGGTCCCCATAGGCTAACATAGCAATTCAGCAGGTTTAAGGTGGCAAATAGGGATGTAGCGAACTGTTCGCCGGCGAACTAGTTCGCGCGAACTTCGACTGTTCGCGTCCGCCGCAAGTTCGCGAACGTCGCGCGACGTTCGCCAATAGGCGTTCGCGTCAAAATCGTTCGATCGTTCGACCATTCGACCGCTAAAATCGAAGGATTTTCGTTCGAATCGAACGATCGAAGCATTCGATCGAATGAAATCATTCGATCGAATGGCTTCGATCGTTCGATTCGAACGAAAATCCTTCGATCGAACGATTTCAATCCTTCGATCGTTCGAATCGAACGATTTTCGGATGTTCGAAGTTCGCGAACAGTTCGCGAACTGTTCGCAAATTTTGCCGGTGTTCGAGAACGGCGTTCGCGAACACATCGGCGGCGGTTCGCTACATCCCTAGTGGCAAACAGTCAAAGTTGATGTTTTTTTAAAGAGACAGTACTTCGAATCGTTGAATAGTCAAAGTATTTTCACTTCGAATCGAAGTCGAAGTTGGCCTATTCGATGGTCGAAGTACAAAAAAATTACTTCGAAATTCGACGTTTTTGAATTCGAAAATTCATTTCGAATTCACTTCGACCCTTAGTAAATGTGCCCTTTACTGAACTTTTCCTGTCAGCTGCAAGGTTCAGTTATTGAAATTTAGTGAGTAAAGTTCATGGACATTTACACCACTCGCTGCATCCGTAAAGCCACCAGCATTGTGGCTGATCCAACACACCACTCGCACTCACTGTTCACTCTCCTGCCATTTGGAAAAAGGTACAGAAGCATTAGGGCCCTCACTACCAGACTGTGTAACAGTTTCTTCCCCCAAGCCATAAGGCTCCTGAATACTCAGGGACCGGACATATCTCTCTCACACACTCACACTACATCTGACCTTACTATATACCACAACGTTACACAGCCACTGTACGACATTGTATGGAGGAATAGCCATTTGATACAATTGTTCCCTATGAGCACATCTGCACTTTCTCACGTTCTTTATCATGTTCTTGCTACTGTCTAGTGATGGGCGAATTTATTCGCCAGGTGGGAATTCGCGGCGAATTTGCGCGATTCGCCGTCGGCGAATAAATTCGCAAAACGGCCGCAAAAATTCGAGGAAAAAATTCGCCGGCGTCAAAATTTTTTTTTTGAAAAAACGGACGCTGGCGCCAAAAACGGGCACCGGCGTCGAAAAAACGGGCGCCAGCATCAAAAACGAGATGCCGGTGCAGTTTCGCGAATTTTTCACCGTTTCGCGAATTTCGCGCGAAATTCGCGAATTTTTCGGCGAAAGGAAACTGCACAAATTCGCCCATCACTACTACTGTCATGTCACAATGAAATACCCATCATGTCTGACGTTTAGCATTATTTACTTAACATATTACATCTCTGTTGTACATTTATAAAAACATCCGAAATATATTATTCAGGGAGTTTTCCATTATGTGCTTGCAGGAAACCATGTTATAACCCAAACCCTCAACATATGCCAAATATGTCTATTGAAACTGATCATGGTGATCCTTTTAATAGTTTCAGAATACATACACCCCATGTAAGATGTAAAAATGTATTCAAAGGGCAAACTAGATTCACCAAATGCTCCCATCAAATTATGTTCACATCTTATAAAGATGCCAGCCTAGCACAAATACACAGCATGAAGATGATATTTAGGGGCAGATTTATCAGGTGTTGAATTGAAAATTTTAATTTTTAAAATCAATTTTCGAGTTTATTTTAGTGTAATTCGACTAGAAAGTAGTCCAAATTCGATTCGAGTTTAAAAAAAAACATTGACTTTCATAATTTATCATGTTCTGTCCCTTTAAGAATTAGACGATTTGCCATCTAAAAATTGCCGAATTGGTGTTTTAGCCTATGGGAGACCTCCTACAATCGATGTTAATTGGAGTCGTTTGGTGGACTTTTGAAAAAAAAGTTTTTTTTGGTGAAAAAACTTGAATCGAGTTTGCAGGTCGATCCTATTCACCCAAATTTAAATTTTAATTAAATTAATTTTCGATGGTTTTTTTTTTTCAAGAATTTCGAGTTTATGGGAATTTATGGGAGTTTTTATAAACTGCTAACAGGAACAAGGTGAAGCAGAGCACACTCTGGTATCTTCACAGAGAACGCCTGGTGCACAGCGTAGAGAGTACGGCAACGCCCAATATGTAGTTGAAATAGAAAAACTCTTGCACTCGAGGCAAGTGAAATGCAGGGTTTCCCCTTGCTTTTTATTTCTTGTGCAGACCTCCTTCATAAGGGGGTTCACCCCGAAACGTTGTACGTCTGCACACGAAGTAAAAGGCAAGGGGAAACCCTGCATTTCACTTGCCTCGAGTGCCAGAGTTTTTCTATTTCAAGTTATTTTAAACTCCCATAAACTCTTGATAAATATGCCCCTTAAAGGAGAAGGAAAGTTACTGATTTAGTTTATTGCCAATAGATTAGCGACAATAGTGCAAGCTATAACACTATATTTATTCTGCAGAATGCTTTACCATACATAAATAAACAGCTCTAGAATCTCTCTCTGTTTGTTTAGGATACAGCTGCCATATTAGCTTGGTGTGATGTGATTTCCTGTCTAAGTCCCTCCCT
The DNA here is from genome assembly GCA_038501925.1 of Xenopus petersii. NCBI lineage: Eukaryota > Metazoa > Chordata > Amphibia > Anura > Pipidae > Xenopus > Xenopus petersii. The sequence continues at coordinate 175,208,907 of CM076673.1, read as the reverse complement.
GCTCACTCATAGCTCTGGGTTCAGATTACTGCCGTGAGGGGAGGAGGGAGGGGGAGAGGAGCAAACTGAGCATGCTCAAGCCCTAGTCCTGGAGGTTTAAGATGAAAGAAGGAAGTGTAATACAGAAGCCCATTTTATACACAATAGAAGGAAAGAAATGCAGTGCTTCCTTTGACAGAGGACTCAGAGCAGTATTACTTTGAGGGTTTAATGGTTTATTTATATAGACATTTCTGATAAAGCTTACTTAGTTTTAACCTTTCCTTCTCCTTTAATGTGAGCTGGAAATCAATTTCAAACCTTCTATTTTTAATAGGTTTGTTGTACCAGTCAAAGGATAATGGGTTCACGGTCCTGATAATTACATGAAAGAACTGTTATATCTTGAAATGCTCAAAGAATCAAGAGGAAAAAAGAAGTGAAAATGTCAGTCTATGAACATGGCTGAATGGTTTTAAAATACAGAGTTCTGGGGGGTGGGTCAATACAAAAACACAAAATCAGTGAAAGATCAAACCTGTGAGCTGAGACAAGAATGAAAGCAATACCACATTACTGCTGAAAGGAAAATAAATCACAATGCAGCTAACAGGTAATAAATAGCACAATTAACTTTCATTGGCCGCTAGGATTATAAACACTGCCATAGATAGCCGTCATGCAGATAGTATCAATGTAACATCAAATATATAGCAATTGCCAAATTATACTGGGAACCTTACTGAGAATACTAATTCAAATCAAACTCTCTCAAATGCTGGAAAGAGACCTGCTTTGGAAAACATTTAGTTTTACTAAATGCTCCAGATTTGGAATTTAAAAAGATCTGAAAACAAAAGATTGTTCAGTATCATGGTTTAGGGCAGGGCTGTCCAACTGGCGGCCCACGACCCCCACCCCCTTGTGTGGCCCCCCACATGAAAGTCTGCCTGCTATGTCTGTTTACCATGTGTAAGATTTAAAAGGTATCACTAAAGAGATTAACTGGCCCCGGCATTGTTTAAACCTCAAATTCAGACTATAATCCCCTGTATTGTTCACACTTGTAACACCTCTATTGTTCACACCCCTAAAGCCCTGTACTGTTCACACCTGAGTCCCAGACTGAAACTGCCCACATTGTTCACTTGTCCATTCTCTGCTTTCCCAGTGCTTCTTGTGTGCCATACTCTGCTTGCCCAGTGCTTCTTGAGTGCCAGTCTCTGTTTCCCAGTACTTCTTGTGTGTGCCATACTCTGCTTGCCCAGTGCTTCTTGAGTGCCAGTCTCTGTTTCCCAGTACTTCTTGTGTGTGCCATACTCTGCTTGCCCAGTGCTTCTTGAGTGCCAGTCTCTGTTTCCCAGTACTTCTTGTGTGTGCCATACTCTGCTTGCCCAGTGCTGCTTGTGTGTTCCATACTCTGCTTGCCCTACGCTACATGTGGGGTATACACCTGGTAGGGGTTTGTTAGCATTTGGAATTTGTTGTTAGGGGCCCCTAAGTTGTTTAATCATGTGTTGGCGCTTGTTGTATTATCCACAGGGGAGGAGGAGGCATATGGATTTAAGGGTATGTTTTAACATGACTTCAATTTTTCACATATGAGTGATGAGGGATTTCCCTGCAGTGAGCACCAACCATTTTAATTTTTTGTCAGAAGTTGGATAGCGCTGGTTTAGGAGAAGGCTACAAAAAGCTATCTCAGAGGTTTAAACTGTCAGATTCAACTGTAAGGAATGTAATCAGGAAATAGAAGGCCACAGGCACAGTTGCTGTAAAACTCAGGTCTGGCAGGCCAAGAAAATACAGGAGTGGCATATGTGAGGGGTTGTGAGAATGGTTACAGACAACCCAAAGATCACCTCCAAAGACCCGCAAGAACATCTTGCTGCAGATGGTGTATCTGTACATCGTTCTACAATTCATCGCAATTTGCACAAAAAATATCTGTATGGCAGGGTGATGAGAAAGAAGCCCTTTCTGCACTCACGCCACAAACAGAGTCGCTTGTTGTGTGCAAAAGCTCATTTAGACAAACCTCGTAATTTTGGAAAAAGTGCTTTGGCCTGATGAGACAAAAATTTATTTATTTGGTCATAACAAAAGTGTTTTGCTTGGCGGAAGAAGAACATCGCATTCCAAGAAAAACACCTGCTACCTACTGTCAAATTTGGTGGAGGTTCCATCATGCTGTGGGGCTGTGTGGCTAGTTCAGGGACTGGGGCCCTTGTTAAAGTCGAGGGTCGGATGAATTCAACCCAATATCAACAAATTCTTCAGGTTAATATTCAAGCATCAGTCACAAAGTTGAAGTTACGCAGGGGTTAGATATTCCAACAAGACAATGACCCTAAACACAATTTGAAATCTACAAAGGCATTTATGCAGAGGAAGAAGTACAATATTCTGGAATGGCCGACACAGTCCCCCGACTTGAATATAATGGAAAATCTATGGGATGATTTGAAGCAGGCTGTCTATGCTCAGCCATCAAATTTAACTGAACTGGAGAGAATTTTTATGGACAAATGGTCAAAAATACCACCATCCAGAATCCAGACACTCATCAAAGGCTATAGGAGGCATCTAGAGGCTGTTTAAATTGCAACTAAGTATTGATGTAATATCTCTGTTGGGGTGCCCAAATTTATGCACCTGTCTAATTTTGTTATGATGCATATTTCATATTTTGCAGATGTTTACTACATCTATGTTTCTGTCAGCACCTGTGTCACAGAATGGGACATATGCTAGAAAGCGAGAGATCATATGGAACATGCAAGACCAAAACATCTATTGAAAGTAAAAAAGGAAAGATGAGCTGAAACATACAATGGAGCCAGAAGAACTTATAGGAGGGCCAGATGTGACAAGTAAAGTTTGTATGCTGAACATCTGCATGATATGCTGACTGTTCAATGTTCAGACTGATTCCTAATTTTTAGGAATTCTCCATCACTGCTGTGGATAGAAATTGTCAGACGTTCCCTAACTGCTCTGCAGGGAAACAATCATACCTCATGAACAGCAGGGGGAGCACCCGCCTTACTGTAGAGATTTGTTTTGGATTTTATTTTTGCCTTTACATCCCCTTTACTGTTTCCAACTCCAGCTGCAGGGACAAAGATCATGGAGCCAGATTTAAACAGATAAACTTGGATTCTATTTGGAGGATTATTTTACTTCAGCCACTGGTTCTGCAGAGTTGGAGAAAGTTTGTATTAAACAATACAAAAACTATGAAATACACATTAGATTACATGACAACACAGGACCCAGTGCAGTCTGTATATTCTGATTATTAATCAGTCTTGCTTTATTGGCTTCTGGCAGATATTATGTGACTTGTGCAGTTTTGATAATTTATGACAACCCCTAAGCAGCCCAGACCACACTGAGCATGTGCACAGTCTTGGTCTTGTAAAGATGTATTATCTGTCACGAACGCCGCCCGGAGCAGTTCCAGGAGCTCCGGGCGGCGCGTCTATCCCTTCCGGTGTCGCTCCCAAAATGGCGGCACCCATGGCTGCCACGTGGGTAGCGGCGCCGGCGCAAACACGCCAGCGCATCAACGCCAGCGTCAGGACGTCGGTGACGTCACCATGGCGCCAAATTCAAACATAAAAACGCTACCCAGACGCCAGAATGGCGCCCAAGTATAGGAAAACTTTCCCTAAGTGTTTCCTGGGTTCCCTGTGAGCTGTAATTGCAATTTTGTTCCTGATTATTATCTTGACCCTTGCCTGGACTTTGGACTTTGCTATTACCTGCCTGCCACTGAACTCTTGCCTGGATTCTGACTACTCTTTGGATTAACCCTTCGGACACCACGACCTTGCTCCCTCGAGAGGGCTTCCTCCTCGATCCTGACTGCTTCCCTGGAGGGAGCTCCCGGCTCCCTGACAATAACAAAGTTACAAGATGGTGACTCCCTGTGGCCAACTTTGCATAAATTATTTGTTTGATTAGGCTTGTGCTGCAGTAAGTTCATGTTTATGTTTATTATACAAAATACAGCATTTCAAGCCTTATTCTATTCGATCAACATGAGCTATAGGTAACTTGTACATTAATATTTTGAACAATAATTTTTTAGTGTCAGCATAGTTGGCCCCAGTCTAGTGACACATACCAATGAGCTTTTATGGGTCCATGGCAGTTAGAATAGTATATAGAAATATCCATGGTTTAAGTTTAAGCCAGGGATCCCTAACCTTTTGAACCCGGCCATGAGCAACATTCAGATGTAAAAGGAGTTGGGGAGCAACACTAGCATGAGTTGCTAAATAAGGGCTGTGATTAGGCATTTAGTAGCCCCTATGTGGACTGTCCACCTACACGAGGCTCTGTTTGGCAGTACATGAGGTTTTTATTCTACAAAAACTTGCCTTCAAACAGTAATTCAAAAATAAGCACTCGGTCTGAGACCACTGGGAGCAACATCCAAGGGGTTGGAGAGCAACATGTTGCTCAAGAGCTACTGGTTGGGGATAACTGGTTTAAGCTTTAAGTCGTAAGGCTTTAATTTTATCCAATTGACAACTATATTTTGTGTCTGTGTGTGCATGTGTATGTGTGTGGTTAATCCCAACTATGGTCACAAGATACAACCCCTTCCATATTAAATATGAGATTTACCACATGCTGTGTAGGAAATAATATTCACATGGTCTCAGCACCTTATCAGCTTTAAAAAATCAGACATATGGTATTACAAGAGTCTGTTGTATACATTTTAGGATTTGATCATTTCTGCTGTTCCTTAAAGCTGTGTGAACTTCTATTTGCCCTTTAATATATATTACACATTCAAAACAAATAGAAGTCAGCCTTTGATCAATATTGTCAGTAGAGTTCCCTTCGGGAAAAGGCCCCAAGGAAATCATTTAGAAGAGAAGATTTGTTGACACAGAAAGTCAGAGGTGCAAAATCTCTAATTACATATTGTGAAACAAAAATAATTAGCAGTCATTAAATTGTTTGCAGTTGTGATGTTATAATAACACAATATCCAAAGTAAATTAGGGGGGTCATTAATAATAAGTAGGGGTTCCCTAAAGTAGGTCTCACAATATAAAAACCTGTTCCCTTTCTGGATACAGGAAAAGAACACTTTCTCTTCTTGCAAGTCTAGGGTCAGCTTTGTTACGGTTGCTGTCCAATACAGATATAAATAATCGCACGTTTTGTTAGAACACTGGAAAGGGAAGAGTGATAAAGCTGCATCCTGATCTATTTAATCACATATGGCATAAATCTGGGGTCATATTGCCACTACGGTCAAGAATGAAATGGCTGCACTGAGTACAGTGAAATAGGAGAGGTCACACAGAGTTGAGGTAAGAATTATATTTAATTTTGTTCTGACTTTCCCAGCAGGTTTATTGCAACTGACAGTGAATATATATGGAAGGTCAAAAAGAGTTGAAGTAAAAACAAATAAATAACACACCTAGGCTTCTTGTCTCCTTTTCCTACCTTCCCAACAATATTGAAATACAAATGCAGCTTTTTATTCAAAACTGAACATTTATCCATATCTTTGTCCTGATGTCTCTAGTTGGCTGGGATGAAGCACATAAGGAGACATACATTAAAAGGAAGACATGCAAATGTGCAAATTTTGAAACCGACCCTACTTCTTTTTTACCAAAGTGTTGGCATCTATATAGTAAGTGTAGAATGAGTACTGTTACTCTGCTGAATTATGGGCATCGCATGGACTTTAAACAACCCCCAGGTCCATCCATTTTTCAACATTTACTATCCATCAGTGGTTTTCCAAGTATAGGGACTAAACAGATTCTGCAGGATTGTGACATAAGCTGAACATTTTAACGTGATTTTGTCGTGGGAAAGCATTTTATAGCAATCAGTTAATAGCAATCCTCCAGGAGAATCCTGCACTTAAATCCGTTTTTCAAAAGACCAAACTGATTTTTTTAAATGTAATTTTGAAATTTGACAAGGGGCTGGCCATGTTGTCAGTTTCCCAAGTTCTCCCAACCATGTGATTTGTGCTCTACTAAACTTCAGTCACTCTTTAGTGCTGCACAGCAAGTTGGAGTGATATCACCCCCTTCCTTTCCTTCCTTGGATTACATATATTTATAATCACATTCATCTTGTTGTTTCAAAGATTCTGGAATCATTACAGGAGGCAATTTATGAATGAAGTATCAAAAAGCTGATTTGCCATTGGGAGAGACATCTGTCATGTACATTTAAGGCAAAGGGCCAAAGTGAAGTTTTCTGATATCAATAATTGTTAAATAATGAATGCATTTTTGTAAATTGGTTGGATACTGAAACCTCCGCAAAAGATCTAAATGCTATAAAAGTGCTGGGATTTAATCAAAGTAAATCTTGGTTTTGCTGCATATTTAATCAGTAAAAAAAAAGCTTTATAATCAGGGCCTATATTGTATAGTTATTAAATGGTGCTAAGTAGGGAAAACATTCATATGGTTGTTTGCTTTGAAGGCTTTCCCTTGGTAATACATAAGCAACAAAATGAGGGGTGAGTATTGAAATTATGGGAGTCAATATACTGCCTGCAGACCCATAATAACAAGTTCAGTGATGGATTTTGGGTTGGAGTCTCCTTATGTTCTCCTTTATGGGGTTTATATGTTCTTGCATGTGCACTTGTGCCTGGTGTAGAGTAATTATACTGTAAGCTCCACCCAGGCAGAGGAAAATGTGAATAATTAAACATTCTCATTTAGTGGGATACTATGTTCTCCAAAGCTCCCTTTCTAATGAAAGCTAAATATATATATAGTTTTTCTAAATATTTTGTTTTCAAAATCGGGCGAATTTCCTTCCTTTGCCTTGTATTATTGTCAAGTATTGCTCTTTAGGAATAGTGAATTGATATTGATACAAGCAATGGCAATCATATCAGTATCTCTGTCTTCTTTCAGAAGTCAGCTTTTTTTTTACCCAAAACTGCTTTATTTTCCTTAAATATCGTTTCCTGGCACAGATACAAATTTTATTATTGCATGATAGTGTCTCCTAAGATAATGTTATGCTTCTCAACTACTAAGTTTGGCATTGTAAAGGGCTTTTAAATTTCAGTTCCATTTGAATTCAAATACTTATAATACAGACTTCAAGCAGTTGATTATATTGCCTTATCAAATTTTCCAGCTTTAGATTCCGATGGCTGACTCTACTCATCGCCCGAATGATCACTGAACAGTATAAATAAGTGTAGAACGGCTACTTACTTCTGACTGTTTGGATACATGGAGCTAAATCACACGGCGCAGTTGGATAAATATAATCTTTGTTCGTTGACTGTCAGGCATGTAATTCAGTTTGAAAGAAAAATTTAAGGTATCTAGGTGATGGAACTGGAATGTTAATGTTTTCTATTTGACAGTGCCGGAGCTCAGATGTGATCAGTGTGCTGATGGTTTGTCTCCTTTAGGGCATTTGCTAATTATTAGGTCAATATTATTAGAGAAATGAAGATCAAGAAATGTGCCACTACTATGTGTAGGCAACACGTTTTGAAATTGGTTTCATTCATAAATAATTTGTTTTTAATAAGCCCAGTAAAACGTTACCATTAAATGGTTTTATTTAATTAGAATACTGCAAGCGTCATTATACCGTAATATTTTTGTTCCCATTGCAATTGTGTATAATTAAATCTAGATAGCGCTAATTATAATAAAAATATTTTGGTGTGAATTGATTGAGAATCCTATTTAATTAAAAAATAATGGATACTGAAGAATACTCAAAAAATGCATGTATCCAAATAACAGTATATGAAATATATGAAATGTTACAAGGCAATATCATTAATGAACTGAATTTTAAAAACTTCGAATACAAAAAGACCAACCAAAATTAAGTAGATTTTTTTTTTGGCTGAATAGGTCAGTTTTCGATTGAATAGGTCTGTATTCGGTCGAATTAGAATCGTACAAATCTAAGTAATAGCGCATTTGATCCAATTTGAATCAAAGTGTTTCCCAAAAAATCTTTCATTTTTCAAAGTTCACCAATTGACTCCAAATAGGTTCTAGGAGGTCCCCCATAAGTTAAAACAGCAATTCAACAGGTTTTAGATTGTGAAGATGGTTGAAGTGGAATTTTTATAGAGACAGTACATATAAATTTCAATATTTGAATTTTCGATTTTTTTTCATATTCAAATCGAATTTGGACTATTTCCTAGTCGAAGTACACAAAAAATAGCTCAAAATTACAATTTTTTGAATTCGAAAATTCACCTAGACCATTGATAAATCTGCCCCTTAATAACTATAACAATGGGCAGAGATTAACCAGCAGGAATCTTTTAGCTATTTCTGTAGCAGTACCAATCAACTCAAAGGGATCTATTTGACAGCTCCAAATAACTTTGGGGAGTTAATATATTCTTAGTTTATATTCTGTAGTTTACTACTTGGGAATAATGCTTTGAAACACATAACTGTACTGTACTTGGCTTTTCTAAAGTCTTGTCCCAAAGCTGTGTCAGGAATCTGAAAATAGTCAGCTCATTTAATGGACTGAATCCATATCAGTACAGTTGGGGAATAGCCCTCTACTTGCTCCATTACAAGGAGCATTTCAAAGTTTTAAAAATCAACCCTTACCACTTCTCAGGTTTATTTTAGCACAGTCTGGGATATAATAATCTACATACAGAGTGGGAGGGTAACTCGCCTCCAAATAGACTCATAGATAAGGAAATCACATTGTGAATATTCCCAAGTCGAATTATCTGCTTAAAATGCAGTTTATGACTTCCCAACAGGCTGAAACCCCAAACAGCATTTTTTTTTTTACCAAAAACAATGTAAAGAGCAAATGATTTTATACCTTGTGCCCAACAGAAATAATTCACAAGGAAAAAACACAATCTGTGTATTAAAAAAAAAAGGTTGCTGTTGTAGAACAAATACAAATCCTCTGCCTGCTTCAAGCCATCTGTGATTGTCTCAAGCTGCCCAATGGTAGAGTTATTTCCCTAGAAGAAGCGAGTTGTCTGGCTTTTCATATAGCAAGCATACTGTCATAAACCTGGGCTTATATAAGGCAAAAAAAGCCTTCAGTTTGGAGGTTACTTGCTAAGCCATCAGACTGCTAAACCAAGAGCAACAACACAAATAGTTAGATGTAATTCAGCTGGGTTTGCTTCTAACCTGTCATGATGTCAGACCCTCGAAGGAAAATTGGGAAAGCATTAGTTGTGCTGACATCTTGCCAACTTGCTTTCCCAAGGTTACAAAGAACAATTTGCTTCCAATGGTGCAAAGTAACAAGCAGACAGATGAAAGATGCCAGAGAGAGGATATTGGTGCCTATAGAAGCTTTGTGGAGGGCTCTTCTGATAAAAGTGTATTCAGTAAGATTCTTACTGAAAAAGTAATTTCATTTCTCACCTAAAACCCCTCTACCTTTAAGCAGGTCTTAAAAACCGCAGTTAAAATTTGTGTAACAATGAACTTTGAATTACCGAATGCACGCAACTGACTTTTTTTTTGTTTAGACTTTATTGTACCCATAGCCTGGTTTCTCTACCTAAGGGTAGAGAAACCAGGAACTGACTGCATCCTGTATGGATAGAAACAATATCTAAAAATAGGTTTTTGTAAAAGATATTTAAGGAAAATAATATTTCATATCTCGCATAAATGAGGGGAAGTAAAAGTCATTCTGAAAAATAAGAACAATAATGTGTACAGGCATGGGACCCATTATCCTAAACCCCATTATCCAGAAAGCTCCAAATTACGGAAAAGGCCATCTTCTATAGACTCCATTTTTCCAAATAATCCAAATTTTTCCTTTTTCTCTGTAATAGAACAGTTCCTTCTCCTCGATCCAAACTAAAATTTAATTCATCCTTATTGGGTTTATTTAGGACCCATTTACTTAGCTCGAGTGAAGGAATAGAAAAAAAAAACTTTGAATTTCGAATGATTCTTTTGGCTACTTCGACCATCGAATTGGCTACTTCGACCTTCGACTACGACTTCGACTTCAATCAAACGATTCAAACTAAAAATCGTTCGACTATTCGACCATTCGATAGTCAAAGTACTGTCTCTTTAAAAAAACTTCAACCCCCTACTTCGCCACCTAAAACCTACCAATCCTCAATGTTAGCCTATGGGGAAGGTCCCCATAGGCTTTCTAAGCTTTTTTTGGTTGAAAAAAAATCGTTTGATCTATGGATTAAATTCCTTCGATTTTTCGTTTGATCGAACTATTTGCACTAAATCCTTCGACTTCGACATTCGAAGTCGAAGGATTTAACTTCGACAGTCGAATATCGAGGGTTAATTAACCCTCGATATTCGACCCTATGTAAATCTGCCCCTTAATGTTTACCTGATTTTCTACTTTACTTAAGTCATGAAGATACAAATTATGGAAAGATCTGTTATTTGGAAAACCCCAGGTCACGAGCATTCTAGATAACAGATACCATACCTGTATTTTGAACATGTAGGGGCACATTTACTTAGCTTGAGTGAAGAATTAGAAGGAAAAAAACTTCTAATTTCGAAGGTTTTATTTGGCTACGTCGACCATCAAATTGGCTACTTCGACTTTTGACTACGGCTTTGAATCGAACGATTCGAACTAAAAATCGTTCGACTATTCGACCATTCAATAGTCGAAGTACTGTCCCGTTTACAATTGGAAGATATCATAACCTGCGTTGGGTTTCGTACAATAATCCAATTCATTTGTGGTTTTCTGGCAATAATCCGAAAAAAAACATACAATTCGTATTTGTTCAAGATTTTATTGAGTCTTTTCCTGCACCAGATTTTTTCAAATTCATTTATTGATAAATGAGGTAAAAATGTGCACAGGAGTTTGGTCATAGTTCATAAAATAATGAAATAGTTGGACGTGCTTTATAGATCATCAGATAATTCACACTTTTAAAAATGATTTCCTTCTTTCTCTGCAATAATAATACAGTACTTGTAATTGATGGTGACTAAGCTGCATGAATCCATATTGGTGGCAAAACAATCCTATTGGGTTTATTAAACGTTTAGTAGACATAAAGTATAGTGATCCAAATTACAGAAAGATCCTTTATTTGGAAAACCCCAGGTCCTGAGCATTCTGGATAATAGATCCTGTACCTGTATAATGAATCATGCCGATCTGTCATTGGAGCACCAGTAGAATTCTTTGATGGAGTTTGGAATTCCATTGTAAATCAGTGTTTACGATTTCCTGGAAAGAAACCTTTTGCTGAAATTTTCCTTGCTTTACTTAATTAGGGGCCCATTCACTAAGTTGAAGTGAAGGAATAGAGAAAAAAAAAATTTGAATTTCAAAGTGGTTTTTTTTGGCTACTTCGACCATTGAATTGGCTACTTTGACCTTCGACTGCGACTTCGACTTCAAATCGAACGATTCGAACTAAAAATCGTTCGACTATTCGACCATTCGATAGTTGAAGTACTGTGTCTTCAAGAAAAAACTTTTCGCCACCGAAAAGCTATTGAAGTCAATGTTAGCCTATGGGGAAGGTCCCCATAGACTTTCCAAGTTTTTTCTGATCGAAGGATAATCCTTAGATCGATGGATTAAAATCCTTCGAATCGTTAGATTCGAAGGATTTAATCTTTCGATCGAATGATTATTCCTTCGATCGTTCGATCGAACGAATTGCGCAAAATCCTTTGACTTCGATATTCAAAGTCGAAGGATTTTAATTCGCCAGTTGAATATCGAGGGTCAATTAACCCTCGATATTCGACCCTTAATACATCTGCCCCTTAGTGTCTCTCATGATAAAAATTAAAAAAGAACAATTTACAGTAGGGGACATATTTATCAAGGGTCGAATTTCAAATTGAAAAAACTTCGAAATTCGAATTCAAAAAGACCAACTGAAATTAAGTCAGAGTTTTGTTTTTTAGTCGAATAGGTCAGTTTCCGATCGAATCCGTATCCGGCTGAATTCAAATCGTATGACTCGGAGGAATAGCGCATTCGATTGAATTCGATTTTTTTTCCAAAAAACCCCCCGAATTCTCACATTTTTTGCAAATTCGAATCGAATTTGGACTATTCCCTAGTCGAAGTACACAAAAAAAGCTTGAAATTTTGACCTCAAACTTTAATAAATCTGCCCCTAAGTGATTTGATAATTCTTTGAGATTTTTCGCTATTCGCTATCGCTGTTTTTATATAACATTTCTTTAAAAAAGTTGAGACCAGTTTAAGACACTTTCCAGAATACTAATCATCAGTGGTTTCTTTCCTCTTGCTGTTTCCTCAAATAACTCAATAGAGTTCCAGTCAGTTGCTCTGCTGTGTTTCCTTGACACTATCTAGCAGATATAATCCATTTGAAGTTATAGTTAAGGAAGGAACTGTCTGCTGATCAAATCAAAAAGTCAAAGTACATAGAGGCAGAATAAACAGAAATAGTTGAGTAGAAGTCGTAGTCTATCATTTGTCAGACATACAGAAATACACTTTAGTACTATAACCACGTAAAAAGCCCAAGGTAACAATGATCGCTAGTGTAAATTCAGTTAGTAATCTAAACAATGACGTTAGTGAAAGGGCAAGTCAGAAATGTATCATTGTTTGTATATGTTCTCAACTCTTTGAAGGTTTGAAAGCTCTGATGGACCCAAATAGTACAGAATGGTTGGTTTACATTATATTTACACTATGACCAGTCTTTTTTTTAATTGTTTAATGTGGAAAATATATCCTAGAAGTAATCCAGTAATCACTCCTTTGCACAAGCACTAGCCTGTGAGTCATTTTAATTGAGCAATATAGGAAAAAGATAAGCTGGGGGGAAAAAAAACACACTTTTCCTTTTAGAAAAGGAAAAAAAAAATATCTTAAAGTCTCCCACTCATTTGTTTGGCGCTTTCTTAAGTCCAAGTAGTACAGGTGTGGGACCTGTTATCCAGAATGCGTGGGACCTGGGTTTTTTTCTGTATAACACAGAAAACCATGTAAACATTAAGGGGCAGATTTATCAAGGGTGAAATGAAAATTCTAATTTTGAAATCAAATTTCGAAATTCAAATTTTCGAGTTTTTTTTTTGAAATTCGACTAGGGAATAGTTAAAATTCAATTTGAGTTTTTAAGAAAATTTGAATATAAATTTTGAAATATATCATTCACTCGTCCTTTAAGAACTCGAATTCGAATATTCGCCACCTTAAACCTGTCGAATTGCTGTTTTAGCCTATGGGGACATCCTGGGATCAATTTAGAGTTGTTTGCAGTTGTTTGCAGCCTTCCCGAAAATCAAGTTTTTTTCAGGCCCCAGAGTACTTTTTCTATTTTTGCAGATGATACTAAATTGTGCAGAACTATAGGTTCCATGCAGGATGCTGCCACTTTGCAGAGTGATTTGTCTAAGTTGCCTCTTTATAGGTCCCTGGTAAGGCCTCATCTGGAGTATGCAGTGCAGTTTTGGACTCCAGTCCTTAAGAGGGATATAAATGAGCTGGAGAGAGTGCAGAGACTAAGTGCAACTAAACTGGTTAGAGGGATGGAAGACTTAAATTATGAGGATAGACTATCAAAGTTGGGATTGTTTTCTCAACACGATTTAACTATGTAACTATGTAACTACAGTATGTAACCTATCCAGAGGTTGTCCTTTTTACCAATATATGTTAAAATTGCTCATTATTTAGCTCCTGGGCCCCCCTAAAGCCCCAGGGTCTGCTTCCTCTGTCTACGTCCCTGGTTAGGCCTATACACGTGAGACTTCTGTGACCAGGACAGTGGTCAAATTGTACAAGCCACCAGTGCCCACATGTTATTTTAAGTTCATTCGCAAGAGCGAGTAAACCCAAAGTTCCCCTACTTGAAAAAGAAGCGAATCAGTGGCACGCAGTTAATGCTGGCAGGGCAAGCCCTTGCTAATGTATTGCACCCCATAATAAATTAGCCAGGGCTTGCCCTACCAGCACTATCCCTGTGTGCCAGTGTTTATTGTTCCACATTGCTTGTGAGGTTGCCCATTCTTCTTCTACTGTGCACTGGGCACTAATTGGAGCACCAGAATGTGAGTGTGACTTTCTTTCTATCCCTATTGGAAAAATACACCTCTTCCTGATGATGGCCCTGTTAGTAAGGTTCAGTATCATCTAGTGGTGTATCAAAGATCATCTAGAGGGGAAAATTCGCCAGAAATCCCATCCACAGGGACATCGCCAATTTACTAACAGGCGTAGAGGACAAATCGAAAGAGACTGTCGCTAGCGCAGTTTTGCGCCCTATCAGCAGGAGACTTTTTGCTCAGGCGAAATATTTTTACTCCGAAAATCTACTAAAGTGCAAATTTTATATAACGTTACCTCTTTCGCCAGAGTTTCCTTTGCTACCTTAGACCTGGAGAACTGATAAGATGAAGCTCCATTCTCCTCAATCTTATGTCATTGCATATCCTGGATACTGAAAAGACGTAATAGTCCTAAAAACGCTGGCTTTTTTTATATTTTAAAGCAGGATTGCCTCCAAAAGTTCTAGCTATTGAAATTTTTTTATTAAAATGTTTTTCCAACCACTTGAGGGGCATGCTACATTTGTTTTAGGGTGGGCTCATGTCTAGGGCATGTCTTCATTTTGCTTGCTTGAACATTTTTAATTATAAGTGGCCACTTCAAGCATTTGCACCAACATCTTTAATAAAGACAAATAAGACCCATATGTACCTGCCCTATTCGAATTGACCTAAGTTTCACTAGGCACAAATGAGTGTTAGCGAAAGTTTGCAAATGCTCGCTGACGAATGTGCGTTGGCGTCCAAAAACGAGACGGTGTTTCGTGAATTTTTCGCCATTTTGCAAATTTTGCTGGAAATACACAAATTTTTATAAATATATATATACATACACTATTCTAACAACCAGATAATAAGGTGTAAACTATGTTATACGTATAAGTATTAGCTGGAAATGAAGCGTCGCAGATCTTTGCAGATGTAGTACTTTGTTATACTTTCCCAACCACTAGAATTTATATTTTGTATGTGGTTTGGCTGCCAGTGATCAATGATAAATGTTTATTAAAATGCAGATTTGTTGAGAGCAAGATGTGTCATTTATAAGCCAACTCCTTCAGTGCAGTGATGATAATGCGGCTGGCAGTATGCAGGCCGTGTGATGAGGGGACCCAGGTCATTGCAGATCTGATGGGGAAAGGCAGGGATGTCCTAAAAGTGACCTTTGGCAATAATTGAGCTGCTACTGTCAGCACCCCTGAGAGATTTCACTTTGAGTTGCAGTTGCACAAGAACTGGAGGGCTGTAGGTGAGACATCCCTGATAGATATATACTAAAATAATATTTCTTAATTGCTTTTATATAATGTGACATTTGTACTTTTCATGCTATGACTGTCATGCTGTGCTCCCAAGGCCAGAGCTCTCACTGCTCTACCCAAAAATTTGGCCTGGCTGTTTGTTTAAATTTAAAATGCCATGTGTTATATTGAAGATATTTGAAGTTTGTAAGTTGGGGGCCCTGTGTCCCAGCAGATAGGACAGTATTATAAAGCAGCTTTGCTAGGCACATTATGAGACGTCTTTCTGCACAGGAACCTTTTGCTGTACATTGTCAGTCAAGAAAATACAAATGCTCAGGGGCGATCCTACCCAATTTGCCACCCAAGACGACCCTCGTTTTTGCCGCCCCCCAATTGCGCTCTCTGCACTGGAAGAGCCGAATTTCCGGGTTTAAAACCGAAAATTCGGCTATTAGTTACCAGTCTCAACTCGCCTCATTGGCGGAGCGCCCCTGCAAATGCTAACATAGTTTTATGGTTTGTCTAAACAGGCAACAAACCCATTTTTTTTGCTAATAGTATTCCATTATATTCCATTATATGTCCTGTTTTGTTGATGCCAGATAACAGACCTTAACTATAAGGGTAAGGGCAGATGTGAAGATTCAGGGAGATTTAGTCGCCCGGCGATAAATCGCCTCTTCTTCCCCAAGCCGGCTAGAATGTAAATCGCCAGCGGGGTGGTACTCGGAGCACTTAGTTTTGCGAAATCGCTGAAGTTTCCTCGTGCGACTTGGGAAAATGAAGCACACCAATTGCCATCCCACTGGTGATTTACATTCTACCCACGGGAGGCAGTTTGGGGAGATTAGTCAATCCGAAGAAGAGGAGATTTGTCGCTGGGCGACTAATCTCCCCAAATCTGAGTGTGTGTCTCTGCCCTTAAGGAATACCACAGTAGATTAGAAGAATAAAAACAAAATCAGGCAATAGGAATGTGAGATCTTCTGAACCCCATTTCTCCAGTGCCAGCGAGGTATAACTTCCATAGATTTATAAAGTGCTCTCTTTTGGGCTCTAAATAGAGGTGACAGGCTTGGGTTACAAACAGTTGTGTCTTGCAGAGCAGCAGGTAGTAAGGAATGAAAAGACAGCAGTAGTGATGGGCGAATTTATTCGCCAGGTGCGAATTCACTGCGAATTTGCGCGATTCGCCGCCAGCGAATAAATTCGCGAAACTCCCGCGAAAATGTGCGTCAAAAATTCGCCCGCGTCAAAAAAATTTTTTCGAAAAAAATGGACGCCGGCGTCAAAAACGGGCACCGGCGTCAAAAACGAGACGCCGGTGCCGTTTCGCGAATTTTTCGCCATTTCACGTGAAATTCGCAAATTTTTCGGCAAAGCGAAACGACGCAAATTTGCCCATCACTAGACAGCAGATATAGCAGGCAAGATGGCAACTCTAGAAAAATACTGGTTAATGAAGGGCACACTAATACAGCTACCAATAAAGCATATGTAGTAGAATAAGGTGCAATAAGTTCAACAGCACCTCCCATGAGGAGGCCAGCGCATACAATATTTCTTATGATGGGCTACACACTTTAAGAAAATCAAGAAGTCGTTGGTATCATATAAGCAAATGTTTCTTTATTTAGAAACCTGCAATAACATACTGATTATTCAAGTACTGTATAAACAATACACATCAGTGCAGACCATAATAAGTTCACATATTATACATACCACCACAGTGTGAACAAAGGCAAGTAGTTGTACAAGGAAGCCGATAAACTGTCCAAAAATTAGAATTACCCCAACGTTTCCCCAATAAGCCTCTCTCAAAGGAAAGATCCAGACCATGATGGTGGCACTAATGTTTTATATCAATAATACTTGCAACCAACATCATTCAAACTTCTGCACAATCTGCCACTGCCAAATAGGAGGTTCATGGGAGGTAATAGGCTGAGAGCAGAGGCATGAGACACTGAAGAACACTGCCATTAAATCATTATATAAGTGCAAAGCAAAAATAAAACAATGAAGGCACATTTGCCTTAAATACTGTGTTTGTAAGTTTATTTTTCATATAGGCCTCTAGAAATGCAGCATTTAATTTTTCATCATATTTATTGTACATCCACTTAACATCTCAGTTTAATAACATGTGTGTGGTTCATGTTCTTTGCTGTATCAGCATCTGACAATTAGTTGATAGCATTGATTCTAGTTCACTTTGTCATATTTCTTCTATTCTCCTGGTTTTGTTTATTTCATACAGGGAGGTCTGGTTATTGCTTGTCTGATTGCATTTGTTTTTATTGAGTTATTATTCTGTTGTTCTTTGATGTACTGCTTGAGTTCCTTGTGAGGTTAGAATATGGAATCCTTGCTGCAGCCTTGCTATGTTTGTTGAGAAAGTTGTGGTTTGTTTTGATAAAGAATGTCATTTACTCAATGGAATAATGTCATTTTGCTGTTATGGCAAATAGCAAATAGTAGTGGTGAGAATGCCATTTCGTTTACTTTATTTATTTATATTTTTGTTAATGGCCCCCTTCATCTTTTAATAGTTATACTGATTAGCCCTTATAATTCTGCCTCACTGATTGGAGAGACTGGTTACCATTATTCTCATCTTGCTGAAACCCCTTCTGAGATGGGTCTGGAAAACTTTGTTTTCTGCTTTGAAGTTAGCCTGGAAGATAAGCCAAAGGACCCTCTGTTGGTGGAATAATAAAATAGTGAATTGGGTACTAGGATATTTCTAGCTAAGTGCATGGGTCTCACAGTAGTGCTGCAAATCAGAATAACTTGGAGGCATGAAGACTTGCAGATAACCATGTCTCATGCCATTGCAGTCCTCATCAGACAGAAGCATCAATCCTGCCCAACTGATATCTGCTTGATTTCGTACAGTTACAGGCTTGTCCAGAAGGACCAAGTTGGAAGCTTTCATGAGTCTGTATATGGCCAACAGGGGCTCTGCTGCCATGAAGAGAGTTGAGAAACTTGCCTCAGGTGGCAGCAGCCCCCAAGTTACCAAGGGCGGCAAAAAAGCCACTCCTGGTAACTTTAAGAGCTGAAACTCTTGGACTTTTGGCTTTGCAATTGCAGAGAGAGTAATTGTGCTCTCTGCACTAGCGATGCATCCCCTCCTAGACTCGCTCCGGCCCTTGAAATGTTATGAGCTGGGGGCAGCATCAGAAAGGCCAACTCAGGGCAGCAAAGACCACCGAAACGCCCCTGATGGCCAACTTAACTATTGGATGATGGACATGGGAAACAGGAGTAAAGCATTCCATCAAAATGTATGCAGAATCAGCCTTCTTTATCTTCTAGCTTCATCGGTTGCAAAATTTAGCGAAGACAGTGCACAATATTATTTTCTTATTTTTGAGGTTTTCATAAGAAGAGCCATTTGCCCATATTTGGTTGCACTTAAGTGCCTCAATATGGGAGAACATTATTGAACATTCATCTATTTTATTGCTTAAAAAAGGAATTCCTTCATAATCTGCCAACTAAGTAGAGATGGCGCGAACTGTTCGCCGGCGAACTTGTTCGCGCGAACATCGAGTGTTCGCGCTCGCCGGAAGTTCGCGAACGTCGCGCGACGTTCGCCATTTTGGGTTCGCCATTGTTGGCGCTTTTTTTTGCCCTCTCACCCCAGACCAGCAGGTACATGGCAGCCAATCAGGAAGCTCTCCCCTGGACCACTCCCCTTCCCTATAAAAACCGAAGCCCTGCAGCGTTTTTTTCACTCTGCCTGTGTGTGCTGAAGAGATAGTGTAGGGAGAGAGCTGCTGCCTGTTAGTGATTTCAGGGACAGTTGAAAGTTTGCTGGCTAGTAATCGTTTTGATACTGCTCTGTTATTGGAGGGACAGAAGTCTGCAGGGGTTTGAGGGACATTTAAGCTTAGGTAGCTTTGCTGGCTAGTAATCTACCTTCTACTGCAGTGCTCTGTATGTAGCTGCAGTGGGCAGCTGTCCTGCTTCTGATCTCATCTGCTGACTGCTGCAATAACAGTAGTCCTTGTAAGGACTGCTTTTATTTATTTTTTTGTTGTTTTACTACTACTACTACTACTACTACTACTACTACTATAAGAGCCCAGTGCTATTAGTCTAGCAGTGTTGGGGAGTGGGACTGGTGTGCTAATCTGCTGCTCCTAGTAGTTCAGCAGCACCAACTGTAATTTTTTTTTTTTAATATTCATTTTTTTTTTATTTTACTTTTTTTTATTTTACTACCGCTGTAGTAGTGTATAAGTTGACCTTTTAGGCATTATTTGCCCTGTAGGCATTTTTTGCCCAGTGTGTTATTCAACCAACAGCCATCTAGCTGTGTGACCTTGTTCACATTCTGTCTAAATATCCATAATATTACCGTCTCCAGAAAAAACACCGGAGTGACTTTTTTCAAGCAGCCATAATAAATTTTACGTAATCCGTATCCATCGCTGTAGTAGTGTATAAGTTGACCTTTTAGGCATTATTTGCCCTGTAGGCATTTTTTGCCCAGTGTGTTATTCAACCAACAGCCATCTAGCTGTGTGACCTTGTTCACATTCTGTCTAAATATCCATAATATTACCGTCTCCAGAAAAAACACCGGAGTGACTTTTTTCAAGCAGCCATAATAAATTTTACGTAATCCGTATCCATCGCTGTAGTAGTGTATAAGTTGACCTTTTAGGCATTATTTGCCCTGTAGGCATTTTTTGCCCAGTGTGTTATTCAACCAACAGCCATCTAGCTGTGTGACCTTGTTCACATTCTGTCTAAATATCCATAATATTACCGTCTCCAGAAAAAACACCGGAGTGACTTTTTTCAAGCAGCCATAATAAATTTTACGTAATCCGTATCCATCGCTGTAGTAGTGTATAAGTTGACCTTTTAGGCATTATTTGCCCTGTAGGCATTTTTTGCCCAGTGTGTTATTCAACCAACAGCCATCTAGCTGTGTGACCTTGTTCACATTCTGTCTAAATATCCATATTACCGTCTCCAGAAAAAACACCGGAGTGACTTTTTTCAAGCAGCCATAATATATTTTACGTAATCCGTATCCACCGCTGTAGTAGTGTATACGTTGATCTTGTGGGCATTATTTGCACAGTGTTTTCTTCAAACCGCCATCTAGCTGTGTGAGCTTGTTCACATTTTGTCTAAATATTGATAATATTATCGTCTCTAGAAAAACCACTTGAGTTACTTTTTTTCAAGCAGCATTCTTATATTTTACGTAATCTGTATCCACCGCTGTGTATACGTTGACCTTGTAGGCATTATTTGCACAGTGTTTTCTTCAAACCGCCATCTAGCTGTGTGAGCTTGTTCACATTTTGTCTAAATATTGATAATATTATCGTCTCTAGAAAAACCACTTGAGTTACTTTTTTTCAAGCAGCATTCTTATATTTTACGTAATCCGTATCCACCGCTGTGTATACGTTGACCTTGTAGGCATTATTTGCACAGTGTTTTCTTCAAACCGCCATCTAGCTGTGTGAGCTTGTTCACATTTTGTCTAAATATTGATAATATTATCGTCTCTAGAAAAACCACTTGAGTTACTTTTTTTCAAGCAGCATTCTTATATTTTACGTAATCCGTATCCACCGCTGTGTATACGTTGACCTTGTAGGCATTATTTGCACAGTGTTTTCTTCAAACCGCCATCTAGCTGTGTGTATTATCGTTTCCAGAAAAACCAACTGAGTTTTTGTTGTTGTTGTTTTTTTAAAAATAATGCCAGGCAAAGGCAGGCCGCCACGCAGAGGCCGTGCTAGGGGCCGTGCTGCTATGCAATCCTGTGGCCCTAGCAAATTGCCCAGTTTTAAAAAGCCAATGACCCTGAACTCCCAAAATGCTGAAGAGGTAGTTGACTGGCTTACACAGCACACCCCATCCTCTACCGTTTCTAACTTTACCACAACATCCTCCTCATCCTCCACTGCTATGGCCACCCCACGTAACACTTCCTCCACCACCGGTGCCCCTTCTTCACTGGAGTCAGAGGAGTTATTTTCCCATGAGTTTCTTGAACTGAGTAATGCGCAACCATTATTGGCAGAAGAAGATGAAGGAGATGAGGACGTTACACCAGATTTAATTCTGGCAGAGAACACGACAGAGATGGACATAATGATGAGTGATGAGGAGGAGGTCCCCGCTGCTGCTTCCTTCTGTGATGTGTCAGAAGAAATTGATGCATCTGAGGAGAATGATGATGAGGAGATTGATGTTTTGTGGGTGCCTAGTAGAAGAGAGCAAGAGGAGGGTAGTTCAGATGGAGAGACGGAGAGTCAGAGAGGCAGTAGGAGAATAAGACTTAGAAGAAGCAGGGAGGACAGCCCGCAGGGATCAGTAGGGCAACAACATGTATCGGCACCTGTGTTCAGCCAGCCAACGCACCCGCCATTGCCGCCAATGCCGCCAACTTCTACTGTTACCGCCAGATCGCACACTTCCAAAAAGTCAGCAGTGTGGGATTTTTTTAATGTGTGTGCCTCTGACAAAAGCATTGTAATTTGCAATGAGTGCAGTCAGAAACTGAGCCTTGGTAAGCCCAACAGCCACATAGGTACAACTTCTATGCGAAGGCACATGAGCGGCAAGCACAAAGCACTTTGGGAGCAACACCTCAAAGGCAACAGGCAAACTAAAAGCCACACTCCTTCTGGTCCAGCATCTTACTGCTCTACCTCTGCTCTCCTTGACCCATCTGAACCACCCTCCACTCCGCCTTCCACCTTGACCACCTGTTCCCATTCCCAGTCATCTGCCACCAGCCAAGTTTCTGTGAAGGCCATGTTTGAGCGTAAGAAGCCAATGTCTGACTGTCACCCCCTTGCCCGGCGTCTGACAGCTGGCTTGTCTGCACTCTTAGCCCGCCAGCTTTTACCATACCAGCTGGTGGACTCTGAGGCCTTCCGCAAATTTGTAGCAATTGGGACACCGCAGTGGAAGGTACCCAGCCGCAATTTTTTTTCTAAAAAGGGAATACCACACCTGTACCAACATGTGCAGAGCCAAGTTACCGCATCTCTGTCACTTAGTGTTGGGCCAAAGGTCCATATGACTACTGACACATGGTCCTCCAAGCATGGTCAGGGCAGGTATGTCACCTACACTGCCCACTGGGTGAACTTGGTAATGGCTGGGAATGGGAAGCAGGGAATGGGTAGCTCAACAACAACAACAACAGTGGAGTTGGTGTCACCGCCACGGATTGCACGCGGTTCTGCCACCACCTCTACTCCTCCATCGCTCTCTACCTCGTCTTCTTCTTCTTACTCTGCTGCTGGGTCCTCCTTCTCCTCCTCCACACCTGTGCACCCCCAGCTCCCCCTAGGCTATTCGACGTGCCAGGTACGCCGTTGTCACGCTGTCTTGGGGATGACGTGCCTGGAAAGCAAAAACCATACCGGATCTGTACTCCTGTCATCTCTGCAGTCACAGGCCGATCGGTGGCTGACCCCACACCAACTGCAGATCGGAAAAGTGGTGTGTGACAATGGAAGCAATCTGTTGGCAGCGTTGAGACTGGGAAATTTAACACATGTGCCCTGCATGGCACATGTGTTAAATTTAATAGTCCAACGTTTTGTCTCCAAGTACCCAGGATTCCAGGACGTTCTCACCCAGTCCAGAAAGGTGTCGGCCCATTTCAGACGTTCCTACACAGCCATGGCACGCCTTGCTGACATTCAGCAGCGCTACAACATGCCAGTCAGGCGTTTGATTTCTGACAGCCAGACTCGCTGGAATTCAACGCTCCTTATGTTGGAACGTCTGCTGCAACAACAAAGGGCCGTCAACGAGTACCTTTTTGAACTGGGTGGTAGGACTGGATCTGCAGAGCTGGGGATTTTTTTCCCCCGTTACTGGGTGCTTATGCGCGATGCCTGCAGGCTCATGCGACCTTTTGAAGAGGTGACAAATATGGTCAGTCGCACCGAAGGCACCATCAGCGACCTAATACCCTTCGCTTTCTTCCTGGAGCGTGCCGTGCGACGAGTGACAGATGAGGCTGTAGACCAGCGTGACGAGGAGCTGGAAGCGCACGATTTATGGTCGGAATCACCAGAACGAACCCAGGCACCTGCTGCAACGCAGGGAGAGGTGCCAGAAGTGGAGTCAGAGGAGGAAGGTGGCTTTGTGGAGGAGGAGGAGGAGGACCAACAGGAGCAGGCTTCCCAGGGGGCTAGTGGTGACCTTTTGGGG
This sequence comes from Xenopus petersii, assembly GCA_038501925.1. Taxonomy (NCBI): domain Eukaryota; kingdom Metazoa; phylum Chordata; class Amphibia; order Anura; family Pipidae; genus Xenopus; species Xenopus petersii. The sequence goes on along the minus strand of CM076673.1, from coordinate 175,185,422 downwards.
ACCCCTGGTCTTGTACGTGGCTGGGGGGAGGAGACCGTGGATGATGCAGTCCTTGATAATGAGGAAGCGGAGATGGATAGCTCTGCATCCAACCTTGTGAGAATGGGGTCTTTCATGCTGTCATGCCTGTTGAAGGACCCCCGTATCAAGAGGCTTAAGGAGAAGGACCTGTACTGGGTCGCAACGCTACTAGACCCTCGGTACAAGCATAAAGTGGCAGAAATGTTACCAACATACCACAAGTCCGAAAAGATGCGGCATTTACAAACCAGCCTGCAAAACATGTTGTACAATGCTTTTAAGGGTGATGTCACTTCAGGAACTCATCAACATTCCAGGGGCAGAGGTGCCAGTAATCCTGCCATGAGCACACCTGCAAGGACAAAGCCCTTTGGCCGGTCTGTAACATCAGACATGCAAATGTTTTTCTGTCCAAGGCAGCGCCACAACCCTTCTGGATCCACCCTCAAAGAACGCCTCGACCGGCAGGTAGCGGACTACCTGGCATTAACTGCAGATATCGACACTCTGAGGAGCGATGAACCCCTGGACTACTGGGTGCGCAGGCTTGATCTGTGGCCAGAGCTGTCACAATTTGCCATGAACCTCTTGTCTTGCCCAGCCTCAAGTGTGCTCTCAGAAAGGACCTTCAGTGCAGCAGGAGGGATTGTAACTGAGAAGAGAACTCGCCTAGGTCACAAAAGTGTCGATTACCTGACCTTTATTAAAATGAATGAGGGGTGGATCTCGGAGGGTTACTGCACGCCGGAAGACTTGTTCTGACTTCTATGCAGCTGTCCTTCTCTTCAAGCCTCATGACTCCACACACAGCTGTCCTTTAGCGTCCTCCTCCCTCCGCCACCGTTACAAACTAGGGTGCAAACCCTACTGGTTTAATTTTTTCTGGCCTCTGTGCTTCAGTGGCTGCAACCAAAAAAACTGGGCAAACAATGTCTACAAGGTCAACGTATGGCGAAAAATGACTATTTTCAGCATTTATATGGCATATTTTTTCTGGCAACTGTGCTTCAGTGGCTGCGTCCAAAAAAATGCATATTTTCTGCATTTATATGGCATAATTTTTCTGGCCTCTGTGCTTCAGTGGCTGCAACCAAAAAAATGCATATTTTCTGCATTTATATGGCATAATTTTTCTGGCCTCTGTGCTTCAGTGGCTGCAACCAAAAAAATGCATATTTTCTGCATTTATATGGCATAATTTTTCTGGCCTCTGTGCTTCAGTGGCTGCAACCAAAAAAATGCATATTTTGTCCATTTATATGGCATAATTTTTCTAGCCTCTGTGCTTCAGTGGCTGCAACCAAAAAAATGCATATTTTCTCCATTTATATGGCATAATTTTTCTGGCCTCTGTGCTTCAGTGGCTGCAACCAAAAAAATTTATATTTTCAGCATTTATATGGCATAATTTTTCTGTCAACTGTGCTTCAGTGGCTGCGACAAAAAAATGCATATTTTCTGCATTTATATGGCATAATTTTTCTGGCCTCTGTGCTTCAGTGGCTGCAACCAAAAAAATTTATATTTTCAGCATTTATATGGCATAATTTTTCTGGCAACTGTGCTTCAGTGGCTGCGACCAAAAAAATGACTATTTTCAGCATTTATATGGCATATTTTTTCTGGCCTCTGTGCTTCAGTGGCTGCGGCCAAAAAAACTGGGCAAACAATGCCTACAAGGTCAACGACGTTGACCTTGTAGGCATTGTTTGCCCAGTTTTTTTGGCCGCAGCCAATGAAGCACAGAGGCCAGAAAAAATATGCCACATAAATGCTGAAAATAGTCATTTTTTGCCATACGTTGACTCAACGTATATGGCAAAAAATGACTATTTTCAGCATTTATATGGCATATTTTTTCTGGCAACTGTGCTTCAGTGGCTGCAACCAAAAAAACTGGGCAAACAATGTCTACAAGGTCAACGTATGGCGAAAAATGACTATTTTCAGCATTTATATGGCATATTTTTTCTGGCAACTGTGCTTCAGTGGCTGCGTCCAAAAAAACTGGGCAAACAATGCCTACAAGGTCAATGTATGGCAGTTGTTTAAAGAGAACAGTAGATTACTAGCCAGCAAAGCTACCTAAGCTAAAATGTCCCTCAAATCCCTGCAGACTTCTGTCCCTCCAATACAGAGCAGTATCAAGCAGATTACTAGCCAGCAAACTTACTATCATCTGTCCCTGAAATCACTAACAGCTCTCCCCCTACACTATCTCTTCCAAGCACACACAGGCAGATTTTTCAGATAAATTTTTGCCCTTGATCCCCCTCTGGCATGCCACTGTCCAGGTCGTTGCACCCTTTAAACAACTTTAAAATCATTTTTCTGGCCAGAAATGTCTTTTTTAGATGTTAAAGTTCGCCTTCCCATTGAAGTCCATGGGGTTCGCGAACCGTTCGCGAACCGCTCGCATTTTTGCGCAAGTTCGCGAATATGTTCGCGAACTTTTTTTCCGACGTTCGCTACATCCCTACAACTAAGTTAGAAACATATGAAATGAATGGAGAGTGGTGGAATTTCACTCTAGAGGACTGTGGTGATCTCTAACTTCACTTTTTGATAAATACACCCCTTAATACAGTATGTGTTAATGTTGCACACTTTTAATTTGCATGCTATAAAACTAAAACCACAATGTATAATTGAATTTAGTATAATTTAGCTTAATATCATGCCGTTTGGTGCTGATAGTTATAGCTACAATAGGTAGCATTATGAATGAACCTCAAACATTGGCCCTGACAACTTGTAATTAAAAATATATTCAGTTAGCTGGAAAAGGGTCTCACTGTAATTCAAGCTCTTCCTGTTTCTATCAGTGCCTAACATGGTCCAACATTATGCTGAGAAAGATGATAGTTAATGTATAATATAGCAGCAGTAAAGTAAGACGACGGAGCCAAAGGCTGCATGAGTGATGCTAGGCTAGAGGAAGCAAACAAGGAGACCCCAGCTAACTGCCACACTAGAATGGATGTGCTGTACTATCAATTGAGTCTGTAATGCATCTCAGTCTGATGCTGCCTGAGTTTTGGATGGAATCTATGCTTGGTCGTCTGGTCTCTGTTGCTTTAAGGTTGTTTATAATTAGATTTGTGATGTACCTGCCTAGATGCAGGATTGTGTAGCGGCTAAGAGTCCTGGTTGGGCCATTCCATGAATGCTCATTAAATGCATACAGTATTTGGCCCTGTATAGACTGACCTTATACCTTGTTGCCCGGAATTTTCTACATTTTACCTCTATTCATAAATACTAATTCCTGAGCCAATTACCAGATGACCCATCGGCACTAAGCACAATTATGGATAAGTGCAAGGAGCAGCTTTGGATGCAAGTAACTTTGGAATTAATGGCATTTTTTCTTGCAACAACTGCAGCCATCTTTGCACCGCAACAACTGCAGTTGTCCTTCATAAATGAATCCATAAATAGTATAATCAGTATTCCCAAATTGTAACAGCCAGCTGTCTGACCTTTTCTACTTTGTATACAGAAACAGCAAATGCCAGAATATAATACATTTTACAATCATTTTTAAAATGAAATTGCAAAGAAAGAATGATTTATTAACACCAGAGGCACAGCAATGAGCAAGAAATTTGCACCATTACGGGTGAATAAGGTATTTGTGGACAAAAATGTGGTGCTTGGCTTCTGTTTTTGTTCCTTGGACAAGAATGCCCAAAAAGGTGCATACTGTAATCGTATTTCTTGTCGGGGAAGTTACTATAACCATTATCTGAGTAGCATGTTCTGATTCAGAGACTGAGATCATCTGGGGTGATGTAAAATGATATGGCAGAATGTAAGCAGTTGATGGATAAAAAGTTTATTTTGCCTTTGAATAGTTTTCAATATTTTTGGCAGAAATATAATATTGTTTTACATCTGCTGTATCATGGCTGAGCTGCTGTTATTCATTGCATGGATTAATAGGCGACATGGTCAGCAGATACTATATGTGTTTTTAAAGCAAACTGAACTTATTATAGTCAGAGAGTGCACCATCCCCCAAAGACTCTGTGAGGGACCATAGTAAGCAGTTACATTTCTAAATGAGATAATTCTCTTAAAGTTACAATGAAATTAATTAATGTACCTAAGGTCACAAACTAGCACATGAACTGATTCATTGCTTCATAGTCCATCGTCCACTTTACTAAGAGAGGTGACACTATGAAGCAATGTCATTGGCATAATTAGAGGGAGATGGATGCTAGTGCAAAGTTTGGCCCAAGGCCACCTCCTAACTGATGTGTCCATTTATACTCTACAGTATATCCTTCATTGCTTGTTGACCCATCACACATAATTTTCTTTTATCGCAAGATTTCATTGTTTGTACCAATGGGGGCCCATCAGTTCCCAAAGCCCTGTTGTACATTCAGCCCACACTTCCTTTAGCTAGAACAGATATGCAAGTGCAATAGCCTACCAATAATTGATGTGATCCATTATACTAACTGCAGTACACTTCAAATATAAAAAGAAACTACTTGCTGATTGGTTGTTATGAATTAATACATGTGTGGTGATTCTCCAGTGATAACAGCCACTTTGCATCAATGTATGGAATGCATTCCTGCAAATTTCCCCGCAGTCACTTGCATCTAAAACCCCATTCATTAAAGGTACTTGTGTTAAAATGAACTCTTTGCACACCTTTCGCTTGGCGTCCTTCCTTCTTCCCATTTCTAATTTGAGTGCAGTTTCACCTATTGACACAGAGGAACCCTGAAGCTACTGTCACCTCTAGACTAGGTATAGTTCAACCTTTTTAAGTCTTTACTAACTGCTAGTTGTAAAGCAGTTACAATGATTGAGGGGCAGATTCACTAACTTCGAGTGAAGAATTCGAATGAAAAAAACTTCGAATTTTGAAGGTTTTTTTGGGTACTTCGACCATCGAATTGGTTAAATTCGTTCGAATTCGATCGAAGTCGAACAAAATCGAACGATTCGAAGTAAAAATCGTTCGACTATTCGACCATTCGATAGTCGAAGTACTTATCCTTTAAAAAAAAACTTCGACCCCCTACTTCGGCAGATAAAACCTACCGAAGTCAATGTTAGCCTATGGGGAAGGTCCCCATAGGCTTGCTAAGCTTTTTTTGATCGAAGGATTTTCCTTCGATCGTTTGATTAAAATCGTTCGAATCGTTCGATTCGAAGGATTTAATCGTTCGATCGAATGAAAAATCCTTAGATCGTTCGATCGAATGTTTAGCGCTAAATCCTTCGACTTCGATATTCGAAGTCGAAGGATTTCAATTCGAGGGTCGAATTGAAATTCGACCCTTAGTGAATCTGCCCCTAGGTGTACATTTCTTAATATTTTCATTAGACTTCGACTAAGAAAAATTAAAACAATTAGGGTACAGTTAACCTTTAAAGATGATAGAGTGAGATATCCACACAGGTAGTTTCTGCTTATTTAGTTATATACTATTAATCTTTTGATCCCTGTCTGTTCTATTATATTATTGTTTTAATTAACAGAGTTGTGCTCATATGTAGCAATATATAGATAAAAATAACATATAAACTGTATGTACACACCATATTTACAGTGCATCTAAAAAAAAACACATTTGAAGCCTCTCCAGGTGGAAAAATTCTCTCCTGACTCAAGATGGCAATTGGACCAGTCCCTGGATCAACTTATACTACAAGTTATCTTCCATAATCCTCACTTGCTAAAAAGCTAACCAACCCAAAGCTATCTAATATATCACCTGATTCAGGGAGAGAATTCCACATCTTCACAGCTCTCACTGTAAAAAACCCCTTCCGTATATTTAGGCGGAACCTCTTTTCTTCTAATCGGAATGGGTGACCTTGTGTCAGCTGGAAAGACCTAATGGTAAATAAAGAATTAGAGAGATTCACCTCTTAAGCCCCTCTTCTCCCATGTGAACAACCCCAGTCTTTCCTCTTAGATAATACCTTACCTTACCTTACCAGGTATGTTTGTGCGCTGGAGACCAAAACTGTACGGCATATTCTAGATGGGGCTTTACCAGTGATATATACAGTGGAAGAATGACCCCCTCCTCCCTTGACTCTATGCCCCTTTTAATACAGCTCAAGACCTTATTTGCCCTTGATGCTGCTGACTGGCATTGCTTGCTACAGCCAAGTTTATCATCTACAAGGACTCCACGGTCCTTTTCCATTATGGATTTTCCTAGTACAGTCCCATTAAGGGTTTAAGTGGCTTGGATATTTTTACATGCCAGGTGCATGACTTTACATTTATCAACATTGAATCTCATCTGCCACTTAGCTGCCCAGATTGCCAGTTTGTCAAGATCCTGTTGCAAGGATGCCACATCCTGGATGGAATTGGGCTGCACTAATGAACAAGTTAAATAAAAGTGGACCCAATACCGAGTCCTGAGGGACCCCACTAAGAACCTTACTCCAAGTAGAGAATGTCCAATTAACAACCACCCTCTGTACCCGATCCTGTAGCCAGTTTCCTATCCATGTGCAAATGACTTCTTTAAGCCCAACAGACCTTAGTTTAGAAAGCAGTTATTTGTGGGGCACAGTATCAAACGCTTTGGCAAAATCCATATAGATCACATCTACCACTCCCCCACTGTCCAGCATCTATCTTACCTGATCATAAAAGCAATCAAATTTGACATAGCCATGCTGATTGCTGCTCATAATTCCATTCACAAGGACAACATTTTGAATCTGATCCCTTAACAAGACTTCAAATAATTTGCCCACCACAGATGTCAAATTTACTGGCCTATAATTGCCAGGCTGAGAACATAATCCCTTTTTAAACATTGGAATGACTTTAGCGTTCTTCCAATCTGTAGGTGCCATACCAGATGAAAGCAAATCTGAGTAAATCACAAATAGATGCTGGTCTAAAGAGGAACTAAGCTCTCTTAGAAGCCAGGGGTGTGTGCCATCTGGCCTTGGCACCTTGATTACAATGAGGCCAACCTTTAACTGCAATTAACGTGATGTTAGTGGGTATCTTTCTTAGCATCTTCTTTAGAATAAATGACAGTGGTTATGATAGGATATTTTATAGCAATTTGTCCAGATCTACAAAGTGGTACAGTGTAAAAAAATGTATTCGCTGGCTGCGAAACTCACAAATTCAACGCAAATTTGCGCCTGCCAAAATAACATCACTACTGTGGTTGCCTTGGGCTGGTACAGAAGCCCAAAATGTAATGTACAACATTTCTAGCTACTTCTTTAGTTAAGCTTTAGTTCTTAGACAATGGTCTGTACAGTGTCTGTATGGATGGACTGAGACTCCACAGTATGTTAAAATGACATTGAGCCAATAGGATTGTTTGGCTGAACAAAAATTTTGTTAGCACTGAGCTCTTTCACTAGCGAATTGTCCTCTATGCTTTTTAGTAAATTGCCAATGTCCCTGCGTATTGTCGTTTTGGTAAATTTTCGCTAGCGACGGCCACTTCAACCCTCTGTGTTTGCACATGCCTAGGCAGCAACATTTTAAAAAGCATATATCTGTAACTATAAAAACCCACTATGTATTGAAATGCAGAGAAAGTAAAGCTTAGAAACATTATCTGATTAGAAAGGCAAATGGTGCCATAAAATATATTATTATAAACATTATCTCCCACTCCAGAGGGCTCTGGCACAAATTCAGCCTTTACACTGTGTAATGTCTGGAGAGGTAATGCTGGGCTAACGTAGTGGTTTCCTTTCCAAATTGCTCTTTTGTGTATGATAATTTTTATCTTTCAGTTCCTGTTTTGTTCTACCTTCAAAGACTTTTGTCGAATGCAACAAACTTGTGGTTTAACAAGTGATAATGTATATTTATTCAGATTTTGGTTTAGTCTCTTGTTTTTTTCTAATTTGTGTGTCACTATGTGCAAGAAAATCAATAATAGTACATCAAATGCAGTACCTTAAAGATGAACTGTGTCATTTTTGCATTAATTTTAATACATATTTCTCGGTTAAAGTTGTCTGTTAACTTTGCTTTTTATAAGTATCCGGCAGCATCTAGGAAGAAATAATTGAAAGTAATTGAAAAACAACATGTAGAATACAGTTCAACAGTAGTTCCAACATCATCTGATGAAATGCTATGTAACTTTCTGATGTCTGAAAAAATTATAGGGAGAGTATTATGATATATTATACAGGAATACTGTATATGCACAGCTAATACTGACACATAATATCCGCCTAGGGCCCAATTTATAAATTAACCATTATTACTTAGCAGTACAGGCATGAAACTCATTATCCAGAATGCTTGGGACCTGGGGTTTTCTGGGTAAGGGAGCTTTACATAATTTACCTTTAGTCTACTAATAACCATTAAAACATTAAATAAACCCAACAGGATTGTATTGACTCCAATACAGTTTTATTATTACAGAGAAAAAAATGGAGTCTATTGAAAATGCCTGTCTCGTAACTTGAAGCTGGTTTGCGTGTTTACGGATTACATGCACTATTCTCACACTGGAATCTCTCCAGCATGAGAATGATGATTCAGAGTTGGGGCTGAACAAAATATCACAAAAGAGAAGTTTCGTAAAAAACTCCATTTTTATCCTACTTATCTCAGAGATACGAATGTTAATGCATATCAAAAACAGATAGAACGTGACCTTATTGCATTTCATAATACTACTACTTTGAAAAATTCTAATTTAAGCATGAAAGAAAGACAAGCCTTGAAAGATCTAACAATGGACAAGAATATTGTCATCAAATCTGCTGACAAGGGAGGTCTGGTTGTGGTAATTGACAAAACTATGTATATGCTAGAAGCTGAAAGACAATTGAGTGATTCTGACACCTATGAACCTCTCAAAAGTAATCCATTATTAACTTACCAAAATCTACTATTAACCTTGTTTGATAAACGTACGGACATACAGTAGTTGTAATCACCAAACAAGTTGGGGAATACTTAAAAATTACCCATCCTACTGTAGCAATATTCCATCATCTACCTAAAGTCCATAAACCAACCAGACCTCCCGTGGGAGACCTATAATAGCAGGCATTGGCTCTCTTGGTGAACCACTATCAGAATTAATAGACTTTTACTTACAACCTTTAGTGTTACATTCTCCGTCTTATGTTAAAGATAGCGGACAGATAGTTCATACCATAATTGGCAATCACATTTTAAATGGCCACTGTCGATGTCACAGCTCTATATTCTTGTATTTCTCATCACTTGGGCTTAGATGCAATGATATTTGACGTTTTCAACCCTATACAAACAGTTAGACAACAACAGAAAATGTATTTTGACATATACATAAGCAAAGAAAGAGGTTCAAAATCTTTTAGAGATATATTTAAATTTATACCATACATTTATATATTCATATTTATATTTTCACCAATATTTCTAATATTTATAAGAATTTTTAGAAAAAGAGACCTACTATGCATTATTATTATAACTACTACTTATCTACATATACATGTATTTTTCTACTGAGTATTTTTCTACAATGCTTTTATATAATCATCTTCTTAATTGATAATTGTTTTTATTGCAGTTAGTTGTTTCATTTATTTTTTCCCAATTTTTGCATTTTTTGTATATTTCTTTGCATTTTTTTGTATTTTCTGTAGTAAGGGCATATATTGCCTTTAAATTTGAATTAGATGTGATGTGATGTAATTTTCTCTTTCCTCCTCCCCCTCCTTTGTGATTGGTGGTTCAGCCTTTAAATACTGGCCTATGATTAAGTATCCTAGTGACACGAAACGTAGATAATTTTTTATCTACTACTTCTGGTCTGATCAATACGTGAGTTTACCAGTCTGCCCTGCACCAACATTTATGCTTCTATATACAGATTAATCGCTTCCCTGAGCTGAGGGCCGGGGGCTGGAGCACCTGGGCCATGTTTCCATTTTGATGAGTGATTTTACAAGTCTTTTTTGGCCTTATGCTTAAAATGTTCCTGGTCCAGATTACAGATAATGGATCCCATACCTGTACTATGATATTTTCTTTTATATTTGCCAACTGGCTTGTGGACTATTGAGTTATTATGGCTCTTCTTCCAGAATGACATGTTACAGTTATTGGCATATAAAAGCAACCAAAAACCAATGGAGTGTTACTACTGCATTTTATAACTGTGAAAAAAATCAACAGTCTGTAGCCAACCGGGAGACACCAGGCATGTGTATTCATGCAAGTACACACAGACTTTGAATGAATGAGGCTAAAAATAAAATATTTTATATACTGAATTTATTGCACCATAGTAAAGTTTCAGCTTGTCAATAGCAGCAATGATCCAGGACTTCAAACTTGTCACAGGGGGTCACCATCTTGGAAAGTGTCTGTGACACTCACATGCTCAGTGGGCTCTCAGCAGCTGTTGAGAAGCTAAGCTTAGGGGTTGTTGCTAATTATCAAGCAGAAAACGAGGTTGGCCTGTAATATAAGCTGATGCTACAGGGCTGATTATTATATTCTGATGCTAATTGCACTGCTTTCTATGCTGCCATGTAGTAATTATCTGTATTAATTACAAATCAGCCTTATATTGTGACATTTCTATTCTATGTGTACTTTATATTGTGAGTGGGTCCCTAAGCTCAGTAAGTGACAGCAGCACAGAGCATGTGCAGTGAATCAGCAGAAAAGAAGATGGGGAGCTACTGGGGGATCTTTGGAGACACATATCTTTACTGCTAACGGGCTGTGGTTGCCTTGGGCTGGTACAGAAGCCCAAAACATTATGTACAACATTTCTAGCCTACTTATTTAGTTAAGCTTTAGTTCTCCTTTAAAATGGTTTCTCAAAGATACATCATTGTTTATCTTGATCTCTAGTTGGATTTATATTTAGAAAAGATGAAGCAAATAGATTACATGAGGCCACGTGATTCAAGGGGACTGCAAATGAGAATTACCTTGATATATTGCCCGCTTATTGTAACAATAAACAGCTGCTTGTGTGAAGGAAACACTTTAGCAGAAAATACAATTAACTGGAAATATTGAAAAGTGGGATCTTTAATTGTGTGGGAAAAGGATGGTCTTTCTTGGAAGTCTTATGGGAGTGTAGCCAAATTAAGCAAACCTTTCCTGGTGTGAACCTACTGTGAGCTGCTATACGGGGGGTAAGGTCACCAAACAGACCATTTTATAAACCCATTTTATGAGCTTCATTCCTTTAAGTAGTGATATATATCATTAGAATCCTGCAAGACAAATCAGGTTTTTTTACTGGTCACTGGTTTTTGTTTAGGACTTTAACTCATGTTAATACTGTGATAGGGAGAATTTCATTCCATTCCCCTCACCTGGGAAACCACTGAGTTCCCATTCCTACTTGAGTTTCTAATGTGAAAACAAAATTATAGTTTGGAGCATATTGATTAAGCCAAAGTGCAAGTTTGGTTAATTTAAATAACACTAGTGTCATTTTTTTATGTCATTTTTTTAATACAATATTCAGGTTTATTAGGAATGTTGTTACCCAAGTTCAAGATTTCAGTTTAAAGAGTAATTTTTTTTTCTGCTGGCCCAGAGACTTTAATGTTTAATATGCCCAGTTGCCTCACTCGGGTGGTATGTGGATGTCACAGCACCACTACATAGCATTGTGGGCAATGGGCATCCGAAATGGGAAGGCAGAGGCGGACCAAAGACCATAGGAGTCATTTCCATACTGTAGCACATGCTGCATAAAGCCTTCTGAAAACAGAAGGTATTCACATGCCTCATGCAATACACATAGTAATTTACACTGCTAGTGTAGAAGTCAGTTACACCCAGTTGCTAGTTGTTTACCTTGCTAAGTTGTATGGGCAGCATGGAAAGGCAGAGATTTTGTTAACTAAAAAGTATCACAATCCTACTTTTGAACACCCAGTGCACCCAAAATACTGCCCTTTGCAAAAGATTGGCACGAATACAGAATTGAATCTGAATCCTAATTTGCATATGCAAATTAGGGTGAGAAGGTGAACAATTTTTACTTCCTTGTTTTGTGACAAAAAGTCTTGGAATCTCCCTCCCTGCCCCTAATTTGCATATGCTGAAAAAGGCTGCAACCTGGCCTGAATCCCTAACCGTGTACTGGATTCAGTGCATCCCTAGTTCTAACATTGAAAGAGAAAAGGGAACAGAGTGGGTCAAATAATGCAATGACTGTTATTTCTCTCTGTGGATTGTTTATCAAGTAAAAGTTGACAATGCTTTTTTCCATACATACCAGCTCAAATAAGAGCAGTATAAAAAAGCCTATATTTCCATGTGCTTTAAAAAACAAAAGCTTACTGTACATCTGGCAGGCATGCTTTGTGGTACTAAGGTTATTGGAAAAAATGTTCAGTAAGTCATACACATAACAGAAAAGAACTGAAATTAGTAGCATGTCATTTTCCTTTGAGGCACAATATGAAAGGTTGTTTTGAGGAGGGGCTGAGAGGTTAGTTTTATCTTTGCCCAGCTTTAGAAGGGTGCCTAGGAGGAAAGCATTTTTTTTATTTAATATATAGGATGGATAATGTAAGCTATAAGAAATTACAGAGGAGCTCCATAACTTCCCAAATGCATGAGGTGAGAGGTTGAATGTTTTTTTATTTTGAAGATCACAGAACTCCAAGATGGCTTCTCATTCTTTCTTAATTTTAATATAGTGTATAGCAGTGTTTCCCAACCAGTAGCTCGTGAGCAAAATGTTGCTCTCCAACTCCTTGGATGTTGCTCCCAATGGCCTCAAAGCAGGAGCTTATTTTTAAATTCCAAGCTTGGAGGCAAGTTTTGGTTGTATAAAAACCAGTTCTAATACCAAACAGAGCCTCAATGTAGGTTGACAATCCACATAGGGGCTACTAAATGGCCAATCACAGCCCTTATTTGGCACCCCAAGAACATTTTTCATGCTAGTGTTGCTCCCCAACTGCTTTTACTTCTGAATGTTGCTCAGGTGTTCAATAAGTTGGGCATCCCTTATGTATAGTATCCAGTACTATATGGTGTATAGTGATCCTTTAGTAGTGCCTGTAAGAAGTAACACTGGAGTTGAAGCTACCACTTCTTTTCTCTCCTTGAGCTGCTTGTCTGTGCACCTCCTAGTATTATTCACCCTTCCCTACATTATGCTGCTTTAAATGGAGGGACCCTAAATCAGTTTTTCAGGGGAATCTCCCAAATGGCATCTGGCACTTCCTTGTCATCTTGTCATGGGAGGCAGTGTGTTTGCTGGGCAATTGCAGTTTTTTTTTAAAGGAACAGTAACATCATGAAAGTATTTTAAAGGAATGATAATATAATGTACTGCTGCCCTCCACTAGTAAAACTGGTGTGTTTGATATAGAAACACAACTATAGTTTATATTAACAAGCTGCTGTGTAGCCATGGGGGCAGCACAGGATATTCAGTAGATAACAGAGAAGTTCTGAAGAATCCCATTATATACGACAGAGTTTATCTGTTATCTGCTGTTTGTCCTGTGCTTTTTCTCCTTTTTCAGCTTTGAATGGCGGCCTCCATGACTACACAGCAGCTTGTATTATAAACTATAGTAGTTTCTGAAAGAAATACATCAGTTGTCTCAGTGCAGGGCAACAGTACATTATTTTTGCATTAGTTTAAAAAACTTCATTTTTTGGTGTTACTGTTCCTTTAACAGCAAAATGAATATATATTTTCTAGATGATTATCATAAAGATGTTAATGGTTTTATAAATATGTTAATAGGATAATATATTTTTCTTAACTATATAAAATATACAGAGCCAAGTCCTTTTTATACCTAGTTAAGTATATTTTGTAGACCTTCACATTTTCTTAAACCCCGGTAATGGTTTAAAGAAACCAAATCTGTACTAGTGGATTTTACAAGATATTTTCAAGGCTAAAGCATCATTACTTCCTATACAAGTGGGTATTTGCAGACATTACAAAGGAAACCCTTAGGCAGAAAAAGAGAGGAAAAATAACATTTTGTGTGATCTTTGTGCTCATTTCAGCAAAGCTTCATTGCCAGCACTTAGAAGTCTAAGCCTAAAAGATATTTAGTAAATGTAAAGTCATATCTAAAGTTCCTTGCCAATTACCCATTTGGAGGACTTCGCAAATGGCTTATATTATGTACCATATGTCAACCACATGCAACAGTATAGACCATACAATAGGTAAAATAAAAAAGGAACACCTTAAGAACACAGGACAATTTGGATTAAAGGGGGGCGGCACTATTACAAATTTTGCTATAACTTTTACAAAACTGTAGTGGATGTTTAATGAATTTCTAAATGTTTTAGAAATGTATATATTGTATGTTTCCTTACAGTTGTTTATAGGGGTCATTTACAAAAGCATCAGCAAATGGGATGGCTCCAAAGTTGAAGGAAGCAATGGAGAACACATATTGGCATTCCCAATACACCGCTGCACCACAGGGTTGTTAATGTGTCCATTCTGCCTCTTCTAATAAATGGCACACAACTTTGCCTATTGACACTAGGGAACTCTGTAGCTGACACCAACCTAGTCCTAGTGGTAAATGAATCTGTAGGTGCAGCACCAAGGAATCCAGGAAGTAGAAAAATTAAAAATATAAACCTTTATTCCAGCATTTTAAAATGGTAGTAGAAAAAAGCATGCCCCACATTGCATATTGGGCTGTTCACTCAACACGTTTCATGGCTCTCGCCACTTCCTCAGGAGGAGGAAGTGCTCCCACTATTTTTGCAAGTTTGTATCTAGTCCTAGTGGTAGTTTTAGGGCTCCCATGGTGTGTTGCATTAGTAGACACACCAGATGTGTGTCCTGTAAATCAGATGCAAACACCATTTTGAACACACCCTCTGGAAGTGACACAATCCCCACTAGTGAGCATTATCCATGTACAACCCCAAGCCACCCCTTTTGTTCTGTTAGCAGAACTCCACTATAAAATGGGATTATATGAGCACTGGTAATCAAGTTATCTTCATTACAAGGACCAAACATGGAGTAGCTTCTTAAAATATAATCCATGCATGTCAGCATTATATTTAAGATGTACCCCTAATCTCTTTAATGTCATCTTTGTATTCCCCTTACAAATATTTTCTATAACACCACTAAAGTTCTCTTTTTTCCCCTCAAACTTGACTCCCTCCGTAATTCAGTGTAGAACCAGGCCCTCTCTCCTTGCATAACTATTTTTAGTCTTTCCGTAATTTAGATCTCCATAACACAGCCTACTAAAAAAACATTTTAACTTTTATTAAAGTTCAATTTTATTCTGATCAGACTTTTATATAATAAGTTCAGTATATTGAATATGGCATTTTTAGCCATATTCATTTTTAGGGTTTAGTTCTCCTTTATTATGTTGAAATGGTTTAGCAAAGCAAACTTATATTTTGTCATCCGCTTGTAAATATAACACAGGTAAGGGCAGTAGGGGTTGTAAGTAACCACTAGGTATACACAATTGTCTTTTTGTCCTTGTATTTTAGAAGGTACCCCCTCAGGATTCTGCTTGCTTTTATGTTTATCAATAGTTGGACTGTATCCTGGATAATAAATGTTTGTAAGAGATTGATTAGGTTCTGGTTCCTGTCCATGTCTTCAGAGCAGATAAGGTTGTACCCTATGGCCTAACTATAAACTAAGGAGTTTTGTGTGTGTTTGGGGTGGAAGATGTCCCTTTTGGGGTTGGATAGTTGGTTAGTCGGTTTGTAGTATATGGAGGTTTGGATGCAAATGTTCTGTGTAATAATTATAATAATAATAATATTCATTAGATTTTTTTATGCTTGTCTAGCTATCAGCAGATAGAAACTCTAGGCTTTTTTTCTAATGTTTTTCAAACATGAATAGTGTCTGCAACATTTCCACCAGATTTTAAAACCAGACATTGGGGCAGATTCACTAAAGGGCGAAGTGGCTAACGCTAGCGACTTTTTGCCAGTGTCACCATCTGCAGCAACATCGCCAATTCGCTAGCGAAAGAGACCGTCTGTAGCATTCGTTTGCACTCTATCGCCAGGTGAATTTTCGCTCTGGCGAAAGCTCGTTAAACCGCAAATTCAGTAAAATCCGCACTTAACTGAATTTGCGGAGGAACGACTTTTCGCCAAAGCTTGACCAGGCAAAGTGCTAAAAAGAAGCTAGATCTTCCTCAATCTTCTGTCACTTACATTATATCCTGTGTGCCAAAAATGCATCAAAGTTCCAAAAATGTTGGCGACTCTTCCTTTGTTGAAGCGGAATTGCCTGCAAAAGTCCTGACTTTTTTTGGGTAACTGTTTTTTTCCAGACATTTCATAACATATGGAACATTTATTTTACAGTGGGCTCTAGGTATATCTTTTGTATACAAAAGCTTCCTTTAGCCAGTGTAAAACATATTTTGTATACTTTATTCGAAAACACTATTAGAATCACAATTAGAAAGATGTTTGGTGATCATATTTAGAATTCACAAAAATATATTTATTTCAGAAAATATTTCAGTTTCAATACACATCCTTCAATTTTACTGTCTAGTTCCATTGCTCCAGTAATGAGTAAATGAGTATATTTGCAGCAGCTTTTTCTGAAACGTGAGCTTCATTTCAGACTCATCTCTAAGGTGTAGGACTTTTAAATTGTAACGGGGGATTTCAAGGTTTTTTTGTTGAAGACTATAAGGTGTAATAAAATCATTGATATATAAGATAAGATATAGTGATGTGTGGATTTGCGCCGTTTTGCTTCACTGAAAAATTCTTGAAACGGTGAAAAATTCACGAAACTGTGTCAGCATCTCGTTTTTGACGCCGACGCCCGTTTTTAACTTTCGTCAGCGAATTTTTGCGGCAGTTTCGTAGGCATGTGCCTAGGGCGCAAAGATTGGAGGGCACCGGGCACGTACCTTTTATTGCCTACTCTAGTCTGGTCTGCAGTGTCCTGCACTTGTTTATGCATACAGTATGTGCGTGCGCCTACGTGAGGTAAGGGAGTGTGCATGCCTAATGGAGGATGATGCAGCCGTTCAGCTTGCATGTGCGTGCATGTACAAGGAGGGCGCGATGTGGCCGGCCGGGTTGCCTGGGATGTCTGGCCCGGCCCTGAATCTAAATCTATTATACAATTAACACTAATTTGTAGTGTTATTAAGCTCTCCATAGACGCAACGATTCTTCTTGCCGAACGACTGATTTTAGCGAAGTCCAACTAATCCTTCTAAATTATCGTGCGGTTAGTGGGATTCGAACGATCGTACATCTTACGATTTTTCGGCCGACATCTGTCACGAAATTGATCGGCCAGGTTAAAAAATCTTTGTCGGTCCCAGTGCAATCTATCTATGTTTGCAGGGCCAAGCAGGCAGCTCCCCTTTGTTTTCCTGGCAAATTGGTCTTTTTAGTTGATGGTAAATTCGTACGATCGTTCTGAGAAGATCGTGGTCTCACGATCAGGGTCTGATCTTTTAAAAATCTCAACATCTATGGCCAGCTTTACACAGATTCTGAATAATGGATCTGCTGAAATAAGATGTGGCTCTGATATGAGGCAAGACGATTACAGTGAAAGATGTAAAGCAAATAAAGTCACTGTTAATTCCAAATTAAATCATTCCCGTTTACTGTAGTTCACTTATTAACACTAGTTATATTGTGTTGAAAACCAGACATTTCTTAACAAACCAGCTTTCCACATAAAGAAAAATGAGGTGCTGCAGGGGGTCAGTTTCTGGACTATTTCTACCAATTCATTTTGGCTATATCCGTTTTCTCAGATTTCACCCTTATTGTATCTGTATATTGTTTAAACATGACAGCTCTGGGAATATAAGATTAAATTGGAAAGGTCATTGTACAGAGTGTTCTATTACTAAACCTCACTTCTGCATCAGAACTCTCCGTAAAATGACCCAAATTATTTTTGGCAAAATGCAGAGTGGTTGTCGCTGATAAATGTGGTGCTTCTCCAATCTCAGGTCTGCTCATTGGTGTGATATGCAAAGCAGACAAAGGAACTTTGATTAAGTTCAGGAACATGATCATATATTATGGGAAACATCTTATTGCATCCAAGTTAGACATATCAGCAATTGACTTGTGATGTACAAATGTCTCTCTATACCACTGCTATACTGTATATGGAACACCAATCACTACAGAAGAAACAAAAGTGCCTCATTCTACATCTTGTACAAATTTTTGCTTATTGCATTAATAAGGTCTTTCAAAACTGGGAAGATTTGGCATATTCCCTGGACAAACGGAATTTGTAGTGTATGAAGGCCACCTTAGTAGCTGGATCTCGTCGTATTGATGCTATTTCTCCAAGACTATTCTCTAGAAAAGTGTTTTTTGGAATGTTTGTATCAAGCTCCACAACATAAGTCCTGTGTCGTATCAGTTCATAATATGATTACAGAAATATAAGACTATCCCTGCATCAGTAATATCTAGGACAGCAAATAAATGTTCAGCCCACATTTCACCCTAATATACCTTTAAGCTGAGCTCCCAGAAACCAAGTATATAGTAAATAAAGTACCCCCTCTTGTAAATTATAAGGATATTATAAGTTACCGAGGAGTTTCATGACCATATAAAAACACGATTGACAGGCAATACTTTACCCGCTATCAGCGCTGGCCAACATATCACCGGGAGGCAACAATAATAATATCATCAAGGCGGATTTATTGTGGTATACTTAGTGGTAAATTCTGTAGTGGGTGTGCAAAAACGAATGCGTTTCGTGTCCCTACAACCGGACACTTCCTCAGAATTTTTTAATCTCTAAAGAATTCTGTTTTTCCTATATTTCTTAAAAACTCAAAAACTTTTTTTTTGATGAAAAAAATCTGAAAATGTCACAGGTGTCAAATAGCATGTAGTAACATAGTAAGTTATGTGGAAAAAAAACACACGTCCATCAAGTTTAAACTTTTAACTCTATTTTAACCTGCCTAACTGCTAGTTGATCCAGAGGAAGGCAAAAACCCCATCCAAAGCCTCTCCAATTTGCCTCAAAAGGGGGAAAAAAATCCTTCCTGACTCCAAAATAGCAATCGGACTAATCCCGGGATCAACTTGTACTATGAGCTATCTCCCATAACCCTCACTTGCTAAAAAGCAATCCAACCCCTTCTTAAAGCTATCTAATGTATCAGCCTGTACCACTGATTCAGGGAGAGAATTCCACATCTTCACAGCTCTAACTATAAAAAACCCCTTCTGAATATTTAGGCGAAATCTCTTTTCTTCTAATCGGAATGGGTGACCTCGTGTCAGCTGGAAAGACCTACTGGTAAATAAAGCATTAGAGAGATTATTATATGATCCCCTTATATATTTATACATAGTTATCATATCACCCCTTAAGCGCCTCTTCTCCAGCATGAACATCCCCAATTTGTTCAGTCTTTTTAAGTTTTTCCATACCCTTTACCACCTTAGTTGCCCTTCTCTGTACCCTCTTTAATACAATAATGTCCTGTTTGAGCATTGGAGACCAAAACTTTATGGCATATTCTAGATGGGGCCTTACCAGTGCTCTATACAGTGGAAGAATGACCCCCTCCTGCCGTGAATCCATGCACCTTTTAATACAGCTCAATACCTTATTTTAAATAAGGTAGATAATAAACTTAGCGGCAGCAAACTTATGTCAGTCAGCAGCATCAAGGGCAAATAACTTATTTGCCGTTGATGCCGCTGATTGGCATTGCTTGCTGCAGCCAAGTTTATTATCTACAAGGACTCCAAGGTCCTTTTCCATTTTAGCAGATGTCTCTATAACATCTGGTATATCTTTCTTTTTTGATTTGTGGCTTAGAGGTTTTCGTGTGTTTTTGACTGTTTTGGCTTTTGTGCAACAATATGAAAAAGTTGTACCGTAATCATTGTGCAGCAAATCAGAGTCACCGTTTTCACAACTTTTTCAATTTGTTTTTTTTAAACACATTTCATGTTATTTGTGCATTTATAGAAAGTCAGTTTAGTCATGGCTACAAAAACCTCTACACTAAAATGAGACTGTTGATAAATAGGTCTCCATGTGTAAAAACCACAAACACTCACCTGGTAAAAGTTGACAAGGCATACTTTTTATATTTGGATCTTTTAATAAGTTTCATGGCACTTGTGGTTTTAGAGAAAATGAATGGAACTGTGGTTTCAAAAACCTCTAAAATTCAACCTTCTGCTATGTAACCTGTGCCTTTTCTACTTTTTTTCCAGCTTGAATGGCTGCCCCATGACCAAACAGCAGCTTTTATTATAAACTATAATCGTGTTTATATAACAAACACAGAACAGTTACCAGTACAGGGCAGCCGTACATTATATTGTAATTACTTTTATACATTTTAATTTTTTGGTATTATTGTAACTTTTCTGGTTCAGAGCCCCTTTAATAAAGGAGTCACACCATGCTTCCGCTCATAGCAATTAGTGTGGGGTATTAATTGCAATACAATTTAAGACTTGTTTGGCCTTTTTGTAAATATTTTTAACATTACATTGCACTGATCTTTACTATTCCTTTTCCTCTGTTCATTTAATTAACATAAAAAAATGAACATTGGATTGTGCTTGGCTTTTGACTTTGACAGAATTTCAATGTTAGCCAATGAAGAATGCGAGCGGTATAAACCTACACATGGAAAATGCATTTTTTGTTTACACCCAAGTCTCCAGGCCAGTGATCTTATTTGGCAGCCCATAACGAACAACATAATACCGAATTAGTCATCATTATTTAAAAAAATAAAAGATTCATTCCATCCCAACTCATTTTGTGACCTTTTAGAAATGCCAAAAGTCGTTTTATTAATTGTTACTGTAAAAGTATAGAAAAGATTTTTTTTTTGCTGCTGGAAATTGGGAAATTGTTGGCTGTACTGACAAACTTTGGCTGATTTAGAACACAAAAATGAGTATTTAACTTTTCATGCAAAGTTGAAGTCATACTTTATATACTGCGGGGCTCAATTTCTGTGGAGAGCAATCATTACTCTGTTCATTGACATGTCACATAGTACTGTATATATATATATAGAGAGAGAGAGAGAGAGAGAGAGAGAGAGAGAGAGAGAGAGAGAGAGAGAGAGAGAGAGAGAGAGAGAGAGAGAGAGAGAGAGAGAGAGAGAGAGAGAGAGAGAGAGAGAGAGAGAAAAAACGGCACTCAAGAAATGGAGGTCAAGCGTGCCTGGGTGCAGTCCAAGATCGGTAACATCAATTAGAAGTAGTAGAGTTCGGACTCACAATTCTTAATGTAGAAAAAGAAAATTTATTGTGGACAAGTGCTGACGTTTCGGCTGAGACAACAGCCTTTGAGAAAGGTTGTTGTCTCAGCCGAAACGTCAGCATTTGTCCACAATAAATTTTCTTTTTCTACATTAAGACCTGTGAGTGCGATCTCTACTACTTCTAATATATATATATATATATATATATATATATATATATATATATATATATATATATATATTCTTCAATATTACCATATATAGGTATGGGACCTGTAATCTAGAATACTTGGGACCTCTGCATTTCTGGATTTGGGTATTTATGTAATTTGGATCTCCATACCTTAAGTCTACTAAAAAATCATTTAAACATTAATTAAAACTGATAGGATTAGCATAATAGTCAGTTAAAAATACTAGTCACAGAACTCTATAATCTATCCTTTATGGATATCTAGTTTTTCCACCCCCAGTCATACCTCCATGGATTTCTGCATCTCTCACTTGGGAAGCAACATTCGGTTTTATGACTATAAAACTAAAGACAGTTCCTTTACCTACAGTCTTTGCCAATGAACTAGAATGATTTTACTACCACCTATTAATCATGAAAGTGCGCTGAAGCGTAGTTATTATTTTAGCTGAAGTGATAACTATTAGGTTTACATTTTACCCCTTTGGTAATAGACATTGAAAGAGATTATGCACATAGACATTGTATGGCACTGTCCTGTCAAATGTAATTAAGTCTTGTATTATATGGTCTTGTAGAGTCAATTACTTTCAACATGCCCCTTTTATCTTGCCATTTCTTTAAATCAATTTGCTGCTGTTTTTGTTTTTAGGTACTGTGTACCTGTGATGTTTGTACTGTATGTCAATCCTTTAAAAAATAGTTACTGTTTAAAGCAGTAGATTAGTAGGAAAAATGTGTTAGTATGTGGTGAGAAACAAAGGGAGATTGGCTTTAAAGATCTATCTTGAAAATTTTAAAAAAATACATAAGCTTCATCTCAATGAAATAAAAAACTTTCCAAATATAATAAACTGCAAATTCTTTACCTTTTCTGAAATAAAATGAAGCTACTCTTCTCTCTCACGCTCATCTGTCTCTCTTCATTCCCTCTTCATGCAGGTTTTGATTGACTGTTAATGCATCCTTCAGGAGGAGGGATGCACCCTTTGTCTAGAAGATTTATTAGAACTTACTTTTTTAAAATAATAGGCTCTGGTGAAAATAATGTTTCTCTGCATGCAGGGTGCGTTAGTCAGTTATTTTGTTAGGTTTTGTTTGTGTTGGAGTTGGTTACTTGAGTTATCTCTAATACATCTGATAGGAAAAAAGACATATTATACCTGTATAAAAAAATCTGACCCCAACTTCTGTATGAAGAGAGCATGAAGAGTGACAGGTTGCTGAGAGGGAGATAGTGAAGAGTCACTTGATTATGAAGGCCTTTCTTTTCAAAAATATTTATTTCTCCCTGCCTAAACCTTTATTTGACTCTCCCCCATTCTAAATTTGTACTCTTGCCCTTCAATAAATCACCTGCTGTGATTCAAATGTAAAGTTCTAAATACTTTCCATTATGGATTTCTTGCAACTATTGAACATAGTCAATCAGTAATAGCACAGTGTATAACAGTCCAGAGTGTGTAGGGACAGATAGATGGATGATAAAAGGGCTAAGTACATACAGTATGTAAAATCAATGCTTTGTGTCTTATGCGTGCACCCAATATCCGAAAGCAGCATTTTCCTTATGTGACTGAACTGACAAAGTTGATGTGTGTCCCAGGTTGGCTGGGACTAGAAAGAAAGCTACCAGTAGGGATGTAGCGAACGTCGGAAAAAAAGTTTGCGAACATATTCGCGAACTTGCGTCAAAAATGCGAACGGTTCGCGAACGTCGCGAACCCCATAGACTTCAATGGGAAGGCGAATTTTAAAAGCTAAAAAAGACATTTCTGGCCAGAAAAATGATTTTAAAGTTGTTTAAAGGGTGCAACAACCTGGACAGTGGCATGCCAGAGGGGGATCAAGGGCAAAAATGTATCTGAAAAA
The DNA here is from genome assembly GCA_038501925.1 of Xenopus petersii. Lineage (NCBI taxonomy): Eukaryota > Metazoa > Chordata > Amphibia > Anura > Pipidae > Xenopus > Xenopus petersii. Next base: position 175,162,126 of record CM076673.1, on the reverse strand, counting down.
TACATTGTTGACACAGCGCTGCGTTTTGTGCTGTAAAGGGCAGAAATCACACTACATTTCTAAACTTGTGTAATAAAATGCTTTAAAACGTCCGGCGTCTACATGCCAATCAAGTCGTGTAAAGGTTACAGCCTGTTCACACGCAAAGACGAAACGCGGCGCTTACTGCAACGCAAAAGAACGCAAAGAGCTTTAATGAATGATACCGTCAAGTGAGCAAATAATAGTTGTTAATTACTAGTTGAGCTTGTCACCTCCAGGATGTTCGTCCTGTTGGTGGCAATATTTCTGTAGTGGTGTATTTAGCAGTCACCGTGCTTGTGCGCACGTGCACGGTCAGGCAGAGGTAATTCAATGTACAGTGAAGCGAACCAAAAAACACTGATTCTGCAGTGTGGGCCCAGTTTTGGTGTACTTTATTGATCACCTGCGGTGACCATAAAAGATGCGATTTTGCCATTGTTGCAGAACCCTGAAAAATTAGGCATGTGTACTTTCCTGAAAAATTATGTTTTTTTTGTCACAGTCACTGAAGCACAGAGGCCAGAAACAATATGCCATATAAATGCTGAAAATATTCATTTTTTTTTGTCGCAGCCACTGCAGCACAGAGGCCAGAAAAAATATGCCATATAAATGCTAACAATATAAATTTTTTTTGTCGCAGCCACTGAAGCACAGAGGCCAGAAAAAATATGCCATATAAATGCAAACAATATAATTTTTTTTTGTCGCAGCCACTGAAGCACAGAGGCCAGAAAAAATATGCCATATAAATGCTAACAATATAAATTTTTTTTGTCGCAGCCACTGAAGCACAGAGGCCAGAAAAAATATGCCATATAAATGCAAACAATATAAATTTTTTTTGTCGCAGCCACTGAAGCACAGAGGCCAGAAAAAATATGCCATATAAATGCTGAAAATATTAATTTTTTTTGTCGCAGCCACTGCAGCACAGAGGCCAGAAAAAATATGCCATATAAATGCTGAAAATATTAATTTTTTTTGTCGCAGCCACTGCAGCACAGAGGCCAGAAAAAATATGCCATATAAATGCTAACAATATTCCTTTTTTTTTGTCGCAGCCACTGAAGCACAGAGGCCAGAAACAATATGCCATATAAATGCTGAAAATATTCATATTTTTTTGTCGCAGCCACTGCAGCACAGAGGCCAGAAACAATATGCCATATAAATGCTGAAAATATTCATTTTTTTTTGTCACAGCCACTGAAGCACAGAGGCCAGAAAAAATATGCCATATAAATGCTGAAAATATTCCTTTTTTTTGTTACAGCCACTGAAGCACAGAGGCCAGAAAAAATATGCCATATAAATGCTGAAAATATTCCTTTTTTTTGTCACAGCCACTGAAGCACAGAGGCCAGAAACAATATGCCATATAAATGCTGAAAATATTCCTTTTTTTTGTCACAGCCACTGAAGCTCAGAGGCCAGAAAAAATATGCCATATAAATGCTGAAAAAATTTATTTTTTTTTGTCACAGCCACTGAAGCACAGAGGCCAGAAACAATATGCCATATAAATGCTGAAAATATTCATTTTTTTTTGTCACAGCCACTGAAGCACAGAGGCCAGAAAAAATATGCCATATAAATGCTGAAAAAATTCATTTTTTTTGTCACAGCCACTGAAGCACAGAGGCCAGAAAAAATATGCCATATAAATGCTGAAAATATTAATTTTTTTTGTCGCAGCCACTGCAGCACAGAGGCCAGAAAAAATATGCCATATAAATGCTAACAATATTCCTTTTTTTTTGTCGCAGCCACTGAAGCACAGAGGCCAGAAACAATATGCCATATAAATGCTGAAAATATTCATATTTTTTTGTCGCAGCCACTGCAGCACAGAGGCCAGAAACAATATGCCATATAAATGCTGAAAATATTCATTTTTTTTGTCACAGCCACTGAAGCACAGAGGCCAGAAAAAATATGCCATATAAATGCTGAAAATATTCCTTTTTTTTGTTACAGCCACTGAAGCACAGAGGCCAGAAAAAATATGCCATATAAATGCTGAAAATATTCCTTTTTTTTGTCACAGCCACTGAAGCACAGAGGCCAGAAACAATATGCCATATAAATGCTGAAAATATTCCTTTTTTTTGTCACAGCCACTGAAGCACAGAGGCCAGAAAAAATATGCCATATAAATGCTGAAAATATTCCTTTTTTTTGTCACAGCCACTGAAGCACAGAGGCCAGAAAAAATATGCCATATAAATGCTGAAAAAATTAATTTTTTTTGTCACAGCCACTGAAGCTCAGAGGCCAGAAAAAATATGCCATATAAATGCTGAAAAAATTTATTTTTTTTTGTCACAGCCACTGAAGCACAGAGGCCAGAAACAATATGCCATATAAATGCTGAAAATATTCATTTTTTTTTGTCACAGCCACTGAAGCACAGAGGCCAGAAAAACTCAGGATTTACCTGGATTCAAATTAAACCAGTAGGGTTTGCACCCTAGTTTATAACGGTGGTGGAGGGAGGAGGACGCTAAAGGACAGCTGTGTGTGGAGTCATGAGGCGTGCAGAGAAGGACAGCTGCATGGGGAGTCAGAATCAGAAACTCAGAACAAGTCTTCCGGCGTGCAGTAACCCTCCGAGATCCACCCCTCATTCATTTTAATAAAGGTCAGGTAATCCACACTTTTGTGACCTAGGCGAGTTCTCTTCTCAGTTATAATCCCTCCTGCTGCACTGAAGGTCCTTTCTGAGAGGACACTTGAGGCGGGGCAAGACAAGAGGTTCATGGCAAATTGTGACAGCTCTGGCCACAGATCAAGCCTGCGCACCCAGTAGTCCAGGGGTTCATCGCTCCTAAGAGTGTCAATATCTGCAGTTAATCCCAGGTAGTCCGCTACCTGCCGGTCGAGGCGTTCTTTGAGGGTGGATCCAGAAGGGTTCTGGCGCTGCCTTGGACTGAAAAACATTTGCATGTCTGACGTTACAGAGTGGCCAAAGTGCTTTGTCCTTGCAGGTGCGCTCGTGGCAGGATTACTGGCACCTCTGCCCCTGGAATGTTGATGAGTTCCTGAAGTGACATCACCCTTAAAAGCATTGTACAACATGTTTTGCAGGCTGGTTTGTAAATGCAGCATCCTTTCGGACTTGTGGTACGTTGGTAACATTTCTGCCACTTTATGCTTGTACCGAGGGTCTAGTAGCGTTGCCACCCAGTACAGGTCCTTCTCCTTAAGCCTCTTGATACGGGGGTCCTTCAACAGGCATGACAGCATGAAAGACCCCATTCTCACAAGGTTGGATGCAGAGCTATCCATCTCCGCTTCCTCGTTATCAAGGACTGCATCATCCACGGTCTCCTCCCCCCAGCCACGTACAAGACCAGGGGTCCCCAAAAGTTCACCACTAGCCCCCTGGGAAGCCTGCTCCTGTTGGTCCTCCTCCTCCACAAAGCCACCTTCCTCCTCTGACTCCACTTCTGACACCTCTCCCTGCGTTGCAGCAGGTGCCTGGGTTCGTTCTGGTGATTCCGACCAGAAATCGTGCGCTTCCTGCTCCTCGTCACGCTGGTCTACAGCCTCATCTGTCACTCGTCGCACGGCACGCTCCAGGAAGAAAGCAAAGGGTATTAGGTCGCTGATGGTGCCTTCGGTGCGACTGACCATATTTGTAACCTCTTCAAAAGGGCGCATGAGCCTGCAGGCATCGCGCATAAGCACCCAGTAACGGGGTAAAAAAATCCCCAGCTCTGCAGATCCAGTCCTACCACCCAGTTCAAACAGGTATTCGTTGACGGCTCTTTGTTGTTGCAGCAGACGTTCCAACATGAGGAGCGTTGAATTCCACCGAGTCTGGCTGTCGCAAATCAAACGCCTGACTGGCATGTTGTACCGCTGCTGAATGTCAGCAAGGCGTGCCATGGCTGTGTAGGACCGTCTGAAATGGGCCGACACCTTCCTGGACTGCCTGAGAACGTCCTGGAATCCTGGGTACTTCGAGACAAAACTATTAAATTCAGAACATGTGCCATGCAGGGCACATGTGTTAAATTGCCCAGTCTCAGTGCTGCCAACAGATTGCTTCCGTTGTCACACACCACTTTTCCGATCTTCAGTTGGTGTGGGGTCAGCCACCGATCGGCCTGTGACTGCAGAGATGACAGGAGTACAGATCCGGTATGGTTTCTGCTTTCCAGGCACGTCATCCCCAAGACAGCATGACAACGGCGTACCTGGCACGTCGAATAACCTAGGGGGAGCTGGGGGTGCACAGGTGTGGAGGAGGAGGACCCAGCAGCAGAGGACGAAGAAGAGGAAGAAGACGAGGTAGAGAGCGAAGGAGGAGTAGAGGTGGTGGCAGAACCGCGTGCAATCCGTGGCGGTGACACCAACTCCACTGTTGTTGTTGAGCCACACATTCCCTGCTTCCCAGCCATTACCAAGTTCACCCAGTGGGCAGTGTAGGTGACATACCTGCCCTGACCATGCTTGGAGGACCATGCGTCAGTAGTCATATGGACCTTTGGCCCAACACTAAGTGACAGAGATGCGGTGACTTGGCTCTGCACATGGTGGTACAGGTGTGGTATTCCCTTTTTTGAAAAAAAATTGCGGCTGGGTACCTTCCACTGCGGTGTCCCAATTGCTACAAATTTGCGGAAGGCCTCAGAGTCCACCAGCTGGTATGGTAAAAGCTGGCGGGCTAAGAGTGCGGACAAGCCAGCTGTCAGACGCCGGGCAAGGGGGTGACTCGCAGACATTGGCTTCTTACGCTCAAACATGGCCCTCACAGAAACTTGGCTGGGGGCAGATGACTGGGAATGGGAACTGGTGGTCAAGGTGGAAGGCGGAGTGGAGGGTGGTTCAGACGGGTCAAGGACAGCAGAGGTAGAGCAGTAAGATGCTGGACCAGAAGGAGGGTGGCTTTTAGTTTGCCTGTTGCCTTTGGGTGTTGCTCCCAAAGTGCTTTGTGCTTGCCGTTCATGTGCCTTCGCATAGAAGTTGTACCTATGTGGCTGTTGGGCTTCCCAAGACTCAGTTTCTGACAACGCTTTTGTCGGAGGCACACACATTAAAAAAAATCCCACACTGCTGACCTTTTTGAAGCTGGCAATCTGGCGGTAACAGTAGAAGTTGGCGGCGTTGGTGGCAATGGCGGGTGCGTTGGCCGGCTGACCACAGGTGCCGATACATGTTGTTGCCCTACTGTTCAGCTGTCCTCCCTGCTTCTTCTAAGTCTTATTCTCCTCCTGCCTCTCTGACTCTCCGTCTCTCCATCTGAACTATCCTCCTCTTGCTCTCTTCTACTGGGCACCCACAAAACATCAATCTCCTCATCCTCATTCTCCTCAGATGCATCAATTTCTTCTGACAGCTCACAGAAGGAAGCAGCAGCGGGGACCTCCTCATCACTCATTATGTCCATCTCTGTTGTGTTCTCTGCCAGAATTAAATCTGGTGTAACGTCCTCATCTCCTTCATCTTCTTCTGCCAATAATGGTTGCGCATCACTCAGTTCAAGAAACTCATGTGAAAATAACTCCTCTGACTCCAGTGAAGAAGGGGCGCCGGTGGTGGAGGAAGTGTTACGTGGGGTGCCCATAGCAGTGGAGGATGAGGATGTTGTGGTAAAGTTAGAAACGGTAGAGGATGGGGTGTGCTGTGTAAGCCAGTCAACTACCTCTTCAGCATTTTGGGAGTTCAGGGTCATTGCCTTTTTAAAACTGGGCAATTTCCTAGGGCCACAGGATAGCATAGCAGCACAGCCCCTAGTGCCTCTGCGTGGCGGCCTGCCTTTGCCTGGCATTATTTTTAAAACAACAACAACAACTCAGGTGGTGTTTCTGGAGACGGTATTATTATTGATATTTAGACAGAATGTGAACAAGCTCACACAGCTATATGGCAGTTGTTTGAAAATGAAGAACACACTGGGCAAACAATGCCTACAAGGTCAACGTATACACTACTACAGCAGTGGATACGGAATATATTATTGCTGCCTGAAAAACGTCACTCGGGTGGTGTTTCTAGAGACAGTATTATTATTGATATTTAGACAGAATGTGAACAAGCTCACACAGCTAGATGGGAGTTGTTTGAAAATGAAGAACACACTGGGCAAATAATGCCTACAAGGTTAACGTATACACTACTACAGCAGTGGATACGGAATATATTATTGCTGCCTGGAAAACGTCACTCGGGTGGTGTTTCTAGAGACGGTATTATTATTGATATTTAGACAGAATGTGAACAAGCTCACACAGCTAGATGGGAGTTGTTTGAAAATGAAGAACACACTGGGCAAACAAGGCCTACAAGGTCAACATATACACTACTACAGCAGTGGATACGGAATATATTATTGCTGCTTGAAAAACGTCACTCGGGTGGTGTTTCTGGAGACGGTATTATTATTGATATTTAGACAGAATGTGAACAAGCTCACACAGCAAGATGGGAGTTGTTTGAAAATGAAGAACACACTGGGCAAATAATGCCTACAAGGTTAACGTATACACTACTACAGCAGTGGATACGGAATATATTATTGCTGCCTGAAAAACGTCACTCGGATGGTGTTTCTAGAGACGGTATTATTATTGATATTTAGACAGAATGTGAACAAGCTCACACAGCTAGATGGGAGTTGTTTGAAAATGAAGAACACACTGGGCAAATAATGCCTACAAGGTTAACGTATACACTACTACAGCAGTGGATACGGAATATATTATTGCTGCCTGAAAAACGTCACTCGGGTGGTGTTTCTAGAGACGGTATTATTATTGATATTTAGACAGAATGTGAACAAGCTCACACAGCTAGATGGGAGTTGTTTGAAAATGAAGAACACACTGGGCAAACAAGGCCTACAAGGTCAACGTATACACTACTACAGCAGTGGATACGGAATATATTATTGCTGCTTGAAAAACGTCACTCGGGTGGTGTTTCTAGAGACGGTATTATTATTGATATTTAGACAGAATGTGAACAAGCTCACACAGCAAGATGGGAGTTGTTTGAAAATGAAGAACACACTGGGCAAATAATGCCTACAAGGTTAACGTATACACTACTACAGCAGTGGATACGGAATATATTATTGCTGCCTGAAAAACGTCACTCGGGTGGTGTTTCTAGAGACGGTATTATTATTGATATTTAGACAGAATGTGAACAAGCTCACACAGCTAGATGGGAGTTGTTTGAAAATGAAGAACACACTGGGCAAACAAGGCCTACAAGGTCAACATATACACTACTACAGCAGTGGATACGGAATATATTATTGCTGCCTGAAAAACGTCACTCGGGTGGTGTTTCTAGAGACGGTATTATTATTGATATTTAGACAGAATGCGAACAAGCTCACACAGCTAGATGGGAGTTGTTTGAAAATGAAGAACACACTGGGCAAATAATGCCTACAAGGTTAACGTATACACTACTACAGCAGTGGATACGGAATATATTATTGCTGCCTGAAAAACGTCACTCGGGTGGTGTTTCTGGAGACGGTATTATTATTGATATTTAGACAGAATGTGAACAAGCTCACACAGCAAGATGGGAGTTGTTTGAAAATGAAGAACACACTGGGCAAATAATGCCTACAAGGTTAACGTATACACTACTACAGCAGTGGATACGGAATATATTATTGCTGCCTGAAAAACGTCACTCGGGTGGTGTTTCTAGAGACGGTATTATTATTGATATTTAGACAGAATGTGAACAAGCTCACACAGCTAGATGGTTGTTGTTTGAAGAACACACTGGGCAAATAATGCCTGCAAGTGCACTACTATTGGTGCACTACTATGAAGAACAGCAACAGCACTGTACACGTTAAAGAACAGTAAGATAAGTAAAAGAAAAAAAATATATATGTATATAAAAAAAAAAAATTTCTCGGGTTTCTGCTGCTGAACTACTAGGAGCAGCACAGCAGCACACCAGTCCCACTCCCCAACACAGCTAGACTAATAGCACTGGGCTGTTATAGTAGCAAAGTAAAACAACAAAAAAGAAAATAAAAGCAGTCCTTACAAGGACTATTGGGTTATTACAGCAGTCAGCAGATGAGATCAGAAGAGATCAGTGCCCACAGCAGGCAGCTACATACAGAGCACTGCAGTAGAAGGTAGATTACTAGCCAGCAAAGCTACCTAACCTAAAATGTCCCTCAAATCCCTGCAGACTTCTGTCCCTCCAATACAGAGCAGTATCAAGTAGATTACTAGCCAGCAAACTTACTATCAACTGTCCCTCAAAGAAATCAGTGAAATCAGTAACAGCTCTCTCCCTACACTAGCTCTTGCAAGCACACACAGGCAGAATGAAAAAACGCTGCAGGGCTTCAGTTTATATATGGAAGGGGAGTGGTCCAGGGGGTGTGGGGGTGGTCCAGGAGGGAGAGCTTCCTGATTGGCTGCCATGTATCTGCTGGTCTGGGGTGAGAGGTCAAAAAAAAGCGCCAGGTAAGGCGAACCCAAAATGGCGAACGTCGCGCGACGTTCGCGAACATTCGGCGAGCGCGAACAGTCGATGTTCGCGCGAACAAGTTTGCCGGCGAACAGTCCGCGACATCCCTAGCTACCAGGTCTCCTTGTTGAAAATGAAAAAGAAAAGACAATGGAATATCTGCAGAAATCAGTAGAGATTGTCACATAGGAAGGGTATGGGGTGTATGCCACATTGGAAGAGAATATAAAGGAATCAAAACAAGGTGATATTGTCAAGAGAAGACAGCAAATGGTTTGAGTATTTATTGTGGCACCCAGGACAAGGTTCACAGCAGGGAATGGAGCCCAATCCTCTGTGGGGCGAACTATTGTGCTGAGCCTCCACTACATTACTGGATTCATTCCTCCTCTACAATTTCCATAAGTCGGGGCCCATGGCATTCAACAATCAAGACTTCACACCCACAATTAGCTGTTATGAGTGCCTTACCAAGCTCCCACTGGGTCTTCCATTATTGTGACACCCATGGACAAGGTGTGATGTCAGCATGTTGAAGTGCTGGCATTGACATGATGATGCATGATGTGTCGTGCTATGGTTTGTTGCCTAAACAAAAATAAATGATGCTCAGGAGCCAGCATGGCTCTAAATCATTTGTTGCTTTAGTTCTTCACTCCTTACCTGTTCCTGGCCATTCTGATCAGTGCCTGCTTTGAAGTTTCAAAGAGACCACTACAATACAAGTCCAAATATAGAATAAAGAATATCATCAGCGAATATTTTATCACCAGCATAATTTATTAACAATGTAAAAAGTAATCCAACAAGAAGGCAGACAATATGTGATCTATCCAGATCCTGCTTTCTTTTGGTTCTTAGTGGGTGCATTGGTCCAATGGTGTAATGCCATTGCTTGAACAGTCTGTAGATCAACAAAAAGTAGAACAAAAGGATTTTGGCCGCTCAAGACTGACCCCCTGTATGCTCAGCCATCAGCGTTCCCACTTTAATCAATTGTGCAAAAGGATGGAAAGGCAGCACTCCAGTAAAAAGAAGAAGGTGGTTTATTGAAACAGGTCAAAAACCAACATCACCTCATGCATTTCGGGAGCAACTCCCTTAATCATAGACTTCAGATCAACAAAACCTTCTTTAATCTCCTGAATTCCTAAGAAGGCTTATTCAAATAAATGTTTAATTCTACCTTTCAACGTTCGATTGCTGCCAATGAGCAAAACTCATGGCCTGTGTTGGCTGCCAGCAGTGCAGTTGGCAACAAAAAGAGGCTAGCATGAATCCTAGCCCCACTCATCAATAGTGCTTTAGGACTGCTGTGTGCTCCCTTAGAGTAAAGTTGGCAGAAAATCATCTTCTGAAACTCATTAGAGACATGGGATTGTAGCCCTGTAATTAAAAGGATGATTTGAAAATAAATATAACGTTTTGTAAAATAAATACTAACATATTTGTTACAAATAGTTTCTCTACCTTTTCTATCATATCCTGGAAGTTGGAGAGCAGCAATTTTTCACAAATATTAAAGTATCCATTTTAACAAAATATGGTACAATACAGAGAGGACATTATCAGTGAGACAAATGGGCCTATTTACAAATTTTTGAGGTTGCGGGAAAAAAACTGGCACAAAAAATACAGCTACAAAACAAGTGTGACTTTTTTTCTTAAATGTTAGCTAAATTAAGGAAAAAAAAAGCAGACAGAATATTCCTGCATGCAATTTTTTTGAAGAAAAAAAGTCTTGCAAATACTCAAGAATATTCTTCAGAACCTCCAAGAACGGTATTTATTAAAGAGAAACCCATGAAAAGTCACCTGGCGAGGTTCAATTGAAGTCAATGGGAATTTTTTCTCTAATGACTTAATTTATTCATTTATTTTCCCAGTTCATTCAAAAATGCAAGTTTTTAGTCACTGAAAATTAATGGAACAATGTTAAAAAAGCATTAGGGAATATTTTTTTTTTAAATAAGGCAGTGTTTTGAGAAGAAAAGCTGCAGTTTCTTTTCTCAACCTCAAAAATTTGTAAATTGACCTCCACATTTCCATATATGTATATATGTTAATATGTATTAACATATATATGTTATGTATATGACACCTAACCTGTCCTGCCATCAAGTAGCTTAGAAATCTATATACAATATATGTTAAGACAAAAGTAAACATAAAAACTGACATTCACTCTGTATATTACCCCTTAAAGCAATACAAATATCTGTTGAAATCAATGCATTTATTATTATTATTATCATATGATAAAATCACGACCGTCAGAATAAAAGAAGCGTAGCATAAATAGCATTGATATTTCAAGATCAAATGGTATGTAAAGTTATTGAATTCTTTTTAATAACAATACACTATTCAGAATCCCAGGTGTAGGCTGAACTTGCTTGACTAAGCACTTTTGTTCTAGTTGCACTAGGAATATTGTGTATTAGAACAAAAGAGTCAGAAACATACCAGAAGATGGAGCAAGAACGTTTTACAAATTCTTTTCTATACATGATAACAAACTGTTTCTTATTATTAAAAGCCTTCCTATTAATTAAAACATAAAATGTGAAATTAGTTGGTAACACTGCCTGTCGGTATTTCTTTGTCTTGAGGTTGCATAATGTTCAATCTATACTTCACAGCATTATTATGAATGAACAATTCCATAGGCAATGACTAGTGATGGGTGAATAAATTTGCCAGACACGAATTTGCAGCGAATTTCGATGACAATTTGCCGGTGAAAAATCCGCTGCGTCAAAAAAATTATTTATCAAAATAGACGCAAACATGAAAATTGTTGCGCATCAAAATTATTCGGATGCCCATTGACTTTAATGCATTTGGACCAAATAGTCACGTGTAGAAAAATTGTCGCCCGAGTTAAAATTAATGTGCATCAAAATTATTTTGATGCACACTGACTTCAATGCGTATTGCAAATTTTTCGGCGTTTCCCAAATTTCGCGGTAAACTGCATAGCTTTGCCCATCACTAGCAATGACATTCACATGCAGCACTAGATACATTACATTTTGCCCTTAACATCCAGTGTGTGGTTCCATTCTCAAAATTGATCAATATTATATTTTTAGAAATGATTTTTACACTGGAAGATGTTGGCATATATAATACAATCTGCCATTGGTTCTTCAGTATTATTGCTGCCTTGTAATCCCTTCTCAGTTCAGCATACCTCCCAAAATCAGAGAGAGGAACAAACTTGTTTTGACCACACCCATGTTATGACCACACACCCTTATTTTCATGTACATTTTACAAAATTCGGCACGTGTGAACACATTTCTGGGGTTTTATGTGTTATAACAGTTTAGCTAATGAAGGTGAAATTGACCTTTAAGATGTGAGTCACAGTTCTTCCAATAGACTTTATCTGAAATAGTTATAAATGTATCCTTGCTTATCTTAAATTGTTACAAATGTATCTAAGTGCAGGTGCTGAATATTCTGGGCTCTCTGCCATAAAGCCTCTTATTTAATTAAGTTTCAGTGGCATCAGTGCAGTAGATCAAAGAGAAACACTGAACTTTTTAATAAATATCCAGGACTGCAGGCTGGACTGGATTGTATCCTGCAGAAAACAGGATAGTTGGAAGGTATGGTTCAGGTACCAGGTTATATAAGGAAGCTCAGAATCTGCTGTTTCTGTCATATGGACTGCTGGTACAGAGTTTTCATTAATAGATGTATTAAAAGGTTTGACTATGCCTGTGGCACACTTTTTCACAGTAGACTATCATGAGCAATTGGTCGGTAGTTGATTCCTTTGCCAACCAGAAAAAGATCAGAGATAAATATATAGTATTTATTTATGCAGCATAACTATTTCATCATCAACAGTGTCAGGTATTGCTGGGATTTGAGCCGGGGACCTTCGGGTTTCTGGCTCGATACTTTAACCATTTGGCCAGGTGAGCAGCCTGTAGGGTTGCTCTCTATGTGTTGCCTGGCCTCTGCAGTCCCAGCCCAGCTGCCGCCTGATTGGCCTCTCCAGCCCCAGCTCAGCTGCAGCCTGTTTGGCATCTACAGCCCCAACCCAGCTGCTGCCTAGTTTAATCAGCCAATCAGGGCTGACTCTTCCCTATTTAAAGGAAAACTATACCCCCCAAACAATGTAGGTCTCTATTAGAAGATACTGAGTAAAACAGCTCATGTGTAAAACCCTGCTTCATGTAAATGAACCATTATCATAATAATATACTTTTTTAGTAGTATGTGCCATTGGGTAATCATAAATAGAAAATTGCCATTTTAAAAAATAAGGGCCGCCCCCTGAGATCGTAAGATTCACTGTGCACACATACAAACCACATGTAAGGTCACATGAGCCAATTAACAGGCAGAGTTCTGCCTTTTGCTTCCTCACTTCTTCCTGTTACAGTTAGTGTTGTAGTATTTCTGGTCAGGTGATCTCTGAGGCAGCACAGATAGAGTCACGAAATGGTGGTTCAAGGCAAGAGATGTAAAAGGGCAATATTTATGTAAATATATATTCCAGTTTGGTAAGATTCTTTAATATGTCATTCACTTTGATATAAACTATCTGTTGCTTAAGTATTCATTTAGGGTGTATAGTTTTCCTTTAAGGGCAGCACTTAGACCACTCCTTGCCAGAGCATTGCATGGTTTTCCTAGTACTGCGGCATCGTCCCGAACTAGGTAGTTCTAGCTCTTGCCCCTTTTCCCTTATTAGTCCTATCTTGCTCCAGTCCTCTCCTTGCTATCTTGCTCCAGTCCTCTCCTTGCTCCAGTCCTCTCCTTGCTCCAGTCCTCTCCTTGCTCCAGTCCTCTCTTGCTATCCTGTTCCAGTCTCCTTCTGCTCCTGTCTTGCTATCTGCTCTAGTCTCCCTCTGCACTCTATCCCCAGTTTGATCTGATCCACGCCTGCACCGTCCTGTCCCATCCAGTCTGTTCCTGTTCCACTCCTGCCCCTTCCAGTCTGTTCCTGTTGAGTCGTTGCCCTCTTCTTCCTGCCTAGTCCAGTCCTGATCTTTGCCCTCTCCGTCCTGTTCTGCACCTGATCCAGACTTATGTATTGGTTCTTAACCCCATGTTGTAGGATAGGGAAAGGGATTATGGATATCTAAAATATTGTGTCCCATGACATCACCACTGCTTCCTGAGGGACATAACTGTACATAATATACTTTAAAAATATGCATAAAATAGAACACAATTTCTAAAAATGTTATAGTCCTATTCTTTAGTAAAGAGCCAACCCTTCTTAATCCAAAGCTATTAAAAAAGCCATTTTTTGCTTGGATCCAGCATTGCTTTTATATTTAGAATTATTTTGGGGTTATCATGTTCCTTTCTTAATCAGTATATTTTCTTGTAACTTGAGATGAATTATTGAACAATCTATTTCATTAGCATTTTATAGGTAACTGAAAATTGCAAAGACATGGGGTAAAAATTAAATTCTCCTGTCTTCATACATACTGATGGTATTTAAAAAACTGTCCAAGATGATGTAGATGCCATTTCCCCTATTACAATGAAAACTATTAAAAACGTCAGTTATAAACAGATCACTTCTAACTGACCGATAAATATTTGATGTTGCCATGGCATTATGTGGAAGAAGTTTGTATGTTCTTCACATGTGTGAGTGTAATTTCCAGTGCTGGGCAAAAGGATCACAAAGACAGGTTGTAATACTCCCTAAGAGGGAAAACTATCTGAAATATCTGGAAGAGTGAATGTTTTCCACTGATTGAGAGAAATATGGGTAGAGACTTCACTGTCTGAATATTGTGATATTGATTGACTACCATGTTTCAATAAAGAAGCATGGCACACCATTTTTTATCACTATTGAGCATACCTACATTTCTGCACTTCTAGGTGTGACTCCTGAAACAATATTGCTAGCCAGCTGATTAAAACAACTAGAAAAGACCCGACTCCTGCTACATTGTTTTAAGAGTCAGACCGAGAGAACTGAAAGAGATAAACTGACACTGCTTTCAATAGCAATTACGTTTCCAAAAAAACTTAAAAACCAAAATGTTTACTTTAATGGAACGTTGCTTTTAATTGCATTTTCTTCCATTATTAATAAATTGTTTTTTGGCTGGAGGACTTCTCTAAAAATACCCACTTTCCCAAGTTTTGGGCACAATTTAACAGTCACAAAGGAATGTAAAGAGAAATACAGGAAGTAACATACAGGATATGACATCATTGGTTACTAAGTTACCACAAAACCTAAGACTTTACTAATGTAGATTATCAGATAATCTATGTCAGAGACAGTTTTGAACAAATACTTCTGTAACCTGTTCCAACTCCATACAAACATACAGCTCATGTGTAAAACCCTGCTTCATGTAAATAAAACATTTTCATAATAATATACTTGTAAATATGTGCCATTGGGTAATCCTAAATAGAAGATTGCCATTTTAGGGAAAAAAAGTAATCCTACAAATCATGGTTCACACAAACAAATCATACTTGTTAGATCACAAGAGCCAATTTATGGGCAAATTCTGTCTTTTGCTTCCATACTTCTTCCTGTTCAACAGTTAGAGCTGCAGTATTCCTGGTCAGGTGATCTCTGTGGCAGCACAGAGAATATCATACAATGGGTGCTCAAGGGGAAAGTTGTAAACTGGAAATATTTGCTTAAATATATATATTCTAGTTTGGTAAGATTCTTTAATATGGCATTTAATATGGTATACACTCTGTTGCTTGAGAATATATTTTGGGGGGGGGTATAGTTTCCCTTAAAGACACTATGAATGAATAAGATTTGGTAACCTATTGCATACCCTCATGGTACTAAATAAATATAATATTTTTAGCCTTTTTTTTAATATAATGGCAGATGGTTACAGTACCTTCTGTGTTTTCATCATGGATATTTTTGCTGGAGGTTAAGCTCTCTGGCCATCATGTCTGGCTTATAGTCAGAACATACACTTTTCATATCTCCTGGGGTCAGGGTGTAACTTCTGATACTCCTTATTAAATGCTATTCTGAACTTTCTCCTCTAACGTATTTCTTCTTGAGTATTACTTCAGAGCAGTTTTCATTGTTAATTTCTTTTTTTCTTCATCCCATTTTGTTCTTTGTTTATGTTTTTGCTGTTTATTTTTCTCTTATATTTGAAAATCAAAATTTTCATACTAAAATAAGAAACTTTACGTCTATTTCTGAAATAATCTAGGTACTCATCAATATCCCTCTCTAAGAATCTGTCTGTATTTTGTTATTTATTGTCTATTTGAGCAGGAATCTGGAGTCTGATTTTGATGAACAATTAGTTCTAATATAGCCTGTGGAGAGCTGCTTTGTCTAGAAGATTTATGGAAGTTCACTCTAATATAATCACCAGAAATTCTGCCTTTCTACATGCAGGATGTGTGCCAAAGGCGGCAGTTTTGTTAGGTTTTGTTTGTGCTGGAATCAGTTATTTGAGTCAGCTTTATTATATCTGCTAGAAAAGGGAGCCTCCCTAAAAGATATATTAGACCTAAATGTAAATCTGTCACCCACCTCCTACACGAGGAGATGCTGAGAGAACTATAGTAAAGACGATTCTATTTACATCTCTTTTACCAGTTTAGTTGCATGTCTTCAGCTCATTAATATTTTTCTTAAGGACTCAAGGCCTGTTTTTTTGTTTTCATCCCTTGAGTAAATGCTCTTTATTATACAAGACAGTACTTTATTTGCTTTAGTAGCCACGGAACAACACTGTCTGGATGTAGATAACCTTGTTGCTTCTTAGTTAAGGATACCCCTAATACATGTAAGCTATATGCTGAACAGAATAGAGAATATGAGAACAAGCAGACTAAAGAAGTCTTTTCTAAATACCTATAAAATATATCTCTGTGTTTCTTTGAAAAAGACATTCACATTTTCTACTCTAAATCCCAGTTATCATAGGCAAATTTAAAAGCAATTACTGTATATTAAAACCAGATGCTATGTCAGTCGTTGCTAAATATCTTGTAGCTGAATTTTATCCGTATGATTCAAGGAGAATTTATTAGTGTTGTGCAACCCACAGTGCTTAAATCTTCAGTCTCAAATATTGCTTTATTAAACTTTACACCGTCAGAAAAAAATGAATGATGGGACTGATTTTGTTAGGAAATAATAGTCAGAATAAAGCATTTTGTTACTGGAAATCTCTGAAACTTGTGAATTTTCAAGTAATACATTGTTGATCTCCTAATAAAGACATTCCACATTATATAGCTTTTGCAGAGGAAACATTTGCAGGTCCAGACAAGAAGGCTCATTTACGAAGGTAAAGCTCTATCAGGGCCATTTCAATAAACTGGAAAAAGTGGCATATGTGAACATTTAATTGGGTGTAACTTTTGACAAAGGTATCCCTCAAAATACTATTTCTTTTTCACTTTAAATATCTATTGGAACATATTAATTGATCTTTCTAATAAAAGAGAAAAGTTGAAACAGTATATTTCTTCTGCTGTCCCCATTTTTCATTAAGGTTTATCCAGTCCCATGGATGTTGATTCACACCTGAAAGATCCCTTCCACTTCAGTAAGCACAGACCATTTCTTCTTGCCTGGCTTATTATATTGATGATGGCATGCTTAAAGGAAAACAATACCGCCAAACAATGTAGGTCTCTACAAAAATAAATTGCATAAACAGCTCATATATAAAACCCTGCTTCATGTAAATAAAGCATTTTCATAATAACATACTTTTTTAGTAGTGTGTTGGGTAGTTCTAAATAGGCCATTTTAAAAAATGGCCACCCCCTGGTATCCTACGATTCGTGGTGCACACAAACAAACCATACAGTATATGTTAGGTCACACAAGCCAATTAATGGACACATTTCTGTCTTTTTCTTCAACCCTTCTTCCTTTTACAGTTAGAGCTGCAGTATTTCTGATCAGGTGATCTCTTAGGGAGCAACAGACCATCGCAAAATCGGGGCTCCGCATAAAAGATATAAATATATATTGCAGTTTGGTAAGATTCTTTAATATGCCATTTACTATGATGTAAACTATATGTTGCTTAACTATTCATTTTCTTGTGGTATAGTTTTCTTTTAATGGCAGTTCTATCACAACTTCTTTGGGGAGCACCAATTAGATCTTTGCACACTGGTACCTTAAATTGGGCCTGCACTCTAATAACAAAGGTACCTCACTCCCATATATGTATGTAACACTAATCTGGGCTATCCAGACCACAGATAGTTAAGTGTCCAGCTAATGGTAATGAGCATGGGTTACATTGGACTCACACATCAGGATCACGGCTTTTGCTAAGTGGAAGATTCCCATAACCTTGTAGTAGAACTACAAAACTCAGGCTACTGTATAGCAAAAATAGGAAAAGAGATTGATTGGACGCCAGGAGGTTCTTTTGGTGAAAATCAAATGGATGGTTTATTAGCACAAACAATTGACCACAGGCTTACTCACGTATGAGGATGGTGTAACATATCACAGAGGAGGGTAGATTGAGGAGGATGATACAGCATTTACAGATGTGACTCCCATAAGGCCCAAATAGTCAAGCGTACATCAATTCCCTCATGCAGATACACCTTTAAGTGGTCCGGATCCCATCCAGTGGAATGGTTAGGGAGAAGAAGTCTAGCCTAACACCCTATCCGCTGTGGTTTCTTCACTAAAGGCATACAAGGAAGCCTTGTGGGAAGCTACTCCCTGCTATTATCCCTGATGGAGCACACAACTGCTCTTTCTATATAAATCTCACTCTCCTAGAGAGTCTATTAAATAAACTAACCTGTGCATGTTAACCTCATTCACAGGGATTCCTGGTCCCTGACTTGAACACTAAAGGTACTGTCCCTTTAGGGCGGTGGCTTTACTGGGCCTTGGTGTACCCAGACTCAATGGAAACACCTAGCTGGAAGGACACCAGGAGCCAACTGGTTATGCAAATACTTAAATAGATACATAGGCTTGTGCCTAGTAACTAGGGAAGTAAAGGAGAAGGGTAGGGATTTAAAGCTATAGGAGCCTAGCAGCTCCTATAGGTCCCTACGTATCTTAAAACTTGTATATAGTGTCAATGTGCACATTAAGTCTGCTCTTCTAAACTGTGTACAAATGCAAAGCAGTTGCATAAGACACCAGGAAGCCCTGAAATGAATACCTGCCTTTAAATGGTTGAAGTTTCAGGGATCACATGACTTGCATGCATTGACGCACACACAAATATCATTTTTACTGTTACACGCTAATTGCATCCACATTCATGAATCAAATACAGCCATTCTCTAAATCACACACTAAACAGCTTGCTCTCATAAACACTTAGATATGGGGTAGTGACCTCCTTCATGCTAATATAGGCTCAGTATATTTTGTGTTTATTTATTGTATTTATTATATTACTATATTACAGAGCTTTACAAATAAAGTTATGCATACAATGCTGCTAGGAAAAATGAGTCAAAAAAGCATAAAAGATTATATAAATTTTGTATTTTGCTTTGGTAAATGATCCCTAATATCTTTCAAAGACAAGAATATTAGCAATTTTTGACTTTTACATATCTTTATGCAAACTTGTCCAAATTAGTATGTTAGTGTAACCCTTTGCCGGTACACCCTCTTAATAAAAGATTTCTTTTATCATTACAGGCCCTGAATCCCGTTTGCTATATGAAAAATACTGGGATTTTGATGCAGTGCCTCCACCTAGTGGGCACCGAGGACTTACACCTCAGGGGAATGCCACTAGGAACAAATAATAAAACACACAAGTGCAGCAAACAGAACTATATATAAATTTGCAGAAATGTAAAATGAAATTACAACAATATCTGCAAAACCCATGCAGATAGTGATAGCCTTGGTGTGTTGTGTTTAATTTACCTTTTTATGTCACCCTGTTCAGCGGGGCTCTTAATGAGAAGGTAACTTGCATTTCCTCTTGCAGTGCTTGGTCCTGACACATGCACTGCTGCTAATTTGCTTACCAGAACCTTATTATTTTACAAGACTCCAAGACAAGGAAGATTCTTCAGAATAACTGATTTATTTATTAGACAAAACATTGGAATCCAGGGTGTGTATGAGCAGTTCTGTAGCTACAGTCCTACCTTGTGTTCCTAACTGATGTTAGGCGGCAGGGCCTTGGAATTATGTGAGCACAGTTTTCTATGACTTTATATAGAGCCACAATTAAATCCTCCATCCACCTGGCTAAGATTTGTCTTATTGTATTTAGGTATTGAATTTGGGGTGCAATTATAATTTTATATTATTTTATTTATCCCTTTATACAGACAATTGCCCATCATATTTATTATTTAATCAGCACCACAAGTCTGAGATCGTTACCTATTGCGGACATGAAGGTACTGACAATGGGTCAAATTCACTAAGCTCCGAAGCGCCGAACGCTAGCGTCAATTCGCTAGCGTTTGGTATTTTCGGTTCTTCGCAAATTCACTAACGAACGCTGGCGTAAATTCGCTAGTGTTACTTCGCACACTTACGCCAGGCGAATTTTCGTTAGCGATGTAACGACGCAAATTCACTAACTTGCGCAGTGTACTGAACGCTACCTTTTACGCTAGACTTCCTTCGCCACCTCAGACCTGGCGAATCGCAATAGAGTAGATAGGGATTGTTTAAAAAAAAACGCTGGCGTGTTTTCTACATGATGGGTGATAGGCTGAAAAAGATCGAAAAAATTTTTGGGGCTCCCCTCCTTCCCCCCTACATTTCCTGACTCATGGCAACTTACCTAGACAGTGGGCACATGTGTAGGGCAAAATAAAATTTATATTTGCTGATTTGAAGGTTTTCTAGGCATTTGTAGTGCAGATACATGTTCCTCCATTGAAATTTCAATTCCGCGCCGTATGCAAATTAACCATCGCTAGTGAAACTTCGCTTCGCAAATTAACGTTAGCGCAACTTCGCAAACTAACGCTACCCCTGTGCGCAACTTCGCATCTTAGTGAATTTGCCCCAATATAGTGTTATAACATTGCATGAGTTCTGCAATTAAGCAAGGGCAAGATATGAAAGAGTCAAAAGGACATGATTGGTTTCTATGTATTCATTTCAAACAATGAAATATACCAGCTGTTATGTTATTCCAAAAATTGTAAATCAACTTGTTGTAATCTAAACATCTAAAGCCTGAAAAGACTAATCGGATTTTGAAAGTTAATTTAATTTTTAAGTCTAGTGTTTACTATTATATTTAATATTTTATTTGATTTAATTTAGACTTGGGGTAAAGTGCTAGGAATGCAAGGTATGAACCTACTTCTCTGACAGTGCTGAACTTGGTTTTGTGCCAGAGTCTGAACAATCAAGCCTGTGGTAGGTATAACCACACAAATAATTCTACTGTGTCGGCTTGCATGGGGACAGTGCAAGATGATGATTATACTGGGGCCTTTCCCATTTCATTGGGCTTTATGTTAGTGTAATTAAGGAACTCAAAACACACCTTTAAGCTGTCTATGGTTTCTAATCACAGCTATTTGTATTTGCCAGATTTAAACCAACAGTACATGAATAAATATAAAAAGATACTGTTCATCTGCTCAGAGCTGGTAGTGGAAACATGTGCAGCGCTTCATTTCTGGCTTAATAATGACTTGTGACCTCACTTAAATGCTTCTTCATTGTATTTTTATTAAAGGAAGCTTCCTGAATCCTTAATGATCTTTGTCAGAACAACCTGTATAAAGACTTTAGTATAATCTAATTGGTAATAGTTGCTTTCAAATGCTACGCTTTACCTTATTTAATCTGGGATTACTTCTGCTCTTTTTTGGCGCAGCCTGAAAACCCACATATATTTGTTCTTTTCATACCTTTTTAATTAATAAAAGCTTCCTTTTTATATATTTTAATTAATATTTTAATATTCCTAATTAGGAAAATATTACCTTATGTGTGATGCATTATTATATAGAAAAACAGGGAAAATTTGAGTATTACATGCTCGGGACCTGGGGTTTTCCAGATAAGGGATCTTTCCGTAATTTGGATCTTCATACATTAACCTTCTACTAGAAAATGATGTAAACATTAAAACCCAATGAGCTGATTCTACTTTTAATAAGGATTAATTATATCCTATTTGGGATCAGGTACAAGGTACTGTTTTATAATTAGAGAGAAAAAGAAAATAATTTTTAAAATTTTGAATTATTTGGATAAAATGGAGTCTATGGGAACCGGCCTATCGTAAATTCTGAACTTTCTGGATAATGGGTTTCCAGATCCCATACCTGTATATGAAAATTATAAGAATATTTAGGTTTTCTGCAGTAGGAAAGTATCTAATTCGAATTAGCAGGATCAGTCCGGTAAGGGTAGACTTTGAGGAGATGAAAAAATGTCTGACTTTAATACATTAAAATGTTTTTGAAGGTGGGACAAAGCAGTGAAATAGTACAGGGATGAAACAGAATTTCCCTAAATGTTAATTAAGTGATGACTGATTTATCCATTTTGCATGCATAACCAGTCTCTTTGTTCTTTAAGTTATACAAGGATTCAAATCTATATATATATCTATATCTATATCTATATATATATATATATATATATATATATATATATATATATATATATATATATATATATATATAGATAGATATATATAGATAGATATATCCTTGCTTTCTAGAAAGTGTCATATTTCTATAATGAAGGATAATCTCTTCATTGGAAAAAAAAACACTTCAAAACCCTCTAAAACTACACAAATTCAGATTTTGATAAATGGACCTCTAAGATTTGAGTATGTTGTATAAGCCAGCATCTCTATGTACAGAGTAGTAGTAAGAGTTGTCAAAAGCCTTTTCACTAAAGAATTTGTTGTCTACCTGATTAATAAACATATTGTTTTCCAGAGTGGATACTCCTATATAACTGGGTAGTGTCAGATGTAGTTCATACAAATTCAACAATATACAAGTTGTAGGAACATATAGGGGAACTATCTAGGGTCCATACACATGTGTTAGAGTGTTAACAGCAAGGATCCAGAAGCTAAAAAGTAATTTGCTTCTAATTACTAAATCTTTTAAATATGAATCTGTCATAAGCCTGTTATGATTAATGGAGTACTGTATATTTTGAAAATACAAAATAAGCAATGGACCTAAAGGCTGGGATTATAAACCAAACAGTAACAACAAACAAGCTTTGTGCTTCTAGGCCAGGAATGCCCATACTTTGCTAATGCGAGGTCTACTTTAGTGATGTTGTTTCATCAACATCTATAGCCATACAAACATTGTTAGCATTCTGTTCCATAGAAAATATTACTTAAATATTGATTTATGTGAAAATATATATTGTTATATTTAACAAATAATTAACTATATCTGAATGAAAAGCATGAAACAGGAGGGTGATTTAGAAAAGCTGTTAGACTCTGCTGGGGCTTAATCCTGGGATCTCCTGGTTACTGGCTGCTCACGCTAACCACTGGGCCAGGAGAGCAGCCAGCAAGTTCTTATTTGCTCTTCTACTGGGTCTCAGGTTTAGCCATTTCACCCCAGCATCCTTATTGGTGGGTTGGGGGTCAGCCAGTCAGGTCTGACCCTGCCTATATAAGGCCCAGCCTTCCTCACCACCAGTGCCTGAGCATCAGGGCCGATCCTGCCATGAGGAAAGATGAGCACCTTGCCTCAGGCAGCAACGAGTGGCCAGAGAACAATATTGCGCTTATTGCGCTAGAGATGCTGCCCCCCTTTGACCCGATCCAACACTGATTTTTAAGCATGGAGTGGGGGGGGTGGCATCTCGGCTGCTGCCTCAGGCGGCAGCAAGCCCAAAGTAGCTCTTGCTGAGCATTGGCCTAACTCGAGCACCGTGGCACTGTCCCTGGCTCTTGTTCCCTGCTCTTGCCTTGTCTAGTTTCTATCCTGTTCCTGCTCCAGCCCTGTCTGTGCTGTTATTCTCTGCTCTATTCCATTCGTGCTCTGCCTAGTCTTGTCTCTACACCTGCATCATCCTGCTCTGCCTAGTCCTGTCTCTAGTCTCGCACCGGCCTGTTCCTGTCCTGCTCTGCCTACTCCTGTCTCTATGCCTGCACTGTCCTGTTCCTGTTCATTTGGTCGCAATTGGGGGAATAGAAATGCATTCTTTGGATTAATGGCAACCACATATTATATTTTTAAATCTAAAGGTTATAATAAAACAGTATCGTAATTGAGAGATTGATTGCAACAAATAAATATTGACAATTTTGATTGAAACCAGATGGAATATGTACTGCAGTGTTTGAACAAAATAATATAGGGCAATAGGACACATGTTATAGCACAATCATAGAATTTATAAATCAGTTTTACAGAAATATAATCCCTGACAACAAATCAGTGTAAAATGGCTCAGAGTGATCTTCTAAGCATGTCTTTCATTTGCATTAATTTTTTCCCTTAGATTTAAAGATATTAGCATTTTTTACATTCTAATATAATGAAACTGAAACAGTCTCTTGCTATTTAGCCAACTCTGCTGACATTTGGTAGAAAATTTCAGAAGAAGAATAAAACTTTTGTAAAACAGTTTCAAATGTATGAAAAGGAAAGTCTTTTTATACTTGGGGTTGCAAAAAGTAAGCCACCCCCGAGTGATTGTATTTACTTAGCCCAGGTTGGTGCTTCTATCAGCAGAAAACGACACCGACCCAGGGTTCTGCCAGCAAGCACCATGGAGCTATCGTCTTACTGCTTCTTCTTTCTTCTTGTGGCTACACATAATGAACCTTAATGAAAAGCCGACTATTTCATTCTACTGCAAAAACGTCTGTTTTCTCCTGGTTGGAGTACCGACCCATGGTGTCAGGTGAGTAAATGCAAAAAAAAAAAAAAAGGATCCCGTTCTCAGCCTCAAAACTATAGGCCAGTTAGTCTGACGTCAGTGGTAGGAAAGCTTTTCGAAGGGTTAATAAAGGATAAGATACTGGACTTCATAGCAAATCATAATACCATGAGTTTGTGCCAGCATGGTTTTATGCGTAATAGATCTTGCCAGACTAACTTAATTTCTTTTTATGAGAATGTAAGTAGAGACCTTGATTCTGGGATGGCAGTGGATGTGATTTACTTAGACTTTGCTAAAGCATTTGATACAGTGCCACACAAAAGGTTACTGGTTAAATTAAGGAATGTTGCCGTGGAACATTTTATTTGTACCTGGATAGAGAACTGGCTAAAAGATAGACTACAAAGAGTGGTGGTAAATGGAACATTTTCTAATTGGACCAGTGTTGTTAGTGGAGTACTAACTAGGTCACTTGCTTTTCAACTGGTTTATTAATGACCTGGAGGTGGGCATTGAAAGTACTGTTTCTATTTTTGCAAATGATACAAAATTGTGCAGAACTATAGGTTCCATGCAGGATGCTGCCACTTTGCAGAGTGATTTGTCTAAACTGGAAAACTGGGCAGCAAACTGGAAAATGAGGTTCAAGGTTAATAAATGCAAGGTTATGCAAAAATAATATAAATGCAAGTTATACACTAAATGGCAGTGTGTTGTTGCATTTCCTTAAATGAGAAGGATCTAGGGGTCTTTGTAGATAACACGTTGTCTAATTCTGGGCAGTGTCATTCTGTGGCTACTAAAGCAAATAAAGTTCTGTCTTGCATAAAAAAGGGCATTAACTCAAGGGATGAAAACATAATTATGCCTCTTTATAGGTCCCTGGTGAGGCCTCATCTGGAGTAAGCAGTACAGTTTTGGACTCCAGTCCTTAAGAGGGATATAAATGAGCTGGAGAGAGTGCAGAGACTAAGTGCAACTAAACTGGTTAGAGGGATGGAAGACTTAAATTATGAGGGTAGACTATCAAGGTTGGGGTTGTTTTCTCTGGAGAAAAAGGCGCTTGCGAGGGGACATGATTACACTTTACAAGTACATTAGAGGACATTATAGACAAATAGCAGGGGACCTTTTTACCTTTTTAGTGGATCATCGTACCAGAGGCCACCCCTTTAGATTAGAAGAAAAGAACTTTCATTTGAAGCAACGTAGGGGGTTCTTCACAGTCAGGACAGTGAGGTTGTGGAATGCACTGCCGGGTGATGTTGTGATTCAGTTAATGCCTTTAAGAATGGCTTGGATGATTTTTTGGACAGACATAATATCAAAGGCTATTGTGATACTAAGCTCTATAGTTAGTATAGATATGGGTATATAGAATTTAATTAAAAGTAGGGAGGGGTGTATGTATAGATGCTGGGTTTTCATTTGAAGGGGTTGAACTTGATGGACTTTGTCTTTTTTCAACTCAATTTAACTATGTAACTTGGTGTCTAAATTGTGGCACCCCCAAGTATAAATGACTTTCCTTTTCATTTAATGGTTTACAAATCTGTGCCTACATTTCTACAGTGCAATACTTTAGGAGATAGGGGTACCACAATGTCTTGTTATTTAGGAAAATTAACCAATCTTTCATAAACGATAGGATATCTATCTATCATTTATCTACATAGAGATAAACTAATTTAAAATACACTATAAAGGCTTAACAGATGTCTATGCTGATCATTGCTTCTGTTCTATTTTTTGTTGTATTTGTCACTGATATGTCACATTAAGTGACATAAAACACACCAAAAAGGTTAATCTTGCAAATAATGGTGACACGATGAAGCCCGGTCTATAGTACTGTAAAAACAGAAAACATGTTGTTTTAATAGGTCTTCCATCAGCAACAGCAGAAACCACAGTTAGGCTTTGTTAATTCTTTGCATGGGATCCTTAAAATGGGAACCAGCTGAAACATATGTTCTTGCCTTTTGTAATAAGTAATGATATTTCCCATGAAATACAGTCTGGATAGACTATTGCAGCAATGTTCTTGTTTCTCTCATAAGCAAAAAATAAAGCCACTAATAAGGTTATCTAAGCCCACTTTAGGAACTATTACAAATATACAGTTTGACCACTGATTGACACTATGTACTGTACCAATGCCTAAAATGTTATTTTAACATTGAGAGTCTTGTATCAACCACTTTAAAGCTATCTTTTTGCTTAATGCAACGCCCACTGACTTCAATGCGTTTCGCAACGTTTTCAGTGAAGCGAAACGGGACAAATTCGCCCATCCCTAGTTACAAATAAAGTATATATCCTAGGTCCCTTGCTTTTCAACTTGTTTAATGACCTGAAAGTGGGCATTGACATTACTGTTTCTATTTTTGCAGATGATACTAAATTGTGCAGAACTATAGGTTCCATGCAGGATGCTGCCACTTTGCAGAGTGATTTGTCTAAGTTGGGAAACTGGGCAGCAAACTGGAAAATGAGGTCCAATGTTGATAAATGCAGGTATACAGTGGAAGAATGACCCCCTCCTCCTGCAAATCGATGCCCCTTTTAATACAGTTCAATACCTTGTTTGCCCTTGAAGCTGCTGACTGACATTGCTTGTTCAGCTAAGTTTATTATCTACAAGGACTCCCAGGTCCTTTTCCATTATGAATTTACCTAGTGCAGTCCCATTAATGGTATACGTGGCTTGGATATTTTAACATCCCAGGTGCATAGCTTTACATGTATCAACATTGAATCTCATTTGCCACTTAGCTGCCCAGATTGCCCATTTGTCAAGATCCTGTTGTAAGGATGACACATTCTGGATAGAATTAATTGGGTTCATTAATGAACACGTTAAATAACAGTGGACCCAATACCGAGCCCTGAGGGACCCCACTAAGAACCTTACTCCAAGTAGAGAATGTACCATTAAAAACTACCCTCTGTACCCAATTTTGTGGCCAGTTTCCCAACAGACCTTAGTTTAGAAAGCAGTCATTTGTGGGGCACGGTATCAAACACTCCCCCATTGTCCAGCATCTTACACCTATGACTAAGCGCCGGAGGGTGCGAAACGCGTAAGGTGGGGTATGGGGGGTAGTATGTACTAGTTACTTCTTTTTTAATGTGAACAACAATAAATTAATATTTTTTACTTGAAGAAGCCTTGGGACTTATATCGTTTTTGATATAAACTTTTCTATAATTGATTGCCTTTTTGAACTGGGGCGAGTCCCGTGGGCTTGGCTGAACAACTACATGGACTCCCGACTTTGAACAGCATCTTACTTAACTCATAATAAAAATCAAATTCATCTGACATGACCTATCCTTCATAAAGCCATGCTGATTGCTGCTCATAATGCCATTCATAAGGACAACGTTTTGAATGTGATCCCTTAACAAGCCTTCAAATAATTTGCTCACCACAGATGTTAAACTTACTGGCCTATAGTTGCCAGGCTGAGATCATAATCAGTTTCTAAATATTGGAATGACATCAGCTTTCCTCCAATCTATAGGCACCATACCAGATGAAGGAGAATCTGACAAAATCAGAAATAGGGGCTGATCTAAAACTGAACTAAGCTCTCTTAAAACCCAGGGGTGTATGTCATCTGGCTCTAGCACCTTGTTTACATTAATTTTTTATTAAAGATTTATGTCACTAACTAGATTGAGCTGAGCAAACAGTGCAGCTATGAAGTGAGCCTGAGAACTTTGACTCCTCTATTGTATACACTGAAAAAAAGAACTTATTTAGCACATTTGTCTTTTCTATATCTGTTATAACAATACTGGCACCATTGTTTAAAGGAGCAACACTCTCAACCCACAACTTTTGGGGTTAGTCTTAGCCTCAGTCGCAATGCGCTCCTCATTTCCTATCTTTGCCTTCCAGATTGCATCTTCTAGCCTGCCAGGCTGCAAATAAGCACCGGTATGTGGAGCATTGGGCCCACTGGACTTATGCTACTGTACAGAGCTGCACGTGCAAGTAGCATATATTAATCTGTGTATTCATATTTACACATGTGCACATGTAACAAAATGGCAATTTGCTCCTTGCCTTGGTGCATTTACAGGTGACCCATACATTAGCCCTAAGGGGCACAATTTCAACTCCTATGTAGTGATGGATTGCAACAAAATTCCACAGTACTCCATCTGCGAATACCACCCATTGAAGAAGAACACACAAAATTTTGCACAGATTCGCTAATCACCACTTCTTATATCATTTACAAATGATTTTGCATTTCATTAGGGTATATAGCTGATGTATCTGAGAGGAGGTCCATATTATGTCCTCTACTACTCCTAATTAGGATTGCTTAGCCTGGGATCTTAGTTCCTTAAAAGCAGCATTTTGAAGAGAAATTTCCTATCATTACATTACAACTTCTTAATCATGATGCATCTTGTTCCTAAGCTTCACCTTCTCATATGACTGCAAATGAAACCTACAGAATCTATTAAGACTAATTTATTGCTTGCATACTGACTTTAGTTGCAGTCAGATCATTTCATTTAAGATTGCGTAGAAGCCATGGACAGGCAAGCAGATAAAAAGGCAGAATATATTGCAAGAGTAATTTAATTTAACACTGTAATCAGAAAGCATGGTTTAGAATATAACTGCAACACAAAATCAAATAAAAAACAAATTGTTGAAAAGAACAAGTAAATTGAACTATCTCAGCTAAACAGAGACTGATTGTGATAAGTGAAACCAAAACAAAAATAACCTTATTAGGAATGTTTTCATATCATTTAAAAACAAAGTGGCCTGCTATAGAACACATTTCTGTTTTAATGCACGCTGTATTGTGACTAAGGTTATGAATTTTATGGGAGAGACATCTTTCAACTCTTCATGGATCTACCATTAGTCAAAGTGCCTCATGGATTTCCTATTCGTCCGAGTGCCTAGGGGTATCTAAGAGTGGGGGAGCAATGGACTGCCAGCTGAACAGTAAAATATAAACACACATTGTGCAAATTTTGTGTGGGCCCAAAGCTTCAAACTGATTCTCTGTGTTCAATCATGAGATCTCCCACCGGGACAATACTTAGTTTCATGTATGATATGGGACCATATCCAGTCCTTCAGTACAAGGGACCAGTTATGGGCCACAGAACTGGGACATTTATCATGGAGTTGCTGGAGCTAAAATACAACCCCCTTTCTCTTTTGCAGCAATTACTATTTTCAGGGAATAAATACTGATTAGCAAATAGTCAATACAAATGTTGTGCATTTTTAAAATGCATTTTATTTCTTTGTTACAAGACTGTAGTTCCATTTTCTACAGTGAACCAGTAATCTGTTTTCTGGGTAGATTTATAAACCTGGCTCAGCAATCGTATAGTATATGCAAGGACAGTTCATAACCCCAACAGATTAAGTCAGATTAGGATCTAACTTTCTAAGTGACATATCCCCTCAACAAACAGATAGAGAGAGAGAGAGAGAGAGAGATCGAGAGAGAGAGAGAGAGAGAGAGAGAGAGAGAGAGAGAGAGAGAAGCGAGAGAGAGGCATTAGGGGGGCAATTTACTTTGCCGCACTTCGGCAGGTGCAGATTTGCCAGGGCTGCACAAATTCACCAAGATCTGAAGTTGCGCTCAAGTTACTGATCATTTGCAAAGATGCGCTAGCGATGTTGCGATCAGCGGTTCGAAGTTACGTTATCAATCGGAAATTTGCATACGGCGTGCAGTTAAAGTACAATGGCCGTATATGAAGCAGAAAACAAATTACATACACAAGGCGAGGGAACCTTAATAAATGTATTCTAATGCCCTACACATGTGCCCACAGTATAGTTTAGGTGCCATATGTTATTAAATGTAGGGGGGAAGGAGGGTACCCTAAAAAAAATGTGATCTTTTTCAGCCTATCACCCTATAAAAAAATTGGGACTTTCTCCTGGTCTGAGATGGCAAACTAAAGTCTGGCGCAAGAGCTAACGTTCACTAAAATTTGCAAGTTAGTGAATTAACGTAGTTACATCCCTTCACCATAGTGCAACTTCGCTTGGTGTAAGGGTGCGAAGTAGCGCTAGAGTAGGTGGCAAAATGACGTCATGCTGGCGAATTTTCGCTAGCGTACACCACTTCGCCCTTTAGTAAATTTGCCTCTAGGTGTACACTATAGACAGTTGTTCCACCTGGGTGCACAAGCTAAGAAATAACACAAGCAATACAGAAGAACGGCACTCACAGCTCTTGCTGAATCAATCTTCCAAAGGTTTATTTTGTTCAATGTATCGGTCCCCCACAGGGACCTTTGTCAGGAGTCACTGACTGAGGAGTTGCACTGTTTGACTCCTGATGAAGGTCCCTGTGGGGGAACGATACATTGAGCAAAATAAACCTTTGGAAGATTGATTCAGCAAGTCCTGTGAGTGCCGTTCTTCTGCATTGCTTTTATATATATATATTGTATATAGAGATATACAGGTTTCGGACCTGTTATCCAGAATGCTCAGAGGACCAACCATTCCGTAATTCAGAGCTTTCTGGATAACGGGTGTCCAGATAACGATCCCATATTTGTTTATATTTATGTGTGTGTGTGTGTGTGAAATCTTTTAAAACAAGTAAATTGCAAAAGTAGTCAGAAGAGGACTCTGAGCAATTTGCCATTAATTATTTCATGTTAGTTTTAATTGGCATCCCAGGAATTAAAAAACTTGGAATTGGAATGTTTTTCGTAGTTTATGTGCTGTTATAATCAATGTTCTTGTGAAACTGTCCAGAACTACAGGTCCTAAATTATATTAATTATTATAGTAAGCATGTATAGTAAGTATTTGTCAGGATTTAACCTGCTTAGAACAGAAAGTGCTAAAACATAAACATGTTCTTGAGAATCACTTGAAGGTATGCCTACCAAACTTACAGCTATATCCCAGCCCCAGGCACCCCGAAGAACCGATGTCTAATCCAGGTCTAGATGTTAAAGCCAAGATGGCACTTTTAAAGATATTCATTATTTAGAGATTTTATTTTAAAACATGACAGGACTTAAGTATAATCCATTCATTCTCAGTACAGTATTTCTGAAGCTAACACAGTTTTCATCCTTTGTGTTAATTTTATGGCCTGTACTTGGTGGCATCCAGGGTTGGTCTGGCCCATTGGGAACCCATGAATCTCCCAGTGGGGCTAAGTGTCATTGGGGCATCCTGCTCACCCAATCATTTGTCTGGTGCTATTTTATCATGGCCATTCCACATTTCTATATGAGAACAGAAGAAATGGAGTAATGGAGAGACGATGAGTGAGTGAAAAGACAAGGTAAATAGTTTAGAGAGTGGACCTGTGGTTTAGGGTTTTCTGGGGGGCACATGGCATCCCAGTCTTACACTGCTGGCATCTGTTTTATGTGTAAGCTTTACACTGTGTGTATGAATGAATAAATGAACAAGCAGATTATGAAATACATACAATTTCAAAAAAACATGTGGGAGCTCCTGAGTTCTTCTTGGAGTATGGATCTATTTACTGGAAACCCATTTTCCAAAAGCTTCCGATTTATGATGAAATAATTCAGATTTCTAAAAATGATTTCCTTGAACTCTGTAATTATAAAAAAGTGCCTTGTACTCTATCTCAACTAAGATATACAGTAATTAATCTTTATTGGAGGCAAAACCTTCTTGGATTTATTCAATGTTTAAACAATTGTAATTAAAAATCGTAAAATCATTCGCTGGTGAATATTAGATCTCTAAGCAAAGGTTAGCTTTAACATATGCTCTGCAGTTAAATTAAATATTTCACAGCAAAATACGCTTTGCAATTGCAAAATTGTATTACTTACACTGTGAATGTTCTCAAAAGCCATTTGGTTGCAAACTTTGCTTGGAAGTCGTTGAGCCCTGTAATTTGGTCAAAAGGATAAAAACATAGTCGCTAACATTCACATGGTCTTTGCGAAAATTTTTTGCTCTAACGAAACATAGTACATTCCCCTGTGCAGGTATAATTATCCAAATTATGGAAAGGTCCCTTTTGCCAGGTCTAGAGCATTCTGGACCTTAACAAACCATATACCGTATATACTCGAGTATAAGCAGACCCGAGAATAAGCAAGGTACCTAATTTTACCTAAGAAAACTGGGAAAACGTATTGACTCGAGTATAAGCCTAGACACATCTAAAACCGTTAGACAAGCAAAACGGTACCTTCAGCACTAGGCTGCCAGTTGGTACCTGAGGCACAACAAAGACTGACAGTCAGGCATTTTACTTATTTACTGGTATTACAGGTTATGATACAGAATCGACCAAACCTATCCCTTTGTAATCAGATTGTAGGTCTACTACACACCTATCATGATCCAGTTGCTTCTTTCTCATCATGACCTGAGAAATCCCAAAGCAGGAACTAGTTCAACTACAACTCTCAATATATAGCATGGCAGCCGAGTTGCAGTTCAAAAACAGCTGGAGAAGCATTCTGATCTCCTCGGTAATAGGGCGGGGTACAGTGCTCTCAATTTTCAAGTTAAACTCAGCCCCTGTCCCCCTGACGCATGACCCCTTGCAACTCCCCACAGCCCCAACACTGAAACTCAACTCCCCCCACTTTCATCTCCCCCCAATAAATCGTCAGCCACAAACTTACCCAGTCCCACCCTATATAAAAAGCAAAGGGGGCTCAGCAGGACCCCCCACTTCTCCCTTCCCGAGCGTGCGGATCAGAGAAAACGTGTTGCCGTCGATGGCCGTTGACATCACGTTATGCGCATCACTCGCAATGCGCCATGAAGAATCCGGCAGGACTCTGGTCAGTAGCACAGCCACTCGTATACTGACTCGAGTATAAGCCGAGGTAGACTTTTTCAGCACATTTTGGGTGCTGAAAAACTCGGCTTATACTCGAGTATATTTGGTAATTCTGAAATGAAACACAGTAATGTTGTGTTTGGAGCTTTCTCTGTAAAAGTTTGTTTCCCTAAGCCTTAAGCATTTTGCTGATAAATCAGGATGCATGATGAAGGATCTTAGAAAATTATAATTAAAATTCTTTATTTCCACATTAAAGGTTTGTTTCAGAATGCATGCATTAATTTATGAGTCAATGCAATTTACTCATTTCCCTTTGTAGTCTGATGCACAGGTACGACAGCTGTTGACTGTAATTTCGACTTACTGTACTTGCTGAAAATTGGTGACCTCTTATTTGGGTTCGATTATGCTGCTATGGAAATGAGGAATTACTAGTACACCTGGCATTTTGTTTTGTAGTTAACTGTACTGTATCTTTATATTTCACAGTCACAGGAAGATGTCCCAGGGGTTTTAGATCCTCTTAAAATCTGCCTTCTAAGAAACATAAAACCAGATTACACAGCATCAACATGAAAGGGCTCTGTCATGATGCTCCTGTAGACTGATGTAAGACAAAGCGGTAAAGCCTCAGTAATAGGCAAATAGTTTGAAAACTACATTTGTAGAAATGTAGTAATTTCCCCACTGACATTCCTTGAGATTATATATTACTAGTTGCATTATTAGTGTATGTTTAGAGAAACACAAATGTACTGGTAATGTATTTGTTATTACTCAGTAACAAATCCACTTAAACCAATGTCCTGTTAGCTTAAAGTCACTTCATCTCATTGCCCTAACATTTTCTCCTATGTAGACAGTACCACTGAGAAGTGGTTATACCACTCATTCTACTGGCTGGTGTGTGGATGTAGAAATGTTATTTTCTTTCCATTAAAAAAAAACATTCTTGCAACCCTATACTGTACGTCACCCCCTTCTGTTGAAGAGCATGAATTTCAACTGTTCTACCCTGTACACATGTGGCCGTTATGTCCAGACCATCCTGCATATTCACAGCTACATTTCTCTTTCACTCTGGTTATCCTTTTGCTCTGTAATTGTAATTACCTTAAAAAATAAATGTCAGTTCCATTGCCACAGTGGTGACCCCTCGTGGCCTTTTCCATTTACCACTTTAATTTAAAGAACTACTCATAATGAAAAATGCATTCATATTTTATAATGTCCACTATGTTCATGCAACTTTAAATTAAAAATAAATCTTATTACTATGATGTAACCTGAACCCATATATAATACTGTACCACTTACCTTACTTATCCTTGCATAGATGCTGATTCATCCTTGTGTTGTAGTTGCCTAACAAAGAAAAATTAAATCACAATTAGTATTTAGATTATCAACACTATAATCTCTAACATCCAGTTCATATTTACTATTTTTTCTTTTTATCATTTCCTTTTCCTTCTAAATAACTGTAATCCCTTCTATCGTTCTTACACTCCACATGTGGAGCTTACCTGATGGCACGGACACCTCTTGAGGTGCAAGCCACCACACCAGGCTGTATCACAGCAATATTACACAATACAAGTCTCTCTTATATATATATATGGGAGTGGACAAGAAGTGACGGAGGAGGAATGGAGCGTGGATACCATTACGGGCAAACTAATAATCAGGGTCTTGTAAGTAGGCATTGCTACAGGTTATCGGTGGAAGGATTCACACTGAGAAAACTTAAAGGGCACCGGAGGAGGGGTTTAAGCACATAGTTACATAGTACATAGTTACATAGTTAAATTGGGTTGAAAAAAGACAAAGTCCATCAAGTTCAACCCCTCCAAATGAAAATCCATCATCCATACACACACCCCTCCCTACTTTTAATTAAAATTCTTTATACCCATACCTATACTAACTATAGAGTTTAGTATCACAATAGCCTTGGATATTATGTCTGTCCAAGAAATCATCCAAGCCATTCTTAAAGGCATTAACTGAATCAGCATCACAACATCACCCGGCAGTGCATTCCACAACCTCACTGTCCTGACTGTGAAGAACCCTCTACGTTGCTTCAAATGAAAGTTCTTTTCTTCTAGTCTAAAGGGGTGGCCTCTGGTACGGTGATCCACTTTATGGGTAAAAAGGTCCCCTGCCATTTGTCTATAATGTCCTCTAATGTACTTGTAAAGTGTAATCATGTCCCCTCGCAAGCGCCTTTTTTCCAGAGAAAACAACCCCAACCTTGACAGTCTACCCTCATAATTTAAGTCTTCCGTCCCTCTAACCAATTTAGTTGCACGTCTCTGCACTCTCTCCAGCTCATTTATATCCCTCTTAAGGACTGGAGTCCAAAACTGAACTGCATACTCCAGATGAGGCCTCACCAAGGACCTATAAAGAGGCATAATTATGTTTTCATCCCTTGAGTTAATGCCCTTTTTTATGCAAGACAGAACTTTATTTGCTTTAGTAGCCACAGAATGACACTGCCCAGAATTAGACAACGTGTTATCTACAAAGACCCCTAGATCCTTTTCATTTAAGGAAACTCCCAACACACTGCCATTTAGTGTATAACTTGCATTTATATTATTTTTGCCAAAGTGCATAACCTTGCATTTATCAACGTTGAACCTCATTTTCCAGTTTGCTGCCCAGTTTTCCAGTTTAGACAGATCACTTTGCAAAGTGGCAGCATCCTGCATGGAACCTATAGTTCTGCACAATTTAGTATCATCTGCAAAAATAGAAACAGTACTTTCAATGCCCACCTCCAGGTCATTAATAAACAAGTTGAAAAGCAAGGGACCTAGTACAGAGCCCTGCGGTACTCCACTAACAACACTGGTCCAATTAGAAAATGTTCCATTTACCACCACTCTTTGTAGTCTATCTTTTAGCCAGTTCTCTATGCAGGTACAAATACTATGTTCCAGGCCAACATTCCTTAATTTAACCAGTAACCTTTTGTGTGGCACTGTATCAAATGCTTTAGCAAAGTCTAAGTAAATCACATCCACTGCCATCCCAGAATCGAGGTCTCTACTTACATTCTCGTAAAAAGAAATTAAGTTAGTCTGGCAAGATCTATTACGCATAAAACCATGCTGGCACAAACTCATAGTATTATGATTTGCTATGAAGTCCAGTATCTTATCCTTTATTAACCCTTCGAAAAGCTTTCCTAATACTGACGTCAGACTAACTGGCCTATAGTTTTGAGGCTGAGAACGGGATCCTTTTTTGAATAGAGGCACCACATTAGCAATTCGCCAGTCTCTCGGCACAATGCCAGATCTCAATGAATCCTGAAAAATTAAGTAAAGAGGTTTGGCAATCACAGAGCTAAGCTCGCTAATTACCCTGGGATGAATACCATCTGGCCCTGGACCTTTGTTAATCTTAACATGTTCAAGTCTCTTTTGAATTTCTTCATGTGTGAACCATGCATCATTAGTTGTATTACTAGAATTGGGAGTGTTAAGAAGGAAACCTTCACTTACTGGTTCTTCATTTGTGTACACAGATGAAAAATACGAGTTCAGAATCTGCGCTTTTATTTTGTTTTCATCAACCAGCTGACCCCCCTCTGATAGTAAGGGTCCCACCCCTTCCTGCTTCATTTTTTTACTATTGACATATTTAAAAAATAATTGATTTTTTTTACTGCTTGCTGCAATATCCTTTTCTATAGCAATTTTAGCTTGCCTTATAGCTTCTTTGCATGATTTATTGGCCTCCTATAGAACGATATAGAACCACGTGAAAACACCTGCGTTAAAAGGGAAGTAACACAATATAACTATTTCCCGAAAATAGCACATGGTGTTGAACTATAAATTTACAAAAATACTACACTATATATTTTTTTCTCACTCCTTCTTTTTTCCTGATGTTTATTTGTCTCCGATGCCAGAGGCGCTGATCCATTTCTCTATACATTTAAAAGTGAAACACCCCTTTAGTAGTCCTTCTCCAGCAGAATCCTACATGAAATCTGTTTTTGAACAGAATTTTTTAAAATTTAATTTCTAAATCTGACATGCTGATAAACATCATCAATTTCCCAGGTGCAAAATTCGGGGGGTTGTGGAAGCACTCTTAAGGCTAAATTAAAGTATATTTAAGAATAATGGAAGTGCAACTTACAATGCACTTCCCTGGTCCCCTGTCTCATAAGTAATTCAGTATAAATGCAAGTGCATGTGTTTTACAAAACTTCCATTATACTTAAATATACTTTGATTTAGCCTTAAGAGTGCTTCCACAACCCCCTGAATTTTGTATATTGTATTAGCCTGAAGCTGTGGCTTAGCTTCATGTGTTTTTTAATAGCACCCCATACCCACCCCTTTATAGTAATGGTGGTCCTATAATCATAACTTTGTAACTGAAAAACCCTGTTTTGTAAAACACATGCACTTGCATTTATATTGAATTACTTATGAGACAGGGGACCAGGGAAGTGCATTGTAAGTAGCATTTCCTTTATACTTAAATATACTTTGATTTTTAGCCTTAAGAGTGCTTCCACAACTCCCCGAATTTAGTATATAATTTTCCAGGTGCCCCAGTCATGTGACTTGTGCTCTGATAAACTTCAGTCACTCTTTACTGCTGCACTGCAAGTTGGAATGACATCAACCCCCTTCCTTTTCCCACCAGCAGCCTGTCACAGAACAATGGGAAGGTAGCCAGATAGCAGCTCCTCAAAGCTGGCCATAGACGCAAAGATCCGATCGTAAGAATCATCGTACGATCAGACTTTCCCATTTCCCGACATGCCACTAACCATTCCGATCGAATACAGCACAAAAGAACAGATCAGCCTATGTTCTGCCCCTGACAATCGTCCGTAAGTTATGTCCGACCAAAGCTAGTGACAGTCTCCCACTGAAAATCATACGATCGGCAATACACGCAGAGATATTACCCGCAGCTGATCTTTTTTTTTTTAATCTTTTAACCTATCCGATCGACCAAACGACCGATCTCCACCGGATGAAAAATGTCGGGACTCTCCACACACGTTCCAAAAATCGTATGAATCGAGGATCAGATCTTTGTGTCTACGGCCAGCTTAACACAAGATAACAGCTGCCTGGTAGATCTAAGAACAGCACTCAATAGTAAAATCCAGGTCCCACTGTGACAACAGCCTGCCAGAAAGTAGTTCTTAGTTAACCAGATAACAGCTCCCTCACACCTGCATTGCTAAAAATGCTCCCATGCCCCTACTGTCAGGAGCGCCCGATGGTGCTTTGCTCCTCTTAGGCACCGCGTCTAAGATGGTGGCACCCATAGCCGCCACATGACTAAAATTCAAAATAAAAGGACTCCAGGGTCATGGGTTCAATACCCGATAATAGGATTTGTTTGTTTCATTCCTAGGTGTTCCTAAATTCCTTTATTTACTGATTCTTTTGACGTTAGCGTGAACCCTGGACTACGATTCTTTGCTGCCAGCCTATTGAACTATTGCCTATATCCTAACATTTATTCTTGATCCCTTTGGTACCGCAAACTTAAACTTTATCCAGAAGCTTCCTCCTTGGTCCGGACTTCTCCGCTAGGAGCCGATAGGCCCCTGACACCTACTATTGGTAGTGGTATGAGAACAGCACTTAATAGTAAAACTCCAAGTCCAGCTAATCCAAGTCATGACTCCTTCAGTTACATTGAGTAGGAGAAACAATAGCCTATCAGATAGACCCTATCTACACAAGAATAGTACAACTAATAAAAGGGCAAAAATAAAAGTGAAAAGGAGAATGAATTACATGCAAAGGTCCCCATAGGCTTGCCTGGGATTTTTTGATCGAAGGATTTTCCTTCGATCGTTGGATTAAAATCCTTCGAATCGTTCGATTCGAAGGATTTAATCGTTCGATCGAATGAAAAATCCTTTGATCGATCGATCGCAGGATTTGCGCTAAATCGTTCGACTTCGATATTCGAAGTCGAACAATTTTAGTTCCTAGTCGAATATCGAGGGTTAATTAACCCTCGATATTCGACCCATAGTGTTTCTTAAAAGGGAGACATTCAACTTTAAACTTAGATTTTGGAAAAACAGTAAAAAATAAACAATGGAAAGCAATTGAAAATATTTTGGTGAAAACTTGAATTCGATTCAAGTTTTTTCACCAAAAATTTTTTTTATTTTGATTTTCAAAAGTCTCCAAATTGATTGTAGGAGGTCCCCCATAGGCCAAAACACCAATTCGGCAGGTTTTAGATGGCGAATAACAGAATTTTAATTCAAATCGAATTTGGACTATTCCCTAATCGAGTTACACTAAAATAAACCTGAAATTTGAATTTAAAAATTCAAATTTTCAATTCGACCCTTGATAAATCTGCCCCTTAGTGTATTACACTTTCCTTTTAAGCCTTGAAGTCAATGTTATCAACGTCAATAGAATTATTTTAAAAAAAAGGTAGAATTGTGTTTTTTGGGGGATGGGTTACTTCAAACTATTGTAGTATACGGTAGCCTGAGTACACAGAAAAAATAAAGCAAGACAATAACCTTCTGACAACATGTGCATCAGTGAGAATACTTCTAGACAAACCAAGAACATTTCCCTGCATTGTGATAAGTTCTGAACATGGCAATGACACAAACCACAAATATACCTTAAAAGTCTTTGTGGTCTGTTAGTGCTCTGTTTAATCAAATTGTTAGAAAAGTAACAAACGTGAAATATTCAGTATAAATATGTGTAGCCAGCTAATGGCGCACTTAATAATGCTAATAGTAGAAGAGGGCATTATGTGTGCAGAGAATTGATCTTGTTTCACTGTACACATCCAGAATTGCAATTTAATTTGCATGACTGATGTAGCAATTACAGATTCATGGATGAAATCCTAAGATACTAATTACTGTGGTGAGTGTTTGCATGAACGGAAAAGGGAAAGCAAAACACTTTTATTGCATGATCAAATCATAAAATTAACAGCTGTTTTACTTTAGGCTTATAAAAGATTATGTAATGTTTATTAAAGTGTAACATATCTGAATAAATATGTATTATACTCTACTCTACAAGGCACAACAAGTTATGTTGTACTAAAATGTGATTAAAACGTCTCATGGAGTATTTACAGCACTGTAGATTTATACCCAATTATCTCCCAGCTTGAAATGGAAAATTAATAGGCGTAAGTAATAAACAAGACATGAGCATTTACTGAGGATAAAATAGCATTTTCAGCAATTATAGTTCTTAAGTGGCACAAGAGGCTCACTCATCTGGTATAAGTCTAAATCATTTCCTGGCCACTTTTAACGTATGAAGTCAACATCTATGCATATGTATTATACTCATCAAGGCATGATGATGGCACCATGAAGTCATGATGAAATCGCACTGCAGATAATATAATCCTAAAGGGTTAGACTATCATAATTGTATTTTCTCGGATCTTTAGTAGCTGTTGAGGCATAACCAATAGGAATTATCGGTCTGAGTGCTTTTTTTTTTTTTTTTGTCTGCATGGGAATGTTGTCTGTGCAGTAGGGAAATCTAGGTCACTGGAGGTGAAAAAAAAAAATATGGAAATCAATTTCCAAAAAGGAAGTACTGGCATGGGACCTGTTATCCAGAATTCTCAGGTCCAGAATTCACAATATAACCTTTAGGTATCAAGGAATCATATAGACAGGATCAATATAGTTGTATAGTATCTTTTCTGCTTAAACCTAATCTGAATCCTCTTCAATTTGCCTTGCTAAAAAACTATTAATTTTATCTGCAATTACAACTGCTTCAGGGAAAGTATATATTTGTACATATGCCCCATAAGCGCCTCTTCTCCAGTTTAATATATTCCAACCTTTCCTCATAAATTAGATTCTCCATAGCCTTTATCAACTTAGTTGTTCTTCTCTCGGTTTTCGCTATATAAATAAAATCCCTTTTAAGCTCTGGAGACCAAAACAGCATGGCCTTACCAGTGCTTTGTAAAGAGGAAGAATGACCCTCTCCTCCTGCAAATCTGAACACTTTTTATTTCAGGGCAATAAGTTGCTGACTTCCTGCATGTGTTGCTCTCTAGTAGGCTTGGTTGTTACCATTATATAAAGCAGTGATCCCCAATCAGTAGCTCATGAGCAACATTTAGCTCTCCAACCCCTTGGAAGTTGCTCTCAGTGGCCTCAAAGCAGGTGCTTATTTTTGAATTCCAGGCTTGGAGGCAAGTTTTTATTGCATAAAAACTAAGTATAGTGCCAAGTAGAGCCTCTTGTAGGATGCCAGTTCACATAGGGGCTACTAAATAGGCAACCACAGCCCTTATTTTGCACCCAAGGGACTTTTTCATGCATGTGTTGCTCCCCAACTCTTTTTACATTTGAATGTGGTTCACAGGTAAAAAAAAAGGTTGGAGATCCCTGATATAAAGCATATAAAGTAAAGCACATAAAGCATGGATTTCCCACTTCACACCACTTTGCCTTTCCCAAGTTTAACTTATTTGGGCCCATTTAGAAAATCCAGAGGACAAAGTTTGAAGAAGGAGATTTTTTTTTTGTAAATACTTGCTTTTGTAGCCAACACTTGTAATTCTATCTTCTGTAATTCTGTAATTCTAAATTCTATCTGTATTAGTAATAGCAAAATATGTATGTATTCATATTTTTATTTGTATAGCGCTCCTTCAGGACAAATCACTGTACAGCCAAACAATAAATTAGTAGTAACAAACAAAGGGTCATTGCAATAATTGCATTATTAAAAATACAACTCACATAAATATAAAATATAATTACAATACCGATTAAGTGCTCAGTGTGAAGGAGACAAAAGGCTGGAGGACCCTACCCCATAGGGCTTACAGTCTAAATTATATTAATATAACTTAACACAGCAGAATAATACTGCAATGTATCCACCTTAGCCTGCAAGAATAAAATACATTTTAGGCATGAGTTTAGAGAAACAATTCAGATTAGCCAAACAATAACACAAGGAGCATTGTTTCCCTGCTTTTTCCTACCCATCCGTTACGCTGTAACTCAACACCAGACCATACACTGGTTGATTATTTACAAAAGTATAAACGCTGCAGAACTAGAATATCAGTTTATCACTATTTGCTATTTTATTTTGCTCATGTTATTTTTCCTTTTTGACAGAACAGGACCAAACATATGTTTTTCATTTTGCATGCTGGTATATGAGTTTCTTAATTAAGAATGTTTTATCTCATGCTAGACAGTTTGCAAGGGCTGAATATAATACTAAGCCAGCACTTTTATAGTGACATCATTGCCTACCCATTTGTATAGTAGGTATAATTAATTTTTTCCATATGTAATATTGTGCCCATTAATGGGGGATTGTAACACAAAAAAACGTTCACAGACACCTTTGCAAACATAACGACCATGTATGTATGTATGTATAACTTTATTTATAAAGCTCTGTTAAAGAGCCACAGTGCTGTACAATGTATAAAAGTACAATATATATATATATATATATATATATATATATATATATATATATATATATATATATATACACACACACACAGGGAAGACAAATAATACAACAAATATACACAGAATTCATATCAGGACAAAGAGCTTAAGTGCTATGTGTTAAGAGACACAGT
Organism: Xenopus petersii; assembly: GCA_038501925.1. Classification (NCBI taxonomy): domain Eukaryota; kingdom Metazoa; phylum Chordata; class Amphibia; order Anura; family Pipidae; genus Xenopus; species Xenopus petersii. The sequence continues at coordinate 175,119,376 of CM076673.1, read as the reverse complement.
GGGAAGGTTTGAGTTCATGTTTGCATCCTTTATGACCGATAACAGACCTCAACGCCTTCCTAGAAAAGTTTGCAACCAAGGGGCAGATTTATTTATAAGTGCGAAGTGGCGATGATTCGCCAGCATTACCGCCCGCAGGCACTTCGCGATTTACTAATGGGCACAGGCGTCACTTCGCTAGCAAAGGAGATAGATGCTAGTGACGCACTCTATTGGCAGGTGACTTTTAGCTACAGCAAATGACGTTACCCGCAAATTCACCAAAATGCAGATTTTATTGAACGTTACCTCTTTTGCCAGACTTGTGATAGTCTGCAAAAGCCCTAAAAATTTTTTTTGTGGTAACTGATTTCCCCCATACATTTTCTAACATATAGAACATTACCTATTCAGTGGCCTCACAATAACTCTATTGTCTTTATTAAGGTTCCCTGGACATGTATAATTAAAAGTGGAAATGTAATGTATTTGCTGCAACATATAACATAAAGACATCCATTCCACTTTCAATTTCCTGCCGTATGCAAATTAGCCTGAGAGGAAGACCTCTAGCAAATTTGCACTAGGCAAAAATGAACGCTAGTGCATCTTTGCTTTGATTTGCTCACATTGCCGAAGTAACGTTAGCGAAAATTCGCCATTGTCCGTCTGCCAGAATAAAACTTTGCATTCTAGTGAATTAGTATTTTCCCAGTGAATTTTTGCCTGGCGAAGTGTTGCAATGGATGCAAAGCCACTTAGTAAATTTACCCCCAAATGTCTGTTGCGAGCATTCGCAGTGTATGTAATAAAATTTTGCTATTGCAAAGCTTTTTTTGCAACAAAATATTTAATGAAACTCCAGAGCTTTGCTTAGCGATAGTGAGCAATGTAATATTCACCAGCAAATGTTTTTTATTATTATCCTTATATTTACTATAGGGAGTACTTTATTCACTATATTACGTTGTTTCTCGTTGCCTTTTTATGTTTGGCTCTATAAAGGGATACTGTCATGGGAAAAAAAAATTCAAAATGAATCAGTTAATAGTGCTGCTCCAGCAGAATTCTGCACTGAAAACCATTTCTCAAAAGAGCAAACTGATTTTTTTATATTCAATTTTGAAATGTGACATGTGGCTAGACATATTGTCAATTTCCCAGCTGTCCCAAGTCATGTGACTTGTGCTCTGGTAAACTTCAATCATTCTTTACTGCTGTACTGCAAGTTGGAGTGATATCACCCCCCCCAGCAGCCAAACAAAAGAACAATGGGAAGGTAACCAGATAACAGCTCCCTAACACAAGATAACAGCTTCCTGGTAGATCTAAGAACAACACTTAGGGCTAGTCCACACGGGGAGATTTGCTTTTCAACAGTCGCCTGAAAAAGCCTGGCGAGGCATTTTCAGGCGACTGTTGAAAAGCACATCGCCTCGTGTGGTTAGCACAGGCGTTTTTACATAGGCGCCCATACAAAACTGTCGCCTGCGCCGGTCGCGGCGACTGTCGCGGCGCTTTGACGCCGCGACCGCAAACGCGTGGCTATCTCCCCGTGTGGAATAGCCCTAAATAGTAAAAACCCATGTCCCACTGAGACACATTCAGTTACATTGAGAAGGAAAAACAGCAGGAGCAGAGTGAGTTCAGTGCTTTGTTTCTCTCACAGAGAAGAGCTGACCTGGAATAAAAGCAGAATGACGGTGCTCAGATCTGCCACGCAAGCAGTGTTCAAAGATTAACGTTTGATTAACATTTGGTCAATATGGATAAAGCAAAGTAAGCAGTCCATATGTTCTGCTTGGAAATCTTTATGGGTATCAGTTTAAAAAGATACTGACACGAGAAATGAAACCTTTTTTTACATCTATCATAACATTGTCTTTGCATGTTATATATAATTTTGCCTTAAAAAGTATTTGGCCTGATCGGTCAGGTTGGCAAAACAGTCAAGTTTAGGAACTTCAAGTAACAATTACTTACAGAGCAGCCCTGTCAGCAAAAAGATTAATATGTCCTAAAGTAGAGTCCTGCAGCAGGTCGGGTACCCGCAGGTTTCCCGCAAAAACTTGCGGTACCCTGGGGGTTGCGGATAGGAGTTCCGGGTGCGGGTATAGACGCATTTCGGCGGGTCTGCGGGTCTGCGGGTCTGCAGGTCTGCGGGTCTGCGGGTCTGCGGGTCTTGGGTCGGCCCGCAGGTCTTCTCAATATCGATATTTACTCCTTTTTCTACTTCTGATGATGTCACTTCCGATTTACAATGACTTCCTGTTTTACTCCTTTTTTTCTGATCATGGCTACTTCCGATGATGTCACTTCTGGTTTACAATGACAGCACTTGATGGTCAGCGGGTCACGGGTCCGGGTTGTGTATAAGGTACTTGCGGGTCAGGTAGCGGGTCCAAGAGAAGAAGTGCGGGTTGTGGGTCCGGGTTGCGGATTGCAGGTTGCCAGGTGTGGTCAGGTGTGGGTTGAATTTTTGTTGACTCGCACATCAGTAATCACCACTGTGTGTCAAGTTTTCAGATACAGAGGAGCTAAAAATACAGAGGGTTTATCTGTGGTTTTAATTGGATTTTACTACCTTCTCCTCCTTTCACACTTGCTTGGAAGAACCAGCGTAAATTGGAAAGTAAAACTTCTCAGTTTCAGTCTTTGCCATTTAGTGCAAGAAATACTGCTGAATATCTCAAATGGAAGTGCTTTATATTTGACCCCTGATCCCTGCTGCTCTTGTTGTACAAATATATTATCTTTAAAACATAGTATAAGTTGGTAAAATAGGACACATTGGTACATTTTATCTCCCAAACTTTCTTCCTTATATTATAGTTTTTGGAGTCTACAGCTCATTTTAAGAATATTACTTCTTCAATAGCCTTTGGAGTATTTATTTAAATATGGTAAAAACCACTGGCAACCTGGTATCTCATCAAACCTGTGGCTCTCAAGTTGGCTAATGTTTGCAAACAGATCAACAATTTATACATCTCATAGAACCTCCATTGAGAACTTATAGCAATGTACATATTTCTTTCTGCATTACAATGCTGGCCTCTTTCTTTTTGATCATGTCCCCACACCTGTCTTAGCCCTGGGAAGTATGTAAGGATGACTTGTGTATATGACCACCTGAATGTTCCGTTCGTCTGTTTTCCTTTATTCATTGATCCCTGCTTCTCCTCAGGCATGAATACAAATGCACTGTAGAATTTATAGCCAGGTGGTCATTATGTGGAAATTAGTCTTTTGGCTTTGTAATGAGCTAATGGCAGCTTTCATCAGCTTTCATCCAGATGTGAGAGGTAATTAAGTTTCTCTAAACAGAATACAACTGATAATTCAGTTGAAAGAAATGGTTATCCCACGTTCAGGGAAATGTACACCTGGTTGTGTCATGGACACATAAAATCTTACCCATAGATCTTTTTCCTAGAAAAACGTTGCCATACAAGTGCAAGATTACTTATTTTGCTAAAACTTCATCTGTATTTAGTGAAAAGATAATTTATTACAGTATATAACGAGTTTAGAAAATGTGTATTGGATTATATAAAAATTCCATTAAAGTGGACCTGTCACCTACACATAAAAAACTGCATAATGAAAGTCCTTTGCAAATTAAATATGAAACCTCAAAGAAAATTCAGTAAAACACCCATACCTGTTATAAAGGTGTTAAAATATCTAAACTGTCAATCAAATATTGCCTGCCCCGCCTCTATGCCCGTGGCATAGAGGAGGGGCAGTCAATTACTTTCACTTTCAATTCAGCACTTCCTACATGTCACTGCTCTCCTCACATTCCCCCTTCCCTCCTCAGGCTCTATAATTGTGTAGGGCCCTGCACATGGACATTAGGTCCCCCATTCTGGTTCATACACAAGATTTTGGGGTGATACACAATTTCCCTTAATAACCGTGTCCACAAAATGGCTGCTGCCTGCTTGCTGTGATTGTATAATTCCAAGACAGAAGGAAACAAAATTTAAATAATAAATACAGTGTAAGTAAAGTTTATTTTGCTCAACTAACATGATAGAAAATAATTTGAAATTATTTCTTAGAGTGACAGGTCCCCTTTAAGTGTGATCTGCAGGGGATTTATTCTTCAAAAAAGGTATCTGAAAATGTTCTACAACCAGTTAGAATGCAGGGATTCATTAGAGATGACAATAAATATTCCATTTCCTCTCAACCTTTTGCCATTATACACAGGTGAGTGATGGGGAAAGGACTGGGTGGAAGTATAAGAGGGAGCAAAGGACAGACACAAGGGAAAGTAGTGAAAGCATATCATTGTTGTCTCTGATTTCATTTGCACTATAGATATAGTGATTGCTAATACCAGATAGGGACCTAAAATACCATCAAAAATACATTCAGTCTTTTCAACTTGTGTTGCTGGGCATCAAGTGTAAATAATATAGACGTGGCTTAATTATGAGTGTCCTTTTTTCTAGGCTACCAAGAATTATAAAAGCCTGTTCTATCCACGGACCATTTAGATGATTTTATTTTGAAAAAGAAAATATAAATATAAGAAATACAAAAACTGGAAGATCGAAAGATTTAGTTGTCAAACAATGGTCTTATGGATGATGTTATTATTGTAAAACATTTCTATATTATTTAATATAGGAGTAGATTACTTTTTAGTGTCCCCTTGACTTTTATTCCTATATTCTTTTAAGTCTAGCAAGAATTACAAAATCAGATTTTATCACTAAAACATGTGCCACGGAACTCAGGTAGTGCTGAATTCATGGGGCATCCTCAGGTCTCTGTGTTCCTAAACAGAAGTTCAAGGAGAGAGGAAATGCAGTGTGGAAAGTGCATTCATTATTTGCAGTTTGCTTTCCAATAGGTAAATGACCCCTTAAATTTCAAGGGCCTCCAATGTGGCACCTAAATACTCAAAAGGGCAGAAAAGTTGGGTACCTTTTTCCTTTCACTCCCCTTCCCCAATAACTGTTGTAACATGATGGCTGACAGAATACCTGGGAAATTGCTGGATGTAGTTTATATCTGCCCCAGTACTTTCCCAGGTATTTTGTCAACCATCCTATTTCATGTATAGAATATGTCAGGCTGTTTGAGATTCTTGTTGCAGCCTTGAAGGTCTGCAGAGTTATGACGTTTAGAATACCCCACCTTTAGTTGACTTCATAAAAAATGCTAACATTTTGTTTAACCTAGCATCTGAGCACAGAACGGCCATGTGCAGCTTTCAAGCCTGTTTTAGTATCAATGCTATATATATACTTAATACGAGTTTGGACCAGATTGGTTCTATTTATTGGAACAATTCTATAATGGTACTTTAATTTGTATTTCCCATTGGTTAATTCAGTGGGACAAAACAGTAAATCTATATGACTTAGTGACATTGTTAAATTGAGTTGAAAAAAAGACAAAGTCCATCAAGTTCAACCCCTCCAAATGAAAACCCATCATCCATACACACACCCCTCCATACTTTCACATAAATTCTATTTACCCATACCTATTCTAACTATAGAGTTTAGTATCACAATAGCCTTTGATATTATGTCTGTCCAAGAAATCATCCAAGTCATTCTTATAGTCATTAACTGAATCAGCATCACAACATCACCCGGCAGTGCATTCCACAACCTCACTGTCCTGACTGTGAAGAACCCCCTACGTTGCTTCAAATGAAAGTTCTTTTCTTCTAGTCTAAAGGGGTGGCCTCTGGTACGGTGATCCACTTTATGGGTAAAAAGGTCCCCTGCTATTTATCTATAATTTCCTATAATGTACTTGTAAAGTGTAATCATGTCCCCTCACAAGCACCTGGGGCTATTGTGCTCATCAATAGCACTGGGTACAACAAGGTTCATAAAAAAGAGCCTTATAATTACTATATATTTGAATGTTAGAAAGTTGTGCTGCTACCTCCTAGCAATAATCAGATACAACGATATCTAAATGTTAGATAAATGTGTTATTACCTCCTAGCAATGATCAGGTGCCACAGCTATTAACTGTCAGTGGAATACAGACTCAGACTCTCAAACCAAACATTTTTTCTTCTCTTAAAATAGATGGCAGTGTGGGACCATAGCAACAGGGTCAGGTCTGTTTTCTTGTAAATGATTTGGCAAATGTGTTTTCAAGTTTTGATTAAATGAGGCTTGCTTAATTAGGAAGGCAATCAACAAGAAGTCTACTGATATTTTATTTCCTCATTTGTGTTCTTCTTCTCACTATTGCCACCATAAACAGTGCTGAGCTTTAATGCGAGTTCCACACTTACCCAAGGAGAAATCCTTGCAGCATTTATATAAAATCCAGCTTTAAGTGCTTCATTGTGCTTCGCAATAAATGCGCTACCCAAAAAACATCATGGTTCACTGACGAATGATTTTCTTACAAAACAGGTCAGTGCAATTTTCTCAGAATAGTCACCCTCAAACAAGAGTGTCTGATAAAATGTTGAATGTTCCATAAAACGCTCGGCATGAGAATGGAGAATAGTATAATTCCAAGAACAGAGTGTTTTCTGGAAAGGCCTTTAAATAAGTTTATGGTAACATATATTCTATATCTGCCAGTATCTGCCATGCCAAAATGAATTCTGTGAATATATGTGACAAAGTTGGGAGCCAAGCAGTAGCACTTCTTATTAAAACAACTTCAGACTTTCCATTCTCAAATGATTGAAGCCATGAAAGTTCTCATAAATCTGTTGACAGGAATAGAACTTTAGAGACATATATATAAAATCTGAAGTGCGGTGGCTTTCATGGTACTATTTGTATGTATAGTAATTTTACATTTGAATTAAATAGCTAAAACGGACAGCAGAAGCCCCATTATAGGTTTTTGTTAAAGGAGAACTAAACCCTAAAAATGAATATGGCTAAAAACGCCATATTTTATATTCTGAACTTATTGCACCAGCCTAAAGTTTCAGCTAGTCAATAGCAGCAATGATATAGAACTTCAGACTTGTCACAGGGGGTCACCATCTTGGAAAGTGTCTGTGACACTCACATGCTCAGTGGGCTCTGAGCAGCTGTTGAAAAGCTAAATGTCACGACCGGCACCCAATACCAGAACAAGTGCCAAGCACCCTGGTCTCGGCTCGGCTTCACCAGTAGTGTGACCACCGTTGGGCTTCGGGAGGAGCCCTCAGCTTACTTGGGTGCCACCTGGACTTAACGAGGGGTGCAAGGCGAGATGTTCTGGCTGGTGAAGGGGCACGGCTGTTAGCAGAGTCTTTTGGGCCGAAGGTCACGGTACAAATGGAGCAGGCAAGAGAATCGTCAGACAGGCAAGGTCGAGGCAGGCAGATATCAAGAATCGTCAGGCAGGCAAGGGTCAAACCGGGTTGTCAATCAAGGGGTTAAGCAGGAAGAGTTGTCGTCGGCAGGCAAGGGTCAGGACACAGAATGCAGAATAGTCAGGAACAGGCTGGGTCAAACACAGGTAATCAAACAGACAAGATACGGAACAGATCGGATGCACAAAGCTCAGGAAACCACTAGAAACAAGTTCTATCACGGGCACTGGCTGGGAGACAGAATGGGCCTAAAATACTTTCAAATTTCGCGCCAAAACGTGCCCCATACGTGCTGGCGCAATCACGCCAGCGCACCTGTACCTTTAAGAGGTGCGCAGGCGCGCAGGCGCGCAGCGTGCGCCCTAAGGAACCAAGATGGTGCCGGCGCTGGAGGCAGGAGCAGGAGCCCGGCTGCATGGCGGCCGTCCACACCACCGTACCACTAGACCACCAGGTATTTTTATTACACTAAGCTTAGGGGTCGACGCTAATTATAAAGCAGAAAATGAGGTTGTCCTTTAATATAAACTAATGCTACAAGGCTGATTATTAAATGTTGATGCTAATTGCACTGGTTACTGTGCGGTCATGTAGTAATTATCTGTATTAATTTCTAATCAGCCGTATATTGTGACATTTCTATTCTATGTGTACTGTACATTGTGAGTGGGTCCCTAAGCTCAGTAAGTGACAGCAGCACAGAGCACGTGCAGTGAATCAGCAGAAAAGAAGATGGGGAGCTACTTGGGCATCTTTGGAGACACAGATCTTTACTGTTAAAGGGCTGTGGTTGCCTTGGGCTGGAACAAAAACCCAAAACATAATGTACAATATTTATAGCCTACTTCGTTAATTAAGATTTAATTCTTCTTTAAAAATAGGGGGACGTTTTAAAATAACCATCCTTTGAATGCTTGAAGCTCAAGTATGCCTTTTTTTGAAATACTGTTTTATACTGTTTTATGACAATCATTCATGTTACTTTATAGGGCAATTTTTGCTAGCCCACAACAGGTTCACAACATTGCCACAGCTAAGCTGTCAAACATCCACTGCACAAGTCTGAGAAGGATTCTGTGCATTTTCTGGCCACAGAAGATGACCTTCTTACTCAGTACATACCCATTATACCTCCATCACTTTTGTATTATAAGGGTGGCCATGTCCTTTGAGTTAAACTAAGGTGTAATACAGACTCAACCAACAACATGGATCTTCACTGAACACCAGAAGGGAATCAAAAGGGAGGCAAACCTAGACATACTGTACCATTGAGGCAGAACTTAAGAACTTGCAGCATATATGGGTCATAGCCATTAAACTATGGTCATAATTAGTAATAATTATGATGGATGGGCATCATAGGTACAAACTAGCTTTTTTCAGAAGGACCCAGAGCCTCAAAATTAATATTTACAGATAACAAATCGGTATTTTAAGCGGTATGTTTCTAAATCATGTTTTTCTGTATTTTACACCAAAAGTTTGCCATAAATAAAAAGCAAGACATATGTGTGAGTATGATTTAAAACGCTCACTACTGAATGGTACTGGGGAAATCTCCTACAAGGTCTTTAGGCAAATTAGGGGCCTGTTTACAAATTTAGTTTTTTCTACAAATCTGGAAAAATAAGGGGGTTTCTCATATTTCTAAAAAGCTCTAAAAATTTGGAATTTATTAAGGAACAGGTTTACTTTCAAGGGTCGAGTTTCGAGTTCATGGGAGTTATTTAAAACTCCCATGAACTCAAAATTCGACCAATTGCAATTTATTTAAATAATCAAACTTTTAAAAATTCGAGTGAATAGGATCGACCCTCAAACTTTAATCAAATTCTAATCAAATTTGAATTAGATTCGAGTTTTTTCTCCAAAAAAAACTTGAATGTCAGGAAGGCTGCAAACAACTCCAAATTGATCCCATAGGCAAAAACAGCGATTCGTCAGGTTTAAGGTGGCGAATAGTCGAATTTGAGTTCTTAAAGGGCCAGTGTATGATAGATATCAAAGATCAAATTCAAATTTGATTTTTAAAAAAACTTGAATCGAATTTTAACAATTCCCTAGTCAATTTCCACAGTTTTGGCCATAAAAAAAACTACAAAATTCAAAATTCTAATTTTTACTTCGACCCTTGATAAATCTGCCCCTAAGTGCAAAACCTTAAAACTTCTAAGGCAATACTTTACCAAGTAAAAGTTGTCGAGGTGCTATAGAAGTCGATGGGAGAATTTTAGAGATTTTCAGATTTTCTTTCACTAAGAATTGTAGGAAGGTTTTAGAGGCATTCATATTTTTTTCTTTATTAATGTTAAATAAATAGGGCTTGTAATGCTTCCTATTTTAAGTTTAAAACAAATGAAGCTACAGTATTGGGTGTGGTTCTATAGTCTCAAATTGATTATTTTACTGTTAACATTAAAAATTGTGGGTGGGAAGTAAATTATTAACACCCTCTCTTAATTTGCTATAAAGGATTTGTCCTTCTGCTGGAAATAACAGAAATTTCACCATGTCTTATACGAAAAATACATTTTAGTGGTATTTTGGCTATGCTATTGAATCAACGTCTTAATGTAATAAAACTTTTTTTTTGTTGGAAAGTTTAAAAAATGGAAATATTTGTAAATACAATTATTCTAGCTTTTGATGGTAAATGAGCCCCGAGGTTTAAAAACTTTATGGACAAACATGAAATGAAGAGCTAAGATGTACAAAACAGTTAAAGCTACAAGAAAAAAAAAACTCAAGGAAATTTATAGGGGAATGTTGTGGGGAATATTAGCAACAAACTAGGGCAACAAAATAGCTGACAATATGTGGGGTATTTGTAACTTTCAACAGAGCTAAAAAAAAAAGGGTATTAATGGGTGTTAGCTTAAGAATAATTATTTTTGCAAGGAAATCAAAAAAGGATTCCAATAAGAGCACTCTGTACTCATATCAAGCCTGCAAAGCAAACAAAAAAGATTAAATAACATCAACCAATCCCTGGTCACAGATCCATATTTATTCCAGCATTTGTCTCAGGACTAGTTGTGATGCAGTAAATCTTTACAATTCATTTTCTTGGACATAAATACTTCATAAATTAAAACACATGTATAATATAAAAAATGGATCAGTATCTTTAGGGAGAGCTTAGCTCTCAGGGAACCTTATTTACCTATGCACTTAACTCAGTGATCCCCAACCAGTGGCTAGTGAGCAACATGTTGCTCAGCAACCCCACGGATGTTACTCCCAGTGGCCTCAAAGTAGGTGCTTATTTTTTTATTCCAGGTTTGGATGCAGGTTTTGAAAAACTAGGTGTACCTTCATTTAGAGACTTCTGTAGGCACATAGGGGCTAATAAATAGCCAATCACAAGCTTTATTTGGCATTCCCGGGAACTTTCTTTAAGCTTGTGTTGCTCCCCAATAGTGATGGCGAATTTATTTGCTAGTTGCAAATTTGCGGCGAATTCCTGCGATTCTCCGCTGGCAAATAAATTCGCGAAAATTCGCTGGCGTCAAAAAAAATAGACGCCATTGTCCAAAAAATGGACGCCGTCGTCCAAAAATGGATACCGGCATCAAAAATGGACAACGATATCAAAAACGAAACACCAGCGCAGTTTAGCGAATTTTTCGGTGAAGGGAAACGCCCCGAATTCGCCCATCACTACTCCCCAACTCTTTTTACATTTGAATGTGGCTCATGGGTAAAAAAGGTTGTGAACCCCTGACTTAACTTGTGGTTCTGCATTTTTAAACAGTCATATGTTGCTTCTGTATGGTCTATATTTTATTCAATACAAAAAAAATCAAAGATGGATGCAGATAAAATTATGTAAAATAAGAGCAGTTAGGACATGTCAAATACTGGAATAGTCTTCCTTATCCACTATCCAAGATACGGTATGTCCACCAGTTTTGGGTTATTTTTTTAATAATATTTTTTACTCTAAGTTATAAATGCTATATAATATGCTCAGCACTAAGCAATTTTAAACCATTAGGTGGTGGGGCAAAGAGGGTATGACCGCAACATTCATAAGAAGAAAAGAGGGTCTCTGAATTCATCAATTATCAAGGATAAAATGACATTCTGTGCATTAAGCTCCTAAAAAAAATCCTCCCCTATAAACAAAACAGGGATTGCTTGTCCATATACTGCAATATATTCAAGCCGGTCAACTACTTTTTCAATATATGGACAAACATGTATACACACAAACATAATCTGTTCTTCTATTGCAGAATTTACACCGTCTTAAGTATTTCCATTTCCACAGAACCAAATAAACTCATCCTAATGAAGCTGAAATCATTTCTGTTCATCTTGCATGTGTATTAAATGTGACAGATGGGGCAAGTAAGTATCATTTCACCCACATGGTGTGCATATTGGGGTCCTACAGATGCATATCAGCTTCAAACTGATTTGTTTCAATAAAATATAGTGACCTTCAAAAGTACAAAAAGAAAATCCAAGATGTGTTCATCTTAATGAAATGCATCATTAGTTACCCAATCTATTTGTGTTTGATCTGTGGTTGGCAAGACTCTCAAGAGATTTATATTATATTGGGTTTAAGCCTATTTGTGGCAACATGAATAAATTCCAGTACCTTATTTAGAAATAAAGGAAACTGAATTGTTTTGGAAGAATTGGAAGGAACTGTGTGGGAATACTTACTGGAAGGAAATTAAAAAAAATAGTTATATTTAGATGCTGATGTTTTCAACCAGTATTTGGTTAAACAACTACAAATTGCTTTAGATTGTACAGTACAGAAAAAGTAGCAACAGCCAGCATTTATCTTTATCTTATCTTGGTAATTAAAATAATAAAAAACAAAAAACCTGATTGGTTGTGGCATGGGGCAAATAGTTATTTAATAAGAGGCACTTCATTTGTGTTACTCAAAATGTGTTTTCATATTGACATTTGTAAATAGTTTGCCTCTACTTTCCACATATGTTTACCCCTCTTTGTACCTATGGACTATCTGGAATATTCGGCAAAACAGCTCTCCCCAAAGAAAATATTTACATTTATCCACAGCAGCCAATCATGTGTTTGTTTTCAATTTCTAACTTACAGTAAAATTATCAAGACTAAGGGAGTTATTAATGAAAGTTCATTTTTTTATTCTGGTCTGACTAAATGGGAAAAATCTTTTCGAGACTTATTAAACCCAGATGGTGTTAACAAAAAAAGTACTCCAACTTAGACCTGTCAAGTTCATGTAGAAGTCAATGGCAGAAGGGCTGTTGATATTTTAAAGATATCCTGTGCTGGGTTTTCGTTCAATGATACGAAGATTTTGTGGTTTTGGGCATCAAATATAAAAAAGTCACAGGTTTCAGGCATCAAATCCAAAAAAGTCGCAGTTTTCTGCAACAAATCTGAAAAATGTGTACGTTTTTTTTTTCACGATTTTATCGAGTCTTTTCCAGCACAATTAATTGTTGTCAAAATGTATTGTACAGATTTGGTCTGAGCGGTTTTTCAAAAAATAGTGATAAAATTTCCGATTTTGATAAATAACAATTGTTGATTGGTTGCTACTGGCAACCAAGCCCTTGCATGATATGTTATATTATTGTGTATGCCTCTGTACAAATTGGAAATTATACAGGGAACAAGTTAAAAACTCAACTACAATACTGCATTATACTACTGCAGGTATAGGATCCCTTATTCGGAAACCCGATATCCAGAAAGCTCCGAATTACAGAATGGCTGCCCCCCATAGACTCCATTTTATCCAAATAATGCACATTTTTAAAAATGATTTCCTTTTTCTCTGTAATAATAAAACAGTAGCTTGTACTTGATCCCAACTAAGATATAATTAATCCTTCTTGGAAGGAAAACCAGCCTATTGGGTTTATTTAATGTTTACATGATTTTCTAGTAGACTTAAGGCATGAAGAGCCAAATTACGGAAAGAGCCATTATCCGGAAAACCCCAGGTTCCGAGCATTCTGGATAACAGGTCCCATACCTGTACTATGCAACTGTCCTTCAGTATTACCGTAAATGATGGCACCTGAACTAGAGGGAGAAAGTTTGTGTTTGGCACGGTACCTGTCTAATAGAAAAAAAAGGTAGCACATTTCTGATCCATTAATGTCTTGTCTCACAGTGTATATGAGAGCCAGGACCATATGGTCCCTCTCCATCAGATTGTGTAAGGAATATGACTGGTTTAGATATTACTTTTGTGATACCTTTGTATGTCTCCAGAGCCTTGGGCAAATACAGTAGATGACTTTGGGAATGATGCTTAAAGTAGGGCTAGAGCCAAAAGCCAAATGTGACTAACATAAGTAAGATACAGCTAGCCAATTGAAGCATTCTTAATCATTGAGCATTGGCATCAGCACCCAAGAGCAGCGCCCAAGCACATGAGATTAGGTATTGAACTATGGCCCCTGATGTCTCCCCTGATGTGCACTAAAAAATAAAAAAGCATATTACTAAATAGGATGATTTTCTAATTCTGTAACCATATGTAAGAGATCAGAGGATTCTTCCTCCAGTTCTCTGCATTCAGGCCAACCAGCTCCTGTGCCTTAATTTTTTTCTGTCCATAACATCATCAAGCCCAGTTACAGGCAGGGGAGGGATCCAGTTGGCTGGAAGATGGAAGAAGTGCCTGAAGCTTCCTAGAAACCCTAGGGTACATCAATGAATGTGACCCATCTGGGCCAAAGGGAAGCCTGGTTTGGTGTCCAAGCTACAGAGGACCCCCAAAGACTATAAAGGAACATATGCTGCCACTCCCAGCTAGAGAGAGATACTGAGAAGAATTTACTGAGCTCATCCAGGAGGCAAGGCCTTGAGCTCCAACAGCACAGAGAGAACCAATCCTGTTTCTTGCCAAGCTGCTAGACATCAAGAAGGTGTAGGGTGTCAGCTCTGCAATACAATATTTTCCACATATGAAACAGAGAGTGCCCAGGTTTGCCTACCAAAGTGAAGCCCCAGATCTATAATGGAGCATGATCCAGGGAGCATGCCAAGAAAAGGTTACAAATACTACGTGCGAAAATGCAACATATGGGAAATTATATTGTGCAATGAAAGGTTAAACCTATGTATGAGTATCCATTTATGAATATTCTGTGGGCACCGACAGCTATAACTTCACATTTTACTGGCAAAATGAATTTTAAACAACCTTAAATAAGTTAAAATGTAGCAACAATTAGAATTTACATTTCATCTCTAAAAGTGACAAGCTGCAGAACAGTTTTTATTGAAAATGACAACTTTTATTTAAAATTTTTCTAAGTATCATTAACCTTGTGTTTTCTTTCCTATAGATCAGGTCAGGAAACCAGTAAATCTCCCATAACCTTTGGGCAAAACCCATAACCTTTCTTTGTGTAATGAAAATACAGGAAATGATTGGATGCAAATGACTAAGAATATACTTTTCCAAGAAAGAGTAATCAAATGGAAATATGTAAAGTAAATGTAATTGGTATGATAAGTACTAATGGTTCATAAATGTGAGCACGCAAACAATATTATATGCTAAGGGGCACATTCAATTAGCTCGAGTGAAGGATTAGAATGAAAAATACTTCGAATTTCGAAGGTTTTTTGGCTACTTCGACCATCAAATTGGCTACTTCAACCATCGAATTGGCTACTTCAACCTTCGACTCCGGCCTTCGATAGTCGAAGTACTGTCTCTTTAAAAAAAACTTTGACCACCTACTTCGCCACCTAAAACCTACCAAGCACCAATGTTAGCCTATTGGGATCTTCCCCATAAACTTTCTAGGCAATTTCTGATTGAAGGAAAATCGTTCGATCGTTGGATTAAAATCCTTCGATTTTTCGTTCGATCGAACGAAATGCGGTAAATCCTTTGACTTCGATATTCGAAGTCGAAGGATTTTACTTCGATGGTTGAATATCGAGGGTTAATTAACCTTTGATATTCGACCCATAGTAAATGTGCCCCCAAAAGTTATGATGCAAGATCTATCTGTTTGTCCAGCTGTCTATATATTTATCTTACATGCAGTGACGGCAATATTTTAGGTACATGTAATAGCCAGTCTCTTGCCCTTTATATGTCCACAGAACAGAGGTATATGGAGCAGCTTTTTTGGCAAGACAAGCTTGCTGGGCACCCTAGGCAAGTTGCCCCCCACATGCAATAAAGACCAGGGGGACTAAGAGTTCACTCGGTAGATGACAGTGACAGGGTAGGCAGAAGACGTATGTGATTATTGTCTTTGCCTCCCCCATGACCTAGGAACGTTCCTCTTCTGCCTACCCCTAGTTCCAGTCCTGAGGTGCAGTTCTTAAACTTACCTATATTTAAGCACAAACCTGTATTGATATATTTCCCCCATCTTACCACTATGGGGAAAGGGAAAGGTTTGCTTCTGCTAAGTTTAGCGCAGTAGAGAGGACTGCCTATGCCCAGTAGTGGACAGAATTCACCTGTGAGTGTATTAGGTAAATGAGCAAATAGCTTTGTGGGCACTGGATGCGATTTGTCAAATCTCCCCTCCAAAAATCAAAAGCACTCTGCTATCAGTGATCTGTTCATTATTTAAGGTTTAAAAGCATCATAACTTTAAGAGCTTCTCCTCCAGTGCTTGCAGTTCTGCATGAGAAACACATAGTCCAAACGAGAGCACTAGATTTACATCCACGATTTCAGAATACGGCAAATACTAACTCCATATCAATATATTCAGACAAATCCCAAATTTAATCCACACCCTAATTTGTATATTCAAATGAGCAGTTCCTTCCCAAACATTTTGCAACATATCAAATAAATTGTCACATTCAGTTGTCCATTGGTCAAAGGTTATATTCTATTAAGGGGTTAGATACAAACAAACCTGAATCCTGGAAAAAAAAAATAATTAAATTTGGCCAAATCCAATGTGGAGCTCTGGGGAATTCAATTCACTCACTCAGTATTTGTTTTTGGTTTCTTCTGCAATGGCCTCTTTCTATTTTCTAGCTTGTTAAAAAAATGCATTCCTAATTTATTGCAAAAAGCTTCTAATAAGCAATTTGTATTCATATTTTGTCTTTAGAATCTAAAGACCCTCTAAACCCTCTACTGGAGGACAATTTGGCATAATAAAAAAGTTGATAATTCATTTTGGATTACCTTTTATTAAATGTCTGTATTTGTTTCACGCATGATGTACCTGCAGGCTTTCAATCTAAAGCTGCCGCCCTCGGGTGCCTCAACAGAAATGCAGTCCTTTATTGTAGGAATAAAAGTACAATTATTTTTTTCAAAAGTGGTTTTGGGTAACCAGGCCTCAATGTGTCTGCTGTTATAGCTTATTCCTGTGTAATATTATATATTTGTGATAAGAAAAGGTGTATATATCTAGTGCGATATTGGATAGAAGAGGTTATCCTCTCCTGACAAATATTGTAGTTTAAGTGGAGGAAATACTTTAGCTCAGATTATTCCGGACCTCACATATATAACTTGCAGAATGGGTTTTTCAGTAGTTAAAAAAGTAAACTGTGCTACACACAATCTATGACTCATTTACATTATTCCTTTTTTCAGTAGAGCAGTATTATTGTTCAGGAATGCAAATGAGATTAAACAGTTAGCAATGTAACTAATTATGCATTCACTGCATTGCTTAGCCTTTGTAAGTGATTGTTTTACATTTGTTCTGCCTATAGATACATTTTACACTTCTACAAGGTATGAAACTGTAGTGTTAAAATCACCATGAAAATTCCAATATGTGATGTAGAATTAAACAGAAAAGTCTAAAACTTTTTTTCCACTACTTCGGAATTGGCGTAGGTATTATTTATTTAAACACAATCATAGGTGATAATTTATCATATTTATGCTTGGTAAAGCAGGCAAGAAAATAGATACACATGCAATTATAAAAAGATAAACTTGACATAGGAGTCTGGAATCTATTGTTGAAGTTTCTGCATTTTTCTTCCATTCCCCCTTCCTTTTCTTTCCTTCTTTTCTGTTATTTCTGGGACCCCCCCTTTTCCTTTTCTTTTTTGTCTTCTTTATTTTACCTTGCTGATCCAGTAAACACCTCCCAATCGACTGACCCCCACCTTGACTTACTAGCTTCTTGACAGCGCACAGTGGTTTACTTGTTTCTTGTAGACGCATACTTTCCACCCCTGACAAGGCATGCGTCTGTGAAATCACTCTCTCACACTATGCATACTAGTTTCCACTGTTAGAGATTGTATATGGTGTCGTTCCTGTGTATTGTGATCCTTCTTGATCTATACTGAAAATAAAAAATAAATATTTAAAAAAAAACCCAAAAAACTAATTGCATCAGTTCAGTTACACATTTCAGCCACTCAGATCTTCATATTAGAGTGATCAGCAGTGTCAGACTTTGACACCATGGGCCAGTGTTGGACTGGAGTGTCCAGGGCCCCCCACCCCAGTCACTGAGTCGGCCAGTCAGTCTACCATAGTCTATTAAAAGAGACTTCAAGCATGGGACTTTGGAGATCATTTATTTTAGATCCAAATGTGTGTCAAAGAGGGAGGTATAGTAGTCAAGTAGACTGCCCAAACGTGCGTGCGGTGTTTCCTGCTGCCAGAGCGATTTCCACAGAGCTTCTCAGCTGCAACGTTATTGGTGCGCATGCGCTGGGGGAAGGTGCGCTAGGTGCAGACTCCCAGGCCAGCTGTCAGTTTCAATGAGAGATGACGCATCTCATTCTAGCTCATTCTAGGTCCACCCTGGCCTGGTCCATTGCCTCACTCAGTAAGTACTGCCTGGACAGGGCCTGTCGGACTTGCTGGCTGACATGCAATTTCCTGTACTTATCTAATGGTGGGCCCACCGCCCAATCACTCAATTGTGTCGCAGTCTCACATCAATATTACTAGAGGACATGGGGCCCACCGATGGCTGGGGCCCACCGGGTTTTTACCCGGAGCCCCGGCATGCCAGTTCGACCCTGCCATGGGCCCTCCGAAAACCTTAGACCAGAGACCCACTCTCAGTACTATTATTCTTTCTCTCCTCCCTCAACCTCTATTCTCCCAGTCTCTATTCTGTACATACTATAATCTATTATTCCACCTATTTAGCCTCTTTGTTCTCATAGAAAAAGAGAATGCCCATGAAATAGGCATGAGGTCCACTGAAACCTGGGCCCACCGGGATTTTTCCTGGTATCCCAGTGGGCCAGCCAACACTTGTGATCAGAACAAATTGCTGATCATATCACTGGTTAACTGCACTGGGGCAGAAGTTTGCACTAGCAAGCAACCCTCATTAAATGAGATTTATCCAGGATCCAACTGGGAATCCAACAGGATTTCCTAACATTTCATCTATTTGCTAATTTTTCCAAAATCTATCCAGCTGGCCTATCAGTTTGATTGACTTGTACTTGATAAAAAGCTGGAAACATAAAAAAGAGCAGAAGCTTTAATTATTGAATACCTTAAGCCTCCTGTTTAATTAGTTTAACCTGGTGGCATATTGATGATAGGAGCACTTGACTTATTCCCCCTTATTGTGTGCATTGGCTTTTGTTTCCTTTTATTTGCAAGATCTATTGATGTTTAAATTGGGCCTACTTTGCTACACTAAGTTTAGGGGTGCATAAAATCATTTTTAGGTATTACTGCCGATTATTATTACCTATTACTACTTTAGCTGGCTCAGTATTAAAGCTTTGGGTCAGACTTATGAATATTGAAACTGGGGAATCCTGATGAATTCCCAGCAGTTCACTTTTTATCACATTTATACTTTCCTGAGTGTCAGGACAATTTTCCAGACTGGCTACTGTTGTAATTAACTGGCAGATTTACAAAGAATTTCTTGTTTTAACAAATGTGCTGATTCATGTTAAGGCAAATTCTTTCCCATGGGGTGGTATAGTTCTGTGGCTGCGCTGCACTCTAATACACCAATAAACTGAAATCACACATAAAAAAAAAAGAAAAATGTTAAATTAATCTCAGCGTAATGCAATAAACAAGTTGAAACATGAATTTTTGATTTGCTATACAGGTATGAGATCTGTTATCCAGAATGCTAGGGACCTGGGGTTTTCCGGAAATGGGATCTTTTTCTGGTCAAGTTTTAAAAGGGGAAAAACTAAAATTTTTAGAGGGAACAAAAATTTTTTTTTTAG
This sequence comes from Xenopus petersii, assembly GCA_038501925.1. Lineage (NCBI taxonomy): Eukaryota > Metazoa > Chordata > Amphibia > Anura > Pipidae > Xenopus > Xenopus petersii. The sequence continues at coordinate 175,099,938 of CM076673.1, read as the reverse complement.
ATTTATTATACTCCGAAGCTGCTAAAAATCTGAAAATACTCCAGCAAAAACCCTGTCAAAATCATGTTAAATGGCAGATGATCACTTTAATAATTGGAACAAGTTTTTTACTTTCGGAATTCCCAATAGTTTTAGGCTGTTTGCTCTGGTTTTTGTTCCATAATCCAATAGATTTGAGTTTTCAGAGCTAAAATTCGATAAAGTTGAGTTTTCAGAGCAACAGTTCCAAAAAGTTGACACTCGATTTTGTCTCACTAATTTTTTTGAGAATAATTATTGGTAAGGGAAATGGGGTTTTGGTTTTGTTATTAATAAAGTGAGAAAAAATTGACTTTTAGTAAATAACCCAGTAAGTCTAAGTAAAGATTAAATAAACCCAATAGGATTGTTTTGCCTCCAAGGATGAATTTTAATAAATTTGGATCAAGTACAAGGTATTGTTTTATTATTACAGCGAAAAAGGAAAAATGTTTTAAAACTTTGATTGATTTAATTAAAATGGAGTCTATGGGGGGTGACCTTCCCATAATTCTGAGCTTTCTGGATAATGGGTTTCCTGGTGGCATACTTGTACTTCTTTCTGCACGATTTCTATTCAAAGTAGCACAAAGAAAAACCGAAAGTGGCGCAAACATCCTGAAAACTGTAGAGAATTCTAAAGGCAAAAAACATGTTTCAATTGTTAAAGGCACCAATTGCCATCGACTTCTACCTTTCTTCAACAGGTTTTAGCTGGAATGATTTTGGATTAAAATTTTTGCTGCCAGGGCTGGATTTACATAGTGAGCGCCCCTAGGCCCGCTGTCGTTCATTGAACCCGTCCCCTTCCTTTTATACGCTCAAATTTTCATCATCGGGTCTAAAACAATGGGGATTGGTGCATGGTACATTTAAAAAACTATTGTATTTCCTGCGCATCCCCAGTGTTTCTGAACCAATGTGGGTGTGCTTGAGTAGCATGCCACCCCCTAAAATCCTGCCACCCAGACCTTGGTGGCCTCTCCCAAAATCCAGGCCTGCTGGCTGGGTCAAAACCTATGGGTTTGCCCATAGATCGGGCGTGTTCGGACCAACCTCAGCATTTCCTTTTGCAGGTTGTGGGCAGGTTCCGGTTGAGCTCTCCCCACCCACAACCTTACACTGCCAGCTTTCTGCTTCTGTTTTTATAGGCACGCCCTCGCCATACCATGGGCCGGATTTACATAGCAGACGCCCCTAATCCCGCTGCCATTTATTGCCCCGTCCTCTCTCCTTTCTTTGTGCACATGCACAAATTTTCAGCATCGGGTCCGGAGTACTGGGGACTGGTGCATGGTGATATGTTTAGTTGTTTGCCATTTTTTACACAGCATGCTATATAGGCCCTTCCCAAATTGGGCACTCCCAGCTACCGGGGGAATCACCTTTAACCAGATCTCTTTCACTTGGCTTTCTGTACTAGGGACCACAGAGGTACTGGCTCCACTATTACTGATCGAACCTGCTGCATCACTACACTGGATTCATATTGTTTGCAAGTAAAACAATCAAAATGTCTGTTCTCTGTAGGTTGAATTAACAGAGCTAACATTATGTTTCTCCTGCTTATACTTTGTTCCTCTGGACCTATAAATCATGGATACAAAATACTAAAGAGATAACGTGGGGGAGGGGAAAAGTGAAAAATTGTATCCAGTATTGTAAACTGGTAAGCATTAAGGTACACTTACCAATATTAACAGGGGGTCCAGGTGATCAAGCCCCAGACTTTCAGCTTTGGGAGGTTATATCATACATTCTCAATTCAGTGGTAGGCTGGCACAAAAACTGGACTTCACTCCAAAATATAATGCAAGTAAAAAATATAGTTTATTACGTAAAAAGGAACATCACAGAGGGTGGTCTTATGAGTTTCGTGCCTAGAGGGCATAGTCATAGGCTATGACTAAGTGCCCACCTTTGTGCCAGCCTACCACTGAATCGAGAATATATAAATCATGGAACCTAGACAGTAACCCCATAGTTCGGTATATAATGGCAACTCTTGAAAAGGGGAAAGAATATCTAGTAAAAATTAAGACATGATGGATCCTTGCATTTTGATTGGCTTCAGGCAGTTTGCAGCAAATGTTAAACTATAACAATAAAATGTTTTTTCAGTGCACAGAATTTCAGAACCTTTTCTTCAGTAGTTATATTGTGATAGCCACCTGTGCTAACAATAAATAATATTTGCTGGTTCTATCAGAAACTTCTGTCCAGTGCTATTACCAAAACATACCCCTCGAGTGGAGGTTAGGAGCGAATATATTCCGGACAAAGAAAAGCTAGAACTGGCATCCATAATACATGTCTGTCTGCTTCCATAACTATGACCCTCATGTCAACATGAACAATGTCACATACTATATATTGCCAAAGAGGAAAATTAATTAAACATTTTATTTGTATTTGGTTAATGAAAAATATTTGCCTCAGGGCAAATATATTAATATATGTTATTAATATTTTCCACAAGCAACTTCATTTATTCTTGTATATCATACTGTACTTAGTTACTCAGGGAAAACAAGCATTAATCAAAGTCAAAGTCAAAGTAAACTTTATTGTCATCTCAGCAGTATACAAATATACAGTGAGATGAGACGACGTGGCTCCAGCTAGTACATATCACAAAAAGGCACTTAAAAATACACAATAAATATGTAAACATGAAATGTGCAATATATTGGCAGAAATTGGATATATACATGTGTAAACCTTTAGAATTGTGCAAATAAATTAACGGTTCACAAAGTTAAGTTCACAGTTGAGGTGTGTCTGGAATGTAGTAGGAGGGCAGGCAGTGAGTTGAGGAGTCTGATCGCTTGTGGAAAAAAGCTTTCACGCAGCCTGGTTGTTCGGGCTTTAATACTGCGAAAGCGTCTGCCGGATGGGAGCAGCGTGAACATGGCGCAAATTCACTAAGCGCCGAAGCGCCGAACGCTAGCGTTAATTCGCTAGCATTTGGCATTTTTCGCTACTGCGCAAATTCACTAATGAACGCTGGCGTAGTTTCGCTAGTGTTACTTCGCACCCTTACACCAGGCGAATTTTCGCTAGCGACGTAACTACGCAAATTCACTAAATTGCGCAGTGTACTGAACGCTACCTTTTACGCTAGACTTCCTTCGCCACCTCAGACCTGGCGAAGCGCAATAGAGTAGATAGGGATTGTTTAAAAAAAAGTCAAATTTTTTTGTAAGTCCCAAAAAACGCTGGCGTGTTTTCTACATGATGGGTGATAGCCTGAAAAAGATCGAAAATATTTTTGGGGCTCCCCTCCTTCCCCCCTACATTTCCTGACTCATGGCAACTTACCTAGACAGTGGGCACATGTGTAGGGCAAAATAAATTTTTTATTTGATGTTTTGAAGGTTTTCTAGGCATTTGTAGTGCTAATACGTGTTCCTCTATTGAAATTTGAATTTGGCGCCGTATGCAAATGAACCATCGCTAGCGAAACTTCGCTTCGCTTGGCGAATTAACGCTAGCGCAACTTCGAAAAATTACGCTACCCCTGTGCGCAACTTCGGATTTTAGTGAATTTGCAGAGCGCTGGCGAAAATACGCCTGGCGAAGTGTGGCGAAGTGCGGCCAAGTGCGGCGAAGTTCGCATCTTAGTGAATTTGCCCCCATGTGAGGGGTGTGTGGAGTCCAGTGCAATGCAGGAGGCCTTTCTTACACAGCGCTTGTGGAAGATGTCCTGCAGTGATGGAAGAGCCACTCCAATGATGTTGCCAGCTGCTCTGACAGTCCGCTCTAGACTTTTCCGGTCAGCAGAGCTGGCACTACTGTACCAGATGGAGATGCAGCTCGTCAGGACGCTCTCTATTGTGCCCCTGTAGAACACTGTGAGGGTTGGAGGCGGAAGGCTGGCCCGTTTCAGTCGTCTTAGGAAGTGAAGAGCCTGCTGAGCCTTTTTGGTAATGGAGGCGGTGTTGGTGGTCCAGGTGAGGTCATCAGAGATGTGGACTCCCAGGAATTTGGTGTTCTTTACTGTCTCTACTGTGGAGCCGTTGATGTTGAGTGGTGTGTGAACAGGGAGAGTTCTCCTGAAGTCGACGATCATCTCTTTCGTTTTATCCACATTCAGTGACAGGTTGTTCTCACTGCACCAGACTGCCAGCTGCTGAACCTCATCTCTGTACGCCGACTCGTCGTTGTGGTTGATGAGCCCCACCACAGTTGTGTCATCGGCGAACTTGATGATGTGGTTCGAGCTGTGTCTCGCTATGCAGTCATGTGTCAGCAATGTGTACAACAACGGGCTGAGAACACATCCTTGAGGAGCTCCTGTGCTCAATCTGATGGTGCTGGAAACCTTGTTGCCAATACGAACAGACTGAGGCCTCTCTGACAGAAAGTCCAAGATCCAATTGCACAAAGTGGTACTCAATCCCAGCTCTCTTAGTTTCCCACTCAGCTTTTGAGGGATGATGGTATTGAATGCTGAGCTAAAGTCTATGAACAGCATTCTCACATAACTGTCTTTCTTGTCCAGATGAGATAGTGAGAGGTGGAGTGCAGAAGATATGGCATCCTCAGTTGACCTGTTTGGCCGATATGCAAATTGTAGTGGGTCCAGTGAGCGGGGGAGGGTTCTCTTGGTGTGTGCCATCACAAGTCTCTCGAAGCATTTCATGATGACTGGGGTTAGTGCAACAGGGCGGTAGTCATTCAGGCAGGTTACTGAAGATTTCTTTGGCACTGGAATGATGGTGGTGGACTTGAAGCATGTGGGGATGATCATCTGGCTTAGCGATGTGTTGAAAATGTCAGTGAAGACGTCAGCCAGCTGATCAGCACAGTCTCTGAGCACACGACCAGGAATGTTGTCTGGTCCGGCAGCCTTTCGTGGATTGACCTTGGTTAAGGTTCGCCTCACGTCGGCCGTGGGTAGACAGATGACTTGGTCGGTGAGAGGAGGTGTGGCTTTCCTCACAGGCTCTTTGTTTAGTGCATCAAACCGTGCATAGAACTTGTTCAGTTCCTCTGGGAGTATGGCGTCTTCGTCGCTGCTGCTCTGCGCAGGCTTGTACTGTGTGATAGCCTGAATGCCTTGCCATAAGTTGCGTGAGTCTTTTGAATTGTCGAAATGCTTTTGAATCTTCAGTGTGTACTCCTGCTTTGCTTGTCGGATGGTTCGAGAGAGCTTGGCCCTGGCTATTTTAAGAGCAACTCTGTCCGCTGATCGGAAAGCGGCATCTCTCTCTCTTAGCCGTGCACGAACCTTTGCTGTAAACCAGGGTTTTTCGTTGGCTCTCATGGTGACAGTTTTGGAGACGGTAACATCCTCTATGAATTTGTTGATCTGTTGGCTCATCCTTATCCTTCTACAGCTTGTACCACCTCACATTTTGGATGCAAGGATGCAAAGCCTCCCCAATAATCCACAAATATATTTTCAAAATCAAACCAATGCCCAAATGACAAAAAGTGCATCCAAACATAAAACAAACACCTTAATAAAAATATAAATTGTCAGAAAATCACACAATATACAATTAATTTATTTCCAAGAAGATGTAGAAAGGTTGCAAAAGGATGTTTCAACAAGCTGTACAATTAAATATAGTAGGGGTTTGTGGGTGAGGGACTAGATGAACATGTTTTCTATTAGCACCAACTTGTAATAACATAGCAACTTCAGAAGTTAGGTTGACACATGTCCATCAAGATCAACCTTTTAAGTGTATACTGTATACTGTATAACTTGACTAACTGCTATTTTTTCCACAGGAAGGCTAAAAACCCTTCTGAAGTCTCTCCAATTTGCCTCAGAGGGGGAAAAAGTCCTTCCTGCATCCAAAATGGCAATCAGACCAGTCCCTGGATCAACTTGTACTATGAGCTATCTTCCATAACCCTGTATTCCCTCACTTGTTAAAAAGCAATCCAACTCCTTCTTAAAGCTATCTAATGTATCAGCCTGTACAACTGATTCAGGGAGAGAATTCCACATCTTCACAGCTCTCACTGTAAAAAAACCCTTTCCGAATATTTAGATAGAACCTCCTTTCTTTTAATTGGAATGGGTGCTCTTGTATCAGCTGGAAAGACCTACTGGTAAATAAAGCATCAGAGAGATTATTATATGATCCCCTTATATATTTGTACATAATTATCATATCACCCCTTAAGCACCTCTTCTCCAGTGAACAACCCAAACTAGGCCATTCTTTCATCATAGCTGAGATTTCCCATATTTTTTACCAGCTTAGCTGCCCTTTTCTGAACCCTCCCTAATTCAGTAATATCTAGTTTGATCAATGGAGACCAAAACTGTGCAGCATATTCTAGATGGGGCTTTACCAGCTCTCTGTACAGTGGAAGAATGACCCCCTCCTCCCCACAGTTTTGATACAGCTCAAGACCTTATTTGCCCTTGATGCTGCTGACTGGCATTGCTTGCTACAGCCAAGTTTATCATCTATAAGGACTCCAAGGTCCTTCGCCATTATGGATTTGCATAGTTCCATTAAGGGTATAAGTGGCTTTTATATTTTTACATACCAGGCTCATGTCTTTACATTTATTGATATTGAGGGGTCTATTTATTAAAGTTTGAGTTTGCTGGTCGAGTTTTTTATTAGAGATTTATTAAACCCCAAAGCAGCAAAAAATCGGAATCCGAAAATACTCCAGCTAAAACCTGTCAAATTAATGTAAAAGTCTTTGGCAAAATCCAAATAGATCACATCTACTGTTCCTCTGCTATCTAGCATCTTAACCTCACCCATGGCTGTGGGTACTGATACTCCAGGCACATTATACACAATATTTTCAGGATTAATTGAGGTCTGGCATGGTGCCAAGAGACTGGCATATTGCTAATGTGGTGACGCTACTCAAAAAGGGATCCCGTTCTCAGCCTCAAAACGATAAGCCGGTCAGTCTGACATCAGTGGTAGGAAAGCTTTTTGAAGGGGTTTTAAGGGATAAAATACTAGACTTCATTGCAAATCATAATACTATGAGTTTGTGCCAGCATGTTTTTATGCGTAATAGATCTTGCCAGACTTTGATTCTGGGTTGGCAGTGGATGTGATCACTTAGACTTTGCTAAAGCATTTAATACAGTGTCACACAAAATGTTACTGGTTAAAGGAATGTTGGCCTAGAACATAGTCTTTGTACCTGGATAGAGAACTGGCTAAAAGATAGACTACAAAGAGTGGTGTCAAATGAAACATTTTCTAATTGGACCGGTGTTGTTAGTGGAGTACCGCAGGGCTCTGTACTAGATCTCTTGCTTTTCAACTTGTTTATTAATGACCTGGAGGTGGGCATTGAAAGTACTGTTTCTATTTTGCTGATGATACTAAATTGTGCAGAACTATAGGTTCTATGCAGGATGATGACACTGCACGATTTGACTAAGTTGGGAAATTGGGCAGCAAACTGAAAAATGAGGTTCAATGTTGATAAATACAAGGTTATGCACTTTGGCAAAATTAATATACTGTAAATGCAAGTTATACACTAAATGGCAGTGTGTTGGGAGTTTCCTTAACCGAGAAGGATCTAGGTGTCAGTGTCATTCTGTGGCCACTAAAGCAAACAAAGTTCTGTCTTGCATAAAAAGGGCATTAACTCAAGGGATGAAATATAATTTTGCCCCTTTATAGAGGCCTCACCTGGAGTATGCAGTGCAGTTTTGGACTCCAGTCCTTAAGAGGGATATAAATGAGCTGGAGAGAGTGCAGAGACTAAGTTCAGCTAAACTGGTTAGAGGAATGGAAGACCTAAATTATGAGGGTAGACTGTCAAGGTTGGTGTTGTTTTCTATGGAAAAAAGGTGCTTGCGAGAGGACATGATTACACTTTACAAGTACATAGGAGGACATTATACCATGTACCCTCCTTTATCCATTTGCTCTCTTACTAGTTTCTCATCTGCAGGTGCCACTACTGTGTTCCTAATTTTTCATTTGTCACTCTCTTTTTATATTGCTTTCTACCATGACCTGTACATTCTATTTCTACCCCCCTTTTCTCTTGTTTCTTCTCATTTACCCAATCCATTTTCTCTTCTATCACTTTACAGGTCCCTTTGCATTTCTTTACTAGTAACCTTGCATTTTGGCCCCCTCCCTCCATATTCCTGTTCTCTGGCTTCATGTTTCCCTAACTTGATATGAATGCTCTACTATCTCTTACTGCTTCCAGGCTGACGGGGAAAGGGGCAGAAGTGAATTAAAGCAAAGGAGTAAAGAAAAAAGGTACCTGGGTGCTAGCCCTGACACATATAATGGAGGAACAGGAACAGTTAATCATGGCAGCAGACAGGGACTAAACCAGCTTTTTTCCCTCAATGTGCAAGTCCCAGTCCTGCCCCTAGGGGATTGGCTAGGCTGCAAGAAGCTTCAAATTTCTTCCACCTACATCTACTGTATATCTTGAGGGGAGGGGGAAGGAAGTAAAGCTCATTTCCTTCCCTACATTTTATAGGAGCCCTTTAGTCTTTTTTGATCATCAACCTCTGTATTGTGACCAAATCAAACACTTTCCAGTCTGTATCTGACCCAGATTCTTCAGACATTTACAGTGATGGGTCAAGTCAAGAAGGCACCCAAGGCAAGGAATGATTGGCATGAAGGACCTCCATTTCCCTCTCCTAGGTCCCAAAATGGGGTTTGGCAGACAAAAGAGGTACTGTATGTGCCTAGTGCCCCAACTGTTCTCGAGTTCTCTTCTTCCTAAACTTCCTAGAGTTCCAAGCTTAGGGTAGTGCCCCCTGTATCATAACAGCCGATTACTTTTAGGTTTGCCTCTGGTTTGACTTAGGTCCATATTATTCCAATTACTTGTATATAAACTGCAAGGACTGAGTATTACCCTTACATATGAGTTTGGGAGAGGCCTGCGGAAAAACATGAAAAAATAGGGTCAATGGGAAAAAAGGGTGATTATTTCTTGTACCTGTCTGATGCCATGGGAGGCCTGTTAGTCCTGGAATCATATGTACACGATGCATGCAACATAATTACTGACTCATTTTCTCGCTTCAAAACCTCAATGTAATTTCCTACAGAGCTCATATATATGTTTCTGTTCTGTGCACTGCAATAACCTTTATGTTCAGTCTCATTGTAGTTGGAGTGACAGGGAGGAAATGCTAGAAAAGGTTGACTAATTCAACATGTTCTGTACTTATAAAAGCTTAGAATGGAAGCAGATGGAAGCGGAAATGGTACAAAATGACCAACATCTGACTGCTTTCTACTTGATTGTATTTGATTGATGCCTTTTTACCAATTTAGTACAGTATTGGTTAAGTTAATGAAGGGGTAGTTAGCGAATACATTTCCCCATCCATAAATCAGATCTAAATGTTTAGTAATTCTGTCAGTATGCTGCTTTATATGGACATGGGCAGGGGTTTATTTATCCTCTTTTCTTATACATACACGTGCTACTTGTGAATCACTGGATCAGCTGTTAATATTTTCATTGTATTGTAACATCCATGGAAATCATTAGCTTTGTCCTAAGGTTTCATACACTTCACAAACCTACAACTGTAGTATTGCTCTGTGCACTTCTGGTCTGCAACTCCCAGTAACAGTCAACACACTCTAAAGCATGATGGAAGCAGTAGCCCAACAATATTAGGGGGTATAGCCTTAAAGCACCACTGTTTGACATATTCCCAGCTCTCCAGCATTAGTGGGCCAATGAATGTAAAAGCATCATATTAGAATGCTGCCTCCTCTGTTGACAGCAGGTACAGAGTTACACCCAAACAGAACAAGTTTTTACCCTTTTTTGTTCAGTGTAGTATTGGCAAGCAAAAATTGCACAGAAAATGTGCAGGAGGTCATTTATTAAGTGCAGGGGACAGGCAATTATAAAAAGGTGCAGTCCACCATGTTTTTGCCCTTTAAAAAAATTTGAGCAGGTTTGTGCCATGGATATAGTGCTGCTGTATCTCTGAGGGTGAGTGGGGGGAGGCACAATTGGTAACTGACAGCAGAATGCTGTGATAATTAGCACAAAAGAGCATAGGAGCTACTGTGTTTTGGTACAGAACCCTATTGTGCAGCATTTTTACCCACCTTTTGCTAAAGTTTAGTTCTCCTTTATTTTAGAATTCCAACTAGGGATGCACCAAATCCAGGATTCAGTTCGGGATTCGGCCAGGATCCGGCCTTTTTCGTAAATTAGGGGCGGAGAGGGAAATCACATGACTTTTTGTCACAAAACAAGGAAGTAAAAAATGTTTCCCCTTCCCACCCCTAATTTGCATATGCAAATTAGGGTTCGGATTCAGTTCGGTATTCGGCCAAATATTTTGCAAAGGATTCAGGGGTTCGGCTGAATCCAAAAAAGTGGATTCTGTGCATCCCTAATTCCAACACAATTGTATTATGTTGTGTCTAAGGAGAAAACAGACATCATTAGACCTGCTAACTAAAATTTCAGAATACAGTCACAAAATGGAAATACATATGTAGTCAATCAAAAGCAACATGCAACTCACCAAAGCATACATGGTCGCTAAACATTTCAGATGAACTCTCTTTCTATGGGAGACCCCTCATAGATACCTGCTCTACCCTATACCTAAACTGAAAGCCTAATATTTAAATGTAAATTGTATAGAACCACTTTGCATGCGGCTTATAATGAAAAATGTCCAATTTGATATATTTAAGATATATATTATAAGTTAGTAGAATTTTGTACAGTATAAGTTTTATATTATAAGTTAGTAGAGTTTAGTATAGTATACATTTTTAATGCCAACAAGGGCAGGGGCACACAAAGCCACTGGGGGAGATTAGTCGACAAATCGCTTCTTCTTCGGGCGACTAATGTACCCGAACTGCCTCCCCACAGGCTAGAATCTAAATCGCTGGTGGGATGGCACTCGGAGCGCTTAGTTTTCCGAAGTTGGTTGAAGTTTTCTCGTTTGGCAACTTCGGAAAACGAATCACTCCTAATGCCATCCTGCCGGTGATTTCGATTCTAGCCAGCGGGGAGGCAGTTCAGGGAGATTAATCGCCTGAAGAAGAAGCGATTTGTCGCTGGGCAACTAATCTCCCCTAGTAGCTTTGTGTGACCCTGCCCTAAATTGTTGCCTCAGTGGCGTAACTAGACCTCTAAGGGCCCTGGTACGTAAATTTACAACTGGGCTCCCCTACGCGACACCGACCCCCCCATGCATTGGACTGGAACACAGTCTCCCATAGACTCCATTATAATCAAATAAATAAACTTTTTAAAAATTATTAAAATAATATAATTAATCCTTATTTGAAGCAAAACCAGCCTATTGGATTTATTTAATGTTTATGTGATTTTCGAGTAGACTTAAGGTATGAAGATCCAAATTATGGAAAGATCCATTATCTGGAAACCCCCAGGTCCTGAGAATTCTGGATAACAGGTCCCAGACCTGTACTAAAAGGATATAAGCACAGGAGTCTGAAATACATTTTACTCTGTTAATGACAAGGGTTAATCAGTGCAGCATTAAAGGGGTCGTTCACCTTTACATTAACTTTAATATGGTGCAGACAGGGATTTTCGGAGAAACTTTGCAGTTGTTTTTTTTTTTTAATTATTTTTTTTTTTTTTTGCGGTTTGTGTTATTTAGATTTTTATTCAGCAGCTCTCCAGTTTGCAATTTCAGCAGTCTGGTTGCTAGTGACCAAATTACCCTACAACTATGAATTGTTTTGAATGAAAGACTGGAATATGAATTGCCGAGAGCCTGATTAAAAAAAAAAGTACCAACAACAATAAATGTTAGCCCTACAAGTCATTGTTGTTTAGATGGGGTCAGTGACCCCCATTTGAAACCGGAAAAGACTCAGAAGGAGAGAAATAAATAGATATTAAAAGAAAAAAATTAAGACCAATTGAAAAGTTGGTGAGCATTTACCATTCTATAACATACTAAAAGTTAACCTGAAAGTGAACCTCCCCTTTAATGTTACACTAACGTTAAATGTTACACATGTTGGGGCCCAACATGTACTTTCTCTTCAACAGCCACCCTGCAAGGGGCATCAACTATTCAACTATTTTGAACTTCAAGAACAGGGCTTACCGGGCATATATCTAACTTTCACACAATGTACTCACATAGCTTGGTGGCCTAGGAATTGGACTGCACCACTTTCTGCTTCCTTCTTAAGACCAGAGCTGCCAGAGAGGGGGTATTTGCAGGGCCCAGGGTTGGACTGGAAGTTGGGGGCCCACCGGGTCACACAAACCTTACGGCCGCACATGAGCCATATTTTTTTATTTTTTTTTTGGGCCCAGCAGATCAGGGGAGGTGCAGCACACACAGGCGCCTAGCTGTCATATCTATGAGAGGAAGGTGACGTCGTCCGCTCCAGTAATTTAAGTAGAGTCTGGCCAGGCAGTGTATGCTGCTGCCTACTACTCTAAGCTAGTTTGCTGCGCCTTCACTGATCTGCGTGCACTAAGTGATGAAGGCGGCGGCCAAAGCCAGGATGAAAATTGGCACAGCAAGTGTGCGCTGCCGGTGATGTCACGCGCAGCGCATCGCCGGTGATGTCATGCGCAACGCACCACCGGAGGAGAGCACTGTGGATGACGCGGCCCCAATCCCCATCTGGACTACTTCTCTGCTGGATTGCGGGCCCCATGGTGGGTGCAGGGGCACGGCTCAGCCACTGGCCGCGCCCAGAAATCGGCAGTGCGCGAGATGCCGGGGGGCCCTGAGGGGGTGCGGGCCCTGGCCCAATTGCACCCCTTGCTCCCCCGGTAGTTCCGCCACTGTGTTGCCTATGTATTGATCTTTAGGTATTGCCTACACTATTATGTAATTCACTGTGGGTTTTCTGGGCTGGTGGGACTGGCATCTGATGCATGAAAACACTTTTGTTATCTGAAATGCTTGCGATCTGGGGTTTTTTTTTACAGTAATTTGGATCGCCATACCTTCTGTCTGCTAAAAATAAACCCGATAGGATTGTTTTGCCACCAATATGGATTCATGCAGCTTAGTTACCATCAGATACAGTTTTATTATTACAAAGTAAAGAGAAATAATATTTAAAACTTACTTGCTTAAAATGGCCTATATAGGAGATAATGTTCCCATAATTTGTAGCATTCTGGATATGGGGTTTCCAGATAAGAGATCATACCTGTATTTCAAGAATGTTTAGAGAAATGAAGATATTTGGACTCATATAAATTCAGTGTTTTATATATATACGTATGAGGTCAGTCAGCTAGAGGCTGTTGTTAATGCTAGTTGGACATCAGGGACGTCTCAACAGAATATGGGACCTAAGGCAAAATTGAGGCTTCAAGGGCCCAAAAATAAAGTTTAGGTCACCCCCTTTGGCATTTCCTTTTGCCATAATAACCCAGACACGCCAGTGTGATCACTACAGAAAATGGCAAAGAGTATTCTGTTAACCCCAGCAAAGCTAGTAATATAACTACAAAAATGGATAATAATATATGAGAATAGTAATCCTAGACATGCCACTAAGATTACTGCATACATGGACAATGAACACTCCATTAAACCCAGGCATACCAGAGTACATTAACCTTACACATGCCAGTTAGATCACGGCCAAAAAATAAGTATAAGCACAATATCCCCTGACATTCCAACATCACTGCAGAAAATAAGCAATGCTCATCAACCCATTAACTGCAGGCATGCCAGTAACATCGCTGCAGAAAATACATAATGAGCACTGAATTAACCCCAGACATGCCAGTAAGATAACTGCAGAAATGGATTATGATGAGCACATTAACCCCAGATATTAAGCCAGATATTTCCTTTGCCCTCTACTCTACCTGATCTACACAGGCATTTTTCCCTTCTAACCTGCTCTTTTTGTGTTGTTTTTTTCCTGCTCTCCCATTGTCTGTAACCCCTTTTTCTCTGCCCTCTTTCATTTTTACTCTTCCTCTGTCCCATTATGTTATGTTCTCTCTTTTTCTAGTGATTTTAACATTTTTTGTGTTTGGCTTTTCCAAACCATTTCCATTAACCATTTCCAGTGTTAGTGTATGGGTGCTTTTATAGTATAAAATGATCCGAAGCTGCTGTATAAAAAATTATCTATGGTATATTATCTGTGTTATTTTTCTTTTCTGAGTTACCTGTCCATAATATTACATAGAGAGAGCATGGGCAGCAATGTCAGATGAGTTTGTGTTTTGCACTTGTGTGTTTAAAGGGCACGTAAAGGCAAAAAATAAAATCCCATTTTTACTTCCTTTAATGAAAAAGAAACCTATCTCCAATATACTTTAATTAAAAAATGTTTACCGTTTTTAAGAAACCTGACTGTATGCAGCAAAATTCTCACTTCATTTACTGCTGTGGATAGGAATTGCCAGACGGTCCCTAACTGCTGAGCAGAGAAACAATCATACTTATGAACAGCAGGGGGAGCCCCCGCCTTACTTGCCAGCCATGCAGAACTCAAGCAGCTATATTTATGATGATCCCTAAGCAGCCCAGACCACACTGAGCATGTGCACAGTCTTAGTCTTGCAAAGATTTTTAACAAAGTTACAAGATGGTGACCCCCTTTAGCCAACTTTGAAAGCATAAATTATTTGTTTTATTAGGCTTTTGGTGCAGTAAGTTTATGTTTATATTTAGTATACAAAATACAGCATTTCTAGCCTTATTCTATTTTAGACTTTACGTGCCCTTTAAGGTTTTCAGGGATTGGCTCGGAATACTCCATTCAGTGCTATTGGGCATGCACGAAAACTTAAAAATGATATATGTAAAGTTTATAAATTATACACCAATGTGACATTGAAAACCACTTTATAGTTTTCTTTTTCTATGTATATCAACTTCTTTTCAGATGCAGCAGAAATGCCATTAGGAAACAGAGTCTCCACCAAATGAAACAAGTATATTTTTTATGACATGTGTTTATTTATTTTAGAATTCCAGTGATTGGCCAAGGGCTCTGCACATAGTAATTATGTGATGCAGTTTCCTTATTAAAAGCTTTTAAACAGCGTTAAGCTTAGATTTAAAAATGATTGCACAAGGCCAAGATTCTGCTTTGAACGTGTATATGAGCTGTTCATTTAATGCTCCTTATGCCCCATAACTAAATGAATTCCCAGGAATTTAGACCACATTACTTTAACAAATGAGCTACCATATTACTTTTGCACGTTAACATTTACTAGTTAAAAAAAAATCAGCTTTTGTGATGTGTGTGCTTAACCCCAATGTAGCTTCTGAATAGTTACTATGGCTTCTGATTATGTATATATTAGTGGACATCTGCCTTCCAGATGTTACAGTTACAATTATCTGTCCAGTGGCTAAGTAATTAAACCTCATTCGCCTATTGCATAGAGTTTAGTTTCTGTTTCCAAAATGTTTCCAGAAAATGTTGCATTCATTAATTTTTTGTGTTATGTGATGGCATTGGAAATGATTTGGATACGGAGACTTGGCATTTCTTCATATATCATATCATATATCATATACAAACCTCAAATTGTAAGCTGAAATAGATAATGGTATGGTACTGAATATATTTTTTTATTTTTGGAGATTATTAAATGTAATATATATATATATGTGTGTAAAGAATATATATATAGAATATATGAATATATGTTGATGTGCATTGTAGGCATTGACTATGTCTAAATGTGCCAGTGTTAATGCTGTGTGAATTTATGGCTTACATTGGTGCATCAAAAATATGTTTTGCGAATTTGTTTATATTTTCTTTTTTTAAGGTATGTTAAAGTGACCTTTAGAAAAAAATGAACGTTTGTGATAATGGACCATAATGGCTTGAGAAAGGCGAAATGATGACATTTAGGTAATTCTTAAGATTGGTAGGCTGTGGTCATTTCACGTTTATCTGTTTATGACCTTTAAGCAGTGATTTCTAGGGTATGCACAAAAACCGGTCTCTAGGCTATATTTTATAGTACAGGTATGGGATCCGTTATCCGGAAACCCGTTATCAAGAAAGCTCTGACTTACAGAAAGGTAATTTCTCATTGACTCCATTTTATCTAAATAATCCACATTTTTAAAAATAATTTCCCTTTTCTCTGTAATAATAAAACAGTACCTTGTACTTGGTCCAAACTAAGTGGGTGGGGAAGCACACAGATAAAGCAATTGCTCTCTCTCTTTGCAAAAAGAGACAATTTTCCCCTGCAATTTAGTGTTACAAGGGGAAGCCTGAGGTCCATGCAAAAAAAAGGTCACATTTATCCATCCATACTAATCCATAGTAACAAAAGAGTGCAGTAGACATGAGAGGTCATTTGCAAAGGGCTAGTGCATTTGCGGTACTGGAAAGTTTGCCATAGTGGTTGGCAATGAAAAGATTCCATTTGTTAAAAGAACTTGCTCCTAAAGCCATTTTTAGCATGCTTGGGCCACTGCCTTTGTTTTACCTCCTATTACAAATGATATGCAATGACATCTATTGATGTAGAGGAACCTTTGAGCTACCATCACCTCAAAGGTCATAAATGACTCCTATAGATTAGCTCTGTGGAGAAGAACCTGGTTGCCTACTTGGGCTGTAGTGAGCCACACAAAATAAGATAATCTATAGCTGTGATACTGCTCTTGGTTTGTGCATTAACCAACATTTTTAATTCTGTAGGGTTTATACAGACAGTCCCAAAGCCACATGGACTCCCAGTTAATAAATTGCCTCATTGATAAAATGACTTTACCTGCATTTTATTGAGTTGCCATTTAAAAATATATTTCTCTTCATCTTTAAATTACTCCGCAAATTCAGATGGGATCAGACATTAGTAACCAACCAAGATCTCTACCATTTCATTCTTTTTTCTTTTTTTGGTCTTGCTCTATTACTAGGTCAGATGACTAAATCTAAAATTGTATTTCTTCATGTACCACTGAGAGTAGCATGACAGTTTGTGATCTACAAACTGTGTGACCATCTGAAATAATTCTAGATAGACTATAAATTATATATGTGCAATCAGAGTTCTACCATGGGTTTGCTGGAGCCACGAAACACTGCTGGTAGTAGCTCAACTTTCCATATTTCCAACTTTTTCCCTTTAAAATAGGTGCGTTATGGGTGTGTTGGCGTGCCTGCAGACAAAAACAATAATAAGTGGTTTGTACATGGCCTTATAAGGTGCAGACTAATTGGAACTGACTATTTACAGTCAGGCCCATGGCAACATAAACAGCTAGTTAGTATTATACATCAGGACAAAATGTTGGTGTCAAATCTACGAAAACATGATGTAAAATTAGGGGAAAACGCCCACTGAAATGCATTATAAATTGATTGAACTACTAAAACAGTGTAAAATGTGGGGAAAAAAATCAGGGTACGTAACGTTGAAGTTTGACTTAACTGTACAGAGTTTTATCAATTTTTGATTACATCTGTGTCATCATGTTGTTCCACAAGAGCTGATAAACGAGGCCACTTTTCACAGTTTGTATAGTTTTATGCTTTGACCTGGGCCTCTTCTTGAGAGTCAGCTGATTTAAATCCATGTGTTGACCTGATGATGAGGATATTTTTATGAGGTTTGAACAGTACTTAGAAGGAAAAGTAGTTTTGGTCTATAAATGTGCTTTTACCTTTATCTGTCTACTTTCGTTCCTCTGAATTGAGATATAATGCTCAGTTTTACATACACTCCCTTCCCCTGTATTGGTACAAGACCATGAAACTACCATCTCAATTCTGATTTGACCACATGATTCAGGAAAAGATAGTTTGAGGAACCTTAATTCGATAAAAATATTGTATGCTTATAATTTCATTTAGATTTAGAAACACAAAATTCATACAATAAACAAACAATCATATAATTTATTCTAAGTAGCAATCATATTGAAATTTTCTTTTGAAAAGAGAGATCCAGCTATGAACACATTTATGTATTCTTTGACTTGATTTTGGTCACTCTGTATTGATAGATGACAATTCAGATTTTAGAATTTTCCAAAAATAATAATAATATAAAGGTATAGAATTAGACATAGATAATGGTGCCTTTTCATCTACCCAACATTCTATGGCACATTCTAAAATTGTAACTGCCTACATTGCTTTCTAGAACAAAGCTAACAGAACTTTTTAAAACTATTACCCTTGCCCATAAAAACCAAAGATCCAAAAACAAAAAGATCCAAAGCAAAGTCATTCCAGTTATATTCCAGTCAAGCATATTTCAAGTTAATTCAATTTTTGAGAACAAAAGCACACAACCGCTGCACTACATAGGAGGCTTGATCCATTTATTTTGGTATATATACAGTCAACAATCAAAACTTTGGGTTTATTACTTAGCAGACTTTTGAGTTTATTATATTATTCTTAGTGATGGGCAAATCTGTCCTGTTTTGCTTTGCGGAATAATCCATTGAAGTCATAAAAATTGAAGTTAAAATAATTTTAACGTGAGCGACAATTTTTTTATGCGCGACTATTATTTCAAATGCATTAAAGTCAATAGGCGTCTGAATAATTTTGACGTGCGATCATTTTTGTGCAAATTTTTTGTTGCAGCTAAGTTTTTTGCAGGGCAAATTTTTCACCACAAAAACGTAAAAACTTTATGGGCGGCGAAACGTGGAAATTCGATGCAAATACATGTCTTAAAAACTAAGAGCAGGGGGTAAACCAATAGCCCCAGATAGGTCAGTTGGGCAAGACTAGATGTAGTGCGGGTGTTCGTATCTTGGAACCTGTAACAGCAATAGATAGGAATGACTGTAAATCAGCAATAGCGAAACATGAAAGAAACAATTTATTACTTTTCAGATTATTGATAAACCAAGTTTTCAAATTAGGAGGGGAGATTATGATAGGAGATTGCAAAGGATGGAGGCTTTCTGGATACATCCTCTTAAAACTGTGGAGTCCATTGGTGGTATGAACAGAGAATGGCAATTGTCATGTTATTACTAAGAATTGTCTATAAATGGGACATGAAATTTAGATTTTATATGTTTAAAATTGAATATGTCTTAACTGTATTATGGACTTTATTTATTTCTATGCTAATCATAATATTTATGTTAGTACAGGTATGGGACCTGTTATTCAGAATGCTCGGGACCTGGGGTTTTCCGGATAATGTATCTTTCAGTAATTTGGATCTTCATGCCTTAAGTCTACTAGAAATTCATTCAAACATTAAATTAACCAAAAAGGCTGGTTTTGCTTCCAATAAGGATTAATTATATCTTAGTTGGGATCAAGTACAAGCTACTGTTTTATTATTACAGAGAAAAAGGAAAACATTTTTAAAAATTTGGATTATTTGGATAAAATGGAGTCTATGGGAGACAGCCATTCCGTAATTCGGAGCTTTCTGGAGATCGGGTTTCCTGAATAAGGGATCCTATACCTGTACAGGTATGGGACCTGTTATCCAGAATAGTCGGGACCTGGGGGTTTCCGGATAATGGATCTTTCCGTAATTTGGGTCTTCATGCCATAAGTCTACTAGAAATTAATTTAAATGTTAAATAAACCCAATAGGCTGGTTTTGCTTCCAATAAGGATTAATTATATCTTAGTTGGGATCAAGTACAAGCTACTGTTTTATTATTACAGAGAAAAAGGAAATCATTTTTAAAAATTTGGATTATTTGGATAAAATGGAGTCTATGGGGAATGCACTGCCGGTTGATGTTGTGATGGCTGATTCAGTTAATGCCTTTAAGAATGGCTTGGATGATTTTTTGGACAGACATAATATCAAAGGCTATTGTGATACTAAGCTCTATAGTTAGTATAGATATGGGTATATAGAATTTAATTAAAAGTATGGAGGGGTGTATGTATGGATGCTGGGTTTTCATTTAGAGGGGTTGAACTTGATGGACTTTGTCTTTTTTCAACCCAATTTAACTATGTTACTAACTATGTAACTATGTGAGACCATTCCGTAATTCAGAGCTTTCTGTATATTGGGTTTCCGGATAAGGGATCCTATACCTGTATTAGTATTGTGGCATTAATGGAATTAGTATGGTATGTATGTGATAAGAGTTAATGTTTTTAGGGGTGGAATTATGGGGTATTTATCTGCCTGTGGTTTAGATGGATCATGTGATCACTTCTGAGGAAGTGGTGAGATGCCACGAAACGCGTAAACCGTATGGTCCTAGATGAATATCATGATGCACTGTGATGTGTTTTATTAATGGACTATTATTTTGTTTTTCCTAACAATGAGCTTCCTTGCCTTCATGAGTGATTCCCCACTCCCCACAACTGTAATCTGGGCCCTTCTAAAACATCAGGGTATGGTTACAGTTTACATTTTATTTGCACAGATTATTAGATTCTTTTGCTAAAGATGTTTACAAGATCTTGTATTATATAGTTTAAGTAAGCGTTATTATAAGCCACCTGCACTTGCCTCCATGTATCTTTTGTTTCTGACATCTAATTAAAAATAACCAAAGCCAGTTGCTGTAAAGTATATCAGATATAATGCATTTTAGATTTATTTACCCATGCACCTTGAAAATACAGACCCACAAAGAGAGGCCTTTTGAGACTGAAAAGGTAATTCCCCACGATTATATTTACAATTGGAACTTGTTAAACATTTTTCGAATTACCTATAATGCAAAAAGCAGCTGCTACAGCAATATTCAACATAAATAATTTATGAGGTTTGTAATTAACAAGAGCTCTTGAATGATACATAAAGTACAATATATGTAGTGTACATATTGCAAAGAAACCAATCAAAAGGCCAACAAAAAAATTGGCTTTTTGCCTCGATTAAAGAAAGGCCCATCTGGCTTTGGAAAAAAAAAAATATTGGAAAACAGCTGTAAGAGCAATCTATGTTTTTACTGATCGAAAATTGTGTAGTTTGGTTTATTTTAGTAAGTAAGTGTTAGTGCAAGCATTAATATATACTGTGTATTTCTATATTACAACAACAGCATTGTTACAGAGCAGAATAAACCCTCACATGGTTTCTTTTTACAAAACATTCCAACTTGGACTCCAGCCCTAGCAGGAACTCTAGGTTTCCTCGTCACCATTGACAATGTAAAAAGCCTTATTAAACAATTTTATTTTATCATTTAGCAGCACCTCTTCTGTCAGCCCAAGTGGAATAAATCAATGGAATTGTATTATTATTACAGAGAAAAAGGAAATACCTTTTTAAAATTAGATTATTTCATTATAATAGAGTCTATGGGAGATGACCCTTGGAGCTTTCTGGATACCAGGTTTCCTGATAATGGATCCCATACCTGTATTATATTCTATCCCTCTACATTATTTACTAAAGATTTACCTTCTGCCAACGGTGAGTTGTGCTTTTATACAGTGGTCATTTAATACACGTGCTCTATGTTGTAGATTTGCCAATGAAAATACTACTTTAGCCCTCCCTTTCTGTGACCCTCCTGCCAGTTCAGTCCAAGCAACACCTTTAAAATTTCTAAAAGGCTCACTGAGAAGTACCTCCTCAATTGTTCCTTCAGTAGATGACCCTTCATGTGTCATATCATAGGCCTGTCTGTTTAAATCATTCTGATTAATATGTCGGCTCTTTGATCTGAGTCAGAACCACTGTCTGAAACAATTTAGATTGCAAGCTTTGCAGCAAATAGGTTATAATATGCTTTATACATAGCTTGCACAAAAAAAAAATTTCTGGATTTGTTGGAGATAGTATTACACCAAAACTATTTTCTTTTTGAAGACAACTTTTATATACAGCAGTGGGGGAACGCCATGGGCAGTAATGTTGCCCCCTCATATGCTAACCTGTATATGGCCCATGTTGAGGAATCTGCCATTTACGATAATCCTCTCTTTAAATCCCATTGTATCCTATATATAAGGTACATCGATGATTTACTATTACTGTGGGATGGGGACAGTGAAAGTCTGATGACCTTCCATCATTTTATGAATAATATAGAGGAGACTTTACAATTCACAATCAGCTTTGATTTGACACACATCAATTTTTTAGATGTTAAAATCCCAAAAGATGCTAATCATCTTAAAACTCTCCTATATAGGAAGGCCACGGACAGGAACAATTTATGACATTATGACAGTTTCCATCCAAACTCCCTTAAAGATTCGCTCCCCATATCACAATTTACACGGGTTAAAAGTATAGTGAGTGATCCAGGGGATTGTGATAATTCCTTAAAAGACATGATGACACGATTTGACAAACGTGGGTACCCTCCAAAAACACTCACTAAAGGCTTACAACAAGTCCAGCAATACACCAGACAAGCCTTGTTAACTAAGAAACAGGATAGACAAGATGACAATAAGAGACTTGTTTTTGTTAGCAGTTACAATACAGCTAGTAGGCAGATTGGTACCATTATTCACAACCACTGGCACATTTTACAGTCCTGTCTTCCGGATGTTCAAAGCTTTAATTTACCGCCAATGTTGGCCTATAAAAGGGCTAAAAATCTAAAGGATCGGTTAGTTAAAGCAGATGTGGGCAGTCGGAAGCCTCAGAGTGGACCTTTCTTACAAAATCCCAAATTTGGCACTTTCCCCTGCCTTCATTGTGGTGTATTTATTGAAGTGTCCTTATGGCCTATTATATGTGGGGGAAACAACACAGAAAATCAAAGATCGTATATCTAAGCATAAATCAACTATTCGTACAGGGCAAACTGCCCTACCAGTACCCTCACATTTTCAAAAATCCGGTCACACTGTGAGTCAATTAAAATATCAAGTAATCGACACAGTTCCAATACCCAGAAGGGGAGGTAACAGATTACTAGCTTTACACAAGATAGAAATGCAATGGATCCACAGACTAGACACAGTATGGCCAAGGGGTCTGAATAAGGACTATACACAAGCAATGTTTATTTATCAGTAGGTATGCAGACTTGTTTTGTACATAATTGTATCTTATTGAATGTCTCTATATTTATGATCACTAAAGATATTGTCTTTTTTTTAAGGCCATTGAACAAAGAACAATCTGAAGACCAGTACCAGTACATGATCTGCATAACCCGAAATGTTTTGAAAGAACGGGTATCTGATGCGGTAGAGGTACTAATTTTGAGTCTCAGATTGCTGTATTTTTTCATTTTTATCAAATATTGTTTTTTTTAAAATATTTACACTGTTTAATTCGATATTTTACTAAGATACATGGATTTGCACAAGGTGTTTGAATTATGGACATTTTAACTAATTTTTAATTGGATTTTTTCCTAATCCCTCCCACTGTTTTATCACACCACTCCCCTCAATTAGTCTATTTAACACAACACTTTGAATGTAAGTTCAGGCTTGAGAAAGGGCCCTGTGTTGCCTGAAACGTTGCCATGTTTTGAAGTCTGCAATGAGCCAATAAAAGTCACTTTTTTTTTACCAAAACGGATTTGTGTGCTACAGCTATTTTGGACTTTGTTGTAACTGTTCTGGCTCTTAGCAGGGGGCCTTATATGCTGTTTATCACCAGACACCTGAAAAGGTCTATGGAGTAAAAGGTGAGCGCTCTAATTTTTGTGTGGAATCATATCATAGGCCTGTCTGTTTAAATCATTCTGATTAATATGTCGGCTCTTTGATCTGAGCCAGAACCACTGTCTGAAACAATTTAGATTGCAAGCTTTGCAGCAAAGAGGTTATAATATGCTTTATACATAGTTTGCACAGCAGAACAGCTTTTGAACAACTGCTCTGAAATATAACAATTTCAATCTCTGAAAAACTGGACTCCATACAATTGTATATTTATCACTTATAGAACATGACAGTTTGTGTGTCTTGCCCAAAACGTGTTACAATTAGTATTACAGGAACATATGGGACCTGTTATCCTGAATGCTCAGGACCTGGGGTTTTCTGGACAAGGTGTCAGGAACTACTTGCAATTGAACTCTTAACTAGTTACTCACTGAGCTAATGGATACCTTTGGGATATGATTCTACTCAAATGATTAAAGACATTCTAATTACCTTGTATCTTTGCTCACCTCCTCCTCTCTCATCAAACCCAGGTGTTTGTAATTTGCCAATTAAGGGACTTTATAAGCTTGTTACAAACAATGCCCAATTGCTTGATCATTAAAGCCACAAAGCCAGATCTAATGTTATTCTTTGCTCCTGTGACTCCTGTAACAAACAAGGGAAAGTTGTGCTCACCACTACTTGGGGGTGCAATGAGTCTGTGACAACAAAATACATATAGACAAATACAAGAGTCCTCTGCACTCAACCAATTATCAACACATTTAGGACATTAAGACATTTTGTGCCTTAAGCTACTAAAAAATGCCTTACCCTTTAAACAAAACAGGGATTGTTTGCCCATATATTGCAATATATTTAAGCTGGCCAACTACGTCAAAGTCATCCCATATCTGACCAGTCCTATTCTCAATTTTCATCTGATTCATTAAGAATTCTATTTCTTCATTATACATTTTACAAAGGGACTAAGTTTTACCTGCAACTTACTTGCTGCTTTCAAGGTTAAAACTCCCAAACATGGCTGCCCCTTTTATTGGCCACCACTGGGATCACCTGACTATAGCTGGGAAGGGTGGGAGCTACAACATGGAGCTGGCCACTGTTCCTGTATAAATTATAACAAACAAGGGAAAGTGACTCCTGTGCCTGGTTCCTGCCTTGTTCCCTGATTCTGCCCTTGTCCTGCCTGGATCTCCGCTCTGTGCCCCTGTTCCCGTTCCCACTGACTAATGGATCTCCTGGTATTTGACCTCGGCCTGTCTTTGCCTTCAGCCTGCCCCTGACCTCGATCAGTTTATCGGACTCTCCTAGTTTGCTGCCAGTCCTGACTTTCTGCCAGTTTATTGGATCACTCTTGTCTGCAGCCTGCCTCTGACCACTGGCCCATTAAAAGAACTTCTATTATGCTTTAGAATTATACCAGCTGTATTGCCTGCATTTGTGTTAATAAACCTTTATTCTACATGATAAAATGTTTCCAGTGTATCAGCACCTTAAATACCCACTGTATCCATGTTACATAGCACCAAGGCTCATACCTGCTAGCCACTCACCTGTAGCCCAGCATGACATAAGGAACCTTTCCATAATTTGGATCTTCATACCTTAAGTCTACTAGAAAATCATGTAAACATTTAATAAACCCAATAGACAGATTCTGCTTCCAGTAAGGATTAACTCTATTTTGGTTTGGATCAAGTACAAGCTACTGTTTTATTATTACAGAGAAAAGGGAAATCATTTTAAAAAATTTGGATTATTTTATTATAATGGAATCTATGGGAGACCGCCTTTCCGTAATTCAGTGCTTTCTGGATAAGGGGTTTTCCGGATAATGGATCCGATTAGTGAGTCTTCACTCTAATGAAAGTGGCTGCATGTCATTAAAATGAGTTTTATAACGGCATTCGAGATGATAGGAAAATAGTAAAGGTTAAACTGGTAACAGATCCATAATTGTACCCTTTACTGGATGTACAGTATGTTCAGAACAATGATGTTCAGAACGTTCAGTATGTTCAGAACAATTACTATGGCATCAAATCTAGAGCTTCATTTATTCGTTAAAAATGCAAATTCTACTGAACGTTTTCTGTGTAAACTATTAAAGGAATTTGCTTAGTTTGGAAATAAGGGCAACAAGATAGGATTTCCCTTTCCATACTCTTTACAGAGAATCATTCTGTACAGCAGGGAATGTCATGAAAAGGTTAACTGTATAGCTCCAATAACTCAGCTGGAATTTCCATGTTATAGTGATGTGATCTGTGATATTGGATCTTGGTTAAGGGTAAGGCCACACTAAGCGATAGCGCGGCGATTTGACTCGCCGCGACTATTCGCCGCGACTTTTAATCCTCAATCGCTGGCGAACCTTTGGCGCTGACGTCTATGGGGAATCGCTGCGTAAAAACACACGCGGCGATCTTTTTTCTATTGTCGCTGGAAATCGCCTCGCTAGGCGATTTCGAGCGACAATAGAAAAAAGATCGCCGCGTGTGTTTTTACGCTGGCGATTTTGCGCGATTTCCCATAGACGCCAGCGCCAAAGTTTCGTCAGCGATTGAGGATTAAAAGTCGCGGCGAATAGTCGCGGCGAGTCAAATCGCCGCGCTATCGCTTAGTGTGGCCTTACCCTAACAAAACTTAAATGGCTAATTGACCTTTCATCTAATCCTAAACTAAACGCTCTGTCTTTCTTCTTAGACTGAAATTTATTTACGCTAAGGCTTCCTATCTAATAATGTTTGTCTTACTCTGTCACTCTGATCCCTGCATTGATAGTGTTCACCTGTATTTTTACTTATGGCTTCGAAGGGGCTGCAATCTTTTATATTATATGCTTTATCTGGGTTGCTCCATGTATTTTTTATTCTGCAGTCTATCTGTATAACACATTGGGGCTGTGGATAAGAAACACCAAAAGCAGAAATAGAATAAAACATCAGGAATGAAACACTAGGAACATATAGCATGCCATTGTGGTGTCTATAAAGATTTATTTGGGAGGGAAATATGATTTGTGTATGTGTCTTATTTGTGACCTCCACTAGTGATGACAGAATCTTGCGAAACTGCTGAAAAATGTGCGCAATTTTTTTTTAAATTCTATATACCCATACCTATACTAACTATAGAGTTTAGTATGACAATTGCCTTTGATATTATGTCTGTCCAAAAAATCATCCAAGCCATTCTTATAGTCATTAACTGAATCAGCATCACAACATCACCCGGCAGTGCATTCCACAACCTCACTGTCCTGACTGTGAAGAACCCCCTACGTTGTTTGAAATGAAAGTTCTTTTCTTCTAGTCTAAAGGGGTGGCCTCTGGTACGGTGATCCACTTTATGGGTAAAAAGGTCCCCCTCTATTTGTCTATAATGTCCTCTAATGTACTTGTAAAGTATAATCATGTCCCTTCACAAGCTCCTTTTTGTAAGAGAATCTTACCATGGTGGTCTAGTGGGGGGAAGGCAGGGACGCCTGCCGCCCTGGCGGGGAACGACCGCCACATTGATCTTCTTCCTTGTAGCGCCGGTTAGTTAGGGTGCGCGCGCGCGCCTCTTCCTGGACTTTATGCGCATGTGCGATAACGTGATGACGTCAGTGCGCAGTGGTGCGAAATTCAAACAGTATTTAAAGGGATTTCTAGTTTTATACTGTGCCCGTGATAGCATTTGTTCCTGGTGCTGCTATTCTGTTTGTATCTGATTCCTGATTATCTGTTTTGACCCCTGCCTGCCTGTTTGACTATTCTGATCTCTGGAACCTGACCCTTGCCTGCCTGACGATTCTCGATATCTGCCTGCCTCGACCCTGCCTGTCTGACGATTCTCTTTGCATGCTCCATTTGTACCGTGACCTTCGGCCTAACTGACTTTTACTACAGTCGTGCCCCTTTGCTTGCCAGAACTCCTCGCTTTGCTCCTCTCGAAAAGTCCAGGTGGCATCTGAGTACGCTGAGGGATCCTCCCAAAGCCAAAGGCGGTCATACTACTGGTGAAGCCGAGCCGAGACCAGGGAGCTTGGCATTAGTTCTGGTTTAGGGTGCCGACCGTGACACTTTTTTTCCAGAGAAAACAACCCCGACCTTGACAGTCTACCCTCATAATTTAAGTCTTCCATCCCTCTAACCAATTTAGTTGCACTTAGTCTCTGCACTCTCTCCAGCTCATTTACATCCCTGTTAAGGACTGGAGTCCAAAACTGCACTGCATACTCCAGATGAGGCCTTACCAGGGACCTATAAAGAGGCATAATTATGTTTTCATCCCTTGAGTTAATGCCCTTTTTTACGCAAGAGAGAACTGCCAGAATTCCCCTTGAGAAAGGCTAAAAGCCGAAACGTCGGGGTGATTCTCCTCTCAGGGCAGGTGTATCCGCTTTCTTTTTCATATTGCTGTTTGACCATATTTTAAGTGGTATGTATAATTGATTTTCTGTGATATCTTCTGGTATGTTTTTTTGCCCTGTATTATGCATGTATTTCTTTTTAATATATAAATATATGACTATTCAAATACCACTTGGTCTATCTATGGAGTGCAGGCCCTTTTTTCACTAACATTATTCTGTGTTTGGCCTTACCTGTATATGGGGGCTTCTTTTGGGCTTTATTTGCACCCATAAGTTAATAATATTGCATATACTTTATATTAGAGTGCCCTCCATCTGAAAATATTTTCTATAACATTACCCTGTATACAGTATATTCTTGACATATAGTAGAATAATTAAAATAACCATGTGCATATAAGTGGTCTTATATCTGTATATCTTATCTTATTTTATCTGTACCAGATAATTCAGTTCATTCTGTATCATCTGTGTGTTTTTACATACACATATAATATGTATATGTATTGGTAAACCTTTTACAAAAAGTAACTTATGGATAGAAAAAAGATTTTGCCACAATGTTGCTGAATAATATTTTAGTCCATGCTATGATTCTCTAATAAAGTAAAATAAGATTTATAAACAAAGTCCCAAGGCGGGAAGATTTCCCGTTACTGGTGGTAAGTTTACAAAAGCGACCGATTCAACTCTAACGTGGTATTTGCTCAGTTTTGTTCCATTTCATCCTAAGGCCAAATAGAAATTTCAGAGATCCGTGCCAGTCACTCGGCCCATCTGAAGTATCACACGGACAAACCCCTTAATGATTATTATAATTAGATAAAGCACATGCGGGGGTAAAGAAATGCTAAGTTAATATTTATGAACAATAAAGTTCTCTCACGCCAGTGACTTCATGTCTTGATTTTTAAAGAATTGTGGCATCCTAATCTCCATATTAAAAATGGTCCAATAAATCTTGACATATTCTATACAGTTTAATGTAATCACAGTGGTTGCTCTTTGCCCCTATGGTTATCTGTAGGGATGGGTGAATTTTTTCGCCTTGTTTCGCCAAAAAAATTACGCCTATAGACTTGTATGGTGTTATGCATCAAAATAAAAATACGCCCGTCAAAAAAACAACATTTTTTTCACGCCCATAGACTTTAATGGGTGTCGGCGACATTTCGCCGGTGGCAAATTTTTGACAAAACGGGTCAAATTCGCCCATCCCTGGTTATCTGGTACAGGTATGGGACCTGTTATCCAGAATACTTGGGACCTGAGGTTTTCCGAATAAGGGATCTTTCTGTAATTTGGATCGCCTTACCTTAAGTCTACCAAAAAAATTGTTTAAACATTAATTAAACCCAACAGGATTGTTTTACCTCCAATAAAGATGAATTATATCTTAGTTAGGATCAAGGTACCTTTTAATTATTAAAGAGAAAAAGGAAATTATTTTCAAAAAATATAATTATTTGACTGCAATGGAGTGTGTAGGAGATGGCCTTCCCGTAATTCAGAGCTTTCTGTATAATGAGTTTTCAGATCTCTTACCTGGTACTTCCGTGTCAGCGCTGTAGATTCCATAATTCACCAGTATGGAAGAGTAAAGGTGAATATGTAACTAACAGCTAGGAAAGAGTCACAGTAAGATTTGCTGAAGCTGAAAGCATTCACATAAAAAATAGTTCATAAAGAACAATAGGCAGGATGGTATATACAATATAGGCACTCGAGGGTCTGTGCCATGGGAGGCAGCTTTAAGGGGCGGCTCTCGGATGGCTGTTTGCTAAATACATGAAAAAAAACCTCTTCCACTGCTGGTGAATATATTCCCACAAAATCCAGCGGCCAGAGGTGGGGGGTAGGGAGTTATCGGAGTGGTGATGTCATGAGCACGCACTGTACATCTTGACATCACTTCCACCTATGTCATTGGCACAAAGAGGTCTGGTGTCCCCCTAGGCACCAAAATACAGCCCTGACGATAATAATAGGTTTTATGCAAAAGCAAACAAGAAAACTAAAAGTCAGTCACTATTTTTTTACTGTTGTAGGGAACATCACTAGATCTGTAGATTTTGTCATGTAAAACGATATAAGACATATATAAGAAAGGAGAACATATTTATAAAACTTCCACATGAGAGTAGATTGGCCCAAGGGATGTTGATTTGTAGCCCAGTAAATACAGCCCATAGTAACAGTCTGATGGATAATGGTGTTTGGAGCAATTAGTTCTGGCTCCAGCCAAAAACATTATATATTTATTCTCATTCATCTAAATGGGATATACAACACGTATGGCAGATGCTGAGACTGTCAGACAGGGATCACTTGGGAAGTCTAACTTCCACATTCCCAAGCTAATCCCTGCCAGACGGCATTTAATGTCTGCTTTAGGCAGCAGGTTTCCCAGCCAAAGAGAAGGTTCTTCCTATGAAGTCAAAATGATGTTTGCGCCATGAGCTTTAGAGTATGGAGCTCAGCAAATTCATAATGTTCCTTCTCATCAATTGTTCCATTGGTAGTCAAATATAAATCTTGTATTTTTTATACAAAAAATGCCTTCCAGGGACTCTTAAATCTGAAATATAAATTTCACATATTTATATATATTATGTTCATTCCTGCCCTTAAAAGGATACAATACAATGTTAGCATGATATACACAGTGGTATTCCAAGGGGCAGATTTATCTTTGAGAAGACAGATGGTTGGAAAGAGATGTGAAGGAGGCTATTTATGTCAAACTGGAAAAACCAACTGAGGAGGGGGCCTCGGACACTGCTTTTTATTAACATAAAATGCTGCTTTGATACCCTTTTCCTGACAGGTTCCCAACAGTCCACACTTCCAGTCATGTATGTAGAAAAAATCACACATGACTATCTGAGGGTCATGGTACCATTGTGACTATATCACATTTTCACACATCTGAACCACTCAGTTGAACCGAAGAAGCTGCTCAGATTAGTGAAGAAAGATGTTCAAGAAAATCAAGGGGCACATTTACTTAGTTCGAGTGAAGGAGTAGGAAAACTTCGAATTTCAAATGATTTTTTTGGCTACTTCGACCATCGAATTGGCTACTAGAGATGGCGCGAACTGTTCGCCGGCGAACTTGTTCGCGCGAACATCGGGTGTTCGCGCTCGCCGGAAGTTCGCGAACGTCTCGCGACGTTCGCCATTTTGGGTTCGCCATTGTTGGCGCTTTTTTTTGCCCTCTCACCCCAGACCAGCAGGTACATGGCAGCCAATCAGGAAGCTCTCCCCTGGACCACTCCCCTTCCCTATAAAAACCGAAGCCCTGCAGCGTTTTTTTCACTCTGCCTGTGTGTGCTGAAGAGATAGTGTAGGGAGAGAGCTGCTGCCTGTTAGTGATTTCAGGGACAGTTGAAAGTTTGCTGGCTAGTAATCGTGTTGATACTGCTCTGTTATTGGAGGGACAGAAGTCTGCAGGGGTTTGAGGGACATTTAAGCTTAGGTAGCTTTGCTGGCTAGTAATCTACCTTCTACTGCAGTGCTCTGTATGTAGCTGCAGTGGGCAGCTGTCCTGCTTCTGATCTCATCTGCTGACTGCTGCAATAGCAATAGTCCTTGTAAGGACTGCTTTTATTTATTTTTTTGTTCCAATACAGAGCAGTATCAAGCAGATTACTAGCCAGCAAACTTACTATCATCTGTCCCTGAAATCACTAACAGCTCTCCCCCTACACTATCTCTTCCAAGCACACACAGGCAGATTTTTCAGATACATTTTTGCCCTTGATCCCCCTCTGGCATGCCACTGTCCAGGTCGTTGCACCCTTTAAACAACTTTAAAATCATTTTTCTGGCCAGAAATGTCTTTTTTAGATGTTAAAGTTCGCCTTCCCATTGAAGTCTATGGGGTTCGCGAACCGCTCGCATTTTTGCGCAAGTTCGCGAATATGTTCGCGAACTTTTTTTCCGACGTTCGCTACATCCCTATTGGCTACTTCAACCTTCGACTATGACTTCGACTTTCGAATCAAACGATTCGAAGTAAAAATTGTTCGACTATTCGACCATTCGATAGTTGAAGTACTGTCTCTTTAAAAAAAACTTCGACCCCCTACTTCGCCACCTAAAACCTTCCGAACCTCAAAGTTAGCCTATGGGGAAGGTCCCTATAGGCTTTCTAAGCTTTTTTTGGTCGTAGAAAAATCGTTCAATCGATGGATTAAAATCCTTTGAATCGTTCGATTCGAATGATTTAATCGCTCGATCGAACGATTTTTCGTTCAATCAACTAATTGCGGTAAAGCCTTCGATTTCGAAATTCGATATTCGATATTATCTTCGGCAGTCGAATATCGAGGGTTTATTAACCCTCGATATTTGACACTATGTAAATCTGCCCCTAACAGTTATCTTGAAAAACTCAAGTCCCAATGCTTTAGACTTAACTCTACTACAGACTTTATTTATGGAGACTTAAATTATAAAAAAAATGGAAAACCCTTGATCACAAGCATTCTGGATAATAAATTCCTTACCTCTATTAAGTGCCCAGGGTGCAATGTTCTCTGATTTTCCAAAAAACCCAACAGCATCCAGGTCAGTCCCGAAAGGAAAGCAGATGGCATTCGCTGCTTTATCTAGGACAAGGTGACTTTTTTTAATTGAATCTTAAATATACTGATTGACAAAAAGGGTATTACAGTTACAAAATCAAAAGTATGGAAGTGGTATTCAAAAGAGTCAAAACTCTGTCTAATAAATTTCCAATAGTCTGAAAAGTAGTGATGGGTGAATTTATCGCGCAAATTCGCGGCGGTGACTGAATTTGCTGCAAAAATTAAAGCTGGTGACGGTTTTGACGCCAGTGTCAAAGTTTTTCCAGCTCCAGCACTGATAAACGGACACCCATTGATTTTAATTGGCGCCAGCGTCAACCATTTTGACGCTGCCGAATTGTCACAGGCATCAAAACTGCCGTTTTGCAAATATTTCGCTGAATTCGTGGCGAAGCGAAATGGGACAAATTCTCCCATCACTACTGAAAAGGTTAAAAGTGCATGGCGGTGTGCAAACACCCTACACTTTACTTAATTTTCACAGGTCTCTGGTCCTCCCATGAATGCAGTGCTGCCTGCATTCAGCAACTCTGTATTCATAGGAGCTAGCAGAGAAGGCACATAGGTGTCTCCCTCCCTAAATTGTCTGTAAATGAGATGCACAAGTTAGGGCACACTTGCATGCGGGATCATAGTAAATACCCGCTAAAATGCTTTTATAAGATGACTCCATCATGTAAAATCTCCTCTTGTGAGCCATACTGTATCTAGTAAGATAAGGGCCAGTAATCGCCCCCGACTCATTTATATGGTGTGAGGCTAAAATATGTTTTTCCAAGCATACTCCACCAGAAGTTATGATTTACTGTAACTTACCCATCATCTTTCATTCCCCCCAGAACCATCTAATACGACTGCGTACATAATTCTACTATTATTCTTTTATTTATTTATTTTTTTTAAATATATTTTTATTGGTTTCTGAAGTAAAGCAAAACGGGGGGGGTACAGAATGGAAAAAGGGGGGGGAAGAGGAGGGGGGAGGTCTGAGCCAAAGTACAAAATATCCAGGTCTCATTATACACTTATATGTAAATACAATGCTATTATTCTTTTATTTTGTTATGTTTTCCTTGTGCGTAATATCCTCTAGCACGAAGCAGGGTTTCTGATGTTTTCATTAATCTCTATTGGAAAACATTTCTGATTTACAAACTAAATTTTATTGACAAACGCTCTCTCTCGACTCTCTAGGTCTCACAGTTCCAACACTTCAGCGAAACATTATACATTGCATTTCTTTGGCCTTTTCAAAAGTTTTATGATGTTTAATAATAGCAGTATAACACATTGGCGCCTCCAGAAAGTATCAAATGTGGGATGAAATATGAAGGTAATATTTCTTAAACATACTAAACTCCTTGATTTTCCCAGTATTATGCCATGTCATTGCATATTTTTCCATTTGTTTCTTTTTTAAGTAATAATATGAATATCTGTTAAAGGAACAGTAACACCAAAAAATTAAAGTGTTTTTAAGGAATGACAATATAATGTACTGTTATCCTGCACTGGGGAAACTGGTGTGTTTGCTTCAGAAACACAGCTGTACTTATAAACAAGCTTCTGTGTAGCCTCATTAGATAACAGATACATTCTGAAGAATCTCGTATACTACAGAGTTTATCTGTTATCTGCTGTGTATCCTGTGCCTTTTCTCCTTTTTCAGCTTTGAATTGCTGCCCCCATGGCTACACAGCAGCTTGTTTATGTAATCTATAGTAGAGATTCTGAAGCAAACACACCAGTTTTACCAGTGCAGCGCAATACTACATTATATTTTAATTACTTTAAAACACTTTCATTTTGTGGTGTTACTGTTCCTTAAATATGTATTAAAGGAGAAGGAAAGCTACGGAGGCATTTTATTGCCAATAGATTAGCTGCAATAGTGCAAGCTAGAATGCTATATTTATTCTGTAGAATGTTGTACCATACCTGAGTAAAAAGCTCTAGAAGCTCTCTGTTTGTTTAGGATAGCAGCTGCAGTATTAGCTTGGTGTGACATCACTTCCTGCTTGAGTCTTTCCCTGGGCTCAGATTACAGCAGAAGGGGGGGGGGGGAAGAGGAGCAAACTGAGCATGTTCACGTCCAGGGCAAGGAGGTTTAAGATTAAGGCAGGAAGTCTGATACAGAAGCCCATGTGTACACAAAATAGAAGGAAAGAAATGCAGTGTTTCATTTGACAAAGGACTCAGAGCAGAACTACTTTGAGAGTTTACTGGTATATTTAGGTGGACCTTTCTTATTAGGCTTACTTAGTTTTAACCTTTACTTCTCCTTTTATAAGCAAAACTGACATAAACAGATGGAAAATAACAAACATACTGTATCAAAATGTAAAAATTATGGAAATCTTTGAAATGTTAAGATTGAAAGATTGAAAGATGCCGAAGGCCTAGGTTCAATGCCCGAATATAGGTTCTTCTTGAGTGAATTCCTGGGTGTGCTATATTTGCTCTTTTGACTGATCCTTTGTTCCTGACCCTTATGCTCAGTGTCAGACTGGCCCACTGGGATACCAGGAAAAGTCCCGGTGGGCCCAGGTGTCAGTGACCCTCATGCTGCTAAACATTTGGCCTATTTCATGGCCATTCCCTATTTTTATGAGAACAAAGTGACTAAATCGATGGAATAATAGGTTATACTAGTATTATAGTATGTAAAGAAAAGAGACTAGGAGAATAGAGGTTGAGTGAGGACAGGAAGAATAATAGTACTGAGAGTGGGCCCCTGGTCTAAGTTTAATTGGTGGGCCCCTAGTCAAAGGTTTTTGGGTGGGCCCCTGGTGTCCCAGTCCGACACTGCTTATGCCTGTTGACTTCCTTGGCTGGATATCGAGTTTGGTCTGCTTGAATTTTTTGTACTGTGAATTGGACTATTTGCTGTCAGTCAGCACACCAATTTCTGACTCTAACCTACTAGAGACTCTAGACCCTCAAATATTCATATAGTATGTACCTGTAATGATACAATGATTTCAGTAAACAATGGTTGCAGACCCTAAATACATTATATAGTGAGGGACAGATGTAGTGGAAACTAAAATACATTAAATACAGTGAGAGGCAGTAGAAACTTTAGCCCCAAATACATTAAAGACGGTGAGAGGCAATTATTTCTGACACCCCAGACTGCCTTACTCTTCCAAAAGCAGGTAACCTGAAACTTGGAGATCATTCAGAAATCGTTAAACATGATCCCATGCCCCACCTAGTGGAAGACATGAGAATAGCAGGAGAAACTTGTGTTCTGCTTTTTGCGACAAGGTAAATAACATTGAGTAGAAGAAACAATAGCTTATCTGAAAGCAGTTCTATTGTGAACTGCTGGCTGCTTCTGAAATTACAGGATCAGGCACATGGACCTTAGATGGTTGCCTACTCACCAAACATACATGTGTTGGTTCAAAAATAAAATTTGATATAGGTGAGTGATTTATTTGCAATGTAAACAGTGTACTTTAGTTAAAAAACCCCAATAATCAATTATTTTTTTTATTATAAATCATTCAGAAATTCAGAAACCCAATAGCACTGTTTTGCCACCAGTAGGGATTCATACAGGTCAGTTACCATCATTGTATTAATACAGAGAAAAGGGAAATCAATTTTAGAATTATTTACTTAAAATGGTCTCTATGGGAGATGGACTTCCTCTGATTTGGAGCTTTCAGGATAATGGATTTCTGGAAAAGGGATGTCATTCATTCATTTCATTCTTCCCTCTTGAACATATTTTTGGTATTTATCATAACTCCACTGCCAGGACAGCAATAAATATTAGTGACTAGGTTTTTTTGGTGACAATTCTGACACTAGTGTTTAGATGCAAAACATTGTGAAACAACTTACATAGTATGGATATGATAATAAGCAATAATGTATGTGTGCCCAGTAGTGTTCAACATTATCCTGCTGCAGAATAAACCAGAATAGATCATGCAAATGTGGTAAACGGTGTTATCCTAGATGTTTAGAGACTAATGGATTATCATGGGATATTTTGGGGGATAAAATCCCATAGTTCAACACAATAAAATGTCTGCACACCACTTATTGTAAGGAGCGCGCTCTGGCTCTCCTTTCCTCTTCCGCGCCACTGGCAAAATGGCGGTGCCCAGTGGGCGTGCATTCATAGTTTTTTTTTCCTCCAAAAACCACAAATTATTCGAGGTTCGGATATTCGGACCTTGATAAATAAACCCCGTAATGTTCGGCTACAAAACAATCACAAGACAGCATTTTGAAATTTCATTTATGAAATCACTTTCGAGTGGAGGAGCTCTCAAACTAATGCAATAGAGATCATATGTAGATAAAATGAATTAAAGTACTTACATCCAGACACTATCCTGCATTTCTGCAGGCTTGCCAAAATGACCATTCTGATAAATGGTGCACAAATGCACAAAGGATTTCCACTTCTGCCTGTCTCTGGTCAATTTCTTTACGTGTTTGTTGCAAGTACATTGTCACTCTAGGCTGGCCTCTCCTCTGCTTATCATCTGGTGTCCAGTGATGGGCAATGTTGGTGGTTGGGTCAGGGGTGATCCTGGCCCCTCTGCCGCCCCGAGGCGGCCTGATGCTTCCGCCTCCCCCCCCGCACTTATCTTTTTGGCACTGGAGGGGATCCAGAGGGTCTTTGATACTAGCTTGGAGAAGCCCAATTGCTCACTCTGTGCTAGAAGAGCCAAATTTATGGTTTGAAAACCTGAAATCTGGCTCCAGGAGCTGTGTATTTGCCACCCTGGTAACTAGTGGGGCGCTACCACCTATGGCAAGTTTCTCAATTTGCCTCTTGGCATATGTCGAATCCATCTCTGTGGCTTTTACATTATGATGGAGGTCATGTATTTTTGATGACACTAAGACAGAAGGTCATAGTTTGAAATCTTCTGTGGCTAAGGATGCCCAATCTTGGGGATTTGAAGATTAATAGCCTGGCTGGGTCAATTTGCCTCCAGAAGTGCCACAACCCCCACTTTGAAAGTGATAGACACAACTTTTTCCCAATTTGTGTCAAAACTCAAGATCAATTGTGTCTGTTTTGGTGCAATTTCAACAGATAGTCAGTGGCATAATTATAGAGAAAGCAACCCCCAAAGATGTAGGGGGCCTGTTGGACAGGTGGACCACAGGCTCTTCTTCCTCTAAAGCATTAAGAAATTGCCCCTCCCCAGCCATAAACTTACTTACCCGATGCAAGTGGCTGGGGTTGGGGGGGTATCATCAGACAAGCACCGGGTGGATGAAGTGAAGGCTGGGTAGGTGAGCACTGGCCCCTCCAATGATTTTTTGGGGGGCACACCGTACTTAGTTTGGTATGTGGCTGCAATATTGTAGGTAAAAAACATGGTGATATATATCTGAAATGACACTTTGTACACTGCACTTGCATTTATAGATTACTTCTAACATTTTTCTGTCACAGTTAACACCCAGTAAAAATCAAAATGCTAATATGAGAAATTCTGTAAATGTGCCTATTGCAGTGGATGAAAATATGGCTACACAGAATAGATGTTTGAGTCTTTTATATGGCACAACAGGTTTATCAATTGCTGCATTAGTAACATCACAGCTGCTTAAAAAACACAGATACCACCATGCAAAAGCTAAAGCAATCTTAGAAAAATGAGAAGTAAGTCAACACTACAGTTGAAGTTGTAGATAACCTGATATCATCAGTGGTTACACAAATCCTATTCCCAGATAAGGACAAGTAGCGGATTTGGATGTTGGATTTATTCAATGCCTTTGAAGTTAGTGAAAAGGAAACAAAGGGATTAAAAATGAAAACACAGCAATGAGACGTAAATCAATCAAGAAAACATTGTCAGTATTGATTAAGGGGATTATAACCCACTCTGCAAACTGAAACCTCTTAAATCAACGTGTCTGAAAGCAGATTGAAGAAAAAAAATCAATGAAGTCGGTGATTGTATGTTATCAAGCTGCGGTTTCAGTTGTACAGTATATTGTGTATTTCAGCTGACGGTCATGGGATAGCTTTGCTGTACATGTAAATAGAATAAAGTGATAGAAAGTTGTTAAGCATAGATGGATAAATATATGATCATTGCATTCAGGTTAATTAATAAAGGTAGCATATAATAGTATTCATTAATCTTTATGTTAAATTGCATATAAATGTAATTATGACATTTTAGATAGGATTCCCTGCTTTTCATTATAGTCTAATATAATTTAAGATAGAGAGTTTTATCCATCACCCAAATGACATATGATTAAACTAATAACTGACATGAAGAAACAAAAAACGTTACATGCCTCTTGGTAAGGGTTACCTAAAATGAAGTCATTTGCATCTTATGTTTGCTCCTTCTAAGTATCTCCTAGAAATGTCAGATAAAGCTTCGCATTGATGACCAGGTGTTCATTATAGCAACCAGTCACATCTAAGCTTCAGAATAGTGATGAGCATCTGGTCTTTAATTAATTATCTGCATTTGACTTTGAAATTATACTTATTAGTAATTTGATCCCATTTTTGTTGGGAGAAGGAGCCTGGAGGGTATAGTTAAAAAAAGTGAAAAGGGGCTGCTGTAGGTGGAAAGTAAACAGGGGGAAAGGGTGCTATACCAAAGACGTAATGAGGTTTCTTGTTACATTTGCTTGAATTTTAATTATGGAGGATTTAAAAATTTGATTCTAGGTTCTGCTCTTTAAAGTATTCAATTGTTAGCCATTTTCTGACAATTCTACAGTTTTTCCTTGAAGATCCAAAAACTGCCCCAGAGTATTAATCATCCAACTCCAAGCTCTACAGTTGGCACAAAGCATTCAGGCAGATTGTACCATCAGGCCGCCAGATGTTGAAGAGTGATCCATCACAAATTTTCATTACTTCAGCGTTAACAGATTTGTGCCAAAGGCAACATGCCACCACTCCAGCTGATGACTGGCATTGCACATTGTGATCTTAGGCTTGAGTGCAGATGCTTGGTAATGCTCATGATGGAGAGTTATTGTGCTCAAGTTTCTTCCAGAGGCAATTTGAAATTTGACTCAGTGTTAGCAAGGACACGTGCTATATACTGTACATGCAACATGCTTCACACTCAGCAGTGCCATACTGTGAGCTTACGTCATTATACCCCTGTTTGTGACTATGCCTTCTAAAGCACTATTTACATTGTTGATGCTATATAAATAAATAAATACAGTGCCACTTCACAATTGAGCTGTTGCAGCTTTCACTTCCCCTTGTTTCCACTTTGCCATATCTGAATTAACAGTTGACCATGCAGATCTA
Source organism: Xenopus petersii (assembly GCA_038501925.1). Classification (NCBI taxonomy): domain Eukaryota; kingdom Metazoa; phylum Chordata; class Amphibia; order Anura; family Pipidae; genus Xenopus; species Xenopus petersii. Next base: position 175,060,215 of record CM076673.1, on the reverse strand, counting down.
TCAGGATAGAAATTTGATTTACTGGAAAGGTATATATAGAAGTACCATGTTTAGCATCTCTGAGCTCTTCAATCTATTGCCCACAGTCCATAGCCATATAACATGCATTGATTTTTCTCAATGTGTACTTGATTTACAGTATGCACAAAAACTACTGATTATCTCCTCATGAGCTTCCATCATCATCATCATCATTTTGGATATCAGGTCTATTAAAGTTAAGTAAGACTTTTGGATGGCTCGTACGTATTAAGGTAGAATAAAGGCCATAGCAATCATGATAAAAACTTCTTAGGATGTTATCATGGAAATTGTTTAGACTGTGTTTTAGAAAGGGGATGAAATAAGTAAACAAAATTGCAAGCAGTGCTAGCTCTTCTTCATGGCTAAAATCTCCGTTAGCATTCTCTTGATCAGGGCTCTCCAGCTTCAAGGGACAAGCATCCAATGGATATTTATGTCTCTCATCCTGGCCAAAATCTCTGTAGCCTTCTTTGTATGACATCATTACTTAAACATAATTCAACATGTGGTAATACTGGATTTAAGGCTTGCTACACTGCTCAAGTTTGACAGCTCAGGAAAATGAATCAAGTAGCATTCACGCCATGATCTTATAATTATGGCCATTGCAGCCAACTGAAGAAATTACTTCCTCTACATCCTGGTCTACTTTTAATGCCATACCATATATTTTCAGATTGATGTTATTATATTCTGACACTCCATTCCTATTTTTCTCTAGTTTTAGGTGAAATTAATCTTCATTTGAAAGTTGATTTCATTGGAGGTGGTTTAAGAAAATACAATCTCAGAGAATCTATTTATACCTAATTCATAATGGGGAATAACTGCTGTGCAATCTTAAAGGGAAAGTCATAAATCAGCCAAGAAAACGGTTAATTAGATTTACAACGACATTTAGAACTGACAGCAAAGTAAATGCTCTGCTCTTATATAGAAAATTATTAATGAAGGCATAAATACTAGAGGGCATGTCAATATCCACATGTTGTACCTTGCTCTGTGGACACAAGTGGAGCCAAGTGTATTGTGGGATATAATACATGAGCCCTTATAACTCAAGTATTAATCACCGGGTTGCCACAAAGCATGTAGTTGTATATACAAAAATGTGTAAAACACGTTACCCCAAATAGTGTAAAAAAAACTCCAGTGTAGTCCTTACATGTAAATTATCACTATAGAGCAAATTTATTAGGTTATTATTTATCAAAATCCGAAAAGTTCTCTGAAAACAACTCCGGCCAAATCTGCATGGACTTTCCCCCCTTATTTCAGAAAATTTCTTGTGCAGGAAATAACTCAATAAAATCATGAAAAAAATCCAAATCGTACAAATTTTTAAAATTTGTCACCAAAAACTGATTTTTTTCAGATTTGAAGCACTAAACCTCAGGTTTTTATGGATATGATGCCCGAAACCACAAAAACGTTGGATTATTGAATGAATCCCAGAGCAGATATATCAATGGGACATCTGCCATTGACGTCTACATGAACTCCCTCATCATCTTTTCTTACCCCCATGTTCCTCTATGAGGGGGCTGCCATATTTGCGCAGCAATAGTCTGTTAGCATTAGAAACCCTGACAGGTTGAGAAGGGACAGTCAGGTTGACAAAACAGTCAGGTTATAATAATTACTTACAAAAGCAGAACTATGCATGAAAAACTTTGTGTCCCTCATCAACAATATTGGTCTGCCATTGACATCTACATGAACTCGGCATGTCTGAGTTGTTGTACTTTTTCCTTGTTACTCTGCAGTATTGGAGTTACAGTGTATTTCTTTCTAGGTTCACTTATGGAGTTTTCATTATTCTTGGGAATTGTCTGGGATGCAGTTACATTCTGTAATCCAGGAACTTTTACCCTCCCATTGGGGACACTTAACTTGCTACGTCCCAGTATGTATGACATGGTGTTGTCCAGGAAAAAAAGAGAACATAGTATCATTCTTATAGATTTTCCTTTCCTGGACAACACCATATCATAGCATTCCCATCCCTTTTTTGGTATTTTACTTTTCCGAACCCAAATTTTATCAAATACAGTATTTGATTGAAAACATTTGGCAACTAAAACCTAGCAAGCTTCTGCCATAGTTCTCAATAGGAGGAGTATTTTCAACATTATAGCTATTTTATATAATAAGTTTGTTTTCTTTAAAGTCAAACATTTTCAAAAGAAATATTGTGATTTGTTGTGGTGATCAAGTTTTTAGAAATTCGCATGATCAAGTTTTCAGATTTGCATCTTTTTATAAATATGGTAGCAGTTGGGGGGAAAACTCGATTGTGAATTGTAGATTTTATCCATTACAAAGAGCTAATCAGTATTAATAAATTACACTTAGGGGGCCCATTTACTAAAGGTCGAAGTGAATTTTCAAATTCAAAAACTTCGAATTTCGAAGTAATTTTTGGGTACTTTGACTATCGAATAGGCCAAAATTAGATTGGAATTGAAAAAACTTCAACTTCGAAAATCGAAGTAATGTCTCTTTAAAAAACCTCGACACTTTACCACCTTAAACCTGCCGAATTGCTGTTTAACCTATGGGGGACCTCCTATAAACTTTGGGTACGTTTTGCGTAGTCAAAGTATTTTTTTGTAAAATCGTTCGAATCGTTCGATTCGAACGATTTAATTGATTGATCAAACGATTTTTACTTCGATCGAAAACGGCCATTTGCAATCGAACAAAATACTTTGACTATCGAAGTATCAAATTTGATGGTCAAATTTCGAGGTTTTTTAACTTTGAAATTCGACCCATAGTAAATGTGCCCCTTATTATAGTAAAGTATTTATGTACTGGCTTAATTATTGAAGTTAACTTCAATTGTTCATTTTTTATTTGTGAACATGTTTTTCTGGTTGCACTAAACACACTCTTTCTGGCAGATTTAGCCCTGCTACAATTGGCTGATTCCAGCATGAGTTATCAGTACTGACAAATTGAATGCAGTAGAAAAAAATTCTAGGTTGAGGAACAGCATTAAAAAACCAATTATATCATAAAGAGATACTGACACCAGAAAGTAACCTTTTTTACATTTGTCAAAATATTGCCTTTGAATGCTCTTTATAATTTTCCATGAAAGCATTTGCCTGATACTTTTACATTACCTTTCTTACCCCCATGCTCCTCTATGAGGGGGCTGCCATATTTGTGCAGCAATAGTCTGTTAGCATTAGAAACCCTGATAGGTTGAGAAGGGACAGTTAGGTTGACAAAACAGTCAGTGTTAGGAACGTCAAGTAACAATTACTTACAAAAGCAGAACTATATACTATAGCAACACTATAGGTCAACCTGGCACCTCCCCTCAGGACTGATTTCTTTAAAGAAAAAGTAGAGTCCATCCTAACCAGCTTCTCCTTCCTACGCCCCCTTCTGCATGTCTTAATTCCTTACCTCTGGTAAGGGACTGAAGTCTCCAAGCTTCTCTTGTCCTCCCTGCTCACAACTTGCTCTCATGACCCTATTCTGTCTTCTCTGGCTCTGCTTGAAACACTGTGCTGCTGAGCTTACTCCAGCACTTACTCACATTTTCAATTATTTTCTTTCTCTTGGAACCTTTCCTTCTCCTTTTTGACCCATCCTGTCTATCAAATTACCATCCTGTCTCACTTTTACCGCTTGCCTTTAAACTCCTAGAACGTATAGTCTTCTATCATATTACTAACTTTCTACACACCCATATTCTGACGGACCCTCTGCAATCTGGTTTCCTGCACACTCTACTGAGACTGCATTGTGTAGAGTTAAAATGATCTTTAGGTTGTCAAAGCCAAAGGTCACTTCTCTATTCTTATCCTTCTTGACCTATCATCTGCATTTGATACAGTTGATCACTCTCTCCTCATGCAAATTCTGTATTTGCTTGGTATCTATAATCAGGCTGCATCTTAGCTGTTATCTTACCTCTCTAACCGTTCACTTACTCATCTTCAGTTCCACTCTGTTTCCTACATCAAACCCTTTTGTTTTGCTGCACCTTATATTTGGAATGCCATTCCTGAATTTTTCCAGAGAGAATCCTCCCTCAATGCCCTCAAATCTAAACTCAAATACTACCTCTTGGAACACTTGCATAACAACTAAACTGGGAACTGCCACTTACAGATGAAGCCACTTGGATTTGTGAGTTAAATGCGTCATGACTCAGGGGTAATTGAAGAAACTGTGTTATCTTAAGTCATCTTAACTCATTTAATGCATTTAACCTTTTCATTAGCATACCAAATCTCCATTGTTCACAATGGTGAATGCTGTAATTAGATGGGATGTTGTGACGCAGTTTTCTGTGTTAAATGAGATAAATGGGATATCTGTGTTTAGATATTCTGTGTCAAACAGACAAACCAAAGTGGCTGCATCTGTATATGGCAGTGCCACCCACTGTAATTTATATTTAAAAAGAACATTTTTGTGTCAGTATCACTGAATAGGAAATAGGAAGAATAGGAAAAGTGCATACTAATTTTATTTAGCATTGAAAACTAAAACGTTTATGCTCAGATTTATAGCAATGACAGTTAACCTTTAAGACCAATCACTAACTTGTTAGTCACTGTGTGTTAAAAATATTTTATTCAATATAGATGAAAAGTGCATTCATCACTTGCCAACAATTTAAAAATGAACAGTTCACCTATATGTTGGGTTTAATACAAGCTCTGTAGTAGATAAAGGATATGGTTGGCTTCCATGGGCAATAGACTGGATTAGTATTAAAGTTGCCTTTCTCCCTTTTTCATAAATTAGATCTGACAAGGTCCAACTTGTGCTTCTCTGAATTCATGGTCCCACTGCGAAAGAAAGAACAAAGAGGCATTTAACGAACAGTGATACAATTACACTTTTATATTTACAAAGCTCAGATGTTAGGGGCAGGCATAGTAATTCACTCCTGGATATACTGCTTTGTAGATCCTCTCAGAGAGCGATGTTAACTGCTTTCATAAAGACCGTAACATTTTAAGGAGCTATGCAATTAAATCATTTGCCAGCCAAGGCACAGCATACAACTATTTAGAATTTAAAACACATTTGTTTCATATATTTTTAAAACAAATTTTGAATAATTAAATGATTGGAATATTATAACATAAACAGTATCTTTCATTATAATTGCATTTACCTTTCTCAGTGTAGACTTTCTTAAAATAAATGAAAACCATATTAAAATAACCTGATAAATATTGAAATCTGTCTTTAAAAAATTCAAGATGGATTGTAGGAGTAAGGCAACATTAAAAAAAGTAGATAATGGAAAAGCTACAGCTGCGGCCAAAATGGCTAAAATTTGAGTTTTACCAGAACTTTGGGTTTTTCTAGAGCAGGTATAGGATCTATATCCTGAATGCTTGAGACCTGGGGATTTCCAGATAAAGGGATCTTTATGCAACTTGAATATTCATAGCTAAAGTCTTAAAAAACCATTAAAACATTGAATAAAACCAATAGGACCAGGTCAGCTTGCACTGTGCATGCTTCAGCTTGGCATTGATAGCCATAGAGCATCTGACAGTATGCAGCCTGGGGGACATGGGGACTCTAAACCCTGCTTGCTCATCTCTGCCCTAGGGTTTCATTTAAGGGGGAACAGGGGTCCCTTTTGATAGTATGGGTGATGTGGTTAGTTGGGGCTTACGCAGGGGCTCTATTGAGTTTCATTAACCTTTAAAGACTGAAAGCAATGGCTCTAAGGATTCTCTGAAGCTGTGTAAAACTATACACTCCATGCAAGATGTTCTTCTTTTCAAGGGGTTCTGAACTGTGTTTTACCTTCCTTTTAGAGCAGAAGTTTCGAAACCTTTGAATGAAACCCTGCTTTGAATGCCAATATTTATTTATGGCTCCCTAGCCCCATGGCTTTGAACAAGGTAGATAGATGGATGGATGGATGAATAAATAGATATAGGATGTATTATCCAGAATGCTTGGGACCTGGGGTATTCTGGATCAGATAACTTTCTATTATTTTCCTTAGTCTTTCTTTAAAAAATATAAATGTTTAAAAAAAAATAGGTTTCTTTTGTCACCAATATGGATTGATGCTGGTTAGCTAGCATTTAGTATAAGATACTGCATTATTATTACAGAGAAAAAAGGAAATTCTTTATAAGAATTACAATTATTTGCATCGGATTTACTCTGTGGGTGATGGACTTCTTGTAATTCAGAGCTTTCTGGATAATGGGGTTCCGGATAAGGAATCCCGTGGGGAGTGCTTATTTAAAATAAGAAGGTTATAGAAGAGAAGATACATAGGGCCAGATTCAATTAAATGATAATAAGTTATCTCATGGTTTATCGTATGAAAACTCATGGACAAGATTCAATCTAAGGAGAAAAAAACTTTTCTCTAAATGGAGTTTTCTTGTAATAAACATTCAGATTCCTCACTGTTCTCACTGAATTGAATCTGGTCCATAAACTGAAGGCTCTGTAAAGTTGTAAAGTATAAAATGTGAATGTTGGTGTAACCTATGGATGTTCCAGTGTCAAATCTGTGAGCTGTGTGAACTGTTCATGGAAGGGTTACTGAAAGACTAAACCTAGAATTTTATGCTTTTCATTTACTAAATGAAAGGCCAAATAAACACACAATGGTTTGGATATTTAAATTGTTTTGTTTGAATTGCCACATTGTCTGGGTTTATTTACCCCCTTTTGGTGCCTGCCAGGCTTACAATTTATTGCTGTACCATTATGGTCTGTTCTCAGTCTGGAGCACAGATGGGAAGGAATCGGATATTTCCTTGGCCTTGTCCTGTGTCGATTTAGAGTCTCAGAAGCTAAAATGTGTGTGTTATCAATTAGTTTTCAGTGAACATTTTTGTTAATGCACTGTGTGTGTGGCAAGTAAGGTTAGACAGAATTTGTGTCTGAGCTTGACTGCACTTACCCAAATTCCTTTTATGAACATTTAGGGGGTTATTTATCAAAATCTGAAAATCTTTCAGAATTTCATGAAAACTACTTCTGCCAAATCGGTCACTGATTTTTTTTCTCCTTATTTATCAATACATTTCCCCAAAATTTCTTGTTCTGGGAAAACTCGATAAAATCGTGAAAAAATCAGAATACCAAAATCAATTCAATAGCGCTCGAATACCCCAACTTTTTCAGATTTGACGCCCAAAAACCAAAAAGTCTTCAGATTAGTTCACAAAACCCAGCGAGATCAGGATCTTCTGGACTTCTCCCATTGACTTCTACATAAACTTGGCAGGTCTGAGTTGGAGTACTTTTTTTATTCTGACTTTAAACACATTCTGGGTTTAATAAATCCCGAAAAATTCGTTTTTCCCCCCACAAAAGATTGTGTTTTTCTCCTTTTGAATAAGAAAGTAACACAATCCAATCTAAATCAAAGCAATGCATTGAACTTACTTTTTATATTGAAGACAAATAAAAAGCACTTCATATGACACTGTAACTTCAATCATCATCATTTATTTATATAGCGCCAACAAGTTACGCAGCGCTTTACCTTAGTTATAACAAACAGGGAATAAATGGTAAATAACAAACAAGGGTTACAGAGTACAATAGGATTAGAGGGCCCTACAAATGCCAGTTTACAAACTAAAGGTTAGGGTACAATTGAGACATTAGGATTTTAGAAACAATTTTGTGATTTATGATACCGCAATGATTGATTAATTAAGGTACATTGAATGAGATTCTCAGGTGGGTCTTTAAGAAGCGCTTGAAAGTTTGGAAAGAAGGAGAAAGTCTGACGGCTCGAGGCAGAGAGTTCCAGAGAAAAGCAGAAGCCAGAGAGAAGTCTTGTAGATGAGAATGGGCAGAAGTGATGAGAGGAGAAGTGAGGTGAAGATCAGAAGCAGAGGAAGGTTGCGTGAAGGAGAGTATTTGGACATGAGAGATGAAATATAGGGAGGGGCTTCATTATTAAGGGCCTTGAAAGTAAGTGTTAGTAATTTGAATTTGATTCTAGAGGAGATTGGGAGCCAGTGAAGGGACATGCATATGGGAGCAGCTGATGTTGAGCAGTGAGATAGATGAATGAGTCTAGCAGCAGCATTTAGAACAGATTGGAGTTGTGAAAGGCAATTTGTTGGAATACCTGTGTTGAGTCGGTTGCAGTAATCAAGGCGGGAGATGAACTGAGATATGGTCATATTCGGGCAATGTTGCACAGTTAAATACGACAAGATTTTGTGGTGAAAAAGACAGATGCGAGTCTAGGATAACTCCTAGGCAGCGTGCCTGTGTGGTGGAATGAAAGGTGGTGTTGTTTACTGTGATAGTGATATCTGAGGGACAGGGGAAGATCTTGGAGGAAATATAATGAGTTCAATCAACTAACTCTGAAAGGGCACGTAAAGGCAAAAAAAATAAAATCCCATTTTTACTTTCTTTATTGAAAAAGAAACCTATCTCCAATATACTTTAATTAAAAAATAAGAAACCTGACTGTATGCAGTGAAATTCTCCCTTCATTTACTGCTGTGGATAGGAATTGTCAGACGGTCCCTAACTGCTGAGCAGGGAAACAATCATACTTATGAACAGCAGGGGGAGCCCCCGCCTTACATCCCAGCCATGCAGAACTCAAGCAGCTTTGTTTATGATGATCCCTAAGCAGCCCAGACCACACTGAGCATGTGCACAGTCTTAGTCTTGCAAAGATTTTTAACAAAGTTACAAGATGGAAACCCCCTTTAGCCGACTTTGAAAGCATAACTTATTTGTTTGATTAGGCTTGTGGTGCAGTAAGTTCATGTTTATATTTAGTATACAAAATACAGCATTTCTAGCCTTATTCTATTTTAGACTTTACATGCCCTTTAAATCTTTCATTCTGTACTGTTGCCCATTTATGCAGTTTATTTGGGGGAAATTCACTAAAGGGCGAATTTTTGCCTCAGAAGGCTCTGCCAATGAAACTTCGTTAGTGCAAGCATTTCATTGAGAGCTTTTGCTACTGTTCATTTCTGCCTAGCGAAACTTTGTTACCACTCTCACACTCAATTTGAATAGGGTGGGTACATATAGGTAATATATTTGTCTTTATTAGGGTCAGGGCACACATTTAGGGGCCAATTCATTAACTTCGAGTGAAGGAATAGAAGAAAAAATACTTCGAATTTCGAAGTGTTTTTTTGGCTACTTCGAACATCGAATGGGCTACTTCGACCTCCAACTACCACTTTGACTTCGAATCGAAGGATTCGAACCAAAAATCATTGACTATTCGACCATTCGATAGTCGAAGTACTGTCTCTTTAAGAAAAAACTTCGACCCCCTAGTTTGCCACCTAAAAGCTACCGAACCCAATGTTAGCCTATGGGGAAGGTCCCTATAGGCTTGGCTACGTTTTTTTGGTCGAAGGATAATCCTTCAATCGTTGGATTAAAATCCTTTGAATCGTTCGATTCGAAGGATTTAATTGTTCGATAGAATGATTATTCCTTCGATCGAAGTATTTGCGAAAAATCCTTCGACTTCGAATATCGAAGTCGAAGGATTTTCATTCCCAGTCGAATATTGAGGGTTAATTAACCCTCAATATTTGACCCTTGATGAATTTGCCCCTTAGATTCAGGGAGATTAGTCGCCTGCTGACAAATCTCATCTTCTTCGGGTGACTAATCTCCCCGAACTGCCTCCCACCGGCTATAATGTAAATCGCCGGCGGAATGGCAGTCGGAGCGCTTTGTTTTCCTTAGTTGTCGAAGTTGCCTCACAGCGATTTACACCAGGTCTAAGCTGGCAAAAGAAACTCTAGCAAAAGTGGTAATATTATGTAAAATTGCACTTTAGTGAATTTGTGGAGTAAGACTGAGCGAAAACTCACGCTAGCGGATAGTCCTCTTTGCCAGTTAGTAAATTGACAATGCCCCTGTGGATTGAGTTTTTTGGTGTATTTTTGCTAGCGACGGGCACTTCGCCCTTTAGTAAATTTGCACCTATGTGTTGGACATCTTGTCTACACGGTTCTTTGATTTTTCTGCAGTTCTCTGATGTGGTATTTACTCTGGAAAAGAGGTTTGTTAACATTGGCTTGATTTTCCATATTGTTTTTATGTCTGTACACGTGTTTGGCTGTGCTGCAATTAGGTCTCAAGCAATGAAAAATCATTATGCAACACATTAATAAAAAGGTGAAATATCATGACTTCCTACAAATCAAGTATGTGCCATTACATGATGTGGTGGGGGGACTTTTATGGCCTCACGTTGAGTGTTTAGCGTTGATTTTACTGATTGCGGAGGCAAGAACACTGATGAAACATGTAAAGCTTCACCAGATTTTTATTCTTCATATATTAGAAACTCCACTGGTACAAAAACGGCACTTTAAAACAATACAGACATTTTTATATCCCAGTTACTCATTAACTTTTTATCTGTGCATTTAAATGCTCCTGATTCTTTGTTCTTAAAGGAGCTTTATGCAACTGAATGGCTTCAACATAAGCACTTAAAAAAATAGGTCATTTTTGGGGTTTAGATTCCCTTTAAATCAATTGCAGTTTTATGCAGTCAATTTCAAATTTTAATCCAGCCTTCCTTTCGGTCTTCTTTCTAATGCTTGATAATGCTAAAAGTTGTTTTGTTGTTGTCCTTTGGAAACTGCTTCTTTCCTATGAAGGCTACTGTCTTCTAATTGTCTATTAACTGTACGTTAGGGCATTCTTTATTGAACGGGTTTTAGATTTTGCATGCACGAGCTGTTTTATTCCATAATGAAACTAGTTTTTCATTGTAGAATAAATCTCTATAGCGTTTTTAATGCATTTTATGTTTTAAATAGGAAATTACATAGGAATTCATTGGGTGAGATGTTTAATCACAATGGTAATTCCTTTGATAGAATATACAGAAAGGTCAATACAGAAGTGGTATATAATAAATGTTTTGAATGTTTGTGGTTCTAACTATATACATATACTAAATATACACTTTGCATTCCAACTCTGCAATAATATGTATAGATACAGGTTTTAAATAAGCTGCCGTTCTTCTATGTGTTTGTCTCTGGAAGGTCTATGATTGTTCCAATCGCATATTAGTTGTCAAACTGGTAGGTAGGTAGGTCTCTTTCATTAATACAACCATTAATGGTGGTGAATCAAAGTCTCCCGGGTACTCTCTGCTCAGTACTTTTATACTACACTGACATTTCTCTAGAGAATTGCTTTGCATTCTTGTACATATAATTGGTTTTCCCAGAGGACACTGCTGATATACCACTGAAGGCCCATCAGGCCCATCTGCTGAGATTCAGGCTGGAGAATCTTTTTTGTTAGTTCATTACAAACCATAGGTCCTGCTCTGAGCAAACAGCTGCAAACAATTTCCATTAAACACTGCCTGCTGCGCCTACTGCTTTGCTTGCTGTTGTAAAATAAAGTTCGGGAAAAAAACGCTCCACCTGTTACATGTTTATTTTCAGCGGAAAGGAACAAATGATAGATTGAAAGTAGGAAAAAATATTTTATACAGCCAAATGCAAATAAACACCACAAGCTGTAAGCACAGTCTTATAGAAGACAAACACAAATTAAACAGGGGACCCAGTTTTTATGGTCTTATAGAAGTCATGTGTATCTTTCCATTTCTGATAAAAGAATACAGAAAAGACCGCACTTCTTCGCCTTTCCTATGACTCTCCTGCCTGGTGATGCAGATCTTCCGAGACAGTTGGTGTAAATCAATCAAATGCAGATAGAATTTTGGAGAGAGTTGCACAGACACCATGTCTGTTGCAGGTGGGGAGCTTACCCCTTTTATTATAACCACACGTGCATCAGATGGTTACAATAAAAGGGGTAAGCTTCCTACCTGCAACTAACATGGTGTCTGTGAAACTCTCTCCAAAATTTCTCTTTCCATTTCTGGCCTTGCCACCAGCCGCTGAATATCACCAACAACATCCCTTGAGTCCCGTGAGTGCCAGAAGTGACATTATGGAACATTTACAAGACAGCAGCATTCCATTAGCCTACTAAGACTTCTTCTGCTCTCTCTAAAGTGATGGAGATTTTGCAGAGTAAAGATACAGATGGTGTAGAAGCAGCTCCACCATACATTCCTGCCCTGTTAATATCCATGTTGTTTCTATTCTTTCTATACAATGGCATTGTGGTAAGGTCGTCAGTTTATTGGCAAAGTGTGTGTTGCAAACTTCTTCCAACTCTTTAAAACTGATGCTCTGCTATTTCTAGCGAATACTTAATTCAATTGATGCAAAACAATGATCGTGGGTGACAAATATGACCATGACTTTTTTTATTCTCAAGTCCATACTGTACAAATAATAAATCAAAAGTAAATGGAAATGAGTTACATGGAGGAAATGATAATCTTTCCAACTATAAAACATACCAATTTGTAGGTTAATAATTTAAATAAATATTGCCCTTTTACATCTCTTGCCTTGAACCACCATTCTGTGATGGTCTGTGTGCTGTCTCAGAGATCACCTGACCAGAAATTCTACAACTCTAACTGTAACAGGAAGAAGTGAGGAAGCAAAAGACAGAACTCTGTCTTTTAATTGGCTCATGTGACCTAACATGTATGGTTTGTTTGTGTGCACCGAGAATCCTAAGATCCCAGGGGGCGGCCCATGCTTTTTAAAATTTTCTATTTATGATTACCCAATGGCACATACTACTAAAAAAGTATATTATTATGAAAATGGTTTATTTACATGAAGCAGGGTTTTACATGTGAGCTGTTTTATGCCATATCTTTTTATAGAGACCTACATTGTTCGGGGGGGTATAGTTTTTGTTTAAGAAAAAAACACTAGTGATGGGCAAATGTATTCGGCAGGCGCAAATTCGGGGCAAATTTGTGCAAAACAGCAGCGAAAATTCGCTGGTGAAAATTCGCCGGCGTCAAATAAAAATGGACGCAGGGGCATTTTCACAAATTTTTCGCTGTTTCACCAATTCGCCCATCACTAAAAAACACCCATTGCATTTGGACAAAAAGAAATTGCTGAGCAGAAAGTTTTTTTCACCCATTGACTTCATTGCATTTGGCTATTTTTTCTCTGTTTCACTCATCACTATTCATAATTCCAACCCAAAAAACTATACTTTAGTTTTCATGTGCTGATTGCTTTCTTTTGTAATGATTTACAAATTCTCACAGGGCCAACATTTCAAATGGGTGACCAAAGCTCCATTCCTTTGGTTTAACAAATTATTTACAGTAAATATCTGTCTATCCATCTGCTGTATATGAAGATAATTTTGTCTGCGGTTTTAGTGTCCATGGAAATTTGACCATGACTTTTTTTAATTCTCAAGCCACAAGTCCATACTGTACAAATAATAAATCAGAAGTAAATGGAAATGAATTACATGGAGGAAATGATAATCTTTCCAACTGTTAATGACAAAGGCCTTGTGGAATGTATTTTAAAACATACATTCTTCCTGTTCTGCCATTCCTTCTATAACACAAACATTCTTTTGCAGTTAACATGTTTGAGTCATATATTATGTTAAATATTGTGTTATTGAGTACAACCCAATACAAGCCAAAAGTTATGATATAAGTAACTCATCTGGTGGGTATAAACTTTATGGGACATATTTAGCTTTTAAAAAAGGCTTCCCAATTACCAATTTATAGTATAGATGCTAATATCATTACAATTACAGTTTCACAGGAAACACTAATTTCCAAGCATGTTAAATCGAGGTACAACTTATATATAGGAATGGGCGAATTTTTTCACCTCATTTTGCCAAAAAAATTATGCCCATAGACTTGTATGGCGGTGTGCGTAAAAAAAAAAAGACGCCCATCAAAAAAATTTTGCCGTGCAACAAAATTTTTCTGACGCCCATAGACTTTAATGGGTGTCTGCGACATTTCGCTGGTAGCGAATTTTTGGTGAAATGAGACGGGTCGCCCATCCCTACTTATATACATATATAATAAAACAAAACAACAAAGGTACAACATTCATTAGGGAACTAGTGCAAATAAATAATTTTTTTTTTTTTTAAAATACAATGTTTCAGGTCTGGTTTGATGTGACAGTCTCCCATCTATTAGCAATGGCAGTTTGTATGTATAGCCCTCTTCTGCTACTGCATGAGATCTAGCACGTATTTAGTTGCGTGTGGTGCTACAGGAGTCCTGTGCCTCTGCTATATGGGAGAGCAGATACACTTTAATATGGTGTGCCTCCAACCAAGGTCAGGACAGGCTAAACTGTAATACCCCTCCCTGGGAACTTCTCTGATCTGCAATACACATACACAGTGGAACAGTTGATGGATTTATTTGGCAGGACACTATACTCTAAGGGTTCCTTACTAACTTTCCCACACAGAAACTCTGGGAGCATGCACACTTTGCTTGTACTCTGATGCTTCTCTCTCCCAGCAGCACTTCCTCTCTCTATCTTCCTTCCTGTCAGCTCACAGAGGGTGGGGCTCCTCCTCTTACTTGCACGGAAACAATACAGAGGAGAGACAAGTGTACACAGCTCTCCTACATATGGAAGAACTTTAAACTGTGAATTTACTGGAAAAATCAAAGGGGGATCCTTAGTGAGCTTCCTGGCATGAGGCATTATGAGGTGCTCCTGTCTGTGTTATAATACCTTGTCTGCCTGTATTTCGAGTCTTGGGTCATGACCATGTTCAAGGAACCGGCCAGTCATGTGCCACTTCTCTGCTCCAGTCACTGCTGTTTCTGACGTAACTGAAAATAAGAGACTCCCCTAAAGGTAGACCTGGTGTATGGGACTTGCTTGGTGGTCTAGTCGGGGTGCGATTGGGACACCCGTCCAACCCCCACGACGGGGACGCCCGTCGCGTCTGATTGTTTCCTCCTTGCATTCCGTCTTTTGTGATACTTCCGGGTTCCACTGCTCAGAGGTTAATTTGCCTGCTGCCTGTCTAGACCTTTTGCTCCTGTATTAACTCTATTGGATTCTGTTTTGTATTACGAACTTGTTGCGTATTCATTCGACCTGTCACCCCGACTACTCTCTCATCTTCTGATTTCATACTGCTATCCCTGATTGGTATTGACCTGGCCTGTTCCAGACAATGCTTGTTGTTCTCCATTCCTATTGCAATGTTCAATTCCCTTGCCTGCCCAGAACTCTCTCTCTGGTTCTCTCACACTAAGACCTGGCGGAACCCGAATAGCAGAGGGCTCCTCCTGAAGCCAAAGGTGGCTGTTAAAGGCAGAAGACTGAGCCGCGACAAGGATCTTGGAGTTAGTTCGGGTTTGGGAATCCATTCATAACACCTAGGATGATGGAAAAGTGCATGTAGAATAGTACTGCGGTATGTTGGTGAGTGTGAATCTGTCACCCACTCTGCATATTTTAAAGTCCAAATATTGTATAGTAGCACAGCTGAATACCACCCTGAATCACTTGTCGGTATATCATTCAAATGATTAACAAAGTCAGTCAGTTGCTCAGTTGTGCCCTGCCAAATCATGAAGCAGTTATCAATATAGCACTTAGAAAATACAAAAGATTTTCCTAGCAGAAAATGTTGGCACAACATTAGAACTGGTAGCAGTTCCAAAGATTTGTAAATTAAATGTATTTTAAACATAAAGTAAGAGCCAAGTCTAAAAGTGTGCATAAATAATCAACCTTTTATTTATATTATTGTTATATATTATTAAATATATATATATATTATATTTATATTTATTATATTTATATTTTAACGAGGATCTAACATCCACATTACCTGCCTAATGAGGTGCCTCATAATGGTGTAGAGACTGGTTACATCCATAGCAGGCCTGGACTGGCAATCTGTGGGTTCTGGCAAATGCTGCTGTCTTGTAAATGTTCCATAGTCACTAGCAGACAGTTTGTGATTAATGAGATAAATGGGATACTGTTGCGGGAAAACATGTTTCTTTCAAAATAGTGTTGCTCCAGCAGAATTCTGTACTGAAATCTGTTTTCAGTACAGAGCAAACAGATTTTTTAATATTTAATTTTGAATCTTGGCATGGGGCTAGCAATTTCCCAGGTGCTCCCAAACCATGACTTGTCGTATTTGTTTGCATTGCTAAAACCCAGCTTTTTTCCTGCTTTGGTGGTATTCTTATTTCTACCACTATGTGGAGCTAGTTAGAGAGCAAGACTTGGGTTGTTGTTAAACACAATGAGAAGGGGAGAAACAATAGCTGTCTCAGATTGCTGCCTCCACACCAATATTACAGCGAAAAAAGTACATTTGTTGGTTCAAGAATACGATTTTTAATGGTAGAGTGAATTATTTGCAATGTAAACAGTGTAATGTAGAAATAAAATGTTAAACATAAAAATCATGACAGAATCCCTTTAAAGCAAAGCGTTTGGATGTTATTATCAGCTGTAAAAAGTGGTCAATAAACATATGCACCTATTGGAAAAAAGAAACCAAGGCTGAAATTATAGGTTGACCAGGAGTTTTGGTAGTGGATTTTTGCATTATTGCTATTATACTGTATATAAGATGGGTACCTCAGTATAGGGAGTGGAAAGAAGAGAGAGTCCACCCAACCTGAAACACGTCCTATCTAGAAGGGAGCCAAGTCCCAGTCTCTCTATTTCTTCAATGAATCATCAAGACTTTTAAACCAACCAACGTATTTATGTCTGGTGACCCTCTCCCTCTTCCCTAGCAATGCCAGTCCTTGTCAACCTGTTCAATCACAAGCAAGATAAAATCAAGGGAACATTTGTTTAAAATGTTACACCATCGGGGTTATTCCTGCCAATGGTAGGAACATTTTTTATGTGGGAAAAACCCCAAGGTAGGTACCATGTAATAATGTAACAATAAACTATTGCATATAATGTTTTAGGTGTTAAAAGTACTCAAAAGCACCCCCTGCATCCTCGGTAGTTCTGCCACTGAAGAGGGGGTCATAGATACTGAAGGATCCATGAAGTACAACATCCTCTGTGCTAAATGTCAATTCATCCAAAATGTCAATATTTGCCAAGAACATTAGTCATACCAAACATCATCCTCTCGCGCAGTCAGCAGTATGGATGAAAGTTCAGTGTCTGGGTTACAATAACTGAGGGGTGCTTCCTAGTTTCTACTGTATATTTAAATTTACTGCTCATGGTGTAACTCTCCACTATGTTACATGATATTGCCACCAATTTTTTATTATAAACAGTATGTTGCACCATACTGATAGATTTGTTATATATTAACACACAGTTGCTGGGGATTATTCAGAGCATTTTTTTACATAAGCCACCACTCCATACTGCCCCTTCCTATCTCTCCTCTCAAAAGTCAACAGTTGAATCAGCATCACAACATCACCCGGCAGTGCATTCCACAACCTCACTGTCCTGACTGTGAAGAACCCCCTACGTTGCTTCAAGGCCACATCCTGGATGGAATTAATTGGGCTGGATAGTTTTGTGTCATCTGCAAACACTGATACATTACTTACAATACCCTCCCCTAAGTCATTAATGAACAAGTTAAATAAAAGTGGACCCAATTCCAAGCCCTGAGGGACCCCACTAAGAACCTTACTCCAAGTAGAGAATGTACCATTAACAACCACCCCGATCCTGTAGCCAGTTTCCTATCCATGTGCAAATGACTTTACCAACCCAAAAGACCTTAGTTTCGAAAGCAATCATTTGTGATGCACAGTATTAAATGCTCTGGCAAAATCCAAATAGATCACATCTACTGCTCCCCCCACTGTCCAGCATCTTATTTACCCTATCATAAAAAGCAATCAAATTTGTCTGACATTACCTATCCTTCATAAAGCCATGCTGATTGCTGCTCATAATGCCATTCACTAATGTCATTCACTAGCCCAAGTGCAGCTTAGCTGCTACCCCGGGAAAATGCCCTTAGTCTTTACTTTCCCCTCTGTGCAGATTCTGTCAAGTGGAGTTCCCGGCAGCCATCTTCTTCGCTTCGGAATGAGACCGGCGTAGTGGCGCATGTGCAGTTGGAGCAATTTTCTGTTTCACGATAACTGTGCATGGGGCGAAATTCACGAAAATTGCTGAAGCTTCGGTAAGTAAAGGTTTAGGGCCATTTGCACCGGGTAACACTGGGGGTAGATGGGAGGGGGGTCTATGTAGGTTAGGGAGGTAGGGTTTTTTTAACTTTAGGGTTTAGTTCTCCTTTAAGGAAGTTTTTCTTTAGAATGTTGAACCAACTGACCTGACCCACTACTGCTAATGATGTTACTGTGCTACGCAATATGTTGGCGCTATATAAATACATGTTAATAATAATAAATAATACTGACACTAGGCTCATCATTACGCCTGAGCTTCCATTACCACAAATTTTAAAAAAAAGTGATCACTTTTTACACTTTTTTCATTTACTACACAAATTGAAAAATAGACATTTTCGAACCTAATGATCAATGAATTTAACCAAATTTGGTCACAGACAAATCAATTCACTCATTTCTATCACAATTACTAATAATAAAATAAATTCATTAAAAATAAAATAGTACCAGTTCATTTATCACAAATTAATTGGTCGAATGGAACATAAGGGTAACCTCAACATCTAATATTTTTCTTCCTAGATTATCATTATTATTAGTACATGTATTTTTAGAGCACCAACATATTGCGCAGTGTTGTAAAATGAATGTATTTATACGTATATAAGAAATCACATGAATTACATACATAGAACATACAGAGTTACATACATAACAACCAGTACCGGTACAAATGGTGAGGAAGGCCCTGTGCAAAAGAGCTTACAATCTAAAGCTAATAGTAAAAATGTTGAGACTGTCTCTTTCGCTAGCAAATTTGCACCTGCGATTGGCGATGTCCCTGTGGGCAGTGACACTAGTGAATTGTCGCTAGCATTAGCCACTAGGCCCTTTAGTAAATCTGCCCCACAGACACAAGTATTAACCTGTGTTATTAATTGATGTTTGAAGAAATTCTGAGAAGGATGAAAACTGTGGACCATTGCTTGGCTATGCAAAAGTAAAACAAAGCTATATTACTGCTGGAATGACTGCTAGCTAAAAATACTCATCACCTCTGCTTCAACAAATACTACTGTATCTTTGCAGAAAGGAGCATACCAGCATATATATATATATATATATATTCCCAGAGTTGTACTTCCAAGCAGGCACCATTTAAATTGCAATTGCCCACAATCCAGAGGTATCTGCGGTAAAATGTGTTCCTTTTAAAAAGGGACAGTAAAAGGTTTCCATGAACAAGAAGAGCGCAGAAGCCTGGCTTTTCTCATTAGCATGCAGACATTTATTACTCTACTTAATTAAAAAAAATCAGTAGTAAATATCTGAGCACAAATGTGTGCCATGGTAACACAATGCAGCACTATGGTAAATGGCAGGTTTTTCTCCAGATCCCAGCTAAAAACTGTGAAACTCCTCCATTATTAGACAAGTCCCAATTAACTAAATGAAAGGATTTTATTTTCACTTTAATGTTAAAAACATTGCTTGCTAAGAATTTTTGTCAGCATTAATGTATTTCACAGCAGGGTGAGAGTTGTGTGAAGACAAGGCATATTTTAATTGCTGTAAAGAATAGGGAATGTGAGCGGCAGCTTGGGGTTGCTCTGAAGGTGGGTCTCTAAGGAGCTGATTAGGTTCAAAAGCAGTGCCAGTAGATACAAGGTCCTGCCGCAAGCAAGGCTGCAGTTAATATTCTTGGTTCCTACAGTGTACATGTGCTGCGGAGCATTTGACTGGGAGTTTAGCACTTGCCTTGCAGCTACTTCAGTGAGTGGTGAAAGACCATTTCACTTTAATTGGATCATATAAATCCATAATTTAAAAAAGGGTACTTTTCATATAACTGCTGAACATTTGACTTATTTAACTGGCATTTGAAAAATGCAATATCCACCACATAAATGGTAATAGAATTTCAGCCTTGATTATAGCATTTCATGGTTATTGTCTGCCGCTGCTTGGCAAGCTTTTCCTACCTAGGCCCGTCCACGTCCAACAAACAGCCTTAGCTCTAGGCAATTTTCCAGATTTCAGATCTTGAAAGCCCAAGGAATCATGTTTTAAACATAGGTACTTTTTTTGTCCGTAGACTTAACAAAATAGGGGAGTCGGTACAGCTGAGACTTTTCAGGTAAATGTCTGTGTTAGAAACAAGGGTGCAATATCAATCAAGGCTGTAGGAATTTCTTCTTAAAATATCATGAACAGTGGATTTTATAAATGATTATAGAAAAAGATTCTAGAAAAATAATGGACACACATAAAAAAGGCAACATTTTTGATTAGTACAACCCAAAACCAACACTCAAAGCTATGTGAACATTAAAAAATAATTAAGAAAAGAAATTCCCATTATAATATTAATAAGTGAGTAATTATAGGTATTATTATTCATCTGGAAGAGTTGCTATAACATACCCTGGTGGTCTTGTGGGCTGGCAGGGGAAGCCCCACGCGCCTCCGGTGGGGACGCCTGCTTGGTGCTTCTTTGTCCAATCGTGCCAGTTTTTCCTAGGGCGTGCATGGAGTGCACTTCTGGGTTTTATACGTCGTGCGTTTGATGTCATCGCGATCGTTTGTCATGAGATTGGAATATTTAAAGGGGCTTTGCTCCCAAACTCATTGCCCGTTGTTAGGTATAACTTGTTAGTATCCTGGGTGCAATTTCTGTCTTTTCTGATTTTCCAGTTTTGATCCTTGGCTGCCTGCCTGACTATTCTGAACTCTGCCGATATTGGCCCTTGCCTGTCTCACTTGAACGCTGCCTGTACCGACCCCAGCCTGATTGATCTTGATTGAAGTCTGCCTGTACAGACCACTGCCGTCTGCCTGTCTGACCCTGGCTTGCCTGACTATGCTTTTCACCTATTCCCTGAACTGTTGTCCAAAACCTTGGAAACACATGTGCCCCTTTGCTTATTCAATACATCTGCTTTGCTCCTCTCAAGTTAGGACCTGGCGGCATCTGAGTAGCTGAGGGCTATTTTAATACCAACAGTGATAGTGGTGAATATAACACTGGTTCAAATTTGGCATGGATTTATCATGTTACTAAATCCCTTGCTCTTTCTGGAGGGAGATATATTTATTTTTATTAATAAAGAGCACTATAGCATTGAAATTTAAGAAGACACTGTTGTGTTCAGAAAGACCTACTTAATAATATTATAGTAAGTTAACTTTATGAGCAATTATAAGGAGTAAAGAACAAAAGTCTTTGTAAAATACCGAAGGTACCATATTTCTATTTTATCCTAAACTACATGGGATACAATAACCTCAGAGAAAAGTTATAATAGCACAAGCATGAAGTTTAACAGCTAAATTGTATAGATTATATTGTACAATAAACCAGGCACCACAAAGCCCTTAAATCCAAATTTGAATTAGTCTGGATAGTATGGTTTTTATCCTACAACATCATTATTGTATTGCTTCTATGGAAAGATCAATGAGGTAGTCATAGGAGCAAGGATCCACACCTAATTGTTTATGTCTGAGAAGATCAATTAATTTGGCTTCCAGGGTCCCATGGGGTAGAACCTACTCATCTATTTGTGCCTTATTAAAGAACTGATTTTTATATGGGATGGTCTATCTGGAGACCTTGGTATGACATAGGAGTATAACTGTAATGAATCCTAATAAATCTATTTCACAAATACAAAATAAAATATATGTCACGCACTACTGACATACAGCATGTTTGAGTTGTATGGAGTAGGAGACAAAATGGTAGGCTGAAGAAGCTGTAGAAGAATAATTAGGAATCTACTGTGGTATGGGCTGCGTGTTTATATCAAGGATGGTTGCATTCTGAATTGGACCAGTATTGGATCTACATTCATATGCAATTTTTCTCGCAGTTGTTGTCATTATTTAGGCTTTGTCTGAAGCAAAAAAAAAATCAACATTAGTGCGACATATACATAGACCAAATTTTCAGGGGTGGTTCACCTTTAAGTCAACTTTTAGTAAGTTATAGAATGGCTAATTCTAAGCAACTTTTCAATTGGCATTCATATGTAATTTTTTTCGTTTTTGAATGATTTGCCTTCTTCTTCTGTCTTTTTACAGCTTTCAAATGGGGGTCACTGACACCATCTAAAAACAAATGCTTCATAAGGTTACAAATTCATTGTTATTGCTACTTTTTATCACTCATCTTGCTAGATGCCTTCTACTAATCATATTACAGTCTCTTATTGAAATCAGTGCATGGCTGCTAGGGTAATGTTAACAACCAGAAATTGCAGACTGGAGAGCTACTGAATAAAAAGCTAATAAATAATAGAATTGTAATGAGGGCCTCCTCCACAGCGCTATAATGATTTCCACCATAATCCTTCAAAACTAAGTTGGGTAGCATTAGAATTGGTGGAACCAGCCACATGAGAAATTGTTATCACAGAGAATCATGAATATAGAAATTGGATTGCCAAATGAAACCAAATGGAATGATAAAATATTGGAATTTGAAATGTTGCCATTACCTGGATTAATGTGCATTTTATTTTCTTCATGCAAATTCTCGTGAATGTTTCTTTTTACTTGGAAAGTATCTTGGTTAGTTTAATTTGGGCAAACATATTTCAGTTAGCCTGAATGCTACCTATTGGAATGTACTAATACCACATGTATGCCTGTTTAGAAACCCTTGCAAAAAGAAGCAATAAAACTTGCGCTACTTCAAATTTTCAGTGTGCTGCTGGCATTTTCTTCATATTGTTTAGAATTCCATAAGATTCATTTCTTTAGGGTAGTTGTAATATTGCTACAGAAACTATTGGCTGTGAGCCATGCGTTGCACTCATGGATGTACTTAATATACTCCTGTAATATTTTATGCACTGTAGGATACATGATACAATGCTAGTGGTGGCATGGCATATTGAACTAACCATGGGAGGCACTGTGGGCTGTGCATTGCTTTTGAGTAAATGGTGCTATAATTAATGCATTCATTGGGTTGCTGAGGTCTATATAGTGACTTACTGAGGGCACTGTAGAATATATCATAAATAATGCTGAAATAATATATCCAAGAACAAACATTCTATCCTGGCATAAATGCATATCCCCAAATTCTGAACCTAACTAAAGCTTTATTCTTGTTCTTGAGTTCTTGGCGTTCAGTCAACTTTATGAATATTAACAGACAATTATTACTAAGATCTTGGTTTTTAAGAGTTTGTGAAATCAGCAGAATCATTCTCTAATGTTTGTCTTATTTCCCATGTACCACCATTATCAGGCTAACTAATAGTCTCTCCTATGCCTCTCACTGAGAACTCAACACCCAAATTGGAACAGGAGTGAGCCCAGATAAAGAGTAATTCTCCTACCGCACACCTGTAGTTCACCAATCCTGCAATTGGTGGTGCGTTCCTTCCGTTGACCCGGCCGGGTCCCTTAGCAACCAATGTGTATAAAAAACGGATCCGCACACACACTGATTAATACAGTCGGGGAATATCCCCTTTTATTCAGCCACCAAACATCAACATTTTTGGGGGGAGCACCCACCCTTCATCAGGAGGCTGAATAAAGGGGGATATTCCCCAACTGCATTAATCAGTGTGTGTGCGGATCCGTTTGTTATACACCCAGATTAAGAGTAACAGTGTGGGAATAATAACAAGTTTATAGGCACTTAGCTGGTTAACCAAACGGAAAATCAGAAAGGGGTGATACAAAACCATAAATTAATCTAGACATGGGTCAGGATCGGAATCAGCAGCAATCAAGCAAAAATCCAGTCAGGAATAAGTCAATAATCAGAACCAGGAATCAGATTGCAATCAGGAACACTGTGTCAATTGGAAGACCATCACCTCACACTTGATTGAGGGTCTTTGCGTCTATATACATGCTGTGCAAATATGTCAGGATGTGTGTGAGAATGTGTTAAATAATGCATAGACATGAGAGCGCATCAAGAGGCAAGGAAGGCAGCGAATTGATGCACATGCGCACACAGATTGAACCAATGCAAGACTGACTTTGCCCCACGAGGAAAATCTATAGGGTCCTGGTTTATTGGGATGAGCCATGCGAAAGTCCCTTGTTAGCCAAGAAGCTTAGACATTACATACAGGTTCCCAGGAACTGTCTTCCAGCAGATAACCCTTCCAATGAACCAAATACCGGAGCTGACTCCTCTTACACCTAGCGAACAAAATTGCACCAACTTCAAATTTTTCAACTCCCTGAACCAACACTGGAGCTTGCTTGCCAACAAATAGTTTTAAATAAAGTAACATGAAATGTAGGATGAATTGTATGGGTGGCAGGTTATGTAAAGCTTGATAACGGGCCGAGATTAGGCCTGAAACGTTGTATGTTCCGGATCAGAAGCCATATGTTCCAATAAAGGCTTTTTAATCTAAATTTCCACGTGAGTGGTGCTGTGTCATACACTGGAATGTCAACTTGTAGGCAGCATCACTGACTTTTTTAATGATGGGAAATGAACCGAGACTTCTGTCCCAGTTTTTTGGAAGGACATGATAACATAATATGCCAAGAAGTCAACCATACTTGATCCCCAACCCAGAATTCAGGGTCCCTTTTTATTCTCCTATTGTTCTAAAGTCTAATTGGTCCTCATAGTCTGACCATAAGTCTCAGGTGAACTGGTAATGGATGCAGAAATCCAAAGGGTAAATGAGAATATTTTAAACAGGCACAAGTCTCACACTAAAGCACAATATTCACAATATGTTCCTCATAAGAAGTGGAAAGGATGAGTATGTAATCCAGATATACAATGACATATTGATCTAAAAAAAACTTTGAAAATATAATTGACAAAATGCTGGAACATAGCTGGTGTGTTGCATAGGCGAATGGTATTACCAGTTATTCAAAATGTCCATAGTGAGATCTAAATGCAGTTTTCCATTTTTTCCCCTTCCTGTATCACAACCAGGTTATAGGCACCAAGTAGATCAAGTTTAGAGAATATTTTGGCACCTTGAAGATTTTGGAAAAGTTGAGGGATGAAAGCATGGGGTAACGATTCTTGACAGTAATTTGGTTAAGTTGTCTGTAATCAATGCAAGGACACAGAGAGTGATACTTATTTTCCACAAAGAATTTTCCCACTCCAGCTGGAGCAATGGAAGGATGCATAAACCCCTTTTTTTCAAATTCTCAACAATGTAATCTTTAAGCACCAAAAGTTCAATGAAATCATGTAAATATGAATTTATAGGCTGAAAATGTGGATCAGTGGCTGAACAGAGAGTCAATGGAGCTGGTTTACACAGAGAAGAAATTAAATGATTAATACAGGTGCCTTGGAGAGAAGCCAAGGAGAGGAAAACAGGGTTGGATCTCTCAGAGCATCTCTCTCTTAGACACTGGTCAATCTCTTTCACCAGATCAATAATCCCTTCAAAGTCAGCAGGAATACCAATACAAGCTAACTCATCTTTCAGTGCATCTAAAAGTCCAATCTGAAATTGGTGTTTAAGTGCCTTGTAAATGTGATTTCACTCCACGTCTGTATTGAAAATCTGCAATATAATCCAACACGGGTGTCTAACCTGGCACACAGAGCGGATACTGGTTAACCAAAAGGAGAATCAGGAATTAGTAAATCATAAATGAAGCAAAGCACCAGTCAGCATCAGAATCAGTAGCAATCAAGAGAGAATCCAAAAGAAGAGTCAGGAACCAGGAATCAAAACAAAACCAGGAATGCTCATTGTCAATCAGAAGACGATCACCACGCATTTGATTGAGGGTCTTGGTGTCTATTTATGCATCAGGAAGTGTATGAGAATGCGGCAAATCACGCGTAGATGTAGATGTAGATGTAGCATGTCATTGCATGCTCGCAAGTCATGGAGAAGGGAGCAAATTGACACGCATGCACAGTTGTCCTGAACCAGCACGAGACTGACACCCATTTAATATTTACAACTTTTCATTTCCTGTACAATACTAATAGGGGTTTACCAAAGCCTTTAGGATCATTGGAACTAATTTACTGTGAGGTCATTGTAGGCATTTAGGAGAGAGGTGGTAGAACCGGAGAAGAGGGGATTAGCTGGATATAGTAATCGAAACAATATCTGGTTAGTTTCCCTATCAAGCAATATAATAATGGAAGAACATATGAAGCTGTCTGTGGTGATGACAAGCCCTTACCATATGCTTGTATTAATTTTACATATATTTTAGGTAATTTACAATACTGCTTTTTTCTTATTGGAAGACAACTCATTGAGTTAGGCTTTATTGCCACTTTTCCTTTAGAATTTAATCTGCATATTTTCAGTTGTTGTTACTGTGTTTATATTGGCATCCAAAGCAGTCAGTTCATTCACATTTCTGGCTCAGAACAGTGTACCAGATGTCAGTCAATAGAGCTTGTGTGCTGCAGTACAGATGCAATTACATGTACAAATGGTCCAAAGTTATTCTTTTAATACCATTGTATCCTTCTTTTTTAATTATTTCTTTTCTTTTTACACATTACTCTTTTGAGAAAGGGCACAAAAAAACCAACAACATTTATATCTGTTTCTGCACTGTAAAGGTTAAGCTACATGTGTAACTTTACTGGATTTAAGTGATGCGTCTGGAGTCCATAACCCCCAAGTGGGCAAATTACAGAAGCAATATTATATAGTAGCCCCCTTAAATCACAGAAGATCTTTAGGAGAAATGTAGAGGCGGCTTTAGGGGTCAAAATGGAGTGAATTTGCATTTTCTCTGCTGGGGTATCTACAGTATTGGAGAAAATATTGTGTGAAACTGCCCTAAGGGAGAAGGTACATGGAATGATTTCAATGTGCTTTGAGTGCTACTTTTTAAATAGCCCAGCAATGTGGTGTTAAAGTGTTCAAAAGCAACCCTTGCTGATTGGTGGAGCTGTGTGTGCTATCACCATGAAGTCTCACAAAAACAAATAGAAAGTCGCACACACTTGAACAGATAAGCCTGGTGCTCAATATTAGCGGATCCGGCAACCTCCCAGTCAACAAATAAAAAAGATACCGGCATACAAGGCATTGGAGTTGCAGGGAACACCCTTGCTTTTTTAATATGCGGAAATGCATGCCCCTTTGTCAAGCAAGGGTGTGCCCACAAACGTTCATTTCTGCATATTAAAAAAGCAAGGGTGTTCCCTGCAACTCCAGTGCCTTGTGTGCCGGTATCTTTTCTATCCATTACTATGAAGGTCACATTGCTTGAATTTAGTAAAAACATGACTTTAGAGATTTTTGTATAGTTAAAACCACAAAACATGCTACACAACCACTGAAATAGCACGGGCCTCTCAGCAGCCCATTGCACACCCCTTACTTTTTTACCCACTTTATCCTGCCTTCTATATATATCTAATAATTGGCTTAGCAAAGTTAACCATTAAGTTTCAGTAGGATTTAATTTGTCTTATTTTTTTAATTTTCCACAAGCACTGAAAATGAATATGCCTAAACAAGAGGTGCAAAAATACATTGTATACAGGATGATTGAGATCTAGCTTTCTTTGCATGAAAGATTTATTTACTCCTGTGACAATCCCTGACTCGTTCACTGATCTGCAATTTGTAATAACACCACAAACCTATTTACTTACAAGGACACTGACAGAGGAGCGCTTTTATATAATGTTCTACATTAGATATGTAACAATATACTGTTCTTTGAACCAAAGCTCTGTTTTTTATTAGCATCCAGATGGAAATAGGACACCGCAGAGTGATTAACTGAATTTAAATAATTTCACTCTGTCGTGGAGCCTGGATTTCCTATTTCTCATGCCAGCTAGCTACTTAGTCCCAGGTCATACTCATCTAGGGAGCCACAGAAATCAGACTCTGAGAGTCATCCCTCTGGGCTTTCATGTTGCCTCAATCAGAAAGAATGACCGCTGCTCCTGATGATCTATTGGGCTTCCACTTGAGATTCCTGCAAGTAGGAGCTTTCAAGCAGCTTTGTAAATATGTCTCTGCATGCAGCCACATTCATGTAAAACAGCTCATTACTGCAGAATTATAAATTGCCCTTGGCTCTGTTACACTGCAAACCCAGATTTAATTGTCCTAGGCTAGCACGTATTGACCAGTACCAGTCTTTTTACTGTATTTATAAAACAACCGGGTACATCTCTGTTAAGCAATCAAATATCATGTGTCTTATTATAGAAAACAGATTTGTGCATTTTGCTGAACCCATCAACCCATCTGGAGCAGTAGATATAACATTGAAATGTCCTATAAATCATCTATGTCAATCAGGCATATAAGCAGAAATATACTTGTGTCTGACATTGAAAACATCGGCGGGATACCAATTATTAAAAAGATGCAGCCGACATTCCTTCTTTACTATAAGTTTGTGCTTGCACTAGCAACTTACTGGAGAAATCCCATATGGCAAGATGTAACAAGAAGTAAAGATGTCAAACTGTGAATATCTTGTAAATAATATCCTTATATACGGTGAGTAGTGATGTCATCAGTTATAAACGGTGAGTAGTGATGTCATTTTTGTCACATGACTCAATAAAACCTTTGTATTATAATAAATAAAGTACCCCCTGTTTACTATTAGAAGTAACCTCGGAGTTCCATGACCTGTTTAAAAGCACTCTTTTATATGGTCATGGAACTCCTAGGTGACTTATAATATCCTTATATTTTACAATAGAGGGAATTTTATTCACTACAAATATATAAAACATTACGTCTATCCATCCAGAATGTATCATTGATAAAAAGCCTCATCCCATAAATATTCCTTCAGCTTCCAGTGCTCGATGGCTACCATAGTACTGGTGGACCCACTGCAACGTTTCTATTTTTGGGCTTCACAAATTCCTTAACTCCAACAGCACACAGGGTCAAATTTATCTAAATGTGAGATTAAATCTCACCACAGAAGAATTCAAATCTGTCTCCAACTGCCCCCACTATTTAATAAACATATTATACACACTCGAATTGAATCTCAATTCACATTGAATCTCAATCTCAATTCACCTTATAAACCATGATATAACTTTTTCTCACTGAATTGAATCTGGCCCATAGCCTTCTGCTCCAATTATTCAGGATGCAACGATTTTGATACTTAAACAATGGATTGATACCAACCCCCCTAGTACTGAAGAATGGCTTGCAATTATAACTGACATATACTGTATATTCAATGGAGGAAATTAGATCTTTACTCTTTACCAATTATCGTTCATTGAAACATGGCATCCCTGGGTCTCCTGTTTAAATACACATAATACACTGAGGAAATTTGATAATTGTGTTGCTATGCCAGACCACATGGAACATATTTTCTTTCTTTTACCTACGTTCTTTCTCATATACTGTGGATTACTACTATTCTAATATATTTTTATTTGAAGAATCCTATTACTCTTCACTAATTTACACTTTACATAAACAAAATTGGTGTTGTAGAGCTATAAAGCTGTAGGATATTTATGTGGTTATAATTCTGTGTGATTATTGCACTACTATAGGGTTGTTAAAGTATTCTGATTTTTGCCACTTTATAATTGAGCCAGCTTACCTTCCTAAGGATCCAAAGGTCACCATAACTGTATTATGAAACTATAACTTTAGGCTTTGTGCATCCAGCACATTAATCCCTGATAAAGGAAGAGGCTTCAATATCAAACCACTGAATACAGGCAAGGGTGGGAGCACATATTATAATGCTGAAGGGGAAACCCTGGCTCCTGTAAACAGGACCGCCATTAGAAATCACAGGGCCCTGGACAGCAACATTTCTTGGGCCCCCTGGTCCCTGCACACCCCAGCCCAGCCCCCAAGCCCCATCCCAGATCCCACCCACACCACAATAAAAAGTCCATATAGACATCAGTGGTGGTCAGGGCCCCCCTATAACCTAAAAAAATCCATTGGCATGAGGGCCCCCCATAAAAGTTTTTTTTAAAAAACATTGGTGCCTGGGTCCCCCATAAAAGTTTTAAAAAAACATTGGCAGTCAGGGCCCCCCAACAAGTTAAAAAAAAAAATTGGTGGTCAACCCCCCCTACAAATTGAAAAAAAAAAATTGGCGGCCAGGGTCCCCCATAAATGTTTTAAAAAACATTGGTGGTCAGGGCCCCCTTAAAAGTTAAAAAGAAACATTTGTGGTCAGGGGCCCTATAGAATATTTTAAAAACAACATTGGAGGCCAGGGGTTTAATAAAATTTAAAAAAAAAAAAATAAATTGGTGTTCAGTGGAACTTACCTTAGGTTCTTCTTCAAATTCTTTGGCTCCTTTCGTGGCTTTGGGTCTTTTCATGGCTTCAGGTCTTCAGCTTCTTTCGTGGCTTTGGGTCTTCAGCTTTTGCTCCTTTACTGGCTTCATGCCTTTTCGCAGTTTCAGGTCTTCGCCTCCTTTTGTGGCTTCAGGTGTTTTTGCGCATTCAGGTCTTCAGCTTCAGCTCCTTTCATGGCTTGGGTCTTTTTGTTGCTTCAGTACAACTTCAGGTCTTCTGTGCTTTGGCTCTTTTCAGGACTTTGGCAGTTCCACTGTGCATCACGTTAGAGGGGCCCGGCTAATTTGAAAACTGCAGCACAGCCTGGCCCCCTTTCAGACTCGGGCCGGGCAAGTTGTATCCCCTTTGCCCCTTTTATGGTGGCCATGCCTGTAAATGTAAAGTTTTGGGTGTCAATTGAAAGTGAATATTACAGATTCCATTACAATTCATGGCAATATATTGGATATGGGAATATATGGGGTAGGACATAGTAGACAGCGGCCTAACACGTTTCGTGACTGTTGGGGCTATGAGTAAGAGCCCCAACGCACTACGCTGTTGTCTACTATGTCCTAATAAACATTTTGTACTTTTTACTACCCCTGACTGATTTTTGGAGGGACTCATGGATCATGGATATGCACCCGTGGACTGGGGTGAACTGTGAGTATATCCTCCTCCTTTTATTAATGTTTGCTTTATTGCAACTCCACTTACTGTGGTAGTGCCCACATTGGCCTTTGGCAACTGCTTGTTTTGCTTTTTCTTTGCTTTTAATATATGGAGTACACAAAATTAAGCACAGAACAAAATATCAAAGTATCAAACAAAATTGAGCTGGATGGGAATTTATGAACTATTTTAAAACCACTTTTTTTAGCATCCCAAATTTTAGACCAAATTTAGCAAAATGACCTTGCTTTCATTCAGTGGCACATTTGAATGTGTATACTTTATACTTCAGATACTTAACACTCAGATTTATTAACAGTGATGGACGAATTTATTCACCAGGCGAGAATTCTCAGAGAATTCCTGCGATTCGCCACCGGTGAATAAATTCGCAAAACCGCAGTGAAAATTCGATGGCGTCCGTTTTGCTAATTGTTCGCCATTTTGTGAATTTTATGGGAAACACCCCAAATTCGCCCATCACTATTTATAAATAATACTGTTTCAAAGTTTGGTAAAGCTATGTCTTAGATGCAAATGCAAGGAAATCATTTTTACTGTATGTTTTTAGTGCTAACTTTCCCCCATCAGTCTTTTACTGCTGGTAAACTGGTGAAACCCCAACTGTAACTGGACACTTACCCTCACCATCCTGTCATCCAGGTGTTTGTGAAAGAGGTTGGCATTATCATTAATGAACAGCTGGTGGGCCGCAGAATCCACACCTCTCAATATGTTTCAAATAAAAGTTTAACAAAAGAATGGGGGAGGTGGGCTTCTGTAATTAATCTAGTCTACATTCATTTTGTCATAAAATGTTCTCTGAATGTTGCACAAAGACCCAGATGGGTTGGAAGCCGATGAGAAATCATGCTTATTTGCTTATTTAGGGACTGCATATACTTAAACAATGACTTTTTATTTCACTTTGAGATTTATTATAGCAGACATCTGTTACTGACTTATGGAAGTCATAATGAAGATAGCATAACACAATCTAGCCTTCAGCTTTTATTCCCAAAGCATAACTTTCTCAAGCGCATTACTAAGACTGTGAATTTGTGACTTGTTGAGCTGTTTCATTACTAAACAAGCAATGACAGATACCCAAAGTTTATTCTGCTTTGCTTAAGGAGTGTTTTAAAAGAATTGAAGACAAATAAGGCCTGAGAAGGAAGACAGAAAATACGTCCAATACTAACATTGCAGCCCACAAGATCATCATCATCGTCATTATTTATTTATTTATTGATATAGCACCAATAAGTTACACAGTGCTTTATATTATAATTTGGAAGATACACCTTAGCCTTTCCATGCTCAGACCAAAATGAAAGGCAATTTAACGTTGCCAGCAGTTGTGTAGCAAATATTAATAAAAATGATCCTTGACTGGCGATGCTTCTTATAATATAAACTACAGAATGGTCAGTAAAAAAGATATTTATACATGCAGCTTGTCCCTCCATATTCACTCATACATCTGGCAAGGATGTGACTGATGAAAAAGCAACCCAGGGTAGTACACTTCTATAATGCAGTGTATTATTCTCCACTATAATCTACTCTATTTTCTAGAAAATAAAATTGTAGAACTTTAGTGAATCCTGAATCATGCTCCTTCAAGATCCAAAGACCAGAAGACAGGGGAAGATGGTCTCTATGAAGTCCACTGTGCAACTCTGCAGATTTATTGCAGTTCAGCGGACAGACTTCTAAAAAATAAAAAGGCTGCGGCGAGGGAACTTGGAGAGAGCCAATAGAGGGGGAATGGAGGTGAAGGCTTTAGTTGTCCTTTAAGTCACATGATATTAAGGGTTCAGATTTTGTTTGGCCAGGCACTCGGGATTCAGATAAACCCAAATTTTACTATTATAGTCTTGCACACTAAAGAAATACAGACAATGATGATATTGAAAGAAAGCCTCATTATAGGCAATTCATTTATTGTACAAGAAATGTGCTCAGGACAGATAGGTCACAGCACAGCACAACAAATCAAATCAATAATGCAGTTTAAATACATACCACCAGCTTGCAACCAGAACACATAAGCAATACTAGGAACCAAAAATGAGAATTACCCCAACGTTTTGGCATAAAAGCCTTTCTCAGGGGTCCACCTTGAGGACCTTTTTTTGCACCATATTCTAATATACACATACTGACCTAGAGTGTGCTCCATTGATCTGTTTTCAAATCAACCCAACTGAAAATTGCCATGTACATATGTATTCACCCCCTTTGCAGTGAAGCCCCTAAAAAAATCCTGGTGCAACCAATAACCTTTTAAAGTCACATAATTAGTGAAATGAAGTCCACCTGTGTGCAATCTTTGGGGCACATTTACTTAGCTCGAGTGAAGGATTAGAATGAAAAATACTTTGAATTTCGAAGTATTTTTTTGGCTACTTCGACCACCGAATTGGCTACTTCGACCTTCAACTACGACTTTGACTTCGAATCGAACGATAAATTAAATTAAAATCGTTCGACTATTCGACCATTCGATAGTCTAAGTATTGTCTCTTTAAAAAAAACTTTGACCACCTACTTCGCCACCTAAAACCTACCGAGGTACAATGTACAAGGAAGGTCCCCATAAGCTTTCTAAGCTTTTTTTGATATTCAAAGTCGAAGGATTTTACTTTGAGGGTCCAATATCGAAGGTTAATTAACCCTCGATATTCGACCAATAGTAAATGTGCTACTAAGTGTCACATGATCTGTCAGCATAAACACACCTTTTCTGACATGGTACTACAACAAACCTGCCAAGAGAGGACTGCCCACGAAAACTCACAGACTGGGCAAGGAGGGTATTAATCAGAGAGGCAGCACAGAGACCAAAGGTAACCCTGAAGGAGTTGCAGAGTTCAACAGCAGAGACTGGAGTACCTCTGTATAGGACCACAATCTGCACCTGTACCTGTACACTCCATAGAGCTGGGATTTATGGAAGAGTGGCCAGAAAAAAAACATTACTTAACGCTCAAAATAAGAAGGCACATTTGAGTTTGCCATGTGGGCGGCTCCCTAAATGTATGGAAGAAGGAGCTCTGTTTAGATGAGACTAAAATTTAGCTTTTCGGCCACCAAGGAAAATGCTTTGTCTGGCGCAAACCCAACACATCCCATCACCCCAAGAACACCAACGCCACAGTGAAACATGGTGGTGGCAGCAACATATTGTGGGGATGTTTTTCAGCAGCAGGGACTGGGGAACTGGGGAAAGATGGTTCTAAATACAGGGAAATTCTTGAGCAAAACCTGTGTCAGTCTGCCTGTGATTTGAGACTGGGACGGAGGTTCATCTTCCAGCAGGACAATGAGCCGAAGCATACTGCTAAACTGAAACACTCGAGTGGTTTAAGGGGAAACATTTAAATGTGTTGGAATGGCCTAGTCAAAGTCCAGACCTCAATCCAATTGAGATTCTCTGGTCAGACTTGAAGATTGCTGTTCATAAACCATCCAACATGGAGGAACTGGAGCAAGATGTGGCAAGCTCATAGAGACTTATCCAAAGCAACTTGCAGATATAATTGCTGCAAAAGTTGTCTCTACAAAGTACTGACTTTAGGGGGGGGGTGAACAGTTATGCATGCTGACGATTTCTGTTATTTTGTCCTATTTATTGTTTGCTTTACAATAAAAAAAACATCTTCAAAGTTGTAGGCATGTTCTGTAAATGAAATGAGGCAAACTCTCAAACAATCCATTTTTATTCCAGGTTGTGAGGCAACAAAACATGAAAAATGCCAAGGGGGATGAAGACTTTTGCAAGGCACTGTAATTTAGAATGACAACAAAGACACCAGACATAATAAAGATCCAACACTGTCCTGTGATTCTCGTGTTATTTTAGTTGCTTGATCATCAGTAGAGGCTTTGCATCCATTCTGGAACTAACAAATTAAAAAAAAAAATTCAACTTAAAAAGAAATGGTAGAATGTTAAAAAAAATGATAGTCCAGCATAATTTTTTTTAAATTATTTTTAATTGTTTCCTGAAGTTTTCCTCCAGATATGCCTGTCTATAGAGCTCATGTATGAATTCAAATGCAGTGTGCAAATTGCAGTTTTGGGCACACATTTGCCATATTATAAACTACAATGTAGAATTTGTATCTAGCAATAGTTGGCCACATAATACAATTATGCAAAATTGTTGCGTTAGTTAAGCAATCTTTAGTTTCCTTGTTTAAGACATCATCCACTGACAGCAAGAATAAGAATATTACCAGGCCTGGAACATTACAGTTTGTAGACATTTCACAATGATGATCATTATTAAATGCAATAAAACTTTGTGTTCATGAAAGAAGATGCCAAAGGGGATTTGTTGTCACAACAAGAAAACAGCCAGAGTAATTTCAGTTCTTTTTTTTCCATTGCTGCCAGAAAAAACAGATTGCCTTTTGCCAAATGTTATGCCATTTTTATTCATAAAGGGATATTATCATAAAAGAACAAGTTTTTATTTTTTCATAAAAGTGTACCATTTATTAAAGTAGATTTATTCTATAATAATACAATTAGCCTTGCACTGCAGCATAATTACAGACACCATGAAATGTTTGTCTGCTTCTACTTGTACCAGAAGTGTTGGTCCTAGTGCAAACCTTGCACTATTTTCCTAAATGAGGAGCAAATCTCATTGAGTCAACGTGTCCCAGGTATGCAGTGTCATAAAATGTTTGTTTGAGATTCACATGGTGCAACTGGGAGCGTCGTACATAAATTGCATGGATGCACATTAAAGTAATTCCAGGGATCCCTGGCAGGCTGTGTCCATGGAGATAACTGCACCTGCTGAATCCAGAACCGAATCTGAACCTGAGTTTGCATATGCAAATTAGGGCAAGGAAGGGCTATAAAGAACCATGACCCAAATTCACTAAGCGCCGAAGCGCCTAACGCTAGCGTCAATTCGCTAGCATTGGGCATTTTCGTTACTTCGCAAATTCACTAACGAACGCTGGCGTAAATTCGCTAGTGTTACTTCGCACCCTTACGCCTGGCGAATTTTCGCTACGGACGTAACTACGCAAATTCACTAATGCGTGCAGTGAACTGAATGCTACCTTTTATGCTAGACTTCCTTTGCCACCTCAGACCAGGCGAAGCGCAATAGAGTAGATAGGGATTGCTTAAAAAAAAGGTCAAATTTTTTCTAAGTCCCAAAAAACGCTGGCGTTTTTTCTATATTATGGATGATAGGCTGAAAAAGATCGTAAAAAATTTTGGGGCTCCCCTCCTTCCCCCCTACATTTCCTAACTCATGGCACCTTAACTATACAGTGGGCACATATAATAAAACATATTTGATGTTTTGAAGGTTTCCCAGGCATTTGTAGTGCTGCTACATATACTTCCATTGAAATTTGAATTTGGCACTGTATGCAAATGAACCATTGCTAGCGTAACTTTGCTTTGCTTAGCGAATCAACGCTAGCGCAACTTCGCAACCTTATGCTACCCCTGAGTGCAACTTCGGATTTTAGTGAATTTGCTGAGCGCTGGCAAAACTATGCCTGGCGAACTACGAATCTTAGTGAATGTCCCACCATGTGTGCAGTGCACAGAAAAAATTTGCAAGTTATTTGTTCATGCAACAAAAAGTCAAGGTTTTTCAAGGATTTGGATTTGGTTTGACCAGGCACATGGATTTGGTTGAATCCTGCTGAAAAAAAGCTGAATCCCAAAGCCAATCCTGGATTTGCTGCATCCCTAGTAAAAAAAGAATTGCATCAAAATATTGTGCACATAAATTAGCTCTTTAATGTTCAGTTATCTATCATTAAGATTTCTCAATATTGTGAGATGTTTGGCACTGAGGTGAATTTAAAAACACAATTCAATTTTAGTCCACAATATTCCAGACTTGGTGAAATTGAAATTAGAACAAATTTGAACAGAAGAAATAAAGCATATTGATAGAGGAACATGAAAGTGTGGGTGGTGCCGTTCTTAAGTCTACTTTAGGCATGGCCAGACAAATTTAATGAGCTATCTGATTTTGATGACAAAAGGGTTGTTTTTTTGTAGAGGATTTTCGATAGGGTAACCAGGACTCTCACTACACTCTCTTCTAATATGGATGTAGAGAATGTTGAGAGGTTAGGTAACATCTAATCAGGACTCTATTAGAGAGCTTTAATAGGATTTTGTGGAGGTTTAGATTCAGTTCAGATTTAATTTACGTACATACATTTGGGAGGTCCTGAGATTTTTCAGTTGAAACCAAGTATATAAAATGACACATTTTATGGAAGGGCTTGATCAACACCAGTGCTCCAGAAAGATTACTGGGCCATGCTTTTCCCTCCAGGTGAGGTTAATACACAAATATCGGATATAACAATGTCATGACCAGACACATGATACAATTTAATGAAGTTATGGAAAGTAAAACTGATGTTCGGCCTATTCGCAAAAAGTGAAGTAAAACGTTTCTAGTGCTCATCCCAGCTTTTATCTTGGCTTTCATGGCCAAATGAATGTCTATTAGCAATTTATTTTTCTAGGGTCTGAGGGTGTTGCTGTGCGAATAATTGATCTCTCTAGAGGGTTCTAATTCACTTAAGCCTAATTGTTTGACAACCTTGTTAGTGCATTACAGGTCACCCACACCATCAAGGCTGAAGTCTTATAGAGCCCTTCAGTACAGATCCAGTTTGTTATTGGAATTATTTGCTTTGAGTTGGACCAGATCTGGGACCAACAGCGGTTATAGAAATATATAATTTCAGACTACATACAGAATTTTATAAGCAAGAGCAGACAAACGAAAGCCTATACATCAATATAGTGTTATTCTTGTTACGTTTCATGATAGTATTCATAGTGATAGTAGTGGGAATGGGATGTCACATGGATAATGAACCTAGAAAATCCTTTGTATTCTGTCTATTTCTCAATATGTCTGTGGGGATTTAGACTGGGTACCTTTTAGCATAATTTTCAGCCTTAATTGTAGATCTGTTATGGATCTTTCAGACATCTCAGGTGTGTGTGGCTGCATCTTGAATGAGTCTTGATTGCAACCAAAGACCTCCTTCATTTGTTGTTTGAGGTTCACAATATCCTGTTCATAGGTGTTTGCAAAAATCAGTAAATTTTCGAGTATCATGGATCTGTTTTTCTTTTAAAGCTCTTTGCTTCATCTGCATAACTGAAAGCTATAGTTATAGCATGGGCAGAGAGATCCCATGATCAGAAAGCAGTTTGGTCAGAAATAGGAGGGCCTGCTGGGGGAGAAGATACTCAAGAGTGAGGGTCTGCTGATGCAGAAGATGCTGAAAAGACTTGCTACAGTATGAATTGATGTTCACATCACAGGGCTGGATAAGCTCATCTCTTCTCCTTTAATATTGCAATTCCCCAGTGATGTAACCAAGGTCTTAACTGGGAGTCAAAATAGGCCCTGGCATTTCCAATACAAAGAGGCCCAAACAGCCCCCAGCAGCCCACTAAATAGTGACTTTCTATGGCATCTTACAGCAGCCCATCTGGCTTGTGCTAAAACCTACAGATTGCCAGTCTGGGCCTGGCTGCACCCCTTATGTTTCTAAACTGTAACCCATGTTATACACATACATCTAAACAATTGCAGAGCAAATTACCCTTTTCTTGGATTGCCTGAAGGTGCTAGTGACTAGTGATGGGTGAATTTGGGGCGTTTCGCTGCACCAAAAAATTTCCCGGAAAATTCACAAAACAGTGAAAAATTTGCAAATTTGCGTCTACGTCCAAAAACGGATGCCGGCATCCATTTTTTTGACGCCGGTGAATTCGCGCCTGGCGAATAAATTCGCCCATCACTACTAGTGACTGCTATAAACACTTTATGTAGAGAGACTATAGAGCATTTACATGGAAAGTTACTTCCATACCATGGTTGTACCCCAAACAGGACTGGTGGCCCAGGTTTACTAAATAACTGAAATTTGGATGTTAGACTGTTGCCTGAGGCTGGGTGTTGCCTAAGGCCTCAACTACACAAGCATTTCCCATCAGATCGATGCCCAGCGACAAAACACATGCGGAAAATCAGATGGAGTCGCACGCGTCAAGAAATAATTAGACTGAATGAAAAGTCGCAGGCAAGAACTACATGGTCGAATATTGGATGAAGACGCTGCTTACTGCATCCACATCTGACAGCCGTGACGCATCAGATGTAATGTATTTGTTACCTCCGACTTTTTATTCAGACCAATTCGATTTTTGACGCCTGCGTCTCCATTCGATTTGTCGCATTGTAGTTGAGGCCTAAGGGATTAGGCCATCAGACTAACTAAAGCTTTGCTCCTGTTGAGCAGTTATACCCTTTCATTTGCATAAAGGGATTGCTTGCTAATAAACCTTGGTTGTACCATTATCTGACTGTGTGCTTATTTGCCCATAAACCGGTCTGGGAATGCTGCACTCAAGTGTCTAACTGAAGTTTACAAAACTCCTCCCAATATGAATATTTGTTTTTAAAAAAAAAAGATTCAAATAATTAATCTATTTTGCATGGATGTTGAATAAATGCCATAGTGTTACAAGAAATGTTATAAGAAAATAATTGTATAATTATTATTAGTATTGAATAATGTGACCAAATGCACAGCTATGCCAACATCTGTATCCTTTTCTTTATACAAATTGTCCCCATATCCCAATCCCCCCTTCCCAGAACTGATGAAAACTGTTGAAATGCTCTCCTGCTGAATAATGGCAAAGCCCTTTTCTTCCTTAATGGCACTGTTTTCTAGAAACACACATATGACATACAGTGGAAGACAGTGACATTATTTTCCTGCAGTTTGAAACATAATTTAGGCTATTCATAGGTGTCTGTCATATTTATAACCAGCTGGATTGTGAACTATTTCCCCTTAGTTTGCCCTTTTGTATTGTACAGCAAAAGATGTTTAATTTGGTTTTTCCAGGAAATTCTTCTGTGCATTCTGAATTCCATTTCCATTGTGCCCTTTCAAAGGCATATCAAAACAGCAAAAATTAGAGAACAAGAGCAGTGATGGGATTAGACACCCAGAGGAAACCCAAGAAAGAAAGAGAAAGGGAAGAAAAGCAGTCAATAGAAATGCAAGAGTTACATTATAGGGCCCTTGGCAGGTCATATAGTAGACTAGGTGGATTTTAGCTACTGTATCTACTACACCATTGGTTTCCTGCCTTATGTATCAATTTTTGCAACTTTAGCAGGACAGAGCTCAGTCAAATTTCTAATTTATGGGAGTTTAGGGGAGTTTTTAAAAACTCAAATGAATTAGAAATTCGACCTTTGATAAATGTGCCTCTAACTTATCAAGGGTTGAATTTTGAAGTAATGGGAGTTTTCCCATAACTTTGAAAATTCGAATAAAAAAAGACCAGCCAAAATTTTTTTTTGCGGATGAATAGGCTGTATTCGATTGTTCAAATCGAAGTAAGATCGTAATCGATTTGAAGTATTTAAAAAAAAAAAAACTTTGATTTTTCAAAGTCCAACAATTGACTCCAAATAGGTTCTAGGAGGTCTCCCATTGGCTTAAACAGCAATTTGGCGGGTTTTAGATGTTGAAAAGTCGAAGTTTTAAAGAGACAGTACACAATAAATTTCAATATTCAAATTCTTTTCAAATTTGAATCGAATTTGGACTATTCCCTAGTCGAAGTACACAAAAACAGCTCGAAATTCAATTTTTTTTACTTTGAATTTGAAGTGTGGATGAATTCTGTCTTACTCATTTCATTGTCTCCACTTCCCAAGTGTTTCTGGATTCTCCCTGGCTAATGAGTTATTTGTTCCAGATCTCAGACAAGAGAGAAGTAAGAAAGCAGAAAATATTCATTTGGAGATATATCAATATAGAAGATAGATGTTGCCAAAACTATTCAAGAGTCAAGTTATTATACACGGGGAAATCCTATACTAAGCCAAAAAGTAGTTGATCTTGGAAAGGAGTCTAAGTGAAGACAGCATGATAAGCAGGTCATATAGTAGGCTAGGTGGACTTTAGCTATCTACTACACCCTTGGTTTCCTGCCTTATGTACCAATTTTTGCAAATTTAGCAGGACAAAGCTAGGTTTATAAAATAATTTGGAAGAACCTTGATAACCAATCAAACCTGACTTTTTCTGGATGGTTCATCTCAGTACATGGCAGAGAGCCAAATGGTTTTTAAATGTATTGAAGATGGACCCCCAGTACTTTTGAATATGGAGAAAAGTTTAGACCTTGTGCATAAAACCTGAATCATGAAACTGACATCTACTATACATGTGTCATGCCTTCTCCCCATCTCCCATAGCCTAGCTGCTGTAAGATATGCTTGTCATAGGTCAAAATGTTGATTTTTTTATTTGGTTTTAAACTTTGATTTTGAAATGATCTGATGCTCAAATAAGTTATATGCCGTGTGATTTACAATGTAGACTGTACATTTGAAAATATTTTGAATGGAGGCATTCAACAGAAAAGCAGAAGAGGAGAAATTTCTAAGAAAGACCAAACAGCCAAGTTTTATAGGAATGAAATTAATATAGTAGTCCTTTTTGGATTTGGCTGTAGCATTTTTCATTCTACATGATTGGTGAAGTTTCTGGTGAGTCCTAAGGGATCAGTTTGAAGTTGTTTGCAGCCTTCCTGACATTCGAGTTTTTTCTCAGAAAATTTCGGATTCGATTCAAGTTTTCAGGACGATTTAATCCATCCAAGTTTAAAAAATTCGATTTTATTAATACATTTTGGTCAAATTTCTAATTTATGGGAGTTTAGGGGAGTTTTAAAAACTCACATGAATTTGAAATTTGACCCTTGATAAATGTGCCTCTAAGGGCAGATTTATTAAGGGTTGAATTTTGAAGTAATGGCAGTTTTTTTAACTCCCATAACTTTAAAATTCGAATAAAAAAGACCAACTGAAATTTATAAGAAAAAAAAATGAATAGGCTTTATTCTATTCTAATTCTATTCGAAGTATTTTAAAAAAAAACCCATTGATTTTTCAAAGTCCACCAATTGACTCCAGATAGGTTCTAGGATGTCCCCCATAGGCTAAAACAGCAATTTGGTGGGTTTTAGATGGCGAAAGGTTGAAGTTTTAAAGAGACAGTTTTTGAATTTTTTTCAAATTTTCATCGAATTTGGACTATTCCCTAGTCGAAGTATACAAAAATAGCTCGAAATTCAAATTTCAATTTTTTTACTTTAAATTTTCAATTCGACCCTTGATAAATCTGCCTCTAAGTGTGGATGACTTCTGTCTTACTCATTTCATTATCTCCACTTCCCAAGAGTTTCTGGATTCTCCCTGGCCAGTGAGTTAGTCCTCTTTGTTCCAGATCTCAGACACAATAGAGCGTAAGAAAGCAGAAAATATTCATATGGAGG
This sequence comes from Xenopus petersii, assembly GCA_038501925.1. Taxonomy (NCBI): domain Eukaryota; kingdom Metazoa; phylum Chordata; class Amphibia; order Anura; family Pipidae; genus Xenopus; species Xenopus petersii. The sequence continues at coordinate 175,017,885 of CM076673.1, read as the reverse complement.
AGTCTCAATATAGAAGATAGATGTTTGCAAAACTACCATTCAAGAGTCAGGTTAGTATACACTAGGGATGTCGCGGACTGTTCGCCTGCGAACTTGTTCGCGCGAACATCGACTGTTCGCGTTCGCCGAATGTTCGCGAACGTCGCGCGACGTTCGCCAATTTGGGTTCGCCTTAGCTGGCACTTTTTTTTGCCATTTCTCCCCCAGACCAGCAGATACATGGCAGCCAATCAGGAAGCTCTCCCTCCTGGACCACCCCCACACCCCTGGACCACTCCCCTTCCATATATAAACTGAAGCCCTGCAGCGTTTTTTCATTCTGCCTGTGTGTGCTTGGAAGAGCTAGTGTAGGGAGAGAGCGGTTAGTGATTTGAGGGACAGTTGATAGTAAATTTGCTGGCTAGTAATCTACTTGACACTGCTCTGTATTGGAGGGACAGAACTCTGCAGGGATTTGAGGGACAGTGAGTTTAGGTTAGTTAGCTTTGCTGACTAGTGATCTACCTTCTACTGCAGTGCTCTGTATGTAGCTGCTGTGGGCACTGCTTCTGATCTCATCTGCTGACTGCTGCCTGCCTGTAACCCAATAGTCCTTTTAAGGACTGCTTTTATTTTCTTTTTTGTTTTTTTACTTTGCTACTATAAGAGCCCAGTGCTATTAGTCTAGCTGTGTTGGGGAGTGGGACTGGTGTGCTGCTCCTCCTAGTAGTTCACCACTACCAGCACCAACCAGAGTCAAAATTGTTACAAAGTATCTTATTTGCACCTGTTAGCTGTTCTGAGCTCTCTGCCAAAAGCTAATAAAGTTAGAAACTGTTTTTTTTCTGGCTGTTCAGTGCAGAGAAAAGAGGGACTTTCCAGTACAAAAGAGGGACAGGGGGTTGAGTGGTCAAAAGAGGGACAGTTGGGAGGTATGCAAGTGCCACCTAGCTGTGTGAGCTTTTTCACATTCTGTCTAAATAACAATAATAATTCCGTGTCCGTAAACATCACCTGAGTGATGTTTTTACAGCAGCAATAATATATTCCGTATCCACTACTGTATACGTTGCCCTTGCAGGCATTGTTTGCCCAGTCTTTAACCAAGTGCCACCTAGCTGTGTGAGCTTTTTCACATTCCGTGTCCAGAATCATCACCTGAGTGACGTAGTGTGATTTCTGCCCTTTACAGCACAAAACGCAGCGCTGTGTCAACAATGTATTTTTCAGATACATTTTTGCCCTTGATCCCCCTCTGGCATGCCACTGTCCAGGTCGTTGCACCCTTTAAACAACTTTAAAATCATTTTTCTGGCCAGAAATGTCTTTTCTAGCTTTTAAAATTCGCCTTCCCATTGAAGTCTATGGGGTTCGCGACGTTCGCTACATCCCTAGTATACACAAGTGGTTGATCTTGGAAAGGAGTCTAAGGGGCAAATTCACCAAGGGTCGAATATCGAGGGTTAATTAAGCCTCGATATTCGACTGGGAATTAAAATCCTTCGACCTCGAATATCGAAGTCGAAGGATTTTAGCGCAAATAGTTCGATCGAACGATCGAAGGAATAATCGTTCGATCGAATGATTAAATCCTTCGAATCGAACGATTCGAAGGATTTTAATCCAACGATAGAAGGATTATCCTTCGACCAAAAAAACTTAGGCAAGCCTATGGGGACCTTCCCCATAGGCTAACATTGGGTTCGGTAGCTTTTAGGTGGCGAACTAGGGGGTCGAAGTTTTTTCTTAAAGAGACAGTACTTCAACTATCGAATGGTCGAATAGTCTAACGATTTTTAGTTCGAATCCTTCAATTCGAAGTCAAAGTCGTAGTCGAAGGTCGAAGTAGCCCATTTGATGGTCGAAGTAGCCCAAAAAACACTTTGAAATTCAATGTTTTTTTACTTCAAATCCTTCACTCGAGCTTGGTGAATTGGCCCCTAAGTGAAGACAGCTAAGCTTCAGTTTATGTATGCAAAAAAATACACAATAAGACATTGCCATTGTTTTCAGAGGAGGAGAAGATTGTAAACGTGTCCTATTAGTTTATAGTGAAACCACTATTGTACCTAACTGGTTATTTCTACATGGTTGTCAACAAAAACTTTTATGAACCAATGTGCAAAAATATAACATTTCGTTTGATAAATGTGGATTACATTGCGGTTGATGATGCCTGTGTTACTGGTTCCAGGGCACAATGCAAAACCTCTGAAATCATTTATAATATGCATGGAAAGAACGTGAAAAAGAAAACAAGTGAAAAATTGCTGCAATTACTTGTGATTGAAAAATCAACTTAACGGCCAAAAATGTTATATAAAAGCTAAAGTGCAAATTAGAAACATGTTTCACTTCCTTTAACTCATTTTGTTCACTTGAATAATTACATTTTGGCAAAAGAGTGTGCATTCCTGATTTAATATGCCACCAAAAGGTTCAAAATATATTTATAATGATAGTTAAAGGTGCACAAAATATCTGGATGGTATTTATACCTTTAAATATATATATGTGGAGGCCAAATTAATAACAGTCTCATTTTAGTGTTTTTATAGGTTTTTGAAATCACAACTAAAACCATTTATTAAAAGATCCAAACTAAAAAAAGGAAACAAACTGCAGGTATTTTCAGATTCTGAACTGTCACAGTTGTGTTGCATACTAAATGCTGGAGAAGTCACGCTTTTCAAAAACTTTTTTGGCATCAAAAAGCCAGACCAAAAAAAAAAAAGTTGTGGTTTAATAAATCAGCCCCATTGTATATAGTTAAACAGAAATGGGACTTGTTATGCAGAACGCTCAGGACCTGGGGGTTTCCGGATAATGGATTTTTCTGTAATTTGGATCTCCATACTTTGTCTACTAATAAATAATTTAAACATTAAATAAACCCAATAGGATTGTTTTGCCTCCAATACCGATTATTCATATTTTAGTTAAGATCAACTACAAGATACTGTTTTATTATTACAAAACAAAATAAATAATTTCTAAAACTTAGAATTTTTTTCTAACATTGGAGTCTATGGGGTTTTGTATTTCAAAGTAGTAGTTTTAAGCAGATTTGATCCAAAAATGTTATCTTTGTTAAAAACCAAATTCACTTGGGTAAGAGAGGAACAATACCAGACTAGGCTCATATTCCTTTTTGACTAGTTTCATCATCCTAAAGTCCCCAGATGTTCCCAAATAACAACATCATTTATAATGTGGAGCCTTATGTATTAAATATTTTTTTATTTTTGGAAAGGTTTTTAAAACCATGACTAAACTAAAACTATTGTCACTTAATTTAATTAAAGATCCGTTCAATAAAAACTGTGAACGAAAGAAGTGCTCAATGATACTCTAAAAAATACAAATACCTTGAAAACGTCTAAATTAATTTAAAGCAGACCATCTCCCATTGACTTCTACAGCACCTTAACAAGTTTTAATTGGCAAAGGTTTGCCTTAGAGGTTTTTTTTGATTTTTACATTTAATAAAGCTCAAATTTTTACAGCTTTTTAAAAATATAGGGAAACCACAAATGTTTTGAGCAATTCCATCCATTCAATATTCAATATATGTTGAAGTATGTTGGTAGCTGTAGTCCTGCAACATAAGGGGCGTTAAGATTAAGAAGCTGGATTTAGGGCTTTGTTTCTGCATGGAATCACATTAACCATGCGTTAACCAAAGTACGGTGGCTTGCATGGCAATAGTATCCACTGCATATCTACCCTGCAGTTAAAGCCAGGCCCTACAGGGCATGAGGTACAGGACAACGCTGATCGTACAAGGACTGGGAGGAGAAGAAGTGCACTTTGAGCAGCACTATGGTACGGTGACTGCTGAGCACTAGCGCTATCATTATAAATGAGCCTCATTATCATTCCCCAGTTCATCAGTTTCTAGTATGTGAAACCTTATCTTATCTTATCTTATTCCCATCCATTTAACCATTAAGGCTTACTTAATTAGTCTGGCTCCTTCTATAATAGCTTTGCCTAACGTTTTCTCATGCATAAAGAAGATGTGAATTTCACCCATTTCCTTTTACAAGAATTCAAAAGCGATTTGTGTTTCTATTGTATGTATAAAGTCTTATTTATTAAAAAGGTTTACTTGCAAACAATAAAAGCTGCATGCATTTAAAGGCAAAGCTAATTCTGCATGAAACAACAATGCCCAAGCCATGTGCATCTGTGTTCACAAACATCTGATTATGACAAGGGATCTATTACGGTTCTCAGCGAGCTTAAATGAGATGTGTCACAGCTATAAAAATGCACATTAACTTTAGTGGAAGTTTAACAATTCTAATTGCAGAATAGGCTTGATTATTTTATCCTTAGAAATTTTAAGTACATGTATGCTCATTCAACATTTTTCTTGTTTTATACTACTCATTAGGACTCGTGCAGCTGCAGGTGCAATTGTGTTACCTGCAATTTTCCCGCAGTCCTTTGCACGTAAAATTATTTTCATGAACACTACTTATGTCAAAATGCGCTTCATTCACTTCTATATATTTACACTCTGAGCCACTCATTCCTTCCTGCCTTCTGTTCCAAATGCTGTTGTGGTGTTTATACAAATGGCCTGTAGATGTCACTGTGCCCAGACTTGTACTGTTCATACTTCCTGACAGCTTAAAAGTGAAAGTGAAAGTTACTGTTGTGTAATACCTGCATGAATCTCTGCTAATAAAGCACTGTTATTATAATCTACTCAGCCTCGGCTACCCAAAACATAACAGCTGTGCCTATTGATGGGAACCCTAGAACTACTGTCACTTACTGACCAGGCAGTAGTTTCAGGGTTGCCTTCACATATGACAGCATTTATTACATGGTACTTGTGTCTATTTATGCTTCTCATGTGTCTCTATGGATATGCTCAGTATCAGTGCATTCATCCCACCTCCTATTTTGAATCATGTGCCTATTGAAATGGCAGAACCATAGACTTGCTGCCATTTTCAAGCTGGTGGTAATTCCAGGCTTCCGTATGCAGGTTGCATCAATGTGCCAACAAATGTTTTTGCGTCTTCTCATAATTTGTTATGAATATGTTCCACTAAGAGTCTGGAGCTCTTTTATCATATTGACAAAAAATTTAATTTACTATTTCCATAAAATTGGGAGAATTGTAAACCTTTGATAAAAACAACAAAGGTAATTGAATAAAAGCTAAAAGAAGTTGCAGGAATTTTTGCCTAACCATATACTTTTACCTATAACTACCCCTCCTGACTTCAGAAGGAGTTCTCCATTCCTCTGTTGCTAGAATGAAATAATGAGAAATACCTGTGTGATGTAGGAATTACTGTATATCAGTGTACTGTATATATCAGAACACTGTCTCCTTCCCCTCTCTGCTAGGGATGTAGCGAACTGTTCGCCGGCGAACTAGTTCGCGCGAACTTCGACTGTTCGCGTCCGCCGCAAGTTCGCGAACGTCGCGCGACGTTCGCCAATAGGCGTTCGCGTCAAAATCGTTCGACCATTCGACCATTCGATCACTAAAATCGAACGATTTTCGTTCGAATCGAACGATCGAAGCCTTTGGATTGAATGAAATCATTCGATCCAATGGCTTCGATCGTTCGATTCGAACGGAAATCGTTCGATCGAACAATTTAAATCCTTTGATCGTTCGAATCGAACGATTTTCGGATGTTCGAAGTTCGCAAACTGTTCGCAATTTTTGCCGGTGTTCGCGAACGGCGTTCGCGAACACATTGTCGGCGGTTCGCTACATCCCTACTCTCTGCAGCTGAAGCTTAACTACCTAAGAGGGTCTCTGCCTTTTTCCAAATCTCCTTTGTGTGCCAAGCATTTACCTTGCATACTAGCCTGAAAGAAGAATATTTATTTTTGGTAAAATGAAGACACTAAGGGGTCTATTTTGTTATGCAGAAAAACGGTGTAAAATACATGTGTGAGATATTTTACAAGTTGCTCAAAGAAAAAGCGTAAAAGATAATTACACCATTTTATTACACGGCGATGCCTGCCAATATAATTGATATATATAAATATATATATATATATATATATATATATATATATATATATATATTCATATACAGGTATGGGATTGGGATGCATTATCCGGAAACCCATTATCCAGAAAGCTCAGAATTACGGAATGGCCATCTCCCATAGACTCCATTTTATCCAAATAATCCAATTTTTTAAAAAAATTATTTCCTTTTTCTATGTAATAATAAAACAGTACCTTGTACTTGATCCCAACTAAGATATGATTAATCCTTATAAGAAGCAAAACCAGCTTATTGGGTTTATTTAATGTTTACATGATTTTCTAGTAGACTTAAGGTATGAAGATCCATAATTATGGAAAGCCCCAGGTCCCGAGCATTCTGGATAACAGGTCCCATACCTGCTTGTTTGTTTGTTAGTGTGCACCTGTGTGTGTCCATCTGGCCCTATTATAATGTGCAATGTGAAAATTCTGCAGGTAAACTGACGTTTCTTAAAAGACTAGCAAACTCACTAAAAATGACATTTTTAGCTGGCTAAGCACATTCCATATTCAATTCCATGAGAAAAATCAGAACACTGTATATCTCTTGAAATCTCAAAAGATGTCTATGGGGGAATTTGGAAATTAAGTAGGAGATAAAAAAAAAAAAATAAAGGAAAAAATATACTTATATGGGGAAGAAATTACATGAAAATTTAGTTTTATTTTATATTTCATTGTTCTGATTTTTTTGTATCTAAAGTATACAATTTAAACTGATTCACACAATAATATGTACTCATAATTCATAATGCAGCTCATTCTTCCATGTTATCTCATCCCATAGACAAAGAAAAGAATCCCTCTATGGCATTCCTGGGCTAACCCAACCCTGAAGGCAAATTAGGAAGGAATTTCTTATTAGTGAATACTTACTTTAATTGTTATGACAATATTTTCATATATCTGACCATTGTTATGAACCAATGGGGGCAAACAAATATTCTGAATTAAAGTGGGGGAGTTGTAACTGAAACCCTGCTTTAGGGCATGTCATACTGTACTTAATTTATGCATTAACCTTTGAGGAGAACAGATGCAAAATATCTTATAATATAGAAGTTTATCAAGTAAAATGTGTAAAAGATGATGGAGAGAATCCTTCCCAGAGGATTGACACAGGAAAGGGAAGACAACAGGAACAAAATAGATCAGTACAGAATAAAAAGACAGATGGAGAAGATCATTCACATTTTGGGAAAGGCAGAGGCATCTGTAATGATATATTGCTGTTAAAGTGCAAAAATGGTCTCAAACCTGTTAAATATAGCTAAGAAAAAGGACAGTTAACAGGTTCATGCAATATAAGGCCAATTGTTTTAGTCACTGCAACTGTGCTGAGGAAATAATAGTACTTTGTTGCTCAAAAAACTATGCCAGAGAGAGTTAATTTATCTGGAAAATAGTTTATCATGTCATCATTGTGTCATTTGGTACGTGGGAGGAATATCTTCCGACCCATTTCACCAGTGCTTTACTCAAGGGTGAGGATCTAAATTTTCCATTTAAATATATACTGTATATACACATAAAGTGGTGACAGTCAACATTAAAGCCCATTCATTATAAAATTGTAATAATGTTGAAAGGACCTTTCTGAAGGAATTAAGCATCTTAATGATGGCAGCATTGGAGAGTGGCACAATATCTAGCCAGGAGAAGGAGTTTATTTGTAATACGTTTCTCAGAACTCCAGTGTTTTATCATCTCCCTAAAATTCATTAGAACATTACTTGCCCTCTGGGGCGTCCGATCACTGCAAATTTGTCTCCATATACAGATCGTTTTTTGTCACCTATGGTTGTCAAGTTAGAATCACTTGTGAGAGATACAACAGATATCTTGAATAAATTAAAAGGGAAAGTAACTATAGGTTAGTGACCTTTGACACCTCGGGGCAAATTCACCAAGGGTCGAATATGGAGGGTTAATTAACCCTCGATATTCGACTGGGAATGAAAATCCTTCGAAAATCGAAGTCGAAGGGTTTTGCGCAAATATTCGAAGGATTTTAATCCAACGATCGAATGATTATCCTTCGACCAAAAAACTTAGCCAAGTCTATGGGGACCTTCCCCATAGGCTAACATTGGGTTAGATTCAATCGATTCGAAGTCGAAGTAGTAGTCGAAGGTCAAAGTAGCGCATTCGATGGTCGAAGTAGCCAAAAAAACACTTTGAAATTCAAAGTTTTTTTCTTCTATTCCTTCACTCCCCCTCATCTTTATATACATGTATAGATGGAATAAAAGCTGTTAATTATTTTTTGGAACATATATCTTAGTTACCTTGGTCACAAAGATATTTTTTAGACTTGGCTATTCAATTTGTTTTGACTCTCAATTATTTTGTTTTTTTAAATGGTGTTTTATACGCAAACATGTGGGAAATCAACGGGTACACTATTCACCCCTAGTTATGCAGGACTGTATGTAGGGTACTGGGAAAGGAAAGTCATTTGGATTGACTCGATTTAAATTTTGGGGGAGATATATCAACGATATCCTCATAATATGGGGTGGCACTATTGAATTATTAATGGAATTTTTTGGATATAATAATGCAAGTTCACAGACATTCATTTTCACAATGGAACAAAGTATGGAAGAAATCACGTTTTGGAATTTATGCTTACGGATTAAAAATGGACAATTAAGTACATCAACCTTTTTTAAAAAAGGTTGACACTAAGGGGCCGATTCACTAAGGGTAGAATATCGAGGGTTAATTAACCCTCGATATTCGACTAGGAATTAAAATCCTTCGACTTCGAATATCGAAGTCGAAGGATCTAGCGCAGATAGTTCGATCGAACGGTCGAAGGATAAATCCTTCGTATCGAACGATTCAAAGGATTTTAATCCAACGATCGAAGGAATATCCTTCGATCAAAAAAAGTTAGCCAAGCCTATGGGGACCTTCCCCATAGGCTAACATTGACTTCGGTAGCTTTGGCGAACTAGGGGGTCGAAGTTTTTTTTAAAGAGACAGTACTTCGACTATCGAATGGTCGAATGGTCGAATAGTCGAACGATTTTTACTACGAATCCTTTGATTCAAAGTCGTAGTCGTAGTCGAAGGTCGAAGTAGCCCAAAAAAAAACTTTGAAATTCAAAGTTTTTTACCTTAGTATACTTCACTCGAAGTTAGTGAATCTGCCCCAAATTCTTACATTGATTACCATAGTGATCACTATCAGAGTAGGAGAACATAGGAGTGCCATTAAGGCTAGTAGCAGATGGGGACATTAGTCGCCCAGCGTCAAATCACCTCTTCTGCGGGTGAATAATAATCCTGTACCGCCTTCCTGCCGGCTAAAATACAAATCGCCAGCGGGATCTCTTCGCCCAAACTTGCCTCGTGAGGCAACTTTAGGCGGAAAGGCAGTACATGGAGATTAGTCTCCCGCAGAAGAGGAGATTTGTAGTTGGGCGACTAATCTCCCCGTCTGCCACTAACCTAAGAGAGCTAAAGGGAAAGCTAATACAAATGAAAAGAAGATTGTATTTATATACATACATTTTGTAGATCATCATGATGGAAAATTCGATGGGAGTAGGGGTGACAGTGTTAGCTGGTATAATATCAGACAAAGATAGAGGGGGAGATAAGTCAAATAAATAAATTAATTAGGTATTAATTATTAATTAATTCATAATTAATTGGATTAAATTAAGATGGAACAACGGTTCATTTTTGAATTCCATACTATAAGACCCTTTGGGCTTAATTATAATATTGAATTAGCACCATTTCTCAAATAAGTAATTTTAGAAACAACCCTTCATTATGTTTTCTATATGATTTGACTGGTTTTATAATCTCTTTTTTGTTTCTAAGGAAGTTGTAGTATATGTATATACTGTAGGGGATTAATAGTGATTTCCCTTTAAGAAATTGTGATACTGGATTAAGAACCAATGAAAAAAAAAGAAGAGGGTTAATTGATGACCCTAAACGTAATAAGGAGATGCCTGATGAAGCTTTAAGCGAAATGCGTAGCATTGTATTCTATAGAGGGAACAACATTTCTTCTGATCATCAAAAAAGATATACTTAGGTGGAACTCACACCCATAGTAATCACCTGGCAGCTGCACTGAAAACTCCTTTCCATATAATACGTATGTTGGCAGAGACTGGGGTATAGAGACGATTCTTAACTTGTGTTTCTGCATCACTTAAGAACTGTTGAATTGCCGCAAACGCATTAACTGTGTTAATTGGTATACTAGGAGGTTGCGGAACTTGAACTCTCACGATTAACCTCTTAAAGCTCTATACCACTTAAACTGCAAAGATAACTAGTAATATATATATATATATATATATATATATATATATATATATATATATATATATATATATATATATATATATACTAGGAGGTTGTGAAACTTTTCACAATTAACCTCTGAAAGTTTTATATTATTATTCTACAAAATTACTAAAACAGCAAAAATAACTGGCATTACACGTTTGTTTTTGTGCTTTGGACTTTTTTTTGGGCTACAGATGTGGCGATTCCACCTTTAAAGGAAAAAAACTTGTTTGGAAATTTTTTTGTTGGAATGATTTTTTTTTAAAATGGTATAAAAAGGTGTTATGAATTGTGGTCAAACATGTTCCCTCATTGATTATTTTTACTCATTTGTTAATTAATGTTGTATTTATCCACTGTTTTTAATTGTTTATGAATTAGTAGACTGGGCAATCACTGATTGTTTAGGCCACTGATTATATAAAGAATATAAATTTTAATTCCACTATCTGTTTTTCGCTTACTTGACACCCCAGGTCGGTGCTCCTGCAAAAAACTGATCTGGCTCAGGGTTCTTCTCAGTGAGCACCATGGGTGATTTTCTTCTTCTGCTTCTTCTTTCTTCAAACTCCCATGACTGATACGTGCACAGTAGAGTGAAAAGGCTGCCTTTTTTTGAATTTCAGCTTTTCACTCTACTTCACATGTGCATGTATACTAGTGCAAAGGAAGTAGGAGGAGGATCACTACATGTGCTGAATGGAAGAACCACGGGCGAATTTAGTTTTCTGCTGAGTTTTATCAGTGAAGTGAATACAATCACTGGGGGTTGCTAACTTTTTGCACCCCCAGTGAATGGAGACATTCCTTCTCCTTTACTATCCTTTGATTTCTTTTAGCATCTTGATCAGGGTTTCTCAGCTGGGGAGTTTTTCCTAAGAATCTCATTAGCTTTCCAATATTGATTAAGATGCCAGTGTTGAAAACATTTAAAAAACCGGCAACCTAGTATTTCTGTTTTTTATGATTCTGCCAGAGAAACCCACAGAGGCCTCATTTACATATACCCCAGACAGAAGTGATGATTACTAAGGGGCATGAAATCAATCCCTTTAGTGATAATTTAGTAAGCACGAGTGTCCAGGGCATATCTGCTCTCTGGACCCAGAGGCAGATTAAAAATCAGTTGCAAGATGCAGAGTCCATATAAAAAAGAAAAAGAAAATGCCGGCTCCAATCTCTTCTGGACTAATTATTTTATATACATAGAGCAAAACCACTTTTAAACTTGCGGGTAAAATCCCCATTAATTGCTCAAACCATTCAAAGTAACTCGAGTGACGGGCCTGGGGTTTGGACACCCAGGTCAGATTTTTCCGCTTGGTAAGGATTACCCAGTGGTTTATATCGATATAGTTATTCAATTATTTAGGACGCATACTTTTTAACTAATATGGAATAAAGTTACATTTTTTAACCTCCATGGCCATGGTTGCAGGAGTGCGTGCAGACTTATTTTGCAAGATGCAGAGTACAATGTTGTCAGACACAAGGCCGATCTGTCCTGGCCAATAACAAGAGCTGGTTATAAAACAGACTAGCACTTGATTGCTCCTCAGTATTTAGAAGTGTTAACCTTTCTGCAACATTAGTAGTTGAATTGTCGGGTATTGCCTTCCTTTCTATTCTCAGCATAGTAACAACATTAAGTACATTTGATAGGGCAGTGTGGACACCCATATTGCCCTAGCCTAAGGCATATTTTTGAATTAATAGGCATGGGAGACAAAATGTTGTGGTTAAGTTGGTTGTATATTGTTTGTTGTACATATATTGTTTTGTCAAGATCTCATTCAAGATCACATTTTATTCAGTATCAAAACTTTTTGGATCTCCTCTAGAATTAGCCGTGTTTGAAAATAAACAAATATTAATCTTCTTTATTGAAGAATAAGAGAATGCATGGAGGAGCATACATCCACCCAAAAACCTTTCCCGTCATAATAAATATTTAGACCATCAGGTTATAAATTGTTCAAATAATACATTCAATATGTTTTGGTTTGCTTAAGAAGCTGTATCATATGGTGTATCTTCCATTCTACTGATTTATAAGAAAAACAATGTAAACCTTTGTAGCCTCAAAAGTGTATTTATTCTTTTAGGTTTATTCCTCAGTTTGTTTAATCAGTCCCTTTATAATATGACTCATGTGTTCTGCCTATGGATATGAGCTTTCCCCTTACCCATACTGACAGATTTTAGAAAAAAGCTATGTAATAATTCATGTACATTTATTGTCTGTTGTTTTAACTTACCTAATTATAATCTTAACTTATATTATTCTGGTAAATTTTATAAAATCTGTTCCTGCTGTCTGCTGCATTCGAATATGACATCCTCAAGACTACAAACACAGTAATATAAGGGAAAAGCTAAATTATTATTTCTAAATTACATCATCGGATGATCTCAGCATTTCAAGGGGTTTCTTTGTCTTCTGCAATTTAGAGATATTTAATTATGAAATGTTGCTTTCAATTGAAACATTGCAATCAGTCTAAGCAGGGCTGGAAATAGGGGTAGGCAGAAGACCCCTACTTTGTTCCCCTCTGCCACTCTCCCCTCCCTCTCCTCTGTCACTCTCCCCTCCCTTCTACTGCTCTCCCCTTCCCTCTGTCACTCTCCCCTCCCCTGCCCTCTCCTTTGTCATTCTCCCCTCCCAACCATCTGCTGATTTTTGTTCTGTGTTTTAATTCATTCATTCTTTTTATATTCGTATATTTTTACAAATAAGTAGACATGGTTTTTTAAAATGTTTAGTCATGGTTGAAAGAACACAAGAACACAAAATCCAAATTTGATAAACCATCTGCTAATAGATATTTACACATTAAATAAACCCAATAGAATTTTTTACCACCAATATGGACTCATGCAGGTTAGTTACCATCAAGTACCACGTACAAACCAATGCCACCTCAAACATGGAGCAACTTGATTTTATTTGTGCATAGTAAAGGGTTATTCAAAAAATAAAAATAACCTACGGCTTACTAAAGAAGACAAGAACAAAAATGTAAAATAGTAAAATTTGCAATGTAAACAGAATATGTTATATAATTATAAACACAAAGTAGGTGTAAATAGCACTGAAGTCTTTCTTCCTAAAAAATATTCTTGATGCTAATTATGACTTGAATTTCCTTGTGCCAGACGAGGACTAAGTCACTCTACACAAAGTTTTTTTTTCCCAGCATACCACAGAACTACCAAAGTAATCACAGCACAGACCAAATATGTGCGACCTTTATTAAAAATTGTCATTATCCACATTGGCACTATTTTAGTTTGGCAGCAAAAAGGTCATTGTTGGCAAGATTTTTCTGTGGATTACGAGAAATTGCAGATCTGCACTTCTTTTTGTGTACATCCAAGAAATACAGTTATTCTGTCCAAAAGAGGTGTTACTGGAGTATTGTCTACAAATTGTAAATAATAAAAAAATAAATATCCTTTCTAAGAGATGTATACAAGAAACAACACTATATACAGTATAAGGATATTAAAGGGGTCATGTAAAACCCGTGCTTTGCATTGCCATGGGACTTGGTACTGGGAGCTACAAAAAGGAGATGGCTACTGCTTCGGTGATCTTCATTACATAGGCTTAAAACCCTAAACTGTAATATTATTATAAGTCAACAAGAAGTTAAATACAATGACTTCTACTGTCTTCAAATTTAAATCAGAGATTGATTATATTTTATTATACACATTTAGTAATGAATGAGATAAAACTAACATGACTAAGAACATTTTATAATTAAAGTTGTAGAATATTTTTGGATGTGCAGAAAAAGTTGCTAGTGTGTGTCCTACAAGCAAGATATGAAAAGTCTGTAGGTTATAGAAGGACAACTTGAAAAGAATTGAACTCAAGCTCCAAATCAGGGACAAGATTGCGCCCTCTACTTCTTTGTGATCTGTTTCTATTAATATGTATTGGCTCAAAGAATAGCAAATGGAGCTCGTCTATGAGGGCTTTTTACTCTTGGATAAGACACCTGTGCATGTACTACTACTGATTACATATGCTGCCTTACCTATTTCTGCAACATCTGAGAAATGATTGACTGTGTACCATTTGGTTTAAGAGTTATTAAGGGAGGCGTGACTAGCCTTGATGGAGAACACACACTGAGTGAGAGCTCCGAGCCATAAGACCGTAAAAACCCGACCATAAGCAACCAGCCCTTGATTTCCAACAGATTGGGTCCATATATACACCTGAGAGGTGATCCTGCCACAGAAAATGGACAAGAAAAAGCTAAAGACCAGAATCACACTATGTATCTATACCTACAATGCTCCCAAGCACATAACCAGCAGGCCGCATCTTAAAATGGTGCAGATAGACTGGACGCAAAATGAGAAGGAGACTTATCAAGTGATTCTCCCTCTTTATTACTGCAAGACCCGGAAAGTCCGCAGAACATACATACAGGTCAGTCCCTTTGCATTGAAACAGACCGGACTTTACAACCAGTAACAGCCTCCATTTTAGAGCAGCAACTTATGCAGCTGCAAAATACATTACAAGCTACCATATCCCAAACTGTTTCATTAGCAGTCGCAACAGCCATTGTAAGGTACCTTTGGTCGCAGCTCAGTCTTCTCTTGGGCGCAGGCGCAGGGGTGTGCAGGTTTCTGCGCATTCTCGGCGTCTGTTTCCGGCGCCCGCGTCTTTGCGCGGGCGCGCGTCCGTTCATTCGGACGCGCGCACGTCGCGACGGTCGCGGGCGCGCTAAAGTTGACGCACGGCGTCCTGACGCTGCGTCCTTACGTTTGGCGCCAATCTGCCCCTATTTATTATCGTCGGAAAAAGCAAACAGTGCTTGGTGATTATTTTCCCTGCTCCTGAACCTTTGCTGTTATACCTCGCTTTGAACTTGATTCCTGGATTTTGACCTCGGCCCGTTTCTGACCACCGCTTGACTTCTGCCTGCCATCGACCCTGCTTGTTTTGGACTACCGCTTGTACTCCGCCTGCCTTCTGACCTCGGCCTGTTTCCGGTTTGCCTGAACTCCGCCAGCCCTTCGATCTCTGCCTGTCTACGGATTCCTCTCTTCTCTAACACGGCCTGCTGATACCACCTGTGAGCTCCTGCTGTACACTAAAGCAGTTTTAACTGCTAAGCTCTTCTCCAGTGGCTCCTACCCTCCTGACGGTTCCTGACAGCCATTAAGCAACTACAAAGGGACCTTAATGATTTGGGAGATCGGACAGATAAATCAGAGACCTACACTGACAATTTGGCTCAAAGGCTAGTGCTTTCGGAGGACGAAAATCTTACTCCTACACCTGCAAAGATTTAGAAAATAGATCCAGAAAGCAGAATTTAAGGGAATCCCTGAGGTGGGATTTAGCTTTGACATTCCAAAATATTTGCAGGACCTGCTCTCTCATTTATGCCCAGATGCATCCTCTGACCTCTGGTGCCTAGATAGAGCACATTGCTCTCTTGCACCTAAACCCCCAGAAAACAAACCACCAAGGGACATAATAGCACCCTTCCATTACTACGAGGGCAAAGAGATGATTCACTAAAAGACACGCACCATGCCCATTGTTGACTTCCGCAATCACTCGCTACAGATATTCACTGATTTATCCCCAGTCACATTGGCCAAATGGAGGGATCTTAAGCCAATAACTCAAAAACTGAGAGAATTCAAAATCCCTCACCAATGGGGATACCCTTTCAAGTTAATTGTTAACCACTGTTGCGCTACACATACTGTACCTTGCTGAAACCAGCTAAAGGAGGTAAACTACTCACGGCCCTCGACCTCAAACAAGAAAAAAACCCGACTTCATAACCTCTGCACTCTCCTCACAAACTACCTCTGTCCCCTCAATGGAACAAAGTCACCACCCCACCAAGGGGACCATGGCTGACTCTAAGCCCTTAACCTCCTTTAAGAGAAACCTAATGGAACAACCTATGATGCAATAAACCTTTCTATACCCTCTCAGGTACAAAGCACCTGAAGGTCGACAGGCAGGCAGCCCACCTGGTGTGGACCACCTCCACCAGCTTCCCACAATTAGGCTCATACATGCCTGTTGTGTTTGAGCTGATACCACCTTTTTCCAGACTTCTGCAATGCTACACAGGCAACACAGGCAACACCTTAACCTTCCAATTTACTGGATATGTTATACTGTTGTATATGTTTTTGATCCTACCTCTCTCAGGCTTGATAACTACCCAGGGACCCACTTACTTATCTTTTTTGGGAGACCTTTTCCTGGACTACCCAAACAGTCCCAGATCCTGAGCATTCATGTACTTATGGCTGTACGCATGGCCATAGAAGCCAATTGGAAAACATCGAACCCCCCCAACAGTAACTGAGGTAATAACCCGGGTCAATACCAATAGATGTTTTGAGGAAAAAATAGTTTCATACAAAACAAAACTGCTAATTTCCTGAGGATCGGGTCTGTGTGGGTGTTCAAAGGCCTCACAACATAAGTACAAATACAAGTCATACTCAGCAAAATTGTAATTGAAATGAAGGTATAAATGTATATCAAATGTTTTTTCTTTTGCTCTTCACACTTTCCCTAGCTTCAAGGCTGAAAGTTCCTATTTTATTTCCTATTGTACTTTCCTACCCTGTTCAATATCCCCCCCCCCCATTATCCTTGCAATGTTAATTGTAAAGATTTCTTTTTATTGCTTTAAAATAAAAACTAGAGTTATTAAGGGGCCTATTTAAGGAAAGAGAGTTAAGATACTCATGCTGGGTTTCGGCCTGATAATCTCTGCAATTTTCTTTTTTTTTCCAGCAAGTGGGCTTTTGTGGGCAGCTTTCAGGTCAGTAAAAGAACATGGTTTATGTGGAGTTATTTGTGTTATATACAGTATATATCTGTACATCTAATTAAAATTGGAGCACTCATGAGACTTTTAAAAGTGAAATTATTTATTGGTGGTTATTAAAGTTTAGGTCTCAGCAAGAGGACCTTTCTCAAGACATCCCATAAATATATACATAAACAACTTTTGTCAGATGAGCCCTCACAAAGGTGAAGGAAGGGATTTAAACTGTAACATGGGGGTTATTTACTAAAACACGAAAACTCAAATTTTTTGATATTTATTATACCCGAAGCTGCTAACAATTTGAATCTAAAAATCTAAAATCTGACGAAATCATGTGAAAGCCAGTGGCAGATGGTTTTTACCTTTTACCTTTGGAACACGTTTTATGCCTTCAATTCTTGAAAGTTTTTGGCTGTTTGTACTGGTTTCCGTTTGATAATCCAAATTATTTGTTATTCGGACAATAACTTGAAGTTTTCGGAGTGTCAATTCGAAAAAGTTGCAAGATTCCAATTGGAGGTTGATTTTTTCCCACTGATTTTTTTGAGAAAAATTATTGATTAATAAAGGGTATTCTGGTTTAGGAGTTTGGTCAGATCTTTTCATAAAGTGAAAAAAAGTAAAAAAATTTAAGCAATACGTGCTATATTAAAGGAGAACTATACCCTGAAAATGAATGTGGCTAAAAATCCCATATTTTATATACTGATTTTATAGTACCAGCCTATAGCTTCTCAATAGCAGCAATGATACAGGACTTCAAATTTGTCACAGGGGGTCACCATCTTGGAAAGTGTCTGTGACACTCGCATGCTCAGTGGGCTCTGAGCAGCTGTTGAGAAGCTAAGCTTAGGGGTAGTCACAAATTATCAAGCTACAAGGCTGATTATTAACTTATGATGCTAGTTGTTCTGGTTTCTGTGCTACAATGTAGTAATTATCTGTATTAATAATCAGCCTTATATTGTAACATTTCTATTCTATGTGTACTGTATATTGTGAGTGGGTCCCTAAGCTTTATTGCTAAAGGGCTGTGGTTGCCTTGGGCTGGTACAGAAGCCACAAACATAATGTACTATGTCTTAGTTAAGCTTTAGTTCTCCTTTAACAGGTAGCAGCAGATGCGTATCATTATATTGAATATATCAGACAAAACACTCGTAACTCATGCCACAGGTATCATCTCTCAGTGTTTCAGGCTGCCTTGAGGGTGCTCAAAGACATTACACACAAAATTCTGTGAACCTCCACACATGGTGAATACCACCTGGGTAATTACCCCACACAATATCAACTCAGTTGAGCTCTTTCTAGCCACCCTGTCTATCTCCCCACACTGAAGACATAACTTTCCCTACTGGGGCTCCAAGCTCCCCAACCACATTCAACCCAGGCAACTGGTAGATTTCAAAGATGAAGAGCCCTGTGCACTCTTCACTTGAAGAAACTATGGACCAGAACAAATTACTTTAACCCCTGGGCCTATGAAAACATATTTGACCACTGAGCATAAGTTATAGTTACCATGACTTCCTAAACCAGAAGGGGAGTTAACCCTATTGGATCACCTACATTTATATCAACTCATTTGTAAACCGCGGCTTTATACACTAAGGAACAGAAACATTTTATTAATTAAATTATTTTTTTCTTTTCATTCTACAGGTATGGGACCTTCTATCCAGAATGCTTGGGACCTGGGGCTTTCCCATAATTTGAATCTTCATACGATAAAGGAGAACTAACCCCCCACAATGTTAAGTCCCCACTGTCCCCCCTCCATTGGTCCCCCTCCCTACATCCCCCCTGCACAGTCTTACCCCAGAATTCTGTCCCCTCGTGAAATAGTGACCGCACATGCAGAGTGAGCACAGCGGAGCTCATGGACACCATCTTCTTCTCTTCAGTAATCTTCTTGTTTTCTTTCTCCCCTTCAGCAAATTCCGTCTCTTTTGGCGCATGCGCAGTTGACGCGAACCAGAAGATAGTTCCAACTGTGCATGCGCCATTATGCTGCTCACTTCATGAAGATTGCTGAAGAGAAGAAGATGGTGCCTGTGAGCTCCACTGCGCTCACTCTGCATGTGCGGTCACTATCCTGGGGTAAGACTGGGGAGGCAGGGAGGGGGGCCAACGGAGGGGGGACAGTTGGGATTTAACATTGCGGGAGGTTTAGTTCTCCTTTATGGTATGAAGATCCAAATTATGGAAAGATCCTTCATCAAAAAAGCCCCAGCATTCTGGATAGAAGGTTCCATACCTGTAGAATGAAAAAAAAAAAAAAAATTAATTAACAAAATGTTTTTGTTCCTTAGTGTTTAAAGCCGCAGTTTACAAATGAGTTGATATAAATATAGGTGGCCCAACAGGGTTAACTCCCCTATTGATTTAGGAAGTCCAATGGAGGGGGGCCAGCGGGGTGGTTAGTTCTCCTTTAAGTCTACTAGAAAATCATGTAAACATTAAATAAGATGGTTTTGCTTCCAATAAGGATTAATTATATCTTAGTTGGGATTAAGTACAATGTACTGTTTTATTGTTACAGAGAAAAAGGAAATCATTTTTAAAAATTTGGATTATTTAGATAAAATGGAGTCTATGGGAGACAGCCGTTTTGTAATTTGGAAATTTCTGGATAATGGATCCCATACCTGTTTTAGTTTTTCTTGCAATACGGTTTTCATTTAATCCTAAAAAAATAAGGGGTGTTTGCTCTGTTACAGGGGGACTTAAAATGTGCTTTAGAGTTGAGTTCAGTGTTTATTTGAATTGTTTCTCAAATGAAATTGTGCAGGAGCACAACAGCGCAACGTGTAAAAAATACTATACAAAATATATAATTATATTTATATATAACTATTCTGTTGGACAATAGAGACTAGCTGGTTTGATACAGACACAGACATTTTTTTACAACTGCAAGCACATCCCTATGACACTGCAAACATTACATGGCTTCAGGAGTTGCAATGAAAAAGTTTATTTGTCAGTGATTATGTTTTAGAGAGAAAATGCCGGCTCCAATCTCATTTGGACTAATTATAATATATAATGTATTAATAGAGCAAATCACTTATAAACTTATTTTAGTGTGTATATATATACATATGCATGTAATGCTCAAATTGCTCAAATTTCTACGTTGATATAGACCGCCTAGCAATCCTTACCAAGCAGAAAAATCTGGCCTGGGTGTCCAAACCCCAGGCCCTTCACTCCAATCGTTTAATGTTGGAAAACAGCCAAAGAGCTTTGCACTCACCAAGTTAGCCGAATGGTCCGGGTGCCGTGCCCCGAACCCGTAGCTTAGGCAAACTCTGTCTTCAAAAATGAATCTGCACGCACTCCTGCAACCATGGCCGTGGAGGTTAAAAATGTAACTTTATTCCAAGTAGTTAAAAGTTATGCGTCCTAACGCGTTTCGTATCAGCAGATACGTAATCATAGGCGTGATTACGTATCTGCTGATACGAAACGCGTTAGGACGCATAACTTTTAACTACTTGGAATAAAGTTACATTTTTAACCTCCACGGCCATGGTTGCAGGAGTGCGTGCAGATTCATTTTTGAAGTGATTATGTTTTGTCTTGGATGCTACTGGGTGCGGTTAAAAAGTAGCAGAATTTCATCCAAACTTTCAGAGAAGATTGTGTTTAGAACGGATTCGGGCCAAGTATGAACTTCTGTTGAAATATACTAATAAATGATGCATTATACAGCATCCACCCATCTAGCTCCCTGGAGTATAATTAATCTTCACTTTCAAGAAAGGGAATCGTTTATTATTAATATTACAGTGACTATTATGACTAATAAATGTATATTTATATATCATCAATTACAGAGTGAAATATTGGAACTGGAAAATATAATACTGAGAGGAACCAAGGCACTGCGATTCTTAAAGTGCAAATAAACAAATTTAAGTGTAGGGTTGCAGGAATAGATGACCCTAATGGGGTTTCAAGCCTGTGGCTACACAACTGATCAGTAACTGCTTCAGTCCAAAAAATTTTCTTATAGCCCTGTTTCTTAATTCTGCATCTAGATGGTAGCAAAATGCTGCAAATCCACAGAGAAACCTGTGTTCGATCTGCATGTCATAGCCCATAGAACAGTGCTATGCAATATGTTGGCGCTATATAAATACATGTTAATAATACATGTTAATAATAGACTATTACAGTCCACACAGATCCTGCAAATGCTAAAATCCATCGCTATCCGTGTCACACCTTTATAAATTAGCCTATATTGAAACTTTTTTGCATTCGTTTTTAACGTTTACAAGTTTTTGGGTTGATATTTTTTCATATGTCTTCATTCTACCTACACCCTCTTTCTAAAGGGATACTGCCATGGAAAAACATGTTTTTCTTCAAAATGTATCAGTTAATAGAGTTCTGCACTGAAATCCATTTTTAAAAAGAGCAAACAGATTTTTTTATATTTAATCTTGAAATCTGACATGCTAGACATGTTGTCAGTTTCCCGGTGTCTCCAGTCATGTGACTTGTGGTCTGATAAACTTGAGTCACTCTTTACTGCTACATTGAAAGTTATGGGGTGATATCACCCACCCCTTGCTTAATCCCCCCCAGCAGCCCATCAGCAGAACAATGGGAAGGTAACCAGATAACAGCTCCCTGGTAGATATAAGAACAGCACTCAATAGTAAAAATCCATGTCTCACTGTGACTCCTTCAGTTACACTGAGCAGGAGAAACAATAGTCTGTTCCATTGTGAAAGCACATGACCAGGCAAAATTACCTGAGATGGCTGCCTACACACTAGTATTAAAACTAAAAAAAATACGTTTGTTGGGTTAGGAATAAAATTTGAGTGAATTATTTGCAGTGTTAATAATATAATCTAAAATAAAAACTACACCATAAAAACCATGGCAGAATCCCTTTAACTATTAAAATAGGAATCACTGAGTAATACCTCAATATTATATACCATCTTAAATTTTCTGCCCCCTCCAGAAACGTTATAGAGACAGGGTATGGTAGTCCCTGTTTGCCATCCTTGCGGCTTAGTTTTATATAAAGCAATCATTCTTGCTAAGGATGCCAGAAAGGGACAAGACAGAAATAGTGATGGGCGAATTTATTTGCCAGGCGCGAATTCGCGGCGAATTTGCGCGATTCGCCGTCGGCGAATAAATTCGCGAAACGGCCGCGAAAATTTGCGGAAAAAAATTCGCTGGCGTCAAAATTTTTTTTTTCGAAAAAACGGACGCCGGCGCCAAAAACGGGCGCCGGCGTCAGAAAAACCGGCGCCGGCATCGAAAACGGGCGCCGGCGTCAAAAACGAGATGCCGGCGCCGTTTCGCGAATTTTTCGCGAATTCGCGAATTTTTCGGCGAAGCGAAACTGCACAAATTCGCCCATCACTAGACAGAAACCTTGATACATTTCCAACCTCTAAGATTTTTTGTTTCCTACACCAAGGTTAGCAGTCTTGTCTTGTCTGTACTTCATTGGTCTAACTAAGTTGCATATAAATTAAATCTTTGCCATTATGTTTTTTTGCAAGGAAATCGCATCATAAATTCTTTAGCACTGCACAGGTTAATATGCCATTTCAAACTGTTTGTATCACTTGTATTTTGGGTATTATTTTGTGTTTCTCTGGAAAATAAAATACCACTGTAGGGTTCCGAAGGGTTAATTCCCTACAGAGAGCCACAAGCTGAGCTATGGGGTTTCCCAAGGGCTGGGGTCAGAGCATTGTGGGTGCAGCAGGGCAGATACCGGAGGATACCACAAAGTGTTGCTGCTGCACCACCTTACTATAAAAGGGAGAGCCATGTGCTCAGACACCCATTACAGATTACTGGTGTATGTTATTTCTTGGAAGAGAGAGTTAATTCAGCAGCCAAGATCTGGAGGCAGGAGGCCTCTGAGGCTGGGGTAGGCGACCAGGAGGGTCTGAAGCTCTGGATTTTCCAAAACTGAATGTGGAAATTGCTCAAGCTATAGACAGTGCTGTGAGCTACAGTTCAGCTATGGATTCATCAAAGCTGCATTTCTTGGATAAAGATTCTAATTGCTGTGGATGCCTGTTTCCGCTCTGTGTGAGCGTGCCAGCTCTGTGTGTGAGCCTTCAGGTGAGTCTGCCTGGGGACAGTAGAGGAAAGGGAAAGGATCCAGTGGGGTTTCTATTGTGTCACAGGCTGTTTGTGTGCCTGCCACGTGGGAGCCAGTACCTTGTCCATCGGAAAAATTACTTGGGAAAATAACGCTAACTGGACCATTTGTGCTCTTGTTGGGAAAATGGACAGAAACTCTTTGTCACCAAAGGAGTAGTGTGGGACTTTGCCTGGTAGGGAATTACAGGATAGGACTGGCACAGGGTCTTCAGGGTAGTGGGTCATGCAGTTTAGTTCCCCTTTAATTTGCACTTCCTTGTATAAAGTTGTTATTTTTATAAAGCAAGTGTGTGTATTGAATGTTTTCCCAATGGGGCCACCCGCAGGTGTATTCCTGGATCCCATTAGGTGGAGGCACTGCAAGAGAAGAGTTTTCCCAGTACCCTTTCACCAAACCAGGGGGGTGGCCAAAAAGGGGATTACAGCCCTATTAGCCCAAGTATTTTTAAGTGTTAGTGAATTTGATTAGGGTGCCCATTAACAAATGATCGAATTCTGTGTTTTTTTCATGAATCTTGAAACAATTTGTGGTTTGCCTATAATTTTAAGAAAGCTCTAATTTTTCGATTAATTTACTGTAAAAACACAAAAACCTCTAATGCAGTCAATGGAAGTCAATGGGAGTTGCTCTGATCTTATTGGAGTGCTGTAAATCAATTCAGAGGATTTTTTTTTGCTAGGAACTGTCCAAAAACTCAAATATTTATAGGTTTTTGATGAATTCTTATTTTCTAGTGCATTGTTCATTGCTTTTTTTCATTTGAACTTTTTATATTCAGATCTTTTAATAAATTCAAAGACATTTATGGTTTTGGAGTTTAGAGTTTCTTGAGTTTAGTAGTGGTTTCAAAAACCTCTAAAACCACTAAAATCCGACCTCAAATAAATAAGCCTCCACGTATTTATTGTGGAGCGTACCTATTATAGGAAACATAAAAAGCTACTGCTGTTTAAAAAATACAAGTTTCAGGCCTGATGTATGCTACAATAGTTTTATTTCAGTTAATTATTTAGCCCACAATGGGCAATTGCATATTAATAATTAACTGCAGAAAGAAAAACTTAATTTCCCTTTAGGTGTCTCTCAGCACCTTCTCTGTAGTATTAATTTTATTTTTATGGGGGTAAATTGTTCTCTTCTGAATCCTCATAAATATGTCATGTGAAATGTAAGTATTGTTCTGAACATTATAAAAAATGAATAGAGTAATATATAATATACAAATTCTCACTTGAAGCAGTAATGAAGCATCTGTTTCCCAGCTCTACACCAGAAAATTTTTATCAGTTACCAATGACCTTCTTAGATAGAAACCTATTGAGTGCAGGGACCTCTGTCCTCTTCTGTTTCTGGATTTACTTTTGGGGATCCATAACATTAATAAAAAAATGGGTACATCTCTTAGCATTTTCAACCACTATAGTCTCTCCCACATATAGTACATTAATTCTTGAATAGTGCTGGACAGTCTTGACCTACAGAGTCTTTTGTTGTTCTACTGTACCTCAAATTGGACTTGGAGCATTAATCTCTGTAGTTTGTATGGCATTGATAAAAAATCTCCACCCTGTCCCCCACATTTTTTTTTTCACTCATTGCACTTCATTCTTTTAGCCCTAGACAAAGAGTTAATAAACAGACATATAGGGGCAGATTCGATTCAGTGAAAAAAAGGTTTATCACTTGAAAAGTCATGGGTAAAATTCAATTTACGATACAATTCAATTTAGAAAAATGTATCTCACTGTTTATCTCATGAGAATTCTATTGAAGTATATTGGGAAAAAACTAGATGTGAATTAGGAGAAAAGTTTTTTTTTCCTTGAATTGTAACTTGTCCATGTGTATTAATGGGATAAACCATGAGACAACGTTTTCTCACTGAATTGAATCTGCCCAATAATTTGATAGGAATACAGGCCGGGACAACTCTAAAGGGATAAATAATGTCCCTCTATTTGAAAACAATTTTATGGTTACCTTTGAGGAAGATTTTAAGGACTTTAGGGCATTTCACAGAAATGTTGTTCCTGAATACAAAGATAGAACTACAGACGGTGAGATCTAAATACAGATTGGAGCTTTGGAAATCATTCACTAGCTTTAAAAGCTAAAGTTATTACTGGTGAGTAAAGTGAAAGGGACAGGAAAATTGAAATGACATTTTAATATGGGTACCCTGTGAAGCCCAAAAAGCAAGCACTGTGAATTGGCTGTGAAGTGAAGACGCTGCTTTAGATAAGTCTCTGAGACATAGAGAAAATGAAATGAGTACTGATAATAATTTAAAAACTAGAAGTCTTACAGTATGTGGAATTGCCTTTCCATTGAGTCAGTTTATCACTGGATAGAAGCCTTTTTTCCTGTTAGTTTATGAAAATATCAGCCTCATGTTTTGTAACATTTTCAAATGCACTAAGAAGTGTTGTCATGTGAGAAATCAAGCCTATCATTATAATGTATGCAGCAAATACACGAGTTAAAACATTCTTAGATAATTCTCTGCTTTGCTACTAAATATTGTTCCAAAGTAAATAAGAAATGCTCTGAGCTGTGGCATTGGGCCTAAATAAAGTTGCTTTGGCCCTGAGAACTTGCTGTGGCATTGTGTCTTTCTTAGCATTCCCTTTCTTTAGGAAATATGATTAAAGGATTTTAATCTTTCTTAGAATTGCTTTCTCTTTCACTAGATGTCAGTGCACCCATCATAGGCTAATTAGTCCTCTGCCGATATCAGTTGGCTTCCCACCACAGACGCACCAAATATCGTAAAATGTGCCCTTGTATTATAGACTGATTTGTGGAAAGTGGTTGATTGAAGTAGGCTCAGATCTTACAGATGGGTGGATGTAGGAACAGTGAGAACAAATGTGAGGAGCAAGCCTAACAAATAAATGGATATCTGCTGGTTTATACACATATTACAATAGGTGCATTGGCGAACAAATTCGGCAGACACAAATTTGCGTGAAAAATCTGCCGTGTCAAAATATTTTTGGGCGTGCATAAAAATTACCCCTCGTCAAAATTATTCGGACGTCCATTGACTTTAATGCATTTGGACCAAATAGTCGCACTTACGAAAATTAACTTCCATTGACTTCAATGCGTTTTGCAAATTTTTAGCCGTTTCGCAAATTTCGCAGTAAATTCGCAAATTGACTTTGATGCAAACATGTATCCAGTTCAGGCTTAGACATAACATGTTATGCAGTCTGAGCAGATGCACAAGTACCCTGGGGACTAGAGGGCCCTAGGGAGGCCAGTATAGTCGTGTATATGCACCACTAGTTACTTCACATCACTGTTATTCATTTTTCTCCCAAATAAAATACAATAAATCATTTACAGGCTTTTCGGTCTACAGTACATATTTTATTTGATAGCTTATTGAAAGTGTCTGAATGAAATATGAATGCTATAAATCATGGTTAACTACATTTTAACATGCATGAGTTCGGAAAGACCAGTTTCCAATTTGACACAAAAGTAAGGAAAAAAAACTTTAAATTCTATATTACAAGCAGACTAGTGCCTGGATCAGCACAGTAGGATATGTACTGGTGCCAATAATATTGTATCTTTATATATATGAAATCCAACCATTTCTTGTGGCAGCCAACCTTCATTTAAAAAGGAAAATGTAAGAACGTTGCATATGATTTTCTTTTTTTTATGTTTTTTTCTTAATATAAATTAAAGAATGGTTGAATATTGTTTGGAAATGCAACAAGGTCCAGCATTTACTTCCTAATGATCCCATGGTGTGTTGCTTCCCTAAATGTCTGACACTGGCATTACCTGAAGGTTTGCTACAAAATAGTACAAAAGGAGCAACACACATATGAAAATTGTGCAAGTGTGTGTTTAATCCATTTATTCTAGACATATAACTTTTCAGGGGACAAGCCACCCTTTTTCCAAAAGATAATTTCAGTAACACTGTATTTTCTCCCTTGCTAAAAAGGCATCCAGTTATTTTTTGAAGCTATCTAGTGTAGTTGCCAGTAATGTTGTTTATGTACAACTACCTACTGTATCTGTCGGTAAAACTATGTACTGTATCTGCCAGTACAACCATCTACTGTATCTGCCAATATAACCATGTACTGTATCTGTCAGTACAACTATCAACTGTATCTGCCAGTACAACTATCGACTGTATCTGCCAGTACATCTATCTACTGTATCTGCAAGTACAACCATATACTGTTTCTATCAGTACAAGTATCAACTGTATCTGCCAGTACAATCATCTACTGTATCTGCCAGTACAACAATCTACTGTATCTACCAGTACATATATCTACGGTAACTGCCAGTACAACTATCTTCTGCATCTGAAAGTTCACATCATAATATGGAACCTGTTTTATTGCAATCACAATGGATGCCCACATATATAAGTTTATTGTATGCTTCCCTTGTATTGTTATTCATAGTTATCAGAATCCTCATTAAGTCTGTTAATGTTCTCATTCATGGTATGGCCATGGTATATCCATAGCAATTTGATTTTACTTATTACCTATGACCTAAGAAGCAAAACCCAAGGGGTGGGTCTACACAATTTAACTTAAAGAGCTACTTGAATAATTTGGCTGCCAAAGGCTGCATCTTGAGAGGCTGCAATTTCCAATCTTTAGAATCTGTTGCTTCATGTAGCTGCTCTACATATATCCTCTGTAGAAACTGAAGATCTCTCTGCCCATAACGTAGAGACTGCTAACATGTCTGGAGGTGGAAGGTTAGAAGATGAATAAGAAGACACAATTGCATTTTTTACCCAAGATGCAATGGTTGGTTTTTATGAGTTCAACTGTTTTCTCTTTCCCAAAAAGAGGACAAAATGATGTTCCGATCATCTGAAGGACTTGGATCTTTCAATATACTTAGCTAAACATCTGTGAACATTCAGAAGCTGTGATTTCCCATCTACATAGCCCACATCAGAATTATGAAACTTTGGTAGAATAATTTGCGAATTAATATTTTGTGAAGACAGAACTTTGGCTTGAAAAGGGCCAGGTCCTCATTACCACAACTGTCAGGAAAAAAATAGTGTAAGGTGATTCTGCTGCCAAGGTCTGTAACTCCCTTACTCTACTGGCAGATGTTACAGCCACCAAAATGTAGTTTTCCAAGACTTTAAGCTGACTTCCAACAAGGGTTCAAAGGGAGACTCACACAGAGCAGGTAATACAATGTTTGAATCCCATGGAGGCACAATGGATCTAATTCTTGGCCTGAGTCTTGAAGTGACTGTTCTCCAGGTGGGCTCCCCAACCTTTGGCAGATACATAAGTGGTCACAATTTTGAACTTGAATAGATTTTCCTGGGATAGTCTCTGTGGATTGATCCACCACTCTAACTCTTTTTTGTGTTTTGCTGGAATTTTGAGGAACGTTGGAATCTTTGTTTCACTGATGATGAATCTCCATCTGAAGAGGATGCATAATGAGCTCTTGTCCCCTGCACAGCCTCTATGGATGCAGTCATTAACCCCAACACTTTCATGGCCTGGTGAAGTGAAACTGATGAGACTTTACTAGGTCTGCTGACTTCCACACACAGAGACTAAATTTTGTCTTGGGAAAGAAAAACTTTCATCTGCACAGATGAGGCCCAACAATTTGACTGAGGTAGCAGGAAGCAAATTAGATTTTTTCTCATTTATAAGCCATCCCTGATTCAAGAGAAGAGACAGGGTCAGCTTCAGATATTCTGTTATCTACAATAGAGAAGATGCCTTTATTAACCAGTCGTCTAGGTTAGGAACCACAAAGACTCATTGTTGTCTTAAAGCTGCTGCAAGTACCACAATAACCTTTGTGAAAACTCTCAGGGCTCATATAATGCCAAATGGGAGATCTCCTTCTTGCAGAATACTGATGGCAGACTTGTTCTCCATACAAAACTTTTGTTTTCTGATGAACTGGCTCAAATTTTATAGATCTACGATAAGGTGTAACCTTCCATCTGGTTTTAGTACCAAGAAAACATGAGATTAAAATTCCTTTTTGTTGAGAGAGTAACTAGTTCTAGTATTGCTTTTTTTCTGAAATTCAGGATAACTTCCTTCAAAATGCTCTTGATTGGATCTGATTGATTTGTTCATGCAGAACTTCTGAAGAGGAACTTTATGAAATGTTATAAAGTAGCCTTTCTCTATAATGTTGAGAACCCAGGAATTGGTGGTAGTTGCCTTCCAAGTTGGAAGAAAATAAGAAAGCCTTCCTCCTACCTGACCAACCCTTTCATCTGAAGCTTCAGGTTCTGTAAAAGTCTTTCCCTCCTTTGGTGTTTAGGACGATCTTGTGGCAAGGTTTTTCCTTTTTCAGGAGCAAGATTTTCTTTAAGCTTCTTCTTCTATAAAGGAGAGCGAAAAAGTTCTCCTGGCTCAAAGGGCATGGAAATCAGACTATTTTTGGAAGATAGATTAGCCAACCAAGATTTGAGCCACAGTGCCCTCTTTCCAACAATGGACAGAGTCATGGTTCTCGTCCCCAAATTCAGAGTTTCAATTTCCACATCATATAGAAAATTAGAGGCCAGTTTTATAGGATACAACAAATCCAACAAGGAATCTCTGGAAGTTCCTGCATTGATCTCTAAAGAATTCATCCATAGTATCATGGCTCTAGAGACTGCAAAAGCTGCTAAGGCAGGTTTACAATTATTTGATCCTGCCACATACGATCTAGTTCTCCTGGAACTGGAAATGGGAATGTCCACTTTTGGAGGATCTTCCCACAGCTGAACAAAAGGAAATATAGACTTAAAACTTTTGGTTTGATCTGGCTTTTTTCCCTTCTTGAGTTAAAAGCTCTTTCTTCAGAGAATGGACTAGAAAACTGAGAGTATTCTTTGAAGTCATAAATAAAAAGTCATTTTTATTAGAGGTGACACAAGGGGCACTCTGGGGACTTATGACTTAATGACCTAACCTCTTTAATCAATATAACAACAAATCGCAGGTACATACTGTAGAAACTCTCCAGTTTACTAGGGAAGACTAAGGGAATATCCCCTGCACAACCCACCCATAAGGTGGTTGTACATACGGCTTTCAGGTTACCAAAACCTAGTTCTTCAGACACCAGTCATTCACATCTCGATGGAGGAAAGAAAACCAGGGCTAACTGGGGGGAGAAGTGGCTAGGGACTTTAATTGATTGGTTGTATTAATTATATCCTATCAGAAGGAAAACAGTAGTTAGTCTATTAATTGTGGGCTAAACTCCACAGGAGATTTTGTAGGATGGTGTCTGATTGACAGATCCCATCCTATAAGTCAGATGTAGTTGTTGGATAAAAATATAATAAAACTAATAGGAAAATCTGATGTATAAACTCCACAGAAGATTTGCCAACCAACATTGGGGCAAATCTGTTGAAAGGCAATTCTGCATGTTGCATATTCATCAAAAAAATCTGATCTGACTAACTGA
Organism: Xenopus petersii; assembly: GCA_038501925.1. Classification (NCBI taxonomy): domain Eukaryota; kingdom Metazoa; phylum Chordata; class Amphibia; order Anura; family Pipidae; genus Xenopus; species Xenopus petersii. The sequence continues at coordinate 174,987,101 of CM076673.1, read as the reverse complement.
CCTTGATTTGTAGGATCCAGTGGTTCAGACAAAAAATAATCAAAATTTTCTATAGAGTTTAGCCCTAAGAGAGTATCTTGGTCATTCTCCTCCCATACTTTCTCTGAAGAACCATGGAGGCAGGACTGTGCGTAAAATAAAACACTTATTAATTGTTCTCACATGTAATGTTGTATATTTCCCATTTAACAAATATGTACAAACATGGAAGTTGATTGCATTTGCAATGTGTTTTAAGTGTATTGGTAGCATTTAAAATGTGAAAGACAAGCATATTGTAAAAACATGGAATATACCATTTATATAAACCTGAATCTAATGATATTAATAAGTGGCTCCTGGAGTCATGAGATATTCAGTAGTGCCCTTGTAGATTAACCAGCTGCAACCAATCTGGTTTCTATGGAATACTGTACCAGTGCCTTTTGTGTCATGCTCCATACGGAATTCTGTGTCCAGAACTTTAATTGGATAAAGATTTGTCTGTATCACATATTTGATTTGTCACTTGCATCTTTTACTGCTATATAAGAGCTTTTGGCATTTTGTTCTTGGACAATATCAATACAGAATTTCCATGCTGCTCAGCTTCTGCCCTTAAGTAATGTTTTCAATTTGCACAGTTTGCAGACAAGATGAATTGAATGGTATTTGGCTGAAGGATGGGAATTCACACATTAAAACCACCAAAGCCAAATACTTATACTATTTATGATGTTTTGAAAACAATAATTTGTGCGGAATATGTACATTTGAATTTCTATTTGACTTGCAGTCGGTCTATAAAAAAAGGTTTGTTCTTGAGATAGTGGGCACATATGCAGCAATAACATGAATGCTTTAATGTTTTTGAGGTGCCTTAAGTTACTATAAGTGAACACGTATAAGACAGATATTAGCCCCATGTGTTTCATGTAGGAAAATCTGCCTGCAGGGTACTCCAGCAGAAAAGTTAAAGTGGTTACCAAAGTGCAATACTAGCAGGATCCCATTAATTGCAGGAAACACTGACACTTAAGTGAAACAATCAAACATAGAAGATGTTTGAAGAGTAGCCACTGCCAAACCATTGGCAATCTTTCTCATTAGTGTTTTGTAGTATATGCACCTTGGTCATCCTTGCATTTTTCTTTCCCTGAACTCCCTTCATCACTAAAACCAAAGACGAATGAGCTCACTATACCTTCCTTGGATCACATTCAATTTCTGGACTCCTTGATCCTTCACTAATCAGGGATGTTGACTCCCTGCCTAAAAGGCAGGACACATTGAGAACAGAAAGCAAACTTGTTAGTGCACTTTATGCTTGAGGATCACTACAAATAAGAGTAGTTTTTATTTAGCTAATTCTCAGGTCTTTTGTGATAACTATTTAAAAAAATGAAAGCATTCTGGAGGCAACCACCCAGAGTCTTTCTTTTTTGACTTCTACAACACAAACAATAATTTGTGGACTGCACAGACAATATCATTTCCACACTTAGGAGCAGATTTATCAAAGGTCGAGGTGAATTTTCAAGAGAAATTTTTGTGTACCTCGACTAGGGAATAGTCCAAATTTGATTCAAATTTGCTAAAAATTCAAAAGTTCAAATTTATCATGTACTGTCTCTTTAAAAATTTGAATTCGACCATTCACCATCTAAAACATGCTGAATTGCAGTTTTAGCCTATGGGGGACCTCCTAGAACCTATTTGGAGTCAATTGGTGAACTTTGAAAAACCAAAGTTTTTTTGGGGGGGGAAAAACTTCGAATCATATAATTTGAATGCACTATTACTTCGATTCTTACGAATACGAATCTATTCGATCAAAAACTACCTATTCTACCAAAAAAAACCTTTGACTTAATTTCAGTTGTTCTTTTTGAATTCGAAATTTGACTCTTGCTAAATATGCCCCTTGATTTAACTAACCTCCTAACAGACAGGAAAGATGAAACTGCTCATTTATCAAATAGTTTATGAAATAGAATTGGCACTTTTTTTTGCACTGTGTCTCTTTATTATTTTCAGAATACGTTTTTTTTAACGGCTGAGCAATATGCTCAGATAACAAAATAGAAAATAAAAAAAAAGAAACAAATAAAAATTGACACTTATTTTTATTAATATTTTATTATTAGTTATTTATTTGAGATCCCAGTCTGAGATTTTTTTTATTTAATTCAACGGGAGGTTGTACTTCCAACATTGAGGTATATATTTAGAATGTTATATATTTATAATGTTTAAAATGATTTATACAGGGAAAATGATGTAAACAGCAGTATAAAAGAAATGGGAATTTACAGGTGTGTCATTATCCCATTAAGTCAGCGAGAAAAATACAGGGAGCAAGTAAATTGTTAAAAAACTTCATAAAAAATGGCATGCTAGTAAAAATCAATGGAACTTTTTTTTTTTGTTGGTTATCAAATTTTTTTTTTGTTGGTTATCAACTCCCCAAGTTAATTCAACTAGGTTTTCCATTTGCTGACAAGGCAAACCAATGAATTCCATTTAGTTAACCTACCTTGTATTTTCAGTGAAACATTATTTATATAGCTAAAGTCTTTCTGGCATGTTCTCCAAATGCAGAAGAACATATACAAATACAAATATAAATGTGGGTAATGGTGGAACAGCAAAAATGTTTTCTTACTAGATTAAGTGAGTTATGTGTAGAATTGTTTTGCTTATTCTGAAAATCCAACATTCAATTTGGCAGTGGTGAACATAATTAGTTCCCAATCCTCTGCATCTAACACCTCGCCCAACGTAGAATTCCAGCTGAAAACAAACTCCTTGGTTACTACATTGTTAACCATAAAGCTAAAACTAATTTGTGAGATATTCAACATTGGTTTCTTGAATGGGTAAATTCATTGCTTATATTTACTGTTTGAAAATATTTCAGAAACTTTGACTCCATTTTACCACTATTCAAGCACTAACTAAGCCACCTTAATCATATGCTTATGTAATAAATCCAATGCAATTTAAAGCCTTACAGGACCAAACATAGCAGCCACCATCATTACAACTGACTGGTGCAATAATTGGCACTGATGGCTTGCTCAAAAGAGATGTGAGGACCTCCAATAATAAAGCAACAGCTAATTAAAAAGTGATTAGAAAATTTTATTAGGACATAGAAACCAAAGCGTTTCGTGCCTATTAAGGCACTTACTCCTAGGCTGAGTAGCTTGCTGCCTTGGGGTTCCTAGGTTTGATTGCAGCCAGGACACCCGCTATCTGTTATTTTGATGTTTTCCCCATGCAGTATACAGGTTACCCCCAAAAACATAGAGGTTAATAACATTAACCATAGTGTGTGAACATGTAATAGGGACCTTGGTTTGTAAAGTCCACAACAGGCGGAGACTGATGAAAATGACGTATAATCTCTGTATAATGTTGCATGATTTTAAAAGACACTTGAACCATCACATCACAGTTGTGCCTTTACATTCAAGTTAGTCTGAAAGAATGACCATAGATACAATCTGTCATTTTGATGTTTTCCCCATGCAGTATACAGGTTACCCCCAAAAACATAGAGGTTAATAACATTAACCATAGTGTGTGAACATGTAATAGGGACCTTGGTTTGTAAAGTCCACAACAGGCGGAGACTGATGAAAATGACGTATAATCTCTGTATAATGTTGCATGATTTTAAAAGACACTTGAACCATCACATCACAGTTGTGCCTTTACATTCAAGTTAGTCTGAAAGAATGACCATAGATACAATCTGTCATGGTCAGACATTTACTGTTATGAAAGAAAATATATGAGTGGTTGCTGCATAGGTGTAAAAAAGTTACACCTGTTGTAGTGAATATAGTGTAGTTTCTTTTCTCTGAATAGTTGTGTAGTTATAATACAAAAGTTAAAGGTTGCACAATTATTTCAAGTTTTTATTAACAGGATATTATCAATACAGTAACCCTAGTCATAATTTATAATGTGGTATTGAAACTAGACCAGTAATAGTTATAAGAGAATCTAGCGTTACAGGGGAACTAATCCCACTTCTGCTGAAAACATATTATTTATATAAGGTTTTCAATTTGCCAACCCAAACTGCCACATAGATAGTATCATAAGAAGCAGCCCCCTTGTTACCTCTTTGTATGTGATGTGTCTGTTGATGCTTATACCTTTCTGTTGTCCAGTGTGTTGCAGACTGGCACTTTATCATTATCATTACAATTTCTGGGTTTTCTGGCTTTAAGGGGGGCCTGGCCATGTTGCAGAAGAAACCCCTCCAGAGAAGAACGAAGAAACCACTCCGGAGAAGAACAAAGAAACCGATCCAGAGCAGAATGAAGAAGCTGCTCCAGAAAAGAATGAAAAAGTTGCAGTGGAAAGAATGAAGAAGCTGCAATGGAAAAGAATGAAGAACTGCGCCCGAGAAGAACGAAGAAGCCATGTCGGAGAAAAAGGCCGCCTGCTGAACTTTAAAGATATGTTCCACTGAACACCTTCTGCTCTTCTTTTATCTTTAACTCCTGGCCAGCAAATTTTTTTTTTTTTTAAACTTGTGGGAGGACCACCAATGTAGAGTGGGTTGGGGGGCCAAGGCATCAATGTGTTTTTTTTTTGTAGGGGACCCTGATCACCAATGATGTTTGCTAACTTGTAAGGGGGCCCTGACCACCAATGATTTTTATAACCCACAGGGGTGCCCTGACCACCAATGATTTTTTTTTTACTACAGGGGGTCCCTGATCACCAATTTTTTTAACTTGTACAAGGGGCCCTGACCACTAATGATTTTCTATTCAATTGTTGTTGTGCCCTGACCACCAATTAATTTTTCAACTTGTAGGAAGGACCCTGGACACCAATCGGTTTTTAGAACTAGGATTTTGAATATTTTTTTTGGGTGACGGGTCCCCTTTAATCTTTGAGTTAACCTTTAGTTCATTATAGAATGCACCGTTCTATACACTACAACTTTTCAGTATATCTTCATTTTTCAAATGGTGTCACTGACCCCCACAGGAAAAAAATCTGCGAGGCTTTGCTTTTTAAAAAATGTTTTATTGTCATCTTATCTTGTTAGTGCCTCATTGCTAGAGTAAAACACACCCTAGCAACCCGGTAGCTGCTGTAATTCCAGACTGGAGAGTTGCTGAACAAAAAGCTAAATAATTTTAAAAAATATATAAAAAAGTCTACATAATAAAAGTTAATTTAAAGGAGAACTACCCCTTTAAAGTGATTAGTCATTCAGGGGGTTGTAGTATAACAGTTAGTAGCTGGAAAGCACTGAACAACTGAAATAATGCTGACAACAACTACAGATGGTATGTTAACATTACCCATTGATACAAGAGCAGTGCTTAGAACAAAAAATTTCAAAAAGTCAGTAGATATACCCAAAGATTCCTGAGGTTTCCCTTATTTTGCCAGCTCTCAATGAACACACTCTCCTCCGAGTGTAAAACCAAACTTCCTTTAAATTGTGCAGAGTCAGCACTAGCTTTAGGAAAACAAGCGGTATAGCGATATGGTAATATATGGTGTAGAATATTTATACCTTTGTTGGATTTGTTTAGCCCAATTACCAAAAAATCTATGTTACAATGGTTTTATATTGGTTTTAACTGTTTGTATTATTTATTAAGCATATAAAACCAGAAATGAAATGATGGAAAAATGAATTCAAAACAATAGAACAAAAAGGTCTAAGTATCAAATGATATTGAAAATTCGTAATTAATGGATTCATCAAAATCGTCATTTCATTTCCCTAAAGAAATTTCCCAAAATAATTTGAAGGGCTGATCGGGACCAAAATAATTTGAAGGGCTTAGAAAATAAACAAAATGTCTGTGAGTACACACCTAAACTGCACATGGTGAATTGTCTATAATCTAATTGGAAGACACACGAATGTGATGCAGATGTATTTCTTGTCTAATTGAGATTTTTTGGTAATTTGGCTAAACTAATCCCACAAAGGTATAAATATACTACACTATATATTACCAAATCGCTATACCGCTTTTTTATTAAAGCTATTGCAGCGCTGACTCTGAATAATTTAAAGGAAATCTTTAAAAGTAAGTTGGGAGAATTCCTCTGAATCTGTCAATATCACTGAAAAGTATTTTGTTGATTGTAAGCTCTTATGGTCTTGGCCCTCTAATCTCATTTACCTTTGTTCCATTATGTATTTGTTTTGTTATGTCATGCAGTGCCACTAATTCAATACATTGCACAGTAATGGTACTTTATAAATGAAATAAAAGCACGTACAGTGTGTATAGTGAGCTCCGAGTGTAACGTTAATGAAGTCGCCAAACTCTGAGGGTAGGCTGATGCTTGACACAATGTGAAATTGACCCCCAATGTGAATGTAACAAAAACACAGCAGTGAGGCAATTAACTGCACAGCCCATTGGACATGGAATGTATCTAACAGATTTTGCAGATCTTATTTGCATAAAACTCTCCGGTGGACATTGTTTCATTCATTATTAAAACCCATCAGGCAGTGCAAGAGACACAATACATATAATGAATGAATCAATCAGAGTGTATGCCACTATGGTGTACTTATGCATGTACCTTTATATGGGCAATAATCAAAATGCAGCTAAAACCTTTTAAAAATGAATTTCAGTGAAATAGAGTTAGTGACATCTTCCAAGGGTGTGGGGCGCTCTGACCTGCACACTCTAGAGCCCACAGGGGACGCAGTGGGATCTCATAGTGGGGAAAAAAAAGTTTTTGCGGCTGTGTTGGAGTTTAGGCGGACAGTGTAAAAACAGCATACATTCCATGAAAACAAAGATGCTGCTTGCCTAAATGGGGCCTAGAAAAAACTGCATGAATTCAGGGAAACCGTAAGGTCTGGGTAAGTTAAATCAGAGTTCTACTGCAATATAATATTGTTTGTTACCTTTAGAAGAAGCTAAAAAGTATAACAAGGAAAGCTAACAAGTCCAGTTGTATAATAGAAAATTTAAAAGATACTATATCAAAATGAATACATATAAAAAATACAAGGCACCATTTTTTTTTCATACTGTTACTACTTTTTGTGACCCTTTACTTTTTGTGACTATGGTTAAAAATGCCATATTTTATATACTGAACTTATTGCACCAGCCTTAAGTTTCAGCATCTCAATAGCAGCAATGATCCAGGACTTCAAACTTGTCACAGGGGGTCACCATCTTGGAAAGTGTCTGTGACACTCACATGCTCAGTGGGCTCTGAGCAGCTGTTGAGAAGCTAAGTTTAGGGACCATAGCTATTTTACAAGCAGAAAATTAGGTTGGACTGTCATATTATCGGATGCTACAAGGCTGACTATTAAATGTAATATATTTATTATTAACATAAATCTGATGCTAATTGCACTGGTTTGTGAGCTGCCATGTAATTATCTGTATTAATTACTAATCAGCCTTATATTGTGACTTTTTTATTCTATGGGGCCAATTTACTTAGCTCCAGTGAAGGAATAGAGGGAAAAAAACTTCGAATTTCAAATGGTTTTTTTGGCAACTTCGACTTTTGAATGGGCTACTTCGACCTTTGACTACGACTTCGACTTCGAATCGAACGATTCAAACTAAAAATCTTTCGACTTTCGACTATTCGACCATTCGATAGTCGAAGTACTGTCTCTTTAAAAAAATACTTTGACCCCCTAGTTCGCCACCTAAACCCTACTGAAGTCAATGTTAGCCTATGGGGAAGGTCCCCATAGGCTTTCTAAGTATTTTCTGGTCGATCGATGGATTAAAATCCTTCGAATCGAACGATTCAAAGGATTTAATCGAATTGCGGTAAATCCTTCGACTTCGATATTCGAAGTCGAAGGATTTCAATTCGGCAGTCGAATATTGAGGGTTAATTAACCTCGATATTCGACCTTAAGTAAATTTGCCCCTATGTGTACTGCATATTGTGAGTGGGTCCCTAAGCTCAGTAAGTGACAGCAGCACAGAGCATGTGCAGTGAATCAGCAGAAAAGAAGATGGGGAGCTACTGGGGCATCTTTGGAGACACAGATCTTTACTGCTAAAGGGCTTTGGTTGCCTTGGGCTTGTACAAAAGTCCAAAACATGATATACAACATTTCTAGCTACTTCATTAATTAAACTTTTAGTGGTTTAGCTTACTTGAGGGTACCTAAAATAATTATCCCCCTAACCACAGATTTCAGCTTTCCTTGTCCTTTTTAGGAAAAAGCCCCAAAAAGCAACATATAATTTATATTGTTAAAGTGGATCTGCCTCCCAGACATAAAAATCTGTATAATAAAAGTCCTTTTCAAATTATACATGAAATCCATTAAAGGCTTTAGTTCCTCACATTTTTATGCAATCTTTTTGTTCAATCAACTGAATTAAAGCTGAAAATCTGCAGTTCAACTGCATCTAAGCTGTTTCATTTAAAATTCATTGTGGTAATGTACAGAATCAAAATGAGAAAAAAACTTATCTCTGTCCAAAGATTTCTGGGCCTAACTGTATCACCAGTGCATTTGGGCTGCAGTTGAACAATGTGCACGACAGAAAGAAACATGCTGCCATGCTGAGCTGAATAAACCATTAAAACCTGCTCGATTTCTACACCATTTAACCCAACTTAGGGTAAGCCATTGTGGTTTGCTGTTTGATTATTTGCTCATGGGAATTTTATAGAAGTGAGCAGGATGGTGTGCAAGCTTAGGAGTGTTTAGGGGCATGCGTGACTTCTATTTAAAAAGGAAACACCATAAAAATCCCTCGGCTCTATGTAAATGATTATTAATCAACTCCAATAAACACTGCATGTGTATATATATACCAGCACACATCCTATATAGCTGCTCATCTGCTAGAGAGCCTGTTATTTGGGATAACGCTGTCACACCTTTCCTAGAAATCGAAGCACCAATTAAAACACCCAAGCAGCGTGGCTGATTAGTAATTAACCCAGCCATATACCATATGGAAACACAGAACCCAATTCAGTCTCCAGCATGCTCCAGCCATCCGGCATGTGGATTTTATAATAAACTTCATCTCTTTAATCAGAATAAAATAAACCAGTTGTTTAAAACACATCCCTGGAGCACATAAAATTTGGATTCGTTTATTTTGGCGTCCAGTTCCAAATGCAGAAAGTTGAACTACAGATGAAGCCACTTGGATTTGTGAGTTAAATGCGTCATGACTCAGGGGTAATTGAAGAAACTGTGTTATCTTAAGTCATCTTAACTCATTTAATGCATTTAACCTTTTCATTAGCATACCAAAGCTCCATTGTTCACAATGGTGAATGCTTTAATTAGATGGGATGTTGTGACGCAGTTTTCTGTGTTAAATGAGATAAATGGGATATCTGTGTTTAGTTATTCTGTGTCAAACAGACAAACCAAAGTGGCTGCATCTGTAAGAGTGCATTCCTCGAGATACCTTTCACACATTATCATTGATACAGACTCTGCCAAATGACATTATGTTCGTTTTGTTACACTACACATCTCATTCTAAAACTAAAGGTGGCATTAATGGAAGTTGCTCCTCCATTAACAGCCTCTACACTTCTGGGAAGGATTCCCATTAGATGTTGGCACATTGTTGATGGGATTTGCTTCTATTCAGCTACAAGAGGATTAGTAAAGTTGTGCAATTAGTCCCGGCTTGAAGTCGGCACACTTTAAAAGGATTTAGGTTCAAAAAAGTGAAGTGTATCTCTTCTTGTGTTGAAAGAGAAAGCGATTCCTGAAAAAATTGCCACAAAGCAGAAAGCATGGAATTGTCAATGTAATTGTAATCAGAGGTGTTATCACTTTCTTTCACAGGTAGCATGGGCCTTAGCTTAAACCATAATAAAACCCCCCAGCCCATTATATATTCTCCATGAGTGTCCCTCTGATAATCAACAAACTCAGACTCAAAAGGGCTCATTTATAAACACTGGGCAAATTTGCTCCTGGGCAGTAACCTATAGCAACCAATCAGTGATTAGCCAGCTGCAGGTTGAAAACTGAAAGCAATCTTCTGATTGGTTGCCATGAATTACTGTCCAGGTGCAAACTTGCCCAGTGTTTATAAATGACCCCCAAAGTGAAATTAAACTTGTGATGTTGAGTGGTGGTGACCTTTAAATCACTACAGAAGATGTTTTACCTTATACTTGTTCTTGCCCATGGAAATTCAAACAAATAGTTATTGTGCTGACTATGTTTCTAATTTATAGTCACTACACCTACAATGCCTTGCAGTTAAGGTGGCATACTATGATAGTTCCACACATAGAGGCAAAAAACACTATTAGCCCTAGCACACGCCAGCCCATGCAAAATTGGGATAAAACAGGCCTGGCAGAAGTATTAGTATTATTATTTGGATCAGATTAATTGTAGGTATAAATGGTAACATATGCTTGAGGTGCCTCACTATGGTGTTTCATCAGTTAAAGTGTCACGATCGCCGCCCAGAGCAGGTCCAGGAGCTCCAGGTGGCGCGTCCTTCCCTGCCGGCGACGCTCCCAAAATGGCGGAGCCCATGGCCGCCACGTGGGTAGCGTCGCCGGCGCGATGTCGTCAGCGCGTCGATGTCAGCGCAAGGACGTCGATGACGTCAGAATGGCGCCAAATTCAAAGTTAAAAACGCTACCTAGACGCCAGAATGGCGCCCAAGTATAGGAATACTTTCCCTAAATGTATCCTGGGTTTCCTGTGAGCTTATTTGCTAAATCTCGTTCCTGATTTATATCCTGACCCTTTGCCTGGACTTTGGACTTTGCTGATATCTGCCTGCCTGTGAACTCTTGCCTGGATCCCGACTACTCTTTTGATTAACCCTTTGGACACCGCGACCTTGCTCCCTCAAGAGGGCTTCCTCCTCGATCCTGACTACCTCCCTGGAGGGAGCTCCCGGCTCCCTGACATAAAGGAAGCCGCAGGTAAAAATAACAAGCTATTCTGACCTAGTCCGTTGACTTTCAGCATGCATTTATATGGGCAAATGGGGTACTTGACCATCAGGATTGTGGGAATTGTGATTATATTGCCTCTCTCAGGTTACCTTTCAAACGTTAACATGCATATATAGGTATCGGACCTGTTATGTTTAGGAACTTGGATTCTCCAGATAATGGGGTTTCCTGTAATTTGGATCTCCATATTTTAAGTCTACTAAACAAAAAGAATTTAAACATTAAATAAACCCAATAGGACTGTTTTGCTTCCTATAAGGATTAATTGTCTCAGTTAATATCAAGTACAAGGTACTGTTTTATTATTATAGAGAAAAAAGGGAATCGTTTTTAAAAACGTAAATTATTTGATTATAGAGTCTATGGGAGATGTCCTTCCTGTAAGTCAGAATTTTCTGAATAATGGGTTTCTGGATAATGGATTCCATACCTGTGATGAATCGATAACCAATAAACTAATAAATACGCTTTGTTCAGAGCATGTTACCCCTGTCTATCCTAGAGATGCATATTTTTACTGCTCATCAGTTCACCCTAAGGTAGATTTTGATTCTATTGTTAGATATTCTAATCAAATGTGTATTTACATAAGCATTGTCTGAATATGTTCAAATGTAAGACTAAGAAACTAGAAAGAAGAGAAAAACAAAAAAAGTATAATGAAAGAAAAGGTTAAAACAATGATTTTCCAAACAAGTGAAACTGACTGAGCAATGAGTATTACAAGGCTAGTTTGGGACCGTGCCCCTTGATCCCTGCAGATGAGTATTAAGAGAAAGAAAGGCATAGTTCCTAAAAGACTCCATCTGAATCTTGACCAATATCCCTTGCTAAGGTCCCACAAGACATCAGAAAAAAACAAGATAATATTGCATTTAGAATAAGCAGTTTATCTGCCAAGTTTCTTTTCCAGAATCTTTATTTTAACTGGAGCATGTTTCACCACAAATCACAGTTTTTGTTGAAATCACTCTCATGTCACCACAGACATATATGCAAGGACTTAATTCCCAAGACTCAGCAACTTGGGCTAAATACTGTCACTAACTCGAAACATATCTGAGTAGAAGGATTCCAACAACATGGTTGACAGGCAATAGAAGTCCAGTACACCCAGCCACCAATCATCATTGGTGGTTTTTCTAAATGAAGAGTATACAACTCCAATCTGATGGGGAGATTCTAAATATTGTGTATTATTTGTTTACTTAACAGTATAAAGTTTAAAACATCTTGTGCACAAAACAATTTAAATTGCTTATTTAGGTATAGCTAGGATGAATTACATTTAGATAAAAATAGAATAGTTTATGGGCAAACTAAGTAGTTGACAATTTGTTTAGGTATAGGTAGTGTGAATTACATTTAACTGGGTCTAAAGAACAGCTCTTGTGAAGGTTATATCTAATGAATTTTTGTAGGGAAAAATAGCAGAACAATTTGGTTTCGCATATCAAATTGCTTTAAAACTACCGTAGCACTTCTAACAAGACAGCCCGCCATGCTTCCAAATAGCAGGTAGCTCCATGTTTGGACAGATATCTTTACAAATGCACCAAAATTTAGAATATGAAAAGAACTTATATAAATTCCTCGGCAAAAGACAGTTGGTCCATTTGTACTCTCTTTTGAGAGTCAAGGAATAAAAAAACTATATTCATGAACTGTACATATTTTTATAGCTGAAAAATGTGTCTTGGCCAAAAAATAGCAGTGAATGATCAAGTTATTTCAAGGCTACTGCATGAAGACGATGCTGAAGGCCGTCACCACATGGCATACTGCAACATATGGACTTTTTCAATACAATTAATTTAACAAAAATAATTTCGACATATGCAATTATATTATTAAACAACACTCTCAAAGCTCGCAACAACTTTTCCAAGTTCTAATTTTAGTGGCCACAGAGGGCGTTGTAATCGAAATGATAAAACAAACACTTGGTTCACACGGATTGTTAGCACAATAACTGCCCATTCGCTAGATTTGCAACAGTGCCAAAAGAGGGTTTTATGATATCCTTAGGGTCAAGCTCGTGTGCAGCACAGATCTTCTGTATCCCTAGATATTGTGTTTCGTCTAGATCATTCATTAGTACTAGTAATTTAGTGTGGGTGTAAATGATTCTCCATCAGGTGTGCAGGCAATTTTGCTTTGCTGCTACTGAAATAAGGTAAGGTTTATAACTCTATCCATTGTGCACAACAGCCAAATTCTAGCTTGGCATATGAGTGATAAAATGGTCAGAATCGGTACTACTGCTTGACCTGAAAGTCCAAGCAACTGCAAATGTTTTCGTGCCCTGCCAGTTGAGTGAAAATTGCCTGGAAGCACTTTTGACCTGTGTGTCAGGCGTGGCCCTACACAAAATATTATAGACCAATTATGCTCAAGGGCCTCACAGAATTTTTGTATGGTATCACCATTTTTATATAATCTGGTTTTAGAACATGCAGAAAGACAAATAATTAGCCTGCAACATTTAAAAAGCAGTATAGGATTCTCTAAAGGGAACCGCAGTCAGCCTATTTTATTTAGCATTAATACTTGTTTACTAAAATAGAAAATATTACAGAACCTAAGTCAGCCTTGTGGTACAGGTATGGGATCAGTTATCGGGAAACCCGTTATCAAGTTCTCCAAATCCAAATCTCTTAATTACGGAAAAACCATCTCCCATAGACTCCATGGGTCATAACTGTTGCTTTTGAATCTGAGCTTCATGCTAAAGATCAATTGCAAACTCACTGAACAGTTATGTCCGATGTGGGCCCGAACTACATCGTACATAACTAACGAACTACATTAAAAACATTTTTTATTTTGCACAGCCTATCTATTTATCCAATTTTTATTTTAACACTGAACTGTTCCTTTAAAAAAAAAAAATGAATGCGGCTCAAAGCTCTTTCTAAATGTTTTCAGCATCCTAGATAGGTGCATTATGCCTGCAGAAAGCTGCTTCACCTGTTTATTTTAATGGGAACATCAATTGCCAAATTCCCACAAAACTAAATTATGCCATTAACTATTGTGCATTATGAAAACGCCTGTATCTCCCATTCTGTGAACCGTATGCCATGCTAATAAAAATGTGATTAGTTGTTTCCCTGTTTTTCCTATTTGTTGCCTATTTATGAGGTGACTGTGTATTCTCATAGCTGACTGTTATTATGATGGAGTGTTTTGTCAGTGATCCCCTTTTTCACTTTTGCCAGTTTTTGTAAATCAGAACATATGTCTTCGGAGAACTTCTGGTTTCTATGTCTCATTCAAGGCTTTCCAAGAAGTAGAAAAAAATTAAGTTTTATCCTTTAATCCAGGGTTTCACATACATTTTAAACCATGACCCCTAAATTACACTGCCATGCACTGTGCTTCTCTTCCCAGGAGAAAGCAATGGATTAAAGACTGTTCATATCATAAATACGTACAAGAGAACAAACATTACTAGCTTTTTTTAGTAGAGTAAAAACCAACTAAATGTGGGGCAAACTGGCTAACTTATTCTTACCAGTCTTCTAAACCTGCCCACCTGGTTTTCATAGCACAAAGCTAGTTTGATTTATTTTTTTAGGTATGTTTTCTATTTTCTTTTCAAGAATATGTTTCCTTGTTATGTCGGCAACTGCTTTAAATGAAAACCCTTATGTCTCAATGCTGCCGAATCAAAATTAGTCACAGAGAAGAGTTGGTGCACTAAAAGGACTGGCAAACATGGTGAGGCATAAAAAGAAACTTACACCTTTATATTTTTAATTTTAAATCTATCATAGCACTGTTTTTGCATGAGCTTCATTATTTTGCCATAAAAGTACTTCCTGGTGCTTTTGTATTACCTATCAAAGCCCCCAAATTCCTCTACAAGGGCCATATTTGTGCTGCAGTAGACTGTTAGTACAGGCATGGGATCTTTTATCCAGAATGCTCGGGACTTGGGGTTTTCCAGATAAAGCATATTTCCGTAATTTGGATTTTCATACCTTTAGGGCTCTTACACACTGACATTTTTTGCTGCACTCCCTTGCATTGCGTTTTCTTTCGTTTAGCCGCAGGAGTAGACACACTCAATTATTGTGAAGGGGGCTGTACTCACACAGACGCATGTAAGTGTCAAACGCAGGTGAAATGCAACATGCTGCGCCCCACCTGCATTTGGCGCTTACATGTGTCTGTGTGAGTACAGCCCCCTTCACAATAATTGAGTGCGTCTACTCCTGCGAAAAAAAATGTGTAAGAGCCCTTAGTCTACTAGAAAATCATTTAAACATTAAATAAACCCAATAGGCTGGTTTTGCTTCCATAAGGATGAATTATATGTTAGTTAGGTATTAGGATCAAGTACAAGCTACTGGTTTATTATTACGGAGAACAGTTTAGAAACTGTTATAATAATTAATAATTACATAAAAAAAAAAAAAAGTGACCTACCGTATAGGTAGCTTTAGATGTACATTAATATTTTGAAAAGTATTTTTTTCCATGGCGGTACCACTTAATGCACTCACAAAGTACAGGCCCACTTTCAGTACAGACCAGGAGCCAAAATAAATGCAAATTAAAAAATGACTGTATATTTATTCAGAGTACTCCAGAATAAACTATTATTCTAGTCTTAGCAGTTTTTGAGATATTAAAAGTCATATACCACATGATAATTTAGCCATAGAAGTTCTGACACAGGCGCCCCAAAAGAGAGTTGCTTAGTTTAAGTCCTGGTATTTGCAATCTAATACCTCAGAAACCACTAAAAAATAGATCATTAAACTGCAATAGCACTCAGTGGAGAACTCTGACAGAGTTTTAAATAAACAAGTTGTGGTCTTGCGCCATCATTTATCTTGTCTGGAGAGGTATTTGATCAGTAATTACTACAAGTTACCACCCCCAGATCCCACGCACAAACATGGATCCTGCCAGATAAACTCATTCAGCTGTGATTGCAACCCCATGATTGAGCTGGCTTTTTGTGGAAATATGTTTTCATCCAAGTAAATGATGTAGGCAAGGCCTGTCAAACTGAATGATCAAAAAGAGATTTTGGCAAGCCTGAGAGAAAACTGGGTTTTCGCCAATGATTTGAAAAAGTCAGGCCACATAGCATTACTTGATTCTTTCACAACAGGGAGAAAACAGTCAATGTTTAATCATGAAATCCATGGCCATTGTCAGCAAATTTTCATAAACCCAAGAGTTTAATGCACAAATTTCTGGCATAATTCTCAAGGATTGTACATTATATCATTGGTTTCCACTGTTTGGTTACCAGGCAGCAACCAATTTGTATGCAAGTGTTTCTCCCGCATGTTGGGCGCTAGTCCGGAGATCGATGTACGGATACAATCTTTGTATAATAAAGACGACTTTTTCGAAGCACACACAGTAGAAAAGTGCGGAGGCTGACTATCTGTAACTTGAGGGGGGCAATATGGACCATAACTGTTGCTTTCGAAACTGAACAGTTATGTCCCATGCAGTCCCTCTTAAAGTCTCTGACTGACTCAGAGTTGAGCTGAAAAACAGGAAATTAGGTTCTGGCTATTATGTTAGACATCTGCTCACTCCAGCCTTTATACATTACATTTTTGGCTAACTAACTATATTAGAAACCTTATATTATTTTGACAGCCTATCTAATTACCCAGTTTTTATTTTTACATTGAACTGTTCTTTTAAGTCTATTTTAATTAGAGTTGCTGGCTTTGCTGTGTTGTGTATAAATAGAGATCATACATGCTAGAAATCTCTACTACTTAGTACTTACTACTAAGTATGTGATTTTGAAAAAAAAGTGCCACACCACCAAAATTTAAATATAAAATATAAAACTGCCATTCAGTACAGAAACTGATTAGTGTAGGCCAGAGACTGATGCTATGACTTCCAGTTCTGAAAGTGCAAATAAATAGAATCCTCTATACAACTTATCAGTTAAGGTGCTATTCTAAACATGATACTTAATCAATACATTTGTTCATAGCACCATCAGATTCTGGCTGATGTAACCCCAGTAAATGGATTTACATATTCTCAAGTCTTTCCCTTTAAAGCTTTAGGGTTGATTATACAACTTGTTAATTACAATTGTGTCACCTTACCCTGTCTTATTTTTATCTAGTAAATTGGGGACCAAGGAGAGTAGGTAAAAATGGCAGACTGCTGAAGAGAAAATACAAGATTCAGATTAATAACAATAGCAATAAATAGCATACAGTTTAATCTCATAATATTGACAATTGTCCCTGCATATTGTGAATCCGCTGAAATTCGCAAATTGGCAATAAAGGTGTGTGTGTGTTGAAGGGTAGTTAGGAGCATCTGGAAGCCATTATTGCAAATTACCTCATCCTATAAATGTATTTAGTGTGAAATTGTAAACTAGCAATGGTGATCATGCGGATCATCTTTCACAATAGATGAAATTTGAAGTAATGAATTTACTTGTTGAGGTCAAAGTAAAATAAAAATGTCAGATCCCCCTTGGCCAGGTCGCCCAGACAGTGTGCAATGGATGAGTTGAAAGTATATAAAGACTTCTGATCGGATAAAAAGACTCAAGGGAAATTCCGATCACTTTGACTATGTTTGACGTCATTCAAAGAGCAGTGACATTGAATTTAACCATCTCAAATGCACTGAAGACAAAACATTCAAATATGCCTAAGGCTTTAGTTGAAAACATATAAATACACCTAAAATCAAAGTGCTGCTTTTGGGATAATCAGTATTGTATATAAGTTCTACTCCAGAGTAGGACACACGGCATACTAGCATATCAACCTTTCACTGAAAATGTTGTAGATCAGGTGTATCCAAAAAGTAGATTGGGATCTACAAGCAGACCTTTAACTGGTGATCACGTAGATCTCAAGACACTGTCAACAAACAGCTTGCCTAGATCTATTTCACTCTTTTCATTCAGATATTTATTATGGTTTCTGATTTTTGCCCAGTCTACTTAAATTACATTTCCACTGGAAAAGTAGTGAGCAAAGGTTTCTGGTGGCTGTTCAGCCTGACATAAAAGTAAGTGGGGTATTTGCAAACCAGAGGTAAGAGAATCCCCTACGGTGCCATTACAAATGATAAAAAAAAAAGATATTTTACAGCAGTTAAATAAGAGGAAGCATGTGGTAAAGAGATGCCCATGTGGTACTTTTTCGTTGGCCTGTGAAGGTTTATTAGTTAGGATGAGCTAAAAGCTAATAAAGTATCTTCAATGCTAACCAACAACTGATGGCAACCCAAAACCAGGAAGATTATTGCTAGGATTCATAGCATTGCTGAAACAGTTCAGAGGGAGAATATTAAAAGGTGTTGATAGAAAAAAAAAAAAAACATTTGAAATGGGCACACACAATGAGTAACTAATTAAGTTCCCTAGTTGTGAAAGTTGACTAAAAGGAGGAGATGCCGACTGGTTACAGGTCAGACATAATAATAATAATAATAATAATAATAATAATAATAAAACAAGCCCTAAATGTTCTCCTTTTCTTGGCTTAAACCAGTACATGATATTAAGGGGCACATTTACTAAGGGTCGAAGTGAATTGTTGAATTCAAAAACTTCTAATTTCGAAGTTATTTTTGGGTACTTCGACCATCGAATAGACCAAATTCGACTTCGATTCTAATTGGAAAAACTTTGAATATTCGACCATTCTAAAATCGAAGTACTGTCTCTTTAAAAAACCTCGACTTCGACACTTCGCCACCTTAAACCTGCCAAATTGCTATGTTAGCCTATGGGGAGCTCCTAGAACTTATAGCCAACATTTAGCTAAGTTTTTAGAAGTCGAAGGTTTTTTTGGAAAATCGTTTGATCGATCGATTAAATCGTTGGAATCGAAGGATTTAATCGATCAATCAAATGATTTTACTTTGATCGCATATGGCTATATTCGATCAAAAAAAAGTTAAACTTCGACTTTGAATATCATACTACTGCAATTCGATGGTCAAATTTCAAAGTTTTTTAACTTCGAAATTCATCCCTTAGTAAATGTGCCCCCAAATGTGCATGAGATTGTATAATGGCCATTGAGGCTATAACATAATACTTGTGTACATTACAGAAATAATAATGAGGTCCAGACATTTCAGTAATTTTACAAACTGGTAACCATACTTTCATGCTCCCCATAGACGCAACGATTCTTCTTGCCGAACAACCGATTTTAGCGAAGTCCGACCAATCCTTCGAAATTATCGTGCGGTTAGTGGAATTCGAACGATCGTACATCTTACGATTTTTCGGCCGACATCTGTCAGGAAATTGATCAGCCAGGTCAAAAAATCTTTGTCGGTCCCAGTGCAATCTATATATGTTTGCAGGGCCAAGCAGGCAGCTCCCCTTTGTTTTCCTGGCAAATTGGTCTTTTTAGTTGATGGTCAATTTGCACGATCGTACGATCGTTCCGAGAAAATCGTGGTCATACGATGAGGATCTGATCTTTTAAAAGTCTCCACATCTATGGCCAGCTTAAGCGCTTGGTTAAATTGTATTAGGCCTTTCAGATTTAACAATTTATTTTACAAATCTTTCATGCACACACACTGGGGCCTCAGGGTTCAGATGGATGATGTGAGCACCAAAGTCGTTGAGCAGCACAACAGAATAGTTCAAAGCAGTTAAACACATTCACTGTCATATTAACACAGGTATCCTGTTTGAAACATTTTTCTTTAAAACATCCAGTCATCAAATATCAAGGAAGGAAGGAATGGAAAATGAGAAACTGGCATACCAACATGCAGTTCAGTTTATTCTCCCCGTTTAATAACTACAATCCTTGCTTAATGCCTAATTTACTTTCTAAATTATTGCCAAAAACTACTCCAAATATGACATGTAAAGCTCTCTGACAAAATCACAATGATTCCGTAAGGACCGACAGGGATAACCCTCTGCACCCAAACTATAAAGAGATGCACCATAAAATAGATCTAGCACCTCTCATGTAGTACTTTAAGCACTATCCAGGAATGTTGACGCCTGTGGGAAACTACTCAGAATTGTGAAATAGTAACTGTAATGCACAGTTTCTGAACATAAACAAATAGAAGGATAGAAACTGCAGAAATAACGGACAGTTTGCTAAGATTCGTATCCACACCCTGACATCTATTCCCTTCTATCCAGGTTAAGAAAAATTAAAAACTATCGTCATCCCAATTTCATAATCCCAACATACCATGCCTTTGTCTACTGAGGGATTTCAGAGATTCCCACAACCAGGGGTAGTAAATTGATTATACCCTGTACCCTATCAGCTAAAATAAAAATATTAAAACAAAGAAAAAATACTCAGGACATTAAGGGGGTTATTTATTAACGTCTGAATGTTAAAAACTGTAAAAAAATGTAGTCTTTATACTAGAAAATCCAAATTTTTAGTGTTAAAAAAAAAAACTTGAATTTTTCGAGATTAATTATACCCCAAGGATGCAAAAAGTCAGAATTCGAAAATACGCCATCTTCAGTCTTCAAGGTCCTGTAGAAGTCAATGGCAGAGGCTCTGTTTGCAATTTGAAGATATTATGGTCTGCGCTGGGTTTCATACGATAATCCGAACATTTTGGGCTTTTGAATTCAGATTCCGATTTTTCGCACAACAATCTGAAAAAGTTGCGCTTTTCGTGCAACAATCCAAAAAAGTCGTGGTTTTTCCCGATCCGATTTTTTCGTGGCTTTTAAATGATAAATAAGGGTAAATCGTGGATTCTAGTTTGGTCTAACTTTTTTTTTTTATTAAAAACATCGGAAAAATTGGATTTTGATTAATAGCCCCCTAAGTATAATTCAACACAGCTTACTTGTGCACATATGCATAAGTAGGTTATTTCAGCCTGATAAAATATATAAAGCAGTATTTTTAAAAGAACCCCCCCCCCCAAAAAAAGAAGAAGATGAATTTAATTTATAACTCAACTCAGTAACAACTTCCAAAGGAAATAATGGAACCGTATAATCTAGAGAATTCTCAAAGTTTCCCGTTTTATCTTCGGGCTCACATGCTATCTCTAAGCTGCTTTAAAGAGTCTTAGAAGAACAAGTTTTATCTTTCATTTCCCTATCACCCTTATTGTAACTTCTTTGCTCCGTCTCATGGAATCTTCTCCCACTTTAGATTTGAATGTTTTTATGGAGCAGGAAATAACATGGTTCTTATCCTGACAGCAGTCCATAGGAAGCAGCAGTTATAGGTGTCATGATAAGGCACTCGTACATTTTACAGGAATCTCGGATGCTTTCCATAGTTTCATGGTTTATTCCCACAACCTTTCCTATTCCAAATGAATACACAGTATACATATGGGTTTTAGATTTTTTAAACTATTTTTTAAGATCATTTGTATTTATTTAGTTCATTTGTAGAGCAAATCTTTACTTAAAACTTTAGTCCCTTTTCCTTCTATTCATTTTGTGAATTGTGCAAAAAATTGAATGCATGACACTTGGGGGCAGATTTATCAAGGGTCGAATTTCGAAGTAGAAAAAGCTTCGAAATTCGACCATCGGGTTGGAATACTTATATATCAAAGTTTTCGAATTTGAAGTTTTTTTACATCGAATTTGGCCATTTGCGGTCAAAGTAAAATCGTTCAATGATCCATTGATCAAACGGTTTTTACTTCAACTTCAAAAACGTAGAAAAATGCTGTAGAAGGCCCCCATAGGATAACATAGCACTTCTGCAGGTTTAATTTGGCGAAGTATTGAAGTCCAAGTTTTTTAAAGAGACAGTACTTCTAGATGGTCGAATTAAAATACTTCGAATTCGAATATCAGATTCATACTTTTTTTCATCAAATTTGGTCATGGAACGATCGAAGTAAAATCAAACAATTAAATCCTCCGAATTGAATGATTTTATCGTACATTCAAACGATTTTTACTTCAACTTCAAAACTTAGAAAAATGCTGTAGAAGGTCCCCATAGGATAACATAGCACTTCGGCAGGTTTAATTTGGCGAAGTATTGAAGTCGAAGTTTTTTGAAAGAGACAGTACTTCGATTATCGAATGTTTGAATATTCAAACTATTTTTACTTTGAATCTAATTAAGTAAATTCAAAGTCGTAGTATCCTATTCGATGGTGGAAGCATCCAAAAATTACTTCGAATTTTGAATTTTTTAACTTCCCTTGAATTTACTTCGACCCTTGATAAATCTGCCCCTATGTTGCTATTTTGGTATATCCGGTTGTAAGTTGATGGCACATGATGAGCTTAATTACCCTATGTAAATCTGCTCTACCATGGACAACTATTCTCCTAGAAATGCTTTCCTACCAGCATTAATGTAAGTCACTGGTGGGAAAATGCATGCACACTATAATAACCCTGAAGTTGCTTTGCTATGGCAAAAATACAGTCATTTTCTCATTAAGATAAATGGAGCAAAATGGAGCAAAATCAGCAAAAAGGGGTGCTTAAGGCAGATGTAAAATGTCCATGTCCTACTATGATTGAGAACCAGGGTTCAAGTATCAATTTCATTGCTGCTACTTTTGGGAAGGTCTGAAGAGTTTGTAGTGGCATTTTGACCATAACTAGAAGTAACTCTGATGTGTGGCTCACTGCCAGTAAAAGTGCTATTTTTTTTTGTCTTTTTCTCTTAGAACAGTAATTTTATCTCAATCCAAAAAGACAAATGCCATAATAACATCCATATTCCTGCATCATCACCAAGAATCACTATTATTAATTTGCCTTTTAAGTGCATGAGATACATCCATCCAGTCAAACTGCTAAAGGTAACAGCTATCAAAAATGAATAACCGGCACATACACAAATGCAGTAACATAGGAATTTATTACGTTACATAGCTAATTAGTCTACAACTGATTCAATTGATGCTGTAACACAATACACCATTACTTAACTGCACTTGGGCATATGCAACTCATTAATTTTTCAGGAGCTATATGAAGCGAATTATGAGTCCAATCATTTTTTCTCCAAGTTCCTTTTTTAAGATAAAAGATTACAGCGCAACTAAGCCTGTCTTTATATATTATGAAGTCATTACTTAAGCTAAATGAATATGGTATGCTGTTCTATATTTGATTAAACAGGGCCAAAAAGAGAGAGGAATGCTATTTAAAATAAATGTATAGGACTAGCAGCAAAAGCTTAATAATGAAATAAGTACTAAATAGTAAAACTCCATTTGTCCATTAATTGGCTAATGTGACCAAACATGTACAGTGTGGGGCACATTCACCAAGCTCGGGTGAATGAATAGAGGGAAAAATACTCGAATTTCGAGTAGTTTTTTCTACTCCTCGACTATTGAATTGGCGTAAATTCGCTTGAGTAGGATGATTCGAATAGATCTAAAACGCTGCGACTATTCACCCATTCGATAGTCGAAGTACTGTCCCTTTTAAAAATACTTTGACAGCCTACTTCGCCACCTAAAACCTACCAAATTGCTTTAAAAGCCCATGGGAAAGTCCCATAGGCTTGTTTTGTAAGTTTTTGATCGAATAAAAAGGCATTCGATCAATCATTCGATCGAATGAAAATTCGATCGTGCGAATATTCGCCGGGCGATTATTTACCCATTCGACTATTCGCCAGCGCGTAAATTCGCCAGAATTGCCTATTCGATTCTATTTCCCAGTCGAATTTCAAGGGATTTAACCCCTCGAAATTCGACCCTTGATACATCTGCCCCTATGTGTACCCTTGGTTTGCCTGTGTGCACAGTGAATTGTAGGATTCCACTAAGTGACTTTTAGCAATGTTCTATTTAGGATTACCCAATGGCACATACTACTAAAACAGTATATTTTTATAAAAAATGGTTTATTTAGATAAAGCAGGGTTTTACACATGGACTGTTTAATGCAATATATTTTCTATAGAGACCTACACAGTACTTGAAATGCTCTTTCTGTGTATAGAAAGCAGTACACACAAAAGAATGAATATAAATAGTGATGGGCGAATTTGCGCCGTTTCGCTTCGCCGAAAAATTTGCGAATTTTGCGCGAATTTCGCGAAACTGTGAAAAATTCGCGAAACGGCGCCGGCGTCTCGTTTTTGACGCCGGCGGCCGTTTTTGATTTTTCCGAAAATTTTTTTTTGACGCCGGCGAATTTTTGACGCGAATTATCGCGGGAGTTTCGCAAATTTATTCGCTGACGCCGAATCGCGCAAATTCGCTGTGAATTCGCCCATCCCTAAATATAAATTATCCACTAATTACAAAGCAAACAAAACAGATGAAACACATGATGTAGCTACTGAAGATTAATCCAATATTTGTGAAACCTTGTAAGTCATGAGGAAATTTGGTATTTTTTCTCAACTATAAAACAAGGAACTTGAGTAAATACACCTTTGAATATTTACGACAGCGTTAAAGGAACAGAGCAAAGTAAGCATTGTATTTATTCATATCTCCCATGAGAGCCAGCAGCAGATGCACACGTCTGAACTCGCTTGTCAACACAACTACTAATGTTAGTGAAAGATTATGGCAAAGAAGTACTATTTTTAGGATACTACTCTTATCTGCATAGTGACACATTGTGAAAATAAGTTGGAAAAATCTAATTATGTAGAAAGTAGACACAAGGGGGTTTTATAGATTAGGAATATTCTTTGGGGGGAAAAAACACTTTATGCACTGAAACAGTGGTTTGGTAGACACTGAATTTATTGTTAGATAGAAAGAATATCTACTAAAATCAGAGATTAGTTATGTATTTTATACCAGTTCTGAGAGGTTCATCTCTGCTTGCTTAAAGTGGCCATACATGGGCCACATGGAGCTAGAACTGACCAAGCTAGGATCTCACCTTAAATAAAAGAAAACCTTGGAGTTTTTGCAGAAGCATTGATTGGAGTGTGCCTTTGTTTCTATTTTTGTGCACCTCCCATCGGAAAACATACCTTTTTTATATACATAAAGGCAGAAAGAATTTGGATTCTGTATACTGTATACGGACCAAGTGTGCAGAAGAAGGGTCTGGAGCTGTTGTAGTCAGACCAGTCTTGATTTCAATGCGTATATGGATTAAGACAGTTTGCACGTGTCAATTTGATATACCACAGTATTAATTGTGAAGGACTGGGCACCTTCTGTGTTGGCTATATACATAGCCAATAAAAACATCCAATTCATTGACAATATAGCATGGTATGCGGCCATCTTAAGAACTTGAGTTTCTAAACCTATATACCCATAAGAAACTTGTTTTTTTCTTAGGAACCCCCCCCCCCAGGTTCTAAGAGAGCTTATTTCAGTCCCCTATTTCAGATTTTCTCAGATTCTCTGTCATCTGGTATGGTACCTATGGATTGCAGAAAAGCTGATGTAATTTTAATATTTAAAAAGGGATTACGATCTCAGCCTGGCAATTATAGGCCAGTAAGTTTGAAATCTGTGGTTGAAAAATTATTTGAAGGCTTGTTAAGCGATCAAATTCAAAATTGTTCTAGTGAATGGCATCATGAGCAGCAATCAGCATTGCTTTATGAAGGATAGGTCAAGTCAGACACATTTGATTGCTTTTTAAAATGAGGTAAGTAAGATGCTGAACAATGGGAGAGTAGTAGATGTGATCTATTTGCCAAAGTGGTGAATACAGTGGATAGGATACTGGCTATAGGATAGGGTACAGAGGGTGGTTATTAATGCTACATTCTCTACTTGGAGTAAGGTTCTCAGTGGGGTCCCTCAGGGCTCAGTATTGGGTCCACTTTCATTTAACTTGTTCATTAATGACTTAGGGGAGGGTATTGTAAGTAATGTATCAGTGTTTGCAGATGACACAAAACTATCCACCCCAATTAATTCCATCCAGGATGTGGCATCCTTGCAACAGGATCTTGACAAAATGGAAATCTGGGTGTAGGGAATGTGACTTACCCTGGTGGTACAGTGGTGCGGCGGGGACGCCCACCACGCCGCTCCGTGTCTGGCGCCATCTTGGATCCTTAAGGTATGCGCGCGCCTCCTTGTTATTTAATGGCGCAGGCACCCTGGCGTGATGACGCCAGCGCGCAATGGTGCCAAATTTGAAAGTATATGAGGCTTATTAAAACTACAGGACCTTGCCCGTGATAGGATTTGTTCCTGGTACTTAGCTGTTGCTATTCTTGTTCCTGAAAACCTGATTTGATTACCTGTTGTGACCACAGCCTGTTATTGAGGATTCTACTTTCTGTATCCTGACCCTTTGCCTGATATCTGACACGGATTCTGCCTTAGCCCTCTGATTGACTTCCTGGTTTGACCCCTGCCTGCCTGACTACGTTTATTCTCTGCCTGCCCCGACCCGGCCTGATCTGACTACTCTATTTGCCTGACACCTTCTACTACGACCTTCTGCCCAAAGACTCACACTAAACAGTAGTGCCCCTCTGCCTATCCAGAACATCTGGCCTTGCACCTCTTGTTTAAGTCCTGGTGACGTCCAAGTAGCTGAGGGCTCCTCCCGAAGCCAAAGGCGGTCACACTACAGGTGAAGCACGAGCCGAGACCAGGGTGCTTGGCATTTGTTCTGGTGTTGGGTGCCGACCATTACATTGGGCAGCTAAGTGGCAAATGAGATTCAATGTTGATAAATGTAAAGTCATGCACCTGGGATGTAGAAATATCCAAGCCACTTATACCCTTAATGGGAGTGCACTAGGCAAATCCATTATGGAAAAGGACCTTGGAGTCCTTGTAGATGATAAACTTGGCTGTAGCAAGCAATGCCAGTCAGCAGCATCAAGGGCAAATAAGTTCTTAAGCTGTATTAAAAGGGGCATAGAGTCACAGGAGGAGGGGGTCATTCTTCCACTGTATAGAGCACTTGTAAGGACCCATCTAGAATATGCCGTATAGTTTTGGTCTTCATCACTCAAACAGGACATTATTGTATTACAGAGGGTACAGAGAAGGGCAATTAAGCTGGTTAAAGGTATGGAAAATCTTAGCTATGAGGAAAGACTGGCCAAGTTGTGGTTGTTCACACTGGAGGTGATATGATATCTATAAGGGGATCATATAATAATCTCTCTAATGCTTTATTTACCAGTAGGTCTTTCCAGCTGACACAAGTTCTTCCATTCCGATTAGAAGAAAAAAGAGGTTCTGCCTAAATATTCGGAAGGGGTTTTTTACAGTGAGACCTATGAAGATGTGGAATTCTCTCCCTGAATCAGTTGAACAGGCTGATAGATTAGATAGCTTTAAGAAGGGGTTGGATGGCTTTTTAGCAAGTGAGAGAATACAGGGTTTTGGAAGATAACTCATAGTACAAGTTGATCCAGGGACTAGTTTGGACTTTTTTGGCCATTTTGGACTCTGGAAGAAATTGAAGAGGCTTCAGATGTTTTTTTTGCCTTCCTCTGGATCAACTAGTAGTTAGGCAGATTAAAATTCGACTTGATGGAGGGCACATGCGCAAGATGGAGTGAGGATGCATATCCCTGCCGCTCCGTAGTCACGGGCCGTATATTCCCCGAATATTAGTCTCCATTTGATATTTTCAGTTCGGGGACCTTCACTGCAACTGCCCAATACCATGGGGAAGAAGCGGAACCGCGAACAAGCGGGAACTCTGACGCCATACCTGCATAAATCGTCTGCATCGACCAGGTCACGGAGGCCTCAAGATGGCGGCGCAGATTCAGACGCGGAACAAACTCCCCCAGACGGATCCCCTAGAAGCTCACAGGGGAAATCTCCGTCGCTGAGCAGATCAGCAGTCACAGACAAAGCACATAGAAGCAGGCACGGCGGCGAGGAGCCACTTCATGGCCGCAGGTTAGTGGCGAGTCCTGCCTCAGACTTTGCGACTAAGGCCCCGGCTCCACATTCCTATAAGACCCCAGAGAAGGTGTGCCTTACAGAGGTCGATAATAATAATGATGACCCAGCTCTGAATCACTCCTCAGCCTCTAGCTCTCCATTGGGGGATTCCCTACAGCCACAACCCCATCCTAAACATTTTTCCATAGAGGGGGTCTCCAGATCCATGGAGGGCACCATGGCCCTTGATGCAGATTCCTGCTCTCCTTCTAGACCTTACACCCCAGATGATTGGATGGATCAGTCACATCATCTGACTAAAGAACCATCCATTTCTGCACCAGTCACAGCTGACATTTTAGCACAACAACTATCCGCTTTACATAACTCCTTATCTGCGGCCATAACTGGTGCGGTTAAGGAAGCGGTGCAGGAGTTTAAGACGGAACTACATTCTCTGGGCCAAATGTGGACAATCTAGAGACTATCTCAGATAATCTCATCTTGCGGCATAACTCGCTAGAGGATGATCAACTCACATTACAAGAAGAGGTAGCCAACCTTAAATCATACTGTGAAGATCTAGAGAAAAGAAACCGCAGGCAAAACCTCCGCGTTCGAGGTGTACTAGAGAGCATTCTACCTAAAGATATCAGGCAATATCTTCGAGCCCTATTCTCTACTCTTTGCCCAGAGTTGCCTGTGGAAGCATGGAGATTTGACAGGGCACACAGGGCATTGGGACCAAAAAACCCTGGTCAATCCATATCCAGAGATATTGTGGTATGTTGTCATTACTTCGAAAGCAAAGAGAAAGTCCTCATGGTGACACGTAATTCAACATATATTGATTTCCAGGGGAGTAAGCTGCAGATCTACAATGATATCTCTCCTATTACGCTGGCTAAAAGAAGGGCTTTTAGGCCACTCACTCAACACCTTCGAGCTCACAATACCCCATATACGAAACAGCGATAAATTTCTGAGGGAGCTTGGCGTGCCGTCTTTATCGACAATCAAGGATAGTTCTTCCACACAAGCCTCCCGGATGAATCCAGAATGGGACACGGTTGGCCCTCCAAAGGTCCGATCGGCACAGAAACCCTCGCAAAGCCCGATTCCACCTACTTGAGAAATTACGGAAATTTTGATAGGAATAGATTTGACTTTCGAGGGATGGCTGGACTCTACTACATCGCACTTCTTCAATATTTGCCTCCATTAGGTCCTGACTGCGGAGGGACAGGCCTCCCGAATTCCTTTTTTGCCGGGACGCTTTCACCGACATTGGTCCTCTATTGAGGTATACCTATAATGTCTCAGGTTACTACATTTGATTTGGTAACACTACTGTTTGTACATATTTGGATCTTTGTTCAGTTGGTTTTGAATTCCCTTTTTTTCGCACCCCTTTTTTTCTTTCATTTTTCTTTTGGTGGGTTTTCTGATCTATATTTGGGAAAGACTTCTAAGGTGCTACCTTTGTTAATAACTCTAGCCCTAAGTTTTTGTTTTCTTCTACCCTCTGCTTACTTTTTTGGGGATATTCATTGGTACCGTTCCTCAGGCCTTCTTACTTGGCAGATTCCTATGGGCCTTGTTTCAGTTTTTTTGGTACGGTTGCCGAGCAGCTGCTGGGACTTTTTTCAAGTGGTCGACGCCTCCAAAGGTTCTACATCGAATAAGATGCTGCCGCATTACATGAGTGCTAAGTCACACGGTTATTTTAGGTTTCTATCTGTACTATTATTCTTAAACATAGCTGTCGTGCATGTCAAGCTAATGTGTTATACTTGTTACATTTCCTTACCGCCAGCGTACGAGCCCTACAGTTTGGCCTCCCTAGACACAACACTACGATGGTCCGCCTAATATCCTTAAATGTTAAGGGACTGAACAGTCCCAGGAAAAGAACTCTGGCCCTTAAAGAAATCCAAAGATTTCGGGCAGACATCGCATTTCTCCAGGAGACTCATTTTAAGGCCTCAGATAATTATAGACTTAAGTCCCACATATACTCGAGAATCTATCAGGCTTCTGGACCCCACAAAAAAGCAGGGGTTATGATTCTGATCCACAAGGATTGTCCCTTCTCAGTATCGAAGCAAATATCTGATCCTCAAGGCCACTACTTACTCTTACAGGGCTCCTACGTTGGCACCCCCATTACATTACTGAATGTTTATATTCCTAATGTGAAGCAGATACGTATGATACGCAAAACCCTAGCTTTGACTAACAAATACTTTTCCTCGACCTTGATAACAGGGGGCGACTACAATCTGGTTTTCTCTGAGACCTTAGATAGGGACTCCTATCCCTCGTGTACCTCCCAGGTCCCACAAAAGGCCAAACAATTCCGGTCAATCATTAGATCCCATGCCCTATTTGACCCTTGGCGCATTAATAACCCGCGGGATAAACGCTTTACATTTTATTCTTCCCCCCACCAGTTGTCTATGAGGTTAGACTATTTTTTTATTTCCCAGAATTGCTTAAAATACCCTGTGACTGCCTCTATTCAGGCAATCTCATGGTCTGATCATGCACCCATAACACTGACTATTCAAATTCCTCCGATGATACAGAGGCAAACACATTGGAGAATAAATGAGACAATTCTGAATGACATAAATTCAAGGGAGACTATTGGGAGCTGCCTAAAGGAATTTTTAACACAAATCTTTAGGAATCTTTAGCTTTAACATGGGAAGCTCACAAAGCAGTCCTCCGGGGCCAACTCATGTCCCTCTCAGCCACCAAGAAACGTAATAAGAGACAGGAAACAGATAGGATAGAGAGCACTCTCCGTACTCTTGAGACGGAGTACTCATGTAATCCAAACCCCACCCTAGCACAGGAGATCCAGCAGTTGCGCTCCTCATTAAAAACAATATTAACACAACATGCTGAGAGGACATTAATCTGGTCAAAACGGAAATATTATCAAATGGGGAACAAGGCCCATACTATCCTAACAAATCAACTACGACAACGTACCAGACAGTCCCAAATTCTAACGATTCAAACTGATAAAGGGGAGACCACCCATAATCCTGTCGAAATTTCACAAACCTTTCATTCATACTACTCAACGCTCTATAACTTATTCCCACCACCAGTCCAGACTAATGTTCTGAGAAGGAGCCAAATTGCCCAATTCTTGGAGGGATGCCACTTGCCCACATTGACTGAGGAGGAACTAGAAATTCTTAATAGCGCAATTACCCAGGATGAAGTACTTAATGTACTGAAGTCACTCCCACTCCACAAATCCCCGGGACCTGACGGGTTCTCTAACATATATTATAAGACTTTTCAAACGATCCTTGCCCCCGTATTGACTGAATTGTATAATAACTTCTTGAAGGGACAGGAACCCATCCCGGACACTATGCTGGCTTCCTACATAACGGTCTTACCTAAAGAAGGTAAAGACCCCTCAGTATGTGGGAATTACAGACCCATAGCACTGCTAAACAGTGACCTAAAAATTTTCACTAAGATACTGGCCCAAAGACTGACCCCTCTGATGCCTAGACTGATCAATCCTGACCAAGTCGGCTTCGTGATAGGCAGGCAGGCGGGAGACAACACCCGTAGAGCGATTGATTTAGTAGATATTATCCAAACTCAAGGCATCTCCTCGGTTCTGTTGAGTCTAGATGCAGAGAAAGCCTTTGACAGGCTGGATTGGGCTTATATGACCCAATTATTACAGCACTTAGGCTTTCAGGGCCCTTTCTTACAAGCAATCAGCTTCCTATATTCGACCCCTTCAGCTTATCTAAAGTTAAATGGAGATGTGGGTACACCAATTCACATTAAGAATGGGACGAGGCAGGGATGTCCCCTCTCCCCCTTACTATATGCTCTCAGTATAGAGCCTCTGGCAGCGAAAATAAGTGTTCACCCAGATATTGTGGGATAAATGTAGGCTCAGAAATATAAAAAATATCGCTTTTTGCGGACGACGTCCTCCTGACACTGGGTAATCCACGGGTGTCCTTACCCAACCTACACAACACCCTTTCGGTTTATAGTAAAATAGCAGGATATAAAATAAATTGGGCAAAATCGGAGGCACTCTTGTTTCACACTGAGGGAAATGTTCGGAGGGCGCTCCAAGCCAGTTTTCCTTACAAATGGCAAAAATCTTATATAAGCTATCTGGGAATTAAATTAACGCCTCATTATCACCAATTGTTCCATGCAAATTTCTCCCCTATGGTGAAACAAATTACAAAAGACCTGCGGGATTGGACACAGCACCACATCTCATGGCTCGGGCGCATTGCAGCTATTAAAATGACCATACTCCCTAGGCTACTATACATGTTTGAAACTATCCCACTCCATATTCCACTTTCTCAATTGGGTCATATACAAAAGTTGATATTTAAGTTTATCTGGGGCTCGACGAAAGCCAGATTCTCACGTTCAATACTTGTGGCAGGGAGGAATCAGGGTGGTCTCGCTGTGCCCGATATTGGTAAATATTATGAGGCTTCACACCTACGTCAAACCCTGGCTTGGCTTCAAGCTTCGCCACCCACTAAATGGGCCCAATTAGAGGCCGCCTGGATTTCCCCCTTTCATATTAGTAACCTAATTTTACCAGATAAACCCAAGCTGCAACTTTCTAATTTGGCCCCGAAACCCATGAAATTTACTTGCAATATCTGGAGGCATTGCCAGAGGAGATATGGGAGTAGCAAACATCCATCGGCCCTAACAATACTTAGAGGGAACCCCGATTTCCACCCTGGACAGCTGCAAACATTCCGATCTCACTGGGAAGCTTATAACTTTGTGAGAGTTATTGATTTCATACATCCACTTAATCGGAGGTTGTATACTTACCAGGAACTAACCAATAAATGTAACTGGGAGTCAGGACAGGAGATGGAATTTCTCCAAATCAAACACTACATCACCACACTCCTCGGGCAACAATCCCAGCCGCAAGTTACCCCATTTGAAAAAATTCTGGGAGGCCCCTTTCCCTGTAAGGGTTTGATCTCACAGTTGTATGTGCTAATGAACGCCTTACCTGATGATCCCTTTCCTGCTCATGCCTACATGCATTATTGGGACTCGGTTTGGGATCATGGTTTTACTATATCCCAATGGAGCAAAATGTGGGAGAATGCTCGTACGATAACAACATGTGTCCAACAAAAAGAAAGTGTTTATAAAGTTATGATGAAGTGGTACTTAACCCCTGATAGACTCTCAAAAATGTTCCCACAAAGCAGTCCCTTATGCTGGAGAGGATGTAACCACAAAGGTACGCTACATCATATTCTCTGGGCTTGTCCCAAACTGACAAAGTTCTGGCAGGATGTTGTGAACCTGATAATAGCGGTCTTTAATTCCCCAATGAATATTACGATGCCTCACTTGCTTTTAGCCCTACCTATCCCCAGGTTGAAAAGAGCAGCCCAGAAGTGGGTTAATCAGATATCCACAGTAGCCAGATTGGCAATTACCTCCAAATGGAAGACTCCAATCATCCCCACCATTCAAGAAATAACTCTTAGACTAGAGAGCAACAAGAAGTTTGAGGAAATGACTGCCCGCATCAATAATACGTTAGACTTGCATAGCTACATCTGGGGTAATTGGGACCACTACCTGCTGACTAGAACCGACTGCTCTTAAATTTTCTTGGTACTTATTGATAGGCTACAGCTATGATATCTGTCCGCGAGCTTCAACTCCTCCCCCACCTCTGTTTTTTATGTTTTTTTTTTTTTCTCCTCCCTTGTTTTTCCTTCTGCAATTGTTGTACTGCCTCACGATTACTGTCGAATCCAATACTTAAACGTAGTCTATTGCTATACTTAGAGGTGTTGGATGGAACTGCTTGCATTCTCTGTAATGTTGATGTACTTCGTACTCTGTTCTGTCTGCTTGTTTATTTTGAAAATTAATAAAAATGTAAGTTACAAAAAAAAAAAAAAAAATTCGACTTGATGGACGTGTGTCTTTTTTCAACCTAACCTACTATGTTAACTATGTTAAATATAAAGGCAGCTAAATTTAAAATAAAAACATAACATCCTTTATATGCGAGTCCTCACTAATAACTGGAATCGTCAGTTAGAAATATCCCTACAGGAACTTTAATTAAAACCATGTTAGGTACACTCTCCGAATAAGCTGCAAATATTCTGTTGCTGAATTGCACAAGATTTCTGGCAATATTTAAAACATGTGATTAAATCACTACTTTCCCAGCTTGGAGGCCAAAGATAAAACAAAATTACTACTGGGAGATGAGAGGTTTACCAAACAGGGAGATAAGTAAATTATAGCCAACTCAGTTTTTTATCTTTGTTAAAAGATTGCTCAATCACTAAAAAGAACATATCGCTGTTTTTGGTCAATAATGAATTTTAAATAAAAAAAATGATATTTTTAAATCACCAATACAATTCAGTAGCAATTTAAAAATACAATCTATGGGTTTCTATAAAATAATTATTTGGGTAAAAAAAAAACCTTCCAAATTATCTATTTAAAACAAAGAGAAAGAAACAAAGCAATAAGAATGCAAACCAATAACATCTGCATAGAATTCATATGAGGTATCTGAAGTAAAGTCTTTCCAACATATTTAGCAACGTTCCTAATAAGTAAACCACGATTGTAGTCAACATTTTTCCAGGACCACAACTTTCTCAATAACATCCAGTCTTAACCATATTCATCTCTTATATTCTAAAGACAAATACATATGAAAAAAATTTGCTTGCATAGCATTGCAACTTAAACTTGTGTTTTATACCATATGATATATGTTAACAAAATCAGTTATCACTACACATTGGAATAAAAATAATTATTTTGCGTCTTTTAATACTTATTTTTTCAAGCAGCATGACCAATGTACTCCTACGTGTAAATGTATAAAACCCTTATGGGTGAAAAATCCAGGGCATGAGAATTATGAATATGAGTCTATAGTTTAAGATGAAATTGCATGATCTTGTACACAGACAAAACTACTACATGGGATAATATACCATAAACTAGGATATATGAAGTACCTTTGCGGGAAAAGCTCAGATTTTCATGATTTTTCATAAATTTTCCCCAAAATGTTTCACCCCGGAAACATTGTGAAATTGCCCAAAACCCCTGACACAACCAAAAATCAATGGGACTGTTCCCATTGTCTTTTATGCAACCTCGACAGGTTTGAGATGCCGTGTTTTTTATATTCTGGCTTTTTAGCCCTCTGGGTTTAATAAATTATGAAAAATTCATGATATAAAACAAAAAATCACAAATTTTTTCGGACTTCGAGGATTTTTGGAGTTTAGTTAATAGATTACTAATACATTAAATGCCCCTTACTGGAAATTAAGAGACATTTATTAGTGTGTTTTCTAAATTACTATAAATCTTAAATATGTGGTTGCGTGAGTACTATAGTGTAATTCTTCTTAGTGTAAATTAATCTAAAGCTGGCCATAGATGCAAAGATCCAATTGTTCGAATCTTCCCGACCTGCCACTAACAATTCCGATCACAGTAAAGAATAGATTGATAGTAGTAAAAGAATAGAGCCAATGTTCTGCCCCTGACAGCAATCGTACGAAAGTTATGTCCTACCAAAGCTAGTGACAGTCTCCCTCTGAAAATCGTCCGATTGGCAATACACGCAGAGATATTATCAGCAGCCGACAGAATCTTTTAACCTGTCCGATAGACTAAACGACCGACCTCCGTGGGTGAAAAATGACGGGACTCTCCACACACGGTGTGAAAATCGTACGAATCCTTGATTCGGATCTTTTGTCTATGGCCAGTTTAAGATTTCTTTTCCTAGGACCTCAGTTGCCTCCTAACCGATAAACGTAAATAAATATTTATTTTAGAATATATCAACAGGAACAATGAAAAAATGAAATAGCTCCTACAATGTACACTTTCAAATTCGGTAATAAATGAATATTCACCAAACTGGATCAGTATTATAACACACCACTCTAGCACCTTTTTGATGGAGAACATAAAATCATGCAGCGTGGTCTTGAAGTATAGTAAGTAGGTCTTTGACTCAAAAGTTAAAGCAATTACAGATATTAGCAACTGATATAAAAGAACTACTGTACCTACATATTATTTGTAAAAGGCCAATGACCTATCACTAAGTAAAATAAAATAACTAAAATAACCAAACTAATCAATCAACTAGAGGTTAGAAAAAACTGAGTGAGCATACAATCCATGAACCAGGGTGAGCCTGCAGCTCACACACTAACATCTTGCAAATATTTCTGTCATTTCTGCCCCATCGTCCTTCCTTTGCTTCCTGCTTTTGTAAGATCTCAAATGCCAATAAAAGGTACATAGGCAGAAAAAACAGTAAATACTGTAGTTGCATATAATTAAAAAGTTGCCATGAACAACATTACACACTAAATTTTGTCTAGTTAAATGTATCTTTTCATAGTAATGTGGGGATAAATTCAATATTTTGTACAATACCCAGAAAAAGTGAGCAATTTGCATCTCGGGACTTCAAGGCAAAAGGCTTTAAATGACCAAATACTGCTATAACACTGCATTTAAAATTATTATATTGGAAACTAGTAAAGCAAAATTAATTTGAAAGGTCTAACTCCACTTGGACAAAAAAAAGTAAAAAGGAGTAATACGTAAACGGCTAGAAAATAACTACACCCTATTTGCAACTTGCATATAATATTGTTAAAGGTAAGTTAAAAGGTATTGTAAAAGTTTAGCTCCTCTTAAAATTAACTGTTCCAGAGGTCAAAATAAAATTCTAGCCAAATTTCTAATATACATTCATATACGTGTAGTTATTCAATTATTTTAAAAGTGTAAATATGAATGCTTTAAAATCAAACCCAAAGAGCAGAAAGTGCCAAAGTGTAAAGTTGGCCATCCATAGACAGATTTAAAGGGGTCGTCCACCTCTAAAATTAAATTTTCTTTTGAGTTATTTAACTTTATATTCAGCAGTTCTCCAGTTTGCATTGATTTGAATAAGAGACCGGAATGTGAATGGGATAGGGCCTGAATAGATAGAGGAGTAATTACAATACATTTGTAGCCTTATAGAGCATTTGTTGTATAGAGCAGATGTTTGATGTGTCAGTTACCCTTCTTGAATGCTGGAAAAAATATTCAAAAACTATAAAAAAAATTTAAAAATGAAGGGCAATTGAAAAGTGGTTTAGAACTAGCCATTCTATATCATACAAAAAGTGAACCACCCCTTTAAAGAAGAACCACATTTTTTTCTTAAAAACCCCTAAACTTCGGTAATTAACACTAACTCTTTACTTACATCTCTTTGCATATGCAGCGGGTGCCATCTTCCGGCTCTTCTGTAATCTTCGGGTCTTCTTCCATAGATTCTGCAATTTCCATAACTTTCGGTGTATGTGCAGTTGTCAAAAACTGGAAGACTGCTCCAACTGCTCATGCGCCGATATGGCACGTACTTCCCGAAGAAGACCAAAGAGCTGAAGATGGCGCCATGAGCTCCGTTTCGCTGAATCTGCAAAGAGAGGTAAGTAAAGAGTTAGGGCAAGGCCAGACATGGCGTTTTTACGCTGTGTTTTTAAAAAAGTTCCATCGGGCGTGAATAGGCCACTGAAATGACACGCAACCGGATTTGACATTGTGGCGCCCCGACGTCACATGGTCCCAGAGCTGGGCATTCGCGCAGTTCGCCTCTCCCCCTGCCACCAAACATGGTCCTAGCGCCGAAGAAAAACTGCTCGCAAATCCTCCTCCATGCACGCAAGCACGCTGCCAAGCACTGGGGAACTTTGAGTCTCCAGTGCTCTTTAGGTACACAGCTGGGCGGCATGCTGCCCCTAAAAATTTGACGCCCTAGCCTCGGGCCTTTGTGACCTCACCACAATCCCAGTCCTTTGTGTGACTGTTTTTCTAATATTGATGAGTAAAGTTTCATTATTTACCTTCTAAAGCAGCTCTGGGAGGCGAGGGTTGCTCTTTAAAGACTCTTTAAAGTGGACCTGTCATCCAGACACAAAAATATGTATAATAAAAGTCCTTTTCAAATTAAACATGAAATCCAATTTCTATTTTTTATTAAAGCATTCATAGCTGTTGTAAGCTCATTTAAAAATCTCAGCAGTCAATCAAATATTGTCTGCCCCTCCTCTATGCCAGTGGCATAGAGGCGGGCAGACAATTACTTTCACTTTCCATTCAGCACTTCCTAGATATCATTGCTCTCCACACATTCCTCCATTCTCTTTACCATTTAATTGTGTAGCCAGGGCATCGGGATGGACATGAGGTCCCCCATTCTGGTGCACAAACAAGATTCTGAGATGATGCAAGACTTGCCATTATAACAATGTCCACAAAATGCCTGCTTCCTGCTTGCTATAATTATGAATCCCCAGACTGAAGGAAACACGATTCAAATAATTTATATAGTGTCATTTAAGTTAATTTTGCTTGACTAATGTGATAAAATAGGATTTGGATTTTTTTTTTCGGGTGACGGGTCCCCTTTAACTGTTATAAATTGATACATTTAGATCAAGTCTGGTGTGCCTTTTGCCACATCTCCAGGCTTCCCCAGTGTCATCAGACAACTTTTGTGTCATGGGAACTGAACAGAACCAAGCCTCTTAGTGCAACTATACGGAAGTCCTATTTAGGCCCACTAACACCTAACTGGGATTCCCTACAAAGGGGAAATTTGTACAAAGGGGAATTAATTAAAACATGTATAGGGATGTAGCGAACTGCCGTTTTGGTGTTCGCGAACGCCGTTCGCGAACACCGGCAAAAATGCGAACAGTTCGCGAACTTCGGAAACCCGCAAAATCGTTCGATTCGAACGATCGAAGGATTTTAATCGTTCGATCGAAGGATTTTCGTTCGATCGAAGGATTTTCATTCGAATCGAACGATCAAAACCATTCGATCGAATGCTTTTCATTAGATCGAATGCTTACAATCGTTCAAACGAATTTTTAGCGGTCGAAGGAATTCGAATGGTCGAACGGATCGAACGCGAACCCAAATTGGCGAACGTTGCGCGACGTTCGCGAACATTCTGCGGACGCGAACGGTCGAAGTTCAGGCGAACAAGTTCGCCGGCGAACAGTTCGCTACATCCCTAAACATGTATCCTAAAAAGAGCCCATCTATTGTTTTTTTTGTTTTTTTTTGTTAACCTTTC
Source organism: Xenopus petersii (assembly GCA_038501925.1). Lineage (NCBI taxonomy): Eukaryota > Metazoa > Chordata > Amphibia > Anura > Pipidae > Xenopus > Xenopus petersii. The sequence goes on along the minus strand of CM076673.1, from coordinate 174,948,184 downwards.
CCAGCTAATATAGCAAACACAAGATCCTGTTTGGTATAATAGCAAAGTTTCTATTGTAGGTGCTGACTGGACTGAAATGCATTAATGCAGACCCATCCCAATGTAATGGAAGAGATAATAATTGGTGTATTAAATCCTGTAAGAGCTGATTTTTTGAGGTTATTTGTAATTATTCTTATCTCTCTAATCAGGCTTTGTCAGGTGAGTGCATGTATGTTTTTGTGTTGAAAACTGATTTGATACTTCTTATACCACTAAAAGAAGACTTAAAGCGATACTGACACATTCCTATAAAAATCATAGAACCATGTCAGTATCAAGTAAATGCTGAACCTGTAATCATTCCTCTCAAAGCCCCCCGCAAAGCCGCCCCCAGGCCCCGCAAACCTGAGGTCACCCGACCCTCGGACACTGCTAAAAGACCTTCTGAGCCGTTTCAGTGACACTGGGCTGGGGGTGGCACAATCCTTCCATAGGTTGATTACAAATGAAAACAGGAATTCAACCTATGGAAGGATCGCTCCGCTCCCAGCCCAGAGTCACTGAAGCAACCCGGAAGATCTGTTTGTAGTGTCGGCAGAACACAGGTTCGCAGGGCTGGGGGCGGCTTTGCGGGGGACTTTTCGTGGAACGATTATGGCTGCAGCATTTAGTTATTACTATATACTGACACATTTCTATGATTTTTATAGGAATGCGCCAGTACTGATTTATGAGCCAACGGTTTTGATTATAGTATTGTATTATAAAGAATATAACAGTTTAGGTTGCAGAATTCATACCTTAACATTTAAGAAGTGGAACAAATAACAGAAACACTTAGGGGGTTATTTATCAAAATCCGAAAAGTTCTCACTATTTTTTTGAAAATTACTTCGACCAAATCCCCACATTTTCCCTCTATTTATCAATACATTTTTTAGAACATTTCTTGTTCTGGAAAAAAACTGATAAAATTGTAAAAAAAATCCGAACTCTGTTTTTCTCAGAGTTGTCACAGAAAACTGCGGCTTTTTCAGATTTGACTTCTGAAACCTATGATGTTTTTGGATTTGAAACCCGAAAACCACGTAATCTTCTGTTTATTGAATGAAACCCAGTGCACATCAGGATATCAATGGGACAGACATCTGCCATTAAATTCTACATGACCTCGGAGGGTCTGATTTGGAGTACTGTTTTATTCAAACTTGTAACATCATCAGAGTTTAATAAATCTCAAAGAATTCTAAGTTTTTGTTTTTTTTTTACAAAAATATGGTATTTTTCCCCAACCAGAAAAAATCGGACTTTAATAAATAACCATCTTAGGTGTAGGGCACCTTTTGACGTTAGCTCAGCTTCAGTTCGTTATAGAGTGCTGTTATGCAAATCTGGGTCAGTGTGTAGCTATAATGGACTATTTTACAATTAGAAAAGCCTCTTTGAGGGCTCTGGAACTTGCTATAAGTGTTAAATGATATTAAGGTCTGGTGATTGAAGTGGACATTGAGGGAGCTTTCGGACGTCAAATCCGAAAAAGTCCCAGTTTCCTGCGACATCTGAAAAATTTGTGCGATTCAGATTTTTTTCACGATTTTATCATATTTTTTCCACACATAGGAAATTTTCTGAAAAATGTATTGATAAATAAGGGGACAGGTTTGTGCGGATTTGGTTGAAGTCATTTTCAGAAAATAGAGAGAACTTTTTGGATTTTGAATGTGTTTGATATCAACCCAGTGTTTAGCAAATCATTTTTTAATAAAATTTCATACAGTGATTAATAATTTTGACAATTATTTCCTGCCCTGGAATTTGTTCTAGTGGAAAAAATAAATTCTTCATTCTGCAATGATAGTTCTTTAAATTGACCCTACAGTTTTGGTGGGGCTGTCACACAATTGGTGATTCATTTCTGTGGCCATTTTTGAGAAGGTTTGTCTGTCCATGATGAAGCAATCTGTGTATATTGTCATATTTTTTAATTTCCTGAGAACATTACATAATTTTTATTTTTATGACCAATAAACTTGTATTTCAGGCAGTGAGTCCCAGGCCTCTTTGAATCTGTTAGTTGCCTTGTTGCTTTAAAAACTCACATCAAAGTGCTTATAGTTCTTTTTATAGCTGACATATGCTGCTTATGGGCAGGCAACCAAACATAACTCCCCAGTGCAGCTGCCTTTGTAATTGTCATTTAATTGTTGAATCTTTATTCTTGTGGACTTTCTGTTATTTTGTCCACCTTTTTGTATTTTTTTTCCTTTTTCTCTGTACCTTGTACTTGATCCAAACTAAGATATAATTCATCCTTATGTAAGCAGGACCATCTTGTTGGGTTTATTCAATGTTTACATGGTTTTTTAGTAGACAAGATATGAAGATCCAAATTACAGAAAGCCCCAGGTCCCAAGCAATCTGGATAACAGGTCCCAAGCTTTCTGGATAACAACATATTTGTATATAACCTTTTTAGTTTACACTACTGATTTATACTTATTTTGTATGGACGTTAGCATCTAATTAGTAGAATAGTAGATTTTTAAAAACGATTATTTGCCTGATGCAATGACAAATCCACATTTTATGGTAATTGGCTACTACCCTTCCAGTTTTGTTTTGGTCATGGATAATTGTATATACCAAAAATATTAAGGGGTAATATACTAAAAGGTGTACAGTTTGCTACAGGTCCAGCATGCTGCCCCCCCCCCCTTTCCACAAATTCGGGCCTGAATACATTAACTTAAACATTAAACCGAACTATGAAATCTTTCAGTAATATTCTGTCAAAATGAAACATACTGTACATTTCTGATGGAAGCTTTAAGACTGAATGTTTGTATGGAACATTAAAATAAGGTTTAAGACAAGAATTTAGCTGTGAAGTCTGTTGATCTAAGGAAAAGAAATATGTAAAAAGATTAAGGTAATTACATTTCTGAAAGTAATGCATGCTTTGACAATACAGCTGCAAAATATCGAAGTACTTATAACAGCTGTTTGGAGAGGTTTTTTTGGGCCCATGAGAGCACTATTCCGAGTGAGGACAGTAAGTGTATCCCACACAAATGAACTATAAAACTACTTTTCAGGTTAACATTCTTGCAAAAACAGACTCGCTCATTTTCAGACAATAAGGTATTAGATGCAGTAAATAAGTGACATGCACTCCTTTCTGTTATATCTTTGTTCTGTTTTCCTTTGGTGGCTGTCCTGATGCCCCCCTCAGCCCCCAACACTTCCTTTTTCGATGTATGACTTGGGCAAGGGCAGGCCACGTCACTACTGCAATTGCCGTTTCTGGGCTAGAAGTGCAATATTTCTGGTTAGAAAACAAGTCACCTGGATCTGAATTTCCTCTTAACCATTTAGTACAGTATAAAAATGATTAAAACTTAATTTTAACCAGGTATACATTCCAGAACAATTTGATAAAGAACTTGTAATGGCATTTGTTAGATGGAGTAGATTGAGGCTATAAGGCTAAATAGTGCACGCACAAATTTGGAACAAGCATGCTTTAGTGTTGACACAGGGTTTGTGGTGGTTGTTTAAAGGAGGGTCATGATATCAACAAAGAGGAAGAGAATAAGAACAGAATATGAGGCGCAGACTCAGGGGCTTATAGTAGAAGCATAAGTGTTGAAAGGGGCACATATAGTTATACCCAAATAAAATGTAGAGCAAATAGTTCCACCTGTGTCTGTGCACAACAAGAAAATCAGCATGGAGCTTTGAACATGTTTTGTGCACTTTACCCCACCATTTCAAATGAGCCCACCTGTCTGATATCCTCACAGTGGCTTTGTGCATAGATCTGTTGTAAACGATAAAAACTAAAAAAGGATTTGTCAGTGTACTATACTATAAATCATGACTGGACATACAATAAGGAAGAAAATACTAGACTAAAATTGAATTCTTCAGCAACTGAAAGGGAAAACTGTTGATTCAGTTACTGTGGGGTTTGAATACATTTTGGTTTCCTAATAGATTTTATTGATTATCATTTGCAGTTTTTTTTTTCTAAATAAAATAGTTTATTTGCTTCTTCATCCTATTATTTTTTCATGCTGCAGATAGCTCAGTAATGCTAACATCCTATAGCTAGATCAAACAAAGCATTGTGGGGCTCATTTAAAATGGCACGAAAAAGTGCCAAATTTATGAGTACTGCTTAATATATATGAGTGGTGCTTGGGTGCCCCTTGGCATGCGACTACTGAAAAGCAAGGAAGGACCATCAGAGTAAAATAAGTGGCAGATTTATCAAGGGTCAAATTGAAAATTCTAAATTTGAATTTTCTACTTTTTTTATGGTCAAAACTGTCAAATTTGACTAGTGAGTTATTCAAATTCTATTAGATTTTTTCTTTAAAAAAAAAATTTGAATTAGGTTTTCTAGATTTCTCATACTCTGGACCTTTAAGAACTCAAATTTGACTTGAATTCGCCACCTAAAACCTGCCAAATTGCTGTTTAAAGGGCATGTAAAGTCTAAAATAGAATACGGCTAGAAATGCTGTATTTTGTAGACTAAATATAAACATGAACTTACTGCACCACAAGCCTAATCAAACAAATAATTTATGCTTTCAAAGTTGGCCACAGGGGGTCACCATCTTGTAACTTTGTTAAACATCTTTGCAAGACTAAGACTGTGCACATGCTCAGTGTGGTCTGGGCTGCTTAGGGATCATCATAAACAAAGCTGCTTGAGTTCTGCATGGCTGGGAAGTAAGGCGGGGGCTCCCCCTGCTGTTCATAAGTATGATTGTTTCCCTGCTCAGCAGTTAGGGACTGTCTGACAATTCCTATCCACAGCAGTAAATGAAGGGAGAATTTCACTGCATACAATCAGGTTTATTATAAAAACTGTACACATTTTTAAATTAAAGTATATTGGAAATAGGTTTCTTTTTCATTAAAGAAAGTAAATATGTGATTTTATTTTTTTGCCTTTACATGCCCTTTAAGTAAGGAGAGGTTCATAGATCAATTTTGAGTTTTTTGCAGTCTTTATGACCTTCAAGTTCAGAGAAAAAACTCGAACCGAGTTTTAAAAATTCGAATTGAATTTGATTCAAATTCGATTCAAGTTTTCGGGTCGATTTTCATTCATCCGAGTTTAAAAAATTCACATTTTTTTGTAAATTTCGATTGGACGAATTTAGGGACGTTTTTAAAAATCCAAATGAATTTGAAATTCGACCTTTGATATATGTGCCTCTTAGGGTGTTATTTATCAAAGTCCGAATTTATCTCAATATTTTCTGCTACAAACTCTGATCGAATCCACTCTGGTTTTTTATGCTTATTTATTATTACATTTCCAGAAAATTTGCTTTGTGGGAAAAAATCAGCAATAAAGTAAATTGCAGATGAGAAAAAATGTGCAGCAATTTCGATCTTGCACAAAGTTACCTCGCACATCATTTTTATTTACAGACCCACGCCTGGCCCACCCATCTCTGACATCACCAAAGTGGTGGGGTGAAGCAGGTGTGAGTCTATAAATACCAACTGCTGGAGAAGGCAGTTTGGCATAGTAAGGCGGGGACTGGGTAGGTGAGAGAAAAATTTGGCCCAAATGCACCTTTGAACGATGTGTGGATGTGACACAAATCTTATTGAAATGCCGATAAACCCATGGGTGCCAAGCATTTTGGGCTGGCCAGCCCTTCAATAGATTGTAGCTTTATATATATATTGTGAATGCCTCCTATTGTAGGCTTTATTCATGTATTTAAGGCAATAGAAAAAATTTATTATTTAATGCTATTATTATTTTTTTAAAGGTAAGTTTTATTGTTTTAAACATATAAAACATAACAAAACACCATGTATGGGTTATGTTTTGGGTAGCCGAGGATGAGGAGAGTATAACAGTGCTTTATTAGCAAGCTCATGCAGGCATTATATAACAGTAACTTTCACTTTTGTAAGCTTTAAGTATGCATTACATGAGATCAGACATGAAATACCAGTCGACATATAGGGGTAGATTTATCAAAGGTCGAGGTAAATTTTCGAATTTTGAGCTATTTTTTGTGTTCTTCAACTAGGGAATAGTCCAAATTCGATTCGAATTTTGAAAAAATTCAAAAATTCGAACATCGAAATTTATCATGTACTGTCTCTTTAAAAATTCAACTTCAACCATTCACCATCTAAAACCTACCGAATTGCTGTTTTAACCTATGGGCTACAACCTATTTGGAGTCAATTGGCGGACTTTGAAAAATCCAAGTTTTTTTGGGGAAAAACGTTGTATCGAATTCGCTATTCCTTCGATTCATAAGGCCAAATACAGACCTATTCAACCAAATAAAACTGCGACTTAATTTCAGTTGGTCTTTTTGAATTCAAATTTCAACGTTTTTTTCAATTCGAAATTTGACCCTTGATAAATATGCCCCATAGAGTGGTATAACATTAAAATAATTTAATGTTATTATTTAATGCACTGTGGGGGTCATTTATAAACACTGGGCACATTTACACATGGGCAGTTACCCATAGCAACCAATCAGATGTTTGCTTTCATTGTTTTCCTTGCAGCTGGCTGAAAAAAGCTACCCATTGATTGGTTGCTATGGGTTACTGCTCAGGTGCAAATTTGCCCAGTATTTATAAATGAGCCCCTGTGTGTCTTACTAGTGCAGACACTGGAGCTCATTCATCAACACTGGGCAAATCTGTCGCAGTAACCTATGGCAACCAATCAGTGCTTGGCTTTTTTCAGCCAGCTGCAGGTAGAACCGTAAATGCACATTTTTGCTTAATTTGTTATTGTGGTTGCCAAAGTGCCTTAAATCAACCTGTGCCCCATGACTGTTAAAGTGACACCATCAATAATAAATACATATTTTATAGGAAAACGGTCAGAGGTAATATATATATAAACCTCTGTCACGATTGTGTAGGTCTTTTTGGTGATAATATGACAAAATCTCCTTGTATATTGTTTCTGAACTGCATCTGTAGGCATCTGAATTGTGCTTCTTTACAGCTTGGGCATATTAAACTGTTTTACTGGCCTGTAATTCAAAAAGACCAACCCAAATTAAGTCAAAGTTTTATTTGATCGCATAGGTCCGCTTTCGATCGAATAGGTCCGTATTCGGCCGAATTAAAATCGTACGAATCGATCGAACGTATGTAGCAAGTGTAAGGAAGCACACCCTACATATAGAAAGGAAATAAAGGGGCCCATTTACTTAGCTCGAATGAAGGAATAGAATAAAAAAAACTTTGAATTTCTAATGGTTTTTTTTCGCTACTTCGACCATCGAATGGGCTACTTCGACCTTCGACTTGAATCGAATGATTCAAAATAAAAATCGGGAAGGTCCCCATATGCTTTGCTATCTTTTTTTGGTCGAAGAAAAATCGTTCGTTGGATCTAACGAATTGCGGTAAATCCTTCGACTTCGATATTCGAAGTCGAAGTATTTCAATTCGGCAGTCAAATATCAAGGATTAAGTAACCCTCGATATTCGACCATAAGTAAATTTGCCCCTAAATGTTATTTGTGCCACACTTAGCTGGTGTTCACACTATTTGTGATGCCATCAGAAATGTGTAACCAGTTGGAACTGAATTAGATAAATTAGTCTGCCAGGAAGGTACTATGTCTCAAGGGGTCTTAAATATCTTATTTGTTCAGGGCCTCAAACAACTAAACCTGACAGCTGTTGTTAAACATCAACTCCCAACATCTTGCAAGTATATGCTGGCAACTGTTCTGCAGTAACCTAATCCCTGGGAGTGATAATACACTTTACTTAGGACAAGCATTTTTGGGCATTCATGTGGATGCAGTTGGCCAGGTATTTGGAAAGATGGCACAAACCCCACACCACTTTTACAACTCTTTCATTGGGCAACTGTTGTGTTGGGAAGAAGACAGTATTTTTCAGTGCTGAATTTGTCTTGTACAAAACAAGCACAATTGTACTGGTTATGTAAGTTTAATGTGTGTACATTGTCTAGGAAGGAGAATCGTCACAGATTACATACCATAACTACCCTCTGTGCACTGTTCTGATGGACAAGTCTCTTTTATTATAACGAGAAACTGTTCGTCACAAAATCAGACAACACCATATATAATGGATAAAAAAATACAAGAATAGTTTAAATTTTCATTTTGCAAATATTTATTAATTATTTTTTTAATTTAGTTTTCTTTTGTTTTCTGTTTCGCCTTTCCATTAAAGGAGTAATACTTTCTGTAGATTGACCTTCCTCTCTACACAGGATTCATTTTACCATCCACTTGTCTCACAAGCCGTTATATCTAGGAAATGTCCTTACTAAATCCTGACCAGTGGTGTAATCTGTGTGAAGACGATGGATGTGAAGACAGGCGGATTAACATGGAGTCGTGCTCAAGTAGTTGCTTTTTGAATGTTTCTTAGTTCTGAGTTTCCTTTTGGTGATACAACAACAAATAGATTTAAAGATATAATCACAAAGACATGCACTAGAAGGAAGTATTACTATAGTTTACAGGGGCTGAACATATTTTTATACATATTTAAAAGTTTTTTTAGAATGTATAAAATTTCTAATTTTTAAATTCCATTCATAGTTTTTGTTTTAGTGAGACCATTCAAATGCTGTAAACATTTAAATTTGATATACTCATGTAATACATCTGATTATTCAGCTAACAAGCTATTTTAGTACATATGCACAGAGAGCTCAAAGTCTAACTTTTATATACGCTCTCCGTAACTTAGAAAATAAATATTGTCATAGGTTAGGGTACTCTTCTATAGTGTTTATTTTGGTCAAGCTGGAAAAAGGGTTAATGTGGGTGAACAAGTTCTTAATCATCAAGTGCTCCATGAAAGTTCAAATGATTTCCATTCCAGTAAAGCAAAAATAAATATGAAAGTGAAGACAAAATGGAACCACTGTGTGCTCCAAATCACATGGAATTAACAGCTAAAATTGCTAATATCATGAAAACTAAACAGAGTGAAACTTTTAAAAGTGCTCAAAATAACTGTGTAAGCATTTTTATGGCTATACTGTATGTATACCCTCTAAGTCAATATGGAGTTAGTATTTCAATTTCAGCCTGAAAAAAGACTATCCATTGTTATCGACGATTTTATTTAGCTTATTTGATTGCTCAAGCCTTCAGGCTCAAAGTCTTGAAGGATTTTAAGAATGGTAATTTTGACTTCCGGGGGGCGTGCCAAAGACAATGGTCGCGTTTTAGCAGAGCTCTGCTCCACCTTGCCTATTTCTCTGCGCAACAGCTAGTTTAGTACGCAGAGATCGTACAGCAAGGCACGGACAATACAGCGGAATACCTGGGGGCAAACTGGGATCCAAAATCTCGCACAGTGGTGTGTTTAAGCCAGTAGGCCTATTACACAACTAGGCCCCTATTTGGCAATGTTTACAGCGCCTAACAAACTTTATGACTCACTAATACAAGCGCTTGACGGACCTTCTTTGAGAAACCTTTCCTGGGGAACCATAACTTTATTGCGCCCACTTGATTTCAATTAGGGAGCATAATTTAAGGCAGACACCCCTGATTGGACCTTTTCTGCCCGACATAGCAAGAGGTGTTAATAACGGCTTTGCACACAGTGCACAATATCAACATTAAGACTGGCCACAGACCCTCTCATACTACAAAACACCCTGAGGTACACGTCTGGCTAGTCAGGCAGCTATATACTTTTCTCTAACTCCACACAGTGGCGTTTGTAGTCCCTTCCAATACCACAGACGACCGCCTAAAGTCACCTATTGGAACACAGCTTAAGATAGTGATTCAGTTACACGTCTTACCTGGCAAGACGCGTGGTAACAGCCACTCCCACTATTGTTTCAAGTGACTACCAAGGCAATGTAATCGCAACGGATGACAGCATGACACCATTGCACAACTTAGCCAAAATGACATAAACGCTAGGAGTGATACAACTACTGGAATTATGTTCAACTGAAAGCTACTTACCTCACACGGGCTATGCGCTACACATCTCCGGTGCTCCCACTACGTTATGGAAAAATATCTGGGACAACCTACTACCATGACATCTCGCAGAACGATAACTAAACCAAAAGATAAGAAACAGATGCAAGAAGCCACTCAAGCGGAAAGAAAACGGGTACCCAACAGAAACGGGTACCCAACATGACCCCACTACTTCACAAATTGAAGATATGGTCCAAATTCTGGGCCCTCTGCTTGACCAAAAACTGGCTAGTATCAAAGAATCTGTTTCTGAAATCTTACAGCAGATGACTAACCAATCCCAAAGACTATCCCAAGCGGAAGACAGGATATCGACACTGGAAGACAACATGGCATCAGCACAATCTACTATCGATCTGCAACAGAAAGAAATCTCGATCCTATCAGACAAGGTGGAAGACCTGGAAAACCGTAGTAGGAGGAACAATTTGCGGTTGGTGGGAGTTCCCGAGACAGTCAAGACGAAAGACTTGGACAAACTCATTCATGAATGGTTACCTAAAGCCCTTAACATTGATGACCAACATCTCCCCTTCCTAGGCGAAAGGTTCCATAGAATTGGACCACCACCTGCTCAGGACGCACATCGCCCGAGGCAAGTTATATTCAAACTACTAAACTTCACTGATAAGACCAGAATACTGGAAGCCTACAGAATGAAAAGGAACATCAAATATGATGGGCACCCAATCTTACTCTTCCAGGACTATTCTGCGTCTGTGGCGGCAAAGCGCAGAGAATTCGCTCCTGTTTGCAAGAAACTCTATGACTCGGGATACAAATTTTCCCTCATGTTTCCAGTTGTTGTCGAAAAAGACACTAATAAGACAAGAATCTTTGAAGATCACAAACAAGCATCCAATTACATTGTGTCCAGACTGCAAACATGAGGACACTGCAAGCTTTCACTCCAAAGTTTGACAGACTGTATTCCAAGAACTTGGACTTACCGAATGAACCTCTGTGGGACTCTAATTCCTGGTATTGCCAGCGACCTTTGCTACAACTGAACTTGACGAAACTTCACTCAACGGATCTGCTTTTACTCAACCCAGTTGTAACACACGATCAAACTGGTCAACACACTTGATCCACTGGGGATTTCCGAGCAGGCCCTGGAGAACAAAAGGCTCAACCTGTCCCGACACGCTTTGGGACCCTGGACTGAAACACTTGACTTGGCCCTGCTGAACTGCTCCTGTCCCATATGCACTGGTTTTCAATGGTTACATAAGTTTGTTAAACTATATGCAGAATACTGAACTTTATTGATTCTATGCATGTCTCTGCGCTTTCCCTTCTCTATGTTATACAGCCTGTTTACTGAATTACTGCTAGAATACTTAGTTGAACTTTTACTTTCTATTGCCAATTTTATTTCGATCTTTTATAACCAGTGAGGTTGTATCAGGAAACAAATGGTTGATATTGCTCAACAAAGAAATTTTCTTTTGTTATTGTATATAGTTATACTGTTTTTATTTTGTCAAGTGACCAAGGTAGAACTACACACACACCTTTTTTGCAGCCGACATACAGGCTGTCTTGGGATGACATCTGCTCACTGGGACAGAACGTTCATCCCCAGGTTACAATTACTCACCCTTACGACTCCCAAAGCGGGAATAAGTTAATATTATAACAATGGGTGAATCCACACAAAGCTTGCCTCCTGCTGCTCAGCCTAAAAACCTTAAGCTACTCTCATGGAATGTAGATGGTTTAAACACCCCGATTAAGAGACGAAAAATCCTAGACTTCTTAAAAAAAGAACATGCCCATATTGTTTTATTACAGGAAACCCATTGGAAAAACACTGACACAACGGTATTGAAAGATTCCTGGATGCAGGAACAAATCACAGCATCGTACACCACCAAGTCTAGAGGTGTGACGATCCTATTAAACAAATCTTTACATGGTTCAGTGACAAAAACACATAGAGACAAAAATGGCCGATATCTGATCGTAGATATAGAAACACCAGATACCAAATATACCATGGTAAATGTATATGCTCCGAATGATGACAACAATTTTTTCTTTACAGAACTAATGCAAAGGATTGACTACTGGGGACCCGCAAACCTAATAATCGGTGGAGACATGAACACAGTGTGGGACCGCTTCATGGACAGATCGTACGCAACATCTAGATACCCGATCAGAAGGATCACTCCACTACACACACTATGTGAGTTTTTAAGCCTACAAGATACCTACAGGTTCACACACCCAGATACCAAGGACTATACATTTTACTCTGGGGCACATAGAATACACTCCAGGCTAGATTGTTTTTTTCTTGCTGACTCTCAACTATCTAACATATTGACCTCTACAATTGGCAACATAAGTGTAACTGACCATGCACCGGTTTCCCTGACTTTGAAACTTGTTTTGAACTTGTTTCCAAGGCTACCTCGTATAACTGTCGATTTCCTTCCTACCTGAATAATAACATGGACTTCCAAATTTGCCTTAAGCAACAATGGGCAAACTATCTAGACGATAATGTGCAACATTGGGATGACCAGAACTTACTATGGGCAGCTTCCAAACCTGTTCTAAGAGGGCACATTACAGCCTATCGAATATGACAGAAAAAAACCTTTAAAGATAAATACACCTTCCTGCAAAAGGAACTCACGAAACATTACAAGACTTTCAAACTCACAAACTCTGAGGCAGATAAAACAAAATACATGGACACAAAGGCTTTGTTTAATACTTTATTACATGATAGCGCACAGTACAAAATTTCTCATATGAAAAATAAGTTTTACAGATGGGGGAATAAATCGGGGAGACTCCTTGCCAGAATAACCAAACCCAACACAGCGCAACACTTCATAAAGAAATTAAAAACGAAGGAAGGTTGGGCTCGGGACACTGAAGCCATTGTAGCTGAACTTGAAACTTATTTTAAACACTTTTACGAGGAGAATCAGGACCATCCAGAGGAATGCCTCTCTTTCCTGCGAAATGCCCAATTATCCAAACTTTCAGTGCAGGACAGGGAGATCTTAGATGCACCTATTACAGAACAAGAAATAACATCAACGATAAAGCATTTGAAGAATGGGAAATCCCCAGGCCCCGATGGCTTAAGCACAGAATATTACAAAGCCCTCCTCCCGGAACTCACCCCACTGCTCACCACATTTTTTAATAATGTTCTACAGGGCTTTCCATTGTGGTGTGAAGCAAACGAGGCGAGAATTATATTAATTCCAAAAGAGGGGAAAGACCCCACCCTCCCCTCCTCCTACAGACCGATCTCTCTTTTAAATCAAGACCTGAAATAATTAACCAAAATTATGGTGGACAGGTTACAACTTGTTCTCCCACACATACTTACCACTCACCAGATGGGGTTTCTCAAGGGAAGATACCTGGTCCAGGCTCTCCAGACGGCAATAGCTACCTTATATCAATGTAATCTGGAGAAAAGAAAACACGGCATACTAATTAACTTGGACGCTGATAAAGCCTTTGACAGAATAACACATACACGCATTAAAAGACTACTTCAATTTCAACACTTTGGTATACAGATGCTCAACCTATTTAGAACCCTCTACTCGCATTCCTATACCCATGTTACGGCAAACGGACTGAACTCTCCCAGATTCTTGATACAGAGAGGCACGAGACAAGGATGTCCTCTCTCACCACTACTTTTCAATCTCGCTTTAGATCCTTTATTACGTCACTTACTTAACGATGACACCTTTAAAGGTATCCAAGTAGGCACACAACAAGTAAAGCTAATAGCATATGCAGATGACATCCTCCTTTTTCTAAACAAACCTCAAACAGAACTTCCCACAATCCTACACAAAATATAAACTTTTGGAACCATAGCGGGATTTAAAATCAATCTAGGGAAATCTGAAGCCCTACGTCTACAACACACCATCCCGTCAGATTGGGCAAACCCATTTCCCTTTCGAAAAGCCAAAGCACATGTAAAATTTCTCGGAATCCTATTGACACAACATCACAAAGACATGTATAAGTCCAACATCAGATCCACCATAGATCAAATTGAACAAGACACCTGCAAATGGATAAATACAAATCTTACATTCTCAGGTAGAATTCATTTTATTAAAATGATAATATTCCCTAAATTACTTTACAAATTACAGATGTTACCATATCGCATATCCTCAGCAGACAACAAACGACTGCAACACATTTTAAGAACCTTTATCTGGAACAAAAATCGTCCCAGAATAAGAGTCACAACACTCCAACTACAAAAACAGGATGGTGGACTGAATCTTCCAAACATATTGGAATATAACGACGCAGCTCTCCTTAGATACACGGGAGATTGGCTCCACCATAGAAACACATATACCACGACCCTTTTAGATGAAACCTTAACAGAGGGAAATTCACTTAACTCGCTCTTGCATACGCCACTTCAGGAAATCCCCAAAAATATGCAGGATAATCCTCTATTTATTCATACATACAGAACCTGGCACTCTATCCGCAAAAAAGCTAACCTTTCCCCCTTTAATTCGATAAATCTTACCTGGCTCAATAACAAAGCGTTCCCCCCAGGCCTAAACAGTGTATTTTTTAAATCATGGCAAACGAAAGGTCTACAAAACATGAAGGATATAATCACGAGTACCAACACGATTCAACCAATTGCGACCCTGCTCCAAAAATACCCATTTTTGCACCAATTCTCATTATTACAACTTACACACTTCATCGCGAAACAACTGGCTACTTTAACAGATGTAGACAAGACCAACCCAATTGACTCGCTATGGCCAAATCATGACACAATTAGATCAACTGCACATATTTACAAACAAATCAGGACAACCATCGATATAGATAACACCACCATGAGCTTTACGAGATGGAAAACAGTTATCCCGCACTCAGAAAACGTAGACATTCTCCGTTGTCACACCCGAATGATGAAAATACTACCAGCTAGCACATACCAAGAAATGTCCCTACAAATATTGCATCATACCTATTTGACTCCTTTAAAGAGATCCCATATCGGCGATCTCAGATAGTTGTTTGAAATGCGGGGAATCGAGAGCTGATATAATACATTGCCTATGGTCATGCCCACTCATGCAACAGTTCTGGAAGGAAGTCGCCAGCTACTGGGAAAACCTGTCGGGGAAAACTCTGAACATTCACGCTACATGGGCCATCTTTAGCAAACTGCAGCCTACCTCATATATCTCCAAACCAGAATGGGCTCTGGCTGAACGGCTGGCAGCAGTGGCCAGGAAAGCCATTTTACATACCTGGTTGTCCCACCTTCCCCCACCAATGTCCTTGGTGCACCAAAAACTGCAATACATATTCCACTTAGATTGGATAGAAACCTTAACGAATAAGGAAAGACACACTGAAACCTTTTTCAATACCTGGCTGACACACATTAACACACTCCCACTGCATACTAAACTACTAACCATTCAAACCTTTCAATATACTACATGGTATGAAAGGGAACTGTTGCTGGGAACCGATCTTGTCTGTGAGGCGGAACAACAGCTGACGAATAGGGGAAACCTACAACAACCAATTTCAACGGGACCCCCCAGGAGTCACTCCCTTAATCAAATATTAACAAGCACTCACTTTTAATGATTCTTCCTACTGTTTAAAGTTAGTGACATTCTGGGTCGTTTTCAACACATATAGATAGCGTTGTATCTACCTGGTCCATTCTCTCCTGGTCACTTGGCAACGGCGTAGAATGCTAATTATCATTCCTGCCTTCTACTACTTTGTTCTACCATTGACAATAATATTGTTATCTTATTTACTTTATTGGTTATGATTTTGTTATGATTCATTTTACTTGTATTCTGGAAAAACAAATAAAAACATTTGTGAAAAAAAAAAAAAAAGAATGGTAATTTTTTTAATATTTAATTAAATAGATGTTTCAATATGACCAAAATAGTTACATGTAAATTCCCTGCTTTGTTCCTATGAGTCCAAAAGGTCACCCCCTCAAGTCAGCATTTCATGTAAGAACGAGGGATTTCTTGGCTTTTTTTGCAGGTGGAAAGATTTACATCCCGCCCTCCCTGGTAAAGCAGTGGATTATTCAACTGTCTGTAACAGTTGAGGGTTCCGTTTATCTACAGAATTCTTTATCTCCCTAACTCTTTGTTTGAGTAATCTAAATTAAGCAATGTTAAAGGAAAAAAAATCAGCTGTTAGCTGATTTGCTATTGATGGAGGTTTGAAAAGGAACAATTGCCTTATACAGTATCTTCTGAATAAACAAGCCATGTTTTAAATGAACTTACAAAGAATATTCTATCTTCTGTTGAATGACTTTAGGGTTCGAGAGCCAATTCTGTTAAGTCTACTGCTGCTACTTAAAACAAAGTTTCATTGATAGCATAAATGAGTTTCTTCTTGTCATTCCCTTCCAAATTGCCTTGGTTGCAGGTGCTGACATTCTCTATTGCGGAGCAAAGAGCCAACTGCATTTTTCTAGTGAAGAGATCAGAGTGGGCTTTCTTTAATTTTAAGACTACAGCCAAAAAGGTTTTTCTCTTTTATATTTGGTTCTTACAGTGTCTACATTCAAATCACTTGCAAGAGAAAGATGCCTTGGTGGACATAGTTACATAGTTACATAGTTAAATTGGGTTGAAAAAAGACAAAGTCCATCAAGTTCAACCCCTCCAAATGAAAACCCAGCATCCATACATACACCCCTCTACTTTTAATTAAATTCTATATACCCATACTAACTATAGAGCTTAGTATCACAATAGCCTTTGATATTATGTCTGTCCAAAAAATCATCCAAGCCATTCTTAAAGGCATTTACTGAATCAGCCATCACAACATCACCCGGCAGTGCATTCCACAACCTCACTGTCCTGACTGTGAAGAACCCCCTACGTTGCTTCAAATGAAAGTTCTTTTCTTCTAGTCTAAACGGGTGGCCTCTGGTACGGTGATCCACTTTATGGGTAAAAAGGTCCCCTGCCATTTGTCTATAATGTCCTCTAATGTACTTGTAAAGTGTAATCATGTCCCCTCGCAAGCGCCTTTTTTCCAGAGAAAACAACCCCAACCTTGACAGTCTACCCTCATAATTTAAGTCTTCCGTCCCTCTAACCAATTTAGTTGCACGTCTCTGCACTCTCTCCAGCTCATTTATATCCCTCTTAAGGACTGGATTCCAAAACTGCACTGCATACTCCAGATGAGGCCTTACCAGGGACCTATAAAGAGGCATAATTATGTTTTCATCCCTTGAGTTAATGCCCTTTTTTATGCAAGACAGAACTTTATTTGCTTTAGTAGCCACA
Organism: Xenopus petersii; assembly: GCA_038501925.1. NCBI lineage: Eukaryota > Metazoa > Chordata > Amphibia > Anura > Pipidae > Xenopus > Xenopus petersii. Next base: position 174,930,855 of record CM076673.1, on the reverse strand, counting down.
GAATGACACTGCCCAGAATTAGACAACGTGTTATCTACAAAGACCCCTAGATCCTTCTCATTTAAGGAAACTCCCAATACACTGCCATTTAGTGTATAACTTGCATTTATATTATTTTTGCCAAAGTGCATAACCTTGCATTTATCAACATTGAACCTCATTTTCCAGTTTTCTGCCCAGTTTTCCAGTTTAGACAAATCACTCTGCAAAGTGGCAGCATCCTGCATGGAACCTATAGTTCTGCACAATTTAGTATCATCTGCAAAAATAGAAACAGTACTTTCAATGCCCACCTCCAGGTCATTAATAAACAAGTTGAAAAGCAAGGGACCTAGTACAGAGCCCTGCGGTACTCCACTAACAACATTGGTCCAATTAGAAAATGTTCCATTTACCACCACTCTTTGTAGTCTATCTTTTAGCCAGTTCTCTATCCAAGTACAAATACTATGTTCCAGGCCAACATTCCTTAATTTAACCAGTAACCTTTTGTGTGGCACTGTATCAAATGCTTTAGCAAAATCTAAGTAAATCACATCCACTGCCATCCCAGAATCGAGGTGTCTACTTACATTCTCATAAAAAGAAATTAAGTTAGTCTGGCAAGATCTATTACGCATAAAACCATGCTGGCACAAACTCATAGTATTATGATTTGCTATGAAGTCCAGTATCTTATCCTTTATTAACCCTTCGAAAAGCTTTCCTACCACTGACGTCAGACTAACTGGCCTATAGTTTTGAGGCTGAGAACGGGATCCTTTTTTGAATAGAGGCACCACATTAGCAATTCGCCAGTCTCTCGGCACTATGCCAGATCTCAATGAATCCTGAAAAATTAAGTAAAGAGGTTTGGCAATCACAGAGCTAAGCTCGCTAATTACCCTGGGATGAATACCATCTGGCCCTGGACCTTTGTTAATCTTAACATGTTCTAGTCTCTTTTGAATTTCATCATGTGTGAACCATGCATCATTAGTTAGACATAACTGAGAAGTGTAGCACAGTAGAGCATCAGTGACCTTGCATTTTTTTGTACCTTAAAGGGATACTGTCATGGAAATGAATCAGTTAATAGTGCTGATCCAGCAGAATTCTGCACTGAAATCCATTTCTCAAAAGAGCAAAACAGATTTTATTATATTAAATTTTGAAATCTGACATGGGGCTAGACATATTGTCAATTTCCCAGCTGCCCCAAGTCATATGACTTGTGCTCAATCACTCTTTACTGCTGTACTGCAAGTTGGAGTGATATCACCCCCCTCCCCCCCCAGCAGCCAAACAAAAGAACAATGGGAAGGTAACCAGATAACAGCTCCCTAATACAAGATAACAGCTTTCTGGCAGATCTAAGAACAACACTCAATAGTAAAAACCCATGTCCCACTGAGACTCCTTCAGTTACCTTGAGAATGAAAAGCAGCAGCCTGCCAGAAAGCATTTCTCTCCTAAAGTGCAGACACAAGTCACAAGACCAGGGGCAGCTGGGAAATTGACAAAATGTCTAACCTTATGTCAGATTTCAAAATTGAATATAAAAAAATCTGTTTGTTCTTTTGGGAAATGGATTTCAGTGCAGAATTCAGCTGGAGTAGCACTATTAACTGGTTCGTTTTGAAAAAAAACATGTTTTCCGATGACAGGATCCCTTTAAGTAATTGTTGCCCTGCATATTCCCTAAGCAATTACTAAATAAAAGGCTTGCGATTTAAATAAGATTATACCAGTGTGCCATTTTTTTGAATTGTGCCATGTAAAAATCTGGCATTTTGAAACTAAAGCAAATATATTATAAATGATTTTCATTTTAAATGCATACATAACACTGCTGTTTGCTTGGAGCTTTGAATTTTAACATGAACATACTCTTGATATGGAATGCTTTATTGGCTTTAGTCCTTGGTAAATACATAATTCAAATTTTGACCCATTAGAGGAGATGTGTTAAGAAGCAAAACATGTATTTTTTGCCTAAAGAATTTCTCGAGATTTTCTTGTTCTTGAGTATTTATCATTTATTATTTGAATATTCTTGAGTGTAAAAATACTCAATTTGTTGATATTTGCACTAGTACTTTCACGATTTAAGTAACTGGAGTGACAGAAAGTAGAGTGGTAGAAAGATATACATTCAAGCAAATGATGACATTTGGATTGAATTGGATCCATTGGATTGAATGAATCTTAGCAGGTTCAACTACATTTTTTGGCTGAAAAAAGGCTGGTGAGAAGATGTGAAAAGAAATTGAAATATTGAGATTGAATATTTGAGCTGCTGGTTTGATTTGGTTTGATGTATTGATTGTATGTATTGCTAACATTCCACATTCTGACCTTTTCTGTTTGCTTTAAATGGACTGCATATTTAAAGATGACATCAGTTTGAATGTGATTAATTATACAGGTATGGGTTCCGTTATTCGGAAACCCATTATCCAGAAAGCTCTGAATTACGTAATGCCCGTCTCCGATAGACTCCATTTTATCCAAATAATCCAAATATTTAAAAATGATTTTCTTTTTCTCTGTAATAAAACATTACCTTGTACTTGATCCAAACTAAGGTATAATTAATCCTTATTGGAAGCAATACCAGCCTATTGGGTTTATTTAATGTTTACACTAGTAGACTTACAGGTATGAAGTTCCAAATTACATAAAGATCCGTTATCTGGAAAACCCCAGGCCCAGAGCATTCTGGATAACAGGTCCCATACCTGTATCACAATAGCACAAAATAAAACAGTTTCCCATGTGTTGTTTAAAAAATGCTTAGCTGGGGGCGTGGCCTGGATGGAGGCGAGCTAGGACGCATCGAGCAGGAGCTCTGAACGGGGAGCATAAACACTGCTATAATCCTGCAAATTCGCCCAGCGGTTGTTCTCCTCTTGCAGGGGGAATTCCCATAGCGCACTAACCCGGGTTCCGATGGTGCGGAAGACTCGTCAAAGACGAGCAGCTACACGAACCAGCGCGGCTAAGATTATGGCCTCCCAAGATGGCGCCGCCTCTCCTCCTGAATGCGCTGGCATGGATGCGGTGAAAGGGGTGAGTGACACGGCGGCGAAACGGCTTGCCCAATATGCAAGGGACCCGCTCCCCAGTAAACTTGTTGTACCTCTGGCACTTGATCAGGCACCAGGGCGCGATGCTATGGGGTCAGGCATGGATTGTTCCACCACTCCTGCGCCTGGGCCAGGAACCCCTCCCCCACTCCCAGAACCTACATTAACTGAAGTCCTGCATGCTATAACCTCCAACCACACTACACTGGTGGGGAAGATTGATGAAATAAAAATGGACTTTGCAATCTTAAAGCATGATGTGCAGAAATTAAGGGAGAGAACTGGGGAGGCTGAAAGAAGAGTTGGTGAACTTGAGGATCTTACAAACCCATTACCAGGCCGGGTTGCCACCACTGAAAGGCTATTACTACAGCTTGAAAATAAGGCGGATGATTTGGAGAACCGCCTCCGGCGGAATAATATAAGGATATTAGGTCTCCCGGAAAGAGCTGAAGGAAGAAATACTGAACAGTTTATTGAGCAGTGGCTGTGCACTACCTTCAGCCAGACAACTTTTTCGCCGGCGTTTACTGTGGAGAGAGCGCACAGGGTACCGGGTAAAGCACCACCACCGGGGACCCCGCCACGCCCAATTATTGCGCGTCTGCTAAATTATCGAGACAGGGATGCAGTACTACAGGCTGCTAGGAAAGCGGGTGAAATACACTTTGAAAATACTCGAATCTCGATATATCCTGACTTTTCCACTGAAGTGCGGAAGCAAAGGGCCAAATTTACTGAGGCCAAAAAACAACTGAGATACAAACAAATACATTATGCTATGTTTTTCCCGGCAAAACTACGCGTTACTGATAATGGAAAGACTTTCTTTTTTGCAACTCCCGAGGAGGTTTTTGCCTGGCTCGAACACAGACCGTGCGGCTCACCAAGACGGGAACCTTGATGCTTCAGAAGAGGATACCGGCAGCGGGAACAATATTTCAAAGGACACCTACCTATCGGGAGATGGATGTGAGCAACAGAAGTCAAAAAAGGGAAAAAAGGTGGGACGGTGAACATACAAAAGAGGGCACTGTTTTTTTTGACTCATTTCTACTATACAGTGACTATCTAACTACTCAGTACTTGAGACAGATGCTTGGAGCTGGGTCATTTTCATTTCATTTTCAGTTTGTATGCAGGACAGTCATTCACACAACTTCCCCACGTTCGAGGGCATCCTATCTGCGACTCCAGGTGACCACTAACCCCTAAGTACAAGTTTTTTGTTATGGTTATGCTTTTTGGGAGAAAACTCACTCTAAATGTTCTGAGGGAGTGGGTGGGGTGGGAACGGGTTGGTTGGGAATGTTATTTATTTTCTAATTGTGATAGCTATTGTCAAGGTGCTCCATACAGTGTCCGCAAGGTTAATGGGGTAAAGGTGTATCATGTCCTTTCCAATACGGGGTCCAATATTATCACACACTATCTAGAAAGGGATAACTATGGCGCAGGTTAAAATTATGTCGTGGAACGTACGGGGTTTGGGGGATCCAATCAAAAGGAGGCTAGTGTTTGATTTTATTCGAAAGTACAAACCCCAGGTCATTCTCCTACAAGAGACCCATTTATTGAGAGATAGGGTGCTGTCATTAAAGAAGCCCTGGTTGGGTGCCATGTACCACTCCCATTACTCCAACTACTCCAGAGGAGTATCCATTTTAGTGAATAAGAGCTGTTCCTTCACCATAGAAAAGCTGATTACAGATAGATATGGGAGATACATATTTGTCCATGGGGCTCTGCAGGGGAAGTATATTTTGTTAGCCAATATTTATGCTCCACCCCCTCCCACTGAAGAGTTTTTTGCAGAGCTGACGGGAAAGATCTTGGCATTTCCAGACGTGCCCCTTCTTCTGTTGGGAGATTTTAATGCAATAGCCAATTCGGAGTTAGACAAACTCCACCCCCCCAGGACTAGTTCCCCAGCCTTTACAAAATGGGTTTCTGTGCTTAACTTGGTTGATCTGTGGAGGGTCCGGAATCCTACTGGTAAACAGTATACCTGTTATTCCCCAGGGTACAATAATATGTCCTGCATTGATGTGGCCTTGGGTTCGGTAGAGGTGAATAAATGGGTTACGAACATAGATATACTTACTAGAGGTATATCGGATCATTCTCCAATTCTGCTGTCCCTGTCGACATCACTTACCCCGGCAGATAGGCTCTGGAGACTGAGTCCGTACTGGGCCAAACACGAACAACTCAATGTAACAATACATAACAGTATCCAGGCCTTTTTAGCCCTGAACACTGAGGGTACCCCTCTAGCCACAACCTGGGATGCCTTCAAGGCATATATTAGAGGTGAGTTCATCAGTAATATTAAAGCAATAACGACTATGGCGCAGGCTGATATAGACCAAAAAACCCAACAGGCCCTGGAAAAGGAAGCTGCCTATATTGCCCAACCTGATGACCTAACCCATAAACAATGGCAGGATAGCCAAAGTGCTCTCACGCTAGCACAGGTGGAACTTACAAAAAAACGCATGCTTTACCAAAGAGCCAACATTTTTGAATCTGGGGACAAAAATGGGAAAATGTTGGCGATTCTGTCGTGAGACGATACAACCTCCACAGCTATTCCGGCAATAAAATTGCAACAGGGAGGGATAGTGTCTTCCCTGGAAGAGATAAATCGTAGATTTCTGGGCTATTATACTGAACTATATACTTCAAAACTGGGAGCCTCTCCGGAGGAGATTAAACAATACCTTGGTGAAACAGATCTACCAATGCTTGATGACCAAAGGGCCTCAGCTTTGGAAGCTGACATTACGCAATCGGAGGTTGAAGGGGCCATTGCAGCCTTTCCTGCTGGCAAAACTCCTGGGACAGATGGCCTACCAATAGATTGGTATAAACAACATGTCAAATCCATAGCCCCTTTTTTGATGCAGCTGTATAATGCTGTAAACCGAGGTGAAGCCCTCCCTGACTCCATGAGGGAAACGTTAATGGTCTTGATCCCCAAGCCTGGCAAGGACCCCTTAGAATGCTCATCCTATAGACCTATATCATTGATCAACACCGATGCCAAAATATTGGCAAAAGTGTTGGCAATGCGATTGGCACCTCATCTTTCGGAAGTTATCTCTCCAGACCAAACTGGATTTATGCCCGGTCGCTCTACCGACATAAATATCAGACGGTTGTTTACAAATATTGCAATTCAACATGAAAACTCGGGTACCAGAGTGATAGCTTCCCTGGATAACGAGAAGGCGTTCGACTCGGTGGAGTGGGAATACCTGTGGGCCACTCTTGGAAGAGTTGGGATACGCCGTGTCTACATTGACTGGGTACGGGCATTATACTTTAATCCAGTGGCTAGGATTAGAACTAATATTAACATATCCAAATCACTCCCAATAAACAGGGGCACTAGGCAGGGTTGCCCCCTCTCACCCTTGCTATTCGCTCTCGCAATGGAGCCTTTGGCGTGCCGGGTCAGAGATTCACCAGAGGTAGAAGGTTTAAAACTGGGGGCCCTGAGGGAGACTATCTCCATGTATGCCGATGATACATTATTGTACTTACCGAATTCTCATCAGGCCCTCACCTACGCTTTACAGATTATTGACAAACGCACTGCATATTCGGGTCTAAAAATTAATTGGGCAAAATCAGTTTTGTTTCCCATAGACATGCGTCCAACCAATTCTGCAACACAGACAATGGGACTTAAGTGGGTCGACAAATTTAAATACTTGGGGGTGTGGATCAGTGCGAATTTGTCGCAATATTGTGAGCTGAATATGCAACCACTCCTAAAACTTGTGGAGAAAAAAAGAGACCTGTGGGAAAAGCTACCACTATCTTTGATAGGTAGAGTTAATTTGGTTAAAATGGTGATACTTCCTAAATTAACGTATATTTTCAGACAAACGCCCGTACTGATACAGAAACCTATGTTTACTAAGCTAAAATCCTTACTGAACTCCATTTTTTGGAACAAGGCCTCCCCAAGACTAGCTTTTACAACACTGCAACTCCCTACTACTCAAGGGGGACTGGCGGCTCCGAATCCCTTTTTGTACTATGTGGCAGCTCAGTTGGTGGTGGCGAGACAATGGGCCATTACCCCCCTAACGAATGCTGCGGTTACTTTGGAAGCTCAGGTTGTTGGGTCCTATGAAGAACTTAGGAATTTACTCTATAGGGGCATTACTTACTCCAATAAGGTAACTCCCCTGATGAGAACCACGGTTACAGTTTGGAAAACAGCACTACAATATTACCCAATGGCAGACCATCATTGCTCAAATTTTGCCCCTCTATGGTGTAATCCTCAATTGGCCCAGCTTAAGCAGATCCCAGACCCACAGATATGGGCCCGGCATGGTATCAAATATATAGCAGACGTAATAGTTGAAGGCAAACTGTTAACCTTTCAGGAACTGAAGGACAAATTCTCCTTACCCAATAACATGCTTTTTAGGTTTCTACAGATCCGACATGCTATGACCACTCAATTTAAGGGCCAAATTATTGAGACCACTCCAAACATTATAGAACAGGGGGTACATAGCGAAGAGTTGAACAAACCTTTATCCTGCTTTTATAAACATCTGATACAAAAGTGCAGCTCGACCCTGACCAAATTGAGAGTTAAATGGCAGCAAGATATCCCCGACTTAACAACTGAAACGTGGGAAGAGGTTTTAGAGGGGCTGTTTGAGGGTATAATAAGCACTAAAGATAGAATGACGCAGTTAAATTACTTACATCGTGTTTATCTTACCCCTCAGAGGTTACATAGGTTGAACCCAAATGTATACCCGGGGTGTCCCAGGTGTTCCTATACACCAGCGGGTTTCTTTCATATGGTTTGGGACTGCCCCAGAATACAGCAATATTGGGAGACAATTCTACGTCTGATACAAGATAGGACTGGTATTCCGCTCTTGAGGGATCCCCAGGTATTGCTACTGCATAGGTTGGAAGAGCAGGTTCCTATAAGGGCACATAGGACTCTGCTATCCATATTGTGTGTGTATGCCAAGAAGGCAATAGCCATGAAGTGGAAATCTCAATGCGGCCCAACACTTGCCGATTGGGAACGTCTGGTTGAGAGATCTATTCCTTTATATAAACTTACTTACATGAGACGAGGATGTCCAGAGAAATTTCATAAAGTGTGGGATATGTGGATTGAGTGGGAACCAGTGGTGAATCCACCGTGATACACATACGGAGACCGATAAATAAATAAGATTGCGAGCATTTATTGCCATTTCATGACTAAGTTTTAATTGAAACTACATAACACAATAAAATTAACAAATCAAAGGATTATAGAAAGTGGACAACAAACACCAAGACTGCTATCCTTTTATTATGTTTAGAGGTTTTCTTTTTCCTTGTTTTCCTTTTTATTATATTTTTTTTTTTTGTTTCCTTTTGTATTGCTTTATTCACATTATTGCTTGAAAGTGAAATGTCCTTATTGTAATTGCATGGTGACGCTTCTACTGTCGGATACGTAAACTTTCATACCTTTGTCATCTACTGCTTTATTTACATTACTGCTTGAAAGTGTAACATCTTTATTGTAATTTATTGTAATTACATGGTAATGTTTCTACTACCAGATATGTAACTGCTTTCATACATTGATGGATAAATAAAGAATTGTTAAAAAAAAAAAAAAAAAAAATGCTTAGCTGCAAAGCTGAGGAAATGGCTGTGTAGAAATAAATCATGCAACAACAACATTGCAGGTGTTGGAAAATTCGATGGAAGCGAACAAAATGATTCGAATTTCTCTAACACATTTTTCAGACAAGTAGAGGTCCTTTGTTGCATAAAAAAGGCAATGAAGTGAACTAACACTGCTGAGTAGGTGATGACAGACCAGGAAATGCTTTGTAGTTTTATAAGTCATGAAGAATCTGTCAGTTTATAGACAGAAGTTGAGAGTGCAGGTGCTTCTTGAAAAACATAGTGATGTCAGTGTCCATTTTTGTTCCATAATTATAGGAACAGCAGAGTAACTAATTGAATAAACTATTTCAAGGAGAACTTGAAAAACGCCTATGGGTAGAAGTCAATAATATTTATTTTAAAATATTTATATTGGCATATTGTAAAGAGTAACTACAAACCATATATCTGTCAATATTTTTGTTTTTGTTGATATTGTCTAGTTTTGCTGTTCTACTTCTCATAGACAGTAGCTGAGAAGTTTCCTGGTTTTTATCCCATTGTTTCCTTACTTACATGCACACTAGATAATCCCACCTAGACATACTTCACAATAGAGTCCTGCATGGGTCCAACTGGAAAGACCCGTGCCCGACCCAAACCTGCTAACCTCTAACCTGACCCACACCTGACACATCCCCCTACCCAGAGCCACAACCCGACGCAGAACCTATAAGTCAAACTTACCACCCAACCTGGGGCCCCTTGAAACCGGAAGTGACATCATCTGAGACCAGAAGTGCAGCAGCAGGGAGAGTGGGAGGGACCAGTCCCGCACATTTGCCAGGTATCCAGGTGGGTTACCTGTGGGCTACCCACACGGACAGGGAATCAGGGATTTTCTACCCACAACCCGACCGACCGATACTATTAGGTATGTTTCAGCGATTTGAACATCTTTTCAGAGCAATGCCTGTGCATAGAGTTGAAGCAGTTAGATATCAGGTGCTAGTTCTCTATTATACAGATGCAGCCACTTTGGTTTGTCTGTTTGACACAGAATAACTAAACACAGATATCCCATTTATCTCATTTAACACAGAAAACTGCGTCACAACATCCCATCTAATTAAAACATTCACCATTGTGAACAATGGAGCTTTGGTATGCTAATGAAAAGGTTAAATGCATTAAATGAGTTAAGATGACTTAAGATAACACAGTTTCTTCAATTACCCCTGAGTCATGACGCATTTAACTCACAAATCCAAGTTTCTTCATCTGTATTACCTAGGTTCTATAAATGCCAAGTGATTCAACTCCAAGAAGCTGCAATTTAGAGTCGCTTGCTACCAACCCTCTGAGGTAGAGTAGTTGACATGTCTGTTTGGTTCTCTGTGATAATACCAGATATTCCTTGTGAGGAATGAAACCTCCACTGTGCCATTACTACTTCTGGTGCTGTATCTTGACACCAGTTACCATTAAATCTATGATCAATGTAAATAAAGAATAAGCATGCAGTGCTATATAGGCAGTTGAAAGGGATGGACTTAATCACACCCTAGCTATTACATCTGGATCTGGAACAATTTATGGCTTTTAACTGCTTAAATATCTTTTTCACAAACATCAGTTCAATAGTGACATGAAAGTCTCTTCTTAGAACCTTGAATACCTGACCTAATTATTCCCACAAATCAAATAATTTAATTTAGCACCTCAATACAATTTCAAAGTGTCTTGCAATGTAAAAGGGAAGTAAAGCAGCTAATTTGCTAAAAGTAGCAAAGTTCTAATAGAAATACTGTTAAAATAGTAAAAATACATTAGAATTTTATTATATCAATGGCATTTCTACTGCTTTGACACAGCTATTGTATAGTAACATATAGATGGCCTCTTCTTTCACATTGCCAAGCCGAAGTTCATTCTCCCACTAAAATAATGGAATTTCTTCAGGTCTCAACCAGTAAAAAAAGAACAGAAGGAAAACTAATTGAAGAAATTGCATCAGTGTGGAAAACATATACATTTTTTTTTATCATTTTAGCTGTATAAAGATACAAATATGTAACAACTTAAATGTTTTTTAAACTTTAAAAGTGCTCATTCCGTAGGCTTCTTAATCAACTCCATTTTTTAATTGAGGTCTCTTGGTCCATTGACTACATGTATGGACAAGTGACATTTTACAGTTTAAAATACATGGTTAATCAAACTTAAAGTGCAGAAAACTGCTGAAAAGAAACTGGAGCAATATTCTTTTAAACCAGTGCAAATATTTTAAACCTGAAGTGTTTTCTGTGAAGCTTAATGAGGATGTGTACATGTTATGCATACAATCAAACAGACTTGTGATTGCAGTCTGGCACTTATTCAGAAATTTTCAAGGTGGTGGGAGAAACTGTTGACTTAAAATCAAAGTAAATGTTCATCTAGGAACTGGTTATTTCATAGCACATATTTGTGAAAATGTGACTTTTCGGCAAGTCAGTTGTTTAGAAATAAACAAAGGATGCTCATGGCTGGAAATTGCCATAGTCTTTAAAGGGACAGAAACACCAACTGGTACAACTAACCTGTTAGCTTCAGAAAAGCTACTATAGTTTATATAATTAAACTGCTGTATAGCCACAAGGCAGCCATTCAAGATGGAAAAAAGTAGGAAAGGCACAGGTTACATAACACACAACATATAAGCCCTGTAAAATACAATGTTTTTTCATCTGTTGTCTGCCTGTAGCCTGTGTGTTTTCTCATTTTTTCCCAGCTTGAATGGCTGCTCCTTAGGCTGTACAGTAGCTTTGTTAAAAAAAATATTGTAGTCTTTCTGAAGCAAACTTTAAATAATAAAATGTTATTAGTGCAGGTCAGCATTACATTCAATTTTCATTACTTTGATACACATTCAGTTTGAAAGTCCTGTGTTTATTTAGTTTGATAGCAAAGTTCGCACGGCTAGCTAAAAAGTTTTGGTTCTTTTTTTTTTATCAATAGTAGAATTTGTGAGGTTTTAGCATTTTTTACTATTTTGAATAAACTCACAATTTAACCTGAATGTCTGTTTAGTTATTGAAAATCCAAATATAAAAACCTTGATTGAAAACATTTGTGAAAAACTTAAACAATTGAGTTTACAAGTTCAGTAAATGTAAAAAACAAAAATTAAACAAATTGCTTGAATTTTGACTTCTGCATGAACACGCAAGCTTTCAGATGCTGAAGTTTTACATTCAAGTTTTTTGTGCTTAAAGGGATTCTGTTATGATTTTATGATGTATTTTTTATTTCTAAATTACACTGCAAATAACTCAATCTACAATATAAAATTTAATTCCTGAACCAGCAAGTGTATTTTTTATATATACTATATATATAAGTTATAATATTGGTGTGTAGTCAGCCATCTCAGGTCATTTTGTCTGGTCATGTGCTTTCAGAAAGAGCCAGTAGGATGGAACTGCTTTCTGGCAGGCTGTTGTTTCTCCTACTCATGTAACTGAATGTAACGCAGTGGGACCTGGCTTTTTCTATTGAGTTCTGTTCTTAGATCTACCAGGCACCTGTTAACTTGTGTTAGGGAGCTGATATCTCGCTATTCTCCCATCATTCTGGTGTGAGGCTGCTGGGTGGGAAAAGGAGCAGTATGATATCACTCCAACTTGCAGTACAGCACTAAAGAGTGATAGGGATGTAGCGAACTGCCGATTTGATGTTCGCGAACGCCGTTCGCGAACACCGGCAAAAAATGCGAACGTTCGCGGACAGTTCGCGAACTTCGAACACCCGCTAAAATCGTTCGATTCGAACGATCGAAGGATTTTAATCATTCGATCGAAGGATTTTCATTCGAATCGAACGATCGAAACCATTCGATCGAATGCTTTTCATTCGATCGAATGCTTACAATCGTTCGAACGAATGGAAATCGTTCGATTTTTAGCGGTCGAAGGAATTCGAATGGTCGAATGGTTGAACGAATCGAACGCGAACCCAAATTGGCGAACGTCGCGCGACGTTTGCGAACATTCGGCGGACGCGAACGGTCGAAGTTCGCCGGCGAACAGTTCGCTACATCCCTAAAGAGTGACTGGAGTTTTCAGAGCACAAGTCACATGCCTTGGGGCAGCTGGGAACCTGCTAGAATGTCTAGTAACATTGCAGATTTCAAAATTAAATTTTTTTTCCCAAGACAGTACCACTTTAATAAATACATTTGAGTTTTTGAAAATAAAATTTGATTTATTCAGTCAAGCCTAACCATTGTGGTACGTGCTGCTGTAGTTATATGACACTGTCAATTCTTAAATGAAATCATGTGTGTCATATATACATTTTGGTCAGTCTTATCAAGCTATGTTGGTGAGCTTGTGGGCTATATAAAGAAAGTGAAGCTTTATCATTACTTGGACCGGGGAACATGGTCTTTGGTTGCTCCAGCGTTGGTGGGGTTGTGGCAGATTAGCAACATGTCTCAATGTACACTAAGCACAACTATGATCTGCACATGTCATATAATTGCATGATTCTTCAGGCAGGAACTTTGGAGGATTCCTGCATTGCCTCAGCTGATAATGTTCCCAGTATGTCTTCATTAAAAAAATTCCCTAAAGACTTTCTAAAACTTTACCTGTAGGTGACCAAAAAGGCAATATTAATATATATATATATATATATATATATATATATATAACAATACCTTAAGCAACAGAAAAATATTATGTTTCATTACTTTTTAATGCTTTGTCCTACCACTTAGCTGCAGCAGCTATATTCCAGTTGTACAAGGGCTTCCATTGTATATCAATTTGTCCTTATACCAGCACGCACACATGCACCGTTTTAATTGACACTCCTTGTAGCCCCCCATTGATGATAAATCAGTCCCAATAATTTCAGGAAGGGTGATATACTCCACAGTGAACTCAAAAGCTTCCTGTCCAACATAAAGAGAACTTGTACTTTTATGACTGATCTTGGGATACTGCAATTTCTTTGTACTAACCCATATACTAGCAAGTTGCGGCATGTTTTGGACAGTTTATTTAGAACATTGAATTGTTATATAAACAGCTATTTTTGTGTAAAAGGCTTAAATTATTTTAAATGTTCTTCAATCAAAAATTAAACCTTCCTCTGTGCAATCCCCTCATTTTTCTGGAAGACATTACTTTTTTATGTTTATGAGCATGTAACTAATTGCTTTATATTTTGCCCTTTCTGTCTTACAGTTGCACATCACTACAATGATTTATATTTTTTCCCCATAAACTGGCATTTCTTTCATTTTTAAACCCTATAATCTAGATGCTTAAGAGTAATTTTCTACGTCAGGCAATTCCATTTTCCAAAGTCAAAAGCCTACAACTAGTGTTACAGACATCTCTGAAGTTTAAGATTAACAGGAGTGCTAGGAAAATTATTAAAGCTATATTTCAAAAAGGTCTTTTGTAAGAGAGAACATGCTTCCCATAGTAATCTGCCTCCTCCTTACTATGTTTACGCTGTACCAAAAATAGAGGCACCATAGACAATATTTGTTATGCATAGTAAAATGGTTTGTTTTGACCAAATATAATAATTGTTGTTTCCATTGTTTAACTAGGTTTTCTTCATCGACTTTCAGGACTTGTTTTAAAATCAGATGATGTTTTATGTCGCATTCATATAAAAATAAAAGCACAACTGTATTTGTAAATGGTGTCAGTAAACTCACCATTCATTTAGTGCTTTGTTTCTGCATGTGAGATTTTATTAATTTAGGCTTAGGGTTAGTGATGGGCGAATTTATTCGCCAGGCGCGAATTCGCGGTGAATTTGCGCGATTCGCCGCCAGCGAATAAATTCGCGAAACTCCTGCGAAAATTCGCGTCAAAAATTCGCCGGCGTCAAAAAAATTTGGACGCTGGCGTCAAAAACGGGCGCCGGTGTCAAAAACGGGCGTCGGCGTCGAAAAAACGGGCGCCGGCGTCAAAAACGGGCGCCGCCGTCAAAAACGAGACACCAGCGCCGTTTCGCGAATTTTTCGCCGAAGCGAAACGGCGCAAATTCGCCCATCACTACTTAGGGTCCTACTTATCAAAACGTTGAATAAATACACCAGACACCGCCAGCTGATCGGCAGACATTTCCATGATTGTGTATCTATCAAGCGATGCATTCCTTTTCAACCACTTTCAGCAGCTTAAAAATGCTTTGTAAAAAGTTGCAATAATCCATTCCCACTTTTCCCAATTCCCAATTTTTTTTCCCTAAATTACTTGGTTTATGATTTTAATCCAATTGAGTTTGAGTTGAATGGATAATGCCCTAAAAATCATGATCTACAATAATAGCTTTAAAATGACAACCAGGTGGCAACACACACACCTTTATAAATTATTTTATTTTACACAGTTGCAATGCAATTTTTCCAGAATAAATAATTTTACATTGGGATTTTATTATTTTTATTGCCATAGTTTTGGATATATACAGTGAAACCTTAATGTTACATCCCCTGATTTTTTTAGATTTCCCTCATTTTACACAGTTTTTTTATAGTCCCATCAATATATATAATTCCTTATTCTTATATAATTAATTCCTTAATCTTACATTTTCCCAGATTTTACACCATTTTTTTCTAGTCCCCTGAAAAATGTAAAATGTGAATTCTACTTTTAGGGGGTTATTTATTAAAGGCCCAGTGGTAAGAACTCGAAAAATTCAAGTTTTTGTACTATAAAATTCAATTATTTTGTGGAAAAGAAAATTACATTTTTTCAAGATACCCTCAGGCTGCAAAAAGTCCGAATCGGAAAATACTCCATCTTTAACCTGTCAAGGTCCTGTAGAAGTCAATGGCAGAGGTCCTATTTGCAGTTTGAAGATATTATTGTATATTATTGTACGATCATCCAAACATCTCAGGCATTTCCGCAGATTTCTCGAAAAATTAGGACTTTTCTGGCATCAAATCTGAAACATTCAGATTTTTCATGTGACAATCGGAAAAGTTTTGGTTTTCATGCAACAATCTGAAAAAGTCACCGTTTTGCTGGTTTAAATAAGGGTAAATCGTGGATACTTGTTTGGTTGGATTTTTTTTATTAATTAATCTGAAAAATTCTGATTTTAGTAAATTGCAGCTTTACGCAAATAAATACGCCTTTAATTCACATTAGGGAGTTATTTTTCATAAAGACTCCAGATGTTGGCTTAAAATGGTTAATAGAATATCTGACATCAACAGCAGTTTCTTTTGTTGTAAGCTGAAAAAAACAGTATGAAAAAGACTGCTGTGACCATATGTTTGCAGTTTAAAGGTTGATCTCTTATCTGCTGAATATTTCTTTTTTCAGTGTGTTGTTGAGCATGTCTCTGAGATGTGCACCTGACACCTGATTTCAGCCTTCCAAAACATATTATTCCATTACTCCCTAGCAATTCTCAAGCTATCTGTTATCAGGGCTTTTGATCACCATCACCGTTGACACATTATTACCTAAAGACATTTTATATTTGTTCTTCAATAGGTAAGGAAGTGTCTTACACAACTGTAAGGTTCTAGCACTATGATAATGACCAAAACCTTTATGTACAACAGCAGCCCATGCAACAAATGCTACAGCCATTGCTTACCTCCCCTGGCTCCACTGATGTTTTTCTTTTGGCCTGATATCATGCATGGTAATTGTAGGCAGACTGGCAGTCTAGAAAACCAAGGTCAGTTCTTAGCATGTGAAGGATCAATAGCACAAAAGAATGTAGAATGGAAATAGAAAGGGTTAGGGCTGCTGTACATGGAATAGGTGCATACTAGCCCTAAGCAGTGCCATAAACCACCAGAAGCCCTTTGGTTCCCTGTAAAAAAAGGCAGTTGATTTACATTTGTTATTTCAGATATAACATTTTTCTGATCATACTTAAGCTTGGGATATTATTTATTAATCTCAAATGTATGATGTGTATGTGAATGTCCAAGAGTAGTGGCTTAGCTACACTAATGTTGACCAACTTTTTTACCATTGTAGTGCTAAATAAGTAAGTAGTTTGATTGAGTGGTTCATTTTGGCATCTTCGTATTAGTTTATATCTCAAGTTACTTTCATGATAAGTGATGAGCGAATTTATTCGCCAGCCACGGATTCTCTGTGAAAGTCCAAATTTCGCCATATGTGAATTTGACTTTAAAGTCACCATAAGAAAAAAATGGCCATTG
The DNA here is from genome assembly GCA_038501925.1 of Xenopus petersii. NCBI lineage: Eukaryota > Metazoa > Chordata > Amphibia > Anura > Pipidae > Xenopus > Xenopus petersii. The sequence goes on along the minus strand of CM076673.1, from coordinate 174,913,926 downwards.
ACTTTAATGCATTATGACAAAAGTCTGCCATAAGAAAAACTTTCCACAGTGACTTTCATGCATTTGGAGCAAGAAAAATTGTTGCCCGCGTAAAAATTATTGCGTGTAAAAGCTCCCATTGACAGCAATGCGTTTCAAGAATGTTTTGCCTTTAGGAAGGCTAAATACTGTAAATAGAATCCCATATTTGTCCGGTAAGCTTTCAGAAGGTTAATGTAAAATGGCCATGAGATATTACATTTTATCTGAACACACCTAAAACACAAAAACAAATTATGGGCTATAAGGGATGTTACAAAGCGTAATGTCTTCCACATACTATTTTGGTCCCGCATAGTCTTAGTTTTTATATGACCACTGAAACCTAGGTCTATCAAACCTATAAATTCTAAAAGACCGTATTCACCGACAATATGGACCTACTGATTACCCTTACTGCCCAAATATTGATAACTGTGACTAATCCTCTAAGAATACTGGTATTTATATATAATACAATTATATTCAGATTCTTGTTATCAATGCATGAAGGGGACAGTGGCAACCCTTTCTTGTTTCTGCCAAGACTCACAATTCAGAAAGTTAGTGGTGTGGTTTAAAATTCCCCAGAGGACAAATAAATTCATGACAGAATTACAATTTCAGTAAAAAAAAAACCCAAACATTTTTATTATACTCCCATAGTCCCAATCAAGATGGTCCTTTGAAAATTGATGTACATTATTGTTTGGTATGTGTGACCCGTCTCTAATTGGCATTGGGTTATAAAACAGTTTAAACAACAATAACAAATGTGTTAAACATCTGCCCACCAGCAGTGATGGAGTCTAACCGGCTACTATTTGTTTTCCAACGTGACACTCAATACCACAATCAAGCTGCTGTACAAGTTATTCTGAAGAAAGTAAGGGATCTCTCTAGTCTTCCACGTTTATCTTGTTATTTTCTTTTCATTTATGTGTAAATAATGCCTTTAGTCCTAAAAACTTTGCGAAAAACGTTGAGCTAAAGCCAAGGATGATGTATTTATCTTCTCAAGGTTTTTTTTTATTCTGCTAAATACTGAAAAAAAATTTGATCATCTGTGGGCAAAAAATTGTCATTTTCAGTTGACTGGGTCTTTTTAATCAATAAAATAACTCAAAACATTGACTCAACTCAAACTCAAACTGATTATCGCTCCAAAACCATAAATTATTTGGATTATCATACAAAACCAGCGCAGATCATGATATTTTCTAGTTGCAAAATGGACATCTACATGACCTCCGCAGGTTTGAGTTGGAGTGTTTTTGGATTATGACTTTTAGCAGCCTCGGGGTATAATAAATCTAAAAAATTAGATTTTTTTTTTTTTCCAAAAAAAAATTTGTTTCCCTTTTTAAAACTCCAACCAGAAAAATTTGTTTTTTAATAAATAACCCCCTTAAAGTAGAAGCCCCCCTTACAGGTCTAATATTTGTCAGGGCCCTCCTTAGCACGTAACAAAGATACAAATAATTAGAAAAAAACTGCTGTATCAGTTATTTATCCGTAGAATATTGGGTACAGCAAATGTGTTTTTACTTCAAATCTCAATCTTTAATTGGGTTTCAGGTATATATAGAAAATGCAAATATTTCACAATCTCACCCTAAAACTGGCCATAGACCCACAGATATTAGTCCTTGTACGATGAATGTTTGGATAGCGATTGTTTCTATACAACAATCTAAGACTAACCATTCAGATTTAAATTTTAGGGTTAAAGTAGGAAAAATAATAAATTAGACAATGTTGTCAATTAACAGACAGACAGCAATCGTACAAAAGTTATGTCACATAAATAGTACTGACCGTCACCCATGGATTACGTCAGATAGGCAATACCTGCAAAGGTATTGTTACCCAATGAGAAATTTTTAACACGTTCAATCGACTAAACGATCGACCCCCATGGTACAAAATTGTCAGGACAACAGATAATGGACAAAAATCTTTTGTACCACTATATCTGTGCGTCTATGGCCAGCTTAAGTTGTCTATTGGCTGAACTACCATACCACACCTCATGCTCCTTCAGGGGGGCAAGATGCTTTTAGAATTTGGATTGAGTTTGGTTGAGCAAAAAATGCTGAGATTTATCCAGATCAAGAACTTAGGGGCCGATTCACTAAATTCGAGTGAAGGATTTGAAGTAAAAAAACTTCGAATTTCGAAGTGTTTTTTGGGCTACTTCGACCATCGAATGGGCTACTTCGACCTTCGACTACGACTTCGAATCGAAGGATTCGAACTAAAAATCGTTCGACTATTCGACCATTCGATAGTCGAAGTACTGTCTCTTTAAAAAAAACTTCGACCCCCTAGTTCGGCAAATAAAAGCTACCGAAGTCAATGTTAGCCTATGGGGAAGGTCCCCATAGGCTTGCCTAAGTTTTTTTGATCGAAGGATATTCCTTCGATCGTTGGATTAAAATCCTTCGAATCGTTCGATTCGAAGGATTTAATCGTTCGATCAAATGAATAATCCTTCGATCGATCGATCGAATTTCCTGCGCTAAATCCTTCGAATTCGATATTCGAAGTCGAAGGATTTAAATTCCTAGTCGAATATCGAGGGTTAATTAACCCTCGATATTCGACCCTAAGTAAATCTGCCCCTTAGAGTCCTGTATTTGGTGAATCCATGTTTTTTTTTGTACATATTTAGTTGGCTAGGTTGCTTGATAGAAAGTATGGTAGGAAACTTCCATTATAAACTCAACCGGAACAGACACTGATTAAAATAATGAACAATCTCTGTAAACATGAAGGATAATTGCAATATTTTACTAAGGTAATATGTTAGATACTGAGGAAATAGCTGTACTGACATTTGCATTATATTTACAGTCATATCTTTGTGTTGATAATATTACATGCGCAAAAAAATCTGCATATACCCAGGAGCAAAATATTTTATTCAGATTGCCTGGACAAAAGATTTGGGAGATGGATTCACAGTAGCACTCACTGATGGTCAATCTGCCTGAACTGGTGAGGGTAAGTATGTACTGGGAATCAGTAAATAATCTTTGGAAGGGGGCATCTCCACTTGACATTCAATAGTAATATAAACTGTGGACTAGTTTGTAATAAGCAGTGATGTATTTCATTTCAGTTAGTGTTAGCTTTTTTACTCTTACTACTGTGAATTCTCTGATGGATTTATGGCACAGGACTTGCAAGGTTGAGCACCTTCTGTTTATTGCTTGATATGTTGTTCACTGAAAATTGATGGGTCAGCAACCTAAGTTTCTATTTAATTGTTCATTGAGGTCAGATTTCATGAAGAAAATTAGTGGCATCGGTGTAAAAGGGCACATATGCAGTAGCCCATGGCTCTTGGTTAACAATTTATTTGAGTTGTTTGGAACAGTAGGACTTATAATAACAAATGACCAGATGCTATGATTTACTGTATTTGCACACATTTGCATTTGTTTTACTAAATATACCTCCTAAACCTGAGCAGTGGACCTGAGTAGAACACACTTTAATAGCTAATCATTCATATACAGTATAATGTGGTTGTAAAGTATAAATAAAAGAGACATCTAATAATATAGTCTACATGAAACGTAATTCTTTTCCTCTGATTAGCACCTCATTGGTTGTGTTTGAGGCCTTATAACCCTGACTATGTTTTTCTTGGGAACAGATGTACAGAATAACAAGAGTTGAAGAGACAACATGAGACAAAAAAAAACGCTTCATTTCCATTGCTGGAACTCCTTAAATTGATTTTCTGCATGTTACTGGCCATAAATCTTTTTATATAGAGAGACAACAAAAAGGTAAAAAGAGAAATGTTTGAATCAGAGAGCTCCTTGTCTAGAAGTGTCTATTCATCTGTCCTTTATAGATCTAAGCTGAGACTATAAAGCTAGGGCCACACAGACTATGAATAAATTTGTCACCTTTTGGTCAAAGTAAATTCTGGTTGTATTACATGTGGTTTTGTCCGTAGGAAGCAATTATACCTAGTGCCAGTTACAAGTAGTCATATGGTCCTGTCTTTAAGGAGACAAACAATGCTTTATTTTTGCCTCATCTTTGGGGTGGTCAGAAATATGATCCTCTTGTCTTTTTTGCTTCCTCTTCATCGTCTTATATGCAGCCTGGGAGATATAGGGGCAAATTCACTAACATTCGTAGTTGCGCCAGGCACAACTTCGCCGCACTTCGCCACACTTCGCCAGGCGTAGTTTCGCCAGCGCTCCGCAAATTCACTAAAATCCGAAGTTGCTCGCAGGGGTAGCGTAAGATTGCGAAGTTGCGCTTGCATTGATTCGCTAAGTGAAGCAAAGTTACGCTAGCGAAGGCTAATTTGCATACGGCGCCAAATTCAAATTTCAATGGAGGAATACGTATCAGCACTACAAATGGCTAGAAAACCTTCAAAACATCAAATAAAAATTTTATTTTGCCCTACACATGTGCCCACTGTCTAGGTAAGTTGCCATGAGTCAGGAAATGTAGGGGGGAAGGAGGGAAGCCCCAAAAAAAATTTCGATCTTTTTCAGCCTATCACCCATAATGTAGAAAACACGCCAGCGTTTTTTGGGACTTAGAAAAATTTTTGACTTTTTTTGAAGCAATCCCTATCTACTCTATTGCGCTTCGCCTGGTCTGAGGTGGCGAAGGAGGTCTAGCGTAAAAGGTAGTGTTCAGTACACTGCGCGCGTTAGTGAATTTGCGTAGTTACATCCATAGAGAAAATTCGCCAGGCGTAAGGGTGCGAAGTAACACTAGCGAATCTACGCCAGCGTTTGTTAGTGAATTTGCGAAGTAACGAAAATGCCCAACGCTAGCGAATTAACGCTAGCGTTTGGCGCTTCGGCGCTTAGTGAATTTGCCCCATAGTGTTGGCTTCTGAGGTCATGTTTCAAACTATAAGGTCTCAACTCCAAAGAGTTGCACTGTGTATATAACAAAATTGAGAAAAGTTGTGCCTTATTCAAAAGGTTTTTTAAATAAATGATCTACTATTGGTTAAATATCAGATGTATTAACAAGCTCAGATTTAGCTCAGAAGCTAAATTGTGGTCTGTTTGTATGGGCTTGGTTGCTGCACTAACTTTGGTCATTCTTCAAGCCCTCTTTTTTTAAATGAAATGGGGCAACTGCTATTAGCTGTTTCATAAAATCTTGTATTTGCTTTAAAAGAGTTTGTGGGTGTTTGTGCTTGTGCTAGCTGCAACTCTACAGTCGATCTGTTCATTTGTTTTGGTGATAATAGTTTGAACTTTTGAAAATAAATTGTCCATTTGTAATTATATCCAGTTCAGAAAAAATATATTTTGACTCCTTAGTTTATAGTTCATTTTATCTTCATGTTATATTTAATTAATCCTTACTGGAAGCAAAACATTTTTTGGGGTCTGTTTAATGTTTAAATGATTTTTTTTAAAAGTAAATTTAGGGGGTTATTTATAGTGATGGGCGAATTTGCGCCGTTTCGCTTCGCCGAAGCCGGCTCCCGTTTTTGACGCCGGCGGCCGTTTTTGACGCCGGCGTCAGTTTTTTCGGAAAATTTTTTTTTGACGCCAGCGAATTTTTACTGTGAATTTTCGCTGGCATTTAGCGAATTTATTCGCCAGCGGCGAATCGCTCAAATTTGCCGCGAATTCACGCCTGGCGAATAAATTCGCCCATCACTAGTTATTTATCAAAATACGAATTTATCTGATTTTTTTTTTAAATAAAAAAGTCCTACCAAACTAGAATCCACAATTTGACCTTATTTATTATTTAAAAAGTATGATTTCATCAGGGAAAAACGTGATAAAATCGAGCAAAAACCCAGTTCTTATGATTTTTCTGATATTTTTCCCAAATATCTTGAAATAGTCGGATTTTCGGGCTGTCCAGAACTGACCACAGAAACTGACCTCTCCCATTGACTTATATAAAACCTCAGCAGGTCTGAGATGGCGGATTTTCAGATTCTGACTTTTTGCAGCCTTGGGGTATAATACTCTAAGGGCAGATTTATCAAGGGTCGAATTTCGAGGGTTAAAAAACACTCGAATTCGACCCTCGCAGTAAAATTCGAAGGATTTTAGCGCATAAGCTTCGATCTAATAAAAAATTTGATTATTTTGAATAAAAATCTTTCACTCAAACGATTTTAAGCGAATGATTGAAGGATTTTTATTCGATCAAATAAAATGTATAAAAGTGCTGGGGAAGGTCCCCATAGGCTAACATTGCAGTTAGGTTTAAAGTGGCGAAGTATGAAGTCGAGGTATTTTTTAAAGAGACAGTACTTCAAGTATCGAATGGTCGAATAGTCAAATGATTTTTACTTTGCATTGTTTGAATCATTCTATTCGATCGAATTTGATCGAATTTGACGGTCGAACTACCCAAAAAAATACTTCAAAATTCTAATTTTTTTCCATTCGAATTAATCACTCGAGCTTAGTAAATCTGCCCCTCTAAATCTCAAAAAAAATTCTTTTTTTCACACTAGTAAAATTTTTTGGAGTTTAATAAATCACCCCCTAAATGTATTCAGATTAAAATTTCGGAAAGATCCTTTATCAGGATCCTGGGCATTTTGAATAATGGGTCTTGTTCCTGAATTGAAACTTCCCTTTACAACAGTTGTTACATAATTTTTTAAAAGCACAAACATCCCAGATAATCATGAAATTGTGTAACTAAAGATTAAAATAACCACTTATGAGGCCATGGATGGAAAGCCAAATTATTGTTCTACTTGACTATTAAGAGTAAGGGGCAAATTTACTAAAGGCTAAGTGACTTAAGTGACGTCATTTCGGTACTTTGCCGTTTTACTAATGGTCGCCGGCATAACTTTGCTAGAGAAGGAGATAGACCCGAGCAGTACTTCGCTCCCTAACGCCTGAATTTGCGCTCTGGCGAATGGACGTAACCACACAAATTCACTAAGATGCTGATTTTACTGAACGTTACCTCTTGCGCCAGACTTACCTTCGCCACCTCAGACCAGGCGAAGTGCAATAGAGTAGATGGGAGTTTCTTCTAAAAAAGTTGTAATATTTTTTAAGTCCCAAAAAGTGCTGGCGACTTTTCCTTTTTCAGGGTGACAGGCTGAAAAATAGTGTAAATTTTTTTTGGGGTAACCGTATTCCCCCCTACATTTCCTAACATATGGCACATAAACTATACACTGGGCTCATGTGAAGGGCAATGTAACAACTTTATTTTATTAAGGTTTCCTGGGCTTTTGTAGTGTAATGTATTGGCTGCAACATATACGTCCATTCAACTTTAATTTCTGCCTTATGCAAATTAGGCAATGCTAGCGCAACTTTGCTTTGATTGGCACAGTAATGCTAGCGCAACTTTGCCAGTATTCGGCGCCCTGGATGCAACTTCGGATTTTAGTGAAATAGCGTTGTCCTGGCGAATCTACGCCTGGCGAAGTGTTGCGTTGTGAGCGAAGCCGTCACTGGTGAATTTTCGGAGGTTACTGAATTTGCCCCCTAAGAGAGAGCCACGGTCACTTCTCACTTTTAGATCTGATGATGTCTCATCCGACCACCAAAGGTGTAAACAAACCAATGGCTACAATTTGGGATCACATAATAGCCAGTTCACTCCAATGACTTCACCTGGAAAATTCAATTAGTTCTGGCATGAAACACACTGTGGGATTTTTATGTCATCCTAATATATTTTAAGACACGCACATTAGTTAAAAGTCAGTACCCTAAAATCTTCCAAATAAAAATTCCATATCCTCCTGTGTGATATTTGGAATATGTTGTAGGAATTTTTAAGAAACAAACAACCCAAGAAAAAATACTCCCCCTCTCCCTAACATGAACATGTTCATGCAATGAACCTTATTCCCAGAATATATTATCTATTCATCTTTGTAGCATTTATAGGTGTAAGGTGTTCTACAGATGGTGTTCTAAAGCTCAGTGCCTTGCACCCCTCACCACACCCTAATACAAGCTAGGTATTTGGGGGATGCCCATATGCTACTCACACACCCCTTTGGATGGAGCAATGGCAAATACAGGAAAAGCTGTATTCAGAAAGAGGTGAATTTTTTGTGCTTTGTTGTGTCTCCATAACAATGTTGAAATCTGTATTACAATAACCCCAAGGGAAGGTAATGGAAAATAGTGTACAGAATTGAAACAACAGCAGATGAGTGAGTCTGAAAGAAGTGTTATTCAGAAACAACTTAACTGTTATTTACAGTTTGCTACATCAAACTAGACTTACAGATACACACAAATTATTATCCCTATTAGTATTAAGTATCTTTTTAAAAACCTGTACTGTGGAAAATATTTTCAGGAAAAGAGTGCAGATAACGAAGCCCCTTGATTATCTCTGCACCAGTTTACTAATTAGCAACCCAAGGGTGCCAGTGTTTGCCATTGATCCTAATAAACACTGGTATGTTTTCTTTTATTTGTGGGCAGTGGCATAGTACTGCTATTATGTCTGACTTTACTAAGCTCAAAACTGATCGTGGCTGTTTAGGGTCCCATTTATGAAAGACTTAGGCAAAACATAGTTTCATCTTGATGAAATATATGAGTCTCGTCTGCAGATCGAGATTTTTTAAAAAATATATCGAGAAATTGATGCCAAGATTCATTCAAACCTTTGGACACATCAGCAATTTTTAAATGGAAATCTATAAGTCCACCTACTGTAAAGAGCGGTTTTGAAAGTTGCTTTACCATCTTTTGGGACCTTGCCCTGTGCAAGAAAAAATTCAGCCACATCTTCATTCTTGAGAAAATGTAAATGCCAATGATTAATACCCTAGAATGGCAACATGTGATCAATATTTTAATTTCTGTAATTTGGTCAAAGGTGAAATTCCATTAGAATAATTTAATTCCATAAGAAACATTAAGTTTCATTGAATGTTTTCAACATTTGGACTATAGACTGATTCTCCTCTTCTCTTAAATACACATCAGCCTGGGGTAAATCTTATTTGAGATCTGACAATTTAATTAATCAAACGCTAGGCAGTTCCTTGTGATTATCCAGGACTGGCAATTGCACAGTAAATTGTTGGACAGTTTATTAAACTTTGTATGTGGTAATACTGAACCACTTAAACACGATACTGTGCATACACAACCCATGGAACTCCTAGGAAATTAGTCAAAGATGACAGCACAGTTCTCACATAGGGGCAGATTTACTAAAGGGCAAAGTGACTAACCTTAGCGAAAATTTACAAACTTCGCCGATTTACTAATGGGCAAAGGAAATAGACTCTAGCAGTAATTCGCTCCCTTACGCCTGGCAAAGTTGCGCTCTGGCGAAGGGACGCAACTGCGCAAATTCACTGTGCAGTAGAATACATTGGGTTTTCAAAAAAAAGTCCCAAAAAACGCTGGCGACATTTCAGGGTACCCGGCTTCCCCCATACATTTCCCGACGTGAAGCGTTGAATTAGTGTTGTCCTGGTGAATTTACGTCTGGCGAAGTGTTGCGATGTGAGCTTCAGAGCTTAGTGAATCTGCCCCATTGAGTGAACCTCTCAGGTGCATTTTACAGCTAACAGGAGCACCAGCTGTGGGTCTAAGTTTAGCAATTATTTTCAGTGTGGGGATGTCTAATATATTGGCGACCCCCTCCCCCCAGTTAATATGGCATTTCATGTCTTATGTTTGTTGTTAAATCTCAAATTGAATTAGAGTCAATAGGAATGTCCTTTAAGTTAGTGATATTAACCTATCACTGAATTGAATTTCACATTTTTTTTAGTTTTATTATCAGGAAAAATCCAAAAATGCCAGAAACCGGATTGAAGGTTTAACCATCATTATTATATTGGTATAATGTCTTTTTTTTAGTTTTTGGATGACATTGAAGTAACACTCATTCTTCTAGTTCTGGGTTTATGAAAGTACTTATGTTAATATTTGTTTTCAATACTATAGTTTGTCCAGAAGATGTTTTCCAAGAAGCAAAAGACATGGGGATGGAGAGGCCAAACTATGTTGAGGAATTAAGGAAAGCTTTGATTATGACAGCTTTACCAGCAAATACATCTCATTTTGATCTTGTAATAGATGGAGAAAACCCTGAAATATATCACTTTTCAAATCAGAAGAAACTAAAAGAAGTTGTGGTAAGTATTGGCTTCTCAAATTAGAATGTTGGTTTTTATGCTAGACACTGGTTATGCCATTGCCAGCTATTTTTCATCTTATACGGTATCTATATGTAGCTAGTACTGTAGCTGACAATCAGAGATCTGAGAGGCTGACTTATCAAATAATGATCTGCTGACAACACATCAGGATTTCCCAGTTTAATAAATCAGTGGTCAATTTAATCTTGAGAGAGGAAACTTGCAGTAAATTTGAGTTTGTAATAAATCAAAAATATTGAAATCTGGGTTTGTTCACCTTCAGACACCTAGTTGTTTTCAGACAGTTCACCAGAAATAATGATTTTTTTCAATTACTTTCTATTTTCTATGTGTGACTGTTTTTCTAATATTTAAGTGTAAATTGTCATTTTTCACCTTCTAAAGCAGCTCTGGGAATGGGGGTCGCCGACCCTGTAAACTGTTCCGAATTGATACATTTAGTTGATACATTTCTTATTTGCCCCTTCTGAGCAGAATCCCTTAGTTTCATTAAAGGCAGCTGTTAGAATTGATACAATAGTTGCTAATAGTCCAGAGATGAGAAATGTATCAACTAAATGTAGCTAAATTGTAACAGCACAGAGTCTGCCCCTGAATCAGTGAGCTACCAGACTGAAACATCAGAAATACAGACTTTAAACTTTAAACTTAGATTTTGAAAAAAACTGTAAAAAATAAATAGTAGAAAGTAATTGAAAAAAAGTCTTATTTCTTAGGAACAATCTGAAAACAATTGAGTTGAAAAAAGTGTTAGGTAAACAACCCCTTTAAATCAAGGGAAAAGTCATTTATCTTGCATTAGCCTACATATTCATGAATTTCCAACCTTGAGCATTGATAAAAGTTCTCCCAAGTTTTTGAAATGTTGTTCCTTAAATTTTCTTGTTTGGTCTCAAGTTTTATAAAAGATAATTTGGAACTTGATTTTAACGCAAGGCACCAATTTGTAAAATACACCAAACTAAAGATCATTGTGAAAATATGCATGTAAGTAAAATTTATAATCTAGGTAGATATATGACTAAATATTTCCCATTATATTGACTTTAAGTGGCAGATTTATCAAAGGTCAAGGTGAATTTTCAAATGAAAACAATTCGAATTTCAAGCTATTTTTTGTGTACAAATTCCAAAAAAAGACCAAATTCGATTGGAACTTGAAAAGAATTCGAAAATTAGAATATCGAAATTTATTATGTAATGTCTCTTTAAAAATTCGACTTCGATCATTCGCCATCTAAAACCTGCCGAATTGCTGTTTTAGCCTATGGGGGACCTCCTAAAACCTACTTGGAGTCAATTGGTGGACTTTTAAAAATCAAAGTTTTTCTTTGAAAATACTTCTAAACAAATTCAATTGAATGCGATATTCCTTTAATTCGTACGATTCTAATTCGGCCGAATATGGACCTATTCAATGAAAACGGACCTATCCACCAATAAAACTTAATTTTGGTTGGTTTTTTTTAGATTCAAATTTCAAAGTTTTTTCAATTCGAAATTCGACCCTTGATAAATATGCGCCTACTTGTATTGCATAATCTGAATCTGATTTTAGTCTTATTTTTATATTTAAATACCTCAACAATATAAGACACATTATAGAATCCTACACAAGAAACCTAATCACTAGAAGTATTCAGAATGGTCCTTATCAAATATTATACTAATCTAAATAGTTATAAATTTTAGGTGCTCTTGCAAAAAAAAAAAAAAAACCATGATAAATGAACAAAGCTACAGATTTCTGATTCTCTTTATGGCTATTATTCCCAAGCACAATATAATCAGCAGGAAGAACATAAACTGTACATTGCCGTTGTTTAAATTTGTTTATTTCCTAAATAAAAAATACAAAGCAATACAGCAGGGGGTTCTGATTACAGTATAATATATGTTTTCCAAGTATCTATGTAGTCTTAGCTTACACTGAGATATTAGTTTTTCTTGCACTTGTGGTTCCATAAATATGACATTCTGTTTAGGGAAAACCTGTGCTGGCCATAACTTTCTTATATTAAAATGTGTTGGGATTCATATATCTATTTGCCAATTGCCATATGATAGTCATAAAGCCAAACAAAATATAATAAAAATTTAACATTTAACAGCTGCCAGTCAAAAATTAAAAAAGAAGCAGGTAAGATAAAGTATAATAAGTTGGTTTAAATATGTGTCTTGGCTGCAGTGAGACATAAGCTTTCCATGAGAACTCTTTATTTTGAGGATTGTTTGTATATATTACCAAAGGCAGGAAGAAGCTATTTAGCAATTAGTCGGTCACAATAATTGGTACAATTAACATAAAGGTTGAGATGTAACAGATATATTTATTTGCCTTGTACCACGGAAATAAGTTTCCCTTAGACTTTATTTTCATGAGATACTACCTTCTCTTTATTAAAGGGTTTGCGAAGTACTGTTGTTAATTAGGAGAGAGCAAACAGTAAAGTGTCACACTGAAATAACAATGGCTTTGGTACCGTAGGTATACACATGGGCTAGTGTGTAAAGCCAGCTGCTGAATAGGCCACACACACAACTCTGTAAGGGGTCATTGAGCCTTTGCCAGTTAAACTGCTGCCACCTAAGCAAACATTGTCCTTAAAGCAATAGATTATTTCTTGATCTCTGTAGATGTGCAACTGTATTTATCCAAGTATACAACCAAATCCTCCCAAAGCAGTTGACCCCAGCGGAGCCATGAGATTGTGTTTCAACATATTGAGTTACTGGGATCTAAATGAAAAAAACCAAAAAAGGTTTATTACAATTCCGTATAAAAATAACAGTTTATAGAAATCAAATAAGGCAACAGTAATTATTAAAAAAGTTTGGTTCTACAACACAGCTCAGTACTCGGCCTTTCTAACAAGTCTGAATAGGGCTAATATAAGTTGATGTTGTAGCTCTCATGTAACAATTAAGTCAATAATTACTAAGGAGGAATTGGCTGCAAAATCAACACACTGCTGTTGCATGATAGTTTGTTGGTGCTGTAAGTTAAATATTGTAGCTGAAACCTTCAATAATGAACTGAATTGATCTAGAATGCTATGTCAGGATCAGGGGCCACAATGGAGGCCAGCGTCTACTGCTCTTAGTGATTGGACTGTGGAGGAAGTGGAGCAAAATAAGAAGATGCAAAATGAAATAAACTTTATTACAGCACAGGTGGGTAGGCAGTGGGCAAGCAAGGCAAACAATGTACACAAGGCAAAGGCATATATAAACAAGCAGAAATACAGATTAACAGAGGATACTCCAATAATAGAGCAACATATGTAAAACTTGAGGTGCAAACAACCCAAAAGTAGAGATGGCGCGAACTGTTCGCCGGCGAACTTGTTCGCGCGAACATCGGGTGTTCGCGCTCGCCGGAAGTTCGCGAACGTCGCGCGACGTTCGCCATTTTGGGTTCGCCATTGTTGGCGCTTTTTTTTGCCCTCTCACCCCAGACCAGCAGGTACATGGCAGCCAATCAGGAAGCTCTCCCCTGGACCACTCCCCTTCCCTATAAAAACCGAAGCCCTGCAGCGTTTTTTTCACTCTGCCTGTGTGTGCTGAAGAGATAGTGTAGGGAGAGAGCTGCTGCCTGTTAGTGATTTCAGGGACAGTTGAAAGTTTGCTGGCTAGTAATCGTGTTGATACTGCTCTGTTATTGGAGGGACAGAAGTCTGCAGGGGTTTGAGGGACATTTAAGCTTAGGTAGCTTTGCTGGCTAGTAATCTACCTTCTACTGCAGTGCTCTGTATGTAGCTGCAGTGGGCAGCTGTCCTGCTTCTGATCTCATCTGCTGACTGCTGCAATAACAGTAGTCCTTGTAAGGACTGCTTTTATTTATTTTTTTGTTGTTTTACTACTACTACTACTACTACTACTACTACTACTACTACTACTATAAGAGCCCAGTGCTATTAGTCTAGCAGTGTTGGGGAGTGGGACTGGTGTGCTAATCTGCTGCTCCTAGTAGTTCAGCAGCACCAACTGTAATTTTTTTTTTTTAATATTCATTTTTTTTTTATTTTACTTTTTTTTATTTTACTATCGCTGTAGTAGTGTATAAGTTGACCTTTTAGGCATTATTTGCCCTGTAGGCATTTTTTGCCCGGTGTGTTATTCAACCAACAGCCATCTAGCTGTGTGACCTTGTTCACATTCTGTCTAAATATCCATAATATTACCGTCTCCAGAAAAAACACCGGAGTGACTTTTTTCAAGCAGCCATAATAAATTTTACGTAATCCGTATCCATCGCTGTAGTAGTGTATAAGTTGACCTTTTAGGCATTATTTGCCCTGTAGGCATTTTTTGCCCAGTGTGTTATTCAACCAACAGCCATCTAGCTGTGTGACCTTGTTCACATTCTGTCTAAATATCCATAATATTACCGTCTCCAGAAAAAACACCGGAGTGACTTTTCAAGCAGCCATAATAAATTTTACGTAATCCGTATCCATCGCTGTAGTAGTGTATAAGTTGACCTTTTAGGCATTATTTGCCCTGTAGGCATTTTTTGCCCAGTGTGTTATTCAACCAACAGCCATCTAGCTGTGTGACCTTGTTCACATTCTGTCTAAATATCCATAATATTACCGTCTCCAGAAAAAACACCGGAGTGACTTTTTTCAAGCAGCCATAATAAATTTTACGTAATCCGTATCCATCGCTGTAGTAGTGTATAAGTTGACCTTTTAGGCATTATTTGCCCTGTAGGCATTTTTTGCCCAGTGTGTTATTCAACCAACAGCCATCTAGCTGTGTGACCTTGTTCACATTCTGTCTAAATATCCATAATATTACCGTCTCCAGAAAAAACACCGGAGTGACTTTTTTCAAGCAGCCATAATATGTTTTACGTAATCCGTATCCACCGCTGTAGTAGTGTATACGTTGATCTTGTGGGCATTATTTGCACAGTGTTTTCTTCAAACCGCCATCTAGCTGTGTGAGCTTGTTCACATTTTGTCTAAATATTGATAATATTATCGTCTCTAGAAAAACCACTTGAGTTACTTTTTTTCAAGCAGCATTCTTATATTTTACGTAATCCGTATCCACCGCTGTGTATACGTTGACCTTGTGGGCATTATTTGCACAGTGTTTTCTTCAAACCGCCATCTAGCTGTGTGAGCTTGTTCACATTTTGTCTAAATATTGATAATATTATCGTCTCTAGAAAAACCACTTGAGTTACTTTTTTTCAAGCAGCATTCTGATATTTTACGTAATCCGTATCCACCGCTGTGTATACGTTGACCTTGTAGGCATTATTTGCACAGTGTTTTCTTCAAACCGCCATCTAGCTGTGTGAGCTTGTTCACATTTTGTCTAAATATTGATAATATTATCGTCTCTAGAAAAACCACTTGAGTTACTTTTTTTCAAGCAGCATTCTTATATTTTACGTAATCCGTATCCACCGCTGTGTATACGTTGACCTTGTGGGCATTATTTGCACAGTGTTTTCTTCAAACCGCCATCTAGCTGTGTGAGCTTGTTCACATTTTGTCTAAATATTGATAATATTATCGTCTCTAGAAAAAACACTTGAGTTACTGTTTTTTCAAGCAGCATTCTGATATTTTACGTAATCCGTATCCACCGCTGTGTATACGTTGACCTTGTGGGCATTATTTGCACAGTGTTTTCTTCAAACCGCCATCTAGCTGTGTGAGCTTGTTCACATTTTGTCTAAATATTGATAATATTATCGTCTCTAGAAAAACCACTTGAGTTACTGTTTTTTCAAGCAGCATTCTGATATTTTACGTAATCCGTATCCACCGCTGTGTATACGTTGACCTTGTAGGCATTATTTGCACAGTGTTTTCTTCAAACCGCCATCTAGCTGTGTGAGCTTGTTCACATTTTGTCTAAATATTGATAATATTATCGTCTCTAGAAAAACCACTTGAGTTACTTTTTTTCAAGCAGCATTCTGATATTTTACGTAATCCGTATCCACCGCTGTGTATACGTTGACCTTGTAGGCATTATTTGCACAGTGTTTTCTTCAAACCGCCATCTAGCTGTGTGTATTATCGTTTCCAGAAAAACCAACTGAGTTTTTGTTGTTGTTGTTTTTTTAAAAATAATGCCAGGCAAAGGCAGGCCGCCACGCAGAGGCCGTGCTAGGGGCCGTGCTGCTATGCAATCCTGTGGCCCTAGCAAATTGCCCAGTTTTAAAAAGCCAATGACCCTGAACTCCCAAAATGCTGAAGAGGTAGTTGACTGGCTTACACAGCACACCCCATCCTCTACCGTTTCTAACTTTACCACAACATCCTCCTCATCCTCCACTGCTATGGCCACCCCACGTAACACTTCCTCCACCACCGGTGCCCCTTCTTCACTGGAGTCAGAGGAGTTATTTTCCCATGAGTTTCTTGAACTGAGTAATGCGCAACCATTATTGGCAGAAGAATATGAAGGAGATGAGGACGTTACACCAGATTTAATTCTGGCAGAGAACACGACAGAGATGGACATAATGATGAGTGATGAGGAGGAGGTCCCCGCTGCTGCTTCCTTCTGTGATGTGTCAGAAGAAATTGATGCATCTGAGGAGAATGATGATGAGGAGATTGATGTTTTGTGGGTGCCTAGTAGAAGAGAGCAAGAGGAGGGTAGTTCAGATGGAGAGATGGAGAGTCAGAGAGGCAGTAGGAGAATAAGACTTAGAAGAAGCAGGGAGGACAGCCCGCAGGGATCAGTAGGGCAACAACATGTATCGGCACCTGTGTTCAGCCGGCCAACGCACCCGCCATTGCCGCCAATGCCGCCAACTTCTACTGTTACCGCCAGATCGCACACTTCCAAAAAGTCAGCAGTGTGGGATTTTTTTAATGTGTGTGCCTCTGACAAAAGCATTGTAATTTGCAATGAGTGCAGTCAGAAACTGAGCCTTGGTAAGCCCAACAGCCACATAGGTACAACTTCTATGCGAAGGCACATGAGCGGCAAGCACAAAGCACTTTGGGAGCAACACCTCAAAGGCAACAGGCAAACTAAAAGCCACACTCCTTCTGGTCCAGCATCTTACTGCTCTACCTCTGCTCTCCTTGACCCATCTGAACCACCCTCCACTCCGCCTTCCACCTTGACCACCTGTTCCCATTCCCAGTCATCTGCCACCAGCCAAGTTTCTGTGAAGGCCATGTTTGAGCGTAAGAAGCCAATGTCTGACTGTCACCCCCTTGCCCGGCGTCTGACAGCTGGCTTGTCTGCACTCTTAGCCCGCCAGCTTTTACCATACCAGCTGGTGGACTCTGAGGCCTTCCGCAAATTTGTAGCAATTGGGACACCGCAGTGGAAGGTACCCAGCCGCAATTTTTTTTCTAAAAAGGGAATACCACACCTGTACCAACATGTGCAGAGCCAAGTTACCGCATCTCTGTCACTTAGTGTTGGGCCAAAGGTCCATATGACTACTGACGCATGGTCCTCCAAGCATGGTCAGGGCAGGTATGTCACCTACACTGCCCACTGGGTGAACTTGGTAATGGCTGGGAATGGGAAGCAGGGAATGGGTAGCTCAACAACAACAACAACAGTGGAGTTGGTGTCACCGCCACGGATTGCACGCGGTTCTGCCACCACCTCTACTCCTCCATCGCTCTCTACCTCGTCTTCTTCCTCTTCTTCTTCTTACTCTGCTGCTGGGTCCTCCTTCTCCTCCTCCACACCTGTGCACCCCCAGCTCCCCCTAGGCTATTCGACGTGCCAGGTACGCCGTTGTCACGCTGTCTTGGGGATGACGTGCCTGGAAAGCAAAAACCATACCGGATCTGTACTCCTGTCATCTCTGCAGTCACAGGCCGATCGGTGGCTGACCCCACACCAACTGCAGATCGGAAAAGTGGTGTGTGACAATGGAAGCAATCTGTTGGCAGCGTTGAGACTGGGAAATTTAACACATGTGCCCTGCATGGCACATGTGTTAAATTTAATAGTCCAACGTTTTGTCTCCAAGTACCCAGGATTCCAGGACGTTCTCACCCAGTCCAGAAAGGTGTCGGCCCATTTCAGACGTTCCTACACAGCCATGGCACGCCTTGCTGACATTCAGCAGCGCTACAACATGCCAGTCAGGCGTTTGATTTCTGACAGCCAGACTCGCTGGAATTCAACGCTCCTTATGTTGGAACGTCTGCTGCAACAACAAAGGGCCGTCAACGAGTACCTTTTTGAACTGGGTGGTAGGACTGGATCTGCAGAGCTGGGGATTTTTTTCCCCCGTTACTGGGTGCTTATGCGCGATGCCTGCAGGCTCATGCGACCTTTTGAAGAGGTGACAAATATGGTCAGTCGCACCGAAGGCACCATCAGCGACCTAATACCCTTCGCTTTCTTCCTGGAGCGTGCCGTGCGACGAGTGACAGATGAGGCTGTAGACCAGCCTGACGAGGAGCTGGAAGCGCACGATTTATGGTCGGAATCACCAGAACGAACCCAGGCACCTGCTGCAACGCAGGGAGAGGTGCCAGAAGTGGAGTCAGAGGAGGAAGGTGGCTTTGTGGAGGAGGAGGAGGAGGACCAACAGGAGCAGGCTTCCCAGGGGGCTAGTGGTGACCTTTTGGGGACCCCTGGTCTTGTACGTGGCTGGGGGGAGGAGACCGTGGATGATGCAGTCCTTGATAATGAGGAAGCGGAGATGGATAGCTCTGCATCCAACCTTGTGAGAATGGGGTCTTTCATGCTGTCATGCCTGTTGAAGGACCCCCGTATCAAGAGGCTTAAGGAGAAGGACCTGTACTGGGTCGCAACGCTACTAGACCCTCGGTACAAGCATAAAGTGGCAGAAATGTTACCAACATACCACAAGTCCGAAAAGATGCGGCATTTACAAACCAGCCTGCAAAACATGTTGTACAATGCTTTTAAGGGTGATGTCACTTCAGGAACTCATCAACATTCCAGGGGCAGAGGTGCCAGTAATCCTGCCACGAGCACACCTGCAAGGACAAAGCCCTTTGGCCGGTCTGTAACATCAGACATGCAAATGTTTTTCTGTCCAAGGCAGCGCCACAACCCTTCTGGATCCACCCTCAAAGAACGCCTCGACCGGCAGGTAGCGGACTACCTGGCATTAACTGCAGATATCGACACTCTGAGGAGCGATGAACCCCTGGACTACTGGGTGCGCAGGCTTGATCTGTGGCCAGAGCTGTCACAATTTGCCATGAACCTCTTGTCTTGCCCAGCCTCAAGTGTGCTCTCAGAAAGGACCTTCAGTGCAGCAGGAGGGATTGTAACTGAGAAGAGAACTCGCCTAGGTCACAAAAGTGTCGATTACCTGACCTTTATTAAAATGAATGAGGGGTGGATCTCGGAGGGTTACTGCACGCCGGAAGACTTGTTCTGACTTCTATGCAGCTGTCCTTCTCTTCAAGCCTCATGACTCCACACACAGCTGTCCTTTAGCGTCCTCCTCCCTCCGCCACCGTTACAAACTAGGGTGCAAACCCTACTGGTTTAATTTTTTCTGGCCTCTGTGCTTCAGTGGCTGCGTCCAAAAAAACGGGGCAAACAATGTCTACAAGGTCAACGTATGGCGAAAAATTACTATTTTCAGCATTTATATGGCATATTTTTTCTGGCAACTGTGCTTCAGTGGCTGCGTCCAAAAAAATGCATATTTTCTGCATTTATATGGCATAATTTTTCTGGCCTCTGTGCTTCAGTGGCTGCAACCAAAAAAATGCATATTTTCTGCATTTATATGGCATAATTTTTCTGGCCTCTGTGCTTCAGTGGCTGCAACCAAAAAAATGCATATTTTGTCCATTTATATGGCATAATTTTTCTAGCCTCTGTGCTTCAGTGGCTGCAACCAAAAAAATGCATATTTTCTGCATTTATATGGCATAATTGTTCTGGCCTCTGTGCTTCAGTGGCTGCAACCAAAAAAATGCATATTTTGTCCATTTATATGGCATAATTTTTCTAGCCTCTGTGCTTCAGTGGCTGCAACCAAAAAAATTCATATTTTCTCCATTTATATGGCATAATTTTTCTAGCCTCTGTGCTTCAGTGGCTGCAACCAAAAAAATGCATATTTTCTCCATTTATATGGCATAATTTTTCTGGCCTCTGTGCTTCAGTGGCTGCAACCAAAAAAATTTATATTTTCAGCATTTATATGGCATAATTTTTCTGGCAACTGTGCTTCAGTGGCTGCGACCAAAAAAATGACTATTTTCAGCATTTATATGGCATATTTTTTCTGGCCTCTGTGCTTCAGTGGCTGCGGCCAAAAAAACTGGGCAAACAATGCCTACAAGGTCAACGATGTTGACCTTGTAGGCATTGTTTGCCCAGTTTTTTTGGCCGCAGCCACTGAAGCACAGAGGCCAGAAAAAATATACCACATAAATGCTGAAAATAGTCATTTTTTGCCATACGTTGACTCAACGTATATGGCAAAAAATGACTATTTTCAGCATTTATATGGCATATTTTTTCTGGCAACTGTGCTTCAGTGGCTGCGTCCAAAAAAACTGGGCAAACAATGTCTACAAGGTCAACGTATGGCGAAAAATTACTATTTTCAGCATTTATATGGCATATTTTTTCTGGCAACTGTGCTTCAGTGGCTGCGTCCAAAAAAAACTGGGCAAACAATGTCTACAAGGTCAACGTATGGCGAAAAATGACTATTTTCAGCATTTATATGGCATATTTTTTCTGGCAACTGTGCTTCAGTGGCTGCGTCCAAAAAAAACTGGGCAAACAATGTCTACAAGGTCAACGTATGGCCAAAAATGACTATTTTCAGCATTTATATGGCATATTTTTTCTGGCAACTGTGCTTCAGTGGCTGCGTCCAAAAAAACTGGGCAAACAATGCCTACAAGGTCAACGTATGGCAGTTGTTTAAAGAGAACAGTAGATTACTAGCCAGCAAAGCTACCTAAGCTAAAATGTCCCTCAAATCCCTGCAGACTTCTGTCCCTCCAATACAGAGCAGTATCAAGCAGATTACTAGCCAGCAAACTTACTATCATCTGTCCCTGAAATCACTAACAGCTCTCCCCCTACACTATCTCTTCCAAGCACACACAGGCAGATTTTTCAGATACATTTTTGCCCTTGATCCCCCTCTGGCATGCCACTGTCCAGGTCGTTGCACCCTTTAAACAACTTTAAAATCATTTTTCTGGCCAGAAATGTCTTTTTTAGATGTTAAAGTTCGCCTTCCCATTGAAGTCTATGGGGTTCGCGAACCGTTCGCGAACCGCTCGCATTTTTGCGCAAGTTCGCGAACTTTTTTTCCGACGTTCGCTACATCCCTACCCAAAAGGTGCCCCACATTGAGTAACCCAAAACAATATATTCCTTCTGTTGGGTTTGCACACTCAAAAAAATACAAAAGGTGGTATCAAAAAAGAATCTCTTCATACATAGATTAACAGCACACTGTACATCAATCAAAATAATACGAATACCTCAACGTTTTGACTCAGTAGCCTTTACAAGAGGGGTTCCCCCTGACAAAGGCTACTGTGCCGAAACGTTGTATTCTCGTTGCTGACAAGTGTATCTGCTCCTTGTTGTTCTTTTTAGCCTCAAACATATAATTGTGTATATAATACTTTGATAACATACTATTTTGATTGATGTACAGTGTACTGTTATTCTATATATAATAAGATTCTTTTTTGATACCACCTTTTGTTGAGTGTGTAAACGTTTGGAATATAGCATATATAAGCATGCTCAGAGTCCGCAATAAGGTGCACAGTAGGTTAAGTAGTAGAGTAGAGTCTAAGTGCAGGCAAGGAATATTTCAGCTTTTAACTCTTGGTTGGTGGGGCATGGTGCAGGTCAGGGAGAAAGCAGGTGATGAAATATCCAGGCAGCATGACCGGCAGCAAGAGAACCCACTGGGAGAATTAACTGCTGGATGAAATAACCAGCCAAATACACCAGCTGCAAGACCAGAAGAGTGAACAGAATGGCCAGCAGTGTGGACAGATGAACAGGTCATCACAGGGGGTCATCACAGGGAATAAGACTTGGTTATTTAAAGACTAGGGGGTGGTCTTTAAAAATAACATGCACTTGCTGAATTATGCAGAGCCAAAATTAGCTAAGACAGGCAAGAAACACAGCCTGAAGAGGTGGATTTTTTTCATGTCAATATAGACCAGGAGTGCCCATACCTTACTAATGCGGTGTCTACTTTTAGTTTCCCCATTATGATCTACATCCATAATATCACTGTTAGCAGTCTATTCCATGAAACATATTACTTAAATATTATATTGATTTTTAAGAGAATTTATAGTATATTACTATATTCAAAAAACAACTATTTCTTATGTAACCGTAACATAATAACAATAATATCTGAATAAAACAGATGGGTAATTTAGTCAAGCTGTTTGTTGACAGAGTCTTGAGATCTACTGATCGCCAACTAAAGGTCTACTGGTAGATCTCTCTACCTATTGGACACCCCTGATGTTGTAGACCAGTGCACGAAACCTACTTCAGTAGTGCCGAGGGAAAGCAAGAGTGCAAGGTCTTAGTTTTAAGCCCAACTGTAAACTGCACATTACATGCTCTTACTTTCTTCCTTAATGATAACTGAGCATTCAAACTAAATACTGGTATGGTGTCTTGTTCAGACCCTTTGCATGGAAGATGTTTTGATCTTTAAAAAAATTAGGGTTAAAGTAACAGTTCAATAAAGATCAGTTAATAAAAGGCTGGATTTTTAATAGATTTTTTTTATTTGTTTTATGAAATGAAAACCATTTTTACCAGCCTCAAAAAAAAAAGATATATATATATATATATATATATATATATATATATATATATATATAGATATATATAGATATATATATATAACTATCAATCAAAAATTGACCCCAACTTCTGCATGAGAAAGGATGAACCGCGACAGATGCTGGTGGGGGAGTCAAGAGGAACTTGATTATTTCAGAAATGGTACAGAATTTTTAATTGATTACATTTAGAAACTCTTATTTCAGTATGATAAAGCTTCTATAACATTTTTATTTTCGTGATACTTCTTCAATAAAGGAGAATTAAAAATATAATAACTGGTGTGTGCCAAATTATTAAGCCCCCCCCCCCAATGATTATAATTGCTTACCTGATACCTTGGGCTGGTGCTCCTGTTCACAAAATTTTGCACTAGCTGGGGGTATTGCTGTAGAAGCTTGTCGTCGGCATTGTCTTTGACTTCTTCTGTCTTCTCTTCTGGTCTGGGCAGGTTCATGCGCAGTATAGTGAAAAGCCAAAATTAGATTTAAAAAAACTTTTTCTTTGTTTTGTTACTTAAATTTTTTTATAATTTTTTTTTTTTAACAAAGCATGACATATTCAAGAATTGTTCATTTACATCAATCTTAACATTGCTCTATGCAGTATCCAGATACAGAAATGAAGAAGCATATCAAATGAATCATGCAGTAAAATCAAAATAAGATAAAATAAAATAAGAGCAGACTGTGACATTGAAGCAATTATCATCTCAGGACCCCCAAGTCGTGAGGGTTGTAGAAAAGTAAAAGCCTGTTATATGTGATAAAAGAGAGAGATCCAACCATACCGCCAAAAAAAAAAACAAGTATAGGAGCCAGTTGACTATCTAAGCCTATGATAGCAGTTCCCAAGCCGCCCAAGTTTCCGTAAATTGAGTCATTTGGTTATTTAATGTCGATATGCCCGCCTCAAAAGCTTTATTGCTATTTACTCTATTTTTTATTTCCTCCAGGGAAGGTATATTCTGTGTCTTCCATTTAGCAGCTAAGCTCATGCGGGTAGCCGTAAAAATTTGGTTGAGAAGAGACTGAGTCTGTTTATGAGCATCTGAGAGAGGCTTGCCCATCAGGAAGATTTGAATATCCGCTGTTACTGGTTTGCGAAGTAGCCTACTTATGAGTACTGCTATTTCAGTCCATAGTGGTTGGATCATAGGGCAAGTCCAAAAAATGTGAGGCACATCACCCATTTCCCCACAACCTCTCCAACAAAGTGGCGAATGATCTGGAAAGAAAGAATGCAACTTGGCTGGCGTATGGTACCAATGTAGGAGGATTTTGTAAATGTGTTCTCTTTGTCTAGAGCAAAGCACCATTTTCTTTGCGTTGGACCAAATACCCAACCAGTCCTCATTCGAAATTGGTTGAGGTAAAATAGAGTCCCATCTCTCCATATATGAGTGTCTTGGGAGAGTGTCCGACTGAGGGTCATTGAGTATTTTATAAATCTTTGAGACAAGACCCTTTTGTGGGAGCCCTGATCGAGCTAGGCGTTCAAAAGAGGTAGGTGGCACATTCTTGAGTCCAGAACAGTATGGTGTAAGGAAATGCCTAAGTTGCAAGTATTCAAAGAATCGGCATGTCCCTTGTGGTACCTTCACTGAGAGGCCATTAAAAGACATCATATCTTTAGTGAGTGGGTCGATCAGATCGTATATCGTCTGGTACTGAGTGCAGCCCCATCTGTTGGTAAAATGTCGACAGGTTCCAGGTAAAAAGTTGGGGTTATTCAGGAACGTCAAGTTTACAGACTTCATGGAGGATAGTCTGTCCCTATGCCTTCTCCAGAGAGATAACATGCTCCGTGTAGAAGTCAACAGCATAGAGAGGTCTGCTGTGCATGTAGGTCGAAACCATATAAGATGGTTTACATGGCCCCCCGGTGAGAAAGCATTTTCTATAGAACTCCAATTGTTGCATGAGGTCCATCTGGACCATGCCAAAATTTGTTTGAGTTGAGCGGCCTCATAGTATTTCTAAAAGGCTGGAACTCCGAGGCCCCCAAACTCAGTCGAGGTTGTTAATATTTTCCCTGCTATTCTGTGTCTACTGTTGCTCCAAATGAAGTTATGGCAGCATGATTGGGGATATCTCTCAGCACATACAAAGGAACAGTAATAGGCAATGTTTGAAATAAGTATAGAAACTTAGGCAAAATACTCATTTTTACTGCTGATATTTTGCCAAACCATAAGATTGGATATGTAGCCCATTTTCCTAATAATAGTTTCATGTGTTGGATTAAGGGGATGAAGTTTTGCTTAAAAAGATCGGAGTAATGTGGCATAATTTGGGTCCCCAAATAGGATATCGAGGCTGTCCTCCATTTATACTGGAAAGCTGATTGTAAAGAAAGTTTGCTATAGAATCCTATGCAGATTAGGTAGGGAAACTTGTAGGTTTGTCAACGTGAGCAGCACATCGTCTGCGAATAATGCTATTTTGAACTGTGTCCCATTGACATTCACTCCCATTATGTCGGCCGAGTTCCTAATAGTGGCAGCTAAGGGCTCTATACTCTGCATATAGAAGTGGGGATAAAGGGCACCCCTGCCGTGTGCCGTTCCTGATGTTTATGACTGATGCTGCTTGACCCGGTAGTTTCAGCTGTGTAGTCGGGTGGCTATACAAACCTTGAAGAGCCAACAAAAAGGGACCCGAGAAATTTAGGTGTTTGAGAAGGGCAAATAAGTAGGGCCAGCTTAAGCGATCAAACGCCTTTTCAGCGTTAAGGCTCAAGAGTAGAGCTGGTGTGCACTTCCTATTTAACACTTCTATTAGGTCAATAGTCCGTCTCGTGTTGTCGCCTGCTTGGCGACCCTGAATAAAGAAGACCTGGTCGTCATTGATTAACCGAGGAAGAATGGGGGCTAATCTATTGGCTAGTATTTTAGAAAAAAGCTTTAGGTCTGAATTTAATAATGCTATCGGTCTATAATTGGTGCAATTGGTATGGTCTTTATTTTCTTTAGGGATTAGGGATAGATAAGATTTTAAATTTGAATTTGGGATTGGGCTACCTTTTAAAAAGTCATTGAATAACTTCACCATGTAGGGGCTTAAAATATGTGCAAATGTTTTATAATATTTGTAGGGCAGGCCATCAGGGCCCGGGGTTTTTCCTGTAGGTAGATTCTTTAGAGTATTAGTCAACTCCTCGAGTGTGATTTCTGCATTTAACAGTTGGATCTCGTCATCTGTTAGCTTAGGGAGTCCTGCCTCTGTGAGAAAGTGAGATAGTTAATCCGGGTCTACTGGTTGGGCTGAACGTATGTTGTATAGATGGTAGTAGAAATCATGGAATATTTTCCCTATCTGTGTTTGGTTATATGTGAGTTATGTAGGGGTTTGTATGGAGGAAATTCGGGACTGTGTTTGTTGGTCCTTTAATTTTCTTGCTAGTAACGTGTGTTGTTTGTCCCCTTTCTCATAAAACCGTTGTCTGGTCCATATAACTGCTTTTTGTGCTTCTGCGTTAAGAGCGGGCTAGAATGACTTTTGTTGTAATGGCTTTCAAGGGTAGACAGTTGTACTGTGAGGGATATATATAACTATAGAAATATTCAGTGGTTAGATTACCAGCATAGATAAACCTGCGTGTCACGGTCGAGATCAATGGAGATACACTCCTGCAGGTGTTCGCCATGAATATGTATCAGCCTCCATGTGTCAGAAAACTTTACTGGTCACGGTGGGGAAGGTGACAACGTAAGTCGCACTGAGCCTGGAGAGCTAGAGACTGTAGACCACTGGGCCCCCCCCCCCCGTGGCTTTCTGTGGGGATCTAGCCTTGGTTGGTGCGACGTCCTTCAATTGAATGCCTAAGGCCGCCAACAGTTTATGGCCCCTTCGCGGGTTTGTTAGGATGTGCCATTGGCCCCGGTAGTTAACCATTATCTTAAAGGGGAAACCCCATCGATAAGGTATATTGGCATTCCTCAAAGTTTGAGTTATTGGTTGCAGTTCCCTTCGTTTAGCCAGGGTTACCGGTGATAAGTCAGCATAGATTTATATTTTGTGGTTGTAAACTCCACAGCATTGAGAGTACGGGTCTTTTTCAATATGGCCTCCCTGCTCTCATAATAATGGAAGCGCACAATGATGTCACGTGGTGGCCTATTCGGGGGTGGTCTGGATGCCAGTGACCTATGTGCCCTATCTAATGTCCAGAGAGTATTAGGCATGTCTGGGCAGATGTAAGCAAATAGCTCTTGTAGGTATTTGTGCAACCCTGCGTTGTCCACCTCTTCTGGGACACCCCTAAATCGTAAATTCTGCCTGCGAGACCTGTTTTCCAGGTCTTCGCAGATATCCTTGAGTTGAAAAATTTAATCTCTAAGTAGGGAATTCTCTTCCTCCACATTAACTATTCTCTGGGCTATGTCATCCGTATAAGTCTCCAACTTGTCAGTCCGTTCCCCAAGGTCCACCAGATCTCTCTGAATTTCCTTAACTGCTGCTGATACTGCTGCTGTAACTGTGTGCGTAATTGTGGCAGACAGCTGCGTATGTAGTTGTGCGGTAAGAAATTGGGCCGTTACTGGGGCCTCCATCTGTGGCAAAGGGGGCTGTGTAGTGCGGTTGTCGGACTGACCTGAGGAGACATGGTCCGGTGAAAGGGAGCCAGTCATGGAGGTTGGCGAAGACGGAGCAGAGAGAGGTGGTCCCGATACCGCGCCGTTCTGAGAGGCGCCATCTTGAGTCTCCGGTAAGTCCGTAGGCGTCCTGTGCAGGAACGGAGAAAGTGTAGCTTTCTGTTCACGCTGCCGTTTTTTGCCCATGTTCATGGAGCCAGAGGTTGCAGCTACCGAACAATGTCCCGAGCTGCTGAATAAAAGCCGATGGTAGCTGATTGTCGGGCTTAATTATGACCGAGGAGCACGGAGCTTCAGAAAGTGCGTGCGCTCACTTCCGTGGTTGGCCACGCCCCAAAAAACTGCCTTTTTCACTCTACTGTGCATGCACCTGCCTGGGCCAGAAATTAAAAAAGTACTGAAAGATTGTGGTTATACATAAATTTCTTCCTTAATAGGGAATTCAGCATTAGTTATCAGGGCTTATATTGAACATTAATTTTGCTTGTTAATTTAAAATATTTTCTTATTTCTTAAACAACTTAAAGCTACTCCATGTTTCTCACTTCCCGTGAATTAGATAATTTGTGCTGATCAAACAGCTGCATATTTTTTTATTCCTTATATGTGTAAGCCATGAACAGATTCAACAGAGGGATGAAGGGAAGGGCTTGATAATCTAGATACCCATCTAGAATATGCCGTACAGTTTTGGTCTCCATCACTCAAACAGGACATTATTGTATTAGAGAGGGTACAGAGAAGGGCAACTAAGCTGGTAAAAGGTATTGAAAATCTTAGCTATGAGGAAAGACTGGCCAAATTGGGGATGTTCACGCTGGAGAAGAGGCGCTTAAGGGGTGATATGATGACTATGTATAAATAAATAAGGGGATCATATAATAATCTCTCTAATGCTTTATTTACCAGTAGGTCTTTCCAGCTGACACGAGGTCACCCATTCCGATTAGAAGAAAAGAGGTTCCGCCTAAATATTGGGAAGGGTTTTTTTTACAGTGAGAGCTGTGAAGATGTGGAATTCTCTCCCTGAATCAGTTGTACAGGCTGATACATTAGATAGCTTTAAGAAGGGGTTGGATGGCTTTTTAGCAAGTGAGGGAATACAGGGTTATGGGAGATAGCTCATAGTACAAGTTGATCCAGGGACTGGTCCGATTGCCATTTTGGAGTCAGAAAATGAATTCTTCCCCCCTCTGAGGCAAATTGGAGAGGCTTCAGATGGGTTTTTTGCCTTCCTCTGGATCAACTGGCAGTTAGGCAAATAAAAAAAAAAAGGTTGAACTTGATGGACGTGTATCTTTTTTCAACCTTACTTACTATGTTACTATGTATTATAAATAAAAAGTATGTTTTTTTTCTAAATTAAAAGAATGGACAGAACCATAAATGCTTTCCATATTGCTCATGTTGGAAAAAGGTTTAAATATTGTTATTGTTTTGTTTGTTGACATATTCTGCAGCATTTAACAAATATTATACATCATTGATTAGTTCCTAGCACGCACGCACACACCTATTTATCAGGAGCCAATTAACCTGCCTGTAGGTTTTTTGAAGTGTGGGAGAAATCAGAGTACCCATGCAGACAGGGAGAACACAAACCTTACAAATATCTGTTCTGTGGCCATTCATTATACCTCAGAAAAAATCATTAAGGCCCCAATTTACTTGCAATCAATTTTAACACAATGCATGTTATTTTTCAGGACCTAATGATTTCTCTACCACCGGGCTAAAATACAAACAAAGCAGACAAACACTTTGGGGCCGATTCACCAAGGGTCGAATATCGAGGGTTAATTAACCCTCGACATTCGACTGGGAATTAAAATCCTTCGACTTCGAATATCAAAGTCGAAGGATTTTAGCGCAAATAGTTTGATCGAACGATCGAAGGAATAATCCCTCATCGAGCGAATAAATCCTTCGAAACAAACGATTCGAAGGATTTTAATCCAACGAAGGATCCATCGAAGGATTATCGTTATGGGACCTTCCCCATAGGCTAACATTGAGTTCGGTAGCTTTTAGATGGCGAACTAAGGGGTCGAAGTTTTTTCTTAAAGAGACAGTACTTCGACTATCGAATAGTCGAATAGTCGAACGATTTTTAGTTCGAATCCTTCCATTCGAAGTCGAAATCGTAGTCAAAGGTCGAAGAAGCCCATTCGATGGTCGAAGTAGCCCAAAAAACACTTCGAAATTCGAAGTTTTTTTACTTCGAATCCTTCACTCAAAGTTAGTGAATTGGCCCCTTGTGACGAACTGGCACATTAATCAAAGCGATAAATGTGGTTGTGTATTGAAACACTTTCCGCAGTTGGAGTTTTAATAAATCTGCCCCATAGTAGATAAACTATGTGAATGTGAACATAAAAAAGCAATTATTATATTTATTTGCTCAGCAAGGTTTATTAGAAGTTAGGGTTTGATCCCAGGGATGTTATATAGTCTAATTAAGGATAATAATGATTATAACAGTTCTACAGACTGACAGTAATATTTTGTGTGTATATATAAGAATACACACATATATATTATATCCTTATGTATATATATACTTGATAAAGACCCGAATGCGTTTCGAAACGTTGGATGCACAAGCATGAATAAAAATTGTCTTCTTCACTAAGGGGGTTATTTATCCGAATTTATCTCATTATTTTCTGGAAAAGAGATTCACAGGTTTTTTGGGCTTATTTGTTAATATACTTTCCCAAAATTTTGTTTGCAGGAAAAAATCTGAAAAAATCCTGAAAAATCCAGTTTTCATGATTTACGACCAAATCACAGTTTTTTTGGGCTTATTTATTAATACACTTTCCCGAAAATTCTGTTTGCGGGGAAAAAACCCGATTTTTTTTGAAAAATGCAGTTTTCACAATTTTTTTTTCTGATCTGAATCCAGTTTTCATGATTTACGACCAAATCACAGTTTTTTTGGGCTTATTTATTAATACACTTTCCCGAAAATTCTGTTTGCGGGGAAAAAACCCGATTTTTTTTGAAAAATGCAGTTTTCACAATTTTTTTTTCTGATTTTTTTTTCATCAGATTTTCAAGATTTTTTCAGATTTTTCACTCGAAAACTTTGTGGTATTGCCAAAAACATAAAATATCATTGAGACTTCTCCCATTGACTTATATGCAACCTCGACAGGTCTGAGATGCCAGATTTTCAGATTCTGACTTTTCCATCCTCTGGGTTAAATAAATTCTGGAAAATTTGTGATTGTTTTTAAAAGTCCGATTTTATTTAAAAAAATCAGGATTTTTTCGTGATTTCTGCATTCAGAGTTTAGTAAAGAACCCCCCTAAGTTTGGAGTGAGGGTCCTTGAACAATTGTATATGTCTACTTTTGACCCTGCACCCGACAGTAACCAAGACTGGATCAGAGTGCGAGTGTTTCTCAGCTTGTATATATATATATATATATATATATATATATATATATATATATATATATATATATATATTTATATATATATATATAGATAGATAGATAGATAGAAAGAAAGAAAGAAAGAAAGAAAGAAAGAAAGAAAGAAAGAAAGAAAGAAAGAAAGAAAGAAAGAAAGAAAGAAAGAAAGAAAGAAAGAAAGAAAGAAAATATATACACACAGGTATGGGATCCGTTATCCGGAAAACCCATTATACAGAAAGCTCTGAATTACGGAAAGGCCATCTGCCATCGACTCCAAATTTTAATCCAAATAATTAAAATTTTTAAAATGTATTTCTTTTTTTTCTCTGTAATAATTAACTATCAAGTTTACTTGATCCAAACTAAGATATAATTAATCCTTATTGGAGGCAACCCCAGCCTATCGGGTTTACTTCATGTTTACAGGATTTTCTATCAGACTTAAGGCATGAAAATCCAAATTATGGAAAGATCCATTATCTGTAAAACCCCATGTCCCAAATATTCTTGATAA
Organism: Xenopus petersii; assembly: GCA_038501925.1. Classification (NCBI taxonomy): domain Eukaryota; kingdom Metazoa; phylum Chordata; class Amphibia; order Anura; family Pipidae; genus Xenopus; species Xenopus petersii. The sequence goes on along the minus strand of CM076673.1, from coordinate 174,882,436 downwards.
CAGGACATAATTTACACAATATAATGCACACACGTCCAGGGTGCCAGAGCCAGAAACCCCTATCTAGAATGCTCTTAATTACAGGAAGGTCATCCCATAGAGTTAGTTTTAAAACGATTTCCCTTTTCTCTCCAATAATTAAACAGAACCTGGGGCCCTAAGATGTTGCTCTGTATACAATTTTGTCATAGTATAAAGAAAGAAAGCTAATTTATCATCCTCATGAAAATCCTTAAATCAGACCCAACAGTTTGACATGACCTGCTTTCCACACAATCTTGAGGTTAGAAATCCTCCTTTTTTTTTTGCCCTGATTAGGATTGAATCTTCTATTTCTTTAAAATATCTTTTACAAACACAGGAACATTAAAGGGTTTGGAGTAAAGCTAAGGACTCTGTTTCTTTAAACAGAGATGTCGCCTCATGTTAAAATGAAAACAAAAGGAAAAAAAAAGAAAGCCAACAGCAATGTCAGAATTCACTTAGGTTTGCAAATAAAGGAGCTGTTTATTATTCCCATGACAAGTCTCAACAGGAAACGTCCTGATAATGGTGATTGTTGCAAAAAGAGCATCTGGAAAACAGGCTTATGTTTGGAAAGTTTTCCAATTCTGGTAAGTGCAGCCCATTAAACAAACGAGGATTGAACTCTGCTTTTTGTCCAGCTTTTGTGTAAAACTGTAATTAACAGTTATAGGCAGAAAGTCAGCATATTACTGTCTCAACATCCATCTGCATGTGTGTCTCATAGCATTTGTTATACTGGACCTTCTACGCAGGTCTGGACTGGGAGTCAAAATAGGCCCAGCCATTCCAAGTACACAGAGGCCCAAACAGCCCCCTACCAGCCCAAACAGTACCTTAACAGACCACGATATGGTAACTTTCTATGGAACCATACAGCAGCCCCTCTGGCATTTGCCAGAACCCACAGATTGCCAGTCCGGGCCTGCTTCTACGTTTGTATCTTCTAGATATTATCATTTCTAGTACACAATCCTCTGTAGCAAAAATATGAGGACTTTAGTGTTCTGAGGTAAATACATGACTTTATACAGTTGCTTATGTTTTAGTAATGATTAGAACATATACCGTATATACTCGAGTATAAGCCGTCCCGAGTATAAGCCGAGGTACCTAATTTTACCTCCAAAAACTGGGAAAGCTTATTGACTCGAGTATAAGCCGAGGGTGAGAAATGCAGCAGCTTCTGGTAAGTTTCAATCTCGTTTTTGGATGACTATTCTTAGGCGCCGGCTACTATTCTAAGCGCCGGCGAATATTCTTAGGCGCCAGCGAATATTCTAAGGCGGCGGCGAATATTCTTAGGCGCCGGCTACTATTCTAAGGCGCCGGCTAAAGGCGCCGGCTACTATTCTAAGGCGCCAGCGAATATTCTTAGGCGCCGGTGACCGTTTTTGCGCTTGACCCGAGTATAAGCCGAGTTTTTCAGCATATTTTGGGGGCTGAAAAACTCGGCTTATACTCGAGTATATACGGTACTCTTAAGGCAATGGCACACAGGGTGTATTGATCTCCATCATCATCTGAAGGAGAACTACTGTATGATGGTCAAAGCACCTTCCCTCATTGGCAGTTGTGGAAAGTTAAGGTTGCTTTTATAATTTAACATGGTACAATCTCAATCAATATCTGCCAATCTATAAGTCTGTGACTGCAGCTCTGCATGAATCATTATGAAATTCCCAAATTGCAAGCTACCATACCATTGCAAGTTACTATTTTTGCCCTAATTGAGGGGTTTGGTTTAGTAAGCATACCTATTCACATACACATTCATGCCTACATTTCTTGGAAGTTATTCAGAGCCGACTGCCATTTGCATGTGGTAGATTTAGAGGAAGGGGCAAATTCATCATGGGTCGAATATCAAGGGTTAATTAACCCTCGATATTCGACTGGGAATTAAAAATCCTTCGACTTCGAATATCGGTCGAAGGATTTTAGCGCAAATAGTTTGATCGAACGATCGAAGGAATAATCTTCCGATCGAACGATTAAATCCTTCTAATCGAACGATTCAAAGGATTTTAATCCAATGATCGAAGGATTATCCTTCGACCAAAAAAACGTAGGCAAGCCTATGGGGACCTTCCCCATAGGCTAACATTGAGTTCGGTAGGTTTTAGATGGGGTCGAAGTTTTGTCTTAAAGAGACAGTACTTCGACTATCGAATAGTCGAATAGTCAAAGATTTTTAGTTTGAATCCTTCGATTCGAAGTCGAAGTCAAAGGTTGAAGTAGCCCATTCGATGGTCGAAGTAGCCCAAAAAATACTTCGAAATTCGAATTTTTTTTTACTCCGAATCCTTCACTCGTGCTATCTATTAAAGTAATTTTTTTCTGGTTGAAATTTTAAAGGGGAAAACAAAAACATAAGTAGTAAGAAAAATGCAGTAAAGAATATGCAAATATAACATTTTTATAACATCACTCAAAGCAACAGAATGTACCGCACAATGGGGCAAATTCACTAAGATCCGAAGTTGCGCCAGAGACAGCTTCGCCGCACTTCGCCTGGCGTAGTTTTGCCAGTTTTACGCAAATTCACTATAATGCAAAGTTGCACTCAGGGAGGCGAACTATAGTGAAGTTGCGCTAGCGTTAATTCATCAAGCAAAGCGAAGTTACGTTAGAGATGCCTAATTTGCATACGGTGCCAAGTTAAAGTACAATGGCCGTATATGTAGCAACAAATACATTACACTACACAAGCCTGGGAAAGCTTCATGAAATAAAATAGAGGTCTTATATTGCCCTATACATGTGCCCACTGTGTAGGTTAGGTGCCATATGGTACGAAATGTAGGGGGGAAGGAGGGTGCTGAGTGTGCAAAAGTATAAAAATCTAAAATGTGCTCATTTCTTTTTAAAGTGTGAGTGCAGGCGAAGAACTTCTGGGAGACCACAGGAAGTCACTCAAAACCAGAGGTAGAAGAGTTTGTTGGGTTGTTATTTAAATGTCAACAACCTCTTGACATGTTGTCCCCAAGTGTCTTCTGTTGTCATTGGTTCTTAGGTTCTGATTCCAATGTGCTCATTTTAAGCAAGTTATTAAGTTAAGTGAGGATATAACCAGTGACCTATTCTAGGACTAATAAAGAAAACTTTTGGGGAAATGTAATAATAGTAACCGAACGTCCTACACCACTTTCTACAGGGGAAGAAGGTTTGGGAATTTTAACGTTTGCGCCAGTGTGCAGTGAATGTAATAAAACTTCTTACTGAAAAACATGTTATGTTAGCTCACGACACCTTCAAGCACTTCTTAAAAGTGGCCAATGTGCAATTAAAATCTGAAATGCACTAACAGTTTAAGGAAGGGTATTACATTGCAAAATGCAAATCTTTATTCTTATTTGTGCAAATTGGTTTGCTCTTTGCGACTTTTATTACGTTAATAATCATAAAGATGAATATGGCTAGAAATGCTATATTTTATATACTGAGATTATTGAACCAGCCTAACGATTAATTAGGTTTGTCTGCCTTATAAACTGATACTACAGAGCTGATTATGAAGTTCTGATGCTACTTGTGCTGGTCTCTGAGCTGCTATGTACACAAAACGATTTACTTATTTATGACATTTATATTATATACTTAAGGGCCGATTCACTAAGGGTCGAATATCGAGGGTTAATTAACCCTCGATATTCGACTAGGAATTAAAATCCTTCGACTTCGAATATCGAAGTCGAAGGATTTAGCGCAGATAGTTCGATCGAACAATCGAAGGATAATTCCTTAGATCAAACCATAAAATCCTTCGAATCGAACGATTCGAAGGATTTAATCCAACGATCGAAGGAATATCCTTCGATCAAAAAAACTTAGCCAAGCCTATGGGGACCTTCCCCATAGGCTAACATTGACTTCGGTAGCTTTTAGATGGCGAACTAGGGGGTTGAAGTTTTTTTTAAAGAGACAGTACTTCGACTATTGAATAGTCGAATAGTCGAACGATTTTTACTTCGAATAGTTCGATTCGAAGTCGTAGTTGAAGGTCGAAGTAGCCCATTGGATGGTCCAAGTAGCCAAAAAAAACTTCGAAATTAGAAGTTTTTTACCTTCGAAGTAAGTGAATCGGCCCCTAAGTATCATGTGCGTCAGCCCCTAAGCTCAGGTTGCTGACAGCAGCACAGAGCATGTGCAGTGAATCAGCAGAAAAGAAGATGGAGAGCTACTGGGGCATCTTTGGAGACACAGATCTTCCCTGCTAAAGGGCTGTGGTTCCCTTGGGCTGGTACAGAAGCCCAAAACATAATGTACAATATTTCTGCCCTGCTGCTTTAGTTAATCTTTAGTTCTGCTTTAATAATACACAGTTTTTGATAGTTCATAATATATACTTTCTTCAATAGTAACATTCCCTGTAGAGGATATTGAGTCCTGTGTACAGCATGTTGATACAGCATGGGTTTAAAGATAAAAATATCTTCTCATTGTAATCTAAATACATTATAAGCTGCTGATCTTCAGAGTTCATACTTAGCAGTTTTACATTCCATAAAATAGATCTATAGCTATTGCTGACACTAAAGTCTTGTTTATAAGAATCCCTCAATCAGGTGGTCAACAACAGTTAATTCCCACTGGAATACAAAAAAGAAGGTATGTATCGAAAGATACAGGAGTAAGTGCTGTTTGTTTAAGACACTTAAGATATTCGGTGGTCGTCCAACTGTGCTTCAAAATGTGACATTGAAGAGGTGAAGAAATACCTTATCATGCAGGGAGACATTGCAAGTTTTAGAGGCTCTCCGATATATCCTTTTTGAATCTTGGAGCAAGCAAAAGGTTATCAGAAAACAATGATTACTGCTTAAGAGTATCCAAGTAGTTCAGTTTTAGCCTGATAACTATTTTGTACATTTTCTATTTAATATATGACATTAACATCTGGTAAATAACCATTGCAATAACCTGCTTGTTTTGTTACAATAAATCAGTAAAAATGTAGTTGCACCCCCTCTTATATCCCCACATTAAATATTTCTACATTTCTATTTTTTTTCATATATTTTATATATAATTACATTTAGCTCCTGCTAATATATTTCTGGCTTCCTCTGGTGTGTACAAACATATTGACTAAAATAAGCACTGCTTTTATAACAAAACAAACAATGCTGATACAGTATGTTATTTTCAAAGGACACAGTGAAACACCAGTTGCCATAATGAACAGCTAATTATTTCTTTTTTTTAGATGAGAACTAGTGATGGGCGAATAAATTCGCCTGGCACGAATTTGCAAGCGAATAAATTTGTGAACCTCCCGTGAAAATTTTCTCGTGAAATTTCCGATTTTCACAATTTTTTCGTGAAAATGTCAGATTTTCAAGATTTTTGTGTGAAAATTTCAGATTTTTTTGTGAAAATTTCAGATTTTTTTTGTGAAAATTTCAGATTTTTACGATATTTTAGTGAAAACCTTCAAATTTCAAGTTTTTTTGTGAAATCCTTCAAATTTCACAATTTTTGAGTGAAATCCTTCAAATTTCATGATTTTTGAGAGAAATCCTTCAAATTTCACGATTTTTTTAGTGAAAACCTTCAAATTTCACTATTTGTGAGTGAAACGTCCTATTTTCACGATTTTTTAGTGAAAACCTTAACATTTCACAATTTTTGAGTGAAATCCTTCAAATTTCACGATTTTTTTGTGGAATCCTTCTAATGTCACGATTTTTGCGTGAAAGTGTCCGATTTGCATTATTTTTTTGTGAAAACATTTCAATTTCACGTTTTTTTCGGGATCTTTCCGATTTCACGATTTTTCAAGAATTTTCCGCTGTTTTGCGAATTTTGCAGGAAATTCGCAAATTTTTCGGTGAAGCAAAATGGGAGAAATTCGCTCATCACTAATGAGAGCATCAACTGTAACCTTAAGTTATTGGTTTACTTGTATCATTGTAATTGCCAATGTTAAGAAAGGTAATAAAAATCATTGGCAGTTCCTAAAACTCTAAAGATCAATTACATTACATGAAAATTAGACAACTTGACTGTTAACTAGTGATGGGTGAATTTGTCCTGTTTCACCAAAAAAAATTTGCGAAAAATTTGCAAAACGCATTGAAGTCAATGGACGTCAAGATTATTTTGACGCGCATCAATTTTTATACACGCACCTATTTTGTCCGAATGCATTAAAGTCAACAGGCATTTGAATAATTTTCCTTTAAATAAACCCAATAGGCGTTTTTGTCCAATAAGGAATAATTTTAGTATCTTAGTTATAGTTAGATACTGCGATATTCTTAGAGAAAAAAGGAAATAATTTGTAAAAAATTTGGATTATTTGATTAAAATGGAATTTATGGGAGACAGCCTTTCCGTAATTCGGCCCTTTCTGGACAATAGGTTTCTTGATAGTGAATCCCATACCTGTACTAGAAAGTTACTGAGAATTATATTTTATTTCAGTATTCAAAAAAATTGTTTTTGGATGAAGGAGCCCTTTAGCACTTCTGCTTCCACTTGGGACATATCCTGTGTTATTCCTAAGTGGGAATCTCAATGGTATATCATTTCCCTAGCAGATGACTCTGAATTATACACTAAACTATATTTACATTGAAAGCACCTTTTGTGTTCTATGTTTAAATCTGCAACCACTCGATCACAAATTTATAAATGCTCACATCTGGTAAACATATCAGCAATGCTGATAATGGGATCTTGGCTGCCTCTACATATTAGCAGCTTATTAGATATTCTCCATGGGATAAGGGATGAATACAGTAGAAACAGAGAGGAAAAAAAAAATTATGAAAAATGTAACTGAACATCTAAAAGTAGCAGAACTAAAGACACAATGTTGCAAGGCTAAGATGATTTTATTATTTGGAAGGTACACATTTACTAACTAAGACGGTAGAAATAAAAGTTTACTTGTTAAAAATTAGATGGAATAAAATTGATGGGAAGAATAATTGAGTATGCAACTATGGCACACCAGTAGTGAAAGCAAAAGGGGGTGTGCGCGAAACTAAATAGAATTTTGGTGTTTTGGTTTGATTGTTTTGGTGACTTTAGTGCTCTGCTGTAACATAAATAGGTTCTCCTCCTTTTCTCCAATCATGCTGAACCTATGCTAAACTCTCTGTAGGTGCACTCAAAAAGACTGAAAGAACAGGTCAGATACTGTTGGTATACCCTGCCTGTGGTTGACTTCATAATATGCTTTTCCTACTGCCTTTGTGTGGATAATACCTCTATTTTATAACCACTAGTCAACCAAACATTATATAATACAAATCTTTTACTCAAAGACTGCCATCTTTCAGATATGACTCTTGATACAAAGGTCAGTCTATGTATTGAGAACTATACAGGAACATCATCCTTTGCCAGTATCACAATGAGTGACTCTACATACACAGATATTATTGTTCGTTGGGGCCAAATCAGTCTGCTTAAAACAACCCCTATCCACAGCATATTAATATGTGTCAAGATCATGAAAATAAACAGGGTTTGTCCCGCTGCACTGGCCATCGTGTGTTTGGTTATTTTTCAAATTTTCTGTATTGTGGAGAGGTGCCGACCTCTTTTCCAAACACCGGCTGAAGAATTGGAGAGGCTGTGGGAAAAAGGAATCGTTTTTGCAAGATCATTTACCTAACATGTGAATAGGTAATTAATAAAACAGCCAAAAACTTGTACCTGACAACAATGTCTGTTACACGTATGACCACGGTTCCTTGAAGACTCTCATTTCTCCTCTTCCTAGTAGTTTGTAAATTGTTCTTTCTCTTTCAGACTGTGTTATAATAACACTGAAAACAAGTAAAGAAGTGGAAATGAAATGCACACCTGTATTCAGTTGAACGGTGTACTATAGAACTATAATGTAGTTTTGTGGTACTTTTTGCTTACACTTGTCAGTCAAGTTCCAACACCATAATGAACATTTTGGGGGCGAAAATAGAGATAATAAGTTTATAATTTTATTAATAATTTAGTTTTTGTCAACCCACAGTTATTCAAAATGAGCAAATTAGCATGTTGTCTGTTACATTTTTATGTTGTATTTTTGCAAAGTTACATACACACCCCTATGCATACACAACACAGTAGCCTTTCCAGAATAACATACCTACTGCATTCAGTTTAATGTTGTTTCTCAATCATAGATAGCTCGACTGCAGCTCATTTCATCTAGCTCTTGGAATAGCATGAAGCTCCTCCACCGTTATTTTCTGAGATCTCCCTCTCTCTGTTAAGATGGTCAAAGAGGTGTCTACTGCGCATGCTGGTAGCTACTGGTTTAATAGAAGTCAATCAGGCATGCACAGCAGGCACCTCTTCATAGTCAATGAGAGAAGGAGCGCTTAGAAAAGAAAAGGGTTGTGGAGCTAGACCAGGAACTAGATGAAATGAGCTGCAGTTGAACTACTTGTGAGTGAAAAACAACAGGAGACTGAATGCAGGGAGAAAGATATACTGTACTGTTCTGGTCACTCTTTAAAGTAATTTTAGAGATATTCTTTAAGGGAATCTACCATCACAACATCATACATGAATGCATTCCACATCCTCACTTCCCTCACTGTGAAGATCCATATGAGGCAGAAATTCTGTTCCTCAATTCTAAAAAGCTGACCTTCCAGCTGTCTGTCTATAATGTCCCCTTTTGTAAAGAGTAAAAAAGTTCATTCACAAGTGCCTTTTCTCTGCATTCTTTTTACCAGTTAGGTTTATATGTCTGTAATCTTTCCTGCTCATTAATATCCTTCCTAACTGCGCTAAACACTCAAAGTGATGCCTTAGCAAGGATCTATAATTCTTTTTTCATCCTTCTGGTTTCATCCCTTTCTAAGTACTTTTTTACCTTTATTAGAGACCAACTGACACTGCCTAGCATTGCAAAGTCTTGTTATCTTTGTCAATTATGCAGGGCCCAAAACTCTACCATTTAGCATAGCATTTATTATTATTGCCCAAGTGAATACATTTGCATCAACTCTGAACCTCATGTGCCAGCTTGTTGGCCAGTTCTCTTATAGAATCACATCTCTCTACAAAGTGGCAGCATCCTTAAAGTATTTTAGTTGACCTTGTATCTATTATTCACCTGAGAACTGTTTTACTATATTGAGTTTCACCTTTTTTGCAACATTTGATCACAAATTCATAAATGCTTACATATTATACATATACAGTAGCTATACCTTTTTGAAAGGAAATGTATCCTTATAACACTTTCAGCATTTTCCTCATTAGTGTTAATTGTTGTTCCTTCCCTTAGTTTTGAGCAGTTTTGCACTTCTTCAAAAATACTTGAACTAATTAATTACTTTGATATATTTGAATGTTCAGGTTGCCAACCCAATTTATATACTGTATTATTAGTAAGCAATGTACCGTCTTAGTCCTTCACTGATTAATTTATTGTGTATTACTGTTTGTTTTTGTATATTGGGCCTTGAAATGCAGGGAAATTACAATCTTATTTCATGATTTTTTTGGATTTTTCACCCGAAAACTCTACCTCCCCTTATGCTTTTTGCCGAAAACTCCGAAAACTTTGGGGTATTGCATGAAACCTAGCGCACATCAAAAAATCATCGGGACTTTTCCGATTGACTTATATGCAACCTCAACAGGTCTGAGATGCTGGATTTCCTGGTTTAGACTTTTCCATCCTCTGGGTTTAATAAATTCTAAAAAATGGGTGGTTTTTTTTTCACGAAAAATTCAGATTTTATACAAAAAAACTCCACATTTTTCAGGTTTTTGGCATTCGGAGTTTAGTAAATAACCTCCCAAGTGTCTAATACAGGACCTGATCTTGCACCTTTACAGCCTCTCATACAGCTGGCTGCTGAACCCATAAATCTGTTGGAAGTTGAGCTGTTGGACTCTCTTCTTGATAATTGCATCCCAGCTTCATGACAGCTAAAGTGTGAATTTTCCTTAATATTCCATCTACTGCACTGCTGCAAATCACAGCCACTTCAGGAAAACTGTGCCCTCCCCAGAATATCAACTAAATGTAAAGTGTGATTAACCCATGTATTAATACAGAACAAGAGTGAGAAAGTCTCCCTTTATCACTAGAAATTGTTTTCTATTTGTTTGCACTCCTAACCATGTTTTTTTGTTTTGCAGCTTTTCAAAATTACTTGAGTAAAAACAAGAAATGATGTTCTAGCTGTTTTCAGCCTTGCACACGTCATTCTTTGCAACTCTGCTATTAAAATCTATTGTGAAATTTCCAACTTTCAGAGGAGAGCTGGCTCTACTGAAATGCATGAAGTTGTCCAGAAAAAGGTCGTCAGATAAACAAATGTTACAGTTGCTAAGGAACACTAAAGCAGTTTCTCTTGCTATGATTTTATGAAGTATTAATTAAAGTTGCTGTACTATGTGAGCACATGCCTGAATGCGCACGGACAAAAATTACTTAATTTTTTCCAAAAGCTGATTGTTGGACATGGAGCTTGGGAACAGAGAAACTGACGTGTGCTTATTTAAACTCCAACAAGTCCTGGCTATTTTGCTATTCTAACAGAACAAATGCAGAACAGAGACAAAGTGTTTGAAAACTCAAACTTTACATCATAAACATGTAGATTTAAGGGGAAACTACACAGCACATTTCCATGCTATTTAAATCATACAATTCTGAACTATTTTGCAAAATAGACCTCAGTGCTATAGAATTAATAGTATTGGTAAGGAAAAATATGCTAAAAAACTAAAAAGCATATGACATCAAAAACTTCTTACGTTTTGTCCAATTTCCATTGTAATTTCTGTTAAAAGAATAGTGTAAACAGTATGTTTAACGTCTTCACCTTGAAGCACATAAGAAGAAAATACACTTGGGGGCCCATTCACTAACTTTGAGTGAAGGATTCGAAGTAAAAAAATTTCGAATATCGAAGGTTTTTTGGGCTACTTCAACCATCGAATAGGCTACTTCGACCTTCGACTGCGACTACGACTTCGAATCGAAGGATTCGAAGTAAAAATCGTACGACTATTCGACCATTAGATAGTCGAAGTACTGTCTCTTTAAAAAAAACTTCGACCCCCTTGTTCGGCATCTAAAACCTACCGAAGTCAATGTTAGCCTATGGGGAAGGTCCCAATAGGCTTGGCTAACTTTTTTTGATCGAAGGATATTCCTTCGATCGTTGGATTTAAATCCTTCGAATCTTTCGATTTGAAGGATTTAATCATTCGATTGAAGGAATAATCCTTCGATCGTACGATCGCACTATTTGCGCTAAATCCTTCGACTTCGATATTTGAAGTCGAAGGATTTCAATTCCCAGTCAAATATTGAGGGTTAATTAACCCTCGATATTCGACCCTTAGTGAATCAGCCCCTTAAGGTATTAGGCCAATGCCACAAGGGGGCTGAAATCAGCCTGCTGAAATTCAATGGGCGACATTAAGCCCCTAAGTGGTAATTAGCCTCCTCTCTTGCCTCTACCCAGAATTGTTGTGCTGGCTCGGGTGTAGGCACACGTGGCTCATTTTGGCAAAGAAACGTGAGAGTTTACATTCTAGCACAGAAACCAGACACGTGTGCCTGCACCTGAGTTGACACTATGGTTCTGGGTGGAAAGCCACTGAGGAGGATATGCACATGTAGGGCTTCATTTTCATCCTGTGTATTTCAGCAGGCCCATTTTAGCCCCCACATGACATTAGACTTAGGGCTTGTTTACAACCACAAGCACACTTGTATGTGCTCAAATTTTTCTGTTGGGAGTTGCATTTATTAAAAGTACTTGTATCAAAATGTTCTCCTTGCGCTTCCATATAGTTGCACTTGCAGCCGCTGCTTTCCTGTTGTTAATTGGGCACTGCTCTGGCAAAGGAACCCTGGAGCTACCACCACCTCTGAACCAGCAAATAGCTCCACGGTTCTTCCCAGTGAATTCATCAATGGACACAGCACATTTACATCTAAAATATAAGGATGCACGCATCACTCAAAGTGCAGAACACTGGGGGGCACAATTACATAGGGTCGAATATCGAGGGTTAATTAACCCTCAATATTCGACTGTCAAAGTTAAATCCTTCGACTATGAATATCGAAGTCGAAGGATTTCGCTCTATTCGTTTGATCGAACGATCGAAGGAATAATCGTTCAATCGAATGATTAAATACTTTGAATCGAATGATTCAAAGTATTTTAATCCATCGATCGAACAATTTTCCTTTGATCACAAATTGGCTAGAAAGCCTATGGGGACCTTCCCCATAGGCTAACATTAAGGTTCAGTAGGTTTTACGTGGCAAAGTAGGGGTTCGACTATCAAATGGTTGAATAGTCGGACGATTTTTAGTTCGAAACGTTCGAAGGTCGAAGTAGCCAATTCGATGGTCGAAGTAGCCAAAAAAAATACTTTGAAATTCAAAGTATTTTTTATTCTATTCCTTCACTCGAGCTAAGTAAATGTGCCCATGGAAGTTACACCAACAGCAATCACAACAGTGCTGGAATTCTGTTTAAAAAAAAATCATGCCAATTACTGTAGAACTTGTGCTTTGCTCTCTGCACTTGCAGAAAACTCTTTGGAACAGGTATCCAGGTTTTTGTAAAACATAACACGGAGGGGCTTGTTTATTAAAGTCTGAATGCCAAAAACTAAAAAAATTCAAGTTTTTTTTTTAATATAAAATCCGAATTTTTAGTGGAAAAAAACTAACAATTTTCAGAATTTATTAAACCCATAGGGTGTTAAAAGTCAGATTAAAAAGTACTCCAACTCAGACCTTCCCAGTTCATGTAGAAGTCTGTGGGTGAAGTCCCGAAGACATCCTGATTAGGGCTGGGTTTCGAGTACGAGCCTTTAGTTGTCAAATCTGAAAAATTTGAAGATTTTGATAAATAATCCCCTTAATCTAGGTAACCTGTTTGATATATTGCAATGTTTATTCCCCTTGTCTGTATTATTAATGTATTGTACACAACATCTTAGTATAAATAAGGATACACACACACACACACACAGATATAGATATAAACAGTGGCTGTAGTAGGGATGAAATGGAAAAGAAAAATGCAGAGGCAAGTGTTTGTCATTGTTTACAAATGTTTTACTCAGAGATTTTCTCCTTTACTTAGTTTGCTCGCATTACTGGACATGTCATTGTTTGTTATTAATTAGTTCTGGAATACCTGAGATCAATTTAAATTACTCTCTGCTTTGCCCTGTTTATTGGCTTCTGTGCTAATTCTGAGCCTTTGTGAAATGACCTATACGTCTATTGCTGACTTGATGCTGGCATTGTAAGCTGGGGATCTTTGAACAGTGCAATGTAAATTCTGAAAGCCTTCGTCAGATCAATTGATCAGTCATGTTAAGTTAATGTACAGTTCTGTTTGAAATAACTTCTTGAACTCTCAGAATTCCCCATTTGTGATCATTGTTGTCTTTAATAATTGCTGTTTTCTTTTATAAACAGTATGTACTTTGCATTCAGTTGTCCGCGACTAGTCATCCTATGTAGAGAACTAGTGAGCTCAGACAGTCCCATCATGTAACAGGTGATCTACATTCTCTGATGAGATGTCTAGTGATGGGCGAATTTATTCGCCAGGCGCAAATTTGAGGCAAATTTGAGCAATTCGCCGCCAGCGAATAAATTCGCGAAACGGCCTCAAAAATCCACCTGTGTCAAAAAAAACGGACACCGGCGTCAAAAATGGACGCCGGTGTCAAAAACGACGCCGGCCCTGTTTCGCAAATTTTCTGCTGTGTCGCGAATTTCACGGAAAATTCCCGAATTTTTGGCGAAGCGAAACGGCGCAAATTCGCCCATCACTAGAGATGTCCTCTTGTTAATGCCCACTGCAGGGCCGGGCCATGCTGGCAGGGCACCCTAGGCACCCGGCAGGATACCCCCACCCGTGTGTGCGCAGCACGTGCCACATAACAAGACATGTAATGAAGGGGAAGGGCACGGGAGGGAGTAACGGAGGGAGGGGGAAGTGCTATAGTGGAGGGTTGGAGAGGAGAGCGAAGGGGGCGAGAGCAGCAGGGGAGGTAGCTGCCAGGACTAACGGGAAAACGTTTGAGTTGGTACCTGCCCAGCGCCCCCACATCTTTGTGCCCTAGGCAGGCGCCTCTTCTGCCTACCCCTAGTTCCGGCCGTGGCCCACTGTATCAAATGAAATAACAAATGAAGCAGCTAGATCTTTTAGTTGCTTAACTGGCAAATAGTAGACTTAAGGGGGAGTGTCATCAAATCCATAAGTTATTTAAAATCACATTTCTGCAAATGTTAAGCATTGCTCGCAATGGAAAATTATTTGCTGGCGAATATTACATAGCTCATTATTGCTAAGCAGAGGTTAGTGTTAACACCTGCTCTGGAGTTTCATTAATTATTTTCTTGCAAAAAAAAAAAATGTTTTGCGATTGCAACTATTTGTTACATATACTGTGCATGTTCACAAAAGCGATTTGGTTGCAAACTTTGCAAGAAAATTGTTGAGGTCTGAAATCGGACACAAAGGATGCAAACAATGAAAATCATGCTCGCTAACATTCACAATGGTCTTTGCAGACTATTTTTTTTCCACTAACAAAATATATTATATTCCCCCATTAGGGACATAAATTAGTTTCTGTACTTATGCTGGGCTTCAGGATGAAAAAGCTTGAGAACTTCTGTAATTTCCCCCCAAAACTGGCTTTTGTAACGATGGGGACCTTCCCCATAGGCTTTCTAGCCAACTTCTGATCGAAGGAAAATCGTTCGATCGAAGGATTAACGGATCGAAGGAAAATCGTTTGATTTTTCGTTCGATCAAACTATTTGCGGTAAATCCTTTGACTTCGATATTCGAAGTCAAAGGATTTACATTTGGCAGTCGAATATCGAGGGTTAATTAACCCTCGATATTCGACCCTATGTAAATCTGCCCCTACATCTCCCATGGTGGATTTACAATTCAAGAAAGTTTTGTGATGACACTTTTCTAATACTCCTAAAATTAGTTAGTTAAAATTTTAGTAGCTCCAAAATTTTAGATTTATGTTTAGAGTCAACCTGAGCTTGAAGTGTGTTGTAGTTTTAATGGCTTCTTGCCAACATAATTGGTTTAATTGTGCTAAGATTTCTTTTGTGGAGGGGGGAGACTCCAAAATCCAGAAAACTGAGCGTTGATAGTTCTGTCCCCACAAAATAGGTACATGCTGTATCTTAATTATTACTGTACATGCTATATAAATAAATGATGATGATGATTTACACCCTGTGTGTAGGAGGTGCCTCCGATTTACAAGTTGCCGAAGATTATTCCTGAGATTCACTGACCATGCTGATATCTCATCAACTCCAACCCTTTCTGTCCCTTCCCTTCTATAGTTTACATTGCGCTCATGAATATTAAAAGGTGCTTATCTGATATGTAAATGATATTGTAAGTTAAGCACCAGTAATAGATGTTTTCCAAAATCAGTACATATGTATGTTATTGGAAAAAGCTGAGTGACAGGTTATACCTCTTGACTGTAAAACTGGCAGTTGTAAAGAAAGAAAGAAACGACTATATTAAATCTCTAGGTTGTCGTTTCTAAGGGATGGTGTGACTTAGGAAGCTTTTGTGTGCCAGAATTCTCTTAACAGTCCCCCAAAGCACACTAAAATATCAAAACAACTTCCGACATACAGTCTTAATGCATAATGCAGCTGCATCATATAATTATGATATTGGTTAAATTAAAGTGAAATCGTATGAGTTTGCATCATATATTGTGGAATGTTATTAATAAATATTCTAAATATAAATGTCAGCTAGAATACCATTTGACAGCACGTGAAATAACTTAGATCTGGTCAATTTTCTTGATCTCAAAACAAAATATCTTTCTTCTGTCTGGTTTTTCTTTGGGATACATTATGACAAAAAATATTTTGCCTTCCACAAATTCTGCCAATGTAGAAGAAATGTTGATATATGATTTGGCTGCCTCTGCTTTCTCCCTAGTATGCTTTGTAGCAGAGGCAATCGTTTGTATAGATGTCGCTAATATTTATAAAATCTCCTTTCATTGCAGCCAGATAGGCTCGTTAGATTTAGATCTTTTCAAGTTGTCAGAGAAAAATATTATAGACACTATAAAATTTGAACTTGGATATGTAACACAAATACATTTAGAAGTTGGAAAATGCACATTACATCACTATTGCCTAAGGAATAGTAGCTGAATAATTTACATGCATATTCATTTCTGTATACATCTTTATCAAGGTTTATGACATAGACCTCAAATTCATTATTTAAAAGAAAGAATGTGGCTTTGAATTACGAAACCATAATTTACATTGAGTCAGATTTGGCATCTTTTCAAAATCAGCAATTTTCTAGCCCAAAGTCTGCTGAAAAGACCTCCTGAAACATTACCTTTACTATATTATACAGCTGGGGCCGACAACATAGGACCTTGTGCTCGTAGAAAATAAAAGCAATAGTAAAAAAAAAAAAAGATCAGAGAAAGAGAAAAAAATCCCCAAACAAGCAAAAGAACAAAACACACAAAATAACAAACTACCCCTCAGCCTCAGACAAATGTGGTGGATTAGGCTGGTAAAAGTGTTTTCCCTTTTTTTCCTATGTGAGTCCAAAACTACATATGCACTCAGTTTTTCTACATTTAGGGGCAGATTTACTAAGCTTGAGTGAATAGTTCGAATACAAAAATATTCGAATTTTGAAGTAATTTTTTGGGTACTTCGACTATCGAATTGGTCAAATTCAATCGAATTCGATCGAATCGAATGATTCGAACGATTCAAAGTAAAAATCGTTCGACCATTCGATAATCGAAGTACTGTCTCTTTCTAAAAAATCGTTGACTTCATACTTCGCCAAATTTAAGCTACAGAAGTGCAATGTTAGCCTATGGGGACCTTCCACCGCACTTTTCCAAGTTTTTTTGATCGAATAAAAATCCTTTGATCGATCACTTAAAATCGTTCGAATTGTTCGATTCAAAGGATTATATCGTTCGATCTAACGATTTTTATTCGATCTAACCTTTTGCGCTAAAATCCTGTGTATGCGAATTCAAAGGATTTTACTTCGAGGCTCGAATTCAAGGGTTTTTTTAACCCTCGAAATTTGACCCTTAGTAAAATCTGCCCCCTAAAGTTATCTTCATGTTTTTTGGGGACAAATGTGCTCACTTCTGCAAATTGCAGGGGGTTTCAGTTCTTGAATGTGCATTCAAGTACCAGTGGGTTTGATCATATTTTGAGCATTCTACCAGCAGTGAACTTCTTTTATTTATCATTGGGAACAATTAAGCCATAAAAATAATCAGAGAAAATTTGCCACCGCGCGGTTTGCCTTTAAAAATAATTAGTACAAAAAATGAGTTGTTAGTAGCACACTTTGACCAAATATGTAAGCTCACGCCCCACGTCAAGGCCCCAACAACCAATGTGACTGAGTAGTAAGACCATTGTGCACTTACCCTAAGCTCAGGAGCTCTAGTGGGAAAGCTGGGAGCTTTTAAGACCTAGCCAACAAATATACACCTGAGAATAATTACCTTCCTATACTATCAATTAGCATTTTACATTTGTAGTTCAATTAACATCAAGTCCTCCAGTAAACAATGTGACTGAGTAATAAAGGTGGTCATAGACTCAAAGATCCGCTCGTTTGGCGACATCGCCAAACGAGCGGATCTTTCCCCGATATGCCACTAACGGCATGGCTATATCGGGGGTAATTAGAATGTTCAGCCGTATGGCCGAACGATCGAATTACGATGCACCAAGGGGCTCCGACGGGTCGGTCGGTTAAAAATCAAACCTTCCCGATCGATATCGTGGCCAGATATCGATCGGGAAGACCCGTCGGAAGCCCCCATACACATAGTTACATAGTTACATAGTTAAATTGGGTTGAAAAAAGACAAAGTACATCAAGTTCAACCCCTCCAAATGAAAACCCAGCATCCATACATACACCCCTCCCTACTTTTAATTAAATTCTATATACCCATATCTATACTAACTATAGAGCTTAGTATCACAATAGCCTTTGATATTATGTCTGTCCAAAAAATCATCCAAGCCATTCTTAAAGGCATTAACTGAATCAGCATCACAACATCACCAGGCAGTGCATTCCACAACCTCACTGTCCTGACTGTGAAGAACCACCTACGTTGCTTCAAATGAAAGTTCTTTTCTTCTAGTCTAAAGGGGTGGCCTCTGGTGCGGTGATCCACTTTATGGGTAAAAAGGTCCCCTGCTATTTGTCTATAATGTCCTCTAATGTACTTGTAACGTGTAATCATGTCCCCTCACAAGCGCCTTTTTTCCAGAGAAAACAACCCCAACCTTGACAGTCTACCCTCATAATTTAAGTCTTCCCTCCCTCTAACCAATTTAGTTGCACGTCTCTGCACTTTCTCCAGCTCATTTATATCCCTCTTAAGGACTGGAGTCCAAAACTGCACTGCATACTCCAGATGAGGCCTCACCAGGGACCTATAAAGAGGCATAATTATGTTTTCATCCCTTGAGTTAATGCCCTTTTTTATGCAAGACAGAACTTTATTTGCAGATAAGCTGTCAAATCGGTCCAAACGACCGATATCGGCAGCTTTATCTGCCCGTGTATGGCCACCTTAAGACCAGGGTGCACTTCCCCTTAACTCAGGGGCTATAGTGAAAAAGCAAGGAGCTTTTAAGCCCCAGTCAATACATACATCTATAAGTGATTCCCTGTTTTAAATGCTAAATGGCAGCCATAGGCTAAATGTGGCTACAATTTGTACACGAAACACAGAAAGAAATGGTCATTGGTCGGTCTAACTCACGCTGTGGGTTGACCTAAAAATAGTCCACTTGTGCCAAATGCACATGTTCAAATGGCTTTGATATCATATTCGTGGGTCTACTTGCCACATTGTAATCATATGTGTGTGTGGTTTTAAACAATTCACAACATATGCAGTATTCATATTTATGACATTTTAAGCTTTTGATAAAAACGCAAGGGAGATAAGAAATTTGAGTTTTATATTGTGAATACTTTGTAAAAATACACATTTTATCAGACTTATAGTTTTGTATTTTTGGTACAAAGAGAAGGTACTCAGAATGTGCTCCTTGCAATGTGCAATTCGAATCCTTCGAATCGTTCGATCAAACTATTTGCGCTAAAATCCTTCGACTTCGATATTCGAAGTCGAAGGATTTTAATTCCCAGTCGAATATCGAGGGTTAATTAACCCTCGATATTCGTCCCTTGGTGAATCGGCCCCTAAGGGTCGATTATCGAGGGTTAATTAACCCTCGATATTTGACCATTGAAGTAAAATCCTTCGACTTCGAATATCGAAGTCAAAGGATTTACCGCAAATACTTAGATCGAACGATCGTAGGAAAAATCTTCGATTGAACGATTAAATCCTTCGACTCGAATGATTCTAAGGATTTTAATCCATTGATCGAACGATTTTCCTTCGATCAAAAAAAGCTTAGAAAGCTTATGAGGAGGGTCCCCATAGGCTAACATTGGTGCTCGGTAGGTTTAAAGTGCCGAAGTAGGTAGTCAAAAATTTTTTTAAAGAGACAGTACTTCGGCTATCGAATAGTCAAACGATTTTTAGTTCGAAACGTTCGATTCAAAGTCGAATTCGATGGTCAAAGTAGCCAAAAAAAACCTTTGAAATTCTAAGTTTTTTTACTTCGAATCCTTCACTCGAGCTTAGTAAATGTGCCCCACAGTGTGAGGAAATGCTCTTGGGCTGGTGGCATACTGTTTCTAGAACTGTCTCCTACATTCATTAAGAGCAAGCATATGGTTCCATTTCAGAATGCTTTGTTTGAGACAAAATTCTAGTATACATCATTAAAGGGGTTGTTCACCTTCAAATTCACTTTTAGTATCATGTAGAGAGTGATATTCTGACACAATTTGCAATTGGTTTTCATTTTTTTTTATTATATGTGGTTTTTGAGTCATTTAGCTTTTTATTCAGCAGCTCTCCATTTTGCAGTTTCTGCAATCAGGTTGCTAGGGTCCAAATTAGCCTAACAACCATGCACTGATTTGAATAAGAGACTGGAATATGAATAGGAGAGGGACTTAATAGAATGAGTAATAAAAAGTACAAATAACAATAAATGTATAGCTTTACAGAGCATTTGATTTTAGATGGCGTCAGTGACCCCAGTTTGAAAGCTGATAAGAATCCAAAGAAAAAGGCAAATAACTAAAAAACTATAAAACAATAAATAAAAAAAGACCAATTGAAAAGTTGCTTAGAATGAGCTATTCTACAAAATATTACAAGTTAATTTAAAGGTGAACCACCCCTTTGATTTTGTGCCCTTTTGCTGCTGTGAGTTCTTTAAGTATGATGAAAACAATTTGCTATACGTTTGTATTTTTATGTTTATATGGTTTTTGAAAGTTTTACATTTTCAGTGATATACAAGTATGGGATCCGTTACCCAGTAACCCATTATCCAGAAAGCTCCAAATTACGAAAAAGGCTGTCTCCAATAGACTACATTATAATGAAATAATCCAAAATCTAAAAACCATTTTCTGATGAATGATGAAACGAAATGGTACCTTGTACTTTATCCAGATTAAGGTATAATTCATCTTTATTGAAGGCAAAACCAGCCTATTGGGTTTTCTTTGTTGTTTAAATGATTTTTCTAGTAGACTTAAGGTATGAAGATCCAAATTACAGAAAGACCCATTATCCAGAAAACTCCATATTCCGAGCATTCTAGAAAACAGGTCATATACCTGTAATAGCTTACCTGATACCCTTGGCCAGTGAAAACTTCACTGGCCCATGTGCTTCTGTGTGAGCACCACAACACTATCTCTTCTGTTTCTTCTTGTCGGGTTTGTATGCACAGTATAGGTAAAAGCTGTTCTTTAAGAAAAAGTCCAGCTTTTTTTCACTCTACTGCACATGCGCTGGCCTGGGGCAATAAGTGGTGCAGTTCAAACAGAAGTACCCCAGGCTGGTGTCGTTTCTGCTATCAGGAGGAAGTAGATTAAACTGTAACAGTAAAAATAAAGGAGGCACTCAAAAAGTTTCAACCTAATCGTTTAATAAAGTGAAAAAAAGTTTATTGAATATTACATTTACATAAAAGGCCTGAAGCGTTTCCATGTAATCATGGAAATCAGTGATTTTAATTTGTGAACTTCCTCTTAAATAAGGAGATGGAAATGTCTAATCACTGTGAGGTGCCAAAATGTTAGGGACCCCCCAGTAATTATACACTTACCTGAGACTCTGGCTGGTGTTGCTGTCAGCTGAAAACTGCACTACTAAGGGGGTCCTACTGTAGGAGCATTTCGTCACAATTTTCTTCCTGATTTGGATCCTCTCTATAGTGAAGTATCAATTAGTTTATAGTTAACTCCAGATGTAGAGAGGAACCAGAAAAAATACGATGATGTTGCGATACTCCTACAGTAGTAACCAGTGCAGTTTTCAGCAAACAGAACCACCAGCCTGGGGGAAGCGATTATCATTACTAAGCGCTGCCTGACATTTTTTTGCACCCCTTTCTGATTATAACTTTCCTCTGCTTTAATAAGTTTGGTTTGCCTGTCACTGCCAAATCAGCCTCAGTGAGTGGATTTTCTGAATTGCCCATGGACTGAAACTTCATTGATGGTTTTAAGCTTATTATTGCTACTGTGTATGTTCATAGAAAAGATTGTATACTTGTAGTGTTATTACAGGGATCCCCAACCTTTTGAACCCGTGAGCAACATTCAGAAGCAAAAGGAGTTGGAGAGCAACACTAGCATGAAAAATACAAGAGGTCCTCTGCACTCAACCCATTATCAATATATTTAAGACAGAGACATTTTGTGCATACTGCTACTGAAAAATGCCTTACCCTTTAAACAAAACAGGGATTGTTTGTCCATATATTGCAATATATTTAAGCTGGCCTACTACGTCAAAGTCACCCCATATCTGGCCAGTCCTACGCTTAATTTTCATCTGATTCATTAAGAATTCTATTACTTCATTAACATTTTACAAAGGGACTAAGTTTTAACTGCAACTTACTAGCTGCTTTCAGAGTTACTAGCTGCTTACAATGTTACAATCCCTGTTTTGTTTAAAGCGTAAGGCATTTTTCAGTAGCAGTATGCACAAAATGTCTCTGTCTTAAATATATTGATAATGGAGTGCAGAGGAATCTTGTATTTGACTAGCATGAAAAATGTTCTTGGGGTGCCAAATAAGTGCTGTGATTGGCCATTTAGTGGCCTCTATGTGGATTGTCAACCTACACTAAGGCTCTGTTTGGCAGTAAACCTGGTTTTTATACAACCAAAACTTGCCTGGAATTAAAAAAATATCACCTGCTTTGAGTCCACTGGGAGCAACATCCAAGGGGTTGGAAAGCAACATGTTACTCACGAGCTACTGGTTGGGGATCACTGTGTTATTATATTGCTGTGACCATATTAATGCTAATGGTTTATATAGTACAATATCCTGCCAGCATTTGATTGATGGTTATGTAGTTATACTTTTAGGGGCGGATTAATCAAGGGTCAAAGTGACTCCGAGGGAATTTTCAAAGTAAAAAAATTCGAAATTTTAAATTTTGAATTTGATTCGAAGTAAAATAGTTTGAATATTTGATAATCGAATACTGTTTCTTTACAAAAACTTCGACTTCAATAGTTCGCCAAATTAAACCAGTGCTATGTTAGCCTATTGGGACCTTCTAATGCATTTTTCTAAGTTTTTTGTAGTCAAAGTAAAATCGTTCGATCGTATGATAAAATCGTTCGAATCGTTCAAATTCGGTAAAAAAAAAACTACGACCGATATTCAAAGTCGAAGTATAGCCAATCGATGGTTGAATTTCGACGTATATTTCACTTCAAAATTCGACCTTTGGTAAATCTGCCCCTTAAAGTGTTCCGTACATTTTTTTCTGCCATTAGTATGAAACATCAGAAATGGGTATAATTTGTAGGTTGCCTGTGTGCACATAAACAACATTACATTTTCAACTACGTTGCATGAAAATGAATACACTTGTAAGATTTTTTGTTTTGTTTATTAGTTGCTTGTAGACTTGGAGGCTTCCTAAGGTGGGGTCTTTGCAGCCCTGAGAACAGTAGAATGAACACAAGCAAACAGTCAATGGTTTGTTCACATTAAATCCTTGCTATTACTCACTCTGGAAAATTGTTTGTAGCGCACACTTTGGTAAAACTTTTATTTTTCCTTAGTCTAGGCATTATCTCATGCTTATTCACAGGGGCATAGGGCTTAGTTTCCAAGCAAAGCTCTGCTAACAATTCAGGTTAACTCTCTCTATTCTTGCTCTGTCAGAGAGGTGGAAAGCATCACTACATGGACACACTTGTAACTGTGAGGGAGTGTTCAAGTGACATTTTTTCCATGTTCTTCTCATTTTTTTTAAAGGCCATCGTACTAAAAGAAGCTAACCTGCATTGCATATGTTTGGGATTCATTGCTAGCTATCCCAGTCAGCTTTATTAAGATTAACTCTAATGTGTCATTGTATACGAGTCATTTGTTGCTTTTAAAACGGAGACACCGTTTTGGTTACTTTTTTGTTTGAAATGTATTCTGTGTGTCGGCAATTTTCATTCAGACTCACAAGCTTTAACTGTAAGCATGTAAATGTGGTGGTATTAAACGCTGTATATATAGTAACTGGTACTGACAAGGTTACTATTTACGACAGAATCGGAAATATGGACAACATCCCAGGCCAGCCTGTTGACTGCTTGGGCAGCTGTACCAATATGCCCCGGGAAAACTGTTTGTAGCACGGTGTTGCAATTAATAGCATTGCCGCCATGCAGTGCTGGAATCCTAGGTCAATACTCTATCAAGGTGGACAGATTTACTAAGGAGTGAAGTGGCTAACGCTAGCGACTTTTTGCCAGCATTGCCACCCACAGGGACATTTCCGAATTCACTAATAGGCACAGGCACCAATTCGCTAGCGAATGAACCATCGCTAGTGGTCATTCGCAGTCTATCGGCAGGCGACTTTTCGTTCTGGTGATAGGACATTACACCGCAAATTCAAAAAAATGCGTATTTTACAGCTCTTTTACCAGAGTTTCCTTCACAACCTCAGACCAGGTGAAGTGCTATAAAGCAGCTAGATTTTCCTCAATCTTTTATCACTTACATTATATCCTGTCCGCTGAAAATACATTAAAGTTCAAAAAATGCAGGCGACTTTTCCTTTCTTTAAGCGGAATTGGCTGCAAAAGTCCTATGTTTATTACATACAGAACTTTAATTTTACAGTGGGCTCATGTGTAGGGCATTATATTAACTTTCTTGTCTTTATTAAGGTTCCCTGGACATGTGTAATATAAACCGGTAACTTAAACCATTTTGCAGCAACATTTATGATAAAGATCTCCATACAACTTTAAATTTGCTGTCCTATGCAAATTGACCTAAGCACAGGATCACGAATGAAGTTTCGCTAGGAACAAATGAATGCTAATGCATCTTCACTATGAAATGCTCGCTTTCGACGCCCCCAGACAAAACTTCGAATTTTAGTGAATTCTCGTATTCGTACCGTATTTGTGCCTGGTGAAGTGGTGCGATGGGTGCGAACCAGTCGCTTGCGGCAATTCGCCCCTTTAGTGCTGTGTGGATTTCCTTTGGCTGCTCTGGTTTCCTCCCAAAGACTTTATGGGAGGAAACGATTATAATTATGTTAACATTGACCATAGTATGTGTTTGCATGTGTAAGTTTACCCAGGAGCACTAAACAATAATAACCAATAAGATGTTTGCTTTTATACAGTCAACCAGTTAATGATTCCTAGGGATGTAGCGAACTGTTCTGCTGCGAACTAGTTCGCGCGAACTTCGACCGTTCGCGTCCGCCGAATGTTTGCGAACGTTTGGGAACGTTCGCATTTTGAGTTTGCGTTCGATTCGAATAGAAATCGTTCGACCATTCGACCATTCGAATTCCTTCGACCACTAAAAATCGAACGATTTCCATTCGTTCGAACGATTGTAAGCATTCGATCGAACGATTTCCATTCGTTCGAACGATTGTAAGCATTCGATCGAATGAAAAGCATTCGATCGAATGGCTTTGATCGTTCGATTAGAATGAAAATCCTTTGATCGAATGATTAAAATCCTTCGATCGTTCGAATCGAACAATTTTACCGGGTGTTCGAAGTTCGCGAACTGTCCGCGAACGTTCACATTTTTTGCCGGTGTTCGCGAACGCCGCTCGTGAACACCAAATCATCAGTCCGCTACATCCCTAATGATTCCTGCTGATTGGCTGCTATTGGTTATTGCTTCTGGGTAAACTTAGTATCTTTAATTGTGTAGCGCTATAGTAAACTGCTTCTACTTTAGCAGTTATAGCTACTTTCCTTTGTGGGCTCTCACCACAGATGAACTCTCTTTCTCAGGGGCAAGCCCTCGCAACGAGGTGGAAGAAGGGTGTAGTGCAACTGTAACTCAGTGCAGTAGCACAATGATGGGCGCCAATAGTTCTTTAACAGTAAACCAAAAGAATATTTATTGAACAATAGAGCCTGAAGATGATCAGTACAATTATCCACAGTGGAGCATCAAATACCACAGCAGCATTAAAGGAGCTTATACTCACAGCACGCATAGGCTGAATCCCCACAGGCCAGGGAATAGCAGCAGAGAGTAGTTGCAGCAGGGGAGGGTACTAATATAGCTTCAGTACTCAGGAACTCCTGGTTGCTCTTAGGGGAAACCTACCATCCCTAATCTCAACACTTTAGTCCCTCTCTGGGTCAGTATTACCCGGGGATCTTAATCCCACTAATCTCCTCGTAGGAGCCTTGAGCTGCTCAACTAGTTAACCTCTCTATCACTCCTAGAGTGATCTATGAACAAGTACAGCTATCTACTTACTAGGGTACTGGGCTCTAGGGTCAGCACTACCCATTCCCTTCCAGCCTGCTTGGTTGGGCTAAAGCAATGGACCCAGAACACATAGCTCCTAAACCTTTTATACTCTGGCACAGCGCCAATCAGGTCACAGTGTGAATTACAGGAGTTACATAAGACAGGAGCACATTACCCCTCCCAACTGTATTTTAAGACCCACTTAGGTATCCAAATAGCTAGGGATGTGCCTGTCAATAAAGTGTAAGGGTGTCTAAGATTTTCACATCCCTACATTCTCCCCCTGGTGAATTCCTTCCGTCCCGGCTAGGAACCGTCAAAGAATCAATACTGAAAATATAGCAGTTAAGGCACATCATGCAAGAAACCTCTTCAAAGAACACACTGCATTACTATACCATTACCTTATAACCTCTTCGGGGTAACTCTCCTGAGTAACCCAGGTACAATGGCATAACTGAAAGAGAACATATCAATAGCACAGTTTCATTCATGAACAGGTAAACTTTTATCAGTACACCTGTAAAAGAACACAAGTTAGAAATACTGCAGTTCAAACACAATCAGTATTTTAGTCCATCAAATAGTCGAACCCACAATCCTCTTTGAAAATACACTTAGGGGAAATTGGATGAACCTACCAACGGGCAGGTATTACTAAAACAATCCTTGGGCCTAACTCCAACTGAAGTAGAATGCAAAACAATCCTCCCCTGTAGAAAGTTCAGTCACTTTGAAGGGACAGGAAAATAAGCAGATAGCTCAAAAAAAATAGCTACAAACAAACTCCCAATGGATATCAGCAGTGAAACCAAGAAATAAACACCCACCCACCAGCAGATTAAATCATGTGAAGAAATCTTGCCTTGGTATCTTCATAGGGGATGTAATATTTGGGATGGGGTTTGTCCACCCACTGTCCATCTCCCAAATAGACTTCCAAGTTGAAGTACTTGGTGGGGTTATACTTGCCACAGCTTTTCACGGCATTCTTTAGAATGGTGCGGCCATACCACCATTCCCTTTCTATGGAACGCAGGTACTGCCAATCCTGCTCTCTCCTCACTTTGTCAGGATTGGTAAGGCAACTGTGGTGCATCTTTTCTTTGCGAAGAATCTCATCTATGAGCCAATTTTCATAAGATGCCGCCACCTTCTCGTACACCCACAGTGGTGCATAGGGCATGAAATATCCCCAAGTTCTATGAACATGAAAATTTATCACCCTCTGTACTCTGGATACAGAGGTGAATACATTGGGGTCTGCCCGTCCTGGCAGCACCCAAAAATCTTTTTCCTCCTCAGGGCCAATGATGGGAGGTGCAGTGAAGCTGGAAGGTCTCTCTATAGAAGGTGTTGGCTCAGACACGGCTTCGGGAGTTTCCTCTTCATATTCTTCCCATCCAGGGGCTCTTTTGAGGATGGAGTCATCAGCAACAACAGGAATGGTAGCAACCAGTCCTTTCTCCCTCTCTAAGGATATCTTACCCCACTCGTGATGGTACAGCTCCGACACGTGAGTGCTCTCTCCTGGCTCACTAAGAGTTTGAAACACGGTCACCCTGGGACACACATTCTTTGTTGGCTCACTAGCCACAGATCGTTGGCTCTGACATCTGACCTGAGCCGGAAGGTCCAATGTGGAATCTCCATCACTGTCCACACTGGCAAAGATCAACTTTTCTAACAGGTCCTCCTCATCCTCCAGGATGGGAGGATCTCGAATGGTTGGGGCAACAGGAGCAATAGTCCCCAACCTGCCGAAGGAAAACTTCCTCCAGTCCACATCAGAACTAAGGACTGGAAGTGGTGCAGGAACAGCTAGGGCTGTATAGACAGTCACTGTTAAATCCCCATGAGGTCCCATGCCACTGAGCAATACTTTGCGGGGCAAAGGATCATCTTTGGGGCAAATCGTCACAAGAGGCTCCTGGTCAATTCCAACATTCTCCTCTTCTGAGGCATGGAACAATTCAGGATTTGAATTCACCTCCCACGAAACATCAGGCTCAGCATAGCTAGATATGAACGGCTGAGACATTTCCTACTCTGAGGATACAAGAGCAGCTTCAGGCCTGCAAGCTGCATCAGGCTCTAACACGTGCCACACCCCTTCTGGAAAGTTCTCTTGGGGTGTGCCGGGGACCCAACAGTCAGGGTCCTCAACTGTTAGTAAGGGATCCAAATCTCCCTCTGGTACATCTGAAACGGGGGAAGACGCTTTAAAAGGCAAAGGCTCAGGACACGCCAAAATATTTTGTTCACCCTCGGACTTTAGCAAGGGGGTAGTAGAAGCCACATCAGCCGCCCAGCCGGACGGCACTCTTTTGTGACCCGCAGCGGCGGTCACAAGTTCCTCTCCCCTTGGTGGGATCAGATCAGTCTGCGAGGCACAATCGCACATGAACTTAACCTCACTGAGTTTTAAGGCCGGCACTGTTGCAGACACTGAGACAGACTCGGGCATAGAAACAAAGTCCATAGCAGGCTCAGGGACCGGTGTAGGGACAGGCTCTGGAGCGGAGTCAGAGACAAGCTTGGGTGCGGCTCCAGATATGGGGGCCGCAGCCCCTGACACCCCGGGGGCACCTTCTATCTCGTTATAGATGAGAATAGTTTTGCCGCTCACCTTGTCCCGTATTCGGTCCACCAAGGGAGGTTGATCAGCCCGCTTGAATGGTCCCATCCACAGATGAGCTTCACACTGGAAACAAACACTCTCCGGATCTTCCAAGGCGTTGGGTGCTTCCAAGTCGCACACTCCACAGGCCGGAATCATTGTTCCCCATTCACTTGGGGTAAAGGTTCCTTGGTATATATACTGCCACTCAGCCTCCACCCGGATAGGAGCGGAATCAACTCTCGCTCGACGAGGCAAAGCCTCCATGGGCAGCTCCGAAACACCGGGTTCGGAAATTGGCTCCATAACAGAATTCGGGTCACGGTCTACTAGCTCCGAAGATCCTAGCAGCATGAACGGCAAACAGGATATGCCAGCCAAACTATCTTTTAAATTAGGACGTCGCGACATCTCCTCAGTAACGCCTCCTAGAGGTGAGTGAGTACGCCCCTTACTTCTTCGCGGGCTTTCTGACTTAACCCCTTCTGGGCAGGTCAAGGACACAGGGTGTGGCGCAGCAGAGAATTTCTTAACAGCCACTTTTCCTGTGCGAGGGGGAATAGGTGGCGGTGTAGCAAGACAGCTATCCGCCAACGGGTCTTTTTCCTGGGCAATATTAGGACATTCCACAACGGGCAAACTGTCACTACAGTCCTTGACATCATCAGCTAGGAACGGATTAAGCCCAGGGGTAAACACATTAATCTCATAATCATCAGACACTTTAGTGCTGCAGCCCTCTTGTTCTCCCAATAAACTCGAGCAGTTAAAAGAGTCAGTTACACAGTCACCAAAAGGAGCTAGCTGAAACCCAAATGGAGGGAGTGTTGGCGGGCTCTGGTACCGACAAGGGCACCCTTCCTTCTGTACTCCCATCGGATAGACTCTAGAAGGCCATGTGCTTTTCTGGGGCACTGCAGGAACCCAATATAAGAGCCGAACAAATCCCTTCTTGTCTGAGGGTTCTCTAGCTACATAAGCAAACGCATCAAATATAGAATTTCCCATTAGCGATTGATTCACAACGTCTATGGGACATTTCTCAGGTACATCATCTACCATAAATGTGTATTCAGGATCCGCTCCCATATCCAGGGACCAATCCCACATTGCAGCTTCAGATAGGGGAGCCATAATGTTTAATAAGGACAGAACCAAGCAAACAATACACTTCTCACTGGAATCAGTATGGCAGCACTGGGGGAATAAGAACTACAGACTTTCCCCGCAGTAAGGTGCCTTTTTCCTACTGAGTCCGCACACGCAGCGCCTGTCACACTAGGCTGCGTGCAGTATAACAGTTAATGTTTACAGTTAACCCTTTCGAGCCCCACGTTGGGCGCCAAAATGTAGCGCTATAGTAAACTGCTTCTACTTTAGCAGTTATAGCTACTTTCCTTTGTGGGCTCTCACCACAGATGAACTCTCTTTCTCAGGGGCAAGCCCTCGCAATGAGGTGGAAGAAGGGTGTAGTGCAACTGTAACTCAGTGCAGTAGCACAATGATGGGCGCCAATAGTTCTTTAACAGTAAACCAAAAGAATATTTATTGAACAATAGAGCATGAAGATGATCAGTACAATTATCCACAGTGGAGCATCAAATACCACAGCAGCATTAAAGGAGCTTATACTCACAGCACGCATAGGCTGAATCCCCACAGGCCAGGGAATAGCAGCAGAGAGTAGTTGCAGCAGGGGAGGGTACTAATATAGCTTCAGTACTCAGGAACTCCTGGTTGCTCTTAGGGGAAACCTACCATCCCTAATCTCAACACTTTAGTCCCTCTCTGGGTCAGTATTACCCGGGGATCTTAATCCCACTAATCTCCTCGTAGGAGCCTTGAGCTGCTCAACTAGTTAACCTCTCTATCACTCCTAGAGTGATCTATGAACAAGTACAGCTATCTACTTACTAGGGTACTGGGCTCTAGGGTCAGCACTACCCATTCCCTTCCAGCCTGCTTGGTTGGGCTAAAGCAATGGACCCAGAACACATAGCTCCTAAACCTTTTATACTCTGGCACAGCGCCAATCAGGTCACAGTGTGAATTACAGGAGTTACATAAGACAGGAGCACATTACCCCTCCCAACTGTATTTTAA
The DNA here is from genome assembly GCA_038501925.1 of Xenopus petersii. Taxonomy (NCBI): domain Eukaryota; kingdom Metazoa; phylum Chordata; class Amphibia; order Anura; family Pipidae; genus Xenopus; species Xenopus petersii. Next base: position 174,851,766 of record CM076673.1, on the reverse strand, counting down.
GACCCACTTAGGTATCCAAATAGCTAGGGATGTGCCTGTCAATAAAGTGTAAGGGTGTCTAAGATTTTCACATCCCTACAATTGCATACGAGGGACTGTAATCGCCACGGGGGACAGGACTGTTGCAAATGATTTATAGTCTCTGAAAATCACTGAAGAATATGTTGGTACTATACTAATAAAGGGTCATTTAAACATAACTAGACCTGGGATTTCCTATTGGGGGTCCCACTAAGGGATTTGGATGTCCTTTGTCTGCTTTAAGAGCCCCATACTGGACATCACATATTCCAGTTATATATATTTAGTTATTTTCACAAGTTCGCTAGTAATTTCCTGTGCCAGTATTTTTCCAGGACCGATTGGAGTTGCTTTGATAAATGTGTAACTGATAAGTCACACCAATTAAAACACCATAAATAAAACTTATGTGTCTGCCTCACGGAAGGCCTTTTCAGGGAACTGAACGTGCGTTTAGATGGAAAGATGTAAAAAAACTGAGAAATGGCTTTTAGAGATGGAAAACTGGGGTGGTGGGTGGTGGTAGAAAACCAGGGAAGTTGACAGTTCTGCTCATTGAACTTCAATGGAAGGGAGCCTTGTAGTGAACAGCTGCCTAGAGCAGACAGTATGCAGAGAGCGTTGTTTGTTAGTTGTGCCTATAAGAACGTAGCTTTTTGCCAGTGAAACTGTATGCAATTGAAAGGCATTTAAATGTATTTCCATGTCCGCTTTTGTGTGTCATCCAGTCCCTTACAGCTAGAGTTGCCCCCTGACCAGTATTTTAAAAATGATGGTTGATCCCAATGTTATTAATAGGGAAAAAAGATAAATATATAGGAAGGCCGGTATTTTTTTCCAGAGAAGGTGGCACAGTTGCATTAACTTACCAGCACAAAGAAACCAAGTCTTAATTAGAGATCACCCATTGCTCTTCATTCTACATCAGTTGATTTGCACGCAGCCAAAGAGAGTGTAAATATATGCCCATGTTCTGGCCATGTGATTTGTCATGAGCAATCTCTGGTTTCTGTAGCAAAAGTTCGATTTATTTTACACCCACTGCTAAATGTAGATTTTTAGAGAGGTCATTTATTTCTTCTTTATTGCAGTAGATCATGTTACCTTTTTTCTTGGAGTATTGGTAGTGGTTTTGAAAATGGTGGTTGCCTAAATATTGCCTTTTCATAAGCAGGCAGGGCGAAAAAAGTTGAGTACTGGTGGCTTCAACTACTCAAAGAAACCCCTTTGAACATCATTCACCGCAGTATACACAAAATAATCATACCAGAAATTGACTATAGAGTTATGCTCAGAGCTGAAGCAAATAAATGTATTATTAGACTGCTGTCTCAACACTTCCAGAAGTTTGAATGGTATCTAGGCTTAAAAAGGAAAAAGATAGTATGATGCAGCCATGTGTACTTGTAATTGCCCACTAAACTGTACTCTATTGTCCCCCAAGACCCCCATCCAAGGTGATTATTAAATATCCTTTAGTAATCAAGTGAAATCCATGAGACATGCATTTAAAGCAATTCTGTCATTAGTACTGACAATAGAACAGGCCTTTTATATCTAGCTCACGCCCATTTAATTATTTTTTATTTCTTCTTCTTCTGTTGGCCAGAAAACCAACAATGTGACACTTTTCTCAGGGCATGTATGCTTTTATTCTAAGATTTACAGACAATCAGGATTTTCAACGGGAATATGTTTTCAGATCATATGGTAAGAAACAGATTTACCCTAAACCTCAAGCATATGTAGCGCTTGGTTTCTTTTGATCTTTCCCATTGCATTTGTTTGTGTTTGTTTTTCATTTATATAAATGCTTGATATGCTCGTGTAAGCAAAGGCAAGCGGCTCAGTGTTTATTCCACATAATCGGCAGATAGAGTATCATTACAATGCAACACTTCCCTTAATAATTAGATGCCATATGGTAGCTATTTCTCCTATTTTCCTTTCATGGGCCATGTTTTGAATTATGCAGTCTATTTTCTTAAGGATTCACTGATTTAGGCAATAAGTGCCACTTTGTTATGCAAAGGCCGCAAAAAGACAGTAATGTGAGGTCATGTGGGAGTGTCGGAGGAAGTTCCTAGACATTACAAGTTTAAGATAAAGGAAGAAACCTTGGAAGTGTATTAACTGATGTATACAGTTTGAGGTGAACTAAGGATTTGGGGTAAAACAGTGCAGTGGTAATAGCACCTTAATAGAAGTAAGTAATGTTATATAAGGAGTATTTCTTCCTCTACATTCTTGAGCTTAGAAGGTTCATAATTTGATTCAAAATAGGTCCTGGCATTTCAAGTACAGAGAAGCCCAAACAGCCTTCCAAAGGCCCAATAAATAGTGACTTTCTATGGCATCTTACAGCAGCTCCATTATTTTGTTGTGGTCCATGCCTGTTCCCTCATGCTGTTTTACCTACACTATTCTAGATTTGCTTATGACTCACTGGCCTGTCCAATTGACTTCCTTGTATCACTGAAAAAATTACATTTTAAATCTCCATTAAAAGCAGTTTGTTGCCGGGATGTTTATCTGGATTTCATTTAAATATACATATTTAAATATTGGTAATGAAAGCATATTGATTTTTAGATTGTATTTCTCATGAGATCTACTATTCTAATAATTCGTTTGTGGCCATCTGTTTATTTGTCTTTTCGCTGAACGGTTATTGAAAAAAAGCATATGTGGAAAAAGACAACCTTTTACAGGAATTTTTGTAGGGCACAATGCTAGAGCCTCTGGCAGCCGTAACTGTCTAACTTACTAGGATTTGCCAGTAAGTAATATAAGCTATTCGTTTTTCTGCAACTCTATGATAATGTAACATTTAGCTAGAGACGTTCCATGCCACACCTATAGACGTCATGGTTACTCTTGCACAATTTCCCTTGAGATAATGGTGGCTCAGCATAAAAAAAAAAAATTAGGACCACTTGCTGACTGATTAGGGAACTAAAGAAATCTTAATGTTTTCCAGACCAAAATCTTTAAGAATAATAGTTTCACTGTGAGACTGAGCTACATGTCAGCATGGCTCGAAGTCTGATTTATTGTTTGTTTAACCTAAAAGTTGTATTGTGATTATAAGTGTTTACATAGAAATTATTTTTATACTGCCTAGTGCACACTGCCTAAGCGCAATGCAGCATAAATAAAGCGAATTAAAGTGAATAAGTGCAAAAACTTGTTTAAAACTTCCTTATGTGTTTATGTCTCAAGGTGGCCAAACACCTACCAACATCCTCTGTTGTATTGACCACTCAAGAGTGGGAGGTTTATTGGCCCATGTATGGGACCAAAACAATGAACATATCTTCACTAGAGAGTGAAGGTAAAGAAATTTGCAGGGCTAGTGTGGCCCAAATGCCATTTTCCTCCTTCTTCACCAGCAGGAGAGATCAGGGTTGCAACCATTCTGGGTTTATTTTTCCGGTCTGTGTCTAGAGGGAGTGGACTATGACATAACAGAAGTGGAATGGGTGGGTGAGAAATATGTGATGAGCACAGGGCTTCAAAGGTTGAAGGAATACATGAGCTTAAAAGTTTACTGGCAACTGTTTTGCTGGTAAATAGGGATGTAGCGAACGTCGGAAAAAAAGTTCGCGAACATATTCGCGAACTTGCGCAAAAATGCGAGCGGTTCGCGAATGGTTCGCGAACCCCATAGACTTCAATGGGAAGGCGAACTTTAACATCTAAAAAAGACATTTCTGGCCAGAAAAATGATTTTAAAGTTGTTTAAAGGGTGCAACGACCTGGACAGTGGCATGCCAGAGGGGGATCAAGGGCAAAAATGTATCTGAAAAATCTGCCTGTGTGTGCTTGGAAGAGATAGTGTAGGGGGAGAGCTGTTAGTGATTTCAGGGACAGATGATAGTAAGTTTGCTGGCTAGTAATCTGCTTGATACTGCTCTGTATTGGAGGGACAGAAGTCTGCAGGGATTTGAGGGACATTTTAGCTTAGGTAGCTTTGCTGGCTAGTAATCTACTGTTCTCTTTAAACAACTGCCATACGTTGACCTTGTAGGCATTGTTTGCCCAGTTTTTTTGGACGCAGCCACTGAAGCACAGTTGCCAGAAAAAATATGCCATATAAATGCTGAAAATAGTAATTTTTCGCCATACGTTGACCTTGTAGACATTGTTTGCCCAGTTTTTTTGGACGCAGCCACTGAAGCACAGTTGCCAGAAAAAATATGCCATATAAATGCTGAAAATAGTCATTTTTTGCCATACGTTGACCTTGTAGGCATTGTTTGCCCAGTTTTTTTGGTCGCAGCCACTGAAGCACAGTTGCCAGAAAAAATATGCCATATAAATGCTGAAAATAGTCATTTTTTGCCATATACGTTGAGTCAACGTATGGCAAAAAATGACTATTTTCAGCATTTATATGGCATATTTTTTCTGGCCTCTGTGCTTCAGTGGCTGCGGCCAAAAAAACTGGGCAAACAATGCCTACAAGGTCAACGACGTTGACCTTGTAGGCATTGTTTGCCCAGTTTTTTTGGCCGCAGCCACTGAAGCACAGAGGCCAGAAAAAATATGCCATATAAATGCTGAAAATAGTCATTTTTTTGGTCGCAGCCACTGAAGCACAGTTGCCAGAAAAATTATGCCATATAAATGCTGAAAATATAATTTTTTTTGGTTGCAGCCACTGAAGCACAGAGGCCAGAAAAATTATGCCATATAAATGCAGAAAATATGCATTTTTTTGGTCGCAGCCACTGAAGCACAGTTGACAGAAAAATTATGCCATATAAATGCTGAAAATATAAATTTTTTTGGTTGCAGCCACTGAAGCACAGAGGCCAGAAAAATTATGCCATATAAATGCAGAAAATATGCATTTTTTTGGACGCAGCCACTGAAGCACAGTTGCCAGAAAAAATATGCCATATAAATGCTGAAAATAGTCATTTTTCGCCATACGTTGACCTTGTAGACATTGTTTGCCCAGTTTTTTTGGTTGCAGCCACTGAAGCACAGAGGCCAGAAAAAATTAAACCAGTAGGGTTTGCACCCTAGTTTGTAACGGTGGCGGAGGGAGGAGGACGCTAAAGGACAGCTGTGTGTGGAGTCATGAGGCTTGAAGAGAAGGACAGCTGCATAGAAGTCAGAACAAGTCTTCCGGCGTGCAGTAACCCTCCGAGATCCACCCCTCATTCATTTTAATAAAGGTCAGGTAATCGACACTTTTGTGACCTAGGCGAGTTCTCTTCTCAGTTACAATCCCTCCTGCTGCACTGAAGGTCCTTTCTGAGAGCACACTTGAGGCTGGGCAAGACAAGAGGTTCATGGCAAATTGTGACAGCTCTGGCCACAGATCAAGCCTGCGCACCCAGTAGTCCAGGGGTTCATCGCTCCTCAGAGTGTCGATATCTGCAGTTAATGCCAGGTAGTCCGCTACCTGCCGGTCGAGGCGTTCTTTGAGGGTGGATCCAGAAGGGTTGTGGCGCTGCCTTGGACAGAAAAACATTTGCATGTCTGACGTTACAGACCGGCCAAAGGGCTTTGTCCTTGCAGGTGTGCTCGTGGCAGGATTACTGGCACCTCTGCCCCTGGAATGTTGATGAGTTCCTGAAGTGACATCACCCTTAAAAGCATTGTACAACATGTTTAGCAGGCTGGTTTGTAAATGCCGCATCTTTTCGGACTTGTGGTATGTTGGTAACATTTCTGACACTTTATGCTTGTACCGAGGGTCTAGTAGCGTTGCGACCCAGTACAGGTCCTTCTCCTTAAGCCTCTTGATACGGGGGTCCTTCAACAGGCATGACAGCATGAAAGACCCCATTCTCACAAGGTTGGATGCAGAGCTATCCATCTCCGCTTCCTCATTATCAAGGACTGCATCATCCACGGTCTCCTCCCCCCAGCCACGTACAAGACCAGGGGTCCCCAAAAGGTCACCACTAGCCCCCTGGGAAGCCTGCTCCTGTTGGTCCTCCTCCTCCTCCTCCACAAAGCCACCTTCCTCCTCTGACTCCACTTCTGGCACCTCTCCCTGCGTTGCAGCAGGTGCCTGGGTTCGTTCTGGTGATTCCGACCATAAATCGTGCGCTTCCAGCTCCTCGTCACGCTGGTCTACAGCCTCATCTGTCACTCGTCGCACGGCACGCTCCAGGAAGAAAGCGAAGGGTATTAGGTCGCTGATGGTGCCTTCGGTGCGACTGACCATATTTGTCACCTCTTCAAAAGGTCGCATGAGCCTGCAGGCATCACGCATGAGCACCCAGTAACGGGGGAAAAAAAATCCCCAGCTCTGCAGATCCAGTCCTACCACCCAGTTCAAAAAGGTACTCGTTGACGGCCCTTTGTTGTTGCAGCAGACGTTCCAACATAAGGAGCGTTGAATTCCAGCGAGTCTGGCTGTCAGAAATCAAACGCCTGACTGGCATGTTGTAGCGCTGCTGAATGTCAGCAAGGCGTGCCATGGCTGTGTAGGAACGTCTGAAATGGGCCGACACCTTTCTGGACTGGGTGAGAACGTCCTGGAATCCTGGGTACTTGGAGACAAAACGTTGGACTATTAAATTTAACACATGTGCCATGCAGGGCACATGTGTTAAATTTCCCAGTCTCAACGCTGCCAACAGATTGCTTCCATTGTCACACACCACTTTTCCGATCTGCAGTTGGTGTGGGGTCAGCCACCGATCGGCCTGTGACTGCAGAGATGACAGGAGTACAGATCCGGTATGGTTTTTGCTTTCCAGGCACGTCATCCCCAAGACAGCGTGACAACGGCGTACCTGGCACGTCAAATAGCCTAGGGGGAGCTGGGGGTGCACAGGTGTGGAGGAGGAGAAGGAGGACCCAGCAGCAGAGTAAGAAGAAGAAGAGGAAGAAGACGAGGTAGAGAGCGATGGAGGAGTAGAGGTGGTGGCAGAACCGCGTGCAATCCGTGGCGGTGACACCAACTCCACTGTTGTTGTTGTTGAGCTACCCATTCCCTGCTTCCCATTCCCAGCCATTACCAAGTTCACCCAGTGGGCAGTGTAGGTGACATACCTGCCCTGACCATGCTTGGAGGACCATGCGTCAGTAGTCATATGGACCTTTGGCCCAACACTAAGTGACAGAGATGCGGTAACTTGGCTCTGCACATGTTGGTACAGGTGTGGTATTCCCTTTTTAGAAAAAAAATTGCGGCTGGGTACCTTCCACTGCGGTGTCCCAATTGCTACAAATTTGCGGAAGGCCTCAGAGTCCACCAGCTGGTATGGTAAAAGCTGGCGGGCTAAGAGTGCAGACAAGCCAGCTGTCAGACGCCGGGCAAGGGGGTGACAGTCAGACATTGGCTTCTTACGCTCAAACATGGCCTTCACAGAAACTTGGCTGGTGGCAGATGACTGGGAATGGGAACAGGTGGTCAAGGTGGAAGGCGGAGTGGAGGGTGGTTCAGATGGGTCAAGGAGAGCAGAGGTAGAGCAGTAAGATGCTGGACCAGAAGGAGTGTGGCTTTTAGTTTGCCTGTTGCCTTTGAGGTGTTGCTCCCAAAGTGCTTTGTGCTTGCCGCTCATGTGCCTTCGCATAGAAGTTGTACCTATGTGGCTGTTGGGCTTACCAAGGCTCAGTTTCTGACTGCACTCATTGCAAATTACAATGCTTTTGTCAGAGGCACACACATTAAAAAAATCCCACACTGCTGACTTTTTGGAAGTGTGCGATCTGGCGGTAACAGTAGAAGTTGGCGGCATTGGCGGCAGTGGCGGGTGCGTTGGCCGGCTGAACACAGGTGCCGATACATGTTGTTGCCCTACTGATCCCTGCGGGCTGTCCTCCCTGCTTCTTCTAAGTCTTATTCTCCTACTGCCTCTCTGACTCTCCGTCTCTCCATCTGAACTACCCTCCTCTTGCTCTCTTCTACTAGGCACCCACAAAACATCAATCTCCTCATCATCATTCTCCTCAGATGCATCAATTTCTTCTGACACATCACAGAAGGAAGCAGCAGCGGGGACCTCCTCCTCATCACTCATCATTATGTCCATCTCTGTCGTGTTCTCTGCCAGAATTAAATCTGGTGTAACGTCCTCATCTCCTTCATCTTCTTCTGCCAATAATGGTTGCGCATTACTCAGTTCAAGAAACTCATGGGAAAATAACTCCTCTGACTCCAGTGAAGAAGGGGCACCGGTGGTGGAGGAAGTGTTACGTGGGGTGGCCATAGCAGTGGAGGATGAGGAGGATGTTGTGGTAAAGTTAGAAACGGTAGAGGATGGGGTGTGCTGTGTAAGCCAGTCAACTACCTCTTCAGCATTTTGGGAGTTCAGGGTCATTGGCTTTTTAAAACTGGGCAATTTGCTAGGGCCACAGGATTGCATAGCAGCACGGCCCCTAGCACGGCCTCTGCGTGGCGGCCTGCCTTTGCCTGGCATTATTTTTAAAAAAACAACAACAAAAACTCAGTTGGTTTTTCTGGAAACGATAATACACACAGCTAGATGGCAGTTTGAAGAAAACAGTGTGCAAATAATGCCTACAAGGTCAACGTATACACAGCGGTGGATACGGATTACGTAAAATATAAGAATGCTGCTTGAAAAAAAGTAACTCAAGTGGTTTTTCTAGAGACGATAATATTATCAATATTTAGACAAAATGTGAACAAGCTCACACAGCTAGATGGCGGTTTGAAGAAAACACTGTGCAAATAATGCCTACAAGGTCAACGTATACACAGCGGTGGATACGGATTACGTAAAATATAAGAATGCTGCTTGAAAAAAAGTAACTCAAGTGGTTTTTCTAGAGACGATAATATTATCAATATTTAGACAAAATGTGAACAAGCTCACACAGCTAGATGGCGGTTTGAAGAAAACACTGTGCAAATAATGCCTACAAGGTCAACGTATACACAGCGGTGGATACGGATTACGTAAAATATAAGAATGCTGCTTGAAAAAAAGTAACTCAAGTGGTTTTTCTAGAGACGATAATATTATCAATATTTAGACAAAATGTGAACAAGCTCACACAGCTAGATGGCGGTTTGAAGAAAACACTGTGGAAATAATGCCCACAAGATCAACATATACACTACTACAGCGGTGGATACGGATTACGTAAAATATATTATGGCTGCTTGAAAAAAGTCACTCCGGTGTTTTTTCTGGAGACGGTAATATTATGGATATTTAGACAGAATGTGAACAAGGTCAAACAGCTAGATGGCAGTTGGTTGAATAACACACTGGGCAAAAAATGCCTACAGGGCAAATAATGCCTAAAAGGTCAACTTATACACTACTACAGCGATGGATACGGATTACGTAAAATATATTATGGCTGCTTGAAAAAAGTCACTCCGGTGTTTTTTCTGGAGACGGTAATATTATGGATATTTAGACAGAATGTGAACAAGGTCACACAGCTAGATGGCAGTTGGTTGAATAACACACTGGGCAAAAAATGCCTACAGGGCAAATAATGCCTAAAAGGTCAACTTATACACTACTACAGCGATGGATACGGATTACGTAAAATTTATTATGGCTGCTTGAAAAAAGTCACTCCGGTGTTTTTTCTGGAGACGGTAATATTATGGATATTTAGACAGAATGTGAACAAGGTCACACAGCTAGATGGCAGTTGGTTGAATAACACACTGGGCAAAAAATGCCTACAGGGCAAATAATGCCTAAAAGGTCAACTTATACACTACTACAGCGATGGATACGGATTACGTAAAATATATTATGGCTGCTTGAAAAAAGTCACTCCGGTGTTTTTTCTGGAGAAGGTAATATTATGGATATTTAGACAGAATGTGAACAAGGTCACACAGCTAGATGGCAGTTGGTTGAATAACACACTGGGCAAAAAATGCCTACAGGGCAAATAATGCCTAAAAGGTCAACTTATACACTACTACAGCGGTAGTAAAATAAATAAAAGTAAAATAAAAAAAAATGAATATTAAAAAAAAAAAATTACAGTTGGTGCTGCTGAACTACTAGGAGCAGCAGATTAGCACACCAGTCCCACTCCCCAACACTGCTAGACTAATAGCACTGGGCTCTTATAGTAGTAGTAGTAGTAGTAGTAGTAGTAGTAGTAGTAGTAAAACAACAAAAAAATAAATAAAAGCAGTCCTTACAAGGACTACTGTTATTGCAGCAGTCAGCAGATGAGATCAGAAGCAGGACAGCTGCCCACTGCAGCTACATACAGAGCACTGCAGTAGAAGGTAGATTACTAGCCAGCAAAGCTACCTAAGCTTAAATGTCCCTCAAACCCCTGCAGACTTCTGTCCCTCCAATAACAGAGCAGTATCAACACGATTACTAGCCAGCAAACTTTCAACTGTCCCTGAAATCACTAACAGGCAGCAGCTCTCTCCCTACACTATCTCTTCAGCACACACAGGCAGAGTGAAAAAACGCTGCAGGGCTTCGGTTTTTATAGGGAAGGGGAGTGGTCCAGGGGAGAGCTTCCTGATTGGCTGCCATGTACCTGCTGGTCTGGGGTGAGAGGGCAAAAAAAAGCGCCAACAATGGCGAACCCAAAATGGCGAACGTCGCGCGACGTTCGCGAACTTCCGGCGAGCGCGAACACCCGATGTTCGCGCGAACAAGTTCGCCGGCGAACAGTTCGCGCCATCTCTTCTGGTAAATTTGTAAAATGAGCCCCAACCATAACTGCTGGTTTACTGTCTAGGCAGTAGATATTCTGGTCAAGTGGAAACCCTAGATGAGATGTTACCACTAGAAAATCTCATAGGCTAAGGGGCACATTTTCTAAGCTCGAATTAAGGATTCGAATGAAAAAAACGTCGAATTTCGAAGGTTTTTTTTGGGTACTTCGACCATCTAATAGGCTACTACGACCTTCGACTTTGATTTGAACGATTCGAACTAAAAATCGTTCGACTATTCGACCATTCGATAGTCAAAGTACTGTCTCTTTAAAAAAAATTTGACTACATACTTTGGCAGTTTAAACCTACCGAGGTACAATGTTAGCCTATGGGGACCTTCCCCATCACTTTTCTAAGCTTTTTTTGATTGAAGAAAAATCCTTCGATCGATCGATTAAAATCCTTTGAATCATTCGATTCAAAGGATTTTATCGTTCGATCTAACGATTTTTACTTCGATCGATAGATCACTAAATCCTTTGAATTCGATATTTGAATAGAAGGATTTTACTTCGAGGGTCGAATTCGAGGGTTTATTAACCCTTAATATTCGACCCTTAGTAAATGTGCCCCTTAGTGTTGGTGGGTGGGTAGTAATGACTATCTCTCCTTTCCCACTTAGGCATTGAATTGGTGGTGTCCCTAAAATTCACCCATGTTTAACATAGTGTATTTGTTTTATTGTACTTTAGGGGGCCGATTCACTAAATTCGGGTGAAGGGTTAGAATAAAAAAACTTCGAATTTCGAAGTTTTTTTGGGCTACTTCGACCATCGAATGGGCTACTTCGACCTTCGAATTCGACCTTCGAATCGAACGATTCGAACTAAAAATCGTTCGACTATTCGACCATTCGATAGTCGAAGTACTTTCCCTTTAAAAAAAACTTCGACCCCCTACTTCGGCAGATAAAACCTACCGAAGTCAATGTTAGCCTATGGGGAAGGTCCCCATAGGCTTGCTAAGCTTTTTTTGATCGAAGGATTTTCCTTAGATCGTTGGATTAAAATCCTTCGAATCGTTCGATTCGAAGGATTTAATCGTTCGATCGAACGAAAAATCCTTCGATCGTTCAATCGAATGTTTAGCGCTAAATCCTTCAACTTCGATATTCGAAGTCGAAGGATTTCAATTCGAGGGTCGAATTTCGAAGTATTTTTAACTTCGAAATTCGACCCTTAGTGAATCTGCCCCTAGAACTTTCTCCTTTGTAGAAGTTAAGGAGTTAAGGTTGTTTGCTATGGTCGCAATGTTTTGACCAGGCATGCTATGTAACTTAAATTTGCTTGCTTGATATGGGACATCCAGCCCTTCCGTCTTTGGGGCAAATTCACTTACCTGCGGAAATTCACCAGCGACGGCTTTGCTCACATCACCACACTTCGGCAGGCGAAAATTCGTCAGGAAAACGCTAATTCACTAAAAGGCGAATTGCATCCAGGGCGCTAAACGATGGCGAAGTTTCGCTAGCGTTAATTCGGCAAGCAAAGGTAAGTTGCGCTAGCTTTGGCTAATTTGCATATGGCGTGAAGTTAAATTTCAATGGACGTATATGTTGCAGCAAATACATTACACTACACAAGTCCAGGGAACCTTAATAAAATAAAATAGAGTTGTTATATTGTCCTACACATGAGCCCAGTGTATAGTTTATGTGCCATATGTTAGGAAATGTAGGGGGGATGCCAGGTACCCCCTAAAAACTTTCCGATCTTTTGCAGCCTATCACCCTGAAAAATTAAAAGTCAACATCGTTTTTTTTGGGATTTAGAAAAATTTTCAATTTTTTTTGAGGAACTCCTATCTACTCTATTGCACTTCGCCTGGTCTGAGATGGCAAAGGCAAGTCTGGCGCAAGAGGTCACATTCATTAAAATCCGCATCTTAGTGAATTTGCGCAGTTACGTCCATTCGCCTGGCATTAGAGTGTGAAGTAGCGATACGGTCTACCTCATTCACTAGCGAATTTACGTCTGCGCCTGTAATTAAATTGACAAAGTCCCAAAATGACATCATGCTGACGAATTCCACTAACGTTAGTCACTTCGCACTTTAGTGAATTTCCCACCTTCATAATCATAATCTACTTTTTACAGAAGACTTTGACAGCAGAATTATAATGTCTATATAGTTTGATGCAGATCCCTTATCAGCACTAAAAATAGAAAACCCTGATTACAATTTGGAAAAAATGACAGATACAACGAAGCAGTATTCTGGAACTAAGTGTTGTAGACAGATGTGACAAAGAAAAAGCTGAAGCAAAAAAGAAAGGTGTGAAAGAAGGAGCAACTAGAGATGGTCTTAAGTATCCATAAAATTTGATAGAATTGGAAGCCCATCTTCTTTTTTTAAGACCAAGGCTATTAACATCAAGTTGGTCATTTAATTACTACTGTAACAGCCTCTAATTCCGGAACTGTGTATCTGGTGAGATTATTCAAACTTCTTTTTGGGGGTATGACTATGAAGATTTTCATTCATCCAGGTCATGGTATATCTAGTATAGGTAAATCTAAAAACAACTGGACTTGCTGAGTAATCAATGAAGACGTTTCACTACTCATCCGAGCAGCTTCTTCAGTTCAACTGATTGGTGTGGGAAGTTCACGGTATATAAACTCTTCCACTAATCCAATCACAATGGCACATTGTAACTCTTCAAAGATGACAGCTGAAGAAATTCACAGAGGTGTAGATTCTTTGTAGTTACTGTGAGAGGATTATCCAATGTGTCATGCAACGCCTAGAAAGAGGTGTTACTTGTGAGAGTTGCATGAATGGACGTGTGAAGTGTTCTGAAACCGCCGGGGTACAGATGTTAGAACAGCATTGTATGTAGCAGACAGGTGGTGTCGAAGGCCCCCGCCTCTCTTTGGGGATGGTTTCTCCACCTCGTTCAAACCAGTGGTCTTCTTTATCCAAGATTTGGACCTTGCTATCTTCAAAGAAATGTGCCTTGTCTTTTAAGTGTAGAAAGACAGCTGAGTTTTGCCCTGTAGAGTTCGTCCTCCTATGCTGAGCCATTCGCTTGGTGAGCAGTTGTTTTGTCTCCCCAATGTATAGGTCTGTGCACTCCTCGCTACACTGGACTCCGTATACCACATTGCTTTGTTTTTCTTTAGGGGTTGGATCCTTTGGGTGTACCAGTTTTTGTCTCAGTGTGTTGCTAGGTTTGAAAAACACAGGGACGTGGTGTTTGTTAAAAATCCTCCTGAGTTTCTCTGACACTCCAGCTACATATGGGATGACTATGTTTCGCCTACTATGTGTCTCCGGGCGCTTATTTCTATTGGCGTTCCTGTTGGGCTTGGTTGCTGCTGTTTTGACAAAGGCCCAGTCTGGGTAGCCACACGCTTTCAAAGCTCCTCTAAGATGTTTTTGCTCTTTGTCTTTGGACTCTGTATCAGTTGCCACAACTTCCGCCCTGTGGTGCAGAGTTCTAATGACGCCCAGTTTGTGTTGCAGCGGATGGTGGGAATCAAACAACAGATATTGATCCGTATGAGTGGGTTCCTGTATACTTCCGTCTTCAAGTTACCCCCCTCTTGGGTGCATATGAAACAGTCCAAAAAGGCAAGTTTGCTCTTGTGGACATCTTCCCTTGTGAACTTGATGTTATTGTCCACTGAGTTAATGTGTTCTGTAAAGGCCACCACTTCATTTGATCTGGTTTTAACCCAAGTGTCATCCACATACCTGAACCAATGACTTGGTGTAGTTCCCTGGAAAGTAAGTAAGGCCCTCCTTTCCACTTCCTCCATGTACAGGTTTGCTATAATAGGAGAGACCGGAGAACCCATTGCACAGCCATGTTTCTGTCTATAAAAAAGGTTCTTGTACATGAAGTATGTGGTGTTAAGACACAAATCTAGCAACAAACATACTTGGTTGGGACTGAGCTTCGTTCTGCTGCTGTGGGGGTTATCTTGTTGCAGTCGATTTCTTACAGTCTCAATTGCCTCTGTCGTAGGTATACATGTGAACAAAGAAGTGACATCATATGATACCATTGTTTCTTCTGCCTCTAGTGTAACGCCGTGAATCTTGGTTACAAACTCTTTGGCATTCTGGATATGATGCACTGTATTGCCTACCAACGGGGCTAAGATGTTAGCCAAGAATTTTGCAATGTTGTATGTCCCTGAATTTATGCTGCTGACAATGGGTCTTAGTGGGGCTCCTTCTTTGTGTATCTTGGGGAGTCCGTATAAACATGGTGTGGCTTCTCTGGGGTACAGGCGGTGGTATAAAACTCGATCAATGGCTTTCTCCTTTTCAAGTTGTTGTAGGCAACCTATTACCTTTTTCTTGTAACCGCTGGTTGGGTCTTTCCTTAAGGGTTCATATGTATTGCTATCACTGAGTAGAGTGGTTATCTTGCAGTCGTAGTCAGTTGTATTGAGCACAACTGTGCATCTCCCCTGATCTGCTGGCAGGATAGTGATGTTCGGGTCCTTACTCAGAGAACTGAGCTCACAAGTAACACCTCTTTCTAGGAGTTGCATGACACATTGGATAATCCTATCACAGTAACTACACAGAATCTACACTTCTGTGAATTTCTTCAGATGTCACCTCTTTGAAGAGTTACAATGTGCCATTGTGATTGGATTAGTGGAAGAGTTTATATGATGAGAACTTCCCACACCAGTCAGTTGAACTGAAGAAGCTGCTCGGATGAGTAGTGAAACGTCTTCATTGATTACTCAGCAAGTCCAGTTGTTTTTAGATTTACCTATACTAGATATTCTGTTTGGGGGCCTTTGCAGCTGGCAAGGAGGAGGGAGTAGGGGGACGCCCCAATATACCCCTTTTATAATCTGCTCTCTAGATTCAGCCATCTATCGGTCTGCCTGCTTGATATATCTAGTTAAGCACTCTGCACACTCCACTGCTTCACCATACTGGAAAAACTCTGACTCTAATTCCTGGGAAATAACTTTTTTGCCTTGTTGAACTACAACTCACAACCATTCTCTTGTCCTTTATATTAAAAGCATATACCAACTAGGGATGTAGCGAACTGCCGTTTATGTGTTCGCGAACGCCGTTCGCGAACACCGGCAAAAATGCGAACAGTTCGCGAACAGTTCGCGAACTTCGAACATCCGCAAAATCGTTCGATTCGAACGATCGAAGGATTTTAATCGTTCGATCGAAGGATTTTCGTTCGAATCGAACGATCGAAGCCATTCGATCGAATGATTTCATTCGATCGAATGGCTTCGATCGTTCGATTCGAACGAAAATCCTTCGATTTTAGTGGTCAAAGGAATCGAATGGTCGAATGGTCGAACGATTTTTGTTCGAATCGAACGCGAACTCGTATTGGCGAACGTCGCGCGACGTTCGCGAACATTCGGCGGACGCGAACAGTCGAAGTTCGCGCGAACTAGTTCGCCGGCGAACAGTTCGCTACATCCCTAATACCAACACCAAGGAACAGTAATTTAAATTTTCCATGCAGGAAAAGTGATTACCCACCTGGATTTATTATTGGTTTTATAACTATTTATTTATAATTTATTCACTGTGTTTCCTGGCCGGCCAGTGCTTTAGTGATTATATAATAAATTGTATTTTAAACATATTGGTTTTGCAATCCACCTTCTATTTGTTCTTTCCCCATATAAACCCCACACTCCTGATCCATTCTTGGTTTGACTTTATTCTGAGACAATCTGGAGCTCAACAGTAACTAAGAACATATCCTTTTAGACAGAGCATTCAGATACTTTTAGTTAAAAATGTGTGTTAATATCTAAGATCATTTGGAGGCCTATTTACCAAAATCTGTATTTGTGTAATTTTGTTAAAAAAATTTCAAAAATTTGTGTTTTTAAAACATTATCCAAATTCATAATTGTTAGCGCTTTACCAGAAACATTTGAATTGAACAAAAACAATATGAACATTAATAACTCCCATAATGTCCAAAAATAAAGTAGGGATATAGTTCACAGGGCACCTATATGAAATACAAAACAAATATATCCAAAAAAGTCTACAAGTTAAGTTAAAAAGTTAATCTTTAGCATAAAATTAGTAGAGTAGGCATACAGACTAATCTGTGTTCCGCCTTATGCGTTTCATACCCACTGGTACTAATTTATGTTGATGCCTATGAATAAGTACCAGTGGGTATGAAGTGCGTAAGGAGGAACACCGATTGTGTGTCTGATAAAAAAAAAATCCAAATCATTTTGGGTATAATTTTCAAGTAAATCATGTTTAACTTTTGCATTTGCTTTAATTTGTTCCTTTACTGATTCTCTCATATTTGCTTCTCAAATTAAAACTGATTGCATACACAGCTAAAATTGTAATTTGATATCCTTGTCCCTATACATACAAAGGGCAGTATGTATAGGGATAAGGTGTAATGATCACCGCTGGGAACCAGGGTGATCGAGGAGAGCCACTCCCTGGGGAGCGGATATGGGGGAAGCCCTGGGGTGTAGCCAAAGATGGTAGGAGGCATGGGCAGGGTGAAGTTTTAATGGCATCAAAAAGGGTAAACAAAGGCAAGAAGGGCAAGGTGAAGATAGGGTCAGGCCAAAGTCAAAACAGGGGTTCCACGGGATAAGAGGTAATGGGGTACTCACAAAGGAAACAAGGATTTCAGGAACAAGGTAATCAAAGTCCAAAGCGTATAGGGTACAGGATCCAGGATACAACAGCACAGAAACATTTATGACTCAGCCCTGAGCAAAGCTCAGGGCGGGGTTAATAAAGGGCAGGTAATTGGGAATGGGGAACACATGAGGGTAAACGAGGTGGGTGGAGAATAGGGAGGAACAGAAGAACAAACTGTGAACAGGCAGATAACATAAGTAACAAGAGTTCATGATGAGCCCCAAGAGCCCCTGGTGGCTCATCTGGCAAGGTGCCGTGTCCAGAACCCAGGAATCGATCCTGGGCTTATCCTGACAGTACCCCCCCCTTAATGGTCGACCTCTGGGCGACCCAAACGAAAGACCCCCATCCTTTTTAGTCCAATGACTGGAGATGGGGACTGAAGGACCATCAGGATCCAAGGCTGGAGCCACGTCTGGGACCGGAGGACCACCTGGAGCCACGTCTGGGACCGGAGGACCACCTGGAGCCACGTCTGGGACCGGAGGACCACCTGGAGCCACGTCTGGGACCGGAGGACCACCTGGAGCCACGTCTGGGACCGAAAAGGCTGCTGCAGACGGGACCACTGGCACAGGAACTGCAGACGGGACCACTGGCACAGGAACTGCAGACGGAACCACTGGCACAGGAACTGCAGACGGAACCACTGGCACAGGAACTGCAGACGGGACCACTGGCACAGGAACTGCAGACGGGACCACTGGCACACAGGCTGGAAGCGGCTGGGCTGCAGGCACACAGGCTGGAAGCGGCTTTCGGGGAGCCGGCACTGGAGCAGGAGGCAGCTGCTGGGGGACCGGCACTGGAGCAGGAGGCAGCTGCTGGGGGACCGGCACTGGAACAGGAGGCAGCTGCTGGGGGACCGGCACTGGAACAGGAGGCAGCTGCTGGGGGACCGGCACTGGAACAGGAGGCAGCTGCTGGGGGACCGGCACTGGAACAGGAGGCAGCTGCTGGGGGACCGGCACTGGAACAGGAGGCAGCTGCTGGGGGACCGGCACTGGAACAGGAGGCAGCTGCTGGGGGACCGGCACTGGAACAGGAGGCAGCTGCTGGGGGACCGGCACTGGAACAGGAGGCAGCTGCTGGGGGACCGGCACTGGAACAGGAGGCAGCTGCTGGGGGACCGGCACTGGAACAGGAGGCAGCTGCTGGGGGACCGGCACTGGAACAGGAGGCAGCTGCTGGGGGACCGGCACTGGAACAGGAGGCAGCTGCTGGGGGACCGGCACTGGAACAGGAGGCAGCTGCTGGGGGACCGGCACTGGAACAGGAGGCAGCTGCTGGGGGACCGGCACTGGAACAGGAGGCAGCTGCTGGGGGACCGGCACTGGAACAGGAGGCAGCTGCTGGGGGACCGGCACTGGAACAGGAGGCAGCTGCTGGGGGACCGGCACTGGAACAGGAGGCAGCTGCTGGGGGACCGGCACTGGAACAGGAGGCAGCTGCTGGGGGACCGGCACTGGAACAGGAGGCAGCTGCTGGGGGACCGGCACTGGAACAGGAGGCAGCTGCTGGGGGACCGGCACTGGAACAGGAGGCAGCTGCTGGGGGACCGGCACTGGAACAGGAGGCAGCTGCTGGGGGACCGGCACTGGAACAGGAGGCAGCTGCTGGGGGACCGGCACTGGAACAGGAGGCAGCTGCTGGGGGACCGGCACTGGAACAGGAGGCAGCTGCTGGGGGACCGGCACTGGAACAGGAGGCAGCTGCTGGGGGACCGGCACTGGAACAGGAGGCAGCTGCTGGGGGACCGGCACTGGAACAGGAGGCAGCTGCTGGGGGACCGGCACTGGAACAGGAGGCAGCTGCTGGGGGACCGGCACTGGAACAGGAGGCAGCTGCTGGGGGACCGGCACTGGAACAGGAGGCAGCTGCTGGGGGACCGGCACTGGAACAGGAGGCAGCTGCTGGGGGACCGGCACTGGAACAGGAGGCAGCTGCTGGGGGACCGGCACTGGAACAGGAGGCAGCTGCTGGGGGACCGGCACTGGAACAGGAGGCAGCTGCTGGGGGACCGGCACTGGAACAGGAGGCAGCTGCTGGGGGACCGGCACTGGAACAGGAGGCAGCTGCTGGGGGACCGGCACTGGAACAGGAGGCAGCTGCTGGGGGACCGGCACTGGAACAGGAGGCAGCTGCTGGGGGACCGGCACTGGAACAGGAGGCAGCTGCTGGGGGACCGGCACTGGAACAGGAGGCAGCTGCTGGGGGACCGGCACTGGAACAGGAGGCAGCTGCTGGGGGACCGGCACTGGAACAGGAGGCAGCTGCTGGGGGACCGGCACTGGAACAGGAGGCAGCTGCTGGGGGACCGGCACTGGAACAGGAGGCAGCTGCTGGGGGACCGGCACTGGAACAGGAGGCAGCTGCTGGGGGACCGGCACTGGAACAGGAGGCAGCTGCTGGGGGACCGGCACTGGAACAGGAGGCAGCTGCTGGGGGACCGGCACAGCAGACAGGAGGCAGCTGCTGGGGGACCGGCACAGCAGACAGGAGGCAGCTGCTGGGGGACCGGCACAGCAGACAGGAGGCAGCTGCTGGGGGACCGGCACAGCAGACAGGAGGCAGCTGCTGGGAAGCCGGCACAGCAGACAGGAGGCAGCTGCTGGGAAGCCGGCACAGCAGACAGGACAGGCTGGGAAGCCGGCACAGCAGACAGGACAGGCTGGGAAGCCGGCACAGCAGACAGGACAGGCTGGGAAGCCGGCACAGCAGACAGGAGGCAGCTGCTGGGAAGCCGGCACAGCAGACAGGACAGGCTGGGAAGCCGGCACAGCAGACAGGACAGGCTGGGAAGCCGGCACAGCAGACAGGACAGGCTGGGAAGCCGGCACAGCAGACAGGACAGGCTGGGAAGCCGGCACAGCAGACAGGACAGGCTGGGAAGCCGGCACAGCAGACAGGACAGGCTGGGAAGCCGGCACAGCAGACAGGACAGGCTGGGAAGCCGGCACAGCAGACAGCCAGTTGGGAGCCAGTCGCCGGGAAGGTCTAGCTGGACACTTGGGTAGCCGAGGCTGCTGGGAAACCTCAGGAGCCGTGGGCAGCCGATGCTGCTGCAAAGCCTCCTCTCTTGGGGGTACAAGGCACGGCAGAAGCCCCATTTTTGGAGGCACAGAACAAGACAGAAGCCCCACTTCTGGAGGCACAGGACAAGGCAGAAGCCCCTCTTCTAGGGTCACATAAGCCGGCACAAGTACAGGAGGCAGACTCTGGGGAGTCAGTCGATGGGGAAGCTTAGTTGGAGCCTCGGGCAGCTGAGGCTGCTGGGAAACCCCCTCAGGAACAGTGGGCAGCCGACGCTGCTGGGGAAGCAGTTGCTGAGGGGTAGCAGGCCCGGGAATAGAAGGTTGTGGAGGAGACAAGGGCCAAAGGACTGGAAGCGATTTAACAGACACAGGCCTGATAGCAGTTTGAAGTTCAGCTACATCCAAGTCTAAATCCTCCCAATCCTCATCAAAGACAGAATCCTCCCAGTCATCGTCAGATACAAAGTCCTGCCAAACATCATCAGAGAAATGGGAGCTGATTTTAGCCTCATTCTCCCCACCCCAAGGGAGTTGTAGTTCCACACCGGTAAAGGAATGCATGGATGGCTTTTCCAAGGGCTTCCTGTTTGGCTGAGTCATACTGTAATGATCACCGCTGGGAACCAGGGTGATCGAGGAGAGCCACTCCCTGGGGAGCGGATATGGGGGAAGCCCTGGGGTGTAGCCAAAGATGGTAGGAGGCATGGGCAGGGTTGAAACGAAGTTTTAATGGCATCAAAAAGGGTAAACAAAGGCAAGAAGGGCAAGGTGAAGATAGGGTCAGGCCAAAGTCAAAACAGGGGTTCCACGGGATAAGAGGTAATGGGGTACTCACAAAGGAAACAAGGATTTCAGGAACAAGGTAATCAAAGTCCAAAGCGTATAGGGCACAGGATCCAGGATACAACAGCACAGAAACATTTATGACTCAGCCCTGAGCAAAGCTCAGGGCGGGGTTAATAAAGGGCAGGTAATTGGGAATGGGGAACACATGAGGGTAAACGAGGTGGGTGGAGAATAGGGAGGAACAGAAGAACAAACTGTGAACAGGCAGATAACATAAGTAACAAGAGTTCATGATGAGCCCCAAGAGCCCCTGGTGGCTCATCTGGCAAGGTGCCGTGTCCAGAACCCAGGAAACCAGGGATCGATCCTGGGCTTATCCTGACATAAGGTATGTATGTGCAACTGTTTCTAGGTACCCTTTTTCCTAGAATCAGTAGGGTCTATTACTACTTGTTTATTGTAGTCAGATACTGAGGGGCAAATTCACTAAGATGCGAAGTTGCGCCAGGCGCAACTTCGCCGCACTTCATCAGGCGTAGTTTCGCTAGCGCTCCGCAAATTCACTAAAATCCGAAGTTGCGCACAGGGGTAGCGTAAGGTTGCGAAGTTGCGCTAGTGTTGATTCGCTATGTAAAGCGAAGTTACGCTAGCGAAGGCTAATTTGCATACGGCGCGAAATTCAAATTTCAATGGAGGAACACGTATTAGCACTACAAATGCCTAGAAAACATTCAAATCAGCAAATAAAAATTTTTATTTTGCCCTACACATGTGCCCACTGTCTAGGTAAATTGCTATGAGTCAGGAAATGTAGGGGGGAAGGAGGGGAAAGAGGAAAAAAATATTTTCGATCTTTTTCAGCCTATCACCCATCATGTAGAAAACACGCCAGCGTTTTTCTAAAGTCAAAAAAAATTTGACTTTTTTTGAAACAATCCCTATCGCCAGGTCTGAGGTGGTGAAGGAAGTCTAGCGTAAAAGGTAGCGTTCAGTACACTGCGCAAGTTTGTGAATTTGCGTAGTTACATCGCTAGCGAAAATTCGCCTGGTGTAAGGGTGCGAAGTAACACTAGCAAAACTACGCCAGGGTTCGTTAGTGAATTTGCGAAGTAACGAAAAATGCCAAACGCTAGCAAATTAACGCTAGCGTTCGGTGCTTCGGCGCTTAGGGAATTTGCGCCTGAGACTCTAGCAAAATCAACACTTTGCATGGTATATTATGTTATAAAAGATACCTAAATAATGTCTCCGCTAAATTGTGAGCTTTTGCTCATATTGCACTCCCTTATCCCTGTGGATCTGTATGTACAGTAAATGACAATTCTATTACTACATATACAAACTAGTGGTAAATATATAAATATGTTTGCAGTACATTGTATACTGAGTCAGTTGTTATTCAGCTAGTTTTCATTACAAAAATAACAGGAAAAGTCATGTAGGTTAGGTCTGGCAACGTGCATAGCAGCATACATTATATGCTTTACTAGCCTTCATTACATTATTAAAAATATATACATAAATCTTGCACGTATACCAGGGAACTACTGTACCAACCAAAGCAACTTACACTATATTATATAAACAAATTCACATATAAACTTATACAGGGTCCACTCTGTCTTGATAATAGACCCTGTAGGTTAGGTCGTTCCATAATGTGGACCACCATGCCTTTAATGTAGCAATGTAGAATTGCTGAGACCTTGAAACATTCAGTTTAAAGGTTAACTATACCTGATTAAGAAAAAAAATGTTGCATTCAATCATGATGTGTACAAATGCATATAGAACAAATCTACAAAAAGCAATAACAAGAAAGATATGTTTATTTTTGTGTGTGTGTTTGATAAAATTGCCAATTGTGTTTGTAAGTTCCACCATAACATGAACTAATGCAGACGTATAATGACACTGTTTTCGGGTATAATAGAGGATATACAGATCTCTACATTGTGCTCTGCAGTGTAAGGGCCCGAAGGCTCAGTATGGAGTGCGGACCAAGGAGGAGGCAGTTCAACAAACAAAGTTCAAGGTAAAAAAGGGTTTTACAATAGAATGGTCAGATTCCAGGCATTCAATCCAGGCAGAATAGGGTCAAAACGGTTAAACAGGCAAAGGTCGGTACACAGGAATCAATATAACAATACTAGAATCACACCCAGGAATGCACAAAGCGAAACCTATATTTGGGCAATGTTGCAGTCTTCAGGCTCCTTTAAATATGCCTCCTTTGGCACCAAAATTGGACGTGATGTCGTCATGATGTTTATGCTGGTGTGTTTACGCTGGCGTTCAAATGCTGGCGTCCATTCCGGCGCTGGCGTCCAATCGGCTGGCGAGAAGGATCTGGCGTCACAGTGCTGCGACCAGGAAGAACCATGTGGGAGGACAGGGCACCGCCATCTGGGATCGAGGAATGGCGTTGGTGAGTTGTTGCATTGACAGACTTCATTCCTTCTGCTACAAAAATCTTGAGCTCCAGTTTCATTAATGTGTAGTTTGCATTAGCAATTGTCTAAATGCCAGTTAAGATACTGTACATGTCTGAAACATTAGGTTTCTAGTTTAATACTTTCCTCTTCCAAGAATTTGATATCCACAGAGGTCTTTCTCAGAAAGGAAGTTTTGCTAATTTTCTTATTTATATATTTATTTATCCTTTCCCCATAGTATTTATGCTGTTTTTTAACCTGCTCTCTAATGTTCTAAACAGCCTTTTCTGATTGTAGGCAAATGAGCGTCTTAATTTCTTGTTTATCTTCTAAAGAAATGAAGCCTTAACTGCCTTTAAACCCACTACAGATTCTAAAGACAAGAAAAGCTATAATAACTGTTCTCCCCTCCAAGTCTGCATTTCCCTTTGGACCAGTGCTGTCCAACTTCTGTGGTAGAGGGCCTATAATAAAAGCCAGGGTTGACCATGCCAAGTTTTAAAACTGCACCCAGTTTAAGCCATGCCCATGTTACCAGACCCACTGTCACATATGGTTTCCGAAAACAGACGCCAAGGTTTGGATCACGGCTTCCACCTATAACAACCTCCTTTTGCTTCAGGAGTAGCCCTCCGCTACTCAGATACTGACAGTTCTTAAAGTCAGAAAACCAAGGCGAGAGTTCTGGGCAGACAAGGGAACCATAACGTGCAACAGGAGGAATGGGGTTAGAACAAAGTGTAGTCTTAGAGGGCCGGGGTCAAATCAAACAGTGCAGTATGGAATCAGGAACCATAAGTGTAATCAAGGACACAGGCTAAGGGTCAAACCAAAAAGTAAACGCAGGACAAAGTCAGGATCCAGAAGAACGGTCAGTAAGAAGCATGCAGACGGTACATGCAGCAAATCGGCAGTGGTTAGGGACAGGCAAAGGTCAAGAACAAGAAACCAAACAATAAGCACACCCAGCAGTGGTGTAACTACCGGGGGAGCAGGGGGTGCAATTGGGCCAGGGCCCGCACCCCTGCAGGGCCCCCCGGCAGTCACGCGCCCACTGGAGTCAGCTGCAGCCGCACGGACGAGGGTGGGGGGCGGGGCCCAGCTGCACGGCCCGCACTAGGGCCCGTCCCCACCTAGTTCCGTCACTGACACCCAGGAACTATCTCACAATTGACCTATGGTGGACAATAGGAAGCAGGACGTGGCACCTTTAAATATTTTAATTATCGCCCTAAGAGCAATGATACCACTCACGCGTCAACCCAAACAAATGAGTGTGCTAAAGGAGGACTGATCCTACTAGGAAGACGGCTGCGAGCATCTGCTTGTAGATTTTCTCTTCCAAATGAGAGCATATTTGCTTGGTAACTTTAGATTGAGATTAGAATTTAAGCTTTTTACCTTTTCTTTAGATATGTTCTCTATCACGGAGCACATTGCTCTGTACATCTGAGATATAAGGCAAAAGCAGGCATCATTGGGCATTGTAAAATACAATAATAAAATTGTGTGCTTCTTGAAAAGCAAGCCAACACAATAAATAGATACCAGTTTAAAAAGATAAGAAAAAGTAGTGCTTTCTACGATTATACCACTTCCAGTATCAATTGGTTGCAACTAAATGCAGGCAGAATAAATGTTATAGCAAGTGAGTGTACTCATCCTGGCGATTACTTTCCCTTTCTTTGTAGCAGTGAAGTAGTACAAAAAAGTCCTCACAAGAATACAGCATTGGGCATTGCTTGCACCTCTGCAAGTGGCCTGAAATGTCGTGCTGTGTATGATTAGTATCTGTTTTAAGGGTTCTAAAGAAAAGGATAAAGTAATAACGATAACTTATAGGTAAACATGACATTAAAACCTGAATGGCTTGAAATACATGATTTTGCATTGTTTTGCATCTATAACTTTCTCAGTTTATTTCAGCTGACCATGTTCTACTCACAGACAACTCCTAAGTAATGTTTCTTTTTTCTTTCTTTTTTTTTTCTGGAATGTTGTCATTTGGAAGTTATTCTTTTTCCCAACACTTTTTAAATGAATAGCTAGATTATCATTTTATGTTATTTTGTTTCATTTTCTTAGAACAGAGAAACATTCATTGTTAAAGCTGAGATTATCTCATGCAAAAATATTTTTTTGTAACTTTAATGTTTTTGTTTTAAATTCCTTCAGTGGGAGAAAGCACCATGGTCTTAACCAGCGTTGTAGGGTTTGGAATTAACATACTGTACCTAATCTAAGATTCTTTTATTTGCATGATCAGCCCAACATCTCAGTGTTTCCTCATATAACTGCCAAAGATCACTTCATTCACAAATCAGACATGTCTGACATTATTAGCTATGTAATCCTTCAGTTCATTCCCAACATTAGAAGCAACTACTTGTCACTACTCTTTCATTGCCCCTAATCAGTTTCTCCTAGCCCAGCGTGTGCCATGATTCCTTTATCCATCTTAATTGAATAATTCATCCAGGTGTTAAAAAATTAAAAACACTGTGCAAACACGTCTTTCAAGCTGTTAAACAAGAGTAATGTATTTTTATTATGTTCCTTGAGAAGTTTTTATGATTGGATTTTGAGCTACAAAGCTGCTCAGCATTACTCTTCCTATCTGCCTTGGCTTACTTAAGGGTGATGGCAGACCAAAAGCTATCCAACCCCTTCTTAAAGCTATCTAATGTATCAGCCAGTACAACTGACTCAGGGAGAGAATTCCACATCTTCACAGCTCTCACTGTAAAAAACCCCTTCCGAATATTTAGGAGGAACCTCTTTTCTTCTAATCGGAATGGGTAACCTCGTGTCAGCTGGAAAGACCTACTGGTAAATAAAGCATTAGAGAGATTATTATATGATCCCCTTATATATTTATACATAGTCATCATATCTCCCCTTAATCGCCTCTTCTCCAGCATGAACATCCCCAATTTGGCCAGTCTTTCCTCATAGCTAAGATTTTCCATACCTTTTACCAGCTTAGTTGCCCTTCTCTGGACCCTCTCTAATACAATAATGTCCTGTTTCAGTGATGGAGACCAAAACTGTACTAGATGGCCCCCTCCTCCGGTGACTCTATGCCCCTTTTAATACAGCTCAAGACTTTATTTGCCCTTGATGCTGCTGACTGGCATTGCTTGCTACAGCCAAGTTTATCATCTACAAGGACTCCAAGGTCCATAATGGATTTGCCTAGTGCAGTCCCATTAAGGGTATAAGTGGCCTGGATATTTTTACATCTCGGGTGCATGACTTTACATTTATCAACATTGAATCTCATTTGCCACTTATCTGCCCAGATTGCCAGTTTGTCAAGATCGTGTTGCAAGGATGCCACATCCTGGATGGAATTAATTGGGCTGAATAGTTTTATGTCATCTGCAAACACTGATACATTACAAGAAGATAAACAAAATCCTTGACCTTTTGAGCACTACCAAGACACACCTAGCCAACCCTCCCCGAGCTCAGCCCCTTTATGGGTTTTCTGGTTTAAAACAACTACTAGTAGGTGAAACTATTTGCATGGTAACTTTAAGATGGGGATTACAATTTAAGCATTTTAGCTTTTTCAGATATGTTCTCTGAATCAATAGCCGGCAGTATTAGTCTCCAATCTCAAATTGGAAAAATAGCCTGACATTTTTGCACCTCCCACTGATTTCTACATGAACTCGCTAGCTTTTAGATTTTTATAGTTTCTTTTGGGTGTTTGTGCTTAAAAAAAATTGAAAATATTTGTCAGATTACACCTCTCAATTTTTGGCCCCAAAAAACAGTGGTAAATGTCAAATTTGAATGTTGATAAATTGTCCCCTTGGAGTGGCAGACACTCAAAGACAGCTTCAGACATTTGAGCCAAACCTGCCTAGCAGCATGAAACTAAACTGCACATATCTCAAAAACCACCTTAAACAGAAAATGCAATGTAAAGTGCTCAGTGGAACACTCATGGGTTAATGAGAACCTAGCCCGTCAGAGCTTACAATCTAAACTAAGAAGTAAGATTATTATTTTGTTGAAAGCTTCTTCAGCTACAGAAAAAAAACATTTAAAAGCAAGTAGAAAAAAAAACAACATTCAACATTCCTTATACAGGTTATGCTGGGGATATTTACTCAAGCCCAAGCTCGAGTGAAGGATTAGATTAAAAAAAATTGTAGAATTTCAAAGTTTTTTTTTTTGGCTACTTCGACCTTCGACTACAACCTCGACTTCGAATCGAAGGATTCAAACAAAAAATCGTTCGACTAATCGACCATTCAATAGTCGAAGTACTGTCTCTTTAAAAAAAATTTGACCTCCTACTTCGCCACCTAAAACCTATGGAGCATCAATGTTAGCCTATGGGGAAGGTCCCCATAGGCTTTCTAGCCAATTTCTGATTGAAGGAAAATCGTTTGATCGATGGATTAAAATCCTTTGAATTGTTCGATTCAAAGGATTTCATCGTTCGATCAAACTATTATTCCTTTGATCATTCGATCAAACTAATAGCGCTAAATACTTCGATATTCAAAGTCGAAGGATTTAACTTCGACTGTTGAATATCGAGGGTTAATTAACCCCTGATATTCGACCATTAGTAAATGTGCCCCACAGTTTTTGACTTTACTGAATGTTGCCTCTTGCGCCAGACTTGCCTTCCCCACCTCAGACAAGGCGAGGTGCAATGGAGTAGATAAGACTTACTTGAAATTTCGTTGAAAAAAAAAAAAAAGTCCCAAAAAAGTTCCTTACAATATGGCACATAAACTATACAGTGGACACATGTGTAGGCAATATAAAACCTCTATTTTATTTTATTAAGTTTCCCTGGCCTTGTGTAGTGTAATGTATTTGCTGCAACATATACGTCCATTGTACTTTAACTGCACGCCGTTTGCAAATTAGCCAATGTTAGCGTAACTTCGAACTGCTGATCATATTATCGCTAGGGTAACTTCGCAAGCTTCGGTACCCTGTGCGCAACTTTGGTCTTTGTGAATTAGCGTTGTCCAGGCGAAATTTACACCTGGCAGTTGCGATATGAGTAAAGCCAGCACTGGTGGATTTTCAAGGTAAGTAAATTTACCCCCATGATGGGGATATCTTTGTTTAATCCTGTATCCACGCACAATGAGGCTTTAAGGACCAAGAAGTACCATATAAATATTATCAGCAGCAATACCTACAGCAGTCTGCTTTAGTATTTAACATGATCATATTAGGACTGGTAAGACTTTTTTCCTTTTACTAGGGACTTCATTTTACATCATTTGGTTACCTTCAGAAGAGTCACCCTAGCGGTAATTAAGGAAACCTTTTCAATATTATTGCTCTTTAGTGATGGGCGAATTTGGGGCGTTTCCCACGAAAGTCTCGTTTTTTACACTGGCGTCCATTTTTTTTATGGCGAATTTTTGTGTTGGTCTCGCAAATTTATTCGCCGGCGGCGAATCACGGGAATTCACCGTGAATTTGCGCCTGGCTAATAAATTCGCCCATCACTATTGCTCTCCAATATTTTTAGGGCAATGTAATAAAAAGCACAACATGTGCACCATGTCTAGTAATTCATAGCAACCAATAAGTTCATCTTGAGGCTAGTGTAATAAAAGTCACTAGTAGGGCTCGTTTACAAACATTAAGCAAATTTTTATCTGGGCAGTAATCCATGGCAACTAATACAATGTTTTCTTTCATTGTTCCACCTTCAGTTGGCTACAAAAAAAATGCCACTGATTGGTTGCTGTGGGTTACTGCCAATTTGCCCAATTTTTATAAATGAGCCCCACTAAGATTGCACCAGGTCTAGTAATACATAACAACCAATAAGATGTTTTCTTTCAAACAGACAGCCAGTAAGTTTTAATCTTGTGTTTAGTGACTGTGGGTTACTAGAACTGGTACAAAGCTTGTATGTATGTATGTATTTATGAATTAATGAATTCTCAACGGCATCAATAGAGATACAGCTGTGCTTCTTTCCTTTTTCCTTTTATTGTAAAATCCACATTACTATACAGATTTGACATCCACCACAGAGTGCTGTTGTACTTGCTACATCTTTTCTCAGTTTTGTTTTATTACTAACTATATATATATATATATATATATATATATATATATATATATATATATAATTTTTTTTTTTACTTTTAATTTAAGTTTGGATCAACTAAACTTAAAGCTGTCCAGAACCCGGCACATGTCATCAACGAGTTGATAAACTATTGCCTGGACTGCACAGCTGAATTATATAGCAGAAATGAACACCTGCAAAAGGAAAATGAAAGGCTTCAATGTGACTGGAATGCAATGCACGCACAGTAAGTTTGTGTTGATGGAGATGAAAATCGTTTTTGCAGACCCAGTAATGTAAAAAAAACATTTTACATTTACAAATGCAAGCATTAAGTATAAAAAATACCATTCAAATTATAATACTTATCAAAGTTTGCCGAAGTCATTGCACAAAACCTCTGAAGGTGGCAGTAGTTTCAGGGTTACCCAAAGCAACCTGCATCAATTGATGCAATAAAATTGAACCTAAGAGCACATGCCATTTTGATGCCAAGTGCCAGAAGTAACAACATCTGGAGGCTTATTTAGTAAAGGTTGGATTTTTAGTGGTTTTAAAGGTTTTTGAAACCACAACTAAACTTACAAACTCTGAAACCACAAATTTCATGGAATTCATTAAAAAATCCAAATATAAAATGTATTAATGGAAAACAAGTGCAGAACAATGCACTAAAAATATGAATACCTCGAAAAAACTCGAAAAACAATAGAGTTTTAGACAATTCCTAGCAAAAAAAGAATTTAAAAAATCTGTATAAGTCAAATTTGATTTAAAGTGGTCAAAGATCAGCGTAGCTCTCATTGACTTCTATAGCATCTCGACAACTTTTACTTGGTGAAGTTATTAAAGCTTTGTGTGTTTTTTTCACTTAATACATTTTGAATTTTTAAAGCTTTATATAACTATAGGAAAACCACAATTTTTTCAAGATTTGTGGAAAAAGTAGCAATTTGTGCACCTTACACTTAACATTTTCAGTGCAATTCTGTCCGATACTCGCAAGTGTTTTCAGATAATCCACAACTGTACTAGACACATCTCCCACTCTTGGAAGCAATGATGCTGGATTTATGGGTGAATATGCGGCATGTATTTTGCCCATGTTTTTTGACCCCCAAAACAATGCAGCTTTTTTCCCGCAAAAATTCAGCAATTCAATTAAAGGACAGGGAAATCTTAAATCACTGGGGCTGCAGGTATGTTAGACACCCACTAGTGAATTGAGTCACTAAGGGGCCCAATCACTACAGTTTGTATTTTTTTCTTATCCATGAACCAGTGGGTTTTAGTGCTAAAAATCAAGCACTCTGCTGATTACAATAAACCACAAAAAATGTGTTATATATGAAACATTAAAACCACAGAAAACTTGTGGTAGCAGTCCTTCTCCAATTGTACAATCTTTCTTCATTTCAAGCTTGCAGAGGTTTTCTGGGTTTTTAGCTAGTATTTGCAGCAAAAAACAGAG
This sequence comes from Xenopus petersii, assembly GCA_038501925.1. Lineage (NCBI taxonomy): Eukaryota > Metazoa > Chordata > Amphibia > Anura > Pipidae > Xenopus > Xenopus petersii. The sequence continues at coordinate 174,820,658 of CM076673.1, read as the reverse complement.
GAAATAGAGGTTTTTCTACATTTTTTTTAAACATTTGTGCTTTTTATAATCAGATCTTTTTATAATTCATAAATAAGAAGCTTGAAAACACTGTATGAGAAGAAAATCAGAATTCTACCTTTATACATAATGTAAAGTTATTATTATTAATTTGTGGTTAATCCTGCATAAAACTGTCATGTGAATTGTTTGGTATGTTTAAATTTGTAATTGCAGCTAGAATGCAAATAGTCTAAAATGTATATTTAAATGTATGATTTCAGACTAGAAAAGTTTGTGAATGGCAAAGAAGAACTGGAGAAAAAAAGAAAAATTATCAGATGCACAAGAAAGAATAAAGCAAAAAAAAGTATATTAGCACTTTGTGCTCCGGCTTTACTCTAAAATATATTGGCGGTATTATTTGGTAGTATAATTAGGTGCAAATGATCACTGTCCTATATCCATGCATTTTGTGTTATTTTCATTTTTTACTGATCCTACAGTAAAGTCCATAACGCACCTGCAAAGGTCCCCACCAGGGAAACACAAGTCACATAGTTATCAAAAATCATAATATTAAATTACACAATAACACAAATCTCAGCTAGATGAGGTCTTTGGAGAAATAAGAGAAGTTGTGGAATTCACTTCAGCAAATTTGCCGATACCAGAGTTTAGAAACAAACGGCAGAAGCAAAAAAAAGCCATGAAAACGACTTTAGCGGCAAGTGTGTTATAGAAAATATAGGAAATGGGCAGCAAAGCATTTCCAATGGTAATTATAGTGGATCCATGGCTTTCATGTTGTAAAGAACTTGAAATGCTTGTCATATAGCATACTGCATTTTACCCAGTATTTACAAGAAGTGGTAAAATAGTCGTTTATGAAGATTTTCAAATACATGACATTAATTTATTGATGTCATTACATTAAGCAATGATATGAAGTCTTCATGTCTAGGGATGTAGCGAACCGCCGACAATGTGTTCGCGAACGCCGTTCGCGAACACCGGCAAAAAATGCGAACAGTTCGCGAACAGTTCGCGAACTTCGAACATCCGAAAATCGGTCGATTCGAACGATCGAAGGATTTTAATCGTTCGATCGAACGATTTTCGTTCGAATCGAACGATCGAAGCCATTGGATCGAATGATTTCATTCAATCCAATGGCTTTGATCGTTCAATTCGAACGAAAATCGTTCGATTTTAGCGATCGAATGGTCGAATGGTCGAACGATTTTGACGCGAACGCCTATTGGCGCGCGACGTTCGCGAACTTGCGGTGGACGCGAACAGTCGAAGTTCGCGCGAACTAGTTCGCCGGCGAACAGTTCGCTACATCCCTATTCATGTCAAATGGTTTTATACTGGTCATGAAAGTTCATTGAAGTTGGTTGTACAGGTATAGGATCCATTATCCGTAGACCCGTTATCCAGAAAGCTCCGAATTACAGAAAGGCTGTCTCCCATAGATTCCATTATAATGAAATAATCCAAATTTTTTAAAATGATTTCCTTTTTCTCTGTAATAGTCAAACAGTAGCTTGTACTTGATCCAAACTAAGATATAATTAATCCTTATTGGAAGCAAAAAAATCCTATTGAGTTTATTTAATATTTACATGATTTTCTAGTCGACTTAAGGTATGAAGATCCAAATTATAGAAAGATCCGTTATCTGGAAACCCCCAGGTCCCAAGCCTTCTGGATAACAGGTCTCATACCGGTACTTTATAAAGGTTCAGTTGTGCTGCAGTACCACAATACTTGTTACTGGGTTGTAATTCTGGAGCTTCATTCATATTTTTTTTCCAAAACAGTGAAAATTCTGCTCCTGTGGATACTCTTGTGGCCAGTTAAATGGAGTATGATGCCTTTGGTGGCTCAACTGATGAGGAACAGGAAAGCCCTTCAGTTGCCTCAAAGTCTGCTAAGGAAAACGTACAGTATGACTGCCTAATTCACCTTCAATTGCTCTTTTGAACAAAAAATAATTCTGCAGAACAATAATAGCTTTGAATATTTTCAAGTTACAGAACCTTAACTCATTATTAGTGGTACCTTAAAGTCCTGCTTTGCAACATAAGCCTCAAGTTCAGTCTTAAAACCAAATATTTTTTCATAGATCTGTTGTGCATATCTGTTGGACGGGGAAAACATTAAATGCTGAATTCATTAAAAAATATAAACTAATACTTTATGTGTGGTTACTGAATTCATGAAGGTCACTGCACGATGTGGAAAACTCAGTAGGCTCTCTCAATCTCAGTGTACACCGCCACCACAGTTGTAGTAAAGTAACCAAATTTGCTAACGAAGCCACTGAGGTAGAGTTCTACAGGGACACAATTTTGGAAACCTGGAGCCAGTAGGTAATTTTTTACACTGTGATGCCTGGTGATGGGTGGTGAGCAAAGCAGAGTTCTCCTGCCGGTACTACATTTCTAGCCTATGAGCAGTATCTTGTTTTCCATAACTTTGATGATTGCCCTGTTTGTTACTTTGGCTTTCAGGAAGAACTTACAATTTCTGATCTTTTTATGTTTTGTTTCTGAACTGTAACATGCAAAAAAAAAATATCAGGAATTATCTCCAAGAAATGTTGATGCTAATCCGCATTGTTATAGTACATACTGAGGAAAGTCTGTGTTTTGAAGCTTTAATGGCCTGACCATTGTTCTTTTTGTAGGTGTGTTTTTTTTTTTTTAACATTTTGAAACTTTCTTTATGCCATTAGATTAAGGGGGTTATTTATTAAAGTCTGAATGATAAAAACTTTGAATTTTAGTGAAAAAAAATATATGCCGAGGATGCAAAAACTCAGAATCCATGGCGTTTGCATTGCGTTTGCTATTGTTTCCATTTTTGTTTCTCCTTGCAGGCCCTGATATTTCCTAAAGCTGTATTGTTTTCTGCTATTTATTTAGTATTAGTACAGCTTCACAGCACTTTACAGGTTGTACATCATTGTTATCATTCTGTGCCCCAATGGAGCTTACAATTAGGGTCCCTATCACATTGACACACACATACACAGTGTTTTATTAGGAGTCAGTTAACCTGTCTGTATGTTTTTGGAGTGTAAGAGAAAAGCAGAGTACTCGGAGGAAACCCACACAGACACAGGGACAACCTACAAATGCCTTGAGTGTAGGTGTAATGTAACATTTTCAAGTATTAATACATTTTGGAAGAAACGATAATCTGATATCAGCTCAAGTTAGCTTTCCAAAATAATATGCGTTAGTGGTGTGGTTGGAATTGAACCAAGGAACCAAATGCTGCAAGACAACTTAGCAACAACTGCACACCTGTGTTGTTGTTGTTGTAACCTCTTTAGGCAATAATGCAGTAAGAACTAGAAATAAAGATTAACGGTCTTTGCTCTGTGTCAAGTGATGCACATGGGAGTATATCTGGAAAATAAGATGGAATTGCTGCTTTTTGCTATAGGGAATGTATGGACACTCATAGGAATTCATAGTGCTGTGCAAGCACAAATGTAACAATTACTTTCCCAAGAAATAAAGTAAAATATTATTTTCCCTGAACTATTTTTCTCTACAGAAGTTTACATTGTGTTCAGATTCCGATGAAAGTATGCCTTTAATTCATGTTTCCTGCTCAATCCCAGCTTCCCTAGCAGCTGCATTGAATGATCACAGCTGTGCCTTTCTCTCATCTCATGTTATTTAGAAATAGTATTAAAAAGGTAGAAGAAACAAGTTGTGTAAATTGCGTGCATACAGTTAAAAGTATAAATTTGTTCTGTTTAAAGCTGGCCATAGACATGCAGATATACCTTCAATATCGGATATACGATCGTTCGGTGCCATCTCCCGACGTGCTGCTAACCATTAAGATCAAAAAAAGTAGTAAAAGAACAGCTCCGACGATGTTCTGTACTTGGCAGCAATCGTACGAAAGTTATGTCCGACAAAAGCTGATATCGTCAGATCAGCAATACATGCAGAGATATTATCGGTAGCCGACAGAAATCTTCTAACCTGTCTGATCGACTGATCTCCATCTCACGAAAAATTTCAGGACTCTCCACACATGGTTTTCTGTTATGGTAATCAATAAGGGGCCAATTCACTAAATTCGAGTGAAGGATTCGAAGTAAAAAAACTTCGAATTTCGAAGTGTTTTTTGGGCTACTTCGACCACCGAATGGGCTACTTCGACCTTCGACTACGACTTCAAATCGAAGGATTCGAACTAAAAATCGGTCGACTATTCGACCATTCGATAGTCGAAGTACTGTCTCTTTAAAAAAAACTTCAACCCCCTAGTTCGGCAGATAAAAGCTAGCGAAGTCAATGTTAGCCTATGGGGAAGGTCCCCATAGGCTTGCCTAAGTTTTTTTGATCGTAGGATATTCCTTCGATCGTTGGATTAAAATCCTTCGAATCGTTCGATTCGAAGGATTTAATCGTTCAATCGAAGGAATAACCCTTCGATCGTTCGATCGCATTTTCTGCGCTAAATCCTTCGACTTTGATATTCGAAGGATTTCGAAGGATTTCAATTCCTAGTCGAATATCGAGGGTTAATTAACCCTCGATATTCGACCCTTGATACATCTGCCCCTAAATATCAGACACATATAGCATTGTTCTCTCTACATTCTTTCTCCAAGTTGTATCATAGTGTCATATAAAATGCTTTGCCTTATGAGAAGGCAACTTTCTATCTCTTGCTCTTTCATTCCCAGTACCTGGCTCACTCCCCCGGGCATTCTGGAGGTGTGGGTTTTACAATCTTGTGAATATTTTTAAAAAACTAACAGCTTGAATGCCAAAACTTTCCAATTGGAATTGGAGGATTGTTTGATAAATAGAACAGTTATGTGAAATAAAAAGAACATGGCTATATTCTTTTTATCATTGTAATGCTACGCTGGTGTATCCGTTTCTATGAAAAACATTTTGGGTTACTTCAAACTTTTGAACACTAGTGTAAATTTTGACAACCATATGCCTGGCATTAACCTAATTAGACATCCTCAATGGATTAGGTTACTGATAGCTTTTGCCTTGAAGGGGTTGTAAACCCAACCATAATGTTCCACTGCAACCCCTAGTTATCTAGAAAAGTTGCCTAGAAACCTAATTATAGATTCAATAAAGTTCTCAAATAAGAATTTTGTTGACCAAAAACATCATAATACATGCAAATGAATTCACCAATGAGAATTCTGATGCTCAGCACTATGTCAGACATCTTGCTTTTCTCATACTTATAGAGATAATTAATTATATACATTTTTTTCTTCATTGTGTTACACTGGAATCAAACATGTGGATAAAGGACACATATGTTTAGTTCTGGGAAACTGTGCTTCCAACGCCAATTGCAGAAACAAGGAAGATGGAACCAGATTTACAATGATCAGCTGGAATTCTCATTGAAGGATTATTTGCATTTTAATACAGCCGCTGCCTGTTGAGATTTGGGGAAACGTTTTGGAAAAGTTTTATTTGCAATATTGCTTCAAAGATTCAACCCTGTTCTATAACTTAATTATATATATACATCAGTCTAGGATTTGTAGTTTGCCAAAACTGAGTGAAGTTTGTTTAAGCAGAGCCGTCCAGCAGGGTTTACTGGCATCCTTGTTCTAGACAGATATTCTATAAAACTTTCAGGTAGATATAACAACCCCAGACCTTTTATGATCTATCATCTGATCCCAAATTATCTCCTGCCTTCCAGCTTTTGTGAGCTAGCCCTTATTGAGCTGGAAAGCCATAGGCTTGACTTTTCAGATTCAACAGAAAGAAGTGAGTAAGAAAACTGTATCTGCCATATGTAAGGCTGGTTGGGATCCCAAATCATTTTCTTATGACAAGTCACATAGGAGTTAATATAGTATTTATTTCAACAATGCTTGCAGTTTGGTTCCTTAAAACAAAATTCCCCGGTTCCCAGAAGTTAGATGCACCAAACTATATACTGACTAATAAAGGTATAGGACCTGTTAACCAGAATGCTCTTAGCCTAGGGTTTTCTGGAAAAGGGATCTTTCTGTAATTTGCCTTTTACCTTAATTCAGGTAAAAATTATTCAAACATTAAATAAACCCAATAGGATTGTTTTGCCACCAATATTGGTTTATACCGCTTAGTTGATTAAAATTGAGTCTATGAGAAATGACCTTCCCATAATTAGGAGCATCTGGATAACTGGTTTGCGGCTAACGGATCCTATACCTGTACAACTAACACAGTTCTCAAAAAAATGATTGATGGATACCTAAAACATATTAATTTCCTGGATATATAAACACCAACACATTAATTGCAGCACATTACAGATATTAGACATCATTCACATCAGTCCCTGCCCCAGTAGTTTATAATTCAAGGTTCATGTCTAGTGATGGGCGAATTTGCGCTGTTTCGCTTCGCCGAAAAATTTGAGAAATTCGTGAAACGGCGGAAAATTAGTGTCTATAAGGCACAATCCCTGGAATGCAGAATCTACAGTGACTCCAAAGGGTTACAGAAAGAGTAGAGAAGATGCATGTGTTGTCTTCATTGATTTTAAAAAATGGTTTTAGTGACTTTGCAAGTGATTTATAGTAATGAATACATTTCTTCACCATGGGAAGAAACCCTTTAACTTTGTTCATTTGTTGACATAGTTGGAAAAAAACTTTTTTAAAAAAGAACTTTTGTTGAGTGCGATCAGAAAGAATATTAGCCGTTAAATCATTAGATCGCCTGCTTCAGATCTCTTTAGGCATATGTAGAGGAGCTGAGAGGGATGAACGTTTGTAGTTGTGTGGAATACAATGCTAACAAACAAATACACAATGTAGGAGCCTTGGTAGCAAAAGGGAATGTTTATCTTTAGTGAACCCTGACCTCTCATGTTAAAGACAACATTATCAATGGGTACTTTTCTCATGTCTAAGCAAATTTATTGTCTGTGATGAAATGGTTGTAGCAACACATGTCTCTCTATGCAAAGGCCCTAATGATCTCCACTGTTTGTATGTTGTTAAACTTGGCAAATTTAAGCACTCATAGATTCTGTTTCTACTTTATATATTTTCTATATATAGTTTAAATGTGTATGTATAGTTTACATATGTATGTATAGGTTAAAAATGTATGTATATAGATTAATATCTCTCTCTTTACATATATATCTTCCCCACCCAAGCCACATCATTTGTACCCCCTCCATTTGCGAGAGCCATCACATTATCCTAAAACAAATAGCAGCTTTCACCCGGCAGCCATCTTCCATTTGACACATCATCAGTAACACTGACAAGTTCATGCAATGCAGAATGAATGTTACAAAGGCACGACATAATTTGATAAAAAGTTCTGCTGGGGTTCAACACTGTAATGGTTAAGCTGAGCTCAGGAGAGGTGGTTAGGAGAAAATAAAATAGGATCAGACAACTAGAGCAGAGTTTCTATTGGAACCAGCAATGCTATCTCTTCATTGGCTGTTAGACTGGAGGGTGTGTTTAGCAATCTGAACTGAGAAGAACTGAGCATGCTCATAAGTCAACAGCCAAAGCAAATTCCTAAAGTGGGTTAGAGAAGGAGAAGGATTTCTCAGTGATTAAAGGTAGTATGCAGTAGCCTTACTGTTAACCTTTTAACAACCAGAGTGGCAGTTATCTAATGATTTCAAAAAGGGCTGTTCATTGATTACATTTTTGTAAGGGGGGTTTACATGTCCTTTAAACACAGCCTATTTAACTTGAAGGTGGTAAAAGTTAGGCACTCCCAAATGGTTGTATTTACTTACCTCACACCCCAGTCCAGTGCTCCTATCAGCAGAAAATTGCACCGACCCGAGGTTCTGCCAGCGAGCCCCATGGAGCATTTCTCCATTCTTCGAATTTCCTGGGGGAGACGCATGTGCAGTAGAATCAAATAGTCGGCTTTTCATTAAAGTTCACTATTCACTCTACTGCGTATGCGCAGCCAGGAGAAGAAAGAAGAAGCCGGAAGAGGATCACTCTGTGATGTTGACTGGCAGAACTAAATAAGGTAAGTTAAATAAATACAATCATTTGGGGGTGCAATTTACACTTTTATATATCTTTCTTTTCTAGTATTTGTATCCTCTCCCTATGAACTCTGTATAAACTAAACTACATTACAGTTTGGCCTAACTATTCATAAAATGTGGAGTCAGTGTGCACATGACTGACAATGGTGTGAGACGATTAAAATGCTGAAATCCAATGTGATCTGTAAACCTATAACAACCCAAATTATGAGCATATTGTATGTGAATATGCGTTATGATGCAGGTGTGATTTCTTGGCACCCAGAATGTGGAGATTCTTAAATGTATTTTTATGATCCTGTTAGTGTTGTATTTTGTATTCTATTCCTATATTGATGTTTTCATAAATCAGAAATTTTAGATTCTTACTTTCAATCTTTATCTATTCTTCTTAACTTTTTGTTCCAACTTTTCAATTACTGAACTTGTTGTCATATTTTTTAGTGCAAAATAAATAAAATAATGTTATTCCTTTTCCTAAAAATATTTAGGATCTTTATCATAAATCTTATTATAAACTCAGCAAGTCTTTTCTATGGTCAGATACTGCATTGCAAGCTGTAAGCTCTGGGGTCATAACACTCATTTCTTAGAAAGATTGACAGCATTCATAACTTCAAACTCCTTGGGGTTGAAAGGGAGATGTCTAGTGTTGATGGCTGTGATGGATGGCTTCTGACATGACAGTTGTTGCATCTCTGAAGAAGTTTCGATGGGAATGGTCAGATCTATCATTATCATGAAGCCCTGTGGATAGAGTTGGGTTTGGGGGATTTTGCCAACTTCTTTCTGTTATGTATAAAACATCAAATATTCCTGAATTCTGTAAATGCAACAACAAGGCAAAGAATATATTCCCTTCCTATTCAGTGTGCAGGTTATGCAAGATTCATTGTCAATTATTTTGCAATAGTGCAAAATAATCTGGAAAAATAAGGGGCTGATTTATCAAATATCAGGTCGGCATAGAAGCGAAAAAACTGTGCAAATAGTTGGAATTTATTAAAGGAAAAGAACGTGAAAAGTTGCCAGAAAAACATCATCATGTAAAAGCTAGCAAGGTATAGAAGTCAGTGGGAATATTCTTTCTCTACAACTTTATTTATTGATTTATTTTCCAAGTTATTAAAACATTTGAGGTTATTCTAGACGAATTTTGCAGAAGGCCCGAAAATGAAGTGGATAGATTACCCCGTAAAACTTTACTTACAACTAAAAAAGACAGTAAAAATGTACTAGAATACCATTTGTTACAAAGTATGACATTCAGTCCAAAAGGGTAAGAAAAGTAGTCAGAAAATACTGGCCAATACTCATGAATGATCCATCTACCTCTAAGGTTTTTAATGAATACCCTATATTTGCCTACAAAAGAGGTAAAATATAAATTATACTTTAGTCCATACTGATATACAACCTCCTAAGGAATTAAAACAGAGATTCATGGGAAAACCTGTAATAGGCACTTATCCATGTTTATCGTGTCAAAATTACATTAGTATTATAAAAGGTGACATAGTGTTACATCCTACACAAGGAACTAAAATGAAGAGGGTACTACACGTGCATGTCAAAAAATGTGGTTTACTATCTTAAGTGCCCCTGCAGTAAAGGCTCTTCAGTTGGAAAAACCAATAGGATGATAAGAGTAAGATTGAATGAACACCGAAGGGCAATACGTGATGTACAATCTAAGGCCACAATTACTATGGCAAGTACTAGAAGAAGTAAAAATGGGCCAAACCAATATGGAATAGGAATCTTCTACAAAGAGAATCCTACTGAACATGGAAGCTAGGTACACTATCCCCTAGGGGCTTGAAAGAGAGCTAAGGACTACATTGCTTCCTGTAACCGATTTAATGAACATGTTAATGCTTACCTTTTGTTTTTTCAGCTAAAGAGAAGGATGAAAGTCTGCAATTTACAAGTAAGATAGAGACGTCCTTCTCTTACTTCCAGTCTGTGAGTACCATACAAATATGTCTTGTGATATGATGTACTTTAGTGAAAAATTACATGCATAAGTAAATAACTTTCTAAAAAAATGTATGTATGTATGTAAAATTTGTATAAGAACAAGGAACATCACTTGATGGACTTTTATAGGAACAATAATGGTTATTATATTTATATATGGACATTTTTTGAAGCATTCAAGGTATTGACTTTTTCAACTTTTTGTGGATCAGTTAACTGGTGTGTTGCTAGGCCAGTGTCAATACCAGCATTCGCCATACAAACCAATTATATTGTATGAAGCAAATGTACATTACAGTTGAAGGGCATGTAAAGTCTAAATAGAATAAGGCTAGAAATGTTGTATTTTGTATACTATACATAAACATGAACTTACTGCACCGCAAGCCTAATCAAACAAATAATTTATGCTTTCAAAGTCAGCTACAGGGGGTCACCATCTTGTACCTTTGTTAAACATCTTTGCAAGACTAAGACTGTGCACATGCTCAGTGTGGTCTGGGCTGCTTAGTGATCATCATAAACAAAGCTGCTTGAGTTCTGCATGGCTGGGAAGTAAGGCGGGGGCTCCCCCTGCTGTTCATAAGTATGATTGTTTCCCTGCTCAGCAGTTAGGGACCATCTGACAATTCCTATCCACAGCAGTAAATGAAGGGAGAATTTCACTGCATACAGTCAAGGTTTCTTATAAAAACGGTAAACATTTTTTAATTAAAGTATATTGGAGATAGGTTTCTTTTTCATTAAAGAAAGTAAAAATGGGATTTTATTTTTTTTCCTTTACATGCCCTTTAAGATCAGGACTGCATTTTTATTGTAAATCTTTGATTACTTAACTCTGAGTGCATATATTTGTGCAAATGTCCAAATGTATTATACAGTAAAATAGTACAGAGAGACCTATATAACCAATATTAGTGGTTACCATGCCATGTGGGTTCTTTCTCCCATATCACTGCTAAGATTACATTTTTCAGTTCAATGAACAACTTCTTTTCTTTATTTGGCTTAAGTTACACTGTTGAACAAGAGAGTGATGCAATTAGATAAAGAAGCTTCAAAGCATCTTAATTACTTTTGTGTGCTTATGCCTCATAAATAAGTGGCTGCATTATACTTGGAGTGGGTCCTGCTGTCTCATTTAATAAATTAGTTTCGTTTATTGCTAAAAAGAACATTGTCATTTACAGGGTGAACGTCTTCATAAAAGTGTCAGTATCAAGAACATCGTCCAAGTGGTAATCCCCATCTACATTGCCTTTCATTTTTATAAGCAGCACATGAAACTTAATGTAACACGTGTAATGCATATATCTGAAACCTGAGATATATTATGTATTTTTTGGTTCGACTATTCAATTATTATTTAAACCATGTGGAAGGAACTCTGGTAATTGGATTAACAAAGATATAAAGATCTTCTAGATATAGTCTACTTCCAGATCTAATTTAATAAGAGTCTGATATTTGTCAGAACAGCTTACTAGTAAAGTGTATTTTATAGTACTGTCTGTTTGGAGTATTTTAAGGATATTAAAGTTTGAGGTTATACCTGGTAGAGAATGTTGCCATTTAAAATGCAACCAAAGATTTAATATTCTGCAGTCCTACTTAAAAAAGTAACAAGTTGACGGTAGAATAAAATCAGTTGATTATTATTCATTTTTTTACCTTTTTTCTATAATTTCTTAAAGAGAAAAGTTGTTTCTTCCTATGGACTGCATTATAACATGTTATTTTATGCTTGTTTTATGCTTGTGTGACTTAAGAGACCATTTTATCCATGTTCAAAAGCCAATCTATAAATCCATAATCCCTATATTTTTCATCAATCACAACTGCCTACAAACTGGGTAATTTTTATAATATATTTTTTGTTGATGGGTTGAATATTGTATTCCAAAATAACAAAAAAGGATCAAGTATTACTAGTAGTTATGGGCGAATTTCTCGAAACGCAAATTTTGCGACAATTCCAACACTCATTAAAGTCAATGGGCGCCTATTAATTGTCGTCGGCGTCAAAAAAAAATTTTGCTGGCAAATTTTCTAGCCAATTTCGCTTGCCGAATAAATTTGCCCATCACTATTTACTAGGGGGCTCATTTACTTAGCTCAAGTGAAGGAATAGAATAAAAAAAAAATTCAAAGTTTTTTTTTGGCTACTTCGACCTTTGACTATGACTTTGACTTCAAATTGAACGATTCAAACTAAAAATCGTTTGAAGTACTGTCTTTTTAAAAAAACACTTCGACCCCCTAGTTCGCCACCTAATACCTACCGAAGTAATGTTAGCCTATGGGGAAGGTCCCCATAAACTTTGGAACAATTTTTAGGTCGAAGAAAAATTGTTCCATCGATGGATTAAAATCCTTCGAATCGAACAATTCGAACGATTTTTCGTTCGATCGTTTGATCAAACTATTTACGGTAAATCCTGCGACTTCGAGTCGAAGGATTTCAATTAGGCAGTCGAATATCGAGGGTTAATTAACCCTCGATATTCGACCATAAGTAAATTTGCCCCTAGGTGAACTTTGACTTTTGTAATAAAAGGATCTAATCCCCAAAATTAATTCATGCCCTTCTGTTTTTAGTATTTTGGGGATATTAACAGTTTCAGACTGCTAATAAAAATTAATAAAATGAAAACACTGCTTTTTTATTAAAATACTAGCATTTCAAAATCTTGATTGTGTAATATGTGAAAAGGCAACTCAAATGCAGTAAAAAATATCTTGAATTTTGCTGATATAACACCCATTAATATCTAAATGAACTCATCAGCTTTTAGATGTTGAATTTAAATATTCAAGCTTTTGTGTTTTTTGCATAATAATTCTTGAAAATTTACCCCTAAGGGAAAATTTTTTTCCAAATTGGCTGCAGAAATCATACACAGTTTCTAGTGATTACACTGCAATACAGAAGTATATATATCTAGTAACTCAAGAATGCATTATGATCCCAAATTATCTACAATTAAATACTTAAAACGTAGGAAAAATTGGGTCCTCGTATCTAATGTTTTCTTTTGTTTTTTTGTTTTTTATTAAAAAAATATATCTGCATGTGAAGACATGTAAGTCTTATTACTACTACCACTCATATCCTGAGAAAAATGTATGCAGGAAACGTAGGTGTTCCTCTAGGGAGACCCCCTACCATAGTCAATGGAGAAAAGGCAATTAAGGGCCTTCAGATTCTGGATTATGGTTAAGTAATAAAATCAAAGGACTCTATATCTGTGACCCACTTAGCTTGTTCTTGCCAGTGGTGTGAGGGATCCTGCATGGAATACTTGTTTGGCAGATTTTTGTAAGCTGGTATCAGGTTATGACGCCATGATAGTTTCTTATAAAGGAATTATTTTCCTTAAAATATTGATAGTTTTCTCATGTTATGCAACACTTTACAGAGTTGTTTTTTTGTAGGTAGCGCTTACAATCTTAAATTACAATTACATTGACACAATAAACATGTTCAAACACAAGTGTCAATTTAATCAGGAAAAACAACAGACAGGTGCTACAAGTTACCAATGTAGATAAGCTCACCAAGTAGAAAATAGTAGACTTTCAAGGTCGGGGTTGTTTTCACTGGGAAAAAAGGCACTTGGGGACATGATTACACTTTACAAGTACATTAGAGGACATTATAGACAAATAGCAGGGGACCTTTTTACCCATAAAGAGAATCACCGTGGGGGGCGCATGCGCGCGCAGTCCAAGATGGCCGCATCCTAAGAATGCTCCGCACCGACCAGCTACTTTCCGGCTTGCGTTAGCTTCACACCTGGCTTAGAGACTTTGTAATTGGCTACCCTGGATTATTTTGGCCGTTGTCCACTTCTATGGCAAGTCAGCTAGGCCAACGGATTGCTGAGACCGAATCGAAAATGGATGACTGTATTACGGTCCTAGATTCTCATGAACAGGATATTATTACTCTACAATCCCAACTACAGGATGTACAGGATCGGATAGAAGATTCTGACAACAGATCTAGGCGAAACAATATTCGGATTTGTGGCCTTCCAGAAAGTATTTCTGACCTGAGGGTGGCGATACTTGAATTACTACAGACCCTGGCTCCTGACCTAAATGTTAAGAGGCTTGAGATGGACAGAGTTCACCGGGCGCTGCAAAAACGTAGACCGGAGGACCCCCCAGAGATATTATTCTCCAATTTCACTACCATCAAACCCAGGTAGCCATTCTTGCTGCGGCTAGAGCCAAGGGTAAGCTGATTTTCCAAACATATCCTTACCAGGTCTATGCTGATTTGTCACCGACTACTCTACAACGGAGAAGGAACTTGGGCCCTCTTACGGTTATTTTACAGCAATGTAAACTTTTATACCGTTGGCTGTTTCCGTTCCGTTTGCTCTTTACCCATAATAATAGACAACACTCTATAGGCCTCCCCTTTAGACTAGAAAAAAAATCTTTCATTTGAAGCATCGTAGGGGGTTTTTCACAGTCAGGACAGTGAGGTTGTGGAATGCACTGCCGGGTGATATTGTAATGCTGATTCAGTTAATGCCTTTAAGAATGACTTGGATGATTTCTTGGACAGACATAATATCAAAGGCTATTGTGATACTAAACTCTATAGTTAGTATAGATATGGGTATATAGAATTTATGTGAAAGTAGGGAGAGGTGTGTGTATGGATGCTGGGTTTTCATTTGGAGGGATTGAACTTGATGGACTTTGTCTTTTTTCAACCCGATTTAACTATGTAAGTGGTCCACGTGCTCCGGCCCCAGACTCTAAGCTTAGGAAGCAGAAGACGGTTAATTTTGTGAATAAACAAATGTGGGCCTCCCGTCACACTAGGAATTCCACAGGGCCATAGATAAATGTACAAACATTTGCTCCATGACTGAGTGCTTGTGGATCAAAAAACTCGTAGGGTCTCTGGAGATGTCTCTATTTTATTTTTTTTGTCCAATAAAAGTTGTTTTTACTTTAAATCTATGGCCCTATGGATTTCAGTCAGAAGTCAGCTATTGAGCCTGTATGTTTTTAACTTTATGGCACATGGGGCAGCATCACCTTTGTCACCCATGCAAAATTCACTTTTGGTAGGCAATCAAAATATCAAAAAAATCTAAAAATTTCCCAAAATATTTTTCAATTAAATGAATAAAACCCCCAATTTTGATTCATATGGACCTCTTTCTCCTGGAACACGTATGATTTCCTACTTTCTTGTGGGAACTTTATTCCCAAGAGTTTACTTTTACATCACTGGTAAGAAAATAATTCCACATCATTTATCTCTAAATATCTCTCGCAGTTGTGAATTGCACAATAAGGATGCCCTCACAATTTATTAAATGTTTTACTGCATTCGTTTGATTACGAAAAGCAGATGTTTGTGACTGCATTTTGTCAATTTCCCAGCTGCCCCTGGTCATGTGACTTGTGCCTGCACTTTAGGAGAGAAATGCTTTCTGGCAGGCTGCTGTTTTTCCTTCTCAATGTAACTGAATGTGTCTCAGTGGGACATGGGTTTTTACTATTGAGTGTTGTTCTTAGATCTACCAGGCAGCTGTTATCTTGTGTTAGGGAGCTGTTATCTGGTTACCTTCCCATTGTTCTTTTGTTTGGCTGCTGGGGGGGGGGGAAAGGGAGGGGGTGATATCACTCCAACTTGCAGTACAGCAGTAAAGAGTGATTGAAGTTTATCAGAGCACAAGTCACATGACTTGGGGCAGCTGGGAAATTGACAATATGTCTAGCCCCCTGTCAGATTTCAAAATTGAATATAAAAAAATCTGTTTGCTCTTTTGAGAAATGGATTTCAGTGCAGAATTCTGCTGGAGCAGCACTATTAACTTACTCATTTTGAATTTTTTTCCCATGACAGTATCCCTTTAACTACAATAATACGAAATGTATGAAATTGCCTCTACATAGACAAAAGTATTTTGAGTGGTTTTGCCTTTGTATAGAAATTTTTCAGAAAGTTTTTTTGTTTCAATTTTGCACACTTCACTTGGATTTGTTTTGCGAAAAACAAAATCAGATTTTCACAATTTTTTCAGATTTTTCACCCAACAATGCCAAAAACTTCAGGGTATTGCACGAAACCCAGCACACGTCAAAAATTCATTGGGACTTCTCCCATCGATTTATATGCAACCTCGACAGGTCTGAGATGCCGGATTTTCAGATTCTGACTTTTCCATCCTCTGGGTTTAATAAATTTGTGAAGTCCAATTTTATAAAAAAAAATCAGAGTTTAGTAAATAACCCCCTAAGTGTCTGGATGTACTGTCTGTACAGACTATTGCTTAAATGAACAATTACTGAATTCAGTCTGTATGAGAATGTGCCTTTAATACAAATGCAACATTTTTAAGTATCTGGCACTATAAAGATGGCTCTTTTTGACACACCATGAGAGAGACTGCTAAAGAAAAGTCTGATCATGCGCACAACCGATTTTTTCCTGCAACTCATGCAAAATCATCAGAAATGGGGAGAATGTGTTAAAGTGATGGGAGACTGGGGAACACTGTGAAATCTGGAAACTCCAGATAAAATTGGGGGAGTTGACAGCTCTGAGAAAATGGCATTTTTTTTACATTACAGGAGTTATTTACTAAACTCCGAATGCAAAAATCACAAAATTTGTGATTTTTTTTTTTATAAAATCAGACTTTTAAAAAATCACGAATTTATTAAACCCTGAGGATGAAAAAGTCAGAATCTGAGAAAATTCTGAAAAAAATCATGAAATTCGTGAAAATCGGATGAAAAAATCTTGAAAATATTTTTTTTTCCGCAAAGCAAATTTTCGGGAAAATGTAATAATAAATAAGTGTAAAAAACCAGAGTGGATTTGATTGGAGTTTGTAGCAGAAAATATTGAGATAAATTCGGACTTTGATAAATAACCCCCAACGTATTGGCCAGTTTTATCTTGAGGTTTTATTGCCATTGATTAGTAAGTGGCAAAGAAGCAAAAGTCATTGACTTGAACATTGTCAGTGGTACAAAGCCATGCTAACTATAATTAAGTTAAATGTTTTACAAGGATAAAAAGCAATAGCAATAATGTATGTAATTCTGTTTATGTTTCTAGTTTGTTTTAGGTTTAAAAGTAAGTGATTTTATGCGCTAATACTTACTGAGCTAAGGGCTATTTTTGCTATTTTCCCTTCAGGCCTAGTGTACAAGTTGAACCCTGGTACAGTAGTGTATATGGGTGCCACAGATATATGTTCCATTAGTGGAAAGCTGTTCATTTTCTGAGAAGTTGCATGCATGATTAAAAGAAAAAAGTCTTACACAGAGGTGAGTAATACAGGCAGAGTGATGAGGAGACTTGCTTATTGTTAACAAAAGGAAGAATTGGGTAAATTGCTTTTTAAATAAACAGAAAATCCTGCTCCAGGTTCCCTTTTTTGGTGGTACTGGTTTATTTTGACACATTTCTGGCAGAGCCCTTGAGACTGCTGCATTCGTAAGGAAATCGAAGGTTTCAGCAACACGTATTCAGGCTTGTTAGAAAGTGATGCCCAACTGCATTGTCTAGAGTTTGACTTGCAGAATATTGCTAATTGTTGCATGTATAAAGTGTCTCAGTTAGATTGCGGATGTTAATCAGAAACCTTTCAACATAACTTCACTAATAAACTGTTATTTTAGGAGCTTATTTTAATGACCTTACTTTTTTAGGCTCACATCAAATATTGTGTTAGACGCTGTTTAGAAGATCTAAAAATGTAATATTTTATTCTTACTAAACTGAAATTTCAATTATATTTCTATTTCATTGTATATTGCTAATTGTAGCCTGGTTTGGTGTTACACGAGTTGATGGGCCATAACATATTTAGCATTTTGATCACTGCCAGAAGCAATGGTAAGCAAAGAGCAATCAATTGCCCCAAATCCTTTTAAATGAACAGCAAAATGAAGCCCCTAGCACCTAAAAAAACCTCAGAAACATGGAAATGCTGTAGATTGGATGCAAAAGTTAAGCGTGCATTGGCACTAGAGTGAAAAAATCTATTTAATTTTAATTTAATTTTACATTTTCCCTTAATTTTACACTGTTGGTGGCTCTTCCAAATAGAATGGATAATGTATTTCCCTAGTTTTATATTTGCTCAGATTTGACACCATTTGTTTCTGTTTCCCTGAAAAATGGAAAAAGGGGGAGGGGGTTCTTCTGTATTCAGAAAAGTATTCAATAGGCACAGCAGTGAAGCAGAAGGCAGGAGGGACTTACCAGCACTGAGCGCCAAATGCACTTTAATGAAAGCGTTTTTATAAACAACTTACTACAGGGATGAGTAGCAGAGTGGAGTGGTGGCAGAGGGGGAGTTTAGTCGCCCAGAGACAAATCACCTCTACTGTGGGCGACTAATATCCCCCAGGGCCGCTCCGGCCATGAGGCAATGTGAGAATCTTGCTTCAGGCGGAATGGAGCGGCCAGTTACCAGGGGCATCAAAAAGCTGCCTCCGTTTTTTAAAATGGAGATGCAAAAACTGTATGTGTATTGTTCCATTACATTACAAGTATTGACTGGTCAGTGGAAATATTTTATTTTGTTTATTTCGTACAATTTGTAAATAAATAATGAATGTCTCCATGGGCTACAACACACAGTTGAACCTGGATCAACTTTGGCGTTGACTCCTTCTGATCTTGGGCACATTCATTTACAGTATATGCATGTTAGAAACAGTTTGTAATGGAGGCAAGGTCAGGACCGTAATTACATAGACAAACCTGAAACATTTTTGGGGCACAGAAATAGTGACATATTTATTGACAGAGGATGTTGTTTTACTGTTGCCATCAATTACTTTAACCAAGAATTGATTCTATTCTTCTCTTACAAGCTACAACTCAGCCTGAATATGGATATTTATGAGTGACTGTTTGTACTGAAATTGAAAGCCTGATATTTTCTTTCAATATTCATTTATGTCTGCATATGGGATGATTTATTTTTTCACTTAACTCTAATTATTTTGCCATTGCAGGAATATCACTTTACAGCCCTCACAGACTATTGAGAGGCCATCTAAGGTAAATTAGAGCAGTTGTCACAGTCTATTTAAGGGATAGAAATCCAATAGAAATCTATTGGATTGTGAACTACCTTTTTCAATCCTATTTTCATCCAGATGTGAGTTAAGGTCAACCAGATGTTTAGAGCATTGTTAGACCCAGAATATGAACTTAACTCTTGGCCAATTAGAGAACATTATCACAATTAAAATACTATATAGAGGAAAAAAACAGTTTGGGGAGCCTGGGGATCCTGCTAGACAATTGTGTTTATTTTACCAGTGTTTAAAGGTTCTGCCTATTTGTTCTCTCTCTTGACCACACAAGTGCCATCATGAGCTGCGAACACTGTATGATGTCCGTGCAGGTATGAGACATGTTATCCAGAATGCTTGGGACCTAGGGTTTTCCAGATAAGGGATCTTTCTGTAATTTGGATCTCCATACCCTTAGTCTACTAAAAAATAATTTAAACATTAAATAAACTCAATACGGTTGTTTGCTTCCAAGATGAATTAGTTATATCTTAGTTGTACAAGGTACTGTTTTATTATTACAGAGAAAAGAGAAATCCTCTAAATCCTTTAAATCAAAATGTAATTAAAATGGAGTATATGGGAGATGGCCTCACTGTAATTCAGAGCTTTCTGGATAACGAGCTTCCAGATTATGGATCCCATACCTGTAGTTGTGACTGATGTAAATCAATCTACACCACACAATGCATTTGGCCTCGGGAGGAGCCTCAGCTACTCAGATGCCGCCAGGTCTTAATATGAGAGGAGCAAAGTGAGGAGTTCTGGACAAAGAGGCAGGTCATAATTCAAGTTTAGGATGGAAGGCAACACCAACTTTACAGGAATAGACGGAATAGTGTGGTCAGACAGGCAGTGGTCAGTACAGGCAGAGTTCAAGCAAGGTCAGACAGGCTGGGGTCGGTACTAGCAGTGTTCAAGAATAGTCAGGCAGGCAAGAGTCAATATAGGCAGAGTTCAAGAATAGTCAGGCAAGCAATAGGTCCGAATTGGCAGAGTTCAGAATAGTCACATAGGTAGGGATCAAAACCAGGATAAACACAGATAAATTGCACCCAGGAAACTAATCAAATTAGACCTAACAACTAGTGATGGGCAAATTTATTCGCCAGGCGCAAATTCGTGGCGAATTTGCGCGATTCGTCGCTGGTGAAAAATTTAGCGAAACGCCCGCGAAAATTCGCTGACGAAAATTCACCGGCGTCAAAAATATTTCGAAGAAAAAACTGACGCCGGCGTCAAAAACGAGACACCGAGGCGCAAATTAGCCCATCACTACTAACAACGGGGCAACTACTTCCAGCCTGAAGCCCCTTTAAATACCTGCTGCAAAATCTGGAGATCTGTGCAACTGATAATAACTAATGGTTCATTATTCATACATCGCTGACAGTTACATTGTGGCTTGCTGCATTTTAACTTCTTTTTTTTGGACAAATAAATATTCTGAAATTTCTCAAGCATTCAATGCATTCATATTAGTTTCCCTAAGGTTTTTATGTAAAAATGTTGCTAAAAAATAACTCCAATGTTTTATAATGGAATTCAGATGCTGCCACGGGTAGGTCTGTGTATCTTTAATGCATTACGTACCTTTACTAACTTATGGCCAGACACAATATAGATTTAAGGCGTGATGGGTAAGGTAGCATATTTCCGTTGTGATTTAGCTTAGTATACTTGCAATTTTAAAGTCTGAAACAAAAAAAAAATATTTCCTGTAAAAGAGTTGGTAATATGACTTTTTTCCACATGACTCGGTTTGACCACCCAAAGGGAGAATTAAGGCTCTCAAATGTTCCTTGAATTTGTTTATTTTATTAGTTTTATTGGTTGGAACATGGATTTTTTTAAGTCTTATTAACATTGCGAATTCGTACATTACACGTGTATTGCTTTTTTGACTCTTCCAATACAACTTACTCATTTTTGCTTTTTTTCCACTTAGTTCTTCTAAAGGCATGTATGTACCCAAGAAAGTCACATGTTAATAACAATGTACGTACCCACAATGCAGTTTTATTTCTGAGAATACAAGTGTCGTTAGGATAGTTAGGGGCCGATTCACTAAATTCGAGTGAAGAATTCGAAGTAAAAAAACTTCGAATTTTTTGGGCTACTTCGACCATCGAATGGGCTACTTCGACCTTCGACTACGACTACGACTTCGAATCGAAGGATTCGAACTAAAAATTGTTCGACTATTCGACCATTCGATAGTCGAAGTACTGTCTCTTTAAAAACAACTTCGACCCCCTAGTTCGGCAGATAAAAGCTACTGAAGTCAATGTTAGCCTATGGGGAAGGTCCCATAGGCTTGCCTAAGTTTTTTTGATCGAAGGATATTCCTTTGATCGTTGGATTAAAATCCTTTGAATCGTTCGATTCGAAGGATTTAATCGTTCGATCGAAGGAATAATCCTTTGATCGTTCGATCGAATTTTCTGCGCTAAATCCTTCGACTTCAATATTCGAAGTCGAAGGATTTAAATTCCTAGTCGAATATCGAGGGTTAATTAACCCTCGATATTCAACCCTTGATACATCTGCCCCTTAGAGTTAGGGTGTAGTTAAGCTTTCCACAAAGGATGCAAATCAGTTAGCATTCAGGTTTTACTGATGTAAATTATTATTATGAACACATTTATAAAGCTCCAACATACTGTATTCTACAGCAATGTGTGATTTCCAGTGCAAACATGATCATGTTGCTGGACGCTAAGTTTGCAAGCACAGCATGTACAGAGAGCCCTGTAAGTAACACCTCCATTAATTCCAGGTATTCCTTGCTTTCACGTGGCCTAGTTGGGAAAGACACAAGTAAAAAAATGTGTATAGACACAATTGTAAGCTTTATACTTGCAAATTACCAACTTAATATATATTAAACCGATATATAATTAAGTAGTAGCTGAACACCTATTCCCTTATTCCCCCTGTGTTCTCTCACCTTGGCCAAAAGCAATTGAACTAATCATGGCAGAGGAATCACAGAAAAGATACATAATTTCTAGGGATGCACCGAATCCAGGATTCAGTTTGTGATTCGGCCAGGATTCGGTCTTTTTCAGCAGGATTCGGATTCGGCCGAATCCCTATTTCCGGCCGTATCCGAATCCTAATTTGCAAATTAGGGGAGGGAAATCTCGTGACTTTTTGTAACAAAACAAGGACATCTAAACTGTTTTTCCTTTCTCACCTCTAATTTGCATATGCAAATTAGGATTCTGATTCGGTTCGGTATTCGGTCGAATCTTTCATGAAGGATTAAGGGGGTTCTGCCGAATCCAAAATAGTGGATTCGGTGCATCCCTAATAATTTCACCTAAGTTTGCTCACATAGGCAGGTTATCAAGCATTATTTGCAAGCGCAATTGCACTGTATTGTATGTGTAAAGTTGGCATAGGTATAAAAAAACAGGCAGATAATGTATGAGGGGGCCATACACTGCCATATTTATATTGTTCTGATAAATTGGAGCTGCATCTCTCTTTACTGGCAAATAAGATTTTCCAATCAATTTTTCAAATGCCGGAAATTTACTTGTGCAGATTATGGTAAGTGTTGGGACCACTACAGATTCACCTTAACCTTTGTGTTATCACTGATTATTTCCCCTCTAAATGCCAAAACTATGGATCAGTCTGGGTGCAGGGGTGTGCTATATTCATACCAGATTTTGGCAAGTAGCCTTGCGCTTTATTTAGAGGATGTTCTTTATACATAAGTTTGAAAAGTTAGACAGAATTTCACAGGACAAAAGATTGACTTGATTCATCTTGTTTACAAATTAAGTAATTCTGTTTAATTGCTTTATTCCTATCCATTGCATGTTTGGATTAATTTACATCTCCTGGAAAATTATTCAATGTGTTTATCATTCAAGTACTTCCTTATGTGCCCGTTCATTTTTCCACCCTCCAGCCCATGGTTAAAGTCATCTTTTGCAATGAGAAATGCTTCCTTCCTGAAATCTGATCACTCTCTTGCTATAGTGGACTGTTTTCATCATCTGAGCTATACTTTTAAAGGTCTTGAAGACTTTCCTAATATGCTTTGTGACTTAAAGGAGAACTAAACCCCCCGCAATGTTAAGTCCCCACTGTCCCCACTCCGTTGCCCCCCTCCCTGCCTCCCCCTGCACAGTCTTACCCCAGAATTCTGTCCCCTCTTGAAATAGTGACCTCACATGCAGAGTGAAAGCAGCGAAGCTTACGGGCGAAATCTTCTTCTCTTCGGTAATCTTCGTGTCTTCTTCCTCCCCTTCAGCAATTTCAGTCTCTTTCAGCGCATGCGCAGTTGTCGCAAAATGAAAGATTGCTCCAACTGTGAATGCACCATTACGCCGCTCACTTCATGAATAATAATATCAAAGGCTATTGTGATACTAATCTCTATAGTTAGTATAGATATGGGTATATAGAATTTAATTAAAAGTAAAGAGGGGTGTGTGTATGGATGCTGGGTTTTCATCTGGAGGGGTTGAACTAGATGGACTTTGTCTTTTTTCAACCCAATTTCACAATGTAACTATGAAGATTACGGAAGAGATGAAGATCGCGCCTGTGATCTCTGCTGCGCTCAATCTGCATATGCGTTCACTATTTCAAGAGGGGACAGAATTCTGGGGGGTTTAGTTCTCCTTTAAGCAGCTTTTGTTGAGTTTTCTAAATATTACAATGCTGTACTGTATACATATATCTTATGAACAGGACCCAGATTGGAAAGATCATGTGAAATCTGCATTATTCCCTATGGTCTTATGTTGTTGCTTTAAAACAGGGACCCCCAAACTTTTTTCCCTGTAATTCCTTTCTCCCATTTCAGTGAATACCTGAGGCCACTGCAAACGTTTCAGCATGATTAGCTTACCGGCTTGTGTCATAAATGGAACAGTTATGTTTAGCTAACCATAAAGCTAACTTTATAGAACCCGTTTTGGCCCGGGGTTTCACAGACTGATGGAAATATATGAAGGTGACAGATACAAGAGATGAAAACAAGTAATGGAAAATAAATTATAAAACAACCCCCTAATGGAGAAATCTTTCATGTTGCTATAAAAAATGCAATAAACAGAGATCTGTTGAGAGGAAAGGGTTCATTTTGCAAGACCAGAATATATTGAAATTGTTAGATATGTAAAATAAAGTAACTAACTTCACTTCAACAACATAATTATTGAGATCTTCTTTTAATTGGCAGATGATCAAGACTGACTTTTCTGAGCATTTTGAATTGTTTGTGTGACTATTACAGATGAACTGGACAAGCCCCATTTTCTTCTTTAACCCAGTAACCTAGTAACCTAGCACGTGTCTGCCAGAACTTATTAAGAGGCTCTACCAAACACTTTGTCACAAATTCACTAAGCCGCGAAGCGCCGAACGCTAGCGTTAATTCGCTAGCGTTTGGCATTTTCACTACTGCGCAAATTCACTAACGAACGCTGGCGTAGTTTCGCTAGTGTTACTTCGCACCCTTACGCCAGGCAAATTTTCGCTAGCGACGAAACTACGCAAATTCACTAATGCGCGCAGTGTACTGAACGCTACCTTTTTACGCTAGACTTCCTTCGCCACCTCAGACCTGGCGAAACGCAATAGAGTAGATAGGGATTGTTTCCAAAAAAGTCAAAATTTTTTCTAAGTCCCAAAAAACGCTGGCGTGTTTTCTACATGATGGGCTGAAAAAGATCGAAAAAACTTTTGGGGCTCCCCTCCTTCCCCCCTACATTTCCTGACTCATGGCAACTTACCTAGACAGTGGGCACATGTGTAGGGCAAAATAAAATTTATATTTGCAGATTTGAAGGTTTTCTTGGCATTTGTAGTGCTGATACGTGTTCCTCCTTTGAAATTTGAATTTCGCGCCGTATGCAAATTAGCCTTCGCTAGCGTAACTTCGCTTTACATAGCGAATCAATGCAAGCGCAACTTCGCAACCTTACGCTACCCCTGAGCGCAACTTCGGATTTTAGTGAATTTGCGGAGCGCTGGCGAAACTACGCCTGGCGAAGTGCGGCGAAGCTCGGCGAAGTTGCGCTGGGGGAATTTCGCATCTTAGTGAATTTGCCCCTTTGGCTCTCTGCACTTTTTCTGTTTGTAGCAGTTATCAGAGCAAGCAGAGTTTAAACTGCAGGCTTTGTTTCTTAAAAGATATGGATTGAGTCCTTGCTAAAATTAGAAGAAATGTTATTTAGTAGCTATAGCTGTTTGCCTTTCATTCTACAGTACCCAGTTTTTAGGAAGGAATTTAGGAAGTCCAGCTTTTCATCTCCAAATATCCAGTGTCCTATACCACTAACATGCCCAGAGGTTTTTGCCTTGGTGTTGGAAGGGAAATACCTTGAATATTTGGGATTTGATTTTCTTCACTAGAGCCTAACAGGTTCAGGAAGACTTCCTGAGCTTAGTTTTGGGTTTTCAGAAGCAAAGCTGTGACACTTATCTGAAAAATATATTAAGATGAAAAAAAAAAAAAAAAAAAAAAAAAAAGCAGTTCCCATTACTATAAACCTGTCAGATTTCATTCCATAACTATGAAACTGTACTCCCAGCAGGTCACAAATAGGGGGTTATTTACTAAAATACAAAATGTTCTCATTATTTTATAAAAACAACTCCGACCAAACTCCCAACCACAAATCTGGTAAAGGGAAAAGGCACAATAAAACTGTGAAAAATTGTGAAAAAATCTGAAATTTGCCCTTTTTTTCAGGTTATCGCTCGAAAACCACAATTTATTCGGATTATCGTATGAAACCCAGCGCATATGTTCTAATTGTTAAAGGGGCATCTGCCATTGAATTCTACATGACCTTAGCAGGTTTGAGATCTAGTATTTTCATTCATTGTGGCAAATTTACTAAAGGGCGAAGTGACTAACGCTGGTGAAAATCCGGTACTTCGACAACGGGCGCAGCTGTAACTTCGCTAGCGAGACTGACGCTGACGAGACTGACGCTGGTGCTCAACAGACGAAGTTGCACAGTGGCGAAGGGACATAAATGTGCAAATTCACTAAGATGTGGATTTTACTGAACGTTACCTCTTGCGCCAGAATTGCCTTCGCCAACACAGACCAGGCAAAGTGCAATAGAGTTGATAGGACTTTCTCAAAATTTATTTGAAAATTTTTCTAAGTCCCAAAAAACGCTGCTGGCGTCTTTTCCTTTTTTCAGGGTGATAGGCTGCAAAAGAGCTTAATTTTTTTTTTTTAGGTACCTGGTTTCCCCCCTACATTTCCTAACATATGGCACATAAACTATACAGTGGGCTAATGTGTAGGGCAATATAACAACTTTATTTTCTTTTATTAAGATTTCCCGGGCTTGTGTAGTGTAATGTATTTACTGCAACATATAAGTCCATTCAACTTTAACTTCCCGCCTTATGCAAATTAGCCAACGCTAGCGTAACTTTGATCTGCTTGCCGAATTAACGCTAGCGCAACTTTGCCAGCATTTGTGGCCTGGACACAACTTCGCATGTTAGTGAATTAACGTTGTCTGAGTGAATTTTCGCCTGGTGAAGTGTTCCGCTGCCTTTGAAGCCGTCGTTGGCGAATTTTCGCGCTTAGTAAATTTGCCCCATTATTTTTTAGCAGGGTCAGGCTGGGGGACCCGGGCCTATCAGGCTTTTGTCTCAGGGCCCGCTGCCACAAAAGGCCCCTACGCCCCCCCCCCCACTGCTGCAACACTCCTCCAGCCCCCCCGCACATGCGTACCCTTTTCATGTGGTGCGCAGGGCTGGAGAAGGAGGTCAGGGCAGTGGTGACGTTTTGGGGCAGGGCCTGGGTCTGGGCCCACGAGAGCAGACCACATCGGGGTTTTTTCTGATCCTAGGTTTCGGTTCACAGGGCACCCAAGGTGCCTTAGACATCTGGTCTACACAAAAGACCTTTTTTTCTATTGTAATGGAATATACAAAGATTTGTTTTATATACTTTATTTTACATGATGGTAAAGATGTTGAAAACCATTTTTTTATAGCAACATGGAAATCGCCAAGATGATCATATCATGGAAGCCACCACAACAGGTCTCTCGCAACAATTTCCTGTAATTTTTCAAATGTTTATGTTTTTCCATGCCATGTATAGGTATCGGACCTGTTATCCAGAAAGTTCGGGACCTAAGGTTTTCTGAATAATGGATCTTTCCATAATTTGGGTCTTCATACCTTAAGTCTATTAAAAAAGCATGTAAACATTAAATAAACCCAATAGGCTGGTTTTGCTTCCAATAAGGATTAATTGTATCTTAGTTGGGATCAAGTACAAGGTACTGTTTTATTATTATTATAGAGAAAAAGGAAATAATTTTTTACATTTGGATTATTTGAATAAAATGGAGTCTATGGGAGACGGCCTTTCCGTAATTCGGAGCTTTCTGGATAACGGGTTTCCGGATAATGGATCCAATACCTGTATTTAGAAGTATTCCCTTCACTTATCCATATGTGTTTGGTTTCCCAACCGGTCTGTGTCTGTTTTAAGAAAGCAATGTCTATATATGATTAGAAATTTCAATAACATTATTATGTAATAAAATTAAAAAGTGAATCTGCCAAATTACATTCCTGCAAGATACAAATTTTACTGTAACATATTATAGCAATAACAATGTGGAGGACTAAGAGCTACTCAGAAATCAGATGGTAAGAGCAATCACCTAAATCGGTTACTCCAAGTGCTAAAAAGGCTTTGCAGGTATGGGATCAGTTATCCGGAAAACCTGTTATCCAGAATGCTCCAAGTTACAGGAAAGCCATCTCCCATAGATTTCATTTAAATCAAATAATTCAAAATTATTATTTTTTCCGCTGTAGTAATAAAATAGTACCTAGTACTTGATCAGAACTAAGATATAATTAATCCATATTGGAGGCAAAACAAACCTATTGGGATTTTTCATGTTTAAAGGATTTTTTTTAGCAGACTTGAGGAGGCAGATTCACTAAAGGGAGAAGTGGCTAACTCTAGCGACTTTTCGACAGCGTTACCATCTGCAACGACATAGCCAATTCACACAGGCGCCAATTCGCTAGCAAAAGAGACCATTGCAAGCGTTCGTTCTATCGTGTTACTCTGCAAATTCAGTAAAGTGACGATTTTACTGAACGTTACCTCTTTCGCCAGAGTTGACTTCGCCACCTCAGAACAGGCAAAGTGTTAAATAGAAGCTACATCTTCCTCAATCTTCTGTCACTTACATTATATCCTGTGTGCTGAAAATGCATTAAAGTTTCAAAAACGCTGGTGACTAGTGATGGGCGAATTTGTGCCGTTTCGCCGAAAAATTCTTGAATTTCGTGAAACAGCGAAAAATTCGTGAAACGGCGCCGGCGTCTCATTTTTGACACTGGCGCCCGTTTTTGACGCCGGTGCCCGTTTTTATGCCGAAATTTTTTTTTGACGCCGGCAAATTTTTTCAGGCAAATTTTCCCCGCGAATTCGCGAGTGACGAATAAATTCGCCCATCACTACTGGTGACTTTTCCTTTTCTGAAGCGAAATTGCCTGCAACTTTTTTTGGGTAACTGGTTTTCTCCAGAAAAAATTTCATACCATATGGGACATTCATTTTACAGAGGGCTCATGTGAAGGGCATTATATTAACTCTCTTGTCTTTATTAAGGTTCCCTGGACATTTGTAAGAAAAAGTGTTAACTTCGATCATTTGCACCAACATTTATAATAAAGACGTCCCTACAACTTTAAATTACCCACCATATGCAAATTGACCTAAGTGCAAGATCACTAGCGAATTTTAGATAGATGGATAAAAGATGATAATAATAATATGGAAGTTGGCTGTACCCATTGTAAATGCAGCAGATTTTATGTATAGAATGTTATTTAATATCATACAAAGAACCAAACGTCAGTTATTACCTTAAAATCAACATTTCATAGCTGTCAGATTCTTTTGATATGGTTCATGAAAGGAATTGTCATCATTATCTTCCTATATGTACACCTGGGCATAATATGAATTGCTGGCAGATATTGTAATATATAAGACTGAAAGGTTCATTACATTCTTGCAGACAAAGCCTATATTGTATGTGAAAAAGCTAAAAGCAAGGGGAGAAAATGTATATTGAGCCTTAGCCACACTCTATCTCAGGTTCCCTTTAGTCACTCGTTAATACTGCTGAGCCAAATCATTTATTTCTATTTCTAATCTACAGAAAATTTGAAATTTATTAACCCCAAATGCTTTCTGACTAGATCTTCATTAGACTTGCAGACCCTGGATAGACTAGGGGGCAGATTTATCAAGGGTCGAATTTCGAAGTGTAAAATACTTTGAAATTCGACCATCGAATACTTCAAATTCGAATATCGAAGTCAAAGTATTTTTCACTGAATTTGGCCATCGAACGATCGAAGTAAAATGGTTTGATGGAACGATTAAACCGGTTCGAATCGAACGATTTGAATTATTTTAGCTTACGATCGGACAATTTTATTTCGATGTGTAAAGACTTAGAAAATGGTTGTAAAAGGTCCCCTATAGGCTAACATATCACTTCGGCAGGTTTAATTTGGAGAAGTATTGAAGCTGAAGTTTTTTAAAGAGACAGTACTTCGATTATCGGATGGTCGAATATTCAAACTATTTTTACTTCAAATCGATTTTGAAGTCGTAGTATCCTATTCGATGGTCAAAGTTTCCAAAAAATGACTTAGAATTTTGAATTTTTTGACTTCGAAAATTCCCTCTAATTCACTTCACTGAATTCACAAATTCAATTTCAAAAAGCTTAGAAATTCGACCATCGAATTGGAATACTTCGACTTTGAATATCGAAGTCGAAGTTTTTTACATCGAATTTGGCCATTTGCAGTTGAAGTAAAATCGTTCAATCAAATGATGAAATCCTTCGAATCAAACGATTCGAAGAATTTATCCATCGATCAAACAATTTTACTTTGACTTCAAAAAACTTGCTCTAGATGGTCCCCATAGGCTAAAATAGCACTTCGGCAGGTTTTTTTACTTCGAAAATTCCCTTGAATTCACTTCGACCCTTGATAAATCTGCCCCTTATAAATATACATACGTGTAAGGGAACCTTACCCTGGTGGTCTAGTGGCAGCGGGGTCCAACGCTGCTCCTTCGGCGTGGATGCCTGCTGCGCTGCTCCTGTCGCCTGCTCTGCCGGTTCCTCTATGGCGCGCGCCGGCACGCTTCCTGGTTTATGAGCCGGCGTGATGATGTCACGCGCATTGGCGTGAAATTCAAACAGTATTTAAGGAGAATTTAGTTTTCAGCAAGTTGTCGTTGTTAGGTTTAATTAGCTTGTTCCTGGGTGTTTAGTACTTGTGATTCCTGTTTGATCTACTGTGTTTGACCCTTGCCTGCCTGCTTACTTCTCTGATCTCTCCAACCCTGACCTTGCCTGTCTGTGACTACATTGACCTCTCCAATCTTGAAACCTTTGACTGTCCTCCGACTATTCTACTATCTCTATCCTGATTCCAGCCTGTCTGACCATTCTATCTGTTTGTGCTGGCCCGGCCTGCCTGTTTCTGGTGGTGTTCTTCCTTCAGTATCCTGGTGAGACGATCATGCCCCTTTATTAGTTCAGAACCGTTAGCTTTGCTCCTCTCTCTGTTAAGACCTGGCGGCATTAAATTAGCGCAGGGCTCCTCCCGAGGTGAAAGGCAGCGGTTAAAGGCAGAAGTGAGAGCCGAGACCAGGGAGCTTAGGGTTCTGGATATAGGGTGCCGAACGTGACAATACGTATACCACACTGAGCTCCTGAAATGTTTTTGATGTTATTGTTATGAATTCTGTTGATTCACAATGTGGTATAGAGAGAGGAACAGCGGACAGTGCAGGTCAGATTTATCAGAACTCAGAAAGTAGATCAAGTTGTTTTCATTGAATGTTGCTGAGCGCTCTTGACTTGAGTATTTGGCATTTGTTGTGTTATTTTAGTCGCAAAAATGTTCAAGAAAATTATTCAAGATAGTGTTCATTTTATTGGTAGACAAATTCAAGACAACTGTCAACAGTTGAAATGCCCATTGACTTGACTGATTTGTGCTTGTGAATTTTTTCCTCCAGGAAACACCAGTGACAATACTCAAAAAATACAGATAAACACCAAAAAAAAAGTTAATTTTTATTCCCTTTGTGAACACCACCATCATTTCAATCTGAATCCTAGACCTGTATTACCTGTATTTTATACTACAAAATAAGGCCAAACCTTTTTGCACTATTTTAATTTTACAGTATGGGATCAGAAAGCAGCCCTTGTGCCACCGCTTCTTTCATGAAAAAATTCCTAGCTCACATATAATGAAAGGCGTGATTTGTAAAAATGGGAGTGTCGTTAAGTAGAGCATTGTAAAGGAACTTTTTATTTACCGCAGCAATCTCAGTAACCTGCTTTTATGTATAAGGGCCTTTGTGTCATTTCCTCGGCGACTGCCCATTAATGTCAGTATGAATGAACTGAAGCACTTCACATTTAACTGACCCTTATTATATCTTTCCTATCTGTGCTCAGCTTGTCCTTTGCTTCTTTTCCTTGGATTTATCTTCAACAAATGAATCCTATTTAGTTTCCTGCACCTTTTGAACCCTTTTTTATAAATTTCCTTGAAGTACCCTCTTCTTAGGAAGTGGCTTTGATTCATCCCTGGGCTCAGCAAGGCAGCTGAAATCAAATATACTCTATTTACACAATTTCCTAAGCAAATATGCTAAACAGTACTGGGTTACCAAATCTGCAGATCTTTATTTCGTCTGCAAAAAGACACCTTGGAAAATAAATACCCACTTTACATTTTTCATGCTCTTCCAAAAATAAACCCATGCGCACTTGGATCTTGCAAAATGTTTTAGTTTTTTTATTCTATCACTGCTATGAGACTTTCAAGTCTATAGTTAATATTTAACTATAAAATATACTGGAATTTAGAGTCCTGCTCCACTTGGGCAAGGACTCATTGGCGCAAATTCACTAAGCGCCAAAGCGCCGAATGCTAGCGTTAATTCGTTTGCATTTGGCATTTTCGTTACTGCGCAGATTCACTAACTAACGCTGGCGTAGTTTCGCTAGTGTTACTTCGCATCCTTACGCCAGGCGAATTTTCACTAGCGACGTAACTACGCAAATTCACTAACTTACGCAGTGTACTGAACGCTACCTTTTACGCTAGACTTCCTTCACCACCTCAGATCTGGCGAAGCGCAATAGAGTAGATAGGGATTGTTTCAAAAAAAGTCAAATTTTTTCTAAGTCCCAAAAAACGCTGGCGTGTTTTCTACATGATGGGTGATGGGCTGAAAAAGATCAAAAATATTTTTGGGGCTCCCCTCCTTCCCCCCTACATTTCCTGACTCATGGCAACTTACCAAGACAGTGGGCACATGTGTAGGGCAAAATAAAAATTTTATTTGCTGATTTGAAGGTTTTCTAGGCATTTGTAGTGCTGATACGTGTTCCTCCATTGAAATTTGAATTTGGCGCTGTATGCAAATGAACCATCGCTAGCGAAACTTCGCTTCGCTTGGCGAATTAATGCTAGCGCAACTTCGCAAACTTACGCTACCCCTGTGCGCAACTTCGGATTTTAGCGAATTTGCGGAGCGCTGGCGAAAATACGCCTGCCCAAGTGCGGCGAAGTGCGGCGAAGTTGCGCCTGGCGCAACTTCGCATCTTAGTGAATTTGCCCCATAGAGTGATACCATTCCCATGTTCTTAAATATAATTAAGAGACAACTACTTAATATGTCCAGCTCTTCCGTCTGCCTGGAAGCCCTTGCCTAGCCCATTACATTCATACACAGACAAGCCCATAAATATTTGGACAGTGGCACAATTTTCATAATTTTGTCTCTGTATGCCACCAAAATGAATTTCAAATGAAGCAATCAATATGTGTTTCAAGTGTAGTAATTCAAGGGTTTAACAAAAATTATGAATAAGCTGTTTAGGGATTAAATTAAATAATTTGACATAGTAACATAATTATAATTACAGTGATCATTTTCATTTCAGTCAATAATTGGCTGAACTCTGAACCTAATGCTGTGTTTTTTCCTGAGTAAGAATTAAAGTCTTTACTGCAACAGTCTTCTGTTACTGCTTGTTCTTTGGTCTTCAGTTTAGTCTTCAGCAAGTGACGTGCTTGTTCAATTGGGTGGAGATATATTACACTTTGCCTTCAGAGGATCCTGGTTGCTTTCACAGCATGTTTTGACTTACTGTCAATCCGTACTTTGCAGCAACATCCTTTTAGTTTTGCAGCATTTGGCTGAATCTGAGCAAATAGTATAGACCTATACACTTCAAAATGTATCCTGCTGCCTCTGTAAGCAGTCACACCAATAATCACTAGTGTTCCAATTCCATTGACATCCATATTTTCTCACGCCATACCACTAGTTCCACCATGTTTCATGAATAATGTGGTATGCTTTGGATCATGAGTGATTCCTTCCCTATATGATTCCTGTTATTCTGGTACACGTTGATCTTAGTTTTTTCTGTCCAAATTATATTATTCTAGAATTGGGAAGGTTTTTAAGATTTTTTCTTTTAAGATTGAGCTTTTCAAAGGATTTTGCACCATGTGGTAAATCCTCTGTATTTACTTTCATAAAGACTTTTCCAATAATACACTTCCTGGAGAGTGTTCTCGACTTGGCTAGATCTATTGAAGGATTTTTTTCTTGTCCATGGAAAGAATTCTAAGATCACCCAGTATTGGTGTATTCCATGGCCATACAGGCCTTTGGTGTTGCTGATATCAACAGTGCGCACATTCTTTTTAAGAACATGCCAAATTATTGATTTTGGCCACCCCTAGTGTTTCTGCTATCTCTCTGATAAGTTTGTTTAATTTTTTTCAGCTTAAAGTGGACCTACTTTACTTGCATTAACTGTACTTTGCACCACATATTGAATGTTCACAGCAACAGTTTAAAAATGCAAATTGCAAACTTGAAATCAACTCTAGACCTTTTACCTGCTTAATTGTTAATGAAATAATGAGGGAACTGCCCACATGTAGAACAGCTTGTCAGTCAGTTGCCCCATTACTTTTGGTCTCTTGAAAGAAACAAGCTATATCAAGCTATATATTAAAAGTGATGTTACATAGTTACATAGTTACATAGTTAAATTGGGTTGAAAAAAGACAAAGCCCATCAAGTTCAACCCCTCCAAATGAAAACCCAGCATCCATACACACACCCCTCCCTAATTAATTAAATTCTATATACCCATATCTATACTAACTATAGAGCTTAGTATCACAATAGCCTTTGATATTATGTCTGTCCAAGAAATCATCCAAGCCATTCTTAAAGGCATTAACTGAATCAGCATCACAACATCACCCGGCAGTGCATTCCACAACCTCACTGTCCTGACTGTGAAGAACCCCCTACGTTGCTTCAAATGAAAGTTCTTTTCTTCTAGTCTAAAGGGGTGGCCTCTGGTACGGTGATCCACTTTATGGGTAAAAAGGTCCCCTGCTATTTGTCTATAATGTCCTCTAATGTACTTGTAAAGTGTAAATCCTGAACCATTCATAAACAAGTTTGGATCTAAATAAAAAAATCAAGGTAAAGCCGACTGTCTAAATGTTAGATTTAGATAATTTAATGAAAGGAATTTGCCAGAACAGGAATTAGCCAGATTCTGAGATGGAAACTATTTGGTCCTTTAGGTATTTATATTTGAATTGATTTCTGAATTGAATGTTTGTGCAGGTGTTTGTGTACATAAACACTTGTTATATGGAAATGTTGTCTAATAGATTTGCTTTGAGCCTTTGACCAAACTGATGCTTTGAGTTATTTCTTTTGGGAAAATTTGCCCTGTGTTAGTCAACGACTCACAGCTTGTTGAATGGTTTCATCCAAAATGGGTATTATAATGACTGCTTATATATTTTGAAGGCAACAGAATATGACTTTTGCTTCTCTTGCTGAGTCAAACAAGGAAACATGGATGCCAGTCTTATGATAAGTTTAAAAGACATTGCTTAGTAAAGCCAAGTGAAATTTCAGCATAACAGCTGCTGGGTGCAGATTCTTTTGACCATAGATAACAAGTTATTTCACATTTAGCAAAGGAAACAGTACAATCACACCAGGACTTCACTGAATTAAGTAGAACCTAGAAACGTAAAATCTCTGTCATTTTCATTGTTCATTGTTTATGCATTGCTGCCAGCAAAGGTTAAAGATTAGATAACATATTCTAGAGATGTTTTGGACATTCTTTCTTATTTAACGTTGAATGCATACACTTATTACTGAGTTAATCAAAAGGTATATCACTAAAATCCAAGCAAGTGAGTGTCAAACCCAATACAGGTTGACATATGGTAAGAACTCTACATCTGTGGGAAGGGTAATTTGCAAAGGTTATCACTTAACTCTCGTAACCAAATAAATTATGAGCTGTATAGCAAAATGAGACCTGTCATGGAGAAGCGATATCAGTGGCATGTCTCGCAAGACAGGTGACCTCTTGTCTTTAGCACCTGATTTATAAAAAGGGCTTTATATCATTTTGAGTTTAAGGCAGAGATTGCGTTGTGAACATAAAAAGAACAATCCATAATGGCAGCTTTACTAAATATGTTCTACTGTCTTGGACCAAAACATAAAAAATAAGAATATGGAATGCAACAAGAAGAAGCAAATAATACCAGGAACCTAATTTTGATGAAGGCAATTATGCCAATTGAAAAGTTGCTTAGAATTGGATTCTATAACATAGTAACTTTTATGATGTTATAGAATCCAATTCTAAGCAACTTTTCAATTGGTTTTCATTATTTTTTTTTTATAGTTTTATTGTTATTTGCCTTTTTCTTCTGACTCTTTGCAGCTTTCAAATGGACGTCGCTGAATCCCTTCTAAAAAACAAATGCTCTGTAAGGCTACAAATGTATTGTTATTGTTACTTTTTATTACTGATCCTTCTATTCAGGCCTCTCCTATTCATTTTCCAGTCTCTTATTCAAATCAATGCATGGTTAATAGGGTAATTTGGACCCTAGTTACCAGATTGCTTAAGATGCAAATTAAAGAACTGCTAAATACAAAGCTAAATGACTCAAACCTTCAATAATAAAAAAGGAAAACTAATTGCAAATTGTCTCAGGATGATGATGCATAACCCCTTTTAGTATATTGGGGTAATTATATACCAGAGTTGCACATTGATTGGGAAGGATATTTGTCAATTCGTATAATTAGATTTTATTTTTTGTGTTCAGGGAGTAGAAATTAGCGTTTTGACTGTCTATTGTAGGACATTGAGCCACTATACAGTTGTTCTGCTGAAAGATGAACTTTTGCCCAAGCTTCAGGTTTTGGTCAGCCAAAATAGGTTCTCTTGTATTTTGCTGCATCCATGCTATTTTAATAGATACATACAGTGTGGTGCAGGGTTGTTCAACCACCTTCATCAAGTCTGTCATATACCAGATGAAGGGAGGATTAAACAGTGCCTCAAAATGTGCCCCGAAGTGGTTAAACTCCCTTATAACATACATAAGGCTCGTCTTGTAAACTTGTGCTTGAGAAAAACTTTTACCTAGCATCTACCTTAATCATAAGGTAAGCAGAGGGCTTCTATTCTCCTTTATATTGGGTGTAAAAGTGTGGTTAAAGGTGCAATATTCACTCTCTTTTGCACCTCCTTTATCTGGTGCAAAATGTTACCATCTTCACTCCTCAAATGTTGTCAGCAATGTTCAAGGTAAGTACAACACTCATTTTTATGCATTCCATGCAATACTCACAGCCACAATGATGCTGGAATTCTGGGGAAAAAACAGCTGCATCGTGGGGAAAAAAACATGGCATTCTTTTATGTAACAGGAAACAAGATTTACACATTGAATTCAACTTAATGACAGTTTCCGTTCAAGACTAATTGAAGGTAGAGAAAAGTATGGCTTCCAGGCCCATGGATGGGAGGGGGAGTACATTCTTCAAACACATGTTTAGAGTCATTGAAGTCTGAAAAGTATGTAATGTACCGAGCACTGCCCAAAAGGATGTAAATGTGGTGTTGTCAAACCAAACAAATAATTTGCAGGCATCCATTAGATGTTCATGGTGACAGGTCTGGAACTGTACCAGTTTGTTCTCCTTTGTATTCCTTAGTTTGTTAAATTAGATCACAAAAGCAACAACTTATGTACAAGTAATTTAACAGAGTGAGTTATAAATCCATACGTGGCAATGTGTATATTCCAAAACTTCTAAAGGAACAATATTGTGTTTGTGTTTTTTTTCTACATCCTTGCAAGCCATTTGAACCTTAGACACATACTGTAGAGCTCAATTACTAATGGAGTGCAAACAATTATCCCAAATCTCAGTGGTTTATACCCACACAAATCTATTGTTTACCTGTTAAACTGCAAACATATAGGGGCAAGTTGAGCCTGGTGGTGCAATAGGGCTTTCATATACAGAAGCACAAGTAGATGGTATCAATTGCTTAATGCTGGACTCTGCTTGTTATACCAAGGTGTTTGGAACATTCTGTTAAGAACATTAACTACAAATGCAAAATTTAAACGTAAATAAACACAAGTAAAATTAGTAGAGCTTAAGCTGGCCATAGACGCAAAGAACTGATCATACGAATCGAGAATTCGTACGATTTTCGAACCGTGTGTGGAGAGTCCCATCATTTTTCTTCCGGCGGAGATTGGTCGTTTGGTCGATCGGAGAGGTTAGAAAATTTCTGTCGGCTGTCGATAATATCTCTGCGTGTATTGCCGATCGTATGATTTTCAGTGGGAGACTATCACTAGCTTTGGTTGGACATAGATATCGTACGATTGCTGTCAGGGGCAGAACATTGCTGATCTGTTCTTTAACTAATCTGACTGGTAAGACTTTGATCTGAATGGTTAGTGGCGGGTCGGGAGATGGGAAAGTCCGATCGTACCATGATTCGTACGATCGGATCTTTGCATCTATGGCCAGCTTTACAGTTCTGTATGTAGCTTTTGCTAAGCAATCCAAGTATGTTCTTCACAAAAGGAAAAGGATGTCCAGTGTGGCCTGGGCACCATCTATGTCTGCAGTATTTTATGAGAACAAAGATTTGATCTCTGTTTTGCTGCTATTTTGTTGTTTTGTGTTTCTAAACACTTTCAGCCTCAGCCTCTGCATCCTGACAGGTCCTTTATAGTAACACCAGACACAACTGGAACTTATCATATATACTTGTGTTTTCCATAGACAGTTAACAGACTTCAGCATTACCTTTAACATGTGTTCTAATGAGTGACAGGAGATTTATTGAGCTCTTGTGTGGGTTTTGCTAACTGTTCACCAAATGAATCATAATTAATTGTTTATATAGCAAGGTATGCAGTAATTTTCAGTAATATAGGGTTTATTTATTAACACAAATCAAGATCTAAAATACAGTAACTGAAATAATTTGTATGATTTTATGTGATTTACCAAGGTAGCTCAGCATCTTACAGTTAGAGTCAATGTGCCCACTCGGCCTGCTCTCGTGTATTTCAAGCAAGTGCAGAGTAAAGGACTCAATAGATTGAGAGCCCTGGGATTAACAGTAGCCTAGGTGTGACAATAATTCCCTTAGTGGCTTACATCTACACACACAACAGTCAGATGGCATTGGCAATGAGTCAGATGGCAATGTTGTTATTGTTGTCATGACATTGAGTGCAGTAACAGAATTACTGTGGGTGCGAATACACCAGGGCTTTTCTGACCCACTGGGGCCTGAGGCATATGCTGTGGCAAAGTTATAGCACAGGGTTGTAAAGAGGAACATAGTCACCTAGAGAAGGCTCATTGCAAATTTGTACCCAGGCCGGTTGGAATTAATTCTGTCTAATTTGCATCCACATCAGTCAATTTTTTTTTACAATATTTAGCAGGGTGCTCACAAGAACATTGGAATTCTAGAGAAAATGCTGCACTGTGGCAAAACAAAAAATGAGTGTGAATTTTTTACTTTGCACATTGCACTTGCACATCACATCCCTAAAACATTCTCAAGACTCTTTTTAAGGTTTTCCTGTAACCAGACCTTGAGTTTTATGATCTCATCTGTACAATGAAACTGGGCTTTAATCGGGACTAGTCATGTGCAAGCTGTTCTGAATCCCATGGTTTTGGGGCAAAAAATGGACCACCATTTTGGCTGCATATTGGGTAATGATCTGTGATGTCATATAGAAGCAGTCCTATGCTAGCCTACTCTATATATTAAGGGGCAGATTTATCAAGGGTCAAATAGCAAATTCGAATTTGAATTTTCGAGTTTCAAAATTCACACATTCAAATTTTAATCTCCCTATTTGAATGTACATTCGAATGTTAGATTTATCACATCAACAGTCTTATTTTGAATATTGGCCACCTAAAACCTGCTGAGTTCATGTACAAGTCAATGGCAGAGGTCAGTTGAGCCATTTGGAGATGTTATTAGCCTTCCTGACATTCAAGCTTTTTTCGGGAGATTCGTATGAATCAAATATGATTTGAATTTTTGGGTCAAAACCATTTGATGGAATATTAGTCATTCTATTTTTTTTTAAAAAAAAAAAAAAACCTCCCAGTCGAATTGTGAGTATATTTAAAAATTTGACGTTTGATAAATGGGCCTCCCCATCTTTCATTCATCCCCAATGATTTCGATGGAAATCAGTGCACCAGGAGCCCCCAGTGTTTCTCTGTGTAGTAAAGTACAAAATGAATCCCAACTATAAGCACCTGGACCTGGAATCTTTCCATAATTAGGATCTCCATAACTTTAAGACTACTAAAAAATTATTCAAACATTAAATAAAACGAATGGTATGGTGTTGCCACCAGTATGGATTAATGCAGTTTTGTTGGGATCAAGTACAAGGTACTATTTTTTGTTAGAGAGAAAAAGCTGAAAAATAATTTGATTAAAATTATTTCGTAGATTAAAATGAAGCCTGTGGAATGGCCTTTCCGATAATATGAAGCTTTCTGGATAACAGGTTTTCAGATAACGTATCCCATTCCTGTGTTATTTCTTTTACATTTCCACAGCCTCTGGCTGTAAGCGGGTCCTGAGATTTGTTTAACAACAGTTAATTGGCCAGCCATGTTTGGCCTTTCCATGGTAAAAGGTACATAGTTTGCGTCGCATATGTTACTTACTATAAAGCCTCTTATTAATAGTTAATCCTCTTATTGGTTCATTTAATCCTCTTAATGGTTCATATTTGGGAAAAAGTACATTATTCTTATATTATTTTTCTTTCAGTTAAAATGTCAAAATAACACAGAATGCTATTACTCAAGATTGAGCTATAACAGCATCGTTTCTATGGCTAGTAAAGTTCTTTCTAAAGAATTTTCCCATGGTCCAGGTCAGCAAAGAGTATCATTGACAGAAAATTAACTTAATGATATGTTTTCATTTCTAACCAACACCAGATGAAAGTTAATTCTCCTTATGACATGTCAGAACACAGGTCTATGGAATGATCCAATTGCTGCTCAGAAAACAGAATGACACAGAAGGTACTAATTGTGGCATTCCTTCACTTAGAAAATAATTACTGTGTTAAAATTGCGTTGTGTTAAAGGTGTCCCCAAAAGAATGATAATAACAAGGCAAATGTGCACATTAGTAGAAAGTTACATCATGGCCACCTTCTAAAGCTAATTCGTATGCTATGAGAAATCTGCTGGTGGGGTCAGACAGACAGAAATTGGTCCATTCACATTTTTTGGCCATTTGTGTAATGTCATGAGACCTATCTGCAGTTTTTGCTGAAGTGAACCATGTCCATCCGTTTATATTTACGGGAAACAAGGAAGGGACCTTCTGATTCCTTGCTTGATACAGCATAGAATAGATCCATTTAACAATATTGGGATCCGCTATACTAATATTAGATCCATTCTGAGGAAGTTTACCGACAAAAAGTCCCAGATCATTTACCTTGCATTAAGATGTTATGGGGTGCTGGAGATACTCACACTTACACCTGTTTATTAACATTTTTTAATTTCCTTTTTTTCACGAATCTCAAAAAATTCATGGTTTGTCTATTTCTTTAAAACTCAAAAAAATTGAGATTTATGGAGTGTTACAACAACGAAAGACTCTATTACAAAAATTGAGCAGGTAACAGCTGTCGATGTCCTGTAGAAGTCGATGGGTCACGCCCTGATCTTATTGAACCAAATTTTAATCAATTCAGACTTTTTGAGATTTTCCAATTTTTTTCACTAGTAATTATCGGAAGTTCTCGAATCTTTTGAGGTTTTCGAGATCTCCATTCTTTTAGCTCATTGTCCAGAGTTTTCCTTTTGGTTAGTAAT
The DNA here is from genome assembly GCA_038501925.1 of Xenopus petersii. Lineage (NCBI taxonomy): Eukaryota > Metazoa > Chordata > Amphibia > Anura > Pipidae > Xenopus > Xenopus petersii. Next base: position 174,779,218 of record CM076673.1, on the reverse strand, counting down.
TTTCTTACAATGTAAAATCAACCGCTAGCAAATTTTACATCGCTAAGCAAAGGCTAGCGTTAACACCTGCTCTGGAGTTTTGTTAACTGTTTAGTCACAAACTACACTTTGTGATTGTTACATTTTATTACATACACATTGCGGATGTTTGCAAAAGCCATTTGGTTGCAAACTTTGCAAGGAAGTCATTGAGGTTTGTTATCAGTCAAAAAGAATGCAAACATGGTCGCTAACATTCCCAATGGTCTTTGTAAATGTTTTTAGGCCAACAAAACATATTACATTCCCCCAACTGAGTTTAATCATGCTTTCCAAACCTCTAAAACCACTAAAATTCGACCTTTGATAAATGGACTTCCACAAGTTCAAATACAATTCGGTGTTTCCTTGTTAATAAATAAATAGCTCTTATGAACAGAGTTGTCCTCCTCCCTTATATTTTGTACAGTTAGATATCTGGGTGTGACTGACTGGCAAGAAGTGTCTGTTGCTCTTAGCCAACCAGTTTCTGCCACTTTTCTGCAAAGTGTCTAATAGGTCAAAACAGTTTTAATACTATGTATCCCTATCTTTCTCCCAATCTTTTCTCTTTTTCTTTCTCTTATTCATGCTAGTAATTCAGAACAGTTTGGGTTCTTCACATGCCAATTTACTGAAGGTTAAACGGGGGAATCCTGAAAGATTCCCATCAGTTTAAGGGGCAGATTTGTCAAGGGTCGAATTTCGAAATATAAAATACTTCGAAATACAAATTAAAATGCTTCGAATTTGAATTGAATCAAACAATTCGAACGATTTTAGTGTACGATCGAACAATTTTATTTCGATGTGTAAAGACTTGAAAATGGTTGTAGAAGCTAACATAGCACTTCGGCAGGTTTAATTTGGCGAAGTATTGAAGGCAAAGTTTTTTTAAAGAGACAGTACTTTGATTATCGGCTGATCGAATTTTCAAACTATTTTTACTTCAAATTGAATTCGAAGTAAATTCGAAGTCGTAGTATCCTATTCAATGGTCGACGTATCCAAAAAATTACTTAGAATTTCAAATTTTTTTACTTAGAAAATTCCCTCTAATTCACTTCGACTCTTGATAAATCTGCCCCAAATTTTTTAACAATTACTTAACACTTTATTGTCTGGCAGGAAATGATTAAATAAATCACATGTAACACCCCACTGAGTATATCATCATTTATGTTTTCAAGTGAACAGCATACAAATTAATAGAAGAATTACTAATTTGTTCCAGCTTGGAAAAGAGCTTAGTAAATCTGAAAAGATCTTGTTTGTCTGTTTGGTTGTTTTGTATCTTTATTAAATCTGTTCTCAAATGTTACTACATTTGCTAGAATTATTTGAGCAGTGCTCCGATTTAAAGGAACTCTCTCGCTGTTTAGCATTCCTCTGAGCGGAACTGGCTTAAGGCACTTTCCCTTCTGGACATTCCCATTTGTAATCATTAGTTCAGTAGTAATTCCTTTGAGCTTTTCTTGGTGGCAATTTTGTATGTTAATCATTTAGGCCACCCTGGTCAACCTTGTGAGTTGCAGGGGCGAAAGCTGAGCTTTTTTGTAAAAAAAAAAATATACAACGAATTAGTATTTTCTTTTAAAAGGATTGTGCAGTAAAGCACACTCAAAGGATCCTATTTGCTATCCTGGTCTTTTGCCCATTTCACCACATTTCCACATATCACTGTGAAAAAAAAATCATATTCTAACAATTTACCAAGCATCCCTATTGTATAAAACTTTTTTTAAATTGTTATCCCAAACAACATCCCAAAAAAGACAGGAATAATATAGAAATTATGATAATTTATCCTATCTTAAAGAGAAGGAAAGTCAGTTTGCACTTGGGGGTGGCAAATGTTAGGTACCCCCAAGTTATTATATTGACTGACCTAAAGCCCGGGCCGGTGCACCTATCAGCATAAAACTGCACCGGCCCGGGGTTATACCAGTGAGCACCACGGAGCGATCTTCCTCTTTTTTTGCACAGTTGCGCATGCGCTGTAGAATGAAAAGCCGAACTTTAACTAAAAAGTCAGCTATTTCAAGAGAAATTTGAAGAAAGAAGATGCTGGGAGAGGATCGATCCATGGTGCTCGCTAGAAAAACCGCAGGTAAGTCAATACAATCACTTGGGGGTGCCTAACATTTGGCACCCCAAGTGCAAACAGACTTTCCTTCTCCTTTAAGGCAGGCAAACACTGTAAATACTGTAGACAAAAAAATGGGGGAAAGTTTTGACTTTCTTTTGACTTATTTACCCAAAAGGCAACTTTTTTAAATGCAGTAAAAAGTCATATATATTCATGAACATGTTTGACTCCTTAGGTTGATTAATAGTTGATTGATAAATTTGCTATTTCAGAGGTTTATTTGATAATACTGAATGATGAGAGAAGACCAGTTGAAATTAAATTGCGGTAACATTTAAAGCATTTAACATGTGAATTAGAGATTGAATTGGGGTTTTATATACAATGAATAATGGAACAATGAACATTGTTTATGAAAAGTCACAGGCCTCTGACATATTTCTCAAATGGATGTCATAAAAGGTTGATTAAAGCAAAATCAATGACATGGTTTTTGACCTTAAAGATGTCTTCAAATCAGAAGTAATAGTGGTTAATACCACACAGGATCATTTTCGCAGCAGGTACTGAAAATACCAAATGCCATCTTTCTGCAATTTGGGACTTATTTTCCTTCTTTAATGTTTAATTGTAGATTAACACAATCATTCATTTATGTGTAATGTAATTTACAGTGACTCTGAAATGCGTTTTTTAGTGCTGGATATTTGGAGATAGGAAAGTACTGATCTGTTTCTTTATTACCTGATTGATGTTTAGATTTGTGACAAAGCCAAAAGACCCGGGCCTAGGGTGGCAGAATTTCAGGGGTGGATGCCACCCAGCTGCATCCAAATTGGATATGAGCACTGGAGATTGGTGTATGGGAGATAATCTCCTGCGTGTCTCCAGTGCTGAACTGGTGGGCGGGCCCTGGTGCGTGACGCGCAGCCGGTTCCCGCCCCCCCTCCGTGCGGCCGCATTTGGCCACATTTTCAATGGCAAACGGACTGCCGGGGGGCCCTGGCCCGCTCGCACCCCCTGCTCCCCCGGTAGTTCTGCCACTGGGCGGGCCATTTAACAGTATTTGGGAAGAATGGCCTCCGACAGCTCACATTATAGACAATGATAAAACATAAACAGGTATGGGGTTGTAATCTGGGAACCCTTTGTCTTGAAAGCTTCAAATTGCAGGAAAGCCATGTTGCACAGCATTCATTTAAAGCAAATAATTACAATTACAAGCTGCATTGGTGGCAAAAAATCCTATTGGGTTTATTTCATGTTTAAATGTTTTTTAGCAGACATGAGGCATAGTGATTCAAATGATGGAAAATCCCATGTCCAAGCATTCTGGAAAATAGATGTCAGACTCGTATTAAACTATGTGTGTCTATTTGGGTATGTTTGTAAGTCACAGTGCAAAACCAAATTATTCAAGCTTTTAAATACCAACTTCAATGTAGAACAAAGACTTGGAGTGTTCCAGCAGTGCAGAAGTATGTTAATATGATCAGAATATCAACAAGCAAAATCTGTTGTTAATCTTTCTTTATGTAACCACATTTATGCTTCAGGTTATAACATTGCTTTTCAAAGGGTTACATTGAAGGAAATTGCCCTATTTTAAAGCTGTCATACACAGCACGATATAAAAAGACTGAGAACTGTAAATGGGAGGCATATGTTATGTAAGAATAATTAGACATGTTTTGCAACCGTATTATTTTACTGCATAAATGATGGACAGCCCACTGTCTTTCATAACCTGGGTGTAAACAGGCGGCTCTGTGTCTTGGCTCAGTGGCAAAATGAGCAGATTGTTAGTGAATTTGGCAACACTTTGTGACTCAAGGTGGCCAGTACATGCCCAGACCCCCTTTATCAACTGTTGCCAGTATTATTGAATAGGATGGTGCAGCAAAAAAAGGTGCCCATACATGAGCAGATTTTGTTACATGAAACAACTGATTTTAGCACAATACGATAAAATCATCTCATTGTCATTACATTGATGGGGTACAAAACAGTCGATCGGACAGGTTTTCATTGTGAGACAAAATTGGTCAGTCGATGGTACAGTCAGATAATCATTGATTATCAGATAATCATGAATTGTTAACTGTGCATGCCAACTGTACATGCCTTTTGTGAAAGTAAACAAAGAGATAGACAGCCATTGGTTAATATATGCGAGATCTTGCAGCCTATACAACAAGATACAACCAAAGTCTCCAAATGTATTGTTTACCATTAATGGGAGAATCTCTCGTTTATTTGATCGTTAAGATGATGACAGATCGTTCACAGAGTGCCAACAAAAAGCTACCCGAGTATGACCAGCTTAAGTCTAGGGGGTCCATTTACAAACAATTTGTTAATAACTTGTGGTTTTCCTATATTTCTTAAAAAATTTGACATTTATTAGGTGTTAAAAATATGAAAACCTCTTTTTGAAAAACTTCTCCAAGTAAAATTATTGAGGTCCTATAGAAGTCTATGGAAGCTGCGATGAAAAAAAACAAAACTGGCATAAGAGTTAAAAGAAAAACATTAAATTAAAAAAACATTAAAATTTTTTAAAAATCATTGGTGGCCAGGGCCCTCCTCTAAATTTAAAAAAGAAAACAAAAAACATTGGCGCCAGGGCCCCGATAAAAGTTTTTAAAATAAACATTGGTGGCCAGGGGCCTATATAGTATTAAAATAATACATTGGTGGCCAGGAGTTTAGTAAAAGAGAACACATTGGTAATCGGTGGATCTTGCCTTCATGGCTTCAGGTATTTTTGCCGTTTCGCAGCTTCAGCTTCTATTTTCGGGGCTTCCGGTCTATTCACACTCTTTGGCTCCATTTGCAGTCTTTTGGAGGCTTTGAGCCTTCATGACTTTGGCTCTTTGGATCTTTGGTGCTTTCAAGGAAGTCCCGGCTAATTCAAAAAGTGCAGCACAGCCAGCCCCCCTTATGTACAGATATACCCCCTGTGCCCCCCTGATGGGTACCAATCCCAGAATAAACCTCTATGGAGCTAAGGATAACTTGTTCTCTAGAACAACTCAACACAAAGCTTCTATTCACACCTTATTCACAGGGTTTCTCCATGCTGACTTGATTGGGCCTAGTGCCCAAACTGATGTAGTCCACTCCCTTTCCATTCTATACTCTATGGGACAGTTCACATGACTCTGTGAGTTGCATGGAATCTTGAAAGACATTAGTGGGTCTCTTATCAGATCTCCTACTAGTTGTTACCCTCTACTGCTGGTAAGTTCCTATTTACAAATAGTTTCTCTATAAATACAGTAAAACCTCCCTAACACACAAAAACAGCTATTGCCAGAAATTGCAGGGCATAAAGGTGTAGGAGCCCTTGGATAATTTCTTAGTCTTTTACTATTTATTGCTCCTATTTCTTGTATTTTAATTGGATTTGTAACTGCAGAAGTCAGAAATTAGCCCTTTTCCGATCTTACACAGTGAGCTAAAACTATCTGTACAAAGGTCTTCTTTTCCATTTCCAGGAGGTTGTTCTACAATCTATGAATACAAGTGCTGGGGGTTTAGTTATGCCATTCATTTGTTTTTACATCGCTTAAAGGCTATTCATGCGTTTTCTTTGGCATTTGCTAATCGTGTGCAAGAGGATTTTCTGCCTATACAGTAACAGGAAGAGATAAAAAAGATAACTTGACCGGTGTCATATATATCCCTGTATTACTTTAATGGACTATTAAAGAATAAAATTTTATCATGCCAAGTCCCCTGACAGTCTGATAAACTTTATTAACTCAGAAACTCCGTAATATGGAGCTGTATAATAAAGTGTGCAGTGATTCCATAAGTAACAGTCCTGGTAAGGTCTTACTAAGAGCATCTGGCTTTGATATATCCAATGGTTATCTGATTTGATTGGCCTCTGTATTAATAAAATATGTTTGGTGCAGATGAAGCATTGAACCCAGGCCTTAACTGCCCATTTAGGTATGCAGTGTAGCTATGCACAGGCAGAAAGGCATAAGTACGTTCCATTATTACTAAATATGCTATGACTTAAAATGTAAGTACTGATCATTGCCTAATTGTGAAAAGACTCAAGCTTGATGCTGGCATTATATTTTATCAGTCATGCAGATAAGCTCGCCATGCTTTGCCTTTTCTTTGTTTCTTGTTCCGTGCATCAGGAAGCAAAGCACTCGAGATCCATGGATTCTGTTCAAGAGGAGAAAATGATGTCACTAACTCATTCCCCTTAACTTGGCAGATCCCCAGGATGCTGTGCAATCTTTTTTTTTTCTTTTCTTTTCATTGCAAATGGTTCCTGAGACTAAACATGTCATACGTTCAGCCCTTATTAGTCAAATACACATTTAAATTTAAGCCCATGGACGCGGATCAACTTTGCGTGTCACTTTTGCTAAGAGATGTGTCAATGAGAATGCGCCATGCACTTCAGTCAACTGAATTTGCTTTATTAAAGGGGAAGTATATTCAATAAAAATATGGCTAGTTTTATTAGTCTTAGTGCTACTGTGCCACTTTACACCCCCAGCATCTGGTTAATAGAGCCACAGTGAAATACACACACCTTTCTCACAGTTTCTGCTCCTTTTTCAATGAATAGAAAGTACCCTCTACTTGTACTTTGGAGCTTTAACTTAGGTCATAGATCCGATGGCACTAAAAACAGCAACACAACACAACAACATGGGGTTTGTTGGCCAATGACTTAAAAATTTCAATGCACTATATTTCAGCTATAAATTTTAGAATATAAACTTGTTGCTATCTGACCCAGCATACTTATAAAGTAGCCCTCTACTCAGCAACTGAAGTAAGACTATATGTCAAGACTTATTTACTAAACTCCGAGTGCAAAAATCATGAAAAAGTTGTGATTTTTTTTTTAATATAAAATCAGGCTTTTAAAAAATCACGAATTTTTCGGAATTTATTAAACCCCGAGGATGGAAAAGTCAGAATCATAAAAACCAACATCTCAGACCTGTTGAGGTTGCATATAAGTCAATGGGAGAAGTCCCAATGATTTTTTGATGTGCGCTGGGTTTTTGGCAATACCCCAACATTTTCTGGCTAAAAATCCGAAAAAATCATGAAAATCTGATTTTTCACTGTTTTTTCGGATTTTTTCTCACAAACAAAATTTTCTGGAAAGTTTATTAATAAATAAGCCCAAAAAACCCATGCAGATTTGGTCAGAGTTTTTTTCAGAAAGTATTGATATAAATTCGGACTTTAATAATTAACCCCCTTAATTATTTACAGATTGACATAGTCTCAGAGAGTGGGCAGTTGCAGTTAATACCCTAGGCCAGGGATCCCCAGCCTTTAGTAAAAGGCATTGGGGAGCAGCACTAAAATGAAAAAAGTCCCTGGTGGTGCCAAATAAGGGCTGTGATTGGCCATTTGGTAGCCCCTATGTCAATTGTCAACCTACATTGAGGTTCTGTTTGGCAGTGCACCTGGTTTTTATAAAACCAAAACTTGCCTCCAAGCCTGGAATTCAAAAACAAGCTCCTGCTTTGAGGCCACTGTGAGCAACATCCAAGGGGTTGGTGACATGTTGTTCATGAGCCACTGTTTGATGTTCACTGCCCTAGGCCAAGGTTTCATTTTGACCCCTTACAAAAAGTACGCATTTAAGTGACTACTGAGATGATTCATCAGAAACAAGAGTTAAAAGAAAAAGATTGCCAAACACAGTGTTTCTCATCCCTGTTGCAATGAAAGTGCTTTAGTATTTATGGGATATACGTACCCACACATGTATCTACTTTGGAACTGGTTTCCATTGAAGGCATTAATGTGAGAAAGGGGTCAGCAAGTATTGGCATGATCATTCTTCATTCTTCAAATGCTAATTTTAATGTTAATTTGTCAGCGCGAGCATTTCATAGTGATCTTTCGCTAGAGTTCACTTCTTAGGTATCTACATACAGTATACATATAGGTCATATATATGTCTTTATTAGAGTTATTGATGTTATTACAAATGCCCAAAGAAGCAAAATAAAGACAAATGAGATCCTCCAATGCTCTAGACATGAGCCCACCCTAAAACAAATATGGCATGCCACTCAGATGCTTGGGAAAGAAATGTTAACACAAAAATATTTAATAGTTAGGACTTTTGAAGGCAATCTCACTTTAAAAAATGAAAAACGTCAGCGTTTTTTACAACTTGTATTACTTTCCAGCATACAGGATATGATGTCACTGACATAAGATTGAGGAGGATGTAGCTTCATCTTATCCGTTCGCCAGGTCTAAGGTGGCAAAAGAAACTCTGGCGAAAGAGGTAAAGTTCTGTAAAATTTGCACTTTAGTGAATTTGTGGAGTAATGTGAGCAACTCATTGGTTTCAAACAAGAGACCTGTTGTGTTCCAGGCACTGCTCCTCCTGCTTGAGCCACAGGAGGCAGTGTGGTGGTGGCCTGGCTTTGCTGACTCCAGGCCAGTCTTACTGCATACACCCCCCGATCCAGCTGAGGGCAATTATGAATTTGAGGGCTATTTAAACCGTGTCCCCCAACACCCTTTGCTGGATTATTAGCTCAACTGCTACTCCAAGCCTGATGATCCTGATTTCCTGTTCTTGAATCCTGTTTTCCTGAATATATACCTGGTAATCTTGTTTTGTCCCTGCCTTGTTCCTGTTCCCTAGTATCCCTCCTTGCTCTGAGTTCCCAGTTTTGACCTCAGCCTAATATTTGACTTTGCATGAACTCTGCCCATCTTGATCTTTTTGCCTGTACCTCATTCTCTTTTGTCTGCTGCTTGCCCTTGAATTTCAGCCTGTTTCTGGACTTGTTTTTTTGCTGCCTTATATCGCTCTGCAAAGGTCTGTGGTTATTTTTTGTTTAATAAATACTGTTAAGTTACCTAGCACCTTAGCTCCTGTCTGTGAATCCTAACAGTCATCCTAACAAGTAATGATAATTTGCGTGAGTGAAAATACACCTGCCGATGGGGCACGAAAGAACGCTAGCGGCGGTCTCTTTCGCTATCAAATTGTTGTCTATGCCTGTTAGTAAATTGTCAATGTCCCTGCAGATGAGATTTCTGTTGAATTTTTCGGTAGAGACAGCCACTTTGCCTTTTAATAAATCTTTCCCGTTGTTTGCTATCCAATAAATTTGCAGCCCCATGAAATTTCAAATGACCCAAATGGCAGGTTGGTTTGAGAAATGTTCCTAAGCAAAACATCTAAAAAAAAGATGTTATTTGATATGCTTTTGAAAGTCCACTACAGATTAATGTATTAATATTATTTATAAATACTGAACAACAACGTTTTCACACTACCCACCTGGCCCAAACTCATGCTGTGATATATGTGAAAGTGACCTGCAAAAATAGTAAATAAAAAATTGCCAATTGTGCCCCCCTTTTTTTGGATTTTGCAAATTGCTTTCTACTCAGTAAATGACCCCTAAAATACTTTAGAGTCTTTAGACCAGAGATCCCCAGCCAGTGGCTCACAAGTAACATGTTGCTCTCCGACCCCTTGGATGTTGCTTTCAGTGACCTCAAAGCATGTGGCGATTTTTTTAATTCCTGGCTTGATTTTGGTTGTATAAATACCAGGTGTACTGCTACTCAGAGCTGCCAGTCCACAAAGGGGCTATCACATAGCCAAACAGAGCCCTCATTGGCATCCCCAGGAACTTTTTGATGCCTTTTGTTGCTTCCCATTTCTTTTTACATTTGAATATGGTTGGGGACCCCCCCTCTTTAAACAATGGATTATATGATGTGTCCTTCCCTAGAATATTCTTCCCAGTTCCAAAGGGGATAAGGAACAAAAATGCTATGGGGGTTATTTATCAAGGTCTGAATTTATCTCAGCATTTCTAGGATAAAAATCGGACCTTATAAATGGACCTTATTAGTGATGGGCGAATTTATTCGCCAGACGCAAATTTGCGGTGAATTTGCACGATTCGCCGCCAGCGAATAAATTCGCAAAACACCCGTGAAAATTCGCACGAAAAATTTTCGCCAGCATCGGAAAAAGCGTAAGCCGACATCAAAAACGGCGCCGTTTCACGAATTTCGCAAAAAATTCGCAAATTTTCCGGCGAAACAGGGCAAATTCGCCCATCACTAGACCTTATTTATCATTCAAAAAAATACGTTTGGACAAACTTCGGAACATTGCCGAAAAGTACGAATTTTTTCTACTTTCCGCATATACTACGAATGTATCGTAGTTTTTGGACTTTTTGGGCCAAAATCCCTGAAATCATCGGATGTCGGTTCTTACAGCAGCGCAGACACTGGGACCTTCCCCATTGACTAATACAGGACCCCGAGAGCTTTGAGATGCTGGGTTTCAGATTCTGAGTTTTAAAACGATTGGACTTAAATAAAACTCGAATAATTTGTAGTATTTTTTTTTTTTACTCAGAAAACCATGAATTAATCGAAGTTCGGATATTTGGACCTTGATAAAGAACTCCCTATATAATTACTAAACATGTTAAAGGGGTTGTTCACCTGTGAATTAACTCTTAGTATGGTGTAGAGAAGGGCATTCTGAGACAATTTGCAATTGGTTTTAATTTTTTGTTATTTTTGGTTTTTAAGCTATTTAGATTTTTTTATTCAGCAGCTTTCCAGTTTGAAATTTCAGAAATCTAATTTTTAGGGTTCGAATTACCCTAGGTTCAAATTACCCTAGCAACCATGCAATATAGATAGGAGGTGACTTGAATAGAAAGATAAGTAATACAAAGTAGCAATAACAATACATTTATTTAGGATCCTTTTTATTGTATTTTTGGAAATATAACAGTTCTTTCCTTATTACTTGGAAAATTACTTCCCAATATATCCTTACATAATGAAGAGCCTTGGCTGATTAATAGATAATTCTCTAGTTTGGCCTAGTTGTTTGGTCCTCAAGATTGTTGGTCTCCATTACCATAGTCCTCCCTGCAGCCACACAACATAACATTAAGGGGGTTATTTACAGTACTAAAATTTGAAAATAACTCACTATTTTCTTAAAATCACTTTGACCAAACTCCCATCAACATTTGGTGCAGGAAAAGACTCAAAAACGCCCGAAAACTCAGTGCAGATCAGAATATCTTCCAATTGTGAAAGGGACATGTGCCATTGACATCTACATGAACTTTTTTGCAGCCTCAGGGTTTCATAAATTACTAAATATGTGAGGTTTTTTTTTCAACAAAAAATATTGTTTTTCCCCTTTAAAACTCGGACTAGAAATAATCAGTGTTTAGTAAATAACCTCCTAAGTGATGGCATCTCTCATGTTTCTGGAGATAGTAGTCTTGCAGAATCACAGTTTCATTTATTTTGGCAAGTACATGTTCTAGATAGCAGGAAGATGGTCTTTCCTTCTACAAATCTAGTTGAGAAGCAAATACACAGATAAACAGTGATGCAGCATTAGTAAACTTATGGTGACACATCTAAACCTCAACAGGATCTCTAAGGAGAAGCTTTGAAGGTTTGTTCAGCTTGGCGTATACAGTATAAAATAAATAGAGATTCACGCTGCACTTTTTCATTCGTTTTCAGTACTTTATTCTGTCTGCCTGGGGACCTGGCTAATCTACTTCTTTCAAGAGCTATTGGGTCATTTCCTGCAGAGCTCAGACCACAGCGACAGATTGTGCAAAGCTCTTTCAATGTTTCATGACTCCCTCTATTGTTTAATAGAAAGTATGAAATCACAAATTGCTATTGTATCTGTTGATAACTATGTACGTCTCTTGCTGACTTCACTGGATCAAAGGCAGTCTTCTGTTGTTAGTGGATTTCATCCTTCATGCAAGGGGGGCCTGAAGGCAGCACTAAGAAAAAGAACTTGTTTCGTAGGAACAGATGTGTTTAGCTTACAGTTAGTACTACAGTTCTGTCTGAATATCCTGGAGGTAGAATAATTACTCTTCTTTAGAGGCTGACACACATATAAATTATCAATACAAAAAAAAAAATCAAATGATAAGTTATTTATAAAAATGTTATAAGGAGAGGTTGAATATTTTTAGCTCTGTTCCACTCCCATCCGCACCCTGATATATATACATTTAAGGGACGCTGACACTTGGGGGCCCATTCACTAAGTTCGAGGGAAGGAATAGAGGAAAAATAGTTCGATTTTCTAATGTTTTTTTTGGCTACTTCGACCATCGAATTGGCTACTTCGACCTTCGACTACGACCTTCAACTTCGAATCGAACTAAACTAAACTAAAAATCGTTCGACTATTCGATAATCTAAGTACTGTCTCTTTAAAAATTTCTTCGACCCCCTAGTTCGCCACCTAAAACCTACCGAGGCCAATATTAGCCTATGGGGAAGGTCCCCATAGGCTTTCCAAGTTTTTTATGATGGAAGGATAATCCTTCGATTGATGGATTGAAATCCTTCGAATCGTTTGTTGCGTATAATCGCAAAATCCTTCGACTTCGATATTCAAAGTCGAAGGGTTTTAATTCGCCAGTCGAATATCGAGGGTTAATTAACCCCTAATCTGCCCCTAAGTAAGAAAATAGCCTCTGCAATGTCTTGTCTATGGCTGCATGGATGGGTGGACCTTATCTAATGTGGTATAGAGCCAGGGCCAAATTTTCTATATAGACATCTAATGACTGATGGTGTTTTGGGGTGCTTATATAGGAAATGGGTATACAGGTACTTCTATAGGAAAAATGTTTCAGTCTTTTTTGCAAGCCCCCAGCCAACTGCTCGATACTTGCCACAGAATCCAGTGGCAGAGGTGAAGAAGTACACTTTTACTCAACCAGAATGTTCTTATTGCATTAAATGTGCATACTTTAATCATGTAGAAGAGGAGAAAATAAAGAGGCATACTTTGGCAGTGGTGGGTAATAATGTGACACTGTACAAAGCTGATGGATATGTAAGTTGGCACAGCATTCCTGTGCCATAAACATAGAAAGTAGCGGTGCTCAAAATGCCCTTTACGCTATGGGAGGCTCATTTATCAAAGGTCCAATTTCGAATTTATGTGAGTTTTTAAAAACTCCCCTAAACTCCCATAAATTCGAAATTAGTTAAAATCGAATTTGGATGAATTAAATCAACCCGAAAACTCGAATGAAATTCGATTCAAATTAAAAAACTCGGTTCAAGTTTTTTTCTGAGAAAAAAACTTGAATTTCAGGAAGGCTGCAAACAACTCAAAATTGATCCCTGGACCTTTCCCATTGCCTTAAACAAAATTCGGCAGGTTTTTGGTGGAGAATAGGCAAATTCGAGTTCTTAAAAGGGCCAGAGTATGATAAATCATGAAAATCAAATTACATTTTTTTTAAAAACTCAAATTGAAATTCAATAGCTCCCTAGTTCTGACCATAAAAAATTTGAAAATTAAAATTTCAAATTTGAATTTTCAATTTGACCCTTGATAGATCTGCCCCTTAGTGTTATTGTGATGGTGTATTCTTCTGAATTGTGGACACCATGGAAACCAAAATGGTGTGACCACCCAGCTGGTAATTTCCTTGTAAGAAGTTGTGCTGGCAGGGCCACCCCTAAGGTTAGGCTGAAGAAGCTTGGACCTCTGGTGCAACTGAAGGATACAGCAATCAGCCAAGGAAGGAAAGAAGAAGAGTGGCAGAGGGGATTTTGTGGTACAAGCTGGGGTTTTTGTGTGTGTTGCAGTTCAGTGGGGAGGCAATCAGGGTGCCTGGGTAACAATACCAGGTGGCCTGGCACTGTGTGCTGGTATTATGTATTGAACATACCGTTTTATCCAATATCCAGTATAGAACTTTAGGCATATTAGCAATTCCAATAATGTAACTACCCCCGCAGGGCTTGGGTGTAGGCTGTACAGCCAAGCAATTTTCACGGCGGATTTGCTCTTGCACAAACTGACGGCGGGCCCAACGGGGTGTGTGCCTTGGTGCAGTTGCACCCCCACATCCCCTGTAGTTCCACCACTGAGCACTTTCTTGGATATTCTAATTTAGCAAGGACTTTGACCTCTATGTATAAGAGTTTGTACAGTATTCTTTTTGTTTTTCAAAAATGTGTGTTGAGAATGCATAAAATTGTGCATGCCTTTTATATTTTTTGTGAATGCTGCTATTAAAATGATTGTGTTGAATTGTTCTTACTTTCTGCTTTCTTCCAGATGTAATCCAGCCCCGGGACACAGGCAGTTGGCAAAACTCTCTCAACAGAAGGAACTTCTTCCCGGACATTAAAAAACACTCTTGAGCCAGATGACCTTTTTGGTGACATTTAAGGAAACCTCTAACCCAACTCTACTCAAAACAAACATGTCTTAAGCAATTATTTTTGTAATAAATGTATAATGTTTCTACAAGGGGATCACCTGCTAAGAGCAAAGTCACATATCTAAGCACACGGGGTCAGTGCAGTTGCACTACAAGTTTTTGGATCATTTTTAATACAAACAATAACTAGAACAGAAGTTAAAAGTCGATATGTCTTTTGATAGAAATTTGCCACTACAGAATAAAATTACTGAAACATGATTACATAGGTGTTTTTATTTTTTAATTTTCAGCAGAAATATATCGGCTGCATTTGGATGAAAATGATGAAATGGATTTAACAGGAATGTATATATTTGGTGGAAATTGAATGTATATACAGCTGTACTTCCAGCCACAAGTCCAATCTGATCTTTGTTGGGATATAGTGCTGCAGTTGCCACCGTGAGCTCCTACTGCTCTAGAATTTGTGCCGCTAGCAGAGGTAATTGACCCTTTCAATACTCTGGAGGAACATATATACAAACAATGGGCTCTACTAAAAAAATCTAGGGGACTGTCTAATCCAAATTGAAAGCTCAGAATAGTTACAAGACCATGGTATGGCCCTCCAATCATTTAACTACCTAATATTTATACACTGATATATGTTTCTTTTTTTCTCAATGGGGTTCTTAGTGTGGTTTCATTTCCATCGTTTTTGTACCACCCCTGAAAACTATTTCAATATGATGCTGATTGTGATATAATCTGCAACAGGTGACAGGTTTGGTATACACCAGGCAACTTTGTTGCACAATGCTTCAGACATTTATAAAAGCTTTAAATTCACGAATACTTTCTGGATGTTGTTAGCTAATGGGTTATTATAGCCACATCATATAAAAAGGTTGTGTCATTTAATGGTGCAATAGTGTGAACACTGCCCATTCCCTTAAGTATCTCTTTCTACTTCCCTCATAAAAGATGACGTATTTGCTTCTCTACAAAACAGCAAGGAAACGTGTGTTTATGGATCTAAGCTTGCATCAAAGGGAAGATAATAGCACATTTCCTAATTAGCTTGTGGATTTCAAGATGTTTATGAAATCCATTGGGCAAGCGGCCAATTTGTTATCAGTCTATTTACATATAGCTAATTTATGCTGCTACGTTGCATTAATGTGTTTAAGATTGACATCGATTTGAGTGTATAACTGTCCTCTGTTCTGATATATATAACGCAGTTTTGCTGATTTTGCTCAAATTTGAATATACAAATTATAGTGTAACCCTTTCGACACCCCTTTGTCTGTTTTACACTCCACTCCAGGTGGCGCTTACCTGATGACACAGGACAAACCTGAGCCACTCCGCAGTGGTATTGGGACAGACTGGGTACCTGGTACTTACTAGCGCAGTGCCTCCACCTAGTGGGATCCGGGAATGCACCTACAGTTGGCCCCACTAGGAATACAGTAATAACACACACTATTGGTTAAACTAAATAACGGTTTATATAAAATAAATGGGCACCTAATACATGCAGCACTACTAACCAGTGGCAATAGGGCCTCACTAACTAACTTGCTAGCGCAATCTGTCTAGCTAACTAAGAAAAAATGTAAGGTCCTTTAATGTCCTTTAATACATAGTCTGTTTATCTTCAGTGCTCTTTAGGGTACTGTCCCTTTAAACAGGATACTCACAAATCCTCTTTGGATACTTCAGAGCTCTCTTTAGGTGAGTCCAGCACATTCAGACATACAGTGCGATTACCAGCCCCTTTGGATGCTCAGATAGGAATCTCCTGCTGTTTGTTCCTCCAGTCTGAATTCCTCTGACACTCCCTGTCTTTCCAGGCACAGTATGTGGCTTCCCTGTGACAGCCCAATCCAAATGAATGCCTTTGGTGGAGCCTCTCAGCTCTCTGGTCCCACCAGCAGCTCTCTGGCCTCTTTCTCTGTTCACCATGCGGCTCTCTATTCCAGGCTTTCTTCTTTTGCCAGTCTGGCAAAAGAAGGGGAACCAGTCTAAAAGCTGGTTAGGTTGAGGATTGGGAGGAGATAGACTATTTGATGCCATAGATACACTTGAAATCCAACTTGATGGTCAGTTAAGGTGCTATTTGGGTTAAAACCTATTTGCTGTCCTCTGTATTTTTGGTAACTGTGTTTGACTGATACAGGGGGCCATAACAAAAAGCTGGGCCTGCAACAGAGACTTGACCTTGAGAAGGTGGCATTTCCAGGGTTCTCTGTCATACATTGTATCTATACACGCAATTGACTTGCACGTAGTGAATCACATACCAGTGCTGTTATTGGCTGTAAGTGATGCCGTTTAGTAAGAAAATATATGATTTACCAAAGAAGATATTCATTTGCATCCACGTTGATAAGTGAGTGTTTGCAACAATTTTTTTTCGTAAACAGCCATTGGGGCAGATTCACTAACAGGCATAGAGGAAAATTCACTAGCGAACAAGACCACCGCTAGCATTTGTTCGCAGTCTGTCGCCAGGCGACTTTTCACTCTGGTGAACTGTCATTACTCCGCAAATACAGTAAAGTGCGAATTTTACTGAATGTTACTTCTTTCGCCAGAGTTTACCAGACGAACTGATAAAATGAAGCAACATCTTCCTCAATCTTATGTCAATGACATCATATCCCGTATGCCAGAAATGCTTTAAAGTTGTCAAAAAAGCTGGCGACTTTTCTTTTTTTTTATAGCGGGATTGCCTTCAAAAGTCCAAACTATTAAAGACCTATGTATGAACACATTTTTTTTTTAACTAATTTGAGGGGCATGTCACATTAATATGAGGGTGGGCTCATGTCTAGGGCATTAGAGGATCTCTTTTGTCTTTATTATGGCTCATGGGACATGTGTTTGAGAAAGTGCCACTTCAAACATTTGCACAAACATCACTATTACAGAGGTCCATACCACTTTTATTTACCCGCCCTATTCAAATTAACCTAAGAGTAAGAGCGCTAGCGAAGTTTTGTTAGGCAGAGATGAACACAAGTGAAAATTTGCTATGAAATACTCGCACTGACGCCATAACGATAGCGAAAATTCGCCAGCGTTCGGCTGCTGAGACGCAACTTCACATTTTTGTGAATCAGCGTAGTGGTAACGAATTTACGCCTGGCGAAGTGGCACGGAGTGTGGGGAAAGTCGCCTGTTAGTGAATTTGTGCCATTGTTACGCCAGAATTGTTGGAAGAAATGTCACACTTTTTATACAAATGCCAATTTTCACTTTCCACATTACACTGGTTTATTAAAGGAGTGAGCCTTAGGATGGTGCAGCTGGTTCCTGGACTGTTTCTGGTATGAATCTTTGTGGAACAGAACTTCTGTCTCACAATGTCATTTGGGCTACAAGCTCAGTCAAAATAGACAACCAGAGCCAAGACAGAGGGCCATGCTGAAATCTGAGCAACCGTCTCCTCTGCAAAGATGCTATTCTGGCTGATAGGCTTCTAAAATATTGTCTTTCACCAAAACTCCTTTGTCTTGTGCAATAAGTAGAGAGCAATAGATGCCTGTCAGTAAAGTGTAATACTAGGATACAATATCACTCAGGATCCTCTGAAGCCTTTTAAAGCTATTTCAACACATACAGCTCCTGCTCTGTTACCAGCTGAAACATTTTACTGTCCAGGAATTAGCTCTACCTAAGGGCAGATCAGACTCTCTGACTCCAGATGCCTTGTCACAGTCTGCAAAAAGTACTAGAGTAGAGCAAATCAGCCATATCTGCCATGTGCAGCAGCACTTGAACTGAATCAGATGTGCCTTTTGGAAACTGTGCTTAAAACTTTACTGGACGTGCAAGCCATATATCATACTTCAAAGGACACGGCCTGATTTTCTCATACAGAAGTGGAGCATCTGATCACTGTTATACAGGTCATTCATCGTTCCCTAATAATTTGTATGTTTCCCACTCAACATTTCTAAAGCAATCTGTTTGCAGATACTAAACACTCAACAGTGACTCACCCTTAATTGCATCGAATGCTTTAATTAGATTTACATATTTTTATATAGAATTAGTGCTATAAAAATAAAAATATACAAACGTTGCCCACAGAGTGCACCTTACTCCCCCCACATCATTCAGGACTGGCAATTGCAAACCTTTTTGCCCAGTCATCAGTCACAAAGATTTGCACTTGTAAAGGTAATTAACAGGTACAGGCTACACCTGCCATGCAGGGCTGTTTTTGTTTCATGAGTGGCCGTGGATTAAGTTCATATGTGATTCAAGAGTGGAGAACGTCTCTTTACACACACAGGTGCAAGCTGTACCCTCTGCCAGGGCAAAATTGTATAGAATAATAAAGCAGCAGCACTCCGGTATTATTTGAAAAACGTGAAAAACTTACTTACTTAAAGGGATCCTGTCATCGGAAAACATGTTTTTTTCAAAACGCATCAGTTAATAGTGCTACTCCAGCAGAATTCTGCACTGAAATCCATTTCTCAAAAGAGCAAACTGATTTTTTTATATTCAATTTTGAAATCTGACATGGGGCTAGACATTTTGTCAATTTCCCAGCTGCCCCTGGTCATGTGACTTACTTTCGCCAGAGTTTACTTCACCAACTCAGACCAGACAAAGTGAGAAAATAAAGCTACATTCTTCTCAATCTTATGTCAGTGACATCATATCCGGTATGCTGGAAATTCATCAAAATTGTAAACTTTTTGCGACTTTTCTTTTTTAAAGTGGGATTGCCTTTAAAAGTTTTAATCAAAAGATTTATGTGTGAACAATTTTTTTTACTAATTTGAGGGGCATGCCACATTTGTTTTAGGGTGGGCTCATGTGTAGGGCATTAGAGGATCTCTTTTGTCTTTATTATGGTTCATTGGACATTTGTATTAAAAAGTGGCCACTTCAAGCATTTGTACCAACATTACTAATAAAGACGTATTCAAATTGACCTAAGCGTAAGAGGACTAACAAAGTTTCGCTAGCAGAAACAGGGCCGCCATCAGGGGGGGACAGGGGGTACAGGTGTCCCGGGCCTGAAGAGGGGCCTGGCACGATCAGCCGAAAAGCCGAAGTCCCAAAGTGGCGAAAAGACCCGAAGTCATGAAAACAGCCAAAATTGAAGTCCTGAAGCTGCAAAAAGACCCAAAGTCACAAAAGGAGGCGAAGTTGAAGTCCTGAAGCCATGAGTTAAATTCTACTCCCTACCAATTTGTGTTTTTTTATTTTTTTATTCCCCTGGCCACCAATGTATTATTTTAATATTCTAAAGTCCCCTGCCACCAATGTTTTTTTAAAAAATATTCTCTGGGGCCCCAATTTTTTTTAACTTGTAAGGGGGGCCCTGGGGACAATGTATTTTTTAAAAAATATTCTTTGGGGCACCAATTTCTTTAACTTGTAAGGGGGGCTCTGATGCCAATGTTTTTTAAAAAATATTCTTTGGGGCCCCAATTTTTTTATAACTTGCAAGGGGGGCCCGGCCACCAATGTTTTTTTTTTAACTTATAGGGGGGCCCTGGTCACCAATTTGTTTTAACTTGTAGGGGGGCCCTGACCACCAATTTTTTAAAAAAACTTTTAAGGGGGCCCTTGCACCACAGTTATAAGGGGGCCCTGACCATCAATAGCTTTTTATAACTTGTGTGTGTGGGGGGGTTACATTTTTTAGCATTGATGTCTGTGTGGTCTTTTAACTGTTGTGTGGATTGGGCGGGATCTGGGGCAGGGCTTGGGGGCTGCCGATAATTTTGTTGTATGGGGCCCGTGATTTCTAATGGCGGCCCTGAGCAGAAATGAACGCTACCGAAAATTTGCTATGAAATACTTGCACTGCAGAACTAACGAAGACTCGTCAGAGTTCAGCTGCTGAGATGCAACTGCTGAGTGGTAACGAATTTGAGCCTGGCAAAATGGCGCAAAGTGCGACTAATCAGTTGTTGGCAAAAATTCCCCTTTAGTGAATTTGCCCCAATGAGAAACTTTGCATTGTAGAATGATGTACTGCTTGTTGGCTTCCCAAATTGGTCAGCAAAGAGTTGCATATTGGGATAGTGGTATCCTAATACTGGACAAGATAGCTTACATACATATGATGCACTTCTTTAAATAATGCCAACAAACCTCAATGACCAGACCTTTAGGGTCACGGCACACGATTGAATTGAAAGTGGCTTCAGAAATACATTTTGATTGTCATGGTGCAAAGGCTTAGGTCATGTGCAGGGCTTTTCAGACATGGAATTGCTGACATGAGTGCTTTCCTACTGAAAACATTAAGCAAAGCATTTTTGAGCCAAAAATCACTCACTCTATTGGTTCCACGTGTTGTCCATGCATGTGACGTTGGCATTAAGGATCCAAGCTAAGGAAGGATTATAGCATGTATGTATGTAATATACTGTATATCTTTTTCTTTACTTTTTAGTGTAAGTTATGAATGGATTTATTCTAAGCAATAAATTAACTTTAAGGTGATCTACGCCTTTAAGTCATTTCCTCCCTATATACAACTTAAATGACATTGTTTTAGATTTTATACAGACACACAGGGGTCTTTTGTGCTGATATATGTAACAGTATATATTACATGTGATGTGAAAGATCTTTCTATAAACATCCATATAATATTTCTAACATTAATAACCAGAATAAACTGTTGCTCTTTCTATAGTTTAGAAACCGTGACAAGCCACAGACGGAGCTGTAAATCCCCTTAATTAATGTCTTTGAAATTTACTTTCCAGTGGGTCTCTTCTGAATAAAGAGAAAATGTTGCTGTTTGGTGACAACGGTAACAAATAATTTAGTTCCACGGCTAAACAATGATTCCATTAAACCCTGTGGGGTTTCCACTCACTTTCTTTTTACAATAAAACAAGATCTAAGCTAATATTGGGTTTCTCGCTAATGGTGCATTTTATTGAACCTTTCAGTAATGTGAATTATTTCATGTTGATGTTCAGGATTATTTTAAAGTCTCTGCCAACAAACCATTTAATATAATACTCAGGGGGTTATTTATCAAAGTACAAATGCCAAAAACTAAAAAAATTCAAGTTTTTTTTTGACAAAACCCCCAAAACTTCTGAATTTATTAAACCCAGAGGGTGTTAAAAGTCAAAATCAAAAAGTACTCCACTTCAGACCTGCTGAGTTTATTTAAAAGTCAATGGCAAAAGTCCAGAATATATCCAGATTTGCGCTATATTCATTAAATGCATTATTAAATGCAACAATCTGAAGATTTTATGGTTTTCATGCAAAAATCCCAAAAAATCTGAGTTTTCAGTGGTCAAATTCAAAAAAATTGTACGATTCAAATGTTTTCACGATTTTATCGAGTTTTTTTTCCTGCACAGGAAATTTTTTAGAAAAATGGATTGATAAATAAGAGGGAAAAATCTGTTTAGATTTGGTGGGACTATTTTACAGAAAATGATCAGAAATTTTTGGATTTTGATAAATAATCCCCTAAATGTAGCTAGAATTTAAATTGGTGATCTCCAGATTTTTATGAGTGATAGCACGAGTCGACGTTGATTCATCCCAGATGTATTTCAGGATGTTATTTGTTGAGTGTTGGGAGGCTGGAGATACCTTCCCTACTCTCTTTGGTAGGTGGGCCGCAGAGACGGAGAAGCTGTAGGAGAGGTGAACAGAGGGGAGAGATTTATGTAGTCTGAGCTCTCTGCACATGGCACATAATAGGGAACCCCTGTGGCAGCAAAGTCCACTCTCCAGTGTGCACAAGAAAATAATAACCCATCAGGAGTTCTTTCATGACTCTGCAATAACTACAACTTCAATAGGGGCATTTTCTAGTTGACCAGTAATGAAGTGAAGTTTATTCCTGTGTAAAGTCACTGCTGCATGGCCTGACTATTGTTTGTATACTCCCTACCAATAAACATTTTAGTTTGGGCTTTTTCTTATTTTCTTAGCTTTTATGGGCGATCAGAGACTGACAAACCATCATTCTGTGCAATGCTAAGCGTCTGCTGGAGCATTATAAAGGTCACAGTCATTGAACTCCTATCTTTGTCCAATGTCTATGTTTATACTTATGGCCTGTCTGTTGGATTTTTTGGAGTTGCTGGCCCATTTTTTGTCATAGTCTGTATTCTACTCCCTTAGCTGAAAGTTTGGGTCTTGACACCCAAACCCAACTGGTGAGTTTGCTTTACTACTTGGGGTTTATCCCTAAACAGTGGTTCTAGCAAAAATTTACACTTACTAATTGCCAATAAGTTTCCTATAAAGGGGTTGTACGCTTCCAACACTTTGTTTTCAGATCAGTGTTTTCATATAGTTCACCAGAAATAAAGACTTTTCTCAAGTATTTGTATATTCCATTGGTGATGGTTTTTTCTAATATTGAAGTGTAAAGTTTAATTTTTTTACCTTTTCTAAAACTCCAACGCCGACTGTTCTAAAGTGATACATTTAGTTGATACTTTTGTTATCGTTGTCCCTGCAGAGTAGTATCCCTGAGATTTATTAAGGCAACTGTTTTGAAATTGAAACAATAGTTGCTAATGTTCCACTAATGTAGCAAATTGTAACAGTTCAGAATCTGCTCCTGTGTCACCGAGCTGTCAGACTCAAGTGCCAAAGACAGGAAATTTTAAACTTCAATTTTGGAAAAATTATAAAAAAAAACAAATAGCAAACAATTGAAAAAAAAAGTCTTTATTTCTGGTGAACAATCTGAAAACAACCGAACTGAGAAAGTATTTGGAAGGTGAATGACTCCTTTAAAGGGTAAGTAAAGTGTAAAATAGAATAAGGCTAGAAATGCTGTATTTTGTATACTAAACATAAACATGAACTTACTGCACCACAAGCCTAATCAAACAATTAATTTATGCTTTCAAAGTTGGCCACAGGGGGTCACCATCTTTGCAAGACTAAGACTGTGCACATGCTCAGTGTGGTCTGGGCTGCTTAGGGATCGTCATAAATTATCAAAACGGCACAAGTCAAATAATAACTAATGTGGAGTTTATAGTTTTTGTATTGTTTAATACAAACTTTATCCAACTCTGCTGAACAAGTGGCAGCCGCAAAATAATCCTCCTGCAGTTGGAGTTGGAAACAGTTAAGGGGATGTAAAGGCAAAAATAAAATCCAATACAAATCTCTACACAGTCGCCGACTGCTCTACTGGGAAACAAACAAAGCTGCTTGAGTTCTGCATGGCTGGGAAGTAAGGTAGGGGCTCCCCCTGCTGTTCATAAGTATGATTGTTTCCCTGCTCAGCAGTTAGTGACCGTCTGACAATTCCTATCCACAGCAGTAAATGAAGGGGGAATTTCACTGCATACAGACAGGTTTCTTAAAAAACTGTATACATTTTTTTAATTAAAGTATATTGGAGAGGTTTCTTTTTCAATAAAGAAAGTAAAAATGTGATTTTATTTTTTTCCCTTTACATGCCATTGAAGCACGAATCCTAGTCCTAGCGGAACTCCGTGGGACTGCTGGAATGAAATATTCAGCTTCTTCCTCTGATTACATTTAATCAGTGATTATGAAATGTATAGATCATAAGGTATGATATTAACTGTATGATATAAGGACTGAGAACAGGGCAAAAAGATGTGCCAAGAAAATATATAGCCTAAATGATGAGAAAGAAAGGAAAAAATAAATGACAGATCTTAAGTGTAATGGTTATGAAATGTGATTGCTGGGAAGAAAGTATTATTTGTGTCCAGGGGTGTAACTACAGAGGAAACAGACCCTGCGGCTGCAGGGGGGCCCAGGAGGTATAGGGGCCCCATGAGGCCCTAATTAATGAGCAATTTAAATATATATTGGTAAAAAAGGGCAACATGTGTGTGGTTATGTTGGGGGCCATAAAATGAATTTGCTGTGGGGCCCAGTAACATCTAGTTACGCCACTGTTTGTGTCTGCTAAGTGCCAGTGATAAGGAGAGGTGAAGCAGGGAATATGTTAGCCTGACAAAGAGCAGTGTTGGCAGCAGCAGGGAAAAGACAGCTGAAAATGCCAAAGAGACTCTAAACAGGCACACAGCTGATACACACAGGGATCAATTTCCAATGAATTTCCCACTGATTAGTGTTTTTCCTATTGCTATTTCTCTAATAGTGCATTGGCATCTCACCGAAAAACGATTGTGTGTACACACAGATCAGGAATGCACCCCATTGTTTCCCTACAGTTACATTTTATACTCCAGGTCTTTCACCATGACATTCTCATCTCTGGAAGCATCAGTGAGAGGTGCATTATATTGCCATATCTGGATGCAACATGTGGATGGTACAAATAGTACTGTGCCCCTTGCTATTGGCATGTGCAGTCTTTTTTAGCAGCACTGACATATTCCATAGCACTTTATAGAGATTATACATCATTTACATTAGTCCCTGCACCAGCAGAGCTTACAATCTAAGATCTCCATCACATTCACATAATGTTATTGACCAATGGGGTTAAAAGTCCCAATAAGATTTCATGTATTATTGTATGATACATTACGGGGCAGATTTACTAAGCTCGAGTGAATAATTAGAATAAAAAAATATTCGAATTTAGAAGTAATTTTTTGGGTACTTCGACCATTGAAATGGTCAAATTCGATCGAATCGAATGATTCGAACGATTCGAAGTAAAAATCGTTCGAATATTCGACCATTCGATAATCAAAGTACTGTCTCTTTAAAAAAAACTTCGGCTTCATACTTCGCCACTTTAAACCTACAGAAGTCCAATGTTAGCCTATGGGGACCTTCCCCAGCACTTTTCTAAGCGATTTTATCATTGGATCGAACGATTTTTATTCGATCGAGATTTTGCGCTAAAATCCTTCGAATTCGAAGGATTTTACTTCGAGGGTCGAATTCGAGGGTTTATTAACCCTCGAAATTCGACCCTTGATAAATCTGCCCCTACAAGTATTATTATAATAACTTAAAATTAGGGATGCACCGAATCCAGGATTCGGCCTTTTTCAGCAGGATTCAGATTCGGCCGAATCCTAGTGCCTGGCCGAAACTAATCCAAATTCTAATTTGCATATGTAAAATGACCCACAAAAATAATTTTGATTACTTATTTAAAGTCCTACATTTTAATTAATAAAGCAAGAATATGGCATTAGATATTAGTCAAGGGTTACCAGAGCTTTTATGCAATGAAGGAGTGAGCATTAAGTAGTAAGTGTTTTCTACAATTGATTGATGGTCGGTGGTTCAGTGGGTAGAACTGCTTCTTGCAATGTTGGTCCCAGTTTTGATTTCAGAAAGGGCACTATCTGGACTTCTATATATATTTATATATATATATGCTGACAGTGCCTTACAAAGTTTGTTCCTAATTCACAACACTGCCTACATTTTACTCCATCTGTCATGATTATATCCCTCCACCGCTTCCATTACTAGTCCCTGGTCGTCCCTTGCACTTGAAGTGGAGCTGACAGGGTTCAATAAACCCATGGGAATCTTTCCAGGGATAACAACTATTAAAATAGTAACCCTGGTCTGAAGCATTCCAGATAATAGATCCCATACCTGTATTATGAGCTCTTCTCCATATACAAGTGTGAGACTTCTTATCCAGAAGGCACAGGACCTGGGGTTTTCCAGGTAAGGGATTTTTCCATAAATTGGATCTCTACTAGAAAATCATGTAAACATTAAATAAACCCAGTAGGCTGGTTTGACTTTCAGTAAGTATTAATGATATATTTGCATATAAGATACTGGATAAATGTATCTTTGGATCAAACGTACTGTTTTATTATTACGGAGAAAAAAAAACATTTTTAAAAATTTGGATTATTTGGATGAAATTGAGTCCAGGGGGCAAATTTACTAAAGTGACTAACTCTGGCGACAATACGCCAGTGTTACCGCTTTCAGGCACTTCGCCGATTTACTAACGGGCGCAGGTATAACTTCGCTAGCCAAAGAAACCGACGCTAGCGGTCATTCGCACTCTATCGCCAGGTGATTTGTCGCTGGGCGAATGGACGTTACTCAACAAATTCACTAAGATGCGGATTTTACTGAATGTTACCTCTTTCACCAGACTTGCCCTGGCCAGCTCAGAAGTGCATCGGAGTGCATAGATCTTCCTCAATCTTCTGTTACTTACATCATCATATTTTTAATGGACAAAGTCTCTAAGGCGGCTTTTCCTTTTTTGATAGCCTGCAAAAGTCCTTGAATTTTTTGTGGGTAACCGGGTTCCCCCCTACATTTTCTAACATATGGAACATAAACTATACAGTGGGCTCATGTGTAGGGCATTATAACAACTCTATTTTCTTTATTAAGGTTCCCTGGACTTGTGTAGTGTAATGTACAGTATTTGCTGCAACATATACGTCCATTCAACTTTATAATTTCCCTCGTATGCAAATTAGCCTGAGCAAAGACCTCTAACGAAGTTGCGCTAGTCATAATTGAATGCTATTGCATCTTAGCTTTGATTGCCGAAGTAAAAATTTGCCAGCGTTCGGCGTCATGGACTCAACTTCGTATTTTAGTAAATTAGCGTTGTCTGAGCGAATTTTCACCTGCCGAAGTGTTGGCTGCAAAGCCGTCACTGGCGAATTTTCGCTGCTTAGCGAAAGGGAGACAGTCTTTCCACAATTCTGAGATTTCTAGATAATATGTTTCCAGATAACGGAGCCAATACCTACATTCATTTTAAAGCATTTTTTTTGCCACTAGAAACATCTGCTTTATCCCTTGATATTCTAATGTGGAATTCATATAACGCTGCCCACCCCTTGGTAGGAGGAAAGCAGTTGAAGCTGTATCCCAAGTATTACATTCATTTAACTGGAATCCCAAGTCCAGCTTTCATGTGTCTGACAGCATTTCTAGTGCGAAGGGAAAGCAAAGAAGCTGCTCATTGTAAATAAGAGCTTTTAGTGCAAACAGAGTTTACTTAGGAGACTGGCAAAGGTAAACAGAACTGTATGTGGCAGCTGTGAAGAAAGACGTTTTCTATGGTCTTCTGACAAAAGGAAAACACTAGCAATTTCCTCTTTAGAAATAAAGAAAAATATTTACAGTAGATAGAGGCTTCATTAAAAAAAACCATGAGAAAAGATCCCAGGTAGAAAAAAAGAAACTCCAAATGTCTGCCTTTGGTGATTGTAAAATTTGCAAGATATGAGGTTTATATTCTAATTTCCTTTAATAACGTTATAGAGGGAGATGTTTAAAGCTAAATGTGGTTTTATTTCCCGGGGAGCCAAGCAGTACTGGTGAGAAGTAACGTGCAGACCTAGCAGTGTATACAAACCACTGTATTATGGTCTATGGATTTTTCCCTAAGCAGTTTTAATGCTTATACTTCACTAATGGATATGAACACAAGATTAATGCTCGGCACGCCAACTGCCTCTCCAGCTGTTTCTGAACAACAACAACACCTGCACCCTGATCTCCTAGAAGAAGGTAGGGTAGAAGGAACCAGGGAGATCAAGATCTGCTCAAACTACTAAAGATATGAGCATCTAAACCTTTAACCCTGTAAGTCCTGCTTAAAAGAAAACTCTACCCCCAAAATGAATATTTCGTTTACATCATATTAAGTGATATATAAAAGAATCTTACCAAACTGGTCTATATATTTAAGCAAATATTACCCTTTTACATCTCTTGCCTTGATCCCCCATTTTGTGATGGTCTGTGTACTGCCTCAGAGATCACCTGACCAGAAATACTGCAGCTCTAACTGTAACAGGAAGAAGTGTGGAATTAAAAGAGAGAACTCTGTCTCTTAATTGGCTCATGTGACCTAACATGTATGATTACCAAATGGCACATACTACTAAAAAAGTATATTATTATGAAAATAGCTTATTTACATGCAGGAGAGTTTTACATATGAGCTGTTTTATGCAATATGTTTTTATAGAGACCTACATTGTTTGTGGGTATAGTTTTCCTTTAACTTTGAGGAGCAGAGCCACACTTACCCCTAATCATCAGTCAATTGTGTGAAATTTAAATCAGTTTTCCTTGCCGAGAATATCCACAGTATCTAGGGTAATGTACATTGTAAAGTACAGCCAAACAAATTAAGTCAGTTCTCCTATTCCTGGCTGGATACAGTCGATGCTGATGCAAGATCTACATATTCCTTATCAAATGAACTCAGATTCCTTTCTATTTGGCAAACTCTGCCCTCCCGCCCCTGCTTTCACCTTCACCATTAAAAAATGAAAGTCAGCACTATGATCAAGAATAATATTATGGCCTCATTTCTAATCTAATCACATGCACAAGAAATGGAAGGAAACAGTGACTCAACTTATGCGGATGACAAAATTTGTATTCAGTGTAGTGAGAAGGCGAGCGATAAGAAAAGCAGCTGCTTCAGCCCGTGCGTTGCTGCAACAAAGCCTGCTCTGTGCATCTCGCTCTTCCATTTGGGGCTCCCACTTCCACATTTTCATTACCTGACAATTCATTATTTCTTACATTGCGAAACGCCATTGTGGCAGTAGCCAGCAGCTTTCACTTTGTAAGCCTGTCACCAGACAACTACTTTCTGTAAATTGCACCCATGCTCAACTGGAAAATTAGAAAATGTTTGTGATTTGTGTTTTAGGAGACAAACCCAATGTGTGGGGCTGTATGGGTCAGAAGTGACCCTCTAACTGGCCACTTACAGTATATGTTTATGATGTGCCAAGAGTTTATGAGCCACAACTCAACTGGCAAACTTCATTCATCTCCCAGCATCATGACCAGGGCATTTTAGGAGTTAAGGTGGCCATAGATGTACAGATAATATCGTACAAAACAAATTTTCGTACGATATTCGGTGCGTGTATGGTGGGAAAAGAGCCGACTGATATCGACTTGGATATTGGCGGGCTTGTCGATCAGGCTGGATGGAAAATTTTGATCGGGTGTCTTTGAAGACACCCAAACATCAGCCATTGTTAGTACTGAATCATCAGATACAGGTAGAATTCTATTGTTTCTACCTGTATATCTACCTGTATATCTGACGATTCAGCTCCACCGCGTGTGTATTGAATCAAACAATCTTCTTTGGAAAGATCTAATCGAATGCTATTGCATCTTCCCTTTGATTGCCGAAGTAGTGCTAATTGTCACGTCTATGGCCACCCTTAGGTTGCAATGAAATCTCCCTGATTAGTGAGAGTAAACACCGACACCTCTGAGGTGTAATACAGTAATTGCCTTGCTATTGTGTTTAGTAAGCAGCTGCTTTATCAAATGTTACTTTACATTGACACTTTATTAAGCTGTACTCCAGGCCTATTGAAGTGATGCCATCCAGAAACAAAAGTGACTCAAGTCTTGCACCTGAGAACCGCCATTCACTTACCTACACACTAAATTTAGCTGTGATTGTTTAATAAACTCAATACTGGTATTGGTGTTTCATGTCATGATGAAAAAATAACTGGGTGCATCACAGCCTCTTCCATCCTACAGGGATACAAATAGCGCAATATTTTTATGCCTGCCAGCCAATGTCATGGTTATTGTATTGTGGTTCCTATAGTTAAGTACATTTTTGGGACTTGTTATGCAGAATGTTCTGTGTATTTTTGTAATTTTGATCTCCATATATTAAAATAATGCTTTAAAATAATTTAAACATGAATTAAAGCCAAGGGGATTGGTCTGCCTCTAGTAAGGATTAATTATATATCAGCTGGGATCAAGTTCAAGGTACTGTTTTATTATTACAGAGAAAAAGGTAAATAGTCTTTAACATTTTTGATTATTTATATGGGGCCTATGAGAGCTGACCTTCCCATAATTCAGAGATTTCTGGTTAGCAGATTTCCAGATACCAGATCCATTACCTGTACTCTATTGTTGGACAATACAAGTCTTAAAGTATCAGTGAAGAAACACAAAATAAAGATTAAACATGTATCCCTGTTCTTATTACAATTCTGCCTGACTTGGTGTTCTTGACCCCAAAGTCTGACCTGTGGGACCACCTGCTGTGTTGCAGGATGCCTTTCATTTCCAGCCATTGCACTCAGATTAGCTCAGATTTATCCCACACATATGCCAGAGTTTGCTTTATTTTACCATTTTCTGCTCTCGTTAGATCGTGTGTCTTTCATTTGGCTACACTTTCCATTTGCTCATCAGGGCGCATCTGTTATGTACACAGATATGGGATGTTTATTTTATTTAATATTTATGGATCAAATGGACAAACAAATTAAATAAGACCCCCAGGGGGGTGTCTTGTAACCATTGTCCCCAACACAACAGAAATTAAATTGAAGGTTTTGTCCCATGATGCGATACCCCAGTGGAAGTCCATCAGCAGTAATAATAGTAGGCACTGAGCAGTGTTAATATTCCATATCATTAATTAAATGCCCATTCAAAGTAACTCATACAATTCAGTTTCCGGGGAAGAGCAAGTAAACGTTAATCAGTCCATTCAATGATTTTCTAATTTAAAATGAAGATATCAGTTCCATCAAGTAGATATAAAAAACATGTGCATTATAAACAGACAATGAAGAAGGTCTGGGTTGAATGGGAAACAGCAAGCATGTGGTTTTACCAATATATTTGTTCTGTTGATGGAATATGTAAGCGCATGTATACAATAAAATGCTAACATTGGAAAGTCATTAGGAATCCATGGTGGTCATTTACTGGAGGTTTCACCTTCAAATCTGTAGTGTATATTTCACTGCTTCCAGATGTTTTCCTAATAAATAAATATGAACCTGTGCCAGATTTGAGAAACATTTTCTTTCCTATCCCGGAACACTGTAGCCGTGAATAGTTTGTGCTTAATGATGGGTGAATTTGTGCCATTTAATTTTGCAGAAAAATTAGCAAATTTCCCGCGAAATTCAGGAAACGGTGAAAAATTCTTGAAACTTTACTTTTGACACCCATGTCAATTCTGACGCTTGTCAATGTGCGTCCGAGTAATGTTGCTGCACAACGGTTTTGATGTGATTTTTTGACGCTGGCGAATTTTCGTGTCAGTTTCACTAATTTATTCACTGGCAGCAAAACTTGGAAATTAGCCGTGATTTCACGACTGGTGAATTTTTATTCACCCACCCATTTTTTTGCCCATCGCTATTTGTGCTGTAATGTAAGGGATGAGGGTCATATCTTTTGGGGTTCACTTCACTGGGAGCCTGTTGTTGGAAGGTTGATCGTATTGTAAAGGGAAAAAGGATATTTCAGCGGGAACCTGGGATGCAAATAAGGAATGCAAATAAGTAGAAGACCTGGTATAATATTTTAGACCTACCACAGTGGTTTCCAAACTAAGAGGTTGTATACATCAAGGAGGAATCAAAACTGTGGAAGGGGAAGTGCAGACTGAAAGCCAATATGTATTGGATATTCCAGGAAAACTTCCGTTATCTGTCTACACGGTACAACTTGGCTTATATGTTAGTAAAAAAAGCTCTAAAGATCTGGACTTTTGTTGACAATCTGTAAGCTGAATCTATGAGTAGTTTGGTCAAATTCAATGCAGTTTGTTTTGTTCAGAAAAAAATGGATTTAGAAGAGACTGCAGTGTCCTCATCTGTATTGTGGAACTGTGTGATTGTCTTGTCTCATAGAAAAGTGAAGGATCAAATTATCAGAGCCAATAGGCAACATTAGTTCTAGGTAGGACTGCAGAAGGCAAGTGCCCAGCCTAAAGTGCAGCAGTTAATGCCCAGGCAAAGTATAAAGGCAATTAGGAAAGATAAAACATATGCAATTATAATGTGTTGCTTATTCTCAGGATCACTCTCTTTCCATTGTCAGGAATGATCAGACACGGTCACAAAGGGTAAGCGGCTGTTATGACAGGTAGGTAAGCTTTTGGTATAGTGTATTTTAATTAGCCCTTGGGTTAAATATTTGAGTCTTTATCTTGTACGTACATAAGTGACAGGGCTTTATTATGTGTTTACACTGATCAAAGAGGTGACATACAGTAACAACTGGGATAGGATAATAAAGGCCAAGAGGGCAAGATTTTCTTGCATTTTCTG
Source organism: Xenopus petersii (assembly GCA_038501925.1). Classification (NCBI taxonomy): domain Eukaryota; kingdom Metazoa; phylum Chordata; class Amphibia; order Anura; family Pipidae; genus Xenopus; species Xenopus petersii. The sequence goes on along the minus strand of CM076673.1, from coordinate 174,746,864 downwards.
TGGTTTCTTAAAGTTACCAATTCTGCAGGGTTTTGCTGTAATTAAGGAATCAGTTGCTTTCATTTCAGTTTCAGCAGTTGTGCACCCCAAATTTTTATTGTTATAATATATACAGTAAAACCCTGACTGCATCGTGCAATCACTTCTATAGGGAAATTCTGTCTCTCGGACATGGTGCAGTAATCCAGATGCAACAACTAATAATTATCAATTGCCTTCAGCACTGGGGTCTTTAGCTTCAATTCCAGCTCAGGCACTTTCTGCTTGGAGTTTGTACGTTCTCCCTGTGTCTATGTGGGTTTCCTCTGGGTTATCTGCTTTCTTCCCACACTCAAAAAATGTGCAGGCAGGTTAATTGGCCCGTGATAAAATGTACTAGAATGTGAGTGCATGAGATAGGGACCTTAAATTTGTAACCTCCACTGGGCCAGGGACTGATGCAAATAATATATAATGATAATAATGTATAATGTCTGTAAAGTGCTGCGGTAATGTGTTGGCACATTATGTTGAGGGGAGTGGGTGAAATTGTATATATATGATAGGGATGCACCGAATCCAGGGTTAGGTTTGGTTTGGAATTCGGCCAGGGTTCGGCCTTTTTCAGCAGGATTTGGATTCGGCCAAATCCTTCTGCCTGGCCGAACTGAATCTGAATCCTAATTTGCATATGTAAATTAGGTGCGGGTTGGGAAATCACATGACTTTTGTTTTCGTCACAAAAGAAGAATTTTTCCACTTTTTCCTTTCCTGCCTCTAATTTGCATATGCAAATTAGGACCCGGTTCGGTATTTGGCCGAATCTTTCACCAAGGATTCGGGGATTCAGCCAAATCCCAAATAGTGGGTTCAGTGCATCCCTGAAATATGATGATGCTCAAGAATACATCATGCAAATATGGTCAGTGTATCCAGTGTATTGTCCCTACAGGGTTTAATTCTGATTAGTCTGACTTCTATTTCTAGCTCTTTTTTCCTGATTTAAATACATTTTTGGTCATTAATTTAAGGTTACATGCAGGTAGTATGCAAATATCACAATATAAACGGTGCCATAGCACTTGTAGCTTTCATTTATTTGATATGTTTTTGGAAGAAGAGCAGATTATCACCTTCTAATAAAACATGCAAAGAGTTCTTGTCTGTATTTGAGATTGAGGGAACATACCCCCCTAAAAAATGTTCTTGCAGCTGTAGGAAGGTATATAAGTATGTACAAGCCAGACACAGTAGTAGAGACAGTAAGCCCCTTGCTGATCCTATTTACATTGCAGATGAGGTTGAATTTTCTCAATAAATCAGCCATGATTGATCCCATGGCAAAGCTGACCATCACATTCCTGTTTTACAGCACTAATGAAAAGAACTGTGCGCTTATATCACAACTATAAAGATCCACAGACTTCCCCACCAGGCTCAGTGTGGGAGGAACCTGTCCCATAAAAAAGGAGCAGATTGTTATTTTCGATCATTGAGACGGGGAGACAAGACACCATATTACCAAGCAGTAAACCCTTGTGAGCAAGCAATGAGAGTATGGCCTCAGAGGAAAGAAAATAAACCACGCTCTTTTACAACTCTTCACTAAATTACATGATTGTGCACAAGCTTTATACACACAAATAAATCCTTTCCTTCCCATGAAAGTGTCATTTTAACTTGACTCGCTACAGTCCAGTCTCTCGCTCTGTTTCCCACTGCTGACTTTAAAGGGGAAATAAATCATAACCATTTATTACAATCGTTTATCTTCCAGGGAGTCTATCCCTCACGTGTTTAATTATGATATTTCTTTCCCCCACCAATTTGAATGTATTATAGAAAAATTGGTACAAACCCCTTTCAGTGTTTTTTTATTGTTATTATGGATTTGCTAGGTCTATTTACTTAGTACATTGTTTGCAGAAGAACAATGGGAAAAAGTGATATATTCACCCTAGGGTTCATGCAGAGACCTATCTCCACTTTCCTGAACTCCCAAACCCACATTCATCGAGACATCACTGCTTCCTCTTACTTGGTATTAAAATACAGAGTTCCTCAACCTAGTATCAGATTTTGTTTTTTAAGCTTAGTGAATAGAGCAGTGATCCCAAACCAGCAACAGTGATCCCAACCCATTGGATGTTGCTCCCAGTAGCCTCAAAGCAGGTGCTTATGTCTGGCTTGGAGGCAAGTTTTAGTTGCATAAAAACCATGTGTACTGCCAAACAAAGCCTCCTGTAGGCTGACAGTCCAAGAGGTTACCAACAGCCAGTCACAGTTCATATTTGCAACCCCATGAACATTCTACATGCAGGGCCACCATCAGGGGAACAAAGGGGTACAACTGTACCGGGCCCAGGCCTGAAGGGTGGCCTGGCTGTGCTGCAGTTTTTGAATTAGCCAGGCCCCTCGTAAGTTATGCGCCGATGAACTGCCAAAGTCCAGAAAAGAGCAAAGACCCTAATCGCCAAATGGCTAAAGACCCAAAGCTGCAAACGGAGCCAAAGCCACAAAAAGATCCGAAGTTGAAGACCCAAAGCTGTGAAGAGACCCAAAGCCGCGAAAGGAGCCAAAGAAGCTGGTGAGGTGATGGGCAAGATGAATACGTGGGGCCTCAAACTGCACCAAAGCAGAGAATGGTGACAAACATGTTTAAATATTCCTCCTCCAATAAACAAAATTAACTTTTAGTGGATGCAAGAGTTTAAATAAAGTACAGCAAAGGCACTATACTGTTGTAATGACAGATAGGGGCACATTTATCAAGGGTCGAATATCGAGGGTTAATAAACCCTCGAATTCGACCCTGGAATTTAAATCCTTCGAATTCGAATATCGAATTAGAAGGATTTAGCGCAAATCGATCGAACGATAAAATCCTTCGAATCGATCGATTCGAACGATTTTAAGCGATCGATCAAAGGATTTTGATCAAAAAAAGGTTAGAAAAGTGCTGGGGAAGGTCCCCATAAGCTAACATTGTACCTCGGTAGGTTTAATGTGGCGAAGTATGAAGTCGAAGTATTTTTTAAAGAGACAGTACTTCGACTATCAATTGTCGAATAGTCGAACGATTTTTACTTCGAATCGTTCAAATCGAAGTCGAAGGTCATAGTAGCCTATTCAATGGTCAAAGTACCCAAAAAATACTCCGAAATTCGAAGTTTTTTTCATTCGAATCCTTCACTTGAGCTTAATAAATGTGCCCCATAATGTTGGTGAGCACATTCCCCGGCCTCCTTCACAGTATTTTAAAAGATCAGCAGTCTCACATGTTTTTGACCAAGTGCTTCAGTTTTTTATAGATAAGATTTGCTCAAGTTATGACTACGGAAATGAGTTCTATGACATCATGCAGTCTCATATGATCTGAATAAATGCTCTAAAAAGTTTGCAGACTGGTCCTACTTCAGCAGCTGGACCAGCTGCTAAATCCCACTTTATCTCACAGGATTTGTATGGGAATCAGATCAACATGAGGGATAGGAGGAATGTGACACCAATTACATTTTCTCCCCTTTGAAAAATGAGATTCAACTGAGTTTCATCAAAATCAAGGTGAGACAAGTAGTTTGATTCATATTCATGTAGATTTCATTTGTATGTTGTCTCATTCTGACACATAACATTGGGGTATTCTGGACCTCAGGAAGGTGATGCTGATTTGATATTTAGGATTCTCTTTGAACACTACAGCAGGGAGACTGTATGGCAATATTTTGGTATCTGTAATCTGGAGCCAGGACATTCTTAAACAAACAAATGTTCCACTAACATTTGGTCCACATTTTGCAGGAAGATGTCTTTGTATTTGCAGATCATAATAGGAGAATGTTAAGGTAAGTGATACCACCTGTAACATGAGCTCATTGTTTCTTCTTTGTGATATTGTTGGTCTACCATTTACTGGAATTCTAGACTTAGGTGGTTATTTATTAAAGTTCGAATGCCAAAAACTTGAAAGACTCAAGGTTTTTTTTACTATAAAATCTGAATTTTTAGTGAAAAAAAAAGTTGCATTTTTCAGGATTTATTATACCCCGGGGATGGAAAAAGTCCAAATCCGAAAATCCTGCATCTCAGACCTGCCGAGGTTGAATTTATTTCATTTGGAGAAGTCCAAAATAATCCAAAGATCTTGTGGTTTTGGGGCAAAAAAATCAGAGCTGTCGGGCGAAAAATCCAAAAAATTAGTACAACTGGAATTTTTCACGTTTTATTTCTAGTTTTTTCCCGCACAAGAAGTTTTCAGGAAGATGTATTGCTACATAAGGTTTCAGAAAATAATGAGATATTTTCAGATTTTGATAAATAACCCTCTTAGGATTCACCAAAGCAAATACTGGTATCATAGTTGCTTTAAACAGCTCAACTTTCTTTAAAAAGACTTGGAATAGTGAAATAGTCTGTTAGTAGTATTAGCAGAAACACTACACCTAAAAGCCTTAATACTAAGTGAAAGCCTTAATACTGAGTGTTAGGGTCAGGGAACACGCCCTTATGTGTGTGTGTAACATTCAGACACAATCGTTGGGTCATTGGCCTTAAAGGAAAACTATACCCCCAAAATGAATACTTAAGCAACAGATAGTTTATATCAAATTGAATGACATATTAAAGAATCTTACCAAACTGGAATATATATTTACATAAATATTGCCCTTTAACATCTCTTGCCTTGAACCACCATTTCGTGAGTCTATCTGCGCTGCCTCAGAGATCACCTGACCAGAAATACTACAACACTAACTGTAACAGGAAGAAGTGAGGAAGCAAAAGGCACAACTCTGTCTGTTAATTGGCTCATGTGACCTTACATGTGGTTTGTATGTATGCACAGTGAATCTTACGATGTCAGGGGGCGGCCCTTATTTTTTAAAATGGCAATTTTCTATTTATGATTACCCAATGGCACATACTACTAAAAAAGTATATTATTATGATAATGGTTCATTTACATGAAGCAGGGTTTTACACATTAGCTGTTTTACTCAGTATCTTTTAATAGAGACCTACATTGTTTGGGGGGTATAGTTTTCCTTTAAAGAAGAACTAAACACTAAAAATAAATATTTGGCTAGAAATGCCCTATTTAATATTAATATTCAGAGATAAAGTATTGTGTCTTTATAATATCTGACACCATAAAAATGGGTAATAATGGGTATAAATAATAAATAACACTATGCACAACAATCATGGAAATAATACATTGCAAAGATCTAATGGGTCATTTATGAAAGCAGTACAGTGTAAATTAGAAGCACAATTCAATAGAACAGGGCAGAACTGATGCAATGGAGCTTGGCACAACTATATGGAAGTGTACTGTTAGGGGGTTATTGTGAGGACTCAGCGCGCATGAGCGCGCAACTATGTACTTTTGTAAATTTGTAAACCCTATTTGTTCTGCCACCAGACTGCCAGTGCTCCACCCCAATTCACTGCTCCACTCCCTACTCCCTTTCCTTCAGCCCATTACCGTATTTGAATCCCTTTTTCCAAATTCTGTCTCCCCTTTGACCATCAGCACCCGAGCTCCACCCCATTCGCATTATAGTCCTGCCCCATCATGTCATAGCCCTCCCCTTCTTGGTCTCGCTCCCACTTGGCATGGGCTGGTACTGGGCTAACCAAAAGGTAACAACCCTTGGTGTAACCCAATGGGGAAAATTCAGATGGCACAGAATTACTATCATAAAAAGCAGCGTAAAATGCTGTGGTAAAAAGGGTAGAATGCAATGGTGGTTTTTATGCAGCTTTATTTAGATGGGTATGTCTTTCGCTTTATATTCCAGACTTTTATACTCACTTTACAAAGGGCAGTGGCCTAAAAGTGTCCATAGAAATTGCATGCTAATTGCAGCATATCCCCAGTTTTATTTGTATGCTTTTAGACAAACAAAGACTGGCTGGTGGCTTCTGATGTATAACAGCAGCATGGAAGTCCTTATAACTTAGTTAACATATGAACTTTCTCCTTTCTGCATTGCTATCCTATCCTTTCTGGTGGATCCTTAAAGCATTGCTATGTGGATTTGATGCAGTGACCATGTGGCATCCACAAAGACTGAATGTCCATCCTGCACAATTCTGGTTCTACATGTGTTCTAACGCAGGAACAGAAATTTTGAGGGGGTCAGATTAAAGAAACTTTTTTCGCATGAAGGCTGCAGTGAGTTATTGAATGACCTACTCATCAACATTGACTACTTTGTGGGAAAATGCAATGAAATTTGAAACTATTAGGTAAGAGACAACATTTTTCTTAATTTGCCGTTGTTATCTTCAAGACTACAGGGACTTTTCCAAGAAAGGTAGGAAAATCTTATTCTTCTCAGCAGCTGCAGACTGAAAAACATATGGAAGCAGGACGAATGTTTATGTGACTGTTGCTACAACAGCTGGGCCTACTAAATGCTCCAATCCTTCCAATAGCTGTCTCGTGCAATCCTGCTTCTTCCATTGATCAAAAGTGAAATTGTAGTTGTTTTAATCTCTAAAAAAATTCAAAGACTTCCAAAAAAAACTCATGATGAGACTACTTGGTAGATACTATTCAGTCCATAAAAAAAGCTTTCTAGTACTGGGAATACCTTGCATGTTCTGTGCCTAACAGACCTTTGAAGTAGGAAAATCATAGACGTGTACAAGGGAGTCTTGGCTGGAGAACAGCTGACTGTTGCTACATTGGTACTAGTGGTGTGCGGGACGAGAAATTCTCAACCCGCACCCGACCCTAACCCACCCCCTCCCAACCCGCACCCGGCCTGCAGTTCCCTCTCGATTTATAGACCCAGACGGGTGCGAGTCTATAAATTTAGGCACCAGAAGTCGGCATTGCTAGGTTGCCAGCAGGGAGAGCAGCTCAACCCGGGCCCGCCCATGACCCAAAGATTTTGTGCAGGAGTTGGCCCAAACCTGCCCAACCTGCGGTCACTAATTTGTACCATTGAACAGGCGGTAGTGTTGCATTTAATTTTGACCCAAAAAATCCATGCATAAAATGTCCAAGTTCTCTGCAGTTCACCTCTTTGAAAGCACAAAACTGTCTGGTTTCTATGTGTCACTAGACATAAGCCAATTTTGGCCATTTTTTTTCTGGGCTGTCTGTTGTGTGTGGGTGTAAAGAATATTGACACTTACCATGGTGGTCCAGTGGCCTTCCCTGGTGCTCTAGTGGTTAGCTGGGACGCACACAGCGGCTCTTGCGTGGACGCCCGCGGCATGGGTCCTGCCTCCTTCAGTGCCGGTTCCCCTATGGCGTGTGCGCCGGCGCGCTTCCTGGTTTATGAGCTGGCATGATGATGTCACGCGCATCTCATTTACTGTTTTTGAGGATTCTCTGCTTGTGCTGGCCCGGCCTGCCTGGTCCTGGTGGTTTTCTTCCTTCCAATATCTTAGTGAGACGATCGTGCCCCTTTGCTCGTCCAGAACCTTTAGCTTAGCTCCTCTCTCAAATAAGACCTGGCGGCATCCGATTAGGCGAGGGCTCCTCCCGAGGTGAAAGGCGGTTGTTAGAAGCAGAAGTGAGAGCCGAGACCAGTGAGCTTAGCTTGGGTTCTGGATATAGGGTGCCGAACGTGACAGGGGGAAGGGGAACCTGTGCTGGTTCTGGTTATACTTTAACTAAACATTATACGGGTTATTAACAAACACAAGTGCAGTGAGGAAAGTGCAATTGCAATTCTTGTCCCATGATGCTGTCGTTTTCCCATAATTCCAGCGCTGTTGCATCTGCCAGGGGGCATTACAGCTGGCACAATTTGGGAGATGCATCAGAATAAATGCAATTGCACCTGCTTTTTGTTGCTAATCGAATGCAATTGCACTGAAATCTGGTTGATGACATTCTTTGTGTTCTCCTTGTAAGTGGTGTATGTGCCCTATTCTTTAAGTACAAGTGTACTGCGCCCATTGACACAGGGTGCTGAAGTAACCCTGGAGCTACAACCTGATCTGAAGGTCGCTGTACCTCTGCATCAATAGGTGCAACTGTGCTCGATTAGGAACAGAAAGCAGGAAGGACTGAACAGCACCAAGTGCAACTATACATAACTGAGAAGAGTGCGTTTTGATGTACAGTAAGTGCTTTTAGTGAATGAGGTTTAATATGCAAATGACTGCCAGAGAAACTGGAACTGCTACCACTGTGCTTGACCCTGTATATATTATTTTAATGTAGACCTTTTATCTTGAGACCTGATATGCAAAAAGTTCTGAAATTTGGCAAATCTACCCCATATCTTATATAAATAATATCTTCTATTGAATAAGCTGCATAAATCCTATCGGTTTTTTACAGTTTGAAATTTGTAGACGCCTTAAAGGAGAAATTTTACAGTTTGAAATGTTTAGACACCTGAAAGGAGAAGGAAGGTTGTTTACCACTTTGGGTGCCCCCAAATGAATATATTTACTTACCTGAAACCCTGGGCCGGTGCTCCAATCAGAAGAAAACTGCACCGGCCCAGGGTTATACCAGTGAGCACCACAGATTACTTCTCTTGCGGCTTCTTCCTTCTTCAAATTTCCAGGGGCAGACGCAAGAAGAAAAAAGAAGATGGATGGGGATCACTCTGTGGTGCTCACTGTTATAACCCTGGGCCGGTGCAATTTTCTGTTGATAGGAGCACCGGCCCGGGGTTTCAGTTAAGTCAATACAATCACTTGGGGGTGCCTAACATTTGGCACCCCCAAGTGGTAAATTACTTTCCTTCTCCTTTAAAGTATGGTGTTCCATGTTCCAGAAATACCCATTATCTATAAAACCCCAGGTCTGTAGTATTCCAGATAATATATCCCCTAACTGTATCACCATAAATATACGTGAACTAAACATGCTACAACATCTTAACATAGCTACATAGCTATCTGTATTTTGTTCAATAACGATGCACAGTGCCCACTATTTTATACAAAAAAAGAACCACATTGTGGTTTATCAAGTATCAGAAGCTACCATAGCCAGAGGCCTGCAATAATCAGATTATCAGAGTCTAGCCACATAACGGCACGCTCCTGTAGGCCAGCTTCTCACATGTTCTTGTGTTTATTTTAATAGAGACACGAGGGAACTCTGAGAAGGAGTGATTTTATACATTACATAAAAGGTGCCAAATAAATGAAATTGCTTTCAAGCAGGACTGGATTCAGCCTAATAGCGAAAGAACAGAAAAGATGTATGAGTTTGACATAAAACTTTTCTAAAACTAAGCCTTGGAGGCAAAAACAATGCTATATTTTTCCTGCTTGATTAAGAAGCGGTTGGGCTGGATGGGGAAATGAATTCCAATCTGCCATCAAGCTTGGTTTTAAAGTTAGACATTTTTATCTTTTTTAGAACAGAGCAAGCCTTATATTTTTATTATGAACCACCCACTGTCCTTGGATAGCCTTTACCAGAAATTCCATAGGTCTGTTTAAAACTCTGCCAAGACTTAACTCAAAAATCTGTGCTCACCATGCGGGTTTCTCATATTGTCTCAATTTTTATCAATGCCCTTTTAATTGTTACCCCAACAGTTTTATAGGAGAGAAAGGTGCACAGATGTAGGGGAGACAAAAAAAGAAGATTTAATAAAAGCATAATCCCTGGTTTTGATGGACCTATTTACCCCTGGTCATGTTCATCCATAGTGTCTCCTGACCAACTGGTGTCACAGGATGATCGGCACCCACTGCCCATTTGCACAGAATGAGTTTTTAAATATAACTGGGGGCAGGGAACGTGCATTGATTGGTTACTCCATTTTTATGTGTTTGCAGCAGTAGCACTGACATTATACTTTACTTAGGGGGTTATTTATTAAAGTCCGAATGTTTTAACTATGAAATCCAAATTTTGGAAAAAATTACCCTCAACTTTTTTCTAGATGTATTGTACCCCAAGAACGCAAACAGTCCAAATCTGAAAATCGGCCATCTCAGACTTGCCAAGCTTGTATATACAGTAAGCCAATGGAAGATGTCCCTAACCTATTTGGAAGTTTCTGTAATCTGCACTGGTATTAGTCTAAAAATCGGACTATTTTGGGTTTTTCAGGCATAAATCCAAAAATTTCAGGCTTTTCGGGCAAAAAGTTTTTCCACGATGCGATTTAATCATGATTTTGGAATAATAATTAAGGTCAAATTGTGGATTCTAGTTTGGTCGGACTTTTTTAAATTAATTAATCAGAAAAATTCAGATTTTGATAAATAACCCCCCTTGGAGTTGAATCAACTATGGAGTGTTCTTGCAACACGTCACACATCATCCTTTTCACCCCAATCCATTGGTGTACACTGGGTCTTTTCGAGAACACCAGCTCCTTCCTGTGATGGCTGTATCCCAAGGTCAGGTTATCTCACAACACTCAACAAATAGTTGACTCTGTTTCTTCTGTATGTGGCAGTCCCAACAAGTGCAATAGAGAAGAGTCCATCAACTAGGGAATTACTTCCCTTCCATTAAAACCTTCTTTTGTAACTTGTCCATGCAGTGGCATGCATAATGTTTCAGGTTACAGAAACAGACAAGTACCAAAAAGAACGAGGTTCCACAGAGTTATGATTGTTAAAGACTTTCTTGGGTCTTTAAAAACCCATTTCCAGATTTTTCTCGACCAGATGAAATTCACTTAGTTGGCATCTCTGTATCAGTGTTAAGAGAATGCCATGCCCTGCGGTTTTAAAAGGGGAAACAAATTTCAATTCCTTACCATTTGCCTTTAGTATGTCATTTCTTATGAATATTTCTGTAGGCTGCGTGTATATGAGCATCATGCCAGCTACCACAGGGATGCTAGAGCTACAAACTCAATGTCTGTATGTTACAACATATTATTGCCTGCATCTACCGATAGCCAGCTACAGAGAGGGGATGATTTCAGAGAGGAAATTTGAGCACAACTGCATGACACGGTCAATTAGTAATATGCATAAAACTTGATCCATTAGGTCAATTTGACATGGCTGACCCAGAACCAGAGAGTCAGTGTAATAATATTCATTGATGACCAAGGTGTGGCACTGATGCATTTGATGACATTTAGATCAGAGAATCCAAAAGCCACACTTTTAAGATTTAATGAAAACTTTGCTTGATAATCTACACACCGCAATAGTTCTAAAAATGCAGGATCTGACCAAATCCTTACTGCTTAGCCAGACCACCCAACCACTTTATTCTACTTTACTTAAGGGCAGAGACACGTGGAGATTTGGGGAGATTAGTTGCCCAGCAACAAATTGCCTCTTCTTCGGGCAACTAATCTCCCCGCATTGCCGTCCCACCGACTAAAATAGAAATTGCTGTCTTTTAACCATTTGGCCAATTTCATGGTTATTCCCTATTCCTTTATGAGAAAAAAAAGACAATTTATGAAGAACAGAGTATAGTTAGGGATGCCACCTGGCCGGTATTTTACCGGCCTGGCCGGTAAAAATGAGGGATGATCCCAATGTTATTAATAGGGAGAAAAGATACATTTATGGGAAGGCCGGTATCTTTTTCCAGAAAAGGTGGCAATCCTAAGTATAGTAAATAAATATAAAAGACTAGGAGAATAAAGAGGTTGAGTGAGGAGAGGAGGAATAATAGTTTGGAAAGTGGGCCCTCAGCCTAAGGTTTTGTGGTGGGCCCCTGGCATCACAGTCCGGCACAGGGTAGGATGGCACTCGAAGCACTTCGTTTTCCCAAGTCGCCCAAAGTTTCCTTATGAAGAAGATGGCAGGAAGGCAGTTTATTTTCAGAAGATGCAAGATTTGTTGTTTTTTTCCAATGCCGAAATCATCGTTCTGTGTTTTAGTCTTTGGCTAAAGCCACAATTTATGTAAAATAACTGACAGCAAAAAGCTTCTGAGATGTATGACAGAATATTCCTTAAAACACTATAATACAATAATAATAACATGTTCCACCCTATAAATATATTGATCTGCATGTATTTAAAGTGTACAGATTCTCTTTCTTCCTAGGTTGTGCACTTATTTTGTTGTATTGTTAGTTGCACAGTAGCATTTATAAAGTGCTATTGCCACAGTGACTGTTTGTCTAACCACAAAACTAGGGATGCACCGAATCCACTATTTTGGATTCGGCCGAACCCCCGAATCCTTCGTGAAAGATTCGGCCGAATACCGAACCAAATCCGAACCCTAATTTGCATATGCAAATTAGGGGTTGAAAGGGGAAAATATTTTTTACTTCCTTGTTTTGTGACAAAAAGTCACGTGATTTCCCTCCCCGCCCCTAATTTGCATATGCAAATTAGGATTCGGATTCGGTTCGGCCGGGCATAAGGATTCGGCCGAATCCGAATCCTGCTGAAAAAGGTTGAATCCTGGCCGAATCCCGAACCGAATCCTGGATTCGGTGCATCCCTACACAAAACGGAGCTTTTTTTACACAAACAACTCAGCAAGATTGTTGGCTGATTGTGCCCAGTGAAGCGACTGTATGTAATGGTTATTTGATGCCCATTGCCAACAAAATAAATTAAGTATATATGTGTCCTAATGGGAAGTGACACGGTTGAATTACCTTTCTGTGTCAGTAATCTATAAATCCAACACCCATTCAGTGAAGTACAGTTTCCTCCTTTTTCCCTGGAGCATGACAAACTGAAGCTTTAAAACATGACCCCGTAATTCAGAGTTTGTACTTCTTTGAAATACGTTCCCTTCCTGTGGTTTCCAAAATCCCTTAAGGTATTGCACGTCTCTGTCATATGTTCCATCTACCTGAACTTTTCTCATATTTGCATTCTAGGGTCTTTTAGGTCTATGCAATGTCAGCCCAGAGAGGAAACTAATTGGAGTCAGGAGAAGAAAATCAAATCTAGGCCAGTCTAAACAAAGCTGAGGAACTGCGGGCAACAGTTTGGGTTATAGCACTGCCTGGTCCATTACATGAAATAATAAGATATCACTTGCTTTTCTTTTGTTAACAGTTGCAATATGTTTAAATTCTCACTGTTTACACATGGAATATTTTCTGCATAATATATTAGTTATTTCATTATATTCAAAACTTGAAACAGACCGTTTTAATTCCTGAGTCATAACCACAGAGAACATACAATCTAATTTGGTACTTGAGAAGCAGAGATGTTACAGTTGGCCCTGTAATGATTCAATTTAAGCTGTATTGACAAACTCTTATTCCATGTGTTGATCCCCTTTGAAAAGCAATTTTAATAAACTTGAGTGCAGATTTATTAAACTACAGTGTGATAATCATTCTGTCTGCATATAACATCCTTTGCCTCTATACATTGGCCAGTTTGGAAGCGATGGGGGCCATCCTTTGCCTCTATACATTAGCCAGTTTGGAAGCGATGGGGGCCATCCTTTGCCTCTATAAATTGGCCAGTTTGGAAGGGATGGGGGCCATCCTTTGCCTCTATACATTGGCCAGTTTGGAAGGGATGGGGGCCATCCTTTGCCTCTATACTTTGGCCAGTTTGGAACCGATGGGGGCTATATGTTATTCCTGAATACCTAGATTACCTTCTTTGGTGCCCTCAGCGAAATTTGGACATTCATTATGTGTCCATGCATAGATTTTTTATAGAAATAGGTATTTTAGCAACCTTAAATGACTTGTTTAAGTCCACTCAGATATGGAGTCCATCTGAAACATCTTTGAGTTCAGTGACACATTCTCTCACCTTATTATACTATTTTTTCTCTAATGCAGGAGTAAAGCCTCCCTTCTTTTAAAAATGGCACAAACTACCTTATTTCCTATGGACCTCTTAGGTAGTATTCTAACATATACTATGATCATTCATTAAATCAGTTGTCTAGAGAGTTGAGGGTTCTTTCCTGCCAAATAATGGTGGGGGAGTTAATTTTTGGCTGTTTTGGTCTATGGAGAAGTAAAAAGGTACAAAGTATATTCACCTTATGTGGGTTGCACCAGAGGACCCCAAAAAAGTAAGCAGAGAGAAAATAGGGGCTATAGCTTAGGCTCCATAAAACAGCTTAATCCAGCGTTTTACCCACTAGTGATACCCAACCAGTGGCTCTTGAGCAACATGTTGCTTAACAACCCATTGGTAACCTCAAAGTAGGAGCTTTCAAAGCAGGCAAGTTTTGATTGCAACCAGAGTCAAAACAGAGCCCCTTGTAGGATGTCAGTGCACCAAATGTCCAATAACAATAGTTATTTTGTGCCAAGTATGAGCATCTTTTATGCTTCATTGCTCCCCAGCTCTTTATAAATCTGAATGTGGCTCACAAGTAAAATATTTTGGGGACCCCGCACTATAAAGATGATATTCATTATAGAGCAGATGAAGAGCACTATAAGGCAATGGACGCTTTGTTTCAAGGTTTGGCTACCATATGATCATTTCTTTCTAATAAGTCAGATGACACCTTGTATTAATATTGATCTTTTTCTGTATTCAGCATATAAGAGCCCTAAATATTTTTATTTACTGCCCTGTTTTAACAAGTTCTCACTGTTTATTATCTTCAGAGTTAATACAGAATATTACTGGTTACAGCAAACACATATTCCAAGCTTAAAATAAAGTTTAAGCATGGCAGTGGAGAAATGCTTTTTTTAGGAGTGGTTGTAACTGAAAGTTTATTCACATAATAATAACATTAGTCCTAATTGCACCAGCATTGTGCCTTTTAAATGTTGGCTAAGAGAACAAGCATTATCTGTTCTTCCTGTGCTATTTGTACCAGACCTCAGTGTAGTCTGACCTGCCTAATAATATACAGTACTAGCTTAAACAACTGCAGGTGTCTGTCCTTTATAGATCTGATTTTTTTTTATGATAAATAATTTGGGAAGTGGTTTTACCCAGAGCAGAGTCTCATTAGACTGCCTCCTCCACCTTCTTTAACTTTTACACCTCTTCTACCACAAATAAATGACCCAAGGTGGAGAAGAAGGAAATGTGTAGAAGTTACACTTGGTTTATTGGCCCAAATCTATTCCATGTCTTAGGTTGCAAATGATTTCATTGTCATCAACTTGGTTGATTTCAGGGCAATCAGTTTCTCCATACTCAAAACATCATGCAGGTATAGTTTTAGGCTGAGGACATCTTGGGTTTTGGCTCGGCACTATCTTTCTTTTGGCCAGACAGCAACCTTTCCCATCCAAATATTTGCCAATCTTTTTATAACTATAATTTTTTTTTCAAGCATCCTTTATCTTGGGTACACTAGCTAGAGGATATATCAGACTTTTATTCAAAAGCTTCCAGGTTTTGGATTACCTTATATGTTCTACCAGCTTTGTAGGTCTATTTTTTTGTTCTTTGTTGGACATTGGTACTTTCTGCAGTTTTCACTATGTTTTCCCATGACCTCTCAGTCCTGATTTATTTTCTACTACTTCAGATTCTCAGTAGTGTTGTATATCTGTTTTTCTTTGCAATTCTGTTCAGAATTTGTACCTTCTTATTGACCCTCATCCACCAAAACTGTTATTATATTGAGTGGGTTTCATGTTGTACTGCATATTTATATTGTTTAGCATCGCCAGTCACCTCAGCTGTTATTCTGTATGGTCTCTCTTTACTCCAAACATGTTATCACCTTCTGTTTTACAATATTTTGCACAAGCAATACACTGATAATACTACTGCTGTACCGTGCTTTCTGCAGTTGCACATCTTTCTTTATCCATGAACTGGTTTTGGGCGTAGATATGCTGTCAGACAAACATAAATAGTTGAAGATGTTTTGCCTTTGCACTGAGATATATTAATGTATCTTCTAGGAAGACTATTGTGAACTCTGACATTCATACAGGGGTCAAAACCAAATGTCTACAGCTGTCTCGTAAGTCGGGCTGCAGCTTTATCATACTCATGAATAAAAAAGCCATAGGAAATGTTTAAACCTATAAACCTGGTCATCAGCCTTACTGTAGGTCTTTGTGTTAAGTGCTTTTCATGCACAGTGATGCAAACTCATTACAAGGTTAAAGGGGAATATGGTTATTATGAAAAATTGATATAAGCTGCATTCCATAGAAATGGATATAATTTAACCATTCTGCTCTTTTTCTGAAATATTCAAGTTACTCTTCTGCATTTCTCTTTCAGCAGTTTGTCTCTCTACATGCAGGAGTTGAAGTCAAATTTGTCCTAACTGTCAATCAAAATTTATCATTTTGTGTTCCCTTTCTCTAGACAATGTATTGTATAACTTACTCAGCATAAAGCTGCATGTAGAGAAAGGGGGAAACTGAAGAGGGTATAGACTTTTTTTTAGAAACAGTACCAAATGTTTAATTGATTATATATCAAAGCTTTTTTTTATTTCTTGAGATGAAGTCTGGTGACATGTGCATCTGTAAATTTATTTTTTTTGAGTCAATCAATTCACAAGTGTTTTATCAATGCAACAGATTTTGCATTAACAAAGTAGATTTGTTGGTTTCAGCACAAAGATAAAGGACTATCCTCTAGCTCAGACGCCCCCTACCTTTTTTACCCTGAAGCCACAATAAATTATAAAGGGGGATGGGGAGCAACACAAGCATGAAACAACTTCCTTGGATTGCCAAATAAGGGCTGTGATTTACTATTTGGTTGCTCCTATGCCTACTGGCAGCCTACAGGAGGCTCTGTTTGGCAGTACATCTTGTTTATCCAACCAAAACTTGCCTCCAAGTCAAGAATTCAAAAATAAAAACCTGCTTTGACGGAACTGGGAGCAACATCCAAGGGGTTGGTGAGAAACATGTTGCTCAAGAGCCACTAGTTGCAGATCATTGCTCTAGCTGAAAGATCTCTATAAAACACCCTTGGCAAAACCAGCTGTTCCACATGTTCTACTGTTATCTCTGATCTTAACAATCTTCAGAAAGACACAGAAGTTCAAGCAAGCCTAGTACCAACCATGGCCCCTTCCACAAAGATTCATGTTACTGTGTCAGGGTTAGTTGTGACATCCAGTGGCTCAGACATTTAGATTGATGGTTTGGAAACTGAAAGGAGATGGCTGAAAGCATAGGGTATTTCTGATGATGAGGTAGCTATTGGTCGTAGGGAACTAATCCATTAATGTGAAAAGCTGGTGAAAAGACAATGCTCGTTTTTCCATTTTTTTATTGTTCACTTTTTTTTATTAATATTTTAGTACAGGTATGGGACCTGTTATCCAGAATGCTTGGGACCTGGGGTTTTCCAGATAACTGATCTTTCCATAATTTGGGTCTTCATGCCTTAAGTCTACTAGAAATTCATTTAAACATTAAATAAACCCAATAGGCTGGTTTTCCAATAAGGATTAATTATATCTTAGGTGGGATCAAGTACAAGCTATTGTTTTATTATTACAGAGAAAAAGGAAATCATTTTTAAAAATTTGGATTATTTGGATAAAATGGAGTCTATGGGAGACAGCCATTCCGTAATTCAGAGCTTTCTGGATATTGGGTTTCCGGATAAGGGATCATATACCTGTAGTAATATCAAGAGTAATACGCCTACTTCCTGACTGTTAACAAAAAACTAATAATAACAACCAACTAAAACATCTTACAAAAAATAACATTGAGTCAAGCTGGGAATCAATATTATTATACAAATACATACTGCAGATCTACAGTAGCTTAAAGAATGGACCTTAAATACCAGCTTTTAAAGACATCTGCAAACAATTACTGTATGAAATGTGATTTAAATAGAGAAGACAGTGATTGAATGAAATTTCATTAACACTGGAGTATTATTTGGTTAAATAATAAATCACTTTGAGCCTGTAAACCTTTTTGAAACCACATCAGCAAAAAAAAAAAAATATATATATATATATATAAAATAAAAAATAAAACAGCCGGGTTATTGAAGGCAGTTTCATTATGTCACTTGCTTTCATTTCATGTTGATGTTAATGGGGTTGTTAAAAGTGCATTAGCAATATGTAGAGAGGTTAACCATTTATTTTTTACTGTGATCAGTGTCGGTTATATTTATAGGTTCAGCAAGCAATGTACAATATGACAATATACTGTATTCTCTCATTCAACTGTTGTATCTAATTAAGCTTTCAACTTGGGGCTATGGCCCACTAGGCATTCTGGTCAGCGATAATTGCTGTCAAGTAAGCGACCCATTGCCATACAAGGTGCTTTGATTGCCATTACTTTAAGTGGTAATTTAGAAATGGTTGTGATGAAAAAAATAGTTGCAGCTTTGCCATTTGTCTTAAACTGCAGTACCCCTTTTTGCCTACTTTACCCAGAGGCAGATCTCTTCCATAGACTGTAAAGCTGGCCATACACTATATGATCCTCTTGTTAGGCGACCAAATGAGTGGATATTTCCCTGATATGCCCACCTTGTGGTGGATGATATTAGGTTTTAATTCGATTGTTGTCCCTAGGGCCAAGCAATTGATTACAACAGTGAGAATACGAGCTGTCTGAGCAAGGACTGTATCAACGAGCCGACACGTTCCCAGGGAAAATTGAATCTGGCCGAATCGGTCGAAAGGGCCTGAATCAGCAGAATAAATCTACCTGTGTATGGTCACCTTGGTGGCCATAAACGTAACAATTATGATCTTTCCTGGAAAAGATCTTTCCAAGAAAGATTGTTTGTTTCAATACACACGTGTAGAGCTGAATTATCAGATATACAGGTAGAAACAATAGAATTCTCCCTGTATCTGACGACTCAGCACTAACACTGACTGATGTTCTGGTGCCTTCAAAGGACCAATCAACAAGCCGACCAATAGCCAAGCCTTCTGCCAATATTGGTTGTCTCGGCTCCCACCATATACGCAACAAATATAGTACAAAACTGTGTTGCATACAATAATATTGGTATGTGTATGGCCACCTTAAAAGACCAGTAACATAAAAAAAAAACGTAAAAGAAAATTTGCTTCTACTTAACGAAAAAAACACACCACTTTAAATTCGCAAAGTCTTTATTAAGAAATTACTTACTGATTATCTGCTTGCGCTTAGGGTTGCCACCTTTTAAAAAAAAAAAATTACCAGCCATGGTGGGGGGCGGAAAAGAAAGGGGCGGGGTGTGACACAAAAGGGGCGGAGCCGATGAGGTGTCCCTCAAAAGGGGCGGAGCCATGGGGGAGTAGCGTCACAAAGGGGGCGGGGCCACATGGAGTAGCATCACAAAAGGGGCGGGGCCACCGCCCGAAGCCGGCGAAAATTTCAGTTTTCATCGGCAGGCAGGGGATTTTGTAAATGGTATTACAAATTACCGGCAGTTACATTGCCGGTAAATTTGCAATACCGGCCCCGGCAGGTGTTTTACTGGCTAGGCCAGTAAAATACCAGCCGGGTGGCAACCCTACTTGCGCTCCTCTTCAGAAACGGCGACAGGGAGACGATCCATTGTGCTCAATTTCTCCTCCCTGCCTTCTATAGGAGATAGCCAGGGACGAGAAATCGAGTGCCGCATGATGGACAGGACCTGTTTTCCCTTCATGAATACATCACTTGCTCTGCTTATCAGCACTATATTCGTGCAGGTCAGAATGATTCGCACACTGAATATGGATAAGAG
Organism: Xenopus petersii; assembly: GCA_038501925.1. Lineage (NCBI taxonomy): Eukaryota > Metazoa > Chordata > Amphibia > Anura > Pipidae > Xenopus > Xenopus petersii. Next base: position 174,727,377 of record CM076673.1, on the reverse strand, counting down.
CGGTGTATTTAATTTACAAAAAAAAAATTGCTAGTTTTTTTCGTACTGTGATTGTGCATAACAGCTTTTTAAATATGGCAAAAAATCACAAATTGTGAATATTTTTTCACATATATGATTGAGTTACGCCACAACTTTGGTGGAGGAGAAAATATTTGCAAAACAGTTTTGCAAATTGTGAATTAAAATTACTATCAATGCTATTTTCGCCGCACAGCAACCTCAAACCGTGGCCTCACTCATGCAAACTCCTGTCTCATTTGCAAGCCGTTTGCCAGAAAGACGGACACAGTAGTGCAATATTTTAGTGTTAAGGAAAACATGGACAATACAACCATTTGCAAATAAATAAATATGTGCTGCTTAAACTTTATAACTGACTCCCTTTGTGTTTTAGAGCAACTATCCAAGGAGGAAAAGATAGTTACTTAAAGGGATACTGTCATGGGGAAAAAAAAAATCTAAATGAATCAGTTAATAGTGCTGCTCCAGCAGAATTCTGCACTGAAATCCATTTCTCAAAAGAGCAAACAGATTTTTTTATATTCAATTTTGAAATCTGACATGGGGCTAGACATATTGTCCATTTCCCAGCTGCCCCAAGTCATGTGACTTATGCTCTGATAAACTTCAATCACTCTTTACTGCTGTACTGCAAGTTGGAGTGATATCACCCCCTCCCTTTCCCCCCCAGCAGCCTAACAACAGAACAATGGGAAGGTAACCAGATAACAGCTCCCTAACACAAAATAACAGCTGCCTGGTAGATCTAAGAACAGCACTCAATAGTAAAAACCCATGTCCCACTGAGACACATTCCGTTACATTGAGAAGGAAAAACAGCAGCCTGCCAGAAAGCATTTCTCTTCTAAAGTGCAGGCACAAGTCACATGACCAGGGGCAGCTGGGAAATTGTCAAAATGCTAGTCCCATGTCAGATTTCAAAAATGAATATAAAAAAATCTGTTTGCTCTTTTGACAAATGGATTTCAGTGCAGAATTCTGCTGGAGTAGCAATATTAGCTGATGAGTTTTGAAAAAAACATGTTTTCCGATGACAGGATCCCTTTAAATATATCTTCTAAGTTAAACTTCCAGTAAAATGAACTCCTCCTTCTTTGAAAACCTGAGGCACAGGTAACAATTCCCACTAGTGTATATATGTATATATAAAGAGTTCTTCCAGTAGTGATGTGTGGGTTGAGAAAAACTCAATCCGCACCGACCTGAGCCTGCCCGCACCCACCTTCTGCCCTCTATCAATAGACCTGCACCGCCCCGCTGATGATGTCACAAAGCCACAGGGCGTAATGGGCACTCACCTATAAAGCTGGACGATAGAAGCCTGCAGTGTAAGGTTGGGGGCGGGGATAGCAGACAGAAGAGCTCAACCCGAATCCCCGCGACCCGCAAGTGGTGTGCCAAGGTCTGCCTGAACCCGCCCAACCCGCCAGTACTGTGAGTATCAACACAAACCGCACAACACTATCTCCTAGTGTAAGGGAGGGGAAACAGTAAGATAATCAAAACAATGATCCATTAATATGGGGATTTGTTAATTAAGGGAACAAGCACATCACATAATTATAAGAAGCCTATTTACAGTATTTGGTCCTTACTGGACATGGGGGTATATTACTCCTTGAATGAGACAGAAATGTTTAATTTGTCATTTATATCAACTACATGCCTAATTTATATCTTTAAATATTTCAATGTAACTGGCCTTTTTAATGAATATTTTATTATCCTATTTTTATGATATTTTACTCACACTTACTTAACCCTCCGTACATTGGAAATGCATAGACATGCCTCATCAACCAAGTGAATTTACAGTGTTATTGTACATGAACAGGGGCAATGGGGATCCTCCACCGTGGGAAACACGCTCACTGACCAAGGACTTTGCATCAAATAGAAACAGAAAATTATAAAGTTGGATTCCCTTTTCATCAAGGAAACTACAGACAAGATTTCCATTAGATTTCAGTTTACAAAACACCAGACAATGTATGATTTGCTGTATGAGAAGCGAGAGGAAGACTCTGACTGTTAATCCTACACTGGAGAATCTCCAAATGACTGTTTTGAAGGTACCTTTGGCTTTGATGCTTCTGTTGTCTGTGTTGCTGTGTTTATTTTGGCCTTTGATAAGTTAAAAAGCTTTCAACTCGTATAAAGCAAAAACCGTAGAAAGCAATCCCGCCCAGTGCCCCACCAGCTGTATCTACACGGTAAACAGAATGATTTCATGAGAGATGACTTAACTACTACTATTGCCCAGGTGCTTGGAGGCCTTCATGAGTTTCCCACCTCCAGGAACACAAGTTGTTTTTTTATCTCTGTAAATCTCTTTCACTTGACTCTGCTTGTGTTACTAGTTAAACCTTTAAACAATGGCTTTCATGTCTTGAATTCTTCTCTGTGCAATTGCTCTAGTAAACATTGCTTTGCTGCTTAGGTAGAAAGAACTGTAACCACATTGGGCAGAAATAGAAAGGCCCAATGGTTAAACTGCTGAATATTTTAGGAAATTACCACACACATTGATGACTAAATTGCACTGATCTTATTAATCAGCCAATGAAGCAAGAACCTCAATGGAGGTGGGAGGGAAGTGAGGATCAATATCAGCCAATGGCCCAACCATGGCAAGCAACAGACCACAGGGCTTATTTATGAATTTGTCTAGATGGACTTAAGGCTGTGCATATAATGAAGATATTCATTAAAGGTAATCTCCTAAAAATACACTGTTTACACAAATACATTGTTGCACTGAGTGCTCGTTTATTCGTCACAAAGAATGGTGCCCTAGTGCACCTGTTGGCTCAATGAAGCCCTGTAGTCACATGACCCCAACTGCATCAATTGGGGGGGGGGGCGGGGAATAGAAACACATATTAATACTCTTTTAGCACCAAAATCTAGAAGTGACACCATCCCCACTTCAAACATTTTAGTTACAACATGGAATTATGCCCATTTCCACCATTCAGTGGGCAAGTAAAAACTATCCTAATCTTTCAGCGTAACTGCACTGAGGCAATTATTCTTTTTGACAGAAGTACCATTAGGGCAAAGACAGCCGAGAAGATTTGGGGAGATTGTTGCCAGGCAACAAATAGCCTCTTCTTTAGACGACTAATCTCCCCAAACTGCCTCCTCGCCGGCTAGAATCTAAATCACCGGCGGGATGGTGCTCTGAGTGCTTCGTTTTCTGAAGTCGCCTGAAATTTCCTTGTGAGGCAGTTTGTGGAGATTAGTCGCCGGAAGAAGAGGCAATTTGTCACCAGACGACTAATCTTCCTGAATCTCCACTTGTGTCTCTTCCCTTAATGAATGTTTTGCAGGGATTTATGCACAACTGCAACTGTGCTAACAATCTTAAATAACTCCTTAAAATTTGTGACTGACCAAATTGGGCATTGAAATGGGGGTCAAGCACTTTGTGCTTGTTTTTACCTTTTGAACCTTTTGCATTCTGAACTCTCTAGAACCAACCTTGCACCATGTTAGTAACCAGCGAAACAAATGAGATTTTGCTCTCGCAGAGGAGACCAGTAAATGCTTCTTGCTGATTCTTGCTATGGGTTACTAGACCTGATGCTTTTTCTTATTACATTACCCCATCCATTGCAGGAAAAACTTAGTCCTTTTGTAAAATGTATAATGAAGCAATAGAATTCTTAATGAATCAGATGAAAATTGAGCATAGGACTGGCCAGATATGGGATGACTTTGACGTAGTAGGCCAGCTTAAATATATTGCAATATATGGACAAACAATCCCTGTTTTGTTTAGGGTTAGGCTATGGACACACGTGCGAATTCTCGATGCGGTCCGTTTCACGGTTTTTAAAAAGCCGACAGATGCGTGTGCCATTGCCTAAGCTTGAAACCACTAGCGTATTTAAGCAATGGTCGGCTTTGTTTTAAAGACCACAATGCAGACCACGACGAGACCACGGCTAGAATCCGCACGTGTGTCTGTGCACTAAGGCATTTTTTAGTAAATGTCACAGTGTCTGAAATGTGTTGATAATGGGTTGAGTGCAGAGGACTCTTGTATTTGTCTATATGTATTTTGTTGTCACAGCCTCATTGCACCCCTACTTAATGTTTTTTAAAAATGAGTGGTGAGCACAACTTTCCCTTGTTTGTTATAGTTTATATATAGTGAATAAAGTACCCTCTATTGTAAAATACAAGGATATTATAAGTCACCGAGGAGTTCCATGACCATATAAAAAGCACGAGGCTCAAGATCGAGTGCTTTTATACAGGTCATGGAACTCTGAGGTAACTTCTAATATCCTCATATTTTCCAACAAGGGGTACTTTGTTTATTATAATACACAAGTTTTAGTGAGTCACGTGATAGAAATTACATCACTACTTATAACTGATGACATCACTAGTCATCATTTATAAGGATATAATTTACAAGATATTCATGGCTCTTATGTTTTATATATATATATATATGTATGTAACTAGTGGATGGGGTTGTCGGTGTATCTGCTCTGCTCATTAAATGCTAATTCTGGTTTGGAGTCCCATTGTTGCTTAAAGGAGAAGGAAAGCTACAGAGGCATTTTATTGCCAATAGATTAGCTGCAATAGTGCAAGCTAGAATGCTATATTTATTCTGTAGAATGTTTTACCATACCTGAGTAAAAAGCTCTAGAAACTCTCTGTTTGTTTAGAATAGGAGCTGCAGTATTAATGTGGTGTGATATCATTTCCTGCCTGAGTCTCTCCCTGCTCTGGGCTCAGATTACAGTAGAGAAGTGAGGGGTGGGGGGAGAGGAGCAAACTGAGCATGCTCTTGCCCAGGGCAATGAGGTTTAAGCTGAAGGCAGGAAGTCTTATACAGAAGCCCATGTGTACACAATAGAAGGAAAGAAATGCAGTATTTCTTTTGACAGGGGACTCAGAGCAACATTACTTTGGGGGTTTACTGGTATATTTAGATGGACCTTTCTGATAAGGCTTACTTAGTTTTAACCTTTCCTTCTCCTTTAAAATACATGTTTAAATCCTTCTTGGAATGGGTGACACTTTGTTGCTCCCTAAAAGCTGAAGCAGAAAGATTGAGTGGACCCCCTGTTATCCCTCATGAACCAGGTCATTAGAATTTATTTACACTTGGACATGACTTGCATTAGAAATCCTGATAGTAGGGAAAACCCTTTGAGAGCAGAGAGAGGTCTGTCAGGGATCAGATAACAGAGTTTTCATTTGAAAGATGATTATTATGAGAAATGTCATAGAAGTGTAAAGAGACTCACAAATGAATTTTCCCCTGCTAAGCTTAATGGAGTGCAGGTACAGCACTCTTTGTTTTTATTTCTTTTATACCATGGCTACAGTACTGACCCTTGTATAAGAGAACCTTCCTTCTATGCTATTCATTTAACAATTCTATGCTTCATTATACAGTATTCACTCTAAAGGCAAGCAATACAACAGTTATATACAGTCTAAAATAACTAGGATAAAGATGTAATCTGGAGAAAATTGCTTAGTGCATGTGAAAGCCAATTTTCTGATATAAAATGGTTTAATGCCAATCATGCTCAACCCATATTATAAGAATATACTCAAACAAGCTGATTTATATAAAGAAATGCTCAAAAATACCTTGCTATAGTCACACACACATCTCTCTGGTTTCCTGGAAAAAAAAGACATTATCGTACTGAGCTCCCAGTGTTCCTGCATGTAAAGCTTTTATGACTTTCATTTTTTCCTTTTTCCTAAAGGACCTGATCCATTTCTTTGCTAATGCAATGATATCCGATATCTTAATGCTGCCTTGGATCAGAGTGCAAGCAGACAGATACAACGAGATAAATGAGCTGATAATTAGGAGGCGGCTTGAAAACCATTATTTGACTCTAAAAATGTAAAAATAAGTATTTGGTTTATGATTTTTCGGTTTTGTGTCTGGTTTCTTGCTGGTGAGAGTACAGGGATCAGGCTGACTTTGCTGGGAGCTGGCAGTTGAATGAACTCTGATGCTATTTCATTGAAACATCGAGACATAGTACCTATGAATCACACATGAAATCATGGCAAGCCATTTAACAAACAGCACTCATTAGCAAAGTTTAAAACACTAAAAATGTAGTCAAAGTGCTTGTTAATTATTATTATTATTATTATTATTATTATTAACATGTATTTATATAGTGCCAACATATTGCATAGCACTGTAAAGTAAATGTGATTATACAACTACATCAAATGAATTACATATATAGAATATATGGAGTAACAAACATGACAACCAATTATCATCCTCTTTGCATTATATCTGATTCCTTCATTTTCTTCCCAAAGCATCTGTAATGTATTTTATCCCAAAACCCAGAACTTACACCAAGGTCCTGGTCACAGCTCACGCTTCCGTCTATGGCAGCCGCCTTTTGCTTCGGGAAGAGCCCTTGCTTCGGGAAGAGCTGCTTGGATGCCGCCAGGTATTATAGTAAAAGGACCAAAGGGAAATGTCAAGGGACAACGGAACCAAACGTGTACTAGAAGGATGCAGAACAGAAAGCATCAATGGTCAGGCCAGGTCTGTACAAATCGGGCAGATCAATTTAGAATCAGAATACTGCAACATAGTCTGGGTCACAGTCCGGGGTCAGAACCAACAGTAGCACAGTATAGAATCAGAATCTAAAGAATGGTCAGTAAATGGGCAAAGGTTGGTACAGGCATTGAAATAGTCAGGGGCAGGCAAAGGTCAAGGAACAAGATCTGACAAGGAACTATGGAAATAGACCTATGATGGGCAGCGTGTATTTGGCGCTCGTGGCAAACCCAGAAACAATTCGAGCATGCGTCATTTATGGATCGGTGTGTGAGGGGAGTAGACGAGATGGCTGTCCCCACTGCACTACCACTGGACCACTAGATATTCTGACAGCATCTTCTCCAACTTGGCATGCCATGGTCTATATGAACTTCCATTTGGTAGGCCTCTGTATATGTCATTATATTTTAAAAGTATAACATGCTGCTGAGGTGTGCAAGCTGGATCTGGTCCTTAGGCACAAGGCAGTGAATAGTACTTATGTGCAATGTCAGGAAAACTCAACCCACAAAACCTTATTCGGCACCAGAACCTAACCCACAAAATGTTGCCATTGTAGGTCCCATGCTCCACTGGAAACAGTGAATGAGTGTTTTCCCCCAGTCTAACTCGCAACCAATCATAAGCCACAGTGGTTTGCCAAATTTCAACCCAAACCTGCCCTACTGGTGGTCAACTCGTGGGTCACTGTGGTTCTTGGGTCAACCTGCACATCACTAATGCACAGTAATGTTCCAGCTGGAAAGTCAGTTAAGATAATAATTATTATTACTATTGAAACACCATAATTAACAGGGGGTGCAGAACAAAGGCTGGGCCATATAGTAGGGGTTGAACTACAAAAGTAGGGGTTCAAGTGCCTGGGCAAACTGAATCAGAACCCTTAAAATTGCTTGATCACATGGAATATTTGGCCCAATCTTTTGTGAAGGATTGGGTATTCATCTAAATCCTGAATTATATTTGGTGCATTTAGAAAAAAACTTGTGAAATACTATATTTACAAGTATATTTATTTATTTTTTTAATTATAACTCTATTTTACCTTTTACATTGTTACTATGAACGAGGAAAAGGCAAAAACAAGCGACAGTTTTTCCAACTGGCGGCTGAAAATAAAGTGAGAACATTAGAACATTTTCTTTTTTTCTCGCTTCTTTTTTTAATACAGTGGAAACATTTAGAGCAAATACGTGACACGCCGTTTGCTCATCTGACTTAACAAGGGTGTCAGTTGCTTACATTAAACATGGCACATTTGGTCCTGAAAAAGGGAGTGCCCACATGAGAGGACCTGTCACATTGTAAAAGTAGTGTAATCATTCAACGGGGTGGAAAATACTTAAAAGTTCCTTAATTTATTCTTTCTTTTTACATTAACCAAACACATAAAAGCTTTACTGTATCACACATAAAAAACCTGAAAGCTGAGAGAGTTTCGCTTGAAAGGAACTTCTGGGTGATCCTCTGCGGAGATTTAGGTCAAACACAATTGATTGTTTGGCTGAATGTGCAACATGCACTTGCATCACTATATTTTTTGTGGGATTTAGCCATTTCCAGAATGATAACTTCATGGTCTGGGAATCTGGGGAAAGGCCAAGGATATAAGGGAGTTAGACAATATGAGTCCAGCCCTGGATCTAGGTGGGACACAGCTGGATCATGACATGACTAAGTTGTGGTTTCTCTCGATGGGATTACATGTAAATATGGAGCAGCTGGACAGTTTCCTTGGCTTGAGACAGCAATAATATAAAAATAGGTTTCTGCAAGTAAACCTGCAAACACATAAAACAGGGAAGTCAGCTGTTTGAGGAAACAAAGGCTTTTCTTCTGACTTGTCAGGTTGAGTCACATAAACAATGTTCTCTTTTACTGGCAAGAATCCATGCCATGTGCAGGGTATATAATAATAATATTAATAATAATAATAATAATAATACATGAATTGGGAGAAAGTCAGCTGTTTAACAGAACAAATAATATATTTTTTGGAACTCAAAGCATTTACATTTTCCTTGTCGAAAAACTGCCAGATGCCTGAAGAGAAATCCTCAACTGCCCCTACAACAAGGGAACATATACTGATTAGTTTGCTCCACTCAGTAGTTTACAGTGTGTACCTGTTTTACCACTGTCCCTGGATAAGCTCAAAGTTCCCCTTTATTCTCATACTCAAACAGTTGTTCCCGGGAAGAAATGCAGGAAAATCAGATAGAACATTTTCTAATAGATGTTGTATTTGATTAAATGCAATTTACTATGACAATATAATTATACCTTTGGTACATTGGCGCAGGATCTATTCGTATGCAGCAAGTTTGGTTTAGTGCTTGCATTACATTGGTGGTCTTTGATCAGATGTCTTTTAGCTGCGGAAAGTGATTGCTGGGGACATGTGTTCCTGATAAAGCATACAATTCAGTCAAACAGAAAAAAACCCCACTCATTTAAATCTGGAACATATTTCCCTAGTGTTTGCGGCCTGAATTAAGAATAATATTGTTGCCTATGCTGGATTTGCACTGCTTTGTAGAAAGGATTTGTCAGGGTAAAGAGGCTGGGGTGGTCAGTCAAGTTGTGCAGTGTCATATTTTACCACAATTTTCATTTCCAATAAACCTGTTTTGATGTGAATTTTGTGTGCATCACTAACCAATAGCGGCCAGTATTTACCAACACCTTGAGCATGTGGTGCAAGGTGGCTGCTGAGTGCTTGGATATCAGTGGTGGAGTGGAAAAAACTGAAGCATGTACTGGGTGTATTCCAAACTGTGGAGCATGTATTGGGTATATTCCAAACTGTGGTGTAATTATAGAGGAAGCAGACCCCACGGGTGGGTCCAGGGAACAAGGGGGTCTGGACCATGGGTTGGACCCACTCCCTGCTGCTCTTCTTTTTTAAGCAGCTCTGGACCCCTCCAAAGATATTTGTGTGCCGGGCTGCTTCAAAGTGTTATTTGTTATTCCAAATGCATCAGCAATTAACTGTAAACACAAAATGGAACATTTAACCTATATTTACCATAAGCTTTAAGCAGGGGCACAGGATCAGTTTGCATCCAATCATGTTCAAGCTCCCTTTGCACTCTAGCACATGGTCAAAGAATTTTGCTGTAGCCATACAAGTTTAAAGAATATCCTTGTCAGTCAATGAGTAAGCATCACAAATCTCAATCTATGTGACCATGACATTACACTTCATCATATAGAGCAAAGTGGCCTTCTTCTCAAACCTCACCCTACCTGGATTTTAGGCTGCTGCCATAGACATGGCTCTGTTTCCCCCTCTGAGCCCACTGTTTTGAAACCACTAACTTAAAAGGTAGGTGTGGATTTATATAGCTGTTGTAGTGTGCTCAGTAATTTTTTTTGTAAATGGAAAACACTTTTATGGCTTAGAGATGGGACTTATTTTGTGCATTCAAATTTGTGATCAATGCTGATTTCTTTCTTTGGAGGGACACCCATAGACTACTAGTTTTGTGTGTATAATGCAGGTGCCCACAATTCATTTTTACTCACTAAAAATAAATTCCAGGTAGTGCCTTCATCTCTACTCTAGTCTTTCCTATAACAGCCTCACTCCACTTTCCAAACCACATCATCCGATGGGTGAAGGAACATTCTCCCAACCTTTTATGGCCCTAGATGTAACATAGTAACATAGTAACATAGTAAGTAAGGTTGAAAAAAAGTTTTTTTTTTACCTATCTGCCAGTTGATCCAGAGGAAGGCAAAAAAAAAACATCTGAAGCCTCTCCAATTTGCCTCAGAGGGGGAAAAATTCCTTCCTGACTCCAAAATGGCAATTGGACTAGTCCCTGGATCAACTTGGACTATGAGCTATTTCCCATAACCCTGTATTCCCTTACTTGCTAAAAAGCCACCCAACCCCTTCTTAAAGCTATCTAATGTATCAGCCTGTACGACTGATTCAGGGAGAGAATTCCACATCTTCACAGCTCTCACTGTAAAAAACTCCTTCCGAATATTTAGGCGGAACCTCTTTTCTTCTAATCGGAATGGGTGACCTCGTGTCAGCTGGAAAGACCTACTGGTAAATAAAGCATTAGAGAGATTATTATATGATTCCCTTATATATTTATACATAGTCATCATATCACCCCTTAAGCACCACTTCTCCAGCGTGAACATCCCCAATTTGGCCAGTCTTTCCTCATAGCTAAGATTTTCAATACCTTTTACCAGCTTAGTTGCCCTTCTCTGTACCCTCTCTAATACAATAGTGTCCTGTTTGAGTGATGGAGACCAAAACTGTACGACATATTCTAGATGGTGCCTTACAAGTGCTCTATACAGTGGAAGAATGACCCCCTCCTCCCTTGACGCTATGCCCCTTTTAATACAGGTCAAGACCTTATTTTCCCTTGATGCTGCTGACTGGCATTGCTTGCTACAGCCAAGTTTATCATCTACAAGGACTCCAAGGTCCTTTTCCATAATGGATTTGCCTAGTGCAGTCCCATTAAGGGTATAAGTGGCTTGGATATTTTTACATCCCAGGTGCATGACTTTACATTTATCAACATTGAATCTCATTTGCCACTTAGCTGCCCAGATTGCCAGTTTGTCAAGATCATGTTGCAAGGATGCCACATCCTGGGTGGAATTAATTGGGCTGGATAATTTTGTGTCATCTGCAAACACTGATACATTACTTACAACACCCTCCCATAAGTCATTAATGAACAAGTTAAATAAAAGTGGACCCAATACTGGGGGACCCCACTAAGAACCTTACTCCAAGTAGAGAATGTCCCATTAACAACCACCCTCTGTACCCGATCCTGTAGCCAGTTTCCTATCCATGTGCAAACGACTTCATTAAGCCCAACAGACCTTAGTTTAGAAAGCAGTCGTTTGTGGGGCACAGTATCAAACGCTTTGGCAAAATCCAAATAGATCACATCTACTGCCCCCCACTGTCCAGAATCTTACTTACCACGTCATAAAAAGCAATCAAATTCGTCTGACATGACCTATCCTTCATAAAGCCATGCTGATTGTTGCTCATAATGCCATTCATTAGGACAAAATTTTGAATGTGATCCCTTAACAAGCCTTCAAATAATTTGCCCACCACAGATGTCAAGCTTACTGGCCTATAATTGCCAGGCTGAGATCGTAATCCCTTTTTAAATATTGGAATAACATCGGCTTTTCTCCAATCCATAGGCACCATACCAGATGTCATTTTGCAGGGATAAGTTAGGGGTGTCCACTGTCAATAATATAAATACAGCAACTCCAGTTTGTAGATTTTTTTTTAATAATCATGACAATTCCTTTTTAGGTTACTGAACCAAGGTGCCATTGTTCTGATCATGTGACCACGCAAGGGCCGTTTACTCCTCAGATCTGACATGGCTGCTCCCATGCAGATATATACAGTAAATCTCCTTAGGCAGAATAGCTTATTCCAATGTTTTTTCATTCGTCCATGCAACATGCTGTTTAGAAGCACATGAACTCCAGTTAGATATATATAGGTAGCAGCTATTGTGAATTGTGCATTACAGATGAAAAACTGAGGTTTCTATTCCCTCCTGCCCCCGAGCCGTTCCTCAGGCCAATGGTCCCCAAAGGCTAATCGTGTTCAGGGTTATACAGAGACATAACAACATGTATTTATGTAGTAAACACTGCCCTGGAGCATTTACAACTGAAACTCACTGCTAAGCAATGACACCCATGACTCATGTAATGTTACGTTATCTAAGGAAGTTGGAAATGAAAATGTGATGCAGATAACTGATGTTTCATTTAGCATTGTGCAAAGATGTGTCTGTCAACTGCTTGTCATCGCCCATTGTATGTGCTGCACACGGCTAACTCCATATATCACTGTCACCTCTTTAAAACACACAGTGCCCTCTATACCTCCAGCGAATTTTTATCAATGCCATAATAATTGTATACGTCACTAATGACATCTGGTTATAATAAAAGAAACACTTGCTATGGCGAAATTCATGTAATATGGTGATGGAATTAATGAAAGTGTTGATGTGTGAAATACCGGGGCTATAAGGAATGCAGAAGGGTGAGTTCATTAAAAGAACTAGCCCTGGCCTTGCTGGTTGGTACTATATTACCCATCATGCCATCTGTATACGGCATAAGACAGTTCAAACTTTAATAAAAGGTACATAGTCAGTAAAGAGAACATTGTAATGTATTTGAATCATCATGGCTAACTATCTATTTTATTCTTATGCACAACATACCTACAAAACATACAAATACAGCAACATAAGGTACACCACTTACATACCCCCTGGTCCATAGTAGTTCCTGTAGGACCTTAGTAGTCATGTTTGCTCTAGAGCAGGGGTCCCCAAACTTTTTTACCCATGAGCCACATTCATAAAGAGTTGGGGAGCAACACAAGCATGAAAAATGTCCCTGAGGGTACCACATTAGCTATTGTGATTGGCCATTTGGTAGCCCCTATGCAGATTGGCAGCCTACATTATGCTCTGTTTAGCAGTACACCTGGTTTTATGCAACAAAAATGTGCCTTCAAGCCAGAAATTAAAAAATTAAGCACCTGCTTTGAGGCCTCTGGGAGCAACATTCAAGGGGTTGGTGAGAAACATGTTGCTTGGGAGTCACTGGTTGGAAATCACAGCTTTAGGATTCATCACCCCTGTGTATAAGACATCTAGGTTGTGTACTGCTCAGCTTAGGGCTGGTGCCATAGGGGAAACCTGTACACAGAAATTCTGTAGAAGGGTCCTATGTAACCTACTAATACTTTACACTAGGATTACTAACCTGCGGCCTTTATGGTGTCAGTAGACACTGGAGAGGTTGAAGTGCAGCTGGAGGGCCACATTTGGACATGGAGAATAATTGTTAATAGTGCATTGTTTTATATTTTATTGGTATGTGATTAAAAAGAATGCATAGGTGCTTGATATCAGTAATTGCTCATCTTCTTATATTTAGCATAGATTTTGTGGCCAAACAGTGGAGCAATGACAACTTTATTACACTTTTGACTTCATGCAGCTATTCCAGGCTTATGCTCGTTCTGTCAAATGGAGCAGGAGACACATGGGGATCCTGGAGCAAAATAATATTTCTATTAACTGCTAACAAGCCATTGTGGGAACGTTATTATGCCCTTTAAATTTTAGCAGATTTGGGCAGACATAGTGCCCAATATTCCTGGCATTGGTTGGCATTAATTACCAATTAGCTGAGCGCTTGTCCACAAAACACTCATATACTTTATTGAAATTCACTTCCGTATTGTTTATTAATTACAAAAAAAATGTTACTAAAAATTTTTACAGGTTAAAATTTGCCATCTTTACAAAAATGGTGCAATTAGTTCACAGAATAGATTAATTTCTTTTCATATCCACAAAATTAGGTCATAGTAACAGAACGAATCGTTCCCTATACTAAGTTCCATATACTTAGATCCCCAAAGTATTATTACATGGTGGCATATTTTCAATGTACCTCACGAGGAAATTTAAGAAGACTTTGGAAAATGAAGCGCTCAGAGTGCCATACCGCCGGCGATTTAGATTCTAGCTGGCGAGGAGGCAGTTCGGGAGATTAGTCGCCCGAAGAATAGGTGATTTGTCGCTGGGCGAATACATTTCCCTGAAACTTCTTGTCTGTCTCTGCCCTAAGAGAGCTTTTAATCCTATATGTGTGCAGAGAGCTGTGAATGACATCTGACCCCTGTTTATCATCTCTCAAGAACCATTGTATTTTAACTTGTATCCTATATAGCTTATCTGTTATCTGCTATGCAAAGTGGGTTAGGGTCCTACATGGCTGCCCCTGTCTTTTTTATATCAATTGCAGGCAGGTTTATAATCATACAATCACATGTTTTCTTACTGAGCAGCAATGGTGGTTACCACAAAGTAAAAAAATTATATTCGCAAAATTCTCTAACGGTTACTGTGACATACATTTCAGACTGCTGGAAATCCATCCAAATTCACCACTTCTAATTTCCATAACTCTGCTCTTCAGCTTATTCAAGGGCAGTGTTTTTACATTTTAATATGTAATACAATTGTCATGTATTTTGGGGTTATTAGCCCTTTAATAAATGCTCTCCAATCTACAATTCATGGACAGGGATAGAAAATGTGCATGTCCCTCCACTAAATCAGGCTTACTGAGAAATGGCAGCAATTTATTATCCGTTCTTCCCATTACATGTTCTTCACACTGTTCTTGCCAGCAACTTCTTCTCTGTCTGATTCCCAGCCTTCTTCTATCTGTATACAGGAAACATCTTTTCTTGCCTTGTTCTTGTACAAATGAAATTTATGAGTAGTGCTGAGGGTCACAGAATCACATGACACTTCTTAGCATTCTCTTTATCACTTGTTCTGCAGTGCAGATCAGAAGAAACAATAAATATCTAGACCACCTACTCTGGTTTCTAGATCCTTGTTTAGTGACAGTGCATCACTAGCAAATAGCATAGTCCATTAGTCCATTAAACTACATTTGGGTTATAGAGCTGAACTTTATACTGAAACATATTTACATTAACATTAACATTATTTAATATTTAATGTCACTTCAAAATGATTTCTCCTTTGGTTGTCCCCAACACTCATTTCTACACTTTCCCTCTTTCTGTCTCCACATGCTCAGCTCTTTCACATTATTACTGTGGCCCCTTGACAGCTAAAAGGGGCCAACTCGACTACAGAAATGAATCAAGATACATACTAATGGGCACATTACATTTCTCTAGTTGTAAATGCTTTCCCCTTTAAAGTGATGCAAGGATTGACTGATTCAGTCTTCCCTTTGGGTCCGTACCCAATGGAGAAGACATGAGTGCTATACACAGAAAGGTTTTTGGTTTTGCTCAGGATTTTGCTGCATTTGGCATTGTTTTTTCCTTTGTCAGGGCTACAGACCCAATGAGCAGACTGAAATACATGACAGAAATAGAGCAGAGTCATGTATTTTCTATAGAAATGAAGTCTTCCCATTGTAAAACCTACCATCACTATCATATTTCTCTGATATAACTCATTCCTGATGCTTTAACCTTTATTTTAAAATATAAACTTCTACTATGGCTTTGGACGTCATTTGTAGCAAAAGGGAAAGTTGTGCTCACCACTAAACAATTTTAATATTTTAGGCGGGTGTGCAATGAGGGTGTCACCACAAAATGCCTACAGGCAAAGTCAAGAAAGCTTTTGCACTCATCCATATCAATATATTTTGGAAATTAAGACATTTTATAAAGCTACTAAAAGTCCCCTCATCTTGAAACAGAACATGGACTGTTTTCAATATATTTGAAGAGTAACAGGTAGAAGCAAATATTTCTTTGGGGCTCTTCCTCACACACTGCAGTTATTGTTTCCAAGTCTTTTAGGCTTCCTCGTGGGTGCTCCAAGCCATTGCACACAGCATTCCCTGAGTCACTACCCACTAGTGTCCCTACACATGGCCAATACCACCTGGGGAACTACCTCACACTATCCGATGTCCTTAGCAGAGCACAGGTTGATCTTTCCAGCTATCCTGTTTATCTAACCTCTTATAGGATCTGCTTTCCACTATCTATATTTTGTTCACAGGTGTTCCATTTCTCTGACATCTCTAAGGTTCATCCTTTCCTTAGGGCACAGGGGTTCTTACTGTGACCTTATGCTCCAAGCTCCCCAGCAACATCCACCCTTTCTTGAAGTGGAGTCTGAAAAGGACGAGTCATGACCTCCCTCCCTTACTTAAATAAATTATGAAAAGAAACAATTCACACTAACCCTAGGACTATATAACTCACTCCTCCTCCAGGGCATAGGTTACTACTAGGCTACTGGGATTTCCTGAGCCAATATGGGAAATAACTCATTCTCTCTTGGACTCCATCCTAGCAGGAGGTGGATTTACAAGAAGGTCTGAGGTGAAGGTGGAAGGCCTTAGTAGAGGAGTCCAATTCAAGTTTAAGGTAGTCTAATCATTACATAAGTTGGAAAACACGAACCCTCCGGACAATGTAAATGCAGTACATAGTAGATTATGCCTTGGAACACTCCTGGAAGTTAAGTAGGTCATCTAGCAATAGCAACATCTGCTCCACTGATGTAGCTCCCCAGGTGACTAAGGGACATTTTTCTAGAAAGGGACTATTTCTACTTCCTGCTACTGGTGATCTTAAGCCTTTGCAAGTTCTATTTCCTTACAGGTAAAGGTGATTAACCCTCTAATTGCTTAACTGATACCATTTAATATTTCCACTATTTGTTGTACTCAAGGCAGTACCCATGTTTTGTTCAATAAATCCGCTTGATGGGTAAGTGTCTATTCAATATCCAGTGTTTATTCAATTTCTTAAGCAATTTTATTTAAAAGTTACAGCTTCCATCACCCTTCCTCCAACACCAGTGTTAATAGCCAGCTGAGGGTGGCTACAGGCCAGTGTCTAAGATAAAAGAAGGGAAGTCATTTGACACTCCCCCAACCCCCCCTTTTTTTTTTTTACATATTGCACTATATTCAAGCTGGCCAACTACATCAAAGTCAATATGAAACAGGAGAATTCATAATAAATCA
Organism: Xenopus petersii; assembly: GCA_038501925.1. Classification (NCBI taxonomy): domain Eukaryota; kingdom Metazoa; phylum Chordata; class Amphibia; order Anura; family Pipidae; genus Xenopus; species Xenopus petersii. The sequence continues at coordinate 174,710,183 of CM076673.1, read as the reverse complement.
GATGCAAGTGTAGGACTGGTCAGACAAGGGATAACTGTGAAACAGTTATCCAGTTTGAATATTTTAAAATATATGGAGAAACCATTTCTATTTTGTTTAAAGGGGAGGGCATTTTAGTGGCTTTATGCACAAAATGTTTTAATGTCCTAAATATATTGATATAGGTCAATTGTTCGTAATTTGCACATAAATGAGAGCTAGAATGCCATAGTAAGTATTCCTATACAGGTGTAGCTTTGTTTTGTGGAGTTTATTTAAGAAAGCAAACATTCTCTCAATGGGGGTCCCTTATAATATGAAGGTCACCATTGTTTGAATACTCACCTACAATATTCCCTGGAACAGTAGGCAAGTATTATGGTAGAGCCTTACGTATGACATGTTTTGGCCAACCTAATCAATGTATTGGTAAGTTCTTTTTAACATTGTATTAATATTAATCAATATAGTTAATATTATATTATTGACCAATAGGAGAATTGGGGCAGCTGGGAAATTGACAAAATGTCTAGCCCCATGTCATATTTTAAAATTGAATATAAAAAAATCTCTTTGCTCTTTTGAGAAATGGATTTGAGTGCAGAATTCTGCTGGAGTAGCACTATTAACTGATGTATTTTGAAAAAAAAACATGTTTTCCGATGACAGGATCCCTTTAAGGAATGTTGGCCTGGAACATAGTATTTGTACCTGGATAGAGAACTGGCTAAAAGATAGACTACAAAGAGTGGTGGTAAATGGAACATTTTCTAATTGGACCAGTGTTGTAAGTGGAGTACCGCAGGTCTCTGTATTAGGTCCCTTGCTTTTCAACTTGTTTATTAATGACCTGGAGGTGGGCATTGAAAGTACTGTTTCTATTTTTGCAGATGATACTAAATTGTGCAGAACTATAGGTTCCATGCAGGATGCTGCCACTTTGCATGATTTGTCTACATTGGAAAACTGGGCAGCAAACTGGAAAATGAGGTTCAATGTTGATAAATGCAAGTTATGCACTTTGGCAAAAATAATATAAATGCAAGTTATACACTAAATGGCAGTGTGTTGGGAGTTTCCTTAAATGAGAAGGATCTAGGGATTTTTGTAGATAACAAGTTGTCTAATTCTGGGCAGTGTCATTCTGTGGCTATTAAAGCAAATAAAGTTCTGTCTTGCATAAAAAATGGCATTAACTCAAGGGATGAAAACATAATTATGCCTCTTTATAGGTCCATGGTGAGGCCTCATCTGGAGTATGCAGTGCTCTTTTGGGCTCGAGTCCTTAAGAGGAATATAAATGAGCTGGAGAGAGTGCAGAGACTAAGTGCAACTAAACTGGTTAGAGGGATGGAAGACTTAAATTATGAGGGTAGACTGTCGGTTGGGGTTGTTTTCTCTGGAAAAAAGGAGCATGCAAGGGGACATGATTACACTTTACAAGTACATTAGAGGACATTATAGACAAATAGCAGGTCATCTTTTTACCCCATAAAGTGGATCACCGTACCAGAGGCCACCCCTTCAGACTAGAAGAAAAGAACTTTCATTTGAAGCAACGTAGGGGGTTCTTCATAGTCAGGACAGTGAGGTTGTGGAATGCACTGCCGGGTGATGTTGTGATGCTGATTCAGTTAATGACTATAAGAATGACTTGGATGATTTATTGGACAGACATAATATCAAAGGCTATTGTGATACTAAACTCTATAGTTAGTATAGATATGGGTATATAGAATTTAATTAAAAGTAGGGAGGGGTATGTGTATGGATGCTGGGTTTTCATTTGGAGGGGTTGAACTTGATGGACTTTGTCTTTTTTCAACCCAATTTAACTATGTAACTGTGTAACTATATATTGCGCAGTGGTAGTGTGTCCAGTTCCACATGGCTATTTAAAAAAAGCTTGTGACATCAAAGTCACTATTAGGGCCAAGTGGCCTTCTGGTTTGTAAATGGAAGATCCACTTGGTTTCCAAACGGAGCGGTAGCAGTTGTAGTTTACTTTTCCATACTAACCTCATCTAGTAATCACTTAATGATATATAAAGAGGCTTATCCTCATGGAGCCCTTGGCTAGATCAACAGCTTCTGGAAGAAAATGGAAAAAAGAAAATGTTTTTTTCAAAACGCATCAGTTAATAGTGTTGGTCCAGCAGAAACATGAAACCAGTTTTTCAAAAGAGCAAACAGATTTCTTTATATTTAATTTAAAATTTAACATGGGGCTAGGCCAGTTTCTGTTAAAGTATGGCCTATAAGTGTAATTGTTTAGCTGTCATTACCATGGAGAAACCAAATTATTGTGTTGAAACCGACTTCTTCATTTGAAAAGCATCAAACATTTTCTGACAGTAAGGAAAGCATTTTAAAGAACTGATGCATTAATCAATGCATACATGTTTTAGAATGTATTTGACTGCTTTGAACACCAATCTGCTTAGGGTGGTGTTTGAGTTTAACAACAGCACCAAACTCTAGCACCCACCTTGACTTGTTAATGCCATTGAAAATTACAAATGCAAATTAAGGATTCAGACATTTTTTTTCTCTGAATCAGTCTAGCATGGAAATTAGCTTTGTGTGCTAATACATAGTCAGTTAGGTTGAAAAAAAGACACACATCCATCAAGTTCACCCTTTATATCTATATACTGTATAAACTGCATAACTGATCCAGAGGAAGGGAAAAAAAATTGCCTCGGGGGGGGAAGAAAGATTCCTTCCTGACTCCAAGATTGGACTAGTCCCTGGATCAACATATACTATGAGCTATCTTCCATAAGCGTTTATTCCCTCACTTGCTAAAAAGCCATCCAACCCCTTCTTAAAGCTATCTAATGTATCAGCCTGTACAACTGATTCAGGGAGAGAATTCCACATCTTCACAGCTCTCACTGTAAAAAAACCCCTTCTGAATATTTAGATGGAACCTCTTTTCTTCTAATCGGAATGTGTCAGCTGGAAAGACCTACTGGTATATAAAGCATTAGAGAGATTATTATATGATCCCATTATATATTTATACATAGTTATCATACCATTGTTACTATTTCATCAATCAGCACCGTAATCGACATATTTTATAAATTAATTTACAATTAATCTAAATATTTTCTGCACATTTTTACATTATGCATTATTATTATTTATGGTAGGGCTTGCATTTACAGATTTACAAATCTGTAAAATCTTACAAATGGTTGAAATATAATTCTAATGGCTGTGGCATTAGCATTACTACCTACATCAGAACAGCATATCAATGGGTTATCCCCCAATTTCTTTCTGTACTGGGAACTTAACTCTAGACTTGTCGTATTGTGTATCAGTCTCACCTTGTCACTTTCATATTTCAAGAAGGCTGCAGTGCTATAAAGAATGGGATTTTACCCAGAGTCCCACATAAGAACAGTCTAGGCTTAGAAAGGTTAATAGAATGACCAAAGAATTCCAGTACCTCACCCATAACTTGATGTTTGGCATGGAGAGCTGGAATGAACTACATATAAATGAATCAGATCTACAAATTGTCTGGCTGTTATGACGCTATGAATCAGCCTTTACTTTCATATCCTTTTACAGTAGAGTTTCCCAAAACAATTTACTACCATACCCTTTAATCATGTTATTTTAGGCTTACAGATATACAGCGGATATCAAAGTTTCACAACCATCAGCTGATAAAAGACCAGATGCAACTGGAGCTGCACAGAGAAGAGAGGAATTTTCCAACCATGATCCATTTCACATAAAATAGCATATGAAGTATAGTAAGGTCTATGGCAATTACAATGTAGCTTTTGCCTCTATGTATTCATTTGCTTTGTTCTGGTGCCACAGCTCCGCAATTATCACAGTTTAATATGAAATCATACGGATTCTTATCGCAAACTTCTGCAAATATATTGATTTATGTCATGTGCGTAACCCAATGAGCATTAAAGGGACACTAATGGGGTTATGTAATAAAAGGCACTAAGGCTGCCCATGTGCAGTAGCATAATCAGCATGCAGAATTTACTGGTAATCTGTGTAAATGCAAACATCTTATTAGTTGCTATGGATTATTGCTCCTGAGCATACTTAGTGCCATGTATTTCATATTGGGGTAAGGGGCAAATGCATCAAAATTTGCACTAGGGAACATCATGGATTCCTTGTAACTTGAATTATCGCATACAGTGGTTGAACTATAGAGGAAGCAGACCTCGTGGTCAGAGAGGGGCCGGACCATAGTAACACTGCTGAAAATATGCAACACAAAGATTTTGTGCACACTGGGCCCCTCTGAACGTTTTTTGAGCAGTTTTCTCTATAGGGTGTTATTGTTGAGCGGCTGCACTGAACTCTAACACCAAATGAGAAAGTCCTTGATAAAACCCTGGCATTACTTTAATTTGTAGACAATATCTTGTTCAGGATTTTCTTGCCATAACCCTGCTTAAAAAAAACTGGCACTATATGTCTAGATCTAAAGACAAATAGTTAATGAGGGAACTGGTGATAGAGCAAAAAAGGTGCAAATGCTAAGTACGAATTGTCCCCCTTGATCAAAAAAGCCAAAAAAAAAGAACCATCAGGCCCCAAACTGGCAGATGCTTTACCACATTTCTATACTTTGTTGACTTTCCCTAACCTAAACTATTTAAAGACACAAAGCAAACAAGTGTTTGTGGAATGGATATAAGCCCACCTGCTGCCATTGTGTAGATGCACTGTGACATTGAATTACTTGTTGCATTCAAATACATTGCTTGTCAGGGCCACACAACTTTTCAGATCTTGAAATTAGGATTTAGGAGGAAGTCTAATACACAGGCCAAAGTCCAATAGTGAGGAATCTGAAAGGTTAACAAAAGTTGAGGTCTATATGTAGGAACAGGTCAGGGCAGGCGGCAATCAGAGTGGTCATGAACAAGCAAGTAGTCAGGAACCATGAAAATATAATTCATTGCACCCAGAAAATTTAATTTTGTGCGACAAGGCAGTGCCATGAAGTCAGAAGCTACACACCAAAGGTGTATTGATATCACTAGTTAGGATGATTAAAACAGTATCTCAAAACTTCATTAATCAGGTACCATACAGTACAATACAACACTATTTCTTCAGACTCACAAAATGCAGAAATTCCAGTTGAAAATCGGACAAGTGTCAGGCTTAGAAGCATCGCTTGCTGCACATGATGGAGTTGGGAAAGGAGGAAGTCGTGCAGAACAGATTCTGTGCGGTTATCTAGGCCCCCAGAAAGAGATTCACACAGAAATGTATATAAATATTTACGTTTCCTCCCAAGAGGATGTTAAATGAATCAGCTGCTTCTCTAGTATGAATTGCTAGTGAATGGGTGTCATATGGTGTATGCAGAGAACGGTCAAACAGACATTGAGGCTTATTTATAAATCTGAGGAATAGGCAGCCAATAAATGTAATTTTCTGCTTTGAGTTCTGCAGAGCCCATTGGCATATAACGGCTCATGCACATTCACAGGTGCGGTTGCATGTAAAAACTTTTGTGATTGTGTCAAAATGAGCTCCTTGCACTTCCTAATAGTTGTGCTCAGCACCACTCACACCTTGCTGCCTTCTGTTCCAAAGCTAGCACTGCTCCGCCAATTAATGCAGGGAAAGCCTGGAGCACCTCCTTCATGCCCAGCGTCAATAGGTGCAAAGACACTAGAAATCTGGGGAAAAAGCTGCATTGTGGGAAAAAACATGGCTATTATGCTCAAAGTTTTGCGCAGTGCACTTGTGCACTATAGAATACTGTGGAATACTCAAGAACTTTTAATCAGCTGCTCAAGTCTAGCAAATTAGATTTAAACCAACATAGTTGGTAGATTTTCATAGAATCCATGTTTACTTAACTTGCACTTTTTTTTCCTAAAAGCTGCAGTGGACTTTACCAAGTCACTTTCCATACATCTATGACATCTTCAAAAAATATCCCATTGTTTACAGTGTCTTCCATCTCTAAAACTATCTGAATGCCTTTGTCATTCTCAATCATGGAACCACCTGCAATTCTTCAGCTGCTTCAACAGAAAGCGTTCTATTGGCAGCCTCCCAAATAAAAAAAAATGCATTCTCCTACACTGACTACTGCTTTATCGTTTCCAGTATTAAATGGAAAACAGGGATGTCCAGTCATGTGCCTGTGGGCTGCAGGAGGTCTTCCAAAATGGTTATCAAGCCACCTACAGAATTTCATTGACTTCTAATTTGGTGATTTGATTTTAGTTGGATTTGGCTGACACACATCAGGACCTTGTTTAGAGTCAGCCCTCTGTATGAAGAATATTACCACTCACATACCTACAAAGTCTTGCATGATTTGAAACAAGCGACTGTAACTAAGGAGATCCATTTCCAATAGCATTCACAAGTTTCATGGTCCACACACTGGGCATTGTCTTGACACAGGCTTAACTTCAGACCATTCCATCTATTGATCCACATAGTGATTGGTGTGATATCTGTGTACTGTGGTCACATGTGGATATCTTGATACATGAGATCTCAAGCTAGGTGCCAGATTGCTAAACAGATGTGCAATTCCAGTTTTTGCTGGCTTTTGGCATATCTGAGGAGCCCTCTGGAGTAAATTTAGAACAAATATTTGGGGAAATAATTGTTTAAGTGCCATCCCATTAATTTTGATGAATGGTTTACATGCCATTTGTGAATCTATGGCTGCCTGTAGCTCAATGTGTAAATATGTTTTACCTGTGAAAATGCATTATGGGTGTCATTAAAGTCAAATCTGTTCATATTAGTATTTAGGATAAAAAGGCAAATTGGTTGTTAAATCTTCTTAAGATGATCACCCCAATTACAGATTAGATCAGTTAAAAAGATTGCAAATCTTCTAGACCAATCTTTTTTACCCATGAGCCACATTCAAATGTAAAAAGAGTTGGGGAGCAACACAAGCATTAGAAAAGATCCTGGGGTGCAAAATAAGGGTTGTGATTGGCTTTTTTGTAGACCGTTTGTGGACTGGCAGCCTACAGGAGGCTCTGTTTGGCAGTACATCTGCTTTTTATGCAACCAAAACTTGCCTCCATGACTGGATTTCAAAAATAAGCACCTGCTTTGAGGCCACTGGGAGCAACACCTAAGGGGTTTGTGAGAACATGTTGCTCACATGCCACAGGTTGGGGATCACTGTTCCAGACTAATTTAAAGCAGTTCTTTTATTTTTCAATGGATTTGGATATACAGTAACCTGGGCCTGGGATTATGGCCTTCAGGTAATACTAAATAAAATACTAAAAGGGCCACCCCCTGGGATCATACAATTCACAGGGCACACACACAGGGAGACAGACAAAGCAGCGCATGCGCAGTTGGAGCAATTTGCCCGTTTGAGGAGGGGGGGTTACATGGGGTGGGGGTAGGGTTTATTTGGTAAAGTGTTGAATTCTCCTTTAAGTATTCATTCTGGGGATATAGTTTTGATTAGAAACCATCAGTGTAACGTGGTTGGCTTAATAGAATTGTTTCATTGTAAAACAACACAGTTCCGGAGTCTTTCGAGGGAGTAACAGTTCAGTAAGAAACCAAACTGCTGGAGTTAATTCTCCTTATTATCTGTGTCACTAAGGGGCTTGCAAGTGACTTCCCATTTGCATTAATAATATTTAGCCCATTGTGTGCAGAGTACTGTGGGAGTGAGTGATCATCTACATGCCTTTGGTCTTTTCTCCAGGCCAAAAATGCACACTCTCCCACATGCTGGGAAATACATGCTTTTGTCAAATGGAGTAGAAAATCTGTAACGAATTAACTAGAACAAGCTGAAGTCCAGTCGGAGCATTAGACCATTTGTAAGTCTTGGCGGTCTTTACATGTTACTATGGCAATTAGAGTAAATTGGAGCCATTTATATATTTCACAAACTGCCAATTACTTTCTTTCTAGTACAGAATAAAGCCTATCAGATTAATGACTGAAAATTTAAAGGCAAATGAAAAGGAAGGGGGAACAGTCAAGGAGAATTGCTTTGGCCCTAGGCTGGAATGAGATAGAAGGTGCAGGTCAGTTCCCAGAATACTAATGAAATACAATAACAGTAACACCTTGTGATATTACAGGTACAGTTTCATATAAAATATATTTATATACAGTATTTCCCAACTGGCTAATAATTGGCTTGCCAGCCAGCCAGGCAGATCTATCTATCTATCTATCTATCTATCTATCTATCTATCTATCATCTATCTATCTTGCACCAGAGAAGCAGAAGGTACAGGCAATGTTGTCCGAATGATAATAAATTTGCCCAATGAGCCAAAAAATAAATATATATATATATATATATATATATATATATGTGTGTGTTCTACTGATTTGATATATACAGGTATTGGATTTGTTATCCGGAGACCCATAATTCAGAAAGCTTAAAATTGCAGGAAGGCTATCTTTCACTGACTCCATTTTAATCAAATAATTAAAATTTTTAAAAATTATTTATTTACTCTGTGTAGTAATAAAACAGTGCCTTGCATTTGATCCTGCCTTATTGGAGGCAAAACAATCCTATTAGGTTAATTTCATATTTAAAATATTTTCAGCAGACTTGAAGTATGGAGATCCAAATTATGGAAAGATCCCCAGGTCCAGAGCATTCTGGATAACAGGGCCCATACTTGTATAGGGAATATTGTGCTTCTACTGAAAAATATAAAGACATCATAAGTCAATGAGGAGTTCCATGACCATATAAAGGCAGAAGGTGAAAGGGGTGCTTTTATACAGTTCATGGAACTGCTAAAAATAATTAAAACATTAAATAAACCCGATTGGATATTTTTGCCACCAAAATGGATTCAGGCAGCTTATTTACCAGCTTAGTTACTGTTTTATTATTACAGCGAAAAAGGAAATCATTTTTATTAATTAGAATTAATGGGGCGCCTTTTTGCTCTGGCGAATGGATGTTATGCCATAAATTCACTAAAATGCGGTACGTTAGCTCTTTCGCCACAGTTGCCTTTGCCACCGCAGACCAGGTGAAGTGCTAAAAAGAAGCTAGACCTTTCTCAATCTTATGTCACTTACATTATATTCTGTGTGCCGAAAATGCATTAAAGTTCAAAAAACGCTGGCGACTTTTCCTTTTTTAAAGCGGGATTGCCTGCAAAAGTCCTGACTTACTTTTTTGGGTAAGCGGTTTTCTCCACAAATTTTATAACATATGGAACATTTATTTTACAGTGGGCTCGTGTGTAGGACATTTTATTAACTCTCTTGTCTTTATTAAGGTTCTCTGGACATGTGTAATATAAACCGCTAACAACCCATTTGCAGCAACATTTGTAATAAAGACCTCCATACAACTTTAAATTTCACACCCTATGCTAATTGACCTAAGCGCAAGATCACTAGCGAATTTTCACTAGGCACAAATGAATGCTAGCGCATCTGCTCGCACAGCCGAAGTAACGCTAGCGAAAAGTCACCAGCATTCGACGCCTGGGACGAATCTTCTCATTTTAGTGAATTAACGTATTCCTAGTATATTTGCGCCTGACAAAGTGGTCCGATGGGTGCGTCGCTTACTCTGGCGACAATGCGCTCTTTAGCGAATCTGCCCCATGGGAGATGTCCTTCCTGTAATTCTGAGATATCTGGATAATGACTTTGCAGAAAAGGGATTCCATATCTATTGCCTCTCATGCACTCATCTCTCAAAACAAGTTCATATGTTAATATTAATAAACTGTAGGTTTCTGTTCCTTATCTCTGAGAGTCATCCTTACAAAGCATTACACAAGAACTAGAATATATAGCCCAGTCAGTCCCAACAAATACATTTTTGTTTTTCATAATCAATGGAATATGTTGTTGTGTTAATTTTGAGAGAGACTTCCTGGTCTTTGTGGTAAAATATACACACGTTGCTAAGTGGAGCTGATACGTAAAATGACACTTCTTTGAACAAAACTTGAAATAATGACTTAGGCTGAAAGTCTTCTTTGTATATTGCCATGGTAACAGAAAATAATCTGATGACATTCTTCACAATGCATCTTTTTTCTCTATCCAGCCATGGAAATGTGTAGAGTTCAGGAAAGTCTTTACTATCACACAGATGATAACAAGTTGCCTGTAGGGATGTAGCGAACGTCGGAAAAAAAGTTCGCGAACATATTCGCGAACTTGCGCAAAAATGCGAGCGGTTCGCGAACGCGAACCCCATAGACTTCAATGGGAAGGCGAACTTTAACATCTAAAAAAGACATTTCTGGCCAGAAAAATGATTTTAAAGTTGTTTAAAGGGTGCAACGACCTGGACAGTGGCATGCCAGAGGGGGATCAAGGGCAAAAATGTATCTGAAAAATCTGCCTGTGTGTGCTTGGAAGAGATAGTGTAGGGGGAGAGCTGTTAGTGATTTCAGGGACAGATGATAGTAAGTTTGCTGGCTAGTAATCTGCTTGATACTGCTCTGTATTGGAGGGACAGAAGTCTGCAGGGATTTGAGGGACATTTTAGCTTAGGTAGCTTTGCTGGCTAGTAATCTACTGTTCTCTTTAAACAACTGCCATACGTTGACCTTGTAGGCATTGTTTGCCCAGTTTTTTTGGACGCAGCCACTGAAGCACAGTTGCCAGAAAAAATATGCCATATAAATGCTGAAAATAGTAATTTTTCGCCATACGTTGACCTTGTAGACATTGTTTGCCCAGTTTTTTTGGTTGCAGCCACTGAAGCACAGTTGCCAGAAAAAATATGCCATATAAATGCTGAAAATATAAATTTTTTTGGTTGCAGCCACTGAAGCACAGAGGCCAGAAAAATTATGCCATATAAATGCTGAAAATATAAATTTTTTTGGTTGCAGCCACTGAAGCACAGAGGCCAGAAAAATTATGCCATATAAATGTAGAAAATATGCATTTTTTTGGTTGCAGCCACTGAAGCACAGAGGCCAGAAAAATTATGCCATATAAATGCAGAAAATATGCATTTTTTTGGACGCAGCCACTGAAGCACAGTTGCCAGAAAAAATATGCCATATAAATGCTGAAAATATAAATTTTTTTGGTTGCAGCCACTGAAGCACAGAGGCCAGAAAAATTATGCCATATAAATGCAGAAAATATGCATTTTTTTGGACGCAGCCACTGAAGCACAGAGGCCAGAAAAATTATGCCATATAAATGCAGAAAATATGCATTTTTTTGGACGCAGCCACTGAAGCACAGTTGCCAGAAAAAATATGCCATATAAATGCTGAAAATAGTCATTTTTTGCCATACGTTGACCTTGTAGACATTGTTTGCCCAGTTTTTTTGGTTGCAGCCACTGAAGCACAGAGGCCAGAAAAAATTAAACCAGTAGGGTTTGCACCCTAGTTTGTAACGGTGGCGGAGGGAGGAGGACGCTAAAGGACAGCTGTGTGTGGAGTCATGAGGCTTGAAGAGAAGGACAGCTGCATAGAAGTCAGAACAAGTCTTCCGGCGTGCAGTAACCCTCCGAGATCCACCCCTCATTCATTTTAATAAAGGTCAGGTAATCGACACTTTTGTGACCTAGGCGAGTTCTCTTCTCAGTTACAATCCCTCCTGCTGCACTGAAGGTCCTTTCTGAGAGCACACTTGAGGCTGGGCAAGACAAGAGGTTCATGGCAAATTGTGACAGCTCTGGCCACAGATCAAGCCTGCGCACCCAGTAGTCCAGGGGTTCATCGCTCCTCAGAGTGTCGATATCTGCAGTTAATGCCAGGTAGTCCGCTACCTGCCGGTCGAGGCGTTCTTTGAGGGTGGATCCAGAAGGGTTGTGGCGCTGCCTTGGACAGAAAAACATTTGCATGTCTGACGTTACAGACTGGCCAAAGGGCTTTGTCCTTGCAGGTGTGCTCGTGGCAGGATTACTGGCACCTCTGCCCCTGGAATGTTGATGAGTTCCTGAAGTGACATCACCCTTAAAAGCATTGTACAACATGTTTTGCAGGCTGGTTTGTAAATGCCGCATCTTTTCGGACTTGTGGTATGTTGGTAACATTTCTGACACTTTATGCTTGTACCGAGGGTCTAGTAGCGTTGCGACCCAGTACAGGTCCTTCTCCTTAAGCCTCTTGATACGGGGGTCCTTCAACAGGCATGACAGCATGAAAGACCCCATTCTCACAAGGTTGGATGCAGAGCTATCCATCTCCGCTTCCTCATTATCAAGGACTGCATCATCCACGGTCTCCTCCCCCCAGCCACGTACAAGACCAGGGGTCCCCAAAAGGTCACCACTAGCCCCCTGGGAAGCCTGCTCCTGTTGGTCCTCCTCCTCCTCCTCCACAAAGCCACCTTCCTCCTCTGACTCCACTTCTGGCACCTCTCCCTGCGTTGCAGCAGGTGCCTGGGTTCGTTCTGGTGATTCCGACCATAAATCGTGCGCTTCCAGCTCCTCGTCACGCTGGTCTACAGCCTCATCTGTCACTCGTCGCACGGCACGCTCCAGGAAGAAAGCGAAGGGTATTAGGTCGCTGATGGTGCCTTCGGTGCGACTGACCATATTTGTCACCTCTTCAAAAGGTCGCATGAGCCTGCAGGCATCGCGCATAAGCACCCAGTAACGGGGGAAAAAAATCCCCAGCTCTGCAGATCCAGTCCTACCACCCAGTTCAAAAAGGTACTCGTTGACGGCCCTTTGTTGTTGCAGCAGACGTTCCAACATAAGGAGCGTTGAATTCCAGCGAGTCTGGCTGTCAGAAATCAAACGCCTGACTGGCATGTTGTAGCGCTGCTGAATGTCAGCAAGGCGTGCCATGGCTGTGTAGGAACGTCTGAAATGGGCCGACACCTTTCTGGACTGGGTGAGAACGTCCTGGAATCCTGGGTACTTGGAGACAAAACGTTGGACTATTAAATTTAACACATGTGCCATGCAGGGCACATGTGTTAAATTGCCCAGTCTCAACGCTGCCAACAGATTGCTTCCATTGTCACACACCACTTTTCCGATCTGCAGTTGGTGTGGGGTCAGCCACCGATCGGCCTGTGACTGCAGAGATGACAGGAGTACAGATCCGGTATGGTTTTTGCTTTCCAGGCACGTCATCCCCAAGACAGCGTGACAACGGCGTACCTGGCACGTCGAATAGCCTAGGGGGAGCTGGGGGTGCACAGGTGTGGAGGAGGAGAAGGAGGACCCAGCAGCAGAGTAAGAAGAAGAAGAGGAAGAAGACGAGGTAGAGAGCGATGGAGGAGTAGAGGTGGTGGCAGAACCGCGTGCAATCCGTGGCGGTGACACCAACTCCACTGTTGTTGTTGAGCTACCCATTCCCTGCTTCCCAGCCATTACCAAGTTCACCCAGTGGGCAGTGTAGGTGACATACCTGCCCTGACCATGCTTGGAGGACCATGCGTCAGTAGTCATATGGACCTTTGGCCCAACACTAAGTGACAGAGATGCGGTAACTTGGCTCTGCACATGTTGGTACAGGTGTGGTATTCCCTTTTTAGAAAAAAAATTGCGGCTGGGTACCTTCCACTGCGGTGTCCCAATTGCTACAAATTTGCGGAAGGCCTCAGAGTCCACCAGCTGGTATGGTAAAAGCTGGCGGGCTAAGAGTGCAGACAAGCCAGCTGTCAGACGCCGGGCAAGGGGGTGACAGTCAGACATTGGCTTCTTACGCTCAAACATGGCCTTCACAGAAACTTGGCTGGTGGCAGATGACTGGGAATGGGAATAGGTGGTCAAGGTGGAAGGCGGAGTGGAGGGTGGTTCAGACGGGTTAAGGAGAGCAGAGGTAGAGCAGTAAGATGCTGGACCAGAAGGAGTGTGGCTTTTAGTTTGCCTGTTGCCTTTGAGGTGTTGCTCCCAAAGTGCTTTGTGCTTGCCGCTCATGTGCCTTCGCATAGAAGTTGTACCTATGTGGCTGTTGGGCTTACCAAGGCTCAGTTTCTGACTGCACTCATTGCAAATTACAATGCTTTTGTCAGAGGCACACACATTAAAAAAATCCCACACTGCTGACTTTTTGGAAGTGTGCGATCTGGCGGTAACAGTAGAAGTTGGCGGCATTGGCGGCAATGGCGGGTGCGTTGGCCGGCTGAACACAGGTGCCGATACATGTTGTTGCCCTACTGATCCCTGCGGGCTGTCCTCCCTGCTTCTTCTAAGTCTTATTCTCCTACTGCCTCTCTGACTCTCCGTCTCTCCATCTGAACTACCCTCCTCTTGCTCTCTTCTACTAGGCACCCACAAAACATCAATCTCTTCATCATCATTCTCCTCAGATGCATCAATTTCTTCTGACACATCACAGAAGGAAGCAGCAGCGGGGACCTCCTCCTCATCACTCATTATGTCCATCTCTGTCGTGTTCTCTGCCAGAATTAAATCTGGTGTAACGTCCTCATCTCCTTCTTCTGGCAATAATGGTTGCGCATTACTCAGTTCAAGAAACTCATGGGAAAATAACTCCTCTGACTCCAGTGAAGAAGGGGCACCGGTGGTGGAGGAAGTGTTACGTGGGGTGGCCATAGCAGTGGAGGATGAGGAGGATGTTGTGGTAAAGTTAGAAACGGTAGAGGATGGGGTGTGCTGTGTAAGCCAGTCAACTACCTCTTCAGCATTTTGGGAGTTCAGGGTCATTGGCTTTTTAAAACTGGGCAATTTGCTAGGGCCACAGGATTGCATAGCAGCACGGCCCCTAGCACGGCCTCTGCGTGGCGGCCTGCCTTTGCCTGGCATTATTTTTAAAAAAACAACAACAACAAAAACTCAGTTGGTTTTTCTGGAAACAATAATACACACAGCTAGATGGCAGTTTGAAGAAAACAGTGTGCAAATAATGCCTACAAGATCAACGTATACACTACTACAGCGGTGGATACGGATTACGTAAAATATATGAATGCTGCTTGAAAAAAAGTAACTCAAGTGGTTTTTCTAGAGACGATAATATTATCAATATTTAGACAAAATGTGAACAAGCTCACACAGCTAGATGGCGGTTTGAAGAAAACACTGTGCAAATACTGCCCACAAGATCAACGTATACACTACTACAGCGGTGGATACGGATCTCGTAAAATATATTATGGCTGCTTGAAAAAAGTCACTCCGGTGTTTTTTCTGGAGACGGTAATATTATGGATATTTAGACAGAATGTGAACAAGGTCACACAGCTAGATGGCAGTTGGTTGAATAACACACTGGGCAAAAAATGCCTACAGGGCAAATAATGCCTAAAAGGTCAACTTATACACTACTACAGCGATGGATACGGATTACGTAAAATATATTATGGCTGCTTGAAAAAAGTCACTCCGGTGTTTTTTCTGGAGACGGTAATATTATGGATATTTAGACAGAATGTGAACAAGGTCACACAGCTAGATGGCAGTTGGTTGAATAACACACTGGGCAAAAAATGCCTACAGGGCAAATAATGCCTAAAAGGTCAACTTATACACTACTACAGCGATGGATACGGATTATGTAAAATATATTATGGCTGCTTGAAAAAAGTCACTCCGGTGTTTTTTCTGGAGACGGTAATATTATGGATATTTAGACAGAATGTGAACAAGGTCACACAGCTAGATGGCAGTTGGTTGAATAACACACTGGGCAAAAAATGCCTACAGGGCAAATAATGCCTAAAAGGTCAACTTATACACTACTACAGCGGTAGTAAAATAAAAAAAAGTAAAATAAAAAAAAAATGAATATTAAAAAAAAAAAAATTAAAGTTGGTGCTGCTGAACTACTAGGAGCAGCAGATTAGCACACCAGTCCCACTCCCCAACACTGCTAGACTAATAGCACTGGGCTCTTATAGTAGTAGTAGTAGTAGTAGTAAAACAACAAAAAAATAAATAAAAGCAGTCCTTACAAGGACTACTGTTATTGCAGCAGTCAGCAGATGAGATCAGAAGCAGGACAGCTGCCCACTGCAGCTACATACAGAGCACTGCAGTAGAAGGTAGATTACTAGCCAGCAAAGCTACCTAAGCTTAAATGTCCCTCAAACCCCTGCAGACTTCTGTCCCTCCAATAACAGAGCAGTATCAAAACGATTACTAGCCAGCAAACTTTCAACTGTCCCTGAAATCACTAACAGGCAGCAGCTCTCTCCCTACACTATCTCTTCAGCACACACAGGCAGAGTGAAAAAACGCTGCAGGGCTTCGGTTTTTATAGGGAAGGGGAGTGGTCCAGGGGAGAGCTTCCTGATTGGCTGCCATGTACCTGCTGGTCTGGGGTGAGAGGGCAAAAAAAAGCGCCAACAATGGCGAACCCAAAATGGCGAACGTCGCGCGACGTTCGCGAACTTCCGGCGAGCGCGAACACCCGATGTTCGCGCGAACAAGTTCGCCGGCGAACAGTTCGCGCCATCTCTAGTTGCCTGTACTGTATGTAATCAGAATCACACTAAGGGGCCTGTTTATTAAAATTCAACATTTTTTTTACTGTGAAAATTGTCAAAAAAGTGCAGTCTAAGTTTTTCAAATTCAAGTTGTCTGAACTTCAATTTTTAAGATAAAAACACTTCAAGAATTCAAGTGAAAAAATTTGGGAAAAAAACCTGGCAAATGTGTGCAACAGTTTTCCCGTTTTATTTTGTAAATATGCAGGAGATCGAGAAATGTATTCATTTTTGAATTTGAGTTTTTTTTTTTGAATGATTCTGCCTCTCAAAAAGTTGTGCAAAAAAGCTCAAATGGAGTTGCAAAGACTGCTCTAGGCTTGACAGCTGACCACTAAATGTTATCTGCTCATTAGTTGCTATGCGTTACTAGACCGTAAGGCCACTAGGAGACAAGGTTGGACTGGCCCACTGGGATATTGGAAAAAATCCCGGTCTGCCCCAATTGGACCCGTGTGTCTACCCACAAGCCAGCCAACTTCAGCAAGAATCAAAAAAATCAAAGATGGAACACACAGTCATCTTTAATTCCTCCATGGAGATGTGGCTTGATTCACATTTGGGAGTTAGTAGCTGCACAGTGGAGTGGTGGAACAGAAAGGAGAATGAAAGTGTGCAGGTAGGGGTGGGGATTCAGTGTGGCGGCTACATGATGGCCCCTAAACGTAGGTACCTGGTAAAAGGTATGGAAAATCTCATCTATGAGGAAAGACTGGCCCGTTCACACTGGAGAAGAGGCACTTAAGGGGTGATATGATAACTATGTATAAATATATAAGGGATTCATATAATAATCTCTCTAATGCTTTAGTTATCAGTAGGTCTTTCCAGCTGACACAAGGTCACCCATTCCGATTAGAAGAAAAGAGGTTTCCGCCTAAATATTCGGAAGGGGTTTTTTAAAGTGAGAGCTGTGAAGATGTGGAATTCTCTCCCTGAATCAGTTGTACAGGCTGATACATTAGATAGCTTTAAGAAGTGTAATGGAAACGGAAGTTTCTTACCTTCGTGATGGCCATGGCGTCCAAGATGGCGACGGCGTCCAAGATGGCGACTCCTTCCTCCCCCATGTGGATCCTGCAGGTCCCAGTGTGATGACGTCGGCTGCCTCTCGCTCTCCGATTGGTCGCCGGCGACGGAATGGTCGCCGGCGTCAGAACGTGCGTCGGCGTCACAACGTTAGCGTCTTGACGCCGGCGTCAGCGTCATGACATCATCGCGTCCTAAAGCTTGGCGCCAAAACTTGCCTATTTAAACCCCCCTGGACATTGCAACATTGCCCAAGTATAGGTTTATCTTCGTGATTCCTGGGTGTTGTATTATTAACTGATTTCTTGTGTACCAACCTTGCCTGTTATTCGGATTGACCCTTTGCTGCCTGGACTGAACCTTTTGCCTGAACAACGACTACTCTTCTGCCTGATCCCTTGTACCACGAACTTTGTGACTACCTGCCTCCTCCTTGGTCCGCACTCTTACTGCGCCTTCTGGCCCTTACATTATACTTGGGCCATGGACCCATCTGAGGAGGCTGCGGCTCAACCAGATTTCGGAAGAGCCTTTCGTGGGATTGCTTCACGCATGGAGGCCTATGAAGCTCAGCAGTCGCACTTTGGCCAAGCTCTTGAGGCCATTTTGGACAAATTGTCGGCTCTCACTCCTTCGGCTCAGGTTCCTGCTACTGCTCCGGCCACTATTCCAGTGGCGCTGTTTCATGTCTCCGAACCCCGGATTCCGGCACCTCCGCTCTTCAGTGGTGATTCTGAGGCTTGTAGAGGATTCATCAACCAGTGTGAGATCCAGTTCACTCTGCTACCTCATCAATATGTCTCAGAGCGTGCCAAGGTGGGATACATCATTACCCGTTTGACCGGGAAAGCCTTGGAATGGGCATGACCGTTGTGGGAGAAAGAGGACCCCCTGATAGATGATTCGAAGGCCTTTATTCGTGAGCTGCGCAGTGTTCGATGCTCCCGGCCGGTCTGCATCTGCCTCTTCTCGCTTGTTCCAGATCCGCCAAGGTACACGTTCGGTGCCAGAATATGCCATCGAATTCCGTACTCTGGTGGCCGAGACCAGCTGGAACAACGACAGTTATCACACTGCCTTCTACAACGGGTTGTCCATGCGCCTGAAGGACGATTTGGTTTCACGTGAGTTGCCTACTCGTTGGGAAGATTTGGTGGCCCTGGCAGTCAAAGTAGACACCCGCCAAAGAGAGCACCCTGCCGTAAAGGAACGTGTGAGGAAGTTTCAACCTCCCCTGGCTCCTCGCTTCCAGAGACCTGTCCTTCCCAGCACTACTTCTTCTTCTTCTACTCCGGCTTCTTCTCCCTCCACCTCAGAAGAGCCTATGCAGATTGGTCGTGCCCGTCTTTCCGAACAGGAAAAGTTAAGGAGAAGGGCTGCTGGACTCTGCTTATACTGTGGGGGCAAATCCCACTTTGCCCATGAATGCCCTGCAAAGTCGGGAAACGCCAGCGCCTAGGTAAGTTTGGGGAAACTTACCTGGGCGGAATTAATCAACTTCCCCAAACTTCTACTCATCGTTTCCTTCTCCCTGTACAGTTCCAGTTGGCTTCCATCTCTACCCAAGCTTTCCTTGACTCCGGCGCAGCTGGGAACTTCTTGGATAAAGCCTTCGCAGAACAACATTCTATTCCTCTCCAAAGTCTGGCTGTTCCCCTTCGTGTTCTTGCCATTGATGATCGGCCTCTTTCATCTGCCTTCATCTCCAAGTCTTCGCAAGAATTGTCTTTCAAAGTGGGCACCCTGCATACCGAAAGACTTTCATTCTTGATTATTGATTGCCCCTCGACTCCTGTAGTCCTTGGACTCCCTTGGTTGCCCACCCACAATCCAGTCATTGACTGGTCCACAACTTAAATTTCTTGTTGGGGTTTCTTTTGTCAACAGAACTGTCTTCCAGCCCAGTCCTTGGTCAAGGTATCCTCTGTTGTTCCAAATCCTTCAATTCCTCCTGTCTATCAAGATTTCTCTGATGTGTTCAACAAGAAATCTGCTGAAGTCCTGCCTCCCCACCGGCCCTATGATTGTCCCATTGAGCTTCTTCCTGGAACCATGCCTCCAAGAGGACGTACTTACCCGCTCTCCCCCTCTGAAACTGCGGCGATGAAAGAGTACATCCAGGAAAATCTGCTTAGGGGCTTCATTCGTCCATCTTCATCTCCTGCAGGAGCAGGCTTCTTCTTCGTAGAAAAAAAAGATGGCAGTCTACGTCCCTGCATTGATTATCGCGGATTGAACAAGATTACAGTAAAGAACCGCTATCCGCTCCCCCTTATTTCCGAGTTATTTGACCAGCTCAAAGGTGCCAGCATTTTTACCAAGCTTGATCTTCGTGGAGCCTACAATCTCATTCGGATCAGAGAAGGGGACGAATGGAAAACCGCATTTAATACTCGTGATGGGCACTACGAGTATCTCGTGATGCCCTTTGGACTTTGTAATGCCCCTGCGGTTTTCCAAGAGCTGGTAAACGATGTCTTCCGGGACTTACTTGGCATAAGTGTGGTCGTATACCTAGACGACATTCTAATTTTTTCTTCAAACCTTTCCGAGCATCGAATCCAGGTACGGGAAGTTTTATCTCGTTTAAGAAAAAATAATCTGTTTGCCAAGCTGGAAAAGTGCTCCTTCGAAGTTTCTTCTATTCCTTTTTTGGGGTACATTATTTCCCAACAAGGCTTCAAGATGGATCCGGCCAAAGTCTCGGCGATCCAGGATTGGCCCCTCCCCACCAGCACTAAAGCTATCCAGAGGTTTATTGGCTTTGCCAATTACTACAGACAGTTCATCAAAGGCTTCTCCTCCAAGATTTCCCCTATCCTGTCTCTCATCCGGAAGGGTGGGAAGCCCCAATGTTGGACACCTCAGGCTTTAGAAGCTTTCAAAAACCTCAAAGACTCTTTTTCATCTGCTCCAATTCTTAGGCACCCGGAACCTCTTCTACCATTCTTCATTGAGGTGGATGCCTCCGACGTAGGGGCTGGTGCGGTGTTGTCCCAAAGGTCTTCTAATGATGGCAAACTACATACTTGTGCTTTCTTTTCTAAAAAGTTTTCTTCTTCTGAGCAGAACTATGACATGGGAAACCGTGAGCTACTGGCAGTTAAACTAGCTCTTGAAGAGTGGAGACATCTGTTGGAAGGTTCTTCTGTGCCAGTATCTATCTTCACGGATCACAAGAACCTTGAATTCATCCAGTCCCTTAAACGCCTCAATCCCAAGCAAGCAAGATGGGCACTTTTCTTCTCCAAATTCAATTTCGTGATCACATTCCGCCCGGGATCCAGAAACAAGAAAGCTGACGCTCTTTCCAGAAGCTTCATTCCCGAAGATTCGTGTTCCGAAGACCCTGAACCCATTGTGCCTCCTGTTAAAATTATTGCTGCCTTATTCCCCACCATGGCCTCTCAGTTATTGTCCGCACAGTCTTCTGCTCCTGACAGTACTCCTTTGGGAGTTGCTTTTGTTCCTCCAGACCTCCGTCATTCTATCCTTGCTCAGTCACATAATTCCAGACAAGCCGGCCATCCTGGTATCAAGAAAACTACTGAACTCCTGTCTCGCCTAGTGTGGTGGCCTTCTCTCCGAAGGACTTTGTCTCCTCCTGTTCTGTTTGTGCAGCTTCCAAGTCTGGCCACTCTCCTCCCAAAGGATTACTTCTACCTTTGCCCATTCCCTCTCGTCCATGGACTCACTTGGCGATGGATTTCATTGTGGATCTGCCTGTTTCCCTCGGTCATACTGTTATCTGGGTCGTGGTTGACCGATTCAGCAAGATGGCCCATTTCATTCCCCTGCGAAAGCTTCCTTCTGCTCAGGAACTCTCCAAATTATTCATCCAGCATATCTTTCGCCTTCACGGATTCCCGGCTGAAGTGGTGTCGGACAGAGGTTCCCAATTCGTTTCCAAATTTTGAAGATCGTTATGCAAGGCACTTCATATCTCTCTCCAATTTTCCTCTGCCTATCACCCTCAATCTAATGGAGCTGCCGAGAGGGTCAACCAAGCATTGGAGCAATTTCTTCGTTGCCATGTCTCTTTGTGCCAAGACGACTGGGCAAACCTTCTTCCTTGGGCAGAATTTGCTCACAACAATGCTATGCACGCTTCTTCTGAAAAGTCTCCGTTCTTTTGTGTCTATGGTCAGAATCCTCTAGCTTTTCCACAAGATCTTCTTCTCACAAACGTCCCTGCTGCCAATGATCAGGCCGCTCATATGCTTGCTATCTGGGTTGCCACCAAAGCTAATTTGGAGAAGAGTTCTCTGTCTCAGAAGAAATTTGCGGACAAGAAAAGAATTTTATCCCCACAATATTGCCTCGGTTATAAGGTTTGGCTTTCTACACGGAACATTCATCTTAAAGTCCCTACTCCTAAACTCGGTCCCAGGTTCATCGGTCCTTTCCCCATTATAGAAATCATCAATCCCGTGGCAGTTCGTCTTCAGCTTTCCCCCGAGATGCGGATTCCCAATGTCTTCCATGTATCTCTTCTCAAACCGGCAAAAGATTCTTCTTCTTCTTCCTTGTCGTCTCCTACTCCTGTTCTTATTGATGGACACCAAGAATTTGAAGTCAAAAGAATTCTGGACTCTCGAATTTCCAGGGGTAGGTTACAGTATTTAATCGAATGGAAGGGGTTTGGTCCAGAGGAATGCTCTTGGGTGAAGGATTCTGACGTCCATGCTCCTCTTCTTATCCGAAGATTCCACAAGCAATTTCCTTCTAGTCCCGGTTTTGGTGGTCCTGAGGCCCCCCCTAAGGAAGGGGGTACTGTAATGGAAACGGAAGTTTCTTACCTTCGTGATGGCCATGGCGTCCAAGATGGCGACTCCTTCCTCCCCCATGTGGATCCTGCTGGTCCCAGTGTGATGACGTCGGCTGCCTCTCGCTCTCCGATTGGTCGCCGGCGACGGAATGGTCGCCGGCGTCAGAACGTGCGTCGGCGTCACGACGTTAGCGTCTTGATGCTGGCGTCAGCGTCATGACGTCATCGCGTCCTAAATCTTGGCGCCAAAACTTGCCTATTTAAACCCCCCTGGACATTGCAACATTGCCCAAGTATAGGTTTATCTTCGTGATTCCTGGGTGTTGTATTATTAACTGATTTCTTGTGTACCAACCTTGCCTGTTATTCGGATTGACCCTTTGCTGCCTGGACTGAACCTTTTGCCTGAACAACGACTACTCTTCTGCCTGATCCCTTGTACCACAAACTTTGTGACTACCTGCCTCCTCCTTGATCCGCACTCTTACTGCGCCTTCGGGCCCTTACAAGAAGGAGTTGGATGGCTTTTTAACAAGTGAGGGAATACAGGGTTATGGGAGATAGCTCATAGTCCAAGTTGATCCAGGGACTAGTCCGAATAGACTTGAAAGCTTTTTTTAGACATTCTCAAATCTACTGCTGAAATTCTGATACATTTTCCTGAAACAATTACAACCTTTTTCCAGAATTAATTTGGCTCATTCCTATTTCTTTTTTGTTCATGTTCCCCATTGTTTTTTTTTTTCATCCTGAAATCTCCTGCTCTGATCAGTCCCACAATATTTCATCTATTTTATCTCTTATGTTGTGAGTTAATCTTTCAGGCCAGAAAAAAACTTCCAAGTATGTTCCAAATCCAATTACCTAAGCAGAAAAGAAAGGAAACCCCCCACTTTTTAGTGCAAGTGGGGCATTTATCCGATACAAGCCTATGGGGAATATCAGCATCCCAGTAAAAAAATATTTTCTCTCAGCAACAATGACGAATACAGGAAAATTTCCTGACAACTCAATTTTTTTCCCTAGGGATAGAAAGTAAAAAGAAAGGGATCCTATTCCCAGCCTGTGATAAATCTGCCCCAGGAGTGTATTATGCTCTATAAATCCCTTAGTGAAATCGGCACATGGTTAGATATACTGAGTGACTGCACATTTCATTTTAGGCATATAAAGTTGAAGAGGGAAAGGGAAATCAAATCTGTAGAGGTGACTAAGGGGCAGATTTACCAAGGGTCGAATCTCGAGGGTTAATTAACCCTCGATATTCGACTAGGAATTGAAATCCTTCGACTTCGAATATCGAAGTCGAAGGATTTAGCGCAGAAAATTCAATCGAACGATCGAAGGATTATTCATTTGATCGAACGATTAAATCCTACGAATCGAACGATTCGAAGGATTTTAATCCAACGATCGAAGGAATATCCTTCGATCAAAAAAACTTAGGCAAGCCTATGGGGACCTTCCCCATAGGCTAACATTGACTTTGGTAGCTTTTATCTGCCGAACTAGGGGTCGAAGTTTTTTTTAAAGAGACAGTACTTCGACTATCGAATGGTCGAATAGTCGAACGATTTTTAGTTCGAATCCTTCGATAGTCGTAGTCGAAGGTCGAAGTAGCCCATTCGATGGTCGAAGTAGCCCAAAAAAAACTTGAAGTTTTTTAACTTCGAATCCTTCACTCGAAGTTAGTGAATCGGCCCCTAAGTGTAGTACATTCAAGGCTGTTAATCCTGGTTGACACCCTGCCACAGGTGTGTCAAATTCAAGGTTTCAAACGGTTCACGACATGTTTCGGGCTAAGCAGCCCTTTAACACTTGATAAAGGGTTGCTTAGCCCGAAACATGTCATGAATAAAAAACACTTTGCAGCAAGCTCTGTGTGTTGGCTGCCTTCCTGAGTGAACCGTTTGAAACGAGGGAAAGGGAAATGTTATTATGTCGCTGTTGCAATTGCAATCTGTTGCATGTGCTTGTTACTTAATACAGTATAAACTCTTACAGTGTCTTATTCACGTTCGTTAATTCTGTGTGAAGTGTATGTGATGTCTGTCTGTCTGATAACAACATGCTGCTCAGTCACATGCAAAATAACAGCTAGTTCCATTTATCTGATATTCTTTGAAGGTTTATAAATCTGTAATTCTCAATATTGTTCACATACCTGTTTAACCATCATTTCATGAATATCATTTGCTTGTTTCTCATCCAAAGTTCCTTGTAGCCAGCATATCCTACAACTCTTTGCCTTCTTCTTCTTCTTCTGACTCTTTCCATCTTTCAAATGGGGGTTAGTGACCCCATCTAAAAAACAAAAGCACATTTATTTTTATTGCTGCTTTTTATTACTCATCTTTCTGTTCATATTTGGATCAGATTTTGGATTGGATTTGGATCCTAGCAAATTGTCTCAGAATATCATTCTCTAGTCTACATCATACTAAAAGTTAACTCAAAGATGAACAAACCCTTTAAGTAAAGCTTCAACGAGCAGTTTGAAATAAGAAACCAGGTCACCAACTCTGCATGGCCAGGGTGTGTCTATCTAATACAGTTAGATGAAAATCAGATGAAAAGCCTTTATACACCACATTTTATATTAGAAACGTTTTTTTTTAGTTTTGTACAGACTATCTATTTAAACAGTTTTTACACTGAACAATTCCTTTAACATTAATGTGGCCATATATGCAGAGACAGCAACTTTTTATTCACAGATCCGAACACACACAATTTTATTCAGTGGGGAAAGTGCCCCTTCTTTTATTTGTTTATATCCTGGGGGTACATTTGAGGGCTCATTTACAAACATTACCCAGTATGCAAGTGCAAAATAAGGCTGTAATTTGGCATTTTTTCCATTTTGCACACTGCCATTTTCCATTTTGTGCTCTGATTTTGGAGTGCAGAGACCTGAGGCTCCTTTATTCCAGCACTGATTGTGTAATTTATTGCTGTATTTTTGAGTGGGAGGCACCTAGGCACATCAGGGCCCTGTCATAAAGCTGCACCTCTTGATGTTGCTCTATGCAACAAACGCTAGAGTTTTGTTCCAGCAAAGAGCAGAACCCTTAGGGCACAAGTAAAAAATGGACCAGCCATTTCATTCATAACGTCTTGCTATTCTAATATACTTTGAACCTATTCTTAAAATACTCTCTTGCTGCCAACATATTCCTAACCTCAATATCAAACAAAGCCGCATTCTTGCCTCCTGCAAGACTACAACCTCAGCAAATCACAAACTCAGTAATGTGGCTCCGAATACTTGGGCCCTGGCTGCATTGTACAATCTGCCAATTCCCCTCCTTCCGTGAGTCCGACAAAATTGCAGTATGTAGCAGCTCAGCCATTTCTAAATGCACCGTGTGTTATAAGATATTGTCCACAGAAGCGAATTGTATTTAATCAGCCAAAATAAATAGCTGAAATATAAACAAATCACAAGGTAGGAAACAAATATATGTTAAGTAGAATTACCGACATAAAACAAATGGGAAAGAGGTCCTACTGCTCTGACTGTAATAAAGATTGGCTACTGAGTTGAGCTTGCGTGCTAACTGCATACCTTTTGTAAACATTTTGTAAATAAAAAGATGGACAAAATAGTTGCCACACATAGTGCAGGGAAATTTTTTGAGCACGCACATTTTGCCGCCACACCCCCTAATTATCATGCTCATTTTACAAAATGTGTCAGGTTATGAAAGTTTGAACATATTTCTGTGTTTTTTTCCCCAGTTATTACAGTTTTGCTAATGAAGGTGAATTGGCCTTTAAGCTGTGAGTCTAACGTTTCCCAAGGGACCTGTTATCTTATATTGTTACAATTACTTATTTGCTTTACTTAAAATTGTTACAAAAGTATCTTCTATGCTGCTCTGGCTGTTCTCGGTTCTCTGCCAAAAGCCAATTAAGTAAGAAACTTTGTTTCTTTTTCTAGCTGTTCAGTGCAGAGAAAAAACGGGACTTTCCAGAACAAACGAGGGACTGCGGGTTGAGCTGTCAAAAGAGGTACGGTCCCTCTAAAAACAGGACAGTTGGGAGGTATGGCTAACTGTGCATGTATATTTTTTTTAGTCTACTCAAATGTATTTTGATTTTAAAAAAATCATAATTTAGCAACTGTGTGTATTTATTTAAAGGGATTCTGTCATGATTTTTATGATGTAGTTTTATCTGGTTACCTTCCCATTGTTTTGTTGTTAGGCTGCTGGGGGGATATGGGAGGGGGTGATATCACTCCAACTTGCAGTACAGCAGTAAAAAGCACGTCACATGACTGAGCTGAGAAACTGACAATATGTATAGCCCCATGTCAGATTTTAAAATTTTATTTAAAAACATATGTTTGCTCTTTTGAGAAGTGGATTTCAGTGAAGAATTCTGCTGGAGCAGCATTATTAACTGATGCGTTTTGAAAAAAATAATTCCCCATGACAGTATCCCTTTAATGCATGTGCATTACATATGGGTGCCTCCCTGGCATTTCACATTACGAATGGGCTTTGGTTCCTACCAAAGAAGGAAAGCACTTTATTAGTGCCTGTTGGCATTGCATAGTTCCAAAGTAAGGTAGACTTTATAAGTTGGTTCTGCCTTAATACAGCACTGCTGAAAACATGCAGCACTGTATTCATTAGAAAGGAGTGCAAAGACATGCCCCTATGGGTGCTAAGCACAGGGCAGAGTGAAATGTGCAATGTGATGGTTTAATGATGTAGTTCAGACAAAAATAATGTATTCAGGTACAGGCACAATGTATCGCAGAGAAGCAGTGGACAAGCAGGTTATTGGCCTGTGTTTGTTAAAGGCCAAGATCTGCTCCGTCTGGCCCTAGCCCAAAGCCTTGCCCCATCACTTCCCCATCAATTCTATCAGCCAAATACAACGGCAGATGAAACTATAGTTAGGGCAATTTTAGATGTAGCACTTTGTTGCCTGAGGGAGATTACTTCCAGGGGGGGGTGTGACAAAACACCACATTTCAACCACTTTACCTGCGGTCATCTGGCTAAATTGTAAGAACACTCCTTCACCTGAGGGCAACAAAGCATTATGTCTGACATTGCCCTAAATCTGTCATTTACAAACTGGAAGGCAGGGAGTAAAGTTCATAAAATATCTGCAATCTGCCACTTTGACTTGTCCTTCCAGCTTCAATAAATTTGTGCAGGTCTCTTCACTTAGTATCACAGCACATAGACCTGTGGACACCCCCTTTAATACAGCACTGCCTGTGTTCAGTAACACTGTATTCATGAGAGGGGGGACTTATAGGTTTCCCGCCTCCTACAGATCTCCTAACTTGCCAGGGAAAGAATTAGATTATTAGTACACAACCTCATTACTACCCCTTAGTTGTGACTGTTTCGTAAGTCTGATATGCAGGGGGATTATTTATTCATAGATTATTGTATTACATACTGAGCACAGACCAAAAGCAGAGTAGCTTCAATTTCCCAATTTGCCCTGTTTATCTCAAAAAACAACTAAAACTAAAACCATAAAAACAAAAAGATATGTTCAGCAGAAGGCAATTCACTGAACTCATCATATTAAACTAGGGAATATACTGTCCCTTTAAGCAGTAAAGCACTCTGCCACAGAATAGTTAAAGAAAAGCAATGATGTATGCATTAAATAGAATTGTGCCAAGTGAGAAGCGTTTGTAGCACACAGTGAAGTGGCGGTTACCAATAACACTGCATTGCTGATGAAGCCTGAACTGCTATATCGTAAGGATAACAATATTTGCATTTGTAGTTATCTCATCTCCTGCCTATCTGACCTGGCTCCACACTAAAGCAAAACTGCTAATTGGCCTTGAACGCTTTTCCATGGAAATGATGACAAAGCAGAGTCACTACAGTGAAGCATCAAACCTTATGACTGATCTTGGCCGGGCTCTTTGGATCTTTGTTTCACTGAGTCAGAAGACTAAATGATTCTCACTTCTTTCCTGCCCCGTGTCTCTCAACTTATACTCCCTTATTTATGGGTTATTGTGAAGCATTAACTCATAGAACATATCCCTAGAGATCTGTGTGGGTATTTTAGAGAGTATAATAGAGTTTCTGTGGACTAGAATCCTGTCGTCCAGCTTACAGTACAGTATGGTTACAATAATGTGGGGTCCGTTTACTAAAGTGCGGTAAATCTGACTTTAAGTTTCCGCATGTTATTGCTGAGAATATTTTTACGCCAGAATATTCGCAGCGACTAAGTTTACTAAACAGCGATGCGCTCAGAAGTCATTGCGATCACTTGCGGTAACTACGTTAAGGAACCAGCTTACGTTAGCGGTAATTTTAGCGAGTTGCGAATTTTCTGGTGAAAAATTACGTTTTTGCGAATATTTATGCTATAAAATAGTCTTGTTTTATGGCGGTTATTATGGCAATTTTTACTACATAGGTGACGGTAAAAGTTTGCGAATATTCTGGCGTTAATTTTGTCTTTAGCACATTTCGCTGTTTAGTAAACCATGCGTTAATGTGTACATAGCGTTATTTTCAGCGAATGCGATAACTGGTGAACAATTATTCTTGTGCAAGAAAATTCGCAAATTTATATTTACCGCAGGTTAGTAAACTGGCGATAACATATTTGGCGAAAATTCTGTCTATATATTGTGCGAATATTTTTAATGCACTTTAGTAAACGGACCCCTGTGTATTTAGTAGATAGAGGAATACAGATCTATGGTAGATTAGTATTCAAATGAAGCATTTCAGTGTTACTGTAACTGTTCATTTCTCTTTATATAAAATGCCAATGTGGGTCTGCTTCCTCTATACAACTATAGAGGAATTGTGTCTGTAAGTTACCCTCCAATTAAAGCTGGCAAAAGATGTAAAGATTTTTAAAAAGATCTTTTCATTATCACGATTATCTCGAAACGATCGTTTAAATGTACGATTTGTCCATCAACTAAAAAGACCATTTCAGGCGATATTGCCAGGAAAACTGAGGGGAGCTGCCTGATTGGCCCTACAAACATAGATAGATTGCACTGGGACAGATCATTTTTTTAACCTGGCCGATCAATTTTCTGACAGATGTTGGACGAAAAATCGTACGAAGGATATATGATCGTTTGATTCCCACTAACCTCACGAAAATGTGACGGATTGGTTGGATTGCGCTGAAATAAATCATTCATCAATGAAAAATCTTTGCGTCTCTGGGGACCTTTAGACCGTGAGGGTCTTCCATGCTTTTGTCTCCTTGACACGGAGCACTTAATCTGTATTGTAATTATATTTTATATTTACATGTTTTGTATTTCTAGTAATGCACTTATGATTGCAGTGACCCCTTGCCTGTTACTACTTATTTATTATTCTGCTTTGCAGTGCTTTGCACTCAAGGAGCACCATACAAATAAAAATATACATACAACTGCTATGGGCTCCAGGAGGTATAATCACCGACTGATGAGCACTCTCAATATTTGTTTAGGAAAAATACCCTACTCCCAAAGCTTGAAGGGGAAGTCTGCTGTAAATTTCTGTACTTTTAGTTAAGCCACTGTTTGTAGCACTTAATACCATGATACGAGACCCCTTGTTTTGTTCCTTTGTTCCTCTGCAGTTACATGGCTCAATTTGTTTACTGTGATATAGAAAATCAAAGCAAAACCATACAAGTATGTACATATATCTTTACTATAACAATATTTGTATAAGCAGCACTATTTTTTCTTTTTACAACTAGAAATCTCTCGCTCTATATATATTGTCAGGGATTAAGTAGCTGGGATCAGCTTTCTGGGGGTAAAGCAGCCACGGCACAATCACAACTCATGAGAGTGTAATCTCTTTTCTGCAGTATATTTTCACTTTCAGCAAATAAACAAAATAAACAGTTCAAAATGATGGTTGATCCCAATTTTATCAATAAGGGAAAAAAGATAAATATATAGGAAGGTTGGTTTTTTTTTTCAAGAAAAGGTGGCAACCCTACCTCTAAGGGTAGAACTTCATGGACGTTTTCGGCTCGATCCAACACAATGCAACAAAACGGCAGCATCAAATCGCATGCGACGGAAATAAGGTAAGTGAATGCATTGTCGGTTGGTGTCGCAGTGTTGATCCGACGTGACACGACTGTCAGATACAGAGGCTGCACGCTGCGTCTGCATCTGACAGTGACGCTGGCGTTTTTTACACTGCGTCGGATTGCGCCAAAAACATCCGTGTAGTTCTACCCTTAGTGATCTTACACAGGCAGCTTTCATGTGTCTTTCCCCAGACTGGAGCTCTTCCCACTCTGTCTTGAGCTGCCTTCTTAATTATTCATCCAATATGCCTCAGGACACCACTGGACAAGCAGTCCCGGAACCATTCTATTAGGAACCTGGGACATAAATAAGCTCTAAGGACTTTCCCAGGTATCCTTGTAGTGACCCAACCACAATATATATATATATATATATATATATACAGTTAGCATTAATTAACACATTGGGAGACATAGGAGGAAGGTGGTGCATCAGATTTGGCAGATTTGACTCTATTTGTTATTGAAAGTAGCACTGTGCTTTTCAGTTGTTGATGCAGTAGGAATGCTAGCACACCTGATATTTTCAAGGGACAACAAGTTGGCTATAAGTGTTACTGTCCGAATTTTTATACAAACATCAACCCAAAAATTAGGTAGTTATGACCTCGTTAACCTAACAACCAATGACTGTTGCCATCTTGCCCTGTTACACCAACTCTCAGGTGGTCTATTTTATGCTTTTGCTGCCTTAGTTTTGACACAATATCAACATTTTTCTCCCAACCCATCTAGGTCCATTCTAGCACTTCCCAGAATTGTCAGCTTTGCAAAATAAACATTAAAAGGGTTGTTCACCTTTAAATAAAAATTTAGGGGCAAATTCACTAACCTTCGTAAATTCGCCAGCGACGGCTTCGCTCAGATCACAACACTTCGCCAGGCGCAGATTCGCCAGGACAACGCTAATTCACTAAAATCCAAAGTTGCGTCTGGGGCGCCCAATGCTGGCGAAGTAGCACTAGCATTACTGCGGCAAGTGAAGCGAAGTTGTGCTAGCGTTGGCTAATTTGCATACGGCGTCAAGTTAAAGTTGAATGTACATATATGTTGCAGAAAATACATTACATTACACAAGCCCGGGAAACCTTAATAAAATAAAATAGAGTTGTTATATTGCCCTATACATGAGTCCAGTGTATAGTTTATGCGCTATATGTTAAGAAATGTAGGGGGGAAGCCTGGTACCCCAGAAAAAAATTACGATCTTTTGCAGCCTTTACGTTCAGTAAAATGTGCATCTTTGTGAATTTGCGAAATAACGCTCTTTTGCCAGAGTGAAACTTTGCCTGGCTTAAGAGTGCAAAGTAGCGCTAGAGTCTATCTCCTTCGCTAGCGAAGTTACGAAGTAACAAAATGACGTCACGCTGACGAAGTTTCGCTAACGTTAGTCACTTCACCCTTTAGTGAATTTGACCCTTAGTATGATGTATAGAGGGATATTCAAGAAAATTTGCAAGTCTTTTTAATTTTTTATTATTTGTGGTTTGCGGAGTTATTTAGTGTTTTACTCAGCAGCTCTCCAGTTTGCAACTGCCCAATTTACCCTAGTAACCATGCACTGATTTGAATAAGAGACTGGAATATGAATAGGAGAGGGTCCAAATAGAAAGATGAATAATAAAAAGCAGCAATAACAATAAATGTGTAGCTTTACAGCATTTTGTTTTTTTTTTTTAGTGTGTACATGGACCTATCAATTTATGCCACCCTAGAGATTGTACTGTAACAGTTTGATGTGCAACTTATCACTCTGTATTCTGTACTGACCAAAGAGTGAAACCATAAAAAGTGCATTTTTTTTAAGCAGAAACAGCTGAAAAAAGAAATCAGCGAGCTATGCTGAGTGTTAGTGCAGCCCTGCGCTCTGGGGAAAGAGCTTTCTGTTTTAAGATCTCTGCTGCTTCCTTGTGTTCAAAGCAGAAGCCCTCTCAGCTCTCCCTGCTGCTCACCCATAAACCAATAAACCAGCAGCCTCTGCAGCAACCAACCCACAGAGCCAAAATACAGAGATCATTTTGCCAATTCCCAGTGGGAAACAAGAGCAGGGGATTCCATAGAAATGTCTTTACAGACAAGTAGTGGACTTGCAACAGTATCCCCTCTGCAGTAGCTTTATATTGATCACTATAATTAAGAAAGGTTGATGATAACTCACACTGGTATTCATCAGCAGCAGATATCCAATATATGGGTACAATATATGCAGGAGAGAGAGAGAGAGAGAGATAGGGGCAAATTCACAAAGATGCGAAGTTGCGACAGGCGCAACTTCGCCGCACTTTGCCGCACTTTGCCGCACTCAGGCGTATTTTCGCCAGCGCTCCGCAAATTCACTAAAATCCGAAGTTGCGCACAGGGGGTAGCGTTAATTTGCGAAGTTGCATTAGCGTTAATTCGCCAAGCGAAGCGAAGTTTCGCTAGCGATGGTTAATTTGCATACGGCGCAAAATTCAAATTTCAATGGAGGAATACTTATATGCACCTACACATGTGCCCACTGTCTAGGTAAGTTGCCATGAGTCAGGAAATGTAGGGGGGAAGGAGGGGAGCCCTAAAAAAATTTTCGATCTTTTTCAGCCTATCACCCATCATGTAGAAAAGACGCCAGCGTTTTTTGGGACTTAGAAAAAAATTTGACTTTTTTGGAAACAATCCCTATCTACTCTATTGCGCTTCGCCAGGTCTGAGGTGGCGAAGGAAGTCTAGCGTAAAAGGTAGCGTTCAGTACACTGCGCAAGTTAGTGAATTTGCGTAGTTACATCGCTAGCAAAAATTCACCTGTCGTAAGTGTGTGAAGTAACACTAGCGAATTTACGTCAGCGTTCGTTAGTGAATTTGCGAAGTACCGAAAATGCCAAATGCTAGCGAATTGACGCTAGCGTTTGGCGCTTCAGGGCTTAGTGAATTTGCGCGAGAGAGAGAGAGAGAGAGAGGAAACAAATGGATGGACAGAGCGATGGTCCAGGTTAGGAATAACTGGCCAAGAAACTTTTTAGAACAAACTAAAAGGAAGAGAAATCTCAGGAATAACTAAAAGCCTTTAACGACTGCTTATGATCTGTAACTGGTTCATTGCACCCTTGGGTGTCATAAACACCCATGCCAGACTGGGAGATAAATCACTTTCGCTTAAGCAGCATTTCTACATAGTCCAGGACCCCTGAGCCCCCTGCTGTCCTTTCTCAATTTCCCATTGAATTGTGTATGAGCCAATGCTGTAGGTGGTCTGACGTTCAGTCTGCTATCACTCCCCCCCCCAGCAAGACAGTTGTTTGCCCTCAGTCCACATGGGTGGCTATTGTTATATGTCTTTCAGTAGCTCAGTGTCTGGCATCTGACAAAATGGTCTTCTCAGCCTTGTTATGAGCAAGTTATGAGCACTAATACACGTGTGAGTGTGTCCCTGGGGAAGGCCATTCAAGGTAACAGAAACGTTGCAGTCATAAGAAATATCATGCAGATGCTTTGCAATCAGTGGGAATAACCACAGGCCCCTCTCCGTGGCAGGGTATTGTTTCATGGGAAAGTGAGCCGTGTTTTCTTTCTTCCAAACAACTAACTTGTAATTGGCTTGTGGTTAATGATTGCCTGGCATGGGGCACCCTGAGCATAACTTCATCAGCATGTGGTGTCTATACACAATCATTCTCCCCCTATAGTGGAATGAGGGAAGCGATGCCACAATGTAGTTGATATGCAGCCTGTATAATGATACATTGTATCCCAGGTACCCAGGGAAGGGATATTTATCTCTCTGCTAGAACATGATCACCACTGCTTGCTTAACCTCTGGGTGCACCTTCCCATTCCAGCCCAGTCTTCTGGGAAAGGACAAAGGGACTGACACTGTAAAGCTTTTATGACTCTGTGAAAAAAAGAAGAAGAATTTGTTGTACAGAATACACAGTGGCTACTAAATCAATTTACTTGTTTACAGTTTTTATATCCACCCTCCACAAGGTGTGAGTACAATTACTGGATATTATCAGTCAGTTGTATAGAGACAGGCCAAGGGGGCTCCCCAGGAATAATATAACCCTAAAGCAAACAAGCAGTCCTTATCCTCTGCCTTCTCTCTGGCCAGGAGGGAGCTTTTCTACACTTTCCATCTGACTTGTCTCTCATGAATGAATCCAAGGCGATTACAGGAGGATCCTGGCTCCCTTCCCAGTCCTTCTCTTTGTGGTTACACAAAACTCTTCTTTTTTTCTTACTACAAGCACATGGCTTATCTAGGTGACAGCTGAAAAGAATCACATTTCATTAAAACCACATTAGGTCTATAGGCAAAAAAAAAATAATATAAATAAAAAAATAAAATATGTAAAGTGTCAGAGAGGGCAAGCAGAGCCATCATGGGAAGCTCCAACTCCTGCCCATTATCTTACCAATAAGGCAAAGTTATCAGTTAATAGTGCTGCTCCAGCAGACTTCTGCACTGAAATCCATTTCTCAAAACAGCAAACAGTTTTTTTTATATATTAAATTTCGAAATCTGACATGGGGCTAGACATATTGCCAGTTTCCCAGCTACCCCCAGTCATGTGACTTGTTCTCTGATAATTTATAATCACACTTTACTGCTGTTCTGCAGTGATATCAGCTGTTATATTGTAGAGTGAATTATTTGCAGCGTAAACAGTGTAATTAGAAATAAAAACTACATCATAAAAATCCATACAGAATCCCTTTAAGCTCTGGAAGAGGATGAGCAGGGACAAGAATTTGGCTAGATCTGAGCCTTCCCCAGGCTTTAGTTGGACAATGCTTCTACAATTGATGATCAGGGATTCCCAACCGCTCCACTGAGTCATAGGCTTACTATAAAGAAGTTCCAACGGCCACCTGTTGTTGAACTACAAATCTCAACAGACAACCCACACATCACTTATGACTGGGGGTGCTGCCAGTTGCAGCACAACAACAGCTGGGGGGGGACGCAGGGAGGATATTGATTTTCTGTAGAGAGCAGAGAAAGTTCCCCATGAAAGAGTGATACACTATGGGGGATGCTGGGAGTTGAACAGTAGTAGTAGTCAGGGCCGCTTCTGTCTTGAGACAAGGTGAGACCCTTGCCTCAGGCGGCAGCGAGCGGGCAGTTACAAGGGGCGGCAAAAAGCCGCCTCTTGTAACTTTAAGAGCCGAAGTTCCTGGTTTTAAACTGGAAATTCGGCTCCACTAGTACAGAGAGCGCCATCGCGTTTACTGAACTAGCGATACTGCCCCCTTAGACCCGCTACGACGCTAATTTTTAAGTGCGGAGCCCCAGAATCGGCGCTGGTAATAGTTTTGTAGTCAATTGATTTTATGGATTAGCCAGAGGTATTGTCTAGAAGAGTCTAGTGCAGTGATCCCCAACCAGTGGCTCCGGAGCAACATGTTCTCACCAACCCCTTCGCTGTTGCTCTCGGGGGCCTCAAAGCAGAATCTTAATTTTTAATTCCTGGCTTGGAGGCAAGTTGTGGTTGCAGAAAACCAGATTTACTGCCAAACAGAGACTCCTATAGACTGCTAGCTCACATAGGAGCTACCACAGCCCTTATTTGGTACCAACTCTTTTTAAAACTGAATGTGGCTCACAAGTAAAAAAGGTTGGGGACCCCTGCTCTAGTAAATATGTAGCATAGGGGGAATGGTAATGGGATAATAAGTAGCCCTGGCTGAATGTGGCTAATAAATTGTTTATTTTCATGTATTTGTCACATTTCTGAATAAAAGCAAGTGAAGCCCTTGATGGGCATCCATTTCTGGCACCATGTGTGTACAAAGAGGAAAGGGTGAATGGATAAAGCCCTATACACTAGAGAGAGAGTGAGAGAGACACAGGAAAGAGAGGGAGAGAGACACAGGAGAGAGAGAGGGAGAGAGACACAGGAGAGAAAGAAAGAGAGAGACAGAGAGAGAGAGAGAGAGAGAGAGAGAGACGCACAGGAGAAAGAGAGTCAGGAGAGAGAGATACAGGAGAGAATGAGAGAGAGAGACAGAGAGAGAGAGAGAGAGAGAGAGAGAGAGAGAGAGAGAGACGCACAGGAGAAAGAGAGAGAAAGAGAGTCAGGAGAGAGAGATACAGGAGAGAATGAGAGAGAGTCAGGAGAGAGAGATACAGGACAGAATGAGAGAGAGAGAGAGAGAGAGAGAGAGAGAGAGAGAGAGAGAGAGAGAGAGAGAGAGAGAGAGAGAGAGATTGTGAGAGACAGAGAGAGAGACATGAGAGAGAGAGAGAGGACAGGAGAGAGAGGGAGAGAAAGAGCTGTGAGCGGACTTATTGGGCCGCTCGTTATCTGACAAGGTGAGAAGCGAGCGGTCCTGGTGCCGATGTCCTTAGCTCTCTAGCTTGGAAGCTCTAGTTCCTTGGCGTGAGGGAGGGTCGCTGAGCCCTCCTCTTGCTTTGCAGCCGCCCCTCCTTCCCTGCCCGCTGACGGTATAATGATATAATCATGAGGGGTGTCACATCCCGCATTTGAACTTGCAGCCAAACGGGCTCACTGATTCCTCCTGCACAAGACTCAGCACAGACACAAGGACTCAACACAGACACTTTTGGGAATCAGGTGCCCTTGTACCACTGGGACTTTGTATAGAGCTGGGGCAAGAGCCTGCGGAGAGGATCCCCCCTCAAAAATCATCCCCCCTCCTGTCTGGGAATATTACTCCATCAGCCACAAGCAAGTCTGGGGGAGATTTCTGTATGTGGATTGGATGCAGCTGCACCGCTAGGTCACCTTAAATAAGGTAAATTCATTGTATTTCACTTGTCCGGCAACTCTGTGCTTGGTACCCAGGGACACCACAATGGGCAATTCATTCACACACATTTTATTATGAAAAAACTCACAAAATATAAAATATGAAGAAAAGTCACCTGGGCACAGGTTCTGAATGAATGATCAGCTCTGTGTAATAGTTGGTCGGGAAGGAGCGCACGATGTGGCTGATTGTTGTGCCATTGTGAGTGTGTGACGGTGTAACACTCATATTGTAATAAAGAGGCAGTGAGTGAGGGACAGTGTAACAATCATATTGTAATAAAGAGGCAGTGAGTGAGGGACAGTGTAACAATCATATTGTAATAAAGAGGCAGTGAGTGTGTGACAGTGTAACAATCATATTGTAATAAAGAGGCAGTGAGTGAGGGACAGTGTAACAATCATATTGTAATAAAGAGGCAGTGAGTGAGGGACAGTGTAACAATCATATTGTAATAAAGAGGCAGTGAGTGTGTGACAGTGTAACAATCATATTGTAATAAAGAGGCAGTGAGTGAGGGACAGTGTAACAATCATATTGTAATAAAGAGGCAGTGAGTGAGGGACAGTGTAACAATCATATTGTAATAAAGAGGCAGTGAGTGAGGGACAGTGTAACAATCATATTGTAATAAAGAGGCAGTGAGTGAGGGACAGTGTAACAATCATATTGTAATAAAGAGGCAGTGAGTGAGGGACAGTGTAACAATCATATTGTAATAAAGAGGCAGTGAGTGAGGGAGGGAGTGAGGGCTGGGAGAGGCGATGACATGTCTCTGTGCTGTTCCCCATCAGATAACAGGCAAGAGATTTGTGTTCTTGGAAAGCGCTTTCCTTTCTCTGTCTCTGCGCAGAGCTGCGCTCACATTGCTTTTGTCCAACTGCTCTGGGGAGCACAAGGCTGATCTGCAGCCACAAGGAGCCTGGCATTGGCACAGCTAAACCCCAATGTTAGATGCCCCTTAATTGGGCACAGCTAAACCTCATTAGCAATATTAGTGTGCCCTATAAGTTTTAGGGGGTGGGGGGCGATGCCCTCTTCAACCCACACCATTCAGTTTATTTTCCATTGGCATTTATTGTCCTATGTTTGGGAGACTGGAAAATACAAAACACATCTTATTTATTTATTTATTTGATATTCACGTTCCTTGCTAACGAATTTTCCAAGATAAGGCAGGTATTGACTGTTTATTGTGCCAAGGGCAGAAGCAGTTGATCATAATCAGGGAACTAGCGCACAAAGTAACGCATGAGCCTTGGTTATAAGGTGACTTTGCCCTTTGTGCGCTATTGGACCGTGCGCAGCAGGGGTCGTATTTGCGCGGCCACAGAACTTCCCAAATGCCCAACACTTTTACCAAGTTGGAAAGCCCTCCCACCCCCTCAGCTGCAGAAATTGAGGGCATTGTCCATCCATCTCGTTAGATGCTCCTAATTAACATGCAGGGGCTTGTGTACATGATGTACAGCTGGGGGGTCACTATTCACTTGGATTTCAGCGCAAACGCAAACAAGTGAGTGATTTATAGGGGGTTAATGGTTTACACCAGACAAGCAGAAAAAAAACTGAGATAGGGAAAAAATCATAAACTGCGACAGGATTGAATGGGTTGATTGCTGCAAACCAACCTCCTGCTGTTGCTGCTGTTGCTACTTGCTGCTACTTCGTTCTCTTTCCGTCTAATCACCGATATCTCCAGCTATGTGTTTTATGGGAGTCACAGAACGGATGTATTGTTCTCCCTCACTCACACCCCTGCTAATAGGATGTCTAGGAATGCGCGCGGCGAGAAGTTGCACACTGCGACCTCTACCGGCCACGCGCGGGATCGCTTCTGCTGCATCGCCTCCTGCCCCTCAGGTTTTTCTTTGCAGCGCACGAGGTTCGCTACACAGTCACACCCCCCTTTTGTGTCGTATCGTGTTGCACATCATTCACGTGTTCCATCGGGCGATGAGGAAGGGGACATCGATAACACTTTTTAGTTTGACATTTGCAAAGGCAAATCCATCGGTATTGGCCAGAATCAGGCAATACACGAATAAAGGATACAAATATAACAGTAGGGGTGTAATTACAGAGGAGGCAGACCCTGCTCTTGCAGGGGGACCTGGGTGGTATAGGGGGCTCCATGAAGCCAGAATTAATGAGTATAGTGCATAAGTTACATAGCTAAATCGGGTTGGAAAAAGACAAAGTCCATCAAGTTCAACCCCTCCAAATGAAAACCCAGCATCCATACACACACCCCTCCATACTTTCACATAAATTATATATACACATACCTATACTAACTATAGAGTTTAGTATCACAATAGCCTTTGATATTATGTCTGTCCAAGAAATCATCCAAGCCATTCTTAAAGGCATTAACAGAATCAGCATCACAACATCACCCGGCAGTGCATTCCACAACCTCACTGTCCTGACTGTGAAGAACCCCCTACCATGTCCGGACTGAGAATTAAAATAGGCCCTGGCATTTCAGGTACACAGAGGCCCAATCAGCCCACATAGAAGCCCAAACAGCCCCCACCAGCCCACTAAATAGGGACTTTCTATGGCACCTTATAGCAGCCCCTCTAGCATTTGCCAGAACCCACAGATTGCCAGTCCGGACCTGCCACCTATGTTGCTTCAAATGAAAGTTCTTTTCTTCTAGTCTAAAGGGGTGGCCTCTGGTACGGTGATTCTCTTTATGGGTAAAAAGTTCCCCCTCTATTTGTCTATAATGTCCTCTAATGTACTTGTAAAGTGTAACAATGTCCCCTCGCAAGCAATAGAACAACCCCAACCCTCATAATTTAAGTCTTCTGTCTCTCTAACCAGTTTAGTTGCACTTAGTCTCTGCACTCTCTCCAGCTCATTTATATCCCTCTTAAGGACTGGAGTCCAAAACTGCACTGCATACTCCAGATGAGGCCTCACCAGGGACCTATAAAGAGGCAGAATTATGTTTTCATCCCTTGAGTTTATGCAAGACAGAACTTTATTTGCTTTAGTAGCCACAGAATGACACTTTCAACATATTTTGTTATGTTGTGGGCCCTAAAATTAATTTGCTGTCGGGCCCCGGAGCATCTAGTTATTCCACTATATAACAAAACCAGGCAATACACTAATAAAGGAAAAAATATAATAAGGAGAAGTTCAATTTGAGATGAGCGGAATGGGCAGGGCAGCCCATAGGCAGGGACCCCCATTATTCAAAATGCATTGTGCAACCCTCCAGCTGCTGTGGGCTTTATTCACCGATAATGCTTGCAACTGCAACAGATACTTATCTGTCCCTTGAATCAAAACCCGCCTACAATGAGTGGGTCGCCTCCAGCAGTGCCATGTCTGTGCCTCGAACCAGCTGCCATTCACCTAAAGATCCCTATCCATATGGCAGGAGAGGCAGGCACTTCAGCTTGGCCTCTAGGCCAGTGGAGTAACTAGATCTTACTGGGCCCCACAGAAAATTAATTTAAGGGCCCCTAACATGTCCAGAGGTTGTCTTTTTTACCAATATAGGTTGAAATTTGGCCTCATGGGGCTCCGTACCCCCCTGCATCTGCAGGGTCCACTTCCTCTGTAGTTATGCCCCTGCTCTAGGCTATCACTAATCATAGTTTGTTTTAAGTGTAAGGGTCAGGGCACACAGGCAGATTCGGGGAGATTAGTCGCCCGAGGTCAAATCTGTTCTTTTTCGAGGCGAAAATATAAATTGCCGGTGGGATGGCACTCGGAGCGATTCATTTACCGAAGTTCAGGGGGATTAGTCACCCCGAAGAAGGGGAGATTTGTGTTCGGGCGACTAATCTCCCCGAATCTGCCTGTGTGCCCTGACCCTTAGAGAACATTTGGGTTTAAGATGGGGTCAGTGACCCCCATTTGAAAGCTGTAAAGAAAAAAAAAGAAGGCAAATAATTCAAAAACTATGTATAAAAAATGTGTGTGTGTTGCCTGGGTAACTGGGACCCTAGCAACCAGACTGATGAAATTGCAAACTCGAAAGTTGCTGAAAAAAAAGCTAAATAACTCAAAAACCATAAGTAATAAAACATGAAAACCAGTTGCAATTAGTCTAAGAATGCTACTCTCTACAGTCTACTAAACGTTAATGTAAAGGTGAACAACTCCTTTAAGGCATTAGGAAACCAGTTCCCATTTGCGCAGAGAGACTGGCTCCGGTTTCAGGGGATTATATCCCATGTCAGCCTATTACTTATGTCATTATTATTAGATTATGTCAGGCGGGGGCACTGGCAGCAG
Source organism: Xenopus petersii (assembly GCA_038501925.1). Classification (NCBI taxonomy): domain Eukaryota; kingdom Metazoa; phylum Chordata; class Amphibia; order Anura; family Pipidae; genus Xenopus; species Xenopus petersii. The sequence continues at coordinate 174,668,947 of CM076673.1, read as the reverse complement.
AGGCGAGGGGTGGTCCAGTGGGTTGGCGGGCGAGTCCTGAGTGAGAACGAGAGTCACCTCCCCCACCAGACACGATCCAACTGAGTGTGAGTGGATGGATCTAAGAGCAGTGCAGAACAAACTCACAGAACTCCGGCTTTGCCTCTCAGCTCTGAGCTCAGCGGCGTCCCCCCCTCTCCCCTGGGGCTCAAATAACAAAAGCCAGCTGTTTCTATGAGCCACGGCAAGGGCGGTAACTGCAAACTCACTTGGGAGGGAGGCTACAGTCTATAAAAGCTACGGATAACGGCCAGGGAAAATCCGCGGTATTATCCATCGCCACGTGTACTGCGAGAGCTGCCGGGGCCAACAGCCCTGTGTAGAATCCACATTTAGGGAGAATAACCCGATGGATCGACACTTTACTCAGTTACAAGCGTGTGTCTTAAGCCCTCCTGCCCTGATTTTATTCCCAATACCTCTAACAAGTTCTTTCTACCTTGTTAACCTGAAAAGTGTAGCCACGTGATCAGCAGAGAGTCTGCTATTGGCACAATGTCCAGACATCCAGGAAGGGCATTGGCCCTGGTCCCCAGTATCCCTTGTGAGGTGAAAAGGTAGACAATAGTCAAAGGATAGCACAAGCAGTATATCCAGCATCCCTCACAGGAATACTACAACTGCAGTTACACAACTGGAAGTACTGTTTATTGGACACCCCTAATTTATATCCCCACCTGACATATGGGGGCCCCTACAGCAGACGAAATGTAATACTGCTCCCCCTAATTATAGGCTTGGTTTCTGTCAGCATTTCTGTATCCCATGCCACTGCCTAAACATGTCACTTTCCTTCTGAAGAGAGTCATGAATAAAACTCCTTCTAGGAGAACCTTTTTTTATTACCACCCGCTTAGAGGAAATGGCAAAGCCTGACAACTGATTATTGTTATAGAGCAGATCCCACCATTCCCAGAGGGGGGGGGGGTTGGATGTGCAGACTGGAGCAGAGGAGGGTGTCATTACCAGCTAAAGAAGGGATCAGAGATCTCCTCGCCAGCTCTATTGATTATAACTAGTGATGCAGCACTAGGCAATTCTCCTGAGCCATTGAATCAAATAGCTGCCCAAATTGCTTTCCTGTTGGATCAGCACCAAAAACAAATCAAATGTTTGTGTTTTTTTAAACAAATGTGTCTGATACTATCTGAGCACTCTGTGTAAGTGATTGCGGGTTACTAGGTCACTGATAAAATTTACTCCGCTACATCATATCACAATACACAATGAGAAAGTATAAAATTCTTTTTATGCAGATTCCCCTGGGATCCCCCCCTGACTTGAATGGATTCTGTTCTCAAGCTAGCCTGGTCATATCACCTTGACCTTGAGAAAGATCCATCATATTGGGAATTTGAGCAGTTCCTTGTTTTTCTGTGATATCTCTATGCTCTCACAATGGTACCACCCTTTTACACCCATAAGTCCTTAAGCATACCTCCCAACTGTTCCGTTCAGTGGGACAGTTCCAATTTGGACAGCTCAGCCTGCAGTCCCAGATTGATACTGACATGTCCTGACTTTCTCTTTGATCTCCTGCACTGAACAGACAGAAAAAGATACAACATTTCTAAAACTTAATTGGATTTTGGCAGAGAGCCAAGAATACGTGGCAGGTGCACTTGGATAATTTTGTAACAATTTGAGATAAACACAGAAACAATTGTAACAATTTAAGATAAGCAGGTCTCTTGGGGAAATGGTGACTTGCAGCTTAAAGGGAAATTCACCTTCATTAGCAAAAACACATTAAAACCACAGAAATGTGTTCAAACTTTCATAACCTGCCAAATTTAGTAAAATTAACATGGTAATTAGGGGGTGTGGTCACAAAAATGGGCATGGTCAAAATAATTTCACTGCTCCTCTTTCTATTTGTATGTATTTATGTATGTATAACTTTATTTGTAAAGCGCTGTTAAGGAGCCGCAGCACTGTACAGCGCATAAAAGTACAATATATATACAAGTATACATGGGAGAGACAAATCACATAATAAATATATACAGAATCATAAGACAAACAGCGTAAGTGCTATGTGGTAAGAGACTTAGTGGGAAGGAGGTCCCTGCCCCGTAGAGCTTACAGTCTAAGTGGATGGGAGGCTAACATACAGCTACAAATTGGAGATAAAAAAGTGCACAAGGTAAGGCATAGTCAGTAGGGACAGGACTAGGCTAATGATCTAGTGGTCTAAAAGGTAGACTCTTATTTTTTTCTTGAAGAGATTAAGAGAGGATTCCTTATGGAGGAATTCAGGGTAAGGAGAAGCGAGATAGAAGGGTTTGAGACGAGAGGTGGCAATGGATGTGGATGGTGTGAAGAGAAGGTGACTCTGAGAAGAGCAGAGATGACAACCAGGAACGTATAGTGAGACAAGAGAAAAAATATAGTGAGGAGCAGAGGAGTGAAGGGCTTTGAATGTTAGTAGAAGGGTTTTATATGCTATCCTTTGCTTAACAGGATTTTAGTTGGGGTTGAGCAGGTTCCATTTTAGGAGAGAGCAGAATGATCCTGGTAGCAGAGTTTAAGATTGATTGGAGGGAAGATAGATGGGAGTCAGGAAGACCAGTTAGGAGGAGATTTCAATAGTCTAAACTGGTCAAGATAAGGGCATGGATTAGTGTTTTGGCTGTTGTTTGTGAAAGAAACGGGCGTATCTTGGCTACTTTGCTGAGGAAGAAATGACAGGTTTCAGCAGTATTATTAATATGATAAGAGAAGGAGAGGGACTGGTCAAAAACCCCTAAGCAGCGTGCTGAGTTAACTGGGTTAATAGTCATGCCATCAATAGTAATGGTGAAAGAAGAAAAGGACTTGGTTTGGGTGGAAAGACCGTGAGCTCAGTCTTGGCCAAGTTGAACTTGAGATGACATTGATTCACCCAGGAAGAGATAGCTACTAGGCAGTCTGTTATCTGGGTTTGAACGTCAGAGGTTAGTGAGGGAGTGTCTAAATATATCTGAATGTCATCAGCATACAGGAGGTGATATTTAAGGCCAAATGAAGATATTTCCAAAATGTTGGGTGGTATCTTAATACCCCATTAAAGGCGGCTTTGGAAAACAAAGAGCTCCGATTGCCATCCCACCGGCGGGATTTTTTTCATTCTAGCTGGCAGGAAGGCAGTTTGGGGAATTAGTTGCCCCGAAGAAGAAGAGACTTGTCGCCGGGCAACTAATCTCCCCGAATCTGTCCGTTTGTCTTCCTTACCTACAATGTGCAATGTAGTTCCAAGTTCCAACTTGAATCTCCCTACTGTGGAGCAGGGATTCCCATATTTCTTTACCCGTGAGTCACATTCAAATGTAAAAGTTGGAAAGCAACACAAGCATGCAAACATTTCCTAGAGGTGACAATTATGGTCAGTGTTTGACTATTGGTAGCCTCTATGTGGACTGACAGCCTACAGGAGGCTCTGTTTGGCAGTATACCGAACTTGCCTCCAAGCCAGGAATTCACAAACCTGCATTGAGACCACTGAGAACAACATCCAAGGGGTTGGTAAATAACATGTTGCTTGTAAACCACTGGTTGGGGATATCTATTGTACAGTTATATGGTGAAATATAAGTGATTAATTCACAAATAAATTTTCCATTGTCAAAATAGGCCCCACCTGCAAGAACAAGATAGAGGTCATGTATCAATGCAAAATCCTATGGATTTTGGAAAATGACTGTGCTGGATTGGGAAACAGTTGGCCATTTTTACAGCTCATCGATATTACTGCCTGGGTATCTCATGCTTCAAGTGAAATAAAAATACACAGGCCTGTTTTTGCACACTTGTACTTCCCACACAGAAAGTTTTTACAACCTTAACACTTCACAGCTTTGTTTTGACAGTTACATTTGAAAGAAGACACCTAAAATGTTAAGACACTAAATACTTGAAGTGTCAGAAGAGGCACTTGATCATGAATTTTCTGGCAACAATCAAACATTTGTTTAGATTGTATGTTAGATTATAAAACACTTAAACCCTATTAGCAAAGGTGCTTTTACCCATACACACTACTTACAACTTGATGCAGTGCCGTGCGATATTTCAGCAAGCTCTGATTTAATGAGTGCAAGTGCAAAGTGCATGGACGCAAGGTACCTTGGAATTAAATTTAGCATTGAGCTCTTTCATTAAAGCAGAAATTCCAGGAAAAAAATATTGCATTGTGGAGAAAAAACATTTATCATTTGCACACTGTTGTTCTGACACTTGTTTATAATACAGTATATGCTAATACATTGGTCCATATTTGTTTTATTCTAGGTCAAGATGTTACTAGAAATAAAATATATATTTTGGATATGCTCAGCATTTTCCCTTACAAATGCATTCCGTGCAGGTGAGTAATGAAAATTCCATTATTGTATAGAGATTCCGCCTAAATATATGGAAGGGTTTTTTTTACAGTGAGAGCTGTGAAGATGTGAAATTCTCTCCCTGAATCAGTGGTACAGGCTGATACATTAGATAGCTTTAAGAAGGGGTTGGATGGCTTTTTAGCAAGTGAGAGAATACAGGGTTATGGGAGATAGCTCATAGTACAAGTTGATCCAGGGACTGGTCCGATTGCCATTTTGGAGCCAGAAAGGAATTTTTTCCCCCTCTGAGGCAAATTGGAGAGGCTTCAGATGGGTTTTTAGCCTTCCTCTGGATCAACTGGCAGTTAGGCAGGTTAAAGAAAGTTAAAAGGTTGAACTTGATGGACGTGTGTCTTTTTTCAACCTAACTTACTATGTTACTATGATGGAAGGGATTGGTGGAGTTACCTTTTATGGCCATGGATTTTTTGAGGCGAAATCACAGCAAAGATCTGTGTTTAGCATACAGTATGCTGAGGGCAGCATACATCTCAGCTACATACAATAAACCCCTCAGTAACCTAGGCCTGTTCTTTCTTTTATTTTATATTATATTTAGTCAGTTAAATATGACTGCATTGCTTCTTTTGTGCCCAGACCATCTATTCGCTACAAATGAATATGTAATTTATATTTAGGAATGAGAAGTGCCTTATGCAATGGCCTAAAGCCAACCACTAAACATGTTTGCTGCAGTGAGCATTCCTCTAAACCTTAGGGGTAATATAATAATTAATGACTTGCTGTTGGTACTCCACTGGGAAGGGGGGGGGCAATTAAGGGCCTGGAAGTGGTTAGTGGCATAAGTTCAGGGGCCCAGTCCCCTTTAAAAAGAAAATTTGTGGCAACAATTAAATTGCAGATGACCCACAATCCCTCTGTGCATTCTGTAAGATATGTATCACCAGGGTGCAAAACACTGGTACAGGTATGGGATCCGTTATCCAGAAACTCATTATCCAGAAAGCTCAGAATTACAGAAAGGCCATCTCCCATAGACTCCATTATAATGAAACAATCCACATTTTTTAAAAGTATTTTCTTTTTCTCTGTAATAATAAAACAGTAACTTGTACTTGATCCAAATCAACGTGTAATTAATCCTTATTGAAAGCAATACCGGTTTATTGGGTTTATTTAATCTTTACATGATTTTCTAGTAGACTAGACTGAAGATCCAAATGATGGAAATATCCGTTATCCAGAAAACCTCAGGCCCGAGCATTCTGGATAACAGGTTCCATATCTGTATTATTCATTTTAACCCTGTGTAAGCATAATGCATACTATTTTGCACCCATAATAAACGCCACTTTCCAAGAATCACGCTATTGAATGGAGAACCAGTGACAAATTCCCAAAATATTTAAAATGAATTATACTTTATTGTCCATTTAAAAAACACAAATATGGATTTGGATGTTCACTGGAAGTTTGGTGTATGTTTAGCACAGGTTTAAGCCTCAGCCAGTAATTTGCTCTCTTGTATTTTATAGGTTGTTGCTTTCCAAGAATCGCTAGCAGCAGCAGAGTGATGTCTTGAGAATGATTTAAGAAACAGAATAGGGTATAGACTTCTATAGAAATGGACAATTAGCCACTGGTTCAATTGCTGGAGTCTCAGCAATTACCAACTGCTTTTAAGTTATTGCCAGGAAAAGCTCTGGCATTCTCTGGCCTTTGGAAATGAAAAGAATTGTCTGAGACTAAGGTAGCAAGCATATTATCGCTTGTTTTCAAACCTTTCATACTTTTTCCATCCTTCATTACACACTCAGCAGGTCAAAAGGATTAGTTTTGGCTCCATATGTGAAGGACACGGCAGAAAATGCGAAGAACCATAAAACTTTTAAAGATACAGTTTGAAAGTGTACCTGTCCAAGCTTGGGTGATTCTGCAACAATTAAAAACATTATTGGTGGCTAGGAGAAATGCTAGAGTGTCAGCTCAGTGAACAAGAAAATGATAGCAAAAAATGATATTGCAGTAATCTACACACTATGCCGTCTCCTTTAATATATATTTTGTATATTCAGTTACCACATTTTATAACATTGTTTGTATCTTCACCGACCATGTAACCTGCACATAGTGAGGGGGAATCTACCCTAATAAATCATAGATTTTAGGCCAGTTAGGATGTGTCACCTTTTTGCTACAAGAAATCTGGGTCTTGTTTTCTTATTGCTGCAGCCAAATGGATGAGTTCCAGCTGAGGTACTGGCTCATGAATACCATTGGCATTGTTCCCCAAAAACATTTAGTTGTGGCTAGGAAAGTGCTGAGCTGGCACCATCAGTTCCTGGCTTAAGGCCAAATATGTACAGTATATTGGCCAGAATGGGATATAGTTTTGTATGTAAGAGAGGCCCTCTCTGAACTTTATTGGAGCAGGAGCTTGCCTGCAGAAATGCCACCTTGCCTGTCCAGCTCCTCACTAGAGTGTAACCTGCCAAATAGACCCTGTCGTTAGGTAACTGTTTCGGAACATTTGCTTTAGGACCCAAAAATTGTTTTTTTTTTTTTTTACGATTTTCAGTTTCATCTGCAAATGTCAATGTATTCAGGGAGATCATGGAGACCTAGCATAGGGAGATTTTCCTAAGGTAAATGATGTCTCTATAGCACACTTTCCTAGCCTTTATAGGCAGTTGTTCAAACTGAATTTATTTTCTGAAAACTCCAGAGCCGGCCCATGGGCATCCCTCAACTTTTAAACATAGTTTTCATTTAGCAAGACACCTACAAGCAGAAAGCAAATGCATATTTAAATCTGATATTATAGTTTCTAGTAATAATGTAGACATTTAGAAAATGCAGACACATTGTTTAATTATATAAAAACAATAAGTACACTGTTATCCACTCTATAACATTCCAGTGTATATCTATTGTAATATGTTGGGGTTCACACTAAAATAAGATGTTATATTACATACATACATATATATTTCAATGATAAATAATGGAAAGTGATTGTTTTTCAGACCTTTTGAATCAAGCACCCTTCGGGGGGTATCTATAAATAGTTTCTCCCATTCTACCACAAAATATGCTTACAGATAAATGAAGACATTGTTATCCCATTATCAACCCAAGAATATTTAGTAAAATGGTTACCCCCAATGTACCTTTAATTAGATTTTAACTCTGGCGTCTAAAAATATCTACCACATCTTACCTTACCTACTGTATATGCACAGCTGTCCAGGAACCTGCAGGAAAACTCATTTCAGTGCTGAATTATATGGGCAATACCATTTGCTAAACAGAAAGTTAGAATCCAGAATCCAAATAATAAAACAACAACAATGAAACAGGGCAGCCAAAATTCAATGAGAAGATTTACAGCTTAGGAGCAGCCAATGAAGAATACTGGGGAAAGTTCAAACACAAAATGACCAAGAGACTGGAAAAATGGGAAATTGTTCAAGTGAAATGTGTTTGAATTAGCACTCAGGCATACTGTACTATTGATTTCTTAGCTAACCCCCATATAATGAAATGCTTCAGGGCACATTTACTGAGGGTCGAATTTCGAAGTGAAAAAAACTTCGAGATTCAACCATCGAATTGCAATAGTTTGATATTCGAACTCGAAGTTTTTTCTGATCGAATATGGCCATAATTAATCGAACGATCGAACGATTTTTTAAAAAAAACTTTGAATTCTAAAAACTTAGCTAAATGTTGGCTATAGGTTCTAGGAGGTCCCCATAGGCTAACATAGCAATTCGGCAGGTTTAAGGTGGCGAAGTGTCGAAGTCAAAGTTTTTTAAAGAGACAGTACTTCGATTTTCGAAGTATTCAGCATTTTTTCAGTTTGAATCGAAGTCGAATTTGGCCTATTCAATGGTCGAGGTACCCAAAAAATTACTTCGAAATTCGAAGTTTTTGGATTTGAAAATTCACTTCAAATTCACTTCGGCCCTTAGTAAATGTGCCCCTTCATGTATGGAGTTTAAGTTAAGGTTAAATTTGTCCTTTAGATATTTCACATATTTTATGGTTAAATACCTTGTGAAAAATAAAATAAAGTAATGCTGTCTGCATTAGCGGTAGATCCTGGTGTGGGTGGCCATATTTTGTTACGCACATGTGTTTAATGAGACAGTCTACCATTTGACATCACATGCGTGCACATCATATGCAATCTAAGTGGCATATTTATTATGCTGTGTAAAACAAAACAAAAAGTACTATGACTTGTACTACGATCGGAATACAATCATATGATGAATAAAATCCTCCGACTTCAAATTCGAATGTCGGAGGATTCTATTCGATGGTCGAATTTCGATGTATTTTCCACCTCGAAATTCGACCCTTGTCTGTGCAGCAACCCTCCCCCTTCCCAAAAAAGCAACTGAATGTGTTAATTTTTCTTTAATCCATATATAATGAATGACGTTGCTTCTATGTGCTCACCCCTCTGTACCTTGCTTTCACTAATAGACAATACGCAAAGCTGCAGACATTAACATGAATAGATGTTAAGAGTTGATAATGGACATTACATTAGTGAGTCTTTCTCTTTGTGTTTGCTGCTAAGCCCTGTCTGTTCTCCATCACGAAGGACCCTATCTGTCTTTTATGTCATTTGATATCTGTTATAGTTAAACAATGCTTTTGAGGATGCTGTATGGATTTACTATGGCACTTAATTTGGGGGAAGCGCCATCAGTTGAAAAGGCAGACGTTAGTTGAAGAAAAATCTCCTTTCAACCCAAATTTGACACACTTGCCCTACTTGAAACCTCTCTTCCAAATGCAAATACCCAGACAAGGAGTTTTTTTTTTATTATCTTATAGTATATTTATGTTTGATCAAAATTATTTGCTTTAATTACATTTTTCTGTTGGTTAAAAAAAAGAACATTTTATGAGTAAGTTCTTGTATGCTCATTTCATTCATGTAGATATCTTTTGTCTAGGATGATCTATGAAGATTTTCATTCAGTCCAGTTGCTTTAGACTTAATTCTACTAGATACTGTTTTCTTTGGACTGTCAGTGGTCTTTTTTGGATAGAATGATTCTTCTAGTTGTTTGTTGGATAAGAAGTTAGCTTAATGGGTAAAGTTCCATTACGCAGATACCCCTGTGCTCCACAAAATGAATAAATCAATCCCAGGGAACCATATTGTGTTGATCTCCATCATGGACTATGGGAATCACCATAATTTGTCAATACTATTATTCACAGAAAGGATTTTGCCACTTGTGACATTTCACATAACAATAAGGGACACCAGCCATCTCACTGTAACTATCCATCTCCCCAAAAGTGAGCTATAGAAAATGTTGCGCTTAATGCCAAATCAATGCATTATTGCCAGTATCTGGGCACTGGTGGGTCCAAGCTATTCTTGGTGCTATCTTATGTCAGTGGAAAACAATCTGTTTTCATGTAGCACCTAAAATTCCTGTTAACCCTTAGGGATTAGTGATTCCAATTTAACTAGACTGAGCGAGATAAGAGTAGGAAACCAAATAAACAAAATGACATTATTGGGAAGTCTGCAGTATTCATGTCAACACTGCCCTCTAATAAAAGCTCTTGTTTAGCCCAATGGGAGGTCTGATCACCTTACACTGTGCCCACCTGCCTCTAGGAAACAGAAAGTTATACATCATTTATGGTTGGGTAGAAAGTAATGGTTTATAACATTTGCTGTCTTGTATGAACCTGTAATGGTAACTATTATTCATACTCTACTTTATTGGAGATAGAATAATAATACACTCTGGTTTAAAGAGCATTTTTCTGCAGAAACATGATTTTGTCTATTACAGGTTTTATATCAAACAGCCTCCAAAATAGAAGCATTGTTAATCCCTACAGAAGCAATTCAGCAGATATCACTCCAGGACTAGTTATGAGTGGTAAAGTTAAGATGAGGTGTGCAGATGGAATTTCAATTAGCTTGCTATTCAATGATTTACAGAGAGCCAGCATCAAGTAATTGATCCCTCAGTACCTAATGCCTGCTTAACATCCTCCTCCTTACTGTATAGTAGCCTTCACCACAATCCATCTGGTAAAAAACAGTGAGGCTTTGTTCAATTCATTACCTACAACACCAAACCCCAGTTATGCTCTTGTTGGAAGAACTCTTTCAAAGAGAAAATGACAGAATAGAACATTTTGAAGTGTGAACATTCACTTTCAAGTTGCTTTATAAGAGTTAATGGCTGTGGTTTTTTTTTTGTTTTGGTTAGAGACAATGGTTTTTAGACTGAAACTGCATGTTTTTTTTTTGTTAGCTAGTATGTTAGATTGTGTTGTATTTGTGATTGTATTTTTATATAGCGCCACAAGTGGTTAAAACATCTGCAACACTTTTATTTTCTGAAGTTGCCTGAAGTTTCTTGCAAGGACAAATTCGGGCAACTTTGCGCTGGCGATTTAAATGTTAGCTGGTAGGTAGGAAAGTTTTAGTTAATAGAGATGTGCCACTTTGATGTTTGTTCGTCAGGTTGAAACTTGTTAAAGCACACAAAAGCCAGAGGTTAACAGACTATTTTGTGAACCTTGCTGTCTGGATCCTTCCAGAGACACTAAGGGGCAAATTTACAAAATTTAGGTATTTCACCGATTTACTAATGGTCGCTGGCATAACTTCGCTAGCAAAGGAGATAGATTCTAGCGATAATTCGCTCCCTAACACCTGGCAAAGTTGCACTCTGGTGAATGGACGCAACTACGCAAATTCACTAGGATGCGGATTTTACTGAACGTTGCCTTCACCACCTCAGACCAGGGGAAGTGCAATAGAGTAGACTTCCTAAAAAAATAGTTGAACATTTTTCCAAGTCCCAAAAAACAATACCGTCTTTTCCTTTTTCAGGGTGATAGGCTGAAAAATAGCGTTACATTTTTTGAGGTAACCTGCTCCCCCCCTACATTTCCTAACATATGGCACATAAACTATACACTGGGCTCATGTGTAGGGCAATATAACAACTTTATTTTATTAAGGTTTCCCGGGTTTGTGTAGTGTAATGTATTGGCTGCAACATATACGTCCATTGAACTTTAACTTCCCGTGGTATGCAAATGAGGAAACACTAGCGCAACTTTGCTTGCTTGCCGCAGTAACACTAGCGCAACTTTGCCAGCATTCGGTGCCCTGGACGCAACTTCGAATTCTAGTGAATTAGCGTTGACCTGGCGAAGTGTTGCGATGTGATTGAAGGCGTCACTGGCGAATTTTAGGAGGTTAGTAAATTTGCCCCTATGGGGGTTATTTATCAAAATCAGAATTTATCCGCATAGGTTATTTCCTCTTGTTTATCAATACATTTTCCCCGAAAAATTCCCAGTTGAGAATAAACTCCAAGAATTTTTAAAAACGTCCAAAAATTCAAATCGTACAATTTATTTTGGATTTTCCGCCGGAAAAATTAGATTTTTTCAGATTTTTGTCCGAAAACTACGAAATTTCCTGATTTTTACACGAAACCCAGCACAGATCAAGATATCTTCAGTACTTCTCCCATTGACTTATATACAACCTCGGCAGGTCTGAGATGCTGGATTTTTGGATTCTGACTTTTTCCATCTTCGGGGTATAATACAAAATTCAAGGTTTTTTTTCACTAAAATTTTGGATTTTATAGTAAAAACAAACTCGAATTTTTCAAGTTTTTGGCATTCGGACTTTAATAAATAGTCCCCTAACTATCTATTGGGTATAACATATGGCTAACTTACTATTGGTTCCTCTGTTGGCTACATAGAGAGCCTCACTGCTTGCAATTTATTCGTGATCTACCAGCCTAATAGATTGCCCCCTTTTGCTTCTCTCTGCCACTGTCACACTTTATGCATATGCCATCGCAATATTTGCAGCTTGTTTTAAACATGTGTATCTAAACCTAAGAATTAAGAAATATTTCCATATTAACATATTCAACAAAATCATACATTTATCCAAAAATCATACATTTATAACCTTTTGATTTCTATCATAACCCCTCCCAAATGCGCCTGCGAAAAGTCTACCTACAGAACAGCAGCCCTATTAGGTTCCTACGCCCTAGCTCATAAACAGAATTAAGAAACCTGAAAAAGTAAACATTTTAATTGTAATTGGCAAATATGTATACAGTACATATTTATTTCAGTCTCCAACAATCCTCTATATGTAAAATTATTTACGTAACCATAGTAATACTTTCAATTGCATAGTTCAGGGGGAAATACTTGGCCAGCTAACTTCTGGGCTTGCTTCCAAGTCTGCTCAGTAAGCATGCTACTCAACACCCTCGAATTAAATTACAAGCTGATCTCAAAGGTTGAAAATGTTGATACCCATCAGAGCATCCAAGTGAGTCACAGTAAGAAAAGGGACCAGATAACTTCAGATATTTTAATCGCTTTATGACTGATTGCAAAAGAGCTCTTAAAGGCTACATTTGATTTTTGTATCTAAGACTTGACACAGTTCTGTTGTCCTAGGAAATACAGAGCTGGCAGGTTAGTGGTATGGTATGGTGTGATAATTTCACAATGCTACATGATAACTATACTGTAAAGGGTATTATTCTATTATTTTAGCATTTAACTTTCTCGATTTGAGGAAACCAGTACCGTGCCCTGAAGCTCACACTTACCCGGTATATAACTACATATATAAATAAAGAATGAAAGGATATTATAATTATATTAAAATTATTTCAGTAAGGGATTTGCTTAAGTAGTCTGCTCCAGTGAGAAGAAAGGTGCATAGATGTTTTGCTTAGCAGCATTTTGTTGGGGTACAGTGGTGGTTTAGAAAAGGACAAGACCTCAGCATGTTAGCAGCTCATCAAGTGTTCCATTAAATATCGGGCATACTAATTCTCAGTGCTACTGGAGCATGGGAAGGGTATAAACTGTGTAAAAAAACAGATATGCTCATGCTGAGATCTGACCAAACAGTTGTATCTCACCTTGTATGATCAGCTGGGAGTAGACAGACAGTAAAGTGCTCTCATTTAGCATACAGGGAATGTGTCAAATGTAATCAGCAGTCTAACATCAACAGTCTCAAAAGCAGTGTGAAGATCCTTGAACAGAGAAGTATTCATTGGACATGGGTTTTTTTTTCCTTAGAGTAATTTTTGTGCAATTTAGGGGGTGAAGGACAGATTTAAGAAGTTCAAGTAGAGAATTAATGAAAGCAAAGTGAGATAGCTGCTTGTATAAAAGGTACGTATAGAGTTTAGTGTCAGTAGGAAATAAAGAGTGGAGGTGGCAATTATAAGGAGAAGAAGGGTCAAGGGATGGTTTCTTTGGAATGGGAATGATTAGAACAGGAAAAAAGACAGAAGCAATTTTGCCAGATGTTGCTGGGAAGTAAAAGAGGAGAGTTAATTTTAGTGTTATGTGGCCTGAGGGAGAGTAATTTGAGAAATGGTGCTACAATAAAACCTCACATGTATTATGAATTCATCAAATGTTAATTTTTTAAGTTTATTTTCCTCTGGTTTGGGGTAATAACAGTGCAGTATTATTATTTCACAGTAGATGTTTGTGGGGCCTCTCTGGCTAATCTGTTGGTCATTTTGTAGATCCCTTCCATGTCTAGGTTGACAGATGCCCCCTTTTCTCATATATAATCATAATACATTGTATCGATTGTATTGATCATTTAAAGATCAGACTATTAATAAAACATGTATTTTGTTTCATTATTATTAATCTTAGATCCATTCTTTTACATTCCCTGTGCAGTTTGGCCTTTTTCTTTGCAGCAGCATTGTAATATTAATTCTCTTATAGAGAAGTAATGACTCATTTAATAGCTCTGTTGAGCACTAAATGAGCCTTTTAAGCCCACTTGATTGGTATTCACATTGGTATAGCAGCTGCGTGACTTACTTTTTATGGAAGCAACTACTGCTGTACCAACAGTCCATATATATGCAGAGTTTGCCGTCTCCAGGGAAGTCCAATTATGGCCTCTACATTGCCAGTAAGTGCCTTTAATGCATGGGAATTTCTATCAGACCACTGTCACTGGAAAGTGATTTACAAGCTGGTTTCATTGCAGAAAAAAACCTAAACCTCTCAGTACAAAGGAATTTTTGTATTTCATTAACTTTATCTAACAATAGCAGGTTTTTGCTTCCAGCAAGCTCGAACTTTAAACATTTAATTTTCCTAAATTTGTTTCATGCTTATTTTTTTTTTTTTTACTGAAGCCATGGTTAAATTACAGGGGTGAAAGCTTCAGATAAGCATAATGATACTAATGGTAGAAAATCAAAGCTTTATATGTGGCTTTTGTTAAGGTTTTCGTTTGGTTCCAAGTGATTCAAAAAAAGGGATTTGTTGGTGGTATTATTTAGCAAACTGTAGCTGAAAAGGTTACTTCAGGGTGAGAATATCTTTCACTACTGAGACTCCCTAAGTGCCATGATGACAGGCTCTATTATCAGCGGCCATTGCAGATACTGTTCCCCATGTCACTCTTGTAGGAGGATTTGATTGATGGGAGGAAAATGGCTCTTTAATTTTCTTAATGATATTTCTCTAGAGAGGATGAATTGAAGTGTTCCTTCCGCTATTAATCCTTCCTAGCCTGGGTGGTGTATAACTAGGAGGAGACTGACCTCTTCATCAGGAGATTTGCAGATTACAATAGAATTATACTAAGAATAATTTTCCTAGCATTTAAACAGAACATTTTCCTTCCTTATTTATTTATACAGGTAATTTGGAACCTCCATATTTCTTGCCTCTACACAGAGGCTTCTCTCATGCATGAGAACAAAAACACTTATTTTGCTTTGGGATTTTTCTTTCCAAAGTCATTGCATTTTCGAATGGGAAATGTAACGTGAACATAAAATTGTTGTTAATCCTCTCTGATTTATCCTAATGTTTTTCAAAGATGCTGCATGATTAAGTTAGCCAATCAGAAACACATGCTGCCTCTTGGACTGCTTTGTAATATGCAATATGTAATTAGGTTTTATGTATCAAGCTCCTGCTAAAGTCTATCAGCAGTTACTCAATTCCTTTCTTTCATGTAATGTGGTTTTGGTAGTCTGTTGCCAAGCTGTAGGCACAGGGAGGAAATGGAGATAACCATGTAATATCTAATGCAATATATGCTGGGGATGTGGTAAAGGGATTTGTATCCACATATCTATGAAACTGATACAAACAAAGAGGGGGAGAGGTGACGATTGCCATTTCTGGGTGATCCTTCAGTCAATTCTACTGTTTTATTTCAATGTCATACCTGTAGCACAGTTCCAGCTATGGCTCTATTCTATTGCAGCTCTGATAAGAATAAGCCTGGTTTATAAACTTGATACAAAATAGGTACAGAAACAAATATAATTTCACTTATTATTCAATGAATTTGATTAATGAGTTCAATAACTTTGGAATAAAACATCTCCTTAAAGGGGATCTATTGTGAAAATGAAATCTCACTGAAACACAGCACTTTTTAAATACAATCAAATAAAAATTCTGTACTGTTTAAGAAATAATCAAGTTACTCCTCACTATCTCACTCTCCACAACCTGTCATTGTTCATGCTGTCTTAATGCTGAGGTCTGATTTTGATTGACAGGTAGGTCTAATACATATTTTAGGGGGGCTTCCTTTCTTAGCAGAATAACTCAAATAACCAGCACAAACTAAAGTTAACAAAATAACAGACTCTGGCTAACATTCTGCACGCAGAGAAATAGGATTTCCAACAGAGCCAGTTATTTTTAGAGTGAGCACCTAGGAACCCTAGCAACCCCTCCAAAGGATGTAGTAGACCTAACTGTCAATCAAATACTGGCTCCACCTACTGCACAAAGACAGAATGAAGAGATAAAGGTTGCTCAGAGAGGGAAAGTGAAGAGTAACTTCATTATTTCATAAATGGTACAGCATTTTTAATTGATTATATATATAAAGTTTCTTATTTCAGCAAGATGAAGCTGATATTACATTTTAATTTTCACGAAAGAGCCCCTTTAAAAATATCAGACCCATAGGCTAAAGGGACTAAAACAATGTCAGTACTGAGAAGGAAACTGTAAGGGTAATTTACCTATTCAGTGCTGTGTGCCAAGTGCAATTTTCAGATGCAATTTAGAATATTTTCTGCAATGCAACATTTTCCCCACACAATTCCATAATACCTGGGGAATTGTTATACAGGTATGGGATTCGTAATCCGAAAACCCTTTATCCATAAAGCCCTGAATTACAAAAAGGCCATCTCCCATAGACTCTGTAATAATAAAAGGATACCTTTTAATCAATCCCAACTAAACATAATTAAAGCATTTTTGGAATCAAAACCAGCCTGTTGGGTTTATTTATTGTTTACATAATTTTCTTGTAGATTAAGGCTCTAAATTACAGAAAGATCCATTATCCTGAGCACTCTAGACAACAGGTCCCATACCTGTTTTGAAAATAGCTGATATATGAATACTGAATTACAGTATCACAAAGCACAACCACATCCAGCTGACTATTAGCAGAGAGAGAGAGTTATGACTACTTATCTTTAATCTTCCAGACTGCGTATAGGGATGAAGCACACCAGCTTTATTCTGGCAAGTGATGGGCAAATTTATTCGCCAGGCACGAATTCGCTGGCAAATAAATTTGCGAAATAGCTGCGAAAATTCGCCACGCACCTTGGCAACGTTTCGCAAATTTTTCACTTTGCCGAATAATTCGCTTATTTCCCGCGAAATTCGCGAAACGGCGCGAATTCGCCCATCACTAATTCTGGCAAATTTGCCTTAATCATATTTAATTGCAGAAATTCAAATCACAAGCTTTCGGGGACCAACCCCTTCTTCAGGGGTTGCACCCGAGGAGGGGGTTGGTCCCTGAAAGCTTGTGCTTTGAATTTCTGTAATAAATGTAATTAAGGCAAATTTGCCAGAATAAAGCTGATGTGCCTACACACAATCTGCAAGGTACGTTTGACTTGGAAGCAGTCTGGGATTTGAATGCACCCTGCATGAATAAGTAAGTGGTGTGCAACAAGAAAGTATTGTTGTTGGACTTTAATGTACTTATTTTTAATCACAGTTAACTGATAAGGTGTACAGTATCCCCAAAATAAATGGGCCAACCAATCAAATTCCATGGCCAATTGCATTTTGACTGGTCAGTTTGGTTTGAGTATCCATACACATCTGCAGGTGTATATGTTCATTACCTTCAGTTTAGATTTAATTTTCCCCCATTGTACATGTAATTAAAGTGTCCACAGATCCAGTCCCTGAGCAGTTAGGAACAAGAACTACATTTTTGGACTTCAAGACAACTGCTTTCCACTGGATTGATTCTCTTTGAAATCAATGTTAAATGCCCTGAATCCATATTTATCTGCTAAAAGTGTAGTGATTCTTTTTCTCACCCTAAGGGTTAGTCCACACGAGTAGATTTGGGGAGATTTGGTCGCCTGACTACTAATCGCCTCTTCTTCTGGGTGACAATCTCCCCGAACTGCCTTTGCGTGTCTTCCCATCCGCTACAATGAAAAGTTGCTTCGTTTTCTGAAGTCGCCCGAACTTGCCTCACTAGTAAACTTCGGGCGAAGTTAGAAATGTTAATGTTAGAAAGACACAAAGGAAATTAAAAATACCAATTTTGTTTCAACAAAAATAAATCAGGGCAGCCAGTTTGAAGCAAAAACATCCTAAAACCCACAGCAGAAAAGAAGGTGGAGGTCGGCTACTAAACTTTGACTGGTTCTTTAATGTAAATTTTTACTATGGAAAATAGGTAGAAATTAAGTGCAGGGTTCGCCTAAGGATATTGGAACATATTTCCTAATAAATGTTTGCAGCTGGATATGAATGGAAAACGCTTGACATAAAAAGTTGAAGTTAGTGGAGGAGAGCAAGTTTGCTTCACATTAATATTGGCAGAAGCTTTGTTCTCTGTACCAACTACTGTAAATCCCGAGGCTACCAAGGAAATCATGTAAACAAAGTTATTTGAGAGACAATAACTATTATTGTTTCACTAATGATGGTTGTTTCAGGCTATTATATAATGAGCAAAACTGTGTATGAATTACAGGCTAGTTACGTGTACATCCTTAATCTGTGTATATCATATCCTGGAAATGAATTACATTTTAGATTTTTACATGATACCCAGAAGCATTTTCTTAAGATTCAAAACCAAATGACATGAAAATGGGGCTCTTCCCCGGGGGGGGGGGGGAAGCTTATACCCGGTACTGTGCTATGCCAGGGCTGCTCAGTTTTTACACCAGGGCATAAGTGGTATACTTATGCATAGTTGTAAAGAAAATGGGCACACATATGCTGGTGATATATGATATATGATATATTATATATAAGATATAAGTCAGACTTCTTATTCATATTTCAAATTATACAGAAAAGAAGTCTGAAAGAACCATATAAAATATACTAAATATACTAAAATGACATTGGCAGACTTAGTAGTCCAACTGGTTCAAGGGCCAATCAAAATCAAATATACTATAATAAATATTGGGACAGATTTGCCAAAGGGCGAAGTGACGAAAATTCGCCAGTATGACATCATTTCGGCACTTCGCCGATTTACTAATGGGTGCAGGTATAACTTCGCTAGCAAAAGAGACAGACGCTAGCGATAATTCGACAGACTAATTTCCTTCGCCATAGGAGTGCATAGGACTTCCACTATTTTCCCATAAGTCCCAAAAAACTCTGGCATCCTTTCCTTTCTTCAGAGTGACAGCCTGCAAAAGTCTGTAAAATTTTTTTTGGGTACCCAGGTTCCCCCCCTACATTTTCTAACATATGGAACATAAACGATACACTGGGCTCATGTGTAGGGCAATATAACAAACAACTCTATTTTCTTTATTAAGGTTCCCTGGACTTGTGTAATGTAATGAATTTGCTGCAGCATATACGTCCATGCAGCTTTATAAGTTCCCGCTGTATGCAAATTAGCCAACGCTAGCGCAACTTCACTTTGATTGCCGAAGTAACGCTAGCAAAACTTCGCCAGAGTTTGGCACCCTGGACGCAACGTCGCATTTTAGTTTATTAGCGAATTTACGTCTGGCGAAGTGTTGCTATGGCTGCAAAGCCGTTGCTGGCGCATTTTTGCCGGTTAGAGCACTTGCCCCATGGAGACTTCCCTGTATGGCCTAGAACAAGCATTTAAAAAAACAAAACAAAAAAAAAATCAAAGCAGTTACTCAAAAAAAGTTTTATATTTACCAGAAAATTGCGCCTCCCATTTTATCACCCTTATTGAGGACCACACACCGTTTGTATAACATTTGTAGCTGTTTAATGCCCTGCAGTTTCTCATTGATTCCTAGGAGGGATGGTGTGATTGTTTAAATGCGTGACAGTTCAGGAAGTGTAGGGAACTGTAACATTAAAAGGAAAGTGTATACACAAACGTAGTTTGTTTGATTGTCTCTGTAAACGTAGTTGTCTAGTGGGTAGGATTTCTGCACCGCTGTGCTAGATTGACAGCTAATAGCTGCCCGTGTGGCCTTACACATAGACATACAAATGCAATGCAAACACTGAGCACAACTACATCTGACACCCCAAAGGCCACCCTTGTAACGAAATATAGCATATTGGATGGTTAACATTTGTACTCTTACTTTTTAGGCTGAGTATTTTGGCCAGGCTGCACAGTGCAGATGTTTGTTACAAATGTGTGCAGATGTTACTGGATAGAATAAGCCTTTGTATGAACATCCATCATTATCTGCATCATTCTGCCTTTGGCTTCTGCCTATAAGAAATACACTAGTAGTCTAAAGCAGTTTCTGATAGAAGGTTTAATGTTGCTACCATGCTTTACATTTTATTGTCCTTTTATTGGGCTAGATAGGTCTGCAGTAGTTTGGAGATGTGTGATCTTGCTCACTTTGTTTGTTTACCTTCCTTGCTTTTTACGCTTACTCCCAGTAGTATTGGGAATTTGGAGTGTATGCAAATCTGCATATTTGTCTTGCTTGTTTCTTTTTTACTGTAAATGTGAGCTATTATTTTCGTTATTTTAGGAAGACGCATGATTTAACTCTTTGTGGAAGAACGTCTTACCACTAATACTTAACCCATGAATTATTTTGAGTCTGTCTGAACCTTTTGTCTGTTATGACTCAGCAGCCAGTTTCAATGGCTAGTGTCTCTCTGTTCATTACCTTTTAAGGCATATGAAGGCAAAGCTTTAAAGGTTAAAGGGATGTTAATCAGTTAATAGTGCTGTGCAAGCAGAATTCTGCACTGAAATCCATTTCTCAAAAGAGCAAACAGATTTTTTTTATATTCAATTTTGAAATCTGACATGGGGCTAGACATATTGTCAATTTCCCAGCTGCCCCAAGTCATGCGACTTGTACTCAATCACTCTTTACTGCTGTACTGCAAGTTGGAGTGATATCACCCCCTCCCTTTTCCCCCCCAGCAGCCAAACAAAAGAACAATAAGAAGGTAACCAGATATCAGCTCCCTAACACAAGATAACAGCTGCCTGGTAGATCTAAGAACAGCACTCAATAGTAAAAACCCATGTCCCACTGACACATATTCAGTTACATTGAGAAGGAAAAACAGCAGCCTGCCAGAAAGCATTTCTCTCCTAAAGTGCAGGCACAAGTCACATGACCAGGGGCAGCTGGGAAATTGACAATATGTCTAGCCCCATGTGAGATTTCAAAATTGAATATAAAAAAATCTGTTTGCTCTTTTGAGAAATGGATTTCAGTGCAGAATCCTGCTGGAGTAGCACTATTAACTGATGCGTTTTGAAAAAAAAAACATGTTTTCTGATGACAGGATCCCTTTAAGGTTACCAGATTATTTGATAACAGAGTTTCTAAAATTGTGCATGTAGCAGGGCTGCATTAAATGTAGTCGGTTTGCATGCCCCCTTTTGTGCCTGCAGGGTCTGTGGTGGAAGACAAGTGTAGTTTCCAGGTCTTTGCACTAGAACAATGAGGTTGCTTACATGCCTGGAACACAGCACTTGAGTGACTTTCTGCGCTCTCAGCATGAAAGCAGATGGCCACACTAACTCTCTGATATTTGATAGGACTTTGAGGGTGTTTTAGACACATTGACTTTTCCTGGGGAAAGTTACTGCAATAAGATTCCCAGAGCTGAACATACAGCTAATAATGAGCAATAATCACTGGAAACTTGATGAAATCTAAATGTATCCTTTCTACCAGAAATGTAACCATCCTCTACTTCAAAGAATTCAATAGCTGAAGGTCATTACACGTGACAAAATTATTCATATTCTCCAACTTTTATCTGTCCTAAGTACCTGGAGCTGTGCAAGACTAATTGAATATCTGACTAATCACTATAGTGTTTATTGGGTGCCCTTGCAATGCAGTGGCATCATCTAGTTGTACCTGATTTGCAAAACCCTTGATTAATCGGTACTCTTCTATGCAGCTGTGTTGTTTACATGCAAAGTCACCAACTCTGAAATAATCAGTTGTTTTTTTCCTTTCGTTTCAAAGTTACATTGGAAAAAAGTCCCCCAGTGAAGGGTTCGTTATCTGGAAGAGTGAATCTGCCATGTTTTTTTTCAACCATGCCCACATTGCCTCCCAGCTACAATATTACAAATGAGTTTTTGCGAATCAAATGGACCAAAATTGTTCAGAGCAGAGATGGAAAGGACCCAAAGGAAACTACAGTTTTGGTGGCCAAAAGTGGAAGTATCAAAATTGGACAACAATATAGAGGTAGAGTGTCTGTGCCGAGCCATCCTGAGGATATTGGGGATGCATCTTTAACCTTAGTTAAGCTACGTGCCAGCGATGCTGGTGTTTACCGATGTGAGGTCTTGTTTGGGATTGAGGATACCCAAGACACCATTTCCTTGGATGTTTCAGGTAAGGTTTATTTTAGACTTCTCTTATTTTTTTAAGCGGACAAATGCTAATTATTTTAAAAAAACAAATATGCTTTATTTAAATGGCCATATGATTCCGCAGGAGTTGTGTTCCACTATCGAGCCTCTACTGACAAGTACACTTTGGACTTTGAGGCTGCTCAGAGGGCATGCATAGACAACGGCGCCAAAATTGCAACTCCTGGACAACTGAGAGCAGCCTATGAAGATGGGTTTGAGCAATGTGATGCTGGATGGCTTTCTGACCAGAGTGTTAGGTAAGATTGTATAAATATATATATAGTATATATGGTATATATTCCTAATGGATGTATCTATTCCCTGACCCATAGAGCAAACACTTTAAATTTGATACCGGAGAAGCTGGGAAATAATATTGCTTGATCTAATATGCCATTCTTCCTGTGTAGGCCATCTTGATGAGAAACAACACCATTGAAACATTGCTTCTCTGTAATGGACAGTGACTTAAAGGGATACTGTCATGGGGAAAAAAATGTTTTTCAAAATGAATCAGTTAATAGTGCTGCTCCAGCAGAATTCTGCACTGAAATCCATTTCTCAAAAGAGCAAACAGATTTTTTTATATTCAATTTTGAAATCTGACATGGGGCTAGACATATTGTCAATTTCCCAGCTGCCCCAAGTCATGTGACTTGTGCTCTGATAAACTTCAATCACTCTTTACTGCTGTACTGCAAGTTGGAGTGATATCACCCCTCCCTTTCCCCCCCCCAGCAGCCAAACAAAAGAACAATGGGAAGGTAACCAGATAGCAGCTCCCTTACACAAGATAACAGCTGCCTGGTAGAACAGGCACTCAATAGTAAAAACCAATGTCCCACTGAGACTCCTTCCGTTACATTGAGAAGGAAAAACAGCAGCCTGCCAGAAAGCATTTCTCTCCTAAAGTGCAGGCACAAGTCACATGACCAGAGGCAGCTGGGAAATTGACAATATGTCTAGCCCCATGTCAGATTTTAAAATTGAATATAAAAAAATCTGTTTGCTCTTTTGAGAAATAGATTTCAGTGCAGAGTTCTGCTGGAATAGCACTATTAACCGATGCGTTTTGAAAAAAACATGTTTTCCGATGACAGTATCCCTTTAATTACGATCATTTTTCTGCAATGCTCCCTGTTGTTGCTATTATGTTTATACAGTAGCTAGTTGTTGTTGCAGATTCTGTGTTCAATGCATGAGGGGAATGTAATTAAAATCCCCAGCGTTACTTAAAATGGCATTTTTGCAAATATGTAGCGCTGCTTGCAATGAAAAAAATTCACTGGTGGCTAATTACATTGCGCATTATTGTTAAGCAAAGGTTAGTATTAACACCCGCCCTGGAGTTTCGTGAAGTATTTTGCTAATGACGCATATTACATTCTGCCATTAGGCTTTTATGTAGACAAGAATAAAGATAATTATTATATTTACAGAGCAACAATATGTTATGCAGCTTTTTATGGCTATTTTACATCATTCCCATGAGCTTATAATCAAAGGTTCCTATCACATTCATACACATTAGGGTCACTTTTATCAGGAGCCAGTTAATGTACCTGTTTTTTGCATGTGCAACTTCGCCGCACTTCACCTCACTTCGCCACACTTCGCCAGGCGTATTTTCGCCAGCGCTCTGCAAATTCACTAAAATCCGAAGTTGCGCACAGGGGTAGTGTAAGTTTTCGAAGTTGCGCTAGCGTTAATTTGCCAAGCGAAGCGAATTTTCGCTAGCGATGGTTCATTTGCATACGGCGCGAAATTCAAATTTCAATGGAGGAACACGTATTAGCACTACAAATGCCTAGAAAACCTTCAAATCAGCAAATACAAATTTTATTTTGCCCTACACATGTGCCCACTGTCTAGGTAAGTTGCCATGAGTCAGGAAATGTAGGGGGGAAGGAGGGGAGCCCCAAAAATATTTTCGATCTTTTTCAGCCTATCACCCATCATGTAGAAAACACGCCAGCGTTTTTTGGGACTTAGAAAAAATTTTGACTTTTTTTGAAACAATCCCTATCTACTCTATTGCGCTTCGCCTGGTCTGAGGTGGCGAAGGAAGTCTAGCGTAAAAGGTAGCGTTCAGTACACTGCGCAAGTTAGTGAATTTGCGTAGTTACATCGCTAGCGAAAATTCGCCTGGCGTAAGTGTGTGAAGTAACACTAGCGAATTTACGCCAGCGTTCGTTAGTGAATTTGCGAAGTACTGAAAATGCCAAACGCTAGCGAATTGACGCTTCGGCGCTTAGTGAATTTGCGCCTTAGAGAAAACCTACACAAGAATAGGAATAACATACATACTCCTTGCCTCAACTGAAAACAAGCCTGAGACCTCTAGGGTAATAATAGAGTAAAATACTGTTATTTTTTTAGCAACAATATGTAGATCTTCTACTTCTAATTAAGGTTGACATCTGTAAGCAACATATAAGACATTCTGTAAAATGGATGGGATTGAACATTTTTTCATTCATTTCTGTTAGATACCCAATCCGCTCCCCTAGAGCTGGCTGCTTTGGTGATAAAATGGCAAAGGAAGGAATTCGCACCTATGGAAGACGCCCTGTTTTTGAGAGATATGATGTGTATTGTTTTGTGGATGAACTGGAAGGTGAGTTTCCTAAAGACATTTGCTCCATAGGCTTTAGATTAATGAGAGGTTGTTGCTGCAATCAAGTTGTTAGAAATGTGTCCATTATTTCTCAATGCCTGGTTTAGACAGGTGATTTATAATGGTGTCTTTTGTCAAGGGATTTGGCTTTCCATATCTTTCTTGTCTGGGTTGATCTCTTTATAATTGAAATGCACTTACTCATGCCCCTTCCAATTTACTAAATTCTGTTATGCTAGTCACTTTGTGGCTACCTTGCTAGCTAATCTAGAAAAATATAGATCAGTAATAGAAAAAAAGAATTGTTATTAATTGTGCCTGGCCTTTATAAGAATGCAGCAATTTATTAATTATAAGTGTGTGGGTTTACATACAATATATGTTCTGTTAAGGGACAACAGCTTTTCTGGATTGTCAAGGCAGTGAGAAATTTAGGGGTTGTTGGAGTCTCTACTTTGCTTTCCACTGGGCATGTTTGTGGTCCTTTAAGTAAGTCCAACCTATGGTTAAGTGGTGAGCAAGGTTTCAATTAAAGCAGTGCTGAGCAAAGTTTTACATGTAGTGGGATAATTATGTTTCATTACACATGCTCGGTGTCAGATTATAGTCAAATAAGGAACTCAATGGACAAGGAGCTTTAAAAGCCTTTGAGGGGCACAAACGGCCTTTAGTCCTCTACTTGGACAGCTCTGAACCAAAGTATTATTTGGAAGCAGAATTGTTGTTTCAGGGATATTCTGGTTTGTTGGCATTGCCAATGCAAGTGTGATTGTAGTGTGTGTTTTTGCCTGGAGTGTGTGTTTGATCTGTGTGTTAGAGGGTTGGCTGGGGCAGATGCTACACATAGCTCCTCCATACCCTACTCGCTTTACTTTCCTGGACATGATTCTATTCTAAGCTTTTTGAGCTGTAACGTGTGAATCTAACACATTATTTGCTTAACTCTTTCTGGCACCATTGGGATGATTAGTAGAATAAATAACGCTCGGGGCACACTATTTCTAAACTCAAGCAAAGTGGAGGTTAAGGGAAATTGTATAGTTATATTTTATATAAAAGCAATAATGGAAATAACAAAGTCTTCAGGGACACAGCAATTTAATGCTGGAGTCCATATGAAGTCTGAAAGCTTACAAATCTATCTAATATCCATTGTAACATAACATGAGTCTGGAAATTCTGGCAAGAAAGTCATGTTTTTTACTGCTCATGACAGCTAGGCTTTTTGCTTAACTGTCACATTCTACTGAATAATTCACTGACATGTTATCAGGAGTACAGAGTGGGCGAGTATTCTGCAGCTAGACTTGGGATTTTATTGCTTGGCATGGCTTCTTTTTGGGCATCACTGGTATAATTCCACAACTCAGTTCACTATTCTCTGAACCAATATGCAATTATAAGTAGGAACAGCCTACATTGCACTTTTATGAAATCCACCAAACAATTAACTGATCAAATTGTGCCTTATGGGTCTTTAGCTACAGCAACTGTCACACCAACTCTTAATGAAGAAAAAATATTAGAACCTATTTTGTTTGGTTCATTATTGGATCTTCTCATGTGGGTACAGAATCACAGCCGACAATTAGATCAATGAGAAGTTGCAATGGCTTATAATGCTTTACAGTATGGCTACTTGTGGTTTTGTGGGTAATAGAAATTAGTATTTACCCTCTCCTTGCTTTTACTAAAGCTGCAAAGGTGGTTTTGCCACGGAGGCTCTACAATAACTTGAAATATGCCCCTTTAATACTATTATGGGACGGGTGCCTTTGCACTAGCTTCACACAACACATAGTTCTGTTCTTATGGCAGGCTGAAGTTTCTGGTTTGCCTTTTGTAAACCTTAGCAATATTTATTTTATGTTGTAAACCGCAGTTGTGATTTGGCATCAATATAGAGGGCTGCTGTGACAGGTGGGAAATATTAATCAGGAAATATGAAGGCATAATTTATCTCTCAACGCGTGCAATTTGACAAGCTAATAAGAGAGTATCTACGAGAAGATTTTGAATCAGCCTTTGTCTGGAAAAGAAAGCCTGGCTCATAAGTCTAGCCTGCGGTATTTCACGGCCATAAAAAGGAACCTTAAATAGTCAGGTGTTTTTCTTTCTATGCTAAAGTGCAAATACACAGTACAGGAAAATCCCAGCAATCTCATACTGCTTACTCCATCCAGGTTTTATTTTCTATAGAAGGCTGCCAAAGGTAACACACACACAGCATTATTGTCTGTATGTAACATAAACACTGTCATGGTTTCCATTTTCACTTTTTCAGTGCAGGGTTATAACATGCCGTTCTGTTTAATGCCTTTGTTTGCCGTAATGATTTTGGTGAGAATTTTCTCACTTTCGCTGCAGCTATGAAAACACCCAGCATACCCCTACTCATGTATTACAGTGATAAATGTGACATCATGATGTTCCAAAGAATGCATGGAATCATTTCAGATACACCCTTCATACAGTATTTCTTCGATTAAAGGGATACTGTCATGGGAAAACATGTTTTTTTTTTTTTAAAACGCATTAGTTAATAGTGCTGCTCCAGCAGAATTCTGCACTGAAATCCATTTTTCAAAAGAGCAAACAGATTTTGTTATATTCAACTTTGAAATCTTACATGGGTGTAGCCATATTGTCAGTTTCCCAGCTGCCCCCAGTCATCAGACTTGTGCTCTGATAAACTTCAGTCACTCTTTACTGCTGTACTGCAAGTTGGAGTGATATCACCCCCTCCCTTTCTCCCCCCTCCCCCAACAGCCTAACAAAAGAACAATGGGAAGGTAACCAGATAGCAGCTCCCTAACACAAGATAACAGCTGCCTGGTAGATCTAAGAACAACACTCAATAATAAAAGCCAAGTCCCACTGAGACTGATTCAGTTACATTAAGTAGGAGAAATAACAGCCTGCCAGAAAGTAGTTCCATCCTAAAGTGCAGGCACAAGTCACATGACTGGGGCAGCTGGGAAACTGACAGTATGTCTAGCCCCATGTCATATTTTAAAATTGAATATAAAAAAAATCTGTTTGCTCTTTTGAGAAATGGATTTCAGTGCAGAATTCTGCTGAAGCAGCACTATTAACTGATGCTTTTGGAAAAAACATGTTTTCCCATGATAGTAACAGAAAAGTACCTTTACTGATGACCTAACGTATTGGTTGAAGGGCAGAGTTATTTCTTATAGCAGGGCCGGTGACTTGGTAAAGAAAAGACTATGGCATGTAGTGCCTTTCTTCAGGCTGGTACCACCGAGCAGATAAAGACATATCAACTATTAAATGTAATCTTAAAGACAACATGAATCACAATTACTTTTCAGTGTCCTGCTAGAACTCTTTGAGAGTAATATGGTACAGAAAATTCCCTGCGTGCTCACATGACAATTCAAATAGTAGATACAGTACATACAGTAGAGTAGTGGCTACAGCAGATTGTAGCCTAGCCCTATGGTATGATGTCTCTGGTTTCCATGGTCAATCTTTGCCTTTCTTGCTTATATCTATATCATTGAAATATAAAACAATAGGAGGAATATAGTAAAAGGAGCTGTAAACTTGTCAACCACATGGCATTCTGGAAGTTAAACGAAATGTGAAACTGGTAGCAACAAAGTCATTTTTATTGGAAATGACTGGGCCCTCTATAATACTTTGTCCCGAGTAGTGGAAGAAATGGAAAAATTTGGCCAGTAATAGTAGCAGTAGCAGACTAAACTTATGTACCCATACGTATGGTACAGGTAGCTGATTCATTTGCTATTGCTGCATGCTTCTATTTATAAAGATTAACCCATAAATACAGAAAGCACTGAGAATAATGTATTATATAAAGTAGCATGCCAGATCCTATTTTTATATAAATGCATGTAACCAGAGTGATAATGTTCCAGCTATGCCCTCATTTAAAGGAAAATTAACAGAAGAGAATTTGTCTTTAGAAGAAGGCTAAAATTTCTCTTTATCAAGGACTTTTTTGTACTTTTTCATGTGCCTTTCCTGCCTCTGTGCTGCTGACTTTAGTTAAGCCATTAAACTTGTAAACAGAGAAAAAAAAACATCTGACCGAGACAGCCTCTCAGTGTATCATGTGATAGTGGACAATGGTATTTTATAACCACACTCCACACACCCCTTTGCATTCATTCCAGTACATTGCTGTATATGTAAAGAAGGACCCCAGAACAAACTCTACTAAAGATGCCCCAATATTTGGGAAAGACCATATATTGATACTGCTCAGAAGCCAGGACCCCATTGGGCTCTTTTTACTTCTGTGCACCACTCAGTTCAAGGCCACTTCTGTAATGAGGCAAGGTAAGAACCTGGTCTCAGGTGGCACTTTACTAGGTGTGTCAACAAGCCATTTTCCTGTAAGACACTAATTTTAACTAGAGGTTGGGATCTATTAGTGTAAAGACAGTGTTGGACTGGCCCACCGGGATACCAGGAAAAATCACGGTCAGCCCAGATGTCAGTGGGCCCTCTTGCCTCTAACCATTTGGCCTATTTCATGGTCTTTCTCTGTTTCTTAATGGGGAAAAAGGCTTAAAAATGGAAGAATAGAATATAGTTAATAGATATAAAAGACTAGGAGAATAAAGAGGTTGAGTGAGGAGGGGATGAATAATAGTTTGGAAAGTGGACCCACGGTCTAAGGTTTTCTGGTGGGCTCCTGGCATCCCAGTCCGACACTGTATATAGCACACAGTCAAACTCTCTGTACTAGTACTCCTGCCCTCTCATAAAAATGCAGAATAGGCAGCACTAAGGGGTGGCAGCACTTGCTCAGCAGCCTCAATAACAGGTGGAATAGAAGCAACCCGAAAGCAGCTGCGTGTAGGCCATTATGCTCCTGCTTATACCCCACTGCCATTGCATGAAAATTCAAGTAAATGGTTTCACTTTTAGCATGGCTAATTTGGGTTTAATAAGACAAAAGCCAAGTTCAGCAGTGATATATGGGGCACAAGCACTTTGAACTAAAGTTACTTAATGAGCAGCAGTGTGTGTGTGTAAAGCACAAGGACCGGTGACAGACAATAGTCACAATTAGTGATGGGCGAATTTATTCGCCAGGGCGCAAATTTGCACAATTTGCAAAACAGGCGCGAAAATTCGCTGGTGAAAATTTGCCGTGTCAAGAAAAAAATTACGCCGGCATCCGTTCTTTGGACGCCGGCGCATTTTCACCAAAAATGGACGCTGGCATCAAAAAAACAGACGCTGGCGTAAAAAAAAACGGACGCCAGCGTAAAAAATGAGACGCTGGCACCATTTTGCGAATTTTCCGCCATTTCACACATTTCGTGCAAAATTTTCGGGGAAGCAAAACTGCGCAAATTCGCCCATCATTAGTTACGAGTGCGTCACGTATGGCGCTTCCCATTCGGTAACATTAGCAGGGGTGACAATCACAGGTAATTCGACTACCACCTGAGGTGACCAAGGAGTGCTGCAAACTCTGTAATTCATAAAGAACTAGAGAAGTAGAGGTTGTGTGCATGTAGATGGGCTCTAAATGTAATGGTTCTCAGCCCCTCGGGGGAATTCCCAAGATCCCAGTGTTGGTTTTTCCGTGGTTGGAGCGAGGATTTGTTCCAAAGCAGCAGTTATTTGAGTGATTAAAGGCTGTGGCCATGCGGGTCTAACGCAGGAGATGCAATTTTTTCTCTTTCCTTTTTCTCGACTTCAAGACTTTTAGATTTCTAAGAAAAATGAGATTCTTCTGTCCCGGGTTGCCAAGGAAAACCAATTGTGAAGCTGTTATTGCCATTCTTTTTCCATGTAAATACAGTTATATTAAAGGATTTATCATTCCAGCGACGTGGGATACTAGGAGTTCACTAACAGCAGGATGATTGCAGATGGGACACCCCTAATGTTTAGGCTAAAAGAACTGTTGCTACACAGTATTTCTTTTTCTACATTTCTCCCAGTGGGCCCCTGTAATACTGGGGAGCCAGAGCAAACACTCTTTGCCCTACTTGGACTAAAACTTGATATAGAGAGTCCTGGGCTTTAAAAATATTGATGTAAAACAGTTTGTATATGTTAAAATCTGCTTGTGCCTTCTTTGTCTTATGCCTAGTACCAATGTAATGTTTGTGCCTTTTAATGTGAATGAGGTGCTAAGTACAGGTATTCCTGCATATAATACTAACCATTGGCCAGGCATAAATTATAGGTTCCCTATAGAGTGTTCTTGATGGCAGTCACACAGAAAGGGATTGCCCCAGAATGTTTATATATAATTTAACTATATCATACCCTTAGCTCAGCTGAGGGTTTAACCACTGAAGAACTGCAACATTGCATTAGAATTTTGCAGCAATAATTCAGGAGCATGTAAATCCATAAGAATTTCATTTCAGGCACAATTGTTCAAGGTTTATTAACCACCAGCAATATATTTGTGCCTGAATATCTTGCACTGGTGTTATAGTAATTGAGGCCCTTTATCCAGTTATAAGAATGACACAATATACATATCGTACAACATATATACAAGTCTTACTTAGCATCCTCAGCATTTCCACAATGGGCTGTTTCCCGTCTGTAGTCTTGGCTAGTAGGGTATCGTTTTCAGCACGATAAAATAAATCTAAGTATACTGTATGCCATTGATCTTTCTTTCTGAATTGCTTGCAGGTGACCTGTTCCACACGACTGTTAACAATAAGTTCACCTTTGAAGAAGCCAAGCAGGAGTGTGAGAAGAAGAATGCCGCTCTTGCCACTGTGGGAGATCTGTATGCGGCCTGGAGAAAGGGATTTGACCAGTGTGATTATGGTTGGCTGGCTGATGGCAGCGTTCGTTACCCAGTATCATTGGCCAGGCCCCAGTGCGGAGGAGGTTTGCTTGGGGTTCGGACTAAATACCGCTTCAGTAACCAGACTTATTTCCCTAATTCACAGGAGCGATATGATGCGTATTGTATCCAAAGTGAGTACACACTAACATGCATCCTTATGCATTGCTGTTTTTTTTTAAAAAAAATAATTGCATATGGAGAACAAGGACACACCTTCTGCTTTTCCTCAATCACTGTAGGCTCAGTCACGTTTTCATGTCTCACTCTGCTCCTTGCAGTGGCAAAAAGTACCCCCAGCCCCTCTGGGAGTTCCTAACACAGACAGGTAACCTTCCTACTCTGTGTCCAGCTCAGAGAGGCCTTCCTAACATTTTCACTATGATTAAATACAATTCCACAGACAGCCTTCCTGTGGAAAGTGAGCTCCAACAAGCAAATTGGACCACTGGAATGGATTGCCTGACTTGCCTGTTCCTTCTAGAACACCTTCCAGGGCCAGACAGCAAAATCCTTTAAACCCTTCTCTCATTAGTAACACCTCCCTTGGAGCTTCCATCTCCTATTGGGAGATATTAAAGGCAAAAATTCACCTTTTGACACATTTCTTTGACCACTCTACCACATTATATACATATATACTATATACTAAAACTTCGAATCAAACTTTTGTAAAGGGAATAAGAAACTATAATCCATCACTATAATAATAATAATAATAATGTGGCTGCCCAGATCATGGTGGATCATTAACTTACTATAAGAAGTGGTGGACATATCTCCAAGACAAACATGTGTCAACAGATGTAGGATGAAAGGGTTCAATCACACTGCATCTGCCTGTGGTCCTGATGGGAACCTCTACTGCACGTTGCACTTTATCAAAGTCTCTTTGATCTCAGTGCAATGCTTTGAGTTGCTCAAGTGTGCAAGTAGCAATACTGGTGCTATGGAATGTGGGGAAAATATTTTCCTTGATAAATTCAAAAGCGTTTTTTATATCCATTTTGCATACTCATATATATGTTTTGTGTGTGGTGGGTTCTGCAGTATAAGACACACGGGGAAAGATCCGCTCGTTTGGCGATGTTGCCAAACGAGCGGATCTTTGCGTCTATGGCCACCTTTAGGTGTTAACTATAATAGATTTGGCTGCCATTCAGGCATATTGAGTGTATTATATAAAGCAAATGCTGGTGATGGATGGGATAAATCAATGCTGTCCAACAAAGCACTAAGGGGCGCAAGATTTTAGAGCATTTGTGTTAGCACCTTTCTTAATGTGGGAAAGATGTCCCCAAAAAAGGTCACTTTGCCCTTTAAATATAATATCTTCTATTGAATCTGCGTCTCCCTTTAGTCCCTATTGTCTGAATGGCTTCATGCCAGGAGTACAGCTGTTGTCCCTTCGGTGGGAAAGCTCAATGTGTATCAGTGAGTACAGTTTCAATGGGCCCTCCTCTAGGCACACACCAAGCCTGTGTCATTCTCTCCTACTCCCAAAGTGTTAGGGGCTTTAACAAGGAAACTACGTGATCTTTCCTCCACATGTACACTAAAGCTAGAGGAATCTTTAAACATGTGTTTCTCATTTTCACATAAAGACTCTATTCCAACTTAAAAAAAAAACCCTGAACAGCTTTAGAACAAATGTTTCAGCACCAAAAGTCTTATAAAAAATTAAACATGTTTTTATGGAAGAGAGAGAGTGTAAAAAAAAAAAATGATGCCCCTTTTCCAGGCCGTTCCTCTGTGGCATCAGTGAAAAAGGGGCATTTTCTGAAGCATTGCGCTGGTGGTGGTGGCGGCACACCCTTCACTACAATTTAATGCATTGTAATCAGTGGCTGACATCACTCACATCTGGATTTCTGCAGGGAAAATTGATGCTGGTGAAAGCGGCCAGCAATAAGCAATGGGAGCCGCGTGTAGATTGTGTTGTTTTTGGTGTTGTCACATGTTTTTATATGATAATAAGAATGCACAGAAAAAAGGTCGGAGGATATTTCATAAGCCGTTTAATGACGTGAAGAAGGTAATATGAGTCATGAACAGCTAATGATTTGTTTAAGGACAGGGAGGTGCACACAGACGCAGATGCTTGCCCCGAGCAAATTGTAGATTCGACTTTGAATAGACCCCCCATGGCTGGATCCCCTTGACAGACAGTTTGTCCATATGTGGGCTCTGTTATAAGTCAGCTGCCTGATCAAACACAGTAGTTGATCTGACGATGGGCCAAAACTGAAGACTGGAAAGCATATAGCATATAACATCTGACCAAGTATTTATAAAACTGTACAATGCCTAGGATCAGATCAGCCTACCAGGTCTGTCAACTCGATATCTCAAATGTTGACATGGGTAAATCCATCTATGAGATTTTTTACTTATCTCCCTTGCCCTATTACATCCCTATCACATTTCCCTAATCTCTTTGAACTACCTTCTGACGGCTAGAATCTAAATTGCCGGTGAGATGGCACTTGGAGCAGTTTGGATAACAAATCGCACCAATTGCCATCCCGCCAGCAGTTTACATTCTAGCCGACGGGAGGCGGTTTGGGGAGATTAGTCGCCCGAAGATGAGGAAATTTGTTGTTAGTGTACCCAAAGCAAGCTGAGGTTTCGGTTGTCCCTGTGAAGTAGGCAGTAATTATACTACATAACATAACAAACTGGTAAAACAGGCACAACATAGCCCATGATAGGGGCAGAAAAAAGCAAATAGGAGTGTTATGTGATCATAGTCTGGCACATTATGGTTTAACTGAAATACTTTCTTAACAGGGAGTGCAAATAGAGTTGAAAGGAAAGGTAAAAGTTGGTGGTAAAGTAGAGGCTAGTAGGTATAGCAAAGCAAGCCATAATACAAGGCTAAGATAGAGATTGTCAGGAGTCCTATGAATTGTGTGTCAATATAGGCTGGACTGTACTCATTTCTTTATATAAATATATATAATGGGTCCTAGTTCCTGTTAGAAGTAAATACCTCCGTGTGAGGAGGATTATCTGAAAGTTGTAGGAAGGTTTAGCACAACCCTGACCTCCCCAGTCAAACAAAAAGACTCATCAATGTACTGCCTCACCATTCTGCAGCGAGGATTTATTATTTAAATAACTGGGTCGCAGTCATGAGAAATGTAAAGAAAACCTAAGCCAGCTAGACTCCAGTAGTATGAAACATGTAACGCTATACAAGCGACTACAGTTGCAACATAGAACTCTGTTCGGCTTGTGTTACAGAAAGGTTGCCAAACTCAAGGCTCTCCAGGTGCTTTGGATTACAGTTCCCCAGGATCCCCTAAAAGCTGGAGGCTGTAGCCACAGTTGGGAGCATCCCTGAAAAGAACACAGCATTACACATACAAAAGCACACTGCAGTGTAATAAGGGCAAACTACTACATGCGTAAGGCAAACCACGATACATGTTTACTACAACTCACAAAATCCATGCAGCAAAGCAAAAAGGATCTTGTAATAAGCACTGGTCTAATGGCAAAACTAAATCCAAGCTATGATACACAAAACACTTCACATTTGTGTTCCCTTTAGTGTTTATATGAAGGCTTGACGTGAACTCACTTAAAGGAGAGCAAATCACATCCTCCAAATCCCATTAATTAAACACACAAGGGATGACTGCTTAATAAGGCAGGTTATGGGTTATACTACACTGATTTATTTAGAGCAGATGTGACACGTGTGATGTTACTCAAGGTTCACATCCCCCCCTTTTTAATTCCAGAAGTTGAAATGAATGGGTG
The DNA here is from genome assembly GCA_038501925.1 of Xenopus petersii. NCBI lineage: Eukaryota > Metazoa > Chordata > Amphibia > Anura > Pipidae > Xenopus > Xenopus petersii. The sequence continues at coordinate 174,633,449 of CM076673.1, read as the reverse complement.
AAAAGTAAAATGATTTGTGACTCATGATTTCTTCCCACTTATTAATGCGGTAAAGAGTTATTATTATTAAAATAAGATACTGATGTTCAGAGTCCCTTATGATGAGCTCCGTGAAGCATTAGTTTTAGATCTGCTGCTTTCTATCAGGGGCTGAGGATGAGAGTATGTCTGTTGCATCACCCAGCATTCCCTGGCAGACCTCACCATCAGAGGATTCTGGGATTTCAAGTTTTGACCATTGACATAAGTAAAACCGTTTCCACGAAAGGTTATTTTTTAGCTTTCTTATTACACACACATTACACACACCCCTGGACTGGTTGTCATAGTTATGTGTTTGATATCGCAGGTGACGTTCAAAAGATAATTAAAGATGTTTGAGGGAGCTTGAGTTATAGGCCAGTGAAAGTCCACTCCTGGAATGAGTGTTTTTTTTATTTGTGAAGGCTACTTGGGCCTGGAATGTCATAATGCAGATGAGTTTGATTACCAATAGTGATGGGCAAATCTGTCCTGTTTCACTTCGCCAAAAAATTCGCAAAATTTCGGAAAAATTTGAAAAAAATGCATTGAAGTCAATAAGTGTCAAAATTATTTTGATGCACGGCAATTTTTACACGAGCATCAATTTTTACATTCATGACTTTTTCCTCCAAATGCATTAAAGTCAATGGACGTCAAGATAATTTTGATGCGCAACAATTTTTACGTGCGCGTCAATTTTTACACATGTGACTTTTTTGTCCAAATGCATTTAAGTCAATGGGCGCCAAATTATTTTGATGTGCGACAATTTTTACACAAGCAACTTTCTTGTTGCATCGAAATTATGCTGCAAAATGCAGATATTCACTGCGAATCCATGCCTGGCGAATAAATTCACCCATCCCTAATTTGCAATGACTACAAATATTTCTTAATGTATATTATAAAAAACATATTGCAGGTACTACATTAAATTAGTCAATTTTCCCATTCAAGATACTTCCCTTTTAATTAATGTGTTGCAAACCAAGTTAGAATGAAAATAATGATATTTGTCTGTAAGTATTTATAACACGTTTTGAGACAATTTGCAAGAACAGGAAATTAATGTTTAAAGGGCATGTCAAGTCTAAAATAGAATAAGGCTAGAAATGCTGTATTGTGTATACTAAATATTAACATGAACTTACTGCACCACAAGCCTAATCAAACAAATAATTTATGCTTTCAAAGTCGGGTACAGGGGGTCACCATCTTGTAACTTTGTTACTAGGGATGTAGCGAACGTCGGAAAAAAAGTTCGCGAACATATTCGCGAACTTGCGCAAAAATGCGAGCGGTTCGCGAACCCCATAGACTTCAATGGGAAGGCGAACTTTAACATCTAAAAAAGACATTTCTGGCCAGAAAAATGATTTTAAAGTTGTTTAAAGGGTGCAACGACCTGGACAGTGGCATGCCAGAGGGGGATCAAGGGCAAAAATGTATCTGAAAAATCTGCCTGTGTGTGCTTGGAAGAGATAGTGTAGGGGGAGAGCTGTTAGTGATGCTAGATGGCAGTTGGTTGAATAACACACTGGGCAAAAAATGCCTACAGGGCAAATAATGCCTAAAAGGTCAACTTATACACTACTACAGCGGTAGTAAAATAAAAAAAAGTAAAATAAAAAAAAAATGAATATTAAAAAAAAAAAAATTAAAGTTGGTGCTGCTGAACTACTAGGAGCAGCAGATTAGCAAACCAGTCCCACTCCCCAACACTGCTAGACTAATAGCACTGGGCTCTTATAGTAGTAGTAGTAGTAGTAGTAAAACAACAAAAAAATAAATAAAAGCAGTCCTTACAAGGACTACTGTTATTGCAGCAGTCAGCAGATGAGATCAGAAGCAGGACAGCTGCCCACTGCAGCTACATACAGAGCACTGCAGTAGAAGGTAGATTACTAGCCAGCAAAGCTACCTAAGCTTAAATGTCCCTCAAACCCCTGCAGACTTCTGTCCCTCCAATAACAGAGCAGTATCAAAACGATTACTAGCCAGCAAACTTTCAACTGTCCCTGAAATCACTAACAGGCAGCAGCTCTCTCCCTACACTATCTCTTCAGCACACACAGGCAGAGTGAAAAAACGCTGCAGGGCTTCAGTTCTTATAGGGAAGGGGAGTGGTCCAGGGGAGAGCTTCCTGATTGGCTGCCATGTACCTGCTGGTCTGGGGTGAGAGGGCAAAAAAAAGCGCCAACAATGGCGAACCCAAAATGGCGAACGTCGCGCGACGTTCGCGAACTTCCGGCGAGCGCGAACACCCGATGTTCGCGCGAACAAGTTCGCCGGCGAACAGTTCGCGCCATCTCTATTTGTTACACATCTTTGCAGGACTAAGACTGTGCACATGCTCAGTGTGGTCTGGGCTGCTTAGGGATCGTCATAAACAAAGCTGCTTGAGTTCTGCATGGCTGGGAAGTAAGGCGGGGGCTCCCCCTGCTGTTCATAAGTATGATTGTTTCCCTGCTCAGCACTTAGGGACCGTCTGACAATTCCTATCCACAGCAGTAAATGAAGGGAGAATTTCAATGCATACAGTCAGGTTTCTTATAAAAACGGTACACATTTTTTAATTAAAGTATATTGGAGATAGGTTTCTTTTTCATTAAAGAAAGTAAAAATGAGATTTTATTTTTTTTGCCTTTACATGCCCTTTAAAAGCAAGTACTGGAGCATAAAAGTATAATTGTTTTGGTACTTTATTCCCAAGAATAAGGCAAGCATTAAATGTCGTATGGCTTTTTTTCTGAACAGAATATTTTGGCAAGAAGTGTTTACAAGCTTCTGAAAAAAATATTATAAACCACTTCATTACAATTTTATTGTAACATTTTCCATGAAGATAAAGTCACCTGTCAATAGAATTGTAATTGGATTTCTGCTTCCATTTTTTTTGTTGCAGGCAAAAGAAATATAACTGAATCTGTATCCGTTTGGTTGATATTACCAACTGAAGCTTCAACCACCAGTATGATAAAGACAGTGGAAAAATTGCCTGAAAAGATAACCATAAAGCCTGTTTATTCTGATGGACATCAACCTGCAACAGAAAGCATTTCGCATTTGAAAGCAGAAACAAATGTTACGCCTGATACCAAGCAGAAAGAAATAGTAGGTCCAACAGATCCATCCCCTCTTTCATTTCAAGTAGAGGGAACTTTGGCTTCTAAATTGGAAAGTAGCCAAGATGCCATAGAACCTTCTGCTTATCAGACGGAGAAAATTGGTGTAGAGAGTAGGATCACTGAAAGCCCAACAGATTCTCCAATGGAGCAACAATATTCTGTAACTGATACTTCTATAAAACTGACAAAAGATGTTCTATATCAAAGTTCACAACCCCCCAGAGGGTCAATGGAAGCCAAAACTGAAGAAATTATCCCAACGGTTATAATACATCATGAGGTTGTCAGTGATAAAGACATTATTATCAGCCTGACAGAAACAGGAACAGGATCTAAGGAAGCATTTGATAATAGTGTGGTGACTGTGAGTAGTTTAAAACAACATTCTGATGCTTCAAGCACACAACCTAATTTGGATGTATTTACAGTGTACAAAACATCCACCTCTATGCGGCCAGGAGTAACTTCAGGCTTTGATACATCTGAAGAAGGAAGCCAGCCAACTGTGTCTTCAGAATCAATAACTACAAAAGAAAAACATGTAGTTAGTATAGCTACAGACCATAAAGATGAGCCCATAGATGAAGTCACTAGAGCTGTCCAGGAAAGTACAGCATTGCCTGAAAGGACTGTCACTGAGGATGTAATTATAGAATCTGAGGATAGTTATGGAGTTGCTAAAGACAAAACTACTTTGCAGCCAAGCCAGCCATCACCTTCAGACAGTCCAGCAAGAGTCACACCTCCAGTATTGGGTGTTACTGAAGCCTCCTCCACAAGCAAAAAACCAAAACCAACTGATACAATGGAAAAAGTTCCTGAAACAGAAATCTCTCATAAAGAGACCGTGGAACAAATAACAGATGTGGAACCTGGGGAGGAAACCAGCAAGGGAACAATAGTGATTGATGAGTCTGTTTCTCGCCTAAAAGTTACAACTGAATCTGATATGACTGGCAAACAGGAGGAGGAGATTGACTCAGAATACCTGACAAGTGGAACTTCTGCTAAACAACCCACCCATGAGCCTGAATGTGAGGACACCTCAGAGGAGGCTCCAACAAATGACGCAGATTTTCAGATTCCTTCATTGATCAATATGATCCTTGTGACGCTTCATGACAATGAGACAGGTACACTTTCTTTTTTTTCTTTTGCTGTGAAGATGGATATTGAGTTAACTGTCCTGTTGTACCAATGTCATTCCTTCTATAATGTGCATTTATGCTCTAATCTGACCTTCAGGGAGTTTGAGATGTCTAAAGTCTGTGTTACACCCAAGGAAACCTATTGGTTATTGTGGCTTTTTGTTGAATTTTTTTCCAATATAGGATTTGGCTGTTGGATTTTTAATCAGGTAAACAAAAAAATATGGATAAACTAGGATGATGTCTCAAATCTGGTGCCCACATTATATGCTCGCCTTCAATTAAATCTTAGCTTCACCTGCTTCTTTTTAGCAAAGAACTTTATATCGCTATAATACAAGTAGTTCTCCTGTAGCATTTTGCTATAAGTAGCTTCATTAATAGCTTAACATCGATCTATGACTGTATTAATTTGATTCCAACAAATACATTTTGCTTGTTAGTGGAGTGAAAGCATTATATTCATCGTGCTAATGAGGTTGAAGATCTTGCTGGTTATCGTATATTTCATAGGTTTGTATCTTGGGTTTGTTTGAAAACTTTATGATCCTCTTCAGGTTCCAGCAACCAATGCTTAATGTATTTTTCCAATATATATTTACAAGCTTAGCATTTGATTGTAGACAATGGGGGTCATTTATAAAGTTCGCGCAGGGCAGATTGGTTCGCAAAGTGAATATATTTGCCCTGCGCATGATTATATTTATAAATCTGAATAAAAGGGTGCATACAGAATTGCGAATTTTTTATTCACAATGCGAATGTCTAAAGGGGCTTTATAAATATGTCACAATTCGCAAATTGCAAATCTTTATGCGCACACTCTGCGACTCAATTACGCCACAACTTTGGTGGCGGATAAAATATTCGCAAAACAGTTTTGCAAACTGCGAATTTAACGCTATTTTCGCGCACAACAACCTCGCACATTGGGTGAAATCGCGCAAACTCCTGTCTCATTTGCGCGCCATTTGCGAAAATTTTGTCACACTGCGAATTCGCAAAAACCGGAAAGACAGGCAGAGCAGTGCAATATATTAGCGCTCAGCAAAAAACATGCGCAATACAACCATTTGCGAAAAATATGCGCTGCGCAAACTTTATAAATGACCCCCAGTGAATTCAGGTGCAAATATTAATTGGTGCAATAAATGACTAACTTTCCAAAAAAGCACTAGCAGCAGGTGCACAATTTAAGACAAGGCATGGCATTATAGACCACCAATTACATGGATAAACACCAAGGAATAGAAGAGATAACACAAAGTAAAGCACCCAGTCTCATAGGGGAAACAAGGTTACTTTAATGTGTGAAAATAAATGTGAGTACAAATGTTAACATGTCATGTGGTAATGCGTTTTAATTAGCTAGAAATGTGATGTCATGAGAGGTACTTAAGAAATTTTAAGGGAATCTTAAGGAATTTGCACACCTGCTTTGGTGGAAGATATCTGTGCCAGCAAGTTCACTTGTTTTGATGTAAAAAGAAAAGGAGCATGGTTTGAAGTTAAAAACCAAAAAAAGGATTAATGGTCGGCTGTAGATTCCAAAGTAAAGTATAAATAATCCAAATAAATAATCCATGTTTACGTTAGTAACACAAGTAAAAGTCTTATTAAAGAAGAATTTAAGCATTACAAAGAAGTAGGCTAGGAATGCTGGACATTATGTTTTGTTCAAGGAAACCTCAGCCCTTTAGCAGGGAAGATCTTTGTCTCTTACAGTGCCCCCAGTAGCTCCCCATCTTCTTTTCTACTATTTCTGATTCCAAGCCCATCACCATCTGCCTTATAAATATATCCCGTTTAGCTTCCACTTATTTTCCTTTATATGTAGAGGAGATTACAATGTTCTCAAATTAATGCATACAAAACATTCACATACGAAAATTGCATCCCTTAAGGCCCAAATTCGCAAAGAATTTGCACACAAGCCAATAGTCTGGTCAAAAAATCTAGAAATGGCTAGAACATGCACACGTCCCTTGTAAAGGTATGGGATCCGTTATCCGGAAACCCATTGTCCAGAAAGTTCCGAATTACGGACAGGCTGTCTCCCATAGACTCCATTATAATCAAATAATCCAATTTTTTAAAAATGATTTTCTTTTTATTTATAATAATAAAACAGTAGCACTTGATCCCAACTAAGATATATTTAATCCTTATAGCAAGTAGAATGATCTAATTGGGTTTATTTAATATTTAAATGATTTTCTAGTAGTCTTAAGGTGTGAAGATCCAAATTACTGAAAGACCCATTATCCGGAAAGCCCCAGGTCCCATACCTATACTAAACTAAATACATTACATTTCTCTATATTTTTAATCAGCACTGCTTTTGCTGGGTATAAGTTCCAAGCACCCACTACCCTTTCAGTGAAGTAGCACTTCCTGACATACCTCAGCTGTGTGCTATAGGCCATGGTATTTTTATTTTTTATCTTTGCTGTTAGCAATTGCATACTTTAGGATAACCCTTATATAAACACTCCCTGCAACCTCAGCTACTTCATATAGGCATTGGAACATTAGGCAAATAACATTACGGTTTATAGGGCAGAATGCCTTTTATGGGGCTTCAGTTTTATTGGGATGCCTTATGCAGTCTTGGTGTCTACCCAGTATTTAGCAGCTTGTCAGTGCTGAATTTTATGGACTCTCTTTCTGAACAAGAGGTCTCAATAGAAATCCTGCATAGGATTTACAACTTATAAAACTTTCATCAAATAGCCTGAATAGACTAATTCTCTGTGCTGCTTTGTTGAAAGGAGAGTGCCTAACAAGCTGAATTCTCTATTATGAGATCACCCAACTGCATTCCCACAATTTAAGCGTTTCATTGAGTTGGCCTCTCATTTTCTACCATCCATTGTAGGCTTCCTTAGATACAAGGATGTGTTGCCATCATATTACATACAGTTCTCAGAAAATATACACATTCCCTTCTGTCTTGTGCTTGTTGCCAAGGAAACATCACAGTCTCCAATACAATGATTACACACTTGAAGTATTCTTTAGTCCTTTGTCTACTCTGGACATATATATGGCCATTACTTCAATCTGTTTCACTAAACACTTATTTTTAAATACAGTTGAGGTCATTCATTCAAAGCGAGGGTTAAGTGACTCTGTAGGCCACAAGCTAGGAAATAGTAGTGTTTTATGGCCGCATTAAGGTTCTTGTCTGTGCAGTTAAGTTATAAGGCCATGTTTACACAATTCACAGATGTAATATGTAAATTACTGAGGTCAATGCCACTTGAGCAACTTATAAGCATTTTGTTGCTGCAACTGTCTCCTGGATCCCTTGGGAATGCAGGCTGTGGGAATCTCAGACAGTATTGGTCCTATGCTTAGTGGTCAGCAGAAAAAATGTCAGTCCTTGATTTCAGCCTTAGATTGTACAGATGTATCCTGAAGGCATGTCTGAAGGCCCATGCTGTCTATTGTGCCCCTCCGATGTCCATTTGGGTGCGCATCACTAGTACAGAGAGTACAATAATACTCTCTGCAGCAGAAGAGCTCAGTTTTCTGTTTAAAAAACCTTAATTTCTACTTACTGGGGGGTGCACATAGCTGCCCGAAGTAAGATTTTCACCTTGCTTCATGGCAGGAGTGGCACTGGATGTTATTAGCATAATAATTCTTATTGCCCCAAATGGCATGGAGTTGCAGACCACACCCTCATATTATAAGCCTCAAAAAGCTGTGGAGAAAAGCATAGACAATCACTATGTCTGAACTACCTCTCCTTCTTACTTAGACAGCTTAATCCACGTGGCAGTACATATTGTAAGTGAACAGCTGTTAGAATATATTTCCTTTTGTAGTGCTGCTGAGCTCTCATATGTCCAGAACTAGTGGAAGGACGAGTCATTAGCCTGAGTCATGTTGGAGATGTCTCAGTAATTGAACATACCTGCATGATGTTAAGGCAATTATGTGAACATTTCCACATCCCAAGCCTTAGCCCAGAGGAAGGGAAATACAGATGTGTGCTTTGCTTTGAAATCAAACAGTTGTGAGAGTAGGGTCTGAGTGCCATTTGCTGTAATTCTAACGCATGCCACAGTTTGCTAAAAAGCTCACCATGTTTATTAGATGCTGTTGTACAAGTATTACAGTATTCATTTTAAGGACACACTTTTAATTGAAATTAACCTGAAAGGTGAAATTACATGGAAACGTTTGTAAGCAAGCTATAGTTAAATGCAAGCCATTACTATATGAAAGAAGATTTTTAACGTTCTCAAATGTTCTTTGCCATTCCATTTTTTTTTCACTTCACTATGAACAATTTGTGAAATGTCTTTTGCTAAGAAAGAACTAAGAATTTGAGGAACCATTAAAAAAATTGCTTCCTTTAGTAACCAAACCAAAACTCACAGCAGTTCTCATCATAGCTTTCTGAAGGGCAGATCATGTCAAACAAATAGCCTGGCTTTTGATTAGCAAGGAAGGGAACAAGGACAGTATGTTTAAATGAGAAATTATACGGTATGGGATCCGTTATCCGGAAACCCATTATCCAGAAAGTTCTGAATTACGGGATGGCCATCTCCCATAGACTCCATTTTATCGAATATCCAATTTTTTAAAATGACTTCCTTTTCCTCTGTAATAATCAAACAGTACCTTGTACTTGACCCAAACTAAGATATAATTAATGCGTATTGGAAGCAAAACCAGCCTATTGGGTTTATTTAATGTTTACATGATTTTCTAGTAGACTTAAGATATGAAGATCAAAATTTACAGAAAGATCCGTTATCCAAAAAACACCAGGTCCCGAGCATTCTGGATAACAGGTCCCATACCTGTACTCGGATTTTGAAAGAGCCAAAGTGCAGCACATGTACATGGATAGAAAATTAGCTAATTAAGTACAGCTTTGTTGGCCTTGTTGTTAGTGGAGCATTATCTAACTGTAGTAGGGTTTTTAATTGCGTACTGTGTGGCTCTGTATTGGCTTCACCAATTAGTTCAATGTTGGACTGGGATGCCTGGGGCCCACCAGAAAACCTTGACCATAGGCACACTCCCCATGTATTTTTCATCTTCTCCTTACATAGTTTCCTTAAGGTGGCCATAGATGTAGAGGTCCGCTCTTTTGGCAATGTCCACATTGAGGTGGGCGATATCGGGCTGATCCAATCGTGGGCCCTATGATCTGATAATACGGGCAGTCAGATTGCGGGACCGCATAAACGCACAGATGTGGCCGCGATCTGACGGAATTTTTTAACCTGCCCGATCCAGATCTGGCCGACTTTTGACCAGATACCGATTGGGGAAGCCCGTCGGATGGCCCCACACATGGGCCAATAAACTGCCGACCCAGAGTGTCAGCAGCTTTTATCAGCCAGATTATGGGGGCCTTTAGTCTTTTATATTTGTTCTCATACAGACAAGATAAATGAAAAAATATAGGCTTCAATGCAAAATTTTGGCTGTGCAGGAGGGTCCACAGTCCACACAATACTATGCAGATCCTCACAGGCTGATCAGGATTCAGGATGTAAATGTAGCTAATTGGCAGGTGAAATAAATGTAAGGCTACACAAGCCACTTATATCCTTAATGGGAATTACTTGATGGAAAAGGACTCAAATGTTTTTGTGGATAGCATATAGTACTTAGCTGTAGCAGGCAATGGCCATCAAAATTATATCATGAATAATAGGTCATGAATACTTGCATGGGTATAGTCAACAATTTACACCAAAACATTATTTTACAGGTTGTATAACGCTAAGAAAAAAACAGATGTCTTAATGCGCAACATTTACTTACCCAGGTGTTTCTGTCCAAGTCAGCAATCTATTCAGTGCTTGTGGGAATAGCCTCATGTGAACAAACTGTCTGAGAGCAGGGCATGTTTTGTAGAGATTCGAATGCAGCTGCAAGAAAATGTACCCTTGTGTACCCTAGTTTTTATGATTTGTGTTTTTACTTTTAAATGCACATCCAGGCATATTTATGGTTCATTATTCTACAATATTTGCCATTATTTCTAAACAGGACCTTAAAAATCACTTATTCCAAAAATACATGCTAGAAATGGGACTTTGCAATTTAGAAGTTATGGTAGTAAATCAGCCCCCAGGAAATTTAAATTAGTCTTATTACAGTGGAATACATTAAAGGTGAAGTTATAAATCTTGTTGCTCATTTGTCTGGTCTTTTCCATATTGCCTTAATTCTTAATAGCAGCAAAACACGACCCCTGGGCATTTGACCACAACCCCTGCTGACTTTTTATAAGATTGTTATTACACTTGAACAAGGGTCTCTAATGTTTTTAAGCTATGAGCAACATTAGCAAAAAAACATTCCTGGTTGTGCCAAATATGAGTTGGGATTAGTTATTGGGTAGCTCCTATGTTGCATTGAAGCTTACAAGTGGATCTGTTTAGCAGGTTTTAAGCTACTAAAGTTTTATTTCAAGCTAATTATTTAAAAATAAGCACCTGTTTTGAGGCCACTGGGAGCAACACTCAATGGGTTGATGAGCAACATGTTGCTTATGTGTCACTGTACTAGAGAAGGAGCAATGGAGATTTGTGTGCAAAGCAAACTAATTAAGTAGCCAGTAATACCTTTGTAGATTAGCTATGGAAAACTCTACAAAGCATTATATAGTCTGGTTGTGCTAACGGCAAGAATTGAGATGCATGAGATTTCCTTCTTCATCATTTTTTGTTAAAAATGCAGTGTATGAGAAATCTATGAGGTTCTCCTATTCACAAGGTAGAATGTAACATTGTTAGATTCTTAGTTGTCAGATGGTACAGATGTTGAACGTTGATATTATGTGAATTCAAATGTATGCATTACTCTGGTTATTGTTTATCTGAATTTATAATGAACTTTTCCACAGGGAACACTCTTAAATGGTTCTTTTCAAGATGGAAATATGTACAATGGCAAATGCCAGTCTTTTTGTCTGATCTTCATGGTTGCTGTCAGATATACATTAAACTCAACTTAGCACAGTCTTTGATAGTTTAAAGCTGGGTAAATAACCCAAAGTTGATGGCTGCAGCAGCTTTTGTCATACAGTTTGATAATGTTGTCAGCTATGCCACATTGTCTTCATCCATCATGTTCATTTGTAAGATAAGATCATTTCTTATGGCTATATTAACTAGGCTGCTCCTATAATATAATCTTACTCATTAATGAAACCATTTGACATTGTCATCTGTGTGCAAACATTAACATATTTACAAACTAAATGTTATACATGGCTTTGTTTTTCATCAGACCCAGTTGACACACTTATTCATGTACTGGATCCAGGAAGACTTCAATTCCCCGAACATAATGAGTCCAGTGAAGAGAATGGCTTCCCACTAATAATAGATGTTATACAATTAGTTCCACATGGTAGCGACGAGGAATTAGATTGTGACAATACTACTGATGTTTCAACACCCCCTTCATTGCAATTTATCAATGGCAAACAAGAGATCACAACTGCACCAAGAGATTCCAAAGCTGAGGAAGCTAGACAGGATCAAATTGAAAGTGCCACGCCATCTGAAAATGTTTCATTTACTCAAATCAGTGAGGTTACAGAACAAGTAATATTGCAGACAGATGTCCCTAGCATTACAGCTTCAGTAGTTGTAGATATTGGGGACAGCATTACACATGCAAAGATACAAGAACCTGAATTCAGTGGGGATACAGAGATTTATGCTGAGACTCCAACAACACAGCAAACTGAGTTGCCACCCACACCAAGTATACTTTCGCTTAATAGATCAGTGCATTTATTTACACTGGAATCCTTAGAAGATACAGATTCTAAAGTTTTGAGCACTACTGAATTAGTTTCTGAAGAGAGCAAAATTCATCCTGAACATGTGACAGATGCACCCTCAACCCAACTGATATCTCAAATACCCACCCATGCAAGTAAACAAACATTACCAAAAACAGAAGAAACATCTAAACCAACAGAGGGAGATATAAAGGAGACAGAGGAACCATCAATTATCACTGGAGCTTCCATTGTTTATGCTGAGCCTGAAGATTCCGTAACTGCTTCTGTACAAAGTTTGGATGAAATCAAGAGTTCTCCAACTAAAGTTATTGTAAAAGCTGATAGCCCATTGCCTACATCATTCCCTGGTATAGATTTGTCATCTGAAGAAATAAAGTCTGTTACAGTATATGAGCAGATGAGAAACGTCACAGCCACGAGCAAAGAAGAAAATGAAGAAAGTATACTTACTGTAGATCCAACAAAAAGTTTTGGATTGTTTGAAGAAGAAGGGTCAGCTATGGAAGGTGTCATTTTAGATCAGCAAACTGCTGTAAGTAGCAGTCTATATGCTACAGAAACCATATCTACAGTAACAGACTCATCTCAAGTAAAGCCTACTGATTCCATATCTTCTTCTGCTTCTGATGCAATATCTACTCATGATATAAGCAAAACTGTAACTACTTCTGACATTTCTTCCCACAGTTCAGTAACTCATGTAGTCACTGTAGGCTCCCTGTTGATACAGGAAGGTTCAGGAGATACGGATGATGCATATAAATATGTTTCAAGCACTGTATCACAAGAGAAACATGGACTTGAAATGTTGTCTACAGATTCAGCTAAAACTGCTGACACAATGTTGAAAATTGATGTTAAAGAAGAAACCACCATTCTGACAACAGATGGTTCACAGAAAGAAGGAGCTTATGTACCTACTGACATTCCAGATAAACAAACATACAAATATGATTCAGCTACAGCATTGACAGAAAAGATTACCACAACTGAAAAAGAAGAATTTGTTGTATCTGAGCCTGGTGATACTGAATCAACTTCAGAAAAATTACAGGCTAGCACAGTGCAAAGTCCATTGACAGACTTGGATTCAAAACAAGAAGTAATCATTTATTCAACTCATTTTCCACCAGAAGCAGATTATAGAGATATAGATCATTTACGTTCCTCTCCATTACCAGTCTTGGCATCTACAGCCTCTAGCAGTATAGACATAACCAGTCCAGATGAAACATCTCTCGTGAAAACCAGCACCGTTTTACCATTTATGGGTGAGGGTTCAGCTGATGGTGATTTGGAGACTATTCTTACTCCTAAACCATCTTTAGATTCCATAAAACCAGATACTGAAGCCGTTACAGTATTTTCAATCTTTTCAGAGGATAAAACAGTTGAAGCTGGCACGACTCACAGTTTGACACCAAGTAAAATAAGCTCAGACTTACCATTAGTAGATCAAGGTTCTGGAGATCTTAGCTCTGAAACAGAATTTGAGATAACAACTGCAAAAGACTTTGTTACTGTTTCTACCATAGAACTTACAGAGAGTGCAGATACTACAGCATTTTTAGGGGGAACAGAAGTGAAACAATTGGGTGCAGAACCTGAGACAGTGCAATCTAAATTGACCTTCAGCACAGAAACACCAATATCACTGGAACACATTACAACATTGAAACCCCCAAAAACTATTTTTACTGACTCATTATTTACTGATACTGGTTCAGGTGACCCAGATAATGTAGTCACAGTTTTCCCTACCTTGACTTCACAAACCCAAAGACAACATGAAACTGAAACCATTGGCACTGTTGTTACACCAGCTGAACAGTCCACAGTGGGTCTGGAAACAGAAACAGAATCAGACCTTAAAGAAGCACAGACAATTGAATCAGAAATAACTCATGATAAAGATACGCCTCAGTTGCAAACAACAAGCATAACATCACAGCCCACTAGCGAACAATTTACACAAGCTTCTCTCAAATACATACTAAGCACTGAATACCCAGTAAGTGAAGGATCAGGAGATGAGCATCAATCTGCCGAATCTACACCCAAAACTATAGAACATGGAACTTCAAGCATTATAACAGCACAGACTGAGGACAAACATAGTACAAAGATAGTTTTTGAGGGTTCAGGAGATGAGGGCATCGTGGCAGGTACCTCAATATATGTTACTAAAACAAAATCACAAAGCGAAGACATCAGTTCACTATTTCCAACTGAGGAGTCAAGAGTGAGTTTAGAAGTAGACACGGTTAAAATAGACCTTCATTTAGAAAACCATACCAAAGAAGCAGATGCTGTGGAGTCTTATGCTGGTGTGAGTGTAGATACAGATGCAATGTCTGAGACTGGAATACAATCAACACACAGCACACCAGTACATCCAACTAGTGGGCATATTTCTTTGCATACAGTGCAAGAAACAGCAAGTGCTCACTCACCTGTTATAATTGAAAGCTCAGGAGACACAGAAGACATTTCCACAGCTACGGAAACATATGCAACCAAAACAGACATAGAAGACATCAGCACATCATTCCCACTGGAAAAAACCTCATTGAGTCCAGCTAGAGAAACACGTTTTGACTTGAAAATTGATACCAAAGATGCAGCAACAGTTGAAACTGAAACAAGTTTCAGTACAGCATCACAAGAAATATCAAAGGTTGTGACCCAAGCAACTGTCATAGTACCAGGAGATTCAGCTACCAAAGAAAGTATAATGACAGATTCAACTACTTATGAAAGCTCAGGTGACATTGATATTTTTATTGGCACCACAACATATGCAGCTGCAACTAAATTGGACAGTGAAATCATCAGCACATTGCCCACAACTAAAGAACACACAGAAATTGTGAAAGCAGAAACTGGTTTTGAGTTAGGTGATATCAAAGAAAAAGAAACAGTTGCAATGGATACAATCATTAGTACAGATCAACAAGAAGTGCCTACGTTTAATACACAAGCATCTTCCACTGTGTACTATTCACCTACTGAGGATATCTCTAAAACACCAGTCAGCACTGTTTTAACAGATGAGAGCTCAGGAGATGGTTTCTCAGCTACTGAAACAGACACAATTAAAATGCATAGTGAAGCTATCAGCACAATAATTCCAACTGAACAACCCAAAATTAGTCTATCAGTAGAAACAAGTGAAGCAAGTTTTGTGTTAGAAACTAGCACTAAAGAAATAAAAATGGAATCCGAAATAGATATCAGTACAGATGCACACCAACTGTCTGTAGCTGGAACACAAGCATCTGCCACTATAAATGTACCACCAGCTGCCACTGTTTTTTCCGAGGATAGCTCAGGGGACTATGCAGATATTTTTACAGACACATACCCAACTAAAACTAAAGTGGACAGCAAGGCTGTCAGCACAGATTTCCCAGCCAAGGAAGCAACAGTGGGCTTTGCAGTTGAAACAAGTAAAATAGGTCTAGGATTGGAAACAGAAGCAGCAGAATCTAAAACATTGGTCAGTGGAGCTGCAGAGACAAAATTTGAGACAACAGACATCTCATCTTCACATTCAACAAGTGAGGCCACTCCATCTCTTCCAGTCAAAGAAATAATCAGCAAAGATGATAGTTCAGGAGATGATGGCTTCTTACTGACATTGACTAAAGCCTATGCAACTGAAACTGAACCTGTCAGCAGCACAGGTTTCCCTACTAAAGGACCTGAAGTGAGTTTAGAAGTGGAAACAAGTGAAACAGGCCTTAAGTTAGAAAGTTCTACCAAGGATGATGAAACAGCTGCATCTGAAACAGGTATTAAAGCAGATATGCTAGAAACATCAAAGGTTGTAACACAAGCAACTGTAATATCATCACATTCAACTGGAGAGCCTATTACATCAAGTCCAGTTACAAAGCATTTTAGCACTGATTCAGTATTTCTTGATCAAGGCTCAGGAGACCAGACTCAGGAAGATTTACTAGAGGTTGCTTCTACCAAGACTTCTGAAATAAAAACTGAGGGGACTACTGAAGCTATTGGTACACATTCTTTAGCTACAGAGTCCTGGTTGAGCACAGAAATAGAAACATCATTAAAACCTGAATTGGGTTCAATTGTAGATATGCAGGAAATATCAAAAGCACAAACACCCAGTGCCACATTAACACCTGAAATCAAAGAAAGTTCTACCAAGTATGATGAAGCAGCTGAATCTGAAGCAAATATTAAAGCAGATATGCTAGAAACATTAAAGGTTGTAACACAAGCAATGGGAATATCATCACATTCAACTGGAGAGCCTATTACATCAAGCCCAGTTACAAAGCATTTTAGCACTGATTCAGTATTTCTTGATCAAGGCTCAGGAGACCAGACTCAGGATGATTTACTAGAGGTTGCTTCTACCAAGACTTCTGAAATAAAAACTGAAGGTGCTACTGAAGCCATTGTTACACAGGAAGCAACAGTGGGCTTTGCAGTTGAAACAAGTAAAATAGGTCTAGGATTGGAAACAGAAGCAGCAGAATCTATAACATTGGTCAGTGGAGCTGCAGAGACAAAATCTGAGACAACAGACATCTTACCATCACATTCAACTAGTGAGGCCTTTCCATCTCTTCCAGTCAAAGAAATATTCAGCACAGATGAAAGTTCAGGAGATGATGGCTTCTTACTGACATTGACTAAAGCCTATGCAACTGAAACTGAACCTGTCAGCAGCACGGGTTTCCCTACTAAAGGACCTGAAGTGAGTTTAGAAGTGGAAACAAGTGAAACAGGCCTTAAGTTAGAAAGTTCTACCAAGGATGATGAAACAGCTGCATCTGAAGCAGGTATTAAAGCAGATATGCTAGAAACATCGAAGGTTGTAACACAAGCAACTAGAATATCATCACATTCAACTGGAGAGCCTATTACATCAAGCCCATTTACAAAGCATTTTAGCACTGATTCAGTATTTCTTGATCAAGGCTCAGGAGACCAGTCTCAGGATTATTTACTAGAGGTTGCTTCTACCAAGACTTCTGAAATAAAAACTGAGGGAACTACTGAAGCTATTGGTACACATTCTTTAGCTACAGAGTCCTGGTTGAGCACAGAAATAGAAACATCATTAAAACCTGAATTGGGTTCATCTGTAGATATGCAGGAAATATCAAAAGCACAAACACCCAGTGCCACATTAACACCTGAAATCAAAGAAAGTTCTACCAAGTATGATGAAGCAGCTGAATCTGAAGCAGGTATTAAAGCAGATATGCTAGAAACATTAAAGGTTGTAACACAAGCATCTGGAATATCATCACATTCAACTGGAGAGCCTATTACATCAAGCCCAGTTACAAAGCATTTTAGCACTGATTCAGTATTTCTTGATCAAGGCTCAGGAGACCAGACTCAGGATGATTTACTAGAGGTTGCTTCTACCGAGACTTCTGAAATAAAAACTGAAGGTGCTACTGAAGCCATTGTTACACAGGAAGCAACAGTGGGCTTTGCAGTTGAAACAAGTAAAATAGGTCTAGGATTGGAAACAGAAGCAGCAGAATCTATAACATTGGTCAGTGGAGCTGCAGAGACAAAATTTGAGACAACAGACATCATACCATCACATTCAACTAGTGATGCCACTCCATCTCTTCCAGTCAAAGAAATATTCAGCACAGATGAAAGTTCAGGAGATGATGGCTTCTTACTGACATTGACTAAAGCCTATGCAACTGAAACTGAACCTTTCAGCAGCACGGGTTTCCCTACTAAAGGACCTGAAGTGAGTTTAGAAGTGGAAACAAGTGAAACAGGCCTTAAGTTAGAAAGTTCTACCAAGGATGATGAAACAGCTGCATCTGAAGCAGGTATTAAAGCAGATATGCTAGAAACATCGAAGGTTGTAACACAAGCAACTGGAATATCATCACATTCAACTGGAGAGCCTATTACATCAAGCCCATTTACAAAGCATTTTAGCACTGATTCAGTATTTCTTGATCAAGGCTCAGGAGACCAGACTCAGGATGATTTACTAGAGGTTGCTTCTACCAAGACTTCTGAAATAAAAACTGAGGGGACTACTGAAGCTATTGGTACACATTCTTTAGCTACACATTCCTGGTTGAGCACAGAAATAGAAACATCATTAAAACCTGAATTGGGTTCATCTGTAGATATGCAGGAAATATCAAAAGCACAAACACCCAGTGCCACATTAACACCTGAAATCAAAGAAAGTTCTACCAAGTATGATGAAGCAGCTGAATCTGAAGCAGGTATTAAAGCAGATATGCTAGAAACATTAAAGGTTGTAACACAAGCATCTGGAATATCATCACATTCAACTGGAGAGCCTATTACATCAAGCCCAGTTACAAAGCATTTTAGCACTGATTCAGTATTTCTTGATCAAGGCTCAGGAGACCAGACTCAGGATGATTTACTAGAGGTTGCTTCTACCGAGACTTCTGAAATAAAAACTGAAGGTGCTACTGAAGCCATTGTTACACAGGAAGCAACAGTGGGCTTTGCAGTTGAAACAAGTAAAATAGGTCTAGGATTGGAAACAGAAGCAGCAGAATCTATAACATTGATCAGTGGAGCTGCAGAGACAAAATCTGAGACAACAGGCATCTTACCATCACATTCAACTAGTGAGGCCACTCCATCTCTTCCAGTCAAAGAAATATTCAGCACAGATGAAAGTTCAGGAGATGATGGCTTCTTACTGACATTGACTAAAGCCTATGCAACTGAAACTGAACCTGTCAGCAGCACGGGTTTCCCTACTAAAGGACCTGAAGTGAGTTTAGAAGTGGAAACAAGTGAAACAGGCCTTAAGTTAGAAAGTTCTACCAAGGATGATGAAACAGCTGCATCTGAAGCAGGTATTAAAGCAGATATGCTAGAAACATCGAAGGTTGTAACACAAGCAACTGGAATATCATCACATTCAACTGGAGAGCCTATTACATCAAGCCCATTTACAAAGCATTTTAGCACTGATTCAGTATTTCTTGATCAAGGCTCAG
Organism: Xenopus petersii; assembly: GCA_038501925.1. Classification (NCBI taxonomy): domain Eukaryota; kingdom Metazoa; phylum Chordata; class Amphibia; order Anura; family Pipidae; genus Xenopus; species Xenopus petersii. The sequence goes on along the minus strand of CM076673.1, from coordinate 174,614,347 downwards.
GAGACCAGACTCAGGAAGATTTACTAGAGGTTGCTTCTACCAAGACTTCTGAAATAAAAACTGAGGGGACTACTGAAGCTATTGGTACACATTCTTTAGCTACAGAGTCCTGGTTGAGCACAGAAATAGAAACATCATTAAAACCTGAATTGGGTTCATCTGTAGATATGCAGGAAATATCAAAAGCACAAACACCCAGTGCCACATTAACACCTGAAATCAAAGAAAGTTCTACCAAGTATGATGAAGCAGCTGAATCTGAAGCAGGTATTAAAGCAGATATGCTAGAAACATTAAAGGTTGTAACACAAGCAATGGGAATATCATCACATTCAACTGGAGAGCCTATTACATCAAGCCCAGTTACAAAGCATTTTAGCACTGATTCAGTATTTCTTGATCAAGGCTCAGGAGACCAGACTCAGGATGATTTACTAGAGGTTGCTTCTACCGAGACTTCTGAAATAAAAACTGAAGGTGCTACTGAAGCCATTGTTACACAGGAAGCAACAGTGGGCTTTGCAGTTGAAACAAGTAAAATAGGTCTAGGATTGGAAACAGAAGCAGCAGAATCTATAAAATTGGTCAGTGGAGCTGCAGAGACAAAATCTGAGACGACAGACATCTTACCATCACATTCAACTAGTGAGGCCACTCCATCTCTTCCAGTCAAAGAAATATTCAGCACAGATGAAAGTTCAGGAGATGATGGCTTCTTACTGACATTGACTAAAGCCTATGCAACTGAAACTGAATCTGTCAGCAGCACGGGTTTCCCTACTAAAGGACCTGAAGTGAGTTTAGAAGTGGAAACAAGTGAAACAGGCCTTAAGTTAGAAAGTTCTACCAAAGATGATGAAACAGCTGCATCTGAAGCAGGTATTAAAGCAGATATGCTAGAAACATCGAAGGTTGTAACACAAGCAACTGGAATATCATCACATTCAACTGGAGAGCCTATTACATCAAGTCCATTTACAAAGCATTTTAGCACTGATTCAGTATTTCTTGATCAAGGCTCAGGAGACCAGACTCAGGATGATTTACTAGAGGTTGCTTCTATCAAGACTTCTGAAATAAAAACTGAGGGGACTACTGAAGATATTGGTACACATTCTTTAGCTACAGAGTCCTGGTTGAGCACAGAAATAGAAACATCATTAAAACCTGAATTGGGTTCATCTGTAGATATGCAGGAAATATCAAAAGCACAAACACCCAGTGCCACATTAACACCTGAAATCAAAGAAAGTTCTACCAAGTATGATGAAGCAGCTAAATCTGAAGCAGGTATTAAAGCAGATATGCTAGAAACATTAAAGGTTGTAACACAAGCAATGGGAATATCATCACATTCCACTGGCGAGCCTATTACATCAAGCCCAGTTACAAAGCATTTTAGCACTGATTCAGTATTTCTTGATCAAGGCTCAGGAGACCAGACTCAGGATGATTTACTAGAGGTTGCTTCTACAGAGACTTCTGAAATAAAAACTGAAGGTGCTACTGAAGCCATTGTTACACAGGAAGCAACAGTGGGCTTTGCAGTTGAAACAAGTAAAATAGGTCTAGGATTGGAAACAGAAGCAGCAGAATCTATAAAATTGGTCAGTGGAGCTGCAGAGACAAAATTTGAGACAACAGACATCTTACCATCACATTCAACTAGTGAGGCCACTCCATCTCTTCCAGTCAAAGAAATATTCAGCACAGATGAAAGTTCAGGAGATGATGGCTTCTTACTGACATTGACTAAAGCCTATGCAACTGAAACTGAACCTGTCAGCAGCACGGGTTTCCCTACTAAAGGACCTGAAGTGAGTTTAGAAGTGGAAACAAGTGAAACAGGCCTTAAGTTAGAAAGTTCTACCAAGGATGATGAAACAGCTGCATCTGAAACAGGTATTAAAGCACATATGCTAGAAACTTCAAAGGCTGTAACACAAGCATCTGGAATATCATCACATTCAACTGGAGAGCCTATTACATCAAGTCCAGTTAGAAAGCATTTTAGCACTGATTCAGTATTTCTTGATCAAGGCTCAGGAGACCAGACTCAGGATGATTTACTAGAGGTTGCTTCTACCGAGACTTCTGAAATAAAAACTGAGGGTGCTACTGAAGCCATTGTTACACATTCTTCAGCTACAGAGTCCTGGCTAAGCACAGAAATAGATACATCAATAAAACCTGAATTAAATTCATCTGTAGACATTCAGAGAATATCAAAAGTACAAACACCCAGTGCCACACTAACACCTAAAATTAAAGAAAGTTCTACCAAGGACGATGAAGCAGCTGCATCTGAAACAAGTATTAAAGCAGATATGCTAGAAACACCAAAGGCTATAACACAAGCATCCGGAATATCATCACAATCAACTGGAGAGCCTATTACATCAAGCCCAGTTACAAAGCATTTTAGCACTGATTCAGTATTTCTTGATCAAGGCTCAGGAGACCAGACTCAGGATGATTTACTAGAGGTTGCTTCTACCGAGACTTCTAAAATAAAAACTGAGGGTGCTACTGAAGCCATTGTTACACATTCTTCAGCTACAGAGTCCTGGCTAAGCACAGAAATAGATACATCAATAAAACCTGAGTTGGATTCATCTGTAGACATGCAGGAAATATTAAAAGCACAAACACCCAGTGCCACACTAACACCTGAAATGAGCCAGTATATTACAGATGCCCCACATAAAGAGATAATTAGCACTAAATCAGAATTTTTAGATGTAGGTTCAGGAACTGATGAAGTTATGTTCCAAGATGTATCTACACCTGTGCCAATAACAGAATCCAAGTCACCAGAAAGTAGATATGTAAGCATTGTTCAGCCAACTACAGAGTATATTGCACAACCAAGCACAATTAAAGATGATGATACAGACAAACCAAGGGAATATATTGTCGGTACAAAATCCACAGATAGTGATGTAGGTTCAGGTGATCACTATGAAAGTGTTGAAGTTGGAACAAGTGAGGTAAAAACCTCTACTGAAGACACAAGGACATTAAAACCACAATTCATTTTTAGTACCGATGCACCTGAAAAAGCTACAGATGGTGTGACAGCATATCCGAGCAGTAGCATTATGAGTGAAGTTTCTGAAATCCCTCTAATTGAACAAGGGTCTGGAGATAAAAGCCAACAGGCCACAGGAATAGATGAACAGATCAAAACTGAAAGTCAGTTTGAAGATCAGGCTGAAACTATTACAAAAGTGTTCCCAGTCACAGAATATACAGAGACACTGGAGTTCAAGAATGTTACAATAGACAGGGACACAGAAATTGCTACCAAGGAAATGAAAACACCAGAGCCCAAGATAAGTGTTATCACTAGTACTGAGGCGATATTACCTGAAGTAACATCAACACAAGATGTTCCAATATCACACACTCAGTCTAGGACAGAATTTACAATAGGCTTGGAAGATGAAGTTACTAGCAAACCACCAGTATTAATTTTTGAAGAAATCTCAGTCAGCACAATATGGGTGGGGACAGAAAAAAATGAAACTATTAGTGAAGTCATTAGTGCATCTCCTTCAGCAACTGAATTTATTCTTGATGACAAAACAAGCAAACAGATTTCTGAAGACTTTGAATTATCAACTATAATGGAACTTAAATCAACACCTGCAACAATTCTGGAGACCACAGAGTCCCTGTCCACTGAAAAAACATTTTTGTATGAGGAAGGATCTGGAGACAGCAAAGAAGACATTTCTGAAAAAACTAAGCCAATATATAGAGGTGTTACTGTATCTTCTGTAGAAGATTATGAGGCACTTGCCAGTACAAGTGGTACTAAATATTTAACTGAACTAGAGACAGATATACCCCAAGAAACAAGTTCAGATATTAGTGAACATTATTTACGATCCACACAGCAACCGCAAATTAGTACAGAAACACCCTATGCAATTTCTAAAGACATTTTCGAAACATCAAAAATCACTGAGACATCAATTAAACCAATTAAAGAAGAGTCAACATATATAACAACAAGGCCCACTACACCACCAGAGATAATAGATACTGCTTTTGAATTATTTTCAGGACAAGGTTCAGGAGACATTTCATATCAACCAGTTACTCCTTCTGCTTCAATAAAAATAGATTATGATTCTTTTAGCACAACTCTAGAAAAACATAGCAAGCCTTTACTTCATACAGACAAGCCACAATTGCATGAAACAGAGAGCTCTAAACCTGACACAGAAATGTATTCAAAAGCAACCTCCCAGATGTTTGTAGATTCCAGAATATTGGAGACAACTGACAAGAATGCTTTGTTAATTGAAACACAAACACTGCCATTAACGAGTGAAAGTGTTCCTGCAAAGGAGGAATCAGAATCGGAACGAGAACTTATTGGAGGCAGTCCTTCCACAGTTATTGGAACCAGTAGGCCTGACACTGAAGAGACAGTTACAACTTTACCTATTATTCCAGAGAGTCCACATGAGGGTGGTCCTGAAGTAACTTCTGAGGAGGTAGTGACTCCTAAAGAATATGTTTTACCAATTATGACTAGTGCATTTCCACCAGAAGATCGTGTTTCTACAGAAAAAGGATTTGAAGCCAGGGTAACCAGCAGACCAAGTATGTTTGTTGACAAGGAATATCATGAAACTGTACCTTCAGACCTAGTTACCCTTTCATCTGAAATAGATAGCACAACAGATGGCAATAAGGTTAGTGACATAGACCAATCAGCTGAAACACCAGAAGAAATATCATTGACAACAGAGTTAACCTATACAACGAAAACCATAAAGTCTGAGGTTGAAGGAGACAAGGTAATGCCAAGTTTGGAAGATTCAAGCAAAGTGTATGGGACTTCAGACTTAATACATTTTGAGACGGTTACATCCCAGGCTTTACTGTTGGGGAAACATAGTGAAATTGATTTGATCACTACAAAAGAGACATTTGAAACTGATTATGTTTCAAAGGAAGAAGGGGATGGTACAATAACAATTAGCCCTGTGGAGGAGCATATCACATCTGGTGACAGCAAACCTGAATATGTCACTGAAGATACAAAATTAATAGACAAGCCTATAGCAAGCACACATACTTACATTCACAAAGATGAGGATGTAAGTAAGGTAACAGAAGAGACCACTGTGGTGACTCAGGAAGGAAGTCCAAAATATCCTGTGACTGTTATTCTTGTCAATGGGGCCTCTGACTATACAGGAAAAATCATCCCCAGTACTTTGCCATCTGTTGGTTCAGGTACTGATCATGTTGTCTCAGAGCAAGAGGTTAGTGCAGATATTGCTGCTACCTATAAGCCAGAGGATGTACATTTAGTAGATCACTCTGAAAAAACAGATATTTTGGATGAATCTGTTTCATTCTCTAGTGATCATAAGGAAGATACCACCTCTTCACAGCAGTATGTTGTAGAAGACATCGACCACATACCTAAACATACCTCGCCTACGGAGGAACCAAGTATAGATTCAGATAGTCACAAATTTGAGGAATCATTTACTCAATTTCCACAATATTCAGATGAAAAGGTGGAAACTCAGTCAGCCTTAGTTGTACAGAAAGAATTGTCAACAGTTTCATACAATATAGCTGAGCCAGTTGATGAAAATGAAATTGACTCTGCAGTTCCAGAAGAAGCCATTGCTACAGTACCTGTAACATCTGAACCTGATATGGAAGTAACTGATGGAATTGATATCCACATTTCCACTAGTCATAATGTTGAAGGAGCTGAACTTCACATTGCAAGTAAGACCTAAATTTACTTACATTATATGCTTTTTTATACCGTGTAAATATTTATGCCATTATTCATCTTCATACATATCTTTGTATTTACATTTGCCCAATCTCACTTTTCATTAGAAGTCCCATTAGTAGCTTCTATATTATATTGCATGTTACTAACATTGTAGCTGATATGTGTTCCACCATTTCCCACTGTGCTTATGCTTTTTTTTGTGTTTAATATTGTGTTAATAAATTCATATAGGCTTTGATAATAACATCTATATGGTAGATTAAATGATAGACTAAATGATCTGTCTAGATTGTAGAAGAACCAATATCATAACCCTAATTCATTTATATAGTTGAACAATGGGGGTTTTGGTAGAAAACCCGTTAGCACTATCTATCGGTGTGTCTATACATGTTTCTGTTTACCTATCACTGTGTCGGAATTGTGTATGAAAATAAGACTTTGATGAATAGTGATTGATAGTTACAAAACAGACTTTACTTGAAGTGTTTTGATATGGCAAAATGTTAATACTGTTACCCAATGGTAGAGGTGTAATGTGAGAATCATTATGGGTTAACGTTTATTTTTTAATTGCAAGCTTTGAAGATTACTGAACTAGTTCTTAGGTTCTTCCATTGGGCATGATGTATTAATCCATGATGTACTGTATATATTCTCTAAGGGATTGCTTCTTTTTATATATAGAATAAATATTGTTGGTTCTTTCATCAATATATGTTCTTCCATAGAAACATGTTTTCGTTCCATGGAAAATCCTGTGGATAAGATCAAAATGCACGGATGGAAATATTATAGTTGAAGGTTTATCTGGGGGAGCAACCTCACCCTTTCTTTGTTATCTAATTTGGCAGATTGGTGGCTACCTCCAGTTTTAACAAATGAATTAGGATACATTTTACAGTTGAAAAGTTTACACTGAACTCCTGGAAAAGACTGAATCAGTGCTTATAATATTATATTAATGCCTTATTTCAGATCAAGATCCATGTAAGGTAAATCCATGCCAAGGTGGAGGGACCTGTTACACTCGCAGTGGTACATCCTTTGTCTGTATATGTATGCCAGGTTTCAGCGGAGATCAATGTGAAATTGGTAAATAAAGAACTTTCCATCTTGATAAAAAAACAAAGTTATAAACATGTGTCCCGCATTATAGAAACCTATTGCCCCTGCATGATCATATAACATGGGAATATGATCACATTAGCATGCTCCTTTGTTATGTGCTGGTCAAATAAAACTCGATCTGCCTGCACCCAACCCTAACCTGGTGCATTCCTTTATTTAAATACCCATGCAGACACTTCTATTTGCAATTCACAATATATGCACACATATTTAAATGATCTTTAGAAATGACTTTTCTTATCATATAAAGGGGATTATGCCATAAAAAGTGCAACATTTTCTACAGGTCTAATTAACTATAGCAACTAATCATCAGGCAGGCCATTGTGTGAAGGGATAGTATTTTAATTTAGTACTGACAAAAAGCTATAAAATTATTCTTTGTAGTTGTGTATTTACCCGAACCTCACAAATTAATTTCTGCTGTAGTCAAGTAGCCCTGTACCATAGTCTTAAGAAATCTTATTTACCAAAATTGTATATTTTCCCATACTAATAATGGCTGTCTACTTAATTAGATACAGATGAATGTCAGTCAAATCCTTGCCGGAATGGAGCAGCATGTGTTGATGGCATAAACTCCTTTAAGTGTATCTGTCTTCCTAGCTACACTGGATCACTTTGTGATCAAGGTAAGTCTCTAATGAATTAATCATTCCTTAATTAGTGAATATTCAGCTGCATTTAAAGTCCTGTTCCTTATATACAGTGTTATCATGTTTCTATTAAAACTGAGGGTGGAATTTGGAAAATTCAATTGTATGTTGTAAAGAGCCTGATTCACTTCAGGATGGTTGTAGCATTGCCCACTTCAAGGTTGGACATATGCAGATGAAACAGCAGTATATATATATACAACCAAATAATAAATACTGACACTCTGCATAATGAAAGATAATATAATTTTTTAACATTCCAACCTACTGTAAAGGAGCACTAAACTCGGAAAATGAATATGGTTAAAAATGCTATATTTTGATTACCGAACTTATGGGTCACCATCTTGGAAAGTGTCTGTGACACTCACATGCTCAGTGTGCTGTCGAGAAGCTAAGCTTAGGTTAAGGGTTATCAACCAATTTACAAACAGAGAATGAGGTTGGCTTGTAATTTAAAAGGATCCTGTCATCGGAAAACATGTTTTTGTCAAAACGCATCAGTTAATAGTGCTACTCCAGCAGAATTCTGCACTGAAATCCATTTCTCAAAAGAGCAAACAGATTTTTTTATATTCAATTTTGAAATCTGACATGGGGGTAGTCATTTTGTCAATTTCCCAGCTGCCCCCAGTCATGTGACTTGTGCCTGTACTTTAGGAGAGAAATGCTTTCTGGCAGGCTGCTGTTTTTCCTTCTCAATGTGACTGAATGTGTCTCAGTGGGACATGGGATTTTACTATTGAGTGTTGTTCTTAGATCTACCAGGCAGCTGTTATCTTGTGTTAGGGAGCTGTTATCTGGTTACCTTCCCATTGTTCTTTTGTTTGGCTGCTGGGGGGGAGGGAGGGGGGTGATATCACTCCAACTTGCAGTACCGCAGTAAAGAGTGATTGACGTTTATCAGAGCACAATATGTCTAGCCCCATGTCAGATTTCAAAATTGAATATAAAAAAAATCTGTTTGCTCTTTTTCGAGAAATGGATTTCAGTGCAGAATTCTGCTGGAGCAGCACTATTAACTGATGCGTTTTGAAAAAAAAATGTTTTTCCCCATGACAGTATCCCTTTAAGCAATTGATACAAGGCTGATTATTAAAGGGGTTGTTCACCTTTAAGCTAACTTTTCATATGTTATAGAATGGCCAATTCTAAGCAACTTTTCAATTGGTTTTCATTTTTATAGTTTTGTAGTTTTTTGCCTTTTTCTTCTAACTCTGTGCAGCTTTCAAATGGGCGTCACTGACCCCTTTTATAAAGCAAATGCTTTTTTTATTACTCATCTTTATATTCAGGCCTCTTCTATTCATATTCCAGTCTCTTATTCAAATCAATACATGGTTGCTAGGGTAATTTGGCTCTAGCTGCCAGATTGCTTAAAATGCAAATCTAAGAGCTGCTGAATAAAAATCTGAATAACTCAAAAACCTTAAATAATAAAAAATGAAAACCAATTACAAATTGAACTGGTTCTGTACAATCAAATTTCCCTATTCTTGTGAGACATAAATACATATATGGGACCTGTTATCCAGAATGTTTGGGAACTGGGGTTGCCCAGATAACAGACCCTAATTTGGATCTTGATACCTTACCTCTACTAAAAAATCATGTACACATTAAATAAACCCAATAGGCTGGTTTTGCTTCCAATAAGGATTAATTATACAGAGTTAACCTGTAGAGCGGAGTCTATAACAAGGTTTACTGTCACCAGATGCTCCTCCGCAGGGCTAATTGTTATTGTACCATTCCCTTCTTCCTTTGATACATAATCAGTTTCAAATGTCTCTTTTGTAGTGATCAAATCAATTTCACTATGTCCCCTCAACAGTAAAGCCTGGAATGTAACCTTCTCAAAATGTACTGAGTCTGAAGTCCCATACACTTTGCTTTAATCTTGGGTTAAACTTGTCTCCTTCAACCTCAGACTTTATGGTTTTCGTTGTATAGGAGTCTATGCGAGATGGCCTTTCCGTAATTCGGAGCTTTCTGGATAACAGATCCCATAACTGTATATGAATAAAGTCTCGCACTGTTAAATATCTTCACAATATCATCTTATGCTCTGACCACCTAATTCTATTCTTACCTGAAACATTTACATTATCCATTCTATTAACACACATGCACTTTGCAGAGGTGTCCAGACTTTTTGCGAAGGCCCCTTTGTTTCTATAAAACAAAATTACATATACATACAAGTATAGGACCTGTTACCCAGAATGCTCTGGACCTGGCATTTTCTGGATAACGGATATTTCTGTAATTTGGATCTCCATACCATGTCTACTAGAAAATCATGTATACATTAAATAAACCCAATAGGCTGGTTCTGCTTCCAATAAGGATTAATTATATCTTAGTTTGGATCAAGTACAAGGTACTGTTTTATTATTACAGAGAAAAGGGAAATCATTTTTAAAAATTAGGAATATTTGATTATGGGAGAAGGGCTTCCTGTAATTCGGAGCTGGATAATGGGTTTCTGGGTAACGGATCCCATACCTGTATTTTTATACAATCTTCACTCACTGTCACTTATGTAAATAACATGGTTCATCTTGCACTCCATCTGCTCTGCTGCTATACTTAATTTAAAGTGGACCCGTCATCCAGACATAAAAATCTGTATAAAAAATGTCCTTCTGAAATTATATATGAAATCCAATTTTTTTTTTATTAAAGCATTCATAGCTGTTGTAAACTCATTTAAAAATATCAGCTGTCAATCACATAGACATAGAGGTGGGGCAAGCAATTACTTTCACTTTCCATTCAGCACTTCCTAGATGTCACTGCTCTCCCTACATTCCCCCAGCTCTCTTAACGATTTAATTATGTAACCAGGGCATGGGGATGGACATTGGGTGCCTGTCCCCTGGTGCACAAACAAGATTCTGAGATGATACAAGGCTTGCCTTAATAACAGTGTCCACAAAATGGCTCCTGCCTGGTTTCCCAGACTGATGGAAACAATATTAAAATAATTTATACAGTGTAATTAAAGTTCATTTTGCTTGACTAACTTGATAAAATAGGATTTGGATAATTTTGTTTGGGTGACGGGTGCCCTTTAATTAAATAAGCACTTACCCCTAAGGGTCAGTGCACACCGGCAGATTTGGGGAGATTAGTTGCCCAGCGACAAATCTCCTCTTCTTCGGGGCAACTAATCTCCCCGAACTGCCTCCCCTGCCTTTACGCAGGCTATGGCGGGATGGCACTCGCAATTCGTTTTCCAAAGTCGCACAAACTTTCCTCATGAAGTTTCTCCACTTTTTTTAGCAGCTAAAATGTTTCCTTCCTTATCATCTACTAGCACCATTTATTTTTCCTTTAAATGTAGAGCTCGGCAGTGGTTTGGGAACTGAGAAAAGCAACCGTTGCCAAATTTCCATTCTGCCAGACAAAATAAAACTTTAAGAGATGTGGACGCATTTGTCTGGCATGGGACTCATTTGTGCCGCGTCAGTGTTAGGTTCATGGGACATTAGGAACAGCCAAGCAGACTAATGATGCACCAGGTTGTACCACCGGATGGGTGTGGGCTACTTGTCAGATTCAATTTTACTACTTGTAGTTTCTTGGATACAGTATGGGGGGAATTCACAAAAGTGTCGGGACCGAAAAAATGTCTTTAAAATGTCGTAGAAAGTGTCGTAGCAACAGCCGACGAATTCACAGAGCATTTCTCCGCCAATTTTCCGACATGTGCGACACTTTTGAATTAGTGTCGTTAAAAGTGGGCGTGGTTTTTTCGGCGCCACTTTTCCCGACATTTTTATGAATTACTCGTAAACTAATTTTTTTTACCGACAATTTTTCAGACACTTTAGGCTCTCCAAAATGAAAATGTCAGACAAATTGTCGTTTAAAAAGTCTTGGTAAATGTCGTTTGTACGATGAAAAGATATACGACATTTTAGAAAATTGTCAGACTTACGAGACATTCAGAGATGGGAACATCTGCCTTTGTGAATTTGCCGTTCATACGACATTTTACAAATTTGTCGACCGCCACTTCTGGGTTACTTTTTTTACCGACACTTTTGTGAATTCCCCCCTATGTGTTATACCTTTAGCGATATTTGTTTCCCCTATTAAGTAACTCTCACACGTCACCAAGGATGTGTCTTGTAACAATATAAATATAACGCAGCAGGGGGTTTTTGTGCAGATTTGTAGGAATAACAGAAATCTTTCCATTGCGACAGTCATTATGCAAAATGACAATTGCATGATATTGTATACACATGTGCAGGATAGCATTTAATATTATTATTAGAATGATACTGCTACCTTTCAGAGTGTAACGACTTTTATCTAATATGCAGGGATTGTAACAGGTTGATGTATTACCAGTAAATAGTTGAGCAGGCCATAATTATGTATGAGATTTATAAATATATAAAGCAAAGGTACTGCTATTGATTTGGATGGTTCCATCCTCTAAGATAGATAGATAATATTATTTTCTTTTTGTGCTGTACAAGGTAGGTAGTGAGTGTCAGAGCAATCTGAGCTGCCATGTTTCTCAGCCCTATCTCTGGCATGTTGGTTGAGATGTGTGATTGAAGCCAGATAGTCGGTTAGAAATCTGGAATCCGCTTCCAGAATTAGAATGTTCTTTTTAAAGAACTCATCAGCCATTGTTCCAAGCCTTCCACACACCCTTAGATCAGGGCACACAGGCAGATTTGGGGAGATTAGTCGCCCCTGCGACAAATCTCCTCTTCTTCGTGCGACTCGGACGAGATTCGTTTTCCAAAGTCGCCCGAAGTTGCCTGACAAGGAAACTTCAGACGACTTTGGAAAACAAATCGCTTTGAGTGCCATCCCACCGACGGGAAGGCAGGGGAGGCAGTTCGGGGGGATTAGTCGCCCTGAAGAAGAGGAGATTTGTCGCCGGGCGACTAATATCCCCGAATCTGCCTGTGTGCCCTGACCCTAGTAAACACATCATGATCAGCAGCCAGCTACCTCGCTCAATGTTACTGTTATATACACGATACTACAAATTACTGCCAACCTACATATTCCAGTCCCTTTGTTTGATCACATATCATTTAGCTGATACATTTTCGCTCCTGTGACACCTCCTACTAATATGATAAAGGGAATAAAGTCATGTATTTTATTCTGTCTGTTTCAGACACTGAAGTCTGTGACTATGGCTGGCACAAATTCCAAGGTCACTGCTACAAATATTTCGCCCATCGGCGCACCTGGGACGCAGCTGAGCGAGAGTGCCGGGTACAAGGAGGTCACCTGACAAGTATTATGTCCAATGACGAGCAGACTTTTGTCAACCGTAAGTCTTTTTCTTTTCTTTTTGGCATCCTTTAAAGCATGTTCTTATTACTGTAGTGGGATCATGGTTATATATGCCACTCTTTCACTAGTTTGTGCTTATATTTAAGTATATTTTTCTCCTTCTCTAAAAGGTTTAGGGCATGATTACCAGTGGATTGGGCTCAATGATAAGATGTTTGAGAATGATTTCCGTTGGACTGATGGAAGCACAGCGGTAAGTCTGATGTGCTCATTAATATGTTGTTCACCACCAGTTCTAAACCGGTACAGGTATGGGATCCGTTATCTGGAAACCTGTTATCCATAAAGCTCCGAATTACTGAAAGGCAGTCTCCCATAGACTCCATTTTATCCAAATAATCCACATTTTTAAAAAACGATTTCCTTTTTCTCTGTAATAATAAAACAGTACTTTGTACTTGATCTCAAGATAGATACTTCCTTGTTGGAAGCAAAACCAGCCAATTGGGTTTATTTAATGTTTACATCATTTTCTAGTTGACTTAAGGTATGAAGATCCAAATTATGGAAAGATCCATTATCCGGAAAACCCCAGGTCCCAAGCATTTTGCATAACAGGTCTAATACCTGTATTATAAAGGCACAACCCTGTAATAATAAACCATGTATTATTGCGTTTGTGGCCAAAAACTCTGCAGTTTGCAATTTCACAGCAATTAGGTTGCTAGGGTCCAATTTTCACTAATAGCCAGGCAGTTTAGAATGATCATTATTAAAAATGAATAATAACAATAGTTATGTGTGAGAGTGCTGTCAGGGTCTAAGTAAATGCTGGAAAAAGCTAATAAGATTTCTGTTGTTTTTCCTATGGGGATTGCAGAACAAGGTAAGGGTTGGGGAGCAGGTTCCACTGAGCAGAGACATATGTAAAAAGTAGGGATGCACCGAATCCAGGATTCGGTTCGCGATTCGGCCAGGATTCGGCCTTTTTCAGCAAGATTCGGATTCGGCCGAATCCTTCTGCCCAGCCGAACCGAATCCGAATCCTAATTTGCATATGCAAATTAGGGGTGGGGAGGGAAATTGCGTGACTTTTTGTCAGAAAACAAGGAAATAAAAAATGTTTTCCCCTTCCCACTCCTAATTTACATATGCAAATTAGGGTTCGGATTCGGTTCGGTATTCGGCCGAATCCTTCGTGAAGGATTCGGGGGTTCGGCCGAATCCAAAAAAGTGGATTTGGTGCATCCCTAGTAAAAAGGAGGTAAATTTTCCCTTTAAAAAAAAGAACCCATAACCATTGCAATAAAATAACACTTTGTAAATGTTATTTAATGACGATTATTACAAAGTTGCTTAGAATTATCTTTGGTTGGGAAAAGATAATGTGTCTGCCTATCTACCAGTATTTGTGTACACAACGCATTCATTAGATAGGTACATATATAAGTGGATTTTATGTAATAAGTCTGTAATTTGTGCAAAACAGAGACTATCCCAGCTGGAAAACCTCAAGAGTGTGCTGGCAAATAACTCTCAGTGAGATCACTTCATTTGCACTGTGGTTTCAGCCTCTCCAGGGCCAAATGCCACTTTTCCATAAACAAACGACATGGCATATCCTGATTATTTCATTATCCTGAACTCCTACAGGGCTTTGGGTATGAGCAGACGAGTGGCAGGGTACAAGGATCTGGCAGTAGCAGCCCATTGTGCCACTTTATCTGATTACTCGGCACATATTAGCATTTTGTGCAAGTATTAGATCCAGGCACTCTGCCATTTTGTCAAAGTCACTTAGAAACCAAACTCTAGATATTTGGAAGAGACAGAAAGCAGAGGTTTGGAAAGGCTTCAGTTTAATGATTTGCCTAGCTACAGCTACAGTTACTCTGCATCACTAAAAAAACAGAAGGTTTTGTCCAACACAAGAGCCATTTACCTTCAATCTCGTCCATTAAGCATTGCAGATGATAACCTTTGTTTTGTGCTTGTCTGGATAATGTGGCACATTTTGCTCTGGACTCACTGCATGTAAAAATAGCTTTAATTACTGTAACACTGATAGTTTCTCAGCTTGAACAAATATTAAAGGAAGTAGAAAAATCCTGTGTTTGTGCAGTTTCATGCCATGAAACAGAATATTATCACTAGAACCACTAGGTATTCTACCTGCAATAGACCCAGAAAAGCAGGCTGCTGATTGGCTACTGTGGTCATACTGGACTGTTGTAAACTTTGCCTACACTAACAGTAAATACCTATTGTGTCAATCAAATATTAAAAGTAATTAATGGAAAAATATGCGCAATACAAAAAATTATTCCTAGATTTCCTTTGCCTTTACTTTAACAAGAGAAAATATTGATCAACCTTATTCTATTCAATTGTTGACTGTAGACCAGTAGATTGGCCAAACCCCTCATGTTGTATTTAAAAAGCTGCAATCTTCCTGCAATCTTTAGCTCATTCTGACAGTTACATGCTAGGGAAAGAAAGGGAAAGTTATAGAGGCATGGGACCTGGGGTTTTTAAGTCTACTAAAAAAATATTAGAAACATTAAATAAACCCAATAGGATTTTTTTTTTTTGCCTCCAATAAGGATTAATTATATTTTAGCTGGGATCAAGTACAAGGTACTTTTTTATTACTACAGGGTAAAATGATAATTTTTTAATATTTTTAATTATTTGATTAAAATAAAATCTATGGAAGATAACCTTCCCATTATACAGAGCTTTTTGGTCAATGGGTTTCCAGATAATGGATCTTATACCTATATTGGGCAGTTCTATAACAGTGCTTGCATGTCAGTGGGGAAGAGTGCTAGTTCTCTGGTGCATTAACTCCATGAATGGGTCAATGTGTGACACGATCAGCCCAAAAAAGAAGCTGCAATAAATAAAGCTGGCCAAAGAAGTAAAGATTTTTAAAAGATCTTTTTGTCATCGTTAGACCAAGATTGTCTTGAAACGATCGTTTAAATGTAGATTTGTCCTTTCAACTAAAAGGACCATTTCAAGCGATGTTGTCAAGTTGAAGCCAGTTCTTGCAATGTTTATTTAATTTAAGGAATTCCTGCTTTGGAAAAGTCTCCTTTATGTTGTGCAGAATTAGCCTGACCTACTTGATGACCTACTTGGCTGTGCTCACAAGTGTTGCTTTTTAGATGACAGTCTCCCTTTTCTGGTCTCGGTGGCTGCTTGTTACACCTTGAGCTTGCAACATTGGGCATTAGAATTCTGACTGAATTGTGCATCAAAGGAAAGAATGAGAGAAATAGAAAGTGGGAAAGAAAAAGAGGAGCTATCCGTTTACCCTTCATTTGCAAATATTTTATTTTCTTTCTATGGTTTTCCCAACAGTCTATGGCTATTTTTGTTGTGCCTGTTGTACAGGGCTGGGTAGGTGGGCCAACATATTCATTAGCGCTTACTGAAAAACACTAATGAGGTCAAAGAAAGCTTTGCTTGATATAATATTGTTTTATTCCTCTTTGCGTTATTTTTAACAATAATTGTCACACAGACCACTTTTTGTAAAATGAGTCACTTAATTGGTCAGTCGAACTGGTGGGATTGCAAATTGATCGCAATATTTGGCCCAACTGGGTAATCACTGGACTACCTGTAACTAAAGGTGGCCAAAGACGCACAGATAATATCGTACAAAACTAATTTTTGTACAATATTTGGTGAGTGTATGGTGGGAAACGAGCCGACCGATATCGGCAGAAGACTTGGATATCGGTCGGCTCATCAATTGATCGACTGCCTATGTAGGCACCCAACCATCGGCCATTGTTAGTGCTGAATCGTCAGATACAGGTAGAATTCTATTGTTTCTAACTGTATATCTGACAATTCAGCACGTGTGTATTGAAACTAATGATCTTTCCAAGAAAGATCATAATTATTACGTCTATGGCCACCTTAAGCGGACCAAATATTGCAATCAGGCCACCCACATGCACAGATTGGGTTTCAGTGACGCTAGTTGGCCAGAGTCTGTGGGGCAAATTCACTAAGATGCGAAGTTGCGCCAGGCGCAACTTCACCGCACTTCGCCAGGCGTAGTTTCGCCAGCGCTCCGCAAATTCACTAAAATCCGAAGTTGCGCACAGGGGTAGCGTAAGGTTGCGAAGTTGCGCTAGCGTTGATTCGCTATGTAAAGCGAAGTTACGCTAGCGAAGGCTAATTTGCATACGGAAATTCAAATTTCAATGGAGGATCACGTATTAGCACTACAAATGCCTAGAAAATCTTCAAATCAGCAAATAAAAATTTTATTTTGCCCTACACATGTGCCCACTGTCTAGGTAAGTTGCCATGAGTCAGGAAATGTAGGGGGGAAGGAGGGGAGCCCCAAAAATATTTTCGATCTTTTTCAGCCTATCACCCATCATGTAGAAAACACGCCAGAAAAAAATTTGACTTTTTTTGAAACAATCCCTATCTACTCTATTGCGCTTCGCCAGGTCTGAGGTGGCGAAGGAAGTCTAGCGTAAAAGGTAGCGTTCAGTACACTGCGCAAGTTAGTGAATTTGCGTAGTTACGTCGCTAGCAAAAATTCGCCTGGCGTAAGGGTGCGAAGTAACACTAGCGAAACTACGCCAGCGTTCGTAAGTGAATTTGCGCAGTAACGAAAAATGCCAAACGCTAGCGAATTAACGCTAGTGTTCGGCGCTTCGGCGCTTAGTGAATTTGCGCCTGTATGTTCTCCTTTTACCTTCTGCCTGGGCGCTTTTCTTTGCTCCTACATCTCAGTAACATACTAGAATGAAAACTCTGCATATGTTGGGGCTATAAATAAAGGATGATATTCGGGACTATAGATATTAATAGGAGAGTGCTTTCTGGCAAGGAAGGATATAAAAATATATTCATATTCAAGACATACATAATTGCATGGCACAGGAGTCTTCAGTAATGCAGCTCATACAGAGTGCTCTTCCTCGTAACAGAAAGCTCTTTGTATCATGCCATTCACGTACATTATGTCAAGAACAGTGGTGGGTAACGTCGGTTCTCATGACCCCCTACTGTTCATGGTTTCCAGATCTCACATTCTGAGCACAGGTGGTTGTGTCATTAGTACAGTACATCTGTCAGAGAGTCGGGAACGCTGGTTACTGCACCTGTACTCAGCCAGGGAGATTTCTCAGTCACATGCACTGCTGGGAGTCCCTACAGCCAACTGAGTGAGATACAAACAGTTACAGATATTCTGGCTTTTTATAATAATAATAATAATAATAATCATAATAATAATCATAATAATAATAATAATAATAACCTTTCATTGTCTGAGTCAATTAAAACTGCCTGCCTGGCCAGCATAGCAACATGGAAAATCACTTTATTCGAAATTCTCAACCATTTTAAGGCGAGGTGAAAGCCGATTACTGAACTTTTGCTTGAAAATAATCCTAATATATTTGCACTGGGTTCTAGTAAATAGTCAAAAAAAAAAAAAGGTTTATTTTGTTGGCCCAAAGCTGAAAGTCCTAGAATTATATAAAACTAATCTAAACTAGAAAACTAGAGGTGATGCTTGAACTTCAAAAAATTGTGTCACAGGGAGTTACAGAAACAATACTAACTGCCATGGAGACCAGCACTCAGAATGTTTATAATCTTCAAAATCTAGGCTTAGCTGCTTTAATCATTAATAATATTAAAATTATCCGTACATGTTTGTAACTCATACCGCTGTGCGTTCAGTGTTTATTCCATATCACCACCATGTGGTCAAATGAGGAATTGTAACCTTGGTAAATGATTTACTTCTCAATATTCTGTATATATTCTGTATATACTGTTGCCATATCTTTTAGTGAAACTGATGACAGAATTTGATAGATAATAAAACAAAAACAATGATCCCTTATCTAATTTATTTATCCTGCGGTAGAAGCAGAGGTCTGACCTTAGTCAGTAAGGACTGTTAAATAAATGAGAAGAAAAAAGTAGCCCACTTGCTTCAAACTTGCTCAGCAGTCTCAAGTTAATTTCCAACTACCTAATAAATATACCCTCAGTTGAGTGCAAAGTTACTAATCAATTAGTGATAATCAAATGATTTAAGAAAAAGTGCTTATGCTATAATTTAAACGATTAAATACCAATTAATTTAAAAACGGATTTTAATTAAATATATTTACAAATGTAATATAGTTCATTCAATGTATATAGAGGTTTTTTTTAAAAAAAATTCGTGACAATATGATCGTAGCTACAATCAATTATATTGCACACGAATGTGTATCCTTATACACCAAGGTAAGTTGCTAAGTTAGTTACTAATAACCCCCTCCAGTCAATTTAATTTACAATACTTTTAAAGTGCTTGAGTGCTTTTAATAATTAATAATGACTGGTAATCAGTATAAATTAATTCTAAACTTAACAATTAATTCGTAAAGTTTAAAGTGCTTGTTGATAGTGCTTTGCAATAAATTAAGGTAATTATTAAGCACTTTAAACGTTACGAATTAATTGTTAAATTTTGAATTAATTTATACTGATTACCAGTCATTATTAATTATTTAAAGCACTCAAGCACTTTAAAAGTATTGTAAATGATATCCTTATATATCCTTATTTCCCATCAAATGCTCCTAAATCGTGTTATATATATTTTGGAATCAGGATATTATTTCTAAGGACCATGTTAATGCAATTCAGAATGCTGTTTGTGCTGATCCAATATGCCTCTGACTTGCCTAAATATGTTAATAGTTTAAGTACTAATATAAATAGATTTTTATTTTTGTGTATGGTTTCCTTATAGCTTTCTAGTGAGACAGTAATAACTGTTAAAATAAAGCAGAGGTACACATGAGGTACACTCGCAGAGCTGAACGGCACATGTTTTGCTTCCTAAAAGCATCTTGAAGCTTTTTATCCCACCTTTAGTTTAATGTCACCTTTGCGTTATGACGTGATGTCTTTAAAACAAGCAGAACATTAATGCGGTGTTTAAATGAGCCCAATGCAGTCTAATATCTCCAGCTGAACTGGAATTCCCTTATAAGTAGGGATGTAGCGAACTGTTCGCCGGCGAACTAGTTCGCGCGAACTTCGACTGTTCGCGTCCGCCGAATGTTCGCGAACGTCGCGCGACGTTCGCCAATTGGTGTTCGCGTTCGATTCGAAGTAAAATTTCGTTCGACCATTCGACCATTCGACCGTTCGATCGCTAAAATCGAACGATTTCCATTCGTTCGAACGATTATAAGCATTCGATTGAATTAAAATCATTCGATCGAATAGCTTCGATCGTTCGATTCGAACGAAAATCGTTCGATCGTACGAATAAAATCCTTCGATCGTTCGATCGAACGATTTTATCGAGCGTTCGAAGTTCGCGAACTGTTCGCGAACTGTTCGCTTTTTTGCCGGTGTTCGCGAACGGCGTTCGCGAACATCAAATCGGCAGTTCGCTACATCACTACTTATAAGGCATTTGCAATATAACCATGTCCAAGCTACTATTTATAAAACCCTTTTAAAAAGAGCTCAGCGCCCGTGAGATCAGAGTATACAAAGGGATATCCTCATAAACTGACTTTCTTGTCTACATCTCAGCACTATTTATTGCCATTAAAGCAAACTCACCCCAGGTGACATTTGCGTTTTAGCATTTCATTATTTATGCTGTACATGGGTTATAAACCTTTCCCCTAAGCACTTTTGCAAAAAGCTTTGTTTTTTTGTAGTACCCAACTTTAGATTTTACAGGTTTAAAATCCAGAGGGCTTCCTTTATAAATTCTGACTATCCGATCAGGAGAGGACTTGAAACACATTTCATTTTCTGAGGTGTTAAAAGCCCTGAAGAAACAACAGGGTTTTTAGGGTGATGACACAATGAGCAATTTCATGCATCCCTACAGAAATGAGTTGGGACAGGGGACTGGATTCTCAAAGCTGACAGAGCAAACAGATTTTTTTATATTCAATTTTGAAATCTGACATGGGGCTAGACATATTGTCAATTTCCCAGCTGCCCCAAGTCATGTGACTTGTGCTCTGAAAAACTTCAGTCACTCTTTACTGCTGTACTGCAAGTTGGAGTGATATCATACCCCCCCTCCCTTTTCCCCCCCAGCAGCCAAACAAAAGAACAATGGGAAGGTAACCAGATAACAGCTCCCTAACACAAGATAACAGCTGCCTGGTAGATCTAAGAACAACACTCAATAGTAAAAACCCATGTCCCACTGAGACACATTCAGTTACATTGAGAAGGAAAAACAGCAGCCTGCCAGAAAGCATTTCTCTCCTAAAGTGCAGGCACAAGTCACATGACCAGGGGCAGCTGGGAAATTGACAAAATGTCTAGCCCCATGTCAGATTTCAAAATTGAATATAAAAAAAATCTGTTTGCTCTTTTGAGAAATGGATTTCAGTGCAGAATTCTGCTGGAGCAGCACTATTAACTGATTCATTTTGTAAACAATGTTTTTTCCCATGACAGTGTCCCTTTAATGTCAAACTTCTCCAAGTAAAAGTTGTCCAGGTGCTATAGAAGTCAGTGGGATCTGCGCTGATCCTATTGGACCATTTTTAAACCAGAATCAAAATTTAAATCAGAATTTTATAGGTTTTTTCATTTTTTTCAACTGAGAATTGACCAAAAACTTTTTTAGAGGTTTTCAAAGTATTAATGTTTTTTTTAGATCATTTGGGTCTGTTATTTGTTTATATTTTTTATAATAGGAACATTTAATAAGTTCAATGGCAATCGGGGTTTTAGAGTTTGTAACTGTAGTTGTGGTTTCAAAACCATGATTGTGGCATTGCCCCATGCCAAGTAAATGCCCACGTGGTTGTATGCAATTGCCATACAAGTGAATGGAGGCACTTTGCAAGTATTTTATCCCCTGCCGGGGAACTACTAATCCCTCCAGGGACAAAACGTCCTGCGTTTCATTACACTTAGACAAGAGCGGGAATAAGAAAATATTCACAGAATGCAGAATCCAAAATGGAATATATTATTTTGCTATTATTTATTTCCTTTCTGCATTTCCAGCTTAAGATATACAAGCTTGTATTTGTGTTCTCTACATGGAAAATGCATTTTGGTTACTGCTGTGGTTTACTAATGCACACCTTCTGTGCCAAAGCAAACACAGTGTTTTTTCGCATTGGGCATAAGCATTGGTATTAATGGCACCGAGCAGTCGGCCCCTAGGGACTGAGGTGTAAGTTTGCTGTACTTTCTTTGGATGGTTGGAGCCCAGGCTTCACACAGACTCACATAACTGCTGGAATGAAACAAGCAGCTAACATTTTCAAACTTAACTACCTAAGGAGGCCCTCTGCTATAATCTGTTTGAATCAAAAGGAAGCTCAAAATTAACCCTGTTTGCTACTATTTGTTGAAATTACCTAATTTTATCATTTCCAATGAATGAGTCTGTTCAGTTGCAAATTGCATGAACTGGCACCACATTGCCAATCAAGTGGAGGACCTTATAGCAGCACTTATGATAAGCCCATCATTTTGACAAAGACAAGTGGTCCTCTGCATTCAACACATTATCAATCTATATACATATCTTTATACATACAGGTTAAAGGGTTCATTTTCAAAATGAATCAATTAATAGTGCTGCTCCAGCAGAATTCTGCACTGAAATCCATTTCTCAAAAGAGCATTTTTTTATTATCCAATTTTGAAATCTGACATGGGGCTAGACATATTGTCACTTTCCCAGCTGCCCCAAGTCATGTGACTTGTACTCTGATAAACTTCAATCACTATTTACAGCTGAACTGCAAGTTAAGGTGGCCATACATGGATAGATCCGCTCGTTTGGCGATGTCGCCAAACGAGCGGATCTCCCTCCGATATGCCCACCTTGAGGTGGGCAATATTGGGCAGATCTGATCGTGGGCCCTAGGGCCCAAGCCAACGATCGGATCCTAGCATTCGCAAACGGGGGGTCGGATCGCGGGACCGCATCAACGAACAGATGCGGCCGCGATCCGACGGGATTTTTAAACCCATTCGATCGAGATCTGGCCGACTTTCGACCAGATCTCGATCGGGGAAGCCCGTCGGGGGCCCCCATACACGGGCCAATAAGCTGCCGGCACAGTCTGTCGGCAGCTTTTATCGGCCCGTGTATGGCCACATTTAGAGTGATTTCACCCCCTCCCTTTTTCTCCCCAGCAGCCAAACAAAAGAACAATGGGAAGGTAACCAGATAACAGCTCCCTAACACAAGATAACAGCTGCCTGGTAGATCTAAGAACAACACTCAATAGTAAAAACCCATGTCCCACTGAGACACATTCAGTTACATTGAGAAGGAAAAACAGCAGCCTGCCAGAAAGCATTTCTCTCCTAAAGTGCAGGCACAAGTCACATGACCAGGGGCAGCTGGGAAATTGACAAAATGTCTAGCCCCATGTCAGATTTCAAAATTGAATATAAAAAAATCTGTTTGCTCTTTTGAGAAATGGATTTCAGTGCAGAATTCTGCTGGAGTAGCACAATTAACTGATGTGTTTTGAAAAAAACATGTTTTCCGATGACAGGATCCCTTTAAGGTTAAAGCTCCCAAATGTTTTCCCTTTCATTGGGCACCATCACTGGGATCACCTGACTGTAGCTGGAAAGGGTGGTAACTACAATATGGAGCTGGCCACTGCTTCTCAATAAACTGTACTCACCAAAGATTTCTTAATTCATTATGCAGGGGAGCAATGAGGCTGTGACCATAAAATTCAAACTACAGACAATTACAAGAGTTCCTCAGCACTTAACGCCATAATTTTGTCTCAATCAGTTTTTACGGGTCCCTTGAGCACCCCAATGATCAGTGGAAGCTATTTTTGAATTGTAATATCTTTTGAATGAACCAACTTCCAGAAACGGAAGTCCCTTTACCCCTAATGGCAGATAATCTATTGATTATAGTTCTCTGGCTAAGCAGTCTGTGCATCCCTACCATCAGAAAGTATAAACTAAGCAAGCTCAAACTTGAGCCACTTGGCCTGGAGCTGTTTAGATTCTATCTGATGCACAAATAAAGAGGAAATGTGATCCTTAATTCAACTGAGGAGAATTTGCCTGGTTGACTTAGCTCTGTATACACAATTAATTCCTTGGCTTTACTAAAGAAAACATTAGTGGGTATGTGCACTCAATGGCTCTACAGTGAACAAAAGGAGAAAAGCTTTAGACTGTGGAGAAGGATTTAGGCCAGGCATGTCCAAAGTGTGGCCGGGGCCAATTGAGGCCTGTTTTCAAATTTACACTGGCCCTCAGCCTCCATCATGAAATTAATAATAATGAGGCCCCCAAGCACAGTGCAACCAGGAATCCCATAGCAGTAATATTAAGGCACATTAGTGAAATGATCTGCCACTTGGTCTGTACTGCTGCCTGTGTGCTGAAGGTGTTAGTAATAGACACGTACTGGAACGTAGTGATGCACTGTTTTTGTATACTTCTTTAGGGCTGACGGTGTCAATAGACGTACTGACGTGCCAGTACAGTGAACTAAACAAGTATGGCGTCGCTACGTTCCAGTACGTGTCTATTACTAACACCTTCAGCACACAGGCAGCAGTATAGACCAAGTGGCAGATCATTTCACTGTGCCCAAATATTACTGCAACGATTACTCGATTCCTGTAATTTAATGTTAATGGTTCAAAGAATGTCGGGGCTGGATGGTCGGTCCCCACACATTTTCACCTCACCAAATCTGGCTCTCATCGCAAAAGGTTTGGGCACCCCTGATTTAGGCTATTTGCATTGCTTATTTTCTTCCCCTTATATGTGTCTATTTTTTTTATCTGAATTTTAACAAAGAAAAAAGAATGTTTTGAAAAATCTTGGACTGTTAGAAAGTAGTCAAACAGCCCCCCGACCATGAACCCAACTTTCAACCAGCAAGACAACCACCTCCCCCAATTTCCTTACCTATGCTACAGGGAAATATGGCTTTCTGTATCCATTTTGACTTATCAGAACAATTTTATGACGCGCAAATTATTCTATAAACAACAAACATACAGTATCTGAAGTTCTGCATGAGTCACAAAACCAACACTAGCCTTATCACTCAGCTGTAAAGCTGTTTATTATTCATTTTCGTAAAATGAAATTCAACCCATATATTTATATTATCATCTTCAAAATCAGAGCTAAGTATCGTAGCGGGAAAGCAGCCAACGTGTTGACAGGAGATTAAAAAGGAGCATAAAGTGAATCTGTTCTGTTAAAGCTGTTTGGCATTAACCTTGGGAAAAACTAAAGCGGTAAAGCTGAGAGGTGTTCTGTGATGTAATCAGATGTGAAGCCATAAAGTGTCAGGCTTCAAGTTGTGGAACAAACTAGCTGAAAAAACCCCAACATTCATGAATCCTTAAAGTATCAACAGAAAAAAATTATTTGGAGGAAATAAAAAGGGGGTTACATTTTGCAGAATTAGTTGGTGGGTCAATGAATTTCAGTTCTTCCATTTATTGTTTGTCAGTGGGTTTCTTGGTTTAGTAAAACCTTGACATCAAACAATTGGTCAGGGCCCCCCATAACTCACAACAATGTTACAAATAAAGGAAATGGCTTCTCTAACCCAGATAATGAAAGCACCACACTCATCAACTTCAAACTTAATATCTGGGTAAATTCTGTCTAACTGCTAATAGATGCTAGAAAACCTGAATCTAAAGTTGTCTACAAATTGCCTCCCAGTGAGAAAAAAAATAATTCCTGACTCCATAAGGGCAGTTGGACCAAATCAAATTACACTAAGGGGGTTATTTAATAAAGTCCGAATGTTGAAAACTTGAAAAAAAAATAATTTTAATTTTAATTCTAGATTTATTATGGATGGAGGATGGAAAAAGTCAGAATCTGAAAATCCGCCATCTGAACCCTGCAGAGGTTGTAAATATGTATATATTTGGAAGTTTCTGTGGTCTGCCCTGGAATTAGCCTGAAAATCCATTTATTTCGGATTTTTTGGGCAAAAATCTGAAAAAGTTGGGCTTTTTTTGAAAAAGCCCAGTAAACCGAGCGATTCAGGAAAAAACTACAGTTCCAATTTTCCTCGATTTTGTTTGTCCCCGATCCGATTACATCTTGCTTTTTAAATAATAGGTCATATCGTGGATTCTAGTTTGGTCTGACTTTCTTTTATTTAAATACTTTTCTATTTAAATTCAGATTTTGATGAATAAGGCCCTAAATGTCAGCCTTGTTTGAGCTGAGAAATGTCAGTTGTATTTGTGATTAGAATATATACAGGATTAGTAAGTCATAATGATGTTTAACAATAAAATCTCAAATGAACAGCATTACATCTTCAAGTGGATCTGGTGGGCAATGTTGTGAAATGTGAAAACCTGCTAAGGGGGCCGATTAATCTAAATATCATACCCCATCTCTCCTTCCAGCAATATGAAAACTGGAGGCCAAACCAACCAGACAGTTTCTTCTCTGCTGGTGAAGATTGTGTCGTTATTATATGGCATGAAAATGGCCAGTGGAATGATGTACCATGCAACTACCATCTTACTTACACCTGCAAAAAGGGAACAGGTACAGTATTCACATTCATTTGTCTTTAGCAAATTCATGAATGAATGACCTATACTTCTGTAACACCCTCTTGACGACCCCCCCTGGTGCCAAGGTTGTACCAGCTTACCAGCTCGGGTCCTGAGTTCCCTTTGCAAGTTGAAAGGTACTGGGAAAACTCTTCTCTGGCAGTGCCTCCACCTAATGGGGTCCTGGAATACTCCTGAAGATATTCCCATTAGGAAACAAATCACCCACATACTTTATTATATAACAATATAACTTTATATAAAACAAGTTTACTATTAAAGGGGAAGTAAAACACATTCACATCATATAAAATGACCCACTCCCATGGGAACCTATGCAAGTCCAATCCTGACACCTCCTTGCCAGGCAAAGTCCCGCACTACTCCTTTTGGCAGCCTAAGAGTTCCATCCCTTGTCCCCAAAAGAGTACACTTGGTCCCAGGTAGTGCTACAGCCCAAAATACCTTTCCCTCCAGTTAGGTACTGGCTCCCTCGTGGCAGGCATCAACAACAGCCTGTGTCATAAACAGAAACCATCCTGGATCCTCTCTTTTTCTACCCTCCCCATGGCACAACTTACCCTGGGGATTCATACAGATGGGTAGGCTCATCCAGAGCTGGAGTAGGCATCCACAGCGATGAATCCATTCCATGAAACACATGCATCTTGTTTGATCCTCCATTCATAGCTCCCAGCACTGTCTATAGCGCGAGCACAAGTTGACATCATTGCTGAACTGCATCTCTCACCCATCTCCAAAAGGTGAATACAGAAATCCAAACTCCAAACCATCTCAGTTGAGTTATCCAGGCACTGGAGGATCCTGCCAAGCCTTTGGCAGGCCTATCATACTCCATTAAAGACCTACATTTTGCCGGTGTTGTCACTCTATCCCAAGTGAAACAAATATCTGCAGCAGTCACTGTAACCTGAACTGTAATCTGAACTGTAATGGCTGACAGAGCACATGGCATCATCTTTTATAAGGTTGCACAGCACCACCTTGTGGTTCCTTTTGGGATCAGCCATGTGCACCAATCCAAAGGCTCTGCCCCTGGAAAATTCAGGCAGAAAACCCATATCTCAAGCCATGAGGCTCAGGGGAGGGGCCCTTAACCCTTTAACATGTGGATTAACTCTACTGGTTCCTACATTTCACCAATCATTATACAGTATCTCTGTTTCTAATAGCCTCTTCAATATTAGTAAAACTGTTCTCCTCAGAGGAAGCCAACTTATAAGCAATCTCTGAAGTTTGGCTTTTGTCCTCCTGAGATAAAGTATCAGAACCATAACCAATGCTTTATCATGAATAATTTGTAAATGCAAACAAAATCCCCAGTGATGTACATTACATATGGGAGGAAAGACAAAGCATGCAAAGAATACATACAAAAGGTCAGAGCACCCATCTGAGAGAGCTTGCCATTATTTTAATATTTAGAACATCTAACACTCTGTTACGCCCATTTCTTATTTAAGGCCCCTGGTTTTGTGGCCTCCTCTTTATGGCACAACATTTGGTCAGGCTCGCCTTTGCTCACAACAATCTTTTATTTATGTACAGAATTGTAATAACAGACCAGGAGAATCCACAACAGAGAAATGGCAAATTCCACATTCAATTCCCCGATGGTGTCTACTGCTTAGCACCTTGTTAGGGACCTGGCCCTACATTTTGGGAATCTCTTTAGTACTACAGCTAAAATACTTCAGTTTAAATGTACTGTTATATTTGAATGTATATTTTTATGTTATATTTTTCATATAATGTATTATGTTTGGAATGTTTTAGTTGCTTGTGGACAGCCTCCTTTGGTAGAAAATGCCAAGACCTTTGGAAAGGCTAAACCTCGCTATGAGATAAACTCTATGGTCAGATACCACTGCAAAGAAGGCTTTGTACAGCGCCATTTGCCAATGATAAGATGCAGAGGTGACGGACGATGGGATTTGCCTAAAGTGTCATGTCTGAAATGTAAGTACCTTTACTCATATCAGTACTGAAATGATGAGAATGCCCGAATACGTGCATATTTGCATTATGTTCTGTATAGCCAATCCTCATTGGTGGATTATATTTATATTGAATAATTATTTTTATGCAAGGGGAACATGTTTTATGTTCTTGCCTTATACTGAACTTGTTAGGCTGTTTCATGAAGGGGAAACACTGCTGTTTTTCATTTATGTCAACTTGATCTAGGTCGGAGGTCCCCAATCTTTTTTTTTGAGCAACATTCTGATGAGTTGGGAAGCAACACGAGAATGAAAAATGTCCTGGGTGGT
This sequence comes from Xenopus petersii, assembly GCA_038501925.1. Taxonomy (NCBI): domain Eukaryota; kingdom Metazoa; phylum Chordata; class Amphibia; order Anura; family Pipidae; genus Xenopus; species Xenopus petersii. The sequence goes on along the minus strand of CM076673.1, from coordinate 174,585,636 downwards.
GCAAAATAAGGGCTGTTATTAGCTATTTGGAAGTCCCTGTGTGGACTGGAAGCCTATAATAGGCTCTGTTTCGCAGTACACTGGGTTTTCATGCACCCAAAACTTGCCTCTAGCCCAGGAATTCAAAAATAAGCACCTGGTTTGGGGCCACTGGGAGCAACATCCAAGGGTTTGGTGAGCAACATGTTGCTCGCTAGCCACAGGTTGGGGATCATTGATCTAGGTCTTCTCAGCCCACTTCCTTGTTTCTTGTCCTGGGATATTTTCTGCTGCCTTGGATGGTGCATATGTGCTGTAGAGCAAACATTTGCCTTTTTGTGTTTTGATCTTACTCTACTGCACATGCGCAGAACCCAGGGCAGCTGCAGAGGATCCCTGGAACAAACGAGCAGATACCGTAGTGGTGTGCGCTTACTAGAATACTAGATGCAGCCTTTACTTCTTCGTTAATTGAGCCTCTGCCAATAGGTAACAATCAGTTACTAAGTCTTATATTACACATATATGAAGTGTCTACTGTCTGATATATATTTTTCCTTTAACATTTCAGCTTCCAATTTCCAAAGGACTTATTCTAAGAAATATTATTATAAGTTTACTCCACCAGAGATGAGGACTTCCATGAATTCTCCAAAACACCACCACAACTGGAGCAGGACTTGGCAAGATTCCCCACGCTGAACAACCCTAACCTAACCTACCATCAGCAGACACCTTGACTGACAAAGTCCTCATTTATAGTGCCTTTCACAAGACTTCTGAGGAGTAATATCTTAGACTTGGACTATGGCGACGAATAAAAATAAGACACTTTGACCTTAAATCTTTTTATAGGGACTAAACCTGATGTCAGCAAAAAAAATGAAACCATTACCTGTCCAGCCTACTAGAACCATTAGTTAATGTATTTCATCACAACGGGAACAGATTTATTGCATTGATACAAGCTTCCTTTAAATATTTAAGCAGCTTGACCGTAGCGGAGATGCATTTGTAAATAAGATGATCTAAATATGTTTTCTAATCATGTATATAAAATTAACTAGTGAGATTAAAGTCAGACTTATTTAATGAGCGCTATATGAGTCAGATAGTATGCCACTTGTGCACCGGGGGTCTTATTGAAATGCATTTGCCTCTGGTGCACAAGTACTGGTGTAAATTGAGCTTAGTACATTAAGGCTGGAGATTGAGTGTGTGGCAGAAGACTTTTTGCCAGACTAAGAACAATGATGGAAAGATCATCATAATTGTGTGCCATACAATATGTAAATGTTATGTGTCAGGTAATACAATGAAGGAGATCAACTTTATCACCTGCAATAATGGAAACATTGTCTTGTTCGTCCAGGACCACTTTTGTAACAGATGAAAGGGGTCATTTATGATCAGCAAGGTAGGGTGCAAAGCACAAAAAAGGGGGATAAAGTCCTCCATGATTTTGCACTTTGCACTCTGCCCTACATACTAAATCATTTGCTACAAAAAATGGAGCACAGAGACCTGCCACCATTACGATGAATACAGCATTGCCTGTGTTTCATGAGGGGCTGGAGGGAGAGGCATGTAGGTGTCATCCCTTCCCTACCATTCCCTATCTTGCATGTCATTCAGACGTGCAAGTTAGGGAGTGGTTGCAGGTTCAGACTGCAATGGGACCTTTATGGGTCCAAGGATAAGGACTGCTCTACATCTGAACCCACTGTGCTTTTCACCTTGAGCCAGATTTTCAGTCTGCCACAAGAGCACTGCCCGTGCTGCAAGTCAAGTGCGATGAGCACCTAGGGGCATGGTTTTGTGCCCTTTAGCGCTCATGGATCAGTTGATAGATGTAAATTGCTAATTCACCCGGGAGTCGTTTATAAATGATTACTGAAGCAAAATCAGACCTAGCCCAGATGTACCATATTTGCATCAAATTGTATGTTGCATCACTTTTTTGATGCCAGTGTTTAGACTGCTGCATGAATAGATGCAATACCAATAACCCAAGCTGAGTCAGTTTTGATTTTGCTTTGTATCTTTCGAAAAAAGGCTCCAGTCCAGTGTTGCTGTCTTTCCACAACTAAACATTGCAAGGGTGCATTTTACAATGTTTTATTAAAAAAATAGAACAAAAAAAGTCAAAAATTTTGTACATATAGTCATTTTTTAGGTCTTTTTTAATGAGAAAATGAATGTGTGGTGATGAATGCGGCAGCTGTGAAGCAAACATGAACAAATGTAGAAAGCCGTTCTGATTTCACTTATGGAAGGCTCATTGCCATGGGTTCTGTTTTCTTTCATTCCTCCATTTGTGAAAAACCAACCATAATATTTTATTGAGTTTACAAATGTTGGAATGAAATTTCTGGAAGATCATTACTATAGCTTTTACACCACTATCTTCTAGAAAGCCTTATAGACACCAAATCCACTGGGACAGCTCCAGGGTAACATCCTACAAATATAGGTATTTTCTAGTAAACAATGAAATTATTCATGAATAGTGATAGGCGAATAAATTTGTCAGGCTCGAATTCGCATCAAATTTCCGCTTTTTGACATCGGTGATTAAATTTGCGAAACTGCGGAGAGAATTTACCAGTAAAAAATCAACTGTGTCAAAATTTGGGCACACATCAGAATAGTAGCAATAAAGTCAATGGGTGTCCGACTAATTTTGACACGCAAAAAATTTTATGCGTCAAAATAAGTCGGACACCCGTTGACTTTATTGCGTTTGAACAAAATAGGTGGGTGTATAAAAATTGTTGCGGCCATCAAAATTGACGCACGTCAGAATAATTTGGACGCCCATTGACTTCAATATTTCGCCATTTTGCAAATATCGTGGGAAATTCATGAATTTACCCGGCCAAACGGGACAAATTCGCCCATCACTATTCATGAAACAAATTGCCCTGTATTAGTAGAGAAGGGTTCATAATGTATCCCTGAAATATTAGAGTAGGACGATATTAACAAAAGCAGAAAAGATGCTCTGCAATTATGTTGGTTATTATTAAACTGAACCGTCTCCAAGGGGACTGGAAGTGAAGTAATAATTTAAAGCTGGTCACTCATTGGCTGTTGTGGCCATGAATTTGGGCAAGTGTTTTGTGCAATCAAACATTTGGTTTAATTATTTCAGCCAAACCAACCTAAGACTCAAAACATTGGCTTGCTGGCCAAGCTAGAATTATGTGGGGGCTGCGCTTCTTTGCATGAATCTGATTGGCCAGATAACTGTGATCATCTTTCACCTTTGTAGGCAGCTCAAGTAGTTCCCAGAGTCCAAGACTTGGCACCTATTCCCAAAGTGTTATTTTATTATATCATTTTATTTGATTGAATCCAATGAACAAAGTATATTTATTGCAATCGGCCTACTGTCATGGCAGCCATTGAAGCTGGAAGAGAGCCACTCCATGAAATGAAACAGATATGGATTTTTAACCAAGTGCTAATAACTGAGAGTGTGATTGATGCATTCCTTTCTGACTGCTGCACCTTGTCTAATCATGTTTTGTACTTGACAACAATGCACCATAGTGTTGACCTGTATGTTTTTTTTTTCTATTACAATGCACATAATACCTTCCCCCCCCTGTATTTATATTATAACTTGTATAGTATATAATGTGAACCTTTGAGTATTTGTGAATGAAAGTAAATCTTTGTAACTTTTATATCTGCTTCTGTTTCACCAAAGAAACTTTTTTGGTTTGCTAGTCTTTGGTTCCTAGTGTTTTTATTTATTCTTTTTTTTTTAATTCTTTTTTAATAGAAGAATGTGTAATGATAGATCAAATTAATAAACACTCAAATGTTTATATGACTAATCCAGGTTTGCTGAGGTAGTCCCATTATCTGAAATATTATTCATTCTAAACTTTTGTTTTTCCACCAAGGAATGTCCCTTTTTATCACAGACACATCCCGAATGTCTGGAAAACACTCTGGCCATAACTTACAAAGGGTTCAAGGGTTGAAAGATACATTACACTAGAGGGCAAATGTATTAAAACTTGAATTCAAGTTTTTGCCCCAATGTGAGGAAATCGCTGCAAAATAAATGACAAATACTAATATTTTCAAAATATCGAAAATATGTAAAAAAATGTTCCATTTTTAAAAATGAATGGAATAATGAGATTTCCATGGTGATCAAGTTTTTTTCCCCTAGTAAATTAAGATACAAGTTTTTGAATATTGGGTTTTAGAAAAAACTCAGTATAGTAAAGTCAGTCAAAAACTACTAAAACCGGCTTCAAACAAGAGAGGCCTAAGTGTAGGTTTCAGATTAAGGGAGCTAACACATGAGCTAAGACGTGACGTGGCACGTGAGCTCACATATTTGTCCAAAGTCGTAGTTATACCTCATTTATAAATTAAATACACACCTTTATATGCACTGAGTTTGCCAAATGACTGGAACTTTAGTATTTTTCACTATGTTTGACCATCCAGGTAAGAAGACTAATGTAACAATTTGCCCTTGATTGAGAATCAGATCGCATTCTGAACTATTCTGACCTATTTATAGAGGTATACATCCACGGCCAATGGGATTTTACAACCACACCAATCAATATTTTGCGAGCAACCATTTTGTCTCATAAGCAGGCTACTGCCATGGTCAAGCTGAAAGATAGTGATGGGTGAATTTATTCGCCAGGAGCGAATTCACACCAAATTTCCGTTAATTGCCGCCAGCAAATAAATTTGCGAAACCGACATTAAAAACGGACGACACCTTAAAAAAAGAGACGCTGGCGCCAAATTTTTCATTGTTTCACGAATTACCCGCGAAATTCGCTACTTATTCGGCGAAGCAAAACGCCACAGATTCGCCCATCACTACTGAAAGGTCATATTTGGCTGATGTATGGCCAGTGATAGTCATTAAGAGACAATATCCCCCATACCACAGATTACTTTTTAATTATTTACTGTTTAATTATTTATAGCAAATTTTTGTAATAGAAAGCAGATTTTATGTTTGTCAATGGTGTCCTTTGCTGGGGAAATCAAATTATAATATTTAAAACATTATGAAGAATTGTATGAAGATATTCTAAATAAAGGTGGTAACTTAATTACATCCTGTAGCCATCGAAGGGAGCTACTCTTATGTTGGCGCCTAGTGAATTTGCCCCACTTCACTTCACCAAAAATATTTGTGAAAAGCATTGAAGTCAATGGGCATCAAAATTTTTGTTTTATGCACTACAATTTTTTCACACTCCAAGGGGCCCATTTACTTAGCTCGAGTGAAGGAATAGAATAAAAAAAACTTTGAATTTCGAATGTTTTTTTTTGGCTACTTCAACCATCGAATTGGTTACTTCAACCTTCGACTACGACTTCGACTTCGAATCCATAGATTCAAACTAAAAATCGTTCCAATATTCGACCATTCGATAGTCGAAGTACTGTCTCTTTAAAAAAAACTTCGACCCTCTACCTCGCCACCTAAAACCTACCGAGGTGCAATGTTAGCCTATGGGGAAGGTCCCCATAGGCTTCCTGGCAATTTTTCGACCGAAGTAAAATCGTTCGATCAATGGAATAAAATCCTTAGAATCGAATGATTCGAAGGATTTAATCGTTCGATCGAACGATTTTTCGTTCAATCGTTCGATCAAACCATTTGCAGTAAATCCTTCTACTTTGATATTCAAAGTCGAAGGATTTACATTCGGCAGTCGGATATCGAGGGTTAATTAACCCTCGATATTCGACCCTATGTAAATCTGCCCCCAAATGTCAATGGGTGTTTTTTCTTATCGTGACTTTTTTTTGCCATCAGGGATTTATAGCAAGCAGCTTTATTATATTAAGACTGAAGTTCTTTCATCCAAGTCGAAAATAACAACAGTATTTGTAATACAGTCTATAACAGATCCACAAATGCATTTTTATTTCCGACTCTTTTAATTATTAGGCCTCCAAATACAAAATAGGCTAATGGTAAGGAGCAGTAGAGATCTAAACTAAAAACTCCCCATAATCCCTGAAGGCATCACATTAGTTTTGTTTTTGGAGTTTGGGGACTTGTTTCACCAGTGGGTCACAGCCTAGTCTTAAACCAAAGTATACATATCATTTTAAAAATGGCTTGAAATATCCCCATCTTTGAGAACTTCCTGAGCTGAACTTTATGTGATTAACCAAACTGCCTGATAATACAAAGGAAAACTGGTGCCCCTGGAGGGCCAAAACAAGGTGCTAAATGGCACAAGGGCACTTGCCTGTATCAACCCATCACCAATTAGTTCTGAACTGTCTATTGAGTTAAGGATTGTATACATAGGGCAAAAAAATATATAATATCATTTTTTTATTCGAATTTCGAAGTTTTGGGAGTTCAAAAAAACTTCCATTACTTCGGAATTCGACCCTTGGTAAATCTGCCCCTTAGTGACGATTTCATACACTGCTGAAAAGGCTGCAGTTTTCCCTATCTCTCCAAATTAGACCAGAATTATAAAATTGTCTTTAAAATATCAAATCTCAAGAAGGCGTAAGGAAGTTTTGAATCATCTCTGGTTTACACAGAATATGAAAAAAGCCTCAAATCATCTAGAAAAAACAATCCGCATTTGCTAGCATGATTCTAAATGAGTAAAAGTGTAAATTATTTTTACTGCCTTTCCGACAGAGGGAATCGGCTGACACTGAGCAATTGCAGGAACGTCACCGTGTATAACAAGCAGCGCAGCATTCAGGTTCGAAGTTTTGCAGAAGAGAGGAAGGTGTTTGTAGTCGGAACAGCCGTCAAAATGTGTGACAGTCAATTAAAAAATTCCAGGGACTGATAAATTTGCCTTTTGTTCACATTTCTATGAAATGATCTCTTCCGTGCAATATGCAGAAATAAAAGAATTTGACAAAAATACATGTGCCAAACCATTCATTTTAAGGCTGCTGAAGAATCACAAATGATATCACAAGCAAGCTCTCGCCTTTCCCTTATAACCAATCCTAAAGTTGACGTTTTTGGCAACAAATCCAAAAAAATCATACATTTCGGATTACGATTTTATCTTTTATACAGATTGCGGTTTTAAGTCTTTTCCAGCACAAGAAATGTTCGTGAAAATGTATTGATAAATGGGGGGAGGAGGTCTTTGATTGGAATGTTTTTTAGAAAATAGTGAGAATATTTTGGATTTTGATAAATAACCCCTAATTGTCAATATACTGTATATCCAAGCCCAAAAGGCCGACTAAAACTTCTGTGCCACTGACTCAATACGGATAGTTTCACCTCTCTATTCCATATTAATCCTGAGCATGAAGGTACCAATATGTCCACATTAACTGTGTAAATAGGATTTCAGGGTTGGTGAAAATTCAGGAATGGATAAAGTTTTTCATCCAAAAATGAACAATAAAGTTTTGTGATCTATTGGACAACAACTAGCCAATGCGGTCATCGCTTTAGAAGGAGCCAAACAGGCGAAATGTGTCAGCGAGGACATCAGGACACAGTCACGTTGAAGCAAGGACTTCATGGCTTTTCATTAAAATGTTTTTTTTACCTGCACATGCTATGTTTTATTGTCACTAAGGAAAAGTTGAAGCGTGAGAATATCGAATCAGTGAAGACTATTTGATGGGCTATTTAACTACAACTATTTTGTATAATGTGAGACTGGATTTGGAACATAGTTTACATGTGTTCTATCCTGATCTTTATATCACTCTCAGACTATCCTCTTATAGTACTATATGGACACCCGAAAACCTGCGACTTTTGGATTTAATGCCCGAAACCAAGAAATCTTTGGATTATTGAATGAAACCCAGCGCAGATCAAGATATCTTCAAAATTTCAAATATGGACATCTGCCATTGATTTCTACATGAACAAGGCAGGTCTGAGTTGGATTACTTTTTTATTCGGATTTTTAACACCATCAGGGTTTAATACATTTCAAAAAGTTCGCTTTTTTTTTTAATGAAAATATTGTTTTTCCACTTTAAGGGGCAAATTTACTTAAAGAGATACTGACACCTGAAATTAAACTTTTTTTTACATCTATTATAATATTGGCTTTGCAAGCTACTTCTAACTTTGCCATAAAGTATTTGCATGATGCTTTTACATTACCTGTCTGATCCCCCATGTTCCTGTATGAGGGGGCTGCCATATTTGTGCAGCAGGAGTCCGTTAGCATTAGAAACTGTAACTAACAGGCTGAGATGGGACAGTCAGATTGGCAAAGTCAGAGTGTCAGAGAGTCAGGCTTAGGAACCTATAGGTAACATTTAATGTACATTCATATGCTAAAATTGATTATTTAGTGTCAGTATCACTTTTAGGTCGAATATTGAGGGTTAATTAACCCTCAATATTCGACTGCCGAAGTTAAATCCTTTGACTTCGAATATCGAACGATTTTTGTTCGACCAAAAAAAGCTAGCAAAGCCTTTGGGGACCTTCCCCATAGGCTAACATTGACTTCGGTAGCTTTTAGGTGACGAACTAGGGGGCCAAAGTTTCTTCTTAAAGAGACAGTACTTCGACTATCGAATGGTCGAATAGACAAACGATTTTTAGTTCGAATCATTCGATTCGAGGTCGAAGGTCGAAGTAGCCCATTCGATGGTCGAAGTAGCCAAAAAAAATACCATTCGAAATTCGAAGTTTTTTTCCTCTATTCCTTCACTCGAGCTAAGTAAATGGGCCCCCTGATTGCAGACTAGAAAAAAACAGACTTAATATGCGTATATTGAATATGTACATATGTGTCTATTGAAACAATTTTGATATGTGTCTCAGAAACAATTTTAATTAGAACCGCAATATGGAACTGCATTTTATGTGAGTGTCATTTATACCTTTGTCAAGAGTCAAAAGTGAGTTTATTGTCATTTCATCCATATATGTTTGTACAGTACACAGTGAAACGAAACAACGTTCCTCTAGGCGAAACCAATGTAAACCAGCAGGGGGTAGTAATGGTATAGTTTACTATGCAGAACACAGACATCAGATTAAAGCAGTGCTATCCAGTTAAATCACACAGGAGGTGATTGGCACATTATTCCATGTCCACATTATATCATTTTAGAAAGCCACACAAATAATTATGATGTAGAGAGTGATGTTCTGAGCCACCCTTGCATTACATCCCAACCACCATCAAGATGCCAGAAGTTGTACACACCTACAGGCACTGAGCAATGTGTCTTTTGTACCAGCACACTTTGCAGATAAGTAGTGATGGGCGAATAAATTCGCCAGGAACGAAACTCCAGTGGAAAAAAATTTTGGACGCAAAACTTGCTCACAGCAACACTATTCGGACGCCCATTGACTTTATCGCCGGCGTCAACATTTTTCGCGAATTTTTCAACATTTGTCCGAATTCACACATTTTTCAGCTAAGTGAAACAGGAGAAATTTGGCCATCGCTACTGATATACGTTTTTGCAAGAGATAAACTCAATGGTAAATGTGATTGTTGCTTCTGTAGCATGGTGTCCCCCCCATAAAATTATTTAAATAGAAAAATACTTGGGGTTTAGGGGGGTTATTTATCAAAATATAAATTTTTCTCATGTTTTGAATAAAAAAAGTCAGACCAAACTAGAATCCATGATTTTCCCTTATTTATCAATAAAAAACCATGCAAAAATTGGATCAGGGAAAAAAAATAACAAGTTTTTTCAGATTTGACATCTGAAAGTCAGAATTTTCGTATAATCTGTGGAAAAGACCGAAATGTTTGGATTATTGTAAGAAAGTAAGTGCAGACCATAATATTTTCAAAAGACAAATAGGACCTCTGCCATTGACTTTTACAGGACCTCGACAATTGAAGAGGGAGTATTTTCAGATTTGGATTTGGACTTTTTGCAACCTCGGGGTATAATAAATCTCTAAAAATTCTAGTTTTTTTTTCCACAAAAAATTCTAATTTTATAGTACCTTCTAGTGGTTTTCTCTATGGGAAGTGCCTCTTCTTGGTCACCTGGTCCAGCAACTGCTTAAACCCAGACAGCTTCCTTTTTACAGATTTACAGCTGAGCCATTACCTTCTCAAGAGAAAGTGTTAGCTGTTGGGCCAAGAGGAAGGCAAAGCTGACAGGTGCAAAAGAGGTGATTAGAGATCAGGTTATTAGAAATGAACCAACTCTAGTCATTAAGAAACAAGAATCTCCTGCTGTATATGTACATGGGTGCGTTACCAGTAAAGGGAGATAATGTTCTATATAGTTTGCTGGCATATGAATGCTTTAGATAATAATGTGATCAATGCTAATGTTCACGTCACTCGTCATGTGATGGATTGTTTCACCCTTGATAGGCCCTTTTGGCAATTTCATGTCATCAGACAGGCTAGGCAATTGCAATGGCCCTCTGAAGTTGTTTTTGGACTTGATTTATTTTTTTCCCTAAAGTGGAGTCTTTTTGGATTATGGACTGTAACAAAAGGTTTTATTCACGGAAAATGATGTCTCATGCATTATAATCGGCCTGTATATATTATGGATGCACCAAATCCACTATTTTGGATACGGCCGAATCCCCAAATCCGTGGTTAAAGATTCGGCCGAATACCGAACCGAATCTGAATCTTAATTTGCATATGCAAATTAGGGACAGAAAAGGAAAAAGTGGAAAAAATTCTCCTTTTGTGACGAAAAGTCACACGATTTCCCTACCCGGACATAATTTACATTTGCAAATTAAGATTTGGATTCGGTTCGGCCAGGTACAAGGATTTGGCTGAATCCGAATCCTGCTCAAGAAGGCCGAATCCTGGCCGAATCCTGGATTCGGTGCATCCCTAGTATATATATATATATATATATATATACATATATATATAGCTATATAGATATATAGATAGATATAGATATATACGTCACCTTATGTGGTAAAATGTTATCCTTTTCAAGAATGCTATGGACTTTGTGGGTTAAAGGTCATTTTGGCTTTAAATTGGTTATAGTCCATGAACACTTGATAAAGGGTTTCAACCCAAAACATGTCATGTAACTACTATCCCGATTAAATCAATTGCTGGAGTTCTTCTCCCTATTCTCCTCGTTTTCTTGCTGAGGTGCAATAGACAGTAACTACCACATAGCTGAGCAGGATGTATCAAGGGTCGAATATCGAGGGTTAATTAACCCTCGATATTCGACTAGGAATTGAAATCCTTTGACTTCGAATATCGAAGTCAAAGGATTTAGCGCAGAAAATGCGATCGAACGATCGAAGGATTATTCCTTCGATCGAACGATTCGAAGGATTTTAATCCAACGATCGAAGGAATATCCTTCGTTCAAAAAAAGTTAGCCAAGCCTATGGGGACCTTCCCCATAGGCTAACATTGACTTCAGTAGCTTTTATCTGCCGAACTAGGGGGTCGAAGTTTTTTTAAAGAGACAGTACTTCGACTATCGAATGGTCGAATAGTCGAACGATTTTTAGTTCAAATCCTTCGATTCGAAGTCGTAGTCGTAGTCGAAGGTCGAAGTAGCCCATTCGATGGTCGAAGTAGCCCAAAAAACACTTCAAAATTCGAAGTTTTTTTACTTCGAATCCTTCACTCGAATTTAGTGAATCGGCCCCTAGGAATCCATGGCACTTTGATAATAAGTTGCTGCCAGTTTCCTTTGCCTGACTTCAATATCCTGACTATATCTTTGGTTTGGATGGTGGGAAGCTCAGCAGCTATAAGTTGCTCCACTGAGTGAATCCAAAAATAACTAACATGTATACCACTCAATAAACTAGAGCTGGGGCAGTGGTGGATTAATGAGATGTGGGGCCCCTGCAGGCCACAGGCCCCCCTTCTAAGCTACTGCTGGGTCTGGACTCATACAGATCCATGAACACGTGCACCTGAGCTCTCTCGGGTTCAGCGAGTGCCAATGACTTTACTAGATCTGCATCCAACCAGACACAGCAGTGGAAATAAAAATGAATATTAAAAAAATAGAAATATTAATTGAAAAAAAAAGCTAGATGGGCCCCCTGATCACATTGACTAGAGGAGCCTGTACATCTGTCCCTGAGCTCGGGTGGGGGAATATGGTGCTCAAGACTCAGGAACATCCCTGGAGACAAGGAGGTTTTATAGGGAATTTATTTTTATATGGGGATCTAGTTGCTGAATTGCAGTTTGAAAATGAACCTTAGGTTAACTTTTTTCTAAGTTTTAGAAATGAATGTTTTTCCTTATGCAATCATCATTTGTGATTCCACATAGCAGAATAAAGCACTCTTTACAGTATCTATGGATAAAACAATGAGGTGAATTTATATAGTTGGCATCTGAGGAAGATGCAGCTTTTTGCCCATGTTAAAATATTATTTTGCATTTATTTATACTGCATGAAAGAACAACCTCAAAGAAGCTGTTATGAGAGGCCGTAAAACCCGAATGGATTTTGCGAAAGAGACAAATTCGCACTTTTATGACTTCAGCTTGTGAAGCCATTCTTGTTGGAAAACGACTTGTAAGATCTAATGGCGATAATTTCCTTTTTGTGACACACATCCAAAGGAATTGTGCTGATATAAAAAAAAAAACTGTACCGTAGAAATTAATGATGGTGTTATGACTTTAGCTTTCAGATTAAGTTTATCCACGTAGTGCTGCAGTGCTGCTGGAACACCACTAGATGTCAAAGTAAGGACGTCTAGTCGGCAAAACCCGAGTCTGATGTTTAATGGCTTCATCTGTATCACACCAAACAGCCCTGATTCCTCATTTGGCTGCTGTGAATAGGTTTCAACATTATCTATTATGGCTTGCTTTTTAAAAATGAGGACATTTTTCTGTAGTTCATAAATTCAGCCATTAGCAAAACAGGGCAAAGATTTTTGCAGGATTTTTCTGCATATTAATGCTTGTGTTAATGGTGTGCTGGGTGCAAATGAATGCCCATGAAATACAGTGCTAAAAGCATTGGCCGTATAAGGTTTTTTGTTTTTTTGCCCAGATTTATACAGTTGGAAATGGAACAAAAACAATTTTTTTGCAAGGTCTGCTGTTCGCAGTTTTTCAGTCTCCAACCCCAGGAAAGTTTTGGGAAGAAAGAACGAAGGACTTTCTCTACACATTGTTTCAAGACACTATAGGCACAGTTCTTTAGTGATACATCCTGACCTGAATGTATGAAAGTCTTTATTTACTTCTTATGAGAAAGGAAACAGAACCACTGTCTGGAACAGGGAAGACGGATGGTCCACAGTTACTTATAGTGCCAACATATGTCCCAGCACTTACAGACATTAGTACACATAGGAACCATTCACTGTCCTCTACAGACATTATCAGGTGTTGACCCCATAGACTATTTTCAATGCTATCACTAAGGTCAAATAATTTTGATGCTGAAGCAGAAGGCTTAGTGGTCCCAGCTTACAAGGGATGGCCTGAATGAGTGTCAACAGTGGGCAGGAAAAGGAAACTAATGGAGGTATATATTAATAAAACTCAGTGAGACACCAGGTATAGGCCCTAATTATACATGTTTCTGCAGACAGTAGACCATACAGGTCTGTGCCATTGAAGAAATGCAAGATGATCTGTCCAGGGAACAAATGGGAGATGCTAAAGAAAAAATCCAAGATGGGGGACTTAATTGTCCTGCATCCTCAAATTAGTATTGAGCATGGAACCAGGAACACAGAACAAGCACTCAGTATATCACCTCTGTCAAAACTCTATGGTGTCCAGATTTGTAATTAGTGTAACCTTATGTTCTCCTAGAGTAATATAAGTTGAAAAAGGTTAAAAATGTTAAAGAACCCAAAATAGGCTGATTATAACCCACAACATCTACTGAAAACTTCAACAGTCATGTCTTCAAACACCATGCCATGTTATCAACCATCTCTATAGTGAGCTAATGTTTATTCAGCACTTTGTTATGCTTGTTGATCTTTGTACTTTCTGGACTCACTTGTAGATGATTTATAGCAGGGATCCCCAACCTTCTCAACCCGTGAGCAACATTCAGAAGTAAAAGGAGATGGGGAGCAACACATGCATGAAAAATATTCTTGGGCTGCCATATAAGTGTTGTGATTGGCCATTTGGTAGTCCCTATGTGAATTGTCAACCTACATTGAGGCTCTGTTTGGCAGTGCACCTGGTTTTTATACAACCAAAACTTGCCTCCAAGCCTGAAATTCAAAAATAATCACCTGCTTTGAGGTCATTGAGAGCAACATCCAAGGGGTTGGAGAGCAACATGTTGCTCAGGGGCTACTGGTTGGGGATCACTGATTTATAGGGACATTTGTTATTTGGTACTGAGGAATACTGCCCCTCTGATGATGTCCAACTGGTGAATGACAAAAGAATGTATTCATTAATCTTGGTAATATATTGGTGCACCAGTCTGCATTGGCTGTAATTACAGGGAAGCAGAAGAGCCATGTGCCTAGGGTGCACACATGGGGTACACTCAAGCCATAGACACATATCCCTCTGCCAGTCTTGGAGCACCTCAGTAAGTGCTTGTGTCTTGGGTCTTGCTGTGGTCTGTACCTCATGCTGAACTGGAAATCTGGCACAAGGAGCAGCAGGTTCAAGGCAACCCTGTCCTGTCCCAGTAAGAACACTATGCCTGCGGGTGTTCTCTAACGTTAAAATCAGAATAATGCGCAAGGAGGGGGCAGGAGGCAAGACTATTAGGCATCTTCTTCTGCCCTCCTCTCATGAATACAGTCCTGCTGAACACTGGCTCAATTCTGAAGTGCAAGCACCTGTGGCTAGAGCCACCAAACAGTGGGGATAGATTGCAAAGTTTGAAAAACATGGAAGATTGTATCTGTTATTTGTACTTTGCACCCTGCCCCACCCCCAGTACATGAGCCCTAAGGGATAAAAACTGACTTTTTTCCTTTACCATCCATGTCAATCTCTCTGTGCCCCCAGACTTGAATGATCCCTGCTGTTTTTGTAAAAGGATTATGAGACTGTCAGGAGAGCAGGGCCAAAGTAAATGATGATTATGGCAGCCAAAGGGAGACAATGATGAAGCAGAATTAGCTTTATCACTTTAAAATGTGTGGTGGCAAATGTAAAGATTCTGGGAAGATTAGTCACCAAGCGACAAATCTCGTCTCCTCCCCAAAATGCCTTCCTGCCGGCAAGAATGTGAATCGCTGGCGGGATGGCATTCGGATCACTTCATTTTCTGAAGTCCCTGAAGTTGCTTTTACGAGGTAACTTTGGGCGACTTCGGAAAACCGAAGTGACCAGTATGCCATTTTGGGGAGATTAGTCGCCCAAAGAAGAGGAGATTTGTCGCTGTAATATCCCCGAATCTGCATGTGTGCCACCACCCTTACAGATATGGGATCCATTATCTTAAAACCCATTATCCAGAGAGCTCCGAATTACAAGGCCACCTTAATTCAAATTTTTAAAAAGGATTTCCTTTCCTTCTGTAATGATAAAGCAGTACCTTGTACTTGATCCTAACTAAGATAGAATTAATCCTTATCGGAGGCAAAAACCAGCCTACAGGGTTTAATTAATGTTTAAACAATTTTTATGTAGACTTAATATATGGAGACTGAAATTATGGAAAGATCTCTTATCTGTAAAACCCCACGTCCCAAACATTCTGTAAAATGGGTTTTATACCTGCACCTTGTAATGGTTTTGTAGAAGCATAGACATCTCTCCAACAGGGAGATACTATATAATCATCTGCTAATATTTTCTTTAGACACGGAAATGTAAAATAAGAGGATCAAGGGATTGCCCTGTAAGAATCCTATAAACAGCTATCTGTCACTTTCCTTTATAGTTGCAGAGTTATTGGGGGGGGAGTGGAGACACGGACATTCATTTTAATGGAACGAGGGCGTTGTGCACCCGCTTATATGTCACACAGGGCATTCGAGAGCATTTTAATCAAATGGCTAAATAATTCACGCTCCGTGTGTTACGTTACAAGACATTAGGAATTAGACACTTTTCTATGGCCAATTAAAGCTGTCACAGCTAAAAGGAAGATTTCAATGGTCGGAATAACATTTCACTTGAACTTCTTGTTGCTTTTCCCCTCTGACACGGTATAAAACATAGAGCTTTTCATATGTGCATACTGTATGTTATATGAGGGAAGCCCATTCCTTCTGTATGGATTCTAGAATACTTTTAGCTCTGACTTTCATCTCACTTTTGTGCCACTAATATGCTCCTGTTCCCATTCACAGAGCGGGGTTAAGCCTCTCATATGTTTACTGAATCTGATTTATTCCATTTAGATTATGGACGACCCAGTGGCATCAACTGAGATCCTAATAATAATAAAGTGTCAGGAAAGGCTTTATTCATATACATATAGGATAAAAGGAATAGAGCAATCAATGATTCCTCTGTTATTTTCTATAGTCTTTAATAGGAAACAAATTATTTTAAGATTGCGACTATAATCTTCTTTAGCCTCAGCCTTAAATAATGCTATTTTCTGCCTGAACCGGCTGAACAAAATGAATCCGATATTGAAGGATTTTACTTGCCACTGTGCTAATTCATTTCCTTAAAGGGGCAGTGTTCAGAAAAATGTATTTCTTTTCTGTTGTTCTGTTTACAATCTTGCACAGGCTTGAGTTTTAGGCTGCATACATTTGCATCACATTGAGTTTAATAAATAATTTAGACTGCATGGTATTTCAGCAGTCCAACCAGTCAGGTAATTAGCCAATCATGGCAGGTTTCCCAATTCCCATAAGGTATCTCTGCACACCTACATTACTCTTCTTTACACGCGCCACAGCTACTGGATCCCATGACAATGCTGGTGACATTATAACATTTGGCACAGACATCCCTGTACAGGTATGGGACCTGTTATCAGGAAATCCATTATCCAAAAAGCTTCAAATTACTGAAAGGTCCTCTCCCATAGACTCCATTATAATCAAATAATCCAAATTTTTAAAAATGATTTCCTCTGTAATAATAAAAAAGTGCCTTGTACTTGATCCAAACTAAGATACAATTAGGGATGGGCAAATTTTTTCGCCGCAGAAATGACACCCATAGACTTGTTTTTCCGACAAAAAAAAAGAGACGCGCGTTAAAAAAACGCCGCCCATAGACTTTAATGGGCGTCGGAGACATTTCGCCAAACGAAACGGGTCAAATTCGCCCATCCCTAGATACAATTAATCTTTATTGGAAGCAGCACAAACCTAATGGGTTTATTTAATGTTTACATGATTTTCTAGCAGACTTAAGGTATGAAGTTCCAAATTACTGAAAGATCTGTTATCCAGAAAACCCCAGGTCCTGTGCATTCTGTATAATAGGTCCCATACCTGTACCTGCAATAGTCTCGTGGTGCTCTACCTTGCTGCGTCAATCGGTTCCAATATTCCTTGGAGCACTTGATAAAGGAGTTCGTACCTCTGAAACTTTGTGTGGGAATCTCAATAAATCACTAAAGAATTAGCACATTTGCCGAAGTGTGTGCCATCCCATACCTGTACCTTCCTTCTTTGCTCTTGCCTCTTTTCCTTCATATTGCTTATCAGCTTGTTATAAAGGAATATTTAGGCAGCTTCCTTCAACTGAGAAAAGAAGCTCAATGGGCAATATGGACAATTCAGCTCTATAAGCTCACTACACTCTTCTCTGTACAACATCTTTGACCTATTTACTACTAGGACCTGCCACTTGTATCTGGTACCACTTCCACCTAAAACTAAATTGAGGGAACCAAAAATGAAACGTTGATTGTAGATCTTTCAATAAATACGTCATCTTACAGAATAAAAAAGCTGTGGTTTGAATGAGCCAAATCCCAATTCCACATGCAGGTGTGTAAGGGGTACACCAAGTAATTGGTGTAAATGTTAATGTACTTGAATTGTGAGAGTGATGTGAAGTAAATATGTCAATGTTGTAAATCTGTGGTTAAAACAAAAGTAATGGAAATAATTGTAATGTTTTAGAATGAAAGAGTTAAGGTTGTAGTTTTACACCCCAGCCACTAGTGCAAAGGGTATATAAGGGGTTGACATGCCCAGGGTGAGGTTCTTTGGTTTCCAGATATCGGCCTGACAGGTTAGAGAGAGGGTTTCCTAGTAAGAAGTACTATAGACAGGAAAGCTAGTATGGGTAGCCCAGACCCCAACGAGGAGGTAGTGTTCTAGAGGCCATGGCTAAGCCAGAGACAGGGCCAAAGTGATAGTTGTAGGACGTGGGACCATCCTGAAGCAGGGACAAGGAAAATTCCTACCTGGAGTTAAGACAGAGGGGCATAGAGCGTGTGCCAGACTGCTAGGACCAGGAGGTGGCACACTTGGAAATTCCTACCTGGAGTAGGGCAGGGGGGCATAGAACATACACTAGACTACTAGGACCAAAAGGTAGTGCAAATTCCTGAAAAGGTAGGAGTCACTATTTATTTTGGCACAAACACTGCAGGGCACTGTGGGAACCCTGGAGTTATCGTCTGAAATGCAAAGAAAATCCTTTAATGCAAGGACCTTTAATAAATAGAGTTTTTCATGCAACAGCATTGAAATTTGTGAGACCTCACCTGCACTAGAACTATATGATCTGTACTGAATGGTCCAGGCAGAATCGCCCGCACAAAAATGTGGCCCTCACCTTTCTAATACACATAATTGTACATTAACCCGACTGCTAGTAAATTGGGGGAACATGCTAATTGCAATAACTCATATTTATGCCTCTCATAGATTCCGCCAGGTGTAAGCTATGCTAGAACAAGAGTATTTATTGCTTGTACCATGCAGTGTAAAGATGCACCTGCAAAGATGGAATGCACTATACAAATATAATTCAAATAACAGTAATGTTAATTTAATGTGGGGGGGAGGAGTATGCTTATTTATTAACACAGCCCTGTTCATATAAATATAAATATTAATGGGGAGGAACATTGCTCTCTGGCACAGTAACTCATTGTCATAATCGACCGGGAAACCGTTAACGGTTAAGAGAGTAACAAGCCAATGAAAACAAGTTGAGGGGATAAATATAGTGAGAGGAAAGCAAACTTATAAACAGAGGAGGCAACAGACTGTATATAACCATGATTTGTATGTGTTGTACTGTGCCAGCATCGTGTTAACATTAATACATTTAATTATCCCAAATGCCACTAAAATCTGTATTATTTGTTGTGTTCTGTAAAAAAAAAAAAGTGAATGTTTATGTGAACAGTTTTATGATTTACAATATAATGTTTTATTTAGTTAGGGAATATACGAATAGTTAATAGAAAGAATGAAGAATATACTGTAGAGGCTCCTACATGTAAGGTATGAAAACCGAAGCCGCTGACTATTTTAGCCTAATAAATATTTGTTTTGGAACTAATAGCTCATTATCTCATTCATTCAGTGCGTAGGAGGCGATGTCTAATATGCAATTAATGTGCTGCAGAGATCAGTTGGACAGCACACACAGCCCTGGAAGCACAGCATTTATACAAGCTTTACAGTTAAGACACACAAATCCAGTCTTAAAACATGCTCCATTAAAAGGATGTAAAAGTTATGGATTTGGCGATAAATGTATTGATAAATGATTAGAAGATAAAAGTGACCTTGCTTTGCTTGCAGTTCTGTGGAAGAAAATTTAGCGTCAGGATTATTATTATTATTGACATTTTTTTATATAGCGCCAACATATTTTGCAGCGCTGTAAAGTAAATGTATTTATACAACCAAGTCACATGAATTACATACATAGAACAAATGGAATTACACACATCACAACTAGTGATGAGTGAATTTGGGGCGTTTCGCTGAAAAATGTGCAAATTTCCCACTAAATTCACGATACGATGAAAAATTTGCAAAACGATACCGACGTCTTGTTTTTGATGTCGGTGTCCATTTTTTGGATGCTGGTGTCCGTTTTTTATGCAGACGCAAATTTGCAGTGAATTCCCGCCGGCGAATCCATTTGCGAAACCAACGTGAAAATTCGCCGGCGGGAATTCACGCAAATTTGCGCCTGGCAAATAAATTCGCCCATCACTAATCACAACCAATACCGGTACAAAAGGTGAAGAAGACCCTGTGCAAAAATAGCTAACAATCTAAAGGGAAGGGAATAAGACACAAGGTGCGGGAGTGGACAAGATCAGAATGAAGTAGGTGAGAGATGTAGTACTGTGTGTGGTATTGCATTTGGTAGTTAAAGGAGAAGGAAACCCCCTGGGCGCAAACCCCCCCCCCCTGTGTTGCCCCCCCTCCCTCCTCCACCCTGGCCTACCTGTCCCCCTGGGCAAATGCCCCTAACTTGTTACTCACCCCCTCTGCGCAGGTCCTGTTCACGGAGTTCACAGGCGCCATCTTCTCCCACGCGGTCTTCTTCCTGCTTTGACCGGCGTCTCCTGCTGCATGCGCAGTAGGAATATTTACCGGTATGGCTCTACTGCGCATGCGCTGAATGTCACAAAGTTTTCTGTGACATTCGTCTTCGTAACATTCGGCGCATGCGCAGTAGATCGGACAGGATAGTATAAAGAGCTTAATTGTTCAAGGCGTGAACAGATGCATCAAGTGCTTTTTAATAAAGGGTGCATTTCTTTTTAAATGTATACAAGGACAATATACTCCCAACTTTGCCATTGCAATTACCATGCACAGCGCCACTGACAATGACCAAGCACTCTCCCTGCCAGTAATAATGCGAGCTCTGCTTGACCCTGCTGGAGTGGTGTCTGGTATTGCTCCACATCCAATCAACCAGACATCTAAGGAGAGAAGAGAGGGTATGAATGCTGCATATCTAAGCCCCCTCCATCCAGGTCTGTCTAGAGAAGGTTCTAAAGGAAAAGAGAAAGAGAATGCAACATTAGAGGAAAAAGAGGAGATACTGGTGTGGGTGGTGGAGAAGAATGAGAGACATAAGGAGAGGGTGAAAGTAGAGGGAAGAAGGGGAGTGGGGCACATGGGGAAAAGAGAGGAGACAATGGCAAATAGGGAGAGGGGAACAGGAGTAGAGATAGACACGTGTTACAAGTGGAAATGTAATGGCACATAAAGCATTATATAAGGAAAATGAGGATAGCATGGTAGCTGACAAAATAAAGGAAAGGCATACTAAGAAATAATGGCACTCTTTGAATGGAGGAACATGGTGTCAGACAGTGAGTGAAAGGAGGCAGAAAGAAATAAGAAAAAAGCAAGTCAAGAAAAAACTAGATACATAAGGGGGCAAAAAGGAAATCAAATTTAAAATATTGCTTTATGGTTACCCATAGGGATGGGGGGTGTGCATGTGCCTTGTTTGACTTGGGCACCAAAACACCTAGGCTTGACTGTGAGACATAAGAGACTGTAGGAACAGCGATGAGGAGATATAATTGGAAAGTGTATGCTGCACTAGATTTATCTGTAGATGTGTTTCCTTTAAATGTCCGTTTCACTTTATACTGCTAAACCTTCTACAATACATAAAGGGCAGGCTTATTGTATATCTATCATTGTTTTCCTCGATTAGATTGTTAGCTTTTGTGAGAAGGGTCTTCTAAACTTCCTGTTTTATTCTGTAACCCTTGTTTGCTATTTATTGCAAGACACCTATTTGCTCTAATATTATTGTAAGTGCTGAATTTCTCGCTGTCACTCTATAAATAAACGATGATGACTATCGCCCTATCCTGGCAATAAAACATTTAGGAAGATTTATTTGTAAAACAACAGTTTAACAGGCGCTTCAAAAGTTTCAGCTAGAAAATGACACTTAAAACACTAGTTCTACATCATTCAGCTGAAGTTTTGACTAAACATCAAAATTCCCATCAAACTGACAGGTTTGATAAAAATGCTCATCTCTAGTCATCGGCTGGGCTAAAGCACTTTTGTAAAGGCACATCGTATATCTGGTTCAATCGTGAGTTAAATGAACAGGGCTTGTGTTGACAATGCATCCTGTCTATTGATTATACATCAATTAAAAATAGTATATAATACGTTTATATATTTTAATGAAATATATTGTCATTGTTATTGCCCTGATCAGTTCAGAACAGTGAAATGGAAACCATGGTCAACTGTGTGTTTCTATAGAGCAATTATGGAAACGTGAGACTAGGAGGCAAATTTACTAAAATTCGCCAGTGTAACGTCATTTCAGTACTTCGTCGTCGTAACTTTGCTAGCAAAGGAGATAGACTCTAGCTGTACTTCGCTCCATAACACCTGGCGAATTTGCGCTCTGGCAAATGTACGTAACTACGCAAATTCACTAAGATGCGGATTTTACTGAACATAACCTCTTGCGCCAGACTTGCCTTCACCACTTCAGACCAGGCGAAGTGCAATAGAGTAGATAGAAATTTTCGAAGTCCCAAAAAACACTGGCATTTTTCCTTTATTCAGGGTGATACATTTTTTTAGGGTAACCAGCTTCCCCCCTACATTTCCTAACATATGTCACATAACCTATACAGTGGGCTCATGTATAGGGCAATATAATAACTCTATTTTCTTTTATTAAGGTTTCTCGGGTTTGTGTAGTGTAATGTACTTGCTGCAACATATACGTCCATTGAACTTTAACTTCCCGCAGTATGCAAATTAGGAAAAACGAGCACAACTTCACCAGCATTCTGCGCCCTGGACGCAACTCTGGATTTAAGTCAATTAGCGTTTTCCTGGCAAATCTACGCTTGGCAAAGTGTTGCTCTGTGAGCAAAGCCGTCGCTGGCGAATTTTCAGAGGTTATTAAATTTGCCCCAAAGGCGGCATCTGGATGATTGGAAGTTGTAAGGGGTAAAAAAAAAATTAATTATTACATTACGATGAAAAATAAAAAATAAAAAAATAGGCAAAATGCGTTTTAAGAGCAATTCCTATTTATTTGGCTTATATTGAACATAAGTGCATATTGCCTATTTAATTGGGTTCTACCACTGCGTCACTGTAAGGTGGGTGATAGGGATGTCGCGGACTGTTCGCCCGCGAACTAGTTAGCGCGAACATCGCCTGTTCGCGTCCGCCGAATGTTCGCGAACGTCGCGTGACGTTCGCCAATTTGGGTTCGCCTTAGCTGGCGCTTATTTTTGCCATTTCTCCCCCAGACCAGCAGATACATGGCAGCCAATCAGGAAGCTCTCCCTCCTGGACCACCTGGACCACTCCCCTACCATATATAAACTGAAGCCCTGCAGCGTTTTTTCATTCTGCCTGTGTGTGCTTGGAAGAGCTAGTGTAGGGAGAGAGCTGTTTAGTGATTTGAGGGACAGTTGATAGTAACTTTGCTGGCTAGTAATCTACTTGATACTGCTCTGTATTGTAGGGACAGAACTCTGCAGGGATTTGAGGGACAGTGAGTTTAGGTTAGTTAGCTTTGCTGCTGACTAGTAATCTACCTTCTACTGCAGTGCTCTGTATGTAGCTGCTGTGGGCACTGCTTCTGATCTCATCTGCTGACTGCTGTAATAACCCAATAGTCCTTGTAAGGACTGCTTTTATTTTCTTTTTTGTTTTTTTACTTTGCTACTATAAGAGCCCAGTGCTATTAGTCTAGCTGTGTTGGGGAGTGGGACTGGTGTGCTGCTCCTAGTAGTTCAGCACCAACCAGAGTAATTTTTTTTTTTTAATATATATATATATATTTTTATTTTACTTATCTTACTGTTCTTTAACGTGTCCAGTGCTGTTTGCTGTTCTTCATAGTAGTGCACCAATAGTAGTGCACTTGCAGGCATTGTTTGCCCAGTGTGTTCTTCCAACAACTGCCACCTAGCTGTGTGAGCTTTTTCACATTCTGTCTAAATATCAATAATAATACCGTCTCCAGAACCACCACCTGAGTGACGTTTTTCAAGCAGCAATAATATATTCCGTATCCACTGCTGTAGTGTATACGTTGACCTTGCAGGCATTGTTTGCCCAGTGTGTTCTTCAAACAACTGCCACCTAGCTGTGTGAGCTTTTTCACATTCTGTCTAAATATCAATAATAATACCGTCTCCAGAACCACCACCTGAGTGACGTTTTTCAAGCAGCAATAATATATTCCGTTTCCACTGCTGTAGTTTATACGTTGACCTTGCAGTCATTGTTTGCCCAGTGTGTTCTTCAAACAACTGCCACCTAGCTGTGTGAGCTTTTTCACATTCTGTCTAAATATCAATAATAATACCGTCTCCAGAAACATCACCTGAGTTGTTGTTGTTGTTTTAAAAAAAATGCCAGACAAAGGCAGGCCGCCATGCAGAGGCACTAGGGGCCGTGCTGCTATGCTATCCTGTGGCCCTAGGAAATTGCCCAGTTTTACAAAGGCAATGACCCTGAACTCCCAAAATGCTGAAGAGGTAGTTGACTGGCTTACACAGCACACCCCATCCTACCGTTTCTAACTTTGCCACAACATCCTCATCCTCCTCTGCTATGGGCACCCCACGTAACACTTCCTCCACCACCGGCGCCCCTTTCTTCACTGGAGTCAGAGGAGTTATTTACACATGAGTTTCTTGAACTGAGTGATGCGCAACCATTATTGGCAGAAGAAGATGAAGGAGATGAGGACGTTACACCAGATATAATTCTGGCAGACAACACAACAGAGATGGACATAATGAGTGATGAGGAGGTCCCCGCTGCTGCTTCCTTCTGTGAGCTGAAATTCATGCATCTGAGGAGAATGATGATGAGGAGATTGATGTTTTGTGGGTGCCCAGTAGAAGAGAGCAAGAGGAGGATAGTTCAGATGGAGAGACGGAGAGGCAGGAGGAGAATAAGACTTAGAAGAAGCAGGGAGGACAGCTCGCAGGGAACAGTAGGGCAACAACATGTATCGGCACCTGTGGTCAGCCGGCCAACGCACCCGCCATTGCCGCCAACTTCTACTGTTACCGCCAGATTGCCAGCTTCAAAAAGGTCAGCAGTGTGGGATTTTTTTAATGTGTGTGCCTCTGACAAAAGCGTTGTAATTTGCAATGAGTGCAGTCAGAAACTGAGTCTTGGGAAGCCCAACAGCCACATAGGTACAACTTCTATGCGAAGGCACATGAACGGCAAGCACAAAGCACTATGGGAGCAACACCTCAAAGGCAGCAGACAAACTAAAAGCCACCCTCCTTCTGGTCCAGCATCTTACTGCTCTACCTCTGCTGTCCTTGACCCATCTGAAGCACCCTCCACTCCGCCTTCCACCTTGACCACCAGTTCCCAGTCATCTGCCCCCAGCCAAGTTTCTGTGAGTGCCATGTTTGAGCGTAAGAAGCTAATGTCTGCGAGTCACCCCCTTGCCCGGCGTCTGACAGCTGGCTTGTCTGCACTCTTAGCCCGCCAGCTTTTACCATACCAGCTGGTGGACTCTGAGGCCTTCCGCAAATTTGTAGCAATTGGGACACCGCAGTGGAAGGTACCCAGCCGCAATTTTTTTTCCAAGAAGGGAATACCACACCTGTACCACCATGTGCAGAGCCAAGTCACCGCATCTCTGTCACTTAGTGTTGGGCCAAAGGTCCATATGACTACTGACGCATGGTCCTCCAAGCATGGTCAGGGCAGGTATGTCACCTACACTGCCCACTGGGTGAACTTGGTTATGGCTGGGAAGCAGGGAATGCGTGGCTCAACAACAACAGTGGAGTTGGTGTCACCGCCACGGATTGCACGCGGTTCTGCCACCACCTCTACTCCTCCTTTGCTCTCTACCTCGTCTTCTTCCTCTGCTTCCTCCTCCTCTGCTGCTGGGTCCTCCTCCTCCACACCTGTGCACCCCCAGCTCCCACTAGGCTATTCGACGTGCCAGGTACGCCGTTGTCATGCTGTCTTGGGGATGACGTGCCTGGAAAGCAGAAACCTTACCGGATCTGTACTCCTGTCATCTCTGCAGTCACAGGCCGATCGGTGGCTGACCCCACACCAACTGAAGATCGGAAAAGTGGTGTGTGACAACGGAAGCAATCTGTTGGCAGCACTGAGACTGGGCAATTTAACACATGTGCCCTGCATGGCACATGTTCTGAATTTAATAGTCCAACATTTTGTCTCGAAGTACCCAGGATTCCAGGACATTCTCAGGCAGTCCAGGAAGGTGCCCATTTCAGACGTTCCTACACAGCCATGGCACGCCTTGCTGACATTCAGCAGCGGTACAACATGCCAGTCAGACGTTTAATTTGCGACAGCCAGACTCGCTGGAATTCAACGCTCCTCATGTTTGAACGTCTGCTGCAACAACAAAGAGCCGTCAATGAATACCTGTTTGAACTGGGTGGTAGGACTGGATCTGCAGAGCTGGGGATTTTTTCCCCCGTTACTGGGTGCTTATGCGCGATGCCTGCAGGCTCATGCTCCCTTTTGAAGAGGTTACAAACATGGTCAGTCGCACCGAAGGCACCATCAGCGACCTAATACCCTTTGCTTTCTTCCTGGAGCGTGCCGTGCAACGAGTGACAGATGAGGCTGTAGACCAGCGTGACGAGGAGCAGGAAGCGCACGATTTCTGGTCGGAATCACCAGAACGAGCCCAGACACCTGCTGCAACGCAGGGAGAGGTGTCAGAAGTGGAGTCAGAGGAGGAAGGTGGCTTTGTGGAGGAGGAGGACCAACAGGAGCAGGCTTCCCAGGGGGCTTGTGGTGACCTTTTGGGGACCCCTGGTCTTGTACGTGGCTGGGGGGAGGAGACCGTGGATGATGTAGTCCTTGATAACAAGGAAGCGGAGATGGATACCTCTGCATCCAACCTTGTGAGAATGGGGTCTTTCATGCTGTCATGCCTGTTGAAGGACCCCCGTATCAAGAGGCTTAAGGAGAAGGACCTGTACTGGGTCGCAACGCTACTAGACCCTCGGTACAAGCATAAAGTGGCAGAAATGTTACCAACGTACCACAAGTCCGAAAGGATGCTGCATTTACAAACCAGCCTGCAAAACATGTTGTACAATGCTTTTAAGGGTGATGTCACTTCAGGAACTCATCAACATTCCAGCGGCAGAGGTGCCAGTAATCCTGCCACGAGCGCACCTGCAAGGACAATGCACTTTGGCCACTCTGTAACGTCAGACATGCAAATGTTTTTCAGTCCAAGGCAGCGCCAGAACCCTTCTGGATCCACCCTCAGAGAACGCCTCGACCGGCAGGTAGCGGACTACCTGGCATTAACTGCAGATATCGACACTCTGAGGAGCGATGAACCCCTGGACTACTGGGTGCGCAGGCTTGATCTGTGGCCAGAGCTGTCACAATTTGCCATGAACCTCTTGTCTTGTCCCGCCTCAAGTGTCCTCTCAGAAAGGACCTTCAGTGCAGCAGGAGGGATTGTAACTGAGAAGAGAACTCGCCTAGGTCACAAAAGTGTGGATTATCTGACCTTTATTAAAATGAATGAGGCGTGGATCTCGGAGGGTTACTGCACGCCGGAAGACTTGTTCTGACTCCCCATGCAGCTGTCCTTCTCTGCACGCCGCATGACTCCACACACAGCTGTCCTTTAGCGTCCTCCTCCCTCTGCCACCGTTACAAACTAGGGTGCAAACCCTACTGGTTTCATTTGAAGCAAAACTTTTTGGACAGGTAAATCCTGAGTTTTTCTGGCCTCTGTGCTTCAGTGGCTGCAACCAAAAAAATATATATTTTCAGCATTTATATGGCATATTTTTTCTGGCCTCTGTGCTTCAGTGGCTGCGACAAAAAAAAAATTAATATTTTCAGCATTTATATGGCATATTTTTTCTGGCCTCTGTGCTTCAGTGGCTGCGACAATTTTTTTTTTATATTTTTAGCATTTATATGGCATATTTTTTCTGGCCTCTGTACTTCAGTGGCTGCGACAAAAAAAAATTAATATTTTCAGCATTTATATGGCATATTTTTTCTGGCCTCTGTGCTTCAGTGGCTGCGACAAAAAAACATAATTTTTCAGGAAAGTACACATACCTAATTTTTCAGGGTTCTGCAACAGTGGCAAAATCGCATCTTTTATGGTCACCGCAGGTTTTTTGGTTCACTTCACTGCAGGGCCGCCATTAGAAATCACGGGGCCCCGTACAACAAAATTTTTGGGGCCCCCTGGGCCCCGCCCACACTGACGACCAAGCTCCACCCCATTTCCCGCCCACTCCACATCGCAGTTAAAAGACCACACAGACATCAGCGCTAAAAAAGTAACCCCCCCCCACACAAGTTGTAAAAAGCTATTGATGGTCAGGGCCCCCTTATAAAAAATTGGGGCCCCAAAAAAAAAAAAATTAAAAATTTTTTTTTTTAAAAAAAACATTGGTGGCAGGGGCCCCCTTATAAGTTAAAAAAAACTTGGGGCCCCAACAAAAAAAATGTAAAAAAACTAAAAAATAAACAAACATTGGTGGCAGGGGCCCCCTTATAAGTTAAAAACAAATTGGGGCCCCAAAAAAAAATTTGAAAAAAAAAAAATTTTTTTGAAAAAAAAAAAAACATTGGCGGCAGGGGCCCCCTTATAAGTTAAAAACAAATTGGGGCCCCAAAAAAAAATTTGAAAAAAAAAAATTTTTTTTGAAAAAAAAAAAAAAACATTGGCGGCAGGGGCCCCCTTATAAGTTAAAAACAAATTGGGGCCCCAAAAAAAAATTTGAAAAAAAAAAATTTTTTGAAAAAAAAAAAAAAAAAAACATTGGCGTCAGGGGCCCCCTTATAAGTTAAAAACAAATTGGGGCCCCAAAAAAAAATTTGAAGAAAAAAAAAAATTTTTTTGAAAAGAAAAAAAAAAACATTGGCGGCAGGGGCCCCCTTATAAGTTAAAAACAAATTGGGGCCCCAAAAAAAAAATTGAAAAAAAAAAAAAAATTTTTTTAAAAAAAAAACATTGGCGTCAGGGGCCCCCTTATAAGTTAAAAACAAATTGGGGCCCCAAAAAAAAATTTGAAAAAAAAAAAATTTTTTTGAAAAAAAAAAAAAAAACATTGGCGGCAGGGGCCCCCTTATAAGTTAAAAACAAATTGGGGCCCCAAAAAAAAATTAAAAAAAAAAAAAAAATTTTTTGAAAAAAAAAAAAAAAAAAACATTGGCGTCAGGGGCCCCCTTATAAGTTAAAAACAAATTGGGGCCCCAAAAAAAAATTTGAAGAAAAAAAAAAATTTTTTTTGAAAAAAAAAAAAAAAACATTGGCAGCAGGGGCCCCCTTATAAGTTAAAAACAAATTGGACCCCCAAAAAAAAAATTGAAAAAAAAAAAAAAATTTTTTAAAAAAAAAAACATTGGCGTCAGGGGCCCCCTTATAAGTGAAAAACAAATTGGGGCCCCAAAAAAAAATTTGAAGAAAAAAAAAAATTTTTTTGAAAAAAAAAAAAAAAAAACATTGGCGGCAGGGGCCCCCTTATAAGTTAAAAACAAATTGGGGCCCCAAAAAAAAATTTGAGAAAAAAAAAAAAATTTTTTGAAAAAAAAAAAAAACATTGGCGGCAGGGGCCCCCTTACAAGTTAAAAACAAATTGGGGCCCCAAAAAAAATTTAAAAAAAAATTTAAAAAAAAAAAAACATTGGCGTCAGGGGCCCCTTACGAGTTAAAAAAAATTGGGGCCCCAAAAAAACATGTTTTAAAAAAAGATTGGTTGCAGGGGCCTATAGAATATTAAAATAATACATTGGTGGCCAGGAGATTAAAAAAAAAAAAAATACACAAACTGGTGTTCAGTAGAATTGAACTCACGGCTTCAGTACTTCAACTTCACCTCCTTTCGTGACTTCGGGTCTTTTCACTGCTTCAGGACTTCGGCTTCGGCTGTTTTCGTGACTTCGGGTCTTTGCGCTGCTTCAGGACTTCGGCTTCGGCTGTTTTCGTGACTTCGGGTCTTTTCGGCGCTTCGTGACTTCGGCTTTTTCCGTGACTTCGGGTCTTTTCGGCGCATCGGCTTCGGCTTTTCGGCACTTCCGCATTCGGCAGCACAGAGGCAAGACGTACGGCTCGGGCGCTCGTAAGGGGGGCCCGGATCTTCAAAAAATGCAGCGCTGCCGGGCCCCCCTTCATGCCCGGGCCCGGTACGCTTGTCCCCCCTGTCCCCCCCTGATGGCGGCCCTGCTTCACTGTACATTGAATTACCTCTGCCTGACCGTGCACGTGCGCACAAGCACGGTGACTGCTAAACACACCACTACAGAAATATTGCCACCAACAGGACGAACATCCTGGAGGTGACAAGCGCAACTAGTAATTAAAAACTATTATTTGCTCACTTGACGGTATCATTCATTAAAGCTCTTTGCGTTTTTTTGCGTTGCAGTAAGCGCCGCGTTTTGTCTTTGCGTGTGAACAGGCTGTAACCTTTACACGACTTGATTGGCATGTAGACGCCGGACGTTTTAAAGCAGTTTATTACACAGGTTTAGAAATGTAGTGTGATTTCTGCCCTTTACAGCACAAAACGCAGGGCTCTGTCAACAATGTATTTTTCAGATACATTTTTGCCCTTGATCCCCCTCTGGCATGCCACTGTCCAGGTCGTTGCACCCTTTAAACAACTTTAAAATAATTTTTCTGGCCAGAAATGTCTTTTCTAGCTTTTAAAATTCGCCTTCCCATTGGAGTCTATGGGGTTCGCGATGTTCGCGAACCGTTCGCATTTTTGACACAAGTTCGCGAATATGTTTGCGAACATTTTTTCCGACGTTCGCTACATCCCTAGTGGGTGATAGCCCAGATCAGTAGCACATTCATAGTATTAAACATGTGTGAGGATGATGCTGGTGCATGAGAATAATATTCATGAACTATTCTTCAGCAGGCAAAGGCAATCAGGACAGTTTAATGCCTTGGATTTAGTATTATGGACATGAACCGGGAGAGGGCATATCAAATATTTTATGTGTTTAAATGAGTGAATTAAAAGGGAATTTCATTTAATATAGAGAATAAAACAAAAGGCATCAAACAAAAGTTGTCTCCACTATACATTGGCAGACTGAAGCTGCTCACTTTGGAGCGTATGTATAAAGGCTTGTATAGGAAGCGCTGGTGTAACATAAAGAACATAAAGGTGTATACATCAAAAATACAAAAAATGACAATATAAGAGGGCCTTGCTCAATAGGAGCCCATGACTAAGCACCTTGAAGGGTGTGAAACGAGTAGGCTGGATGGAGATAGAGCTACATTTTTAACTTTTCTACCAATAAAATAATTTTTTAACTGAACATCTCTGGTCCTGTGGATCCGTTTGAGTGCCGGTCAGCTCCGCTTTCCAATGTTTTGCTGTACCTCTCCCTAAAGCGGGCGGTCTGGTGTTGGTGCACCCGGACGACTTTTACTATTTGGTGAGTGACTTTATATCTAATTCTGGAGCACCTTGTCCTTTTCCTAACCATTGACCTTGCTCAATAAAGCTTACATAGAATAATTACAAATACAAGTGATTTTGTTCCTGGCATACCCCCATTTGTGTCAGTTAGACAGCCATGCTGGTGAATACCAGGGCCGCTTCTGCCATGAGGCAAGGTGAAACCCTTGCCTCAGGCGGCAGCTAGCGGCCAGTTACAAGGGGTGGCAAAAAGCCGCCTCTTGTAACTTTAAGAGCCGAACTTCCGGGTTTTAATCCGGAAATTCGGCTCAGCTAGTGCAAAGAGCGCTATAGCGCTCAATGCACTAGCGATACTGCCCCCTAAAACCCGCTCCGACGCTCATTTTTAAGCGCGGAGCGGGAGAGGAGGGGGGCGGCATCTGGATCGTCGCTGGTGAATACGTGTCTTTGCTAGAGAACGCTGCTCTATGATTGCAGTGTTAAAATCAGGGAATTCAGGCTCCAAAAAAATTACAAACTACTTGTGAATCAAATCATAAATGTTGTCATGGAGACGCTAGTTTGAATATTTTGAATTTAAACAGAGTTAGTTTAACCCTTTCAAGGCTACACAAGAGGAGCTACTTGTCCCTGAAGTCACTGATTCCATGGTTAAATGATACTCCCTATTTATTCGCGTTGGTTGCCCACAAAAGACCAAGGGGCACATTTATTAATTTTGGAGAGAAGCATCACCAGTGATTGATTTGAACAGTTGCCTACAAAAGACCTGATTGTTATTAGCAACATCATCAGTGATGTTTGGGTTCAATGTTAACAAATATTAACATTGTTACCCTGCAATTTCTCCAACAATTTAAAATAAATCTTAAGATGGTACTCTGATAGCTGAAGAATGGTGGGTTTAGGCTGTTGAGGCCACAAGGCCTAATGCGTTTTTGGCATATTGCCCTTAATCATAGGCTTCTACAACTTCTCCATCCCTAGTAAAATTGATCAGGTTTGTTTAGATATGAGTCAGGCTAGACATAAACTCATTTGCCTGGGAACATCATTGGAATGTGAATGCTGATATGATTGACAAACTAACCAATGAGCTGAACAAGAAACTATGCAATTATTTAGTTCCTAGTTTTGCCTTAAGGGGCATCACATTTCTTATTAGAGTAATGTGTTTTAGGCCTTATTTGTTGTAAATCCAGTGAACACTGCCATTCCACATTTAAATATTCATTGCCATTTCCTTCAGTTTAGTAATCTTTGCTATTTTCCTTGTTTTTGCAATTTTCTTATTTATGCCTGCAATTACTATGATTTTTTACTTTTCAATCAGTTGAGTTATTTCTGCCAGATGAGTTCTCTGCAATTTCCCCAACTGAGTTATATCTGCCATTTCCCCTAGTTAAGTACTGTAACTTCTGCCATTTCCCCCAGTTATGTCATGTTTGACATTTTCCTAAGTTTAGTCATTTTTGCCATTTCCTCCAGTTGAATTATCTTGCCATTTCCAACAGTTAAGTCATATCTGACATTACCCCAGTTAAGATATTTCTGCCATTTTCCTCATTAAGTTATCTCTGTTATTTCCACCCATTGAATTATCTCTATGATTTCCACCCATTGAGTTATCTCTGCCTTTCTCACCAGTTGATTTATCTCTGCCATTTCCACCAGTAGAGTTTTTTTTAGCAGTGTCTGTCAGTTGAGTTATCTCTGCCTTTTCCACCAGTAGAGTTATTTAAGCCATTTCTGTCATTTGAGTTATCTCTGCCATTTCCACCAGTTGAGTTATCTCTTCCATTTCCACCAGTTGAGTTATTTTAGCCATTTCTGTCAGTTGAGTTATCTCTGCCATTTCCACCAAAAGAGTTATTGAAGCCTTTCTGTCAGTTGAGTTATATCTGCCATTTCCAGCAGTTACATTATCTCTGCCATTTCCACCAGTTGAGTTATATTTTTTCATTTCCCCTGTTCGTCTATCTTTGTCAATTATCTGATTTCAGACATCTCTCAACTCATTTCAATAATTTAAAAATAAAAAAGTGTGAATGTTTTGTGTTGATTCTTATCTAATCTGAATGAAGAACACTTTACATAATGACATACATTTAAAGAGACATTGGATAGTAAAGCACATATGTTATACATTTATGTGATTACCTTACACACAATGGAAGTGCCTGGCTGCTGGATACTGTTTCTCTTCCTTGTACAGGAGAGGGGAGAAGGCATGAGCAGAGCCCGCAGGTCATTCATGTTTTACTTCAATTTTTGCTAAAAAGTCTTGGTCTTGTATAAAGACCAAAGTTTTATGCTTTAAGCGCAAAGTGATTTTACATATTTTTCAGACAATCAGAGACTCTGCAGCCTGCCAAATGCTAGACTGCAACTGTTACTTTGTGTAACATACAGGCAACAGGCCAGTTCTTTTTACCTGAGGAAACCTCAATTATGGATTGGTAGGCAAAAATACACTTTTAATAAAACCTCAGTGTTCATGGTTGTTTGTTGTACCTGTTGTTTGATTATGAGCTCTGTTGTTCTGTGTCCATACCAGATTAGATCAGATCACCTTACTAAAAAAAACGTAAGAGCAAGTTTTGTTCAACAGATTGGGTAAGTACAGTGATACAGATTAATATTTGCATGTGCACCACAATGAGCATACCCTTAATCTAATCAGATACCCACCCCTTTATGGGTAAGGGCTTCTCACTCATTAACTGCCATATTTTTTTCTAGAAGACATAACATGGACTCCTTGGTGCCATTTTAACTCAAGGTCTTAATACTTCTCTAAACTTTTGTCTGAGGTAGGTCCATGAAACTCAACTCAAATGCAAACTCTTGAAAAAGTGCCTTGCAGCTTGAAACATGTCGTGGGGGTGAATAAAAGACACTTTAGCAGCAGCTTTCTGCACTTCATGGTATTATTACCTCTAACGTCTTCTTCTGATTATATGCTCTGGATGGGAGCAAGGGTTGAAGACACTTGAAAATTATTGCAATTGATTAGGTTTGTACCATACGGATCCTACAGGCTTTGGCTTTACCCCAAGAGAGAATATAATGAAGACCTAGTGTAAACAAAGATTGTAGAAGAAATCAGCAAGATTGGTTATGATTTGGTTTGTGTGACACATAATAACTAAACCCAGATATCCCACTTATCCCATTTAACACAGAAAATTGCGTCACAGCATCCCATCTAATTAAAGCGTTCACCATTGTGAACAATGGTGCTTTGGTATGTTAATGAAAAGGTAAAATGCATTAAATGAGTTAAGATAACTAGTGATGGGCGAATTTATTCGCCAGGTGCGAATTCGCAACAAATTTCCACATTTCGCCACCGGAGAATGAATTTGCAAATTTGACCTGAATAACGATTACGTAAACGGATGCCCATTGACTTTAATGTGAGCCGAATTATCGCCCATCGCCCTCATTAAATCAGTTAAGATGACTAGTGATGGGCGAATTTATTCACCAGGTGAGAATTCGCAATGAATTTCCACATTTTGCCACCAGCGAATGAATTCGCAAATTTGAACTGAATAGCGATTATGTTAACGGATGCCTATTGACTTTAATGTGCGCCGAATTATCGCCCATCACCCATCACTAAAGAGGACTTTAGATAACACAGTTTCTTCAGTTAATCGTGAGTCATGACGCATTTAACATACAAATCCAAGTGGCTTCATCTCTATGTACCATAGACCACCAGCTCAGCCATGCTAAAAGGGAAAACCCCACAGCATAGGAAACAATCTGTCAGCCTTGAATGAACAGACAAAAAACATACAAACCTCATGGTGGGAGCTAGACAAATTGCAGTACAGATGACTTAATATTATCTCCATTACACAGAGATGAAAATCCTCAAGAATGTCAGAAGTAGGCGATCACATTATCCTACAATAACTGCAAATATTTTAAGAAAATTAAGATTATGATACTCTTTAAAGACAGTCTAAGATATTATAGCCTGAGGCAATATAACAGGTAGAAACAGGGGTTTACTGTAAGGAAGCACTCCACTACTGCTGGTGGCTCAGGAGGACACTGACTTATAAGAGGAGGCAAGATTCAATACTCACCAGATGCTTCCATCATGTGCAATACTCACCAGATGCTTCCATCATGTGCAGTCTAAATCAGTTAACTACCTGGTATGCAAGAACAGCCAGCCCTGTATCCTGAATACTCAATAACCAGGAGGTAGGACAACCTGACCTTAAGCTACCACAATGCTACACTTTTACCAGCAGTATTATCAAAATAATCCTATTCCTAATAGAGTACACCAGTGCCTTATCTGATCCAGGAGCTAAAAAAAATCAGAAGACCCCCAAGATATGAAGTAATGTGCTGGGGAACAAAAATGGCTCACGGACCAAAAACCCCTGTCCC
The DNA here is from genome assembly GCA_038501925.1 of Xenopus petersii. Classification (NCBI taxonomy): domain Eukaryota; kingdom Metazoa; phylum Chordata; class Amphibia; order Anura; family Pipidae; genus Xenopus; species Xenopus petersii. Next base: position 174,550,026 of record CM076673.1, on the reverse strand, counting down.
TATGAAGCCTTATGTGCAGGCCCAATGCTTTCCCAAGGTTAAAAAGAAAAAGTTTGCTTCCAATAGGAGCAAAAGCAGAAGGACCAAAAAGACACCGGTAGGAGGGCATGTTGGTCTTTTTAAGGTTTTGGGAGGGTCTTGCTGATGGGAGAAGGGATGGGACCATCCCAGTGAGTACTGACATGGAGTTAGACAAGGGAAAGACACTTGATGTTTGAAAAAAATTGAGTCACTTTGGATGAGTGAAATCTTTTTTAATTCTCTTAAAGATTCTAGAAACTCTCTTATGGTTTATATTAAGAAATAAGGTATAATATGGTATAATATATGTATTGCATTGAGAAAAAGTAGAATTATTGATAAATTATTAAATGGCTGTGCACGCAACTGCTTTTAGGAGAATCTACTTAGCCTAGACTAACCAGCAGTGCATAAGATCAATAGAAAAACATCATTCATTAAGCAAACAAGTATCTCAAAACTCCAACCCAGTAGGTATAATCTCCAATCAATTAAATGTTATTAACTACAGGTCTCCTCAATTAATGATCAAAAAATCCAAAAATCATCATATCATACATACCAATCAATTGATAAATTAATTTACACATAATTATGACTCAATTCATGTTCATTTTTGATTAATCAATAGTGAATAAAATAATGAATTTCATAAACTGACTGTTAAAAAATATTTGCTGGAGGTTAGGATGTAAGCTTAGAGCATTCCCTCTTCATACTGTATATGGCAGATCCAATTGGTAACTTTGGTCAAAATTGCACATTAGTCAGTTAAATGGTGTTGCATAAATGCAATTTAAATTAAGGGAAGGAATTTATTGGCACTCCAATTTAGGGATAGCTACCCCCATACTTTCTTTCACAATCATTACATTCGCTAGGGGATTTATATTGGAAGTTTCTTGATAAAATGTGATCCTATCCCCAGTTCAACATATATGCTCGGGCACTTGTTATAGAACTAAAGTCACTAAAAAAAAGTAGAATTATGTTAGTTACAGCCCATGAACAAATTGGTAAAACACTCCGGTGGAATCTGTGTTCAGTCATGTAATCAAATCAGTTTTGTTGGCATTTCTCTTTATCTAGCAGAGGAAGAACTGGCATTTTTCCTTGCAATTTTCAAGAAGAAAAATCATGCAAAATGAATTATTAAACAGTAATATTTGGAGTTAGTCCCCTGTTATATCCATTTATGTGATGCATGAATTGACTCTGAATTTAGGATCCAGTGGACTATTCTTTTCTGTAACTCATTTCCCATAAACATTCTCATAAATATTCATAAATATTTATTCTGTACAAAAAAACAGATTTATTTTAAACTATGTGCATTTTATTTATTTAGATGCCTGATATATGTTGAGCAAGGTTACAGTAAACATGTTATTGATTTATGTTATAAAAAACGCAGGTATTTTCATTTACAATGAGCTGTAAAGGACAAATATTCAAACTCCTGAATTGGTTTCAATATTGCTTGGGTTGTAACCAATGTTGGAATTGCCTGTTTCTGATTTCCTGCACTTCTTTCTGGCTCTTTAATGACAAGTGATCATACCAGTTTAACGGAATTAGAACTGTAATTAATGCTGCTAATTATAATTGTTCTCTCAAGTTGGATTGTATCCGTGAAACGCAAGCTGTGGACGTTTCTTACCTGTCTTGCTTTTTTGCCTAGACATTCCTGCCAACTGCAATACAAACATGGCTTTGGCACGAGAGAGGCCACAGCTGCGATAAATATATTCCATTTTTGCCAGCGAATGTTTTACATAAACAAGAGAGCAATTCAGTGCCAGTCAGGTGTCAGAGTGTCCCTTTTGCATAAACATTTATATCAGTGTAGTGCATGAAATGTGAAGTTAAATAGTTTTAAAAGGATTTGAATTAGCAAGAAAATAATTTAATTGTATGTTGCAATACGGATTAGAATATGCATGCCAGCATTGTCACTAAACAAGGTGCAATTGGCCCAATAAACTATGCAGGAATTCACATGATACAACTGCTCAAATTAGAGCTGCATATCCTGTGAAAATTACTCTAGCTGCATAGACTAACAGGACCTAGGGGTGTTTCTAAGTAGGACAGATGATCATTTTGGCCAGTTAATTGTGTCTTTACTAGCACAACCATTGCACTTCCCTTGGCAGTGATCTTGGGGCATCCATGACATGCCAGGTTATACCCATAAAAAGCTTCTGGTTCAGCCTAAAGCTGCCAGAAATTATGATACCTTACCAAATGCTATCATAAGTCTATAAGGCCGTGGATGACAGCAATGCGTAACTGGTGGCATCCAAGTAGCAGAGGGCTCCTCCCAAATCCAAAGGAGGCTGCTAAAGGCAGAAGAGTGATCTGAGACTGGGTCCTTGGAGTTAGTTCTGAGTTTGGGATACACTGCGTTACAGTACCATTCACTCAAAGTTAGCAGAGAATATTAGAAAAAAATGTAAATATAAATATATTTTTGTTTTATACAGACATACCTGATTCTTCAGATTGAAAGGAAACCATAATAGTCTTTCTGTGCTTGCTGGAACCATCTTCCCACCCCCTTAGGCTCACAGGGTGACCCAACCCCTCCCTCACTTTGTTCCATAATAAAGTAATGGATTCTGGGACTTGAAGTCCCTCTGCTTTCCATAGTGGGTGCTCTGGAAAGCAGAGGAACTTCAAATCCCAAAATCCATCACATTACAATAAAGCAAGGTGATGGAGGGGCTGGATCACTCTGTGAGCTTAAGGGATGGACTAATTAATGGACTAATTACTATATGTAAACAACCAGCTGTATCGCTATTTGTAATAATAATTATGTTTTGTAGCTAATCCTTTTCGTTTAGAGTATGTGTTATTATGAAGTGAAATCCGCTTATATATGTGTATATTTTTTTGTATAATATATTCTGTTGCACTCCATGGAAGCCAATATATATTAGCTCTATTAGTAAAGAGAACTTGCAAAATTTGAGGGCTGAACAGGGCAAGAGACAGAGGGAAAGATCAAGACAGGTCAGTTATGTAAGACCAGTCAAAAACCAGCCAAAGCACTGGAACAAGGAATAACTGAATGTATGAGGCTGCAGAATAAAACAAAGTGAAATAAGTAATCACAAAGGTTCATGGAATAATACATCAAGTATGTGGAAGTGTTCCAACAAGGTGGATTTTCTTTGTAAGCCATAACTTAACAGAAATAAGACAAAACACAAAACATCTAGACCCAGTATAACAGACCTTTAGAAATGAAATCATATATAAATAAATCATATCACACTTTCCATGTGATGTGTATACCAATTATGTTCACAGCAGAATCTGCTTTAATGACATTGTCTGGGAGTATGGGCCACCAGTGCTGCATTTGCTGTAAAAACCCTATTCCATGCTTGAAAATGAATTTTCCTTTTCTCTCTTCTCCAAGAATAACTTTTGTGTCCTCTCTGAAGGCTTGCTGAGGAAATTTAGCCAAGGTTTTTTCCCACTATAATTTGTTTATGCAAAATGAATGTAATTCCAGCCTTGGGGTACTTGCAATTTGGAAAATGTACCTTCATACAAGAACTCTTTACATAAAAGTAGGAAAAGTTGACAGAGACTCATCAAGAACTTACAAAGGGGACTGTTACCCATTTAAACGTACTTCTCTCTGAATAATGATTCTATGAACATATTAATTAATCATCCATGCTTCCCTGTAACCAAAACATTATTTATGTGTAGTGGATTCTACAAAGCATTTTACATTTAATATTACCTTATAACAGTTCTTGTAAAAAAATAACTTATACTAGCGCTATAGTAAATTGTGTGTACTGTACACCACTATTGAACTCCACTCCCAATAAATATGCTCCGCATTAGACCTATAATCTTAGGGAGTAAGCCCTCGCAACGGTGTGGAGGCAGGGTGTAGTGCAACTGTTACTGGATACAGGGTATAATAATTGGGCACCAGTGGTTCTTATAACTTAACCATGAACATATTTATTATGTTGTACAATCCTCAGTGGAGTATACAATAGAGCAGACATGATTTGGCAATACTCACAGCACCATTTGGTCAGTATTAGTCCCACAGGCAAGAGCACGTGCTCAGCAGCAATAAAGGTACACTCAGCTTTCAGCTTTTTCCCTAAGTGAAACCTGAGGGAAATCTATCTACCCTGTTCCAATACACTTAGTCCCTACTTCTGGGCTATTAGTACCCTCTTAATCCCTCTGACTCTCCTTGTCGGAGCCTTGAGCTGCTCAGCTAAATAACCTGTCTAGCAGAGCTAGCACAAAATGGACACTAAAAGCATGGCTTCAGAGCCTTTTATATCCTAGCACAGTGCCATCTGCTGGTCACTGTGAGAAACAGGAAGGAGCATAGCTTAGAGCAGGAAGAGCAAACAGTACCCCTCCCAAGGGACTGCCTGACAATAATACTAGGGGTGGCTATTTTACACATCCCTACATATGTAATATTTATTTAGGTGATATGCATGAATTTATGTACAGGTACGGGACCTGTTATCCAAAATGCTCGGGGCCTGGCATTTTCCAGATAATGGATCTTTCTGTATTTTGGAACTTCATACCTTAAGTCTACTAGAAAATCATGCAAACATTAAGGGGCAGATTTATGAAGGGTCGAAGTAAATTTGAGGGAATTTTCGAAGTAAAAAAATTTGAAATTCTAAGTAATTTTTTGGATACTTCGACCATCGAATAGGCTACTACGCCATTGGATTTACTTTTGAATATTCGAATATTCGATAATCGAAGTACTGTCTCTTTAAAAAAGACTCTGACTTCAATACTTCGACAAATTAAACCTGCTGAATTGCTATGTTAGCCTATGGGGACCTTCTACGAACTTTTTCCAAGTCTTTACACATCAAGTTTAAATCCTTTGATCGATCGCTAAAATCCTTCAAATTGTTCAATCGATTGCTACATTTGAAGAAAGAAATTCGAATTCGATATTTGAATTCGAAGTATTTAAATTTGATGGTCGAACCCTAGATAAATCTGCTCCATAAACCCAATAGGCTGGTTATGCTTCCAATAAGATTCATTATATCTTATTTTGGATCAAGTACAAGGTATTGTTTTATTATTACAGAGAAAAGTGAAATCAAATTTAAAAAATTTGGATTATTTAATTATAATGGAGTCTATGGGAGATGACCCTTCCATATTTCTGAGCATTCTGGATAATGGGTTTACTGATAATGGATCCCATACCTGTATAACTTTATTTATAAAGTGCTGCAATGATACACAGCACCGTACAATCTTATAATATATAAAAGCCCTCACAGGAAAAGCAAGTTACATAATATAATAAAACACTTTTGGACAAAGGGCACTCTGCTACAAAAAAAGACCAACTGGCTACTCTTATCCCCTCATAAAATGAATTCTGTATGCGGAGATACGTCTTTTATGAAGCCATATTTATTACTGCACCTAAAACATATTTTTGAACAAATCTCTGTACAAACCCTAACTTTTCTTCTCCTTTATAAAAGTCAGAATTACTGGCCTATAGTTTCCTGACTAAGATCACACTTTTGTTTTGAATATTCAAATGATATTCTTTCCCTCAGTCCATTAGCACCCTACCAAGTCTGGAAATATAATGGCCTTTATAGGATGCCCTTTTTTCTACATTTTCTCATATTATACAATGACTTGTAGTAAAGAATGTCTGTTTATGATTGGGTCTATACTGCTTTCATGCAAATATTTAGATACCTATTTACCAATTTATCAACCCTTTAGTAAAACATTACTAGTTGTTTGAGATTCAATTTGATAATTTTGACAATCAACTTTAGCATGGTGTTGTGCATTTTTAAAGTGACAAAGTTGCAACTTGCTTTTTCAAAGGGTCAGATTCCCAAATAATTCAATTTTTATATTTCTGATAAACATGAATTTATTCACAGGAAATAGAATAGAGTAACGGGTAGTTAGTTGGTTAATAGAATGCAGAGGATTCACACCTACTTTATACTAATAAAAGCTAAACTCAGAAACTCAAGTGTGAATATTTAAATGATAGTTGATCATTTTTTGTAGGGCACTCACAGAGTTAAGTCCCCTGCTAGTCAGAAAAATCCTGGTTAGTTGTACCCTCTACCCAGGGGCAGAGTGGATTGGCCTTCACATCATTTATTTAAGCTTAAGGAGCACATAGCTCTTCCTCTTAGAACTTACAGAGAGTGAAATATGTGGAGGAAACTGAAGAATAAGGCCCCAGTAGGAAGATCTGAAAATTCAGGTTAAAGTGGACCCTGCAAACAAGGTTAGATAGTTAATAGTAAACCCTGTAACATAACACTATAGGAGTGCTAAAAAGAGTTGCCTGTGCTCCACCAAAGAGATCTAGTGTGGGGTAGTGATGGGCGAATTCCCATGATTCGCAAAACTTTTGGACGCCAGCGTCTGTTTTTTGGATGCCGGCGCATTTTCACCAGAGAATTTGCAAAAAATGGATGCCAGCATCAAAAACGAGACGCTAGTGCTGTTTTGCAAATTTTTTGCAGTTTCCAGAATTTCGCTGGAAGTTCGCAAATTTTTCAGCAAAGCGAAACGCCCCAAATTCGCCCATCACTATTGTGGGGTATGTTCCCAAGTTGTATTACCCAGTGAAAGGACTCCAGAGGGTACAGACTGTAGTGAATTCTGTGTATAATCACTTGGATCACCCTTAAGGTAGCCTGGGACACAGGAAGAAATACCTACAGTTTGTGATTTAAACCCAAAGAGAACTCTGTGTATATGGTGCCATATTATTATTATAATAATTATTATTATTATACTGATATTATCTTTTTCAATTTTTATAGCATAAAAATTTAAAGATAACATTTAAAGATTTGTTTTTTTTTCTTTGAAGAGGCCTATTTGGAATTTTAGAATTTTAGAATTGTTTCCTATTAGAGTAAACTCAAAATTGTACAATGTTTGCTTTTTTATTTTATAAATTGATTATAAAAAATGACACCATGAAAAAACTCAAATGCACTGAATTCCTATTCTACTCATCATTTTCAATTGGTCTACAAACTCTCAACAAAATTAGAAACGTTTGAAAAACTCAGAAATCTCAAATTGCAGAAATTTTGCCTAGGAAAATTCCCATAGACTTCAATATGAACTTTCAAGCTTTAAGATGCCAAATGTTTTTTTTTTTTCAGCTTAATAAATATCAAACATTTGAGTTTTTGAAACTATAATTTGAATTTGTGAGTTTTAACACAACAAAATCCAAATCACAGTAAAAATTCAAATTTGAACTTTGATAAGTTGAAGTCGAAGGTCGAAGTAGCCCATTCGATGGTCGAAGTAGCTATAATCGACCAATTCGAAATTTGAAGTATTTTTTCTTCTATTCCTTCACTCAAGCTAAGTAAATGGGCCCCTTATTGACCGGCAGTGAAACACGGAAATTCGCCTTGAAAATTTGAAACTGCTTGGCACCTTATTTTTTGTTGGGGGAAAAAAAATATTGGCAGCAAGCTGAGGTATTCAGATATGGAAACTGCATGATTTGGGGAAATCATGCATGATTTCAGTACCTGAATGCTTGAGCCTGGAGGTTCGAGTATTACTAAAACTGTCCCTTAATGTCAAATGCTTCTCCTTCCAGAAAATAGGAGTTTCATATTGTCCAGGGAGGGAAATTAACAACCTGAAGAAAATATTGCCATGGTGACTTTTTTATGGAGTTAAGGGGTTATTATTATATAGATTCCTGTCTTGTGCAGGCATATACTGTATTTCCTTTTGGGGTGGAGCTTATTCTGACTAATCAGAGTATAAAATTCATGCATTGCTTAAGGGTCTATAGTCATTGCAAGTATTACTTTTAGAATAAAAGCTATTGCTGTAAACGATTTGTATGCAGAGTCATTGAAGTAAAGGAGTTCATAACCTTTTTTGGAAACTTAGGATTTTAGGATTCCTGGAAAAAGTACATTGCACAGGCCTACAGGAACAAATTCAATTTTACTTTGTGATTGCTATTATTCATACCTTGTCCATGAAAGTATTGCCTACAGACACTATTTAATGTTATAAGAAATTATATTTACAATGTTCTGTATTATAGTTAGACAGAATTTTCCTGAAAAATTGTTATTAGACTGTAGATAAAAACCATGATTAGTCTAAATTGTTAGTTCATCACCAAATATAATACTTTCCTCATATCATTACATCTTCATTATTTTACTTAGTCTTAGATAGTAGTGATGGGCGAATTTGTGGCGTCTCGCTTCGCCGAAAAATGTGCGGATTTCCCGTGAAATTAGCGAAACAGCGAAAAATTTGCGAAACTAGACTGCCGAAAATGCGCCGGCGTCCAAAAAAACAGACCCTGTGTGCATTTTTTTTGGCACCGTTGAATTTTTGCAACGGTTTCGCAAATTTATTCATCGGTGGCGAATCGCGAGAATTCGCACCTGCAGAATAAATTCTCCCATCACTATTAGATAGTAGATTAAAGTTGTTATTTAAGAATTCTTGCTTTAAAGAACACAAAAGCAGTGTGCCCCCTTTCTAGTATGGTGGGCAATAAGAACGACTCGCAAAGGTACAGGGTTTCAAACAAATGGGGAATCATGCAGAAATAGTGGACTTAATTTATGTTCACTGAACATGTGTATGAATGTAACTGAAATGTCTCTAAAGATGTCTCTAAAGAACTGCAGTATTTGTTATGTACACAGTAGTGTTGTGTGGGTGGGCCTAAAACCTACAGGACTTACAGTAGTGTTGTGTGGGTGGGCCTTAAACCTACAGGACCCATGGTCTTATCCACAGGTCAGGCAGGTTGAGGTCGACATTCTCACAGGATTTACAGGTGGTTCAGTTTGAACTCTCCCTTCTGGCCTCCTTGTCCAAAAGGTTGTGTTTTTTTCTGTGACTTAAGAAGATAATGATTAAAAGTGATCTAATTTTTTTCATATTCATGTCAAACTTGAATTTTCAAAATGTATCAGCTGTAAAAATGACTTTGAATGAAAAAAATAAATTAAATGATACAACCAGTGATGAGTAAATTTGTCCAGTTTCTCTTCAGAACACAAAATTAAAAAAAATTGTGAAACGGGAATTTGGACACACATTAAAGTCAATGGACGTCCATTTAATTCACGTCATAATTGTCGCCAACGGCAACTTTTTTTGAGACTTTCGAATTTTCGCACCAAATTCGCAAATTTATTCGCCGGGGGCAAAACACGCAAGGTCACCGCAAATATGCGCCTGCCCAATAAATTCGTCCATCACTAGATACAACTCTATACAAATCAATGGGAGGTGGATTTTCAACATTCAAGTAGTTTTATTATTTGTAACAATTCAAAAATTGATACTTCCCCATTCTCTTTACTATTGCTTGAATTTTGGATTTGAGTAAAATAAAATTAGGAAATGCATGGGAGTTTATTAACTCTCTTGTGTTCTCTGGTGTTGATTTTTTGTTTTGATGCAGTATTTTTGTACCACAACTGGGATTTTCCAAAGAATAAAAAGATCAACACCTAAAAAAACTAAACTAAATATAAACAAATCTCACGCTCAGCAACTTGTCTATCTTCATTCTCTCTTTAAACAGAAGTTTGGGTGAGATTTGTGCCAACAGGTAGGTCTAATCCATCTTTTAGGGAGTTCTCCTGCATGTAGAGAGACAAGATTTCTGAGTGAGCTCAATTAGACCTGACTGTCAGTCAAAATTAGACTCAAACTCCTGCATGAAGGCAAAATGAAGAGCAACAAATTGCTGAGAGAAAGACAGTGAAGAGTAACTCTCTTTATTTTAGAAACAGTACAGAATTTTTATTTGATTGTATTTAGAAAGTTTGTTCTCAATGGCTGGTGCCCAAGCCGAAGTGTGTCCTGCAGAACCTTGCTCCTATTCTGGTGTCTGGCTGGTTCTGGACCTTCTTTTTTTCTATGGAATACAATATCAGCTAACTTCCAACGCACCAACTATGTGTAATGAATTGCACTCACCCTGGTGGTCTAGTGGTGCGGAGGCTCCTCTTCTGCCTCCAGGACCCTTAACTTAGGGCGTGCGTGGCGCGCCTCTGTCTCTTTTATAGGCACAGGTGCGCTGGTGTGTTTAAAGCCACAGTACACATTTTCACACTGCCCATTATAGGAGTTTGTTCCTGGTGCTTCTGGGCGTTTGTGCTATCTGTGTATCTGATTCTGATTTCTGTTGTGACCCCTGTCTGACTTTTTGACTATTCTGACATCTGTATCCTGACCCCTGCCTGGTATCTGACTTCACTTATTCTATATCCCTGCTGATTAATCTCCTGGTTTGACCCTTGCCAGTCTGACTTCGTTTGTACTCTGCCTGCCCCGACCTGGCCTGATCTGACTACGAATCTGTCTAAGCCTTGTACTGTGACCATCTGCCCAAAAGACTTTGCATTACAGTTGTGCCCCTTAGCTTATTCAGAACCCCTTGCTTTGCACCTCTCTTAATAAGACCTGGCGGCATCCAATTAGCCGAGGGCTCCTCCCGAGGTGAAAGGCGGCTGTTAAAGGTGGAAGCAAGAGCCGAGAACAGGGTGCTTAGCAGGTGCAGCTGCAGAAGGGCCCTAAGAGAGTGTCAAGCTTGAACAAAGAGAAATGACAACTGCTCAAAATAAATTTAAAAAGTGACGATAAGGCAGTCAAAAGCAAAGAGTAGAAAGAAGAGTAGTAGACAAGGAACATAAAGATCATCTAAAGTAGAGGGCCGATGACTATTTGCAGTAATTTATCTCATTTGTGCAACTGCAGTAGTTATCACAAACCAAGGTTTTATAGTATTTTCCCACACTAAACATAAAACTACTTTATTACTTATATGATTGAGTAAATGTAAAAGTTTGGAAGCATACTGTAGTGAATGTAAGAACAGACAGTAATGATGAATGTTGTGCAGTACATACTGTATAGTGGTTTCAAGCAGCCGGGCTATGGAAACATTACAATTCAACGATGATGACGATAAGGATATGAATACAAGTCTCATTGAGGCTGAAATATAAATCAGCAGAAATATAAATCAGCAGTCACTGGAGCGGATGTGGGTGACTTGGCGTTAGCATTAATGACTCGAGGAACCCAATCTCATCCATTTGCCATCTGTAACATTAACTCTGTTAACGTCTGAAACCCAAACATTATCAAAATACATTACAGTTTTCCTCTAGTGCAATTTCGCAGAATACCAGGATACAAGAGTATCAAGGCTTGCCTGAAGCATATGGTTAACCAGCAGCTCTGTTATATAAATTCATTTCAATATTAGATCTAGTGTTCCCTTAATTTAGTTGTCACAAGAATATTTGCTTGGGCTATTTATTACTCCCCTCAAACATCTAGAAATAATCTTGTATTGTTGCCAGTTTCAGACATATCGAATCCCTTGAATTCGATCTTGAATTATGTATACAGTCAAATGCAGCCATATGTATACCTGTAATGTTAAAATGTTAGACCAAGTAACTGACAAGAGTGACAGGAGAGTGAACCTAAAAAAGATATATCAGTTATATATATGTATATATATATATATATATATATATATATATATATATATATATATATATATAGGAGGAGCAGCATCATGCAACATTTCGAGTGGCTCTACACTCTTTGTCAAGCATTAAAAATTCCAAAATCACCTGATCTTAAATACCATGGAGCACAGTGCCCCCTGGTGTCATCACACATTATAACAAAGTACATGGAAACAACATCTTTAAGTGTCCAATTATTGTTACATACGTATCCATTTACATTTTACATGTCCACCCGTGATTATCACATCTAACTGTATCCATATAATATTAAACAGGTCAACTTACATAAGTATCCATTTACATTTTACATGCCTTTCTGTAGTTATCAAATTTAACTATATTCATGTAGTATATAAAGGACAACTTATCTGAAATGAGTCCAATACAAGCTCAGATCCCGAGACAGGAAATAAAACTGTCCATGTAACCACCTATAAAAAATAATAAAATCAACTTAATAATTAAAAGTTATTTAACAACAAATGGATTCAAATCATAGTCATGGTTTAGGGGCCAAAAGTGCCCAATTTTCTTATCCACTGCTCCTCTTCAACTGAAACTGCACTCACCAAAGTAACTAATGATCTTCTCCTGGCAAAGTCTAAAGGTGAAGCCTTTGACACAGTTGACCACCCACTCCTCCTAGACATTCTATACTCAGCTGGCATTCGTGACACTGCTCTTTCATGGTTTACATCTTTTCTTTCTGATTTCATTTGAAGTTGCCTTCTCTAACTCTACTTATACAATATTCCCGCTCTCTGTTTGAGTTCCTCACCTGAAACTGAATCTTTCTAAAATAGAACTCATTATATCCTCCAAGATCTTCCCCTGTCCCTCAATCACAGTTAATAACACCACCTTTCATTTGACCACACAGGCACACTGCCTAGGAGTTATCTTAGACTCACATCTGTCTTATTCACCACACATTCAAACACTTGCAAAATCTTGCCGTATTCAGCTGTACAACATTGTCTGAATATGACTGTATCTCAGTTCAGACACAACCAAAACATGTATCCAATCTCTTATTATCTCCCGCCTTGATTACTGCAACCTACTCCTCAAGGTATTCCAAACAAGTTGCCTTTCACAATCTGTTCTAAATGATGCTGCTAGACTCATTCATCTATCTCACCACTCAACATCAGCTGCTCCCATATGCATATCCCTCCACTTGCTTCCAATCTCCTCTAGAATCAAATAAAACTACTCACACTTACAATCAAGGCCCTTAACAATGACACCCTCCCTATATTTCATCTCTGATCTCCAAATACACTCCTTCACGCAACCTTCGCCCTTTTTCTGACCTTCGCCTCTCTGCTCCACTCATCACTTCAGCCCATTCTTGTCTACAAGACTTCTCTCGGCCTTCTGCTTTTCTCTGGAACTCTCTGCCTAGATCTGCCAGATTTTCTCCTTCTTTCCAAACTTTCACATTTTCCTTATTCAATAAATCTTAATTAATCAGTCATAGCTGTATCATATATCACAGATTTGTTTCTAAAATCCTTATGTCTCAATTGTACCCTAACCTTTAGTTTGTAAACTCTTGTGAGTAGGGCCCTCTAATCTTATAGTACTCTGTAAACCCTGGTTTGTTATCCACCATTTGTTCATTCTAAACTAAGGTAAAGCACTGTGTAACTTCTTGGCGCTATATAAATAAATGATGATAATATGACAGTAGTCAAGATGGTAGCACATTACCCATCATACGTGAAATAGCGGGGAATACAGCATGCCATTATAATGGAAAGTTAGTTGAAGACTTTGTTACAATAAACTTTTTCTCCTGGTATTCTTTGGCATTTATCCCTGTACAACTTTTGTGTGTTAGTGGAAGGAAAGAAGTTGCTATGGTTTGTAGGTAGGGAAAATCCATACTTCTTCTCCTTCTGGATAAGGAACTGATTTACAACATAGCTTATTGTCCAGTAACATCTGTACTTTTCATATTTGATGGAACTGAATAACATTCTATTATCTATTAATATTTAATAGTTAAAGTTTTCATAATTAGAAGCTTAGCAGTTTTGTGATAAAAGCCACTGCAGTGCTGTCTAAACACGTCAAGAAACTTATGAAGCCACTGCATTGCCTGTATTCATTTGTAACAGTAATAGCCCACTGTAAGAAATCTAATGCAAACACATGGATTTAATCTGCTGACATAATAGCACCCGTAGAATCTGCTCTGTGCAACACTATTTTCTCAGTGTTAATATATGAGAAATGTTCAGTGCCAGTGTATTTTGGCCCGGGATGTAAGGATGGAAGCTTGGCAGCATCACAGAGCTTGCTTTGTCTGAGTGATTGGCAATTAAGGGGGAAAAGGTTGAGTCAAAACCTAATTTTGTCTATGAAATTACTATGTAGATTCTGTTGATTCTCACATCTGGCATTTGTTTTTTTCTTAGCATTCGATTTATTGTGAGTCTAGTTCTGTTTTGCTCCCCAAAGGCCTGAAATTAAATTTAATGTGTACATCATGAGAGTGCTCTGTAGGGGACAATACAAGAGAACTATAAACAAGATGCTATATGCAAATACATGATGATCCTGCATTTGTTTTCAATAGGAACACGTTTGGAAGAGTAGCCATGGTTCCTCTTATCTGTTTAGAATTCATGCAGAAATCACATTACTTTTTTATTTTATTCTATGGAATTACAAGGCAGCTGAATCCATCCCACTGCCCCCAACACAGTAGCACTGTAGAGTAGAATTAAAGGCTTGCATATAAAGCATTATAAGGGAACATGTCTACAGGTTTGTCATGGATAGAAGCACAATGGAAAGGTAAAACAATATCCAACTGCAAATAGTCTTATCAATATCACTGTCTAGTTCTCAGTTTCCACATAGAGCATGGCAGTGTGCAGCTCCCCAGGGTGCAAATATTTGTGCCCCAGGGAATGTAAACGACCCCAAGAGAGTTTTATACAGCCTAAGTATGTGCATAGTGAGCAAAGATATCCTCTTATTTCCTTAAAGTTCATCCAAGGAGCAACGATTATGGATACTTTCCATGCTGTTCACCACAGATGATGACAGATATTAAAGATGTCCCAAGTACATCATTTCTTAATTTGTGCAAATGCAAAATCCTTTACAAAAGACAAATCGCAAGGCCAATCCATGCTATAATGCGAATATTCCTATTTGCACAAAAACAAAAAAGTAAACTTTCTGATGCCCCTCCGTTATCAAGAGATCTGAAGTCAGAACTTTAAGGGTTAGTAGTAGAGATTCATCTGAATCAGAATCTCTGTAAAAAAGCACTGGAATGTGGCCGAACTGTATTCTGAATTCAGTTAATCCCAATAAGTATTCCAAACCACTTAGACACCAGAGTACCCAGTATTTACCATTTACAGTCCAGAGATAACTACTGAATGATTCATTGTATTGCAGTTTTTAAGCTTTTTCCCATTTTTTCTGGTGCAGAAATTCAACAAAAGTCCCTATTGATTTTTTGTCCGGCACACTGGTTGCTTTTCAGCCTGAAATAACCCCCTGGCATCTCCAATTCACTTAAATAGGACATGCTGTCATCCTAAATGTTGCAGCAAAGAAGTATTTAGGTTTGACCCCAGTCCTGGTTTAAATTAAAAAAAAGTCTACAATATTTGGGCTGGGATCCACCTTTGATTATAATCCCCATAGCAGAGATGAGACGAAGTTGTGTCTTTGAGTTGAGTTTTTTTAGCAGCTCCAGATAGTGTACTGGACTAATGAACAGTTTCAAAAAGTTCCTCAGCCTCCATATTCAGTAAGGAGAGCATAGACAAAATAATTATATTGATCCACTGGATATGATAAGACTTATTTAGCTATTATAATGTATATATTCAAATACAGCATCAAAATGTGATTGAATCATGTGATAGTAAATGGACATAACTTGTTTGCTTTCTGGTGAGAATGCCATATCATTTCAATGTTTGTTAAAGGAGAAGAAAAGCTACCGAAGCAGTTTATTGCCAATAGATTAGCCACAATAGTGTAAGCTATAACACTATATTTATTCTGTAGAATTCTTTACCATACCTGAGTAAACCGCTCTAGAAGCTCTCTCTGTTTGTTTAGGATAGCAGCTGCCATATTAGCTTGATGTGACATCACTTCCTGCCTGAGTCTCTCCCTGCTCACTCATAGCTTTGGGCTCAGATTACAGCAGGGAGGTGAGGAGGGAGAAGAGCAAACTGAGCATGCTCAAGCCCTAGCCCTGGAGTTTTAAGATGAAAACAGGAAGTCTAATACAGAAGCCCATGTGTACACAATAGAAGTAAAGCAATATGGTGTTTCTTTTGACAGAGGACTCAGAACAGCATTACTTTGAGGGTTTACTGGTGTATTTATAAATGTAGTCACGTGACCTACTCAGACATCATATTTGAAACCAGGATAATTTATTTCACATTCACCATGGCAATAAAGACTCATTTTATAGGCCTTGCTCACCAAAGTATCCCCTGAAAAACACAAGAACACAAATACAAGCCTTGCATGAATTATATGTGTTGAATGGCTGTTATGTAAAAAAGAAAATTGAAAACACAGATTATGCTAGACACACAAGCCCAACTTGGTATAGTGTTCATCATAGCTAGCACTACAGCTTCCATGCTGTTGGCTGTGGACCAGGGATGCTGCACCAATGACAATAGAAAGCTAAATTGTGCTCTCCTTTATAGTGATGCACATTGTAGGAGCTGCCTCCGGTGGCTCCTGTCTCAGAAAACCCATACTACTAATAATACAATAAATACACCTGAATAATACAGTTTGGCAGATATATCTGATGGAATAAAACACAATCCAGGACTTCAGCAGCTTTTCCTAAATGGAATATACCCGTGCATTATATTTGCCAGTGGGGCCCAAATCTGATCTGGCATCTAATACAGGTATGGGGTACCCATTATCCAGAAAGCTCTGAATTAAGGAAAGGCTGTCTCTGATAGATTCCATTATTATGAAATAATCCAAATTTTTAAAAAATTTCCTTTTTCACTGTAATAATAAAACAGTAGCTTGTACTAGATCCCAACTAAGATGTAATTAATCCTTATTGGAAGCTAAACCAGCCTATTGGGTTTATTTAATGATTTTCTAATAAACAAGGTCTGAAGATATAAATTACCGGAAGATCCCTAATCTGGTTCCCAAGCATTCTGGATACCAGATCCCATAACTTTATGTTAAAAAGCAGCAGCCACTGCAGGGGGACTATGCATTTTGAGTGGACATGAAATTAGAACCACAAATGTTCATGCATGCTTTGCAATATGAAAAATCCCAGGTGACTCCAATCCACATAAGAGCATTACCCCTTTTCAGGACTGTTAATTAAGAATGGCTCCCCCCCCCCAAATAGTGACGTATAGTTGGTAGGCAAATGCTGGTACTGTCTAACTAATTGTTGTCAATTTATATTCATTGTTGCAAGTGCACTTATTGCCTTTTTCCTATTGCTTGCATACATAGCTAGAATATTACATTTATATTCATTGCCTGATTCATATTAGAGAACTCTATTTACGGACTATGTTTTCTGCTGACTTTACTCTGTTTTTATAGATGTTCTTTTATTTATTTTTGGCTGTACCAGTTTTACAAGACCGTCCATTGTTAATTTTCAGCTGTATCAGTACTCCATGTATATGATGCATTTAATATCAGCTGAAACAACTGTTCTCGCAGCAAAATCATTAATTTCGTTAGTGACATTTTTTCAGAGATACATTTACACAGAAAACCAACTATTCAGCATAAATGTTTCCTACACCCAAAGTGAATCTCTTTGTGGACACCTATGTTTAGTTTTTTTTACTCATCAGGTCCGTTCTCTGATTTTAATTTCAATTCTTACAAATGATGGGCGAATCTGATCCAATTTGCTTCACTGAATATTTGCGAAACGTCGAAAAATTTGGTTGACAATTTTTTTATTGTTTTGACGGGCAACAATTTTTCACGGAGTGACTTCTTCCAGAACTAACTTAATGCTTGAATTTGTCCCATAAACTTTAACAGATTACACAAGGTCATTAACTACTTAATTTACCATATCTACATGATGTTCAGTTTTCATATGAAGGAACAGAAGATGCTCCTGGCTAATAGGAGACAGAAATCACTGAACTGTTGGTTTATTTAGAGCCTCGGGATAAATAATAATTTAACAAAGAAACATTCTTTGAATTATGGTAACTATTGCTTTGCCAAATTATCAGGTTATTATTAGTTCTGGTTTGACCCCAGTCTTGAACTTGCTGGTCAGTGTAAGTTAAAGGGATGCTGAAACTAAAACTACTCTTCAAAATATTTTTACAAGTTGGCTATTGGACATGCTGATCTTTTTCTGGGATAGGGCTGCTTTTGTAAGTTCTTGTTACTTGAAGTTCCTAAACCTGAAGTTCCAACATGACTGTCTCTTTTAAACCTCTCCACATAGAGGAACATGCAGGATCAGATAAGTAATGTAAAAGCATTGAGTAAACACTGTTACAGTATAATTACAAATAGCACAATGTTATGATAGATGTATATAAGTTTTGATTTCTGTTGTTAGTATCTTTTTAAAGTGTAAAGGTGGCCATACACTTAGGGGCAGATTTATCAAGGGTCGAATTTCGAAGATAAAAATACTTCGAACTTCGACCATCGAATTAAAATACTTCGAATATCGTATTCAACGGGTTTTTTTCAGCGAATTTGGGTATCCTGCGGTCAAAGTAAAATTGTTCGATCAAACGATTACCGTATTGACTGGGAAAACTTATTGACTCGCGTATAAGCCTAGACACAACTACAGCCCTGTCTCCCAGCAGCGCACATTCTGCCAAAGCGACCCCCCCAGCGATC
The DNA here is from genome assembly GCA_038501925.1 of Xenopus petersii. Taxonomy (NCBI): domain Eukaryota; kingdom Metazoa; phylum Chordata; class Amphibia; order Anura; family Pipidae; genus Xenopus; species Xenopus petersii. The sequence goes on along the minus strand of CM076673.1, from coordinate 174,531,538 downwards.
AACCGGACTTCTTTGCAAAGCTGATGGTGACAGAGAATTGCCAAACGGATTACTGTGTGCATTGTCCCACTGTCCCACTACCATGTGCAGAGGGTGCTGTTTGATATTGCCATCACTGTTAATCTTTTGTATAACCAACAGAGGGCGCTGTGTGATATTGCAGTCACTGTTATTCTTTCATATAACCAACAGAGGGCACTGTGTGATATTGCAGTCACTGTTAATCTTTCATATAACCAACAGAGGGCGCTGTGTGATATTGCAGTCCCTGTTATTCTTTCATACAACCAACAGATGGCGCTGTGTGATATTGCAGTCACTGTTAATCTTTCATACAACCAACAGAGGGCGCTGTGTGATATTGCAGTCCCTGTTATTCTTTCATACAACCAACAGATGGCGCTGTGTGATATTGCAGTCACTGTTAATCTTCCATACAACCAACAGAGGGCGCTGTGTGATATTGCAGTCACTGTTATTCTTTCATACAACCAACAGATGGCGCTGTGTGATATTGCAGTCACTGTTAATCTTTCATATAACCAACAGAGGGCGCTGTGTGATATTGCAGTCCCGGTTATTCTTTTATACAACCAACAGATGGCGCTGTGTGATATTGCAGTCCCTGTTATTCTTTCATTCAACCAACAGATGGCGCTGTGTGATATTGCAGTCTCTGTTATTCTTTCATACAACCAACAGATGGCGCTGTGTGATATTGCAGTCTCTGTTATTCTTTCATACAACCAACAGATGGCGCTGTGTGATATTGCAGTCCCTGTTATTCTTTCATACAACCAACAGATGGCGCTGTGTGATATTGCAGTCACTGTTAATCTTTCATATAACCAACAGAGGGCGCACTGTTATTCTTTCATATAACCAACAGAGGGCATTGTGGGATATTGCAGTCTCTCCCCAAGTGAACTGTTGGTATAGGAATGATTAAAAGTGACTGCAATCTCAGCTACTCAGGTTGGGGAACCGCTGACCAGCGTATAAGCCGAGGTAGATTTTTTCAGCACATTTTGGATGCTGAAAAACTCGGCTTATACGCGGGTATATACGGTAAATCCTTCGAAGCGATCGATTGAAATATTTTACTTCGACTTCAGAAAAATGCTCTAGAAGGTCCCTATAGGCTGACATAGCACTTCGCCAGGTTTAATTTGGCGAAGTATTGAAATCAAAGTTTTTTTAAAGAGTCTACTTCTATTATCGAATATTCAAACTATTTTGCTTTGAATTGAATTCGAAGTCGAAGTCATAATATCCTATGTGATGGTCGAAGTATCCAAAAAATTACTTAGAATTTAGAATTTTTTTACTTCGAAAATTCCCTCTAATTCACTTCGACCCTTGATAAATCTGCCCCTTAGAGATTTCACCCTGATATGCCCACATAGAGCAAGTTCGATATCGGGATGATCCCATCGTGAGCCGTAGGGCCTAACGTTCGGATCATAATTAAGTCAATACGAGCGGTCGGATCATTGGACCGCATCAACCCTGCCCGATCAACATCTGGCTGACTTTCGGCCCGATATCGATTGGGGAAGCCCATTGGAGGGCCCCCACATGGGCCAATAAGCTGCCGACTCGGTCTCTCGGCAGCTTTTATCGTCCCGTGTATGGAGACCTTAAATTAAAGGCAATACCCCAGACACATAATTTTATAGCTCTGTATTGCCCTTACAATAACACCACCATATTCATTTATTAGTAGAATGTTCTTATATTCATCTACCAGGTTGAAATCTAACAGATAAAGTTGCTTTTTTTTACTCCAGAGTTTTTGCAGACAGGATGTAAATATACAAGAAGGGAAGCATACACTATGAAGGTAGCCTTGTCTCTTTATTCACCTGTGGATTATGAGAGATATGCACTCTTTAGCTCTTAGACTCTAAGGCCACTATCAGATTTTGCCAGCCATGTTCTTGCATCTAATTGCATGTAGTTTCTGTGCTGGTCCAAAATGCTTTCCAAAATTAATGGCAGAAAAAAGGCATGATAGGGTGTAAAGAATAACCTTCTGGATAGGGAGGTCCCTCCTGACGCTTGCTATGCCAAAGCACTCAGTTCATGTGTAGCGCTATAGTAAATTGAGTGCACCTTACTCTACTATGGGCTTCACTCCTAGTACATATGCTCCGGATGAGACCTTAAATCTTAGGGAGTGAGCCTTCACATCGAGGTGGAAGCAGGATGTAGTGCAACTGTAACAGTAATCAGGGTGCAAAGAATTGGGCGCCAGAGGTTCTTATAACTTAACCAAATAACAGATTTATTGAGCACAGTATACAATCCTCAGTGGAGTGTACATAGATCAGAACATTGCAGGTTCATACAATACATTGAATAGGCAGTACTCACAACACCTTTGGTCAGTATGATTCTCCTCAGAGATAGGAACAATACATGCAGCTTTGAGGAGGTACACCCAGCTTTCAGCCTTTTCCCTAAGTGGAACCTGAGGGGAATACTCTCTACCCTAGGTCTGTACACTTAGTCCCTACTTCTGGGCAATGAGTACCCTGGGATCTTAATCCCACTACAATCCTCGTAGGAGCCTCAGACTGCTCAGCTAAATAATCTGACTGACTATCACTCCTAGAGTGATCTATAAAGGTGAGTAGCCTATTCTTACTAGACCTGACCTGTCTAGGTTCCACTCGAGCTCTGCCTCCTGTACAGGCTAGAGCCAGCACAAGATGGACCCTGATAATCTGGCTTCAGAGCCTTTTATACTCTAGCACAGTGCCATCTGCTGGTCACTGTGGGAAACAACAAGAATCAACAGTACCCCTCCCAACTGTAGTTTAGGACCCAATTAGGTGTCCATAACATGGAGGGACTGCCTGCACAAAGTACTAGGGGTTGCTATTTACACATCCCTACACATGTATTCCTCAATGGCAACAATATAGCTACATTCCCTCTAGTATCTAAGGCAGGGGTCCCCAACCTTTTTTACCCGTGAGCCACATGCAAATGTAAAAAGAGTTGGGGAGCAACACAAGCATGTAAAAGTCCCATGGGGTGCCAAATAAAGGCTGTGATTGGCTATTTGGTAGCCCCTATGTGAATTTGAAGCCTACAGGAGGCTCTACTTGGCACTATACATAGTCTTTATGCAATTGAAACTTGCCTCCAAGCCAGAAATTCAAAAATAATCACCTGCTTTGAGGCCACTGAGAGCAACATCCAAGGGGTCGGAGAGCAACATGTTGCTTGTGAGCTACTGGTTGGGGATCACTGATCTAAGGGGTTACTCATGCCTTACAGCTTGGTACTGACATCAGCCTCTGTTGTAACTGTTGGCCAATCACTTTTCATTGTGCCTATAAAAACTACGGCAAAAATTCCCAGCAAAAATGTCGCCAAGACAAAATTGTCGAAAAGAAAAACTGCCTGTTGACTGTAGTGCATTTGGAGTGAGAAAAAAAGTCACGCATTAAAAAATAATTTTGTTGCCTATTGACTTCTTTTACACATTTTTTTGCTGTTTCACAAATTTTTTAGCAGTTTTGCTAATTTTTCGTTGAAATGGGACACATATGCTCATCACTACATTTATATCACATCAGTTAGTATGTTGGAATTACTGTTTGTTAAAAGGTATTAAATACTGTAAAAGTATACCTAGGAGCTTGAAATGTATTACAGCAATACATATTTCACTGCTCTTCTTTTATATGAAACATATATTCACTGAGAGCCACATAGGCAATGGGAGCAGTCTAGCCAATAACACAGCCAGTCAGCTTAGTAACCAAGGACATTCACCTGTTTGACCACAGCAGTAGCCTCTGATGTTGCACATTGTCTTTTGTTTACATTATTTCCACTTCTTTTGCTTTTAGATATTTCTCTTCCTGCCAGTACTTGGATTAGCAGTCTTTTTACAGATTTGAATTCTATCTGGGATTAGAAGAATGTTTAACAAAACATGAAGACAACAGAACAGAACAAAAAACTCAGCTGTGCGCATATAAATGCTGTGCTCTTTGAAATGATAGGTGTTAGCAAAAATAAATTCTTTATTTGGGTTCCAAAGAGGAGATATAAAGATTGGAACTTGGGCATAACAAATCACACCCAGGGGCGATCCGCCAATGAGGCGAGCTGAGGCGCTCGCCTCAGGCGGCATCGCCAGCTAGGTTTCCAGGGGCGGCAAAAAGCCACTCCTGGTGCCTTTAAGAGCCGAATTTCCGGTTTTTGAACCGGAAATTCGGCTTTACTAGGCGAGAGAGCGCAATTGCGCTCTCCGCACTAGCGTTGCTGCCTCCCCCTGGAAATCGAATCGGGCTGGGGGGGCGGCATTACTGGAGCCGCCTCAGGCGGCATTGCTTCCCGAAACGGCGCTGATCACACCATGCCAATGTCTTTTATGATCCAGTACAGGTATGGGATCCATTATCCGGAAACTTGTTCTCCAGAAAGCTCAGGATTACAGACATTCCATAGCTTCCACTTTATCCAAATAATAATTTTTTTTAAAAATGACAGTAGCTTGTACCTGATCTAAACTAAGATATAATTAATCCTTATTGGAGGCAAAACCTGCCTATTGGGTGCATTTCATGTTTACAATCCAAATTACGGAAAGATCTGTTATCTGGTAAACCCCAGCTCCCGGGCATGCTGGATAACAGTTCCCATACCTACAATACAGGGTAGTGAAATCTTTAAGCATAACTAGAATGCCATGGAGCAGATTCACCAACAAGGCGAAAGTTCGCTCAGACAACGCTAATTTACTCAAATGCAAAGTTGCGTCCAATGCTGGAGAATTTTTGCTAGCGTTACTTCGGCAATCAAAGCGAAGATGCGCTGGCGTTGGCTAATTTGCATACAGCAGGAAATGATAAAGTTGAAAGGACGTATATGTTGCAGCAAATACATTACATTACACAAGTTCAGGGAATCTTAATAAAGAAAATAGAGTTGTTATATTGCCCTACACATGAGCCCATTGTATAGTTTATGTGCCATATGTTAGGAAATGTATGGGGGAACCCGGTTACCCAAAAAAATTTTAGGGACTTTTGCAGGCTATCAGACTTGGAAAATTTTTCCAATAAAATTGAGGAAGAACTATGCAAGTCTGGCGGAACAGGTAACATTCAGTAAAATCCGCATCCTAGTGAATTTGCGGAGTTACGTCCATTCACCAGAGCGAAAATTCACCTGGCGTTAGAGTGCGAAGCAGCACTAGTGTCTATCTCCTTTGCTAGCAAAGTGACGCCTGCGCCCGTTAGTAAATTGGCAAAGTCCCTGCAGGCGGTAACGCTAGTGAATTGACGCTAACATTAGCCACTTTGCCCTTTAGTAAATCTGCCCCATGGGTCCTGGTGAAAAGCTAGATTCTTATTGCTCATAGGTTCCCCTTAACACTCTTTGTGATTTTAGTGGTCATCCCTGTACATTATACTAGCATAGTGGACAACATTAATATTAAGTCTGGAAGGCAAATATGATGGACCTGGACAAAAAGACACTGAGAACTACAGAACAATTTCCTCATATCAGTATATTGAAACTGAATGTTCTACCCCTCCTGAAGAATATATTGAAACAGTCCATTCACTTCAATTTGACTTGCTGAATGAAGACACTTCCCCTTACCCACCCCCTGCAAAATAAAAACAGGCTCCAAAATTAAAATAATTTGTCATTTATTGTCACATTTTATAGCATACATTGCATTGCCCGGCAGAATGATTTTCGCATCGGGTTCCAGTTAATATCATCAAATACATTATGACAGCACCAGATTCTCCATCATTCAAGTGTCAGATCCCCCTTTCTCTATTGATACAGTGAGTGCATGGGCAGGTGAACAGATCGTCACATTCAAGTTTGGTTTTTGAAATTGCTAAACAAGTTGTCAGTTTGGTAGTAAGGAGCCCAGCCTGTATCTAAATATCCTCATGCCCTCAATCAGTCGATCGTACTGTGTTTTTGCCATACTATTGATCCTCTGAGCAACTCATTATTTATAGCACAAAGTCAAAGCCTAAGGCAACTTAGGGTCGATTTAAAGGAAAACTATACCCCCCCAAACAATGTAGGTCTCTTAAAAGATACTGAGTAAAACAGCTCATGTGTAAAACCCTGCTTCATGTAAATTAACCATTATAATAATAATATACTTTTTTAGTAGTATGTGCCATCATAATCATAAATAGAAAATTGCCATTTTAAAAAATAAGGGCCGCCCCCAGAGATCTTAAGATTCACTGTGCACACATACAAACCACATGTAAGGTCACATGAGCCAATTAACAGACAGAGTTCTGCCTTTTGCTTCCTCACTTCTTCCTGTTACAGTTAGTGTTGTAGTATTTCTGGTCAGGTGATCTCTGAGGCAGCACAGATAGAGTCACGAAATGGTGGTTCAAGGCAGGAGATGTAAAAGGGCAATATTTATGTAAATATATATTCCAGTTTGGTAAGATTCTTTAATATGTCATTCAATTTGATATAAACTATCTGTTGCTTAAGTATTCATTTTGGGGGTATAGTTTTCCTTTAATAAGCGTTTTCTCTTCAGTGGCAGGTGTTATTTATCAATCAGCTACAAATGCAGTACCCAGATTTGTGGGGTCTACTTTGAGCCAAATTCTCACTTCACGGTCGAGCACCTCAGAAGAATGAAAGGCCACAGGAGCATTAATAACAGTATACTTATGGAAGTTGGTCTTTTTATGGGTAGGCTAAATGTCATAATTCAACATCCAGGACATTAAATAGGGTCAGATTTATCAAGGGTCGAATTTCGAAGTGGAAAATACTTCGAAATTCGACCATTGAATTGAATACTACGAAATTTGAAGTCAAATTCATAGGATTTTTTGCATTGTACGATCGTATTCCGATCGTAGTACAATCGTACTCCGATCGTACTTCAAATCGTACGATTCGAGCGTTTTTATCGTACGATTTTTCCTTCGAATACAAAAAACTTAGAAATATGCTCTGGAAGGTCCCCATAGGTTAACATAGCACTTTCGGCAGGTTTAAGTTGGCGAAGTCGAAGATTTTTTAAAAAGACATGTACTTAGATTATCGAATGGCCGAATAGTCAAACGATTTTACTTCGAATCGAAGGTCAAAGTCGAAGTCGTAGTAGCCTATTAGAATTTTTTAACTTTGAAAATTCCCTCGATTTCACTTCAACCCTTGATTAATCTGCCCCCTAGTCATTGTTTTAAACTTGAAGTGGGCTGCTTTAAAGGAGAAGGAAATTCCCTGGGCGCAAAAACCCTCCCTCCTCCCCTGTGTTGGCCCCCCTCCCCCCTGGCCTACCTGTCCAGCCAGGCAAATGCCCCTAACTTGTTACTCACCCCTCTGCGCAGGTCCTGTCCACGAAGTTCAAAGGCGCCATCTTCTCCCAAGCGATCTTCTTCCTGCTTTGACCGGCGTTTTTGGCACATGCGCAGTAGGAGCATTTACCTGTACGGATCTACTGCGCATGTGCCGAATGTCACAAATCGGAAAACTTCGTGACTTTTGGCGCATGCGCAGTAGATCCGTACCAGTAAATGCTCCTACTGCGCATGCGCCAAAAACGCCGTTCAAAGCAGGAAGAAGACCGCTTGGGAGAAGATGGCGCCTGTGAACTCCGTGGACAGGACCTGCGCAGAGAGGTGAGTAACAAGTTAGGGGCATTTGTCCTGGGGGACAGGTAGGCCAGGGTGGAGGAGGGAGGGGGGGCAACACAGGGGAGGGGGGAGGGATTTTTGTGCCCACTGGGTTTCCTTTTCCTTAAATAACAGACCAGAGGGGATTATTGCACCACTAGCAAGGTTTTCAACACTCCAGGAGTAACAAATCAGAAGCCTGTTTTCATTTTGGTGAACTAGACTATTAAAAGCCAACTCATTGCTATGGGCTAAAGGACTTTCACAAACGCCATAAACACTTTAACCCATAAAAAACCTTAGCAAATGGGTATTTAATAATTAGCACCCTTTAACGTAAGACGGGCCTTATGACTTTGCACTGCTCAATAAATATTTGCTATAAAATTTAAAGGAGCAGTAATCTTTAAATGTCTGTGTTACTGCTGGTGAGAGAGGCAAGTAAGTGGAATTTGTCATTCGAGAATGCAAAATTGCTTATTAAAACTTTAAAAATTATTATTATATTACATAAGTAAAAATGATAAGTCATTTTTTGTTTTGCGAATAATTTACCATTGTACTGTGCTCTTTCATATTAAAATATCTTGGGCCAGATAAAATTCAGCGAGCGGAATTTATTCATAAACCAAATTTTATTCTCAGCCGAATTTAAAGGAAGTGAAACTCTCCCACAATTTTAAGTATTACTGCTCTTTGAAAACTTAGGCTGCTGAATTATATAATGCCTATGATTAAGTACCAGGGGGTATAGAATGCGTAAGGGGGATTACCATGGGGTCTGTATGCTCTGTCTTTTAAAATGATTTTTGAATAAAAAATATTTTTTTTATGGTAATACTCAGTTTATGGGATCTTTTTGAATTTTGAATATTGTGTCCATGGAACTGGGCGTTATATCCCAGAGACTATGGCCTTTTGACTGGCCTCATGCTGAATTATAGGAGGCTGCATTGTCCACCCTTAAGGAATAAAGACACTAATGTACATTTTCCTGGCCCAGTTTGACGACACAAACAAAATACACACACACATATATATATATATATATATATATATATATATATATATATATATATATATATATATATGGATTAAGTTGTCCATATAGTTTATGTGAGCTTGCTCTTATAAATATGTAAATAAAATGTGTGCTTTATGCTTCTACTTAAGCATTCCAGTTCTGCTTCTGCATGCCTATAGTATATGCCTTAATAGAATGAAATGTGGAATAAACATTAGGAATGACATTATACAAAGTCAAGCATTATTAACTTGATAACAAAAAGTTTAATAAGCACTATCCCATTAATAATCAGATTTGTGTATCTCATTTTGTGTATAGTATAGCCCAGAAATTCATATTCATCATAAAGCAAGCCCGACATATTAGCTAATAACATTTCCATGGCGCAATCATGTAAACAGCTGCCACAGTGAGTATCTTATATAAAATAATCATTTAGAAGGGGATCAAGTTTATTACTTTAAATAAAGATTACATATTATACAGTAAATATTTTATTACTTAGAAAAAACAGAATAACCCACATGTTATACTACAGTTGTGGAAATGTGAGATGTCCCTTTTGTCCTAAGGGGTTAGAATTAGGGATGGGTGCATTTTTTTGCCTTGTTTGGCCGCGGAAATGACGCCCATAGACTCGTATGGCGTTGTGCGTCAAAAAAACGCGTGTCAAAACATTTCAAATTTGCCCATCCCTAGTTAGAATTCTCAGCTTGGGAATGGGTGAAGGAATATGTGTAGGTCTGTTGTACAAAAGTGAAATCTACAGCAAACCCTGTGCACGAAAATACATGGCCCACCTCAACCCTCTCATAGAATGGACATAGCAGACCAAGCTGTCGTGGGCGGTTGGCATGCGCTTTAAAGGGAGCAGTGGAATAGCTTTAAAGGGGAACTAATGGCTGACACAAAATGGGCTGCATGTATTAGTAGAAAAGCCCATTCTTTTCTATTGTGCCTGGACCCACAGCATGGAGGTGAGAGGCAACATGCAGCTTCTCGTCTTTGTTCTGCATTTCAACATGTTGCAGTTGGCATAAGTATCATAGGGACAAATGGGATCCATTAATTCATCTGTGCTTCAAAGCATGTGAATGTGTTTGTTTCTTTACAGTTCTATAAGAAAACACCTTGTTTGTTCAATAGGAATCAATATCTGTTGCTCTATAGACACGCCTTCATATTGGCTCCCGCCAGCCATTCGCCTCAAAAAGGACAGCCTGTTCCAGTATAGGACTGGCCCACTGGGATACCAGGTAAACTCCCGGCGGGCCCAGGTGTCAGTGGGCCCTCATGCTGCTAAACATTTGGCCTATTTCATGTCAATTCCCTATTTTTATGACAATAAATAAATGGAATAATATATTAAACTATGTAAAGAAAAGAGACTAGGAGACTAAGAGGTTGAGTGAGGAGAGGAAGAATAATAGTACTGACAGTGGGCCCCTGGTCTAAGGTTTTTGGTGGGCCCCTGGTGTCCGAGTCCGACACTGGCCTGTTCTTGTTGATTCCACTGAAGGAATGAATCAGCTCCTATGGGGGGCCTAAATAGATTCTAGTGTAGGGCTCAGTAATATATTCATGGCACAGCAATAAATAGTGTATGGTATCTGGGCATGTTGACAAGTGGGCACTCCTTTAGGCACCAGTCAGCTAATGACACCAGCAAGTAGGCGCGTATCAGGGTGCTTGGGGAACATTTTCCAATGCATACATCTGTTGTATGTGTACATAAGTACAGCAGCACTATACAGTATACTGCCACAATATATGACGTCAAACTTGTGTATCTGAAACCGAAAAGGATGCCTTAGTTCCACCTTGTGTAATGTGACACAGTTTGAATTTATTCCTTAAACTATGTGCACTTACATACGAATTAGCAGAAAAGCAGAAAGAAAGCTTTGAATACATGGGATCCCAGATTATAAGTGAATTTTACTTTAATGAAGGTTTGCAGATTATACAACCTGTTTCGTAAATAAAACAAAATATTAAATAGCTCTTTATAAACATTTTTTTCAAGACTAGACACAGAATAAATTTTAATACTTTAACTTTGTGTGTTTGTTCTGCCCAGCAGTTCACCGATATAACTGTCCTGAGTAAATGCTAACGTTTAACTTAAATAACCCAGCACACCTAAGCCAAGGTACCTGTAATTCTACGCCGTTCAGACAACGGTTATTTGAAGATAAAAGGAAAGTTGGGTTCATTGGTAAATAATTCAAACATTCATGAATGTTTGATATCCAATAAAAAGACAGTTTCAATATTGAGAAGATCCTTGTTGTTCTTGTTCCATCAGGAATGAGTTAACTTTTTTTTTTCTATAACAGACACTAAAACAAGCCATGTTTTAAAGCATATACAGTTTTAATACTAATGTTCTAAGCTAGTTGACCTTCTGTACGCAAAAAAAGATATTTCCTATCAGCAGGACATAATTCAAATCTGCTTGCATGGTAGTGCATTTTAAAATATCAGTATATAAACTATTGTGAGCAACCATACAATCCTTGGTTAGGAATTTTCAAGCTATGACATGCCCCTTTTCTCTGAAATGAACTTGGATATGTCTGGAGTAAATAAAGGGACCCACATGCACAATAAAAGTAATTTTTTTTGTCTGAATTGAATAGATATATACATACAAATGCTTTCATAACTTGACAGAGCCTTAGCAAGAATTGTAGAACTCTTTTTGAACTGGTGTATACACTATATACATTTGCAGACAAAAAAAATGAGTTTCCATGTTCCTGAAAGGCTGCTGATTGGTCCAACCAAGATTGCCCAAACAAACAGAAAATCTAAGGTGGAATTTTAATTGGACTGAAGACAACATAATAGCAGGCAGCACATGTGTTGAATGATAATGGCAGATAATTAGGGTAATAAGTAACACTATAACAAGGGTTACAGGAGTTGAGGGGGCATGATAGGTCAACATTTAAGATAAGAGAGACAGTACATGGATATGGATTTGGTAAAAAATTAGATATAAATATTAGGGATAGCGGTAAACATAACATTGTAACTAAGAAGGGAATTAGAGCTCAGTGCAATATATTAATAAGAAAAGGAATAGAGGGTGAATAAAGTTCTATAATTGAAGGTTAAAATTACTCATCATACAGTGATGGGCATTTACTATATACTGTGCTTTGCAGCATGCTTGGCAAGTGATAACTCTTGTTTCTTTCCAAAGTCATGGAGAAACTGCTATGCATGAATCCCCTGCCTGCTTAGAAGACACATGATGTATTTTATTTTGTTATTTGTCTTTAGTTTATATAGCACCAACCTGTTAAATAGCTCTCTACAGAAATTGTTCATCATTTACATCAGACTGACCCAGTGGAGCTTACAATCTTACATCCCTGACCCTATCGCATAGAGACACTAGAGTCAGTTTTGTTGGGAGAACCCAAAGGAAACCCCAATTCCATTACCTCCCAGCTGTATGTAGAGGAACTGTCCTGAACTGCAAGCCCCAGACAGATGCAGGAAACAGTGGGGGGAGTTTGGGAGGACTGGGTGTGACGGGGTTTTAAAAATCTGGAATGTTGGTAGGTGTGTCCATAAAGCTGTTGATGAACCATAACCCTGAGCATTGTGAGGGGTCCAGGTAATATGTTCCATCAAGTTATGGAAACATCTGCAATAATATCTGTGAATATTACAGTATTTCTCTAATAAACAATAAGCATTGGACCCATCCTTAGCAATTAGGTGATATTTTGTTTCTTTTATCTAATCCAAATGACGAGTTATAAAAGTAATATAATAATCATAAAAAACCATGCAAATGGCCAGTATTTATGACAAGGCTTTGTACAGTGAGTAAAAAGATTTATCACAGTTGTTATAGCTTGAATGAATTCATACTGAAAATACATCGTTCACATGTTCCTAATGGTTATTATTAATACTGTTGTGCTGTCTGGGCAGCAATGTCTAACCTGCGAGGCTCTAGCTGCTGTTGAACCACATCTCCCACTCTCCATAGAGAGCTGCAATTCAAGAGCAGTTGGAAGGATACATATTGGACATCCGTGTCTGACTGTTGTGCAGTCCTATGCTTTATAACAGTAAACCCCATACAACTTGTGCTTTTTGTCTGGAAAACCTACAAAACGTACTGCAGCCTCATTGGGGCTGCAACGTCTCCTTGGTCTTGAGATAGGATAACGGACGCTGCCATCAGCCAACCAGCCACCATCACAGCGGTCGTAAGCAAGGAGTTTCCAAGCAGCGTACATCTGGCCTACTTTGGCGATCTGGGCTCCGTCATTGATGCAGGCCTGTACAGCTTCATCATAAGTCAGTTTGGTTGGATGGATTAGGTAGTAGAATCGTCCTAGGGAAGAAAAGTAATTGTTAGATGATAATTTATAAAGAAATAAAAAAAAATACATAGATAATATATGAAGAGAAATGGGTTCATTGGTTGCTAGCTACTCATCAAGTTCTCTGACATAGGAGCCCATTTACTAAGGGTTGAAGTGAATGTTCGAATTAAAAAACGTTGAATTTCAAAGTAATTTTTGGGTACTTCGACCATCGAATAGGCCAAATTCGACTTCAACTTCGATTCAAATTGAAAATACTTCACAAATTTGACCATTTGAAAATCGAAGCACCGTCTCTTGAAAAAACTTACCACCTTAAACCTGCCAAATTGCTATGTTAGCCTAAGGGGACCTCCTAGAACCCATAGCCAATATTTGGCTAAGTTTTGTGAAGTCGAAGGATTTTTTTGTAAAATCGTACGATCATACGATCTTAAATCCTTCGACTTCGAATGTCGGACTACCCTATTCAATGGTCAAATTTCGAAGTTTTTTTCACTTTAAAATTCGACCCTTGATAAATCTGCCCCATAGCGTCAGAAGTGAAGGCTGGATGGTAGCAAAATGGACTGCAAATAAAAGAGAATGTTGGTAGGTTGGTAATAACAGGAGAATGTGAACAAAGACGTAAGAAACATATGTAGGAGAGAATTTTGGGTATAGGATGAGACAGCATTACACTTGATTACCTGCAAATTCTGCTGTAGAACTAGTAACTTAGATCAACCATAAACCAAACACAGTAGAGAATGCAATAGAGGTTCTCAGGAGAAACAAAGGGCTAGATTCTATTAATATTGTTTTCTTCAAGCTAAACCCAACCCAAAAATGAAACTCTGAAATTTTGGTTCTTTGCTATTTTTGTAGGACCAATTATATATTATATTCTTTATTCTTTTATTGTTGCCATGAAAGATATAAAGACACTCTTTAGAAAGAGTTAAATTCTGATCTCTAATATTATGTTGGTTTGCTGATATATATCTCAGTGAGCTTGGAACACAACTGATACAAATTAGTCATTTTCATCTTGCATCTATCTAAATTAGTCAGGCCCTTTGCTTCTCTGCAGGGGGATTTATGGAGACAAAGCAGGAAGAACAGATTATAATGAGACATATATAATGTTCTGCACCCATGTGCTTTACATTTATATTCCATGGCAGACAGAATCAATTTTATATGTGTGATTAGCATAACATTTTGATCAGAGGAATCAGAAAACAAAATCAATATTCTCTTAAGACTGCAGCCGTATGTAGAGATGATAAAATGTGCAAGCTGGTATCAAAAGATGGATTCATACAATCTGATAAAGGCTCCCTATATTATCCCCACAAGTAAATATGTGCGAGTAGCAAAATAGAGTGCAGAGAGGAGAAATGACATATTTAAAGAATGAACAAAAACCGCAGATGGTGTCTCACAGGGATTGAACAGACAGCACCAAAACTTGGATAGACAACACAGTGTAAAGCTGATGTCTATGTTCATAGATTACATAAATGCATCGTCCATATGGCTGGGTCCATCCTAAATGATGCTCGAGATTCCTTCAACTTTAATTGATAGGTCAAATTCTCATTTTAAAGAAGAACTAACCCCTACAAATAAAAATGGCTAAAAATGTAAAATTTTATATACTGAACTTATTGTACCAGCCTAAAGTTTCAGCTTGTCAATAGCAGCAATGATCCAGGACGTTAAACTTGTCACAGGGGGTCACCATCTTGGAAAGTGTCTGTGACACTCACATACTCAGTGGGCTCTGAGCAGCTGTTGAGAAGCTAAACTTAGGGGTCGTCACTAAATATCAAACAGAAAATGAAGTTGGTCTATAATAAAGGCTGATGCTACAGGGCTGATTATTAAATTCTGATGGTAATTTCACTGGTGTCTGTGCCTTATATTGTAACATTTATATTCTATGCTCACTGTATATTTTGCTCAGTAAGTGACAGCAGCACAGAGCATGTGCAGTGAATCAGCAGAAAAAAAGATGGGGAGCTACTGGGGCATCTTTGGAGACACAGATCTTCACTGCTAAAGAGCTGTGGTTGCCTTGGGCTGGTACAGAAGCACAAAACATAATGTACAACACTTCTTGCTACTTCTTTAGTTAAGCATTAGCTCTCCTTTAAACAATTATCAAAATATCCACCTTATATGAAAGAATGGAGTAACCTGCAATCACCTACTCTTGATACATTTCCATTAATGACAATAACATTGTTACTATTTATACTATGTCACTCAACATATACAGGCCACTATATATACAGGTTTTGAATCAATCATAAACAATTGTGTTTAATAAATACATAGGAATACTATATAGATGAACTGCATACAGCATCACATTAAATCATGCATAGTGAAGATTTATCAGCCAAAAGAACTTTGCATAAAGTTAAACTGCATTTTATCTTTCGCATTGCCTGTGGCCCTGGACAATAAAACCAGCAGGCCTAAACCAAGCCTAAAGATCTAAACGTTTTGTTCCATTGTAACATGTAAAGTATGCTGACATACAATAAGGGGCAGATTTATCCAGGGTCGAAGTGAATTCGAGGGAATTTTCAAAGTAAAAAAATTAGAATTTCGAAGTAATTTTTTCGCGTCCCCATAATGAGGCTGGGCGGCATGCCACCCCTATTTTTTTGCCGGCCTATGCGGCCTTGCCGCAAATCCGGGCCTGGGTGGGCCCCTGGTGTCCCAGTCCGACACACGTACTACATCAGTACTATTAGTTTCTATACTTTTTTTTTTTACATGAATTGCAATATGACAAAACAACTTGTGCTTCAGAGACTTTAAAAAAAAAATTAACTGGCTGCTTAAAGTGGTTGTTCACCTTTGCGTTAACTTTTCGTATGATGTAGAGAGTGATATTCAGAGACAATTTTCAACTGGTTTTCATTTTTAATTATTTATGATTTTTTTTTTTTTATTATTCAGCAGCTCTCCAGTTTGCAATTTCAGCAATCTGTTTGCTAGGTTCCATGCTAGGATTAACCATGCATTGATATTAATAAGAGTCTGGAATATGAATAGGAGAGGTCTGAATAGAAAGATGAGTAATATAAAATAGCAGTAACTATAAACATGTAGCCTTGCAGAGCATTTGTTTTTTTAGATAGGGTCAGTGACCCCCATTTAAAGGCTGTAAAGAGTCAAAAGAAGAAGACAAATAATTAAAAAACTATAAACAATAAATAATGAAGGCCAAGGTACTTAGAATTAGCCATTCTATAACATACTAAAAGTTAACTCAAAGGTGAACCACCCTTTAAGTTACTAGAAAGAGGTGTATAAGCTAAAAAACTATTATATTGTATCTTGAATAATGTGGAATCCATGCTTATTAGCACCCTAGTCCACTAGTGGTACATTTAATAAGACCAACCAAGTGATGCATTATAATTTAAAACAAATAATTCCTCAAGCCTATTTCTAAAAAAGGTGAATTTTTGATTTTTTTTTTTTAAATTCAAATAAACTTGAAATTTTACCAAACTCATATGAATAGAATAGAAATTGAATCTAAAAAACTCAAATGCATCAATTGCATGTTGTACTCAAGATTTTCAATGAGTCTAAAAATGTGTTGAAAAAAACATAAAAAGACAATTAAAAAAATCACTTACATTTTGCCTAGGACAATTTGTATTAACTTCTAAATGAGATCGCAAGCTTTTAGATGCCAAAGTTTTTCATTCAATTTTTTTGTTTTTGTGCTTATTAAATATCCATCATTTGCGTTTGGGGAACTCTCATTTGAATTCATGAAATTCAAAAAAAGTTGACACATTTTAGACCCCCAGGGGTCCTTTATCAAGCACTCATGGTGATCCAAAACATGTTGGGCACCACACCTCTCTAATAAACACATTTAACTAGAAGTGGGAAGTTCTCTTGTTAAATTATTTTGCTAAACCTGACCACCTCAATGGAGAACATATACAATATAGTAATTTATGGTTTTGGTAGGTATACTTGAACATTATTTATTACTATGCTGTTACAGAAGAGGAGGTGGATGGAGCTGTGCATTAAAGTATTAATGATTTGGTATCAGCTAATATTTTTCCGTTTTGTGTAAAGTCTTTCACAGCCTAATGAGAGGCCAGAGAAAGATTAGCTCTACCCTATCATTATCTGAAATAATTACAGGATTCAACCGTCAGAAATGTTGGATAGATATTATGACTTATTTAAATGGATGGTTTAGAAACTAACATATTGGAATGGTTTCTGAGTCTGTTGGTGATACTGTTCAAAAATAACAATAAGAAGAAACCAATGAAAAGTGAATTTATTACAACATACATCTAGGTAAAGAAAAATGGCAGGTACTATTTTCAAAACAAAATACGACTTTCTGCCTTTCATTCTCTAATTCATTTGAATGTATTGGTCGTCTTCTGCTTCTGCCAAGTAATACTATAAATGTGTATATTATGGAGATTAACCCGCCTATTGTTGGTGTCTTTACCCTTGTTTCTCTCCAACCCTACAATAGCAATAGGTGTGTAAATAATAAACGTATGCAAACAATGCCAGTCAGCAGCTTCAAGAGCGAACAAGGGTTATTCTTCCACTGTATAGAGCACTGGTAAAGCCCCCATGTAGAATATGACGTACAGTTTTGGTCTCCATCACTGAAACAGGACATTATTGTATTAGAGAGGGTACAGAGAAGGGCAACTGAGCTGGTAAAAGGTATGGAAAATCTTAGCTATGAGGAAAGACTGGCCAAATTGGGAATGTTCACGCTGGGGAAGAGGCGCTTATGGGGAGATATGATGACTATGTATAAATATAAAAGGGATCACATAATAATCTCTCTAATGCTTTATTTACCAGTAGGTCTTTCCAGCTGATGCGAGGGCATCCATTCCGATTAGAAGAAAGGAGGTTCCGCCTAAATATTCAAAATGGGTTTTTACACTGAGAGCTGTGAAGATGTGGAATTCTCTCCCTGAATCAGTTGTACAGGCTGATACATTAGATAGCTTTAAGAAGGGGTTTGATGACTTTTTAGCAAAGGAACAAATACAGGGTTATGGAACAGTGATCCATTTTGCTTTGCCAAAAATTAGCAAAATTGGGCAAATTCGCCAAAATGCATTAAAGACTATGGGCATCAACATTTTTGTCAAGCGATGCAGCATGTCATTTTTTTAAATTTTTTTTTTTGACACTCGATAATTTTTTTCACCCATTGAAGTCTATGGCCATTGCGAAACACAGCGAAGAATTTCACTCATCACTATTATGGAATATAGCTCATAGTACAAGTTGATCCAGGGACTGGTCTGATTGTCATCTTGGAGTCAGGAAGGAATTTTTGATGACATTGGAAAGGCTTCAGATGGAGTTTTTTTTTTGCCTTCCTCTGGATCAACTAGCAGTTAGGCAGGTTAAAATAGACTTTAAAAGGTTGAACTTGATGGACATTTATCTTTTTTTCAACCTTTTTTTACATGTTACTATGCCTAAAAAAAGCTTTATGCCATCTTTACAAAAAAACATAACTATTTTTTCAAGAAGTTAATTAAAACAAGAGTCAGCAACTCAAATTAGAAGATTCAATATAGAGGTAAGAATGACTTTAGACTTTAGGCAATACTCTATATTACTTGAGATGATTTTCTAGTCCGTTACTGTATGTAGAACAGACCCATTAGGGGTAATTTGCTGATGGTGTTGCGGGGAACAAACCTATACATTTTTTCCGCTAGGCAAAAGTCCCCACTTCACCACCTGCAATTTTTTTATTTTTTTGCTAAACTGTGTCAAAAATTCTCCTCAGAAAATTTCCGCAGAAAATGTAAAAAAAGTCGCCATAAGAAAAAACGCCAATTGACTTTTATGCATTTGGACAAAAAAGTCGCTGAGACAAAAAAGTAGCCAAGACAAAATCCATCCATAACATTGATTTGGAGTGAGAAAAAATAGCAGTGCGTGCAAAAAATCGTTTGTTTAAAAAAAAATGTTGATGCCATTTAACTTCAATGCTTTTCACAAATTTTTCGCTACAGTATTTGTGAATGATAATGATAATGAAACGATGAAGGAGAATAAAGAAGAATCACTTTCCAAGTCATTCATTGATCAAATATAGGGTAAGTTCTACCATTGGCCTGCACCAAGATCTTAGACACATTATAGAAGTCTAAGCACATTTCCAAAGCTGGTTCATGTCATACATGACATAGGTGATATAATAAATAATAATTTATATGGGCTACGTTGAAAAGTTTATCTTTTTGAGACTCAGACACACAAATAAGATTGTTAGCGTCTTCCTGGCTATGATTATAATTACACAAATGATCTCAAACATGTTCCTAATCTTACACAAACACCGGCTCTTAAAGTCTCAAGCACAAGAAGCACAGAGCAAAGAAAACAATCTCCATAGAAACAACACACTTACATTTACATTAACTTCTCCTTGTGCCAGAAATCTGGTCTCTTGGTGAACGGCTTCCAGGAATAACAACATCTTATCAATTAATTGCAGTAAAGCATGGCTACACTGAGGGAGTCATTACACTGTCTTTAATAGCATTAATCACATTATTGCAGGAGAAACTACATCTCTGATTTATCTTCCTACAAATATGGTTGTTTGTGTTTATTCACGTATACTCCAATAAACAGATATCTTTTTATAATTGGCTTTATGTTGTCCAAGTGGGATTCTTAACATAATGAGCATAATCATATTTACTAGTTCATACAATCAGTTCCTATTGTTACGACTGAAGTAAAATCATTTATTAGTTCAGAATCAGGTGGAGCATGTTGAATTGACAAATTATTTTAATGCGATTACACTTCCTTTGTTGACACTGTTGAAACAAGCTCATAAATAATCATTGGAATGAGATGAAAACAAGGCTTAGCAAGTGCCAAATTGGTTTTCAGTTCAACTTTGTTATTTGTTTTTTTTTTTGTTGTTGAAATGTAGTTTTTCTGGGGAGAAGAACTAACCCTACCTTTAAAGTTAGAAGTGAAACAGAAGACATCATATCTGCCCTTGTCTTTGTCCCTGTAGCCATAATTTCGTACTCCTGGAACAGTGTGTTTGCCTCCGCATGGTTCTCTGGGATTCGTTATTGGATATTGCACTGAACCATCACTGAGCCAACCTGCATTGCACCAATCCAGTCCCGATCTCCAGGCATCATATAACTGGTCAAAAGAGGCGATGATAGCATCTTGATCTTGGCAAGCTTGCTGTGCCTCGTGAAAATTCAAATTATAACGACCCATTCTGGGGAAGAATGGATAAACAACACCTGCAATAAAAGCAGAAGGTAATTTATACTTATACTACTGAACATAAGCACAATTGTTTTTATTTTTTAAAGCGATGATATATATCAAATTAACAGGCTTCCTAGAGGACCTTTACATATGTGCATTAAAAGTCTAAATAGACTCAGTATTGTTATATATTTTAAATATGTGGTGTATTTTGCAGATTCAAGACATTCATAGATATGCAGTAGCAATGTATAGGCAAACAATCAATGCTAAACAAATAGGGGTTTATGTATGAATATTGTTATTGGCCTACTAACCCATAGCAACCAACCACCAAATAGCATTTAATTATAAGCTGCTTGAAAATAAATATCAGATTGGTTGTTGGACAACTTGACCAGGGCACCATTTATTACATCACCCAAGATACTTTTCAACATTTGCTTTCTATTCGATAGAATATCCTCTACTGGAAGGCACAGGTGTGGTTGAAGAAAGAGCAAAATGGCCTGGATTTGATTCTTATCCGACCTGCTTTACTAAAGATCCAGTGACTGAGTAGTTTGTTGTAAAACTTTCAACATGGCTGTCGATCCCTCTATGACAATCTATTGAAAAGGCATTTTAGTGTTCAAAACTATTTTGAGAACTTTACAAAATTCTATGAAAACATTTCTAAAAGTCTACAGTATACATATGAACTGTGTGTGGGTGTAAAAAATTCTAAATTCAGCAATGGGTAAGCTTCCTGGTTTTTATTGGGTCATAGATTTGCAGGAATACTTATACTAAGTTGCTTGATGGGTTTACTCACACTGGGTACAAAGTGGCTACATATCACTGGCATACAGACCTTATGTTGAGACAGATAAGTCCAAGATTTGGCTGCTCTTAAGGGTTTGTAGACTAGTTATAGCCCCTTTCAAGATGTTTGCCCTCCCATGCCTTTTGGGAAGATTATAATTCTTTATTCATTAGGGTCATGAGTTGTGAGTTTTAATTCAAGCTTAGCATCCTGAATATTGACTTTTTATATGGTGTTCCAGTATGTCCTTTGACTCCAGTATGGGTTTAATATTTAATGGATGGACACTGCATTGAATATAGATTTATATCTATATCCCTTTATTGGTTTTTACACCATACTATATCTGTATCATCGCACTTGTAATTATAAGAATTATAGGAAGTGTCACAGTGATGTGCTTGGACTTGATTTGAAAGAAGGAAATGCTGAGGGTACTTGGAAAGCTATTTGAGATGTTGCATTCCTTTCTTCATTAAAAATCTTTAACGTCTGTCTGGGGACCATGTTTTTGTCTGCTTAATTAAAATCCCTTGTTTTTACCTGAACATAGAGATGAGCAATACAGGATGGAACGGATTCACACATTTCAGATTCATTTGCATTGTAAGTATCTGTTTCCAGCAATGTGCAAATTAATGGGGATGAGAAAGCAAAAGATTTATAGAAAAATTTCTTTCCAAGTATTGCTAAACTTAGGACTTCATTATCATTTGTCATCCCGGAAAAAGAAAAAAAAAAGACATTCGTGGCATATTTATCAAGTATTGAATTTCAAATATGAAAAACTTTGAAATTCGACCAATCAAAATGAATTCAAAGTTTTTTTTTTTGGTCGATTAGGCCTGTTTTCGATTGAATTTGAATTGTAGATCAGAGTAATAGTGCTTTCGATCTAATTCAAATCAAAGTTTTTCACACAAAAAAAACTAGAATTTTTCCACCAATTGACTCCAGATAGGTTCTAGGAGGTCCCCCATAGGGTAAAACAGCAACTCGGCAGGTTTTAGTTGGCGAATGGTCAAAGTCTAATTTTTAAAGAGACAGTACATGATAAATTTTGAAATTCAAATTTTCTAATTATTTTCTAAACCGAATATGGACTATTCCCTAGTCCAAGTACTCAAAAAAATTTTTGAATTAAAAAATTCACCTCGACCATTGATAGATCTACCCCTAAATATTAGGCTTCAATTTTATTATTTTGTATTGCTTTTCTTCATCTCAGACATCTCCAATTTATATTCCATTCAGACTACCATTATACTACAATCTACATAATACCAATATAGTGAGATGTAAAGTCATTTTAGGGAAAAAGGAATAATTTGGTTTCGTTTGGACAATCTTTATGCTTGCATGGGTAAACCAAATCCTGGTATTCAATTGATGTGTCCTTTGTAGCAAACAACAGAAGCCCCATCTTAAATTATGGTAGGGATTCAAGATATATTCTCCTGATCAGAGCCACTGTCCCAAAAGACAAAGCAGGTGCAATTACTATTTATCTGAATGGCTCATTAACATTTAGCACACTGCTGCTTAAAATGCACAAATTAAATAAATTAATAGAACACAATTACAGCTTGTGTTAAAAATGAAATATTATTGTAATTAAAGGAGGCTGTTGAAAAATGACAGTATGTTTTTAAAAAGAGAGAGCAATAGATGAGAGATAGACAATTAATAAACAGCGGTATAAATAGATGGTTTTCACTCATGCCGTGGTATCTGCTATTTACAATACAATACAGACCTGAAGGCTTTTTGCAATCATGAATTTCTGACTAATGTTATAACTAGCTACTGTATGTACTGGCCTTATCATAAGGGCAAACACCTCCCAGTTTCAACATCTAGAACTTGCAAGTCTTTCTAGGTTTAACCTATGTGAGATAGGAAGGTCTAGTATATGCCTGCATTGCATGAAGTCAAAAGGGCCTATTGTGCACTTTGAGTCCTCTGTTCCCAGTGCCAAGAGCTGCTAGTTGCATCTCATTGCATCTGCTGAATGAAGCAAATTAAATACACAACATGGAACTCAACCGCACTGCATCATTTTAAATGTATGGTAAGATAGCTTCACATCGTTTAAGTAGATTGAAACTCTGATGTTCACTTAATTAAGTGACTCCTGCAGACATGTAAGAAAGATTAATGTGCTCATTAGCATGGGAAACCATGCATTCATATTTATAATCTATGCAAGTGTTTTCAGAAGGTAAAACATAAATTCATCTCTATAGATCCATCAGTGCACTCTACGATATCCCTGAATTTATGTAGATGTAATTATTGCAATGATTCATTTCTCAAAGATACCCAGAACTATCCAAGAATTTCATCATCGAGACTGTCAGATAGTGTGCAAGGAAGTATACGTGCCATTCTTGTGCACCGCAAATGGGTGTCTCCTTTTCTTAGTTGGAATGGAATAGACAATAGTTGAGTGTGTAGGCACAAAATGTAAGGGGCATCTCCTCAAGCCAGGTGTTTCTTTATATTCAAGTGACCTATACCCAGTTTGTAAGCAATTCTATAGATAGTTTATAATGTTGAAATATTAGACTTGCCTATCAGAATACTAGAGGATCAACTAGTGGACCTCAGAACATTACTTACCATCCCTTCAGTCCTTCATTATAGACTGCTGTACAAACAATGCAAAAATGGTTTAATCTAATGCATTATAGTGAAGGCATGGGGTTGTACTGGTAGGACACCGGGGAAAAATACCCTGTGAGCCTTGCAACCCTAGACCTGCTCCCCGTGGTGCTCCAGTGCTCCCCTAATGGTCCAGATTGTGACAGCCGGGGAAGTGTGAGGTCCCTGATGTGGTAACCCTGGTGAGATGCTTGAGAAGGGAATATGTCAGGTTCTCTGGTGACCTCTAGGATTCCAGTGTAGAACTGGTGAAGCGATCTAAGCTAAAGCCTAGAATAGTTGGGCGCCAGTCACTTATGCTGATTGCTTGCTGAGGTATCAGCTAACTTTTGTATCCAAAGAGGCTACTGCACCCTCTGCCGTTGGTCACTCCTACATAAAACCAGTTTTTGGGAATCTCCACCCAAAAATGTAATTTTTAGATAGTGAAATAAAATATATACATTGTACATATATATACATTCATTAAAAAATGTTCAATGGTTTGAAAGTTATTTCCAAATGTAATTGCAGTCAAAAGTAAGTATCTAATCTTTGCGTATGACAGCAGGCTTCCAACATTTCAGGAGTCAGTCAAAGGAGTGCAGAGAATATAAACAGCCAGACAGATACTGCTTTTAATAGCAATAACATTACAAATAACATTGAAAATATGAATTTTTGTTTTCTTTGAATTACAATTCCATTTTACGATGCAAAAAAATAGTTTTTGAGTATAGGACCTCTCTAAGCAGTAGATAAAAGTGCCTTTTGTGCAACTAGTTTCCCTATTTGAGGTAATGTAGAGTAGACTTCTATGCATCTGGACTAGCAGATGACTGCAAGACAACTTGAATTCTTTGAACCTGCATTAAACTGTAATTTTCAATCACTTGTTTAATCTTTTAAACCCTTGAGGAGCGATTTATACTAAGTGGGGCTCCAGTAAATGAAGCACATTGCTCGGTAGTTAATGACATAAATAAATACGTGAACATGAAGGGAAACACAACATTTAATGCATATTATATTTGATCTGAGAAAACTAGGGACAAGCCATATCTGAGGGTTTTAGAAATGTGAAACATACCATTATATATCAAGATTAACACAGTGAACTGCAAACCCTACTCATATAAAGCCTACCACCAAGTAATTATAGAGAAAACATTTAAACTAATTTGGGGGTCAAGGAGATGTGATATCACTATATAATACATAGAAAACTTTGTGTGGCTCTGATTTATGGAAAAATTGTACAGTATATAGTAATACCATTATGTACACTTGACATGATTTATGTTCCAATCCTACATATGAAATAATGGCTCCTATCTCTGTTCTGATAGCATGATAGATCTTCTACAAGAAGTTCCATGAATCTGCCACTGCTGCTTCTTGTTGGTTTGAATGGGAAAGGAGTGACAGCACTGTAACTGGAGCAGGAGGAGCTTTGAATATCCCCAAAATGATGTTACATTTATAATAAAAAAAAAAACGAACTCCTTGCCCCCTCCCCGACACCATACACTCAGAAGGTCCTCAGTGTCCACTCTTCCTTATTGAAATAAAATTCTGTGTATGGGTATTCATGAGCTCAGCTAACCCATTTATCTGAGAAGTCATGTATCTGCTGCGGGAAAGGGACATACAGAGTCCTGTCTGGCAGATCCTTTATAATTTAAATACCGTATATACTCGAGTATAAGCCGAGTTTTTCTGCATCCAAAATGTGCTGAAAAAGTCTACCTCAGCTTATACTCGAATCAGTGGGCAGTAGCTGAGATTGCAGTCACTTTTACTCATTCCTATACCAACAGTTCACTTGGGGAGAGACTGCAATATCACACAGTGCCCTCTGTTGGTTAGATGAAAGAATAACAGTGACTGCAATATCACACAGCGCTATCTGTTGGCTATATCAAAGATTAAAAAGTGACTGCAATATCACACAGCGTCCTATGTTGGTTATATGAAGGAT
The DNA here is from genome assembly GCA_038501925.1 of Xenopus petersii. NCBI lineage: Eukaryota > Metazoa > Chordata > Amphibia > Anura > Pipidae > Xenopus > Xenopus petersii. The sequence goes on along the minus strand of CM076673.1, from coordinate 174,505,800 downwards.
TGACAATGATGGCAATATCACACAGCGCCCTCTGTTGGTTATATGAAAGATTAACAGTGATGGCAATATCACACAGCACCCTCTGCACATGGTAGTGGGATAGTGGGACAATGCACACAGTAATCCGTTTGGCAATTCTCTGTCACCATCAACTTTGCAAAGAAGTCCGGTTGGTCGCTGGAGGGGTCACTTTGGCAGAATGTGCACTGCTGGGAGACAGGGCTGTAGTTGTGTCTAGGCTTATACTCGAGTCAATACGTTTTCCCAGTTTTCGTAGGTAAAATTAGGTACCTCGGCTTATACTCGGGACGGCTTATACTCGAGTATATACGGTATATCGTATTTGATGGTAACGAAGCTCCATTAATTCATATAAGTGGCCCAACAATACTGTTTAGGCAGGAGCAAATCTGTCCCATTTCACTTTGCTTAAAATTGAAAATTTGTAAAAAAAGAAAAAATTTGCAAAATGCATTGAAGTCTTTGGGCATTTTATTTCAACAGCTTTTTTGTGGCAATTTTTTATCAATATGACTTTTTCCATGTAAAATGCACTGGAGTCTATATGTGTTTTTTCAGAGCAACGTTTCCCATGCAGAATACATTGGAGCCTACGGATGGGTTTTTTTAAGCAAAATACATTGGGGCCTGTGAACGTTTTGTCACAGTGTTCCCTTCATGTCTAAAATGTTTATGGCTATGGCAGCTTCATGAAAATATTTACCGATGAATTCATACCTGCCAGAAAATTCTGCTTATGACTACTCCAGGTCATTTAATGTTTAAATGTTTTTTAGTAGATTTAAGTTTTTATTAGATCTAGATGGTAGGAACACTATACAGGTATAGGATCCCTTTTCCAGAAACCCGATATCCAGAAAGCTCCGAATTACAGAATGGCTGTCTCCCATAGACTCCATTTTATCCAAATAATCCAAATTTTTAAAAATTATTTCCTTTTTCTCCATAATAATAAAACAGTAGACTGTACTTGATCCAAACTAAGATATAATTAATGCTTATTTGAAGCAAAACCAGCCTATTGGGTTTATTTAATGTTTAAATGAATTTCTAGTAGACTTAAGGCATGAAGACCCAAATTATGGAAAGATCCATTATCTGGAAAACCCCAGGTCCTGAGCATTCTGGATAACAGGTCCCATACCTATATATATATATATATATATATATATATATATATATATATATATATATATATATATATATATACTTTTTTTTTTTATGAGGTTGCTCAATGCATGTATTTAACATAGACATGCATACTCTGTAACTTTCATGGCTGCTGTTATGTCAGTTCTAGGAGCTATTATTTTATAAACGTTAATGATTTCTCGATTATGAGCCTTTAAAGTACAAATGTGGTCATGACATTGAAATCACACAGCTCAGGCAGAAACTTTGTAACAAGTTATATAAGTGTTTTGATCTCGCTTTTACATTTAACTGCATTACAGCATTTTAGAGTAAAGTGACAAAAGAGAAAATTATGTAAAAAGCCTGGTAATCTATATAAAGTGAGTAGCTAGCTGTCGGCATCCATTTAAAGCAATTTATAGATGGTTTTAATAACATAGAAATCTACTTTGTAACCTCTGTACCACCTCCTTACACAGCTATCAATAAGTCTGCCAACTAAGTAACTTTTCTTTGCTTTGTCAGAGTTGATTATTTCTTGGGCTGCTTTCTGTGTTTGGATGGGTTTCAGTGACTGCAATCAGACTGAGACTTTATTTTGTCTATAAAGTAATATGGATGGCTTGATCAGATACCATGTCAACACAGCCATAAGACTGTACAGACTGAACTGTAGCTGAGATGGGGTGTTGGATTTCCAAGGATTAAAACCCAACTCAAGGGAGCACTATACTAGCCTCGGTAAGTTTTCAAAGTTAAATATAAAAACATCCATTTGCCCTTTAGAAAATGGAGTTCAGAGAGCTATTAATTGATGTATCCAAGGGAATCCCAAATGCTGCCCCAGACAGCCTCTCATAGAAACAGTTTTGGCAAATGCAGACAGTGATGCATTCATGAAAAATTGGAGGTCTTTGTGCTTTATTCTGCAAAGACCTGCAAGTAGAGGAGCAACCCCTAGGGTGGTATTCTGTTCCATCTAGTGTTTTCTTGCATTCATTTTCTTTTAGTTGGAGTTGTACTTATATTGACTAGGCCTTTCCAAGAGACAGTTTTCTTTATTTTTCAGGCTGTTAGTAGACAGGCTTATCCTTGTTGCACACAAATGAAATTTAATTTGTCTGTTTGCATTTTGGTTATGGAACTAAGAAATACCCTATTCTGAAGAAAATACCCTGCTGCAAATAAAACTCAGACCCGCTTGAATTTACTCGGGGTGTTGCTGTCTTCTGTGCCATTTTAGTGAATGGCTCATATATCAATGTATATCAAAAGGACCTTAGAAATCAAAAAGAGATAGTTCTTGTCCATATTGTAATGGAATCAGAACAAAATCTGTTTCTTAGCAAGAATATGCAGATATACACAGAGCACATTCAACCCTGTTTCATTTACATTAACAGCATTTTTCTCTAATGAGAGCAAACCAAGGGAAAACTGTATCCAGATCATTAATGTACCATATTAAACAGGATCCAAATGAATTCCAAGTTTATTGGCCGTTTGTAGTATCTACTGGATTCATTTAATTTCTGGTTGCCCTTGTCAGTTGGGCACAGTTAATATCCTCATTGCTGCTGTGAATTTTTGGATGTATCGTAGATATAGAACTAAGGAAATGCTATTTAAATATGAAGCCATGCTTAAAGAGGGTGTAAAAATAAAATATGCCCAATGAAAGTGATGGTAAGCAATCTCCCAATATGTATTCATTAGAAACTTTGAATGGTTTACTGTTTAGTTATAATACCATTTGTCTGTCCTTTCTGCACTGCTGGTCCTGACTCTTGAAAGCAAAAGACAGGTCTCCTCCTTCCAAGACTTAATTTTTAATATTTTTTATATAGTGTATACTGTACATCAGTATCATTATCTTATTAATATCATTATGTTATATAAATGCACCAAGGACAGTTCAAAATGGGATATGAACCTATTCCTCTCACCTTTGTAAATAAAGAAGTACTGCCATATGCTAACTTGATCACACTAAATGCATTTCATGCAATACCAATGCACATTTCCCAATAGATCACTGTGTTTGCATATGCTAAATATAGTAATGCACAGACATGCAAGTAAACTCCAATTATAGATCTTATTCTCGATTTTCTCAAGACATGCAATTACCTTGTAAATCCAATGATATAACAGCAGTATCATCCTCTAATCCTTCAATCACTTCACATTTGTATCTGCCATAGTCTTCCAGTGTTATGTCAGTGATCACTAGAGAAGCATCATTTTCACTGGCTCCTTGCAAGTAAACCCTGCCCTGATAGCTGCCATAGGTCCTCTTGTGGTGCCCCATGGAAACAAAGACATCTATCTCCTTGAGGTAATCTGAAGTTAGTTTGGTCCACTTGATTCGGATTTTATGAGAGGGTGAGCCAGCAGTAATGGACTCATGCTGAAATTTGCAAGGCAGTGTAGCATTGCCACCACGATGTGTAATTACTTTCGATTGCTCCACCTCCACAACAAGCCGTGGTCCATTTTCTACAAAGTAATTATACAGAGGACATTAGAAGCAAAATAACAATGGCATAAGGTACAAATACAGACAAACTGCTGGATAGTTGTACTGCATCTATGACTCCAGACATTACTTATCGCTATAAAATCTGTTCCGTTACTCATATTAGACACAGAGAAGAAGGTACAGACGCAGACACTTTGGTTTGTCTGTTTGACACAGAATAACTAAACACAGATATCCCATTTATCTCATTTAACACAGAAAACTGCGTCACAACATCCCATCTAATTAAAGCATTCACCATTGTGAACAATGGAGCTTTGGTATGCTAATGAAAAGGTTAAATGCATTAAATGAGTTAAGATGACTTAAGATAACACAGTTTCTTTAATTACCCCTGAGTCATGACACATTTAACTCACAAATCCAAGTGGCTTCATTTGTATCTTCTGGTATCTTTTAAAATAAAGAAGCACAAGTTTTAGGATGTTAAACATCTCTGCAACATTTGTTGTTTAATGCAGCACATCTATTTAAACACCCATGTTTCTGTGCCATTCAGACAAACTCTATAAGCTACCATGTTCCTTGGAAGGCTAGAGCCAAGAATTTTCTAAGAATCAAACAAAAATTAGAATAATAGACATTGTTAAAGGGGACCTGTCACCCAGACACAAAAATCTGTATAACAAAAGTCCTTTTCAAATTAAACATGAAATCCAATTTCTATTTTTTATTAAAGCATTCATAGATGTTGTAAGCTCATTTAAAAATCTCAGCTGTCAATCAAATATTGTCTGCCCCTCCTCTATGCCATGGGCATAGAGGCGGGCAGACAATTACTTTCACTTTCCATTCAGCACTTCCTAGATGTCATTTCTCTCCCCACATTCCCCCGTCCTCTTTACCATTTAATTTTGTAGCCAGGACATGGGGACAGACATCGGGTCCCCAATTCTGGTGCACAAACAAGATTCTGAGATGATACAAGGCTTGCCTTAATAACAGTGTCCACAAAATGGCTGCTGCCTGCTTGCTATAATTTTGAATTCCCAGACTGAAGGAAACAAGATTCAAATAATTGATATAGTGTAATTAAAATTCATTTTTCTTGGCTAATATGATAAAATAGGATTTTGAATAATTTTTTTGGGTGACGGGTCCCCTTTAATGTGATACAAATTCAACTGCTGTGAAGGTACATCATATACTCAAGTCAAACTGAGGTTGAAGGGACCTCAAACCTCTTTAAGTTCTTCATATTTTGATCATGATTAGGGATACTGCACCATAGACATTTTTAAACATGATTGGTAGTCCTTGCAAGTATACATATGAATCACTGCTAATTATTGCATGCAAAATAATTCAACATATTTGTATCTAGAAACCAAAAGTGAAGTTAGTTTCTATTGTGTTTGTAGGGTCTTCGTGAATAGCCATGGTCACATAGTTTAATCAAAAACAATTAGTATGTTTAACTTCTTAATACCTTGTGTGAGTAGCTGGCTTAGGCTATTTTTAAAAAATATTTAGGGAAAGTGCCATATATTTTCTTGGAGGGCTTTTACTATTCCTACAGTAAAGATCCCTTTATGCTACTGAACATATTTCATTTTCATATATGCTAAACAGGTGACACAATGTTTTTTCTACATCACTCTCAATAAGAGTGGTAGAGATTTATCTGTACTAAAATATCCTCGCCTCTTACCCAATGAGGACAAACCATATTTCCCCAGCCTTTCATTATAAGAGCTAAATAAGAAATTTATAACCAGGAACTTTTTTCTTTGCGTAGGTATGAACATATAACGAAAATTAAAAATGAAACTTCTGGCAGTATATGTGATCTAGGTGTTCCATCTTTGGAATATCATGGTCCGCTTAGAAAACTTTTTTTTTCTCATTTTTTTTTTAAAATTTTCTTTAATTTGGCTATAATAAAATGCACACTACTAACTGGAGTTAAAAGCCAATTTTCAACAAAAAAATCACAAGGCTTTTATATAAATGTAAAAATATATATTAAACTGTTACCCAGATGAAGAAAACAAAAGTGGTTTTGAATTAGAAATTCTTATACTGTACAATTTAAATATACCTATATATATACAGTTTGTTACTAATCCTTTAATAATCCTGGGAATTTGTTACTAATAATATGCGAGATAATTAGGGTTTCAGACATGTTTCTCTGGGGAACTGTGTATGTTTCTACAATAATAATAAGGTAAAATACAATAGCCTTCACCCCATCTGTTTGTTCACTGCAAAGTAGGAATGAGCGAATTTATTCAACAGGCAGGAATTTGTGGCGAATTCCCGTGATTCACTGCCGGCAAATAAATTTGCGAAACCGCCGTTAAAATTCGTTGGCGTAAAAAAAAAATGGACGCCGGCCTTCCGAGATGCCACTGCTGTTTCGCGAAGTTTTCGCCGTTTCGCTAATTTCAAGGGAAATTTGCTAATTTTTTGTCGAAGCTAAACGCCCCAAATTCGCCGATCACTACTGCAAAACATTGGCATGTTTGTGAGACAGTTTGTTCTACTCTCTCCCTATATAAAAAAGCCTCTAGGAAAGTAGATAACTGTAGTTACAGCCACAAATACTTTTAACCATGCATGAGCTGAAACCATCATGCAAATTGTATTTCCCCTTTAGTAAAGTAGATAATGAATAATCATGTTCAGCTCATTGGCATTTTAATTATGCTCTCATTACCAAAACCCAGAGGAGAACTGTTGAAAATGGGCGCTAAAAACCATATGAAACGCTGATTCTAAATCATTATGAACTGTAGCCTAAGGTACTTGGTTTGTGTTATTTTCTACTCTCAGCTATGACATATGTAATTAATCTTTTTGCCAGCAGGAACCTTATTCCGTTTTCTCTTTCCTGAGTACAAGCTCTGGTATGGTTCTTGTAAAAGCTTTAACTTGATTATGGCTTTATTCATCCGTGATTTAACGTGTAACCGTCCATCCAAATGCCTGTTCAGGTACAAATAAACTACATGAGATTTATTTTTTTCATATTGCATTATAGCAGAATGATTAACAGATCATTTTTAAGCAAAACTATTTTTTTTTTGTTTTAGTAGCTCAAAGATAGATCTGAGTATGATTTCTGATTGTTCTGTAATATTGACTGAACCACCTGTTCTTATTTTTTAATCCCCTTCTGTGGGGGGGGGGGTCCTAAATACTAGAGAACATCTGCCACATTAAATAACTCAAACAAATTATCTCTTCTAAAATGTTATGCATATCAATCTGCCGGTAGACTTGGAGAAGAGGAGCATATTTTATAAACAGGTGGACTCCTGTACAGTTAAAGGAAAACTATACCCCCAAACAATGTAGGTCTCTATTAAAAGATACTGAGTAAAACAGCTCATGTGTAAAACCCTGCTTCATGTAAATGAACCATTATCATAATAATATACTTTTTTAGTAGTATGTGCCATTGGGTAATCATAAATAGAAAATTGCCATTTTAAAAAATAAGGGCCGCCCCCTGAGATCGTAAGATTCACTGTGCACACATACAAACCACATGTAAGGTCACATGAGCCAATTAACAGACAGAGTTCTGCCTTTTGCTTCCTCACTTCTTCCTGTTACAGTTAGAGTTGTAGTATTTCTGGTTAGGTGATCTCTGAGACAGCACAGATAGAGTCACGAAATGGTGGTTCAAGGCAAGAGATGTAAAAGGGCAATATTTATGTAAATATATATTCCAGTTTGGTAAGATTCTTTAATATGTCATTCAATTTGCTATAAACTATCTGTTGCTTAAGTATTCATTTTGGGGGTATAGTTTTCCTTTAAGGATATAAAGGTTTCTATTTGTGAACACATAAGGTCAGTCATAGTTGGAAGTTTGACAGTTCTGCAGGTGCTAATTACTGAGAGAACTTTCTCAAGGGTCGTTACTGCGGGAAGCTCCACTGTGGGAGGTCCACATGCTAGAGGTGCAAAAGCCTTAATACACTCCTGGAGAAAGGCTGAACAATAAGGCATCTGCTCAGCAGTGTTTTCCAGAACACGAAGCTGCTAAATAAAAGAAATAAACAAAAATGAGTTTATTAACTTTTACCATTTTTAAGTACCTGTATATAAATTCTGATTTGATGGATCAATAATTCTTCAGCGGCCGTGATTATACTCCTGCCATTTGCTTTGTACATTAACTTCACAAAAAACATAATTTCTCACATCCAGATGTGCCGGGAAAATTGCGAGCAATTGAGAGCAAAATACGGTAAAGTTGAATTTGTTTTCAGTACATATTTTAAACTTTAGACATAAGGATTCAATTAAAAACAGAACCAGAAAAAGTGAATTATTATTTTTTTTTCAATGTTATGGCAGTCCACTTTGTACAGGATTACCAGCTTGTATGAGAGGTAAGAGATTAAAGATGCTCTTCCCCCCAAGTGACTTAAGGTGGCAATAGAAGTTACAATACAATAGTTATGCTGAATAGTTAGATATACAGGTAGTAACAATAGAAATCTGACAATTCTGCACTAACAGTGGGTGATGTTCAGGTGCCTTCAAAGGCACCCAATCAAAATTTTCTTGCCAGCCTAATTGACGAGCCGAAATCCAAGTCATCTGCAGGTATTGGTTTTGACTCGTCTCCCGCCATAGATGAACCGAATATCGTACAACAGAAATGGCCACCTCTAGGCTTTCCCTGTCCTTTAATAAATACATACACATTCCAATACTGGAATGTGTTTGGAATTCCTGCATCAGGCAGGAAGTGATGTCACACAGAGATCACAGGAAGAGGCACGTAGGGGAATATACACACTGACAGGGCCCCCATGTAGAAGCTGCAATATCCTGTGTAATGTATATGTCTATATTTATTTATATATATTTATATCTCTCTATGGGGACATGAGAAGCTGACCTAAAGAGGAAGGAGAGATCCACTAAACACTACGGACAATATACCATACCTCCAGTGGTGCTAACGGAGTGGACAAATCGTGCATGTCGCCAATAGAAGTGGAAAGATTAAAGGGAAATACACCTCAAGAAAATAATTTGGACACTGGGGGGCACATTTACTTAGCTCGAGTGAAGGATTAGAAGGAAAAATACTTAATATTTTTTTGGCTACTTCGACCATAGAATTGGCTACTTCAAACTTCGACTACGACTTCGAATCGAAAGATTTGAACTAAAAATCGTTCGACTATTCGACCATTCGACAGTCGAAGTACTGTCTCTTTAAAAAAAACTTCGACCACCTACTTCGACACCTAAAACCTACCAAGCACCAATGTTAGCCTATGGGGAAGGACCCCATAGGCTTTCTAGACAATTTGTGATCGAAGGAAAATCGTTCGATCGATGGATTAAAATCCTTCTAACGTTTGAATCAAAGGATTTAAACTTTTTTTCCTTCGATCCTTCGACTTTGATATTCGAAGTTGAAGGATTTAACTTCAATGGTCGAATATCGAGGGTCAATTAACCCTTCGATATTCGACCCATAGTAAATGTGCCCCTGGGTGTATGGTGTAATATTGAAACATATTGCACTATTTTTTGTTTTTGTTTTTTTCTCTGTTGCCGTAGGCACTGATCTACATACAATTTTTGGAGATTTTTTATACAGCTGAGAGACTGTGGGACGATTGGCAAGAGAAAGTTATTTAAGAGACGTTTTTTTCCAAAAGTTTTACAATTTGTACATTCCAATACTGGGCCAGATTCAGCTCAGTGAGAAAAAATGATCTCATGGTTAATCACTTAGAAACTCATGGATGAGATTTAATTTGAGGGAAAAAGCTTTTCTCCTAATTCAGTTCCAGTTTTTACCCCATACACTTCAATAGAGTTTTTACATGATAAACCATGAGATAAATGTTTCTAATTGAATTTCATCCCAAATTGAATCTTGTCTATCAGTTTTCACGTGATAAACATTTTCCTCACTGAAATCTGCCCTATTGTATGCAATATGCATTTCAAATCCATTAATCATAGCTAGACACTGCATATTTCCTACAGTTTACCATACATCCAAATGAGCTTGATTAAAGGAGAAGGAAAGGTTAAAACTAAGTGAGCCTTATCAGAGAGGTCCACCTAAATATACCAGTAAACCCTCAAATAAACACTGCATTTCTTTCCTTCTATTGTGTACACATGGGCTTCTGTATCAGACTTCCTGTTTTCAGCTTAAACCTCCTTGGCCCTGAGCATGCTCAGTTTGCTCCTCTCCCCCCCTCCTTCTCTGCTGTAATCTGAGCCCAGAACTATGAGTGAGCAGGGAGAGACTCAGGCAGGAAGTGATGTCACACCAAGCTAACATGGCAGCTGTTATCCTAAACAAACAGAGAGCTTTTTACTCAGGTATGGTAAAACATTCTATAGAATAAATATAGCATTCTATCTTGCACAAGTGCAGCTAATCTATTGGCAATAAAATGCCTCCATAGCTTTCCTTCTCCTTTAAAGCACCACAGTCTAAAATTCTGGACCCCAAATAGGCTGAGATTAAACAGAAAGCAGAGTTTGTGGTGGATTAGGGTCATAGACTATATGTCAATGAGATGGTGCAGATGGCACAGTGATTATCATTACTGCGCACACAGAATTGATGTGTTGTGTTCACTTCCAAATACATTACTATCCATATAGAGTTTGTAGGTTCTATTACTGCTTGAGTGGGTTTCCCCTCATATGTAACAATAGTAATAGTAGCAAATATCCTAATGTTAAGTTAGCTAAGTTATTACGCAATTAGGAGACTGACCCTAATGCATGTGTGCTTATGGTAAGCACATTAATCACCTTTGAGTAATGTATTAGCATTACCATTGTATCTGGGAAAAGTAGTGTAAGGAATGGGAGGAAAGATGTCGATGGAAGCAAAATATGTAAAAAAAAACCATGGAATTAATCTTTCCATTCCAATAATTAAATTTTTTTTTTATTGAAGCCTGAGCAAGTACTTCAAAAATCACACAGAGCAAAAAACAATGTGTGAAAGGGCAAGAGTGCAATGACTCTCCTTAAAAAAAGAAAGGTATACTGACTACCCAACCAACAGGCATGAAGCTGCAGAATCTTTAGGCCCTCCTTTGCCAAAAGACTAGCGGCGACCGCCTTATCCCATAAAATAAATACATAGTAAAATAATGAAAAAAATGATGGATACATTCCATTAATTCATTGGTCTGTTTGCAATTTAATCAAATTAAACCAAAAAATAAAAAAATAAAAAATTCAGCCCTGTGTGGAGTACTGAAAGATAATGAAAGAGCCAGGTAGAGGATGTGTATTACAAGTTTATGACACACATATGTCATTATTATTGCACTGTGCAATATTTCTAATTCTAACAATTGTGGAATATTTTTTTCCCAGCCAGAGTTTACTGCAAATACACTTTTTGGCAGTTTATAATTTAGTGAATAATAAATCAAGCCAAAACAATAAAACAAGCCATTTCAAATTAAATAATTTACTTTGCAATTAAACTGTTCATTGCATTACAGTTCATTATTGCTATAAAAATACTTCTATTTCTGTCTTTGGAAAATCTTTTAAACATTTGTATTACAGTTCCTTGCCTCAAGTAGTGTAGCAAACATCTTGTTATCCTGGATTGGTCATATCAATTTCATGTCCCTAAATGCCCTTAGTACAAGAACACACAAACTGCCTTTAAGACAGATTAGAAGACCTTGAGAAGGTTACCGTGAGTACATGCTGCACTTGCTGTAAAATACTTAATTGGAAACACTGAGGATAAATGTGAGCAAAATATAGGACATCAGACAGCACATAAAATGGCTACAGAAAATACTTTAGTCATTGGCCAGTTCTAATTTATTACAGAAAAATGGGCAGCACCACCACTGCCATTTTGAACTTTGTAAAATGTACTTTCTAGAATAATGTGCTCATCCTTTGAATTTATGGCTTGGACATTATACCTGTGGCACATGTTTCACATATTTCAACTGATGATTCAACACCTCAATGACCCCTAAGATATTCAGTATCAGATGGATTTCAAAATTAAATTACACAGAATTTGGCTTTTTCATTTGTAAGATTATTTCATAGGGTCGCCTTCTCTTAAAATCGAATTCCATATCATATTTTCCTTGGCCACCTTATTTGTTTACCTTGTACCATTCAATCATCCATACTGAGCACACGTTGACTAGCTGAGTCAGACTGATATGCTACACAATGCCAGAATATTTATCTGTTGTGCAGTTGTGGTTTCATTTGGTTTATTTTTATTTATTTTAATATTATTTCATATTTTTGATTTTCTTCCATGAATTGACTGTAATTAAACATTAACATTGCTCTCACTGTACAATGCAGATTAGTGGTATTATATACATTATGCCTGTAGGGATTTTTAGGGGAATTTTAATCAAAGTGAAACAAGCTTTGTCCCATGGAAATAAGGAACTTTCTAAATACAATCAGATGTACAATGTTAACTAAGGAACTTCTCCTTTGCTCTGTACCTTCAGTTCCTCCTTGCTCACTCCCCATTCTTCCCTATACACAATATCTGATGTTATTGTTGATCATACAGTATTAGATCCAGCCACAGGTCAATAGGAACAAGCGAGCTAGCAGGGACTCTGTTGAGTGGACAATCAATGCTTGGATTCCAGCAGCAGAGGAAAGGGTTTCTGGAAAAGAGAGCAGCACTGAACAAGTGCTGTCTTTTTAAGTTTTAAATGGCAAGTAGTGATGGGCAAATTTATTCGCCAGGCGCAAATTCGCGCAAAAATTCGCCGGCGTCAAACATTTTTTTTTGGAAAAACGGACGTCGGCGTCAAAAACGAGATGTCGGCGCCGTCGCAAATTCGCCCATCACTAATGGCAAGTTCTGAACACATTGTTTATAAGGATATAATTTACTGAGCCAGTGCAAGAGAGACAATAAAGCACCACACTCACACAATTTGCACAATGGTTTATTCTATGAGTACAATATTTGACATACAAACAAAAACAAAATATAAATTTATGTACAGTTAGGCCCTTAAATCTTTGGACAGAGACAACTTTTTTTCTAATTTTGGTTTTGGTACATTACCACAATGAATTTTGTATGAAACAACTCAGATGCAGTTGAACTGCAGACTTTCAGCTTTATTTCAGTGGGTTGAAGCAAAAAGATTGCATACAAATGTGAGGAACTAAAGCCTTTTTTTCACACAATCACTTAATTTCAGGGGCTCAAAAGTAATTGGACAATTGACTCAAAGGCTATTTCATGGGCAGGTGTGGGCCAATTCCTCCATTATGTCATTATTTATGAAGCAGATAAAAGCCCTAGAGTTTGTTTGAGGGGGGGGGTGCTTGTATGTGGAAGATTTTGCTGTGAACAGACAACATGGAGCTCTCCATGCAGGTGAAACAAGCCAACAGACAAAGGAGCTCTCCATGCAGGTGAAACAAGCCATCCTTAAGCTGCAAAGACAGAAAAAACCCATCCGAGAAATTGCTACAATATTAGGAATGGCAAAATCTACAGTTTGATACATCCTAAGAAAGATGGACAGAACTGGTGAACTCAGCAACACAAAAAGAGCTGGACATCCAAGGAAGACAACAGTGGTGGATGATCACAGAATCATTTCCATGGTGACGAGAAACCCCTTCACAAAAGCCAAACAAGTGAACAACATTCTCCAGGAGGTCGGCGTATCAATATCCAAGTCTACCATAAAGAGAAGACTGCATGAAAGTAAATACAGAGGGTGCACTGCAAGGTGCAAGCCACTCATAAGCATCAAGAATAGAAAGGCTAGATAGGAGTTTGCTAAAAAAAAAAAAACAGCACAGTTCTGAAAAAACATTCTTTGGACAGAAGAAACCAATATCAAACTCTACTAGAATGATGGCAAGAAAAAAGTATGGAGAAGGCGTGGAACAGCTCATGATCCAAAACTTCAGGCAGAAAGGCCCACAAACAAACTTCACTGCAAAAGCCACTGCAGTAAAGGCCTGGCAGAGCATTAAAAAGGAGGAAACCCAGAATCTGGTGATGTCCATGAGTTCAAGACTTCAGGCTGCCATTGCCATTGAAATGAACATTTTATTTTTAGTTTTTTAATTTGTCTAATTACATTTGAGCCCCTGAAATAAAGTGATTGGGTTATAAAAAGTCTTTAGTTCCTCACAATTTTATGCAATCTTTTTGTTCAACCCACTGAATTAAAGCTGAAAGTCTGCAGTTCAACTGCATCTGAGTTGTTTCATTTAAAATTCATTGTGGTAATGTACAGAACTAAAATTAGAAAAATGTCTCTGTCCAAAGATTTATCGGCCTCACTGAATATTTAACAGGTAGAATAATTTATTCTGGGGATCTATAAACAGTAAAGGTGTTTATAATGTTTCTGTTTAATGCATAATTAATCAACAGCATGGCTCAGACTACCACTGGGAAATTGTACTGTATGTAGGTGTTGGCTGATAAGAAATCAGATAAATATAGAACTAACAAATGTATCCTTGAATATAGAAAGTAATTATGAACAACAGACTTGCATTTGTATGTATATCTGCAGCATTTCTGTCAGTTAACTATTCACCTGACTATGCATACTATTCTTATCTGTTATACAATTAATGCTACTCACCATTACATCTATTTGCCTGTGTATTTCTGTTGCATACACCTTTAGACAGCAACAAGCCTCACCATTAGAGTAACAACAGAGACAGTTTTGAAGGTCCAAAAATGGCTTAATATTAGGGTGCAGGAACTTCTTCCAAGATGTAAAGAGGAATGCAGCTGGTAGGGAGTGGGGCAGGAGTTCAGCATTTATACCCTGAAAACCAGTAAAACTTTTTACCTGATTTTGATTATTAGTTTGTATTAGTGATGGGCGAATTTATTCGGCAGGTGCAAATTTGTGGCGAATTCCTGGCGTCAAAAAAAATGGATGCCGGCGTCTGTTTTTTTGGACGCCAGCACAATTTCACCAAAAACGGACGCCGGTGTCCAAAAAATTTGGACATCGGCCTCAAAAACTGACGCCAGCGCCGTTTCGCTAATTTTTTGCCGTTTCGTGAATTTCGCAGGAAATTCTCTAATTTTTCGGTGAAAAGAAACGCCCCAAATTCGCCCATATGTCCCCCCCCCTTTGTTAATTGTGCCTATGTTAAAATAGTTGAAAAGCCATGTGTCTTGATAGTACTATAATTAATAAAGTGTTAAATGAAATGCACAAATCCACGAGATATCAATTACCTGTGGAGACAGTTGTTTAAAGAAAAGGGCTCTATACATAGAACATCTTCCTGCATTTTATTGTCGTTTTTTAAAAACTGAAAACTGTATAACAGGAAATTCTGAGACAAAGAACTGAGTCCTGACAGTTGGAATAAATCTCCAGAAAGTATTTTATAAACACGAGTCTCTGCTAAAAGACATGTGTTTACATTACAAGTACTAGCGTATTTCAGAACAAAAGTAGAAGTTCTGAGCAGGAAGGACCACCAACAAGTGGTTGTGTTGTGGGGCCACTTAACTGCAGAAGAGCAATGCCAATGTTCAATAGTCAGTAACTAACACTATAATTCTTTAAGGAAGAGAGGGAAACATTATCTAGAGAGCTAAAGCTTGTAGCCATTTGCCGTTCTCACTCTCACCAGTTCCTCAAGAACCAGATCCTTTTCATGGGTAACTGTAGAACAGTACAGGTATGTATTAGCCAGAAGGAATATAGGAATTCCATGGGGGCAATTCACTAAAGGGTGAATTTATCGTCTTCGAAGGCTTTGCCACAGTTTGCGCCACTTTGTCAGGCTAATTCACTAATATGCGAAGTTGCATCTCTGCAACCCAACTCTGGCGAAATTTCACTACTGTTAATTCATCAGCGCAAGCATTTCATAGTATATTTTTGCTACCATTTATTTTGGCCTAGCGTAACTTTGTTAGTACACTTACGTGTTGGTCAATTTGAATAGGGCGGGTACATATAGGGCATATATATGTCTTTATAAGAGATGTTGGTGCAAATGCTTGAAGTGGTGTTTTTTTATCATTTTTATTACCCCCCCGGCATACAGGATATGATGTCACTGACATAAGACTGAGGAGGATGTAGCTTCATCTTATAAGTTCGCCAGGTCTACGCTGGTGAAGGAAACTTTGGCAAAAGGTAACACTATGGAAAATTCGCACTTTAGTGAATGTCAGTGACACCGGAATTAATACAACTGAAGTTTTGGGTTAAAAAAAACTAACACCCAGATGGAATTTACTTCTTAATTCCCATAGAAGATACTGAATCCACTATAGAGGTTATTTAAAGGGGACCTGTCACCCCAGGAAATAATTCCAAATTCTTACCTATTGTGTTTGTTAAGCAAAATAAACTTTACTTACACTATATAAATTATTTAAACCTTGGTTGCAGTCAGCCTAAGGCATAGAGGAGGGGCCGGTTATATATGATTGACAGCTGAAATCCTTAAATGCATTTGTAACAAGTATGGATGTTTTAATGGGAAAAAGAATTTGGGTTTCATGTTTCAAGGACTTTTACTATACAGCTTTATATATCTGGGTGACAGATTCACTTTTAATAGAATCTTATTGAAAAATATATTATTTATTTAGTTATATAGTGCTGACATACTTTGCAGATCAGTCCCTGTAGCAGTGCAGCTTACATTCTAATGTCAGGCCTGAATATGTGAGAAGGCTATCAACCACAGCAAGTATACCTAGATATGGCAGCAAGGCAAAGCCGGAACAAGAGCTGAACAAACACCCTCTGCTGGGATATATCTCACAATACCTGTGACAGTGATCCACAGGGCTCAATTTAACACTATTGCACCCTTAGGCCACTCGTACCTTATTCTAATCTGGGCATGG
Source organism: Xenopus petersii (assembly GCA_038501925.1). Taxonomy (NCBI): domain Eukaryota; kingdom Metazoa; phylum Chordata; class Amphibia; order Anura; family Pipidae; genus Xenopus; species Xenopus petersii. The sequence goes on along the minus strand of CM076673.1, from coordinate 174,489,259 downwards.
TGATAGCCCTTCAGTTTCTTGTGTTGGAAGGCCATGAAGCCTATAGTGCAGAATGTATGGTGTAGGCACCCAGGACCTATCATATTTTATAAAATGTGTGCCCATATTCATTGGTTTCAATTGTTACTGCTATTGTCAAGTGTGCCAGAAAGGGGCTAAGGTGGTCTCTGAGGCATGAGTCACCCCAGGAACGCATTGATTACTTTGCAGTAGATATACAGTTGCTTTATGAGTCTGATCTTCCTAGAGAATCAGCTATACATTCTATCAAAGGAGTACCTAATAATAAAACACAGAATCAATGTTTAATCTAAAAACTGATAGGTTGATATCTCTATCTCAGTAAAATCAGGCCTGCAAATATCTGTGTGGATTTCAGTGGGGGAAGCCAGAGAACTGTCAGACTGCATGACTGATTGATATTGACTGCCTTAACTCCAAAGCTCATGTTTAAATGCTGCCAAAGCTTAATAAAGTGTAAAGTTTAATATCTGCACATGTGATATAAGCATTGCAATGGTATTTGTTGTTCTGACAGTTCTCATGAAAGAATATATTAAACATGATTTTAAACTTGATTTGCTTTCTCCCTTCTGTTGTGCAATGCTGTTTAATAAAAGCGCCTGTGGCATAAAGGCATTCTTCTGCGATTCTTTTACTGCATTACAGCTTTCCTTTTACTGTGACTTTTCTACTAAAGGAAAGAACACTCAAAAAGCTGCAATGCACTGCAGGGGGGATCCTGATTTGGAAAAAGAAATAGGCAAAAGGGACATTAATAACAGCTTCAGGGCCCAGGCATCAGATAAAACATTTGATTTCTGTATCCCTTGTACATTCAACTGTATAAAAGTCTAGCACCTGAATATGATGTGAAGGACACTGCAGCAGCCCTGAAATCAGCATGTTCCCAGAGAATGCAAATGGCCTGGAGTTTAAACAGAGCTGAGTTTAGATGTAAATACAGCAGTTGATCGCTTAGATTGTATATTAAATATTTGTAACAGAAGGCTGGCTTGGCTTTTGATTAGCCCAGCACTGCAGAACCCGAGTGCAAACTTAGCAAGAAAAAAGTAAAAGCAGAGAGGGGAAACAGTCAATGCAGCATAATATGAGACACTGGAGAGAAAAAGGGAGCCTTCTACCTCTGTATGTTAAATTACCTGTAAAGAAATATTGTCTCCTTACCGTGGATGTGAATGATCCTGTCGAGATACACACTGGAGTTCCCATGATGTGCAGCCCAACACAAAGGAATTAGCACCAGGCAAAGTAGGCTCTTCATCTTCAAAAGCCAAAAGGATCTTCTTCACTGAAAGAGCATCACATACAAAGAAGCTTGAGAACATTAGAAATCTTTCCGTCCTTGCAGCAACTGCTGCTGCCTAACTTGGCATAACACAAAAGTGGTGTCTCAGCCTATCCTGCACTGACCAAGTTTGCTAGAACTCCTGAACAAGGTAAAGAATGCATCAGTAAAGTTCTCTCTTACTTCTGGGAAATACACATTTATGACAAAGAGAATAACTATTTGGGAGAATCACAAAAAAATAAAAAATAAATAAATACATTTTTTTCATGGTAATATTATAAATCAGCAATATAGTTTCAGGATACAAACAATAAAAGGCTACAGCATAAACATAAAACAATAGGGATAGGGATATGATAACTGTTTACGATTGAATTACATTTTTATTTGCATACTTCCTTTAATTATAGCAATAACTATGTAAAAGAGCTGTTAAAGTCTATCATTTATAGTTCATGAAATAGCTACTTACCATTTTACCCTGACATACAATACAGAGAGTACAAGCATGCTCGCAGCTTAGTGGTTTGTTTATACTACCACTGCAGTTGCCCTGATTGATTTCCATTCATTTTTACGTAGAATGCTGACATGCTCCTTTGATGTGCAAGGTAAAGTGTCTGCAGTCAGCAGGCAGAGGTACTGCAGAGGAACCCTTCCTACCGATTATGAATTAGAGAAAGAATGGAATTGGGATTTCAGGACTTTTCTGGCTTTTACAAAGGTTTCAAAAATGTTATATATTTGTGTATGTGTAATGTATGTAGATCTGGCTTCTTAAAATAAAAAGGCATTACTGTTCATATTCACAGGTCCTAGGGATAAACTTCCCTTATAACAAAGAATTATTTTTATACCACTGTTAGAATAAAACTAATGACAGTTGTTACTGGTTGGATATAACCCTTGGCATGCCAGCCTCGACACTGCAAGAGGGACCGGGAGTTGCAGGAATTTTGCAGTCCTAGCTGAATGTACAAACTATGGAGCTGGGTAGTGATGGGCGAATTTGGGGCGAAACGGCGCCGGCGTATGTTTCTGGGAATTTGCTGCGAATTTGTGCCTGGCGAATAAATTCGCCCATCACTAGAGCTGGGCAGTGATGTAAATTTTATAATTCTACAAATCATTTTATAATTTTTAGCCAAGAAGCAGTTATATCTATTTTGATGGCACATACATACACCATATGAACCCATTCTTCGTGTGGGCGAGGCAATTTCGGGCGACTTTGGAAAATGAAGCACTGCAAATGGGGCGGCAAATCTCCTTGTGTACCAGTACCTTAAGTCACTATGTATATCAGGGAACTTAAGGACCAGGCCAAAGCCAAAGCAGAAAAAGACATCTAGACCAGAATCCAGCACACCAAGGGGCAGATGCACTAATGGGCGAATTTTCGCCAGAGTCAGCTTCGCACCCCTCACACCACTTTGCCGGGAGCAAATGCGCTACAAATACGTTAATTCACTATGATGCAAAGTTTTGTTCTGGGCATCGAACACTGCCGACTTTTCAGTAGCATTACTTCGGCTGTGCGAGCATTTCATAACAAAGATACGCTAGGGTTCATTTGGATTAGAAAATCTGCCCTCTCAGACCTGTTGACATTGCATATAGGTCAAGGGGAGACGTTTTTCTGAGTTTTCGGGCAGAAAAGCATAAGAAATAAAAAATTTTGGGTGAAATCATGAAATTCGGATATTTTCCCGCAAAGCAATTTTTCTTAATAAAAATTTAATAATAAATAAGCATAAAAAACCAGAGCGGATTTGATCAGAGTTTGTAGCAGAAAATGTTAAGATAAAATTGGACTTTGATAAATAACCCACCTTAAATTTTGAGCAGAGCAGGGCTACACTATAAGGGGCAAATTTACTAAAAGGTGAAGTGAATAACGCTAGCAAAAAATCCACAAGTGTGACGTCATTTCGTTACGGTCGCTGGGGTAACTTCACTAGCGAAAGAGACAGACTCTAGCAATACTTCGTTCCCTAACGCCTGGCGAAGTTGTGCTCTTGCGAATGGACGTAACTTTGCAAATTCACTAAGATGCGGATTTTACTGAATGTTAACTCTTGCGCCAGACTTGCCTTCGACCCCTCAGACCAGTGCAATAGAGTAGATAGGAGTTCCTAAAAAAATAGTTGAAATTTTTTTTGGGGTAACCCGCTTCCCCCCTACATTTCCTAACATATGGCACATAAACTATACACTGGGCTCATGTGTAGGGCAATATAACAACTCTATTTTATTTTATTAAGGTTTCCCAGGGCTTGTGTAATGTAATGTATTTGCTGCAACATATACATCCACTGAACTTTAACTTCCCGTCGTATGAAAATTAGGCAATGCTAGCGCTACTTTGCCAGTTTTCGGCACCCTGGATGCAACTTTGGATTTTAGTGAATTAGCGTTGTCTTGGTGAATCTGCGCCTGGCGAAGTGTTGCCATGTGAGCGAAGCCGTCGCTGGCGAATTTAGGGAGGTAAGTAAATTTGCCCCTAAGCCTTTCTCTTAGTTGGGCTTTCACATTATCCAGTGGAGGAATGGAGTGGTGTTATTGAACTACACTTCTTCTATTAATAATGGTAATGGACAGCATAAATACCAGTTTTATTTAACACACACAGGGAGCACTCACACAGAACTGTGATGTCGTAGAGATACAGTATATGGGTTGTGGTAATAATCAAAATAAAATGATCTGCACTCACCAACTTGTAACTCTAAAGCAGTTGTTGTAGGGTGCTATAAGCCTCTCACAGCTCGATGTACTTTACAGATGAATAGAATAGAATAAAGGCAATTATGCTACTTTATTGGGGAACTGCATCCCTTTTGTTTTGGGGGCTTCTACCTCCCTTCCTCTGGTGAACTGAACAGTGTGAGGAGGTGAAGCTAACCTTGTCCAAACTGACTAAGCAGGTGGTAAGGACAAGTCCCTAATGTCGGATGTTTCTTGTACAGCTCCACACTGAAGGTAGGGAATTGAGGGACTACACCTTACTGCCTTCCCCTGCCTGCCTTTCATGAATTGAGAGCAGTCGATTCAAGCAGTCGATTCAAGGCCAGTGCCACACCCTAGGCAACCCAGCTGGCTAAGTTGCCTCCCCCCTATGTGTGCATATATGAATGAGTCAAATACAAGAGTCCTCTGCACTCAACCCATTATCAATATATTTAAGACAGAGACATTTTGTGCATACTGCTACTGAAAAATGCCTTACCCTTTAAACAAAACAGGGATTGTTTGTCCATATATTGCAATATATTTAAGCTGGCCAACTACGTCAAAGTCATCCCATATCTGGCCAGTCCTATGCTCAATTTTATCTGATTCATTAAGAATTCTATTGCTTCATTATACATTTTACAAAGGGACTAGGTTTTACCTGCAACTTACTTGCTCCCTGTTTTGTTTAAAGGGTAAGGCATTTTTCAGTAGCAGTATGCACAAAATGTCTCTGTCTTAAATATATTGATAATGGGTTGAGTGCAGAGGACTCTTGTATTTGACTATATGTATTTTGTGGTCACACCCTCATTGCACCCCCGCCTAATGGTTTTAAAAAATAGTGGTGAGCACAACTTTCCCTTGTTTGTTATACATATATGAATGAGCATGCACATGACAAGGATTGTGAAGGGCTATCAAGGTGGGGAATACAAACGGTCCGACCTAGGGGAAGGTGGCAGAAGAGTTACATGCCTGGTACCCCTCCATCTTTGCATCTTAGGCACGTGACTCTTCAGCCTACCCCTAGTTCCAACCCAGTTGAAGGCACACACAGAAGGCAAAGTGCAAAAATTGGCCAATTGCAGCCCTTTTTGTTGGGGTGTTGTAGATTACCACTTCTGAAAAGTTCCAAGTAACCTAGAAAGTTTTGTGGGTTCAAGTGTGATAATTTATTTATATCAGCACCATCATAGCCTTTTTCAAATTATCTTGCCAAAACTTTTGATTGTGAGATAGATAGTGTGAGATAGTGGTCGTATGAAGTCTGATGTTTTGGTTTTAATATAATATAGTTATAGAATCTGAGTGAATGGGAATTATTGCTTTCTTATTCACAGAACACACACACTTGGGGGCTGATTCACTAAATTCGAGTGAAGGATTTGAAGTAAAAAAACTTCGAATTTCGAAGTATTTTTTGGGCTACTTCGACCATCGAATGGGCTACTTCGACTATGACTACGACTTCGAATCGAAGGATTCGAACTAAAAATCGTTCGACTATTCGACCATTCGATAGTCGAAGTACTGTCTCTTTAAAAAAAACTTCGACCCCCTAGTTCGGCAGCTAAAAGCTACCGAAGTCAATGTTAGCTTATGGGGAAGGTCCCCATAGGCTTTCCTAAGTTTTTTTGATCGAAAGATATTTCTTTGATCGTTGGATTTAAATCCTTGGAATCGTTTGATTCGAAGAATTTAATCGTTCGAATAATCCTTCGATCGTACGATCGCAGTATTTGCGCTAAATCCTTCAACTCAAAGGATTTTAATTCCCAGTCGATTTATTTAACCCTCGATATTCGATCCATAGTGAATGGGCCCCTTAGGGACCCATTCACTAAGTTCGAGTGAAGGAATAGAAGAAAAAAAACTTTGAATTTCGAAGTGTTTTTTTGGCTACTTCGACCATCGAATGGGCTATTTCGACCTTCGATTCGAACTAAAAATCTGATCGAAGGATAATCCTTTGATCGATGGATTAAAATAGTTTGATTCGAAGGATTTAATCATTCGATCCAATGATTATTCCTTCTATTGTTCGATTGAACAAATTGCGCAAAATCCTTCGACTTCGATATTTGAAGTCGAAGGATTTTAATTCGCCAGTCGAATATTGAGGGTTAATTAACCCTCGATATTCAAACCTTAATACATCTGCCCGCTTATTGATTTCCATTCCAAATGTAAATCTACTCTATTTTACACTTTCTATTTCAGCCCAGCATTGAAGTGGCACCTTTGGTTCTGTACATTCCGTACACTGTTCCTGTTTGTGAAGGAGTTCTAGGATGGGATTTGTTAGTTACAGTTTATATTTTAGTTAAAGGCTTTTTCTTGTGCTGTTATTAAGGGGAAAGAGTAGCTTGAGGCAAAAGAAATTGCTTGAAGGGAATACTGTAATTTCACAGGTTTTATGGTAAGTTTCTATTTCTGGGTCTTTTCTGAAGTAAATCCAAATGAGTACGTGTTGGAGGGGATGCATTTTTATCTCCAGGCACTAAGCCTGTTAAGAAGCAGCACTATGCTAACTTCCAGTGATCGCATTCACTACACCACCTAACTGCACGGACCCTCAAGGTATTTAAATGGCTTTCTGGTAAGTATGTATGGAACATTTAAAAATGAGTTTGTACACAGTCGGAAAACATATAATATTGGTAATGTATGATTATAAATATTTATACTGTGATACCCCAATTATTATTTTATTATTATTATGCAACATTGTTCCTTGAAGTGCTTTACAGTGTAAGGTAAATTAAAATTAAAATACAAGACATAACAGTTAACACGGACAAATATTTTCCCAGAATAGATGCACAAGGTTACTTTTACATATTGTTAGGATACAGTGGGGGGAGGGCCTTGCTTATGAGATCTTACAACCTCAAAGGAAAGGTGAGATATTAAACAGGTGACCAGTGGGATTGTCAGCAGGGCCAGAACTAGGGGTAGGCAGAAGAGGCAAGTGCATAGGGCGCAAAGGTGAAGGGGTGCCAGGAACAGAACTCTTCCATCCACTTACCCCTAGTCTGGGTTCTTGCTGCAGATTGTATCAGGGCTTTCTGGTGCCCCACTTGATGTCACTGTAAGGGCCCGAAGGCACAGTTGGAGTGCGGACCAAGGAGGAGGCAGGTAGTAACCAAAGTTCGTGGTAACAGAAGGATGAGGCAAGAGAATAGTCAAAGTCCAGGCAAATGTTCAATCCAGGCAGCGAAGGGTCAATCCGAAATAACAGGCAAGGTTGGTACAGAGGAATCAGTCAATAATAACACACCCAGGAATTCACGAAGATAAACCTATACTATAATGTCTGCAGTGTCCAGAAGGCTTTAAATAGGGTAGAATTGGCGCCAAAGATTGGGCGCAAATGGCGTCATGATGCTGGCGTTCAGACGCCGGCGCATGTTCTGACGTTGGCGTTTGTGCGCCGGTGCACAATCAGACGCCGGCGACCATTCCGTCGCCGGCGACCAATCGGCAGGTGGGAAGACGCTGGAGTCATATCGCTGCGACCCACGGGATCCACATGGAGAGGCAAAGGGTCGCCATTTTGGACGCCATCGCCATCTTGGAGGTGAGTAACTTCCATTTCCATTACAGTCACCCCACGAACAAGAGTGTAAGCACGTTATGTCACCATGCAAAAGGGGGGCGAGGTGACTGGCTGGGTCACCTAGGATTGTTAAGGTCCGTTAATAGTGATGAGCGAATTTATTTGCCAGCCATGTTTTCGTGAAACTGCGGCAAAAACTTGCCACAGAAATTTGCTTAAAAGAAACGCGCATAAGCCACCATAAGAAAAAACGCCAATTGACTTTAATGCATTAGATGCATTATTCATCCACAAAGTAGATCAAGCTGTGAGAGGCTTATATCACCCTACAACAACTGCTTTACAGTTACAAGTTGGTGAGTGCAGATCATTTTATTTTGATTATTAACACAAGCCATATACTGTAGCTCTACGACATCACAGTTCTGTGTGAGTGCTCCCTGTGTGTGTGTTAAAGGAGATGGAAAGTCTTCTTTCACTTGGGAGTGCCAAATGTTAGGCACCCCCAAGTGATTGTATTTACTTACCTGAAACCCTGGGCCGGTGTTCCAATCAGCAGAAAACTGCACCGGTCCGGGGTTATACCAGTGAGCACCACACTGAGCAATCTTCTTCCTGCTTCCTCTTTCTTTGTGCGGCTGTGTATGCGCAGTAGAGCAAGAAGCCGAATGTTAACTAAAAAGTTGGATATTTCGTTCAACTGAACATGCGTCTGCCCCGTGGTGCTCGTTGGAATAACCCCGGACCGGTACAGTTTTCTGCTGATAGGAGCACCAGCCCGGGGTTTCAGGTAAGTAATAATTTGGCACCCACAAGTGCAAAAAAAATTTTCCTTCTCCTGTAAATAAAGCTGGCATTTATGGTTTTAGAGGTTTTTGAAACTACAAATAAACTAATTTTCCAAAAACTATGAATGCAATGAACATTATTAAAAGATCCGAATAGAAAAAGCACGAACAAAAAAAACACTGAATGATCCACAAAAAATTCAAAAACTTTACAAATCTGTAAAAATGTTAATAAAAAGTTTTTTAAAAAAAATATATAAACTAGTGATGGGGCGAAACGGCGAAAAATTAGCGAAATGGGCATCAAAATGATTTGATGCGCGACAATTTTTACATGTGCGACTATTTTGTCCAAATGCTTGAAAGTCAACGGGCATCTGAATAATTTTGACGCATGGTCATTTTTTTTCGCAGCAAATTTTTGGTAGGTGAATTTTTACTGCAGTTTCACAAAAACATATACGCGGGTGGTGAAACGTGGAAATAAATTCGCCCATCACTAATGAAAACCACAAAGATAAAATTCGTAAGAACTTATCTCAAAATGTCACATTTAAAAACGAATGTATTTCAGTGTTTCAATAAAATAAAATGTGGTCAATGGTTTTATGTGGGGAAAACTGGAATATTTAGGAGAAGTTTTATTGGATTGAATCAGCAAATTATTATTACATATTACATTGTTACATATGCATGGATTTTAAATTTTTCAAATGTGTTTCGATTTTAAATTCGTCTCTTTACTTTTAGCTGGCAGGTACACAATATTATGCTGAGTTAGACTTTGGAATTCAGACAACAGGTATTGATAGAATTATGAAATCATTGGTAATGTACTTTTAAAAGACTGGTGTTTATATCATCTATACCTGCTTTTCCATAAAAATGTGTGTAATTCAGTAACATACCATTTTGCTTTTATTTATTGTAAGCTGCCATTGCATTTCTACCTTGGGAGCTGTATGATGAAATGTAGGATCAATAAACTCAAGGCAACTTGATCTGATCAGTTAGTGATTCCTCTCTAGTTCCCATTATAATTATAAGGACTATCAGCAGAAATGAACTTGTGGGGACCTATACAATAAAGATATTACTGGGCTTACTAAAAGCTACTCATGTTTTGCTTTTTAGGGTAAGGGTTCCAGTAAAGGTATTTCCTCTGCAGCTTTAATGGACAATAGGGGTGTACCAAATCCAGGATTTAATTCAGGATTTGGCCAGGATTCTGCCTTTTTCAGCATGATTCAGATTCAAATTCAAGTGCCTGGCCAAATGGAATCCGAATCTTAAACATCACATGACTTTGTCACACAGACAAGAAGGGGCCCATTTGCTTAGCTCAAATGAAGGAATAGAGGAAAAATAGTTCGAATTACTAATGGTCGAATATGGCTACTTCGACCAACGAATGGGCTACTTCGACCTTCGACTACGACCTTCGACTTCGAATCGAACGATTCGAACTAAAAATCGTTCGACTATTCGACCATTCGCTAGTCGAAGTACTGTCTCTTTAAAAAATTCTTCGACCCTCTAGTTCGCCACCTAAAACCTACTGAGGCCAATGTTAGCCTATGGGGAAGGTCCCCATAGGCTTCCTAACAATTTTCTGATCGAAGGAATATCCTTCGATCGATGGATTAAAATCCTTCGAACCGTTTGATCCAAAGGATTTAATTGTTCTCCCATTTTTGGATGTTCTGCTTATCTGGGGGCACAAGGCATGTTCAGCCCTGTTTATTAAATTAATATTGAACACTGGGGTATACTGTCCCATTGTATTAAGTTTCTATAATTCTTATTAAAGCTTCAGTGAACAATAGCCAAACTAATATATTTTTCAAAGATGTTGTGTGTGTCTGTAGTTACATTTTTCCCATTTTTCTCCTATGATAAATGTATTTCTTAGCGACAATAGTATTTGTTAGAAAGAACCACTTTTCAATTTCCATTTGTTTGCAGAATGACACATGTAATACTTCAGCCAGTGAGCATTTCATTTTATATTGTTCGGAGCTTTTCCTGGGAGACTTTCACTTCTGTTGAACATTTCTCCTTTATGACATTTGAGGGCAAAGGTGGCAAAAATTTTGATGGAACAAACATTTCTGGAATTTTAACGTGCCTTCTCATAACCTACCTTTCTTTATAATGAGTTGTTTCCTATTCACAGCTATTTGATGAAAACAATTTCATATATTTCCTTTTAAAATTCCATTAAACACAGCTGATAGAAAAGCTAAAAACAAGATGCTGAAAGCACATTAAGGATTAATATTGTGTTATTTATAATGCTGGCTTCATGGATATGTAATGATGAGAAAGGAGTAATAGGCAAAACACAAACTTTAGCTGTTTAACAAATAATGCATGCAAATATTATGTTTTATATTCCAGGATTATAGTTAGTCATACATAATATTTCTGTTATAGGCTCTGTTATTCATGTAGGGAAATTGTTTTTGCTTCCTCAGGAGAAGGGATATAATTACACAAAGTCTCTTAAAGTAGGTATCGGGTACACTGGGGGAATGTATGACTTCCTACATGCATATACCAGAGAAGCAATACGGAACCCTAACCTTTTGTGTACATATTTAAGAAAAAGCCACATATAAACGTAACCCTATTTTAATAGAGCAGGGATGTTTTCTCTGACCATACAGATTTAGATTTTATATATTGAGGCAATTTCAAACTTGGTGGCTGTTTTTGTTCATGAATAAACGCATAAACAATTGTGTGTGGCTCTGTTCTTTGTGCACAAAATCATAAATCAAAATTAGAAAAGAAAAAAAGGAAGACGGTTATACAGTAATCTCTCCCCGGGAAATCCTCAAACCTAGGGGTATATTTATCAAAGAGTGAAGTTAGAGATCACCACAGTCCTCTACTCTGATCGTACTACGAATCGAACGATTTTATCGTACGACTTTCCCAAAAAATCCTTTGATTTAAAAAAACTTAGCAAAACACACAGGAGGTCCCCCATAGGCTAAACAGCAATTCGACAGGTTTAAGTTGGCGAAGTATTGAAGTCAAAGTTTTTTTAAAGAGACAGTACTTTGATTATCGAATGGTCGAATAGTCTAACGATTTTACTTTGAATCGAAGGTCGAAGTCATAGTTCGAAGTATCCAAAAATTACTTTGAATTTTTTTTACTTCGAAAATTCCCCCGATAAATCTGCCCCTTGGTGCCGTATGAAGAATTTCCTTCTGTACTGCTACACCCCATGAGATTTCCAGTGATGGGGAAAGGATCAGCAAGTGTGAAGGTTTTCCACTGGAAGGGACAAATGTGTATTGACTGCACTGCCTGCATTTTTATTGACTGTGTTCTTATAAACACATTTTTATAATTTTTGTTTATAATTTTTGAAGCAAAGTGCGTGCATTCTTTATAATCTGCACTAGTTTATTTACAGTATTACACATTTTCACAGGTAAACAGGTGTTACTTTTACAACAGCATCCCTTTAAGAAAATGGTGTCCCAATACAAGGCCATTTAGTGATTCAAGCAGTGAACTCTGCCAGGCTAAATACTCAAAGAACCACAACAGAGAACAAAAATAGTTTTGGAAAACGTATTTGCTTTGGATTTAGCAGAGTTAGCCTTAAAAGGAAACATCTAAAAGAAAGGTTCTTGCATTTTCAAAATAACAAAACTGCATTAGAATTAGTAGGATCTATTGTTTATTCCACATTTGAAGACTGGCTCTTGATTTTGTTATGTTTGTACAGACAGCCATGACTACAATTCCTTTGCTGCTCTTGTGTGTAATCACTGATAATACCAAGTGTACATAATTGATTTATACACTTTCTTGTTATAGCTGGGACTTATACAGTTGAAAACACATGTAAACACAATATTTGCAAATTAAAACACAGAGCAGATATCTGTAAAAAATATTGTTGAAATAAAGGTTTGTGTAATACCCCTGATCCGACCAATTAAAATTCTATTTCTTTGATATTAATTGGGGTCTGACATACGTCAGTATACCAATTACTTAAAACTATTTTAGAAAGAAAGAACCCCATAGTGATTATTTATTGCACTGCACTTTAAATTAAGATAAGCTATTTAAGCATATTCACTAAATCACTAGTTACTAGTATAAAAACCAATTAATTGAATATTGGGAATCACTGAAAGGTTGGGAATTCATTTATTTTAATTAATTCATTAAATTCTAATTTATTGCACTGCACTTTAATTACTATGATCAATTAAGTCGTAAAGGGATACTGTCGTGGGAAAACATGTTTTTTTCCAAACGCATCAGTTAATAGTGCTGCTCCAGCAGAATTTTGCACTGAAATCCTATTCTCAAAAGAGCAAACATATTTCTTTATATTCGATTTTGAAATCTGGCATGGGGCTAGACATATTGTCAGTTTCCCAGCTGCCCCAGTCATGTGACTTGTGCCTGCACTTTAGGATGGAACTACTTTCTGGCAGGCTGTTATTTCTCCTACTTAATGTAACTGAATCAGTCTCAGTGGGACTTGGCTTTTACTATTGAGTGTTGTGTTTAGATCTACCAAGGAACTGTTATCTTGTGTTAGATAGCTGCTATCTGGTTACCTTCCCATTGTTCTTTTGTTAAGATGCTGGGGGGGAGGAGGGATGATATCACTCCAACTTGCAGTACAGCAGTAAAGCGTGACTGAAGTCACATAACTGGGGGCAGCTGGGAAACTGACAATATGTCTAGCCCCATGTCAGATTTCAAAATTGAATATTAAAAAAACATGTTTTCCCATGACAGTATCTCTTTAAATTAATATAAAGTTGGCTATATTTTATAATCTATTATCCTCATTGCTGTTGTGAATTTTTGGATGTGACTAGGATGCACCGTAGATATAGAACTAAGGAAATGCTATTTAAATATGAAGCCATGCTTAAAGAGGGTGTAAAAATAAAATATGCCCAATGAAAGTGATGGTAAGCAATCTCCCAATATGTATTCATTAGAAACTTTGAATGAGTTACTGTTTAGTTATAATACCATTTGTCCGTCCTTTCTGCACTGCTGGTCCTGACTCTTGAAAGAAAAAGACAGGTCTCCTCCTTCCAAGACTTAATTTTTAATATTATATATATAGTGTATACTGTACATCAGTATCATTATCTTAATATCATTATGTTATCTAAATGCACCAAGGACAGTTCAAAATGGGATAGGTACCTTTCTCCTCTCACATTTGCAAATGAAGCCCCTAAAGAAGTACTGCCATATGCTAAATTGATCTCACTATATGCATTTCACGCAATTCCAATGCACATTTCCCAATAGATCACTGTGTTTGCATATGCCAAATATAGTAATGCACAGACATGTTTTCCCACGACAGTATCCCTTTAAGGACCAGTAGTGATTGATATTTATTATATTTAAGAGATAATGTATGATTCATCTTGCACAGTCAATTGAGAAAAATTGAGAGATATCTGTATAAGTAACAGGTGTTAAGTTGTAATTTGATATATGTGGGGTTCTTTCTTTCTAAAATTGTTTTACAAAATATTGTTGGTAAAGTTTTTGAATAATATATTTTAAAAGCTTGTTATTGCTTATTTAGTTTCATTACTTCAAGTTTTATTCTCCATAGACAAAAGCATATTCAATGATAGATAGATAGATAGATAGATAGATAGATAGATAGATAGATAGATAGATAGATAGATAGATAGATAGATAGATAGATAGATAGATAAATAGATAGATAGATAGATAGATGGATGGATGGATGGATGGATGGATGGATGGATGGATGGATGGATGGATGGATGGATGGATAGATAGATAGATAGATAGATAGATAGATAGATAGATAGATAGATAGATAGATAGATAGATAGATAGATAGATAGATGATAATAGAGAAAGAGGGAGAGAGAGGGGGAGACGATTATAGAGATAGATAAATAGATAGATAGATAGATAGATAGATAGATAGATAGATAGATAGATGGATGGATGGATGGATGGATGGATGGATGGATGGATGGATGGATGGATGGATGGATAGATAGATAGATAGATAGATAGATAGATAGATAGATAGATAGATAGATAGATAGATAGATAGATAGATAGATAGATAGATGATAATAGAGAAAGAGGGAGAGAGAGGGGGAGACGATTATAGAGATAAATAGATAGATAGATAGATAGATAGATAGATAGATAGATGATGGATGGATGGATGGATGGATGGATGGATGGATGGATGGATGGATGGATGGATAGATAGATAGATAGATAGATAGATAGATAGATAGATAGATAGATAGATAGATATAGATAGATCAGTGTCAAAGAAGTGTGTCAAATTCTGAATCAAATGTGTACCTTAATTTTCATATCAATGTTTGAGAAATCATTCCATGTATTTCTAATTCACCCAGGGCCGGATTTACATACCAGGCGCCCCTAGGCCCACTATCATTCGTCGCGCCCGTCCCCTCCCTTTTATTCACTCAAATTTTCAACGGGACTGGAGCAATGGGGATTGGTGCACAGGAGATTTAAAAAACTATCCTATCTCCTGCTCATCCCTGAACCAATGTGGGAGGGGTTGGGCAGCCCACTAAAATCCTGCCGCCCTAGGCCTGGGCCTTGGTGGCCTCTCCACAAATCTGGGCTTGAATTCACCTGCAACTTTTAAGGGCCTATTTATGAAACCTTGATTTTTTCAAGATTTATTATGCTCTGAAGGTGCTAAAAATTTGAATCCAAAAATATCAGAAATCATATAGAGGTCAATGGCAGAAGGTCCCTTTAACCTTTGGAACATGTTTTTTACCTTCACGATTTTCGTTATTTTTGGGCTGTTTGCCCTGGTTTTTGTTTCATAATCCGATAAATTTGCGTTTTTGGGGACAATTAGATACATTTGAGTCTTGGGAGTAACAATTCGAAAAAGTCACAGAATTCGAAATTGATGCTGTAGTTTGTGATAACTTTTGATTTTTTTATCGTTTTATTGGTAAATTAAGGGGATTCGGGTTTTGGTGTTTGGTCAAATTTTTGAGTCCCATTTATTGAAGTGTAATTTTTAGGGTTTTAAAGCTTTTTGAAACTATGAGCTTTTCTTCTCTCAGCTCTGGCCACATGTCAGTTATTCTTTTATGACTGCATCCATAAACTTATGTCCCACTATATTGCTGGCTAATAATAGTATGTGCTTTATATCCAAATGTTTTATACTAGTGTAGGGGACAAGAGGAATCCTTCCCCTGTTTTTCTGCCTGTGACATCATCCAGCCCAGTTATAGGCTGGAGAGCGATCCGATTGGCTGGGCACCCCAGTGCATCCTTGGAAGAGAGGGTGTGCCTGACTTTGGAGCAAAAATGTACGGGGTCTCCCAGAGAGCTTAACAGAGCCAGCACAAGTAGCTGAAAGACTGTGAAGTACAGAGAAGCTGTTAACTCTGTGTAATCTGTGAAGGTACAGATTGAGTCCATCCTGTTCCCTGCCAAGCTGCTAGAGACTAAGAAGGAGAAATGTGCCACTGGTAAGTTTTATCCTGCCACAGAGCTGCCTGTAATCTCCAGTGTGATTGCCTCTGAGAGCACCCCGGTGAGTGAGCCACCCAAGGGAGGATACTGGCAAGGATACAAGCGTGGGGCCCCAAAGTGAAGACAAGTCTTGTGTATTTACCTGCTACATGGGAGCTGCTGCTAAATTCCAAAGGGAGAGGTACTTTTGGGAAATGGTAGCGCTACCTGGGGAATAAGAGCTCTGGGGAAGGGACATTTAATTTGAACTGAGTGGTTATTAACCCCTTCTGGAGGATAGGGACTTTAATATTAAAAAGGACTGTGTTGGAGCAACAGTTAAGTACCTAATAGTGATTTAGGTAGTGTTCCACATGTCCCCAGTGTAGGAGTGCATTGTGTATTAGTTTGCCCAAGTTTTACTGCAGTTTATATAAAGTTTAATTTGCAAACTATGTGTGTTTTATTGTTCCTAGTGAAATCCCCCTGAGGTGTGTTCCTCAATGTTCCCTCGGTGGAGGCACTGCGCTGTAATTCCCAGTTCCCGGTACTTTTCATACGCAAAAGGGACTCATGGCCCCTGGATTGCCAAGGGTAAATTGCTATGTAATTCCCAGTCCCCAGTACTTTTCATATGCAAAAGGGACTCATGGCCTCTGGATTGCCAAGGGTAAATTGCTATTTAAAGAGACAGTAACCAAATTAGGGTTATACAAGTCAGCCTTCCCCCAGCTCCCAGTGCTGCCTCCTTTGCAAAGAAGGGTCTTCACTGGCAGTACAGGACTTGTTCCAAGTCAGATTCTGGACTCTGGATCTGGATCTGGATCTGCTGAAAAGGTAGGTGGGCTCTGACACAAAGCTATCAGTAGAATTTACATTTGGTAAAAACTATTGAATACAGATGATAATTTGAATGAAATGGTGCTTACTAGGATTGCTATTATTTTATGGAAACAAAATACAGACTACCATATCTCTTTAGCTTTCTCCACTGTTATAAATATTTCCATTTATCTGTCAGTGTCAGTGATTAGCTGTATAGTGCTTGCTATAACAGCTCAGCACAGCTCCCTGAATTAAGATAAAACCCCTTATCCAGCAAACTATGGGCCCCAAGGAGTCCCATACGTGAATATCATACCCTCATGGGTAACCTGAAAGCACATTAAATCTAATGACCTGCATAAGGAGAACCAGTGTCTTTGTTTTTATGGTCACAGAATCCCTGATGACTTTGATTTCATGATAATGTTCATCCTGGGATAAAATACCCTCCAGCCATTGAATGACAGTGCCATAGCTTAGTGTCATATACCTAATATAGCACATATTTTCCCCTCTAGTTTTTTCAAATATAATAAGGTATTGTGGTTTTTATAAATGCTTGTAAACCTTGCCTAACAACTAGCCTATGGCTCTTCTTTATAGCGATTGCATTTGTAATAAAAATCAAACTACATTATCCTAAGTTGTCTCTCTGCTTCCATTTTATCTCCAGGAATATTTTCAGAATGTTACAGCTGCAGCTTTATGATCAGACCCGGCTCTAACAGTATCTTATTTTTATGCTGCAAAATTATCCTCACCTTCTCACTTATTTCTCTCAAATTGCCTTTATTTTTTCCGTTTTATCTACTTTGTATTGTACGGGAAAACATTAATGCATTTTCTCTTAGATTAGCTATTCAACGCTGGATTGGGTATGCCCTTGCAATGTTGTAATATCACTGGCAGTTTTCATAGTGTCAACCGAGCTGAATTGTACTTTTTGCTGACATATTTCTGCAATTAAAATGATTTTATTGTAATTTACAGTACTTGAATCTGTTACCTTTGTTACCTATTATCCAAAAGAAAGTTAGGCTGGGGCATTTGCTGTTGATTGCCATATTTGCAGCAGAGTGGGAATCCAAAGCAGACCCAAACTGTAGGGTTGGAGCAATGGCTGGGCTCAGAATAAAGACAAAAAAAATGCCATGTCCTTCAGGGTAAACACTTACTGCTAAGCTCTATACTGTCTCTACAACAATGTAGATACTCTTTACAACATGACATCAGTACCGTTTGTTACTTGACAGATATATAGGCATCTATCATGGAGTCTATGTCCTTAACTACTCACAATTATATGAACAAAGATTCTACTTGTGTCTAATAATTTAGAGGTGATTTTGCCACCATTTACAAATATCCCAGCAAAATCTCAGGCATCCTTTTTTATTTGTGGTCACATTATGTTATTTACACTTGTATTTTTTTTCTGCATAATCTTCATCATGTTTTTATTTCCTGTCTCTTATGTTATCTAAAACCCAACATTCTGGTGGCTTAGATTAGTGTACAAAGACTTACAGTATAGAACTCATTTCATTACTTGCCTCAGGCAGCTAAAGCATTAGCATTAACTCTAGTATTTAATGGAAATGGGACAGACGAACAATGTGACAACTAAAGATAAGCTCAAAATCTTTTATGCCTTATTCCTTATGGCTGGGCCTCTTGTACAAACAAGCTTTGTTTTCAGCCACACATAGAAAACGTCTTGGGTTCCTGTTCCAACAGCAAGCAGCTAAGATACAGTATTGTCCAAACTGGTACCCAGAATGTAATTGTACCCTTTATACATCCAGAGTCACAACTTCCATAAAACATGAAGCCCTTTAAAAACATAATTGACAAAAATGATGTGTTTACTCCACAATGAAGCCAATATACATCAAGTTCCTTTATTATCCATTGTAATTCCTGGCACTTTGTATTGATATATTTAAAACTGTTATACAGTCCCTATTGGGTGGACACAGGAGAGTGAAGCCAGAACACAGTGAGCGAAAAATTGAGTGAACTGAGAAATATTTTAATTTTGCAACTGCCAAATCAATGATTTTTATTAAAGGTCTAAAAGTGCTAATTGGCTGCCACCAACAGAACTGCATTGTTGCTAATATTGTTAGCAAAAATATTAATATGATGTTGACCCTCTCTTTGTTGCTCTAACAGCCCTCTCCTGTCCACTGGGCTTTTCAATAGATGTTAGAACATTGTTGGATGGATGTGCTTCTATTTAGCCACAAGAGCATTAATGAGGTTGGACAGTTGTGTTGGGATCAGACCTGGCAGCTGGCATTCCAATGTATCCTTCCTTTCTAGGAAAGTAATTCAGACAGTTAGAAGGTTGCTGCACCTGTTTGCATAAAAAATGCTCAAGTTGTGCCATATCCCATAATCGAAAATTGCATGACATTCACCCATAACACACCCATCTGTATTTATTGGTGCAAGTCGCCACCATTGTGCCAAATCAACAATTCCCCTTGTCTATAACTGAAAACAACAGCAGCGATTCCCGAAATGTTATTGGTACAACTTTTCCTGAGAAACTAAATGGAGACCAAACCATGTACACTATGTTGTATTAACAAAATGAGGGAGAGCAACACAAAAGGCTCTTTTCTGAACTCTTAGGAACCTAAAGCTATGTTCAACATGCTGTTTCGGAAATACACACGGCGTCGGCTGATGACAGAGCACATTTGTTCTGCCTTCATTGTGATGCTTCAGTTTCAAAACAAGAGTAAAATAAATCCATAAACATAAAGTATGTGGCATGCAGAAGATTAGGAAAGCACACAGGACCTCTTGCCTTCAGTAGATTGCCCACAGGAGACAGGGTAGAATGAATAAAGTAGGCTTCTTTCATACTGAAATGACCTTCAGAATGAATTACTGTCTAACTCAAATGGCTTCTTGCATACAATTATTGTAAACGTTTAAACAGAAATAGATTGTCAAGGACCTTTAGCGTTTACTGGGAAAACATAGAAAAAAACATTGTTGTACATCTAAAGGACCAAGTACACTGCAAAAACTTTCAGGCACAGTAAAGTCAAAAGGTTTTTTTTCTTCAGGGTGCGGTGACTTTATGGTTCCAACACTACTTCATTTTGCTAATTGGTAAAAACTCCATGCATCATGTTAAAAACCAATTACTGCTCTGCTGTAACTCTTTTCAGTGGAAACATCTTAATATACTGTAACTTAGACTGTCATGAGAAGGAATGATGTTCTCTTACAATGCAATTATGCCTCTGGAATTTCTTTTCCATGTAATTGATTGTCCCCTAAATTGTGCTGCTTTGTAGTAATTAAGTATTATTTGAAAACATAACAGGTTTGCACTGAGTATGCACAAAAGGCACCGCAAGTGGGCTTCATGTATGTGTTCCAGAGAATACAAATAATCAAGTTTCATTTCTTGTTTGTAAAGGAATGTAATCACTGGCAATGCATCTCCAAAGATGAGTGCATAATGTAGATGATCATCGAATCCAAGAAAGCATTTGGGATTCACCTGTATCCCTGTTTGCTAATCTATAGCTGATGGGAGGATCTCTGATGCTGGTTCTAGAGGCAATACGATGGCAGAGCTTGGCCCACGCCAAAAACACTGGCAGGTAGGCAAAAAGAAGTATAGGAAGCCTAATGTTTTATATTTTATTAGCAGCAACGTAAGCTTCCTATTCTGGACCTGGAGTTTTCTAAATAGGAGGTCTTTTCGTAATTTGGATCGCCATACTCTAAGGAAGGTATTTATTAAAGTCTGATTTTTCTGTTCGAAAAACACCATTTTTTTCATTGAAATCTTTCAAGATTTATGAAAACCAGAGGCTGTTAAAAGTCTGAATACCTGCCGAGATCATATAGAAGTCAATGCAGACGTCTCATTTACAAATAAAAGATATCATGTGATCTGCGCTGAGTTTGGGTTTCCTAAAATAGCGGATAAATTTGTGGTTTTCTGTGATTATCTAAAAAAAGCTGAGTTTTCGGACATCAAATGTGAAAAAAATTTCACAGTTTGGATTTTTTTTATCGATTTTATTGAGATTTTTCCCACACATTTCCCACATTTTTCAAGTAAATTTATTGATAAATACAGTATAAATGTGCACACGATTTTTGTCAATGTGGTTTTAAGAAAATAGTGAGCAGGGATGGGTGAATTTTTTCGCCTTGTTTCGCCATGACAATGACGCCCATAGACTTGTATGGCATTGCGTGTCAAAAAAAAAAAAGACGAGCGTCAAAAATATTTACTGGACGACACAAAATTTTGACGCCCATAGACTTTAATGGGCGTCGGCGACATTTCGCTGATGGCGAATTTTTGACGAAGCGAAATGGCTCAAATTCGCCCAACTCTAATAGAGAGAAATTTTTGGATTATAGTAAATAACCCCCTAAGTGTACTGAAAATGTATTAAACAGTAATTAAACCCAATAGGATTGCTTTCCAACAATAAAGTATTAATTATATCTCAGTTGACATCAAGTACAAGATTCTGTCTTGTTATTGCAAAGAATTTTTTTTTTTTCTAAATAAAGATCTGAATTATTTGATTAAAATGTAGTCTATGTGATATGCCCTTCCGGTAATTTGAAGATTTCTGGATAACGGGTTTCTCATTGATAATGTATACCATACCTTTACTGCTCAGTTTCCATATTACTTCACAAAGAAAGTCCAATTAGAAATAGTTTAGCCTTTTAAGTATTGTTTCCTTGAGCTCTAATCTTTCTGACTAATGCTTTCTCTGCTTTTTAGACTTTAGACCTCATGCCCAGTCACGTAGATATAAGGGAGAATGAGACATCAGCTCAATGATGTTGAGTTAAACATGCAAAACAGGTTTTCAGGTTCTGAAAAGATTTTAATGTCGGGCCCAGTAGCTTTTTGTTACTCTACTATACACAAATGTAAATCGTCTCTAGAGTGCAACCCATTGATTAACCTTTCTATGAATTTCTGTTAATGACACCACCAACTTACTTCAAAGACTGATAATTGGAGTCAGCTAAATCATCTGATAATTGAAGTCAGCTACATCATCTATTTAGGCATGTATGCAGAACCACTATAAAGACATTAGGGTTGAGGTCAAAATGTTGGAATATACATTCATGTCCACAGTTGAGCCATGCTCATATCTGTTGCTTGCCAAACATCAATGCAGTCTTTGCAACTTGAGCTTCTCTCAAGCATTACCCAACTGCTTCTCAAAGCCACCAAATGTCCTTTATAAAAGCATGTAAGGAAGGATATTGCTCATGCAGCGTTCTGCTTATTTACTGTTTCCCTCCAGCCACTAGAAAGAAGTTAGGCTAGGAAAAGTTGTGGGTGTGGGTATACAAGGGGAAAATCCATAACAGTTGGCCAAGTACAGACATAGGAAAGTATTGCCTTGAGGTTCAGACACTGCCCATGTGTACACAGCCTAGGATGTACCTATCCATGAATAAGATGCCATGGGAAAAAGGTCATGTTTCTCCAACCTATTAATAACGTGATACTGTTTAGTAATGAACAAACCATGGTTATTTTAGTAACAATGAGTCACATAAAACCACAGTTTATAGAAACGAGTAAGGCAACGGGAATGTTACGATTAGCATTTTTAACTTTAACAGTTACTAGAACCAACTCTTCATTTAAACATGAACTAATCACAATTTTTTCCATCCTAAAATAAGGTTCGAATCCATTACAGATGTGGTTTGCTTGAAGGCGAAAGGTGCCGTTTCACAGCAGCAGCCACTAGGTGGCACACACAAACCAAGTTTCTTTCACCCGGCCGGTACAAAACCTCCCATTCATAGTGTAAATAAAGAGTTACATTATTAATTTATACCAATGCATCCACTCTACACCTAATATTTGTTTAGCCAGCTGTTTCCTCCAATCCTGCGTTAACGCCACTGACTAAAGCCTAACGTACATTTTTTCATCACAAAGAACATTTTGTTGCCTACAAATTACCTTTTGAAGTGAGGGCGTATTTTACAGTAAGAAACTGTGGAGTCAGAATGTCTGATAATTCCTTAGGAATAACAGACGGTAACTGTGATACATACGTGGCGTTTTTTAAATAACATCTCACATTTATTTCAACCTATTACTTTTCATGGTTTCCGAAAGATGTGGATTTGTTTTTACCCTGGAGAATGCTAACATACGGAACACACACATTCCTATGCAAACTCTATATCACACCTCTGTTGCTGAACTACATCTAGTAACTGGAAGGGTGAAAATTCCAAAACGCTGTTATACATGGGTGTGGGGAAGTGCATAAACAGGGGCAATTCTGGATCTGCTTCTACCTAGCAACTGGTCTGATACCCTTTCCACCTGCATGGAACCTCTCACCTTGCCTCCTGCCTGAAACAGCTCTGAGCACATAAATATGAAAGGGTCTAGCTTGTGTTCAAATACAGAGTATAGTTATTTTATCTGAGCTCTAAAAGCACTGGCACACATAGCAATGCTAGGGTTTTTATACCCCTTGCAATTAATAGTTCCACAGATAACATACAAAACACTTTGGAAATGTCCAACATAACTGGCTCTTTAAGAGAAACTAGGTTTAAGTAATAATGGCATCATGCAGCACTCTGCTGCATTGGATTCTTTAGGTGCAACTTTACTGAGTCAACTGAAGCAGTCCATTGTAGGAACCCTGACGCACACCTTTGAGTTAGCAGTAGTTTCAGGGTTCCCCTGCATCAATGTGTGTGATTAACCTAAACAGCGGTGAGGAGTAGTGATGGGCGAATTTATTCGGCAGGCACAAAGTCGCGGCAAATTCCCGCAATTCGTCGCCGGTGAATACATTTTCAAAATCGCCGCAAAAATTCGCCAGCGAAAATTTGCCTCCGTCCAAAAAACATTTTAGGATGTTTGGACGTTTTTTTGAAAGAAATAAACGCTGGCGTCAACGAAATGAACGCCGGCGTCAAAAAGGAGACGCCGTTTCGCAAAAATTTTCGCAAACCAAAATGCCCCAAATTCGCCCATCACTAGTGAGGAGCACTGGCACTTTGCAGCAAAGCATGAGCTACATAGTTATATAGTTAAATCGGCAACATCCATCAAGTTCAACCCCTCCAAATGAAAACCCAGCATCCATACACACACCCCTCCCTACTTTCACATAAATTCTATATACACATACCTATACTAACTATAGAGCTTAGTATAACAATAACCTTTGATATTATGTCTGTCCAAGAAATCATCCAAGCCATTCTTAAAGGCATTAACTGAATCAGCATCACAACATCACCCGGCAGTGCATTCCACAACCTCACTGTCCTGACTGTGAAGAACCCCCTACGTTGCTTCAAATGAAAGTTCTTTTCTTCTAGTCTAAAGGGGTGGCCTCTGGTACGGTGATCCACTTTATGGGTAAAAATGTCCCCTGCCATTTGTCTATAATGTCCTCTAATGTACTTGTAAAGTGTAATCATGCCCCCTCATGCAATCAGGTGTTTTAGGAGCAAGTACATTAAATGAATGTATGTGCTGCTGCACCTTCATTTATGTACATTCGTGCATTGCAAAGAAAAATGAAGTCAAGCAAACAGGGTCTATTTCTTCTAGCTGAGTATTATTTGCCTCTTTATACCAGCAGCAAAGCACCTGTTTGCTTTATGCTAAAAAAGAGTTAACCCCCAACAGTAAAGGTTAGATGGGGTCTCTGTGATGGCAGGACTGATGGGTGGAACAAGTATTCACTGGGAAGTTTCCAAGGCTGTGACTAATAGAGTTACTCGGCTTACACACATCTGGACTATGTATGTTCTGTGTGGAACTTTATATAGCAACAGTTAGTCTCATTTTGCCCTATGCTGAGTTATTAAAAAAATAACATTTACCGTTTGCAAATGTTTCCATGCAAAATGTGAATTAAACCCTAAAAACAAATATGGGTAGAAATGTTGTATAAAATATAAATCAGCAGCAGGCTAACGTTTCATTATCTCTACAGCAGTAATGATTCAGGTCTTCAAAGTTATGCACGGGAGTTCCCCATCTTGGATATTGTTAGGAGTGTCAGTGACACTGCACATGCTCAGTGAGATTTGGGCAGCTGCTAATAAGATACGTTTAGTGCCCAAATCATCAAGAAGAAAATGAGGTTCATGTCATAAAAGCTAAAGCTACAGGGCTGATTATGAAATGCAAATTGCACTGGCTTCTAAACTGCCACATAATGAGAATACAAAGTCATTGCTAATCAGTCTGGTATTGTAACTTCTATTCTATATATGTGGTTTATTGGGAGTTTATTGTGAATATATGCCACATGGCTTATATTTGATAGATTTAAACCATACTTGTGACTGATCTGCAGTGAATATTTTATTCAGCTAGCTACACCCAATGGTTAGTAAGTGGCGCATTAACCCAAGCAATATATATATAGTAAACGATTCATTTTTAATGGGTAGGGCTGCTGTACAGTGGACATTGAATAGCAGCTCCATACACTCTACAATAGAAACTTATGGGAAAAATATTTCTTTAGGTAAATATTGTCCTAAATAGTGATGAGTGAATTTTTACACCAAGTTTCGCCTTGAAAATTACGCCCATAGACTCCAATGGGTGAAAAAAAAATGTTGTGCAACAAAAAGAATTGGACGCGCCGTATCGCACATCAAAAATAAATTTGACGCCCACAGAAATTTTCGTTGTTTCTTTGTGGAAGTGAAACAGGTCAGATTAGCCCATCACTAGTACTAAATTATGGGTTCTTATAAATAAATGTAAATCAGCAGATTTCAGGGCTGAAGTCCCCTGTATAAACTACTAATCCAGATAGAGGGGGACCACTATGAAATCAATTTGTCAACAGATTTCAGGGTTTTTTTTTCTCCAGGTAAAGGGTTGGTGTAGGGAGGTGGTCGTGCTCAGAGTGGGAATTCGGTTCTGCAGGATTCATTTATTTTTGGGAAGGCAGTTTTCGTTGCCTTTTTTTAACAGCCAATGAAATGTCTGCTATTTCTTCTAGGTCCTTAAAATAAGGTACAAATATAAAATGAATTAAGTTCTGCCAAACATAAAAGCGTCCTACGAATGCATTTGCTTTATAATCCACTTTTCCCTCTTTCCCTCAGTGTATTATTCTTTGAATTATCTATAAATTTTATGTTGCTAAGAAAATAAATGCTGCAGTTTTATGTCACTTTGGATCAATAAACTTTCAAAATGGATTTAGGCCTTTTTTTGGCTCCCTTTGCCAAGAATATACTCAGAGGTCTGTTTGCCATCATGACATCATATTGGAACTGTACAGACAGACTTTCCACTCAGCAGATTCCTATTTGTACTGGTCCCACTGTGTATTAGTGCAGGAGCAGAAATGTACAGTGCATTCATTCTGTCCCCATCCAACGCAGAAGAAAAAAGAGAATTGTATTTAGACAATGAATTGACCTAAAATCTCCAATGGGGCCACCATGCTGTTTGGGGTGGGTGACTGTGTTCTCTTTCTTTAAAAGTCCCTCCATTGGGAATCAACAGTATGCCTTTAAGTGTCTTCTTGAGTCAAGGTGGCAACCCTGTATTTGTTACAAGGTGTCATGGACAAAATGGCACTAGTTTAAGGGAAAAGGCCAAGCAAGTGGGCAAGTAATGGCACTTCATTTTGTCTCTACCTGCCACATACCGGGTCTTGACCCAGAGCAAGCTCTTTCACTTCTGAGCTTACAGCACCATTAGGGTAAGAGAGCTTAAATGTAGGGGTGCTCAGTCTGTAGGCAAGCAAGTGGCTACTTAGCAGCCCATAGCAATCAACTGATATTTATGAGCCAATGTCTAACTGCAGTGATTATTCACTTCCATTTTGTATATGTAAGGTGCACTTAG
The DNA here is from genome assembly GCA_038501925.1 of Xenopus petersii. Lineage (NCBI taxonomy): Eukaryota > Metazoa > Chordata > Amphibia > Anura > Pipidae > Xenopus > Xenopus petersii. Next base: position 174,462,632 of record CM076673.1, on the reverse strand, counting down.
ACTGCAAGCTCACAGGGCAGAGGCCACCTATCTCTGGTGTCTGTTTCTTTCTTTTTGGGGTTATGTCATAAAAGACAGTGCTAGGCTAATGAAATAAGACATCTGTTTAATTCTATCTTCTAATTGCTCGCTATGTTTTTCTAGACACGTAATAAACTTGAGACCATTTATTGCATTACCCCATTAAGTTTGCCCAAGTGCAGTGATCTAAAGCAACCAACCAGCAGCGGGCAGCTCCATGTTGTAGCTCCCACCCTTTCCAGCGACAGTCGGGTAATCTCAGCCAATGAAAGGGAAACCTTTTGGGATTTTTAACTTTGAAAGCAAGTTGCAGATAAAAGTTCCTGTGTAAATTGTATAATGAAGCAGTAGAATTCTTAACAAATCAGATGAGAGTGAGTGTAGGACTGGCTAGACCTGGGATGACTTTGACGTAGTTGGCCAGCTTTTAGAATGTATAGAGTGCTCCTTAACTTGGCAAGCATTTACATATCACTGTACAGCTGAGGCTGTTTTATACAGACTTGGGGAATACCTTAAAGGGTGGAAGGGTGGGTGCCAGAAGTTTAGTAGGGTAGCGATGCAGTTTGTTGTTGTTCATGTGCCAGGAAGCATCACAAAGGCAACATTCAGCCTGCACTTGCTCACTGTGCCTTTATTCCCTTGCACAGAGCTCATTGATATAGAGCTGAATTCAGAGCTGTTGAGCTTGTGCGTCATTGCTCCACTTAATCCTGAACCTTAAAGTATCAGGTTCCATCAACACTGCCACATGATAGGATCTCCAGCCATCACAGCTGGGGAGGCAATTGTAGTCACCTGATCAGCTGTGAGACACCCTTGCTACCCAATACAAGGTTTTTTTCATAGCCTTGTGCTGTTTGGCCTTAAAGAATGATGGATCCCACTGAAAGAACTCTTTAGACAACATCTACATTACTTGAACTCTCCAGTGTTTGCTCTCTCTCTGGCTTTGTAAGATTGTAGGGCAGAAAACATCAAACCATGTTTTTTGCACTTTGGGTACTTCCATGCACTTTTAAGCACTGCACTGGTCTTCCAGATCTAAAACATAGTCCAGAGATCTGTGTTTGCCCCATAAATACATCGATAGGAGGGGCACAAACGTTTTCCAAATATGTATCTAGGTGCAGAATGCAGCCAGACCCCAGGCACAAGTGCTTTTTAAATGAACACTGCACTTTTGTGCCTCTTAGACCACTTGCACTTGCATCTATGGTCAAAGTAAATGATCACTTATCTCTTTATTTACCAACATAGGTGCTAAATTGCACCAGTGCATTTGCCAATAGCATCCAATAAGCAGTCAGTTGACATGAAACAATTGGAAAAACAAAGATAAAAATCAGATTGATTGGTGGACATCTACACTGGTGCTGTTTAGCACCTATAATAGTAAGTGAGCAGCACCCTATGGATTGGCGGAGTTCTCCTATAGTGCAGCCAATAGCAACCAATTTTTTTGACCTACAAGTATTTAACACTTTTGTTCGTAAATTGACTGACCAGATGTATCAACCACCTTATACTGGCAGGCTGAAGGCGGAAAGACGTCTCTTCTTTAACCAAGAGTGAATCTCCTTTACGTTAAACAGCATTTAAGAGAGTATTTATAGTAAACTGTACAGATATACATACATAAATATGAGATGACGTATTATGTCACTATATATACATATATAACTTGTCTTCCCTCTTAAAGCTCTGTAGCTGTACGGCACAGGTAAGCCAACCATTAGCCCTTTAGCTATTGTTTAATCCAATCCAGTTAAGTACTGCCAGGGCATGCTGAGAATTGTGGTTCAGTTAGAGCCTGAGATTTACAAGGAGGTTATGCCTGCTATACAGATACAGATACAATAATGACATTGCAGGTGGTGCCCATCTGTATGAAAACTTGCACTTCTGACTCTGTACTGACACTGTCAATTCCTGTATCAGTTTTATAGACATTGCTGAGTAAGAGAGGATTTGCCAGCACCAAAGGGACCCAAAAGTAAGAGAAAAAAAAAAACCCCGCTGTTCTTGAACTGTCAGCACTGAGAAACAGTAGGAGTACTGGTTTGGCTTAGTCGATATTGCAATTAGTCCAACTGGAATTCTCCCCTTCCCAACTAAGACAGCAGCATGAACACAATAACAAACCATTTCCATATAAATACAATCTTCTGCACCTGCCAGGCAAACAATATAAAGGACTAACTGATATTTTCTACCTGTCATACCCAGACAGTAAGAGATAAACCAGCCATCAGGTCTGTACAAGTCTGGACCCTCCAGATATAACTACCTCCCTGCACAATTGCAAACAGAGCTGCATTGGGGGAAAGCAACCTATGGCCCTCCAGCTCATATGACTCTGCAATGCCCAAGAACCCATACCGAATTGTAGTTCATCAGCTAGAGGACTGATGTTTACAATGAACAGAATATCACTCGCCCTACTGTAAATGAAACCCTATTAATTACAAAAAAGCCTTTTTGGTGGGGGTCAGGATGCCATGTACCTATGCAGAACTGCATTTTAAATGGGCATGTCCTGGTTTTAACTCTTTCCCTACTGGTGTGGGATTTAACTGGCAGCTGTCATTGAAGGGTTTTTTTTCCTCCCAAGTAGATTGGCATTTCATTGGCAAAAGCTCAGTTAACTTTATCCCTCAACAGCTGTCAGAGGGAAGAGTGCGTCACTGAATACCTGATACCCTGACATACAGGTAGAGAAGGTAGAAGAGGGAATAAAAGTTATCTGAAAGTTGCTAGCAGGACCTGGGCTTCCAGCTAAAGGAAGAAGCAGAAATTCTCACCTTGTGAACTTGTGTCTATGTCCCAGTTGTTGCGTCTCTGGATGGCACAGGTCCCTGGACAACAGGAGTCACTTCTCATCCAGCAGAAAGGGAAAGTAACACGTCATAAGCAAAGTACACTTCTGAGCTGGGATAATTAGTGCCCTGCCTCCAGTGAGTGCACGTAAAGCTCTCCAAGTGCCCACTCAGTGCGAGGTGCTGAGGACAGCGAACACACCCACCCCACCCACCTCCTGCTGCCCTCACAGTGCTCCTTTATGCACTTCTATCCTCTCTCTCTTCATCTGGGACGTCTCACATCACCTAAGATGCATCTCTTCTTTGCACAGGACAGCCCCAAGAGGGAGACGCTGGAACTGGAGTTTGCTGATATAAGAGCTTTCAGTGTATCCCCTGTATGTGCCAATGGATTTAATGCAACAAGTGCTGCTTTACTACTCCACTTAAATAAAGAAGTACAGTGTAAGTGCCCTGTATAACTTGAACCTATATATGGTGGGGGGGTTACAGTGGGTGGGGCTGGCACTACATATACACCATGGGCTGAAATTAGAAGCAGATGGGAAGTTATAAGGCAGGAGAGGCTGGGGATGGCTGAGGACAGCTCCCCACGCAGCACCCACCAACCTCACACTGAACAAGAAGGTATTATACAGCAGCTGAGTATATTAGAGCCATTGATGGGGAAAACGCATTCCTTGGAAAGGAAATGGCTTCAGGTTCCAATAACAGAGCTCCTTTTGATGCCGCGAGGCTGCTACACCTCAAAGGGCTGCTCCCTAAAGAAGTGAAGTGCAGCCGAGGATGGAGACATCATGGCAACAAGGGGCAGAACTTGTGCTAAGGAGACATGCGCACAACACTGGCACTAGTATCAGCAAGGGAATGGGCACTCTCTGTAGGATCCTTATTTAAGGTTTATTACCAGTCTGGAGCTGAGGCTGAACATTCATTTAGTGCCAGTGTCTCTCTCACTTTTAATACAGCAGACACAGGCAGGCACCCACGGGGTGTCTCACTCACTCAATAAAACCAAGGGCCTCTATATAGGCTCCTCCAGGGATTGTGGGAGCAGTAGCAGCTGAGCGGGAGGTCAGGCAAGGATTAAAGTGCAACGTTATTTTAAAGGGCCAGCCGTCCATTTAATAGGCAATAGACCTTCTATTAAAAACAGTGTCGGACTGGGATGCCAGGGGCCCACCAAAACATTTTAGGCTGAGGGCCCACTTTTCAAACTACTATACCTCCTCTCCTCATTCTTTTCTCTATGTACTATACTCTATTTTTCCATTGTTAAGATGCTTTGTTCCCATAAAGAAATAGGGAATGACCATGATATAGGCCAAATGGTTAGAAGCAAGAGGCCCCCTGACACCTGGGCCCACCGGGAGTTTTCCTGGTATCCCGGTGGGCCAGTCCGACACTGATTAAACATTTAACACATCGGGACTTGTTACACTTTCTCGGTACTTTTTACTGTGCATTTCACCTGAATAGATCTCCTACTTAAACATAGAAGCGTCATTTCACATCATTCATTGTTGTTTGCTGCTTAGTAAATGTACAGAGACTTCTGGGGCATTGCAGGCCCATGCCAATATTCCCAAACATTAAAATGATCTTTCCTTGATAATTATATAAAGTGCTGGTATACTGACCTTGGCAGGGGAGGATCCAGCCTTCAGACTGAGACCAATGGCAAGTTTCAGGAGACACTGATTACAAGTAATGCTACTCTGCAGAGAGAAACAAGACTTTTTATTCTATGACCACAGGTAAACAAGTTAGAGACCACCGTACCGGGTTTAGCTTGACGTGGTATGGTGGCTTATCAACTTTATGATCAGTGGTGTAACTAGATATTACTGGGCCCCACAGCAAATTATTTTTCAGGCCCCCAAAATGTTTAGAGGTTGACTTGTTTCTCCAATATTTAATGAAATTGTATATGAATTAGGGCCTCATGGGGCCCCTATACCTCCTGGGCCCCCCTGCAGCCGCAGGGTCTGCTTCCTCTATAGTTACGCCCCTGTTTATGATCATAACTTGTAACTAAAAACTCCTGTTTTTGGAAATACGTGCAATTGCATATATACTGAATTACTAATGAGACAGGGGACCAGGGAATGTGCATTGATTAATTGGCCAGATCAGTAGAACTTCCATTGTATTTAAACACATTTTAACTGAGCCATGGAGTACACCCACAACCCTCCTTTTTGTACCTTGAAATCATACGCTAAATAACCTTTGTGTGGATCCCCAACTATCCTGACGCCCAGGACCACTCGAGAAGATGACAAATTGCTTGGTGCCTCAGCTGTGTTATTTGCTATGGGCACTAGGTGGTGATATTGCTTTAGTGTAGCACATTTAAAAGAGGAAAGACAGACACTGAGATGCACCACAAGCTATTTCTGCATGTGCATGGCCTTTATTTGCTTTAACCTACCTGCAATTTAAGAGCTGAAATAATTCACCAGACCAAAGGGATTACTTTGTCAATACAGGCCAATGTTTGTGGCTTCCGGACACATCATTCATGAAACCAGGGGAAGGGAGGCGAGAGAAAGAGTAAGGGAAACACTGCTGCCAGGGGCAAGTTTTAGCATGGGAAGTGAATGTGCACATGTGTGTGAATGTGTGTGTATGTGTATGAATAAATATACGTGTGAATAATCAAGTCAGTCTGTTTGTATGTGTGTGAGACAGAAGGGATCATTTCTGACTAAGTTCTGTGTGCAAAGTGCAATTTTGGACACATTCCACCACAAGTTTTACCCATAATGCAGTGTTTCCCCCATAATTTCCCCCATAATTCCCTCACATGGGTAGTAATAAGAGTAATATAAATGCAAGTTGGGATTGCATCACAGATAATAGTCTGTACACATAATTCTTGGAAAATAAATAAAAATGTATTGAATTTTAAAACAAAAATGCAAACAAAATTCACCACACATTGCCAGGCTTTGCCACATAAAATAAATATTTTTTTTCTTAGAGCAACTTCCATTGAAACTTACTAACAAAGGTTTTAAGTGGAGTAAAATAATGGCGTAAACTAAAACACACCTTGATAAATTCACCATTGACTTTACACAGCATAATAAAATTAGCCTCCTAAGTGAGTCTGCTTTTGTGTGAGAGAGAGACTGATAGAGACTGCATTATGAATATTATGGATATGAACAAGTACTGTATTACTGAGACTCATTAGACAGTAGGGCTCCTTTAGAAAGAGCAATGTACAAAGTGCAATTTTTGCGATCAATTTGTAAATGCAGTTTGCATTTATTTCAGTGTAAACGTGAGCGCCACAACTTGAGTGTGATACAACAATAAAGATGCAAATTATTGGAAACTTTACCGCACAAGATGCGGCACGTTTTTCATTGCATTTATGTACAAAGGATGTTCCTTGGTGCAGTATCAATAATGACATTAGGGATCACGTACGAACACAAATACAGTGGCCAATTTTGCATGTAAATTAATAGGCAGCACTTAGTTTTCTCCCATAATTCAAATGTAACTGCAGTACCCCTCTGAGTTAACTGTGTGTCCCCTATTGTTATGCATTTCATTTGTTGCAAGTCGGTTGCAGCTATGGGCACAAGCTTTTTAGGAAACCCTGGAATTACTGACAGATTTAGGATAGGGCTAACTACATTACTATTTGTGCACGGTTGGTACCTGCTGGGAGAAGGTGGCTGCCTAATCTTCTTTCAGCAGATACTGTGCACGCTCCCAACCAGACTCAGACCCAGCAGCATGGCAAGAAAGAGAAAAGAAAACAAAATATTGAAAAAGCTAGAGGGGTCCATAATCACTCTGAGCCCCTAGACTATAGCCTATGGTAGTCTTCTGGTGGAGGAAACAAATTCAGGGTGATAGGTGACCTTTGAGTACAAAGGGCTACCCCCATCGTATATAATTCACTGTGCTCACACATAAACCAAGGGCACACATACAGTACTTAGTAAGTTAGCAGGTTATCAGGCAATGTACGGACAGAGCTGAATCTTTTACTCCAACACTTATTTCCGTTCCTGCAAAAACAAGAGGTGTGATGAACTTCAGACAGATGCAGCGAATTGCTGCAAAATTGGTTGTGTTTTATTCAACACTACATGTTTCGAGACTAGCTCTTTATCAAGTGTAATAACATAGGAACACCATACATCTTAATATACCTTAAACTCCACCCCTCATTAGCAGGTATTGGAAGTGATTTACAAACCACAGAGAGGGGGTAATGTGTTAAAACTGTTATTACAAGAAGAAGCTAAGTGGATAAAAAAAATGAATAGTTTGTACCCAGAAGGTCTTAATGAACACTGGAGTATCAGCAGCTTCCTTTGAAACATAAACAATGTATCACTTGCATTTCCAGAGTTCTACTCTGTTTGACTTTTCTCTCCTTAAGATAAACTTGATACTTTTTGACTATATTATGAATGTGATTAACTACTTAAGGTTAAGACTGTTTTCTATTTCTTATCTGATATTAAGATATCCTATGTTTAAACACAGCTAGCTTGTGGTAGGTTTTTTTATGAGCAGTACCTGGGTAATTGGTTTAAATAGTTTTTAATTTATGTTATTTTACAGATTAACCCGTCACGAAATGGAATAACTTGGAGTTGTACAGATTGTGTTCACGTCACTTTGCACGTGGAATTATCCTTATATTCTTATATTGTGGGACTCTATTTATTACAGAATATTTCTTTCCCTGATGAGGCTAGGCTGAATAATTACCTGTCAGCAATGACCTGAATCGGGTTAACACTAATGAGGGGTGGAGTTTAAGGTATATTAAGATGTATGGTGTTCCTATGTTATTACACTTGAGAAAGAGCTAGTCTCAAAACATGTAGTGTTAAATAAAACACAACCAATTTTGCAATTGCAGCAATCCACTGTGTCTGACTGAAGTTCATCACACCTCTTGTTTTCGCATTTTCGGCTTCATTGGACAGAAGTATCGTGATTGAACTTGTTGAATCCATTCACTTCTATGTATTTCTGTTCCTGTTGCTTTTACAGTAGATGGGTATGGAACTCCTTGGTGGCTTATAATACCCTTATCATTTGCACAGTATTCAATGTAGGTAGGTAGGTAGATAGATAGACAGACAGACAGACAGACAGACAGACAGACAGACAGACAGACAGATAGATAGATAGATAGATAGATAGATATGCATAAATACAGAGAATATATATATATATATCTTCATATATATCTTCATCCACTCGAGTGATTAAAACACTTCAGTTAAGGGCTAGTCCACACGAGGAGATTTTGTCGCCTGGCGACTAATCACCTCGTCTTTTGAGCGACTATCTCCCCAAACTGCCTCAGCATTTTTCCCCATAGGCTACAATGAAAAGTCGCCTGCGCTAATGCACACACGGCGATGCATTTTCTATAGTCACCTGAAATTGACTCACTGAGGCAACTTTGGGCAACTATTGAAAACGCATCGCTGCGTGTGCATTAGCGCAGGCGACTTTTCATTGTAGCCTATGGGGAAAAACACTGAGGCAGTTCAGGGAGATAGTCGCTCAAAAGATGAGGCGATTAGTAGCCAGGCGACAAAATCTCTCCGAATCTCCTCGTGTGGCCTTACCCTAAATGGGCTATTCAGGGCACATTACACCACTAATATGCCAACAGCAGTCATGCAAGTCACAGAAGTGTCACGTGCAACTTTAGTGAACACAGCTGCTAAACGTCCTTGTGTTCTTTTTTTTCTACTCATTTCTAATTTTATCTCGAGTGTGCTAAATGGGTGGCACTCAGCTCACAAAACCTTTTCAGTGCATTTTATTTGTCAATGCCTCTCTTTCAGAGAACCATGAATGCCTTATGCCTCGGCCTCCTTCATGCAGGGCACCTCATCAATATGTAAACAAACAAGAAGGCTCAGGCCTAGTCCTGATGGCAGCATTCAATATAAATAATACATCTGGCTGTACAAGTGCGTTTTCTAAACACTCCAGTATCCAGAACTCACGGGGAAATTAAGCATGACTTCAGCATGAATGCCTTGGCACAGCTAATGGCAGCAAATCAGCTAACTGGATGAGAAAGGCCAAAGTGGATATTGCTGCAGATACAGATCAGTATTTAAAAGAATGTTAATTCCTATTGCATAATTATAATCTGTCATGGATAAAACAGCAGCATGCTATCCGCCTTCTACAAATAGCAGTGATAAAAAACAATATACAAAAGACCTATTTCTGTTAAAGAATGAGAATAAAATCTGGTTTGTGCATAAAAGGATATATAGGATTATATTAAAAACTCCATTCTGTACATTTTTATCAAGCAATCTGTCTCACATATGTATAACATCCATGGCTCAGTAATGTGTAAAGTTACTTACAGAATAAATGATGTAAAAAACAACTTGGACATAATATATCTTGGAGTAACTAACTAGTGCATGTCAAGCTAGATTTTAATTTCAAAACAGATGTCTGTGACAGAAAGCAAGATTGTTAGCACAGGATTCATTCATTGAAAACTCAGTTACACACAACAGATAATATATTCATTCTGTGAAGCAATAATGTCAATCACATTGCTGTACCAATCAGAACAAAGCTTATTGCCCTATAACAAAATAAGATGAAAAGTTGCCAGCTCTGCTCCACGTGGCAGCATTATCCCATATTTGTCCTGCTATAGAGGGGGCCCTCTAATGTCCCCTTTGCTGCATAGTAATAAACATGAACAAAGAACAAACATTTCCTGCTGTCAAACAAGACATTCTATAGCGTACTAAAAGATACCTTAAATGTGAACCGTCCCTTTAAGGGCCAAGGTACAGGTATTGGGCCTGTTGTCCATAATACTTGGGACCTGGGGGGGTTCTGGATAAGGGATATTTCTGTAATTTGGATCTCCAAACCTTAAAGGGCATATTGGCTTTACTTACACTTCATGGCGAATCAGAGCGCACAAAGCAAGAAGCTTTTTTAATAACTTTTAGGGCCCTGGCCAAATGTTTTTTTTTTAATAACTTGTAGGGGCCCTGGCCACTAATGCTTTTTTTTAATAACTTATAGGGGCTCTGGACAAATGTGTTTTCTTAATAACTTGTAGGGGCCCTGGCCAAATGTGTGGCCTTCATACTGATGGGTAAGGAAGGGGTGGCAATGGGCGCCCAGAAAATTTTGCTGTGCGGGGCCCCGTGATGGCAGCCTTGGGAGGGAGGGCGGGTCCGGGTCAGGTGCGGGTCCGTTTTTATCAGCCCTGCACATCACTAGTGCACAGAGCTCCTGTGCTCTTTTCTGAAGCTTGCAGCAGGCTGACAGCAGGAGGCCCCGCTAATCAAGTAAGTGAAGCATGGCCAGGCTCCCCTAATAAACAAAAACCTGCAGGGGCCTGGGAAAACTGTCCCCCCTGCGCCCCCCTGATGGTGGCCCTGAGTACAGGTATAGGATCTGGAAATTCATTACCTACAAAGATCAAAATTACGGGAAGGACATCTTCCATATATTCCATTTTAATCAAATAATTCAAACTTTTAAAATCGATTTCCTATTTTTCTCTCTAATAATAAAACAGTACCTTGTACTTGATCCTAAGTAAGAAATAATTAATTCCTGTTGGAGGAATAACAATCCTATTGGGTTTATCTGATGTTTAAATGATTTTTAGTAATGGGGCAATGTAATATGTTTATTGGTGCAAACAACATTTGCAAATACCATTTCGAATGTTTGTGTCCTTTTTGATTGATTACAGACCTCAACGACTTGCTTGCAGAGTTTGCGAACATTCGCAGTGTATGTAATAAAATTTCTCAATCACAAACTCCAAAGCAGCTGTTAAAGCCAACCATTGCTTAGTAATATTTGTCAGTGAATGATTTTACATTTCAAACAGCATTAAGCATTTGCAAAAACGTCATGCAAACATGCTTGCAATTTTTATTACATTCCCCCTTTAAAGGAACAGTAACACCAAAAAATGTAAGTGTTTTAAAGTAATGAAAATATCATGTAGTGTTGCCCTGCACTGGTAAAACTGATGTGTTTGCTTCAGCAACACTACTATAGTTCATATAAACAAGCTGCTGTGGAGCAATGGCAGAAATTGAAAAACGGCTATATGGCACAGGTTAACTAATAGATAACAGATAACACCATTAGTCAGACAGAGCTTATCTGCTGTGTAACCTGAGCCTTTACTCATTTGAATGGCTGCCCCCATTGCTACACATCAGCTTATTTATATAAACAATAGTAGTGTTTCTTAAGCAAACTCACCAGTTTTACCAGTGCAGGGCAACACTGCATTATATTTTCATTACTTTAAAACCCTTTTATTTTTTGACGTTACTGTTCCTTTAAGTATGTTGATCCAAGTTATAGAATGATCCCTTATCCAGAAAATTCCAGGTCCTGGGCATTCTGGATGACACATCCCATAACTAAATTGTTTTTATATTTTGGCACTGTGGATTATAGTTGTACTAGATACAGGTATGGGATCTGTTATCCAGAAACCTGTTGTCGAGAAAGCTCAGTATTACGGAAAGACCATTTCCCATAGACTCCATTAAAATCAAATAATTCACATTTTTAAAAATGATTTCCTTTATCTCTGTAATAATAAAACAGTAACTTGTATTTGATCCAAACTAAGATATAATTGATCCTAATTGGTAGCAAAACCAGCCAATTGGGTTTATTTAATGTTTACATGATTTTCTAGACTTTAAAGGAAAACTATACCCCCAAAACAATGTAGGTCTCTATAAAAAGATATTGCATAAAACAGCTCATATGTAAAACCCTGCTTCATGTAAATAAACCATTTTCATAATAATACACTTTTCTAGTAGTATGTGCCATTGGGTAATCATAAATAGAAAATTGCCATTTTAAAAAATAAGGGCCGCCCCCTGGGATCGTAGGATTCACTGTACTCACAAACATACCAACAAACCATACATGTTAGGTCACATGAGCCAATTAACAGACAGAGTTGTGTCTTTTGCTTCCACACTTCTTCCTGTTACAGTTAAAGTTGAAGTATTTCTGGTCAGGTGATCTCTGAGGCAGCACACAGACCATCACAAAATGGTGGCTCAAGGCAAGAGTTGTAAAAGGGCAATATTTACTTAAATATATATTCCAGTTTGGTAAGATTCTTTAATATGCCACTTAATATGATATGAACTATCTATTGCTTAAGTGTTCATTTTGGGGTTATAGTTTTCCTTTAAGAAGATCCAACTTACGGAACGATCAGTTATCTGTAAAAGCTCAGATCCTGAGCATTCTGGATAACAGGTCCTATTGTATCACTAATGGGTGCCACTGGGTTCAGGCTAAAAAACATTAATGAATAAGAACACATCTTGTGTAGTGATGGGCGAATTTATTCGCCAGGCGCGAATTCGCGGCGAATTTGCGCGATTCGCCGTCGGCGAATAAATTCGCGAAACGGCCGCGAAAATTCGCGTAAAAAATTCGCTGGCGTCAAAAAAAATTTTCCGAAAAAACGAGACGCCGGCGCCGTTTCACGAATTTCGCACGAAATTCGAGAATTTTTCGGCGAAGCGAAACTGCACAAATTCGCCCATCACTAATCTTGTGTGCCACGAGCCTTATCTTTACCTCTCCTTGTAGCTTTCTCACCCTGGGATAGTAGCTTTGTCGATGAAGCAAAACAAGATGATTTAATTATTGTTCCATAAAAACGTAGATATGCATTATAAGGCACTACAGAGCATTTCACGATTAGTTCAAAGAATCCAATTTACTCAGCAAGGAGGATGCATTTCTTTTAAGCTCCCCATAGACGCAAAGATTTTTCTTGCCGAACGACCGATTTTAGCGAAGTCCGACCAATCCTTCTAAATGATCGTGCGGATAGTGGGATTTGAACGATCGTACATCTTCTGTTTTTTTGGCCAACATGAAAAAAATTGATCGGCCTGGTTAAAAAATCTTTATCGGTCCCAGTGCAATCTATCTATGTTTGCAGGGACAAGAAACCACCTACGCTTTGTTTTCCTGGCAATATCGCCTGAAATGGTCTTTTTAGTTGATGGACAATTCGTATGATCGTTTCGACGATCGGATCTTTTAAAAATCTTTACATCTATGGCCAGCTTTAGTTCATTATCTGCAGCAGATAGCATGGATTAGTGTTCCGCATACAGCACTACTGAGCATTCTGTAGGGACCTTGTAGCTTCCTGACATTTTAACTGAAGTTTATTATTTAATCAAGTATGAGAAATATTTGCACAATGTCACTAATCTCCTGTGAATCTTTCGCATTAAAGGTTTTGTGGTGTACTTTTGAATTACAAAGCAGTCTTAATTCCTTAATAATGAGCAGGACTTGCAATTGATAACACTCCCAAAGATAATAATGAATGTTTGCCTTGCTTTTAATTTAAAAAGGGTGAAACCTAAAACAGCATGTTCTGGCTTGCCAGGCAATTGCCACCATGGGAAGTTACAGAAAGTATCTTAATCAAATTGCATAACAGAGATAGCTCTCTTATACTGTATAAGGGCAGGGGCACACGGGCAGATTCGGGGAGATTTAGTCGCCTTCCCCCTGCCTTCCCCTGCTATAATGATAAAACGCCCGCGCCAGTGCACTCGAGGGGCTTCGATTTCCGAAGTCGCCCAGAGTTTCCTTGTGAGGAAACTTTGGGCGACTTCGGAAATTGAAGCGCCGCGAGTGCCATTGCGCTGGTGTTCTCATTATAGCAGGCGGAAGGCAGTTCAGGGAGATTGACACCCCGCAGAAGAGGCGATTAGTTGCCAGGCGACTAAATCTCCCCGAAACTGCCTGTGTGCCCTTGTGTGAACAATGTTTACACTAGCCCAGTGGTCCCCAACCAGTGGCTCGCGAGCAACATGTTGCTCACCAATCTCTTGGATGTTGCTCTCAGTGGCCTCAAAGCAGGTGTTTATTTTCGAATTCCAAGCTTGGAGACACATTTTAGTTGCATAAAAAACAGGTGTACTGCCAAACAGGGCTACCAAATAGCCTTTTGTGGCATACTTTGGATGCCTTTTTCTTGCTTTTGTTGGTCCCCAACTGTTTTTCATGGGTAAAAATAAGATGGAGACCCCTGCACTGGCCTGTAGATGTAGAGATACAGAACTATAAGGAGGAAATATGACTATGAAGATTTTCATTCATCCAGGTCTTGGTATATCTAATATAAGTAATTCTAAAACAACTGGACTTGCTGAGTAATTATTGAAGAGGTTTCACTATTCATCCGAGCAGCTTCTTCAGTTCAACTGACTGGTGTGGAAAGTCCTGGGCATATAAACTCTTCCACTAATCCAATCACAATGGCACATTGTAACGCTTCAGAGAGGTGACATCTGAAATTCAGTGTTGCTTCTCAGAGATGAGTGCATATAATGAGCTGTTACTAAGACGTCTCCCTATTACCCGTAGGAGCTCTCCTATACTTACATATACTTTCCAGCATTTTAAAAAGGTATACCTCAATGTGAATTAAAGATACTTAATTCATCCCTTTTTATGATCTCAGAACTCCTTAGTTACTTCCTTTTATTACAGTAGATGGTTCATGCCCAGGGAAGTACAGAAGGTCTTAGATAGCAGTGTCTGTCACATATACCATATAGAAAGTAGAGTATGTAATAATGATTTCTTCTAGTACTTAGAGGAGAACAGAAGCTTAACTAAAGAAGTAGGGCAAAAAGGTTGTACATTATGTTTTTGGGTTCTGTACCAGCCCAATGCAACCACAGTCCTTTAGCAGTAAAGATCTGCACATTCAAAGGTGCCCCAGTAGTTGCTGTCACTTACTGAGCTTAGGGCCGACACACAATATACTGTATGTATGTATATGTATGTGTATATATCTATATAGTCTATATTTTTCAAACTTGTGCATCCAACGTTTCGACCCACATTAGGGCCTTGGATGCACAGGTTTGAAAAATAAAGACATTTTTGGTTCACTAACCAAGGAGTGCGGGTCCTCTTGAACTTTACATAAATACTTTGACCCTGCACCCACGTTTATGGAACCCTGGTTCAGAGTGCAAGCGTCTGATTCAGGAGAATATATATATATAATAATTTTATTATCATCCCTATAGCATCAGCTTGTATAAGGCAAGCAAGCCTTATTATCTGTTTGAAGATTTGCAATGGCCCTAAGCTTTGCTTCTCAACAGCTGCCAAAAGAACATTGAGCATGTGAGTGTCACTGACACTGCTAACTAAATCCAAGATGGGAAACTCTTTTAACAACTTTGAAGGCCTAATGGTTATTCTGAAAAATTAGGCTGGTTCTATTAGTTCTGCATATAAAATATGGCATTTCTAGCAATATTCATTTTTAGGTTTTCACCCTCCTTTAAAATTCTTTATTTAGATTGGTTTGCTAACATAATAACATGGGCATTAATAAGCATATCTAGCATCCCTACAGGTATATACTAATTATTCCCTGTATGGTATTATAAAGAATATGGTGATTTTATCCCCAATATGCCACCTGACCTTTTGTATAATGTTCAATCAAATAAAGTAATTTTCTCTTTGAGTCCTTATTAAAGAATATAACCAAAAGGGCTCACACTCGGTTTCCAGATACATTCATTTACAGTAGCTACTCGCTTTTTGGAGAACAAGGTTTAGAATAAATGTTAGAGTGCAGACCTAAATAAGGTGCAGACCGAAATAAAAAAGAGTTGGTTTATTATAACAAAGCTCAGTAAAGTGCTATGATTCAGCCTGTAACTGTTAGTTTTGTTTTAGCAGTTTTATTAAAATAAACTAGTTCTTTTTTTTTTTAAATCAGTTTTTGGAATCATTGGTTTGCAGCTCCCATTCATTTGCTTTATGATCTTTATTCCCTCAAGCTGAATGAAAGCAGAGCGGTGCATCTATATTCCATTTATTTTGCATTTAGCTGCATTCATTGTGTAGCAGTCACACTAACATTTCAATCCTACAAGCGACAATTCTGGCCTTGGGGATGGAAACACTGGAGCAGCACATTTAAATATAATAGCAGCGATGGTGTTGTAATGTTACACTAATAAACAAAGAATTTTACCCCCCTAGTCACCCATGCATATGTTTATAGCTTTCTTTTACTCTTCCTCTCGCTGACGCATTATATTGTCATTTTTTAGCAACACAATGCGATCAGTTCTGTTCACTCAATATAATAAAAAGAGATCCATCTTACATACAGTTTGTAAATGGATTTGTGGCTAAATGCACAAGTTTTCTCTCTTTCAGTCTCACATGATGGAAAATCAATATAATCAAGTGCTAAAGAACAAGAAATGTCAATAGTTTGATAGGCAGCATCTAAATGTAACAAAGTATCTAAATCAGAGGAAATCCTAGTGATCAAGGGTTTATTCATGGGAGTCATGGGTTTCTTTCTTTTTATGTACCGTAGATACATCCTTGAAAAGATAGACCTTCAAAATCAATTCTTACATTTTTTATGTCTCTAGAAAAAGAATTCTATTTCAGAATGATTTTCCAAACATTAGTACAAGTATAGGATTTGTTATCCAGAAACCCATTATCCAGAAAGCTCCAAATTACAGGAAGGTCATCTCCCTTATACGCAATAAATAATGTTAGATAGAATGAATCTTTACTGGAAACAAATCAATCCTGTTGGGGTTATTTAATGTTTAAACGGGTGGATCACCGTTAAATAAAGGTTTAGTATGTAATTAAAATGGCCAATTCTAAGCAACTTTTCCATTGTTTTTCATAATTTATTTTTTATAGTTTTACAATTGTTTGCTTTTTTCCTCTTCTGTCTGGTGTTGCTGACCCCATCTAAAAGCAAATTCTCTGTAAGGCTACACACTTTAATTAATACTGCTACTTTTCGTTGCTTGTCTTTCTAGTAAGGGCCTCTCATATTCATGTTCCAGTCTCTTATTCAAATCAATGCATGGTTGCTAGAGTAATTTGGACCCTAGCAACCAGATTGTTTAAAATACAAATTAATAAAAAGCTAAATAACTCTTGAAAACTTGAAATAATAAAAAATGAAAACCAATTGCAAATTGTCTCAGAATATCATTCTCTACATTATACTAAAAGTTTACTCAAAAGTGAACAACCCCTTCAAGGTATGTTTTAGTAGACAAACAATGCTGATCCAAATTACAGAAAGATCCCTTATCCAGAAACCCCCAGGTCCCGAGCATTCTGGATAACAAGTCCTATACCTGTACTTATATACTTAAGATATGCCCCACCATTTAAAAACATCTTAGGCTGGCAGGTAAAAAAATGATTGCTTTGTGAAGCTAAATTTTATTGTTATTGCTTTTGTAATCTTTCTTAATATGGCCTTCCCCTATTTATAGTAAATGTAATTAAATTGAATCGGGTTGAAAAAAGACAAAGTCCATCAAGTTCAACCCCTCCAAATGAAAACCCAGCATCCATCTCAAAACATTCGTAGTTTTTTTTCTCTGAAAACTACGAATTATTCGAGATTCGGACACTCGGACCTTGATAAATAACCCCCTGAGTGTCACAATTTGGAAGAATAGGATTCTAATAACCATATCTAACAGCTCCAAAAGTTGTAGGCTGCCTCTAAATTAAGCAGACAAAATGGACTTGTGTTCTTGGCTGCAACTGTTGGTCAGAAGGTCAACAATGAAGTTTTCAAAGAACTAAAATTATTGAGTAATTATTCTCAGCAAAGAATGTGCCAAACCTTGTCATATAATCAATAGCGAATTATGGCTGAACTTCCTGGAAATTCAAAATTGTTTGTGCCTGACTGAAAAGTGCCATAAACATTTATACTCAATGTTTAGCATTCTGATTATGTTCAATCAGCACATCAAATGATGTCTGGTATTATCTCCAAATACCGGAGAATTTGAGTTTGGGAAATTCCTCTAGCGCACCTGAAAAAATAAGTAGATTTATTATTATATAAGCCACAAATTATACCTATGCTTGAGCTGCTGTTTTAATTCTATTCCCAGTTGGCTAAAACTTTTTATTTTTATCTCAGATGCCTTGAATTTAAATGTGTCTTTTAAATAATAGCTATGGCTAAGAAATTGTTCACCTTTGAGTTCATTTTTATTATGATGCAGATAATGATATTCTGAGACATTTTGCAATTGGTTTTCATGTTCCGTTATTAGTGGTTTTGAGTTAGTTAGCTTTTATTTAGCAGCTCTCCAGTTTGCAATTTCAGCAATCTGGTTGCTAGCATGACCCTAGCAACCATGCACTGATTTGAATAAGAGACTGGGATATGAAAAGGAGAGGCTTTAATAAAAAGATGAGTAACAAAAAATTGAAATAAAAATACTTTTGGAGCCTTACAGAGCATTTGCTTTTTAGGTGGGGGTAAGTGACCCCCATTTGAAAACTGTAAAGTATCGGAAGAAGAAGGCAAATAAGTAGGGGTTAAATGACTCCAGGATCGGACTGGCCCAGCAGGGCACCAGGAAAAAGCCCGGTGGGCCCCCGACTCTTGTGGGTTCCGCTGGCCCAGGTCCGCACCCACACCATTCTTCTTGAGGCTGCGACCCCCTTTGTCGAAGGTCACGGCAAAAAAACATTTCCGCACTAACGCGATGCCTCGCGCATGCACACTAACGCAGCTCACATGCCGGCACAGCAGGGAGCTGGAGGGGGGCCCTGGGGCAGTAGTCCTGGTGGGCCCTGGGCCCCCAGTCCGACCCTGAATGACTCTGAGTCTGAGGGGTGCTGGGAAATGTTGAGTATGAGTCAGAGTAAGACTATGATGGTTTCCTTTCCATCTATGGAATCAGGTATATTTGTGTAATAAGATACATTTATAATTATATTTGGAAGTCCAGGGAGTGTTGATGCCCAACTGAATGAGGTTAAGAAAAAGAGGGGGGATATATTTTCCCTTTAAATGTAATATTGTGAACCTTAATGCCAGATGGAAGGATTACAGAGGATAGAGTGAGGAGAACTAAAAAGGAGCCAAACAGCAGCTAGTAACAGTAAGGCACATATTTATCCACATTCAAATTTGACTTTTTAATTGCAAAAATAACATTTTCAAGATTTACAAAGCCAAAAAGAACTCAAATATAAAAAAAATGGCATCAAAAAGCTGGAGAGTTCATGCTGAAGTCAGTAGAAGTTGTATTAGCAAAATTCAAGCTATTTTTCAATTCAAGTTTTGGAGACTAATTTTCATTATTGGCAAACTCATTGAACATGGTGGGTAGAGTGTGAGCAAACAGTTTTTTTAGTATGTCATTTTGAAATCTGACAGGGTTAGGCATGTTATTAGTTTCCCTGGTGCTCTCAGTCAGGTGACTTGTGCTCTCATAAACTTCAGTCATTCTTTCCTGCTGCACTGCATTTCCCCCTCAGCAGCATATCAACAAAACAATAGGAAAGTAACCAGACAACAGCTCACTGACACTATAATATAGTCCCAATTTCCATGTGGTAAATGATGTGGTGCTCTATCTGGAAGCTCTGTTGCATAGGACAGCTTCATTCAACAGTAGGAATTATGGAAAAATCAGAGGCACTCATGTAGAAAAGTGGCATTTGGAGAAAGATAAATATGTCACACCTGTAAGTAGACACTACAAAGTACAAGGGCATAATAGCAAACAATTGAGATGGTTGGTGTTGCAAGTAGTAAAGGTGCCCCCTAGAGGAGGAGACTTCAATAGAATATTGTTGCAAAAAGATACTGCATGGATTGATAAATTGAATACTATGGCCCGATGGGTTTAAATGAACATCTACACTTTTCCTGTTTATATATTTTTTTGAAACATGTAATGCCGATTCTGATGTATTTTGGATTTTTTCGTGACTTATGCTTCACCCCAGTGGGTTATTGATTTGTCTCTGTTTATGCTTTGTTTACAGCACCATGGAAAGAATAAATACCACATGGACTTATATGAACTTGGCTAAATACATCTTTTTTATATTAGGAGAACTGTAAGGTTACAGCACTGTGGGGTCACTTAACAGGTATTTTTATGATTATGTTCAACAACTGAATGAAGGTTTTAAACACTGAATTATATTGTTTAAACATATGGGAGGTGCAGTTCAACAATGTGTCTGCATTATTGTGCACGTAATGATGTGTGTTAATTAGAAGGGATGAGTTATACTCCCAAGCACCTACTTATACCTGTATCCTTTTTACATTTGTAAACACACCTGAGAAAGGGGGAGGAGCCCCTGAAATGTTGTGTGGAGATCTCAATAAAGCACTGAAAATATCAGCTCAATTGCTACTTGAGTGCCATCTGATTTTTCCAAAACAGTTCACTGACCCCTGAGTTGCTAAAACTGCTCTCACGTCCCACCTAGTGGTAAATATAAGAATAGCACTCAAGAGTAAAGATCCAAGTCCTTCTAACCCGTCGAGACTCCTCCATTTACACTGAGTAGTGGAAACAACAGATTTATCTGAAAGCTGTTCTAGTGTGAAGTTAAAGTACTGTATCAGCCACAATGACATGGGATGACTCCCAACACACCAATATTACCACTATAAAATATACTTCTTGGTTCAGGAATAAAAATGTTATATGGTAGAGTGAATTATTTGTAATTTAAACAGTGTAATTGAGAAATAACATCTACAACATCTAAATCACAACAGAATACCTTTAAAGGGGACCTGTCACCAAAAGAATTATTCCAAATAATAGTTTATAACATTAGTCAAGGAAAATAAACTTTAATTACACAGTATAAATTATTTGAATCTTGTTTCCATCAGTCTGGGATCGTCTTGGGGATCTGCGGAGAGAGCTGGACAGCATTGGGCAGGGACCTGCCATTCACAAACATGCCGACCTGCTGGTTCACCTTCCGAAGGCAGGATCTGAAGAAACGCTGCTCCCTTTACTGATCCATACATTGACTGCGCATCTCCCCAGCAGCCCACAGCAGCAGGCAGAAGGAATATTCTCGGTGCCAGGAGGGTTAAAATAATGCAGGGGCAGGGAGTTCTGGGTTACCCTTGTATGCGGCTGTCTGCTATGTTACAGTGGGGACAGGCATAATAACACCGCTGCGGCCTTCTGAAGAGCTGGAGGAGATCGACACGCTGTCAGTGAAGTGCCAGGGAAGAGCAATCAAGCACAACAGGATGGATGGTCGCCCTTTCGCCGTTTCTGTAGTAGACAGGAAGTGGAGTTTCTGTAAGTTATATCTTAATAAAGGATTTGCTATTTTAAATTTCAATTGGTCTTGATGTTTTTTTTCGTTGTATTGTAACGAATTTTTTTGTAAAAATTTTTGATGTTACTGGTCCTTTAAGGAAAGCCTTGTATCATCTCAGAATCTTGTTTGTGCACCAGAATGGGGGACCTGATGTCCATCCCCATGCCCTGGCTACACAATTAAATGGTAAAGAGAATGGGGGAATGTGTGGAGAGCAGTGACATCTAGGAAGTGCTGAATGGAAAGTGAAAGTAATTGTCTGCCCCGCCTCTATGCCCATGGCATAGAGGAGGGGCAGTCAATATTTGATTGACAGCTTAGATTTTTAAATGAGCTTACAACAGCTATGAATGCTTTAATAAAAAAATAGAAATTGGATTTCATGTTTAATTTGAAAAGGACTTTTATTGTACAGATTTTTGTGTCTGGGTGACAGGTCCACTTTAAGTATATTTGTATGTAATCTTTATTGCTGGTCAGGTGTGACATCACATTGTTCTGGACTTCATTGTAGAAAATGACTTTATTTATATACTTTTAGTACCCGACCATTTGATTTAGGGCACTCCGTTTCACCTATGCTGCCTTCTTTATCAATACACTGGAGATGTGGGAAACTCTTCCAAGGATATTTTCTAATACCAATAGTTGACATGCCTGTCCTAAAAAATTACTTTAATAAGATAAATAAAATGTGTTACTTACAGACGATCTCCTACAGCCCAAGCATGTCTGAATAATGAGCTAGACACATGGCTGCCTTATGCTACTGTTCATAAACACAGTTGCTAATGTGAAAAATGAACAATTAAGCATATTTAAGATCAATGTCTATAGAAGCAGAAAACACATTTTCTGTTTAATCGGTGTTTAGAAAGGCTGGGTGAATCTACTTTAAAGCAAAGACTGAAGCCTCTTTCTGCACAATTATACTTCATCATTAAAACAAAGTAGAGGATCCACCAACTTTATTGGGAAATGAATCGGAAAAAAACAGAGGAGCTGAATAAAGAATTCAGGAATGCTGCTATAGTAGCAAAGCTAATGAACATATTGTATGCACTATGGATTATTATGGCTCTTTAAAAATTACCTGTAAAAGTAATAAGCAACATAAGTTATAACAGAAGTTAATGTCTTTTAAGAAACTCCAAAAGCTGTCTTTTATTTTAATACAACTTGAGCATGACAAATGCTGCCGTATCAGCTCCAACTACTAATGCAGCCACCTACCCCAACTAACAAATTAGCTTATCATTGTCCAAACTCCTGTATCCGCTCCTGGCTCCATTACTGAGAAAAAGTAAACATGCTCGTTATCCACGAATGCCTGGGAGTTTCTTGGCCTACAGAGTTTATATTAATATATTCTGTAGCCTTTGGGCCAGCCCTATTTTCTCTATGGGGGTTATTTATTAAAGTCCATTTTTTCTGGTCAGACTTTTAAAGGGGAAAAACCCACTTTTTTTAAAAAACAAAAACTTGTGATTTATTAAACTCTGATGGTATTAAAAGTCAGAATAAAAAAAATACTCCAACTCAGACTTGCCCAGTTCATGTAGAAGTCAATGCAGATGTCCCATTGATATCCTCATCTGCCCTGGGTTTTGTTCAATAATCCGAAGTTTTCGTAGTTTCAGGCGTCAAATTTGAAAAAGTCAGAGGTTTTGGGCATCATCCAAAAAAGTCTGAGGTTTCAGCAACAAATCTGAAAAATTCTTCTGATTCAGAGTTTTTCTTAATTTTATTGGGGTTTTCCCGAATAAGAAGTCACTGCAGATTTGGTTGGAGTCGTTTTTAGAAAACAGTGAGAACTTTTCGGATTTTGATAAATAACCCCCTCAGACTTGGCTCATTAGAGCCAGTAGGAAGCATGGGCAATATATAGAATATAACACTTACCCTTTATCAGGGCCCAAGAACAAGTTGAAACGTTTAGGCTTATTTTAGTTTTTCCTGAAACTGTGCAGCTTCCTTGCAAATGCCCTCATAAATAGTAGAGGTTGTTATTTTTGCATAGAGACGGCAGTGCCCGAACATTGCATTCCATGTCTAGTATCTTTGCCTTTAGTCTGTGACAAGCAAAAATGTATGTGAAGGTAAGTACCACTTTTATTTTTTGCTTCTGTTTAGTATTGGTTCCAATAATGCATTAAGCATTCCTGTTACTCTGCCTTTGACAACAGAAGGCTGAAGTATCAAGTGGAGAAAATATAGGTACTCACAGGTACTCGCAGAGTTTAAACTGCAATTTTTTTGATCACACAACATGTTTCGACCATAGCCCTTTCTCAAGTTTTGACCATTGTGTGCCTCTCTGATAAATTTAAAGAACAAGCCTCAGCATGTGCAGTGATTGGAATGAGACACTGCTGTAGGGAGTATATTCTAAAGGAAAACTATACCCCTGAACAATGTAGGTTTCTTTAAAAAGATATTTGGATAAAATGGAGTTTATGGAAGCCAGCCTTTCCGTAATTTGGCGCTTTCTGGATAACGAGTTTCTGGATAACGGATCCCATACCTGTACTAAAAATTGTCTTGTACTTGATCTCTGGTAACGTATGTACTGTAGATATATATATTGTATGTTGCCTAATAGCATCATTTTCCTTTGGCTTTTCATTTGATCTGGTTTCATTTGAACTGGTACTGTATATAATGAGAAAGCTTCAGCTCAAGTCTCAGATATTATCTTTTCCTATTTGCCTTCATTAGGTTTGTTCAAGTCAGTATAATGTACTGTACAATAAGCAGCAATCATGCAAAGACTTTAGTATATCATATAAATCAGATTCTATGTAATTGGTTCATTTGAAATCTCTCTTTGATTAAGTTCTGTAGACCCAAGCGATTATTCTCACACAGAAGAAAACTCGGGCACGGCATGCTCTTCATCTTTCTTCTCTGTGCCAATGAATCCTGGGGAATATTAGTAGTGATGGGCGAATTTATTCGGCAGGCGCGAATTTGCGGCGAATTCCCGCCAGTCAATAAATTTGCTGGCAAAAATTCGCCAGCGAAAATTCGCCGGCGTCCATTCAAAAACAAGACGCCGGGTTTCGCAATTTTTTTGCCGTTTCACAAATTTCCCTGGAAATTCGCAAATTTTTTGCCGAAGCAAAACGCCCCAAATTCGCCCATCACTAAATATTAGCATAAAACTTACAGCCATAGATTCCAAATGAAAAGTTCTTATTGAAAGTTACACGCGCTTATGGGACTGAGTAACTTTAGACACAGATAAAGCATTGTACACTTTTAGTCACTTGATACAGTAAATTACTGCATTTTTATACCTTTTTGTACAGTTTTGATTGTAGAGGTATTTGTATTTGAAAGTTATTTATACTGGGACCATTCAAATCCTTTACACTGTGATGTAGTTAGTTATTCATTGGAGTGCAACCAATACACAGGGTGTTCTAAGCATTGACAATATCTTTTTTACTTAAGACCCAACTGGTCATTATTTAATACTGGGTACAATATTTAAAAAAGTTCCTCACACAACCACTGCAATGTGCAATTAGTTGTGAATTTTATTAAGATAATGTTTTTTTGTAATAAAAAAAACAGTACCTTGTACTTGATCGACCTAGAATTAATTCTTATTGGAGACCAAACAATCCTATTGGGTTTAATTAATGTTTAAATTATTTTTAATAGACTTAAACTGTGGATATCCAAATTAAGGAAATATCCCTTATCCGGAAACCCCCAGGTCCCGAGCATTCAGGATAACAGGTCCCATACCTGTACTTAAATATCAAACTAGAAACCTTGTACATAATAAGGGTTATTGTTTTTTTTTCAGCAGGGACCTGCGCTCTCCCTTGAATAAAAAGCTGCCTGATGTGATGTGCAGGTCAGGAAAAACTCAACCCACACCCAATAATAACCTACAACAAAATGTTGCTATTGTAGAACCTGCACCCAACCCATACCTGCATCTTCTCGTTCTTTATGCTTCTTCTGTGCACACGGCTGGTTCTAAGATATGGAATCTTCGGCAGCAGTGGAGGATAGTGATGGGCGAATTTGTCCCATTTCGCTTCGCCGAAACATTCACAAATTTCCAGCATAATTTGTGAAACGGCAAAAAGATCGTGAAAAATTGTGAAATAGGAAAGTTCCAGAGTAAATAAAAGTTTTCACAAAAAAATCTTAAAATTCAGACGTTTTCACTCAAAGGTGAAATTTTAAGGATTTCACTCAAAAATCGTGAAATTTGAAAGTTTTCATAAAAAAATCATGAAAATCAAATTTTTCACAAAAAATCGTGAAAATTGTAAATTGACGCCATCGAATTTTCACCGGCGAATTTTCACAGGAGATTTGTGAATTTATTCGCTAGTGGCGAAATGCTGGAATTCGCAGCGAATTCATGCCAGTCAAATTGATTCGCCCATCACTAGTGGAGGAGTGTACTTCCCCAGTTTGACCCAAATTTCAACTGGAACCCACCCAACTGGTGGTAAACACACAGATCACAGCTGGTATTAGGTCAACCCACACATCACTACTGCCTATGTTCAGCAGTGATGTATTCTAATGATGGGTGAATTTATTTGGCAGGCGCAAATTCATGGCAAATTTATTCGCCGGCGGCAAAACGCGTAAATTTGCCATGAATTTGCGCCTGCCGAATAAAATCGACATCAATCAGAATTAACGACGATTAACGGACGCCCATTGACTTTATTGGGCATCGGCAGCAAACATTTAGAGTAAGCACTAGGGGCATGCTTTTGCTTTGATAAATGCCACTAGATCTATCTGACACACACACATTAATCAGTAGCCTCTATTTTGGACTGATATTAGCCAGTCCAAAAGTCCTAAATCATGTACATTGCAGACTATGGTTTGCTTTTATCTGTCTCTTGGATCCAGTGCTGCCAGTTGGACCCAAGTTGGTCTAGAAAACTCAATTCCTGCGTGTGCCATTGTGTTCATCTGAGCATCGGAATATATGTATACTATTTAATTTGAATAATAAACGAGGTCGGGTTAAGGATTGCAAAATCAGACTGGACACAATTTAAAGTAAGACAAACATTCTTGTGCTTCTGAGCATGGGAAATCGACATAATTGGATACGTGTTTTGTAAGCTTATAGCATGGACCCTTTGGCTTATGGATTTCCTATAAATCCCACTCCTTTTCAGTTAGTTGTGCTGGACGCTGACAGTTCTCCCATACTCATTTTGCAAATCATATATAATTTTTAGGGAGCCACATCTTCCCACTGCCCTATGAGATCTTTCTTTCATGAATGATGCCTTTGCTCCATATAAATGTACAAGGAAATGAAGGCATTTTATCAGATTTTCAATGTGGCTCTGTCAAAGGTACACATGCCTTACAGATCAATATAAACCATAATATATATGGAGTGGTAACTCTCATCAGTCACTAGCAAATAGGTTCTCCAAGGTACATATCAATTGCTTTCAGCACACTGCTGAATTTTAAACCACGTTTAATTAAAGATCCTTGGAATCCCTGGGCTTCGTATTATTATTTATTAATGAAAGCTGCAGCCTTTTCAGGAGAATAATGTATCGCATTGGGATTTTATTTTGTTATGTAGTTGGCCGGGCAAGCAATTCCAGAACCTGCGAGCACAGTTTTGCAGCACTGTAAATAATATCCTTGTTATTCCTGTGCTGGAATTTTGAATTGATTTTATACACGCCATACAGAGGGGTTGAGGCAGAAGTTCCCATAGTTTTTAAAATGTAATATATTTTGCCTGAGGCAAGGAAAGATAAACTTGCCTTATGTTAGAGGTGGTTTTGGATATAAAATCTATAGATCTGTAACTTTGCTCTCAAGTTGGTCATGTGCCCTCAGATTTGGTTATCTGATATCATAAGCTAGGGAGCGCTGGAGCACACAAGGCAATATGATGCTATGAGTCAAAAATATATTTGAATATACACAGTATATTAGATGAATGTTTGAGCTTCAGGATATCTTTTTTTTTACTTTGAGTCTGTATTGGTTCTTTTTGTTATCCTGTTTAACAAGCCATGCACACTCCCCTCTAATATGAACTGTGTACAGTATGAGATCCCTTATCCGGAAACCCATTGTCCAGAAAGCTCAGAATTATGGCTGTCGCCCCATAGACTTGAGTTTAATCAAGTAATTACAATTTTTTTTCTGTAATAAAACTGTACCTTTTACTTGATCCCAACTAAGAATAAATGAATCCTTAATGGAGGCAAAACAATCCTATAGTTTATTTAGGGGCAGATTTACTATGGGTCGAATATCGAGGGTTAATTAACCCTCGATATTCGACTAGGAATTGAAATCCTTCGACTTCGAATATCGAAGTCGAAGGATTTAGCGCGGAAAATTGATCGAACGATCGAAGGATTATTCATTCGATCGAACGATTAAATCCTTCGAATCGAACGATTCGAAGGATTTTAATCCAACGATCGAAGGAATATCCTTCGATCAAAAAAACTTAGGCAAGCCTATGGGGACCTTCCCCATAGGCTAACATTGACTTCGGTAGCTTTTATCTGCCGAACTAGGGGGTCGAAGTTTTTTTTAAAGAGACAGTACTTCGACTATCGAATGGTCGAATAGTCGAATCCTTCGATTCGAAGTCGTAGTCGAAGGTCGAAGTAGCCCATTCGATGGTCGAAGTAGCCCAAAAAAAACTTCGAAATTCGACGTTTTTTTACTTCCTATCCTTCACTCGAATTTAGTAAATCTGCCCCTTAATGTTTAATGTTTTTTAGTCGACATAAGACATGGGGATTCAATTTTTTTGATCAATGCGTTAAACCAGCCTTAGCATTTCACTTGAAAACTCAATAACATGTCTAATAAATGCATGCTGCGGGGCTGCTAATTGCCTTTTGAATTAGATTTTCAATTAATTCAGCCTATCTGTATTTTTGAAAATCTCTAGAAATCTCACATTTAAATGATTTGGTAGGGCACCATAATTACATATGAACTCGCACTTAGCAAAACATTTGTATACATAAACATATGTATGTTTGTATATTTTTTATTTTATGTAGTGCTACCTACGCTGTACAGCAGAACAATAAATTAACAGAACAAACAGGGGGTCATTAGAATCATAGATACAAATAAATACTACGGTAAGTATAGTTGCATTAAATATCCCTCTGAGCTAAGTGTCAAAAAGACAGGAGGAGGGCGATCCCTGCCCTGCAGAGCTTACAATCTATATGGGAGGGTAACTTATAAACACAAATAGGAGAATTTAAGTGCTGCAGGTGGTGTTTTTTAGCCTATGATTTAATTCCAGGTAGGCATGAAACGCGTAAGGCTGTCTCTTTGCAGGTTTTTATCATTTTGGCCTGTACATTGGACCTGTTGTTGAAGTCCATCCATGTCCTTGTTACAGGTTTCTGCTTCTTTTTCTCTGTGTGATAATTTCTGATGGTAGCCCAATTAGTTAAGGATTGAGAATTCGCATTAACATACCTGACTAGTGAAGGGCGAATTTGTCCCGTTTCGCTTCGCCACGAAGTTTGTAAATTTCCTGTGAAACTGGTGAAACATTTGAGAAACGCAGATTTTGACGCCGGTGACAATTCATCTAAAATTGTCACCAGCAATGATTCTGTCGCCGGCGGCAAAAAAACTTTGACACCGCCAAAGAATGATGGCGGCAAATTTTCACTGCAAATTCGCTAATTTATTCGCCGACTGCAAAATAAATTTGACCATCACTATATCTGACAGATCCTAGCACCGATATTTTTTTTTGACCATGTCAATTTTGGGGCAACATCCCCTAAATACCATGTTCATTTTACAAAATTTGGCAGGTTATGGAAAGTTTGAACACATTTCTGGGGATTTTAGGGTCATGTTTTATGTGTTATAACAGATTTGCTAATGAAGATGAAGTTGCCCTATTTGTTAGTCTTGGTTTCCTAAGAGAAATATTATTAGTTACTAACAGGGTCAATGCTGACCTCTCTGCTGCTTGAAGTGGCGTTCCTGTTGCCGCCCCCCTTTCACCCCCCACCTGCTTACATTTTCAGAGCTGAAGAGGGTCCGGGGGGTCCCATTGCAATTCGGTGGTGCAGCACTCCTGGTTACAATTGTAAATTTATTTAATTATGTTTTTTGCCGTGAGTGCAGGAGATCAAAGAGAAAGTCGGGACATTTTAATAAAAATCCCGGACTGATTTGTCAAAATCGGGACTGTCCCTTGAAAATTGGGACAGTTGGGAGGTATGCATTAATGATGTCAGCAGGAGTATTAATATATGATGTTGCCATCAATAGTTTAATTCTATTGGGCCTTTGTCCCCTCTATAGTCACCCTGGCTTTATTCTGCTTTATTGAAATAGGAACTGCTTATCAAAAGGATAGTCAGAACGACTATTGTGTTTATCTGATGGTACATGGTACTCATCTTTATGTTTTATATCCTATGGATAAACCTGTACAAACAAACAAGTGTAGAATTGTATTTATCTGAAAAAAGGTAAAGCGTTACATGAGGAGCATTTTCCATTTCAGCAGAAAATGATAGTTCCACTGTGCTGTACTTTGTTCTTGGTGTATTATTACTGTGATGTATACCATAGTGTTTTATTTAAGGGAAACAAGGACATGTTTAATAATCCATACAATGCCTAGAGGCACCTTTTGGCTCAGTGAAATAATTAGGTTATCAGGCACCTCAAGGCTTGCCACCAATTAGCATGTATGGCCTACGGACTTTAGATATAGAAGGAAAATACGCAGGCAGCTTTGCTGGACCTTTTGACTTTTGGGTTTTAAAATTACAAAAGGCCCATTAAACTATAATTCTATTCAGTTGACTCTATTTTCTGCAAAATCAGGACAAGTCTGCTTTCCGATCTAATCTTAAACTTGTAAGCGCTGACAATTAACAAGACCATATCATTTGTGACTAAATAACTTCAAGACACTTGTTAAGCGGATCCGAAGAAATACGTTCCGCTGTGTACACATATCAATATCACTTAGTTCCGTGTAGTTGCAGAGTGCGATTTCCTGGGTCTGTCGTCAATACGTTAAATAAACTCACAGTGCATTCATTTTCCACCAATTTAGGATTGCCCTTAGTAAATTTAAAAATCCATCCAAGGCATGGCCTAACAAGAGGCTAATTGTACACCTCACGTTTTTATCTGGTGAACATTTTTTATCCTGGAAATGGTTTTAGGTTACAATGAATTGCTTTCGTTACAAGGTTAATGTCATAATAATTCCTGTAATCCCTGTAATCTTCCTAATCCTTCTCTGTTTTCATTGTACCCATACTGTATATGGCAGATATCTATTCCGTCAGTAACCCATTTGTTTTAAAAACTTTGATTATGTGGCCTCCATCACAGAAAGCCATTACTTTCAGGACTCTCCGGGATTCGAACCCTGGCCTGCCTGGTAGTCAGTTTGTGTACAATCCTACCGGAGTCATGTAGAGGTCATTATTACTGACTCTCCGGGGCCGATTCACTCAGCTCGAGTGAAGGGTTCGAATGAAAAATACTTCGAATTTCGAAGTATTTTTTGGGTACTTCGACCATCGAATGGGCTACTTCGACCTTCGACTACGACCTTCGACTTCGAATCGAACGATTCGAAGTAAAAATCGTTCGACTATACGACCATTCGATAGTCGAAGTACTTGCCCTTTAAAAAAAACTTCGACCCCCTACTTCGGCAGCTAAAAGCTACCGAAGTCAATGTTAGCCTATGGGGAAGGTCCCCATAGGCTTGCCTGTGATTTTTTGATCGAAGGATTTTCGTTCGATCGTTGGATTAAAATCCTTCGAATCGTTCGATTCGAAGGATTTAATCGTTCGATCGAACGAAAAATCCTTCGATCGTTCGATCGCAGGATTTGCGCTAAATCCTTCGACTTCGATATTCGAAGTCGAAGGATTTCAATTCGAGGGTCGAATTTCGAAGTATTTTTAACTTCGAAATTCGACCCTAAGTGAATCGGCCCCTTAGTGTAGACAAGACAATTGCTGCTTCTGCTATTTTCTCTCAACCCTCACTTAAGGCTAGGGGGCCGATTCACTCAGCTCGAGTGAAGGGTTCGAATGAAAAATACTTCGAATTTCGAAGTATTTTTTGGGTACTTCGACCATCGAATGGGCTACTTCGACCTTCGACTACGACCTTCGACTTCGAATCGAACGATTCGAAGTAAAAATCGTTCGACTATACGACCATTCGATAGTCGAAGTACTTGCCCTTTAAAAAAAACTTCGACCCCCTACTTCGGCAGCTAAAAGCTACCGAAGTCAATGTTAGCCTATGGGGAAGGTCCCCATAGGCTTGCCTGTGATTTTTTGATCGAAGGATTTTCGTTCGATCGTTGGATTAAAATCCTTCGAATCGTTCGATTCGAAGGATTTAATCGTTCGATCGAACGAAAAATCCTTCGATCGTTCGATCGCAGGATTTGCGCTAAATCCTTCGACTTCGATATTCGAAGTCGAAGGATTTCAATTCGAGGGTCGAATTTCGAAGTATTTTTAACTTCGAAATTCGACCCTAAGTGAATCGGCCCCTTAGTGTAGACAAGACAATTGCTGCTTCTGCTATTTTCTCTCAACCCTCACTTAAGGCTAGGGGGCCGATTCACTCAGCTCGAGTGAAGGGTTCGAATGAAAAATACTTCGAATTTCGAAGTATTTTTTTGGGTACTTCGACCATCGAATGGGCTACTTCGACCTTCGACTACGACCTTCGACTTCGAATCGAACGATTCGAAGTAAAAATCGTTCGACTATACGACCATTCGATAGTCGAAGTACTTGCCCTTTAAAAAAAACTTCGACCCCCTACTTCGGCAGCTAAAAGCTACCGAAGTCAATGTTAGCCTATGGGGAAGGTCCCCATAGGCTTGCCTGTGATTTTTTGATCGAAGGATTTTCGTTCGATCGTTGGATTAAAATCCTTCGAATCGTTCGATTCGAAGGATTTAATCGTTCGATCGAACGAAAAATCCTTCGATCGTTCGATCGCAGGATTTGCGCTAAATCCTTCGACTTCGATATTCGAAGTCGAAGGATTTCAATTCGAGGGTCGAATTTCGAAGTATTTTTAACTTCGAAATTCGACCCTAAGTGAATCGGCCCCTTAGTGTAGACAAGACAATTGCTGCTTCTGCTATTTTCTCTCAACCCTCACTTAAGGCTAGGGGGCCGATTCACTCAGCTCGAGTGAAGGGTTCGAATGAAAAATACTTCGAATTTCGAAGTATTTTTTTGGGTACTTCGACCATCGAATGGGCTACTTCGACCTTCGACTACGACCTTCGACTTCGAATCGAACGATTCGAAGTAAAAATCGTTCGACTATACGACCATTCGATAGTCGAAGTACTTGCCCTTTAAAAAAAACTTCGACCCCCTACTTCGGCAGCTAAAAGCTACCGAAGTCAATGTTAGCCTATGGGGAAGGTCCCCATAGGCTTGCCTGTGATTTTTTGATCGAAGGATTTTCGTTCGATCGTTGGATTAAAATCCTTCGAATCGTTCGATTCGAAGGATTTAATCGTTCGATCGAACGAAAAATCCTTTGATCGATCGATCGCAGGATTTGCGCTAAATCCTTCGACTTCGATATTCGAAGTCGAAGGATTTCAATTCGAGGGTCGAATTTCGAAGTATTTTTAACTTCGAAATTCGACCCTAAGTGAATCGGCCCCTAGGTGTCTATAATCTGGTCATTATCGGCCTATATATTCCATTGCTGGTTCATTTTGCGCTGATGCTGCCTCCCTCAACCCCCAAGTGCTAGGTAAGCGCTAGGTGCGAGGGAAGGCGACAATCGAAAGGCTGTCCCGTGGCAAAGACCCCACTGTGCTGAGCTCTTCTCATTTACAGGAGTGTAAATTGAGCTTCAATTGAACTCACCTTCTCCTCTTTGCAAAGCACTAGTAAAGCCCCATCCAGAATATGCAGTGTAGTTTTGGTCTCCAGTGCTCAAACAGGATATTATTAAAATAGAAAGAATCAAAAGAAGAATAACTAAGATTGTAAAGGGTATAGAACGTTTCAGTAGAAAAAATGGGCAAGTTCAGATTAATTACACTGAAGAAAAGGTGCTTATGGGAAAGACATGACAATGATGTATAAATATATAAAGGGATCATCCAATAAACTCTGCAAAGCTTTATTTATCAGTAGCTGCTTGTATCAGACACAGCAGCATCCATTGCATACCTTCCAGCATTTTGGAAATAGAAAAAGTGATGAATAGATTTGCCACGCTCATTTTCGTGGATACCCGCCCCACCTAATAACCATGTTAATTTTACAAAATTTGGCAGGTTCTAAAAGTTTGAACCCATTTCTGTTGTTTTTTTATGTTATTGCAGTTTTTCTAATGAAGGTGAATTGCCCTTTAAGCTTATCTTCAATTGTTACAATTGTTTAGTGCAGGAGATCAAAGAGAAAGTTGGGACATTTCAGTAGCAATCCGGGACTGCAGTTGACCTGTCAAAATCGGGACTGTCCCATGAAAAATGGAACAGTTGGGAGTAGGGTTGGCACCCAGACAAAACCAGGCAGGTTCCCTTGTTCACACTTTATTCCAGCACAACACCATTCATTTTACACTTAATTTGTTATAGATTGTGCGACATAATAACTCTCTTTAGCAGTTCCTTTCTTCTGTGGTACTTTGTTGGTTTTTTTCATTTATAGAGTTGTCAGCACATCTGTTTTGCTATTTTGGACTCTGAACTAGTGGTTACAGATGTTTAGAAGGTGCGGAAACCAAATATTTTTACAGAATAAATGCCTATTTAACTAATTTAAATAAATATATTTGTTTTTGTAAAGAAAAATCTGCCCAGCCACCACCAGAGACTTCTGAGTAAATCTGGCAGCTAAACTGGGAGTGAGGAATTAGGAGCAAATTTTTGCGCATCACTAGCGGAAATTATATCACATGTCACAGGAATTGATGTCGTTCGTAAATTTGCATTTGATGTCACTTTCGCAAGCTGGGGGCGCGCTGAGGTCCGGTGCCTATGGTGGCGCTGGATCTAAATACAGCACTGTATCAAAATATACTAAATATGAGAATACTGTATGTATCATATATTTAATAAACAGCAGCTACTAATGCTGAGACTGCTGCAAAATGTAGAGCAATAGAATCAAAATGATTCACATCCGTTCTATTCCAAATTGCTCTTTTTTTTTTTTTTTTTGCACTGAAGCAATTCACAGCATGTGCTGCAAATTTGCTTAATGTACACAGCATAGAAGAGATTAATACATATTATGGCAACAAGACAGCCGATGAAGTTTAATCCATCTTCATTAAAAAACTAGACTTATAAATAGTACTCATTTACATACCTTATTTTAAGGGGAAAAACACACACATTGGCCTACATGGATCACTACCCTAAGCAATAGTGCAGGTGCTACATACTGTTTGGTGATCTGATAATGTAGTTTCAGTC
Source organism: Xenopus petersii (assembly GCA_038501925.1). NCBI lineage: Eukaryota > Metazoa > Chordata > Amphibia > Anura > Pipidae > Xenopus > Xenopus petersii. The sequence continues at coordinate 174,428,089 of CM076673.1, read as the reverse complement.
AGACATGTGGGAATTGAATCTGCCTCGGTAGATGCATTATTTATTGTATCCATAGATGTACTATCCACGTGTGTGCTTTTATAGGTTACAACAACTAAAATCATGCACACATATGCCCCCCACACACACATATTTATGTTGATCATGTTATAGAATAGGATGAAAATATATTTATCTAATGCAAAAGCTACTAATGCATTAATTATTCAGTACAGATGACCTCTGTAGATTAGGAGGCTAAAGGGTACAGTGCAAAAAAGGGTGCAACACCAATTTTGATCCCTCCCTTTCACTTTTCTGAATTGTCCCCAAATGTACTGTGTCCAAAAAATGTGAGGGTTTCCAAAAATAAAGAAACAGATATAAAAAGTAAAAAATTTTATTAGGACATGGAGACCTAATGCGTTTCGTGCCTATAGGGGCACTTTCGTGCCTATAGGGGCACTTACTCATAGGCTCACAGCCTATGAGTAAGTGCCCCTATAGGCACGAAACGCGTTAGGTCTCCATGTCCTGATAAAATTTTTTACTTTTTATATCTGTTTCTTTATTTTTGGAAACCCTCAAATTTTATGGATACAGTGTTCTTGGTTTTTTGCACCTTGGGACTGAGGTGAACTGTGAGTGTTTTCTTATTTATTATTTTTTTCATTATATATTTTCTTGCATTCAATATTTATTTTTGTGAGGTGGTACCATAGATACTCCTATTGTGGCAGTAGCACAAACTAAAGTATCCCCAAATGTACTGTACCACATGATACCACATGAATACAGAGCTTCCTGCATTTAGCAGAGGCATATTCATGGGGGATGAGCAAGGAGCAGAACATTCCACTCATGCAAACTACTTGTGCCCTAAATTGCAGATCTTTTAGCCCTGTACTTACAACCCAACCCAAGTATAGGGTGCTGCAATCTCCACCTAGTATGGAAATTTGCTGCGAATTCCCGCGATTCACCGCTGGTGAATAAATTCGCAAATCCGGCGCCAAAGTTACAAAAAAAACCCCAAAAAACAGATGCCGGCATCAAAAACAAGATGCCGTCGCCGTTTCGCAAATTTCGCGGGAAATTAGCAAATTTTTCTGCAAAGCGAAATGCCCCAAATTCGCCCATCACTAATTTGTAATTCAAGGTGCTAGGTGTAGCCACACCTCCCGATTTGAAAAAGCTTTTTAAGGGAGACATATAGGATAAGTGAACCCCCCACACAATGTTGTAGGTAATAATGTATTATATATGGTGTTTGTTTTACGTTGGACTAAAATAAATATTTTATAAATGGTCCCTTCAGCTCCCTATTAAGTCAGCCTAGCTGCTGATTGGTTGGTATTCTACAGTGCAGTGTGCTGAGTGCCACTGGCTCCTCTGCACAGCCTGGGAAAGGAGGCAGCAGGAAGCGGAACAGATGGGTGGAACTAGTAGTGTCTTTTAAGAAATTTTCAATAAATCAACCTGAAACACTTGTTTCACACTTTTTTATAATGCACTGACACTTCTTGTTTTTCACACAATATGTCTCCTTTAAGGGGTACTCCCATTTTGGTGTATCACCTCTCTGGTTTTCAAAATCTCCGGCCAGGTTGTACCTGTTGTAAAACTGGCAAAATTGCAGCAAATCATGTGGAGCATGATATTGTAACTCCGCCCCAAATGTCACCATAGTAAATTATCAATTAATTGTTTGACTTTAAAGTAAATTAACTAATTCCATTTATAAAGCCTTAAACCATGGATGACCAACCGGAGGCCTTTCAACGTCTATCATCTCACCAATAACTGAAGGATTTTGTGTTGTGGTTTAACAACATCAACATGGTCTGTCTAAATAGGGATCTACCAGGAAAAAACATTAATTTAGGGTTAAGTTGAGCCAACTGGGAGTTGCTGGGAATGTAGAAAGCTACAACTCTCTGATAGGATTTAAATGTATATATTTGAAAGCATTTACCCTAATTTAAAAAAAAAGCTGAGGTTGATCATCTATTAATTGCCTACTTTTTTGTAAGGAGGTTTCCATGCATTGCCTGTCGTATTTGAGACTATGCAAATCCTTGCTAATAGGCTAATTAATATGTATGAGGTATCTGAAGCTATAATAAAATGCCCTGTAGTCTGTGTGTGTGCATGCTATTGGCAGTTCTTTTGCTGCAATTTAGCAGATTTATAACAGCCTTTTGTTGTTTGATGGATGCTTGCTGATAGCAGACAGTTAAAAAAAAAAAAAGCAGCCGAGAACAGCTTTATAACTCACAACCAGGTGATCAGTGAAGTGATGCTCATATTTACAACTGATGCAATGTAATAAAACATGTGCCGGGAAGGACAGGAGGTACAGCTCCGACATAGCAGCTTTGTAGGTGTAGTGGCGTGGCACATACAGTATAGGAGCAGTATGATGGTATAGTGGTTAGCATTGCTGCCTCTTCACCATCTGCTTGCAGTTTTGGAGACTCGTTTACAAAGGAGGGCTATGTGCTTACAAACAGCGCAATCAACAATGATTTTTATTTTGCCCAGAATTCCAGCATAATTACACCCACCAAAATCTGCCACAAATCTTTTGTAAATGTTTTGCAGGTTTCTTTTACTGTTAGGAGCCTTATACACAGACATTTCATCCTATGTCCCCTTGTGGTGCCGCAAATTCTTCTGGATCAGGTTGAGATGTTTTCCACTTGTGTTCAGTGCGTGCCTGCCCTTCAATGTGCACAACCCGATTTGGAAGAATAGGCTGCATTTTTTTTCTTGCATTCCCTCGGTGGTAAAATGCAGGATAGATCCACTGTAGGAAGAAACACTTATATAAAGTGGTAGAGCCCTTAGTGGCGTCATCGGGGTATGGAATGTGCCTCCTTACACATGCACTTTGTATCTTAGACATAATTACAGGGTAGTGTGAGCAGGAATTGCTAAAAAAAACAAAAGGGCTTATTTACAACAGCTAGCACTGTGAGCAAAGTGCATTTATGGGTGCAGTCGCCATGTTTTCTCCATAATGCAACAGCTTTCCCAGAATTCCAGCATTGTTGCTATCGCAAGGATACACTGAGCCAAATGCAGCTGTGGTCCATGCATCAAAATGAACACAACTGCACATGCAGGAAGGGCCGGAATTAGGGGTAGGCAGAGTAGGCACCTGCTTAGGGCGCAATAATGGAGGGGCGCACTTTTCAGGGGGAATTTATATTATGTTCCCCCCTCTCTTGCTTTAACATTTTTCCATATTGATGCATAATAACATAATGACATGGGCAAAAGGTTCATTACATCATAATTAAATTGTTGCAACAATCTTTAAATAAAAGAGCCCATTACAAAGTGCTAGGGTGTTCTTGCATTGATTGCTACTAGAATTGTTTGCCAATTCTACTTTGATGCATGAGGAACAACAGCTGCATTGTGTTTGGCTTGACTATGTGGTTTTAACATGGCCAGACATGCAGTAAGTATCTTGAGAGTGCCTGAGCTGTGAGTGGCAATGTTTTTTGGGGTTAGGTGTGCTGTGACAGTGTGAATGGAGTGGGGGGACACCAAATGAAGCACTTGCCTAGGGTGCCAAAATAGCTTGGCCCAGCCCTGCACGCAGGACAATGCAAATCAGACTCATTTGCACTAAAAATGTTCAAACTCCACTTGGGTCATTTGCTTGTGAGAGTGACTTTTTTCATCTGATTCTGCCTCTTTCAGTGGTGCGAAGGGTGAGATTGCACCAGAGCCCACACCCTCCTTGGGATCCTCTGGAGAAGAGTTGGTGCCTCATCGGAGGAAACCTGTGGAGAAATTTGTGTGTTCACGGTTTAAAAGAAGATTGGGAGCAATCTTCCTGTGGCAACACTTACAGTTGGGTTAAATGGTGCCTGATAGACTGTCCTGTTTGTATGTCAGTACTAGGGAAATTAAACAATAAAGTCCACTGGTGCAGGGATGATGTGAATGACTGAACGTTTGCTTTGTAAAGCACTTCGGGACATGTTACTTCTTATATATCTTATATATATATATATATATATATATATATATATATATATATATATATATATATATATATATATATATATATATATACAATTATAAAAACATGATGAATGGCAGTTGCAGTAGCAAATGCAGAATTTTTAAGTAGTTTCCACCAGTGCACTTCACCTAGCGTTCCATATCCTCTGGACATAATGAAATTACATATTTGATGTTTTTTTTCTGAAAGAACATTTTGTGCCCTAGAAAATACTACTATTTTTTTTTTTTTAATAAATCCATTTCCATATTTATTGACTAGCATCATGGCTCAAAATTCATCTGCAAATTGGTAGTATCCATGATTTCCATAGCAACTAATACAAAGTGAATATGTAAATCAGTGACATACACATTTTGGGCCAGGCTCAAATGAATAAGAAATGATTATTTTATGATTTATCACGTGAAAACTTATCAGTGAGATTCAATTTCAGAAGAAAACTTTACTCCCAATTTAGTTTTCCCATAGACTTCATGTGATAAACAATGAGATATGGTTTTTGTCCATTGAATTTCATTTGGGTCTATGGGAAAATCTGGGACTGAATTTGGAGAGAAGGTTTCCTCATCAGATTGAATCTGGCCCTTTATGTACAGCGCTGGAAGTCTGGGGAAAAAATGTTGCACTATGGGGAAAAATGGCATTTTCACTTGAAAAAGCACTTTCTTTACTGCACTTGTAGTTGTAAGTGACCCCTTATAATGGGTTATTTGCAAAGTTCAGGGCAGAGCGCAAACTGCTTAAAATGGGTACAAACTACATGGATTTTGCTCTTTGCATTCTACCCTACATTTTGAAGAATTGCCACAAATCTCTATGCTCTAAAATGAGGTGCAGAGATCTGTATTTCCCCCCATGAATGTAAAACTGACTTCAGGAGGGACAGGGTAGGTGGGATGGTTGTGGTGACACATAGATGTTCCCTCCCCTACCCCCAACTTGTCCCCTAACTTACGTATCATTCAGATGACCTCTTGTAGTCAGTGAGGACAGGGCCACCGCTGAACCTAGCTATGGAAATTAAGCCCTTCTTTCAAGAGTCAAATTAAATTACCCCCTTATGTGTGTATTTTTCAAAGATACATATCTCTATCAAAATATTATCAAAAGCTCTTGGTCTTTATTACGGGACATATGTAGCTATTGATACATACAAGAAGGCCTCTGTACTCAACCCATTAACAGTATATTTAAAGCATTGAGACATTGTGTGCCATAAGCCATCTTAAATATATTGCAATATATGGACAAACAACCCCTGTTATGTCTAAAGGGTAAGGATTTTTTTGGTAGATTAAGGCACAAAATGTCTCAATGTCTTAAATATATTGTTAATGGGTTGAGTGCAGAGGACTCTTGTATTTGTCTGTATGAATTTTGTGGTCATAACCTCATTGCACCCCCACCTAATGGTTTAATGAGTGGGGAGCTCAACTTTCCCTTGTTTGTCATATATAGATATTCAATCTGAAAGTGTCTGTGCTGTTTCCTATTAAGTGGATAAGTTGTATCCTTTGTATTAATCACTTTCAGTCCTGTTCAGAAAATGGCCATGAGAGAAGTGCAAAAGAACCATGCTTCATTCAGCTGCTAAAAAGCCTCACATTAAAGCATTATGTTGCATCGTGGGATGGAAACTCTTACCTACAGTATAAGTTATTACACCCAACAAAACTCTCTTTCATACCGGAATGGGCTGGAATTTTAATGGTTGTTTTTCTTTAAATGCTGAATATAGGCTTATTAAGAAGAATACATATTTCAGATTCTTGTCTGAATATTTTCCTGTATTTTTTTCCTTATATGAAAAAGCCATAGTTTAAAGGGTTTGCAAAAACAACTTTATTAACATTATTCTGTAAATAATCCATTGGATCTGAAAGATTCATGTCAGTATATATCATACAACATGTACTGTAATGCTTGAAGCGATTTGATTTACTGTTTGAAAATATTTCTATTCCTATTTGTTTTGTTCAAGAAAATTCAGGGGTTATGTATGTTTCTTTTATTTAGTCATGCAGTACCCTCTCACATAGTAAAGGCCCATCATATGGAGAGAATGTCAAATGTAACCAGTGTTCTGCCTGTTTCTTAGCCGGACAAAGGTCTAGCTAGCCTAGGTGGGATTACATCATGATTCCATTTGTAACCCTTATTTGGCCCAGATCTATGTTTCCATGGTGTTGTTAAACTAGACCACATATGCTACTGTATTCATATACAAAGCAGGCACTTGGTAGGGTTATGCTCACCTTGTTGGGATACTTGTTAGTTGTCCAGACCTTCTCCAGTGTAAGCAACTCAGTTTGAATTTAGGCCAAAGCCATGTCCAGTTGGATGTCTGTTCAATTTAATGCAGGCTAGTACTTGGAGAGCTAACCCCTGTCACTTATGGCACGTCCAAAACCCAGGGGAAGTGATTTGATTCTGGTCTAAGCATCCTCTTCTGCCTATATCAGCCATCTGTAACCTCAGGCCTAGCCCTCAGCTACTTGGGTGCGTCCAAGTCTTAGTACACAAGGCTTTCACAGGGGAAAAAGAGGGAGCCCAGAATAAACTCTGGCCATAAGGACATAACTAGACATAGTTATAGAGCAGGCCGTATCAGTACCAGAAAACAACTGCAGAATCATGAGACAAACTCAGAAACAAGTCACGAACAAGCTGGGGGCAAAACCAAGAAACAACACAAGACAAACGCCCAGGGGAGCATGAACAGGAATTGGTGCATTTAGGAAAAAGCATTGATCTACAATGTGCAGTGAATGAGCACAGAGCTGGTAATTTTATAGGTAGACTGGTGGCTAACTATGAGCACCTGTAGCCAGATTCACTATGCCTGTAAACTACAGGAGAACACAGCCTTTAACTAGGAGCCTAGCTGTCTGCTCAGATAAAGCAGTAGTAATGTAGACTGCATAGAAAACAGCAGGTCACCAGCTGGGATTTAGTCAGGATGTTACACCTCCAATCTATCAATCCTCAATGGGACCAGTGCTGCTATTACTAGATTGGCTGTCTGTCTTGCACCTCTGAGATGTACTGTTAAGGATTGGTTCCCTTATGGAATTCATCTCTATGGCCTTGTGCGCCAGGCTCTCCAGCAGCATCCACCTTCCAGGACAAATGGAGTCCAAAGAGAAAGAGCCATGTACACCTATATTACATATGAACAGGAAATGGCGATAGCATCCTTGGTCTAGTTGGGAAATTATCCCTCCCAGTGGCATAGGTTACAGCAACCTGGACTTCCAATAGAAGCCAGTAGAGAATTAAACCCTATGGGTCCCTATGCATTCTCCTCCATGTAACTGGCAAGATTGTATACCTTTCCCCCTTTTTGTTGTGAATGGGAGAGAAAGGAACAACATGATGTATATTGCAATGAAAAACACTGAGTTTGTCATAAGGGAAAAAAAAAGCATTATCCTAGAATTTGTTTCTTAAACACAAATGTATATGCAGAAAAGGTAATTTAATTTATTATTTTCCTGTACATTATTACGAGAACACTGTATGTTCTTGGTACTTATTCTTACGGTTCATGAAAATGTTCATTTTTTTTAATGTTTTTACTTCCAAATCTGAAGTGCTTGATTCACAAGAAGCCATTCCAAAGGGTTTTTTTTTTTTTTAATGCCTATAATCGTCAGTGAAGCAAAGCATTATAAACGTATCTTACAACTAAACTATTTAGAGATAATGAAATTTAATCCAAGTCCCTATAAATCTGGCATGATTACTAATAGGAACCTCGCATTGGAGAAATGTTCAGAACATTGCCGTGTCAGTCCTTAATAAATGCGTCATAAAATAATGGCCTAGATTCACTTGAATTTTTAAAAATGGGTATTGTTTGAATAAACTGGCGTTGTCTCTTGGCTGGTTTTAACTACAGATCGGAAAATGAAGCACACAACTATGACTTGATAGCACATTTTGCAAATGTCACTGCGCTATTAAAGTCTACAGTTTTGAGTTTGCTGTGGTTTGGATTTTTTTTTTAGATTCTGTGACACAAGGTATAAATAAAAGTGACAGATTAGCATATATTCCCCAGATATGCACAGTTTCCCTTCCAGTTGCTGCAGAAATACAGCTCCCAGAATCCCCACACTGTTTATATATATATTGAGAAATACTGAGGGGATGTAGTGCAGCTGCTTCTGACAGCATACAATGCACCCTGTTTAGCTTAATGTCTCTTAAAGGAAAATTATACTCCCAGAATAAATGATTCCCCAACAGATATTTTATATTATATTAAGTGTCATATTAAAGAATCTTACCAAACTGGAATATACATTTAAGTAAATATTGCCCTTTTACATCTCTTGCCGTGAACCACCATTTGGTGATGGTCTGTGTGCTGCCTCAGAGATCACCTGACCAGAAATACTGCAGCTCTAACTGTAAGTGTGGGAGTAAAAAAACTCTTGGGGGAATGTAATAAAAGTCGCAAAGAGCAAAACAATTTGCACAAATAAGAATAAAACTTTGCATTTTGCAATGTAATACTGTTCCTTAAACTGTTATAGCACATTGCCTATTTCTCACCGAGGCATTACTTTTTGCATTTCAAATATTTTTTTCGTTACCGACTTTTATTACATTCCCCCATCTGTCCGTAATTGGCTGATATAACCTAAACTATATGAGTGCTCTTGGTTTATTTGTGTGCATCATGAATCATATGATCCCAGAAGGCGGCCCTTAGATTCCCCTCGGCTGTGCCCAGAGGCCGCTCGCTCCTAGTGCCTTGCCGTCTGGCTTCCCACACATGCCCCGTCCCCCCTGAGCATCCCCCGTGTGTGTCCACAGTGCACCTAACTATGCGGATGGGTGACATGCAACCCCTTAAAATTTGCCGTCCTAGGCCTGGGGCTTTGTAGCCTCACCAGAAATCCGGGCACGTTGCACTTAAAATGCCAATTTTCCATTTAGAATTAGTTAAAGGGCACCTGTTGGCTAAATATATTATCCCCAACCAAATGTGCATGCTAATAGAGCTTACACTCCAGTTGGGGGGGTTAACTCGCATGGGGAGGGAGCTACCAGTGCGAGCAGCCATGTTGTGGCACACACATGCACATCATGAGCAAATGCCGCAAATTATTATGTGCATTTTTGCATGCGCTCTGACTGACATGACCGATCACACCGGAAGCTCCCTCCTGGTGCAAGTGTCCTAGCACTGGTGGGAAACAATTTAAAAAAAAAAAACTACTGTTACCCCCAACCCGGAGTGTGGGCTCTATTATCTCACACATTTGGTTGGAGATATATATTTCTCCAACAGGTGCCCCTTAATGTCACCAATAAAAAATATATTATTATTAAAAAGTGTTTATTTACATGGAGCAGGGTTTTACAAATGAGTTATTTTATGCAATATATTTTCACACAGACCTACATTGGTTGAGGGTATAGTTTTCCTTTACCTGGCAGAACCTTATGGAGTTGCAGTTCTGTATAAAATATGGAATAGGGTCTATCCTTACCCATTTTATGATATGGGAGACATTTATGAGTCAGAAGCAGACGTCTGTTATGAATGCCTAGCAGGTGGTGGTTGGCTGTTATAACCTTTCAAGCATAAAAAAGAGGCAGCGGCTCAAGCCAAGCTTTCATATTCCTGTATGGATGCATTCTATATCTTAAATCTCTGCAACTCCGTTTACCAATTGTTCATGGGCTCTGAAGGACACATCAATTCTGTTCTACATGTTTAAATTGCAATGTCCCTAAAAGAACTTCCATAAATGCGTTACCTGCAGTTATAAATACATTTCCGAAGCGAGGGGATAGAATTTCTGTCATGCACGTTGGGCCTGTTATTATTTAACTCTGTTGTAAACCAGCTCAGTGCAATATCTGCCTACAGGCTGTTACATATTGGATATGGAGATGAGAGCTCACAATCCAGTCTTCAATGGTATTTACACAAAATATAATTTAAATATCAAGGTGATGATTACATATAAAGAAAAATAAAATATAATTATGAACATATGAATCGTATCAGATCATGCACCTGACTTACGTCTCCAAATCCACATCAGTCTATTTAAAGGGGTTGTTCACCTTTAAATTAACTGTTAGCATCATGTAGAGTGATATCCTGAGACAATTTGCAATTGGTTTTAATTTTTTTTTATTTGAGTTATTTAGCTATTTTTATTGAGCAGCTCTCTAAGTTTGCAGTTTGCAATTTGCTATGGTGCAAATTACCCCAGCAACCAACCATCCATCGATTTGAACAAGTGAGTGGAATATAAATAGGAGAGGTTCTGAATAGAAAGATGAGTAATAAAACGTAGCATTAACAATACATTTGCAGTTTAAGGTGGCCATACGTGAGGTCGCCCAACAATAGGATCTTTCCCCGATATGCCCACCAATGACAGGGCTAAATCGGGTTAACCCTAATGTTCATCCCTGGGGTCGAACGATTAGATTACAACAAAGAGAACGGGCGCCTACGGGTCATAGGACCTCATCAAATAGCCGATGCGGTCCTCAATAGCCAGTAAAATTAAACCTCCCTGATTGATATGTTGGCCAGATATCGATCGAGGAGACCCGTCGGATACCCTCATACACTGGCATATAAGCTGCCGAATCAGTCTAACGGACCAATATCAGCAGCTTTAATCTGCCCGTGTATGGCCACCTTTACTGAGCATTTGCTTTTAAAATGGGGTCAGTGACCCCTACTTGAAAGTTTTAAAAAGGCAGAAGGAAAAAAACAAAACAATAAAACATGTATAATGAAGACAAATTCAAAAGTTGCTTAGAATTGGCCATTCTATAGCCTACTTAGGGGCATATTTATTATGCTGTGTAAAAAACTGTGGGATAATACAACACACCATGCCGGACTTTAGTGTGTAAAAACTGCGTAACATTTTTACTTGTTTTTTCTTAGAGTGACTAGAAGCAATGTAAAATAACGGGGATTCGCATGACATAAAATTACACACACCTTGATAAAGTTGCCATTCATTGTACACAGCATTTTGCACCATCCCTTTAATTATAGAATTGTCAGTTGTTCCTTAACCGCGGATTATCCCTGTGTTTTCATGCTCTTGTATGTTCTAAGTAAAAATATATAGAAGAATAATTGAATTCAGTGTAGTGTTTAAAGTACATTTTTTTTAGACACAGTTGTGGCTATGTCTGGAGCTGCACCTGGGCCGCAGCAATTTTACCTGATGTGTCAAGACAAGTGTTATTGTGTAATTGTGTCCCCAGCATCAATAGGCACAGTTGTGCATGATTCAGCAAAAGAGGTAGGACAGATTGGAAGGTAATTTCACAAGGGAAATTTAAATGTCATACAAATCAGTTTTTAATCTGGAAGAGCACAAGGAGTTATGCACAGAATTAATTTTGCACAGCAATTAAATACAATATGGTGAGGGTAATCGAGCCTTATACAGGTGTCATGTTACACATGCATCATTTGTTTTATGGTTTGTTTTTCCTTGTTTGGCCCATCTCCCCTCTGATCTCTGTCTGTTGGTTTACTCCACTTGTCTGGTATATATGCAACTGCATGTATATTGCTGGAGTGGATCATATTATAATCTTTTGACCTATCCGGATGTTCACTGTTGTCAAGATCCTCACAGATTTGAAATAAACTACTCCACAATCTTTAAGGTGCCATTCTGATTGAGTTCAACTGTCTGCTGACATTCCTGAGGTTGTAAGTTATTGCTATTTCAAGACAACTTGATGAGTTAAGCTGGCCATAGATGTAAAGATCTTTAGAAGATCTTTTCGTTATCGTGAGACCACGATTATCTCGAAACGATCGTTTAAATGTACGATGTGACCATCAACTAAAAAGACCATTTCAGGCGATATTGCCAGCAAAACTGAAGGGAAGCTGCCTGCTTGGCCCTACAAACATAGATAGATTGCACTGGGACCGATACATTTTTTTTTTAACCTGGCTGATCAATTTTCTGACAGATGGAAGAAAAATCGTAAGATGTACGATCGTTCGAATCCCACTAACTTCACAATAATTTGACGGATTGGTTGGACTTCGCTACGAAAAATCTTTGCGTCTATGGGGACCTTTAAAGAGATCACACTTTCAATGCTTAGAAAGGGAGGCAGAACCTGTTATCCTAAATGCTCTGAACGTGGGGTTTTCTGAATAACAGATCTTTCTGTAAGTTGGATCTTCTACCCATAAGTCTGCTATAAAATAATTTAAACATTAAATAAACCGAATAGGATTGTTTGTCTCCAATAAGGATTAATTATGCTAATCCCACAGTTAATTCTGGAAGACTATTGTCTCTATCTACCTCAGTGCCTGAAACCTCCCCTTTGCTGTCCTCACAGACAACTTTTATGCTCCATATGGCCGGCCTAATCAGGTAAAAGCTTCCCTCCCTCCACTGTGCTTGTCTGGGAAGCCCTATTCTTTATTGTTACTTTATTGTTACTTTATTGTGTTAAGGACTACCTTTTCATGCTTTCACATATACACCCCAAAGTCTGCAGCAACTTCTTTCAAATCAGCTTTACAGACTAAATCCACAGCTGGAGACCTGACTCTAGAAAACAAGCAGCCACAGTAGAACCACCACCGGATAGGGAAAATGAAGCCAGTCTAAACAAGCTCTAGTGGATTAGGTATATGTAGAGAAACATTTCATGGGATGTTTCCAACAGAGCCAATGGCAGCAAAAGGAGAACAGGAGAAGAGCACTTGGTGGAAAGAGAAGAGGCCAAGCCAAGATATTTGTACACGCACAGAAAGCATATCCAAATCTGACTACTGCCAGAGAAAACTGTTGAGTTGTCCGGGCTGCAGTAAAAAATGGATCAGCTTTCTCACAGTCGCCTATGGCCAGATAGCTAACCAACAAATTGAAATTCAAGGAAAAATACCCTTTAGAGCAAAAACTCTCCACTTTACAATAAGGGCTTTTGAGACCTCGGTGCAGCTTTCAAATAGAAAAGACAGTGCAACATGAAATCAAGAAGGACGTATCTACTGTATTTTATCAATGCCATGTCCAAATGCTTAACTTAGGCATACATATAGGTAATAGAGTGGTTTTACTAAGTATAGTAACCTTTATATAGATACTGGCAACATGTATTCATGCAGCACTTTGCAGGCGTTGTTCATAATTTTGATAGAGACCTGCCAAACTGGAGCTTAAAAAGAGCTTAAAAGACCCCACATTCACACATAACACTCAGCAATTTCATCAGGATCCAGTTAGACTGTCTGTATGTATTTGGAGTACCTGCCTACCCTTAGTTGGGGGGAAAACACAAATTTGTTGAAAAGTGAACAGGTCTGAATTGAAACCCCATCTCTTAAATCAGCTGTAGTAACCACTTAACCACCATGCCATGTATATACATTCAAGCAGTATGTATTTTTATCCAATATCTTTTTTTTCATTACCTCTTTTTTTTTTTATTACCTCAGTTCCCATCCCAAAACAATGTACAGTACCATAAATAAATATGTCTCTATGGTGAGTTGCTCCAAGCTCCTTTATTTCAGTATCTGGATTTACACTTACAGTGAACCCAAATGCTGGAAGTATGAGTTGTTAAATTTCCCCCCCACATTTTTAAAAAACATACAAAAAAGAAAGAGGAAATAAGAGGAAAGAGAAATGGGAGTGACGTAGAGGTACATATTTTAATTTGCCAGAGTAGCGGTTCAGTACTATCAGGCATTCTATAAATAGGTATGTTCATTCTTGCCTCTTTTCTGTCTATTTTGATAGCTATTGTTATGTTTTGGGTAGCCGAGAATGAGTAGAGTATAACAGTGCTTTTATTAGCAGAGACTCATGCAGGCATTACACAACAGTAACTTTCACATTTAAGCTGTATGAAGTATGCACAGTATGTCTTGAGCACAGTGACATCTACAGGCAATTTGTATAAACACCACAGCTATAATTACGGTAAACTTTTTTTGTATCGAAGACTCATACGGGCAATGTACACTGAACACTAACAGTGATCCATCTTTAATAAATGTGTTAATTAAAGGAAAACTATACCCCTCAAACAACGTGGGTCTCTATAAAAAGATATTGCATAAAGCAGATCATATGTAAAACTCTGCTTCATGTAAATAAACAATTTTCAGAATAATATACTTTTTTAGTAGTGTGTGACATTGGGTAATCATAAATAGAAAATTTTAAAATATAAGGGGCGCCCATTGGGATTGTATGATTCACGGTGCACACAAACAAACCATACATGTTAGGTCATATGAGCCAATTAACAGTCAGAGTTCTGTATTTTGCTTCAAAACTTCTTCCTGTTACAGATAGAGTTGCAGTTGTTCTGGTCAGGTGATCTCTGAGGCAGCACACAGACCATCACAAAATGGTGATTCAAGGCAAGAGATTTAAAGGGCAATCCTCTTGGCTTCCCCAGTTCGATCTAGAATAAATGTATCCCTATGATTTTTAGGGCTAAACTCCACAAATGCTTTTGTTGGATGGTGTTGCATTGGTCAACATATAATGGGACTGATGCTTAAACTACATATCAAATTTTCCAATTGACACTATATTACTGTCGTATGTGAACACCGCGTCTTCATTCGACAAAGTAAAAAAGGATGGTGTCGGATAGACTCATTTGAAATATATTGCATGAAAAAAAAGACCCATTCTGATTTTATCTGATCTGACTTTACCTGATCTGACTTTACATTCTAGCCCAGGGGGATCAGATTTTGTTGCATCCTACAAAATCTCACGCTGTTGCGCGGTGTTGTGTGGCATTGCATGGAGGATCAGCTAAAATCTGACCCACAAAAACTCCTTATGAAAAAAGTCTGGCGCAGACCTCATGCTCCTCCAGGAAACACACTTGGTTGGGCAATGCACACATGCCCTGAAACGCCACTGGGTGTCGGCTGCTTATACTTCAGAGTACTCTTCCCACTCTAGGGGGGTGGCGATCCTTGTCAGGAAATCCCTCAACTTCCATCTGGAAGGCCTAACTTCTGACAGGTTTGGCAGATACCTAATACTTCATGCCCAGATTTTGGGTGCCTCCTATCTTATAATTAATGTGTACCTTCCCCCCCCCAGCGGATGCACAACTGTTAAATGAAATAGCACTAAAGGTAGCTATGTTTGGCCACTTCCCTACGATTTGGGCGGGGGACTTTAATATGGTCCTGGACCCTGATGCAGATAGGCTTAAACCCAACCCCCATGACTCTCTCTCTTTTGCCCAGTGGGCTGAGACTTTGGGATTAACCGATGCTTGGCGGTGGAAGAATCCACAGTCCACCCAATTTACATGCTACTCGTCAGCTACGGCTGCTCTCTCCCGTATAGATTTATATCTAGTCACTAATGAGATATTGCAAGCAACAGAGGAAGTGCTGATATTACCCAGAATATGCTCTGACCATGCTCCCATGAGACTAAGGATCAGAACCAAACCCGTTCGCGGTGACACGCAGTGGCGACTATCTCCCAAATGGGTGCAGCACCCCAAATTGATTGAGGACATTTCTCATGCATTGGCTTTCTACTGGGAGGCTAATGAGGGCACGGCGTCAGACTTGGTAGTCTGGGATGCGGCTAAAGCCTTTGTTAGGGGGACTTATGTATCGCTTATCAAATCAGTAAGGACACAAGTAGATGAAGAGATGGCACAAGCCCGTACTAGGCTATTGGAGGCGGAGAGGGAGTTAGCCGAGACTCCTTCTGATATAACGGCAACCCAGATGGCCGCAGCCCAAAGGCAAATTGACTTACTATATGTAGATAAATTTTCCCAGAAGGAGCTATATAGAAATGCTGTTTGGTTCGAGAAGGGTGACAAAAATGGGAAACTGTTAGCAATGTTGGCGAGAGGGGCTCTTTCCCACACTGTCATAAGAGGAGTGTATAATAGTTCTGCTGACCTTGTTACTGAACGGCAAGAACTTGCTGATACGTTTGGCCGATACTACCAATCCACATATGCCGCCCCTCCCTCTGCACCCCATACTGACCTTGCTGAGTATCTTAGTTCCATTGGTTTCCCCCGGTTATCTGATGAACAGGGAGCTCAGCTTGATATAGACATTTCCCAAGATGAGATTGAAAAGGCCACTAAGGACCTGCCACCAAACAAAATGCCTGGCCCTGATGGTATTCCAGGTGAATGGTATAAGCAGCACAGTAACCTGCTTGCCCCCAAACTAAACGCCTGGTTTAATGATATTACTCCAACCACAGCACTGCCGGACTCCTGCTACCAGGCCTATATAACATTGATCCCTAAACCTGGTAAGGCACCTGATCAATGTGACTCGTACCGCCCCATTTCCTTACTAAATTGCGATCTCAAAATATTTGTCCAGATTTTAGCTAACCGGCTCAAGGGTGTGATTGAAGATCTTGTCCACCCAGATCAAACTGGTTTCATGCCCAATAAGTCCACCAATATTAACTTGAGACGTCTCTATACTAATCTGACACTTCAGCATGAAAATAGGGGGCAGAGGGTGGTTGAGGGGCTTCGGTTGGGACCGGTGACAGAGAAATTGTCTCTCAATGCGGATGACATGTTAATTTACCTGGCGAACCCTAAACAAGCTCTTACAGCCCTCCTGCAAACAGTAGCCACTTTTGGCAACTTTTCCGGACTTAGGGTCAACTAATGCAAATAGGTTATTTTGCCCATTGATCCACTTCCAGTGAATTGCCCCACGAGAATAGGGAACTTGCAAGTAGTTGATACTTTCAAATACCTGGGAATAGAGATCCACAGGGACCTGCAGCAATATACTGCTCTCAACCTAGAACCTATAATGAAGGCACTTTCTGCCAAACTAGCTACGTGGCAAGAGCTCCCACTCTCACTGCCCGGTAGGGTGAATATTTTCAAGATGGTTAGCTTACCGAAATTTCTTTATGCCTTCCAGAACTCGCCTATAACCCCACGAGCAGGCTGGTTCAAACGGGTTGATAGTCTGCTCAGAAACTTCCTATGGGCGGGGGGGCATCCACGTGTAGCATTCAAGACACTTTGTGCTCCCATAACAGGAGGTGGTTTAGCCCTTCCGGACCTTAAACTGTACTTTCTGGCTAGTCAACTGGTCTTTGCACATTGGTGGTTGAATCCGAAACTGGATAACCAAGCTGTGGTCTTAGAGGCAGCGGCAGTAGGCTCCTTTGAAGGTCTGGCTTGGTCACTCTACAGGGGACCGTCCCTGTACTATACCACTACTTTGCCTATGCTAACTGTGGCTGGGGCGTACCAAAAAGCACTGCAGATGGTAAAGACTGACCATTTATCCTGGTCCATTTGGACCCCCTTATGGGGCAATAGTAGTTTACCCCAATTTCAACTTGTTCCAGATGTTAGTTGTTGGGCCAATTATGGTATCAGGGTTCTGGGGATATTGTGACAGGGGGAGAACTTAAACCGTTCCCGAATCTAAAACAAGACTACAATCTCCCTTCCAACATGATATTCCGATACTTACAACTTAAGCATGCATTCTTATCACAATTCCCTGTCAGGCCACTACCAACTGTGGAAACAACGCTAGAGAAGTACCTACTCAAAGCAGGGCTGCGGAAACCATTCTCTATGTGCTACACTCTACTATTGAATGCGGGCACTAACCCCTTAACTAAAATTAGACGCAAGTGGGAAAGGGACATTCCTGAATTGGATGAGGAAATGTGAAGGGATGCACTGAAACAAGTGCCTGACATAGCAATTTCAATGAGGGATAGATGTATCCAAATAAAGTTTCTAAATAGAGTGTACTATACCCCATATAGACTGGCTAAGATGTTCCCCAATGCCTTGGATGTTTGCCCCAAATGCGGAAACGCAATAGGAACGTATCTTCATGTCTTCTGGGAATGCCCAGAAATCCAGCAGTTCTGGGGTGCCGTAAGGCTATACATGGCGACAGCTCTGGATCTCCCGGGCATTTGTTCCCCTCTTACGTGTCTACTGGGTATTGTAACAGAAGGTACTATGAATAAATACCAAAGAAGACTGTGCTATTTACAATTGCTATATTATGCCAAAAAGGCGATCTTGCTGCAATGGAAGTAGATGTCTGCTCCCACCCTTACCCTCTGGAAACAGTTAATCAATGACTCTCTCTCAAAGCAAAAGTTGATTTACATTACGAGGGGATGCCCTAAAAAGTTTGATGAGATTTGGGGGACTTGGGTTTCAGCCCAAGCATAACACCGTGATGTATCTGTAATTATATTGTATTACAATTGTAATTGCTTTGAATTGAACGATGTACTTTGTAAAATTATCCGCTCTCAACGACCCTTGAGACTCCGCTTCTTCTCTTTCTTTTCTCTTTTTCTCCCTTTCTCTCTCCTCTCTTTCTCTTCTTTCCTTGTTAAAATTACAAATAAATAAAATCTTTAAAAAAAAAAAAAAAAAAAAAAAAAAACTGGAGTTTTACCCTTAGGGAATAAATATGCCATAAGTATATAGTTTTGCTTAGGAAACAACATATGGAGATTAATTTTATGTGTGTTCAGGAAACCTAATTCTTTGAAACAACATTCAAAATACATTTATCTAATATATTCAGCAAACCATGACTTGGACCAAATGGGAAAAATGACCCATGCAAAACAAGGATTGCAAGGTTAACTTGAGTTATTAAATTTCATATGCTAGAAACGAAGCTCCCGTATAATGCATTTCAGCGACAAGAAACAAATAAGAAACATCCCGAGATGAAGAACAACATGATACAGTCATAGAAACATTATTGAGTTATGGGCCACTCTCCCTGGAGATGTGTCTGGATAGAAATAGGATTGGTCTACGAGACACAGATGACAATATTTCATTATTATCTATAATAAATTCTACTTCTTTCTTTTGAATCTGATTGGTCCCTAGAAAAGCTTTTTTTTTTTTTTTAATTCAAACTTGTAGAGATGCTGCACATAATCTTGTATTGCTGCTGCCTGCAGGTTGCGCATATATAGGTTTGCTGGTTGCAGGAGATAGATGAGTAAATGGCTGCTGGATTACAAACTGAGAATAGTTTTATCAATTTGTGTATTTGTACAATATCCTTCTTCATAACATGCAGATCTCCATGTTTGTTTAGCATGGTGTGTACAGAATCTCAGCTCCAAAACCAATATTTAGGCACTGAAGTGCTTTCTACTTGAGCCGTTAATATCAAAGAAGAGCATAGCCAGTAATGCTTTGATTTATAACTGAACGTTATTTCATTTCTCTAAAACTGGCAGCGTGTTTGTTCAGTACCTAAGGTCTTTGCACCGACTAAAGTAACTTTCTTTCCTTCTGCTTTCTCCCAATATTTACTGAAGAATTCCACTGGCAGCAGCTTTCTGTTTCTGCCTATTTATTTTTTAAAGCAAAGTTCACCTTGAAATTCACATTTAGTATAATTTACAGAAGTGGTCAGTTGAATAGAAGTTTTGCAGTCACCTGACAATTTATTTTGCAATTCTTTAGCTTGAAATCAACTTAATATCTGATTGATATGAAATATGAATGTAACCCTTTCTAGGCATTAATACAGCATTGCAGCTGCTCTCAATGCAGTGCACAATTACATTGCAACCCTCTTAAGGCTTGTCCTGATGAGTGCTTTATTATTATTATTATTATTATTATTATTATTATTATTATTATTATCATGTATTTATATAGCTTTATAGCTTTAACCTGCACTCCCCTGTGTATGGGCCCCTTTAGGAAGGAATGCACACTAGTCATTTAAAGGGACCTCTACTGACACAAACACATATAAGCATTAAGCGCAGGTGAAAAGCAACATGCTGCGTTCCACCTGTATTCAGCACTTAACTGCATCTGTGTGAGTATGGGGCCCTTTGAATGAATAGAATACATTTTTCCCTGCACTTCCCTGCAGAGAAAACCACTTGTCTGTACAAGCCCTTACTCAACTGGGCTCACAAGTTAGTGGAGGAATACAGAAAACTGTAACTTTTTTGTAACTTTATCCAGAACCTTATAAAATGACTGGGAACCAGTGATTCATAACCTAATAAATAATTTCTGAAATGTACAGGTAACAGATCCCCTAAAGTGCTAGCTCTCCAGGATACCACTAACCTGGGTTCCACAATTTTCACTGCATTTACATGTTTTTTGGGTTCCTGTTCCCCAAGTTCTAAATTGTCCAAAACTTGATACTGAGGGCTTATGCTCCAGAGTCCCAGCACAATTTCCCCTGGCACTAGGTGGAGACACTGCATTCCAGTATTGAAACAGGTCTATGCAGGGTTGTATTTAGGTCTGGTGCTAATGTAGACACTGGATCATAGAGCCTCCCAGGGCCAGAACTAGGGGTAGGCAGAAGAGGCAGGTGCCTAGGGTGCAATGACGGGGACGCTGGGCAGCTACTTTTAAAATTGTCCTGCCTAACCTTAGCCAGGTTCGCAGCCCTTACTGCCTTCCCTCCTGTCACCTTATCCTCCCCTCTGTGGTTTTCTCCTCCCATCCCCTGCGTTCTCCTTCCCTCCATCACGTTCTCCTCCCCTCCATCACTCTCACCTTCATCGGGCACATGCACACACGCATGAGGCGGGCACGGTGGCCGGCCTGGGGGCCTTGGGCACCTGTTTGGCCTGGACCGGCCCTGGAGGCCTTCCACGTGCAGAGTGACATAACTTCTGTGGAAACATTGGGACCTGTACCGCGTCACCAGATTTCAGCAGTAAGTCACCACAGTGGCTGAGGTGATTTTTAAAATTTTACTTTGAAAACATTTTTCAAATGTATAGGTACCCAATGGGGCTGTACTCACACAGGCACGTGTAGGCGCTGAACGCAGGAAAAATGCAGCATGTTGCGTCTCAACCTGCGTTCGTACAGCCCCATTGAAAAGAACTTAATGTGTCTATTCCTGCGCTCCCCTGCGCCTGAATGCAGAAAAACAGAACGCAGGGGAGCGCAGCTTCAACCGCTCGTCAATAAGAGGCCTAAATGTAGAATTATAGTAGTAAATAAGGGGCCGATTCACGAAGGGTCGAATATCGAGGGTTAATTAACCCTCGATATTCGACTGGGAACTAAAATCGTTCGACTTCGAATATCGAAGTCGAACGATTTTGCGCAAATCCTTCGAATCGAATGACTCCGAGGATTTTAATCCAACGATCGAAGGAAAATCCTTCGATCAAAAAATCACAGGCAAGCCTATGGGGACCTTCCCCATAGGCTAACATTGACTTCGGTAGCTTTTAGCTGCCGAAGTAGGGGGTCGAAGTTTTTCTTAAAGGGACAGTACTTCGACTATATAATGGTCGAATAGTCGAACGATTTTTAGTTCGAATCGTTCATTCGAAGGGCGTAGTCGAAGGTCGAAGTAGCCCATTCGATGGTCGAAGTAGCCCAAAAAAACTTCCAAATTCTAATTTTTTTCAATTCGAACCCTTCACTCAAATTCAGTGAATCGGCCCCTAAGTCTTTCTTTTTTATTAATTTGCTTTTGCAAATGAGCCGATCTGGCACTCAGTGAAGAGAGCAGCATGATGAGGTGCAGCTCAGCCCTGCCCTTAATACAGTCTGTGTTTCCTATACCAAAGTGTGCAATTAGAGTTCACTACAGTAAACAATGTTTATATGTGTATTAAAGGAACAGTAACATAAAAAAATTAAAGTGTTTTAAAGTAATAAAAATATAATGTAGTGGTGTGCTGTGTTTGCTTCAGGAACATTTCTATTGTTTATATAAATAAACTGCTGTGTAGCATGGGGGCAGCCATTCAAAGGAGAAAAGGCTCAGGTTACACGGCAGATAAGCTCTGTAGCACATAATGGTGTTATCTGTTATCCACTATTTAACCTGTGCCATATAGACTTTTTCAATTTCTGCCATTGCCACACAGCAGCTTGTTTATATGAACTATAGTAGTGTTTCTGAAGCAAACACATCCGTTTAACCAGTGGAGGGCAATAGTACATGATATTTTCATTACTTTAAAACACTTTAATTTTTTGGTGTTACTGTTCCTTTAAAGAAGCATCGCTCATTTGAAAACCAAAAGAATTTCAGATATTATATTCTAGATATGATTATTATTGAGTACCATGACATATATCAAATTACTCAGACTCAGTTTCAAGAGTTTAAAGCACAAATAGCTTAACTGTTTCACATTCATATTATTATTATTATTAAAATGTATTTATATAGCGCCAACATATTGCGTAGCACTGTAAAGTAAATGTGATTATACAACTACATCACATGAATTACATACATAGAATATATGGAGTTACATACATCACAATCAATACAAAAAGGTGAGGAAGGCCCTATGCATAGGCATACAGTCTAAAGGGAAGGGAGTAATACACAAGATGTGGGAGTGGGCAAGATCGAATTAAGTGGGTGAGAAATGTGGTACTGTATGTGGTGTTGCGTTTGGTAGTTAAGCAGAGTGAGGGTAGGCTTCTCGAAAGAAGTGCGTTTTCAGAGATTTCTTGAAAGCAGAAAGGTTGGGAGAAAGTCGGACAGACCGTGGGAGAGAGTTCCAGAGGAGGGGTGCAGCCCTTGCAAAGTCTTGAATGTGAGCATGTGAGGAGGTAATGAGAGAAGAGTTGAGTAATAGGTCAGTAGAGGAGCGTAGTAAGCGAGTGGTATATATTTCTACATACTACAAGTATGGGACCCATTATCCAGAAAGCTACACATTACAGACACGCAAGAGTCTCAATTTTATCCAAACAATCCAAATTTTTAAAACTGATTTCCCCTTTCTCTATAATGATAACGAATGATAATGATAACAGTAGCTTGTACTTGATCCCAACTAAGATTTAATTAATCCTTATTGGATACAAAACCAGCTTGGGTTTATTATGGGGCAGATTTACATAGGGTCGAATATCAAGGGGTTAATTAACCCTTGATATTCAACTGCCGAATGTAAATCCTTCGAATATCGAAGGATTTACCGCAAATAGTTCAATTGAACGATCGAACAAAAAATCGTTTGATTCGAAGGATTTTAATCCATCGATCGAATGATTTTTCTTCGACCTAAAAATTGATAGAGAGCCTATGGGGACCTTCCCCATAAGCTAACATTGGTGCTCGGTAGGTTTTAGGTGGCGAAGTACGGGGTCGAAGTTTTTTTTAAAGAGACAGTACTTCGACTATTGAATGGTCGAACGATTTTTAGTTCTAATCATTCGATTCGAAGTCGAAGTTGTAGTCGAAGGTCGAAGTAGCCAATTCGATGGTCGAAGTAGCCAATTCGATGGTCGAAGTAGCCAAAAAAATCATTCGAAATTCTACGTTTTTTTTATTCTATTCCTTCACTCGAGCTAAGTAAATGGGCCCCTAAGTGTTTAAATGATTTTTTTTGTAGATTTAGATAGGAAAATCCAAATTACAGGTACAGGTATGGGACCTGTTATCCAGAATGCTTGGGATGTAGGGTTTTCCAGATAAAAGATCCATACCTTAAGTCTTCTAGAAAATTATGTAAACATTAAATAAACCCAATAGGCTGGTTACGTCTCCAATAAGGATTAATTCTATCTTAGTTTGAATCAAGTTCAAGGTACTGTTTTGTTATTAGAGAAAAATGAAATAATTTGTAAAAAGTTGGATTATTTCATTATAATGGAGTCTATGGCACAGTGCCTTTCTGTAATTCAGAGCTTTCTGGATTATGGGTTTCTGGATAATGGATCCCACACCTGTACAAGCAATTTTCTGCTCTCCTACTGCCTTTTGCAGTTAAAAATTGCAAGCTCTATAATCTAAAAGTCCTTTGCATATCTGTGGCAGGTTAATGCCTGTCCCCAGCCGCGGCCTGTTAAACAGCTGTCTGTAGGCACTTCCATTTATAAGCAGGCTGAAATAATTAAACTGTGCAAGTTTCCTTTTGGTAAATGCAGAGAAGAAATCTAATCAGACAGACCTGCAATTTGAGTCTCTGCTGGAGATCTAAGCTAAATTCCCTAAGAGAAAGGTTATTGTGATTGTTCTGAAAATGGACTGCTGATATAAAGAATTTACTTTGTGGTTGTTTAACAAAGCGTGCTTTTAATTTCTAGTTTCCTACAACAGAGCAAATGCAGCAAGATTCCTTTGTGCTGCCTACTTATCATTGCATTAAGAGAGAATACGGCAGTTGGTAATGGTATAGTGAAGCTAGAGGAGGCGAATGGATAAAAGTGTCAGAATCCAGTGGCCTTGTTGAATAATGTGACTGTGTTTAATTGCTAAAAAGGTCAAATCCATAAAAACATTAGCTTATTCATTTAAATCTATCTCACACTTACAGCACACACAAATATCAGGACCAATATACAAAATAAATCAAACTCAATTTTCAGATCAGTTAGAATGTGAGAAATAATTGTGCAATTCAAATTTTGTCAAAATGAATACAACAGCTCTAGTTTGGAACTCTTTTCAGAGCATAAATTATATTATATATAACTTTATGGGATGGAGCAAGGTAACCTGCACTAGGTATTAGCCTATCAGAGTGGGATTTTCCTTTGAAAGTATGAAGATAATACACTTTGGACAACTCGTAGAGGCACACTGGGCGATTCGGGGAGATTTAGGCACCTGGCAACTAGTCGCCTCGTCTTTGCAGCGACTAATCTCCCAGAATGCCTTCCCTCTCTCTTGCACTAAAATGAAAAATCGTCTGCGCTAAAGCACACGCTGTGATTCGTTTTCCGAAGTCGCCCGAAGTTTACAACTCCATGTGCATCAAAAAGTGTTATTTTCACTTCCGTATAGAACTGTATTTTGGTCCGTTGCTGCCCTAGGCACTGGACCTCTTCTTGCCCATCAGCACAGACACTATGATGTTTACGGAAGTGACATCAAGATGTAACGCACATGCTCATGACATATTTCCCACCAGCGACCTGTACCCGATACCCCTTACACCACACCTCTGCTGATGGTTTTTGTGGCAAAATGTCTGGTGGCAGGGGAAGAGGTTTTTTTTAAAAAATTTACCATATAGGCATCCGAGGACTGTCCCCCTAAAGCTGCTACCCTAGGCACAGGCCTTTGAGTGTCTATATAGTAAATATGGCCGTGCCGTAGACAAGGATTCATGAGCACACCCGGGCCTCTATTCTGCAACTCTGTCTGGTACATGGGACCCTGGGAAGATGGCACTCCCCTAACTACAGTACATGCAAACATTTAGGCACCAGCACTCGATGCAATGCAAACTGAGGACAAACCCTTGTCAAATGAAAAACCAACAACATTGCCCCTTCATCAGGTGATCAGATGAACTATGGTCCTGCTTCCATATAGTTGCGCTCATCGCTGCTCAGTCCTTACTGCTGTTTTGAATCAAGGGGATCCCTGGAGTTACAACCACCTTTGAGACGATAGCTCCAAGGTTCCCTCAGCACTTGGCATCAATCTCTAACCAGTAATGCTGTACAGTATCTTAACCAGATCAAAGTCTATTCCATATAAAAGTCAAACCGTCTTGATGGTTTCATTTCTGATTTCTCAGCAAGGTACTGTACTTGTGGCATAGCCTATAGACACTTCCACCAAGCTATGGATCTTTATTCTGCTAAGCAGTCAGAAAGTTTGTATCAGCCAAGACAGTCACTAGACCTTCTATACTCCTGACCCCTTCAGAATCCACTGCCTCTTTTATAACAATCTGATATCTTATGCTGAAACCATGTCACTGTTCTGGAATTCCCAACAGTACATAAATGAACCCACATGTTTTTGAATTAATCAAAGGATAGTTGTATATAGAACTGTTTATAGTCTCAGGTTCCATGCATTATGTAAACTAAGAAATTAAGAGCAATATGAGGCAGAAGAAAACATTTCCATTGTTTGTCTTAAAAAAGCTTTTATACTTGATCCTATTTTATTATCATCTAGCATCAGTCTGAAGCTACATGTGTTTCAAAGCCCCCTTTCAAAAAACCTTGATGTCATGAAAAGCATAATTTGGAAAATGACTGCCATTTCAGACAATTACAGAACCACTCCAAGACCGTGTTTCTTTATACAGTTCAAGCATTCAGTACTCAGCTATGCCGGGTTACATAAACAGAAATGACATCATGTTGACAATGTTGACAAAACGAGTTTTCATTGTGAAAGCTTATAATTTACAGCTAATCTTCCTGATTGAAGAAAATATACACAATTATAACTTTGTGACCGAAAAACAGGTCAGATTTGTGTTTATAACAGAAATAAAAATGATTCATTTAGGAAGTGTGACAAACATACTTCGACGCTGCTAAAAGAGCAGACAACTTTCAAAAGTGAAAGTCAGGTTCAGATCTAAGCTATTTACATTACAGAAATACAATGGCTGAGAAAAGAGCACAAATGGCAGCAAATTGGACTACTAGTGATTTACAAAGTACTTGTACGTATAAATCATGTTATAGCTGGAAATCAGACACAATGAGGCGTATTCTAGAACTGTCTGCACAAAAGCAAAGAAAGCTATCATTTTCTGTAACAAAATAGAGTAGGAGTCTCTTTACCTTTGGGTTTAGCTTATTTTGGGGGACAATTCTTTAAAGAATTATATCTTGTGAATTGCTGCATTTTGTTTATATTTTTGAGGTCTGAAATATATGTATAGCTCAAATGATATACATTTATTTCCAGAAAAAAAGTAAATTATAACACCCATAGTAATACTCACACACTGGGGTTTCACCAAAAGCAGAGGGTCTCTACAATTCTCTCTGTAGAAGCTAACATTTATGATCACCCTATACAATGACTCAAGATACAGTGGTCTAGGCAAGGATAAATAAAATTTTTATCTAACAACATATTAAAGTTGAATTGGCTTCCAGTAAAATGTCTTTGTGTACGATTATTTGTTTGCATAGGGAGTGGAACAGAAGCTCATGTAGTACTTTTAAACTATGTTTATTTATACATGGAGGCTTTGTGGTTGAATTTGGTCAGTCTGTCCAAGGATTCAGCTGGCTTCTTTGTATGAAGTGTCTCAAAAAGATTCTGGTATAATGAATAAACCTACTGGCTGTTTGCAGTGCTCTTCTCTTGATGTCCAAATGGAAATTGACACAGACAGCAGCGAGGTTCAAAAAAGACTTGCTGGGTAACTCTGCTGGTTACAGGGCAACTTTGCCCTGGGATGCACTGAAACCTGATTTGGGTGAATATGAAATCTTCTTCAATGGCACCAGCCAAATACAGAACTATCATTGTGGGCGACAGTTGGCGGCATGGCCGAATCCAAATCCTGCTATTGGATTTTGCTGAATCCTGGATTTGATGCATCCCTAGCTTTTAAAGTACTTGCCTTTTTTGTTATTTTGTGATTGGATCTTCCAATCGTCCGCTACATGGCTTGTATTTGTGTTATTGAATTATGCACAGTAGTCTTCCAAGTGAAAGGTGCAATTAGTAAATTAAAGCAGATACATAGTAATGTTTGATTAGAGTGAATGGCTGTAAGGAGCCTAATGTTACTGTTACCCCACAGATTGGAAGAGTGCAGGAGAACGGCTCTAGTCAGCACAGGATGTGTCAGGGACAACAGTATAAGAACACTGCAACTGTATTTATAGGATTTATAGGATTATGGATACTCTAGTTTGTTTTAGGATAGATAATGTGTATAGATTTTCTGCATACAATCATGAAACCCTTATATATGAAAGGAAATCTCATATCTAGTTAAATATCATCAATGCTTTGCGTATTCTACCCTCAATATGTGAAGTACCCAGGACCTTAACCCATACAGTAGAATATATTTATTTCCCCAAAGCTGACCCCAAAACACTTGATGCATTGGCATAATTCAGTTTAGAAACCTTTCTCCATTTCAGTTTCTGATTTCTACTAAACATCATAAAGAGTAATTTATATATATTTTGTACATGTGATGTTCCACTCACGCAGTGACTTCGGTGTCATCTACTGCAAACGGAAAATTTGTGCTAAAATCACAATTCAATTTCACTGGCATTTCACTGCAACAAATCTTCAGTCACCAATATAGTTGAGGCCAGTTTTTTACTTCGCTTCATGACAAAACGCCCTCCAATTCCAGCATACGACATGCAGAATGTTGCAGATGTTCCCATCCGCATGAAAGCTAGTGCAATGGGGGGCAGTGTGTGTATTCTGCTTTGCTATGCATAACCCTCATTACAATATTAATCTCTTACACGCTTTGAGAGATTTGTTTTGGATTAAAAAAACACCTGTCATAGCAGACAGTTAAAAATAATTTCCCAACCAGTATTTCTTATTACCATTATTAAAACAGCTGGCAGCGCCGCAGATGTCAATAGGAATGGGGATTCTGACAACTGAATGCTTATGTACTTGCATTGCTTCTGACTATAGAATTTGCTCATTACTTTCTTGCTCACAGTTTAGCACAGGTACAGTGGGGGAATATTTATCAAATAATTAATAATGAAATATACTCCGACCAAATCACAGGTTATTTCCCCTTATTTATCAATACATTTGCCCAAAAAATTCCAGTGCTGGAAAAAATTATTAAAATCGTACGAAAATTCGAATCGTACAAATTTTACACCCAAAAACGTTGATTTTTTTTTTTTTTGATTTCTGACCGATAAACACAAGAATCTTCATATTTTTGCACGAAATCCAGCACAGATCAGGATATCTTCAGGACTTCTCCCATTGACTTATATACAAAGTTGTCAAGTCTGAGATCTGGATTTTCGGATTCAGACTTTTTTCATCCTCAGGGTATAATAAATCATGAAAAATTCTAGTTTTTTTTTTTTCACTAAAAAATAATAATATAGTCAAAAATTTTTTTTTGGTTTTTGCCATTTGGACTTTAATAAATAACCCCCATAATACTAAGAGGCCGATTCACCAAGGGTCGAATATCGAGGGTTAATTAACTCTCGATATTCGACTGGGAATTAAAAGCGCAGAAAGTACGATCGAAGGATTATTCCTTCGTTCGAACGATTAAATCCTTTGAATCGTTCGATTCAAAGGATTTTAATCCAACGATCGAAGGAATATCCTTCGATCAAAAAAACTTAGGAAAGCCTATGGGGACCTTCCCCATAGGCTAACATTGAGTTCAGTAGGTTTTAGATGGCGAACTAGGGGTCGAAGTTTTTTTTAAAGAGACAGTACTTCGATTATCGACTGGTCGAATAGTCAAACGATTTTTAGTTTGAATCCCTCTATTCGAAGTCGTAGTCGAAGGTCGAAGTAGCCCATTCGATGGTCGAAGTAGCCCAAAAAACACTTCGAAATTCGAAGTTTTTTTACTTCGAATCCTTCACTCGAAGTTAGCGAATCGGCCCCTAAATATAGGCCAATTGTTTATTTGTTGCATGTTTTACCTATAAGAGTCCATTGGCGGATACAGTGCAGGGCTATGGCTATTTTATATGTATTCCTTTAGTCATTGGAAAATAAATGACAAGCATTTTTCTTTTTTTGCTGCTTCACGGGCCATTAAATAATTTTTCAAACCAGTCTTTTCATCAGAACATGCTGGGGACTTTGATTAAATATTTCTCTGCCCGAAGGAAATCAAATGGAAGCAGTAACTATTTTATATATTTATTTTTACAAGCCCAATACATGATTTACAAAGAAGCCGTTACCGCAAGATACTGACAATGGTAAAATGCTGATGTTGTATGAAGCAATCTATAATAAGTTATTATTTTTGTAGGCGTCTTGCAGCAGAATACAGATTCCCAGCTTTTCTGTGGACTTGCAATAGAATGGGGAGGGGGTATAATTTAATGGATCAATAGTTTAACTGACCAGTCTCTGCTCAGAATGGGGTATTGTTGTATTTAATTATAAGCTAGTGATAAGAGCCAGGGCCGACTAGTTATTTTGTTCATTTGTCTAAACTGACGCACGGCCATGTGCCATTGATTTCAAGCCTTGTCCATGTAGAGTGACAATGGTGAATCAGTAAAGCTCCCTAATGATTTCACTCTTTGTAACCACAAAAGTTCTCAGCAACTGACAAATAAATGTCTGATCCACCATGAAAACTATCATACTGCATGTTATCATCCAGAAGTAATTCTTGACTTGGAAGAATCCCAGGAATCCTATGGTTAAGAGCCTACTTACTATGCAAATAATATTCCATCACTGTATATTTAGTAATAGTATGAATAGTATGAAGGAGCTATTATCTAGGGAGCTCCTGGTGTAGGTGGCCATCAAGCCCGGACTGGCAATCTGTGGGTTCTGGCAAATGCCAGAGGGGCTGCTATAAGGTGCCATAGAAAGTCAGTATTTGGTGGGCTGATGGGGGCTGTTTGGGCCTCTGTGTATCTGAAATGCCAGGGCCTATTTTAATTCTCAGTCTGGACCTGGTCACCATATGTATTTGCATATGGGTGCTGACAGCAGGGCAAGATGCAAAGTGTCAAATACATAATGGTTTTTGCCTGGAACTTTGTACTCACCATCAAAAAATGAGCCTTACAGTCTTTTGTTAATCAGAAACCCAGAGGTTGTATTCATAGATCGACAATACGGGCAGCATTGGATACAAATTATGAAAATAAGAAGGTTAAGCAGGACATATCGAAACAACCCATAGCCCAACATTGGCTGAAAGCTAAACATGCAATTTCTGCATTCAAATGTATGCCGATCGATATGGTCAGGACTCCATGTAGGGGTGGGGACATTGATCAAATCTTATTACGAAAGGAGGCATTTTGGACATTTGAATTTGGCTGTGTGGCTCCCAAAGGACTGAACTCTACCCTGCAGCTAAATGCATTTTTGGATAAGAGATAGTAAAAGTTATATGAATGTCAGTTAAACAATGTAACCAGTTTTGATACGTTTTAGTGATGATATATATCATATATAAATGATATTGCAACAGTTGACAGATAGTAACAAAGTATTGATTCTATTGGAGGTATTAGAATTATTATTAATGTATCTTAAGTATGTAGCACAATGTAAGTGATATAACAGGTATGGCTTAAGTGGTTTTAAGGTTGTTTTAATTGTATCACAGATTGAAGCACATAGCACTTTATATAATAGAATCACTTTTAAATTATTTATGTGGAAAATATTTTTAATGATTATATAAAAACACTATTGCTCAATTGCAGCCATACAAGGGGTTAATTTACTCCCATATGTACAGCAGTTCTGAGTGGGTTAATTCCCCTAGAAAGTCTCACCTGGGGAATAATTAGCAGGCTAGATCAGCTGCTGCTAGAGAGGGTTGGTGCTCAGAGTGAAAGATTGAGACACACACTGAGGAGAGCTGGGAGCTGAGTGTGGCCATTGGAAGCGGCTGTTTATGTTTCCCTGTCACGGTTGGCACCCTAAACCAGAACTAATGCCAAGCTCCCTGGTCTCGGCTCGGCTTCACCAGTAGTGTGACCGCCTTTGGCTTTGGGAGGAGCCCTCAGCGTACTCAGATGCCACCTGGACTTTTCGAGAGGAGCAAGGCGAGGAGTTCTGGCAAGCAAAGGGGCACGGCTGTAGTTATACAAGTCTTTGGACAGAAGATCGCAGTACAAGATGTTAGGCAAAGGAGTAGTCAGGACAGGCCAGGTCGAGGCAGGCAGAGAGTAAACGTAATCAGGCAGGCAAGGGTCAAACCAGGAAGTCAATCAGAGGGTTAATCAGAAGCGGTAGTCAGTAATCAGGCAAGGGTCAAAATCCAGAAATCAGAGTAATCAAATAGCCAGGCAGGGGTCAAAACAGGAATCAAACAGGTTTACAGAATTAGCACAAGGCTCAGAAGCACCAGGAACAAATCCTATCACGGGCAATGATAAACTGAGGAAATGCCCTTTAAATACATTTGAATTTGGCGCCTCTCGCGCTGACGTCATACGTCAGCGCGCCTGCGCCTTTAAATCATCGTGCGCATGCGTGCGCGCGCACTAAGGAGCCGGCACAGGAGCAGCGCGGCGTGACGGGCATCCCCTTCGAGGGGGCGGCAGCCGTCCCTGCCGTCCCCCCACTAGACCACCAGGTAAGTTCTTTACATTCCCCAAAGGGAAAGGACTGTGACTCTGGGGAGTTGTACTGTTTGTGTTTGACCGGGAATCCCAGTAGGGGACCGGTAGTAGAGAGGGAAATTACTCTGTGTATTAGTTAGAGCCCAAGTGGGGCAAGGATTTTGTTTTGTTTTATGCTGCTTTGCTCACAGAATCTTTATATGTGGACAATAAATGGACTTTACCCTGTTCAAGACCTGTCTGTTCGTATGATCCTGCACACAATATATATAGATATATATATATATATATATATATATATATATATATATATATATCTCAATGTACAAAAATGCTCTTGGTATAGTTGCTAATAATGATCCAACTGAAGATTGATTAGATTACAGTGCCATTGCCTGTAAATTTCTGGGAAGAAGCACCATGCTGTGCACCTAAACAGACAACCCAATCTTTCCAGGCGACAAAAGACACAGAAGCTGCCATAATAAGTGACTCACAGTCAGGAGTCTTGACAAATGAGTCCTTGTCGGAGAGAGCATTGCTTGACACAGTTTGTTCAGTTCATTCCTAGAGGAAGAACCAGCAATTACCATCCATTGTAGAAGGAGGACAATAGGAAGATTTATTGGGTAAAAAGAAACATACAGTATACTTTTAGGTCATGTAACAAAAACATTTAAACACAAGTTGTAAATTCTGTATTTGACATATATTTAAACTGCATGAAATTGTCTGCATTTGTGTATATGTTTGTGCATTCCTCTCTCATGGCTCTAGTAATGTTAAGCAATACTGAGTCCACAACTGTTAGAAAATCATAGTGGTGCTGGTTACCTCCTCTGGATGCATGGCAGGCATCATTATTAAGTATCAGATACAGCACACACACATATTTATCTGCAAAGTGGGAGCTTACCCCACCAGTGCACCTTGAGAGGCCGATTCACTATGGGTCGAATATCGAGGGTTAATTAACCCTCGATATTCGACTGTGAACTAAAATTGTACGACTTCGAATATCGAAGTCGAACGATTTAGCGCAAATCCTGCGATCGCACGATCAAAGGATTTTTCGTTCGATCGAACGATTAAATCCTTCGAATCGAACGATTCGAAGGATTTTAATCCAACGATCGAAGGAAAATCCTTCGATCAAAAAAATCACAGGCAAGCCTATGGGGACCTTCCCCATAGGCTAACATTGACTTCGGTAGGTTTTATCTGCCGAAGTAGGGGGTCGAAGTTTTTTTTAAAGGGACAGTACTTCGACTATCGAATGGTCGAATAGTCGAACGATTTTTACTTCGAAACGTTCGATTCTAAGTCGAAGGTCGTAGTCGAAGGTCGAAGTAGCCCATTCGATGGTCGAAGTAGCCCAAAAAAACTTCGAAATTCGAAGTTTTTTTTATTATAACCCTTCACCCGAATTTAGTGAATCGGCCCCTTAGTGTTTTGTTGAGTATTCTCTTCTTGCCCCCAAAAAAACATTGAAGCTACACCTTAAATTGCAATACAGTTATAGGACCTGTTTTCCAGATTGCTCAGGACCTGGGTTTTTCCAGATAAGGGATCTTTAAGTAATTGGATCTCCATATCATACCACCATACCAAAATGGGTATACAGTGCAAGAAACATATCCAAATTGACTGTTTTGCACCTTGCCTCAAAGATATTTGCACCTGGTCTTTTGTGCAGAGCTGTCTGTGTTCAATAGCGTACCAGAGCGTTGGAGTTTGGGCAGGGTTAGTGTCTCCTGGAAATCCCATAGCTTTCTTATACAGTTATAGAACCTGTTTTCCAGATAGCTCAGGACCTGGGTTTTTCCAGATATGGGATCTTTATGTAATTTGGATCTCCATATTATACAACCATATCTACTAAAAAAACATTTAAACGTTAATTAAACTCCAACAGAATTATTTTGCCTCCAATAAGGATCAATTATATGTTCGTTTGGATCAAGTACGAGGTACTATTTTATTATTGCAGAGAAAAAGTAGATTTTTTAAAAATCTTAATTGTTTGATTAAGATGGAACTTCTAGGAGATGACTATCCCATAATTCAGAATTTTCTGGATAATGGGTTTCCAAATAATGGATCCCATACCTGTACTTCAACATATTCAGAATATTGAGATTTACCAAAAGTGGGTGTATACAGTGCAAGAAAAATATACAATATGATTGTTCAAATATATTTGCACCTGGCCCTTTGTGCAGAGCTACCTACGTTCAACAGCTCTGCAATGTTGGAGTTAGGGTGCACATTGGTGTCTCCTGGAAATCCCATAGCTTGCTTATAATTCAGAATTCACAAGCTTGGGAGTGCCAAGAGACACAAGGTGCTTGGGAACCCTGTACTTGATGCCTGCCACATGTTTTGTAGCAGAGTACAGCTCAGGAGAACAGGCCCAGAAAGGGAGATTGGTAATTAGGGTTCATAGGTCAGAACTGAGTCAGTCATTCAGGAAGGGAACATTATTTAGAGGATATTTCAAACTGTGATCTGAAGAAACCCTTGGCCAACGTAACCTATAATACATTTGGGAACAGCCAGACTTCCCCTCCAAAAAATTAGGGGAAGGCAGTTTGAGGGTCACTTGAAGATAACAGGTGTTCTTGCTCTATGTTCTGAGTGGTCTCAGTTACTAGTTGAGTGCTGTCCCAGTGGATAGGGCAATTGCAATTACCATAAGATACGTAACAAATTTAAGATATTTGATATGCCAGCTCTGTATCGTATCATGTTAACTAGGTAAAGAGATTCAAGAATCTTAGATGAACTTGCCTTTCAATGAATACACTCATGTAATATTTGTGTGAACTTTCAACAATTCTATAAAGAAAATGCATGTCTTACATATAAGCTTAAGTGAAGGATTCGCACTAAAAAACTTCGAATTTCAAAGGTTTTATTGGGTACTTTGACCATCGAATATCGAATAGGCTACTTCGACCTTCGACTACGACTTCGAATCGAACTAAAAATCG
This sequence comes from Xenopus petersii, assembly GCA_038501925.1. Classification (NCBI taxonomy): domain Eukaryota; kingdom Metazoa; phylum Chordata; class Amphibia; order Anura; family Pipidae; genus Xenopus; species Xenopus petersii. The sequence continues at coordinate 174,393,064 of CM076673.1, read as the reverse complement.
TTTGACTATTCGACCATTTGATAGTTGAAGTACTGTCTCTTAAAAAAAAAACTTCGACTACCTACTTCGCCACTTTAAACCTACCGAGCGCCAATGTTAGCCTAGGTTTCTAAGGATTTAATCGTTTGATTGAAGTTTTTTCCTTCGATCGATCGATCAAAGTATTTGCGTAAATCCTTTGACATCGATATTCGAAGTCGAAGGATTTAACTTCGATGGTCGAATATCGAGGGTTAATTAACCCTCGATATTCGACCCATAGTAAATGTGCCCCTATATGTCACAGGGTGTTATTGCCTCTTTTAATTGTGAATCTTGGTTATTTTACTTGTCACTTAATACGATTCCCGTCTCAAGATCTCAGGCATGTAATTATGATTTTGCATTTTAATTTGCTTATGGGCTGCTGTGTCACTTGCTCTTCAAAGGTAATATTAAACAGTTGACAGCAGAGTAGAAGTGATCCATCATTTCCTCAGCAAATGATTTTTTTTTTCAGAAAGTCCTGCCACTATAGGAAGTCATATAATTATATTCATTGGTCTCCAGAGAACTTTTGGTTATTTTAACTTGACTCTTGTATATTTCAATTTGCTTTTGTGATGCTGGCTTCTGCAGGTAGTACCATTTCTTTGTTAACCTCATGTCATTCTCTGCCATTCTCTGTTTGTATAGAAAAAATGAGTTTCTTTAGAAGTCAGCATCAGTCGTTTCTATTCATGCAGTGGAGAAATTTGGGAAGAAAATAAGTGACACAGCATATAATGGGGAAATGGATGTTGAGGAGCTTTATACAAAGCTATTTTGAAAGAGTCCTAGTATGACCTTTATTATATAAAGAAGAATTTGCCCCTAACGTTAATTATATGTATAACAAATACAACCCCCCGTGGCTAATTATTGTTATGTTCATTTTGTCCAAAATCTGTAATCAATTATAGTGATGAGCGAATAAATTTGGCAGGCGAGAATTTGTGGTGAATTTTCACATTTTACCGCCGACAAATAAATTTGAGAAACTGCTGTAAAATTCACTGGTGAAATCTCACCGGCATCAAATAATTTTGGACGTGTGCTGGAAAAGTTGCTTGCGTCGGATGCCCATTGACTATAATGCCGGCGTCAAAATTCTTCTTCTTCTGTAATTTTTCGCCGTTTCGCGAATTTCGCTGGAAATTCACAGGTTTTTAGGGGAAGCGAAATGGGACAAATTCGCCCATCACTATCATTTATTACAATATACAGGTATGGAATGTTTTATACAGGTATGAGGTCTGTTATCCAGAAAGCTCCAAATTACAGGAAGACCATCTCCTATAGACTCCATTTTAATCAAATAATTGACATTTTTAAAAAAACAATTTCCTTTTTCTTTGTTATAACAAAACAATACCTTGTACATCATCCGAACTAAGATATCATTAATCCTTATTGGAGGCAAAACAATCCTGTGGGTTTAATTAATATCTACATTTTTAGGAGATTTTTAGGAGACTTAAGGTATGGAGATCTAAATTACGGAAAGAGGGAAAGATCCCTTATCCAGAAAATCTCAGTTACCAAGCATTCTGGATAACAGGTCCCATACTTGTACAATAAACTATATGATGGAAACTCACAAAACAAATTAGACCTTGGGTTTCATATACTATAACATAGCAAAAACTTGCATGTACTGTAGGTTACAGAACTCCAAACACAGTATACAAATCAAATATCTACAGGCCCGGACTGGCAATCTGTCTACTCGGGCAAATTCCCGAAGGGCCGCTCCATTTTTGCCTGAAATGGGCCGCTTTGTGGAGTTAAACTGTAGACATATATAAAAGCAAGGACGTGCATTCTTTCTCCCTCGCTAAAGTTCCCCTCCAGGAACTGTGATCCGACGAACTGACTGAAGCCCTCCCCCAGGGCGTATCTATTTTCTTTTTCTGATTGGGGTTTGAGCGAGTGGGACTGGGAGGAGGAGCGTTCATTACAGTGGCGTAACTAAAGGGGGGGTCCTGAACAGTCACCGGGAACCTTCTTTAAACGACTGCATTGAGAGCTTTGCAGAGATGGTGACGATCCCTATCCAAGTTGGGCTGCAGATGCTGTGAGGGAAGCCTGGGTTAGTTTGTTTAGTTGTAGAGCCTGTGCAGCCTGTCAGGCGGAGTTACAGCTGGGCTTAACCCGTGTGACAGCCATGCTTGTGCTGCAGTGAATTACGAGAGGCAGCATTTGAGAACTGGCTTGTTATTAGACTGGGAGTTGTTGCATTGCCTGGCCTCTAAGGGCTGGTTACCCGCTGCTTCAGTCTGCTGGGGGCTGGACAAAGTGATTTTGCAACATGTCTGGAATAGTGGGTTCTTGAGAGACGAAGAGTAAGGGTAAATCACACAATGGCACAATGGAGGAATGAGGGAGGTCTTATGGGGTATCATGGTGCTGCAGATTCATCCTCTTCCCACCCCCAGACTATTAGTGCAGAAAGAATGCTGAGCCAGTAAGGCTACCAATCACATTTATTACACTGCCTTGTGAATTTTAACCCTATCCTTGTTATCTAAAATTGCAGTTGCGCCATTCTTCTGCATTTTTAGGTATTTATGCATGAAGTTGCCACTGTGCCACCTGATGTGATTTCTGAGGGTATTTATACATAAATTTACATTTATATACAAACTATGGCAGCATAGGTATTCTCCTATACTAAGCACAATTCAGCAGGAACAGCCGCTAAGTTTGCTCATAGTCTGTTCAGAGAGATCCCATAAAATGATGGCAGCATAGGTATTCCCTTGTACTAAGCACAATTCAGCAGGAACAGCCCCTAAATTTGCTCATAGTCTGTACAGAGAGATCCCATAAAACTATGGCAGCATAGGTATTCCCTGTACTAAGCACAATTCAGCAGGAACAGTCCCCTAAGTTTACTCATAGTCTGTACAGAGAGATCCCATAAAACTATGGCAGCATAGGTATTCCCTTGTACTAAGCACAATTCAGCAGTGTGTAACCAGGTACTGCAGTCTGATATGGCAAAATGTTGCCACAAGAAAAAACGCCCATTTACTTTAATGCATTTGGAGCAAGAAAAATTGTCAGGGGCCTAAAAAAGTTTGACACCCATTGCCTTCAATGCGTTTTGCAAATTTTTTATTATCAGTTGCATAAGACTGTTGTACAACAGCTCTGCATGTTGCGTTTTAGCATTCTCCTGTGTAACTTCTATAGGTGCTGAGATGCCCACTGTTTTACTGCTAAACGCCCACTGATTGCACCCAAGACTGATGGTCATGAAAGTTCCATACCGAATATTGGTGACTTTATAAGCAGGGCAACCCCAAAAGGGTTAGTCATAAGGTTGCTGAAAAATACGTTGGTAAGTGTTATATAGAAATAAGGAACAGGTGCTTCCCATGTTTCTGGGACTTCTCTGCCATATCAAAACAGGGGGCAATAGCTTAGCCAAAATCAAATTGAGGGGGGTTATATAGTATGAGAGTTATGGATATTAGATTCTGGCCTGCAATATTGACAGTGGGGGTCATTTATCAACACTGGGCAAATGTGCCCATGGGCAGTAACCCATGGCAACCAATCAGATTGCTGCATTCATTGTTCTACTTGCAGATGGCTTTAAAAAGCTAATCACTGATTGGTTGCTATCGGTAACTATGCCCAGTGTTGATAAATGAGCCCCACTGTAAACTTCCAAATGTATTGCTTGCTTCAGTAACTAGTTCAGCTGTAGCTTACAATACTCCCATTATATTCATTGATCACATCGCGTTGACAATATATTTATATATATATATATAAATACAGCTGCTTAATAATTTAATATTCTACACTGAATATCTGCCACTTGCCGCTGTTTTTAAAGTGTTGATTGAAAAAGGAGCATATTTGGGAACAGAAATCTCAAAGATTAATATAGGGTAAGAACTAAAAATTATATGTGTAAATTGGAGGAAACTGGATTGCAGGAAAGCTGATGTAATACCAATATTGGAGAAGTGGCTATAGTCTGAAACTGACAGTTATAGAACTGTAAGTGTGACACTTGTGGTGAGGAAATTACTTGAGAACGCATTCAAGATATGTCCTGGAAATAACATTCTCAGTCATTAATCAGCATGGTGTCATGAGGGACAGATCACGTCACTTGATTTTTGTGATGTGGTACATTAGACAGTGGTGTTAAAGTAGATAAGGTCTACTTAGATTCTTGACAAGAAAACATTTGCTTTCTATTCTGAGGGTTCAAATAGTAGATATTAGCCTGATTCAGATTTTTATGAAAGATCCACACAAGCTGCAAATTTTGAGATTGGAATTACTACAGGTATCGGATACATTATCCAGACACCAGTTATCCAGAAAGCTCTGAATTAGAGGATGGAAGTCTCCTATAGACTCCATTTTCTCCAAATAATTCAGATTTTTTTTTTTTCATTTCCTTTTTTCTCCATAATAATAAAACAGTATCTTGTACTTGATCCAAACTAAGACATAATTATTAGAAGCAGAACTAGCCTAGTGGATCTTAAAATCAAATACTATGGATGTAGCACATTGGTAGTCACATTTATCAGTTAACTTGCCTTTATGTTTTTGAAATGTTGATTTATGCCAGAATCAAACACAGGACCCTAGTGCTGCAGAGCAACATTAAACACAAAGCCAGTGCACCAACTCTTTTTCTGTTGAAAGCTGCAGAGGCAGACTTGGAAGAATAATCATTCAAAAGTTGAACATTGTAAAGTGTTTTTATGAGGGTTGTTCACTTTAAATTTAGTATGATGTAAAGAGTGATATTATAAAACAATTTGCAATTCTTCTTCATTTCTTATTTTTTATGGTTTTTAAGTTATTTTGCTTTTTGGACAGCAGCTTTCCGGTTTGGGTTTTTTAGCAGATATTTGGTATTGCTAGGGTCTTATTTACCCTAGCAACCAGGCAGTGATTTAAACAGGAGACAGGAATATGAATATGAGAGGGCCTGCACAGAAAGATAAGTAATAAAAAGTAACAATAGCAATACCATTGTAGCCTCATAGAGAAATAGTTTTTGGCTGCAGAGGGTCAGGAAGGGAAATAATTCAAAAACTATAAAAAATTAAATCCATTCGCAAAACTGCTACTATTAGGCCATGGAGAGCGACCTGATTGGCTGGACACCGCAGTGCATCCTGGGAAGAGAGGGTGTGCCAGACTGTGAAGCTGTGTGTGTAGGCCCTGCTGGATCTGTGTGTGTAGGCCCTGTGATTGGGTCTAACACGTGTTGTGGAGAAAAGATCAAAAGGGAGCAAAGTCCAGCAAGAGCTGCTGGATCTGTGAGAGGAGCTTCAGAGGAGGAAAGTGCCATTGGTGAGAGTGATTCTGAAGAAGAGTTACTTGTGATTCCAGTGTGAGTAAATCCCTTGAAAAGAGGATTTGTCCCAGATACAGTACTGATCCTAACAGGAAGACAGGCTACGTGGGAAGCTGCTATTTTCCAAGGGAAAAGCTACAGGGGGAATAAGAGCCCTGGGGAAGGGACATTGCATTTTGAACTGTGTGCTTTTTAACCCTTCCAGACAAGTGGGACTGTGATACTATACGAACTGTGTTTGAACAGATAGTTAAAACCTAATAGGGATTTAGGTAGTGTCCCTTATATTCCCATACAGGCGTGACTTTTGTATTAGTTACTACTTTACAGTTTATATAAAGTTAAATATTGTTATCTGCAAAGTGTGTGTGTTTATTATTTCCTAGGGGATTCCTCTGAGGTAAGTTCCTCAGTGCTCCCTAGGTGGAGGCACTGCACTGTGATTCCCAGTTCCCAGTACTTTTCTACTTGCAAAAGAGACTCAGGGCCCCTGAATTGCCAAGGAAGCTATTATTTAAAGGGACAGTAACCAAGTTAGCGTTACATTTTGGAGGCACTGCTGAAATGTCGACTGGGAAGCTGGGGATGTTTGATGAAAATATGTCTGCCTTTGAAACTCCACAAAGTGTTCCCCAATGGTGTACTGCATTGGCACTTAACCCCCGAAAGGTTGCCGCTGTTGGGCCCATGGTGCCCAGAGTGAAGGAAGAATTTATTTATCAAGTTCTGGATGGGGGACAGATATTTTACCGCCCAAGGGTGGCTGCGTCACGGCGGGATTCTGCCGGGGTCCTGTTGAATGTCCTTATAGACAGCCCCAGAGAGATAGATCGTGACCGTGTTCCCCCTGATATTGATGCTGAGAGTGAAGGGCCCTGAAAGATTGTTCTGTCTGACATGTCTGATGATGCAGATGAATTACCGTCCCGGGGTAAAGCCCTTAATACCCAGTATGCAGTGAAGGCACCGGAGAGTGTGCAGCTGAACAAGACGTTGTTTGATTCGCCAGCTGAAAAGAGTCACATAAAGAGATGTCCATCCTGTGAGAGCGTGGTCTCCAAGGGGAGTCGCCATAGCTCTGGTGGCCGGCTGGATACCCCAGAGATTTGAGCGCGCTGGGACAACTTACTGACCAACTGACACAGCTAGTTTGGAGTGGTAATTTTAAGAGACTTAAAGTGTTTTCAGGTACCAATCCTGTACCCTCAGGTGAAGAGTCCTTTGAGAGTTGAGAGACTCCACTGTTGTGTCCGTGACAGATTGGACTGGGCCCGAGACTACTATGAGAAGGAAGATCATTGAGAGTCTTCGCAGCCCTGCCGTGGATGTTGTTAAGTCCTATATGGTTAGTCACCCCGATGCTACTTCGGGTGATCTGATTGAAGTCCTGGAGGTGACGTTTGGCCCTGTAGAGAGTGCTACAGAGATGCTCTATCGCTTCCACTCTACCTTTCAGAAAGAGAAGGAAGATTTGTCTGCTTATCTTGTGCGGCTAGAACAAGGCCTGAGACTGCTAGTGAGCCGCGGTGCAATTACAGATGATGAAATGGATTCTATGAGAATTCGCCAATTGAAAAGAGGGACCCTGAATAGTGACCCTGTTGCCATGACAATTAGAGCACACTACCAGGATAAGCTACCCCCTGGGTATGTTGCTCTGATGGAGAGAGTTCGGCAAAAGGAGGCTGATGCCTATGTGAGGGTCAAATGGAGTTCCACTGCAGGGCATACAGAGAAATCCCCTGCTGAAGCAAAACTGGCAGAAGAGAACAAGAAACTTCGCAAAGAGTTGGAGGACTTAAAAGCTCAATTGTCTGAGAGAGCCAAACCCCCAGCTGAAACTAAGAGAGTTCCTACGTGTTACCGGTGTGGAAAGCTTGGCTACATCCAGTCAAACTGCCCAGTTCCTGATGAAGGTGAAACCCAATCTGCACTGTGTAAAGTACGCCGTAGGCGTAGAAGATTCCATGGAAGATGTTACAAGTGCCAGGTGATGGGTCATCAGGCCCGAATTCCACCATACAGAAGTCTTACTATGAGCCTTCTGTCTGTGAGAGTGACTCCCCTGAAGAGGATAGGGTGTTGAGTCGAGAGAAGACTACTGTGGAGAACCCTATTGGCATGAAGGTGGCCCCTGAAACCTTTGATACCCCCGATAGATCTAAAGTACTGGGTCTGGGTAAGCGCAGGTCTCCAGGTAAGGCCAATGTTAGGGTCCCAGGTAACAATAGTGATAAAGACATTATTGACTGTTTTGCTGTCCAGGCATGCCAGGGCATACGGCAAGTGAGGACGTTGCCGATTTGTCCAAGGGGAGAATGTAGGGGAGACTGTTTTGCTGTCCAGGCATGCCAGGGCATACGGCAAGTGAGGACGTTGCTGATTTGTCCAAGGGGAGAATGTAGGGGAGACTGTTTTGCTGTCCAGGCATGCCAGGGCATACGGCAAGCGAGGACGTTGCCGATTTGTCCAAGGGGAGAATGTAGGGGAGAAGAGAAATCCTTCCCCTGTTTTTCTGTCTGTGACATCATCCAGCCCAGTAACAGGCTGGACAGCGACCTGATTGGCTGGACACCGCAGTGCATCCTGGGAAGAGAGGGTGTGCCAGACTGTGAAGCTGTGTGTGTAGGCCCTGTGATTGGGTCTAACACGTGTTGTGGAGAAAGGATCAAAAGGGAGCAAAGTCCTGCAAGAGCTGCTGGATCTGTGAGGTCAGGTGTGCAGAAAGAGGCTGCCTGCCCCCTGCCACGCTGCTAAAGCTTCAGAGGAGGAAAGTGCCATTGATGAGAGTGATTCTGGAGAAGAGTTATTTGTGATTCCAGTGTGATCGGCCTCTGAGAGAAATCGCTGAGCAAAAGAGGTAGCGCTACCGGGGGAATAAGAGCCCTGGGGAAGGGACATTGCATTTTGAACTGTGTGCTTTTTAACCCTTCCAGACAAGTGGGACTGTGATACTATACGAATTGTGTTTGAACAGATAGTTAAAACCTAATAGGGATTTAGGTAGTGTCCCTTATATTCCCATACAGGCGTGACTTTTGTATTAGTTACTACTTTACAGTTTATATAAAGTTAAATATTGTTATCTGCAAAGTGTGTGTGTTTATTATTTCCTAGGGGATTCCTCTGAGGTAAGTTCCTCAGTGCTCCCTAGGTGGAGGCACTGCACTGTGATTCCCAGTTCCCAGTACTTTTTGACTTGCAAAAGTGACTCAGGGCCCCTGAATTGCCAAGGAAGCTATTATTTAAAGGGACAGTCACCAAATTAGCGTTACATACTTAAAGATAATGTCAAGCTGAACCACCCATTTAATACAAATTATGTCCGAAGGTACTGCCATTGTAATGTAGTTATTTAATGTATAAGCCACAAGCCACATTTGTCATTGGTCTTTCATTTTTAAACTCTACTGACTTGTCATTATTTAACTTTCTACAATGCCATCATATCTCACCGCACTGTTTGTTTTGTTTCATGAAATAAATATGGAACCTGCCAATCAATTCCAGTGAATGAAGTTGGATGATCTCTACAGTATGACCAGTAATGTTTTTACCAGAAACAGGAGTGGATTGTAATAACACACTGTGTGCCAGACCAAGCATAACCTTTAGCAGGGAATACAGCCAACTGATAGGTAATGTTATTTAGACCAATACACCCTGTATCTGGCATGCAAGGGCTTCTCACAAGAACCATTACAATCTCTTTCTTAGTTATTTTTCATTTATAATTTAAACCAAGGGGCTGTAAGCACTCAGGGGCATGGGAAAGTGACAGGCTGCAAGGGGTTAATGGTTGGTGTAGGGACAGTTATTCTGGTGGCCCAATGGCTAAGCCTGAGTTAAGTACCCCTGTGGTTGGTAGACAGGTTTTAGACAGAGGTTTTAATGGAAAGGTTGGATATATAAGGAGCAGGACAAAGCAATCAACTGTCAAGCTTTGCTGGATGGGGAAGAGGAGTCCTTCCCACGGACCTGCCTATGTTTTTGAGTGTTAATTTATAATTATGAAGTTTTTAGAAATCGAGATTATTTTTAGAAAATAGAAAAACTGAAGAAATGGAACTGTTTATAAACAATTTAAAAGAAAAGGGAGAAAAATTTAATAAAAGGGGTAGGGATAATGATTCCTTTATTTCTAGAACAGAACATGCATCTGTCTAAAATTAGATGTTTAAAAATTTCAGTTTAATTGTGTGTTTATCAAGTGGTGGGGGTCAGATGCCATCTGGAAGAACCAGTACATTTTAAAACACTAGTGCATGCCTATTTGTTCTGAGGCCCCAATGAAAAATTCACTGACTACAGGGCAGGTATGACTCTCCTATAAATACTAACCAGTCTGGGGTATTTTGCTTGTGAGAGTGGTGGCATTTACTCACATGTTTTCCTTGCTGAGGCTTGCAAAAATGATTCTTCCTAGCCCAAGCCACTGCGAAGAACACTGGGGTAATAGACTATTTATTTTGCTCACTGGGGGTGGGGGGTATGTAGCAATGTTACACCCTCTGTATTCATCCACATAAAACTGTCTTGGTGCCCAAAGTATAATTGGTAACTAAATTAGCAGATGGTTGAACAGCCAAAGATAGTTTCATCAGGTCTGGAACTTTTGTGTGGCCCCTTGCGGAGCTGCTTTACAAGGAACTTTGCATCCCTTGGATTATTGGAAATAAAATGAACCAGCGGTGTAGGTGCTACAATATAGGGGAGATGTTTCACTTGTACTAGGACATTTAAAAAATGCAGTTAAGGCCCAGGTCTTTAGATATTTTGGGTTAGGGCCCTGTTTAAATTCAAACATTTAGATGGACCTCCCTTTGCTCATATCATGGTGACAGATGTGTGAAAACATTACTATAACATACACTGTTCTATAGTTCCAGGTCACTTCACACTCCACCATAATTTGCCTTCAGTGTACAGCCCCTTTCCACTGTTCTGGACCCTTTGACCTAAACAATGTCAATAGGGGAAATATACCACCTGGATATAGGTCAGGGGTGAAAGAATTGTGGTAAGGTGTGGTGAGGAAATGCACCATTACATTGATTAGAAAATAATAATAATAGCAACTCAACAGTAATTCAGGTTAACCCCACCAGACTTCCCATTCTCATTTACTTTTAGCAACCAATTTGATGTTTGCATTTAAATGGGAGACCAGTAATTGCAACCTGCTGGTGGTTCGCTATGGGTTACCAGAAATGCTGCAAACTGTGCACCTTTTAATATATTAACACAAGGTAGCTGTGAGCAGTTGAGGGGGTCCTATTGCTGTTGTAAATTTACTGTTACTGGGTGTAAATTCCATCTACATATATATCGTAAGATACTTATGGTCCCACGCCAACACATTGGCACCTACCTGTTAACCCGTCTCACTGGTTTTTCCACTCTGCCTCCCATTATTATTCATCAGTACAAGCGGGTAATAGTTAGTGAAACAATTAAATTCTCTCTGGGCATCATGGGATTTGAAGTCTCTGCTCACGGGTCAGCGCCTAAAGACTGCAGCATTGCAGAACCAAACTTTACTGATTGCTTAAAAGCTCAAACAGGCAATTTCCCCAGAAGAGACAGGTTGTGGAAAAACATTTCCTCAGTTCTTAGGCTACTTTTTGGATTGGGCCTGAGATATATGTATATATAGTTTGCATTTAATAAAAGTGATTTGAGAAGCTGATAGTTTGCTGGACAATGCCATTTAATTAAAATTACTTTTTCCCTCACAGCATAGTTAACTGTTTATAAATTCTGAAGGCTCTCAAGTGTTTTTGCTGCCGTTTTTTAACTTTGTGTCGCTGTTGTAATGAATTCTTGTCTTCCACCCAGGGTCAGTCTGACCTCATGTACAATATGAGCTTCTCCTCCTGGGACATCTGGACAACGGGATGTGTGCTCAACATCTGGGCTGTCCCATGCAAAGTGGTACAGTCCAGAGCTGTCAGTAGTTAGCCCAGTTCTCATTTCAGTACTGGATAAATAACAGCACTCATCTCTGCCCTTCATATACTGTATCATGCATAGGTAGGGGTGAATTATATTCGCCTTGTTTCGCCGCAAAAATGATGCCCACATGATTGTATGTCACTGTGCGTCAAAAAAAAAAAGATGCGCATCAAAATAATTTTGCAGCGAAACAACATTTTTTTGATGCTCATAGACTTTAATGGGCGTCGACAACATTTCGCCGGTGGTGAATTTTTGGTGAAACGAAACGGGTCAAATCCCTAAATGCATTTAAAATATAATTTTTTTCAAACATCCCCCTTACAAGTGACCAAAGAGAAGGCGTCCTTTTAAATAGTATTCACAGAGATATTTTATCTCATTTGTCTCGTGCAGGGATCTACGAATAATATCATCTTGTTCCTTCTAAAGTAGACTCTTACTGATTTGTTTTCCTTAATAATAGCAGCATCGGGTTATGGGCTCAGCACTGAATAAAAGAGGCTCCGTGGGTGCTGTTGGTAATCAACACTACTGGCATAACTATAGGAAACATGGGGGCCCAGAGCATGGGTCTTCCTCTATAGTTAAGAATATCCCCCTCCCCAGCTGCTCGCTTACCTTTTCCAATGCGAGCAGCCAGGAAAGCCGGGACATGACTCAGTGGGCAAGTGAATGGAGTGCTCCTGCTCTATTCTGGTGAACCACTGGGAGGTCTTAGTGCTTGTGCTGGACACTACTGTGAACAGACTTACTATAATGTTTCTTGCAACACACTTACCTCATCCTGCCTCATTAATACTGTAACATGAGTTGTCAATCAAACAATCAAGGCCCTTTATAAGCCTGTGCAATAGAACTTCCTGTTGTTTGATCATCTGAGCTCCTGAGCCCGATCTAGCCTCTGACCTGCATTATTCCTGGTTCCTGTGTCCCATGCCTGGCTTCATGTCCACTACCTGTTGTCCTTGCTCCTGCCCACCTGTTCCTACCTGGTACCCAACTTTTGCTGCTGTGGATTTCCCTGTTTCTGACCTCTGGCCTGTTTCTCAACCTTGCTAGTCTGCTGCCAGCCATTTGACCTCAGCCTGCGTTTCGGACTTCACCTGTCTGCCGCCAGCCCTGACCATTATGCCTGTTTCTGGACTGCTAGCCTCATCACAAACCTGTATTTTGGACTCTGTTTTGATTATTTTCTCATTTTGCTATTAAATCTCTTCTCTTTTCTTTACCATGACTTCTGCTAATTATCCATCCATTCAGAGGTATTACTGGGATTACTCTGCAAATAGACACCTGCCCGGTATTCTCCAGTGGCCAGACCTGATAGGCAGGCCAAGTTTTTTTGCAGTGGGACCCAACACAGTTTTGTCATCAGATGATATCTTCATTGTATGAAGATTGATAACAGGTAAAGCTCCCCAACGACCACACGCTCAAATATCACAGTGGTGGAGAGAGACTGGTCCCCCAGCCACTCCAAATTTCAGGCCCTCTCCTCTCTATATCTCATTATTGTGGTGACCCAAACACCCCAAGCTAGCTCATATTTATTGTGGTGACCCAAACAAATGGATGATGCAAATGCTGGGAGTCACAGACAAGACTGACATGGACTGTGTGTTGCTGGCAGGACATGGGGTATGGGGTGAGGTGGGATTAAATGTAGGATTTTACTGGGTCCATGCTGTATTAAAGTTAAGTTAAGTTATGATGGGCATTTGAAAATACCAAGGCTTCAAACTACAAGACTAGAAAATATTGGTAAACTCAATAGGGTATTTAAGTTACCTTGACTCATTTCTGATCTAAATAGAGTAGTTCAGATTGCTCCTATTTCCTGGTGGTTGAGTAGACGATTTTACTGTATTGTGCTAAGATCAGTCATTTTATGCCACAAAATTTGCCTATGCCTGGGCATCTTTACACTGATGTGCTGCAGGTTGTCTGTACTTGAATTCTGTGACTTGCCTCTCTCAAGCTCTTATGTATTGCTAGCAATGAAGCTTAGCTTTCAGCGTTAACTAATGTTCTCTTGCTATATTTCCCAGCAGGTGACTCATCTAAAACTTGCCTCTGGTGGCAGCCATAGTGCTGGCCCTGCAGGGCCCTTCTTGAGAGAAAAACATCTCCAATGTTACCATCTTATAAGTTAGCCTCTGCTCTATGTATGGCTAGAATTATTGACCTAAAGAAAGGAGTGTTTGGGTGAGAGTAAAAACTAAGCCAACTTCATGTGTCAGACTTTAATGAGAGTTACAAAAGTCTACAACATTATACAGCAGACGGAGGGCTTGAGGATCGAGTCTGTGGGTCCCCCTCTGCAGTACCCTAAAAGTTGTATTTTCTCTGCAGTTCTCTTGCTATATCACTAGCCTCACCTTAAAAACCAAATAGTTCCAGCTTTGTTTGCATATATTGAATATAAATCCCACAAAGCCCGCCCCAACTCCCCCCGGTAAAATTTTCAGAAAAGGTGGTAACCCTAATCGGGAGACAGGAGCAGACTAGAAGTATAGGACGGTGCAGGTGTAGATCAGGAGCAGACTTTAGATCGGGGGCAGGAGGATTGGAGGACTGAATAGCGGGAGGACTGGAGCAGAAGGAGACTGGAGCAGGAAAGGACTGGATAAATATATGCCATAACATGCTATACATGCTGCAATATTTACCATCTAATGGACAAACTAAGAAAAAATAATTCAAGGTATATAAAAATTACCATACAGAATATAAGGAACAACAAGTAGGGTGTACATGGAATTTGGGAGGCTGCACAATATTTAATTTTACAAATGAGGTAAACCCTTCAGTGTAGGCAAAGGCGTCTGGGGGGAGCAAAGGACCTTTCCAGTTTAAAAGGATCGGGAACTGTTGAGAGTCAGAGTTCTGATAACAAATCTGCGTATGAGGCACCTCCTCTCATCCATGGACTGCTCAAAACAAAATATGCTAAACTGAGTATTGGGGAAGAAGGTGGCCTTGCTTTCAGCTTATGAAGAACAGCAGCCTTGTTATCAACATACTGATTAAGTAAATCTCAGCCCAGTGCCTTACATCCTTCATGCTATGTTGCCTGATGCTCCTGAATGCTATTGTAGATCTTTTCATGGTGAATCTGGAGTTCTAAGAGTGAAGGAGTCAGTACAAACCATAGCAGTTGCTCATCCATTTACCATGCAATCAGGGCCGGGCCAAGGTATTTTGGCACCCTAGGCAAGCCCTTCAATCACTGCCCCCCCCCCACGGTTCTCTATTACCATTGTGAATTATCATATTAATGAATGTAACTTTTAAATTGTGTAAATATTAATATTGACAAAACAGATGTACCTGTGCCAGCAGTCATCATCCAGCCAAATAAACTTACCTCCGATTGCCCCATGTACCTTTGCCAGCTGCCATCCTCCAGAGAAATAAAATGTTCACCCCCCTTCTTGATTGCCCCATGTACCTGTGCCAGCAGTCATCATCCAGCCACATAAACTCACACCCCGATTGCCCCCATGTACCTGTGCCATCTGCCATCCTCCAGCCACATAAACTTACCCCCGATTGTCCCCATGTACCTGTACCTGTGCCATGTACCTATGCCAGCAATCATCATCCAGCCAAATAAACTCACCCCTGATTGTCCCCATGTACCTGTGCCAGCAGTCGACAGCAGCCAGAGACAAAGTTCTTATTCAGCACGAGTCAAACCAGTGCACCTCTCCCATCAGCTGTGATAATGACATACGCACGCAGCACAGTATGGTGCAATGCCTCTTCCTTTTAAGACCTGACTATGATTTTCACTCGCACTATTTCTACTCTATACAAAATACACTTGAACTCCATACTACACCCTCATCTACCGGAGACATGTTTCCCACTAACAATTAGTCCCGTCTGACGGCCCTCAGCTGGATGTGGACCCCCCTTGTGTGGCCCTTCTTTATGAAAGTCTGACTGTGACTGTTTAGCTTCTGTAAGGTTTAAAAGGTATCAGTACTGAAATTAACTGGCCCCTGCATTGTTTACACTTTAAATTCAGATGGTAAAATCCTGTATTGTTCACACCTGTAATCCACCCTGCATTATTCACTCCTGTGACACATCTAAGGGCACATTCACTAAACTCGGGTGAATGAATAGAGGGAAAAAAAACTCGAATTTCGAGGACTTTTTTGTGCTCCTCGACAATCGAATTAGTAGAATGATTAGAATAGATCGAGTGCAAAAACGCTGCGACTATTCGCCCATTCAATAGTCGAAGTACTGTCTCTTTTAAAATACTTCGACTGCCTACTTCGCCACCTAAAACCTACCGAAATTGCTTTAAAAGCCTATAGGAAAAGTTTTTGATCGAATAAAAAGGCATTCGATCGATCATTTGATCGAATGAAAATCCTTCGATTGAATATCCGATCGTGTGACTATTCGCCGGGCCAATATTCGCCCATTCGACTATTCGCCAACGCGTAAATTCGCCTGAATTGCCTATTCGATTCTATTCCCCAGCCGAATTTCAAGGGATTTAACCGCTCGAAATTCGACCCTTGATACATCTGCCCCCTATTGTTCACACACCTAAAACCCTGTACTATACACACCTCAGACCCAGACTGAATGTGCCCACATTGTTTGCCTATTCACATCTTATACAAAGGGGCACCAGCATTGTGTCATTATATGTAGCGCAGTATGAACTGTTCATCTTAGAGTGGTCTTGATAGGCTTCCTTGTCTCCTACTGTACTCTGCCTGCCCTATGCTCCCTGTGCATACCGTACTCTGCCTGCCCTGTGCTCTGTGTGTGTGTCATACTTTGCCTGCCCTATGCTCCCTGTGTGTACCATACTCTGCCTGCCCTATGCTCCCTGTGTGTGCCCTACTCTGCCCATCTTATGCTCCCTGTGTGTGCAATACTATGCCTGCCCTATGCTCCCTGTGTGTGCCATACACTGCCTGTTCAGTTACATGTTCATGATCTATTTTATGTGTGTGTAAGCAGGATAGGTCCTTATGGTACTCAGCTGTACAAAGAGATACCACAAAACTACAGCAGCAAAAGTATCCCTCTATACAAAGCACGATATACAATATACACATCACCCAATATGTGCGTTTCCTCAGTTGAGTTAATGACCTAGTCTTTGGCAGGCAGGTAATTCTGCAAATGTTTTCACAAACTTTAGCAGAGATTATGGAACTTGAGCCAGTCAGGTTTTGGAGGAGAGGAAGCGACACCCTGCATGGGAGAAGTAAATCTCTACTAAATCTCTACTAAATCTCTAATAGGTGAGAGTGTGGGCAATAAAGATACATTATCCTTTATAATATATGAGTGACACTCAGAGTACACTGCAGCCTTGTGCCTTTATATGTTCACAGAACTCCACGGTGACTTCTAATATCCTTATAATTTGCAGTAGGGCATACATTATTCCTTACAATACATGATTGATACTCAGAGGTCACTGTATAACTCATCTTACAGCCTTATGCCTTTATATGGTCACAGAACCCCTCAGTGACTTCTGATATCCTTATCATTTATAGTAGGGGGTACATTAGCCTTTTTTGCCCCTGTTTTGATAACTGATACCATTCAGGATACATTTGCAGCTTCCAACACACTGCTCTACACCACCTTATTTACCCAATTACTTGTTAAACCAATCTTTCCATACTACTCACCACTGCCTAATAATATGGACATGTTCAAATCTTCACCAAAGTGGAACCACTGATATGAAATTCTACTGGTCCTTCTAAATCTATTGCTTGAATCTGAATATTAAACTAAAACTAATATTCTAATAAGTTAATACTAATCCGTATTTGTCTCCCTTCCTTCTGGCGGCTTCCTTTGGCTTAACTTGATTTCCCAGCAAAAAGAAAAGTAGATTTGGTGCCATGTTTGTAATTTAATAAATTATTTTATCAGACATAACTTTTAACCCAATGGGATAGACATTTGGGATCTGATCAAATAAATGGCTAGAATTCTAAGGGGAACTAACGCTCCCTGCCCCTTCTTCAACTTAACTGTGCCCCCTTAGCACCCCCCTCCCCCTGTAGCGTTATATAATGGTGTGGACCTTAGTATCGGAGGAATCATGTTTTATGTGTCCAAATAAATAATATGGGCTAACATGAAATAACGTATGAGGTCCAATGTTGTTTTGCCCCACACAAAGTGCTGGTTGACCTCTTCTTTGATTAGGGGGGCCCTGAGAAGTTTCTTTGCATTTGGTTATAGCATAATATGTAAGGAGACCAAAACCACAAAAAAATAGTTTTCCATGTTTATTTAAAAGATTAATAAAATATATTATTCCAATATCAACAAAGATTTGTGGTTTAACTTTGTGCAGGGTCAGGAATCGTAGGAACTCGTGAACTCCAGTTCAGCACACTTAGAAACTCCACTAGTAGATTCAATCAGGAGACTCAGGAACTAAGGATCAGGATAAGAGGACTCAGAATAAGCAGATTTAGGATCTCATGATAAGCAGTGACAGGAACTGGCATCTGGAAGAAAGGACTGAGGATCAGATGGCACAGGGACGAGGGACAGCAGTAAGGAACGCCATATCCAGTCGATGCAGAATTGAAAACAAAAACAGTTAGATCACAGCCTAGAAGCTAAAGGAACCATATTACCACATTGTTTTAATCTCAAGAAAATATAATGTAATATTGGCCTGCACTTATTCAAGTGGTGTGTTTGCTTCAGAAACACAGCTATAATTTATATAAAGAAGCTGCTGTGCAGCCATGGGGGTAGCCATTCAAAGCTGAAAAAGGAAAAAAGGCACAGGATAGAGAGCAGATAATAGGTAAGTTCTGTAGTATACAATAGAATTCTTCAGAATTTATCTGTTATCTACTGTATATCCTGCGCTTGAATGGCTACCCCCTTGGCCACAAAGCAGTTTGTTTATGTAAACTATAGTTGTGTTTTTAAAGCAAACACATCCTTTTACTAGTGCAGGGTAACAGTACAGTCTATTGTCATTCCTTTAAAAGTACTTTCATTTTTTGGTGTTACTGTTCCTCTAAAGTTTGATGAATAAACATATTATGGACTTCAGCTATGAAGACCACATACAGATAGGGAGTTCCAGCACATTTTTAAAAGACAACAGCAGCCTACAAATTTGTAAGTTAAAGGAGAACTAAATCCTAAAGTTAAAAAACCCCTACCCTACATAGACCCCCTCCCTCCTCCACCCCAGCCTAAGGGTTACCCTGGGCAAATGCCCCTTGTCTTTACTTACCCCTCTGTGCAGATTCTGTCCAGTGGAGTTCACGGGCGCCATCTTCAGCCGCTTCGGTTATCTTTTAATGAGACCGGTGCAATGGCAATTTCCGTGAGTTTCGGAGCATGCACAGTTGTCGCAGAACAGAGAATTGCTGCAACTACACATGCACCAATACAGCACTTAGTTCCCAAAGTTTTGTTTCGCCAAAAATTTGCCGCCGGCGAAATGACGCAGACGCATCAAAAAAGATTTTGTTGGCAAGCGAAATGTTTTTATAAAGCACCTCTTTTTATTTTGACGCACAACGCCATACAAGTCTATGGGTGTCATTTTTTCGGCAAAACAAGGCGAAAAAATTCGCCCATCCCTAGATGGCGCCCGTGAACTCCGCTGGACAGAATATGCACCGAGGTGTAAGTAAACACTTATGGGTATTTGGTTTGCCAATTTGCACATTGCTGAGAAAGGGACATATCTTTCCCAGCTGTCCAACTGGAAAGTTGCTGCCCCGCAGGGACATTGGTTCCCAGCAGTCCAAATGGCACTTTGCTGCCCCGGGGAATAGGTGATCCCGGCAGTTCAACTGGCATGTTGCTGCCTCTGGGAAATGCTTCCCTGCAGTCCAACTGGATCGTTGCTGCCTTTGGGAGAAGGTTTTCAGAGCAGTCCAACTGGCACGTTGCTGCCTCGGGGAAGAAGGTTTCCCGGCAGACCAACTGGCATTTTGCTGCCTCGGGGAAATGCATCCCGGCAGTCCAACTGACATGTTGCTGCCTTGGGGAAATGCTTCCCGACAGTCCAACTGGCATGTTGCTGCCACGTGGAAATGCTTCCCGGCAGTCCAACTGGCACTTTACTTCCTCGGGGAAATACTTCCTGGCAGTCCAACAGGCATGTTGCTGCCTCAGGGAAATGTTTCCCATGTTGCTGCCTCGGGGAATTGCATTCCGGCAGTCCAACGGGCATGTTGCTGCCTTGGGGAAATGCTTCTCGACAGTCCAACTGGCATGTTGCTGCCTCGGGGAATTGCATTCCTGCAGTCCAACTGGCACATTGCTGCCTGGGGGAAATACTTTCTGGCAGTCCAACTGGCATGTTGCTGCCTCAGGGAAATGTTTCCCGGCAGTCCAACTGGCATGTTGCTGCCTTGGAGAAATGCTTCACGGCAGTCCAACTGGCATGTTGCTGTCTTCGGGGAATTGCATCCCGGCAGTCCAACTGGCACATTGCTGCCTCTGGGAAATAATTCCTGGCAGTCCAACTGGCATATTGCTGCCTCAGCGAAATGCTTCCCGACAGTCCAACTGGCACGTTGCTGCCTCGGGGACATGCTTCCCGGCAGTCCAACTGGCACGTTGCTGCCTTGGGGAAATACTTCCCGGCAGTCCAACTAACACATTGCTGCCTCGGGGAAATGCTTACCGGCAGACCAACTGGCATGTTGCTGCCTCGGGGAGTTGCATCCTGGCAGACCAACTGACATCTTGCTGCCTCTGCGAAATGCTTCCCAACAATCCAACTGGCATGTTGTTGCCTCATGGAAATGTTTCCCAGCAGTCCAACAGGCATGTTGCTGCCTCGGGGAAATGCTTCCCGGCAGTCCAACTGACATGTTGCTGCCTTGGGGAAATGCTTCCCAGCAGTCTAACTGGCATGTTGCTGACTCTGGGAAATGTGTTCCGGCAGTCCAATTGGCATGTTGCTGCTTGGGGAAATGCTTCCCGAAAGTCAGACTGGCATGTCTCTGCCTTGGGGAATAGCGTCCCCACAGTCAAACTGGAATGTTGCTGCCTCGTGGAAATGCTTCCCGGCAGTCCAACTGGCACATTGCTGCCTCTGGGAAATACTTCCTGCCAGCCCAACTGGCATGTTGCTGCCTTAGGGAAATGTTTCCCAGCAGTCCAACTGGCATATTCATGCCTCTGGGAATTGAGTTCCGGCAGTTCAACTGGCACGTTGCTGCCTCGGGGAATTGCTTACCGGCAGACCAACTGGCATGTTGCTGCCTCGGGGACTTGCATCACGGCAGTCCAACTGACATGTTGCTGCCTCGGGGGAAATACTTTCCGGCAGTCCAACAGGTATGTTGCTGCATCGGGGAATTGCTTACCAGCAGACCAACTGGCATGTTGCTGCCTCGGGGAACTGCTTCCCAGCAGTCCAACTGGCATGTTGCTGCCTTGGGGAATGCTTCCCGGCAGTCCAACTGGCACATTGCTGCCTCGGAAAAATACTTTCTGGCAGTACAACTGGCATGTTGCTGCCTCAGGGAAATGTCTACCGGCAGTCCAACTGGCATGTTGCTGCCTCTGGGAAATGCTTCCCGGCAGACCAACTGGCATGTTGCTGCCTTGGGGAAATGCTTCCCGGCAGTCCAACTGGCATGTTGCTGCCTCAGGGAAATGTTTCCCATGTTGCTGCCTCGGGGAATTGCGTTCCGGCAGTCCAACGGGCATGTTGCTGCCTTGGGGAAATGCTTCTCGACAGTCCAACTGGCACATTGCTGCCTCGGGGAAATACTTTCTGGCAGTACAACTGGCATGTGGCTGCCTCAGGGAAATGTCTCCCGGCAGTCCAACTGGCATGTTGTTGCCTCTGGGAAATGCTTCCCGGCAGATCAACTGGCACATTGCTGCCTCGGGGAAATACTTTCTGGCAGTACAACTGACATGTTGCTGCCTTAGTGAAATGCTTCTTTGCAGTCTAACTGTCATGTTGCTGTCTCGGGGAACTGCTTCCCAGCAGTCCAACTGCCATGTTGCTGCCTTGGGGCAATGCATCCCGGCAGTCCAACTGGCACATTGCTGCCTCTGGGAAATACTTCCTGGCATTATAACTGGCATGTTGCTGCCTCAGGGAAATATTTCCCGGCAGTCCAACTGGCATGTTGCTGCCTCTGGGAAATGCTTCTCGGCAGACCAACTGGCATGTTGCTGCCTCTGGGAAATTCTTTCCGACAGACCAACTGGCACATTGCTGCCTTGGGGAAATGCTTCCCGGCAGATCAACTGGCACATTGCTGCCTCGGGGAAATACTTTCTGGCAGTCCAACTGGCATGTTGCTGCCTTTGGGAAATGCTTCCCGGCAGACCAACTGGCATGTTGCTGCCTTGGGGAAATGCTTCCCGGCAGTCCAACTGGCATGTTGCTGCCTCTGGGAATTGCATCCCGGCATTCCAACTGGCATGTTGCTGCCTTGGGGAAATGCATCCCGGCAGTCCAACTGACATGTTGCTGCTTTAGTGAAATGCTTCTTTGCAGTCTAACTGGCATGTTGCTGTCTCAGGGAATTGCGTTCCAGCCGTCCAACTGGCATGCCGCTGCCTCGGGGAACTGCTTCCCAGCAGTCCAACTGCCGTGTTGCTGCCTTGGGGCAATGCGTCCCGGCAGTCCAACTGGCACATTGCTGCCTCGGGGAAATACTTCCTGGCATTATAACTGGCATGTTGCTGCCTCAGGGAAATATTTCCCGGCAGTCCAACTGGCATGTTGCTGCCTCTGGGAAATGCTTCTCGGCAGACCAACTGGCATGTTGCTGCCTCTGGGAAATTCTTTCCGACAGACCAACTGGCACATTGCTGCCTTGGGGAAATGCTTCCCGGCAGTCTAACTGGCATGTTGCTGCCTCTGGGAATTGCGTCCCGGCATTCCAACTGGCATGTTGCTGCCTTGGGGAAATGCATCCCGGCAGTCCAACTGACATGTTGCTGCCTTAGTGAAATGCTTCTTTGCAGTCTAACTGGCATGTTGCTGTCTAAGGGAATTGCGTTCCAGCTGTCCAACTGGCATGCTGCTGCCTCGGGGAACTGCTTCCCAGCAGTCCAACTGCCGTGTTGCTGCCTTGGGGTAATGCGTCCCGGCAGTCCAACTGGCACATTGCTGCCTCGGGGAAATACTTCCTGGCATTATAACTGGCATGTTTCTGCCTCAGGGAAATATTTCCCGGCAGTCCAACTGGCATGTTGCTGCCTCTGGGAAATGCTTCTCGGCAGACCAACTGGCATGTTGCTGCCTCTGGGAAATTCTTTCCGACAGACAAACTGGCACATTGTTGCCTTGGGGAAATGCTTCCCGGCAGTCTAACTGGCATGTTGCTGCCTCTGGGAATTGCGTTCCGGCAGTCCAACTGGCATGTTGCTGCCTCGGGGAAATGCTTCCCGGCAGTCCAACTGGAAGATTGCTGCCTCGAGGAAATACTTCCTAACAGTCCAACTGACATGTTGCTGCCTCTGGGAAATGCTTCCCGGCAGACCAACTAGCATGTTGCTGCCTCTGGGAAATGCTTCCCGGCAGACCGACTGGCATGTTGCTGCCTTGGGGAAATGTTTCCTGGCAGCCCAACTGGCATGTTGCTGCCTCAGGAATTGCATCCCGGCAGTCCAACTGGCACGTTGCTGCCTCTGGGAAATGCATCCCGGCAGTCCAACTGACATGTTGCTGCCTCTGGGAATTGCATTCTGGCAATCCAACTGGCATGTTGCTGCCTTGAGGAAATGCTTCCCGGCAGTCCAACTGGAACATTGCTGCCTCGGGGAAATACTTCCTGGCAGACCAACTGGCATGTTGCTGCCTTGGGGAAATGCTTCCCAGGAGTCCAACAGGCATGTTGCTTCCTTGGAGAATTGTGTCCCGGCCTTCCAACTGACATGTTGCTGCCTTGGGGAAATGCTTCCCGACAGACCAACTGGCACGTTGCTGCCTCTGGGATTTGCGTCCCGGCAGTCCAACTGGCATGTTGCTGCCTCGGGGAAATGCATCCCGGCAGTCCAACTGGAACATTGCTGCCTCGGGGAAATTCTTCCTGGCAGTCCAACTGACATGTTGCTGCCTCTGGGAAATGCTTCCCGGCAGACCAACTGGCATGTTGCTGCCTTGGGGAAATGCGTCCCTGCAGTCAAACTGGCATATTGCTGCCTTGTGGAAATGCTTCCCGGCAGTCCAACTGGCATGTTGCTGCCTTGGGGAATTGTGTCCCTGTCTTCCAACGGACATGTTGCTGCCTTGGGGAAATGCTTCCCGACAGACCAACTAGCACATTGCTGCCTTGGGGAAATGCTTCCCGGCAGTCCAACTGGCATGTTGCTGCCTCTGGGAATTGCATCCCGGCAGTCCAACTGGCATGTTGCTGCCTCGAGGAAATGCTTCCCGGCAGTCCAACTGGAACATTGCTGCCTCGGGGAAATACTTCCTGGCAGTCCAACTGACATGTTGCTGCCTCTGGGAAATGCTTCCCGGCAGACCAACTTCCATGTTGCTGCCTTGGGGAAATGCTTCCAGGCAGTCCAACTGGAACATTGCTGCCTCGGGAAATACTTTCTGGCAGTCCAACTGACATGTTGCTGCCTCTGGGAAATGCTTACAAGAAGACCAACTGGCATGTTGCTGTCTCTGGGAAATGCTTCCCGACAGTCCAACTGGCATGTTGCTACCTCAGGGAAATGCATCCCGGCAGTCCAACTGAAATGTTCCTGCCTCTGGCAATTGCCTTGGGGAAATGCTTCCCAGCAGTCCAACTGCCATGTTGCTGCCTTGGGGAAATGCGTCCCGGCAGTCCAACTGGCACATTGCTGGCTCGGGGAAATACTTCATGGCAGTATAACTGGCATGTTGCTGCCTCAGGGAAATGTTTCCTGGCAGTCCAACTGGCATGTTGCTGCCTCTGGGAAATGCTTCTCGGCAGACCAACTGGCATGTTGCTGCCTTGGGGAAATGCTTCCCGGCAGTCCAACTGTCATGTTGCTGCCTTAGGGAATTGCGTTCCGGCAGTCCAGCTGGCATGCTGCTGCCTCGGGGAACTGCTTCCCAGCAGTCCAACTGCCATGTTGCTGCCTTAGGGAAATGCTTTCCGGCAGTCCAACTGGCCCATTGCTGCCTCGGGGAAATACTTCCTGGCAGTATAACTGGCATGTTGCTGCCTCAGGGAAATGTTTCCCGGCAGTCCAACTGGCATGTTGCTGCCTCTGGGAAATGCTTCCCGGCAGACCAATTGGCATGTTGCTGCCATGGGGAAATGCTTCTCGGCAGTCCAACTGGCATGTTGCTGCCTCGGGGAATTGCGTCCCGGCAATCCAACTGGCACGTTGCTGCCTCGAGGAAATGCTTTGCGGCAGTCCAACTGGAACATTGCTGCCTCGGGGAAATACTTCCTGGCAGACCAACTGGCATGTTGCTGCCTTGGTGAAATGCTTCCCGGCCTTCCAACTGACATGTTGCTGCCTTGGGGAAATGCTTCCCGACAGACCAACTGGCACGTTGCTGCCTTGGGGAAATGCTTCCCGACAGACCAACTGGCACGTTGCTGCCTTGGGGCAATGCTTCACGGCAGACCGTCTTCCTTGTTGCTGCCTCTGAGAAATGCGTCTCGGCAGTCCAACTGGCATGCTGCTGCCTCAGGGAAATACTTTATTAACATGTATTTATATAGCGCCAACATATTGCGTAGCACTGTAAAGTAAATGTGATTATACAACTACATCACACAAATTACATATATAGAATATATGGAGTAACAAACATCACAATCAATAGAGGTACAAAAAGGTGAGGAAGGCCCTATGCATAGGCATACAGTCTAAAGGGAAGGGAGTAATACACAAGGTGTGGGAGTGGGCAAGATCGAAGTAAGTGGGTGAGAAATGTGGTACTGTATGTGGTGTTGCGTTTGGTAGTTAAGCAGAGTGAGGGTAGGCTTCTCGAAATAAGTGTGTTTTCAGAGATTTTTTGAAAGCAGAGAGGTTGGGAGAAAGTCGGACAGACCGTGGGAGAGCTTTCCAGAGGAGGGGTGCAGCCCTTGCAAAGTCTTTAATGCGATCATGTGAGGAGGTAATGAGAGAAGAGTTGAGTAGCAGGTCAGTAGAGGAGCGATATGATGAGAGAGTGAATAAGCATTTTGGCAGCGTCTTGGGTGATAAATGATCGTATTTTGGATATGTTCCTTAGGTGGAAGTGACATGATTTAATAAGTGACTGGATATGAGGAGTGAATGACAGGGCAGAATCTAGAATAACCCCAAGGCACCGGGCCTGGGGAGAGGGGGTTATAGTGGAATTGTTAACTGTGATGGATACTTAATTCCCGGCAGTCCAACTGGCATGTTGCTGCCTCTGGGAAATGCTTCCCGGCAGTCACACTGGCATGTTGCTGCCTTGGGGAATTGCGTCCCGGCCTTCCAACTGACATGTTGCTGCCTTGGGGAAATGCTTCCCGACATACCAACTGGCACATTGCTGCCTCTGGGAAATGCTTACCGGCAGACCAACTGGCATGTTGCTGCCTCGGGAAATTGCGTCCCGGCACTCAAACTGACATGTTGCTGCCTCGGCGAAATGCTTCCCGGCAGTCCAACTGGCATGTTGCTGCCTCGGGGTATGGCGTCACGGCAGTCCAACTGGCATGTTGCTCCCTTGGGGAAATGCTTCTCGGCAGTCCAACTGGCACATTGCTGCCTCGGGGAAATACTTCCTGGCAGTCCAACTGGCATGTTGCTGCCTTAGGGAACTGTTTCCCGGCAGTCCAACTTGCATGTTGCTGCCTCGGGGAAATGCTTCCCGGCAGTCCAACTGGCATGTTGCTGCCTCTGGGAAATGCTTCCCGGCCGATCAACTGGATCATTGCTACCTCTGGTACATTGCTTCCTGACAGTTCAACTGGCACGTTGCTGTCTCGGGGAAATGCTTACCGGCAGACCAACTGGCAGTTTTCTGCCTCGGGGGAAATGCTTCCCGGCAGACCAGCTGGATCATTGCTACCTTTGGTACATTCCTTCCTGGCAGTTCAACTGGCACGTTGCTGCCTCTGGGAAATTATTCCCCTAAGTCAAACTGGCATGTTTCTGCCTCGGGGAAATGCTTCCCGACAGTCCAATTGACATGTTGCTGCCTCGGGAAAATGCTTCCCTGCATTCAAGCTGACACGTTGCTTTTTCGGGGAAATGCTTCCCGGCAGACCGTCTGGCACTTTCCTGCCTCGGGGAAATGCTTCCCGTCAGTCCAACTGGCACATTGCATGTTGCTGCCTCAGGGAAATGTCTCCCGGCAGTCCAACTGGCATGTTGCTGCCTTGGGGAATTGTGTCCCGGTCTTCCAATGGACATGTTGCTGCCTTGGGGAAATGCTTCTCGGCAGACCAACTGGCATGTTGCTGCCTTGGGGAAATGCTTCCCGGCAGTCCAACTGTCATGTTGCTGCCTTGGGGAATTGCGTCCCGGCAGTCCAACTGTCATGTTGCTGCCTTGGGGAATTGCGTCCCGGCATTCCAACTGGCATGTTGCTGCCTTGGGGAAATGCTTCCCAGCAGTCCAACTGCCATGTTGCTGCCTTGGGGAAATGCGTCCCGGCAGTCCAACTGGCACATTGCTGGCTCGGGGAAATACTTCATGGCAGTATAACTGGCATGTTGCTGCCTCAGGGAAATGTTTCCCGGCAGTCCAACTGGCATGTTGCTGCCTCTGGGAAATGCTTCTCGGCAGACCAACTGGCATGTTGCTGCCTTGGGGAAATGCTTCCCGGCAGTCCAACTGTCATGTTGCTGCCTTAGGGAATTGCGTTCCGGCAGTCCAGCTGGCATGCTGCTGCCTCGGGGAACTGCTTCCCAGCAGTCCAACTGCCATGTTGCTGCCTTAGGGAAATGCTTTCCGGCAGTCCAACTGGCACATTGCTGCCTCGGGGAAATACTTCCTGGCAGTATAACTGGCATGTTGCTGCCTCAGGGAAATGTTTCCCGGCAGTCCAATTGGCATGTTGCTGCCTCTGGGAAATGCTTCCCGGCAGACCAATTGGCATGTTGCTGCCATGGGGAAATGCTTCTCAGCAGTCCAACTGGCATGTTGCTGCCTCGGGGAATTGCATCCCGGCAGTCCAACTGGCACGTTGCTGCCTCGAGGAAATGCTTCGCGGCAGTCCAACTGGAACATTGCTGCCTCGGGGAAATACTTCCTGGCAGACCAACTGGCATGTTGCTGCCTTGGTGAAATGCTTCCCGGCCTTCCAACTGACATGTTGCTGCCTTGGGGAAATGCTTCCCGACAGACCAACTGGCACGTTGCTGCCTTGGGGAAATGCTTCCCGACAGACCAACTGGCACGTTGCTGCCTTGGGGCAATGCTTCACGGCAGACCGTCTTCCTTGTTGCTGCCTCTGAGAAATGTGTCTCGGCAGTCCAACTGGCATGCTGCTGCCTCAGGGAAATACTTTATTAACATGTATTTATATAGCGCCAACATATTGCGTAGCACTGTAAAGTAAATGTGATTATACAACTACATCACACAAATTACATATATAGAATATATGGAGTAACAAACATCACAATCAATAGAGGTACAAAAAGGTGAGGAAGGCCCTATGCATAGGCATAAAGTCTAAAGGAAAGGGAGTAATACACAAGGTGTGGGAGTGGGCAAGATCGAAGTAAGTGGGTGAGAAATGTGGTACTGTATGTGGTGTTGCTTTGGTAGTTAAGCAGAGTGAGGGTTGGCTTCTCGAAATAAGTGTGTTTTCAGAGATTTTTTGAAAGCAGAAAGGTTGGGAGAAAGTCGGACAGACCGTGGGAGAGCGTTCCAGAGGAGGGGTGCAGCCCTTGCAAAGTCTTGAATGCGATCATGTGAGGAGGTAATGAGAGAAGAGTTGAGTAGCAGGTCAGTAGAGGAGCGATATGATGAGAGAGTGAATAAGAATTTTGGCAGCGTCTTGGGTGATAAATGATCGTATTTTGGATATGTTCCTTAGGTGGAAGTGACATGATTTAATAAGTGACTGGATATGAGGAGTGAATGACAGGGCAGAATCTAGGATAACCCCAAGGCACCGGGCCTGGGGAGAGGGGGTGATAGTGGAATTGTTAACTGTGATGGATACTTAATTCCCGGCAGTCCAACTGGCATGTTGCTGCCTCTGGGAAATGCTTCCCGGCAGTCACACTGGCATGTTGCTGCCTTGGGGAATTGCGTCCCGGCCTTCCAACTGACATGTTGCTGCCTTGGGGAAATGCTTCCCGACATACCAACTGGCACATTGCTGCCTCTGGGAAATGCTTACCGGCAGACCAACTGGCATGTTGCTGTCTCGGGAAATTGCGTCCCGGCACTCAAACTGACATGTTGCTGCCTCGGCGAAATGCTTCCCGGCAGTCCAACTGGCATGTTGCTGCCTCGGGGTATGGCGTCACGGCAGTCCAACTGGCATGTTGCTCCCTCAGGGAAATGCTTCTCGGCAGTCCAACTGGCACACTGCTGCCTCGGGGAAATACTTCCTGGCAGTCCAACTGGCATGTTGCTGCCTTAGGGAACTGTTTCCCGGCAGTCCAACTTGCATGTTGCTGCCTCGGGGAAATGCTTCCCGGCAGTCCAACTGGCATGTTGCTGCCTCTGGGAAATGCTTCCCGGCCGATCAACTGGATCATTGCTACCTCTGGTACATTGCTTCCTGACAGTTCAACTGGCACGTTGCTGTCTCGGGGAAATGCTTACCGGCAGACCAACTGGCAGTTTTCTGCCTCGGGGGAAATGCTTCCCGGCAGACCAGCTGGATCATTGCTACCTTTGGTACATTACTTCCCGGCAGTTCAACTGGCACGTTGCTGCCTCTGGGAAATTATTCCCCTAAGTCAAACTGGCATGTTTCTGCCTCGGGGAAATGCTTCCCGACAGTCCAACTGACATGTTGCTGCCTCGGGAAAATGCTTCCCTGCATTCAAGCTGACACGTTGCTTTTTCGGGGAAATGCTTCCCGGCAGACCGTCTGGCACTTTCCTGCCTCGGGGAAATGCTTCCCGTCAGTCCAACTGGCACGTTGCTGCCTCGGGGACATTGCATCCTGGCAGTCCAACTGGCATGATGCTGCCTCTAGGAAATGCTTCCCGGCAGTCCAACTGGTATGTTGCTGCCTCGGGTTAATTCCTTTCCGGAAATTCAACTGGCAAGTTGCTGCCTTGGGGAAATACTTCCCAGCAGTCCAACTGGCATGTTGCTGCCTTGGGGGAATTGCGTTCCGGCAGTCCAACTGGCACGTTGCTGCCTTGGGGTAATGCTTCCCGGCAGTCCAACTGGCATGTTGCTACCTCTGGGAATTGCATCCGGGCAGTCCAAATGGCGCATTGATGCCTCGGGGAAATGCATCCCGGTAGACCAACTTTGCTGCCTCTGGAAAATGCTTACCGGCAGTCCAACTGGCATGTTGCTGCCTCAGGAAAATGCTTCCCGGCAGTCCAAATGAATCATTGCTGCCAACTGGCCTTTTGCTGCCACGGGGACATTGCTTCCAGGCAGTCTAAGTGGCACGTTGCTGCCTCGGGGAAATGGTTCCCAGTAGTCAAACTGGCATGTTGCTGTCTCTGGGATTTGCGTTCTGATAGTCCATCTGGCACATTACAGACTCTGGCAAATGCTTCCCGGCAGACCAACTGGCACTTTCCTGCCTCTGGTAAATGCTTCCTGTCAGTCCATTGGCACATTGCTGCCTCAGGGAATTGCTTCCTAATCAGCGTCACTCATCGCGATATCTCAGTCTTCAGCTGTTTGAAGAAAGGAATTCACTGCGCAGCCTTTAATCAAACTTACTGCAAAAGCAAGTAAGTTTATCTTCATGGAGGAGGAGAAAGGAGGGGGTCGGTGGGGTGAGATAAGGAGCTTCATTTGCCAGCGTGTCTCTGTAGCTCTGTGCGTTTCCTATTGGCCGCCTATGTCACATGATGCGGTGCAATGCGCGATGACATCACGCGCGCACGAGGCAATAACGGCAGATGCGATTCGAGTCAACAGATGCTTCGGATTGGCTGTTGCTGTTTTTGTATTTTAACCAGGAGTCATTGATAGCAGGAATGGCTACCTCAAAGGCATTTAGGCCCTTTCACTTTCACCCATCAATACATAATCTTTTAAAAATCCCATAGAAATGAATGAGAGTTCAGGGGAGTGGCGGAGGCCATTTATCAGTAGGTGCCTCTGAGAGGATAAAGAGATAGTTAACTTTTTTTTTCACACCATACTGGATATAATGTCTGGAGTGATTTTTATTTAAGGATTTGGTACTTTATTAAATGGTCTGTCCGCCGTTCCTTTTTACAACAATAACCACCGTAATTACTGTAACGCAAATACTCTCCCGTGATCCCCACGAGCTATTATATAATTGAGTGCATTTAGGTCGATGTAGGATCTAGGTAGGACAAGTATAGTAAGTTATTATATATGCTGTAATCCATTAATACGTTCATACCAGATCAATTTTACATCTAAATATTTTTAAAAGTGTTTAACTAATGCATTTTCCCTTCATATATATCTTTAAAGAGCTATTAAATGTTATGTTTTATTGGGTAATTTATTGACTAGTGGATTGCGAACAATCTATCAGACAATCCAGAGTTAAGCATTGTCAGCACTTTATATATGAATTTATCAATTGCATTTTTCTAATTTTTCTTTTCTCACAACAATTTCAAAAATGACCCAAATTTTGGTTTTCACAAAATGAATTTATTTATTAATTGAAACCACCATGAATCAATTACACTAATTGGTGAATTTTCAAGTTGACCAGATTACCATTGCTTGCCTGGGGGAAGTACAGGGATCATGTGTGCATGCGCAGAGCTTGCAAAATTTCTTCTGCACATGTGCAAGCCCTGATAGAGCTGATTATATTATCTATAGATATATAGAACTTTATTAGTTGTTTTACCTTTCCTTCTCCTTTAAAACCTAATCAAAGTATTCCATACTTGGTTTCAGAATCCCCTAAAATAGGCACCTTCTATAAGCTGCCCAAAATTCACAAATCACAAGGCAACCACGGATGCCCTATAGTCTCTGGCATCAGAACACAGAAAATATATTAGTTTGGGTCAAATAAATTCTGAAACGCCTGGTAAGTAACACTGCAAGCTACAACCCAATGCAGGCGATGCTGAACTATACCTATCCACTTGTTGTAACATTGGGTGCAAGCTGCTGGTCTCCCTGCAAGGGACCCACATATAACTCCAAATAACACATGCTGCAGCACTCTGAATCTTGTGACAGTGATTTATTGTGCCAACAACCTAGGCAATGTTTCGGGCCAACACTCTTAGGGCTTGAGAAAGGGCATTCCCCAGAAACATTGCCTTTAAGCCTGACTGAATTTAAATTAAAGGAGAATGAATACCATTTTACATTTGGGGGATGCCAAAAGTTAGGCACCCATAAGAGACTACTTTTACTTACCTGACCCCCCGGGCCATCAGCAGAAAACTGCACCGGCCGTGAGTCTTCTAGAGAGCACCACGGTGTGATCCTCTTGATGCTTCTGGTCTTCACAAAGCTGCGCATGTGCAGTAAAGCAAAAAGCCAAACTTTAACAAAAAAGCTATTTCTCTCTACTGCGCATGCGTTTAAATTTAAAAACCGAAGAAGCAGGAAGAAGAATGGATAGAAGCACCAGTCTGGGGTGTCAGGTAAGTAAAAGTAATAAAGTAGTCAATAATAGTGCCACATTGACACTAAAACGCTTGTTGAAGCGTTGGGTGCTCGGCTGTGTTCCTTTCTGCAAAAGTAAATGCCAACAGTATAACATAAAATCCAGCAGCACTCCGATAAGTGAATCAAATATTTATTCGTGCCACTGTAACTTATCGGAATGCTGCTGGATTTTATGTTATACTGAGGTAAGTAAAAGTAGTCACTTGGGGTTGCCTAACTTTTGGCACCCCAGGTGTAAAATGGTATTCATTCTCCTTTAAACTATAAGTATTTCTCATTTGACCAGGAATTGTACCTACAGCAGATGGGGACTAGTATGGGGACACGGTTTGCACCGCAGTATGCTACCCTTTTTATGACTTAACTAGAACCGGATATCCTATCCTTCTGTACCACCAAACCCCTAGCATACCTCTGCTAAATTTATGATATTCTTATCATTTGGGCAGCTCATCCAGTTCCATGAACAATTCAATTCACCCAACCATCAACATTTAATGATCCTATTCTGCAACCCACATTCACTTTCTGGACACAATGATTTATATCAAAGACAATACCCAACAAACCACCATATACCGGAAACCTATAGACAAACCATCCTAATTGATGTATGACAGCTTCCACCTGGACCACAATAAACACGCCACCATCTATAGCCAGGCCCGACACTACAATCAAATCTTTTCTGACAGCTCAGAACCCTCAGAAATTATTTTATCAGCAGAGGCTACCACCCAAGGATTATAGATCACAACATACACAGGGCCACCAAGGTCACCAGGAACCAACTGGTTTTCTACCAAATATTCTTCTGTGACTTATCCAAGTGCATTTAAAAAAACTGGGCTTTGATTAGTATGGATGACACTTTACTTCTTCATTAGGCTCCCAAACCCATGATAGGTTATTGGTGTGACGAGAACTTGAGGAACTTTTTAGTGAAAACTGACTAGGCCTAATGAGAAAGCTCAGAATGAAGGCTCATCACACGTACTAAATTGGGACATTATCACTGCCTTGACTATGTCACATGTAGATGCTTGTTAGCTGGCCCTGACTTTCCCCATCCACACACAGAAAACCGCTTTAAAATTTTCCATAGACTATCATGTACTTCTTTCTATGTGATATATATCATTGTGTTCCCTTGTGGTCTATATTATGTGGGCAAGACAATCACCATGCTAAAAGACCGTATTCTGAACCACTGATCAGCGATCAGTAAGGCTCTCTGGGAAGGAAAAGCAGAGCAACATGTGGCTGGACACTTTTTATCTATTGGCCATTCACTGCCTACTTTTATATGTATGGCAATTGACTTTCAACAATCCCTAGTTCTGCACACAGAAATGGTAAGTGTCTTTTCTTTACATTTACACTAAGTGCTGGCAAGAAAATACTCTGACTGCCAAGCACGTAGTACCAACATGCTGCATTCTAAGGATCTTCCTTGCTGCAATGGCAGCGTTTGCCACTGTGCAGCGAGTCAGATAGCCCCCAAACCCCTTAGGCAATGAGCAAAGGGGCTGCAGCCTTGAAATCGCCGAACCGTCGCAGGACTGCAAGAACGTTGCAGGACACAAGTGTCATTGTGCCTCCAACGCCACCTACGTACTTCCTGCTTTGCTGCCCTGGGACCCTGAACGCTGCCAAGGACCCTACTGCATGCAGAAGCAGTATGCCCTTCCTTTACACATTTACACACATTTACATACACATACATGCATTTAAACACACACACACTACATATATACAAACTTACACTTTTTTAGAGCTGTACACACACATGCATACACAAACAGACATTTATACTTTTTTTTTTAGTTCTTCATTTTATAATTTTGCCTCTTGTTTTTCCCCTAAAAACTGTTGCTTTCACAGCGTGACTTTTGGATCAAGCATTCTGACCACTAACTACGCTACTGGATCAGTTGTTTTGTTATTTCATTGATTTGCATAATTGTATTTGATTTTTGTGATTTTATTGTGGTTTATGCTTGCACTTTTGTTTCTTATGTTGTTTTTAGCATCATTTTGCAGTTTGATCATTTGGAGTAGAAACATATTTTTAGCTATTTTGTGTTCATTAGAATGTGTACTTAACAGAAATATATGGTTTAGAAGGGTCTTTGTACTGTTGTGACACATAATACGCAGTGGCTATACTACTCGCCAGCGGGCCCTGGTACAGGATGGGCATCCGGGGCAACCTGTCGGGCCCTCCCCCTATGAATCACGTGCTGTAGTGCTGCTGGTGTGGAACTGGAAAGGGGAACTGGGATATGTATAGAGCAAGACAGAGAAACGGTGGCTAAGGTTTCTGCAAGAGAGAGAGGAAAGGGAAGGCAAGGAAAGAAAGATACTGAAGAGAGTGGAGTAGAGAGTAAGAAAGTGGAGCATATAAGAAGGCAAATAACATTAATAGTTAGAGACAGGCAGGCCCGGATTTGTGGAGAGGCCACAAATGCCCGGGCCTAGGGCGGCAATATATTAGTGGTGGCATGCTGCGTGCATGCACATGTCAGTGTTTTTGATTGGTAGTTGTAAATACTTCTCAAGGGTGATCTCTGATTGGCTATTGTAAGTATTTTTCTGATTGTCCACAATTCCTATAAAAGATGTGTACAGGGAAGTGTCCTTTAGCCTATGAGTAAGTTACATAGTTACATAGTTAAATTGGGTTGAAAAAAGACAAAGTCCATCAAGTTCAACCCCTCCAAATGAAAACCCAGCATCCATACATACACCCATCCCTACTTTTAATTAAATTCAATATACCCATACCTATACTAACTATAGAGTTTAGTATCACAATAGCCTTTGATATTGTGTCTGTCCAAAAAATCATCCAAGCCATTCTTAAAGGCATTAACTGAATCACCATCACAACATCACCCGGCAGTGCATTCCACAACCTCAATGTCCTGACTGTGAAGAACCCCCTACGTTGCTTCAAATGAAAGTTATTTCTTCTAGTCTAAAGGGGTGGCCTCTGGTACCCCAACAGGCAGGAAACACATTAGGCCAGAACCGTTTTTGTCCTAATAAATGGCTTTACATTTTTAATATACTTTTTGTCTTTCATTCTCTTGTAAAAACTCATCAAATACCTTAATTTTTAAATTTTTACATACAACCATGGACTGGGTAAATTGTGGAATTCTCTTGGACTATTACTGTAAACAAAAATTGTCTAAAATACAAGGTGAGGTGCCTTGGACTTTATTTTGAAAGTTATCATGGGCTTAATATACACCATTCATTCATATTTGTCTGACATGAAATTCAGTCCACTCCATGCAGTGGCTTTAGGAAAACTTTGCGGCTTGGTACTTTGGTGTAAACAGACATGTACTGATTTTGGATTTAGGGGAATGTGTACTTTTCAAAAATATATGACTGTCTGGGGTGAGTACTTTTTTGTAGCTTTATCATTCATAAAATGATGTAAATGTGTTGATTTTGCAGTGCCTACAATGACAGATCATATGGGGTGTCATCATGTTGGGGGCCTATATGCCACATACTTAGGTAAACCTATGCAAATTGGGCATTGAACTGTTTATTGGATGCCAGGCATTGGTACTTAATGATATGTGGGAGATAAGATTCTGCGAAGTTGAAGCTTGGAAGTAATTTTTGGAAATGTCACCAAAATTGCCAATTGTAGGAAAGCCTTGCAACTTGGTACTTTGGAGTAGAAAGACATGCATACCCAATTTGAATTCGATGGGAATGTGTACGTTTGCCCCTCAAAAAAATGCTGTAAATGTGTTGATTTTGCAGTATTTGGAATAACAGAACTGATAGGTTGTATGGGGTGTCTTCATTTTGGGGCCCATATATGCCACTTACTTAGGTAAACCCATGTGCATTGTGCAGCAAACTGTTCAGGGACTCCGGGCATTTATATTTATGGTGTTTTACCTTGGTACTTAACGATGTGTGGGAGATAACATGCTTCAAAATGGAAGGCTACACCAAAATTCTATTTTGAAAGCTTAGGTTGTCCTGAAAAAAAAACAATATATTGTTTTCCTGGTTAAACTAAAAGATCCCCACAGGACAGACCCCTAAATTGGAAGAGTGCAAAATGTTCAAAAATGTTGCAGGCAGTGAAAGGGTTAAATCCTAGGAGTGCTATCCTTGGTCCAGTGTCATTTATTTTGTGCTAGCACCCAGGTCTTGTTACTACACATGGTGAGCACCCATTGGACTATTTGATATATAGATATATGTCACAGCCAACAAAACAACTTTGTAACCAGTTTAGAAAAAGGAACTGAAATGTTCTGAAAAACTTTTGTTATGCTTCATATTAAAATTGTTATCCAATAACCCCATATACAGTATAATAAAATACATAAAGTTTGCTCAGGTGCAGAAACCTATAGTATCCACTAAGATACTGTAGTTGCTTCTAAACAGGTGACCAATAAATGCTATTTGCTGATTGGCTGTCTTAGGTGACTAGACTTTTTTTAATTTTTGCAAATGCAAAATTTTTACATTGCTTCTCTTGCTACTTATAAAAGTCCAATCTGGGGTGAGATTTGGATTGAACGCTTGTTTGCTGTACTTGTTATATGACATAAGCAAATTATCTACAGAAAAAGATGGTTAGTAAATGATACAAGTTGGACTGGATCAGTGGGGAAGAATTAACTGATTGGGTAATCTGTTATGGATATATTACTGAGGCTGAACTTATAGCACAGATAGCAATATCACAAGTGCTGTTGCCCACAGCAGTCAATCTGATCTTTTCTTTATGACTGTTAAACCTACTTGCTGACTGGCTGCCTGCTATGGGATTTTGGTGATTTTTATTACCTAAGTCAGTTAACAAACCTCAAAGTCCCAAATATAGTGGAGCAGTAAATGTCACGTTAGATCCTAATATCCCTTTTATATGGGTTTCCAGTTGTAACTAGGAGAGCAAATGGGTATTCTCCATAGACCCCCCACAACTTTAAGTTGAGCCCAACTGACAAACTGACAAACAGGGTGAGATTTGGATTAACACTTGTTTAATGTACTTGTTATTTTACATAAGCAAATCAACTACAGATAAAGATGGTTCATTAGGCTATGGGCACACATGCTGTTGTCAGTGTCTGTGACCGCACACAGGCTCAAAGCAATGGAGCAGGGACACTGAGCAGATCTGATTCTCCCAGCCAGCAGAAATATGATGTCTGAGAACAGCCACTGACAACAGCCTGTACAAGCTGGAGTGGATCAGTGAGAAAGCATTTACTCAGGGTATTAACAGGGTAAATCTGCCATGGATATATTACTGAGGCTGTACTTTTAGCAGAGATAGCAATATCACAAGTATGGTTGCCCAGAGCAATCGGTCAGATCTTTGCTTTGATTTTCTGACTGATAGGTGCTGTTAAGCCTACTTGCTGACTGGCTGCCTGCTATGGGATTTTGGTGATTGTATAATATATGTTTGTAAACCAACCAGTCCCAAATATATTAGAGCAGTAAATGTCCAATGACATCCTAAAATCTCTTTAGATAGGTTTCCAACTGTTACTAAGAGAGCAAATGGGCATTCTCCATAGACCCACACCCCCCCCAACTTTAAGTTGAGCCCAACTGACAAACTAGCAGGGGTCAGAGAAACATTCTACAAAGCATGACTTACAGAATACATTTTTCAAATGTGTATGTTTAGTCTGGTCCTTCTTACCTTATGCCGATTCTCTTTCTCTCTCTTCTTCTCCTCTTGCTCTACTTGGCACAAGCATTTCTACTCCATGTTGTTACCCATGAACTTGATCTTTTTAGGTGCCCTTTCTTTCTTCTCCTTGATGTTTCTCTTCCTCGTGAGTTCACCGGATTTTGGAGAATTTGCAGATCTATCCCTAGCTGGTGGATAGATCCTCAAAACGACTAAAATATAAAAAAAATAGATTCTCACTGGGGAGACGCTGTGAACATTACCAAGCGCTGAGACAGCTCTATGGCCAACTGACATTCAACAACTGCCAAATGGCCATGTGCACACTGCTGTGAATGACAGTTATACAGGGAATCATTACATTGCTTCCCATGTTTAATGTGTATAACCTCATTAATCATTTTATGCAGTTTGCCATTTAACTGCATTTGCTTTATAAAAACAAAGGGACAATTTTTTAATCTTTTTTTTCCCTAAACGAACGCAGGTGGAAATACGACTACTATTGAGCCATTCAGCTGGTTCCTATAGGTGTATCTTAGCAAGTTGGCGGGCCGTATATACTGAGCCATCAGGGGAAGCAGGCAGAACTTGTTGTCCACCAAAGCCTCCCTGCCCCCCCCCCAGGATCATGAGCAGTGCCTAGACCCCAGTGTGTGAGTAAACTTCAGGTGCGACTGGGCAGCATACCACCCCTTCATTTGTGCTGCTCTAGGCGCAGGCCTTTGGGACCTTGCCACAAATCCGGCCCTGCCTGGTCTATTACCTATAAAACATTCGGTGGTGTAATTAACATACAAAAGACCCTTATGTTGCAGTGGGTCTCAGGCCATGAGGTCTGCTGTATGGTAGTCTATATAAAGCAGAATGCTTTAAGCTAAGTAAGCAAATGATAAAGCATTGGTGAATACACAAACAATGCTGGGAACAGTAGCAGGAAGTAACATATTGCACTTCCATGTTATCTTGCCTTTCCCATAGGCGCCATATGTACAAAAGACAAGAATAAAGCAACAAATATTCAAAGAATACAGTATAAAGAAAAATGAAGCATGGTCTAAACATTTTTCTTTGAGATATGTGATAATAGACCCATGCTGGGATGGTAAGAGTTGAGACACTTATTTTTTAACCTTCTTTCCCTGTGAGCAACATTCAGATGTAAAGATATTTGGGAAGCAACACATACATGAAAAATAATCCTGAGTAGTGCAAAATAAGGGCTGTGATTGGCCATTTGGTATGTGGACTGGTAGCCTACAGGAGGCTTTGTTTGGCAGTACACCTGGTTTTTATGAAACTAAAACTTGCCTCCAAGCCAGGAATTCAAAATAAGCAGCTGCTTTGTGGCTACTGGGAGCAACATCCCAGGTGAGCAAAGGCAGGCCCTGTCCTCATCATCTGCCATAGCGCATATGCATATTGCTCTGTCTAATTTGCTACAATGGCACACAAGGTCAGACTGGGGGGGGATTGGGGCCAACCAGGACTGCACCCGAAACCCCCGACACAACCAAAAAGTAATGGGACTGTTCCCATTGACTCGACAGGTTTGAGATGCCGTGTTTTTATATTCAGGCTTTTTAGCCCTCAGGGTTTCATAGATTCTGAAAAATTCTGGATTTTTTTAAAAGCCTATTATAACACAAAAAATCATTAATTTTTCAGATTTCAGGTATTCGGAGTTTAGTAAATAACCCCCTAAATGTTTGTGCCGTGACCGCCCGGACGGGACGGGAGCCCTTCATATTGCGGATGTGGTTGCGGATCTGGGCCGATGGGGCCCAAAAGAGCCGGGAGCCCACTGTTTTTTTCCCAGTGTCCCGTTGGCCCAGTCTGACCCTAATGGCACAATAATGAATTTGTCTACTTGCATTTCAGTTAGCAATGGGAAGCTTTTGACGCTATCGTTTACATACGTGTCTTGCTCAATGTATAACTAACAACAACATTTTCAGTAACTATACTGTAGTTTATATTGCAAAAAAAGTAGACATTTTTAAAAAATTTTTACACACCAGTTTTTACCAGCACAGAGCAACAGTACATTATATTTTAATTACTTAAAAATACTTTTATTTACTGGTGTTGCTGTTCCTTTAAAGCTTAGAGGCTAATTTATTAAAAATTGTACTTTTCCTATTTTCAGAAACCTCAAATAGGAATTTATTTAAGAAAAAAAAAGTCACCGGAAAAAACACGGCAGTTAAAAAGTATCTAAAGTATTTGATGAACATTTTAACATACAATTCTTTTATCTCTGGGAGCCTAAATAGTCTTTTTTAGTGACTTTTAGTTTTTTTTAGTGTTTTTGGCAGAGGGGATAAAAACATTATTGAAATGTTCCTGCTTCCCTAAATTGAAATGGTATAGGTGTGTGTAAGAATACTTTAGGTTTCGTTACAGGATAGTTTTTCAGTGCAATAACCTTTCCAGTATTTCACTTTCTATTTGTTTCAGTGAAGCTCTTCGTCCCTTTAAAGGGGCTAAAGTTGCTTATACTCAACTGTCATTCCAGCCCTTTCAGCAGCTTATCTGACAGTGTATGGGTCCACTGACGGGTCTGCCTTTCAATCAGTCAATACCATCAGTCAAGGAGCCCATTGGCCCATTAATATGATTGTCATCCACGAGTCTTCATTGTACCCAATCTGATTGTTGGTCCTTAGGCCAGTGATCCAATTTCAATCAGAATGTGGTTGCACAGCAACTGTTCTTAGTGTTTGAGTGGTCCCCCAAAAACATTATTAGATAAAGGTAGTGAATGTAACACAGTTAAGTGAAGCAATAATGATGCTCATTATCATTAATGTCAAATTTGTAGCTTTGAATCCCCGGATTGGTATGTTCCAAGTCCAGCAACCTCTCAGGCTCTCCTCTGCCCGTGCATAAAAAACAAATTCCAAAGTTGGATTGCTGTATCTCTCAGACCCGTGGGTTGTTTGAGGGGGAAATAAAACAGAAAAATGGAATAATATATAATGCAGTTTTTCAGATTATTATTTGTTGCACCTTAAGTGTTCTTATCAAAGGATTATTTGTGTAGTTCAACTACAAACTTTTACTATTGGTGAAAAAATATTTTCAAACAAATTCGTGATTATTTCCGTGAATAAAATTATTCCAAACAAAATTCGGGATTATTTCTACAAATACAGTTGTTTGAACCAATGAAAAATAAAAAATGAAAAATAGAAAAAAAAAATTAAAGATTAAGTAAAGAACATGCATAACAAAAATGAAAAACAAAAAGTAAAAGGTAAAAGAAAAAAACTAAAAAAAGGGAGAAGTTTAGAAAGTGGAGGGGGGGATGGGAATTGAGCTTAGTGCTGTGATCTAGCCCACACTATAAAACTGTGTTTATAAATAACAGCTGATACAAATTATCCTCAAAATGTGCATTAGGGAGAAACAAGTGCTGCAGAATATAGAAGGTTTTCCAACATAGTATAGGAAATTATTCGCAATATGATGCACCTCCACTGTTCCCAGTGGTATATTATACTCACAAGACGTGAGCAATTTCAAGCTTTGAATATAGTCGACGATTGCTCCTCTCTTAAACTTCTTTGGTCCTTTCTGGGCAAGAATAAAGTGACATGTGCAGAAGCACCTTTATAAGTTTAATAAATAAATAAAAATCACACTCACAAAAGTTCTCGTTAAAAACCGCATGTACGATCAGATATAAAAAGTCTCTGTCTGCTTGTTTGACTTTTCAGCGTCTATTACTGTCCACTGCACATATCCACATTAGGCTTCCGCAATCTTTAAAATCTTACTAGTAGTCCTCGCTAACGCGTTTCGCCAGATGGCTTCTTCCTCAAGTGTAAAAGACGGGTCTGAGGGATACAGCAATGCAACTTTGGAATTTGTTCATTATCATTAATCCCAGATAGGGGTAAAATTATTTTTTGAAAAAAATCTTTAAACGATATTTGAGAATTTGATACAATAGTCATCACTAGTAGTTTGAAAGCCCAGTGCTCCATACAAGTAAGAGACAATGCAATTTGATAACTATGTATGATAAATACCATAGGTTAATAATAGAAGCCTTTATACAATTTCTATCTCAAAGCCTGTTCTGCGGACACACGATAAGCGCTTTATCTTTTAATGATTCATTTGAACAAGTGCTGCGAGAATGTACAATTCCCTCTGAAAATATTTCATGTTTGTATTTTAATTATATAATTTATGTCCAAAAATGACTGAATACAAATAGCATTATGGAAATAAGCCAATACACAGATGGGCTGCTGTTACTGATAGGGGAAATATGACTGCAATGTTCAGACTTGAAAAGAAATATCTAGTTGGGATGAAAATGAATATTATGTCCCTTGTTTGCCTTTCGTTGAATAAACAGTGAGGGACCTGGAAAATGAATTAGGTGGAAATAAAATTACTTGCAGACTAACCCATAATTTGTACAACAGGCACGCCATATTAGCATCCTGCATTAAAAAATACAACCTATACTGTGCACACAAGCTTATTACACAGAAGGGTATTGCAAGGAAATGCCTCCTGTTTTTGTATTGTAACCTGGATTTGGTGTGCAGTTTGTGCATGGCTAAAGCTGGCCATAGATGTTGAGATTTTTAAAAGATCAGATCCTCATTGTGAAACCACGATCTTCTCGGAATGATCGTACAAAATTGACCATCAAATAAAAAGACCAATTTGCCAGGAAAACAAAGGGTAGTTGCCTGCTTGGCCCTGCAAACATAGATAGATTTCACTGGGACCAACAAAAGATTTTTTGATCTGGCAGATCAATTTCCTGACAGCTGTCGGCCGAAAAATCATAAGATGGTCGATCGTTCGAATCCCACTAACCGCACGATAATTTCGAAGGATTGGTCGGACTTCCCTAAAACCGTCGTTCGGCAAGAAGAATCGGCGCGTCTATGGGGAGCTTTACACTACCTAGCTTTATTATGGTGATGGGCAAATCTGCCCTGTTTCACTTCACAGAAAAATTACCATAACTATGGGAAAATCTGCGAAACAGCAAATGCATTGAAGTTGATAGGCAGTTTTTTTGTTGCAACTTTTTCTGCAGCAATTTATTTTGTAGCAAATTTTTCATGATTTTTCAGGATGTTATTTTCTGGACGACTGTTTTCCATGCAAAATACACTGGGTTCTCTAATTTTCTATGGCAAAATTTTGTAGCAATTTAACAAAAATATTCACCAATGGCAACACGAGGAATTTTGCAGCAAATCCAAACCTGCTAAAAAAATTTACTAGTCACTACTCGGTTTTTACCTCAGTTTTTGGCAGTTCATGACAAACTTCCTATTTGTATATTGTCCTTGGTAGATATTGTCCTTGTAACTAAAGGGACCAGGGCCAGAACTAGGGAAGGGCAGCGTTCAATTCTGGAGGCTGTGCCTTGGGCACCCATGCTCTGCAAAGGACCATCACTAGTTGGCAGGTGGACTCAGTTTTTGCTTTAATCTGTCACAATTCTGCGGCAACATTTTTCTGGCGACAATATTCACAGATGGGCCATGTGGAATTTTGTAGCAAATCCATACCTGGTGATAAATTGCACTTATTACTATTCAGTCTTTGCCTCAATTTGTGGCAGTTCATAACAGAACTATTTGTCCTTGCTAGATTTCTGCTTGACTCTTATATGTCTTGCCCTTTTTGGAGAGTTACTGCTATATACCAAAAAGACCATACGCTAAAAGATCTGCTGACTTGGTGAGGTCGGTGACCCAGATATGCTCTGGAGGCGGGCAAATTGAATATTGAATATTTTAACCCATCCAAAAATATCACCCTAATTTTCAGGCAGATATCATTTGGGGGGGGCATGGAAAGAACCTATACATAAGCTGCTGACTCGGTCTGGCAGGGCCAAATTGGCAGCTTAAATCTGCCCTTGGATGGTTACCTTTCCCCACAGCATAGCATGTTTATAGTGTTGTTAGACTAAGCCTTAAAATTGCATTGTACCTGTACTACAACCAGGGCCGGGCCAAGGTAGTTTGGCACCCTAGGCAAGGGCTTTAATCAGCGCCCCGCCCCCTTTCTGTATGACCATTTCCCACAGAATCACGCGTATTATTTTACGTAATAAAAAACCTTACAACACATTAATGAATAAAACTGTACCTGTACCAGCCAGCAGCACCCAAAATATTGCCCCCAATCTGTACCTGTGCCAGCCAGCAGTCAGCACCCAAAATATTGCCCCTAATCTGTACCTGTGCCAGCCAGCAGCACCCAAAATATTGCCCCAATTTGTACCTGTACCAGCCAGCAGTACCCAAAATATTACCCCCAATCTGTACCTGTACCAGCCAGCAGTACACAAAATATTGCCCCAATCTGTACCTGTACCAGCCAGCAGTACCCAAAATATTACCCCCAATCTGTACCTGTGCCAGCCAGCAGCACCCAAAATATTGCCCCCATTCTGTACCTGTGCCAGCCGCACCCGAAATATTGCCCCCCAATCTGTACCAGTGCCAGCAGCACCCAAAATATTGCCCCCAATCTGTACCTGTGCCAGCCAGCAGCACCCTAAATTTTGCCCCCCAATCT
Organism: Xenopus petersii; assembly: GCA_038501925.1. Classification (NCBI taxonomy): domain Eukaryota; kingdom Metazoa; phylum Chordata; class Amphibia; order Anura; family Pipidae; genus Xenopus; species Xenopus petersii. The sequence continues at coordinate 174,348,776 of CM076673.1, read as the reverse complement.
GTACCTGTGCCAGCCAGTAGTACCCAAAATATTACCCTCAATCTGTACCTGTGCCAGCATCACCCAAAATATTGCCCCCAATCTGTACCTGTACCAGCAACACCCAAAATATTACCCCCAATCTGTACCTGTGCCAGCCAGCAGCACCCAAAATATTGCCCCAATTTGTACCTGTACCAGCCAGCAGCACCCAAAATATTGCCCCCAATTTGTACCTGTACCAGCCAGCAGTACCCAAAATACTACCCCCAATCTGTACCTGTGCCAGCCAGCAGCACCCAAAATATTGCCCCCATTCCGTACCTGTGCCAGCGGCACCCGAAATATTGCCCCCCAATCTGTACCAGTGCCAGCAGCACCCAAAATATTGCCCCCAATCTGTACCTGTGCCAGCCAGTAGTACCCAAAATATTACCCCCAATCTGTACCTGTGCCAGCCAGCAGCACCCAAAATATTGCCCCCAATCTGTACCTGTACCAGCCAGCAGTACCCAAAATATTACCCCCAATCTGTACCTGTGCCAGCCAGCAGCACCCAAAATATTGCCCCAATTTGTACCTGTACCAGCCAGCAGCACCCAAAATATTGCCCCCCCAAAGTCTGTACCTGTTGTGCCAACTGCCAAACAATGCAGCATTGCCCCCTTAGTCAGAACTTGGCAGCATCACCAAAATTGCCTGGCCCCAGCCCAGATCAGTGTGTACCTGTTCCCTCTCTCTCTGTTTTCTCTTCTCCAATAACACCAGCCGCCAATAACACCAGAATGCCGGTTATGCTGCCGCACCCGCACTGCCTGAGGGCTCTCTCCAAGCGCTAGGCCAAACCAGCAGAGGCACACAGCTCCCTCCCTGAGTGATGTCACCAAACCGGCGCGCTGCTTACTACAGCGCATGGATGCGCAATTGCGCATTTGTCTACTTTTACTCTCTGGAGCAAGCAACCTAGCAGGAGGGAGAGACAGGGCAGGTGGAGGCACCAGATCCAGCCAGGGCAAGTAAGAGGGAGGTGGGAAGCAGAGCGGAACTCTACTGGCCGCATTGGAGAACTTAAATAAATAAATGGAAGAAAAAAAAAAAAGAAACGAAAAAAAAAAAATTCTTTCTTTTCAAAAGTGCGCCCCCCCCTATGACTGCACCCTAGGTGGGCGCCTACTCTGCCTACCCCTAGTTCCGGCCCTGACTACAACTATACGCTTTTCGAAATCCTAGGGATTGCCTAAATAAACCTCAAAACAGCTGTTTATTATTGAATATAGTTGAAAAATAGAACAGTCATACTATAGTATAGGACACTGGGGATCCCACAGAGAAAATCAAGTATGTGGATAAAATCTTATGCAGTTCATGGAGGGTGTAAAAGACACTTCAGATGCCCTCAGGAGATTAGAGGGTACACCTGTGCCTGTATGTTGAATGGTTTTATTCATTAATTCTAAGCAGCAAAGTAGCAGCCACTCCAGAACATGGCTGAATAGAATGAGGACTAAAGGTAGTCACCCGTGCAATAATTGTGAAGCCTGCAGTCACATGTCGAAAATTTGTGACTTTGTTGACTCTAGTGGAAAAAGACATACGATTGGTGACTTCATTGACTGCAAAACCAGAGGATATAGATGTATATGGACTCAAATGCCCATGTGGCAAGGTATATATTGAGCAAACTATCCATAAAGTTGGGGAGAGACTGTTGGAGCACAGGTGAGCGATTAGCAATAAGGATGATACAAGTCTAGTCTCATGGCAATTTTGTGAGTGCTCATTCAGGTGATCCTGAAGGATTTCAGGCATGGGGTCTTGAAAAGTTAAATGCCCCAGCTGGGGAGGGTGTAACTGGGTGGTGTCCCAGTCCCCCAAAGGGATGAATGAGGATATATCATAAATACCCTTCCTATGAAATTTACATCCTATATACAGTAGATATCTCTTATTACAAGCTGGATAATGTTCTGATTTAGTGCCCACTGGCATGGCAAAAATGTTATGTAATACAAATGATTAATGTGTATGTTATTAAATGTGTATATATTCATTACATATAATGGTTGGCATAATAGGCAACTAATATTAGTGAGTGTTTGTACTTGAATTCGCTGGGGAGTCTGGGTATTTCACAGCATAACAGGAGAACATGGAAGTCAGCGTGGATGGTGGTAATTTGAAGTTGATGTGAGAAACACGCATGGAGGAGCAACTATATGACATCTGAACTTATGCTATAAAGTTACGAGAGCAGCATAATCCCTATGGGATAGTTGGGGAGAAAGGTGTAAGAGAATGTTAACTAATTGTACAACCAATTGATGAACATTGTGGATAAACATGTCGCAGATAATATATAACTTGATTGCTATTTCAACACACAGCGGAGAATCACAAGGGAATGACACTATGATGTGACATTTGGGGAGACACTAATGTGCTTAAGTAGAAGAATTTAATCACACTGTGAGTTGCACAGTTTAAGCCAAGCACATTCACATATGCACAATTAAAAGTGAATCTTCTCTTCCAAACCAAATGAGTGCTTTACTAGTTGAGTTAATAATCATCACCGTTTCCCCACATGGAATAATTGCTGGGGGATATTTTGCAAATTGTGCTGGCACACTTCTGACTTGTCAGGCATACTGTTGAGCTACAGTATAAATCACAACTTATGTTTGAAGGATTATGCCTGTGTAGCAGAAACTCTACATTATACAAAGGCATGGAGGAGGCTACTGCACAATGTTGAACTATAACTCACAAAAGGGTTTGCCTGCATAGCAGGAATTTAAATAATATAAAGGCATTTTACTCAATGATGCTCCCTGAGGAATGTTGGGGGCATCGTTGTGTAATAGCTCACAGTTGAAAAGCATGTTAAGACATTTTGTAATATAGGGTAATCTAATTTATGCTGATTATATGGATGGTACATTTTAATTAAGGGGGGCTGTTAATATTGTTATTATATTTACATGTCATTTTTTTATAATGCTATTTTGAATAATGGGACATAAAAAATGGACTTCAAACCTGTTTAACCTGTTTCACCCCTTCTCTTACCTGATGGCACAGGAAAAACTTGAGCCACTTCACAGTGGTATTGGGAGAGACTGGGTACTTTACTAATGCAGTGCCTCCACCTACAGGTAGCCCCACTAGGAAACCAGTAAAGTAGAGAAGGCGTAGTCAGGATTCAGCCAGAAGTTCAAAGGCAGGCAGCACAGGATCATTGTCAGAAACCTAGGCAAGAGGTAAAGATACCCGTAATCAATCAGGAAAGAATTTTGGAACATCCAGGAACACCAGTAATAGTCACCTATAATGGGGCATTGAAACCGTGACCCTTTGCGTCCTTTTATTTAAAATTTTTGCACTAGACACAGTGTGATGACATCACGTGTATGCGTGCCGACGTCAGTGCGCCTGCTCTGCAACCCACATGGCGGCCATGGGCACCGCCATCTTGGATGCAGCACCAAAGCAGAAGGTGTGCGCCGCCAGATGCTCCTGATAACTATGCGGCTTACAGCACACATGCTCTGTGCCTGCTCCATTAGAGGGGACTGCTGCAGGGTGTAAGTGTAATTCTGCACCACCTCCCTACAAATGATTTTGTGTTGGTTTTAGTGTGCCCAACAAGACACCACTGTTCTAAATGAAAAACACAGATTTGCTTAAGTCTGGGATTCCAGTTTAGCCATTTTTTATAGGCAGGATATCAGATATCACTTATTACTTAGAAAGCATACATTTACAATTACTCAAAATTGTTCAGGCACAAGGAATATAAAACAAGGTCTGAGTCGAAATGATCATGACGGAATATATCCCTTCTACCTGCAGTGAAAAATATATGAGAACAAATGTGCACATCTGTATAATCACAATCCCATGCTAGCACAGAAAATCGAGATTTTCAAAGAGTACCAGGGAAAAAAGGCTTTTAAAAATAAATATCAGAGATTCTAAATGACGTGCAATTATATGCATAGCAGTAGCTAAATGTCAGGGAGAGAGAGAGATATATATAAGCAAACAGAGATAGAAGAACAACTACTTTATGAGCACAGGCATATTTTGAAAATGTAAAAATACAAATCAAAATAATGTATTTGTCAACATAGGGTACATAGAGTATTAAGCAGTATTTAGCCTTGACTGTGCTGCCACTTTCTCGCAAACATATTTAGTACACTCCATAGTCCCCATATTGTGTTATAATACCCTAACAAGAAAGCAGGGAAATCGAGGGAGGCATGGCCTACTAACCCAATAAAATTTGGTGGTGTTACTGCAGTAAAGGGGTCATAAATAGTACTCTCTATAGGAATTATGACTCGTTATCATTTCACACGCCATTTGCAAAGAGATAACCTAAACATATACCAACATATGTATGTCTCTGTACTGATGCTTCAGGAAAATTTAAAGGAGAACCAAACCCTAAACATTAATGTAGGGCCCTATAGGGTTAATTGGCCCTATAGAGAGTTCATCTTTTCATTCTTTCTTTGGGTTATTGGGTAAGAGACCCTGTAGCAGAATAACCTTTAGCATTATTGGCTGAGAGGTGTAATGACACTCCCCTGCTACACTGCTATATAGTGTGTAAAGGGAGTGGCCTCTTCCTCTTTGGCCTGTGGATGGTGATCCAGCTGGGTGTGCTCAGGGGAGCCTGGGTACAGCTAGGCCCAGAAAGGCCCATGTGCTTTGGAGAAGAAGTCGGGGACCAGGTAACCCCGTGAATGAGGAATAGTTACACTAGGGCAGACTTGTAGGAGAGAAAAGCAGAGAGGTGAGAGAGAAAGAGCAGCTGAAGCTCCAACAAGGATTTGCAGAAAGGGAGTAGCTTCCCAGAGGCTCTGTGTGTTGCCTCCAGTCAGGGACCTCAGTGAAGAGGGACTGTAGGGTAGAAGCTGCTTTCCTGACAACTTCCAGGAGGGAATGTGTGTGAATACTGCAAATGCCTAATGGAGACCTTTCCTCTGTGAGAAATGCCTAATGCCTGCAGCTCTTTGTGAGTAATGTGCTATTGCCTAAACCTGTGGTCACTTGCCTCGTGCATAGTTAAATAAACCGTTTCTGTTTTACTGCAAGAACTTCCTGGCGCCCATCTTTTGTATGTTTTGTGTTCACAGTAGCCTGAGGGGTGTAGTTGCACTACACCATAGAGGGAACACTTCCACATGGCGAAGGCCCTGACCCTGTTGTGTAAGTCGCATGTAGCAATGCTCTACCCTGCTAGTGGGTATTTGACGAAATACCGCCAAATAGGTGCTATATTAATATTGACTTAAAATGCCATCTTTTGTATAATAACCTTATTGCACCAGCCTAAAGTTTCAGCTTGTCAATAGCAGCAATGATCCAGGACTTTGAACTTGTCACAGGGGGTCACCATCTTGGAAAGTGTCTGTGACACTCACATGCTCATGTACTATCATGTAGTAAGTATCTGTATTAATTACTAATCAGCCTTATATTGTGCCATTTCCATTCTATGTGTACTGTATATTGTGAGTGGGTCCCTAAGCTCAGTAAGTGACAGCAGCACAGAGCATGTGCAGTGAATCAGCAGAAAAAAAGATGGGGAGCTACTGGGGCATCTTTGGAGACACAGATCTTTACTGCTAAAGGACTGTGGTTGCCTTGGGCTGGTACAGAAGCACAAAATATAATGTACAACATGTCTAGCCTACTTCTTTAGTTAAGCTTTACTTCTCCTTTAAGGGAGTAAGTGATCTTTTAGCAAGTACAAGCATTTGGATTTTTTACTAATGCAATGTCTTAATACCTATTTAGACGTTTGACACTGGATGAAGATTAATAATTAATCTGTAGTTTAGGGTCTGCAAATACAAATAGGTAACTCACCACATTTGGGAAGAGGCACCACCCTGAGCCCTCAGCACGGGGAGCGGACAAACCCAACAAAAACTTTATGGAACAGGCACTCAATGAAGGCAATCTTCCACCAGGCAGATAAATATCAAAGTGAAAGTTTATTGTGTCGACTTAAGTGTTTATCACGAAACGCGTAAGGCTGTGGACACAATAAACTTCACTTTAATATTTATCAGCCTGGTGGAAGATTGCCTTCATTGAGTGCCTGTTCCCTAAAGTTTTTGTACTGGATGAAGATTATCTAACTCTCGCCAGACATGAGAGCTCAGCACCACGGGGCAAGTCTAGGGGGAAAAGTTTGGAGATCATTTTTTTTATTCAAGAAAATCACAGTGAAATATTTATTCAAGTGAAATGTATATTCAAATTTGAATTTTAGAAACTCAGATTCTCAGGGTTTATCAATGGCGAAAACCTCAACATTTTGAAAGTAAACATCTGGAAGTTAGACCTGGCCAATTTATATATATATATGAGAGATGAATATTCAACATTCAAACTAGTTTAAAGTTTTTTGTTGATTCTGTAAAAATGAATGCAAAGAATGAATTACAAAGAAGTGAACTATCCACTTGTTTCTATAACGTTAGGATAAGAAAATACCATTTTAACAATGCTGCACTACGATTGTTCACTCAAAGCAGGTCCTTGAAAGCAGTCTTTAAGTACTTGAAAATAAAGCAAAGATAGTGGATACGTGTTTCAATCAGGGGTTTCTATGAACACTGGCGACCTTCTTTAATGAAAATTTAAATTCTCTACCAAGAGGCCCTAAATGAGCAACATAAACAATGTTTAGCCTGTGCCACTAGAAAATACTCTTACTGAAGTTAGAACAACGTCCTATTTTGCATTCATTTTTATATTTAGAGAGTATGGCCAAATATCATTAGAGATTGTTTCATGCAAGTGAAGTGATATAGAAATGTTATTTCCTTTACCCTCTGACACCGAGTAGTACTAATTGAGTAGTACTAATTTGCTATTATATATGAAAGCGGATGAAATTAGACTGGAATGAATACATGTATTCCAAATATGAAAGCTACACATACCTATAAAGAAATCCTTGATGAGAAGGATACAGAAACATAACTTTAGCAAGAAATATCAGTCAGCTTCCAAAATGCTAGCAAGGATATTGATCTGTATTAAAGGGGAACTCCACAAATACATAACTTTAGCTTTTCGAAAAGTAAACATAATTTCAAGTAACTTTGCAATATACATCAATTAAAAAATATGTAGACTTTTCATGATTTTTAATGGTTTCTGACAGTTCCCTAAGCCTAGCCCCCTGCTCTGCTGATCTGTCTGACTACTTTGCTGAGCTGGCTGACTACTGTTACTTTGTATCAACAGCCATCTGTCCTCAGCCTGCATCCTCCAAACCCCACAATTCCCTGCACACGTGATTTCAATAAGGAACAGAACATCACAGTGCAATGCATTGTGGGGTATGTAGTTCCTGCATGCTGTCTGTAAGCTGTGGAGTAGTTGTTACAATTTGTAACATCATTGTTTAAGTTCCTCCTTCCTTGACAGGATTTAAAATGATGCAGAAAGAGCAGAACTGTTAAACAGCTGGATTTCAGCATAGAAAATGGCATTTATTCATACTTTTTGAGGAAACAGGTAACTGTGATGGGTATTTTAGGGATTTCTGTGTTATGTGGGCCTCTGTATCACATTTTGGTTTGGAAGCCAGAGTTCCCCGTTAAGTATGGTATAAATGATTGGGAAACTGTGTAATTCGTCCTTTTTTGTATAACTTTTTTTTGGGATACTTTAGGTTGAGCCTAGTTTAAACATATATTATGCCTTACTGGGATCTATTGAAATTGCTCATTGTGTATCTGCCCCACACACGACAATGAGTAGAAAAAGGTGATAGGGAGTCTAAACAATTAAATTTTTTCCATAATTTCGCATGGTCATGACTTGAGAGCAAGGGGGTTCTTAATCAACATCAAACCTTAGTGTAACTGCATAAATGCACATATATATAGTGCATAAACACAGGCTAACTAGAGCATAAAAACAAAAGGTAATGCAGTAAACATAGTACTATAAGGTTACATAGTAATATATTCCTTAGTTTAGCGTTACAATGCCCATGTGTTTACGGCAATCTTGTAAAAACCCTTTTCTGTTTCTTTAACATAAACTGAAATGCTTTAACTTTGCCAAAATATATTTCCCCAACAGCTTGAAATGTGTTTGCTATTCAGATGAAGCTCAGGGTAAACTTTATTGAAAAAGCTGAATCAAAATGCTGTGAACAACATTATATGGTCATTAAATATACTGACTGATCTCTTGGGCTTTGTGGATTATTTTGCATCACTGGTCCTGTGTGTTATTTTAAGAGTTCTCAGGAAAGAAAAATATTGCTACTTGACCAAGGAAATTTAGGCCGGTATGCTGTCCTCTCTGTTAGGCGTTTCGAGCCAAGCTGAAATGGATATTTCCACGTGATAATGATCCAAGTCATCCTTCCCATTGTATGAAGAAACTGTCCAGTGAACACAAAATCAATGTTTTTGACCAGTTATCACAAACTCCAGATGTCAGTTGAATAGAACGCTTGTGGATTGAATGCAGGGAACTGAATCAACAAAAACCAAGAATAATAAAGCAAACAAAAATGTTGTCTTGGTACAATGATTACAGATAAAGATGATGAAGAAAAGTGAGAGAGTTTATTAATTTCTATGTGGTTAAATTGTTAAAGCTATACTTGCAAGCAAATGAAGCTTTGGTTTCCCTGATCTTGCTTCAGTAGCCAAAGGCTTTAAGGGAGTGGAAGTTGCTCTCTCCTGTTTTTCTTTATACACCAATATAGTGACTTGCTGAACTTGGTTACTCCTTATGTCTTGTTCTATCATGTTGCAGAGGTTGCTTCAGTCTTTGCTCCTGTCTTTTTACCAGTAGGTTATGTGACTTCTTCGATAACTCCAATGTTGTTTCTCTGTCAGTTACATTTATCTGTTTCTGCTGCCCAGTTTCTAGTTCCTGTATTCCAGTCCATATCTGTCTTATCACATTCTGCTTTATTTGCTTTGTTCTACCACTGGCCTACTGAAGCTCTGCTTTGTGTGTCAGATGGGCCTGATACAAGGCTTCCTGACATGAACAGAGAAAAGGATTTTCTCTGCAGTTTTTGGCAGGCTGATTTTGGCCCTGTCTGACCCTAGTCAAAAACGTTAAAAAAAGTTATGTGGTATTAAACCCTTTCGACACCCCTTTATCAGTGTTACACTCCACCTGTGGTGCTTACCTGATGACACGGGACAAACCTGAGCCACTCCGCAGTGGTATTGGGAGAGACTGGGTACCTGGTACTTACTAGTGCAGTGCCTCCAGCTAGTGGGATCTGGGGTGCCCCCACTATTATATTGGTTAAACCAGGGGTAGGCAACCTGAGGCTCCGGAGCCTCATGCGGCTCTTTATCCTGCTTGCTGCGGCTCGGTCTTGTGGCTTTGCCTATCAGGTTGGCTATACGGCTATAATGCCGTCGCACCTGCGGTTATGGTTAGCTTAATGCAGTCGCACATTCAGGAAGCTGCCAGCAGGTGTGAGGGCTGTATAGACGTCCCAGGAGTAATAGGCAAGACCGAGCCGCAGCAAGATGATTCACCATGGTGACAAACTCAAGACAATAGGGAAGATCAGCATTGAACTTCAGAAACAGAATTTACATTAAACAGATGAGAACACTAGCATTTAATAGGGTTGTTCAGTGTTTAATTTATTTCAAAGTAGTCCTACACATGCTAGTGTTCTTAAATGCTAGTGTTCAGTCTGTATTCCTTTCACACTCTCTGTCTTTCCAGGCACAGTATGTGGCTTCCCTGTGCCAGCCTAATCAATCTCTGTCCACCATGTGGTTCTCTATGCCCGGCCACTCACTAGCTGCTGTGTCACTTCCTGCTTCACTGAGATCACTGAAAAGCTTGTTGCTAGGTAACAGGCTCTGTGCTTGATCTCTGCTTACAGGTATAAGTGCAAGGGATTTGCACTAATTCACTACAGTACGTTTGGCAGAAATTGTGGAAATGCCACCAATCTTGCTTTGGCTTTATTTTAGCCAAGTAGCAGAAAGCAAATCTGGAAGGTAAAGGGTGAGTTAGATGCCAAAATATGGTACAAAGCCACATGTCCAACAATCACCTTGCGTTTGTCAATAGTAAGGGGCCCATTTATTAACAATTGAGTTTTATATTTTCTTCACAATTCTCAAAAAAATGGTGGTTTTCCTATATTTCTTAAAAGCTCTAGAGATTTATTTATTCAAGATTTATTTATTTGAAAATTTTGTAGAAGTGATACCTGTATTGTCTAACAAGAAAAACACTTTGCAAGCTTTCGGAACACCCACGGTACCGCAGTTTTTGTTTAATGGAAAGTGGTAACTGTGTCTGAGACTGTGTTTTTAGCATTTAATGAGCAATACATGTGTTCCATGCTGGAGCGTTTATTTTTTCTCAAGAGTTACCTCAAAAAGAAACAATAGGCACCCGGACCAAACCGGCAAACCCACAGCCCGCGACCCGAACCACAAACCGCGTATTTAACTACCTAACCCAAATGCCTTATCTGCAACCCGCCGACCAGAATCAAACGGAAAGTAATGTTTCTCCAAACTGGAAGTGACATCATCAAAATTCGGTGAGGCAGAAACAGGTTTTGTTGAGTAGAACATCATTTACTCTATTTAAGGAGCTAGCTGCAGGTCTCTGTGCAGCAAATTGTAAAGCTCAGAGTGCATTGTGCAAACAGCAAATGGTCACATTGCAGCAGCGACGGACTGGGCTACTGCCTCTGGGCCCCCACCCTAAACGCGAGGTGCCCTCTGGCCCCCCTCCCTGATCTGCAACCCGGTCCCCGTCCCCAAGCCGCAAATCCAGCCCCCCTCTGGCCCCCCGTGCTTACCTTCTTTTTCATTTAGCTGCACCAGTGGCCAGGGAGGAAGGAAGCAGCTTCTGCGCAAGGACAGATCTGGGCGAGCGGGGCCCACGAGGACCAGGGCCCAGTCCGACTATGGATTGCAGCCTTTGCAGCTATGATCATGGCATGACCCAGATTTTCTTAAAAAAATATAAAGGCATAAACCAGTCTACTATCAGTGTACTTGGTGGTGTCAGAAATCAGCATGGCCATACTGAGCTGATGCCCAAAACACTTACGTGATATTACTTTTCCAATGATATAGAATTCATATAAGGGCATATTTATTTTAGCACTGTGCCCATCTGTTCGGCTATTTATGTTCCTGGTTCCATATTAGAATGTTTTGCACCCTATTAAAGTCTTTTAAACAGTTATGTGGTGACTCTTCAGCTTGTTATCATATCATATAATAGCCTTTGGAGCAATTAACATCATAATAGCAGCTGGCCTTAAGTTTATAGCTTGATAACATGGCACATTGGAATCAAAAATATTGTCTTTGCGTTAATGGCTGACCTCACAAATCATACAAATTGGGCCTTGACCTTTTCAGCGATACATCTAGTCTTAGCAAATAGATTTCTCGGTCTCTTTATTTTGCATAACACAAAATACCAGCTATCAAAATGTATCATTCTCCCATATAATTAAATTTTTCGAAGAGTTAGGTTGCAAGGTAAATGTCCGGGACTCATTTTAAAAAATAGTCAAATTTGTACCTGGGCAGTACCCTTGCTTTCATTGTTCATTCTCTGTTTGTTCTACGAATGTATTGTTCTACTATGCAGCACTGCATACACTAGTAGCACTATAGAAATAAAAATACTCTTTTATATATAAGTAGAGCGCGAGCGTAGTGGCTTGACTTGGAAAACAAAATGTTATTTTTAAGTTTGAATGCCATGTAGTCAGAGAGAAAACAAGAATACAAATGCATGGGGGGGAAACACTGAATGTTAACTATTTCTGAGGAATACAATAAAAATATATTTTCTCTTTAAGTTATAAAATTTGACCTTGTGTACTTTCAGCTTATGCTGAGAAATACTGGGAAACGTACGGAATGTGTTATCCTTTAGCTGAGTGAATTAAGAGTGCAGGAAACTGATCAATGTTTCATGACTTTGTTGAAATATCGGTTTTCTTACTGTATTTTCTGGATACCGAGCAAACAACTGTATATATCACATCAAGAAAATATCCAACTAGCTTGAAAAGGCTTGCAACGTCAGTTTCAAAGTGACTATACATTGTATGAAACTAAACAAATAAAAACGTAGTTACATAGTTAAATCGGGTTGAAAAAAGACAAAGTCCATCAAGTTCAACCCCTCCAAATGAAAACCCAGCATTCATACACACACACACCCCTCCATACTTTAACATAAATTCTATATACCCATATCTATACTAACTATAGAGTTTAGTATCACAATAGCCTTTGATATTATGTCTGTCCAAAAAATCATCCAAATACAGTTTGTCAATTGTTATCTATTTTATTCTGTAACCTGTAAAATGTTTCGATTTTACTTTTGAGATACCACGGTTCTTATAGGCATGCATTCAGTAACATCTGCTTTCCAACTTCTCCCTTAGATACAGGGTAACCGTACGTGACTAATTAGCCCACCTACACATATTTTACATTGTGAATCGTGGATGTCAACTGACTTAAAGGGGGTTATTTATCAAAGGTGGAATTTTAAAGTAATGTGAATTTTTTTGTTATTAAAAATTTTTATTGACTTCGGTTGATTGGTACATATCTGGTGAAAACATAGTACAGCTCAAAAAAAAAAAGCATTGCTATCCATTTTCTCATACATTATATAGAATAGTATATATTATCCAAAGTCATTTAAAGAAGAAAGAATAAAAAGAAAAAACAGAAAAAAAAAAAAAATCACTAAGGGAAAACGTATAGGTACTGGCCCCATTGCCCGGCTGTCATACTAAAGTAGTTAAGCATACCATATTTAAAATAAAGCGAACAGAATGTTTAACATAAAAAAATATAAGTAGTCAGCCTAACAGCATATAAAGTTTAGCAGGACACCAAGAGGCCATCTGAGTAGTGATGGGCGAATTTATTCGGCAGGCGCAAATTTGCTGCGAATTCCCGCGATGAGACGCCAGCAAATAAATTTGCGAAACCACCGCGAAAATTCGCCAGTGTCAAAAAAAGGACGATGGCGCAATTTTGCCAAAAACTGAGCCGTCTCGCAAATTTTTTGCCGTTTCGCAGATTTCACAGGAAATTCACCCCCAAATTCACCCATCACTACATCTGAGTAAATACTAGTGTTCCAAGGTAGCCATTTATCATGATATTTATGGATTTCAAATACCTGTTGAGTAGCAGATACGGTATATAAAAAAATTTTTGTTTTGGATAGCTTAAACTTAGCTTGTAGTTGTAGTTGGTTGAATGACTGGAATAATGTATTTTTTTTAAACTCTAAAAAATTTGAATGGTATGTTATTTATGAAAAAATGTGAACGTCTAAAATTCGATCTAATAGTCCCGACCCTGAATTCTAATCGAATTTGAATCGAGTTTTCCTCCAAAAAAAACCTTAACATTTTTTTTTCTCCCATTGGAGTCTATGGGGCGTTATTTTTGAAAGAAACTTGTCAAAAATTTGGCTCATGACATGAATGTAACTGAATGTGTCTCAGTGGGACATGGGTTTTTACTATTGAGTGCTGTTCTTAGATCTACCAGGCAGCTGTTATCTTGTGTTAGGGAGCTGCTATCTGGTTACCTTCCCATTGTTCTTTTGTTTGGCTGCTGGGGGGGGTTGATATCACTCTAACTTGCAGTACAGCAGTAAAGAGTGATTGAAGTTTATCAGAGCACAAGTCACATGACTTGGGGCAGCTGGGAAATTGCCAATATGTCTAGCCCCATGTCAGATTTCAAAATTGAATATGGATTTCAGTGCAGAATTCTGCTGGAGCTGCACTATTAACTGAAATTTTTTTTTCCCATGGCAGTATCCCTTTAACATCTTCAAATAGATCAACAGACCTCTGACATTGACTTCTACATGCACTAGGCAGGTTTTAGGTGGGGAATAGTTGAATTAGAACTGTTTCCAGGGTCGAGTTGTGATTAAACTCACATTCAAATTCGCTTTGGTTGTTTTAAATTTGAATTTGTGAGTTTTGTCCAAAAAAAAATATTTATATATTTTGAAAATTTAAATTAAAATTTACCATTCAAACCATAGTAAATCTGCCCCAAAGTCTTTAAAGGGTTGGTTCACCATTAAGTTAACTTTTAGTATGTTATAGAATTGCTTATTCTGATTAACTTTTCAATTGTTCATTATTTTTTATAGTTTCTGAAATATTTGCTCTGTAAGGCTACAAATGTATTGTTATCGCTGCTTTTTATTACTCCTCTTTCTATTCAGGCCTCTCCTATTTATATTTCAGTCTCTTATTCAGATCAGAGTGCCGAAAATTGCAAACTGGAGAGCTGCTGAATGAAAAGTGAAATAACTCAAAAAATGCAAATAATAAAAAATGAAAACCAGGGTGGAAATTGTGCCTAGGTAAGAATTTCAAGTTAAGTCTTTGCAGAAGGCAATGTGCCTCTGCCACCTAGGTAATAGATTGTAAGCTCCGTGGGAGAGGAATGGCTGTGCTTGCATAGTTCCTGCCAAGTGCTGCATAGAGGTAGTAGTTCTATAAAGAATTATTTGTAATATAGTGGCCATGCTGTGAGGGCAATTAGATGATCACTGCAGAGCAATTAGTGTGCATCGATGAACTGTATTAAGCAGAATCTAATCGATATCTTTAGAGCTTGACAAATGGCCAAAGTATTGCATCTATTAATCTTCTGCCTCCAACTAACATAATGTTCCTACAGGTTCTATAGCCCTTATTTCAGTAGACGGAATTACTAGTTTACATGTATTATTAGTTCATTAATGGTTTTATATTACCCGTCACTGCCACTCCTATGATGAGTAATCTGTGTGCAGATTCTTCTTTCCGTCCAGCAAGAGTTAAAGATTTCTGGAAGGACAGCAAGGAAAACATTCAAATGGCTCGGAAACAGATACTATATTTTATGACTGCTGCAATCACTTACGCCCCTTAAATGCTTTTGGAACCCAACCGCAGAAGTATGTGAGTGGGTGCTTTTTTAAATTTATTAAAATAAGCAACTTGGTTACAGGCTGTAGAATGCAAGTACAGGTCACTTTGCAATGAAGCTTTTCACACGGATGAATTTGCACACATAGCATTTAAACAAAGCCCATGATATAAAACATACAGCATGAACATACTGCATTGATGCTCTCACCTCCTCCGCGGCACCACCCTTCCATGTAATATATGGGGCACAATGCTGGCATTTACCAAGCTACAGTATGAGCCAAGCAAGCAACATTCACTTCTTTTCTGTACAGACATGAATTGAGCCTTTTACACAGCTGTACAGAGACAGTATTCTAAATGCTTAGGCTTTTCACTTTGCTTCTGATTAGAGTGCCGGCTCGGACAAGTTAAAAAAAAGAAAGCTTTCATCCCCAATATCTACACATAAGCACAGCCTTGGGTTTCCTACAAATCTCTTTTTATTGCATATGGACTGTACAAACAAACAGGTTCTTTGTAATCAGCGAGCAGCTCAGAGAGGCTAAATAAGGAGGACTTATTTTAACTGGTAAACAAGTGGCATTTTTAGGGCAGGGGCACACAAAGGGTGGAGACTAGTCGCCCAGAGACAAACCAATTCTTCTTTGGATGATTAATCCCCCTGAACTGCCTCCCCGCCGGCTAGAATCTAAATTGCCGGCGGGATGGCACTTGGAGTGCTTCGTGTTCCGAAGTCGCCCGAAGTTACCTCATGAGGCAAATTTGGGTGACTTTGAAAAATAAAGCGATTAGATTAGATTCTAGCCAGTGGGAAGGCTTTTCGGAGAGATTAGTTACCCGAAAAAGAGGCGATTTGTCGCCAGGCGACTAAATCTCCCCGAATCTTAGCGTGTGCCCTTACCCTTAACCTGCCAAAATGATAATGAAAATAAGATGTTGAATAGGACAGCGGCAATTAAATTTGGTTTTTAAAGATTAATTTGTGCACATATTATCAGACGAGATTTACAATCATACAGTTATGTGCTGTTTAGCAATTACAGTTATGGAACCTGCTATCCAGAATGCTCAGGACCTTGGGTTTTCCAGATAAGGGATCTTTCTGTAATTTGGATTTTCGTCCTCAAGTCTGCTAGAACATCATGTAAATCTTAAATAAACCAATATGCTGATTTTGTTTTCAACAAGGATTAATTATATCTTATAATTATCTTAATTATTATTTGATAATCCTTTTTAAAACATCGGATTATTTAATTATAATAGAGTCTATGGGAGACAGTCTTTCCATAATTTGGAGCTTTCTGCATAATGGGTTTCCGGATAACGATCCTATACCTGTACCTTGCCCTTAAGTGTTTGTTTAATGAAGCTCTTTACACTTGGGGCTCATTAACAAATACTGGGCAAATTTTCACTAATGCGGAAAGCTTTTAATACCAGTCAGTGGTTTTGATCACTGTACTTCAGCTTAGTTAGGTTAGGGGGCAGATTTATTAATCCACAACTTTTTCGGGTTGTGCTTTTTGTCCCCAAAAACCTGAAAAAGTTACATAAAGAAAAGCACAACTTTTCCAGGCTTTATTATGCAACAAAACTGTGGCAACTCTGAATCCAAAAATACTCCAGCTAATACCTGTGGAAATCATGTCAATCAAGTCAAAACTTTTCAGCAACAATTCTATGTGTTAGATGGCCTTCCTATATTTTGATGCTTTCTGGACAGTGGGTTTAAGAGTCCCAATAAGCAACAGGGTCGTTTCAGAGCCACCATCAGATAGGGGACAAATGGGAATTCTTTCAGGGCCATATTTTGGCAGGGGACCCAGACAGATGTGACAGTTCAATTAATGGAAATATCTAGGGCTTGCTAGATGAGATGAGATTTGAGGGAATTGTGGGTGTGTTTGGGTGTACCATGTGTAGGTAGATCAGGGGTTCCCAATGAGTTTTTAAAAAATAAATTTGCCTGAATCTACTAAAGGTGGCCATACACAGGCAGATTTAAGATACCAATTTGTGGTTTCAGCAGATTATATGCCTGTGTATGGGGCCTTCCAACGTGCTTCCCCAATCGATATGAAGCCGTAAATTGACCAGATATCGATTGGGCAGGTTCAGAGGTGGGCCAAGTGCACCTCACTCCCTCCCCCCACCGTTCATGTTTGCAGTGATGTTGCGTGGGAGGGCGCAGCTTTGAGAAGAAGTGAGAGTGCAGAAGAGGGATCTAGGGGTAGGCAGAAGACTCTTCAAAGGTACCTTCCCAGCACTTCCCTTTGTTGCACCCTAGGCAGGTGCCTTTTCTGCCCACCCCTAGTTCCGGCCCTGGGCAGGTTTGATTTTCCCCTCCAATTGAGGGCCACATCGGCTGGTTGATGCAGTCCTTGTCCAGTAGGTGCCTATTCTCATCATTGTAATCAGATTGTTTGGCACTATGGCTGAACAATCAGATTAGCCATATATCGCTCTGCCTTTGTTGGGCATTTTAGGGAAAGGGCCTCTTGTTTGGCAAACTCACCAAACGAGTGGATCTTATAGTGTATGGCCTTTATGTGGCAAGGCCCCTCTGCACAAAACACCCAGAGAGCAATAGGCCTATCAGGTTCACTAGAGGGAGGGAACAAATAATTAAAAAGCATAGGTTGCTGATGTTTGTTTGATAAATACTGTTGTGGTGAATTTACATTTGTGGGTGAAAATGCATGAAATGTCACACTTTAGTAAATATGCCCCTAGGTGTGGATAGCAAAAGATTTCTGTGTGAGTTTAATATTAAACTTTTGCTTTCACACACACAAAAAATTTTAGCTTTTAGTGTTTTTTTTTTAAACACATATTGGAATTCTTTCATTACCTGAGTTTACTGAAACTACTAAACATTCTGCTCAAATTATTCTCTGTGGAATGTGAGGAGAGCTGATTACCATAATTACCGACTAATTATACTTAAAGAACATATTTTTCTGCGCAGTAAAGATGTACAACTTTTAGAAATATTTTAACAACCTGATTGAGGCAGCCAGTACAACGAGAGGAGGTACTCGAGCTAGGAAATTCTGTTATCCATATCCTGTGCATGCCATGCAAATAAACGAAATGCTCATGTTGGGTTGAGTTCAGTCGCAGGAAATTTATCCTCTCGGATAACACTTCTGCTAATAATGTATACAGGTATATGGGGGACTTGAGTAAGCAACCTCAGTGAGCCCTGGGACCCAAGTCTGCACTGGTTATATCCCATGGAGGGTTGACAATAAGTATAAATTCAAGGGATGATATTCTATAAATTTCATAAAGGAAGGAACTGGCAATGATTCAGTGGCCATCCTAATTTACAATTTGAAACTTGGTATTCTCATTGCATAATTGTAATTAATTTTCCTACAAATTCCATACGTGTGGAATTTCAATGCAAATCCATGCCTGGCAAAAAAATCCGCTCATCACTACCCAGTTATAAATTGTGGGTGACCTGCAACACACGAAAAAAAATCACCCAGGGCCCCCTTACAGAGGAAGCACACCCAGGTCTTCTTTCTCTGTACTTGTCAATGAAAATAAAATTTGAATAATTTTACCACTTTCTAAATATTGAAAATCAAAAGGAGCCATTTACAATCACAAATGCAGTGTGCAAAGTCCAGTTTTGTGCACAAGTCTCATGGGGCTGTTTATAAATATACCAGAGCATACATATTCACATATGGTCATTTGGCAGATTTTTCCAGAAAACGCTACAAAATTCTGTTGCTTTTGCCTGCTTTTTATTTTTTTTTGTGCAAGTGACAGTGAAATGTTCACAAATAACTTGCTAATGAGACGAGTGTTTGCGTAAGACTGCCCACTGTGCGTGGTCGTTGTACGTGAATATAGTGTTGACAGTAATTTTGCCAATATATAAGTACTGTTTGTCAACACTGTTTAGAGTAGATTTTTTTCTCCATCACCACAATTCTCTGAGTTTGAGTTATGCCGCAACTTTATTTCACAATTTGCTATGATGGCAACATTTAAAACAATCTAATGATTTACAATTGCAAATATACCAATACTGGCCAGCTTTTCAAATATAATCACATGCAAGGCTAATTTTCTCTCTGAACAAATAATTTAGTGCTCTGCTACATTTATAAGTTTTATTCCAGTGTAATTGCAGTTGTGAAGTAGCACTGCACCTGATGCAATTATGCTCTCTGAGGCAAATTGACATACACATGGAGAAGTTTATTGGAAAGTGGTGGTAAAGGGAGGCAGCAGTAGTGGGGAGAAGGACCCAGACTAGGAGTAGGCAATAAAAGAGGTGTGTGCCAGCGCCCACCACCACCACAGTTGCAGCCTAGACACTTGCCTCTTCTGCCTAAGGGCTGGCCCACCGGGATACCAGGAAAAGCCCCAGTGGGCCTTCAAGCTGCTAGACATTTGGCCTATTTCATGGCCATTCCCCAAATAGATGGAATAACAGATTATAGTATGTAAAGAAAAGAGATTAAGAGAATAGGAGAGGAAGAAAAATAGTTGTAATATGCCTCCATCAGCTTGGCAATTGCAGCAGCCAGTGTCGGACTGGGACACCAGGGGCCTGCCTAAAAACCTTTGACCAGGGGCCATTTATCTAAGATTAATTGGTGGGCCCCTGGTCAAAGGTTTTTAGGCAGGCCCCTGGTGTCCCAGTCCAACACTGGCCTAAACCTAGTCTTAGCCCCAAGCATAACTATATGGAAGCATGTGTAGCGGCTTTAGAAGCAAGTACGTTGCCTCTTGAATAGCATACGATCACACAACAACTGCAGCAAATAAAGTTTTCTTTAACTGGACTAAAGAGATTACACCTATGACCTATAGTATGTTTGACAATTAACTCAAGAAACAAATGTTGGTGAGAATGACAATTTGTGGATCAATTGAAAGTTTCCATTTAATGAATCTGGATAATAATAGTGTTTAATAGCTTTGTGTATTTAAGAAATGGTTTTGCAATGAGCATGTTGAACTTTCCTGGGTGGCTAACATTTTCATTGGCACATGTTTAGACTCTCCATCTTGTCTTTTAACTTGTGAAATCCACTACTCATAGGCTCATTGTTAAAAAAAAAAATCGAGGTTGTATCTATTGCAAAGTGGATCTGTGCTACTGCGGGGAAACTAAAATACAGTATGCTAATATTCTATGTACCCAGAAGCTACTAATGAAAATTTGATGTAGGCAGTTATATATTATATCATTTATGGTCCTTATTCCAAAGTAACTTAACCTAAAGACATAGCTAGAGGTTTCTGCACATTTGAATTTGTACTTTGCATGACCAAGAGACCTTCTTAGACTAGAGGCCTAGGGATAATATTCTGCCATGAAACATACTGTATCCTGGCCAGGCCTTATTAATAAAAAATCATGCTAGATTCCATTAATTCAGTAATATTTTACATCCATAATGGTTACATTTAAACACAAGCATCTAATATCTGTTGCTTTTCTGCAATCTGCTTCTGGATTTAAATGTTATGACCTTACATTGATTCTCATTAACCTGCCAGCCACTTTTGTCAACCTACACTGCCTGTGTACATCTTGCCTCTCCAATGCTCATAATATTTCTACTTACATTCTTGTTTTCCTAGGAATCTGCAGAAGACTGTCTGAGCAAGGGGAGCAATAATCAATATATTTCTAAACTGCAAATAAAAACAATTGGTTAAACAGACTTCTGAAGACAAATAATAAACCCTATGCATTTTATTCCTTATCATGGGCCAGATATAACAAAATGATGATGTTACTCTATTGAAGGTCATTGGTACTTCGGAAGCCATATCTGGCCCTTAGGGATGTAGCGAACTGCCGTTTTGGTGTTTGCGAACACCGGCAAAAATGCGAACAGTTCGCGAACAGTTCGCGAACTTCAAACACCCGCAAAATCGTTCGATTCGAACGATCGAAGGATTTTAATCGTTCGATCTAAGGATTTTCGCTCGAATCGAACGATCGAAGCCATTCGATCGAATGCTTTTCGTTCGATCGAATGCTTACAATCGTTCGAACGAATGGAAATCGTTCGATTTTAGCGGTCGAAGGAATCGAATGGTCGAATGGTCGAATGGTCGAACGATTTTTATTCGAATCGAACGCGAACTCAAATTGGCGAACGTCGCGCGACATTCGCGAACATTCGGCGGACACGAACAGTCGAAGTTCGCGCGAACTAGTTCGCCGGCGAACAGTTCGCTACATCCCTACTGGCCCTGCTATAAACTGTAAGGATATGGACAATACAATTATTGTAAATGTATACATACAAATGAGTGGAAGCTGCAAACTAATAGATATCATAGTTGTTATAAATATAATAGGCTGCGGCTGTTGAGGAAATTCAGGATCACTTAAAAAAGACAAAAGTTTATTTGACACAAGCTCTATGAATTCTGAACCCAGATTTGTGGTGGTGGCACAGGGGGAGATTAGTCACCAAGCGATAAATCTTCACAACTGCGGGCAACTAAACTTCCCAAAATGCCTTCCCACCGGCAAGAGTGTGAACTGCCGATGGGATGGCATGTGTGTTGCTTAGTTTTCTGAAATCACCCAACGTTTTCTTGTGAGGCACGCATTCTTGCCGGTAGGAAGGCATTTCCCCATGTGCCACCTCCCTAAAGAGTCAGAACCCTGAACAAAGAGATCAAAGGGATTTTATAAACATGTAAAAAGGGAGTTGCTGGTGGGAGAGCAAAAATATACAGTATTACTCCACAGCACAGAAAACAAAGAACTACTTGAATTGCCATGCCATTGACTGTGCCCTCAAGGTCAGGGTATTAGTGAACAAATTTAGCTTAAATCCATCCAAGTCAAGTGGGTTCACATGGGAATCTGCAGACACAGAATTGTATTATCTTTCACAGCTGTCCATAAAAAGGTCTGTAGCTGCACGGTGCATTACCTGGGGGGGTCTGCGTCCTCTATAGCTTTAGAGAAACCCCCAATCTGAATGTAGGATTCTGAATGTAGGATTCATTTGCTTCATTTAGGAAGTCTGGCACTGAACACCACTTCTTGGGTGGTCGTCATCATCATCGTCGTGGTATGCTTCACCATTATAATGCCTACGGCTTTGTTGAGATGGATCAAAATCCATTAGTTCAGCCTGCTCCATATCTTCGGTTGGGCAGGTGATAGGGAAGATGGGCCGGTGGCCAAGAGGGGGGGAGGGCTGCTCAGAGGGATAGAGAGGGAGTATGCACAGGTGAGAGGGCTGCTCAGAGGGAGAGAGTGGTAGTATGCATGGGTGAGAGGGCTGCTGGGAGAGAGAGAGAGAGAGAGAGAGAGAGAGAGAGAGAGAGAGAGAGAGAGAGAGAGAGGAAGGGAGTATGGACGGGTGAGAGGGCTGCTCAGAGGGAGAGAGAGAATTCACAGGTGAGAGGGCTGCTCAGAGGGAGAGAGAGAGAGAATACACAGGTGAGAGGGCTGCTCAGAGGTAGAGAGAGAGAGAGAGGAAGGGAGTATGCACAGGTGAGAGGGCTGCTCAGAGGGAGGGAGAGAGAGAGAGAGAGAGAGAGAGAGAGAGAGAGAGAGAGAGAGAGAGAGAGAGAGAGGAAGGGAGTATGCACAGGTGAGAGGGCTGCTCAGAGAGAGAAGAAGGGAGTATGCACAGGTGAGAGGGCTGCTCAGAGAGAGAAGAAGGGAGTATGCACAGGTGAGAGGGCTGCTCAGAGAGAGAAGAAGGGAGTATGCACAGGTGAGAGGGCTGCTCAGAGAGAGAAGAAGGGAGTATGCACAGGTGAGAGGGCTGCTCAGAGGGAGAGAGAGGGAGGGCAGCTGAATTGTGGTCATAAAATTGAAGTGCGCGCCAGCCTCCTTTGAAGTTCTTTTGCAGCGGTCTGTGTATGCCACTGCTTTATGTAGCACTTTTTAAATTATTTTTGAGGGACTAATGAAAGTAAGTAAAAAATGGGTCTTTGTACTATATTATTTACTTCTCTTTACAGGGTCGGGCTGTAAGGAACCTTAAGCTGAACACGCCCTGAATGCATTTTCACGCAGTAGTCTATATTTCCATTAGTGAAAGTCTTACTTCCCAATGAAAATCGAATGCAGGGAGAAAGGATTCATACAATTAATTTCCAGTGTGAGAATAAATCGTTAAATCCTAAATAATCAGCAATGGTTTACCAGGAGTTAATAGGCATCTTCTTTTCATAACTGGTCCCATAAT
This sequence comes from Xenopus petersii, assembly GCA_038501925.1. NCBI lineage: Eukaryota > Metazoa > Chordata > Amphibia > Anura > Pipidae > Xenopus > Xenopus petersii. The sequence continues at coordinate 174,325,604 of CM076673.1, read as the reverse complement.
TTGTCATTTTAATTAGTAATTTTTTTTTGTATTGCTGGCTGGTCCTTTAAGTCTATAAATACATGAAAAGAAAGTTGTTTTATCTGCCGTTTTGATGAATTACATGTCTTGCTCTTCTGTTCTTGTCTAACAGTTATAAATAAGTTCTCAACTAAAACATCTCGCTGTAAAAGTGACAGAATAATTAGGTCACAGGTTAACAAGTGCCAGCAATTCTATGCTAACTGGTGCTTATACAACCCTCTCTGACAGGACAGTCTTCTGAAACACGTTAAGGGAATATAAGGAAAGACATCTCCTGGGGAAAGTTATTTTTCTTTAGGCTGGTGGCAGACGTGGTGATTCCGGGGAGATTAGTCACACATCGATAAATCTCCTCTTCTTCAGGCGACTAATTTCCCCGAAAAGCCTTCCTGCCGGCTAGAATGCGAATCGCCGGCAGGATGGCACTTAGATAGCTTCGGCTTTCCGAAGTCGCCCGAAACTTTGGACGACTTGGAAAACAAAGCGATCTGAGTGTCATCCCGCTGGCGATTCACACTCTAGCAAGCGGGAATGCATTTTGGGGCAATTAGTCACCCAAAGAATAGGAGATTTGTCGCTGGGCGACTAATCTTCCTGAATCGGACCATGTGCCACCATCCTTAACGTAGAGACCTGTGATTTTTCTCATTTTCGGGGATCCATGTCTTTTTTTTAAGGCCAGAGTTAAAGGCTAAATATATCAAACGTTTTAACATGAGCTCATTCAGTTGGGTAGAAAAGGTACATAAACACTCTCTGAGCTTTTGTAAATAATTATGTTTTTTAGACACAGTCCACAGATTGCAAGAAAACTGATTGTCTGTTTCTGCTCATACTAACCATTTTCCCACCCCCTTAGGCTCATAGTGTAAGGCCACCCTTCTCTCACCTTATTCCTTTGAGAAATTATGGACTCTAGGATTCTGGGACTTGAAGTCCCTCAGTGATCAAGGTAAAACATGAAGACAAATACTGTATATCTGAAGAACATATAATAGCATTGATCTTCTTTGGATCTTTCCAAATAACATGTTCCTTCATAATCCCATACCTGTAGTTCAGCCCAGTTATGAAAGACATTCAGTGACATAATGGAAATACAGCTTTTGCTAGTGGTGCTAGCTGGTTCATGCAATTCACAATACAGAATGCTTACCACAATCCCAGCACATTCAACTACTCAAAGCAGTCAGATATACATTGATGCTGAGGAATCCCACATGCTTGTACAGTTATGGGACCTGGTATCCAGAATGCTCAGGAGCAGGGGGTTTTCAGATAAGGAGTCTTTCCATAATTTGCATCTCCATATATTAAATCTACTAAAAACTCATTTAAACATGAATTAAACACAAAAGGATAGTTCTGTTCAATAAGGATTCATTATATCTTAGTTGGATCAAGTACATTAAGGAGAACATTTTAAGAAGAATTTTAAAAAATATGAATTATTTGATTAAAATGTTGTCTCTGGGAGACGCCATCCTGTTGCTTTTTGGATAATGTACTTACATATACTGTGTTCCTGATAGGAACATTTTACTCAAAGTGAGCTACACAGCAAATAGCACTTTCTGCAATGTACTGTACTGCAATGAATGTAGTGAACCTGTCAGATCAGTACCAGCAATGGGGTGTTCAGCATATTCATTATAAAAACTTCTATTTGCCCTTAAAAAAGATTGTAAGACAAAATGTCTAACCTAGCATTAGGGTAAAGAGTTATATTGCTAAAAATTAGCTCTTGAATTATTACAGCAGGCAAATAAAGACATGTCAATGAGGGGATGAGAGCCTTTTGCCATTTCAGTTCAACTAATTTTAACTATGACTTAGTTATATTATGTTATATTTAGATATGGAACACTTAGCCATGCAAACTCCTGCTGCTCACCACTCAAAGAGGTGCAAATTACAGAAGCTAATTAACATGTTATGGGCATCTCTGCAGCTCATGGACTGGGATAAACTTTTCTCAAGAACAAACAAGAGAATTAACGGGAATCTTAAAAATGTTAATGAAATACGCTTGGTTTATACACTCAGGAGTCAAGAATAAGAAGCAAAAACATTCAGATGCATTAGAAGGATCTGCCTAGATTAAAAAGAAAATAATAAAAATAAGTTTAGGGACCCATAGGGTTAATTTATTTTAGCCTTTGATTGTAACTAAGAACACGTGATTTTATGTTTTTATAATATGAAGGTTTTATTTTATATTATAAATTTTACCCCACAGTTTTGATAAATATCGATATATGGAACACTACAAGAAGGATCGCGGTATGAAGTTTTTTACACTGTTTATGGATTTATTTATTGCAGAGGCACTTTGTATCCTTTTGATGGTGGAAAATGTAACAAAGAATATACAAGCACAATGTTAATGGACATCAAAGGTGTAACCAATGTTATCTAATCACGAAGTGGTGTGGTCACACAAGACCCTACCCTTTAAATGTTTTCAATCACACTGTTTGTAAGTAGCACTTGATGAAGGGGCATGACCCCGAAACGTTTGCTTATTGGGATCTCACCGAAATAAAAAGAATATGATTTGAATTGAAGCAGAAGCATTGAAGTGAGTCTGCCATTTGTTACTATTTCTGTGGATATGTGATGAAAGCTCTTTAATTGCAGCAGAGCTAACACTTGAGCACCTCTTAATCTTTATCTACATATAAGAAGGATAAAAGTTTTAGCGGAAGAAAAATTTTGACATTTTGTTAATTTATCCCTATGGCTTTAAATTCATACCCTTCCTCATTTTCCCTAGTTGCTGGGAAAAAGCCCATGTATCTGGTCTACATTTACCTATCCCATTTATTGGCCAAGAGGTGTGACCACTTCCTGACACACTTTAATATAGTGCTTGGAAAGTGGTGGAACTTTCTCTTTGGCTCCTGGTGTCCTAACCATCTGGATAGTCCCTCTGAGCCTGGGTACACCAAGGCCCAGTAAAGCCATTTGCCCTAGAGGGACTTGAATCTCTAGTTTATAAGTCAGGGAGCAGGGACCCCGTGAACGAGGCCAGCTAGAGACAGTATTAGATCTGTTATAGACTCTCTAGGAGAGTAAGATAGGGAGGAAAGAGAGAAAGAGCAGCTTTGTGCTCCTTCAAGGATTGTAGCAGGGAGTAGCTTCCCAAGGCTCCTAGATTTGCCTACAGTGAAGGGACCACAGTTGGATAGGGCTTAGATTACTCTCCCTGACCACTCCACTGGGTGGGATCCGCACCACTTGTAAGTAGGGTTTCCCCCTTTTTCGGAAAAAAATACAGGCCTTCCTATATATTTATAATTTTTTTCCTATTAATAACATTGGGATCAACCATTGGGATAATAATAACATTGGGATCAACCGGCCAGGCCGGTAAAATACCGGCAAGGTGGCAACCCTACTTGTAAGGTATATCTGCCTGGAGGTCTGTCTTACTACTTGACTACATGCACAGGGGAGTCACATTCTCAGCTGTCTCATCCAACTGTCTTATCCTACTGATGTTATTCTGCATATGCCTCATTGCTTTGTACATAACCCTGTGGATCATTTGTCTCTGACAAATAAACTGACACTTTTTTTTTCACCGTAAGGACCTCCTGGCATCCATTATTTTATATTTTTATTGCATAGTAGCCTGTGGGAGTTGTAGTTACACTACGCCACACCTTTATTCTTCCACTGAGTGAAGACCCTGCCGTAACAGTCACATGTAACCCATGCTCTAATCACTAGCTGGACATTAACCCCGTTTGGACTGAATAGCCCCAAATAGTGTTACATAAGCATGTATTTTGTTATCAAATACATATATAAATATTCCTTTTGGGAAAGTGACACTATACAGTATTCTGTTTGTTAGAGTATCTGGCAACTGTCAGCAACCGTTCCCCAGTGAAGCTTATTATCTAATGTCTCTATCACACACACAAAGGTCGATTTTATAAGGAGCCAATTAAACTGCCTGTTTTTTCAGTGGCATAACTAAAGTGTGCTGGGACCAGAGCAATGTAACCCCTCGATCTACTTCCTTCTCGTCCAGCCGCCTGTGCCCCCCTTCCCCGATGCTGGTAAGAGAATGGCTGGCAGGGGGTATTTTAGGCAGGGTCTGATTCCTACACCACTATACAGAGATGGGGAGAACATAAAATCACCTTGCAGATAGCACCCTGGGTGGCATTGAACCCAGGACTGCAGAAGTGCTAATCATTACACAAATGTTCTCCCAACTTGTAATCAAAAAGTCGGCCAGCTAAAGACAATTCAAAATCAGGTTTGGACACTGAAGCCAGCAGTCTTCATTGCCCAATAATAGTGCACTTATCTTGTTATTTCATTATTTACTAATATTACTATAGAACTAGTGATAGGCGAATTTGGGGCGTTTCGCTTCGCTGAAAAATTCGCAAATTTCCTGCGAAATTCGAGAAACAGCGAAAAATTAGCGAAACGGAGCCGACGTCTCGGTTTTTTGACGCTGGTGAATTTTCGCAGCGGTTTTGCGAATTTATTCGCTGGCCGCAAATCGTGGGAAACCCAACTGCTGCTCTACTTTCATTGATAACAAGCCCCTTAAGCACTGCATAAGCACTACACTGACAGTTTGGAAACGGAAGGCCACACCAGAGGTACCTGAGATGTAAACATTGCATGGGGTAATCGATTTTAAGTGCCATAAGGCTGTTGCCCATAAGATGCAGCTTTAGGGGCATGTTTACTAACATTGGAGATAAATATCTCTGGAGATCTCCAGAGATGTTGCCAATGCCCATCAATCAGCAATTAGATTGAAACAGTCCCCTACATTTTGGAAGACATAAGCAAAAAATCTGGTTGTTATGGCCAACATCTCCAGAGATCTCCGGAGATACTTACAGTATCTCCACTTTAAGTAAACATGGCCCTAGTGGCTTAAGAGTAATTAAGGCTTTGGTTTCCCTCTAATGTGTCCACACTGAATAAATATAAAGCAAACCATTTGGATTCCATTCCACATCCTCTTTAAAAACAGGCAAGCCAATAGTATACTTATTATATCACTCATAACTAATCTAGTTGTAAATAAGCTTTTAAAGTTGGAACCATATGTTTTCCCCTTCTCTATTTATAACAAACCCTAATCTCCCCTGTAAAAAAAAAGTATTAATTTCAGCAGTCATCTAAATTTCCTGCTAAAAATTCTTGTACAAAATGTTCCTCAAAAAAGAACGTGTAGATATGTATAATAAGGACATTTTACAGCTCATAAGGTAAATGAATATCACAGTCCCTATATAAATATATATGTATTTTAACTGGTAAATACACACAAAGAAAGAGAAGCAGCTTTAGTACTAAAATGAGAATTTTGAGCTATCAAATACTGGGACCATACAGAACTTGTGATAAGAATTTGCTTCTAAATACAGTATCCCTGCCCCAATTATGGATTGAATTGAGTCGATAACCGATAATCCACATCAATGCAAGGTCAACCACCAGAAAACATTATTTAATATTTAGAAAAATACATAAGACATCTCCTTTCAATGCATTTTTTGTTTGAATCTTGGGAGAACCACATCAATCAATATCCAAGGCAAATGTTGTGTAATGTCTGTGTAATTCCTGTCCTCACATTTAGTGCATACCAAACAATTCCCTACCAAGCTCTTTTGTACTCAGTGTAAACCCAATTCTCATGCTCATCACATTAGCTTGGATCTTTAAAATTGCCAATGTTAAATTACCAGGGAATGGTGAGACAGAACAACCTCATTCTACTTTCTCCAAAATGAAAGCTTTGGGGGTTTTAAACAGTAGTTAAACCCTTGTATAGTAGATTCTGTTAATTAATATTAAATTGACTGTATACAATTTTGACGGCTGTGGAACACCATTAAAAATCCTCACGAGCATCAAGCGTTGTCCAAGGTCATACCTGGGAAGCCAGTGTCACAAATAAAATGTGAGGACTTTATAAGCTGTAGCTGACTTTAATGCAGTGTGGTTGTAAAAGCTAAAACATTCAGTATAGCTGTCACTCACACTTTTTTATTAGACTAAAATTAAAAAAGGGAATAATCTCATGGAGTCTCTCTAGAGTGGTGTCTAAAATGAATCCAAAGTAAAATGTTCACTAGATTAACTTTTACAGTGTTCTTCTCTACATGCTCACAAAGTAATTAGAAAATATATTTCTTTTACTAAAAATATAGCAAGATTTCCTGCCGGTGCATAAAAAACAGAACACAGAGAATAGCCTTTGTAACTGCAGGCGATGTAAGTGAGCTGCTGGCGGCTGGTGCCAAGACAATGACATGTTAACACTTATAGCTTTGAAATGCCTTCGTTAACTGTCAGTGTCTATAGACCTTGTGTCCCTGTTCCCATGACTCAAGTCCATAAACATCCATATGGAAAAAATATTAGTTCAACCACATTTGTCTTAAAGTACAGATTAAGCCCTGATATCATGTAACTTGTCTCACTGCCATGCATGCAACAGACTGAAGGAGGATGTCCCTGGCTCCACTTAGATTACCATAGAAACAGAGTTTTATAGCAGTTCATTGCCCTAAAACATACTTCTTTAATGGAATAAAAAATAAAATCCATCCACTGGTTAAAAGGTAATATTAATCTCTCTTTGATGACACAACAGGGGGTGATTTATCAATGTTCAAATTTGAAATTTTGCCACAGTTTGTATTTTTCTGCACAAAACCTCACACATTTGAATTCTATTTTCAAAAACTCAAATGTTTGGCTACAGGAGTTCATGTCGAAGTCAATGGGAGTGGTCCTAGGCAGAATTTAAGCCATCTTTTAATTTGAGATTTTTTTTGATTTTAAAATCATAAATTTGTAGTATTTGATTCTATTCCACAATTGTATTAAATAGTTTTTTGTATATTGAAATTGTTTAATAAATATGCAAACATTTGATTGTTTTAGCAAAATCAAATTAGAATTGTTGCCACAATTCTCATAAATGTAAATGATATTTTCAAAAACTTGAATGTTTGGCGTTTATATTTTTTTTTTTAAAAACAAACTTTCTTAACAAATAAGCAAACAATTGTGAATTTTTTTTTTTTAAATTGTGAGTTTATTTGAAGTAGAAAAAAAACTCACAAATTACATTTTTGATAAAGAAGCTCATTAATGTGGCCACATTTTATTTGGGAGAAAATGATTATATTGTAAGCTGGGCCCACAATTGAGTCACTGATATTACTCCTGGAACATTTGTACAACAATTAACCTGGAGACAGGCACACATTCACTCCCCACTCTACTCAGACCCAAGACTTCCCAGAAGTCAGTCATCCACCAATACCTTCAAGACATTGCTTAGACAGGAGTTTTCTAACTTTGAATAAATCTCTCAGATTGTATATAAAACCTCATAACTCAGATACAATACACCTGCAGTGTAGAGAATATAAAATAAATAAATATTATATACATGTGAGCATAAACTTGTAGTACTTTATTATTTTTTAGTAAAGCACTGTTTAGCTTCTCCGCACCAATGGTTTTTGTTCCTGCAATTAGAGCCAGTGAATTACCTTGTATGTATATATATATGACCCTAGAAACCAAATGATACAAGAACACATTTTCCAAACAAAAATCTTACCTCACAGGGCAACAACAATATATTCATTGTTCATTGATCCCTTGATGGTAATTACTGTAGTGTAAGTAGCCTATAGAGAAACTTTAGCAGATAAATAATCTTTAAAGCAGTGACACACTTCTATAACTTAATCAAGACACTCATCCAACCAACCATAACTAAGGAGATACCTTGAACATTATGAAGCCTTTTTTTAAACAGTAATACATTAAAAGTATGTATTATAGAAAACACAAAGCTACAATACAGTAAGATGAGATGAAGCAAAAAGGGGGAGGATCTAAAATCTTCTGCAAGAAGTGAAACCAAGGTCAGAAATGAACTTCTTGAGGGTGTTCTCAGATGGAACCAGCTATTAAATACCTCTACTGGATAATGCAGTGAGGCCACTTTTGTTGGTTTGCAGAGCACAAAGTACAAGTTGTATGAGATGGTCTAATCATTGTGATCTTCACAATCAGGACACATCCTACGTACAAATAACTCCTCAATGCAACCATTATATTTCAAGAGTCATTTAGAAAAACAAAAGCTGTTTTAGCCTTTAGCAGTAATTGGTTGCAAGAGGACTAACAGAGCCGGATTTCAGTATGATCATCAAAATAATTCTTCATTGAAGTGGCAGGCTGTTAAGCATTTACGTAATAAGATGGGTAAACACTGGAAAGTTTTATACAAGGAGACAAGTCTTTTCCAGGAATATAAGTTTTAATTGACATAAGCCATGCAGTTAGTCTATGATTAGGGATTCATCTACAATAGTTTTCTAAATAAAATATATTGCCCAGTTTACCAAGTCACCCATTACTAGCATGTAATGGGTGACTAGTATATCCTTCAATGTACTAGGTGCTAATTCAACCACGCCTAATACATGGCGGGTTATTTACTAAACTCCGAATGCCAAAAACCCCTTATCAAGTTTTTTCGGAATTTATTAAACCCTGAGGATGGAAAAGTTAGAATCAGAAAATCCGGCATCTCAGACCTGTCGAGTTTGTATATAAGTCAATGGGAGAAGCCCCAATGATTTTTTGGTGTGCGCTGGGTTTCGTGCAATACCCCAAAGTTTTTGGGCAAAAAGCACAAGAAATCTGAGTTTTCAGGTGAAAAATCCAAATAAATCGTGAAAATCGGATGGAATTTCAGAAAAATTCTATTTTTTCGGGGTTTTTTCCTGCAAACAAAATTTTAGTAAAAGTGTATTAATAAATAAGCCAAAAGAAACCAGTGCAGATTTGGTCAGAGTTTTTTTAAGAAAAAATTTAGATAAATTCGTGTGCAACAGCAGTGTTAGTTCCTCCAAATAAAAAGCTATTTCACTTTTTGTACTTTTCAGAACAAATTTATTTCCTGGAAGTCATGTGACTATTGGTAAAGTGACTATTTCTATTTCATGTCTGGCAAACAGCAGCTTGGACTTGCTTTATGGTAGGGATGCTAGATATGCTTTTACAGTGTCTTGACTAGATTCACAGTCCCGCAGGCAATGCAAGACTCTATTTACTGCAGTGTTGAGGATGCCTATGGATGATTTAGCAATGATAGTGGGATATACAGTAAATATAAATTGGAGTGATACATAATCTGCCTTCACTTCAAAAGTAGATAAAAAGTGTTAATTGAAAGTATATGGCATACCATTAGGATTAAATATACTGCTATTAGATCTCATTGGGCATTTTTGAATAAAAACATGCTATTTAATATAATATAATGGGGGTTATGTAAAGGCCCTAAGTTTGCCTAGGAGCAGTAACCCATAGTAACCAATCAGCAAGAAGGATATACTGGTCACCTGTTTAAAAGCAAACATCTGTCACGGCCGGCACCCAATACCAGAACAAATGCCAAGGACCCTGGTCTTGGCTCGGCTTCACCAGTAGTGTGACCACCTTTGGGCTTCGGGAGGAGCCCTCAGCTTAATTGGGTGCCACCTGGACTTAATGAGGGGTACAAGGCGAGGAGTTCTGGCTGGCAAAGGGGCACGACCGGATAGCAAGAGTCTTTTGGCAGAAGGTCAAGGACAAGGCGTCTGGTGGAAACGGAACAGACCGTATCAGGACAGGCAGATAACAGAATCGTCAGGCAGGCAAGGAGTCAAAACCAGATAATCAGACAGACTGGATAAGGCAGAAGGATGGTCAGACAGGCTGGGTCGAGGCAGACGGGTATCAGAATCGTCAGACAGGCAAGGGTCAAACCGGGTTGTCAATCAAGGGGTTAAGCAGGAAGAGTTGTCGTAGGCAGGCAAGGGTCAGGATACAGAATGCAGAGTAGTCAGGAACAGGCTGGGTCAAACACGGATAATCAGTCAGGATAGCAAATTCAGGAACAGGTAGCAAAAGCTCAGGAAACCACAGGATATGATCCTATAACGGGCACTGGCTAACAAATTTTGCTTTGCGAAAATTTAATATAGCTTTTGCAAGCCTTTTATCGACCACTTACGACAGTGGAAGACCGTTTGCGAATTTTATAGTTTGCGCCAATGCGCAGTAAATGTAGTAAAACTTCTTACTGAAAAAGTCGTGTTTGCACCAAGCACTTCTTAAGAGTGCCCAATAAAAATTCGCAATACGCAAGTAAAATTCGCTATGCAATAACAGTTTAAGGAACAATATTACATTGTGAGATGTGGATTTTTATTCGTATTGGTGCAAATTGTTTTTCTCTGTGTGACTTTAATTACATTCCCCCAGGTGTGTTTAGATATGATCATTTTTGCAGCCATGTTTGTATGAGTGTAAACCCTGATGAAATTTGCACCATTAACATTATTTTTCTTTATGCATTGCCCGACATCTTCGACAGATCCAAATGGGTTTTCTCCAATGCTAAAGCTGAATGGGTTTGTAAGTAGACTCAGGCTGAAGGAACTATATCTAGCCAAGCTGGAATGGTGCCACCTATTTGCGCAGGGTGGTTAGTCAGGCGCTACACAGCCATCCCTTCTAGTCCTGTAAATGACTGGCTCTGTGCAAGTGTACTTAAAGGGATACTGTCATGGGAAAAAATGTTTTTTTCAAAATGAATAAGTTAATAGTGCTGCTCCAGCAGAATTCTGCACTGAAATCCATTTCTCAAAAGAGCAAACAGATTTTTTTATATTCAATTTTGAAATCTGACATGGGGCTAGACATATTGTCAATTTCCCAGCTGCCCCAAGTCATGTGACTTGTGCACTTCAATCACTCTTTACTGCTGTACTGCAAGTTGGAGGGATATCACCCCCTCCCTTTCCCCCCCCCCAGCAGCCAAACAAAAGAACAATGGGAAGGTAACCAGATAACAGCTCCCTAACACAAGATAACAGCTGCCTGGTAGATCTAAGAACAGCACTCAATAATAAAAACCCATGTCCCACTGAGACACATTCAGTTACATTGAGAAGGAAAAACAGCAGGCTGCCAGAAAGCATTTCTCTCCTAAAGTGCAGACACAAGTCACATGACCAGCTGGGAAATTGACAAAATGTCAGATTTCAAAATTGAATATAAAAAAATCTGTTTACTCTTTTGAGAAATGGATTTCAGTGCAGAATTCTGCTGGAGCAGCACTGTTAACTGATTCATTTTGAAAAAAAAAAATTTTCCCATGACAGTATCCCTTTAATACAGGTTTTTGAGCTTTTGCATCAGGGACAGAGATAAAGCAACACCTAATCTATTCCTGCAGGGCTTAATTACGCAAGTAACATGGCATCAGCATAGACTGGAAGCAAAAAACTCAGAGAAATGTATGTTTCTGTGTAATGATTGCTTGGGGGTACCAAAAACATGGAATGTCTTATTCAGTACTGGAACAAACAGAACTGGCTACAGGTAACACCTTACATAAAAGAAAACCCAGATCTGTGAGCAGTGCTATATCATCTGACATACAATGCACCTCTAGAAATAGAAAGGAAAGAGAAACAAATTCTATTTGTGTATTAATAATCTAAATAATGCATTCAGGAATAAGACACAAAACAATGATGCCTTTTTCAAATATATAGTGACATGTCCTGTGTATTAAGCTCTATACAGTATACATGCACAACATTATCTCTGATTTTTAATGTGGAATATATGTATATGTATAAGTAGCGGGTGTCCCTCTGTGCCTTGACTTTGGTTTGTTTTTAATTTTACGTGGCACCATTACCATTGGTGGGATCGAACAGCTGAAGAATGGAGTCTTGCAGAAGGCAGAATCAACAAGCGTTACCTTGAAAGAAAGGAGAGAAAAGTATGCAACAGAACATTTTAATTTACTACTCACTATAACCTTTTGACCAAATGTTTATTATATTATCACCGACATTAGAGAGGGAATTAATTGCATTTGCTTCTGAAATGACAAAATAAATAATCATAAATATTATGACTTAAGATGTCCACAAAAGGACCAATGTTTTCAGCCAGTTCATTTATTTCCTTTGCAGCGGTATAATCAGCCTGTGTGTTAAGCCACTTCATGGCTCGTTTGCAATTCTCAACTTGTTTTTCCAGCAACACAAAACCTAATTTGACAGCTATTGCTATTGCGGAGTGTATGGGGGTTAACTTACAATGGTGCAGTACATGGTATTGTGGCAATATGAATATTAGGCATAAACTGCTCAAAAGACCCCTGACATCCGTATTTAGTAGAATTTATCTCCGTACCTAAGGACAAGTGTGAGATAGGATGCTATGAAGACATATTTACCAATTTTGGATTCATCAGGTCTTGTACATTCCAAAAATATATGGTTTTCTGGGGTCACCTAACTTTTTGGTGTTTTTTAACCATACTATTTAGGTAGTATGCTGATTTTTGCTGTAGCTGAAGAGTCAGCCACGAAAATTCATATCCAATCATTTCATTTTTGGGGTGTCTGCATGTCACATACTATACATTAATACTATACATTAAATTATTCAGCAGTGATGGGCGAATTTGACCTGTTTCACTTCGCCAACAAAAATTTGAGAAATTTCAGTGAAATTCGCAAACGGCAAAAAAATCTCGAAATGCGAATTTTGACACCCGTATCAATTTTGACGACCATGTCAATTCAGGTCAATTTTCATGCTCACGTCAATAGGTGTTCAAATAATGTTGACGCACGACAGTTTTGACGCGATTCACTATTCCGACGCACATCCAAATTTATTTGACGCTGGTAAATTTTTGGCACAGTTTCGCAAGTGAAATTTGCTGCAAATTCGCGCCTGCAGAATTTATTAGCCCATCACTATTGTTCAGCACACACCTGATATTCATACTGTATTTAGTATAAAGCTTTATTGGGTTTAGGAGGACAGTACTGGAGAGTGAGTCAGCTATAACTTGAAACTACTTGTGGACTTTGTATTTAGCTACAAAGAGGTTTCATTGTTTCCAATGTACATATAGTTAGCAGATAATTCCCCACAAGTAACTCAACTAATATAGGAAATTCATTTACCACTTACTATTGTTTGATGAACAATCAGAGATGTTTGTGCTTTATAGAGTGAAGATGAAAATTCTGTGAAAATTTGAGACATGGCAAAAAATTCCCAAAACTCATTGCAGTCAAGGGGTGTCAACATTTTTTTAAGCGTAACAATTTTTTTTACGCACACGACAATTAATGTATTAATGGCTGTTTTTTCTTAAGGCGACTTTTTTGTCTCAGTGACAATTTTGTCTTGGTGACTTTTTTGTCTCTGCAACTTAAATGCATCAGCATTTTTTTTTCTTATGGGGACTTTTTTGTCTTGGCGACAATTTTGTCACAGTGACTTTTTTGTCCAAATGGATTAAAGTCAAAGGGCATATTTTCTTATGGGGAATTTTTTTGTCTCTGCAACAATTTTTTCCAGTGACTTTTTTTTGTCTCTGTGACTTTTTTGTCCATATGCGTTAAAGTCAAAGGCGTTTTTTCTTATGGCGACTTTTTTTATCACTGCAACTTTTTTGCCATGTAAGTTTTTGCCACAGTTTTGTGAAAAAATTTGCAGGTTGCAAAGTGTAGAATTTCGCCATGAATCCATGCCTGCTGAATAACTTCACTCATAACTATTTTTGTTTTAATAAATGGAATAACCACTTACTAGGGATCCACCATGTTGAGCAAATTTTTTCTTGTGTATTGTGTTGGGTTACAGCTATAGACTTGTAAGTCCTGGACCTCTCCGTGCTGCAAAGTAGCTTCCCTAGGTACATATATTGTTGTCTTTAAAATTTAACATGTTGACACCATTATATTATTTACAATATACTGCTCTTAAAGGGGATGAAAAGGTATCCCAGTAAGTTTAGGGATACTGTTAGAATCCCTTATATACTTTTTTCTTTTTACAGATCAAGACATATCCACTCTGGTGCCCCTGATCACACTGGCTTAGATGTTGCTGAGATGATAGTGGTTGCCAGTTGACTACTGTATGATGGGGAGTGTGAGCCAATTGTAAATAAGTTCACATGGTATTGGAGTGATGTCACACTAAGACACCAGTTTACCCATTTTTGATTGGCTCATGCAGCTGCTGCCAGTTTTATTTTAGCAGTTTCAGAGCTGGATTGGCCAGGGTTTACCGGAATAAATATCTCTTGTTATGTAAAAAATATTTATTTGCAATATAAAAAATATATTGTTAAATGCATTATTTTGAGGGATTCTACCCTAAACAGAAGAACATTGTTTGCTATTTTGAGAATTCCTAATCTTACTGGGATGCATACCTCCCAACTGTCCCTTTTTAGGAGGGACAGTCCCTCTTTTGACAGCTCAACCCGCAGTCCCTCATTTGTACTGGAAAGTACCTCTTTTCTCTGCACTGAACAGCCAGAAAAAGAAACAAAGTTTCTCACTTAATTGGCTTTTAGCAGAGAGCCCAGAACAGCCACAGGTGCAAATAAGATACTTTGTAACAATTTTGAGACACAAAAACACAGATAAGATAAGGAGAAATATTTTCAAACTTTCATAACCTGCCAAATTTTGTAAAACAAACATGGTAATTAGGGGGTGTGGCCACAGAAAGGGGTGTGGTCAAAAAATGCTGCGCTACATGTGGGAAAACATTTTTTGTCCCTCTTTTTACTTCCAAAATGTTGGGAGGTATGGGGATGTATTTTCATCACCTTTAAGTAAGGCAAAGGAAAATAACAAAGAGAAACACTCTGCCTTGTAGGTTGGAAAACTGTTGGGACAGCAAAGAGTTATACATTCTTGTGCTATTCTCATATTTTTTAACTTACCAATATTAGCATACCCTAAATGTATGTTTACAAATAATTTGCCCTGATAGCTACAATTTACCTTTGTCAAGCGGCACCATAAAATGCATTGCTAAGAGCCGATGACTGCGGAGTCATTCTATTTGCATTTGTATCAGCAATAAACAAAGGTATTGAAATGATGTCAACCCCTCGCCGATGCTGATGTTTGTTCATCACATGCTCAAATAAAATTGCTTTGAAAAAATGCCTTCAGATATTTCCCTGTGTGCTTCCACTATATTCTCCAGAACAAAAACAATAGGACTGAAGAAAGAAGCTATTCCTGATTCCCACACGTTACAGATAATCCAGCCTTTGCAGTGTGCCATCGCTATCAATATATATATTCTACCCACCCAAAAACGTTGTCAGATTGTTTGTACTGCACTTGTCCTATCTGTATTATCAGACTTTCAGAGATAACAGCTCTCCAGCGCCACAATGTTCCCATCAGAAAGCAGCTGCTTAAGCAATGACACCATTTCTAGCCATTTATCTTACAAAAATGTCTAACATTTACTTTTTAATTCTATCCTTTTGATTCGCAATCCTTCTTGGGATAATGTCAGACTAGGGTTATCTCCACCAATGAAAATACCATTTGAAGAAACCCCATAGAGGGTTTTACTCTTACATTTACTTACCACACCACAGTTGTGAGCCCTCAAAGTTCCTCACGGTGAGTTGTGCTCGCAGTGCTACTTGCATCATGTTTGCCATATATATATATATATATATATTTCTATATAGTTTTATTCAATTGTGCTGCCGCCTCCTCTTTTTTGTATATTTCAGAAATATAATACATTTTATAAAAATCTGTTCTTGTCGGCAGCTTTAGAGCACACTCATATACTTATGTAAAATATTAATTGGGCTTTTTTGATGAGGGTAATTTGGTGCCTTAAAAGGGGGGCGGGTGGATACAAAGAACAAAAAAATACAGAAAACCATTCTGCAAAGTTAAAAAGAACTATCACATACAAGCAGCACAAAACAACACAAAGCTATTGATTACAGAGCAAGAATGTTTGTATCTAGGCCTATTTAGCACATTTAGTATAAAGTTATGGCAAGATAAAGCAGGTGCTATCGGCTCCATTAAGCCTATATGATATCAACAGTGCAAGATAAGAAGTTCCATTACAGGATTATTATTTCTGTTTCCTTCAGCTTCTCAAGATGGATTATCTCTGACTGCTGAGACAGATTCTTGGAGATATTGCTACTCTTTCATACAGAAGACCCTCTGGCAGTGACAAGAATATCAAATTTATAACTCCAATATAAAAAAAAGCATTATGTTTCTACTACACCCTTCCAAAAACCCTTTCTTGTCTCATGCACAGAATATCGTCATATAATTCAGAAGCTCTGAAATTGCCATTTGCACTAGTCTCTAGATGCCAATAAAGAGTAAAGAATGGCAGCATTTGTCACTATTTGCTTTTCAGCTTCCAGCCATTTATTTATTTATTTCCAAATAAATAAATAAATGGGGGCTAAAACCTGCCTTTTTAACCTTTCTAGAATTTTTTTGGTGAATAAATTTAAACCATGTAATAAATTCCAGTATTACTGCAGGGATTAGGGAACATCAAGGCTGATTTCCACCCCCCCCAAAAAACAAGTAGTAGTGGGTCAGTCAGTCAATATTTTGAAGCAGTGATATGTTAATTGCATAGGGTATATTCATTTAGGGTATAGGATAATGTTTGTGTAGGTAAGACTTTTTTTTTTACATATACCCTGCCTCTATTGACTAGTGAAACACAAGAGTCCTCTGCACTCAACCCATTATCAATATATTTAAGACAGCGACATTTTGTGCATACTGCTACTAAAAAATGCCTTACCCTTTAAACAAAACAGGGATTGTTTGTCCATATATTGCAATATATTTAAGCTGGCCAACTACGTCAAAGTCATCCCATATCTGGCCAGTCCTACGCTCAATTTTATCTGATTCATTAAGAATTCTATTGCTTCATTATACCTATATATTATATTATATCTATTGACTAGTGCTCGGGGTTGAGGATGCTCAGTGCAAGACCCCTCAATCTACTCACCTCTTCCATCTAAAAAATAAGGGTTGGGTCCATTGTTGTTTACATATTAAACACGGTCACTCTTAGCATGAGTTAGGGAAGGAGACAGAAAAGAGATTCTATGCACTCGCAAATATTAAAATAATATGGGCATTAAAACATTTCTGGACAAAAGCTAATGATCAAAGTAGATCCTCTAGTTGAGCACCAACCATCCAGGATTTGGGGGATTGCTAATAAATATTAGGTTAGCCTTAAGAGTATGACCATTTAGGGTAAAAGAACTTGAGTAACCCCATCATAGTATTATCTCCATGTGCACAGAGTACAAGGAAGAGTAATCAAGAGTATGATCCCTAGTGTGACTTGATGGACCCACTTTTGTTTGTTGGCATACCCCTGAGTATTGTTACTGTCACCTCAAGTTTTGTAGGGGAGGCCCATACTGAGCGACATCAGCAACTGTAACACCTGACCTGGAGGGGGTAGTTACATAGAATCAATGTAATGGAAATAAATTGTACTACAGCTGCCAAACACCAATAAATTGTGAATGATTTTAGCAGGGTAACATAGAAAATTCCTTTATTTCCATATGCTTTAATTAAAAAAACTGCTAATTTTTTTGTCTTAATCTGGTGGTCATAAATACCCAATATAGCCAGGCAGTTTGTCCGACATACAGTTTGTTTCGACCATACTGCCCAACTACTGTACATATTTGCTGTACTTTGCTTAACTCACTTCTTTGTCTGCCCTGCTGTTATTTGGGGTATTGGCGAAGACAAATTAAAGAAAAGAATGTGGTTATTTACATGTATCCATACTTTAGACTTATGAGCCAAATGGCCTGGATACGGTGGAGGGTTGGTCAATGTATAGGCACCTTTACATTTTTGTATAGGCAGTTTTATGTTAAATGAACAGATACAGTTTAGGATGGGGAGGGCTATTTACTAAAATCAGAATTTTTCTGATTATTAAAATCAAAAAGTCAGACCAAACTAGAATAGATTGGACCTTATTTAATATTAAAAAAGCACGATTTCATCATGGGAAAACTCAATAAAATCAAGCAAAACCCCTAATCGTATGTTGTTGTTTTTTTTACTGACTCATACGATTTTTTCAGTTATTTTCCCGAAAAGCCAGAATTTTTCAGATTTTTGCCTGAAAAGCCCAAAATAGTCAGATTTTCCAGCACAGACCACAGACACTTCCAAATAGGATAGGGACCTCTCCCATTAACTTATATACAACCTTGGCAAGTCTGGCAGATTTTCAGATTCAGACATTTTTGCAGCATCCGACTTGGTTTTTTTAAAAAAAAAAAAAAACCCTGAAAAATTGGAGTTTTGCACCAAAAAGCCCTACCGGACTTTGGTAAATAACCCCCTAAAGATCAGACCTGGGAAAATCATTGAAGTGGTGAATACGTATATATATTTAAAAATATTTTAACAAAATAAATTCATCCTGGTGTGTAAAGAGAAATTCTAGAATGCATGATGTTAAATATCAGTTTGCCATATACTGCACTGCTGTGAATCCCCAGCCTCCTGCCCTGCATTAGGCGGATCTTGTCTATCTGTTTGTGTATGCTGCACTAGTCTAATCTTGTTCTGGGGATTGCAAATTGTTTGATGATTTATCGAGCAACACAAGCACTTAGATAGAGAAGGAGCCATAGATCAGCCAAAACATTTCTTTCCTCGATTTCTTTGGAAAAATGAAGCAAATAGCTCAAGAAGAGGCTTTGAGTAGAAGCTGCAGGAATATAACCAGACTGTGAAGGTTTGGATTTTACAGTGAATTAATTTATACAGTGAATTGTTGCTCGCATAAAAATTGACGCGAGTCAAAATTATTTGAATGCCCATTGACTTGCATTTGCACAAAATAGTTGCGAGTATAAAAATTTTGCTTGTGTAAAAATTTCGCAATTTTTTTTGCTAATTTTTTGGCAAAGCAAAATGGGACTGATTTGTCATCACTACAAATTAACTTTTATAGGAACTGATGCATTGTTCTACCCATAGGGCAAATTTCTAAACAACATTTTCAGCCCTGAAATAACAAATTTTCCACACGAATCCCAGTTTATCACTGGATTAAAATGTGATGATTTCCCTCATGTTTACTTAGGGGCAACTTCATCAAGGGTCGAATATCGAGGGTTAATTAACCCTCGATATTCGACTGGGAATGAAAATCCTTCATCGAAGTCGAATGATTTTGCGCAAATACTGTGACCGAACGATCGAAGGAATAATCGTTCGAAGGATTTCAATCCAACGATCGAAGGATTATCCAAAAAAACTTAGCCAAGCCTATGGGGACCTTCCCCATAGGCTAACATTGGGTTCGGTAGCTTTTAGGTGGCGAACTAGGGGTCGAAGTTTTTTCTTAAAGAGACAGTACTTCGACTATCGAATGGTTGAATAGTCGAACGATTTTTGGTTCGAATCATTCGATTCAAAGTCGTAGTCGAAGGTCAAATAACCCATTCGATGGTCGAAGTAGCCAAAAAAACACTTTGAAATTCAAAGTTTTTTTACATCGAATCCTTCACTCGAAGTTAATGAATTGGCCCCTTAATGTTCGTTCATCTTTAGTTGATTCATGGGATCCTTTATCCAGAAACCTGATATCCAGAAAGCTTTGAATTACAAGAAGGCCATCTCCCATTTTAAAGAAATAATTAAATGAATGAATTAAAAAATATTACCTTGTACTTGATAGTAACTGAGTTTCGTGAATCCATATTTGTGGCAAAACAACTCTATTGGGTTTATTTCATATTTGACCTGACCTTACCTTGCCTGTATCTTGCTCTGCCTTTTTCTCCAGTTTCTGCTCCAGACCCCTTTCCTGCTATCCCGTCCTCTCCTGCTTTCGAGTCCTCTCCTGATTTCCAGTCCTCTCCTTCTGCTCCAGTCCTTCTGTTCCAGTACTCCTGCTACTCAATCCCCAGTCTGATCTGATTCAACGCCCACTCTGCCCTTTCCTGATCTATGCCCACATCGTCCTGTCTCATCCAGTCTGTTCCTGTTCTCCACCTGCTCCATCCTGCTCCTACCCAGTCTGCTCTGGTCCTGACACCTCACCTTTGTCTCCCTATCCATTCTGAATTGTCGCCCTCTTCACTCATTCCAGTCTGATTCATCGCCCTCTGCACCCTGTTCCTGCATTTCCCGTTAATGCCAGTCCCTGCCTAATGGACTCACCTTCCTCCTCTGCATCCACAGCCCCCATACCTAACCCTTGACAACTAGAAATGGTGTACATTCATTCAGGGAAAGGTCAGGTTTTATTAATACCTCAGAAGAACACTGCTACAAAAACATAACCTGGGTAAAACAACATAAAGTACAGAGAGTGAATAGCTATTAAATTGGTTTATATAATGTTTTATATAAACATTAACACTGGATACTTGGTGCAGTCCACCACCCATGTAATGCAAGTGGCAATGAAACGTCCCATCTATGAGTATTCTGGGGGTATATGACACAAACACCCGTTCTTGGTTGCATCTGTATAAAACAAAGCTTACAGATTTAAGCCTATAATGTAGTAATAATGTAACTTTGACCCATGTGTGAAAATGTCAAACAACTAATTAAATGTAGCCAAAACACCATTAGCGCAGTAGAGAATAGTGAGCAGGGGTGCCATTGCCAAGACAGACACTGAAATGTCGGTTATACAGAGAAACGCATTACACCTTGATTGAAAATGGATATCAAGGCTTTAATCAGAAACAACCCAGAGGGGTGTACAAAATAAGCACTATATAAGTTTAGATAACTATTCCCAATATTCTCAATAAAAGGGGACAAAGCAAATAAGTTCATTCAATCCTCTAGGGCTGAGGGTGCTCTGGCAGTGAATCTATTTGAGTTTAAGTTTGTAATAAAAGTTTCTCCCAGCCACCTCCTCTTACCGGAATCGGGAACAAAACTTCATGATCATTGATCACAATTATCAAACTGAGTGTTTCAGTTCAACAAAATGTTTAGTCACTGGTGTCCCCCCCCCCTTGTCTGTAGACAGTGCAGAACGGATGGCTGACAATAATTGGCTAAAAAAAAGTCACAGTTTTGGCTGCAGAAACCAAACTACAAGGGCACTTAATGATATAAATGATAAACTTAGATGTACAAGTGACTCTGTGTTTAATAGTGATAGTCTGGCCAGAGTGTGGATGGTGAATTGAGGGGCCTGTAAGCATTTGTCTACAGGTGGTACAGTCGGCGCACCTCTAGCAACCCAATTTGCCCCATGTAGGGGGAGTGATGTTCTGATAGCAGTGTATTGGGTCAGTTTTCACAAGGCAATCTATCAAGCTGCTGCATCTCCTATCTGCTATCCTTGTGGTTTCCTAAAATTGGAGGTAGATATTTATAGTTCAATAGAATTGTCCAATGGTTATGGATAGCTTTTAAAAAGTTCATATAGTGGATACTCACGTTGAACAAAACGTGTAATTAATTCATCCAGTTACAACTCAAGCAATGCCCCATGAGAGTTTTCCCATACCATCCTAACCAGGGCCAGACTGGGAGAAAAAAGCAGCCCTGGCAAAAAAAAATCAATGCAGCCCACTTCAGGTATGGGATTGGTTATCTGGAAACCCGATCTAAATAACAGAAAGTCCATCTCCTACAGACTCCATTATAATCAAACAATCCAAATGTTTAAAATGTACTTCATTTTCTCTGTAATAATAAAACAGAAAAATTTGCAAATTTTCTGTGAAATTCGTGGAACGGCAAAAATTTTGCAAAACTCGAATTTGACGACCACATCAATTTTGCCGCTTGTGTCAATTTTGACTCTGGCGTTAAAGTCAATGGACGTCCGAATAATGTTGACGGGTGACGGTTTTGACACAAGCGACTTTTCCAACGCTCTTCCAAATTTTTTGGACGTCTACGAATCTTCACGGCAGTTTCGCACATTTTTTCGCCAGTAGCACAACGCAGAAATTC
Source organism: Xenopus petersii (assembly GCA_038501925.1). Classification (NCBI taxonomy): domain Eukaryota; kingdom Metazoa; phylum Chordata; class Amphibia; order Anura; family Pipidae; genus Xenopus; species Xenopus petersii. The sequence continues at coordinate 174,303,672 of CM076673.1, read as the reverse complement.
ACAGACAATTCGTGCCTGACAAATTTATTCGCCCATCACTACTGCTATTAGTGGGTTCAAAAACACTCTTTGCCCGAAACTGTGTTATGGTTCTAAAGTGTTCTTTCAACTTCATGGTTCTTTGAAACCAATGTACACGAGGTCAAGGTGGGTTTGGTGGTAGGCACAATCCGATTATGTATTTTACCTGCCACCACGCAGGTAAAATACATACCTGCTTTAATATAAACTTTGTGATTCTCCCGATATTGTAACTTTACAAATAGGTCCTGTTACATCATAAGCTTTATGTGGTTTCTGCTTTTATTGTAACCAATGTTTTCTCCTGAATTGTTATTTGTTGTCAAAGACAGATTTTGATTCATGCACTGGTTACATTAATTATTTGTGTTTGATACAACTGTTGCATTAGTTATTATTATTATTACCATGTATTCTTAGAGGCAGGTTTATCAAGAGTCTAAGTGAATTCAAGGGCATTTTCAAAGTAAAAAAATTTGAAATTAGAAGTAATTGTTTGGATACTTCGACCATCGAACAGGATATTACGACTTTGACTTCGAATTCGATTCAAAGTAAAATAGTTTGAATATTTGAGCATACGATAATAGAAGTACTGTCTCTTTAAAAAAAACTTTGATTTCAATACTTCGCCAAATTAAACCTGCCGAAGTGCTATGTTATCCTATGAGGACCTTCTAGAGCATTTTTCTAAGTTTTTCGAAGTCAAAGAAAAATCGTTTGATCGATGGATGAAATACTTAGAATCGTTCGATGGCCAAATGGCCAAATTCGATGAAAAAAAACTTTGACTTCGATATTCGAAGTCGAAGTAATTAAATTTGATGGTTGAATTTCGAAGTGTTTTCAACTTCGAAATTCGACCCTTGTTAAATTTGCTGCATAGAGTGCCAACATATTACACAGCGCTGATTAGTTTGCCTATTATGTACTGTATTTCACTTTATGTTATCACCATTGGTTTGTCTTTTTTGTTTTGCTCTTTTTAGTTCCGCATTTTCTGAAGTATTTGCAGTATTTGAAGTCCCGCCGCTGTGTTTATTAGGCTCACTACTGTTTGTAACTTCACTTAGAAAAGGGCTAGATTGCTGGCTGAAACATCAGTCTTTTTATAAAACAATACATTTTTTCTTCATAAGACCTGTGAGTGCAGACTCATTCCCTATATACATATATATTATATATATAATAGCAAAGAAACCGCACTCCAGGTATTTTAAGAATTTGATTTTTTCACCTTAAAAGACCAGGCGTTTGACATATTTTTGGAGTGCTTCAGGTGTATAGTGTTGTTATATATATATATTATCATGTACACAAAAGCCATGGAAATCCTGTAAATTATTTTCTTTTAAACGGCTCTTAGTGATGTCTGCACAGAGTCCAATAGTTTTGCAAACATATTAGCTTCACGCAACGTTTCGGGAATATCTCCTTCCCTTTTTCAAGCGTATTACTTGTGCAGCAGCGCCAAAGACTCCATAATTGACTTCAGATCGCCCACAAACAAGGCAGAAGTGACGTGATATATACAGTATATACTGTAGGTAGCAGAGCCAGGTCAAACCAGAAGGATGCCAAAGGTAAGTCCAGGTCTCACCTGCCAACTATGCTTTTATTCAGACAACCCTGCTGCAATAATTTGCATATATTAGTCAGGTACAGCAATAGGTAGAGCTGTGAGGCTCCATAGTGGTGTGGTTAGGAAGGGGGTAGGGAGACCTTCGGAGGGGGCCTGGAGATGGAAATGCCAGAATGCTTTAGTTCTCCTTTAATGAAGAGAATATAAAATCAGTTGTAGTTCAGATAACATAGCTATAGTTTGACCAAATTGACCCTTCATGTGCAACGCCCATAAATAATAAGTTGAACCATGTATACTACACATTTGTTCTCAAGCCATACTCCATCTCCTGTAGCTGCAGGACATACAAGACCCCTTGTGATTTCAGGTGCATTGGTTTTTCAAAGCCACATGATAGATTTTCCTATCCAAACTTGATGTTCTTGTAATCTGTTCTCAGAAGCTTAGAGGTATTTTGGGAATGTGAGCCTGGCACATGGAACTGAAATGCTATTTAGCAGTGGAGAATGTCTCGTCAGTGTTGGGAATGCTGCACCATAGAGAAACAAACATGAGATGTAAGAGCTGATTGCAGAAAGGTTTCGCTTAATGTAAAAATTAGAAATAATAGGGGGTAAAACACCAAACCTACATACCATTTTGCTTGTTTAGAAAGAAAATACAGTATGTTTTCAGTCATATAACCAACCTTGGCGCTATTTTATCACAGATCTAATTGCGTTATAAAAGAAAAAAAATGGAATTTCAAGAGAAGCGTTGCGAGTTCTTATGTGCACTCACAGATCTGTAAGTACCAAATGATTCGTTGAACTTTAGAAGTTTCATCACAGAAATCATAATAACAACAAAAGATTGCATTTTTAAAGGGGACACTACAGACAAAATAACATTCTTCATTTGGAAGAGGAATTTTCTGCTCAAATTTTAAAAAGTCACTCTTTATGCTTTTGGATAAAATTGAGGATTATCAACACTCTCAGGCCAGCATGGCCAATACTTTTTCTTCTCCTACTTCAGAGATTGGAAAATAAGTGTGTTGATTCACTTTACATGTTGCAGGCTTTGCAAGCTTGAACATATGTATTGTGCAGTCTCACGGTGATTAGTAGTGATGAGCGAAACACATTGAATTCAATGGGCATTACATTTTGTTATGCGTGCCAATTTTGTCTCACTCTAAATATATTAAATTCAATGGACATTTTTTATGGCGACTTTTTTGGTGGCAAATTTTTGCCGCAGTGTCGCAAAAAAAATGAGCAAATGGCGAAGTGCAGAATTTCGCCACAAATCCATGCCTGGCAAATAAATTCACTCATCACTAGTGATTAGGCTTTCACTTACAACTTCAATACAGATGTCCAAATACAATCTAGAAAGGAAGCATAAAACTTCTCGTAGGTAGTGCATAGCACAAGGATGCAACTATCATTTTGATGTAATTCATTTATTTATTTGTGACACTCTGAAACCTATGAAAGGAGCAAAACCGTTTGGTTAATGTTGAACATACTTTATACAGTATACTTAACCTGATCACTTATGAGGAAAGTCCCTGAGATATGTAGAATGCAATTTTTAGGTGGGAAAAGGGGTGTGTGGATTGGGAGAATTGGTGAGGTGAGGTTGGATTATGTGTGGAGGTTTGATATTATTGCAGAGTGGCCATTGCTGCCATCATAGGGCACAGGGGGTACTATTGTACAGGGCCCAAGCCTAAAGGTGGGCCTGGCTGTGCAACACTTTTCAAAATAGCCAGGCCCCCCTTGACAGCGCCAAAGTTGGGTCAAACTGCTGAATTCATGAAGAGCCAAAGTCCAGAACCCGCGAACGGACCCAAAGCCGCAAAAAGACCCGAAGCCATGAAAAGAGACAAAGTTAAAGTCCTGAAGCTGCAAAATGACCTGAAGCCACGAAAGGAGCAGAAGCTGAAGTCCTGAAGCCCCAAAAATACCCAAAGCCACGAAAGGAACCGAAGCCTCAAGTTCAGTTCTACTGAACACCAATGTGTTTTTTTTATTTTATCAAACCCCTGGCCAACAATGTATTAATTTAATACTTTATAGGCTCCTGCCACCAATGTTTTTTTAAAAAAAAATATTCTCTGGGGCCACAATGTTTCTTTTTAACTTGTAAGGGTGGCCATGGCGCCAATGTTTTTAAAAAAAACTTTTGAAGTTTTTAACTTATGGGGGGGTCCTGACCACCAATGATTATTAAAAAACCTTTATAGGGGGCCCTGGTGCCAATGTTTTTTAAACTTATAGGGAAGCCCTGGTCACTAATTGTTTCTTTAAATTTTAGGGGGAGGAGAGCTGGCGCCTATTTTTTTTTAACTTATAGAGGTGCCCTGGTCAACAATTTTTTTTAACTTGTAGGGGGGCCTTCGAGCCAATTGGTTTTTTTCATACTTATTAGGGGGCCCTGACCATCAATGGCTTTTTATAACTTGTGTGTAATGGGGTTTTACCATTTTTTGTGCTGATGTTTGTGTGGCCTTTTTTTCTGTGGTGTGGGCAGGATCTGGGGTGGGGCTGGGGTGGCAGGGTCCAGAAAATTTTCTTGTTTTCTAATGGCGGCCCTGAGAGTGGCCAATGTGACCAGTGGGGTAAATAATTGGGGCCCCCTGATAGTGGGGTTTGCCACCCAGCCGCTATCTAAGGAGCATCTAAGTGGATGGATAACATACAGACACAATTATGAAGGCAAAAGTGCACACCAGTTTGGGCACTGGCACTTTAGTGCCAAGGCTGAACCAGATAATATCCTAGTGCTCCAAACAGTAGTGCGGTGTTTATACAAATGGCCTGTAGATGTCACTGTGCTCAAGACTTATACTGTGCATACTTTCTATACAGCTTGTGGAGTTGCTTACTGTTGTGTAATGGTAACATGAGCCTGCTAATAAAGCACAATAGCTCATCCTCGGCCACCAAAACATAACAAGTAGGAGATAGGTTTCATTATGAAAGGACTGAGAGACTTTCCCTATGGGAAAAAATAAGTGATGGAATTCCAAGGGGAAGGAGCCGGAAGACAGAAAGTTTTAAGATGAGATGGGAGAGAACGATATTAATCTATAGATATAACTACATAGGAGTGTTGCACAAATGCCAGTTTTATTAACATTAAACAATTGTCATAATGCTAGCTTTATGGTCCTTAGGAGGCTTAAAAGATGGGTTATGCCTGCTTCCCCTTTTATAGGCAGGCAGCAAATTTCATTGGTGGGTTGGGTCTGGATGTCAGTAGCAGCACCCGTAACCCCCTTATTTGAAGTCTTCTTGCCCGGCAAAATTAAATTAAATTAAAACAAACACTGTTTATCAAATGATCAGTGCATCTTCAGCCATTGTGCAAGTCTGATCACTATCCATAACAGAAGTAAAAGTCCAGCTTTAGATTAACTTTAATTGTGAAAAAATAAATGTCAATTTAAAACCTGTGGAATTTTCTCCCAAGACCATATGGTACTCTTAACCTTGTTACAAATAATAATTGCAGATTGAGCTTTTCTATGTATAATTCTAAGAATAGATAAATCAAAAGTACCAATCCCATATGGAACCCTTAACCTTGTTACAAATGGTTACTGAGCATGAGGCTCTGCAAAGTGTAAGTCTCAGTAAAGATGAATAATATGGAAACAAATGTGGAATTATAACATACAGAAATACCTTCAATCCATGACCAGGCTACTAAAACTTTAAACTGATACAGAGAGCTATAAAAATAATAAATGTATGCTTGGGTTTGCTTAGAAAAAATTAAAGAATGTGAGAAAGAATAAGGATCCAGAGAGAACTCAGGGGGGCCTCTTGACTAAAATGTGAAGTTTTTCCTTGGCTAAATTTCTCTTGGCCAAAATGAGCTTTTAGTAGAATCCTGCATTGAGTCGGGTACCCGCAGGTACCCACGGAATACCCGAAAGATGGTTAGGTTTTGGGCAGAAAGTTCTGTTTCTCATCTAGGTACCCGGCTAAGTTGCAGGACTGGTCTCTCCCACCCTTCCCTTGAGTCTGTAGCAAAATTTCTCTCCCAGTCCCTACCCATCGTAATAGGCTCTGGCTTGACATTATTTCTGTTTCACAGTGACAGCACTTCTGGTTTTGTGGGTCCTGGGTTGGGAAGTGAACTATTTGCAGACTGGGTCGGTAGCAGGTCTAGGTATAGGAGTATACTAGGTTGCAGATGCGGGTTGGGTTGCAGGTGAGAGGGTCCAGGTAGGGGCATAGGACTGCCCGACAGGACCCACACAGGACTTTAGCTCTGGGAGAAGAGATGTGAACTTACACCAATTCAAAGAGGATTTTCACCACTACAAAGTCAATTCTCCAAAACGTGTAGTACTCTCCTTTTAGTAAACTGGCATTGTTGTGGGGAATTTTCATTTTTGGTAAAATATTCAAAATGTATACATTTACCCTTTAGTAAAATGCTCCAAGTGGTTTTCATTAAGGTCGTTTTAGTATTCTCCAAGAAAGCTGAACATTAAAGTGATACTGACACTAAAAATGTTCTTTTCAAAATATTAATCTACATTTAAAGTAACTATAGGTCATGTTGATGGTTTTTCGCTGATATTGTAGTTCTGCTTCTGTAAGTAATTGTTAGTTGAAGTTCCTAAACCTGACTGTTTTGCCAACCTTACTGTCTCATCTCAGTCTGTCAGTTATGGGCAGATTTATCAAAGGTTGAGGTGAATTATATAATGGAAAAAAAAACTAATGTCAAGCTATTTTTTGTGTACTTCGACTAGGGAATAGTTCAAATTCGATTCAAATTTGAAAAAATTGGAAAATTCAAATATCAAAATTATCATGTACTGTCTCTTTAAAAATCCAACTTTGACCATTTGCCATCTAAAATTGCCGAATTGCTGTTTTAGTTTATGGGGGACCTCCTAGAACCCATTTGGAGTAAATTGGTTGACTTTGGTAATCACATTGATTGAATGCGCTATTACTTAGATTCAAATTCGACCAAATACAGACCAGATCGAAAACAGACCTATATGACCAAAAAAAATCTTCGACTTAATTTTGGTTGGTCTTTTTGAATTCAAATTTCAACGTTTTTACAATTCAAAATTCGACCCTTGATAAATATGCCACAGTTTCTAATGCTTACGAACTTCTGCTGCACAAATATGGCAGCCCCCTCATAGAGGAACATGGGGGTAAGAAAGGTAATGTAAAAGCATCAGGCAAATACTTTTATGGCAAAATTATAAATAGCATTCAAAGATAATGTTATGATGGATAATAAAAATGGCTATTTTCTGATATCAGTATCTCTTTAACGGAGGCTGGCTAACTGTTTATCAGTCCACTGAGGAGATGGAATGACAAAACTGTGCAAAAAATAATATATAGAGAGCGTTAATGATTAAAATAGGTTTGTTTGGCCAATCAGTATACTATACTATACCATGCTATTCTGAGTATATAGTAGTTTGTGTCTTTAATGTGGCTAGTAGTATGCTGGCATGACTATTATGTTTCATAATGCGAAAGGGCAAAATGGGGCGAGTTTATCAACACTGAAATAATCGACTTATTACAGAATATAGCATTGTATTCTGACATACCAAGGAAAAATAGAGGTTGGGAAGGTACAGTATTATAGTTTGGAAGCAATGTTGTATAGGGGTGAATGTGATCCTATGGGGACCAGAGATCAGGAGTTTAGGACTAAGCTCAGTTTAGGAAATTTCAGCCTCAAATATTCTACTACTAAGCTTTACGCTGGACTAGTGACATAGGTTCTAAGGCTGCACAGGCATTGATATCAATAATGAACAGTAAATCTATGAGAATGGTGGTGGTTTGGACAGACACGAGGAATGATGAAATGGAATGAAGGGAAGCATAAGGTGGCCCCGGGAGGTAAGTATATGTTGGCAATGAAAAAACATATGGAAGAAATGTGTGGGACTAAGAGGGAAGATACTCAGTAGGAGGAAGCAGATGGCAGAGTGTGAAATGTGCAACAGAACTTAGAAACAAAATAGTTCATGATATGTTAGTGGATGCATCTCTGTTACCAGAAAAGATTTCAGGTTTCAAGGTTTCACTACCTTGGAATCGGAAATTAAATATATAAAAACAGAGATTGTAGGAAAGGGGAACTAACCCAATAGCAGAATTTGGTCCTTGAGGGGCCATAAATTCTGCCACTTTATGTAAAAGTAAGTAGACAAAAAAGAACTACAAACTCCACATGGGGCTTGATTTATCAAAGGTGAATTTTTGATTGAAGAAAATTTGAATTTCAAGCTATTTTTTGTGTACTTCAACTAGGGAATAGTCCAAATTCGATTCGATATCGAAATTTATCGTGTCCTGTCTCTTTAAAAATTTGACTTTGAGTATTTGCCATCTAAAACCTGCGAAATTGCAGTTTTAGCCTATGGGGGACCTCCTAGAACCTATTTGGTGGACTTTGGGAAAAACTTTGAATCAAATTCGATCGAATGCCTTATTCCTTGGATTGGTACAAAATATTTCTTCCCAGCATGTTGTGTGTATACACCTAAAAACACATTTGCCAAAAATTAGCACATTCTGCCTATTGTTTTAATTTTTAAAAAAATCATTACTTTCATGTTTATTTGCCATGATAAAGCACCCATTTGAATGATGGGCTTTGTTTACTAAACTCACCTCACTCTTCCTTTATAATCAATTGGTTCAGTGCTCCCTATCTACCTTTAAACAAACACACCTCCCTCTTATATAAGCATGTCACGGCCGGCACCCAATACCAGAACTAGAGCCAAGCACCGTGGTCAAAGCTCTCTTCACCAGTATGTGTGACCACTTTTGGGCTTCGGGAAGGCCCTCCGCCTACTGGGGTGCCACCTGGACTTATGAGTGGGCAAGGCTAGAGTTCTGGCAGGCAATGGGGCACGGCAGGTATCTAGAGTCTTTTGGGCCGAGGATCACGGTTACAGGCAAGGATGAAGCAGAGAGGATAGTCAGACAGGCTGGGTCGAGGCAGGCAGATAGCAAGGATCGTCAGGCAGGCAAGGGTCAAAACTGGGTATCAAGCAGAAGGGGTACGGCACTAGAGTAGTCGGGTAACAGGCACAGGTCAGGATTCAGATGGGAGCGTCGTCAGGAAACAGGCTGAGGTCAAAACCGGATAACAAGCAGAATAAACACGGACAAACAGCACAAGGCTTCAGGCAAAACCACAGGATAAATCCTATCACGGGCAACCAGCAGTACCAATGAATGGGCTTAAATACAGTTTGAAATTCGCGCCATTGCGCGCTGACGTAATTACGCCAGCGCGCCGCGCGCGCACTAGGACCCGGAAGCCAACAGAGAAGGAGCGCGGCGGCGTGGCGGCCGTCCACGCCGCCGTGACCCAGGTATTTTTCTTACAAAGCAGCAGCTTTTGAGCAGGTCATCAATAGGTGCTTCTCAGTAGACTGAGGAATTAGTTTTAGCAGCTCCTTTGGGACCAGAAGTGACAGGAAGTAGTAACGTGAAACTGGCTCCATATTCCTGTTTGGTTCCATAAATAAAACCATAGATATTTCTCAATTAAAACAATAGGCAAAAATAATATTTAGCACAAGCCCTATTCATTCACCTAGAGGGTTATTATCACAATCTGAATTTAGCTCATTGTTTTCTGAAATATACTCTGACCAAATCTGCACAGGTTATTTTCCCTTATTTATCAATACATTTTCCAGAAAAATTCCAGTGCAGGAAAAAACACGAAACAAACGTGAAAATCGTACAAATGTTTTGATAATTTCTGCCCAAATGCACAAAAAAAATCTTCCGATTTTTTCACGAAACAGAGCCCAAATCAGGATATCTTGGGAACTTCTCCAATAGGGGCAAATTCACAAGGCGCCAAATAGCAATGGCTTCACAACACTTCGCCAGGCATAGTTTCGTCAGGGCTGCTAAAATTCACTAAAATGCGAAGTTGTGCCCAGGGAGGCAAAAGGTAGCGAAGTTGCGCTAGCGTTAATTCGTCAAGCAAAGCGAAGTTACGCTAGTGATGTCTAATTTGCATACGGCGCCAAGTTAAAGTACAATGGACATGTATGCAGCATAAACTACATTACACTACACAAGCCTGGGAAACATTCATTAAATAAAAAAGGAGGTCTTATATTGCCCCACTCATGAGCCCATTGTATAGTTTATGTGCCATATGTTAGGAAATGTAGGGGGGAAGGAGGGTACCCCAAAACATTTTTTAGATCTTTTTCAGCCTATCACCCTGAAAAATGAAAAAGACGCCAGCGTTTTTTGGGACTTTTTTCAACTATTTTTGAAGATCCTCCTATCTACTCTATTGCACTTCGCCTGGTCTGAGCTGGGAAGTCAAGTCTGGCGCTAGAGATAACCTTCAGTAAAATCCACAAGTTAGTGAATTAGCGTAATTGCGTACCTTCACCAGAGCGCAACTTCGACTGGCGTTAAGGTGCAAAGTATGTCTAATTCGCTGGCAAATTTATGCCAGCACCCGTTAGTAAATTGGCGAAGTGCCAAAATTACGTCACGCTGGCAAATTTTCGCTAGCGTTAGCCACTTCGCCCTTTAGTAATTTCCCCCATTGACTTACTAAGTATACAACCTTGGCAGGACTGAGATGCCGGATTTTCCGATTTGGACTTTTTCCATCCTCGGGGTAAAGTAAATCATGAAAAATTTTAGGGTTTTTTCACTAAAAAAAAGTTTTTGGCATTCGGGCTTTAATAGATAACCCCCCACCCCTAATATTGGAAAAGGCTGTCTAGTGTCCCTTTAATGCAAAGACAGAAAGACAGATAAAACCATTGAATTCATTGTGAATCCTACATTATGTAGAAACAATCAATCTGGGCAGGTAGAACACTATTAAATACCAGATCAATAAGGCTAAATTAAAGAAGAGCTGAGATGCTAAACAAGAAGCCCTACAGTTATAAAGCAAAGCCTACAGTGCAAAAATGAATAGTATATACAATGGTGTAATTTGGGGAGAGGTGACCTGTAACAGGGACCCTTATTAAACCTCATACATTTTTAACTAGCCCAATGTAGCTCATGCCTGAGCTCATAGCTCATACATCGAATTTTAGTCTAGGTTTTCCCATTACTATCAGTGCAAGTCTTCAATATGTTGGGAATTGGTGATGAAGCAGATTTATAGGTCCATACTGGGGGTCAGGGCCGGGCCAAGGTAGTTTGGCACCCTAGGCAAGGGCTTCAATCAGCGCCCCGCCCCCTTTCTGTATGACCATTTCCCACAGAATCACGCGTATTATTTTACGTAATAAAAAACCTTACAACACAACACCAGCCAGCAGCAGCAAAATATTGCCCCCAATCTTTACCTGTGCCAGCAGCACCCAAAATATTGCCCCCAATCTGTACCTGTGCCAGCAACACCCAAAATATTGCCCCCAATCTGTACCTGTGCCAGCCAGCAGCCAGCAACCAAAATATTGCCCCAATTTTACCTGTACCAGCCAGCAGCACCCAAAATATTACCCCCAATCTGTACCTGTGCCAGCATCACCCAAAATATTGCCCCCCAATCCGTACCTGTACCAGCCAGCAGCACCCAAAATATTACCCCCAATCTGTACCTTTGCCAGCCAGCAGCACCCAAAATATTGCCCCCAATCTGTACCTGTGCCAGCCAGGAGCACCCGAAATATTGCCCCCAATCTGTACCTGTGCCAGCCAGCAGCACCTAAAATATTGCCCCCAATCTGTATCTGTTCCAGCCAGCAGCACCCAAAATATTGCCCCCCCAAAGTCTGTACCTGTTGTGCCAACTGCCAAACAATGCAGCATTGCCCCCTTAGTCAGAACTTGGCAGCATCACCAAAATTGCCTGGCCCCAGCCCAGATCAGTGTGTACCTGTCCTATTTCTCTCTCTGGCGCAAATTCACTAAGCGCATAACGCGATAGCGTTAATTCGCTAGCGTTTGACATTTTTTGCTACTGCGCAAATTCACTAACGAACGCTGGCGTAGTTTCGCTAGTGTTACTTCGCACCCTTACGCCAGGTGAATTTTCGCTAGCGATGCAACTACGCAAATTCACTAACTTGCACAGTGTACTGAACGCTACCTTTTACGCTAGACTTCCTTCGCCACCTCAGACCTGGCGAAGCGCAATAGAGTAGATAGGGATTGTTTCAAAAAAAGTCAAAAAGTCCCAAAAAACGCTGGCGTGTTTTCTACATGATGGGTGATAGGCTGAAAAAGATTGAATACATTTTTGGGGCTCCCCTCCTTCCCCCCTACATTTCTTGACTCATGGCAACTTACCTAGACAGTGGGCACATGTGTAGGGCAAAATAAAATTTATATTTGGTGATTTGAAGGTTTTCTAGGCATTTGTAGTGCTGATACGTGTTCCTCCATTGAAATTTGAATTTGGCGCCATATGCAAATGAACCATCGATAGCGAAACTTAGCTTCGCTTGGCAAACTTCGAAAACTTACGCTACCCCTGTGCGCAACTTCGGATTTTAGTGAATTTGCGGAGCGCTGGCGAAAATACGCCTGGCGAAGTGTTGCGAAGTGTGGCGAAGTGCGGCGAAGTTGCGCCTGGTGCAACTTCACATTTTAGTGAATTTGCCCCTCTGTGTTCTCTTCTCCAATAACACCAGCCGCACCCGCACTGCCTGAGGGCTCTCTCCAAGCGCTAGGCCAAACCAGCACAGGCACACAGCTCCCTCCCTGAGTGATGTCATCATGCCGGCGCGCTGCTTACTACAGCGCATGGATGCGCAATTGCGCGTTTGTCTACTTTTACTCTCAGGGCAAGTAAGAGGGAGGTGGGAAGCAGAGCGGAACTCTGCTGGCCGCATTGGAGAACTTAAATAAATAAATGGAAGAAAAAAAAAAAAAGAAACGAAAAAAAAAATTCTTTCTTTTGAACTTTTCAAAAGTGCGCCCCCGGCAGGCGCCTACTCTGCCTACCCCAAGTTCCGGCCCTGCTGGGGGTCATTTATAAAGTTTGTGCAGTGCTTTTTTTTTTTTTTTTTTTTCTTACAAATGGTTGTATTGCCCATGTTTTTTCCACTAAGAAACCCTAAAATTGTGGGAATTCGCACTGCGAAAAAATATTCAGAAATGGCAGCTAGAGAAAACTGTTTTGCAAACATTTTCGCCACCACCAAGTCATGGCGTAACTCATACGCAGAGGGGCAGATTGATCAAGTGTTTTTTATGCTCAAAATTGTCAAATTGACTAGTGAATTATTCAAATTCGATTCAAGTTTTTTAAAAAAAATTTGATTTTTGAGATTTATCATGGCCATTTAAGAACTCGAATTAGACTATTCTCCACCTAAAACCTGCCGAACTGCTGTCAAAGGAAGACATCCAGGGATCTTTTGGAGTTGTTTGCAGCCTTCCTGACATTCAAGTTTTTTTCAGATAATTACATTTGAATCTAATTTGAGTTTTCGAGTCGATTTAATTCATCTGAATTTGAAATTTTTTTTTTTAATGAAGTTCGATTGGTCGAATTTCTAATTTTTGGGGGTTTAGGAGAGTTTTTTTAAAAAAAAAACTCACATTAATTCGTAGTTCAACCTTTGATAAGTGTGCCTCAAATTCACAATTTGTGATTATGCCATGTTTAAAAAGCAGACATTCGCAGTAAGAATGAAAGTTTGCAATTCTGTTTGCACATTAAAGGAGAACTAAATATTAACTAAAGAAGTAGCTAGATATGTTGTACATTATGTTTTGGACTTCTGTACCAGCCCAAGGCAACCACAGCCCTTTAGCAGGGAAGATCTGTGTCTCCAAAGATGCCCCATCCAAGATGGTGACCCCCTGTGACAAATTTGTAGTCCTGGATCATTGCTGCTATTGAGAAGCTGAAACTTTAGGCTGATGCAATACGTTCATTATATAAAATATGGCATTTTTAGCCTTAATAATTTTTAGGGTTTAATTCTCCTTTAAATACACTACTCTTATTAAGCTTTATAAATATAACCATGCACAGGGCAAATATGTTCACTGTGTGAATCATTCTGCCCTGTGCAATGTTTATAAATGAGCCTCACTGTCTTCCTAGGTTACCTTGTAGAGCATTGTGTTGATGTTTATTTAATGGTTTGCCGGTGATGGATGGACTATTCAAAAATGTAATGACATGGGGAGATAGACCTAAATAGTTAGGGGGTGATGATGGTGAGAATAATGATATTCTTGCATGTGACATTCTTGTGATTGTGTGTGGGTTGTGGTAATGCTACATTGAAGCAAGCTGTCCCTTAATGTATTGCAAATAGAATAAAAATTGGGAACCATCAGTCCCTGTAATGACCAGATCTAAAGATTGAAATCCATTGAGAATAGAATTGTATTTCAATAAGATATGCAGGGAAATTAGACCTTGTGATGGTTGCATTTCTGCACATATACAATCAGTTGCTGTTTATAGCGGTTGGCCACCGATCAGCCAATCTTGTGGCAGCTACTGACTGTGCCTTGTGTGTTTCTATTGACTTCTTAGTGTGTGTACATTCACCATTGATTATGCACTGCTGCTTCAGGAAAGAGTGGGTAGAGGTTTCCCACTTCACTCATTTCACTCTGGACACAAATAAAACACGCATGATGAACTGTAAATTAATAATGGGATCTATTATGCAGTATATATTTATGTATTTTTATTTTTTTTTATAAGGGATCCCATACCTGTAATTTATTTAGAAGCCTAGTGCTACTCAGCGAGCAGAAAACATTTACGGGGGAATGTAATAAAAGTCGGTAACGGAAAAACTATTCACAATGCGAAAAGTTATGCCTTTGCGCAAACAAATTTTGCTTTGCGCTTTACGAACCCGGAAACTGTTTAGCGACCACTTCGGACAGTGGAAGACCGTCTGCGAATTTTATCGTTTGCGCCAATGTGCAGTCAATGTAACAAAACTTCTTATTGAAAAGTCGTTATGTTTGCTCCAAAAAATTACGACACCTTCAAACATCTTCACGCACTTCTTAAGAGTGTGCAATTAAAATTTGCAATGCAAAATTTAACTTCGCATTGTAATAACAGTTTAAGGAACAATATTACATTGCGAGATGTGGATTTTTATTCTTTTTGGTTCGAATTGTTTTGCTCTTTGCAACTTTTATTACATTCCCACATTTCTAATTATACTGTACATGCATGCCTCCAATTGGGCAAATGGGCAGCCCTAATTGGCTCATGTTGCATATAAATAACCCCCTGTGAAACTATCCTATAAGGACCTGAAGTGGTGCATCTAGGCTGATGAGATTTATTTATGACTGATTTATTTATGACTACATAGTGCATTGCTAGGCAGAAATATCAGCTTAGAATTACACAAGTCAAAATGCCATATACTTGCACCATGCACCCAATCTGCTGAACATTCTGCAAGCAGGGCCGGGCCAAGACAGTTGGCCATCCTAGGCTACCCGCAGCTATGTCTTACCACTCACATGCACAACAGTGCACCCACAAGTTCATGCACGTGCATGTGCAGAAGAGCATGCTTGTGAGTGCTGCCAAGGGAACTGAGTTAAATGAAGGTGGAGCAAGATCCCAGGCTAGGGGTATGCAACAGGAAAGGAACATGCCTAGCGCCCTCCCACATTTGTGCAGTAGGCTCACGCCTCCTCTACCAACCCGTATTTCCGGCCCTGGCTGCAAGGTGCAGCTCTCATGGTGCAGGGGAACCCTGTACTTTACTACCTTGAGTAGGGTTTCCCAAACATTTTGTGTCAGAAGGCATTTCTGCTTGTATTGCATGCTAAATTAATGACATTGGCTGATCTTACATGCCAACATCAACACAACTGCAACTACTGCAATATTTACCAAATGGCCATGATGCTTGCACTTGTACAGGTATGGGATCTGTTATATAGAAAAATGAAGAGGTTTATCTGTTATCGGAATTAGGGGAAGGCCATCTCCACCAGACTCCATTTTAAAGGGGTTGATCACCTTCCAAACACTTTTTTTCAGTTGAGTTTTTTTTAGATTGTTCACCATAAACAAAGACTTTTTCAAGTTTAAAGTTTATTGTTCGTGTCTCTAGGCTTTCAGTCTGGCAGCTCGGTGATCCTGGAACATCTGAACTGTTACAATTTGCTACATTTAATTGGTACATTTAGCTGATACATTTCCTAGCAGCATCTGTGGAATATTAGCAACTATTGTATCAATTCCAATAGCTGCCTTTGATGAAACTCACGGATTCTGCTCAGCAGGGACAAAGTATGTATCAATTAAATGTATCAATTTACAACAGTTAGCGACCCCCCCCCCCGAGCTACTTTAGAAGGTGAAAAATTAAACTTTAAACTTAAAGGTTAACTCTACAAAATAATAACTTAATCTTTTTGAAAAGTAAACATAATTTCAAGCAACTTTGCAATATATATTAATTAAAAAATATGCAGACTTTTCATGATTTTTAATGGTTTCTGACAGTTCCATAAGCCCAGCCCCCTGCTCTCCTGCTGATCTGTCTGACTACTTTGCTGAGCTGGCTGACTACTGTTACTTTGTATCAGCAGCCATCTGTCCTTAGCCTGCATCCTCCAAACCCCACAATTCCCTGCACACATGATTTCAATAAGGAAAGGAACATCACAGTGCCATGCATTGTGGGTTATGTAGTTCCTGCATGCCGTCTGTAAGCTGCGGAGAAGTTGTTACAATTTGTAACATCAGTGTTTAGTCCCTCCTTCCCTGCCAGGATTTCAAATGATGCAGAAAGAGAAGAATTGTTAAACAGCTGGATTTCAGCATAGAAAATGGCATTTATTCATACTTTTTGAAGAAACAGGTAACTGTGTTGGGTATATTAGGGGTTTCTGTGTTATGTGGGCCTATTTATCAAATTTTGGTTTGGAAGCCAGAGTTCCCCTTTAAATATTAGAAAAACAGGCAAAAATAAAAAATAGTCTTTATTTCCGGAGAACAATCTGAAACCAACTAAACTGGAAAAAGTGTTTCAAGGTGATCAACGCCTTTAAGCAAATACTTCTGATTTTTAAAAATGATTTCCTTTTTCTCTGTAATAATAAAACAGTACTTTGTAATTAACCACAGTTAAAGGAGAAGGAAAGGTGTTTTTACTGGGGGATCTCAAAAGTGAGGCAGCCCCAAGTGATTGTTTGTACTTACCTGACACATCGGGCTGGAGCTCCTATCAGCAGAAAACTGCAATGGTCCAGGGGTTCTTCCAGTGAGCACCATGGATCAATCAGCTTCCGGCTTCTCTTTCTTTAAATTTCCTAGAGCAGATGCATGTGCAGTAGAACGAAATAGTCAGCTTTTTAGTTAAAATTCGCTCTTCGCTCTACTGCGCATGCGCACCTGCGGAAGGAAGAAGAAGTTGAAGTAGAAAATGCCTTTCCTTCTCCTTTAAGATATTATTGGGGGAATGTAATAAAAGTTGGCAATAGAAAAATATTCGTAATGTGAAACATTATGCCTTTGTGCGAACAAATTTGCCTTTGTGCCAATTTAATATAGCTTTTGCGAAACTGTTTACTTTATCTAGAAAACCCCAGGTCCTGAGCATTCTGAACAACAGTCCCATACGTGTATTCACAAACCGAAAAATAAGGTATGGTTTAACAAAACAATTTCACTAAAATGCCTGGTAAAAATGGTGCCATATTTTTAAACTTTACATTTTCTCCATGACCTCTCTGTCTTACATGTTTAAAAGTCTATATATAATATCTTCATCTCTGTGTGGCACCGACACTGGGAACCACTCTTGTACCCCATTATTTGGATAATAAAAATAATAGCTTATGAGAATTCAGAATTTCAATAAGAACAGGCCCTGCAATTTTAAATGAAATGCATGAGCTATTCCTCTCTGCAAAGGGAACTGCGGTTGAGAATAGACTCGACTTTCATCTCAGTGAAGTTGGAGGAAATTATTCCTGGCAGAAACCTTCTATTTCAGCATTTTAAATTTTCAGATCTACCTGTGTTTTGAGATAGATGCTATAGTCAACTTCACAGGAATAAATAATAATTTGCTACTTGACCCCGTCAATGTAGATTTAACCTTGCAATATGTTTCCATTGCCTGGCATCATCCATTTGCTTTGTAACGTCTCAGCACACATTTATGTTCCCAAAGACGTTCACCCACACAAAGAGCACAAAGTGGCAGAATATGGAATTTTTTTCTGTTTTGTGCCTCACAGCCAAAGCAACACCTGCTCTTTTGACATGCATTACATTTGATTCAGCGATTGAGCTGTTATAAAAAAAAAAAAAAAAAGGGAAAATAAAATCTGTCAAGCTCGATTTTCTATTTGGATTGTGCTGGAAAGAGTTCAGACATGTCAATTACAGGACTTTATTAGGGTGAATCAGCTTGTTAGAAAGAACAAAAGCAATTTGTATCCTTTCACCAGAAAGACCTTTATTCCGTGTGAAGAAGAGTACGAAGTCACGTGGCTTTGTGAGCTGTCATTTTGTGTGACATGAAGCCATTCCGTAAGTGGTTAGTGGAAATAATATAGAGGCATATTGAAAAAACATATTTACACCTTGCTTAATCTAATATTCGTGATACACTGAAAATATACACATCTGCTAGGAATCCTTAAAGCCAGTGAACAGCTTAGATACTGCTCTAATAACAATAGGGAAGGAGCACTTCATTCTCCCAGCCTGCACAGCTACAAGTTTCGGTCATACACGGGGACACAATGTGATCTGCTGCCGCTGGGAAACACTTATGCAAAAGGGACATTATTAAGAAGGAAAAGCTATTTTATTATGCTGTTATCTTTACTGAAATACTGAGATTGCAGTAGCAGTAAAATGGTAAATATAATGCATCTGTTGCAGAGAAGTATATTGTATAGACAAAAACAGCTTTGGTTCTTCCAGCATTGGCATCTGCACCACCCAATGGCGCCTCTTCTCTCTTCATAGAAGAGCTGGAACTAGGGGTGAGCAGAAGAGGCATGCGCCTGGGGCACAATAATGGGGGAATGGGGGCACCAGGCACTTACCTCTTCTGTAGCCTACCCAGGGCCGGAAATAAGGGTAGACAGAGTAGGCACATGCCTGGGGGGCACCAGGAACGCACCTTCTCTGCCTCTTCTACCCCCTTCAAGGGAAGGTTTGAGGCTCCTGCGGTCTCTATTAGAAGTAAATACTGTACTAATACATGGTTAAATATATAGCCAGTATGTAAACTTTGCAGTATTCCACCCTCCATCTGGATATTCAATATATACATAGTTTTTCCCTAATCATAGACGTGTTGTCGTCCTTGACTTTCAGGTAAAAGGGAAATATACTTGGAGAGACCTGATTTTGATTCCTGGTGGTGACACCTGCCTAGGGCTCCTGCCTGGCCTAGCGCTGAGCCTACCCCTAACCTGGAACCTTGCCCCACTTAATTTAACGTAGTCCCCAACTGCTCTTGGTAGTGCTCACGAGTCAGTGCACTCACATATGAACACAGAGCTGGGGTGAGAGACAAAGGGGCAGATTTAATTATGTCTGAATTTCTGCTTTAGAAATCATCACCATGTTTGTCCAATTGTGCCTGACATTATTTTGTGATGACTATGCTTATTCATCAAAATGCGACAATTTGGGGCAGATTTAGGTGAATTTTCAATGAACAAAGTTATTTTTTGTGTACTTTGACTAGGGAATAGTCCAAATTCGATTTGAATTTGAAAAAAATGTGAACATTCGAATATCGAAATTTATCATGTACTGTCTCTTTAAAATTAGACTTTGACCATTCGTCATCTAAAACCTGCTGAATTGTTGTTTTAGCCTATGGGGGACCTCATAAAACCTACTTGGAGTCAATTGATGGACTTTGAAAAATCAAAGTTTGAATCGGGTAAAAACTATGAATCAAATTCGATCGAATGTGCTATTCTTTCGATTCGGATGATTCGAATTCGGCTGAATACGGACCTATTCAATCAAAAACAGACCTATTCGACCAAAAAAAACTTTGACTTAATTTCAGTTGGTCTTTTAGAATTCGAATTTCAAAGTTTTTCCATTCGAAATTCGACCCTTGACTCGGCAAGTGAACGATGGAATACTTTACCCAGTGAAAAATTGTCAGCGCAAATGTTTTCTAGCCAATTTTCTCTAGCATTACTTTCTTCCTAGCAAAATTTTATCAATATACTTTATGCTTACGTCAGTTTAAATATGGCAGCTACATAAAAGTCATAGGTCATGTGTATGTATTTATTAGTGATGTTGGTGAAATTGCAGGAAGTGGCCAATTATTATTAAAAATGTCCAAGGAAACAAAATAAAAACAAAAGGGATCCTCTATTGTCCTAGACATGAGCCCACCCTAATAAAATGTGGCATTAGCTTCAAATGGTTAAAAAAAAGTATAAATAACATATATTTAACAGTTACAACTTGTAAACATAATCCCACATTAATGTATGAAAAAACAGCAGAATTTTGTCTTTTTTTTATGACTTTTTTGGAGTACAGGATATGATGTCACTGACATAATAATATTGAGGATGCAGCTTCATCTTATCTATTCGCCAGCCAGAACCTTGCAAAATAGTCTTTGGCGAAAAGGATAATGTGCAGTAACTGTGGATTAATGGTCATTTCTCTGAGTGACAATTTATCTGGCTAAATGGAGTGAAACTTTTCTTGCGCTGAGGTTTTTTTGCTAGTGAATTGTCTTACTTGTCTCTTAGTAAATAGATGATGTTGCGAATTGTCATTTTGTTTGTTTTTTTTTGCCCAAAAACCTCAATTAACCCTTTTGGTTAGTTTAGTTAAACTTTAGTTCTCCTTTGATGATTCTAGCTGCATTTAATTTGTCTACCTCTCACATATGACTTAATTAAATAACTTCTGTCAGAAGCACTGCTGATTACTTGACTTAAAGGAGAAATAAATCTTAAAGGGGTGGTTCACCTTTAAATTAACTTTTAGTATGTTATAGAATAGAAAGTTCTTATCAACTTTTGAATTGGTCTTCATTATTTATTTATTTTTTATAGTTTTTTAGTTATTTGCCTTTTTCTTTGGATTCTTCTTAGATTTCAAATGGGGGTCACTGACCCCATCTAAAAACAAATGTTCTGTAAAGCTATACCTTTATTGTTATTGCTACTATTTATTACTCATGTTTCTGTTCAGTCCTCTACTATTCATATTCCATTCTCTTATTTAAATCAGTGCATGGTTGCTAGGAGAATTTGGACCCTAGGAATCAGAAGGCTGAAATTACAAACTGGAGAGCTGCTGAATAAAAAGCTAAGTAACTCAAAAACCACAAATAATAAAAAATGAAAACCAATTGCAAATGGTCTCAGAATGTACCTCTCTACATCATACTAAAAATTAAATTGAAGGTGAACAACCCCTTTAACTAAAGAAATAGCTAGAAATGTTGTACATTATGTTTTAAGCTTCTGTACCAGCCCAAGGCAACCACAGTCCTTTAGCAGTAAAGATCTGTGTCTCCAAAGATGCCCCAGTAGCTCCCCATCTTCTTTTCTGCTGATTCACTGCACATGCTCTGTGCTGCTGTCACTTACTGAGCTTAGGGACCCACTCACAATATACATTATACATAGAATAGAAATGGCACAATATAAGGCTGATTAGTAATTAATTCAGATAATTACTACATGGCAGCACATAAACCAGTGCAATTGGCATCAGAATTAGATAAGTAGCCTTGTAGCATCAACTTATATTACAGACCAACCTCATTTTCTGCTTGATAATTTGCAATGACCCCAAAGCTTAGCTTCTCAACAGCTGCTCAGAACCTACTGAGCATGTGAGACAAGTTTGAAGTCCTGGATCATTGCTGCTATTGACAAGCTGAAACTTTAGGCTGGTGCAATAAGTTCAGTATATAAAATATGCCATTTTTAGCCCTATTCATTCTTTAGGGTTTAGTTCTCCTTTAACAAGCCTAAACTTAATAGAAAACACACTATTTGCTTAATGTATTATGTGAGATCCTTGTTACCTTTTTTTATAACCAACTTTTTTCAATAAAAAGCACAATTATATGTACTAATACATGTTTTACTTTCCCTTAATCTCTATAAAACTCACGAATCCAGCTGTAGCAGAATAGCAGATTTTGACTTTAATCACAGCACTCGCACGTTTAATAGAGCGAGCTGGAACTGTAGCAATTTACTTAATAGATATTTTTACATTCCATTTCTTCAAGGTAAAATAAGGGTCTTATTTAAAACATTATGTTAGTAGGAATAAATGGTACAAAACTTTGTGAATATTACATTAAGATCTTTCCTTTTCACCTGGCATCCTACTGTCTTATGTCCAGTGTCTAATATTGAGATCTATTGAAATGCCCAGATCTGTATTTTTCTGCAAACAATTTCTAGTGGGAAGGAAATGATCAAGGGAAGGCGTTCAGAATCGTGAGGTCATTATTAGAAGTAAATATTGTACTAATACAGGCTTAGATATATATTTAGCCAATATGTAAACCTTAGGTATCCAGATGGAGTGGAATAGTGCAATTTATACAGAGGTTTTCCCTAATCACAAGGGTGTGGTCATCTTTGACTTTCAGGTAAAGGGGAAATATACTTCAAGAGACCTGATTTTAATTCATGGTGGTGACACCTGTATTCAGTCTTTGTAAACGTAGGCAAGTGACTTAATACCTTTGTGCCTCAGGCAAGAAATACTTGTGTATGTAGGGGTGCTGACATTTATTTTCAATAGCATTAACCACGTGTTAGCCTAAAGACAAAAACATAAATTAAATCAGCACTTTACTTGTTCCTCCAGATCTTAGTACAGGTATGGGATCCGTTATCCAGAAAGCTCCAAATTACGTAAAAGCCATCACTGATAGGGGCAGATTTACTAAAAAGCGAAGTGACTAACACTGGCGACGATTCACCATTACCCTTTTTAGGCACTTGGCAGATTTACTAATGGGCACAGGCGTAACTTCGCTAGTGAAAGAGACAGACACAAGTGCTGATTCACACTTTATTGCTAGGCAAATTTTCGCTCTGGGGAATGGACATTACTCCGTAAATTCACTAGATGCGGATTTTACTGAACGTCACTTCTTCTACCTTCACCACCTCAGACCAGGCAAAGTGCAATGGAGTGCATAGATCTTCCTCAATTCTTAGTGGAAAAATGTCCCAAAAAACACTGGCGTCTTTTCCTTTTTTCAGAGTGATAGGCTGCAAAAGTCATAACATAAACTATACAGTGGGCTCATGTGTAGGGCATTATAACAACTCTGTTTTTTTTTATTAAGGTTCCCTGTGTAATGTAATGTATTTGCTGCAACATATACGTCCATTAAACGTTATAATTTCCAGCCGTATGCAAATTAGCTAGCAAAATTTGGCCAGCGTTCGGCGCCCTGGAAACAAGTTTAGTAAATTAGTGCTGTCTGAGCGAATTTTCACCTGGCGAAGTTTGACGATGGGTGTGAAGCCTGCTGGAGACCAGGAAGCATAGAAATGCTATCAGGTATTGTTTGGAAAAACTGAGACACTTGGTATTTCACTGCATGGGGTCTCCACCTAATGGGTTCAAGTAGTAAGCCTTGGGTATTGCCACTTGGAAATAAAATATTACATAAGAAAGAAAAAATAAGTGGCCACTAAGTGCATAGGAGTCATGGAGGGAGCTCTGTAGATGGTTTAGGATTGTCACTGGGTTAGAACACAGCATCGGTTAGGGAGTCTACTCGACCACGCTGTACAGGGCCAAAAGTGCTGTTTATCTGCTTGTCTCTTTTATCACCCAACCCCCCCACCCAAGTGATTGACTGGTCAGCTGACCCAGGGATTTCTGAGTCAGTTATATAGGGGGTTATTTACTAAACTCCGAATGCCAAAACCCCAAAATAATTTTGTTTTTTTAGTATAAAATCTGAAATTTTAGTGGGGGAAAAAAAATTTTTTTCTTATTTTTTCGGGCTTTATTATACCCCAAGGAAGGAAAAAGTCCAAATCCAAAAATCCGGCATCTCAGACCTGCTGAGGTTGCACATAAGTCAGATCAAAGATTTTTTGATCTGAACTGGGTTCTGTGCAATAACCCGAACATTTCAGGGTTTTTGGGCAAAAATCTTAAAATATCAGAGTTTACAGGTGGAAAATCCTAAAAATGAGTATGATTCGTATTCTTCACAATTTTTTTTTTTGTTTTTTAATGCAAACAAAATTTTCGGGAAAGTGTATTAATAAATAAGGCAAAAAAAAAAAAACCTGTGCGAATTTGGTCGGAGTCTTTTTCAGCAAATATTGAGAAAAAATTGATATTTGATAAATAACCCCCCTAGTGTTGAGTGCAAGTTGAACTCAGAGCTCAATAGCCTCCTACACTGCCGGCTGCCTTGGGCATTACAAAAGGGCTGGAATTTGGGGTAGGCAGGCAGAATAAATATGTAACTAGTGCCCCACGCATTGCACCCTAGGCATATGCCCCTTCTGCCTATCCCTAATTTTGCCTCTGGATTACATACAAACTCTGACCAATACAGGGGTTAAAGAGGCCCTGTTCACGAGAGTTTACCATATAAATGAATCCTACATAATATTCAACTAAGTGCAACTAAGCAGGGGCAGGGTATAGCTGGAAAATATGAAAACAAATAAACTGCTAAACAACTGCAAATACCAATTGAAGCCCCAAAAATAATGGGCACCAACATCAATACTAATTGAATATTGACATTACAAATATGTAGGAATTTAAAGACCCCATAATTTGTATCTGGTATGTAATTATGTTACATTATACAGCTCTTTGGTTGCCTGAAGAACCTTGCAAATAATATCAACAAATAAAATGAATTTGAATATATTTTTCTTTTCTTTAGCCTCAATAAAGCCTCAAACTCCGACTGTGACAAGAAGCACTTATCATTTCTCCTGTACTGAAAACACTTGTACGTTTTGGCATAAATGGCTTGAGCAGTAGCAATTTTCTTAATGTTCATTTTCATTTCCAGCTTCATCCATACAATAAACCCTGACATTATCTGAATGCTTATATTCTAATCTTGCTTGTGCTTTACAGTGTAATTAAAATTGGATTTTCCTTAACCTTCTGTAAAGGCATCTTCCACTGACAATGGGACTTAACAGCCTTATTTATTAGCGTTCACAATTCACTTGATAAATTCTGATTATTTCCGACTTGCACAATAAAGTTGAAATGTTTGTTGTGTCAAAGCAGAAATCGGCAGTCGCTTATTTTCTGTATGTATAATTTAAACGCACATTTACTGCAGGATTTGAATTACAGTGCATGGGAAATAAAATGTATACTAGAATTAAAATGTATGCCCCTAAGCATGGAAAGGTGGGATAACCTGAATCGACTTGCCTGATACTATACAGTCAGGTGATTCCAGTGCTGGTCAATAAAGTGGCACCCATTTCTTACCTTGAAAGCAAGTTGCAGGATAAAACAGGGGAAATGCAATTAAAAATTGCAAGAGATATTAAAAATGGCGTTTTTGTGAATATTTACTATCCCTCATTATTAGTGATGGGAGAAAAAATTCGCCAGGCATGGATACGTCGTCGAAAAATCTGCAGCGACAAAAAAAAACTGCCATGCCAGAATTATTTGGACCCCCTATGACTTTAATGCATTTGGACAAAATTGACGCGCGTCAAAATTATTCGGACACCCATTGACCATTGCGAGTATAAAAATTGTTGCATGTCAAAATGAGGGATCTTAAAGGGACAGTACAGATAAATTTCCAACTCAAATCGTATTTGGACTATTCCCTAGTCGAATTACACTTAAATATTTAGATTTAAAAATTTGTATTTTCAATTCGACCCTTTAGAAATCAGCCCCCTACAGTATTTATGATGTGACATTTTGAAGTACGGTTTGAAGACTAAACGGGGAACCCATGGCAAGAAAAAAACAATATTAGGAAGATTCTTTGGCGACACTTCAAAGTCAATCTACAACACACTTGCACTGCATTTCTTCTTTATACTGTACGACTAGTTGACTGGTGTGGCTGAAAGTCAAACATATAGTCAAACGATCATCTTAAGTGTAACGATGAACTGCAATCACAAATAATAAATAAAAGCCACTGGAAACAAATGAAAAATTATCCTAGTTTTTCAAAAGTTTATTGTAAGCATAAAGACTGGACAGGGTCATACTGACTTTACATCAACCTACATTAGTCTGATATTTACAAAACATTTCAATAGGTCACTGTGTATTATTTCCATGTTGATATGTCTTAAACCTATCATTTGCTTTATAATTTACATGTTCAATTATCATCAAAGCTGAAGTAGTCATATCGAAAGAGAAAGCCAACATAAAACTAGAAACCATTTTTTGTGACAAGCCCTTAATAGATTTATGTAGAGGATGCCAGCGACGTTCCTCAAGGATTCCCAGGAATTCAGGATCTCCTTAGATGAACAGATGAAGCATCCTGGTCTACATCTTCTCATATAAGGATATACTGAGAAATCTGCATGAGTTTTAAAGAACTGTTATAGTGAGTGGTAAACCCTTTGTGGGGTTAAAGACAAAAATAATAGATAAAAAATAATAACAGGCTGGTATATTGTAGGTGCATTTACGGCATCATGGATTTATGGAAATACCCACTTAGAATGCAATGCTAAAATGGGCTAAAATATGGCAACATGAAAAAATATATAATGCATAATTAATTAATTAATATAACAATCAAATGATGGATGTGGAGAAAAAGGCATAGTACCATCCTTAATAATAGGGCTAAACATTTGCAAATATTTTTGTTTTTTATGGTTATAAGACTTTTGGTGGGCATACCTATGGAAAATAGTAACAATAGAGTTTTGGAACATGCTATATTAGATATGTGTTCCATGAAAGGAAATATCTGGAGGTCATGTCATAATGAGATTGTGTGTGTTCATTTTATTGGTAGAATAAAAAAATAAATCAATTTTAATGTGCAGCAGTTTTAACGTTTAGATGGCCTTCTAAAGAAATCACACAAAATATCCAGTATTATACATTCTGATGTGAGATATTACATTTGTACATGGGTTAGTATGATGAATGTTCTATGTAACACCAAGGTGTACCTTAAAGGACCTGGTTTTCTTATTAAAACATATCTAATCGTTTATCTTGATTATATAAAGTATAAAAATAATTGGTTGTCGGAAAAAGAGAAACTTTAAACCTGGACTTTTAGGAATACACTCTGGACTTTTTGTTTTAATTCTTAAATGTGTAAATATTTGCAATCTTGATCTTAAAACATCAATACAAAGAATTAAATTCATTCAGATGCACTGATTGAACACTTTCCCCTTCTAACAGAAATAAAGCAGAGACAGTTGTAAAATGCATAGAACATTATACATAAAATGGCAAAATATTAGTTATTCAAGATCAAAACAGCGCATACATTTAGCCTGTGCAAAATAATACA
This sequence comes from Xenopus petersii, assembly GCA_038501925.1. Lineage (NCBI taxonomy): Eukaryota > Metazoa > Chordata > Amphibia > Anura > Pipidae > Xenopus > Xenopus petersii. The sequence goes on along the minus strand of CM076673.1, from coordinate 174,276,598 downwards.
ATATTAACATTAAAAAAACAACAACTTCTGCCATTACATCTGTTAATATGACACAACTCCCAGGGGCAGATTTATCAAAGGTTCAGATGAATTTTTAAATTGAAAAAATTCGAATTTCAAGCTTTTTTTATGTACTTTGAAGGAATAGTCCAAATTCTATTTGAATTTGCAAAAAATTTGAAAATTCAAATATTGAAATTTATCATGTACTGACTCTTTAAAAATTTGACTTCTGAAACCTGTCGAATTGCTGTTTTAGCCTATGTGGGACCTCCTAGAACCTATTTGGAGTCAGTTGGTGGACTTTGAAAAATAAAATGTTTTTTTGGAAGAAAACTTTGAATCGAATTCGATCGAATGCACTATTCCTTTGATTTGAACGTTTCGAATTCGGCCGAATATGGACCTATTCGATCGAAAACAGACCTATTCTACCAAAAAAAAACTACGACTTAATTTTAGTTGTTCTTTTTGAATTTGAATTTCGAAGTTTTTTCAATTCGAAATTCAACCCTTGATAAATATTCCCTCCAGTGTCCGAAGCAGTTGAGGTGGCGCTGAAGGTTATCATATAGGAGGCTGATTATTTATAAACTGAAACATTGCAAACCAACATTTATTCAAGGATCTAAATTGCACATTTGGGGTGAATTTAGATATATAATGTGAGAGAAATAGTGTTGGTCATTTAATTGTCACTATGTTTGACTTTCTCTTTAATATTGTTCACCAAGGTTGAATGCAACATCACACAGAACATTTTACCTTTGAAAAACGTTACAAACGAACATGACATAGGCCATTTCGTGGCATTCTGTATGCAGCACAATTAAAACAAATGAGAACTTATGTAGATAGTTTTCATGTCATGTTTGAAGCAGTTAGTGCGAGTAGGGTGGAGACCATATGAGTAAGGACAACACAGGTTAGACTCCATTACAAACAACAGCACCAGTCCTGTGGATTTTATACGTGATACATATAGGACTAAAAATGTGATTTGCCTTTGAGGTCTGAGCTGATCTAATAACATGTAACCTGCATTATAACACTTTCACTTCTTTATTAAAGGCTGCCCAATGGTTTCATGGACCCACTATATTATCACAATTCATATCACTGTGGGGCAGATTTATCAAGAGTCAAATTGAAAATTTGAAGTAAAAAAATTCGAATTTCAAGCTATTTTTGTGTACTTCGACTAGGGAATAGTCCAAATTCTATTTGAATTATCATGTACTGTCTCTTTAAAACTTCAGTTTCGACCATTCACCATCTAAAACGTGTTGAATTGCTGTTTTAGCCTATAGCGGACCTCCTAGAACCTGTTTGGAGTCAATTGGTGGACTTTGAAAAATCAAAGTTTTTTTTTAAAATATTTTGAATCTAATTCGATCAAATACGATCTTACTTCGATTTGAACGATCAAATACATTCTATTCACCAGCAGAAAAAAAACTTTGAATTTAGGTTGGTCTTTTTTTTATTCAAATTTCGAAGTTATGGGAGTTAAAAAAAACTCCCGCTACTTTGAAATTCTACCCTTGATAAATCTGCCCCTAACTGTTGCCAGCTCTTTTAGAAACAAACACATAGGCAGGTCCACAACTAGGGATTACAAGATAAGTTTTCATACGCCAAACCTTCATTTTTTTTTTATTCCTGTAAATAAAATATGTTATTAAATTAACATTTGATTGACACCAACATGGACTTGAAGATTGTTTATACAAACAGACAGTTCTTTTCGTCACCATGCTGTAAACCCAAAATCATTTTAACAAAAATCCTAAAAAAAAAATTGATTTCCTAAATAAGGTGTATTCTAAACCACTGATATTCCAAAAATATCTTTAGAAAGTCAACATTTGTTAACATACAATGATGACATCAGTTTGGTTAAATAAAAGAGAGAAACGATAAGTCTTTATGTTGAATTTAGAACATGCAGAAAACGATTTCTGCTCTTTGCAGAGCCTTGATTTGTTTTTAAGCCCACAAGGAAGGAAATGTATTTAAACATGAGAAATAACATGCCTCAAGTACATGCACGATAGAAACGAGAAAGCAAAGCTCTTAATGAAAGCTTGTAATTGCACAGGTGAAAAGCAAATAGATTTCTAGAATCGGAGATGCAAATATTAATAAGATTTTGATAGGCACAAGGGAAGCAATTAGGATAATGCAGTCATCCCAGAGAAAACTTATTGCTAAAGCTGCAACATCCCTTCTTTTAACTAAGGGTGTAATGTGACGATGCAAACAATTTTTCAGAGTATGACTTTGTTAGCTGAGAGACAAAATCCGTATAATTGCATTTCCTTGCTTGTAGAGATTAAAAACAGGAGGGGGCATTAAAACAGGATGCTGCCTCTCTTCCCAAACATATTTCAACCAGTGTGAACAACGTAAAAGAAAATAAAAACTTTTTTATTATAAAGGTAATTGTTAGACAAATGGCTAGAGGTTGGATCATTTCAAGAGCAGGCCCAGACTACCTTGCAAAACAGTTACCAGCCTACCAGAGAGCAAGCACTTGTTCAATGAAAAAAAAAATAGTTTTCTTCCGATTTTGAACAGTTTTTTTGTTTGTTTTTTTAATCCTTGAAAGGTACATCTCTGAAATTGTGTTTGAAGTTGCAAAACTTTATTTTATTTTTTTCAGTTCTCTTCAGTGCAACCCAACAACTCAGCTCTTAAACTGATTCTTCCATACCATGACCATGGGTGGATCCTGATATATCTTGCATAGATTGGTGGATCCATTACATTCTTTCTGTGAGTGTCATTGTCAAAATTGCCTTGAAAAACCTAAAAACAAACAAAAAGTCAATATATTTTAGATTTATAACTGACTTTAGTATGTTGGGGAGTCAAATTAGAACAGTTATTTGTATTATGTCCAAAGATGTACAGCAAAAAAAGTCTTTTTTTATTCCAAAATATGGAATATTCACCAAATATTTCCCATGTTTGTCTCCATAAGTTCAATAAACCTGAGTATTGTTATACCAAGTGTGACATATGTAAAATTTCATAATGGGGATCTACTAGGGAACATTTCACACGGGAAGGCCGATGTATTATTTTTTTCATTTGAGATTTTTTCCACATTTTTTATTGCTAGTATATTTTAATACATAGAATCATGAAAACTTAATGACATTAATTTGTGGGGGAAAAAACATCAACACATCAAAAATTCCATTAATTTTCCCAATGTTTACAAATTTTTGAATTGACTTCAAAAAACTAAAACTAAAATAGCTTCAGTGTTGAAAACACACCTTTTTACTGAATTCTTTGGAAGCTCAAATGGTTTAACTGTATAATTACAAACATATTGCAACCAGTGTGAACAACGTAAAAGAAAATGAAAACGGTTTTGTTATAAAGGTAATTGTTACACAAATGGCTAGAGGTTGGATCATTTCAAGAGCAGGCCCAGACTACAAAATAAATAGAATCATAAAAACGTAATGATGATTAATTTATGGGGGGGGGAACATCAACACAACAAAAATTCCATTCATTTTCACAATGATTATAAATTTTTGAATTGACTTCAAAAAACTAAAACTAAAATAGCTTCAGTGTTGAAAACCCACCTTTTTATTGACTTCTATGGAAGCTAGAATGGTTTTAGCTGTCATTTTTTTTTTTTTTCCGTTTTTGCGATTTTCTACAATTAACATGATAAATCTCAAAAAGTTGATTTTCCCCATAATGTCATTGCTACTCTTCTGGGCATAAGGTAACAAAACCATTGAAAGTTATAGATCTCAAGAAAAAAAAGGAAATACAACTTTATATTTCTGGCCCAGTTGTTTTAACTTTATGGAATAAAAATCGAGTTTTATCTACACTGGTCTGCTTCAGGAGTTCATGCTCATTCTTCTATTTGGCTGCATCTCCACCCCAAGCTACTGGTTCATGAAGCTGCACCGAGCCACCATTTGTCATCAGTGAGTCACTATTGTCTTCACTTTACTTCATTTACTTTTCCGCGCATGCTTTGCCCGTAAGAGACAGACCTGGGGTTCATACACCCAGGTCAAGCCTTGCATTGGGTGAGCTACGGTTTAATTACTTTGCTGATTAAAATTTAGAGTTCGGAATTTCTCATACCCGGGCCATTAATTTTGTTATTGTCAGCAATTGTTTCACCTTTCGGATTGAGTCACGTATTTCTCATGTTTCTCCATACATTAAGTCTGCAAAGAATCACTGAAACATTAAATAAATCCAATAGGATTGTATTTCAACTGTTTTTTATTAGAGAGAGAAAATAAATCATTTTCAAAAATTGAAGTTATTTGCTTGTAATGGAGTCTATGGAAGATGGCTTTCCTCTAATTCAACTTTATATATTTCCAATAACCTGCATTTAAATATTTTTTTTCCACTCAACATTGAAATATTGAAGTAAATGCTAACAATCCCTTAAGGAGAAGGAAGCAAAAAAAGAGTTATCAAGGATGCTTTTTCAGTCATCAATTTGATATCAATTCCGATTGGTTGCTATAGGTTACTAGACCTGGAGCAACTTTTATCACCCTAATTGTGCTGTATATTGTGTATGAATGCTTTTGCTTATGAAGTATAGCACCTGCCTCAAATCAGGCTCTTCTTATTGATCTTAAGAGCTGCCTGAAATATAAATGCTTATTTTTAACTAAGAAATATATTAATCAATTGTGTAATAAAAGAAAAGTCCATTGGTTTATTGTTATTTATGGAAAGCTAATATCGTAGCCTTATTTTCTAAGGAAGATGCAATGCAAAGTGCTGATTTTTGCTCTAGCCTTGAATAAAGCTGAGTGAGTATAGCTTGTGGTATATTTTAATGATCCAATAAAATATTGGTTTATAGATCCTGTGCAAAGCTTTTGAAACCTCAGTTTTATCTCCATTTATAGAAGGATACAATGAGTATTGTGTTCCTGCAATAAACATTACTCTTTTACATCGAAGATGAATCCTATCGGGAGATGACCTTCCTATAATTCAGAGCTTTCTGAATACTGGATTTCCAGAGAAGAGATCCATTGCTTTGTGAAAAACAAATATTTTTGGGCAGAAGAATCCCACATTGGTGACAAATTGTTTCCACTTTTTCCACAAATATTGTCCTAATCTTGTAGGAAACAGATTAAAACATGTAATTTAGAAACTTGAGTATTGGCTTAGAAAGCTGTGAGGACACCGTGTATGGGCAGCAATCTTACAGTCTTTAACATAGTTCTGAAGTATAGAAAAGAATATTCTTCACTACTTACCTACTATATCATATACCGAGGGTCACAGCAAGTTGTACCCATCATTTTGACTATTCTCAAACCCCCTGTGCTTAAGTGCCTGAAAATTCTGTTTACCATTCTGAGGAGCCCAGGAAAGATGAGTTTGAGTAGAATTTTTGTTACAGCAACTCAAGTGGTTTAATTAACAGGGACATGGACATGTGTGACAAATAATAGTGAGTAAAGTATAACAAGTCACAACACTTCAGGCACCGGATGTACTAGATTTCTTACCATTTCCATTTTTAATATTTTTTCCTGATCATAATAGTATATTGACATTTTTAGTGCTGTTTTCTTAAGTTAGTAATCTATAGTTATGGGCAAATTTGTTCCGTTTTGCTTTGATGAAAAATTCACGAATTTCCCCAGAAGTTTGCAAAATGGCATAAAATTCGCAAAGCGCATTGACATAAATGGGCATCAAAATAATTTTGACACGCGACAATTTCAACGTCCGTAACAATTTATATACGCACGCCTATTTGTCCAAAAGCATTAAAATTAACGGGCATCCGAATAATTATGACGTGTGACAATTTTTATGTGTGGGCACATTTTTTTGACACACTGGATTTTTTGCCTTCAAATTTTTGCCACAGTTTTATTCGAAGCAAATTCGCTCCTGGCGGATTTTTTTACCCATCACTAGTAATCTATAGTGATGGGCGAATAAATTCGCCTGGCACGAATTTGTGGCGAATTTCCGCATTTTGCCTCCATGGAATAAATTTGCGAATCTCCCGGTGAAAATTCGCCGTCGCCAATTTCCGATTTTCACTATTTTTCGTGAAAATAGCCGATTTTCAAGATTTTTTTGTGAAAACCTTCAAATTTCATGATTTTTTGTGAAACCATTCGAATTTCACCATTTTTTCGTAAAAATGTTCGAATTTCATGGGTTTTTTTTGTGAAAACATTCAAATTTCAAGTTTTTCGTGAACTTTCCGATTTCACAATTTTTCTCAAATATTTTGCCGTTTTGCACATTTTGCGGGAAATTCAAATTTTTTTCGGCGAATCAAAGTGGAAGAAATTTTCCCATCACTAGTAATCTACTGTCACCCCCCCCCTTGGCTCTGTTCTAAAACTGAATACTGTAAATACTGTATAATATGAGTAGTCAATCACGTTCCTTGAGAATTTAGTTTTGTCCCTTTCTTGCCTATGCTGATCATTTTGCAGCCCTCCCCATGATCTGTCAGGAGCGTTAGGGGGAAATATGTAACATGCAGTACAGCACATAGTATACATGGAACACAAAAATAAAATGTTTCTTTTATTTTCGTAGCAAGATTAAATATATTGGTTAGCTAAAAAATAAATATATAAAGGCTAAAAGTATAAACACAGGAGAGATCTGCAAGTTCTGCACTAAATGCCATTGTTCTGTAAGGATATTCTTTGTAATGTCTTCACTAGTTAAGGCACAAGGACATATTACTTTACATATTCCCTTCCCCATAGTAGAAAGCAGTAAGAAGTCAAGATCAGCCTCTAATAAAAAGGGATTGTGGAGACATATAAAACAAGAAACGTGGGTTTCACCCTGAGGCATTATGGGAAGGTGTCCAACTGGGGGCCCACAGACCAGGCGCAGTAAACACTTTTGCCCCCAAGGCATATGATAGATTTGATGCTCCATGAAAAAAGCTACTGTAGTTAGCAATAAACTCCTAGGAAGAAGCAGTAAAATATTCATGCTTATGATGATTTACGATTAAGTGTTTGTAACATGAAGGGGCAAATTCATCAAGGGTCGAATATCGAGGGTTAATTAACCCTCGATATTCGACTGGGGAATGAAAATCCTTCAACTTCAAATATCAAAGTCTAAGGATTTTGCATAATAGTTCTATCAAACGATCGAAGGTATAATCGTTCGATCGAACAATTAAATCCTTCAAATCGAACGATTTGAAGGATTTTAATCCAACGAACGAAGGATTATCCTTCGACCAAAAAAAAGTTAGGCAAGCCTATGGGGACCTTCCCCATTGGGTTCGGTAGCTTTTAGGTGGCAAACTAGGGGGTCTAAGTTTTTTCTTAAAGAGACAGTACTTCGACTATCGAATGGTCGAATAGTCAAACGATTTTTAGTTGGAATCCTTCGATTCGTAGTCGAAGTCGAAGGTCGAAGTAGCCCATTCCATGGTCGAAGTAGCCAAAAAAACACTTTGAAATTCGACGTTGTTTTCTTCTATTCCTTCACTCAAAGTTAATGAATTGGCCCCGAAGTGTGTAAGGCTGTGGACACAATTAACTATTTTTTCACTTTGAACTATTTGACTGGTGGAAGATTGCCTTTATTGAGTGCCTGCTTCAAAGAATTTTAGATATGTAAAATGCTCATATAACGTGGAGGTTAGACTACAAACATACTGGGGCAGATTTACCAAGGGTCGAATATCGAGGGTTAATTAACCCTCGATATTCGACTAGGAATTGAAATCCTTCGACTTCGAATATCGAAGTCGAAGGATTTAGCGCAGAAAATTCGATCGAAGGATTATTCATACGATCGAACGATTAAATCCTTCGAATCGAACGATTCGAAGGATTTTAATCCAACGATCGAAGGAATATCCTTCGATCAAAAAAACTTAGGCAAGCCTATGGGGACCTTCCCCATAGGCTAACATTGACTTCGGTAGTTTTTATCTGCCGAACTAGGGGGTCGAAGTTTTTTTTAAAGAGACAGTACTTCGACTATCGAATGGTCGAATGGTCAAATAGTCGAACGATTTTTAGTTTGAATCCTTCTATTCGAAGTCGTAGTCGTAGTCGAAGGTCGAAGTAGCCCATTCGATGGCCGAAGTAGCCCAAAAAACACTTCGAAATTCGAAGTTTTTTTACTTCGAATCCTTCACTCGAATTTAGTGAATCGGCCCCTCTATGTTGAAAAATGTTATAACATTTACAAAGGAGTGACAAACCCTAATATCTTGGAGCTGTATAAAGCTAATGCCCTGTATGAAACAGTCATGCACTAATTAGTCGCAGCCCTGTATGAGATTGTCATGCACATAATAGCTGCAGTCATGTACTGTATGAGACTGTCATGCACATAATAGTTGTAATCCTGTATGAGACTACCATGTGCATATTGGTTGCAGCCCTATATTAGATTGGCATGAACAAACTAGTTGAAGCCTTGTATGAGACTGCCATGCACTACATAATTGCAAGCCATGTATGAGATTGTCATGCACATATTAGTTGTGGTCCTGTATAAGGCTGCCATGCATATAATAGTTGCAGCCCTGTAGGAGACTGCCATGCACATAATAATTGCAGCCATGTATGAGATTGCCATGCACATAATATTTGCGGTCCTGTATAAGACTGCCATGCACATATTAGTTGCAACTCTGTATGAAACTATCATGCACATATTAGTTGCAGCCCTTTTTGAGACTGCCATGCACATATTAGTTGCAGCCCCGTATGAGACTGCCATGCACATATTAATTGCAGCCCTGTATGACTGCTATGAACATATTAGTTGCAGCCCTGCATGAGACTGCCATGCACATATTAGCTGCAGCCCTTTATGAGACTGCCATGCATATATTAGTTGCAGCTCTGTATGAAACTATCGTGCACATATTAGTTGCAGCCCTGTATGAGACTGTCATGCACATATTAATTCCAGCCCTGTATGACTGTCATGCACATATTAGTTGCAGCCCTGAATGAGACTGCCATGAGCATATTAGTTGCAGTCCTGTGTGAGACTACTAGGCACATATTAGTTGCAGCCCTGTATTTGACTGCCATGCACATTTTAGATGCAGCCCTTTATGAGACTGGCATGCACATATTAGTTGCAGTCCTGTATGAGACTACCATGCAGATATTAGTTGCAGCTCTGTATGAGACTGCCACACACATATTAGTTGCAGTCCCTTTATGAGACTGCCATGCACATATTAGTTGCAGCCCTGAATGAGACTGCCACACACATATTAGTTGCAGCCCCTTTATTAGACTGCCATACAGATATAAATTTATTAGACTGCCATACAGATATAAGTTGCAGATCTGGATGAGACTGCCACACACATATTAGTTGCAGTCCCTTTATGAGACTGCCATGCACATATTAGTTGCAGCCCTGCATGAGACTGCCATGCAGATATTAGTTGCAGCCCTGAATGAGACTGCCACACACATATTAGTTGCAGCCCCTTTATGAGACTGCCATACAGATATTAGTTGCAGATCTGGATGAGACTGCCACACACATATTAGTTGCAGTCCCTTTATGAGACTGCCATGCACATATTAGTTGCAGCCCTGCATGAGACTGCCATGCAGATATTAGTTGCAGCCCTGAATGAGACTGCCACACACATATTAGTTGCAGCCCCTTTATGAGACTGCCATACAGATATTAGTTGCAGCCCTGAATGAGACTGCCACACACATACTAGTTGCAGTCCCTTTATGAGACTGCCATGCACATAATAGTTGCAATGATCATTTCCATCTGAAAATAAATGCTAAACAAAAAAATATATTCATTGTGCAGGGCAATGAAGGAGCCGGGCAAATAAACAGATAGGGATAAATATCATCTTGAATAAAACAGAAAAATCAACAATTCTGTACAGCAAACACACTAAAGTTGAAATATATCCAGCAGCAAAAATCTGTTGTATATCTCCAATCAAGCACCTTTTACTGTAGCTCGCAGCTGGCTTCAACATATTGATAAGGATGGAAAGCTAATATTTCTCAGAGGATGTATAATTCTATTACTTAAGACCATATGGTAAGTGAGCATACACTAGTACATGCCATCAATCAAATCTAAGTGACAGTTACGAATAACCATGCTTCATTTTTAAGGGCTAATCCTGTAATATTTTATATTGAGGTCGTTCGTTTGTTTCTCTGAGAAAGACCAGTAAATGTGGTCGATGCTAACGTAATCAAAAGTTGTTTTTCTCACTGATACGTTTGTTCCTGTAAGGAGTAATCAGAAAGGTCCCATTGTGCAAAATACTTCACTGTATTATTTTCTCTGTTACTCTGTATCGTGTATACTGTGCTGCAGAACAACACCTGGCTCCTAAATCTGCTTGTTTGAAAAGAATATATCAAGGCAATCAATGGGCTGCAATTATTTGTTTCAAAAATCAGAGGTTATTTCTGTACCAAAGAGATGGTTCCACTACAGAATGCACTTGCCGCTGCAAAACGGGAAACAAGCCCTGCCTGTTTGATTGCTGCTATTCTGTAACCATGGTCCAAATAACTTGTTTTGCAAACCTGAGAGCTTGATGTTGCTTAGGGCTCTTACAGACGATCGTTTTTACCTGCGCTCCCCTGCGTTCCTTTTTTCTGCGTTCAGCCGCAGGGGAGCTCAGGAATAGACGCATTACATTTTTTCCAGTGGGGCTGTACTCACACAGGCGCGTGTAGACGACGAACGCAGGTTGAGACGTAACATGCTGCATTTTTCCTGCATTCGGCGCCTACACGCGCCTGTGTGAGTACAGCCCCATTGGAAAAAATGTAATGCGTCTATTCCTGCACTCCCCTGCGGCTGAACGCAGAAAAAAGGAACGCAGGTAAAAACGCTCGTCTGTAAGAGCCCTTAGTAATAGGTCAAAAACCATTGCTTACTGTTGTGTTGATATTCAGTAAATGTCTCCTCCTGCCCAATGCTTCATGCCCACCCCACACAATCTTATGGGTAGTTTCAAGCTTGGGCAAATGGCACAAGACCTGGTGATGGAGCAAAATACCGTAGATGACTTGCATCAACTATTGCTATTACGTTAACGGGATGGGTCAGCCTTTAAGCTAACTTTTAGTATGTTAAAGAAAGGCCATTTCTACGCAACGTTTCAATTGGTCTTCATTATTTTATTTTTGTATGTTTTTTGAATTATTTGCCTTCTTCTTCTGACTTTTCCCAGATTTCAAATAACCCCATCTAAAGAAAATGTAAGGCTATACATTTATGGGGTTATTTACTAAACTCTGAATACAAAAATCACGAAAAATGTGTGATTTTTTTGGAGTTTATTAAACCCTGAGGATGGAATATCCTCATCTCAGACCTGTCAAAGTTGAATATAAGTCAATGGGAGAAGTCCCAGTGATTTTTTGATGTGCGCTGGGTTTCGTGCAATACCCCAAAGTTTTCTGGTGAAAATTCTGAAAAAATTGTGAAATTCGTGAAAATTGCATTGAAAAAATTTGAAAAATCCGTAAAAATTCCCACAAAGCAAATTTTCGTGAAAATGTAATAATAAATAAGCGTTAAAAACCCGAGCAGATTTGATCGGAGTTTGTAGCAGGAAATATTGAGAATAATTCGGACTTTGATAAATAACACCCGTATTGTTACTGCTACTTTTTATTGCTCATCTTTTTATTCAGACTCTCCCCTATTCATATTCCAGTCTCTTATATAAATCAGTGTATGGTTACTAGGGTAACCTGGACCCTAGCAACCTCATTTCTGAAATTGTAAACCTGGGAGCTGCTAAATAATAAGCTAAATAACTCAAAAACCCCAAATAATAAACAATGAAAACCAATTGCAAATGGTCTCAGAAAATCATCTAAATCATACTAAAGGTTAATTCAAAGTTGAACAAGCCCCTTTAAAAGCTGAAAGTTCAGTAAAAGAAGCTGGTGAAACTGGAGCTTACTGATGTGCCCCTTAACATTATAGAGCGCATTCTCACGTCTTGCCCAGTGCAGGATCTTGGACCCACTGGGTCTTGGCTGAAACTTTAAAAATGTTTATTTTAATCCAAATTGGCCCACTGCATTTACATGTACATTTAAGAACTTTAAAGAGGTTGTTTACCTTTGAGATAATTTTTAGTAAGATGTAGAGAGTGATATACTGAGATAATTTGCAATTGGGTTTCATTTTATTTTTATTTTTACATTTTAATGTGGCTCACGGGTAAAAAAAGTTGAGGAACCCTGGTTTAGTGGTTTCACAAAACGGTGACGTAATTATTATATATGTGCCATTATAGTCCCGGTGCACTGTGAGGTCATATAATGTTCTGTGTCCCAAACTATGACCTTGGCATTAGTTTGAAGACGTTCTTGCATTAAACAACTTCTCAATAACATTTAACCCTGATATTAATAGTAAGGAGTCCATTATCACATGCAATGTTCAGATGTAAAGCATAATAGCTGTATATTCTAACCATAAAACACCCTATATTATTTCCTCTAAATATGTCAACTACTATACATATTACACAATATATACACTATATTATACACATATATTACACAGAAAACACACACAAGTGAAGTTTTTCTGTCAGAAGTAATCAATGCAGAATGTTTTTATACACCATTTTTTATTGGGGAAATGTATTTATTACCGCCCTTGACATACAACTGTGGTAAACTAATCTGCTTATTGTTACTGCCCATCATAACCAGAACAAGTAGCATATTTATAAATGCTGTAACCCTTCCCTACAATAATATTTCCTTAGACGTTTGGTTACAAAGTATTTCCTTTAGTTCAGAATGATGTAAAACTGCAATTTATGTGGCTTCTCTTCTTTGTGCTCCAGGTACCACACAGCTATACGCATTTATACACAGTGCTCTATGGATTCTTTTTTTAAATTCTACGTTGGAGAAAAAAAGAGAAATTTGATATTCAAGCTTGGAGTCATCCTACAGGAGAAGTAAAGCTTAGACAAGAGTATAGTAGAAATGCTGCACAGCAGGGGTGATTTCCAAAGATCCTGGAAAGAAGTGCAAGAGCATTAAGGGGTTCAAAAGGGCCCCTTTTTGTGGTGACGGCAGATGGGGAGCCTAGAGTGGACACTTCGGGCAGCTGTGGAAACCAAAACGCTGAGTATGTTTTCTGTCTGGAGTTTAGTTTCTGTGATGTTCATGCAAATGGCCTGTAGATGTCACTGTGCTCATACTTATACTGTGCATTCTTCCTGGTAGCTTAAAAGTGAAAGTGAAAGTTTACTGTTGTGTAATGCCTGCATGACTCTACTAATAAAGCACTGTTATTCTCTACTCATCCTCGGCTACCCAAAACATAACTGTTTCACTCTGCACCTTGTGGCAGATAAAATATCTTGCAAAAGGGAACAATGTCATTGAACGCAAGCCACATGCTCTGGGCTGCTGTAAGAAATCTAAGCTATGGGACTGGCTCAAATGTGCAAGTCATTGAACCCCTGGGTAATAGTGACCATAATGTTATATCATTTAATGTCTGGTGCAAAAAACAAATAGATACAGATACAAATAGTTACAGATACAGAAAAGGCAAATGTGCTAAATCAGTTATTTTCTTCAGTGTATACAATAGAGGAGTCTAAGTTCCCAGGCTCCCTTTATAGCTGCACTATGGCTCAGCTCAATCTAGTCAGTAGCTGACTCAGGATATGATTCATAAAGCTTTAATAAAAATTAATGTAAACAAGGCCCCAGGGCCTGATGGCTTACACCCCCGGTTCTAAGAGAGCTTAGTTCAGTTTTAGACCAGCCCCTATTTCGGATTTTCTCAGATTCACTTTCATCTGGTATGGTGCCTATGGATTGGAGAAAAAGCTGATATTATTCCAATATTTAAAAAGGGATTACAATCTTAGCCAGTAAATTTGACATCTGTGGTGGGAAAACTATTTAAAGGCTTGTTAAGGGATCACATTCAAAATGTTGTCCAAGGATAGGTCATAGGTCATGTCAGACAAATTTTATTGCTTTTTATGATGAGGTAAGTAAGATGCTGGACAGTAGGGGGGCAGTAGATCGGGTACAGAGGGTGGTTGTTAATGGGACATTCTCTACTTGTAGTAAGGTTCTTAGTGGGGTCCCCCAGGGCTCGGTATTGGGTCCACTTTTATTTAACTTGTTCATTAATGACTTAGGGGAGGTTGTTGTAAGTAATGTATCAGTGTTTGCAGATGACACAAAACTATCCAGCCCAATTAATTCCATCCAGGATGTGGCATCCTTGCAACATGATCTTGACAAACTGGCAATCTGGGCAGCTAAGTGGCAAATGAGATCCAATGTTGATAAATGTAAAGTCATGCACCTGGGATGTAAGAATATCCAAGCCACTTATACCCTTAATGGGACTGCACTAGGCAAATCCATTATGGAAAAGGACCTTGGAGTCCTTGTAGATGATAAACTTGGCTGTAGCAAGCAATGCCAGTCAGCAGCATCAAGGGCAAAAAAGGTCTTGAGCTGTATTAAAAGGGGCATAGAGTCACCGGAGGAGGGGGTCATTCTTCCACTGTATAGAGCACTTGTAAGGCCCCATCTAAAATATGCCGTACAGTTTTGGTCTCCATCACTCAAACAGGACATTATTGTATTAGAGAGGGTACAGAGAAGGGCAACTAAGCTGGTAAAAGGTATGGAAAATCTTAGCTATGAGGAAAGACTGGCCAAATTGGGGATGTTCACGCTGGAGAAGAGGCGCTTAAGGGGTGATATGATGACTATGTATAAATATATAAGGGGATCATATAATAATCTCTGTAATGCTTTATTTACCAGTAGGTCTTTCCAGCTGACACAAGGTCACCCATTCCGATTAGAAGAAAAGAGGTTCCGCCTAAATATTCGGAAGGGTTTTTTTATAGTGAGAGCTGTGAAGATGTGGAATTCTCTCCCTGAATTATTTGTTCAGGCTGATACATTAGATAGCTTTAAGAAGGGATTGGATGGCTTTTTAGCAAGTGAGGGAATACAGGGTTATGGGAGATAGCTCATAGTACATGTTGATCCAGGGACTAGTCCGAGTCCATTTTGGAGTCAGGAAGGAATTTTTCCCCATCTGAGGCAAATCGCCGAATTACAGAAAGGCCATCTCCCATAGACTCATTGTAATTAAATATTTCACATTTTTGAAATTGATTTCCTTTTTCTCTGTAATAATAAAACAGTATCTTGAACTTGATACCAATTAACATATAATTAATCCTTACTGGTGGCATGTTTTATATGATTATTATTAGCCTTAGGGCCTTATTTATCAAAATCTGAATTATTTAAATCCACTATTGAACCTTATTTATTATTAAAAAACATGATTTCATCGGATTGTTGAAAAACTTGATAAAATCGAGCGAAAATCCGGATCGTACAAATTTTTCGGATGTTTGCCAAAATAGTGGGATTTTCGGGCTAAATCCAGTGCAGACCACAGGAACTTCCAAACAGGATAGGGACCTCTCCAATTGACTTATATACAACCTCGAGATGGAGGATTTTTGAATTTATACTTTTTCCATCCTCGGGGTATAATACATTTTGAAAAATGTTCAAGTTTTTTGCATTCAGACTTTAATAAATAACCCCCTTCATGTATGGCTATGCAAATTAGGGAAATACCCCTTATCTGGAAAACCTCAGGTCCTGAGCATACCTGTATACTACTAATATAAAATAAGGCTAAATAGTGATTAATTCCAAATCCCTTTACATGGCAACTCAGAAACCAATGCATTAGAATTGAATCATTCGTCCTATAGCATCAGCTACTTTGACATTCCTGCAACTTATAAAACACCATCTTCTGGAAATGAAGAAACATCAGTGTAAAGTTGGGTTTGCAAGAAGCTCCCTTACCTTGTCTTTCCTTTGTTTTCCATCCTGATACACAGCCCAGTGTTCTCCATTGTTACTATAAGCAATTTTATAAGAACCCACAAACTGCACATGGCCAAAATCTTTAGCTCCTTGTGTAATTATTCCCGTCACTTTTGTAGGGCGAAGAAGATCCACCTATAAGTAAAATGCATATATTTACATACAAGCAAAATCCAAAATTGCCAATGTGTTCCAATATAGCAGATCAAACCTTACATTTTATGAAGTTTCATGAATTTTTTTTTACTGATGTAGAAAATATTTTTTAGAAAGACATTATCTAAATTTCCTTTGAAAAGTTTAATTTGCATAAGGCTCCGTACGTTCATGCATTATACGCAATATTATTGCATAAATATGCAGTTATTAGCTAAAATGGTGTGAAATTATGAGATCTGCTGATTGATAAATACAAAAATTGCTAAAGGTATAATCTAGATAATTACAAAATGAATGTCTGCATTTTTAATAGGTTGGATGATGCAGAAATAAGCATGACATTTAAAGTGCAGCAAGTTTGCTTTTGGGAATACATACTTGGTTAGCTGGAAGAAGAAAAAGATGGAGGATTAAATACATTGAATTAAAGTTACAGGGTCGGATTCTTCTACATTTAATAAACTGCAATATTTGATTTGCTATGCATGTAGGGATTTATTAAAAGGAATATGTGCCCTCATAACTAATTTAGAATACATTTATTCAGCTTGAATAGACATCGATAGTCTATGTTGTGAAATCTGCGTATATGTATCTGTATATATGTATCTATATATATGTATATCTATCTATCTATCTATCTATCTATCTATCTATCTATCTATCTATCTATCTATCTATCTATCTATATATATATTAGTGACCTAATTCCAAGCCTCACATGAGGGATCCTGCACAGACTTTAATTAGATTGGGTCATTGAGTGGTGATAAAGCAATAGAGAGCACTACTACACGGGTCTTAGAAGATCATCTTAGTAGGGGTCAGCAATATGTCAGTCATACAGTAAGTCAAGTGCAAATATGCAGATAAGGAATGTTCTGGGCATATACTTCATTATCTCCTTGTACCTGACAATCTATTTAAGGAAATATACATAAGAAGCCTGCAGGCATCCATATTTGAATGTTATTATTAGATATCTCTCTAACCTGTCCCTTTAAAGGAACAGTTGCACCAGAACATTAAAAAGGGTATTTTATATATTTTATTATATTATACTAAGAAATACATTAACTTGAGTAGCGTTAAAGGAAAGCCCTGGACTGGAGCTATAAATGCAGGGGCTGCATGACAAGGGATCTGAATGTGCAGCAGCCAAATTACACTGGTTTATCAGAATCAGATGCAGCTGTAATTGGGTGAGAAGGAATGAGTTAAGGCAGGGAAAATCTAGGCTGGGGTCGTGATGTCAGGGAAAGAAGCAGTTCATTTTAGGGTTGTCATCTCACCCCTTAAAACCAAACACATATATCCCTTATATATCCCATATTATTTATTAATAACTAGTGGGTGTTTAACTGCATGCACTGTTATATTGTGTTTTGGGTATTCTTATACAGCATATACGTGAGAGTCTGCTTGGTATTATTCATGTTCACTGAGTGCCAAATGCTTGATCCAGGGAATGTTTCCGATCACCATTGGGGTCAGGAAGGAATTTTTTTCCCTCTTGAGGCATAATTGCCAATGACTTTAGGCTGGGTGTTTTGCCTTCCTCTAGATCAAAACAGTGGATATATGATAATGTATTTTAAGTTTTGTCACAGCAGCGGTAGGACCTTGCCAGAGTACTGCACATGTAAATTTAGAAAGGGAAAAAGGAGGTTCTCTCCTGTGACTGCACAGTGGGTTGATTGATACAGATGCTACTACTGATTGTGCTTGGTGACAGCCTGTTTGCATTTCCTATCATCGACACACTCCAGATTCAGGACCGACAGCAGGGCTGCTGAACTTCTCTCATGGTGGGAGATGCAGCTCCTGCTGGTAGCAGATTTGTAGGCCATCCTCTCTGTAGGTAGAGGCAGCCTAATACTCATTGGTGGCTATAATGTCACAGGGATGATCTGAGGAACAGCAGAGCATAGTAACAATCTCATATGGAATTCTGGCTTTAGGATATTGGGTTGGCTGGCAATGTCCTATTTATTTGATATAATGCGAATAAATGCTGTGGCCATTTTACCCCCATATTTGGCTCCTGGTGTTTCATTAAGGTATGGGGTTCAAATGGATGCTGGGTTGTCCTTATCGTTCAAATCGGTGTTATTGTGCTTCTCAACAGGCTGCAGCCCAGTGGAGGAATGCAATAAATTCCAAGTGCCATAAAGTAGTACCCGCTGTATTTTTATATCATCATCGTGTCTTTATTGCAAAAAAGTTATGCACAATGGGGTTCAGTGGGATGGCTCAAGGCGAAGGGTCAATTGAGGAGTCCCCTTATCATACAACCTCTATGTAGATCATGCATTTATGTTTCCATTGAGCTGTAGTGCTCATAGACACATAACTGGAAGCAAAGTAAAAATGTAATCCAGGGCTCTACAAACCTATGGTGAAAGTTTCTCTTATGAAACAGAATTGTTGCTGGCAAGAACTATTTCCTTTGCAGGTAACTTGCAAACATGGGTATGTGTTTAATATGTGTATGACAGATATGGGATCCCTTATCTGGTAACCTGTTATCCAGAATGCTCAATTACGGGAACAAATAATTCTAGTTTTTAAAAATGTTTTCCCTTTTCTCTGCAGTAATAAAACAATAGCTTTTATTTGATGGTAACTACACTGCATGAATCCATATTGATGGCAAAACAATCCAATTGTTTTTATTTAATGTTTCAATGATTTTTAGCAGACTTTATATATTTTAGATCCAAATTAAGAAAAAAATCCCTTATCCAGAAAACCTCAGGTCCCAAGCACTCCTGATAATACACCCTGTACCTTTACTGGTCCTTAAAGGGATCCTGTCATCGGAAAACAGGTTTTTTTTCAAAACGCATCAGTTAATAGTGCTACTCCAGCAGAATTCTGCACTGACATCCATTTTTCAAAAGAGCAAACAGATTTTTTTTATATTCAATTTTGAAATCTGACATGGGGCTAGACATTTTGTCAATTTCCCAGCTGCCCCTGGTCATGTGACTTGTGCCTGCACTTTAGGAGAGAAATGCTTTCTGGCAGGCTGCTGTTTTTCCTTCTCAATGTAACTGAATGTGTATCAGTGGGACATGGGTTTTTACTATTGAGGGTTGTTCTTAGATCTATAGGCAGCTGTTATCTTGTGTTTGGGAGCTGTTATCTGGTTACCTTCCCATTGTTCTTTTGTTTGGCTGCTGGGGGGGGGAAATGGAGGGGGGTGATATCACTCCAACTTGCAGTACAGCAGTAAAGAGTTATTGAAGTTTATCAGAGCATAAGTCACATGACTGGGGGCAGCTGGGAAATTGACAATATGTCTAGCCCCATGTCAGATTTCAAAATTGAATATAAAAAAATCTGTTTCCTCTTTTGAGAAATGGATTTCAGTGCAGAATTCTGCTGGAGCAGCACTAATAACTGATTCATTTTGAAAAAAAATTTTTTTCCCATGACAGTATCCCTTTAAGGTTCATGATTGATATTTGTCATAACTTGTCACATCTCCCATTTGGCTTGATTAAGCCAGTTGCTTTCTAAAAAGATACAATGGTAAAGCATTTCATTGCATTTATTCTGACCCCCTATTCTCTTTGTACAAGTGGGATTCTTATAAATAATAATAAGAAGAAGAATAAAACTCATAAACATAGTCTTTGTTTTGTTCTATATTTATGCACAAAGTACCTCTCACCCCAGATCAATATTTTAAGAAAAAAATGCACATGCTTGTTGCACTGAAAGGTTATTACCACAAAATACAAATGTGTACATTATACTTGAATCCTTCCACTGCATGATCAACGACTTGCTCAGATTGTAAAGGATCTCTTGAGAAATTAACTTTGGTATAAAGGATTTATCTTCCTATAATAAGTACAGTTTTCCATTCACCGAGCCTAATGTGCATGGTGCATTTATACACTGCTCTTGTCTGTACCATTGGCATTTCTCTTGGCACCTTACCTCACAGACAGGTTACTCAGGAATAATCTTAGGACAGGACAATTACATTCACCTCCCAGTCTTTAAAGGGGCAGTTTAAGAATATGTTCTTAGCAAACACACCTACACTCATCTGACTTCTGTCACATACACCCAAACATACAAAACATACAGACACGGGAAAAAAGTAATTATTATAACCGACTAGTGCCCAACAAGGGCCCATGTTTGAGCCTATCCTTGGGCATTGATAGTTGGCCTGTTTATTACAGGGATAAAGAATATATACCCTATTCCTCTTGGTTGGCCTGATTGTTCTAAAAATTCGAGATTTATTACGTGTAAAAACTAGTGATGGGCAAATTTAATCATCAGGCGCGAATTCACTATGAATTTGCGAAACTGCCCTGAAAATTCGCCGGCGTCAAAAAAATGGACTCCAGCACAATTTTGACAAAAACGGATGCCTGCGTCCAAAAAAAAGGACGCCGGCTTCAAAAACTGAAGCCAGCATCAAAAATGAGACGCTGGCGCCATTTCGCTAATTTTTCGCCGTTTTGCGAATTTTGCAGGAAATTCGTGAATTTTTCGGGCAAAGTGAAATGCCCCAAATTCACCCATCACTAGTAAAAAACCTGCCAAGTAAAAGTTGTCAAGGTGTTATAGAAGTCAATGGGAGCTGCACTGATCTTATTGGACCATTTTTAATCAATTCAGAATTTTAGAGGTCAGCATTTCATGACATTTCATGACAAAGGGACCATCTGCCATTGACTTTGACATGATTTCAACATGTTTTAGCTGGAGTATTTTCAGACTCTAATTTTTAGCAGCTCAAGAGCATAACAAACTTAGAAAAAATCAAGTTTTTTCCCCTGTAAAAATGCTGAATTTTTACCCTTTAAAACTCAACCAGAGAAAGTCAACTTTCAATAACCAGGCCTCTTATTGTTAGTCTGGTTTGTTGTAATTATATTCAGACAATAGCATCTCTACAGCGTATTATTTCCAGTACCCATAAGAATGAATAAAAGTATCATGGTACACTCTGTAACATTTATCTCTCATGATAATGTTTGTTATTTCTCATGGTGAAATACACAAGAAAGTAAAATATGTTTTTGTTTGATTCATAAAATTCCCCATGTAAAAACAATATTGATGTTCACATTGATGTTGCTGTTAATAACCAAGAACAAAGACACAAACAAGTTGATGTTCTAAAGAACCAATTGAATTCCACTGCTAAATTGTTATTCCCTCCAATGACTTGTCTTCTTGATTCAACCTTACCTGTATTGTGAGTGACACTTTAATCAGTCGTCGCTTTGAAATGGTTTGGTATATACAGTATGTGACTAGTTGTTGGGCAAGTCAATAGAAATATAAAGGACAGAAAGCATTGATTAATCAATAATAGTAATTATTCTTTTTTTTCTCCTCTTTCAAGTTGATGCAGGAATGCGAGTACTGGAACAAAAACCTCAACACAGCTCAAAGTAATCAAATGAATTTTAAAAACACAAAATCAGAAGAGACTACATGATGATTGATATGATAATTTTGTTTCCTCTTGTGATTTCACAGAGTGAATATTTGTTTATCTGTGACTATGATAAGCTGTGATCTTTTAACTATGTTTAAATTGATTGCCTTCTCCATATATCCTCTGCACTTCAACATCCATCAAAAATCCTGAAATTCTAATCTCCTCTTCACTGCTCCCATCATCCTCTCTCAATATAAGCAAACTCTCTTGCATTGTTAACTCGCTTAAACCCTTTCATCCCATCAAACAATATAATGCTCAAACTTTTAATCTACAATAAACTCAGCAGTTCAAGACCCCTTTATATCCAAATCTCTTCACCTTCTGGCTATCACAGAAACATGGCTTTTTCTACCACCAACACTGCTTCACCTGCTTTTATGGAGGATTTTCATGAAGTCATACCCTTTAACCAGGAGATCATCACTGTGGTGGGGTTGGATTTCTTCTCTCCCCCAAATGTAGGTTTCAAACTTTAACCACACTAACTTCTCTTTCCTTCACAACATACACTTGTGTTCTCTTATCTCTCTGTGTGTCACAGTCATACTGTTTATCATCCCCCTGGTCCCTACTCTACTTTCTTGGATCACTTTGCTTCTTGGCTTCCATACTTTCTCTCCAGCAAGACACCTGAGCTTATTTTAGGCAACTCTGCTTCTCCTGCCATCTTTAAACTACTTTTGCTAACAACTTAATTTGGTCTCTCTCAGTGGACCGACTCTCCTACTCACATAGGGGATCATGCCCTTGATCTTATATTCTGCCACTTGGGCCACCCTTCCAACCTTACTAACTCTCCCTTGCCCCTATCGGACCATCACCTACTTAGGAATTACTTTCCTTTCAGATAACACTTTCACCTGTGCTTTCACAACCATCTCTCTCCACCCATGTGTATGGAAACCTTAACACGTATCATCCACAGCAATTATCAAGAGTCGCAGCACAGCCAAACTCTCATATTAACAACCTTTCCCTATCTAAATATAGCAGCTTCTCTCTTCAATGATGCTCTTTCAACTGATCTTGACTCCCTTGCTCCTTCTACCAGCACCACCACAGTCAACCAGCTACACTCCAATCCTGGCACACTAGTTTAACTCATTACCTAAGAAAGTGTAGTAGAGCAACTGAATGGCAGTGGAAAAGGTCACACACTGATCCTGATTTCATCCACTTCAGGTTCATGCTATCCTGAATGAACAGTATGTATTTTCTTTAATCTTCTCTCTTTCCTAAAAACAGCACAGAAACAACTGTTCACCACACTTAACTCCCTAATATATAGATGAAGTTAGAAAACGTTTAGCCTGCTCAAACCCCACAACAACTTGACCCCATACCCTATGCAAAGGAGTGATGAATTCAGTCGAACGCAGTGGGTTGCTGCAAAAACTGTGCTTTTATTTTTAACACAACATGTTTCGAGCTGTGCTCTTTGTCAAGTGTAATACAAAAGAAACCCAGTACAATCTTAAATAGTTTAAACTCCACCCTTAATTAGGGTAATAGGGTACAGGTTATTGCTGTTAGATCGTTGTTCAACCTGACCACATTTCAAAACAGAAACATACAATATTGAATATACAAAAAGTCCCATAATGTGTAGGCGATATTCATATTAGTGAAACACGACGATTAGCTGTGCAATCCCAAATCCGTGATGTGAAATTGGATCTGTATAGCCATCGAAATAGCCTTCTTCATGCCTCTAGTTATCACAATCCTCGCTGTATTTCAGCAATTCCAAAAGGCCAGTTTTTGAGAGCAAGACGAATTGCCTCAGATGACACTAAGTACTGGAAGGCTGCTGATACACTTATCAATAGATTTAGAACTAGAGGTTACAATATACAAAATTTATACAAAACTGCAAATGAGGTTGGGGCGATACCTAGAGGTGAACTATTAACTCATAAACCGGTGTCGAATAACAAAAATAATAAGAGAATGACATTTGTTAGCAAATTTTCAAGGGCAAGTACTCAGATTGAAAAGGTGATCAAAAAATTCTGGCCCATTTTACAACAGGACAAATTACTAAAACCACATTGTAATGAGACCCCTTTGTTTTGTTATACAAGAGGGCAAACACTACGTGACAAATTATGTCCAGCAGAACCCCGTAAGTCCAACAGGTCACAGTCCCTCTTCCAAGGACCCCCAAAAAGAGGAACTTTTCCTTGTCTTAATTGCATATGCTGCTCATCTATTATTAAAGGGGAAGTTGTACATCACCCTATTAGTGGTAAGAGATTGAAAATTCACAATTATGCCACTTGTGAAAGCGTTAATGTAGTATATCTACTGAAATGCCCGTGTGGGCTTGTATATACAGATGAAGCCACTTGGATTTGTGAGTTAAATGCGTCATGACTCAGGGGTAATTGAAGAAACTGTGTTATCTTAAGTCATCTTAACTCATTTAATGCATTTAACCTTTTCATTAGCATACCAAAGCTCCATTGTTCACAATGGTGAATGCTTTAATTAGATGGGATGTTGTGACGCAGTTTTCTGTGTGAAATGAGATAAATGGGATATCTGTGTTCAGTTATTCTGTGTCAAACAGACAAACCAAAGTGGCTGCATCTGTATAGGACAGACATCCCGCCCAGTTAAAGAGAGGATCAAAGAACATACATCCAATATACGAAATTTTAAAACAGGAACTCAAACAGATACCTCCGTTTCAAGACATTTTTCTATTTCTAAACACAATCAATCACAGCTTAAATGGCAGGTATTGGAAGTGATCTGCAAACCACAGAGAGGGGGCAATGTACTTAAACTATTACTGCAAGAAGAAGCAAAGTGGATTAAAAGGTTAAATAGTTTACATCCTGATGGTTTAAATGAATACTGGAGTATTAGCAGTTTTCTTTAAGATGATAATATGTAGCTGTGGTTTATACACAGCAACTATTTTGATACATTTGTCGACTTTCTCCTTTCCAGATAAAATGGATACTGTTTGACTTATAATAAGAATGTGAAATTTTCTACTTAAGGGTAAGAATAATTCTATTTACTTATGGATAGTGAGATATCGTTTGATGTCCTATGATTAAATTTAGCTGGCTCATGGTAGGCTCCATAGGAGCAGTACCTGGAAATTGATTTTAAATCTTTTAATGAAAAATTTGTTAAAAATTGTTATTTTTTAAAAATTGTTATTTTTACAGATCCAATTTCACATCACGGATTTGGGATTGCACAGCTAATCGTCGTGTTTCACTAATATGAATATCGCCTACACATTATGGGACTTTTTGTATATTCAATATTGTATGTTTCTGTTTTGAAATGTGGTCAGGTTGAACAACGATCTAACAGCAATAACCTGTACCCTATTACCCTAATTAAGGGTGGAGTTTAAACTATTTAAGATTGTACTGGGTTTCTTTTGTATTACACTTGACAAAGAGCACAGCTCGAAACATGTTGTGTTAAAAATAAAAGCACAGTTTTTGCAGCAACCCACTGCGTTCGACTGAATTCATCACTCCTTTGCATATGTTATTGGCTTCATTGGACGGAAGCATGGTGAATGAACAGTCTATTTGAATCCCTTCAAATTGCCTTGACCCCATACCCTCTTGCCTCCATTATCCAATCTCTGATACACTTACCCATCTATTTTACTTTTCACTCTCTACTGGTACTTTTCCATCCTTAAACAAACAAGTGCTAAACTCTCCTATCCTCAAAAACCTTCCCTTGATCCCAGCTCAACCACCAACTCCCTTCTTGACCCTCTGCAATCTTGCTTCCGCCCAACACACTCAACTGAGTAGGGAGCTCCTACTGTATTAACAGGGTCATTTTTTATACAGAGATTGTACATATTTCTCAGTGCATCAACAAGTACACTGGAATACTATGTATCACATATACAGGTTAACAGTGGAATTTGAAGAATAACACAAAAAAGCCAGACGAAATATATATTGTTTTCCAAATACCTAATTAATAAGTATGTTAGTGGTAAAGAGCAGCAGTTTGAGTTTTGTAATAGGAACAAACAATATTGTGAAAGAACACACTGCACTTCAAGTTTTAGTAGTTAGTTCCATCTGCGTAGAAACAGACCTGAGCAGCATAGGACAGATTTCAAATAAGTTGACCTGCTTGAAGCACCAAAGACTGCTTTACCCTTCATTTCTTGGTTAGAAAGAGTCATGAGAGGCTCATGCTGCTGGAATAACAAGCCATTACAAAAATACCAGTGGACATTTTCCATTGGCATGAGATAGTGGTACAGTCTATTGATAAGAAAAAGGTTGTTAGGAAAGATCAATTACCATGTTTCTTTCAAATGGGAAGCGACTCAGATTATCTTATTACTTTGTATCCAGACTATGATTGCAGCTTCCTCTCTAAGCAGATAGTGACAGCGCTAGAAATCATGTCTCTTAACATTATATTAGTTGTGCATCCAGCAAAGAAAGACATACTTCTACAAAAGTGTCCTGGAGTTAATTCAAGCTTCACTTCATTTTAATACCTGTAATTTGTGCTAAATGTGTTGATTCAATCAAAAACACTGAGAGCATTTCTCTCTCTGTTAAATGTGCTTTAATTACATGACAATTGTGACGTGCCTATATCCAGTATATTCAAAAATGTATATATAGGACCAACACATTCTATAAATGTGTTTACTTCTTTAATAAACACATTGTACAAAAATGTCTGACAGTTCAATCATAGCTGTGGGCATTTTTGTACAATGTGTTGTGAAAGAAATATAGAAATAAATGGCCCTTATATATCTTTTTAATATATGCTGTTTTTGAACATGCACCTTGCTTTTGCATTTGTCAAGCATTAGAGTACAGGCAATAAGAGACAGACAAACAGACAGACAGACAGACAGATAGATAAATTGATGAATACTAGCTCGATAGATTGATGGATGGAGAGATATAATAAAGGATGGATAGATGATGGATGGAGAGAAAGATGGAAAGAAGGATGGATGGCGTGATAGAAAGAAGGGTGGCTGGATGGAGAAATAGAAAGAAAGATGGATAGATGTAGAGGAAAGAAGAAAGATGGATAGATGGATGGAAAGATAGATAGAAATAAAGACATATGGATGGATGTATTGTGTGTAATACCTTTCCAATGTAACCGACAGTGACACCAACTGTATATTCAAACACATATTTGCCTGTGTGTTGCTTTACAGCTATACAAAACATATTCAACAGAGAAACCAAAACTCACTGGATCCCGACAAGCTGCATATGAAACCTGTTCTTTTATGCGGCCTCAGCTTATAGTAGGCCAAATCATTCAATAAATATTACAGGCATTTAACACACATTCTATTCTTCTCAGCCCTCTATACTGAACAAGATAGTGCCTTACTTCCTAGTTACTACTTCCTGGACAGAGAGCTCACTCAAAGCTCCTCTCTTTTTTCCCAGGTGATCACTCATTAATTCCACCACCTACACTGGCTTTTTCATCCTGAGTAAACACATCCACTAGTGATGGGCGAATTTATTCGGCAGGCGCGACTTTGCGGCGAATTCCTGCGTCCTTCTTTTGGACGTCAGTGCATTTTCGCCAGCGAATTTGCATCAGCGTAAAAAAAACAGACGCCAACGCTGTTTCTCAAATTTTTTGCCATTTCGCAAATTTCGCAGGAAATTCGCAAATTTTTCGGCAAATCGAAACGCCCCAAATTCGCCCATCACGAACATCCACCTGTTATTTTCCACATCTGCTGTGTCTCACAGAGGATTCTGGGAGAGGCATACTTTCCCTCTATGATATCACTGTGATACAGTACATTTATATATGTAAATAGTACAGTGATCATTAAATCACAAGTGGTGATCAAAATGTTGCATCAAGAAAGAAATGTATATCTTTTCCCTACACAAGTGCTGCTTAATATAATTATGTTCTAATATGTTTACTAGCATATATATATATAATTTTACTAGAATTAACTTAGACTAACAACAATGTGCCCAGCTCTCTCTTTCTATATAATATATAGAAAGAGAGAGAGAGAGATCATACAGCCATTGGCATCTGTACTGTGTGATAAATTACCCCAGCAGTTGGAAGCACGTTGTAGGACTGAATCCTTTTTTCTATACAATGCTGAATTGCCGTATTTTTGCATAATAAGTCTATGTTCTATTATTATTTTGTGTATTTTGTGCTCTGAGCCTTTTGGAGCAGCATGCTGACAGGAACAATCCCCATATTGTTCTGTTTCTCTTAGGAAAAGAAGAATGAAGATCCCCGGCACTGTTATACAGGAGTCTGTGCATATTATACTTTCCTTTTCAATCAAGGTCCCAGGTACATGTTTCTTTGGATTTATCTTTTACATGTTCTGACAGTAACGGTTTTATAGAAGAAATAACTCTAAAAAGGCATTTTTTTCTTTTTGCATTTTGTTGTTTTCCATTTTATTACACCTTCTGTGCAGTTATAGGATTTACACAAAATGAAAATAAAATAGTTTATGGGGGGACTGAATAAATATTGCTGCTTGCAACCAGGACACCTTAGCATTTGGAACACAAAGCATTTTCATCAGCACAGTGTACTAAGAATGCTAAGAATATCTATTGGTAGAATTGAAGGTAGCACAAGAAGTCCTATTGGTCCACAATTATCATTAGAAATGCAAAATGCCTCCATTATAATACAGTTGCTCCTTTTAGTCCTGTGAATATTCCAATGCTCTGATTGGATATTCTGTAGCCATGTCCAATTTAATGTTAAGGGCACACAGATAAGCACAGCAGTAGGTAAACACACCTTAGTAAAGGCACCTGGTGCCATAATAAAACTAGTTTGATATTTAAACAGATGAAGTGCAAGTCTAACAGGACTTGCACATGGCCGTCCTTTGCATTTTCTCTCATGCTGCAACAACAAAATCTCCCTCAGTTTGCAGGTCTTTGTCTATCCCTGTCAGGGAGCCGGGAGCTCCCTCCAGGGAGGTTGTCAGGATCGAGGAGGAAGCCCTCTTGAGGGTGCAAGGTCGCAGTATCCAAAGGGTTAAATCAGGAGAATAACCAGAGTCCAGGCAAGGGTTCAAAGGCAGGCAAAATATTAGCAAAGTCCAAAAGTCCAGGCAAGAGGTCAGCAATAAACAGGAACAAGATAAATCCTTAGCAGAGCAAACAGGAAACCCAGGAAACATCACAGGAACGAATCCTATACTTGGGCGCCATTCTGGCGTCTAGTTGGCGTTTTTATTTTGAATTTGGCGCCATTGTGACGTCATTGACGCCCTTGCACCGACGTCGGCGAGCTGACATCATCGCGCCGGCGCCGCTACCCACGTGGCGGCCATGGGCGCCGCCATTTTGGGAGCGACGCCGGACCTGGACCTGCTCCGGGCGGCGATCGTGACAATCCCCAACCTGATTGTCTTAATAATCGATCACTTTGACCATCAGGTTTGGAAACTAGATCTTCCATTGGGGGGGGGTGCATGTGGGAGCCCCAATCACACAAGTAGATGCAGAAAGGCTAACAGTTCTGAATTGTGGTCTGCAAAAGGGTCAGGACATAACTGAAAATGGGCAGGGTTTGGAGGGGCCCAGGGCATGGTCTGGGCAGATCAGAGGTATGGATATAAATATCTTCTTTAGCTGACCTTTTTTTGGTTCACATGAATCCCCATTCTACTTGCCCTTGGAACAAGATTAGAGATTTAATTGACCTCTTTCACATCTCTGTCCAATATCTTTATTGCAGCATGATCTATTGAAAATCAATAACATTTATAAAAAAAAACTTAAAGGATATGTAAACCCCCTCCACAAAAATGTATTCAGTGAACAGCCTCTTTGAAATCTTAATAAGGCGGCAGCATCACTTAGAAATCCTTCTACTCCTCTAACCCACTCTGCCCCCTCCCTCAGAATTTTATTTTGGCTTTAGGCTCATGGGCATGCTCAGTTATTCCCAGCTCAGATTACTAAACACACCCTCCAGTCTAACAGCCAATGAATAGATAGCATTGCTGGTTCCTATAGAAACTCTAGCTGCCTGATCCTATTTTTTTTCTCCTGAGCTCAGCTTAACAATTACAGTGCTCTACCCAAGCAGAACTTTTTATCTAAGTTGTGCCTGTGTAACTCTGCATACTGCATTGCATGAACTTTATAGCATACATGTCTCAACGTTACTGAGGATGTGTCAGAGGGAAAATGGCCGCCGGATGAAAGCTGCTATTTGTTTTAGGAAAATGTGATGGCGTTGGTAAATGGAGGGAGTACTTTGTAATAATTAGTGATGGGCGAATTTATTCGCCAGGCGCGAATTTGCGGCGAATTTGCGCGATTCGCCGCCAGCGAATAAATTCGCGAAACTCCCGCAAAAATGTCGCGTCAAAAATTCGCCGGCGTCAAAAAAATTTTTTCCGCCAAAAACGGGTGCCGGCGTCAAAAACGGGCGCCGGCGTCAAAAAAAAACGGTCGCCGGCGTCAAAAACGAGACGCCGGCGCCATTTCGCGAATTGTTCGCCGTTTCGCGAATTTTGCGCGAAATTCGCTAATTTTTCGGCGAAACGGCGCAAATTCGCCCATCACTAGTAATAATACGTCAACACTTTCACTTTGCAAATGATCACACTCACAAACAAAGTTTTCTAATCCATTTTGGGGCATTAAAAAATTCTAAAACATTTAGTTCACTAAAAATATGTCCTCGTATGTGTGAACTCAAATGAGTCTAGTTTAGTGATGGGTGAATTTGCGCCGTTTTGTTTCACGCAAAATGGCGAAATTGACGCCGGCACCCGGTTTTTTGACGTTGGCGGACGTTTTTTTCGGCACGGCGGAAAAAAATTTTCACGGGCGTTTTGCGAATTTATTCGCTGGCGATGAATCCCACGAATTCGCGCCTGGCGAATAAATTCGCCCATCACTAGTCTAGATATCTGGGAAGAGTATAGATCTGTTTGTTCTAAGTGTATCTTCTCCAATATAGGACCAGATTCAGTTAGATGTGAAAAAACCCCATTGTTTATCTCAGCTCAATAGACGTCTATAGAGAAAATTTAGAATTGACTATATACAGCCCATAGTGTGCATTTAAATATGATCTTTTCCAACTTATATTACATTAAGTTCCATCTCTTTTTGTGTTTGTTAGTTTGAACTGACCTTCATAACTGCACAGTTGTCATTTACACTTAATGGACATATATTGTTTACACTGCAGGAAGAATTCTGTTCAATATAATGTAAACACAAATTAGCTCTACAGGCAAATGCTAATTGGCCTTTTAATCACTATTTCAGTAAAAGCCATTTATTATTTAATATGTTAACTATAATAGCATAGGTTTAATAGCCATAAGTGTTATGACACATTTGCATGATTCATTGGAACATGAATATGGACTTCAAAGTGGTCTGGGGGAATGTGATTATCATTTTGTATTTATTTCTTATTTATACATTTCCTCCTGACCAAACTTGTTAATCATTGAACAGAAAAACATATTTTTTAATTCTATGCCTCAAAAGAAAACCAGCTTAAACAGCCTGAAACTATTGAGAATCCTGAAGATAAAAAAACATGTTACAATTGTTAAAGGGACAATCTGCCATTGACATACTTTTGACAGGTTTTAGCTGGAGTATTTTAGGATTTAAATTTTTAGCAGCTTTAAAGCATAATAAATCTCGAAAAATGTGTGTTAATTATGTAGGGACCCATAGGGTTAATATGCCACTATGGCTTTAATTCCCTACACTTCCAGATCTCCCTAGATGCTGGGCTGATGCCCATGTAGCTAGATGTAATTTGCATAGTTCTGCTATTGGCCAAGAAGCGCTGTGACCACATCCTGTTACACTTGGTATCATGAGAGAGAAGGGGTGGCTCTTCCTCTTTGGCTTCTGGTTGCTGACCCAGCTGGATGTTCCAGGGAACCTGGGTGAAACAAGGCCCAGTAAAGCCATGTGCCTTAGAGGGACCAGTACCTCTAGAGGGATAAGTCGGGGAGTAGGGACCCCATGAATGAGACCAGCTACAGATAGGTTACTACCTGTAATAGTACTCTCTGCAAGTGAAAATAAACTGCAAGAAAGAGACTACACTCTCCTGAGTTGCGATTATGCCGGGAGCTGTTTTACCCCCAGAAAGCTGATCCCAACTATCTAACCCCTTACAATATCTATTAATTGACATGCCCAGCTCTGCCTGCTCTGACCTAAGACAAGGAACATTTGTATCTTGCCTACATTTGCTACACAGTCAAAAAAGCATGATAACCACATGGTTCTTATGGTTCAACCCTAGGGGAGAGTGGTAGTAGCTAAGCTAACATGTCTAAATCCAGTCTAGCTGTGGTCACTGGACTCCAGTACTTGATGATAAAAAATTTTACCTCCCTGACTGATTTAATGATGTTTAGCAGGTGTCTTTTTTCATTGGCCCAATTAGCCTTTAGAGTGAAGACACATGGTGGAACTACTAGTAGCAGCTAATTGTCATGGTTACAAAAATAGACAATGCTGATTATTTACTGATAATTGTCTGTGGGGCTCATTTATCAAAACTGGGCAAATTTGCCCATTGCTGCATTCATTGCCCATGGGCAAATTTGCCTAGTGTTGATAAATGAGTCCCTGTGTGTTTTAAAAGAGGCAATTCAGTGTATTGTCTATGGAAGGATATTTTCTTGCATTTTGTAGCCATGACATGTAGCTGCTACTAGTAGCTCCTTGTGTCTTCACCCTTAACTTAAAGACACACTCATGTGGGGGCATTAGCAAATGTAGCTTATGAAATGTAGCTTACAGGCTAACAGGCTTACTGTTAGCCTGTCAGTTTATACAAAGCTTATGTTGTTTAATTTGTGTCCTTTTGTGTTAATATGTGATGTGTTTTATGAAATGAAATTATTACCTGCAAAACAAACCCCATTCATTATTATACCTGCCAGCAGTTTGAATCCACCTTTGTAAACAAGACCAACGAATACATTCAAATTACATTCCGATGACAATTTATTTTCTCCCTGCACATTCTCCCTGATTAAAAAATCTGTACAGTAAGTGAGAGAAAAAGAGCTGCAATGACAGTCGTACCGGCTGAAGGTTTCAAATTTTAACTCCCCCTCCTCTTGGTATTTTATGTTGTTGCAATAAATAAATAGATTTTGGTTGAGGCATAGCTAGTATTCAGGGATCAGATATGTCCTTTGAATATTAAAATAAAGGTGCAGAAATTTACATAGAAGCATTATGCCAGTCTAGGCAAATCCTTGCACCACTAGAGGTTTAACCCATATGTTATAAAAGTCACAAAGTTTGCCCTGTAACTATAGCAACCAATAATATCCTTGCTTCTCAATAAAACCAGGAACTGCTACTTGCTGATTGGCTGCTATAGGAGATAAGAACTGAAGCAATCTTTGCACCGTATCACTGGGGCTGTAATTTTTATCTATTAACTCCCAGTGATAAATATCTACCTCAGATCCCAGACAAGTAGGACTCATCAACAAAAAAGGTGCTAGCCCAGGATAACATTCTAGTAAGTGCTATGCTGCCCTCTTCTTACATTTCCATTGGATATTTGCAGCGGCCCTGGACTGTGTGTCTGCACCTTTGAGCAAAATGTCCTGTGGCGTAGCTACCAGGGACCACCACCCCCGCAAGAAAAAACTTTGTAGGGCCTGAGCCTGGTACCCAGAGTTTTTGTGTCAATGGCTCACTCCCACCCCGCTGAGGTCTACTTACACTCACGCTGAGGTCTACTTACACTCACGCCTCTTGTTTGTTCGCAGAGGCAGACAGTGAAAATTATTCAGCAGAAGGAGCAAGAACAAGGCAATGAGGAAATTGCTGTATTGTAGTAACACCAAAGGTCTGAGAAAATGATTTTGATCACTGGGGGGGGGTAAATTGCACCCCCAATGATTAACCTTTTTTCTCCATTATGAGATATCAAAGGATTTTGTTTTCTGTTAAGTGGAATAATTGGTCAGTCCAGTATAATTGTAAAGATATCCTACATAACAAACCTGTGTAATGTTTACTGGATAAAGAAAATCCTACCCTTACAAGATGATTTACAATATGTTATTAAACTCTTTGTACTTCTCTTTCTGGATTTGTAAGAGGCCATGTGGATGTGTATACAGTTGGTAATCACAAATATAGCAGCAACAAAGGTAAGCTTATTAAATTCATTTTTTGACAGGTATTAACAGGGCTTAAAAAGGAAATGGTAGCCTTTAAGTTAGACTTTATAACACAATACATCAGAAATGCATGTAGATTATGAGCTGCCCGAGGCCCATTCAGGGTGCTACTCTCACAATCCTACTTCATGACATCCCTTTGTAGCATCTTCATAAGCTGATAAACATACAACTCTGCCTTTATCCTGCTTTAAATTCACCGCTGCTGAGGATAATTAGACAGCCGAGTCCTGCAGCCTTCCTGGGACTTCTCAAGCTGCCTCAAATATGGAATGTTTTGTGTTACTGTGGGATAAAGGAAGCTTCCGTATAATCCTTCCCCTGTCAAAAAAATGCTCAGGTTCAAGATTAAGAGCACATCAATTAAACACTATGGTAATATCTATTGTACTTTTAGGACTAGTTCACATGGGGCATTTTGATCAATAATTCTCGGTAGTTGGAGTCAATCTGTTATTATTAAATAGACCTGTCCAATTCCGAGAAGCTTCTCTCCACGGTGCAACCAGCCAACATTGCAATTCCAGGTTGTAGATATGGAGTATAGACACAGAGAAGATATTGTTATATATGCTCATACTACAGCAAGATTCTGAACGTTAGTACAGGTATAGGATCCGTTGTCCGGAAACCCATTATCCAGAAAACTCTGAATTACAAGTAGGCTGCCTCCCTTAGACTTAATTTTAAAAAAAATAATCAATTTTTTTTTCTCTGTTGCAATAAAACAGTAGCTTGTACTTGATCACAACTAAGATATAATTAATCTTTTTTTGCAGGCAAAACAATCCTATTGGGTTTATTCAATGTTTCAAAAACTTTTTTTATTAGACTTAAAGGGGAACTCCACAC
This sequence comes from Xenopus petersii, assembly GCA_038501925.1. NCBI lineage: Eukaryota > Metazoa > Chordata > Amphibia > Anura > Pipidae > Xenopus > Xenopus petersii. The sequence goes on along the minus strand of CM076673.1, from coordinate 174,241,971 downwards.
AAACATAACTTAAGCATTTTGAAAAGTAAATATAATTTCTAGCAACTTTGCAATATACATCAATTAAAAAATCTGCAGACTTTTCATTATTTTTAATGGTTTCTGACAGTTCCCTAAACCAAGCCCCCTGCTCTCCTGCTGATCTGTCTGACTGCTTTGCTGAGCTGGCTGACTACTGTTAGTTTGTATCAACAGCCATCTGTCCTTAGCCTGCATCCTCCAAACCCCACAATTCCCTGCACACGTGATTTCAATAAGGAACAGAACATCACTGTGCAATGTTACAATTTGTAGGATTTCAAATGATGCAGAAAGAGAAGAACTGTTAAACAGCTGGATTTCAGCATATACAATGGCATTTATTCATACTTTTTAAAGAAACAGATAACTAGGATGGGTATATTAGGGGTTTCTGTGTTATGTGGGGCCTCTTTATCACATTTTGGTTTGGAAGCCAGAGTTCCCCTTTAAACAATGGTGACCTAAATTATTGAAAGAACTCTTTATATAAGAAAACCCTAGGTCCCAAGCATTCTGGACAACAGGTCCTAACCTGTATTGATTTATTATTGTATATTGCAGCGATGAAACCCCGGTCTGATATTTTGGAAGTATATATATATATATATATATATATAGCAAAAATATATAAAATACCCGCACTCCTTCACATGCGTTTTTTTGCCGGGTGCTAGGTCAAATGTAGATATATATAAAATTGCAGAAAGGACCAGCACTCCGTGTTCCAAAAGAATTCAATGGTTTATTCAAAACTCACAGTGTCTCCAACGTTTCGACCCTCTTTGGGGTCTTTATCAAGGATGATAAAGACCCCAAATAAAGACCCCAAAGAGGGTCAAAACGTTGGAGACACTGTGAGTTTTGAATAAACCATTGAATTCTTTTGGAACACGGAGTGCTGGTCCTTTCTGCAATTTTATATATATATATATATATATATATATATATATATATATATATATATATATATATATATATAATTCAGATGAATTAAAGCTCACATTGTGGAGTTGATCCAAGGCAAGTAGTATGCCTGGTTTCCAGTTCCAAACAGAAATGATGATTGTAAACTGACAGCATTCTGGAATTGCAATTAAGTACACATTGCCTTTATTCTCTTACTTCTAAGGCATCCTGCATAATTCAGAATATAAAATACTTATGTACTTGTGTATGCTTTCATTTTCATTAATGTGGCTGAGCGGCTAAACTGTCTAACCCCTTTGAGTTCCAGAGAGGTTCTGGCATATTGTTTCACGTATAAAGCTAAGAGACTGTGGAAAGATCAAAAAAGCCTGTTTTTTCCTAAAGGTTTTATATTTGTTTGTTGTATATCACAAACCAAAATATTGTGTTTTTAGAGGTGGTATATTTATGGTAAGACTGGTGCAGACATGGAACGTGCTATTGGATCTACAGTATTATCCAAAATGCTTGGACCTTCTGGCTTTCTGAATAAGGAATCCTTCTGTAATGTGAAACACCAGGGCTCATGTACATATACAAGTGCAGTTAGCAAAGTGCAGCTTCAAGCACAGGTATAGGATCCCTTATCCGGAAACCCGATATCCAGAAAGCTCCGAATTACGGAATGGCTCCCATAGACTCCATTTTATCCAAATAATCCAAATTATTAAAAATGATTTCCTTTTTCTTTCTAATAATAAAACAGTAGCTTGTACTTGATCCCAACTAATATATAATTAATCCTTATTAATATTGGGTTTATTTAATGTTTAAATTAATTTCTAGTAGACTTAAGGCACGAAAACTCAAATTACAGAAAGATCCGTTATCCGGAAAACCCCAGGTCCCGACCATTCTGGATAACAGGTCCCATCCCTGTACAATTATTTTTCACATAATGCAGCTGGGGTTTTTTTTATGTTTGTTTGCTTTTTTAGTATGATTCCAGTGTTGTTGCTGTCACAAGGGGGAGCTGCACATGCAAAATTAATACTTCTGCTCTTACCAATTGGACACAATTTCAACAGTTAGTGTCATTTCAGGTTCCCACATGCAAGTGGCTTATGGCATATATTTGTTTAAGACAATTAGTGGAATTCAATACCCTCACAAAATACTTAGGAAATTTCCTGTTCAACATTTGCTGCAGTGTACCTCCAAAAATCAAACATTTCAGGAGCACGGCTGCCCTCTTTGTCAATGAATGTGTACTCTGTCACTGACGAAAGGGGCAGCATGCTCCTGAAATGTTCGATTTTTGTACTCCGCACATTAAAACTTTTTGGAGGTACTTGGGTACACCGCAGCAAATGTTGAAGCGCGTCCTCTCTTTTCTTTTCGCTGGTCTTCCATATTTTTTTAAACATAGTGTCTTGTGTCAATGAGCACAGCAAACGTAAGATAACCCTGATGCTACGGCCTGCTCCAGGGGTAATGCTAGCGCCAGTGTTCCTCTATGTCAATACAGCAAGTCAGTGAGAGCTGTGAAGATGTGGAATTCTCTCCCTGAATCAGTTGTACAGGCTGATACATTAGATAGCTTTAAGAAGGGGTTGGATGGCTTTTTAGCAAGTGAGGGAATACAGGGTTATGGGAGATAGCTCATAGTCCAAGTTGATCCAGGGACTAGTCCGATTGCCATTTTGGAGTCAGGAAGGAATTTTTCCCCCTCTAAGGCAAATTGGAGAGGCTTCAGATGGGGTTTTTTGCCTTCCTCTGGATCAACTGGCAGATAGGTAGTTAAAAAAAAAAAAGGTTGAACTCGATGGACATGTGTCTTTTTTTCAACCTTACTTACTATGTTACTATGAAAAGAGTGCATTTTAATGCAAGTACTGTACCACCTTGAACCACCATTTTGTGATGGTCTGTGTGCTGCCTCAGAGATCACCTGACCAGAAATACTGCAGCTCTAACTGTAACAGGAAGAAGTGAGGAAGCAAAAGACACAACTCAATTGGCTCATGTGACCTAAGAAGTATAGTTTGTTTGGTATGTTTGTGAGTACAGTGAATCATATGATCCCAGGGGATGGACCTTATTTTTTAAAAAATCTATTTATGATTATCCAATGGCACATACTACTAAAAAAGTATATTATTATGAAAATGGTTTATTTACATGAAGCAGGGTTTTACATATGTGCTGATTTATGCAATAACTTTTTATAGAGACCTACACCGTTTGACGGGTTATAGTTTTCCTTTAAGGTATGTAACAATGGGGTTCAGTGGGATGGCTCAAGACAAAGGGTCAAATTGTGGAACCCCTTGCCAAGTCACAATAGCATTAGTCTTGTAAAATACAAAGCTTTTTATATTTTAAAACAATGATACATTTTTGACAGGCTATGTTCTGTCTCCTGTTTCATTCCTTGGCTAGTACAGTGATTTACATTCCTAGCAGTTTTTATTTAAATTAACCCAGGAACTCTCCAAGAAAATGATAAAAAATACAGTGTTCCATTATGCGGAACATTAGAAAAAATAAGCATTCCACTTCATTTTTGCTGAATGAAAATGTATATATTAAAAATATAGATTTGCCAGGACATATAAAGCTGAATGAGCATTTTCATTTAGGCAAAATCAGATGTCAAACTTTCTTACTGTAGCTGATCAAAAGAAGAACTTTCAACATAAAGTTTTTTTGTTAAGGAATAAAAATACCTGCATTTACTTTGCAATGAAAAATTGTCATTTAAATAAATGTTGTTCAGCAGAAAGGTTATTTGATAGTTTTAACTAGAATTTTAAGGGAGGTGACATGTCCCTTACTAATTCCTTATTCTGTGAATGCACTGTACTATGTGATGCACTATATTGTGTGACGCACTACTGTGCAGCAAGGTGACTGTGCAGTTTACTCATACTCTGCTATGTAAGGCACTTCACTGGCACTTTGCTAATGTAGGGGACTTATAAATGTATTTCCCATTTACAGTATATTGCATTCCCCTAAAGTTTAGCCACTTAAAGGACATGTAAAGCTTACATTTTCCTACTATGTATATAAGTTGGACATATCTTCCCCACCCAAGCCACATCATTTGTACTGCATATACCTCCTCTATTTGCCATCACCATCACATTTTCCTAAAACACATAGCAGCTTTCACCGGTGGCCATTTTCCCTCTGACACATCATCAGTAACATAGAGACATGTATGCTGTAAAGTTCATGCAATGCAGATACATATTTTGATAAAAAAAAGTTCTGTTGAAATTGAGTACTGTAATGGTTAAGATGAGCTCAGGAGAGGTGGTTAGGAGAAAAAAAATATGACCAGACAGCTAGAGTTTCTATGGGAACCAGCAATGCCATCTCTTCATTGGCTGTTAGACTGGAGGGTGTGTTTAGTGATCTAAGCTGAAAAGAACTGAGCATGCTCATAAGTCAACAGCCAAAGTAAATTCCTAAAGGGGGGGCTGAGTGAGTTAGAGGAGGAGAAGGGTTTCTAAGTGATTAAGTCTAAAGTAATCTAACGATTTCAAAGAGGCTGTTCACTGATTACATTTTTGTGTAGGGGGTGCACATGTCCTTTAAGGGCTCCTCAGTTATACAGGAGCCAGACTCCATTTTTTTGGTCAAGCATAACCTCCATTTTTCCCAGGTTTAGCCACTAGATGGCACTGTGTTATAATATATAAGATGAGCATACATGTGCAAAGGGTGCATTTTGTCAGCTAACCTGAGCAGGCAGAAAGGTTGAAGTGTAACAAAGACAAGGTCAGGTCTAGCAAGAGATAGGCTATCTCACTTTCATAGCTCACTCTTGGAATGCTAAATAGTTTGGCTATTAGCTGAGCAGCTGAGGTTCCATCAAGGAGTGTAGAGTTCGATCCTGGGGACTAATTGCCCAGAAGTAGGGATTAAGCGTTACAGTTCGCTCCGTTTAGGGAAAGCTAAAAGCTGGGTGTACTTTTGTAGATGCTGTGTATGCTATTGTCAGTTCAGGGATTTATGCTGGCCATTGGTATTTGTAAGAATATACCTATCCCCTGATGTTCTATGTTCCTGCTCATCTCTGATTGAACTCCTATGTGGATTGTGTTCTTTAATAAATAAGTGTTATAGTTAAGTTGCAGGAACCAATAGCACCCAAGTATTGTGCATTGCACCCTACCTTCTCGCCATTGCTCATCCCTTGAAAATCAAGGTCTCATCCGGAGCAGAATTTGGGGTAAAGCTCATAGTTAGAGTAACGGTGCTGCTCTTTTTACTATAGCTTTACATTATCAAAATGAATGCAGGTATGGGATCAGTAATCCGGGAACCAGTTTTCAAGAAAGTGCTAAATTACAGGAATGCCATTTCGCATAGACTACATTTTAATAAAATAATACACATTTATAAAAATCTGTATTAATAAAACACAGTACCTTGTACACAATTCCACCTAAGATAAAATTAATCCTTATTAGAGGCAAAACAATCCTATTGGGGTTTCCTAATTGTTAAGTGATTTTTTAGTAGACTTAAGGTAAGGTTATCCAAATTACGGAATTATTCAGAAAACCCCAGGTCCCAAGCATTCTGGACAACAGGTCCCATAGGTATATATTGAAATACACTGAGGCATAGTTAGCTTCATAATTAATTCTGCTGTTCCCTACTTTTGAGACATTGTAAGCTATATAAGGTTTTTTGTTGCACATTGTGCTATCTAATGTTTTGAAGCACTGCAAGCTATGCCAGGTAATTTTGGGTTACTATTGCCTTTTGATTCAATTTGGCATCTTAAAGTGATACTGACACAAACAACTATGCTTCAAATTATTAATGTACATAAAAAGTGATCTATAGTTGATGTTGACCACTTTCTGCTAATAGGTCTATTTTTGTAAGTAATTGTTACTTGCCGTTCCTAAACCTGACTGTTTTGCCAACCTGACTGTCCTTTTTCCACCTGTCAGTTATAGCGTCTAATGCTCATGTACTACTGCTGCACAAACATGGCAGTCCCCCATAAAGGAACATTAGGGTATGCAATGTACAAGCATCAGGCAAATACTTTTATGACCAAATTATAAATAGTTACATAGTTAAATTGGGTTGAAAAAAGACAAGGTCCATCAAGTTCAACCCCTCCAAATGAAAACCCAGCATCCATACACACACCCCTCTCTACTTTTAATTAAATTCTATAAACCCATACCTATACTAACTATAGAGTTTAGTATCACAATAGCCTTTGATATTATGTCTGTCCAAAAAATCATCCAAGCCATTCTTATAGTCATTAACTGAATCAGCATCACAACATCACCCGGCAGTGCATTCCACAACCTCACTGTCCTGACTGTGAAGAACCACCTGCGTTGCTTCAAATGAAAGTTCTTTTCTTCTAGTCTAAAGGGGTGGCCTCTGGTACGGTGATCCACTTTATGGCTAAAAAGGTCCCCTGTTATTTGTCTATAATGTCCTCTAATGTACTTGTAAAGTGTAATCATGTCCCCTTTCAAGTGCCTTTTTTCCAGAGGAAACAACCTTGACAGTCTACCCTCATAATTTAAGTCTTCCATCCCTCTAACCAATTTAGTTGCACTTAGTCTCTGCACTCTCTCCAGCTCATTTATATCCCTCTTAAGGAATGGAGTCCAAAACTGCACTACATACTCCAGATGAGGCCTCACCAGGGAGGCATAAAGAGGCATAATTATGTTTTCATCCCTTGAGTTAATGCCCTTTTTTATGCAAGACAGAACTTTATTTGCTTTAACAGCCACAGAATGACACTGCCCAGAATTAGACAACGTGTTATCTACAAAGACCCCTAGATACTTCTCATTTAAGGAAACACACTGCCATTTAGTTTCTAACTTGTATTCTGTATTATTTTTGCCAAAGTGCATAACCTGCATTTATCAACATTGAACCTCATTTTCCAGTTTGCTGCCCAGTTTTCCAATTTACACAAATCACTCTACAAAGTGGCAGCATCCTGCATGGAACCTATAGTTCTGCACAATTTAGTATCATCTGCAAAAATAGAAACAGTACTTTCAATGTCCACCTCCAGGTCATTAATAAACAAGTTGAAAAGCAAGGGACCTAGTACAGAGCCCTGCGGTACTCCACTTACAACACTGGTCCAATTAGAAAATGTTCCATTTACCACCACTCTTTGTAGTCTATCTTTTAGCCAGTTCTCTATTCAGGTACAAATACTATGTTCCAGGCCAACATTCCTTAATTTAACCAGTAACATTTTGTGTGGCACTGTATCAAATGCTTTAGCAAAGTCTAAGTAAATCATATCCACTGCCATCCCAGAATCGAGGTCTCTACTCACCTTCTCATAAAAAGAAATTAAGTTAGACTGGCAAGATCTATTACGCATAAAACCATGCTGGCACAAACTCATAGTATTATGATTTGCTATGAAGTCCAGTATCTTATCCTTTATTAACCCTTCGAAAAGCTTTCCTACCACTGACGTCAGACTAACTGGCCTATAGTTTTGAGGCTGAGAACGGGATCCTTTTTTGAATAGAGGCACCACATTCGCCAGTCGCCAGTCTCTAGGCACTATGCCAGATTTCAATGAAAGCTCAAAGCAAAGGTTAGAAGTCAAAATGAAACATCTATAAGGGAAGCAAATACAATGTATATTTGTTTGTGCACAATGTGCTAACCCAGCAGCCAAGAACCAAACATTAAATCAGACTCTAGCAGATTATTACAGAACTTATATAACATTTTCTGCACATTAGAAAACACAGTAATACAACTGGAATAACCCATACCCATGACTAAGGGACAGGGTTTGTTGGGACCCCCCAAAATGATTAAACTCTAAAAAAGAAAATGGGCTAAGGCCTACTCTGCCACCCCCAGATACCAGCAATTTTCTGATAAATGTTTAAAACCAACTTAGGCCAATTTTTAAAAAAGTGAATACAGTGTTGTAATTAATTTTCTTAATTCAAATAAACACAAAAAATTACAAAACTTGATTTTGTGCTCAGTTCTCAAATAAAAAAGTGAAAAAACTCAATTGCAGCAAATTTGTATGATACTCATTATTTTTATCGGGTCGTGAAATACTTGAATAGAAATTTGCTTCCATTTTGCCTAGGACCCTCTAAATGACTTCTAAATGAGTTCAGCCGCTTTTAAATGCCAAATTTTAACATTTAAGTTAAGAAATTGAAATCAGTCCCATAGTCTGTGTCAACCAATCAGCAATTCCTCTCTGAATAATAAAAGCTAATTTATAAGGTTTTCAGGGCTAGTGTTTAATGTCTCCAAGGTTTTTGCATAAACCTAACCTTTCATTTATCTGCACTTTCACACTAGCTTTAATGGATTTAATGGCCTACATTTTTCCAAATCCCTTGCAAATAACTAGTCTTCTTTAACCACCTATTAAGCTGAGCCAATCAGTGAGTAATATTCCCTGTCAAAATGATTTATAATTGGATTGAGTCATTCAGGAGGAAAAGTAAAACCCATATCTAAATAAAAGTCTCTTATATTGGAAATACACGCATTGGTTGCTATAATTCTCCTTTAAAAGTTACATTTCCTCCAATCATTTTAATTTGGTACTTTTAATGCCATATGTAAACATATTGCAATTAATGTCAGTCTGGCTCAGTGCTAAACAACATTGTAAATAATTCCAATAAATATTTATATTTTTTGAGTTACACTGTATATTGCTTGAATGTTTGACAAGCTTCCTGGAAGCTCTAGCACAACTCCCGTGCCAGTATCTGAACCAGGTGATAAAACACATCAGATATCTCTTCTGTGGTCACAAGGTTGTGTGTGCATTCACAAAAACTCAAGCCATGCAGGGGATACTCATATATGCTTATACTGTCACTCACACTGCCATGCATGTTCCAAGGAGTCAATTTTACAAGACTAAATCGTTGCTCTCTGCAGTGGGGTTTTTCATTGATTCAGAGGTTATGCTATAGCTGCCCCTTGTGACATGACCAAACGTAATAGATAAAAACAAGTTATCTTGCATCATATAACAAGTTAACTATAATAGGCATAATAATAATTTAGGCATAGTGTGTCTCTAAATTTGCAGCCTAAGTCACAGGTCTCTTAACTAAAGGCAATCATACAAGAGGCCAAATGGACAACAGGGGGCACATTTACTAAGCTCGAGTGAAGGATTCGAAGTAAAAAAACGTTGAATTTCGAAGCATTTTTTTGGGTACTTCGAACATCGAATAGGCTACTACGACCTTCGACTACGACTTCGACTTCGACTGGAACGATTCAAAGTAAAAATCGTTCGACTATTCGACCTATTCAAAGTACTGTCTCTTTACATACTTTGGCAGTTTAAACCTACCGAGGTACAAATGTTAGCCTATGGGGACCTTCCCCATCAGTTTTCTAATTTTTTTTTTGATCAAAGGAAAATCGTTAGATCGATCCATTAAAATCCTTTGAATCTAACAATTTTTCATAGGATTTGCGGGAAATCCTTCTAATTCGATATTCAAATTCGTAGGATTTTACTTCAAGGGTCGAATTTGTGGGTTTATTAAGCCCCCAAGGGTACAAGCAGGGTTTTATCTAGGGGCAGGCGGCAAAAAGGAATAAGTTAAAGGAATTGTTCAGTGTAAAAATGAAAACTGTGTAAATAGGCTGTGCAAAATACAAAATGTTTCTAATATAGTTAACTAGCCAAAAATGTAATCTGTAAAGGCTGGAGTGACTGGATGGCTAATAGAACAGAACACTACTTCCTGCTTTGCAGCTCTCTAACTCTGAGTTAGTCAGCAACTTGAAGGGGGGCCACATGGGACATAACTGTTCAGTGAGTTTGCAATTTATCCTCAGCATCCTGTATTTGGAAGTATAAGGGAAACCCACTCACACGGATCAATATATGTTGTTCGCTTCGCACCATTCGCTGGAACACAAACTGGGTGTTAAACACTGCTGTGGTGCAATTTTAAAAGCTAAATGAGAGGAATAACTGTGTAGAGTAATTTAACCCTCTGTTGACTGGCCAGCAGCGCAGAACTTTGCAAAAGTACTCAAAGCGGAACTGTGAGCAAACTGAAATTGTATTGGGTGGGCTTTATGTTGCCTTTAAAGTAGTGGTTCACCTATACATTAACTTTTAGTATGTTATATGTCCTATTCCTATCAACTTTTTATACTTTTGGAATTATTTGCCTTCCTATTCTGCATCTTTCCAGCTTTTAAATGGGGGTAACTGACCCCATACATACCAAAGGAACCGCTCCACACTCACAAGCCTGTAGCTGCTCCCATATACAGTAATTAACCGGGTTCTCTTTCCACAGCGCCCCCACTGCCAACACGTATCCACAAAACCAAAAAAGGACGGCACTCCGGTAAAAAGGGCAGGTTTATTGCGGTGTCCTGCAGGTATCTATTGCCTTACACATTTCGGGAGTCAATCACTTTAATCATAGGCTAAAAAACAATATTTATTTATTTCAATAAAAACATGTGAAAAAATCTCGTGCTCAATAAAACCAAATATTGTCCAAGGGAGCCATGTGTCCTTGTGTTTTCAATATGTATTTTTTTTAGTTATTTTACTGTTTATTATGTGTCCTCAGCTTTCGTGATCCATTACTTTTTTTTTTGTTCCACTCTCTTATTTATAACTATTTCTTGTGATCTCCTTTACTTTATACCTACAACTATGTCTATGGCAATCTCATCAAGAGGGTTACAGTCAACTCTATTTTATCAATTATAAATTAGGTATGGATGTGTGTGAATATAAGTTTGGAGGGGAGGAGCACTAAATGTGAAAGAATAATATTGACTAATAAATGAGCATGAGTATATATATATACAATTACAATTACAATTATGCAATGTCATGTCTCGTATTCAAACCCTTTGGTATTCTCGTTTCCAACTTAAGGATCTAAAAATCCTCTCTTAAGTTTATAGAGCGTATATGCCTTCAACTACATATTGAAAACACAAGGACACAGGGCTTTCTCAGACAATATTTGGGTTTATTGAGCACGAGATTTTATTCTGAATGTAGAGATGTGAAAATCTTAGACACCCTTACACTTTACAGACAGGCACATCCCTAATAATATGGACTCCTTAGTGGGTCCTTATGGGGACCTTGTGCTTATGTAACCCCTGCAGTTCGCACAGTGTACTCTAGAGGCACTGTGCCAGAGTATAAAAGGTTTAGGAACCATGTGCTCTGGGTCCATTGCTTTAGCCCAACCAAGCAGGCTGGAAGGGAATGGGTAGTGCTGACCCTAGGCGCCTTGGCCCTAGTAATTAGACAGCTATACTAGTTTTATAGATCGCTCTAGGAGTGATAGAGAGGTTAATTAGTTGAGCAGCTCAAGGCTCCGATGAGGAGATTAGAGGCATTAAGATCCCAGGGTATTACTGACCCAGAGTAAGGAACCAAGTGTTGAGATAGGGATGTCAGGAGTTCCCCTAGTCTGCCACTGGAAGATATCCTGAAAACTGGGCAATACCCATCACATGCTGTCAACTTACTCTCTGCTGTATATACCCTAGCCTGTGGGGATTCAGCCTATACGTGCTGTGAGTATATGCTTCCTTTATGCAGCTGTGTATGTTCTATACTCCATTGTGGATCAATGTGCTAAATGATCTCTGTGCTATTATTCAATAAATATTGTTCTTGGTTTAACTGTTAAAGAACTAATGGCGCCCATCATTGTGCTATCGCATCAGGTTACAGTTACACTACACCCTTGCCTCCACCCCACTGCGAGGGCTTACCCCTGAGAAAGAGAGCTCATCTGTGGTCTCAGCCCACCAAGGAAAGTAGCTAAACTGTCCTAGCACAAGTCAGTTTACTATAGCGCTACATGAGTATCACATGTTTTCATTGCAATGAGTTTTTAACTGTGATATGATATGGTCGCCACATACTTTTTTGTATATAACATGCACATATGACCTACTCTGTAAGCCTATGATGAAGGGATTGACTCCTGAAATGCGTAAGGCAATAGATACCTGCAGGACACCGCAAGAAACCTGCCTTTTTTTACCGGAGTGCCGTCCTTCTTTGGTTTTGTGGATACTGACCCCATATACAATTTTATTGTAATGGTTACTTTTTATTTCTTATCTTTCTATTGAGTCCTTCTTCCAGTCTCTTATTCAATCCATTGACCGATTGCAAGGCCCTAGCAACCAGAGAGCTGCTGAACAAAAAGCTATACAATTGAAAAACCACAAAAATTAAGAAAATGAAAATAATTGCAAATTTTCTAAAAAATATCACTGTCTATGTCATACATATTAAAAGTTAATTTAAAGGTGAACAACCCCTTTAAGGGTTTTTAAAATCCGTTCTTAAATCCAAGGCTGCTATTCTGTATCAGTAGGTTGTGCTGTGTCTCCTTTTTTTAATCAAGGTAAATTTAGATCAATACCATTCCCTGTAGTAGCTGACAAATGCAATTCTGTGCTTCTAAACAGTTCATTTTTGCAGCCATTCAATTCAGTGTGAATTACAGGGCTCTGCATGGTGAACACAGAACCTTCTAGAGAAGGTCATTGTTCAGTGATTGGTGGTCTTTATATCAATGTTCATTGTGATTGCTGCCAGTCCCATCACAAATCAATAATCATAATACTGAAAAGGCCAACAGTGAAGCGGAATAATAAAATGCATGTAAGGACCCATAAGTATAATGGCCCTTATGGCTTCATTCCCTCTCAGTGCTTCTTTTCCATGTTGCTGGGTTAAAACCCATGTAACATATTATACAGTACATTATTTGCATAACCATTTCATCACTCCTGCATGAGTTGATCTGAGTGGAAGGTCCATTGAGCCTGGAGTCAACAAGGCCCCAGAAGTGTTAGTCCCTAAAGTAACAACCTCTTTAGTGAAGTCGGGGTACAGGGATCCCATGAATGAGGTGAAGCTAGTGTGCAGCATAGCTCCTGTAATAGCACTCTATAGAGAGAGGCTTAGTAAGTAAGAGCAGATCAAGCTCCAACCATGAGCTTTGCCTGTAGTGAAGGGACCACAGTATTGACAAGGGAATCAGGTCATTATTCAATCCCAGAGCCACGTCTGCTGTAGGGGATCCGGGCCACATGAGGTATTGAAACCCTGGAAGGTGATCCTCTCAACTCTTTGCTTCTCCTTGTTATTCCTAATGTGATGTCTTTCCTTGCTGTGTCTGCTACACATGGGAATGTACTTGGAAATGTACTTTGACTACCTCATGGGTGAATATGATAACCCTGTGGCGCTTTATGCCTGAATAAAGCCTGTTCTACTGTTTTGCAAAGAAACCCTGGCGTCCAACTCTATTCTTTTACACCTATGGCAGTAGTGAGTTGTATTTCAACAACCTCAACACGTGAGCCTTCCAATTAGCGAAAGCCCATCCTGGCAAAGGAGGGTCTTGTTTAGCCCACGCTCTACCACACTAGTTGGTATTTGTCTAATTCAGACAAAAAGGGGTACATGTAGTAACACCATTGACAATATTGTTGTAATAAAGGGGCACTACCCCAATAATTTTCATCTATTTAGGCCAAATTTTTATTTCCAATACTTTAGTCACATACTCAAGCCTTTATGAGGAAAATAGCAAACTGCAAGTTAATATTACCCTAGTGCAACTAGAATTAAGCTGATGCCTCAGTACACTGCCATGCTAAATCATATTAAAAGTGTACAAAAAATGATACTGAGAAGTAAAAATTCCTAGTGCAGAACTTCAGGTGGAACTAAAATAATATTTCATATATTAAGAGGTTATTATAGCAAATGAATAAAATATACTAAGCTACCGGTGTTCAGAGTCTATATACTGTACAATCATTTTATGGGGGAGAAATGATGCAATATTATGGGTATGTAGAAGGAAGAAAGGCCTGTTCCAACAATAGATAACCCACACTTGCCATACGCCTCACCAACGTGATGCCAGCTCATATCAACATTATTATCTTCTATTAATAGGGCACCAGCAAGTTACAGAACGTTTCATTAATTATAACTAAGGGGAACATTTTTTTTTTAAAAAAAAAAAAGAGTTGTTAAGGGTTTTTATTTACTGCTGGTAGCAAATAGCATTTTTTTTTCTTCTCCTTTCCCTCTTTCTTCTAATTAAGGGGGAGGGGTTAATCAGGTAAATTCTGAACAGGCTTTGTGTGCGCTGGTTGAAACATTAAACTTGTGAAGGCAAAGCGAGTGTGGGAGCTGCTTAGCGAGTGTTGCATGTGATCGAAGTGTTGCATGTGAATTAAGTGTTAAGCAGTGTTAGTGATCTCAAATGGCTCATAACTTATAGCAAATATGCAAATCATTGAACCCCTGGGTAATAGTGACCATAATGTTATATCTTTTAATGTCTGGTGCAAAAAACAAAAGTATACTGGGGCAACAAAAACCATGAATTTTAGAAAAGCTAATTTTAGTGCCTTGAGGGCTGCCCTACAGAGCATTGATTTTGGCATTAGGTTTTCAGCTAAAAACACAGAACAGAAATGGTTGTCCTTTAAAATGATATTAAATCATTACTGTTCTCAATTTATTCCCTTAAGGACTAAACGTAGAAGCTCTAAGAATCATCCTGTGTGGCTTAATACAGAAGTAAAGAAGTTAATGGGAAAGAATAGAAAGGCATTTAAAAACTACAAATCTGTAGGGACAGAAGCTGCATTTAATGAACATAAACACTGTAATAAATGTTGTAAATCAGCAATCCGGAAGGCTAAGAAAAGAAATGAAGAGTTAATTGCGGTGGAGGTGAAAACTAACCCTAAAACGTTTTTTAAATATATTAATAGTAAAAAGATGCAGGTTGAGAGTGTTGCTCCATTAAATAATGGTACCAGTATGGTTGTAACAGATACAGATAAGGCAAATGTGTTAAATCAGTTTTTTCTTCAGTGTATACAATAGAGGAGTCTGGGTTCACAGGCTCACTTAATAACTGCACAAATGATTCAATCTAGTCAGTGGCTGACTCAGGATTATGGATGTCGCGGACTGTGCGCGCGAACATCGACTGTTCGCGTTCGGCGAATGTTCGCGAACGTCGCGTGACGTTCGCCAATTTGGGTTCGCCTTAGCTGGCGCTTTTTTTTGCCATTTCTCCCCCAGACCAGCAGATACATGGCAGCCAATCAGGAAGCTCTCCCTCCTAGACCACCCCCACACCCCCTGGACCACTCCCCTTCCATATATAAACTGAAGCCCTGCAGCGTTTTTTCATTCTGCCTGTGTGTGCTTGGAAGAGCTAGTGTAGGGAGAGAGCTGTTTAGTGATTTGAGGGACAGTTGATAGTAACTGGCTAGTAATCTACTTGATACTGCTCTGTATTGTAGGGACAGAACTCTGCAGGGATTTGAGGGACAGTGAGTTTAGGTTAGTTAGCTTTGCTGACTAGTCATCTACCTTCTACTGCAGTGCTCTGTATGTAGCTGCTGTGGGCACTGCTTCTGATCTCATCTGCTGACTGCTGCCTGCCTGTAACCCAATAGTCCTTGTAAGGACTGCTTTTATTTTCTTTTTTGTTTTTTTACTTTGCTACTATAAGAGCCCAGTGCTATTAGTCTAGCTGTGTTGGGGAGTGGGACTGGTGTGCTGCTCCTAGTAGTTCAGCACCAACCAGAGTATTTTTTTTTTAATATATATATATATATATATATTTTTATTTTACTTATCTTACTGTTCTTTAACGTGTCCAGTGCGGTTTGCTGTTCTTCATAGTAGTGCACCAATAGTAGTGCACTTGTAGGCATTGTTTGCCCAGTGTGTTCTTCAAACAACTGCCACCTAGCTGTGTGAGCTTTTTCACATTCTGTCTAAATATCAATAATAATACCGTCTCCAGAACCACCACCTGAGTGACGTTTTTCAAGCAGCAATAATATATTCCGTATCCACTGCTGTAGTAGTGTATACGTTGACCTTGTAGGCATTGTTTGCCCAGTGTGTTCTTCAAACAACTGCCACCTAGCTGTGTGAGCTTTTTCACATTCTGTCTAAATATCAATAATAATACCGTCTCCAGAACCACCACCTGAGTGACGTTTTTCAAGCATTTGTAGACAAAAAAAGAACTCACATGCCCCTACTGCAGCCACTCTTGCATCGTGTCCAGTCCATAGCAGTGTGGTGGTTTCCTCATACTGGTCTCCATCCAGTGGACATTACATGTAGAAGGTTTGGGTGAGTGAGAAAACCAATCCACACACTTGGAATAAAATCATTGTCCGGCTTTATTTTGTAAGATTAAAACAACAAACAGGCATCTATTACAGATGTGTTCCTACTCTATGACCTGTTGGATCACCTGACGCGTTTCATGCCTCTTTCTGGCACTTCATCAGAGATGAGGTCACAGGATATCCTGTGCCTTATATACCTGTGCTCATTAAAAAAATCTCAGATATAAAAACATATAAACAGACATTCAAGGTTCTGTTTATTACAAGTCATATTGATTACAGCTTGTACATATCATTATATAATGTTATAAAAAAGACACGTTGTTTTACACTTAATTGGAGTCAATTACTTGCAAGACAACCAATATGTGCATACATGTATTATAGTACTCACATTAAGGCTGAAAAAAGCATGTTACCTCCCAGTCATTATTGAGACCATGTGGATGTCTAGTTCTCAAAGTAAAAATCCAAAAAGTTTCTCTTTGATCAATTATTCTCTTAATGTCACCTCCACGTGGTCCCAATTTGACTTGTTCTATACCTTGAAATTTAACCTGGGAGAAGTCACCCCTATGTCTGCACATAATGTGTTTACTTATAGCGGAAGTCCGTTTATTCGAAAAATTTGTTTCTTCAATTTTGTCAAGATCTATGGGTATTAAGTGCTCTCTCACTCTCTCTTTCAGTGACCGGTAGGTTCTACCCACGTACTGGATACCACAATTACATGTCGCTAAATAGACAAGGCCCCTCGTGTCACAATTTATATAACTTTTTATAGGATATTTCTCTCCTGTTATCATACTCTCAAAGAAATTTTGTACTGAAATGTGTTTACACACTTTGCATCTGCTCTTTCCACATTTAAATGAACCCTGCTGCACTAACCAATTTCTATTTGTTTTCATTTCTCCATTTCTAGGTTGATATAAGCTGGGGGAAATGTCATTAGAGATAGTCCTACTCCTCCTGAACACATACTTCAAATTTCCCAGTACCCTTCTATCCAATAGAGGATCAACCTTCAAGACATCCAACCTTTTTTCTACAATCCTCCTTATTTGATCGGCTTGATTACTGTATTTGGTAATAAAATACATGTTGTACCCATCATGTTTCTTAGTCACATTTTTGTGTGTTCTCTTCGTATTTCTATTTGTAGCTGTATGTAAGAGCTCTTCCGTTGAGGTACTAACTGCTCTTTCATAGGCTTTCTTTATTACAGTAACATCATATTTTCTCTCAATTAGTTTGTCCCAGAGTATCATCGCCTGTTTATTGAAGGAGTCCCAAGTGGTGCATATGCGTCTAAGTCGCAAAAACTGCCCAACCGGGATTCCCCCCAAAACTGGTCGAGGATGACAGCTATCAGCCCTCAATAAGGTATTCCTAGATATTGGTTTTACATAGAGATCACATTGAATGTCACCAGCAGTCGTTCCTTCCAACGTGATATCTAGAAAATCTATTGTTTTATTGTGGGTTGCATGAGTAAATCGTAAGTTGTATTCATTCCGTTTGCAATGTTCCAAGAATTTAATGCTCTCTTCTCGGGTACCCCCCCAAATAAATATTAAATCGTCTATAAATCGGTGATATGTGACAATTCTATGTCTGTAGGGGTTCCCACATCCATAGACGTGGCACCGCTCCCACCAACCCATAACAAGGTTGGCATAGGTTGGGGCAGTGTAGTAGTAGTGTATACGTTGACTTTGTAGGCATTGTTTGCCCAGTGTGTTCTTCAAACAACTGCCACCTAGCTGTGTGAGCTTTTTCACATTCTGTCTAAATATCAATAATAATATTGTCTCCAGAACCACCACCTGAGTTGTTGTTGTTGTTTTAAAAAAAATGCCAGGCAAAGGCAGGCCGCCATGCAGAGGCACTAGGGGCCGTGCTGCTATGCTATCCTGTGGCCCTAGGAAATTGCCCAGTTTTACAAAGGCAATGACCCTGAACTCCCAAAATGCTGAAGAGGTAGTTGACTGGCTTACACAGCACACCCCATCCTCTACCGTTTCTAACTTTGCCACAACATCCTCATCCTCCTCTGCTATGGGCACCCAACGTAACACTTCCTCCACCAACGGCGCGCCTTCTTCAATGGAGTCAGAGGAGTTATTTTCACATGAGTTTCTTGAACTGAGTGATGCGCAACCATTATTGGCAGAAGAAGATGAAGGAGATGAGGACGTTACACCAGATATAATTCTGGCAGAGAACACAACAGAGATGGACATAATGAGTGATGAGGAGGTCCCCGCTGTTGCTTCCTTCTGTGAGCTGTTAGAAGAAATTGATGCATCTGAGGAGAATGATGATGAGGAGATTGATGTTTTGTGGGTGCCCAGTAGAAGAGAGCAAGAGGAGGATAGTTCAGATGGAGAGACGGAGAGTCAGAGAGGCAGGAGGAGAATAAGACTTAGAAGAAGCAGGGAGGACAGCTCGCAGGGAACAGTAGGGCAACAACATGTATCGGCACCTGTGGTCAGCCGGCCAACGCACCCGCCATTGCCGCCAACTTCTACTGTTACCGCCAGATTGCCAGCTTCAAAAAGGTCAGCAGTGTGGGATTTTTTTAATGTGTGTGCCTCTGACAAAAGCGTTATAATTTGCAATGAGTGCAGTCAGAAACTGAGTCTTGGGAAGCCCAACAGCCACATAGGTACAACTTCTATGCGAAGGCACATGAACGGCAAGCACAAAGCACTATGGGAGCAACACCTCAAAGGCAGCAGACAAACTAAAAGCCACCCTCCTTCTGGTCCAGCATCTTACTGCTCTACCTCTGCTGTCCTTGACCCGTCTGAACCACCCTCCACTCCGCCTTCCACCTTGACCACCAGTTCCCAGTCATCTGCCCCCAGCCAAGTTTCTGTGAGGGCCAGGTTTGAGCGTAAGAAGCCAATGTCTGCGAGTCACCCCCTTGCCCGGCATCTGACAGCTGGCTTGTCTGCACTCTTAGCCCGCCAGCTTTTACCATACCAGCTGGTGGACTCTGAGGCCTTCCGCAAATTTGTAGCAATTGGGACACCGCAGTGGAAGGTACCCAGCCACAATTTTTTTTCCAAAAAGGGAATACCACACCTGTACCACCATGTGCAGAGCCAAGTCACCGCATCTCTGTCACTTAGTGTTGGGCCAAAGGTCCATATGACTACTGACGCATGGTCCTCCAAGCATGGTCAGGTCAGGTATGTCACCTACACTGCCCACTGAGTGAACTTGGTTATGGCTGGGAAGCAGGGAATGCATGGCTCAACAACAACAGTGGAGTTGGTGTCACCGCCACGGATTGCACGCGGTTCTGCCACCACCTCTACTCCTCCTTCGCTCTCTACCTCGTCTTCTTCCTCCTCCTCTGCTGCTGGGTCCTCCTCCTCCACACCTGTGCACCCCCAGCTCCCCCTAGGCTATTCGACGTGCCAGGTACGCCGTTGTCATGCTGTCTTGGGGATGACGTGCCTGGAAAGCAGAAACCATACCGGATCTGTACTCCTGTCATCTCTGCAGTCACAGGCTGATCGGTGGCTGACCCCACACCAACTGAAGATCGGAAAAGTGGTGTGTGACAACGGAAGCAATCTGTTGGCAGCACTGAGACTGGGCAATTTAACACATGTGCCCTGCATGGCACATGTTCTGAATTTAATAGTCCAACGTTTTGTCTCAAAGTACCCAGGATTCCAGGACATTCTCAGGCAGTCCAGGAAGGTGTCGGCCCATTTCAGACGTTCCTACACAGCCATGGCACGCCTTGCTGACATTCAGCAGCGGTACAACATGCCAGTCAGGCGTTTAATTTGCGACAGCCAGACTCGCTGGAATTCAACGCTCCTCATGTTTGAACGTCTGCTGCAACAACAAAGAGCCGTCAATGAATACCTGTTTGAACTGGGTGGTAGGACTGGATCTGCAGAGCTGGGGATTTTTTTCCCCCATTACTGGGTGCTTATGCACGATGCCTGCAGGCTCATGCGCCCTTTTGAAGAGGTTACAAACATGGTCAGTCGCACCGAAGGCACCATCAGCGACCTAATACCCTTTGCTTTCTTCCTGGAGCGTGCCGTGCGACGAGTGACAGATGAGGCTGTAGACCAGCGTGACGAGGAGCAGGAAGCGCACGATTTCTGGTCGGAATCACCAGAACGAGCCCAGGCACCTGCTGCAACGCAGGGAGAGGTGTCAGAAGTGGAGTCAGAGGAGGAAGGTGGCTTTGTGGAGGAGGAGGACCAACAGGAGCAGGCTTCCCAGGGGGCTTGTGGTGACCTTTTGGGGACCCCTGGTCTTGTACATGGCTGGGGGGAGGAGACCGTGGATGATGTAGTCCTTGATAACGAGGAAGCGGAGATGGATACCTCTGCATCCAACCTTGTGAGAATGGGGTCTTTCATGCTGTCATGCCTGTTGAAGGACCCCCGTATCAAGAGGCTTAAGGAGAAGGACCTGTACTGGGTCGCAACGCTACTAGACCCTCGGTACAAGCATAAAGTGGCAGAAATGTTACCAACGTACCACAAGTCCGAAAGGATGCTGCATTTACAAACCAGCCTGCAAAACATGTTGTACAATGCTTTTAAGGGTGATGTCACTTCAGGAACTCATCAACATTCCAGGGGCAGAGGTGCCAGTAATCCTGCCACGAGCACACCTGCAAGGACAAAGCACTTTGGCCACTCTGTAACGTCAGACATGCAAATGTTTTTCAGTCCAAGGCAGCGCCAGAACCCTTCTGGATCCACCCTCAGAGAACGCCTCGACCGGCAGGTAGCGGACTACCTGGCATTAACTGCAGATATCGACACTCTGAGGAGCGATGAACCCCTGGACTACTGGGTGCGCAGGCTTGATCTGTGGCCAGAGCTGTCACAATTTGCCATGAACCTCTTGTCTTGCCCCGCCTCAAGTGTCCTCTCAGAAAGGACCAGTGCAGCAGGAGGGATTGTAACTGAGAAGAGAACTCGCCTAGGTCACAAAAGTGTGGATTACCTGACCTTTATTAAAATGAATGAGGCGTGGATCTCGGAGGGTTACTGCACACCGGAAGACTTGTTCTGACTCCTCATGCCGCATGACTCCACACACAGCTGTCCTTTAGCGTCCTCCTCCCTCCGCCACCGTTACAAACTAGGGTGCAAACCCTACCGGTTTCATTTGAAGCAAAACTTTTTGGACAGGTAAATCCTGAGTTTTTCTGGCCTCTGTGCTTCAGTGGCTGCAACCAAAAAAATATATACTTTCAGCATTTATATGGCATATTTTTTCTGGCCTCTGTGCTTCAGTGGCTGCGACAAAAAAAATTAATATTTTCAGCATTTATATGGCATAATTTTTCTGGCCTCTGTGCTTCAGTGGCTGCGACAAAAAAAATTATATTGTTAGCATTTATATGGCATATTTTTTCTGGCCTCTGTGCTTCAGTGGCTGCGACAAAAAAAATTTATATTGTTAGCATTTATATGGCATATTTGTTCTGGCCTCTGTGCTTCAGTGGCTGCGACAAAAAAAAATTATATTGTTAGCATTTATATGGCATATTGTTTCTGGCCTCTGTGCTTCAGTGGCTGCGACAAAAAAAACAATTTTTCAGGAAAGTACACATGCCTAATTTTTCAGGGTTCTGCAACAGTGGCAAAATCGCATCTTTTATGGTCACCACAGGTGATCAATAAAGTAGACCAAAACTGGGCCCACACTGCAGAATCAGTGTTTTTTGGTTCACTTCACTGTACATTGAATTACCTCTGCCTGACCGTGCACGTGCGCACAAGCACGGTGACTGCTAAACACACCACTACAGAAATATTGCCACCAACAGGACGAACATCCTGGAGGTGACAAGCGCAACTAGTAATTAAAAACTATTATTTGCTCACTTGACGGTATCATTCATTAAAGCTCTTTGCGTTTTTTTGCGTTGCAGTAAGCGCCGCGTTTTGTCTTTGCGTGTGAACAGGCTGTAACCTTTACACGACTTGATTGGCATGTAGACGCTGGACGTTTTAAAGCAGTTTATTACACAGGTTTAGAAATGTAGTGTGATTTCTGCCCTTTACAGCACAAAACGCAGCGCTGTGTCAACAATGTATTGTTCAGATACATTTTTGCCCTTGATCCCCCTCTGGCATGCCACTGTCCAGGTCGTTGCACCCTTTAAACAACTTTAAAATCATTTTTCTGGCCAGAAATGTCTTTTCTAGCTTTTAAAATTCGCCTTCCCATTGAAGTCTATGGGGTTCGCGACGTTCGCGAACCGTTCGCATTTTTGACGCAAGTTCGCGAACATGTTCGCGAACATTTTTTCCGACGTTCGCTACATCCCTACTCAGGATATGATTCAAAAAGCTTTAATACAAATTAATGTAAACAAGGTTCCGGGGCCTGATGGCATTCACCCCCGGGTTCTAAGAGAGCTTAGTTCAGTTTTAGACCAGCCCTTATTTCTGATTTTCTCAGATTCACTGTCATCTGGTATGGTGCCTATGGATTGGAGAAAAGCTGATGTTATTCCAATATTTAAAAAGGGATTATGATCTCAGCCTGGCAATTATAGGTCAGTAAACTTGACATCTGTGGTGGGCAAATTATATGAATTGAATTATTTTGCTTGTTAAGGGATCACATTCAAAATTTTGTCCTAATGAATAGCATTATGAGCAACAATCAGCATGGCTTTATGAAGGATAGGTCATGTCAGACAAATTTGATTGCATTTTATGATGTGGTAAGTAAGATTCTGGATAGTGGGGGGGGGCAGTAGATGTGATCTATTTGGATTTTGCCAAAGCATTTGATACTGTGCCCCACAAACGACTGCTTTGTTGGGCTTAATGAAGTCGTTTGTAGAGATGGCGCGAACTGTTCGCCGGCGAACTTGTTCGCGCGAACATCGGGTGTTCGCGCTCGCCGGAAGTTCGCGAACGTCGCGCGACGTTCGCCATTTTGGGTTCGCCATTGTTGGCGCTTTTTTTTTGCCCTCTCACCCCAGACCAGCAGGTACATGGCAGCCAATCAGGAAGCTCTCCCCTGGACCACTCCCCTTCCCTATAAAAACCGAAGCCCTGCAGCGTTTTTTCACTCTGCCTGTGTGTGCTGAAGAGATAGTGTAGGGAGAGAGCTGCTGCCTGTTAGTGATTTCAGGGACAGTTGAAAGTTTGCTGGCTAGTAATCGTTTTGATACTGCTCTGTTATTGGAGGGACAGAAGTCTGCAGGGGTTTGAGGGACATTTAAGCTTAGGTAGCTTTGCTGGCTAGTAATCTACCTTCTACTGCAGTGCTCTGTATGTAGCTGCAGTGGGCAGCTGTCCTGCTTCTGATCTCATCTGCTGACTGCTGCAATAACAGTAGTCCTTGTAAGGACTGCTTTTATTTATTTTTTTGTTGTTTTACTACTACTACTACTACTACTATAAGAGCCCAGTGCTATTAGTCTAGCAGTGTTGGGGAGTGGGACTGGTGTGCTAATCTGCTGCTCCTAGTAGTTCAGCAGCACCAACTTTAATTTTTTTTTTTTTAATATTCATTTTTTTTTTTATTTTACTTTTTTTTATTTTACTACCGCTGTAGTAGTGTATAAGTTGACCTTTTAGGCATTATTTGCCCTGTAGGCATTTTTTGCCCAGTGTGTTATTCAACCAACTGCCATCTAGCTGTGTGACCTTGTTCACATTCTGTCTAAATATCCATAATATTACCGTCTCCAGAAAAAACACCGGAGTGACTTTTTTCAAGCAGCCATAATATATTTTACGTAATCCGTATCCATCGCTGTAGTAGTGTATAAGTTGACCTTTTAGGCATTATTTGCCCTGTAGGCATTTTTTGCCCAGTGTGTTATTCAACCAACTGCCATCTAGCTGTGTGACCTTGTTCACATTCTGTCTAAATATCCATAATATTACCGTCTCCAGAAAAAACACCGGAGTGACTTTTTTCAAGCAGCCATAATATATTTTACGTAATCCGTATCCATCGCTGTAGTAGTGTATAAGTTGACCTTTTAGGCATTATTTGCCCTGTAGGCATTTTTTGCCCAGTGTGTTATTCAACCAACTGCCATCTAGCTGTGTGACCTTGTTCACATTCTGTCTAAATATCCATAATATTACCGTCTCCAGAAAAAACACCGGAGTGACTTTTTTCAAGCAGCCATAATATATTTTACGTAATCCGTATCCATCGCTGTAGTAGTGTATAAGTTGACCTTTTAGGCATTATTTGCCCTGTAGGCATTTTTTGCCCAGTGTGTTATTCAACCAACTGCCATCTAGCTGTGTGACCTTGTTCACATTCTGTCTAAATATCCATAATATTACCGTCTCCAGAAAAAACACCGGAGTGACTTTTTTCAAGCAGCCATAATAAATTTTACGAGATCCGTATCCACCGCTGTAGTAGTGTATACGTTGATCTTGTGGGCAGTATTTGCACAGTGTTTTCTTCAAACCGCCATCTAGCTGTGTGAGCTTGTTCACATTTTGTCTAAATATTGATAATATTATCGTCTCTAGAAAAACCACTTGAGTTACTTTTTTTCAAGCAGCATTCATATATGTTACGTAATCCGTATCCACCGCTGTAGTAGTGTATACGTTGATCTTGTAGGCATTATTTGCACAGTGTTTTCTTCAAACCGCCATCTAGCTGTGTGAGCTTGTTCACATTTTGTCTAAATATTGATAATATTATCGTCTCTAGAAAAACCACTTGAGTTACTTTTTTTCAAGCAGCATTCATATATTTTACGTAATCCGTATCCACCGCTGTAGTAGTGTATACGTTGATCTTGTAGGCATTATTTGCACACTGTTTTCTTCAAACCGCCATCTAGCTGTGTGAGCTTGTTCACATTTTGTCTAAATATTGATAATATTATCGTCTCTAGAAAAACCACTTGAGTTACTTTTTTTCAAGCAGCATTCATATATTTTACGTAATCCGTATCCACCGCTGTAGTAGTGAGTGTATACGTTGATCTTGTGGGCAGTATTTGCACAGTGTTTTCTTCAAACCGCCATCTAGCTGTGTGAGCTTGTTCACATTTTGTCTAAATATTGATAATATTATCGTCTCTAGAAAAACCACTTGAGTTACTTTTTTTCAAGCAGCATTCATATATTTTACGTAATCCGTATCCACCACTGTAGTAGTGTATACGTTGATCTTGTAGGCATTATTTGCACACTGTTTTCTTCAAACTGCCATCTAGCTGTGTGTATTATCGTTTCCAGAAAAAACAACTGAGTTTTTGTTGTTGTTGTTTTTTTAAAAATAATGCCAGGCAAAGGCAGGCCGCCACGCAGAGGCCGTGCTAGGGGCCGTGCTGCTATGCAATCCTGTGGCCCTAGCAAATTGCCCAGTTTTAAAAAGCCAATGACCGTGAACTCCCAAAATGCTGAAGAGGTAGTTGACTGGCTTACACAGCACACCCCATCCTCTACCGTTTCTAACTTTACCACAACATCCTCCTCATCCTCCACTGCTATGGCCACCCCACGTAACACTTCCTCCACCACCGGTGCCCCTTCTTCACTGGAGTCAGAGGAGTTATTTTCCCATGAGTTTCTTGAACTGAGTAATGCGCAACCATTATTGCCAGAAGAAGATGAAGGAGATGAGGACGTTTAATTCTGGCAGAGAACACGACAGAGATGGACATAATGAGTGATGAGGAGGAGGTCCCCGCTGCTGCTTCCTTCTGTGATGTGTCAGAAGAAATTGATGCATCTGAGGAGAATGATGATGAGGAGATTGATGTTTTGTGGGTGCCTAGTAGAAGAGAGCAAGAGGAGGGTAGTTCAGATGGAGAGACGGAGAGACCCGCCATTGCCGCCAATGCCGCCAACTTCTACTGTTACCGCCAGATCGCACACTTCCAAAAAGTCAGCAGTGTGGGATTTTTTTAATGTGTGTGCCTCTGACAAAAGCATTGTAATTTGCAATGAGTGCAGTCAGAAACTGAGCCTTGGTAAGCCCAACAGCCACATAGGTACAACTTCTATGCGAAGGCACATGAGCGGCAAGCACAAAGCACTTTGGGAGCAACACCTCAAAGGCAACAGGCAAACTAAAAGCCACACTCCTTCTGGTCCAGCATCTTACTGCTCTACCTCTGCTCTCCTTGACCCGTCTGAACCACCCTCCACTCCGCCTTCCACCTTGACCACCTGTTCCCATTCCCAGTCATCTGCCACCAGCCAAGTTTCTGTGAAGGCCATGTTTGAGCGTAAGAAGCCAATGTCTGACTGTCACCCCCTTGCCCGGCGTCTGACAGCTGGCTTGTCTGCACTCTTAGCCCGCCAGCTTTTACCATACCAGCTGGTGGACTCTGAGGCCTTCCGCAAATTTGTAGCAATTGGGACACCGCAGTGGAAGGTACCCAGCCGCAATTTTTTTTCTAAAAAGGGAATACCACACCTGTACCAACATGTGCAGAGCCAAGTTACCGCATCTCTGTCACTTAGTGTTGGGCCAAAGGTCCATATGACTACTGACGCATGGTCCTCCAAGCATGGTCAGGGCAGGTATGTCACCTACACTGCCCACTGGGTGAACTTGGTAATGGCTGGGAAGCAGGGAATGGGTAGCTCAACAACAACAGTGGAGTTGGTGTCACCGCCACGGATTGCACGCGGTTCTGCCACCACCTCTACTCCTCCATCGCTCTCTACCTCGTCTTCTTCCTCTTCTTCTTCTTACTCTGCTGCTGGGTCCTCCTTCTCCTCCTCCACACCTGTGCACCCCCAGCTCCCCCTAGGCTATTCGACGTGCCAGGTACGCCGTTGTCACGCTGTCTTGGGGATGACGTGCCTGGAAAGCAAAAACCATACCGGATCTGTACTCCTGTCATCTCTGCAGTCACAGGCCGATCGGTGGCTGACCCCACACCAACTGCAGATCGGAAAAGTGGTGTGTGACAATGGAAGCAATCTGTTGGCAGCGTTGAGACTGGGCAATTTAACACATGTGCCCTGCATGGCACATGTGTTAAATTTAATAGTCCAACGTTTTGTCTCCAAGTACCCAGGATTCCAGGACGTTCTCACCCAGTCCAGAAAGGTGTCGGCCCATTTCAGACGTTCCTACACAGCCATGGCACGCCTTGCTGACATTCAGCAGCGCTACAACATGCCAGTCAGGTGTTTGATTTCTGACAGCCAGACTCGCTGGAATTCAACGCTCCTTATGTTGGAACGTCTGCTGCAACAACAAAGGGCTGTCAACGAGTACCTTTTTGAACTGGGTGGTAGGACTGGATCTGCAGAGCTGGGGATTTTTTTCCCCCGTTACTGGGTGCTTATGCACGATGCCTGCAGGCTCATGCGACCTTTTGAAGAGGTGACAAATATGGTCAGTCGCACCGAAGGCACCATCAGCGACCTAATACCCTTCGCTTTCTTCCTGGAGCGTGCCGTGCGACGAGTGACAGATGAGGCTGTAGACCAGCGTGACGAGGAGCTGGAAGCGCACGATTTCTGGTCGGAATCACCAGAACGAACCCAGGCACATGCTGCAACGCAGGGAGAGGTGCCAGAAGTGGAGTCAGAGGAGGAAGGTGGCTTTGTGGAGGAGGAGGAGGAGGACCAACAGGAGCAGGCTTCCCAGGGGGCTAGTGGTGACCTTTTGGGGACCCCTGGTCTTGTACGTGGCTGGGGGGAGGAGACCGTGGATGATGCAGTCCTTGATAATGAGGAAGCGGAGATGGATAGCTCTGCATCCAACCTTGTGAGAATGGGGTCTTTCATGCTGTCATGCCTGTTGAAGGACCCCCGTATCAAGAGGCTTAAGGAGAAGGACCTGTACTGGGTCGCAACGCTACTAGACCCTCGGTACAAGCATAAAGTGTCAGAAATGTTACCAACATACCACAAGTCCGAAAAGATGCGGCATTTACAAACCAGCCTGCAAAACATGTTGTACAATGCTTTTAAGGGTGATGTCACTTCAGGAACTCATCAACATTCCAGGGGCAGAGGTGCCAGTAATCCTGCCACGAGCACACCTGCAAGGACAAAGCCCTTTGGCCAGTCTGTAACGTCAGACATGCAAATGTTTTTCTGTCCAAGGCAGCGCCACAACCCTTCTGGATCCACCCTCAAAGAACGCCTCGACCGGCAGGTAGCGGACTACCTGGCATTAACTGCAGATATCGACACTCTGAGGAGCGATGAACCCCTGGACTACTGGGTGCGCAGGCTTGATCTGTGGCCAGAGCTGTCACAATTTGCCATGAACCTCTTGTCTTGCCCAGCCTCAAGTGTGCTCTCAGAAAGGACCTTCAGTGCAGCAGGAGGGATTGTAACTGAGAAGAGAACTCGCCTAGGTCACAAAAGTGTCGATTACCTGACCTTTATTAAAATGAATGAGGGGTGGATCTCGGAGGGTTACTGCACGCTGGAAGACTTGTTCTGACTTCTATGCAGCTGTCCTTCTCTTCAAGCCTCATGACTCCACACACAGCTGTCCTTTAGCGTCCTCCTCCCTCCGCCACCGTTACAAACTAGGGTGCAAACCCTACTGGTTTAATTTTTTCTGGCCTCTGTGCTTCAGTGGCTGCAACCAAAAAAACTGGGCAAACAATGTCTACAAGGTCAACGTATGGCAAAAAATGACTATTTTCAGCATTTATATGGCATATTTTTTCTGGCAACTGTGCTTCAGTGGCTGCGTCCAAAAAAATGCATATTTTCTGCATTTATATGGCATAATTTTTCTGGCCTCTGTGCTTCAGTGGCTGCAACCAAAAAAATTTATATTTTCAGCATTTATATGGCATATTTTTTCTGGCAACTGTGCTTCAGTGGCTGCAACCAAAAAAACTGGGCAAACAATGTCTACAAGGTCAACGTATGGCAAAAAATTACTATTTTCAGCATTTATATGGCATATTTTTTCTGGCAACTGTGCTTCAGTGGCTGCGTCCAAAAAAATGCATATTTTCTGCATTTATATGGCATAATTTTTCTGGCCTCTGTGCTTCAGTGGCTGCGTCCAAAAAAATGCATATTTTCTGCATTTATATGGCATAATTTTTCTGGCCTCTGTGCTTCAGTGGCTGCAACCAAAAAAAATTATATTTTCAGCATTTATATGGCATATTTTTTCTGGCAACTGTGCTTCAGTGGCTGCAACCAAAAAAACTGGGCAAACAATGTCTACAAGGTCAACGTATGGCGAAAAATGACTATTTTCAGCATTTATATGGCATATTTTTTCTGGCAACTGTGCTTCAGTGGCTGCGTCCAAAAAAACTGGGCAAACAATGCCTACAAGGTCAACGTATGGCAGTTGTTTAAAGAGAACAGTAGATTACTAGCCAGCAAAGCTACCTAAGCTAAAATGTCCCTCAAATCCCTGCAGACTTCTGTCCCTCCAATACAGAGCAGTATCAAGCAGATTACTAGCCAGCAAACTTACTATCATCTGTCCCTGTAATCACTAACAGCTCTCCCCCTACACTATCTCTTCCAAGCACACACAGGCAGATTTTTCAGATACATTTTTGCCCTTGATCCCCCTCTGGCATGCCACTGTCCAGGTCGTTGCACCCTTTAAACAGCTTTAAAATCATTTTTCTGGCCAGAAATGTCTTTTTTAGATGTTAAAGTTCGCCTTCCCATTGAAGTCTATGGGGTTCGCGAACCGCTCGCATTTTTGCGCAAGTTCGCGAATATGTTTGCGAACTTTTTTTCCGACGTTCGCTACATCCCTAGTCGTTTGCACATGGATAGGAAACTGGCTACAGGATCGGGTACAGAGGGTGGTTGTTAATGGGACATTCTCTACTTGGAGTAAGGTTAGTGGGGTCCCCCAGGGCTCAGTATTGGGTCCACTTTTATTTAACTTGTTCATTAATGGGGAGGGTGTTGTAAGTAATGTATCAGTGTTTGCAGATGACACAAAATTATCCAGCCCAATTAATTCCATCCAGGGTGTGGCATCCTTGCAACACGATCTTGACGAACTGGCAATCTGGGCAGCTAAGTGGCAAATGAGATTCAATGTTGATAAATGTAAAGTCATGCACCTGGGATGTAAAAATATCCAAGCCACTTATACCCTTAATGGGACTGCACTAGGCAAATCCATTATGGAAAAGGACCTTGGAGTCCTTGTAGATGATAAACTTGGCTGTAGCAAGCAATGCCAGTCGGCAGCATCAAGGGCAAATAAGGTCTTGAGCTGTATTAAAAGGGGCATCGAGTCAAGGGAGGAGGGGGTCATTCTTCCACTGTATAGAGCACTTGTAAGGCCCCATATAGAATATGCCGTACAGTTTTGGTCTCCATCACTCAAACAAGACATTATTGTATTAGAGAGGGTACAGAGATGATCAACTAAGCTGGTAAAAGGTATTGAAAATCTTAGCTATGAGGAAAGACTGGCCAAATTGGGGATGTTCACGCTGGAGAAGAGGTGCTTAAGGGGTGATATGATGACTATGTATAAATATATAAGGGGATCATATAATAATCTCTCTAATGATTTATTTACCAGTAGGTCTTTCCAGCTGACACGAGGTTACCCATTCCGATTAGAAGAAAAGAAGTTCCCCTTAAATATTCGGAAGGGTTTTTTTTACAGTGAGAGCTGTGAAGATGTGGAATTCTCTCCCTGAATCAGTGGTACAGGCTGATACATTAGATAGCTTTAAGAAGGGGTTGGATGGCTTTTTAGCAAGTGAGGGAATACAGGGTTATGGGAAATAGCTCATAATCCAAGTTGATCCAGGGACTAGTCCGATTGCCATTTTGGAGTCAGGAAGGATTTTTTCCCCCTCTAAGGCAAATTGGAGAGGCTTCAGATGTTTTTTTTTTTTTTTTTGCCTTCCTCTGGATCAACTGGCAGATAGGTAGTTAATTAAAAAAAAAAAAAGGTTGAACTCGATGGACGTGTCTTTTTTCAACCTTACTTACTATGTATGTTACTATGTTACAAACATGACTTTTACAATAATTTAACCAAAAAATGGGATCTTCTCATAAGATTTTTCAATCAAAGGGTTAGGGAAAATTTTAAATATAATAAAGATGATTCATGATCAGTCAAGATGTACTATCAATAGATATTCAAATCTGTTTTTAAAGGTTTGAATGAAAAGAACGAGTTTGATAACTCATGGCAGGGAGCTCCAGAAACAGAACCAGTCAGGAATGTGATCAGGTGATAAGTGGAGAACAGAGTGAAAAGAGAGATGAGCATAGGTTGCATGAAATAACTGGTTGTCATAACACTGGAAAAATTTGCAGATGGGCAGTTACTTATGGTATCCAATCCAATGGTTGCATTAATTGTTCTACATGAATTGTTCTACATGTAGCTAGCTGAAAAGATCCAAGTCAATAATTGTTTACTATGGGTTACTATCCAGGTGCAAATTTGCCCAGTGTTGATAAATGAGCCTCAGTGTATTTTGAGATCATAGAGGAGATGTCAAGAGGAGATTGGGAGCCAACGATGATACCAAATAACTGTTCTAAATACAACAGAACCATTTACTTGCTTCTAATGCTGGACTGAAACTGTAATAAAGGTATAGCGGCACTCAGTGATCAGAAAGACTTTTTCTTCTTTCTGGGGCAAAACCTGTGAAAAGAGTTTCTGCGTGCTAGAAAATATGGCATAAAAAGCTACATTTCATCTTTTTTTAAACCAGAAATCACCACCTAAATGCCCAATCTAATTGCTGTAATTGTACAGCAATAGAATAGCTCCACCAATGAAGGCTATACAGAGGGCAATACATGATTGGTTGAAATGAGGGTGTATTTTAATTCTGGGAGAAGATTTTATTTGGTCAGCAATAGCTGTTCGTAGAATGAATTGAAACTGTTAAATTCTTTAAATGTAGCATTCCAAAATTCCCATAAATAAAATGGCAAGCTCCTTTAATACCCATGTACTGAATAAAAATAAAAAGAAAAGTTGAATAAAAATAAAAAATTAAATATATGCAAGATCTTTTACTTGAGTGCATTCTCACACGGAACAATAAATGACATGAAAACCATATTTAACTCATGTCTGCTTTTAAAATACCCCAAGCACAGAATCAGCTGAATTATTTATAGAGATTTATTTGCTATTGCAACAAAAATGAGGCCACAGGCATAGCTCATATGATCACTCCTATGTCCCATTTACTCTCTCCAGCATCGCACTGATCCTCAGAAGGGAAACCATAAAAAATTCTTGATGATACAGGGGGAAAAAAAAGCTGACCCATAAAACCACAGTTGGATGTGCCTAAGACACTGATCTTCTAATTAATCATGTCATACCTCTTAGAAAATTCAATTTCTCACTTTATTCAATCAAACTCCTAGCTCCTGCTCTTTTGTACAAGAAGGTATTACAAATTAGTTGAATTCTTAATACTTTTTAATAATTGGCTTGAAAAATGGACGTGTTCCCTGAAAAGTAGATTAATTATTCAACTGGAATCTACAGTCAGAGCTAAATATATCCCACAGGGATAAAAAAAAAAAAAACTCATAGAAAAATTCTGCTCAATTGGTAATAAAATAGCTCTACATGCACAAACTATGATAGTCTATTGTCAACCTGTCACTAAGAACACAAATCCTCTGTGAAAATAAACCTGGGGCTAATTTGTTGACATCTCATCTAAAAGACACTTATTTCCAGCCATGTAATGTACAGCATGTATCCGTCAGCTGCTGAGGACATCCCATCTAGTTACTGCTGAAAGACAAGTCCCAGTATACCCAGTTCAAGAATCAATTTACTTACATTAAACACCACCATTTTCATTCAAGGTACTTGTTTTACCTCCAGAATTTCCACCTCCCTTTTTTTGAGCTAAAATGTGGATTTCTTTTGCTTTTCTGTTTTAATGCCTGCAAATTCATTTCACAAACAAACCCCATAGTATTTAGTCTCAGATCTCGTGTATAACGCTTTAGAAAATCCATGAAAATCACTTGGATCGACAAAGTGAAATATTTTTATAGCTTGTTTTCAGATGTGCAGTCTAAACATGTGCACATTTATTTGGGCCACATTCATTTATGGCTACTGTATATTTAGGGAACCCAACATGACTATATTGATCATTATTATTTGCTCATAAAAGCTTAAATGTTTTACTATTTGTTATCATGGAGCAATGTCCGAGATCCTGCTATGGATTTATTGCAGAATAGCTTTTGTAATACAGCTGGCCAGGATTTCTTGTGCTTAGGCAAATATTTTCAACTGTCAGTAGCCTCGGGAAATGGAATGTACAATGATATTCTGTTCTTTGATACAGAGTTGCAGTTTTGACAAATGAAGTAGAAAAACTGCCATTACATTTTTTTTATAATCCTTTATTTACAAGGAACAGAGCACTTGATAAGGTCCCCTATGTACAACGTATCCCATCCACAGATGGAAAGTATGCTTTATTGACCTGGAGTTGGATTTTGGCAAAGCAGGCAATGTTCCAACACTATGGTCCCTACAGTTTCCAAGAACTTAAATAATGTATTTGCTGGTTAATAAAGCACAATGAGCCTAGTGAAAAATGTTTTACTGGCCACTACATGTATCCATTCTTTACCATTCTAATTGCTAAGTTCTTTGCACATAATGATCCTAGGGGTAGATTCACTAAAGGAACAAGTGGCCAATGCTAGCAACAATTCGCCAGCGTTGCCACCTGCAGGGCCAATTCACTAACAGGCGCAGGCACCAATTTGCTAGCGAAAGATACCATTGCTAGCGTCCGTTTGCAATCTATTGCCAGGCAAATTTTCATTCTGGCAAAAGGTTGTTACTCTGCAAATTCAGTAAAGTGCGGATTTTACTGAACGTTAGCTCTTTTGCCAGAGTTGACTTCTCCACCTCAGACCAGACGAAGTGCTACAAAAGAAGCTAGATCTTCCTCAATCTTCTGTCACTTACATCATATCCTGTCTGCCAAAAATGCATTAAAGTTCGAAAAACGCTGGTGACTTTTCCTTTTTTGAAAAGTGATTGCCTGTAAAAGTCCTAACAAACTTTTTTGGGTAACCAGTTTTTCTTCAGACGTTTCATAAAACATGAAACATTCATTTTACAGTGGGCTCATGTGTAGGGCATTATATTAACTCTTGTCTTTATTAAGGTTCCCTGGACATTTGTAATAAAAAGTGGAAACTTCAATCATTTATAATAAAGACCTCCATACAACTTTTAATTACCCACCCCATGCAAATTGACCTAAGAGCAAGATCACTAGCAAATTTTCGCTAGGCAAAATCGAACACTATCGAACTGCCGAAGTAACGCTAAAGAAAAGTCACCAGCATTCAGCGCCCAGGACAAAACTCTGCATGTTAGTGAATTGGCATTGTTGTAGTGCTTTTGTGCCTGGTGAACTGGTGCGAGCTGTGCGAAGCTGACACTGGCGAAAATTCGCCAGTTAGTGAATCTACCCCCTAGCTGGATCTGGGTTATAGAGTTGTGATTTATGGAACATACTGCAATGCACAAGAAGCCACCCACATACAGTACTTGCAAGCTAAAATGTCTAACACAGATATTTGGAGAATACATTTCTCTAAAACATGTTGATAGTTTCCCTTTGCACTTTGTACTTTTTAATGATTTTAGTAAATATCCCCCTTGATCGCACACTATAAAAACACAGTTCAAATGTTCATGATACACTGGAGACAGATCTGATTCTGGTTAAATCAAGGTGTAGAACACATCCGTTGTCTTCATCACAACTACTTGTGTATTACTGCCTTCAGTTAAACGTTATCTCTCATAACTGCAGCTTAATTCTGTGCATTCTGTGCTGTAGAACAGGAAGATATTACAGCAAAGGATACCTTAATTGCTGCAGATAAGCTCTTAGAATCCTAGATCTACCTCTAACTGACAAAAATCCCATCCAAAACAGTAGTGCAGATTTGATTCTAGATGGCTGAGATTGTAATTAAATGAAACCTACAATCTGCTTCTGATCTTCGCCTCACTTCCACTCTGATCACTTCTGCCCATTCTCGTCTACAAGACTTCTCCCGGGCTTCTGCTTCTCTGTGGAACTCTCTGCCACAAGCTGTCAGACTTTCTCCTTCTTTCCAAACTTTCAAGCGCTCCTTAAAGACCCATCTGTTTAAAGAGGCTTATTCGATGTACCTTAATTAATCATTGCTGTATCAAAAATGACAAATTGTTTATACAATCCTAATGTCTCAATTGTACCCTAACCTTTTAGTTTGTAAACTCTAATCTCTAGGTCCTTCTAACCCTATTGTACTCTGTAATCCTTGTTTGTTATCCACCATTTATTCCCTGTTTGCTATAACTGCAGTAAAGCACTGCGTATCTTGACAGCGCTATATAAATAAATGATGATGATGATAATTAAAATAACAATTAACCCATTCCATCTAAAAATGCATTAGGGGAGCTATCTGAAAGGAACATTGGAAACATATTCATTAATAAAAACATGACCTCTTTCCCCTTCACACAGATACAACGTTGCACATCATTTTTTAATCTCTGTATTAGGAAAAAGGAAGCAGAAACAATTGCTTTACCAAACCAATATAAGATGAATCACTACTTAGGGGCAGATTCATTAAAGTTTGAAATAAGAGCTCACCACAGTAAAATTCCATCACTTTCTATATTTCGAGAGGCGTATTCATCATTGGGTGAAAATCAGTGTTAACCATTTAATAAATATGCCTCAATAAAATACCTTAGAAATAAATAGAGAGTGGTGAAATTTTTCTTGGATGAGTTCTAATTTCCAATGTCAATGGACTGGTAGGAAAAAAAGGTGGGTTGTTTTACTTAACAAGACTTATATACTAAACAAAGTGAAAGGCATTAGTGTGTTATTCTCTTGATGCAAGTAAATTGAGAGTTTTGGTGCAGCCAAACATTTAAAAAATGTTGCATTGAGGTTACCTCTTAAATTTATATATACAAGTTCAACTAAAATCCCATCAAAATCGAACGGCAGTATTATGGTTTTGTGTTTAATGTACAGGCCCTAGATGTCATGAGCCCTATTATTAAAATCCCCAAGCACTTATCTACTTGTGTTTGAGTTGAGTAAATGATATCTTCCTGGAATAAATGTCAGGAAATATTTTAACAGTGACTTCATCTAATATATTTTCAGGGAAATCTTTGTAAAATGCATTTAGTGCTTTCTAAATTGCCTGTAAATCTATAATGTTTACACCTTTTTATCTTACTCGCTTGCTAATGCTCAAAACCCATTTAGGAGAAATAATGAAAACGTGAAGGAAAATAAATGAAAGGGGGAGAACTGTATACTTTCAAATAAACTATCTGAAATATCCCAAGGCAGCAATTTGCATTTTGATTGAGAAAATACTGGTCCTTGGAGTCAGTCATTGGAGTCTTTTTGCATTATGTTGCTTGAACTTTTGATGTATATTCTAAAGAGTTGTGTGGCTTAGGCTGAATATAATTACTGGAATCAGTCAGAATTATGCTGCCATCATGTGGTCTCTGCACTCCAAGACCAGGGTCTCCCAAATTGCAACTTGGAACGTATACTTGTTTTATGAGCCCTTTTTAAAGTCATAAAAAAAGAAAATTGATTGTATATAAATTTTGCTTATTGTTTGTTTGCAAGTGGAACAAATGGAATGATCATGACAATACTGCAATTATAAAAATGCTGTAATGGTTTTTTTTATATGTGACAGTAAAATCAATTCATGTTTCTGTGCTGTATTCTATAGTACATATACATATCCCCAATAAACATGCACACCCTCAACTGGTACTGACTGAATCAACTCGGAATAGTTTGAAGAGTTGTAAATTATATAAAGAATGAAGTTACCTCCTACTTAGGGGCCCATTCACTAAGTTCGAGTGAAGGAATAGAGGAAAAATCGTTCAATTTTGGAATGTTTTTTTTGGCTACTTTGACCATCGAATTGGCTACTTCGACCTTCGACTTCGAATCGAACTAAAAATCGTTCGACTATTCGACCATTCGATAATCGAAGTACTGTCTCTTTAAAAATTTATTCGACCCCCTAGTTCGCCACCTAAAACCTACCGAGGCCAATGTTAGCCTTTGGGGAAGGTCCCCATAGGCTTTCCAAGTTTTTTATGATCGAAGGAAAATCGTTCAATCGATGGATTAAAATCCTTCAAATCGTTCGAAACTATTATCCTTCGATCGAAGGAATTGCGCAAAATCCTTTGATTTCAATATTCGAAGTCGAAGGATTTTAATTCGCCAGTCGAATATCGAGGGTTAATAAACCCTCGATATTCAACCCTTGATACATCTGCCCCTTAGAGTTCCACAGTTCTAGAGAGGCAATGATAATGATAATGCTGATAATATGTTGATAATACATGTTTCAGACCCATGTGACACAAACAAAATCACATTAAAAGAACAGTGTGTGCATATTTTATTTGATTATTTCTATTATATTGTGCACCATTGTGGATTTTAAATATGTTTAATTGATACTGTGCTTGCCTGGATTTCCCATATACAGTATAAAATATATCACACAATTGTAACTAACCATTAATAGCAATCATCCACCTGTTTGGCTATAAGAGCAGTTCATTGTTTTCAATGCTTGCTCACGACAACTACCTTTTTACAAGTCTATGAAAGCTATGTGATTCCTTTGTTTGGGGTCTGACTAGTGATGGGCGAATCTGTGGCGTTTCGCTGCACCGAATCGGCTAAAAATTTGTGAAACACATTGAAGTCAATGGGGGTCATTTATAAACTTTGTGCAGGGCAGATTGGTTCGCAAAGTGAATATATTTGCTGAATAAGAGGGTGCAAACAGAATTGAAATTTTTTTTTCACAATGCAAATGTCTATAAGAGCTTTTTAAATATGTCAAAAATTGCAAATTGCAAATATTTATGCGCACACTCTGAGACTCAATTTCGCCACAACTTTGGTGGCAGATAAAATATTCACAAAACAGTTTTACAAACTGCAAATTGTTACTGTCAATGCTATTTTCGCGCACAACAAACCTCGCTCAAACTCCTGTCTCATTTGCGTGCCATTTGCGAAATTTAATTCACACTGCGAATTCGCAAAAACCGGCAAGACGGGCGCAGTGCAATATATTAGCGGTCAAGAAAAAACATGCGCAATATGCGCTGCACGAATTTTTACAACACGAGTTATATTAGGAGACTAAACAGGAGTAGAAGCAGTATCATCAATTATTCTATAAATGAATGAATTACTATAGTTTAAATTATTTTAGACTCCCTTCCCCAAAAAAGGGGGTATTTTACTCCCTGATGTACAGTATATTATAATAAATATTTCAAGTCTCCTTGGAGTTTCATGAACTATGTGGTCAGGAAACTCAGGATTGCTTGGGTTTTGCCAGATATGGGGTCTTCCTGTAATGTGAAGATGAAATACCATATTTATAGATTTAACTTACATACAGTATTCAGTATTAACTTACTTATTTAGTATTAGACCCACAGATGTTTCTTGGGTTTGTTTTAAGCATAGGGATTTGCGTCTCCCTTGAACTGAGAATTATACAAAAGATCTAAATTTGTCATTTTAAAATCAAATACAATATGGAAAGGCACAGATAAGATGTAATAGTAAATACAATTAAAATTACATTAATAAATGCATCAATATTCAATGAGCTTTCTCTTGTTTATGGCACAACATCAGAAGAAGTGGCACTAGCAGTCAAAGAGGATAAAATGAATATTTGGATGATAAATATTGCTGAAAAATATCAGTCTGTTGAACTCAATTTACTTTAATCCACTGTGTATAACCTTCTTTAATGTTCACGACTTTGCTGAATTATTTTCAGAGATTAAAATGTTATAGGGATACGATAAAAAGAAGTGTGACAAGCCTTGATTTATTACACATATGCTGAATGTTTATTCTTAAAGTAGAAGGCACAGTTGCAATCATGCAGAGTTCCAAGGTTGCTTTATCACCAGCTAACAGTAGCTAGAAATTAATAATGTTTATAATAAAATGTTGCAACAAATACATTATCAGCATAAATACAAACTGCAAATATAACCTTTGCTTGTTTAAGTCTTGAAAATTAACATTTCATTATATAACTAAACCCTTCATTTATAAAATAAAGGCAGTTAACACCCCCTTATTCTATTTTTTCTATTACCATTTCAAGATTCCTTGATTTAAGGTGGTCATTGAAAAGTCAAGGGGGCAGATTTACTAAAGGGCAAAGTGGCTGTCACTAGAGAGAATTCGCCAGAAATCTCATCCGCAGGGACATCGACAATTTACTAACAAGTAGTGATGGGCGAATTTGCGACGTTTCGCTTCGCCGGAAAATTCGCGAATTTCCCGCAAAATTCGTGAAACGGCAAAAAATTCACGAAACGGCGCCGGCGTCTCGTTTTTGACGCCAGCGCCCGTTTTTTTTGACGCCGGCGGCCGTTTTTTTCCTACGCGGTGAAAAATGTTTTTTGATGCCGGCGAATTTTTTCGCCCAAATTTTCGCAGACGTTTCGCAAATTTATTCGCTGGCCCGAATCGCGCAAATTTGCTGCGAATTGGCGCATGGCGAATAAATTCGCCCATCACTACTAACAAGCCTTAGACAACAATGCGCTAGCGCAAGAGACCATCGCTAGTGCAGTTTCACACCAGTATTGCCAGTATAGTCACTCCGCAAATTCACTAGAAGTGCGAATTTTACAGAACGTTACCTCTTTTGCCAGAGTTTCCTTCGCCACCTTAGACCTGTCGAACTGATAAAATTAAGCTACATCCTCCTCAATCTTATGTCAGTGACATCATATCCTGTATGCCGGAAAGTCATAAATGTTATAAAAAAACCCGCAGGCGTCATTTCATTTTTTAAAGCGAGATTACCTTCAAAAGTTCTAACTATTAAAAGATTTTTGTGTTCATTTTTTTAAACAATTTGAGGGGCATGCCACATTTGTTTTAGGGTAGGCTCATGTCTAGGGCATTAGAGGATCTCTTTTGTCTTTATTTTGCTTCCTTGGACATGTGTAATAATAAGTAGCCACTTCAAGCATTTGCACCAACATCTAAAATAAAGATGTCTATACTACCTCTATGTACCTGCCCTATTCAAATTAATATTAGGATAAGAACGAAGTTACATTAGGCAGAATTAAATGCTAGCGAACAATTGTTAAGAAATGCTTGTGGTGCCGAATTAACACTAGCGAAACTTTGCCAGCTTTTGGCTGCTAAGACGCAAGTTTGCATTTTAGTGAATAAGCGCAGTAGTAACGACTGGAAAAGTGGTGTGAAGTGTGGAGGAGTATTCGCTGGTGAAAATTCGCCCTTTAGTGAATTTGGCCTAAGAAATCCTATAAAAAAATGGAAGTTACTGGCTGCACTAGTTAAAAACTGATCTATTTAAATAACATGCATGCATCAGTGTAGTAAACTTACTATAAATGGGAATGCAATAATTAAGGTTTTTTTAGCTCAGATTTATGGATCACTCAATAAAAAGTCTAGTCTGTAAAATATAAGCCAATAAAGATGCCATTTTTAACCCCCATCGATTATGCTTATGTTAACAGCGAGCGGCATACAGTATATTTTTGAATTTGCTGTAGTACCATATTACATTTCTATATAATTCTTTTCCCATGATGAGGTTGATTATTTAATAACATAATGGTTTTCAAAACTACCGTATGCAGTTAATTCTCTCCTCTGTAATAGTGGGTGACTTGAATATATGGCTGGTGAACAATGAAGAAAAACAATAAAAGTTGTTATAAGCGACTTTTTCAGCACAAAGCAAGAGTTTACATAGGAATAATTAACCACTGCCATTTACAATTATTGTTACTTTTGAGTATTACTGTACTCCTATTGAATTAACAACCAGTGGTATACCTTAGTTAGCCCAGGCCCCCCAAACATTTTAAACCAGGCCTCCCCTCCCTGGAACAAAATAGCAGGTTTCCAACAAGTGTTAAAAATCACTTGTCTCCCTGCAAAAAACAAAATATCAGGTTATTAACAACATGTTAAATATGACTGGTCATCTGTGATCAACATTTAAATTAAAGAATTCTTCAACACTCTACTGGGAACAGGACATTTCTATAATTCGCTTCTATATTCTTCTGGACGTTTTATTGTTTCCATGTCCTACTCTACAGACAGTTTTACTGACAGCCCCTCATTAGTGGAGAATGCCTCCAAACAACACATTGTCCATAAAGGCATTTTAGGAGACAGCTGTAACAACCCAATAAATTAATTTTAGTATCTAGTTTATAGAAACTACAAATTTTTCTTTCAAAATGCCCAAAGCCAAGAGTACAAGCAATAGCATTAAAAAAAAAATCTATGATAAAAGATTATGGTCCAGAGGGGCCATATGGAAATGTGTTTTATTTAATTTTTTTATTCCTAACACAGTGACATTAAGTTGCCTACTTCAAAGGCCCAGAGAAAGACATTGGGTTGCAGTTCTAAAACACAGCTTTCTCATAAAAGGCCCCCTGTTTTCATATGTAGATTTAGCCCTCTTATGTCTTGTCAAGCTCCTTTAGTCTCATGAAAATTCATTGCCTTATTCTGGTTCCTTGCAGATATAAAACAAGTATCACTTGTATTTGCAATGCTTCAAATGCAATTCTTGTATAACCACCAGTAAACATCCTTATAATTGAATTTTAACTGAAGCTGGAAAAGCCAAATAGAAACATGAGGAAAAGTTCCTTTGTAGACTTAAATAATTGTATAAACTCAATGAACCTTACACTTTATCATATAAAAAGAATCCTACATACAAATTACAAATGTGTATATATATATATGTGTGTTTTACAAATATCTCTCCACAGTTTTTAGACTCTCTGTATTAAACCCTCTAACATAACCCAAAATGTTTCAGGCTCATCTATAATTACTCATTCATCCCAATTTCAGTCTAACAGACCTTTAGACTTAACCCCTCCATTAACTTATTTGTGGTCCTTTGTTGGAGCCAATCCAATGGCATATCAATAATCTTATGCAACGGTAAACAGTGTGACATACAATATGTTTTTGAGTATCATTTAATTGAAGTGATTGTATAAACAGCTACATTACATATTAAGGTTATATAGTATAAAAAATATAACATTCAATTGGCTTTATGTAGAAAATTACAAAACACTATCCCTGTAGAACAGGCAGGCTATAATTGATTGTAAAAACTAGGTTGAAAAAAAACACACATTCAAAAAGGGCGGCATTTTTTTCCTTTAAGAATGATAATGACCATACTAGTTCTAGCTAGGTTAACAAATTACACACCACCTTCTTATGAAAACCACATACAGAATGCATATAAAAATCTGGATAAAAACGTTAATTAAATTCTAGTGGCATGTTTTAGTAAAGACACATTTTTGCAGGAGCCGTGCCTGCTGCTTTCATCTCCCTAATTATACCCATCAATATGCCATAGCACATGAACTTACATTGTAACTGGAAACTCTCTGGGGAGGAGATCACTGTCATATTAAGCTTGGCATTGAAAGGTACATGGCAAAACATTTGATGTAGATAGTCAAAGAATTAGTGTTGATCACGGTTGATTATACAAGAGATTTCTGTAAAAAATACATCCTTTAATTGGGAAAAAGGTCCTGTGAGACTGAACTTATGCATAATTAAAAGCTTTCCTACATCATTTATCTCCTCCTTCTCATAGTTTTATTGTGCATATTTTCAAATCCTGCTACCTCACCCGCACGCTATTTTCATATCCTACTCTATCATTCTATGGTAATTAGATTTTGGAATCGTATCACGTCATGTAGAAAATGTTATACAGGATCAATTTAATTTATTAACCACTATGTATGTAAAACACTCAACAGAAATTGCAAACATTGCTTTTTAACCCTTATTTACACATACAACCACAGTTACAAAGAGAGCAGTCTCCATGCTGGTGGCAATAATGACACCATGAAAAATAACAGTTGTGTTTAGGAAATATGAATGCAGTTCCAAGAAATCCAAATCATTGATCACAATTAGCAACACACAAACCACTGTACATCATTTACATTCTACTGCATATACAGAGAAAAGTGCAACATCAAACAAATTACTCTTGAAAAACTCAAAATCTAAAATATGAAGATAAAAAGCAAAAAACTATTTGCTACAGTACCAGATCGGTATCAGAAATAATACAATATAAGTCTTACCCCCCCCCCACACACACACCAGTTTGTTCACTTAGTACAGTTTCACAGGGAAATTTGCATCTTTGCCAGCAGTGAAAATATTTGCCAATCCAAGCTAGATGTTTGTCGAGCATATTGTTTTGTTGGAAAAAATTGCTTTTTTTGCACCAAAGGAATAAAGAAAAACACTGAAAGAAATGCAGAAAATATGCCAACAATATTATTTGAGTTTCTCCTTGTGCTATGTTTTGCCAGAAAAAAAAAAGTGAGTTTTTTTTATTTCAAAACCCCAAGCAATATGTGTTGTGTTAGTTTTCTAACTCTTCAAGTTTTATTTTTACAGTTGCTGAGCAGATAAGCAATGGTGATGTTATGATCCTTGTCTGTAGTGCATGAAAATGGGGTTGAAGTTAGTTACTCTACAGAAAAGAAAATAATTTAATGCTTTTCATACATTTCTTCTTGTTCTTGCTTTTGTCATCATGCAATACCTTAGGTTTAATTTCCTTTTTAGCCTCCAGAATTCTCCTCCTGTGACACAATGCTCAAATGCTTTTAATGCTGATGTTCATAAAGTTATACAAATATTTTGCTTTGGCTCCTAAGCTGCTATTACACTTTTCTATATTCTCCACTTTTCAGAGGAGAGACCAAGGGGCAGATTTATCAAGGGTCGAAGTGAATTAGAGGGAAATTCAAAATTCAAAGTAATTTTTTGAATACTTCGACCATCAAATAGGATACTACGACTTCGAATTTACTTTCGACTTCGATTCAAAATAAAAATCGTTCGACTATTCGACCATCCGATAATCAAAGAACTGTCTCTTTAAAAAAACTTCGACTTCAATACTTCGCCAACTTAGACCTACAAAAGTGCTATGTTAGCCTATGGGGACCTTCCGAGCAATTTTCTATGTTTTTTATATTAAAATGAAATCGTACAATCGTATGGTAAAATCATTCGAATCATACGATTCGAAGTACGATCGGAGTACAATCGTACTATGATCAGAATACGATCGTACGATGAATAAAATCCTCCGACTTCGAATTCATATGTCGGAGGATTCTATTTGATGGTCGACCCTTGATAAATCTGCCCCCAGGTGTATATCTTTAAGTACCTTAGGCTTTTTAATCCTGCAGAATCTTTTCAACTCAATGAGGCCAGTCTTCAAAAATGACCCACATGATGGGGTGTCTACATTCAGCTTAAAAAAATATATCTAAAAAATCCATCTTTTG
Organism: Xenopus petersii; assembly: GCA_038501925.1. Classification (NCBI taxonomy): domain Eukaryota; kingdom Metazoa; phylum Chordata; class Amphibia; order Anura; family Pipidae; genus Xenopus; species Xenopus petersii. The sequence continues at coordinate 174,197,379 of CM076673.1, read as the reverse complement.
TTTTGAATGTACAATTAAAACATATTAATGAATCTGGCTCTTAAGCCCATAGAAATTGCCATAGATAATAGACTTAATGGTGCTGCCACTCTTGAACTTGACTGGCAATGCCGCAAGGTCTACATGTCCAAATTCTCATATGTCCTATGGAAAAGGACAGAAGGACATTGCCTTTTCATTTTTACAAATATATATAATCAAATATTATGTATTCTTCACTCACTAGTTAGATTTTGGTTTTATTTTTAAAACGTTGAAAAACAAACTGAAACACGGAAATTGAAAACATTTACAAACCACCTACTCTGTAAATGCATTCATATGAGTTACAATAAAGATGTTTGCTCTCTGTGGCTATGTACATAATAAATGCTTCATTGAATAGACTATGCAGCTTTTACTGTTCACAGCTGGCAATTTATGTACATAATTTATACACAACCAGTCATTTCCATATAAAGGTTTCCTGTGAAGGAGATATTTCAGTTCTTTGCCAGAAGTCCGACTTCATATTCAGACAATGGTACCATTAGATGTGCTCTATGAATACCTATACTCCCATAAAGATATGTGATTCTGAAAATAAAACAGTAAAGCTGTCTTTAGCCTGAAAGCTTCAATGATATTATGAACTTTAAACTACAAGAACCAGTTCTCATAAGAATCATTATATTCAAGGATTTGAACTAGACGTATGTTTTTAAATTAGTGTATGAGATTCAAAGTGAGAAGGAGGGACAAAAGACACAGTAAATTAAAACATAACGTGACTGGGAACTGCTTTACGGGGAATCCATGATGAATGCATTATTATGGTGCCCATCAAGGATAGTCAATGGCCAAGAATAATTGGCAATTAGCAAATGGTATAGAAGTAGGGCTCCTCTGTGTGGTGCTTTAAATAGACTGTCTACCGCATAGATAAGCCTTTGTTCTGTAATTGGGTCAAACAATAAGCTTAGAGCCCAAGTTAGTATGGACCCTGGAGACTCCAAATGAAGCCCTGGAATCTAGGTAACCTATGTATTATCCGTTAGCAAGATGCATTTATTCTCTTTTACTAATAAGAAGTTGCATTTATTCTATTTCTAGACCTGCATTATACCCCACCATATCATTCACAGGACTGATATCTGATGAAGGATCCTAGAGCCACACGTATCAAGTCTATAACAGCATAAAGAGACCACTTTGTAGTGCACATGATATATATGGAATGCCATAAAAAAAAGTGTGACAAACACTTTAATATTTTCCATCTGTATGTACCAACTACATATAACCACGGTGCTCAACAAAAATTTACCTCAAACAAGTTATGAGGCCATAAATACAAAAAGATTATTTTGCAAGAATTTACCCAATTTTCTGTAGTAAAGTGAGAGCAAATATCCATGTTATACGGTATGTTGAGATGAGCCCCAAAACTGACAGGAGAAAAGCAAAAGGTTTAAGAGTATCCATGCCTTTGCAGGGGGAATATAGTCCATAGAATGAACATAGACTACAATTCAAAGGCCACATAGTTGAAATATACAAAAATGTTGTTGTAAGTAGTGTTTTAAAGAAGCTTTTCATAAATGTTCTACATTTGTGATATGTATTTGTTCATTTACAGTTTGAAATATAGGAATATGAGAACCATTTCTATGGAATTGCAAAGGAAACATAGAAATAAATGAATACCTGTAGCCACTGTGACTGGTCACTTTTTCCAGAAGTCCAGGCATTCACTTTCCCTTGCCTGTCTAATCGGGCCTTCCTTGGTTCCCAGGCAAACATATCCATATTCAGTGTTCGGAAAACACTAGACGCCGTTACTTGGTGATCCTGTATATGTCCTGATTTCATTCCAAGGGGTTCAGAGCAGCCTGTAAATGTATCAACCAATGCTAACATTAGGAATGAGTTAATAAAAAAAACTTTATTCCTTTTGTTAATATTCAATACAAATGGATATTAAAAAGAGAAAAGAATTTTACTTTTATTACAGCACGAGCTCAGATTAAGTAAAATGAGGTATTCTCTCCAGAAGGGATCGAAGATTGCAAATGGGAAGACATTTAATCATAATCACCTCAGGAAAGAAGAAAATTAGCTAATTCCAAAGAAAATTTTAAGTTAGCTTTCTTTCTTCAGGCTCATACATAGGAAGGACAAATATCTTATAGTCACTTCTGCCCTGGTTTTAATGGTTAGACCAAAAAACATTGGGCAGCCCCAATGCCACCCCCTCTCTGCTCTTAAAATTTTAACGTTGGAGCAGGTCAAAGGGGGTCACATTTGACATGGGCACAAGTTTAATAACTAATGTTTGGGGTGTGTTTTACCTCCAGCCAGTAAAGGACTTCAGTTGATATTAAGGAGCAGATTTATCAAAGGTCGAGGTGAATTTTAGAATTAAAAAATGTTTTTAATTTCAAGCTATTTTTTGTGTACTTCGAATAGGCAATAGTCCAAACTAGGAAAAGAATTAAAACATTTTAATATAGAAATTTATCATGTACTGTCTCATTAAAAATTCAACTTCGACCATTCACCATCTAAATCCTGCCACATTGCTGTTGACCTCCTAGAACCTATTTGGAGTCAATTGGCGGACTATGAAATATCTGCGTTTTTTTGGGAAAAACTTCGAACACGTTATTCCTTTGATAAGAATGATTCGAACTTGGCCGAATATGGACCTATGAGATCGAAAACTGACCTATTCAACCCAAAAAAAACTTTGACTTTATTTCGGTTGGTCTTTTTGAATTCGAATTTCGAAGTTTTTTCAATTCGAAATGTGACCCTTGATAAATATGCCCCTAAGAGTTTCTGTGGTTCTTACTGTTAGCCACTAAAAATTGAGCCATGAGGCTTAGCTGCTCTGTACTACAAGTTCTCTGAATAAATGTCTGAAGTTCTGATCAGTGTGAGTTTACAGAATAACACAGTGATGTAAACCACAGAAGTAACTGCAAGCATATAAGTATATATATTGATAACTACCACCTCCCCAGTGCAGCAAGCCATAAAGTTTCGATCCTTTACTGGGATCTTCGTCAGGAGAATGTTTTGTATTCTCCTAACGAACATCCCAGTAAAGGATTGAAATGTTGAGTTCAATAAATTATTTATTTTGCTTGCATGAAATAAGTTTCATGAGTGACGCTATTCCTCAAACAAATACCTATTCCATTGTTGTGGGAACCAAGGCATATCTACATTAAATGGAGTGCACCTTTGGGACTTCTTTATATAAATCTTGTTATGATGCAGAAGCCTAATATAGCATACACAAAAAAGTGTGAGTCACACGTGTGTCTTTTAAAAAATTCCTGCAACAGCATATAATGTATTATAGGGTTAATCTATCTCATGCTGGGAAAAACAATGGGGGCTACCAACATTTTACAGATGGATAGCTCTGCTCATAGTGGCACCCCACAGAGTCTACAATTTGAAGACTACATTAGTTCTTATTTATTTACAGTAACTATACATTCCCATGATAGCCCCAGAGCAGAAGGGCTAAAGTCAACATATTTTACTTGTTTACAAAGAAACAAGGATCCCCAGATACTGCTGCATAGGGATGTAGCGAACGTCGGGAAAAAAGTTCGCGAACATATTCGCGAACTTGCGCAAAAATGCGAGCGGTTCGCGAACGGTTCGCGAACCCCATAGACTTCAATGGGAAGGCGAACTTTAACATCTAAAAAAGACATTTCTGGCCAGAAAAATGATTTTAAAGTTGTTTAAAGGGTGCAACGACCTGGACAGTGGCATGCCAGAGGGGGATCAAGGGCAAAAATGTATCTGAAAAATCTGCCTGTGTGTGCTTGGAAGAGATAGTGTAGGGGGAGAGCTGTTAGTGATTTCAGGGACAGATGATAGTAAGTTTGCTGGCTAGTAATCTGCTTGATACTGCTCTGTATTGGAACAAAAAAATAAATAAAAGCAGTCCTTACAAGGACTACTGTTATTGCAGCAGTCAGCAGATGAGATCAGAAGCAGGACAGCTTCCCACTGCAGCTACATACAGAGCACTGCAGTAGAAGGTAGATTACTAGCCAGCAAAGCTACCTAAGCTTAAATGTCCCTCAAACCCCTGCAGACTTCTGTCCCTCCAATAACAGAGCAGTATCAACACGATTACTAGCCAGCAAACTTTCAACTGTCCCTGAAATCACTAACAGGCAGCAGCTCTCTCCCTACACTATCTCTTCAGCACACACAGGCAGAGTGAAAAAAAGCTGCAGGGCTTCGGTTTTTATAGGGAAGGGGAGTGGTCCAGGGGAGAGCTTCCTGATTGGCTGCCATGTACCTGCTGGTCTGGGGTGAGAGGGCAAAAAAAAGCGCCAACAATGGCGAACCCAAAATGGCGAACGTCGCGCGACGTTCGCGAACTTCCGGCGAGCGCGAACACCCGATGTTCGCGCGAACAAGTTCGCCGGCGAACAGTTCGCGCCATCTCTACTGCTGCAGAACATTTTTACAGATGATCAACAGATACTGTATATTCAGTGAAGATATACATCTGGTTATATCTCGTTTTAGCTTATCCTTTAGCAATCACTTGTTTTATGTAATGTGACAAATCAGCTTATAAATCAAGCCTCAATGTAGGTATTGCCATAGCAACAATATACTTGAAATGAAACTACCATGAACATATTTTTCTTTGTTATAACAATAACTTGTTGGTATTGAAAAATGCTTGGAAAGAAGCTTATTTATATATGCAAAGGCAAAAAGATTGTAAAGGGGGATAGACCATTTACAGGAACTCCAATCAGTTCCAGTTTGCTTATCCCAATAATAAGGTATAGCAGCAATTTTGGAGCTTAACTTTTTGATGATCAAAGTCTATGGAACACTCTCATCCAATACTGGCCTCTCTCTTTCTCTAAAGAAGTCATTACCACCATATCTGTGAGAATAGAAGCCCAGATTGTTGACATCACTGGCATTGTCCAACCTGATATGAAAGTTCTTAAAGAAAAATATACTCCCAAAATAAATATACTTAAGCAACAGATGTTTATTTCATATACAGGGGCATACTAAAGTATCTTACCCAACTAGAATATATATTTGAGTAAATATTGTCATTTTACATCTCTTGCCTTGAGACACCATTTCGTGATGGTCTGTGTGCTGTCTCAGAGATCACCTGACCAGAAATACTGCAGCTCTAACTGTAACAGGAAGAAGTGTTGAAGCAAAAGAGAAAACTCTATCTGGTAATTGGCTCATGTGACCTAACATGTATGGTTTGTTGGTGTGAACCTTGAATCCTAGGAACCCTGCGGGTGACCCATAGTTCTTAAAATGTCTGTTTTCTATTTAGCATTACTCAATTGCACATACCACTAAAAAAAGTATATTATTATGAAAATGGTTTATTTACATGAAGCTGAGTTTTACATATAAGCTGTTTTATGATTTTTTTTATAGACTCCTACATTGTTCAGGGGGGTATAGTTTTCTTTTAAAATGCTATTGAAATAATGGGATATCAGGGAGAAAATGTATCTTTATGAGTGCATACTTTTATAGCATTTACTTTAAAGCTTCATTGATCCTACTCCTAACTGGAGCCTCAATAGGGATGTTATTTCTCTTCATCCAGCATGAGTCCAATTATAAGGGCTTGTGCTCAGTACATCCTATATATGTGGGCAGTCATTCAAGAACCTAATAACCTGAGGAGCTTTCTACATTCCCTGTCTATCCCTGATCGGGTTCATTATTACTCTGTAGACAGTTCAATTGAGTTGTTCAGAAATGTTTTAATTGATGATATTTAGAAAGTATCTTATCTCCATGAGGTGAAACATGTAATATATACATATATATATATATACATATATATACTGTGTATATATATATATATATATATATATATATATATATATATATATATATATATATATATATATATATATATATATATACACTGCATAGATTTATATATAATAAATATGTTGATGGATTAAAACTGTGTAACCCTTTCGACACCCCTTTGTCTTTCCAGGCACAGTATCTGGCTTACTTGTGCCAGCTAGGGTTGCCACCTTTTCTAGAAAGAAATACCGGCCTAAGCCCTGCACAAAGTTCCACCCCCAGCCCTGCCCAAAGTCCCACCCCTAGTTCTGCTCAAAGCCACACCCCCAAAGATTTGCCTAGCAAATTATGATCTTTTTTTGTGTGTACCAAAAGCTTTCTATTTTTTTAATTGCATGTGTTGCATTCAGAAGTTCAAAAAACCTAGTGAGCGACTAGGGCTTCAATAATAATGCTGGGCACGTTTGTCCTGGTGCAGTGACCCCTAGCAACCGAGCAATGTGTACACTAACAGTGATCTGCGACGAATCCCAAGCTACATCTTCCATTCGGCAACGGCTTTGGTAACCAAACCGCCACCGTCCTCTTCCACTCCACACAGCTGTTTATGCAAGCACACTCCAGCACTCCCGTCTTTAAGGACGCCAGTCATGCGACAAATCCCACGAGACTGTGACATCAAGACGTCACATAAGCGCCATAACATGTCCAGGCGTAGCTGGGAATGACGAGCAGTCAGGTAGGAGTAGAAAATGGCAGTTTCTCCCCTCGCAGAATTTTACCGGCAGTATAATGGACTGTAATTTTTTAATACCAGCACCGGCCTTGAGACACGGCTAGGCCGGTTAAATACCGGCTGGGTGGCAACCCTAGTGCCAGTCCGATCCAATGAATGCTTTTGGTGCAGCCTCTCAGCTCTCTGGGCCGACCAGCACCTCTCTGGCCTCTTTCTCTGTCCACCATGTGGGTCTCTATGCCAGGCTCTCTTCTTTTGCCAGTCTCTGTGACTTCCTTTTCCTGCCAGCCACTCACTAGCTGCTGTGTCACTTCCTGTTGCACTGAGATCACTGAATAGCTGGTTGCCAGCTTACAGTACACAGACACAGGATCTGCGCTTCTGCCCTTACAGGGATATGAGCAAGGGGTGTGCACTAATTCCCTACAACTGTATTCCCTCTGCTCAATTTGCTGGTCCGTATGAGTTCTCAAACTAGTTAACGAGATGTGATATAGAGGCAGGTGAGTTGGCTCCTGATTAAACTCTTATTTGTGTGTGTGTATTAATTGGCTTTGGAAATGTATTGTTATAACCTTTTACTATAATCTCTCTTTAATTGTCCATATTATGAAACTCCTAGGCACTGCTAATATATGCTATACCTATAGATATTTTAACATGGCAGCTGTAATATTCTTTACTTGACTAGGGGAAATTTAAAGGTCAACATATACAGTAATTAAATACTGTAATAGAGATATCACTGCATATGGACAGTTAATGGAAAACGATACCCCCAAAATGAATGGCATTTGTGGCATATTAAAGAATCTTACTAAACTGGAGTATAGATATCAGTAGATATTGACGTTTTACATATTTTACCTTAAGCCCCCATTTTGTGATGGTCTGTGTGCTGTCTCAGAGATCACCTGACCAGAAATACTGCAGCTCTAACTGTAACACGAAGAAGTTTGAGACTAAAAGGCTGAACTTTGTCCATTAATTGGCTCATGTGACATAACATGTATGTGTGCCCTTGGTTTGTTTGTTGGCAATGACAGTTATCTATTTAGGATTACCCAATGGCACATACTACAAAAAAAAAAGTATATTTTTAATGAAAATGTTTTTATACTTGAAGCAGGGTTTTACATATAAGCTATTTTATGCAATATAATTTAATAGAGACCTACATTGTTCATGGGTATTGTTTTCCTTTAAAAGCAAAACATTACCTATAATAAGGAAAGTCAATGGCAATAGTAGATTTACTTAGCTACTGTATATGTTATGCCTTATTTTATTGCCGACATTATGGTCTAGTATTTTTAAAGGCATTTCAACAGAGTTTAGGCCATTATGCTGCTTGTGTATCACAGAAGCCAGGTAAGGTGCGTGTCACACACCATTGCACCAATATACTGCATAGGCTGGGGAGCCACTGGAGAAGCAAAGGGCTCACATTGGGGAGCTTGTAACTCATTGAAGGAAATAGAGCAAAAATTAATCAGTTCCTTGTCGGCTGCTACACTTATTGTATACATATACTGTAACTCAGGCTAAAGGCATTAAAAAAGTGTAATGCTTGCATTAAGTTTTTTTTAGCATTATATCCAGCTTCTCCTCTTTTTTCCAATCTCTGTCTGCAGTTCTAGCAATTTTAAATATATTCAGCTATCAAAAATTTCCTTTACAAATTTTATTAGCTACATCTTAAGAATAAAAATTCTATATCTGTTCCTTCTACTACTGCATTAGCATAACAAGAAAATTATGAAATACATGTATTTGCATACATTACTCTACAGCAGTAGACCAGGAAAATCAAACTCCTCAGAGCCATCATGACAAACATTGCCTCCATGCCACGGTTTAGACCAAATGTATGATAGATTTGTTATCATAACAAGAAGTATCATTCAAGACAGCAAGTACGGTTGCTGTAAATGTTGTGTGTATCTATGCCATTCATTAAGGGGCCGATTCACGAAGGGTCGAATTTCGAAGTTAAAATTACTTCGAAATTCGACCCTCGAATTGAAATCCTTCGACTTCGAATATCGAAGTCGAAGGATTTAGCGCTAATCGTTCGATCGAACGATCGAAGGATTTTTCGTTCGATCGAACGATTAAATCCTTCGAATCGAACGATTCGAAGGATTTTAATCAAACGATCGAAGGAAAATCCTTCGATCAAAAAAAGGTTAGCAAGCCTATGGGGACCTTCCCCATAGGCTAACATTGACTTCGGTAGGTTTTATCTGCCGAAGTAGGGGGTCGAAGTTTTTTTTAAAGGGCAAGTACTTCGACTATCGAATGGTCGAATAGTCGAACGATTTTTACTTCGAATCGTTCGATTTCGTTCGACTTCGATCGAATTCGATCGAATTTAACCAATTCGATGGTCGAAGTACCCAAAAAAAACTTCGAAATTCGAAGTTTTTTACATTCGAACCCTTCACTCGAGCTGAGTGAATCGGCCCCAATATGTACCTGCATCCAGGTATTTGGTATCAGGTGGAAGCTTTTGTTTTTTTATATGTTCTTGTAATTGGTGTTTTAGTCCTTCAATTCACAGCAGTAAAAAGAATAAAAGTTCACCTTTTTTGTCTATGGCATGGTGCATTCTCTAACATGGATGAAAGTCTTTTATTAAATAAGCAAAACAAAAACATTTGAATTAAGCTTGCAGATGTTCCTCATTACTGTTTTTTTCTACAGTCTTGCAATATTCTCTGAATATGTGTTGATCCAATTCAGCAGATTTTACATCCAAATGCATTGACCTTGCTGTTCTGTGATTGTGCCTCAGCAGAATAGAATACCACATTCATAATCTTCTTTCAGTCTTGGTATAAAGTACAATTAAATGTCTTTATCAGTTACATAAAAGGCGTTTATAAAAGGCAAAGATTAGCACATGATCTTTAAAAATGGCACAGTTCTAAGGAAAAGAAAACATCTACAGTGACATGGGAGGCTGTGCACAAACCCTGCAATAGTATGTTGATATTATCAAATGATTACAGTTTTCCTTTATCAAGCCAGGTTTTCTGAATCCTGCACTGTTTCAGTAGCTATTAGTTCTTATGACTTCCTTCTCTTGAATTATTCATGAGGAAATTGCGACTGGGACACAATGCAAAGGAACAGCAGATAACAGCTGAATACAATATACTGTGAAGAATGAAATAGCCAACAATACTGTTTGGTACTTCTGAGGCCAATACTGCAGCTTAGGCACCAAATTTTCATTTTATCTGAAGTCATGACTATTGAATTAGGAGGATTTTCAATAAATATGTGTATTTTAGTAGTACTCTTGTGGGGGGAAAGTAATAGAAGTAATTAACAACAAATGTGCACAATGCAAACTACCTTTTCCTTTGTGTGTACAACTTTTCCATTGTGCAAAGTTAATAAAGGCTTTGCAAACACACAAACATTGTCCCAGAGCACAGTGTGTGTAATGAAACTGTAAAAATGCATTATGCACAATCAGCGATGGATTACTATAAAGGCAACCTGGGAGAGTGTCTGAGGCCTAAAGTTTAAAGGGGGCACCATCATGAAAATAGGTAAAACATGTTCACACCAGAGCTGGAGCTGGGCCAGGCTGGATGTAGAGCTTGGAAAAACTACAAGACACTCTTCTGATTCAACAAAGTATAAAAAAAACTATGTATCTAGTTTGATCAAACACTAAGGGGTAGATTTATGAGCCCTCAACATTCTTGTTCATAGAAATCATTTGCAGAAACTGAGAGTGATTTCCTGAGCTCATTCAGTTTATCTGCTTCATTGCTACGACTCACTTAAAACATAGTGAGCATTATATTTTCAGCTTAAACATGATTGTTTTTCATAATTCTTCCTGTTAGTACAGTTAGAGCTGCAGAATTTCTGGTCAGGTGATCTCTGAGGCAGCACAGAGAATATCATGAAATGAAGGCTCAAGGCAAGAGATGTAGAAGGGCAATATTTATCTAAATATAAATTCCAATTTGGTAAGATTCTTTAATATGTCACTTATATAATGTAAATTATCTGTTGCTTATGTATTAGTTTTTGGGGTATAGTTTTCCTTTAATTCATAGAAATATCCCAATTTTTTACAATGGGATGCACATTTATTAAAGGTTGAATTTCAAATTCATATGAGTTTTAAATTAAAATATACTCAAAATCGAATATCTAAAACTGGGACAAATTTTATTGGCTTGAAAACTTGAATCAAATTCAAATTGAATTAGACTAAACTCGATTCGAGTTTTTTTTATGAAAAAAACTTGAATGTCAGGAAGGCTACTAACATGTCCAAATTGGTCCCTGGACCACTTCATACATGAAAGAGGCAGGTTTTAGGTGGTGAATAGTCGAATTTGAGTTCTTAAAGGGCCAGAGTGTGATAAATCTCGTAATTCAAATTGAATTAAAACTCAAACCGAGTTTAGATAATTCACAATTTGAATTTGAGAGTTTTGACCATAACAAAAATTTGAAAATTCGAATTTTCAATTCGACTCTTAATAAATCTGCCCCAAAATGTACTGACTTGTATAGTTTGGCTTAATTCAAGTAAAGTCAAGAGACTAATCCATGGGAACAGGCCTCACATTTAAACAAAATACATTATGGAAGATCACAAACATAACAAATCATGTGCATGAGTCAAATCACTGCTGCTATACTAAGCCCTGTGTCACATAAGGAGATTGCTGCATCTACTACTTTGAAGCTGGCGGTGCTTTCAGTGAGAAATAAATCAGCTGTGGATAAGCATTTTCCCACTTTTCAACATTAAATCTGTTAGTTGTGATTGAAATTAGGCTAAAGCTTCAACGAGCACTGGCTTAATCCAAAAACACAAATAATTAAATAATACAATCTACTGTTTACATTAGCACAAAACACAAACACTTGCTTGGGTTAAGTGTCACACCTTGAAAATCAAGACCAAGTACAACCCAATTAACTTTGCAAGCCCATCATTGATAGCTCAGCAGATTTTAAATTGGGTGTGAGATAGCAAACAAATAAACTAATTTGCTGAAGTACCTTTATTAAGCTTTCAATTTGCCTCAAACTTGAACCTGAACTCTGAAATATAAGAATCTTTAAGACTGATGAACTTCCTTTTCAATTCTAATCATTTCTAAATGCCAACAGAAAACAGCAAATCATTTCAATCACATTATTTGTTATATCATACTCAACCTACTTACATAGTATATAAGACATGCTTTACTGTAGTGTAGTTTGTGGAATCTATTTTTTGAATTACAAGCTATTACTAGAAAGTTGAGGTCTGTGCCCAAGAATAAAGATTTTAAACCATGAGACAAAAATATGCATTTCAAAAGCAAGAAAATCTGCCACAAATTTCTATAGGCAGCACCCTACAGGTCAAAACACACTTTATTCAATGTTATCCTTTGGTTATAATTTTGCTCAGCTGATGGGCCTTTAAATTGCACGTACTAGCCATCTTGGAATCCCACTGTCCTTCTGGTGAAGGGGAGCAGACATCAATATTGGACAGCAATCCCTCAACCCTGTGTATCATCAAGAAATGTTTAAAATGTGCAATGTGTATACCTGCTGAAAGGTTATGCACAATGCCAGAAGAAAGTGTGGTGGGGAGAGAACCAGCGAGATCTGACCACCAAATTAATGAGAATCAGAGTTAATGTTTAACTTATTACTGCTAAAATAGGTCTCAATCAATGTACAAGGTAGTTTTTGTCTGGTAATAAATAGTCTTTGCTTTTATTTTAAGCTTGATTAGTAGACTGTTCAAAACTAGTTGCTAACTGGTATAAATTGGACAGATATGATTTACCTTTACCTACCTGATAATTCACATCCGAGTAGCTCCATTCTCAGAGTGCAATGCCGCCTGCATACCTGGGGATAGAGCCGTATGTACTGAGCTTCGATTGGAGGAGTAAAAGAATTGGCATATGGGTTGTTGTTGTCCACATTTCCTCGAAAAATCTGTAACAGTAAAAGTAATGGGTGTTTTTTTTAGAAAAAAATATATTTTTAGATATGCAGTAATAGTCCATTATAAATTATGCTAACTGTTTCTTGACAGCAGATGTTCTGAATATGCATTTCATAATTCCCCTTAGATATCTTCGTAGTAGTTAGTTGGTTCTATGCACCCTATTGTGTTATTAAACAAAACAAAAGAAAAGAGACATTTTAAGGGTATGATCACACTTGCACTAAAGCCTGTGGGATTTAACTAGATGGACTAATGATTTTGATAAAGTCTCAAAGGCCATAGATTTTGGCAAACCCCAACTATCATCATCTCAAAAAAAAAAAAAATCTCAAAAATCAGGATTTATATAATATTTTATAGCACATTTGCTCTGTTTCAGTTTTTTCTTGTCTTCTTCTCCACCATATCAATGTAAATGAGACAATACCCATGTATTGAAAGATTGATTGTTTTTCACATAAATACAATACATAAAGATCCAGCTTGGTCAGTAACAATTGAACATTTTGGTTCAGCTTTGTTCAGGCACCCTGAAGTGTGTAGCTCTTTCACATTTAGCCTTATCACGTAGATTTAGAAATCTCTGATTAGGTGTATTTTTTTTAGCTATTACCAGGAAAGTTAGTGGCGGTTGGCGAATCATGGATCTTGTCCAACTTATCCCACTCTGTTGTGCAGCCACCAACCCACACTGCAGCAAGTCTATATATATATATATATATATATATATATATATATATATATATATATATATATATATATATATATATATATATATATAGATATAGATATAGATAAAAAACTTAAGAAAAGCTTAAAAGAAAAAACCATAATAAAGCAAGGCTTAGCATATCCATAGCACAGCAGTATTCTGAGGGTGGAATACCCTGGAGTCAAAACTGAATTAGACATGGCTGCTTGGTTTTACAGACCTTTGGATAATTATTAGTGATGGGCGAATTTATTCGCCAGGCGCGAATTCGCGGCGAATTTGCGCAATTCGCCGCCAGCGAATAAATTCGCGAAACTCCCGCGAAAATTCGCGTCAAAAATTCGCCGGCGTCAAAATTTTTTTTTCGAAAAAATGGACGCCGGCGTCAAAAACGGGCGCCGGCGTAAAAAACGGCCGCCGGCGTCGAAAAAACGGGCGCCGGCGTCAAAAACGGGCGCCGGCGTCAAAAACGAGACGCCGGCGCCGTTTCGCGAATTTTTCGCCATTTCGCGCGAAATTCGCGAATTTTTCGGCGAAGCGAAACGGCGCAAATTCGCCCATCACTAATAATTATGTCTGAAGGTCACAGTTGTTTAAAGGCTTTGCAGGCTCCACCTCCTTTAAGAAGGGAAGAGCAGCACGTAGAAGCCGCAACTAGAAAATGGTTTTGGGAGTTTTTTGTGACAATTCATTAATAAAAAATTTCTGAAGACCTTTTAGCTGTTTTTTCTTCTGGACCAATGGTGAGAGAGTAGATTGGTATTATGGGTGCAGAAACCTGGAAATTCTTTTGTCAGTTTCTATTACTTGGTTACTATTATAGGTTGAATAAATTCTCATGTGCCTCTATATTTTTTGTCTGTGTTCAGCAGCACTGTACTAATAAGAGTCATTAATTCCTTTCCATACATCTTACCATATCCTCAGAGGTCCTTTTCACTTTATATGTTGACCAGGATTTTCCATCATCGCTGTATGCAATCTTGTATGATTTTATGAATTCCGGGCTTCCAATGCGTTTTGCACCTTGAGTAATTAAACCAGTGACCCGCATTTTCTTTTGTAAGTTTATCTGTAGGATAGAAGGATTAATTTTCATTACTTCTTTATAGATAAATATATTTATATCATATTTTTATATAATATGTAAACATAAAGGGTTCCATTAGATTTCACTTTTCAAACAAATAACAATAGACAGCAAATACCTGCTTCCCTTTAACTCTAAGTCCTATTCCCTTAGTGACCCAATGCTGATAATATTTTCATAAATTTTTTATTTACTTTTTAGGCTCCACCTTTGTGGATCGGTTTTACACTGCTAAGTTCCAGCAGTACCATACCAAGCAGAGAAAAGATGAGCAATATCTTGTATTGCAAGGTACTCAACATTTTTGATGAATCACTTAGTGTCCTGGGCAGGTCCAATCGGGCAGTCCCATGCCTGACTCGGAACCACAGACCTGCAAGCCAACCCGCACCCGCCACCCACTATGCCCCACTTGACACCACTATGAACAAGAAAGAGATTTAATAGTCTTTACAAAGACTTCGAAAGAATCTAGCAGCCATTCTGTAAGTTGTTGTTAACGAAAAGGGGGCCGTGAATAGTTCATATAAATAATATCATCCAACAAAATTAACTGATTTTAACAAGAACATATAATGGGCCAAATTCAATTAAGTGAGAAAAAGTTATCACGTGGTTTATCATGTGAAAAGTCATGGACGAGATTCAATTCTAGATGAAAAAACATTTCTCCAAATTCAGTTACAGATTTTTCCCATAGGCTTTATAGAATTTTCTCGTTATAAAACGTGATAAAACGTGCAATAAGCTTTCCTGATTTAAATTGCATCTCAAATTGAATCTCCTCCATGACTTTTCAAGTGATAAACCTTTTTATCACTGAATTGAATCTGGCCCAACATTCATAACATACATCATTAGCATTAATACATGTCTGAACCCAGAATTGTATATACACAGTATATAATAATACATAAAGTACAGTAAATTTGTTGGTCCTGACCCAAAGGTATAGATATTCTGGCCTATTCTAGCCAACAGGGAGTCCAAATGCAGAAAAGAGCACATCATTATTTTGACTCAGTCAAGTGATTTTAGAATTGTATACCCTTCTTATACAAAAAGTTCAGTCTTAACAAATGTGTTTGAAAAAAGCTATTTTTGACTAATTGATATATTACATGTACAGTGACACTTCCAAAATAGCTATTTCGACTTCTTGCTCTATGCTTGTAGTTGCCTAGGCTTCACAAAAAAACTATTTATCAATGACCTCTGGCTCCTCCCCCAACAATGTTGAGATGTAAATCTATATCCAACATTAAATTCATTGCCTTGGAATTGCATTAACACAAGTAATGTATAACACTGACTGCAGAAACACTGGAAATAACAATGGATTAATAGTTCTTGTTATAAAGTGGAATGTAGGTTTTTATGGTACATGAAGGCATACGTGGACTGAATAGATAAAACTTATTGTGGCTTTACTTAAAAATTACAATATTAATGTTCAATTTCCTGCTCAGGTGGGACATTTTGCTCTCTTCCAGACGTTTAAAGCAGTCTAGACAATATGAGCTGCTCTAAGAAAAGAATAACAAGTTGGCTCTAAGATGCTCAAGAAGACAAGGTAGTTTACTGGCATTAATGCATAAAGAAAGAATTCTCTATTTTGAACTATATAGCCAGATTAGTAAGGATAAAGGAAGGTCAGTACATGCCTGAGGACAAATCTGTGAAAAATACAGAAAAAGGAATTTAAAGAAGCTAACGAGGTTTATCCAAAGTAGACACTTTTAAATCAAGAAAATAAAAATGCCTTCTGCATATGCCTTACTGTAATGTTATCCAGAAATAAAAGTACAAAATCTTAATCTCATCTTAAGCCTCTAAAGGGGAAAAGCATAGGGAGAAATGCATAGCTTAGCTACAGCTCTTAAATGGACACTATAAATTCAGTGAGGTAGTGTTTTAGCATTGGAGGGGCAATGTTTTCTCTCAAGAGATAAAAAAAAACTTCAATTAGAGATGCCAGAAGGGAGCTGCGTAAATAGATTGTGAATTTATCTGCTTTTTGCCATAAGACTTTGTGGGCACAAGATTCCATGAAGCCAATACGAGTTTATTGTTCTTTAAGGAATGATAAATGAACAGGTCATTTTTTAAACAATGCATGGATTACTGAAATAAATTCATATGATGTATAACTTGGAGTTCACACCCTCATACATTACTGGGCAGATTTATCAAGGGTCGAATTGAAAATTCTAATTTTCAGTTTTTCTTATGGTTATAACTGTCAAATTTTTTAAATTTGACTCAAGTTTTTAAAAAAATGTTTAATTCGATTTGCAAGATTTATTACTCTGGCCCGACTATTCGCCACTTAAAACTAGAGATGGCGCGAACTGTTCGCCGGCAAACTTGTTCGCGCGAACATCGGGTGTTCGCGCTCGCCGGAAGTTCGCGAACGTCGCGCGACGTTCGCCATTGTTGGCGCTTTTTTTTGCCCTCTCACCCCAGAACAGCAGGTACATGGCAGCCAATCAGGAAGCTCTCCCCTGGACCACTCCCCTTCCCTATAAAAACCGAAGCCCTGCAGCGTTTTTTCACTCTGCCTGTGTGTGCTGAAGAGATAGTGTAGGGAGAGAGCTGCTGCCTGTTAGTGATTTCAGGGACAGTTGAAAGTTTGCTGGCTAGTAATCGTTTTGATACTGCTCTGTTATTGGAGGGACAGAAGTCTGCAGGGGTTTGAGGGACATTTAAGCTTAGGTAGCTTTGCTGGCTAGTAATCTACCTTCTACTGCAGTGCTCTGTATGTAGCTGCAGTGGGCAGCTGTCCTGCTTCTGATCTCATCTGCTGACTGCTGCAATAACAGTAGTCCTTGTAAGGACTGCTTTTATTTATTTTTTTGTTGTTTTACTACTACTACTACTACTACTATAAGAGCCCAGTGCTATTAGTCTAGCAGTGTTGGGGAGTGGGACTGGTGTGCTAATCTGCTGCTCCTAGTAGTTCAGCAGCACCAACTTTAATTTTTTTTTTTTTAATATTCATTTTTTTTTTATTTTACTTTTTTTTATTTTACTACCGCTGTAGTAGTGTATAAGTTGACCTTTTAGGCATTATTTGCCCTGTAGGCATTTTTTGCCCAGTGTGTTATTCAACCAACTGCCATCTAGCTGTGTGACCTTGTTCACATTCTGTCTAAATATCCATAATATTACCGTCTCCAGAAAAAACACCGGAGTGACTTTTTTCAAGCAGCCATAATATATTTTACGTAATCCGTATCCATCGCTGTAGTAGTGTATAAGTTGACCTTTTAGGCATTATTTGCCCTGTAGGCATTTTTTGCCCAGTGTGTTATTCAACCAACTGCCATCTAGCTGTGTGACCTTGTTCACATTCTGTCTAAATATCCATAATATTACCGTCTCCAGAAAAAACACCGGAGTGACTTTTTTCAAGCAGCCATAATATATTTTACGTAATCCGTATCCATCGCTGTATTAGTGTATAAATTGACCTTTTAGGCATTATTTGCCCTGTAGGCATTTTTTGCCCAGTGTGTTATTCAACCAACTGCCATCTAGCTGTGTGACCTTGTTCACATTCTGTCTAAATATCCATAATATTACCGTCTCCAGAAAAAACACCGGAGTGACTTTTTTCAAGCAGCCATAATAAATTTTACGAGATCCGTATCCACCGCTGTAGTAGTGTATACGTTGATCTTGTGGGCAGTATTTGCACAGTGTTTTCTTCAAACCGCCATCTAGCTGTGTGAGCTTGTTCACATTTTGTCTAAATATTGATAATATGATCGTCTCTAGAAAAACCACTTGAGTTACTTTTTTTCAAGCAGCATTCATATATTTTACGTAATCCGTATCCACCGCTGTAGTAGTGTATACGTTGATCTTGTAGGCATTATTTGCACACTGTTTTCTTCAAACTGCCATCTAGCTGTGTGTATTATCGTTTCCAGAAAAACCAACTGAGTTTTTGTTGTTGTTGTTTTTTTAAAAATAATGCCAGGCAAAGGCAGGCCGCCACTCAGAGGCCGTGCTAGGGGCCGTGCTGCTATGCAATCCTGTGGCCCTAGCAAATTGCCCAGTTTTAAAAAGCCAATGACCCTGAACTCCCAAAATGCTGAAGAGGTAGTTGACTGGCTTACACAGCACACCCCATCCTCTACCGTTTCTAACTTTACCACAACATCCTCCTCATCCTCCACTGCTATGGCCACCCCACGTAACACTTCCTCCACCACCGGTGCCCCTTCTTCACTGGAGTCAGAGGAGTTATTTTCCCATGAGTTTCTTGAACTGAGTAATGCGCAACCATTATTGCCAGAAGAAGATGAAGGAGATGAGGACGTTACACCAGATTTAATTCTGGCAGAGAACACGACAGAGATGGACATAATGAGTGATGAGGAGGAGGTCCCCGCTGCTGCTTCCTTCTGTGATGTGTCAGAAGAAATTGATGCATCTGAGGAGAATGATGATGAGGAGATTGATGTTTTGTGGGTGCCTAGTAGAAGAGAGCAAGAGGAGGGTAGTTCAGATGGAGAGACGGAGAGTCAGAGAGGCAGTAGGAGAATAAGACTTAGAAGAAGCAGGGAGGACAGCCCGCAGGGATCAGTAGGGCAACAACATGTATCGGCACCTGTGTTCAGCCGGCCAACGCAACCGCCATTGCCGCCAATGCCGCCAATGCCGCCAACTTCTACTGTTACCGCCAGATCGCACACTTCCAAAAAGTCAGCAGTGTGGGATTTTTTTAATGTGTGTGCCTCTGACAAAAGCATTGTAATTTGCAATGAGTGCAGTCAGAAACTGAGCCTTGGTAAGCCCAACAGCCACATAGGTACAACTTCTATGCGAAGGCACATGAGCGGCAAGCACAAAGCACTTTGGGAGCAACACCTCAAAGGCAACAGGCAAACTAAAAGCCACACTCCTTCTGGTCCAGCATCTTACTGCTCTACCTCTGCTCTCCTTGACCCGTCTGAACCACCCTCCACTCCGCCTTCCACCTTGACCACCTGTTCCCATTCCCAGTCATCTGCCACCAGCCAAGTTTCTGTGAAGGCCATGTTTGAGCGTAAGAAGCCAATGTCTGACTGTCACCCCCTTGCCCGGCGTCTGACAGCTGGCTTGTCTGCACTCTTAGCCCGCCAGCTTTTACCATACCAGCTGGTGGACTCTGAGGCCTTCCGCAAATTTGTAGCAATTGGGACACCGCAGTGGAAGGTACCCAGCCGCAATTTTTTTTCTAAAAAGGGAATACCACACCTGTACCAACATGTGCAGAGCCAAGTTACCGCATCTCTGTCACTTAGTGTTGGGCCAAAGGTCCATATGACTACTGACGCATGGTCCTCCAAGCATGGTCAGGGCAGGTATGTCACCTACACTGCCCACTGGGTGAACTTGGTAATGGCTGGGAAGCAGGGAATGGGTAGCTCAACAACAACAGTGGAGTTGGTGTCACCGCCACGGATTGCACGCGGTTCTGCCACCACCTCTACTCCTCCATCGCTCTCTACCTCGTCTTCTTCCTCTTCTTCTTCTTACTCTGCTGCTGGGTCCTCCTTCTCCTCCTCCACACCTGTGCACCCCCAGCTCCCCCTAGGCTATTCGACGTGCCAGGTACGCCGTTGTCACGTTGTCTTGGGGATGACGTGCCTGGAAAGCAAAAACCATACCGGATCTGTACTCCTGTCATCTCTGCAGTCACAGGCCGATCGGTGGCTGACCCCACACCAACTGCAGATCGGAAAAGTGGTGTGTGACAATGGAAGCAATCTGTTGGCAGCGTTGAGACTGGGCAATTTAACACATGTGCCCTGCATGGCACATGTGTTAAATTTAATAGTCCAACGTTTTGTCTCCAAGTACCCAGGATTCCAGGACGTTCTCACCCAGTCCAGAAAGGTGTCGGCCCATTTCAGACGTTCCTACACAGCCATGGCACGCCTTGCTGACATTCAGCAGCGCTACAACATGCCAGTCAGGCGTTTGATTTCTGACAGCCAGACTCGCTGGAATTCAACGCTCCTTATGTTGGAACATCTGCTGCAACAACAAAGGGCCGTCAACGAGTACCTTTTTGAACTGGGTGGTAGGACTGGATCTGCAGAGCTGGGGATTTTTTTCCCCCGTTACTGGGTGCTTATGCGCGATGCCTGCAGGCTCATGCGACCTTTTGAAGAGGTGACAAATATGGTCAGTCGCACCGAAGGCACCATCAGCGACCTAATACCCTTCGCTTTCTTCCTGGAGCGTGCCGTGCGACGAGTGACAGATGAGGCTGTAGACCAGCGTGACGAGGAGCTGGAAGCGCACGATTTCTGGTCGGAATCACCAGAACGAACCCAGGCACCTGCTGCAATGCAGGGAGAGGTGCCAGAAGTGGAGTCAGAGGAGGAAGGTGGCTTTGTGGAGGAGGACCAACAGGAGCAGGCTTCCCAGGGGGCTAGTGGTGACCTTTTGGGGACCCCTGGTCTTGTACGTGGCTGGGGGGAGGAGACCGTGGATGATGCAGTCCTTGATAATGAGGAAGCGGAGATGGATAGCTCTGCATCCAACCTTGTGAGAATGGGGTCTTTCATGCTGTCATGCCTGTTGAAGGACCCCCGTATCAAGAGGCTTAAGGAGAAGGACCTGTACTGGGTCGCAACGCTACTAGACCCTCGGTACAAGCATAAAGTGTCAGAAATGTTACCAACATACCACAAGTCCGAAAAGATGCGGCATTTACAAACCAGCCTGCAAAACATGTTGTACAATACTTTTAAGGGTGATGTCACTTCAGGAACTCATCAACATTCCAGGGGCAGAGGTGCCAGTAATCCTGCCACGAGCACACCTGCAAGGACAAAGCCCTTTGGCCAGTCTGTAACGTCAGACATGCAAATGTTTTTCTGTCCAAGGCAGCGCCACAACCCTTCTGGATCCACCCTCAAAGAACGCCTCGACCGGCAGGTAGCGGACTACCTGGCATTAACTGCAGATATCGACACTCTGAGGAGCGATGAACCCCTGGACTACTGGGTGCGCAGGCTTGATCTGTGGCCAGAGCTGTCACAATTTGCCATGAACCTCTTGTCTTGCCCAGCCTCAAGTGTGCTCTCAGAAAGGAGGGATTGTAACTGAGAAGAGAACTCGCCTAGGTCACAAAAGTGTCGATTACCTGACCTTTATTAAAATGAATGAGGGGTGGATCTCGGAGGGTTACTGCACGCCGGAAGACTTGTTCTGACTTCTATGCAGCTGTCCTTCTCTTCAAGCCTCATGACTCCACACACAGCTGTCCTTTAGCGTCCTCCTCCCTCCGCCACCGTTACAAACTAGGGTGCAAACCCTACTGGTTTAATTTTTTCTGGCCTCTGTGCTTCAGTGGCTGCAACCAAAAAAACTGGGCAAACAATGTCTACAAGGTCAACGTATGGCAAAAAATGACTATTTTCAGCATTTATATGGCATATTTTTTCTGGCAACTGTGCTTCAGTGGCTGCGTCCAAAAAAATGCATATTTTCTGCATTTATATGGCATAATTTTTCTGGCCTCTGTGCTTCAGTGGCTGCGTCCAAAAAAATGCATATTTTCTGCATTTATATGGCATAATTTTTCTGGCCTCTGTGCTTCAGTGGCTGCAACCAAAAAAATTTATATTTTCAGCATTTATATGGCATATTTTTTCTGGCAACTGTGCTTCAGTGGCTGCAACCAAAAAAACTGGGCAAACAATGTCTACAAGGTCAACGTATGGCGAAAAATGACTATTTTCAGCATTTATATGGCATATTTTTTCTGGCAACTGTGCTTCAGTGGCTGCGTCCAAAAAAATGCATATTTTCTGCATTTATATGGCATAATTTTTCTGGCCTCTGTGCTTCAGTGGCTGCAACCAAAAAAATTTATATTTTCAGCATTTATATGGCATATTTTTTCTGGCAACTGTGCTTCAGTGGCTGCAACCAAAAAAA
The DNA here is from genome assembly GCA_038501925.1 of Xenopus petersii. Lineage (NCBI taxonomy): Eukaryota > Metazoa > Chordata > Amphibia > Anura > Pipidae > Xenopus > Xenopus petersii. The sequence continues at coordinate 174,175,067 of CM076673.1, read as the reverse complement.
CTGGGCAAACAATGTCTACAAGGTCAACGTATGGCGAAAAATTACTATTTTCAGCATTTATATGGCATATTTTTTCTGGCAACTGTGCTTCAGTGGCTGCGTCCAAAAAAACTGGGCAAACAATGCCTACAAGGTCAACGTATGGCAGTTGTTTAAAGAGAACAGTAGATTACTAGCCAGCAAAGCTACCTAAGCTAAAATGTCCCTCAAATCCCTGCAGACTTCTGTCCCTCCAATACAGAGCAGTATCAAGCAGATTACTAGCCAGCAAACTTACTATCATCTGTCCCTAAAATCACTAACAGCTCTCCCCCTACACTATCTCTTCCAAGCACACACAGGCAGATTTTTCAGATACATTTTTGCCCTTGATCCCCCTCTGGCATGCCACTGTCCAGGTCGTTGCACCCTTTAAACAACTTTAAAATAATTTTTCTGGCCAGAAATGTCTTTTTTAGATGTTAAAGTTCGCCTTCCCATTGAAGTCTATGGGGTTCGCGAACCGTTCGCGAACCGCTCGCATTTTTGCGCAAGTTCGCGAATATGTTCGCGAACTTTTTTTCCGACGTTCGCTACATCCCTACTTAAAACCTGCTGAATTGCTGTTTAAGTCAGTGGGAGACGTCCTGGAATCAGTTTGGAGTTGTTTGCAGCCTTCCTGACATTCAAGTTTTTTTCAGAGAAAAAACTCGAAGCTAATTCAATTCAAATTTGTTTCGAGTTTTCGGGTCAATTTAATTCCTTTAAGTTTGAAAAATTAGATTTTTTTCAATAAATTCTGATTTGTCGAATTTCAAATTTATGGGTGTTTAGGGGAGTTTTTATAAACTCACATGTATTCAAAAATCAACCTATGATAAATGTGCCTCTATATATCTGTTATGAGGAGACCAAAACTTGCTAATTATCCCATCCTTTCTATATCGACCAACCAGGGGGAATTGTTTTAGGGGGACTATATTATCTATGACTAGGAATGGGCGAATTTGACCCGTTTTGTTTCACCAAAAAATTGTCGCCGGCGAAATGACGCAGACGCACATTAAAGTTTATGGGTGTTGCGCGACTAAATTTTTTTGACGTGCGCAGTCATACAAGTCTATGGGCATCATTTTTGTGGTGAAACAAGGAGAAAAAATTTGCCCGTCCCTATCTATGACCCCTCATATTTGTTATCATTCTGACTGTCCACCTATGACACAAATCATTTTTTTATATTTGGTACTGGGACATACTAATATCATACTGCAGAAATTGGCCTGGACATTTGGGGGTATATTTATCTAGAGTGAAATTCCGCCACTCTCCATTAATTTCTATGGGATTTTGAAAGGCGTATTTTGAAACTTCCACTTATACCCACAAACATCCCATAGATATGAGTGGAGAGTGTTGGAATTTCACTCTAGAGGACTGTGGAGATCTCTGAATTCATTTTTTGATAAATATACTACTTGGCTTAGAGAAGCCTCATGTTCACATAGGCATTGCCTACACTCCACCAAAATCCATATATAGGTGGAGAACCTGCCTGATACAAGGGTCCATTCCCTGTATCCTCTACTACATTTCAATATTTATCTCATTAAATATATTAGTAATATAGTGTATGTTGCTTGCTACAATAATAGGATGGGCTTAATGTGGTGTAACACACCAGTCTATGAATTAGTGTCAGAAGTGCACTGCTAACTGCTTTTGTAGACTTTCAGATATTACAGGTATGGGATCTGTTATCCAGAAACCCCTTTGCAGAAAGTCTCCCATAGACTCCATTTAATTCAAATAATCCAAATGCTTAAAAATTATTTCCTTTTTCTCTGTAATAATAAAACACTACCTTGTACTTAATCCCAACTAAGATATAATTAATCCTTATGGTAAGCAAAACCAGCCTATTGGGTTTATTTAATGTTTACATAATTTTCTAGTAGACATGGTTTAAAGATCCAAATTATGGTATTATCCACTATCCTGAAAACCCCAAGTCCCGAGCATTCTGGATAACAGGTCCTATATCTATACTATAAACTGCATAAATAATTTTTGGGAATCAATACACATAACAGTTAATACACGAAGATCAATAATTGCAGTTGCCTTTCTCAGCAGCTTCAACCAACTGTCTACTTTGATTGATAAATTAGACTGATAGTTAGTGATGGGCAAATTCGCGACAAATAAATTTGCGAAACCGTCGCAAAAATTCGTGAGTGTAAAAAAAAAATGGACAGCGTCCGTTTTTTGTACACCGGTGCCGTTTCACAAATTTTTTGCTGTTTCGAGAATTTCGCATGAAGCGAAACGCCCCAAATTTGCCCATCACTACTAGTAAAAATTTGCGAATTTCCCGCAAAACTGCGCAGGAGTATCGCTTTTGACGCCAGGGTCAGTTTTTTGATGCTGACGCCCGTTTTTGACGTCGGCGAACTTATGCAAATTCGCGCCTGGCGAATAAATTCACCCATCACTAATCACTACTGATCGTTAAGCTATGATAGGCAGCCACAGACAGATAAATAAATTACACTAAATTTTGTATTGAACAGAAATTAAAAACTTTGACTTTTCCTTAAATAGAACAATTTCCAATGCAAGCCTATTATATTCCTAATTCATTACTTCTGGGAATGTATGTAATCAATATACAAAATATGTTTACAGAAAGTCATATTGAGACTATAACTTTATTTACAAGCAATAACTCGAAATAAACACAAAAAGAGTTCACCAGTTTCAGAAGGAAACAATAAAATACAGTAATTAATGAGTCTTTTGACATTTATAAACATCTCGTCTCGGCACACTAATAATTCAAAATGTCAAATAAAATAAAAGGGTTGCAGTTTTAACAAATGTCGGCTCTTAAGGCAGACAGTCTGTGCAGAATCAGAACTGTTTACTACAATATATTCATCTCTGGCTCCTGTTTACAAAACTGTTACTAGGCTCCAAATCTGTAAACACCCCACCACATGGTGGCCATTCCAGATTTCCCAATGCCAAACATGACATTATAGCTTTCTGCACCTTGTTTGTTATTGTAATGTCTTGACAGGAATAAAACTTTTTATGAAGTATGAATCAAATATCCACATATCACTTTAGACATTTGGCTGGGGAGAGAAGATGAACATTTGTAATATTTACATTTTCAGTAATTCTAATTAGTTAGTTAGTTGGCTTTGAATCAGATTTAAGTATTTCTGTTCAAGAACACTGAATATACTCCCCCAAAAAACCCACCCAAATATGCAGCAGCAGGTGCAGTGCCAATATGTAGATGGTTTATCAGGTATTTTTTTTTTTACACAAAGCAATAGTGGGTGTTTAGATTCTAACTTAATTTCACAACAAAAATTGGAGAAGTCCTGTTAGTATTTTGCATCAGTGTTAATGTATGTGTCTGCATTTATGAATGTGCTATCTCATTACTTATTAACAGCAGTACCAGGTAAGTGGTTGGTTTTCTTGTTTTTTACCATTCATCATTTTTCATTTGTTTTTCACGAAAAACTGTTTCCATGTTCAAAGGTTATTTTACGCAATAACTTTAAGATTTCAATAATGTAGGGATGTGTAAAATATCCATCCCCAATATTATTTAGCAGGCAGTTTCCCTAGTGTTATAGACACCTAACTGGGTCCTACATGTCACGATCGCCGCCCGGAGCTGGTCCAGGAGCTCCGGGCGGCGCGTCCTCTCCTGCCGGCGTCGCTCCCAAAATGGCGGCGCCCATGGCCACCACGTGGGTAAGCGGCGCCGGCGCGATGACGTCAGTGCGCCGACGTCGGCGCAAGGGCGTCAATGACGTCAATTGCGCCAAATTCAAAATAAAAAGACGATCTAGACGCCAGAATGGCGCCCAAGTATAGGAAACCTTTCCCAAAGTATTTCCTGGGTTCCCTGTGTGCTCATATTGCTAATCCTGTTCCTGTTTATTATCCTTGACCCTTGCCTGGACTTTGGACTTTGCTGTTATCTGCCTGCCCCCGAACTCTTGCCTGGATTCTGACTATTCTTTGGATTAACCCTTGGACACCGCGAACTTGCACCCTCAAGAGGGCTTCCTCCTTGATCCTGACTACCTCCCTGGAGGGAGCTCCCGGCTCCCTGACACTACAATACAGTTGGGAGGGGCAACTGTTTCCTATTCCTGTTTTAAGCTATGCCCCTTGTTGTTTCTCACAGTGACCAGCAGATGGCACTGTGCTAGAGTATAAAAGGCTCTGAAACCATGCTTTCAGTGTCCATCTTGTGTTGGCTCTAGCCTGAGCAGGCAGGCAGAGCTCGGGTGGAACCTAGATAGGTCAGGTCTAGTAAGAATAGGCTACTCACCTTTAAAGGTCACTCTAGGAGCAGCCATTATTTAGCTGAGCATCTTGAGGCTCCTCCGAGGATTGTGAGTGGGATTAAGATCCCAGAGTACTAATTGCCCAGAAGTAGGGACTAAGTGTAGAGACCTAGGGTAGAGAGTATTCCCCTCAGGTTCCACTTAGGGAAAAGGCTGAAAGCTGGGTGTACCTCGTCAAAGTTGCATGCATTATTGTTGTTCACGAGGAGAATCATATTGACCAAAAGGTGCTGTGAGTACTGCCTATCTAATGTTGATCCTGTATGTGCTGATGGTATAACCCACTGAGGATTGTATATTGTGTCTAATAAATCTGTTCTATGGTTAAGTTATAAGAACCACTGGCATCCAATTATTTGCACCCTGAATACAGTTACAGTCGGACTACACCCTGCTTCCACATCGCTGCGAAGGCTCACTCCCTAAGATTTTAAGGTCTCATCCGGAGCACATTTACTGGGAGTGGAGCTTATAGTAGAGTACGGTGCACTCAATTTACTATAGCTCTACAATCATAACATAACAAAAGTGTAAAAAGGGAATTGTTGTAGGATATGACAAAAATAGTACCTCATACCAGGTGTATTACCCAAGCACTGGAAAAGTATTTAAACACAGGCTAGTAAAGTTTATTACAAATAGAGTGACTGAGAGATAAACTGAAACTGATAGATATGTTAGATGCTAATGATAACATTTATAAGAAAAGATGTGTATGCCCTATATTAAACTCAAATCCAGGGGAGGTTCCAGTATCTGAAGTTGAGAGTGCAGAGGGCAATGATAATGGCCAAATACAGGACAGCCATTTACAAGATACCCCAAAAGGGACAGAAAAGCCCCTCAGTACTTAGATGACTATGTACTAAAGTCAGATTGTAATGATCAGATACTGACAAACATTGACTACTGTTACAGAACAGTACCACAAACTTTTAGAGAAGCCATAGATTCACCCCAGTCACAGATATGGCTTAATGCAATGGAATATGAAATAGATTCACTAAAGGAGAATGCTATGTTCACACTGACCACTCTACCAGACGGTAAAAATGCAGTGGGGGTAGATGGGTCTATGCAAGAAAAAGCAATGCAGGTGGATCTAAAACATACAACGCTAGATATGTTGCTAAATGATACAGTCAAGAGGGGAATTGATTACATGGAGACTTTTTCTCGAACGGTGAATGTTACTTATATAAGCATTTTGATGCAAATGGACAGTGAATGTCAATATGAGACAGTATACATTTTTGAAGATAACCAAGGTGCAATAGCTCTCGCTAAGAACCCAGTTTGCTGTGTGAACATATTGATATCAAATACCATTTTCTTAGTTCTGTACTAAGTGAGGGAACACTAACACTTGAGTATTATTCCACAAACAAGATGGTAGCACATGTTATGACTAAGCCAGTAACAATTACATATTTGGAATATAAACCAATGTACTACACATTTATGCTAAATATGTCTGTCTTTCTGTAATACAAGAGCAAGTGTGGTTGTTAAGATATGCATTAATGGGTGTGCTCTCATACAGACCCCTTAGTAATCTCATACTGACACAGTGTCATGTGACATGATCTTTGTCTGCTATTGCAGAAATGTAAATAAAGACGCTTCTCCTCTGTCTAAAAGAAAGCTGCAGGCTCAGCTTGAGCTACCGGTTATCCCATCGCTTAAGCAGAATAGTAACAAGAGCAATATAAAGAAAAGGTGAAGAGAGAGAAAAGTGAAGAAGAATGGCTATTTAATCTATAGTAATAAGTCAAATCAACTGGACTTGCTTTATTTCTTCTCTTTAAGATGTTTTAGTAGTCATCCAACTGACTTTCTCAATTCAGAGATGAATCTCCCTTTTAATTTTTTCTTCTTGTCTTCTTCAGTCCCCATGCCCTTAAACATTATATTAGTATGCATTGGTAACATGAGGGAAGATGCCAACTGGTTTTTACTAAGCTAAGATGAATTTATTTACACATTTCTACTGGGAAATTACTCTTAAACACACAAAAAAAGTTTTGAGGTCACAATATGGCTCCAACTATGTTTTCACAGTTATATATACTTCCTAGCAACAACAACAAAAAAACTTGAAGTCTTATCTACTTGAACAGCTGTTACAGCCCACAACCCCTACTGAAATGCCAGGAAAAATATTTGCAGGCTGGTGCGTTCACTGCACCTGCAAATAGGAATTTAATTCTGATCTTTATCCATATTACAAAAAGAAGCATGATGCAAGATATAAATTAATGCTTTTAAAATATTTTATATACAGTATTCATAGTTATATAGTTAGGTTGGTTAAGAAGGCCACCAAGTTCAACCCCTTCAAATAAACCCCAAGGGATTAATACAATCTGCCATTGCAACCTCACTGCCCTCATAGTGAAGAACCACCTACACTGCTTCTGTTCCTCTATTCTACAAGGATCTTTTCAATGCAAAAAAAAAAAAGATTCCTCACTCCAAAAAAAAAAAGCAAAAAAAAGCACAACCATGGAAGTCTACCCTCATAGTTGAAATCCTTCATCACTTTTACAGTCTAGTTGCACATATTTGCACTCTAATATATTTAGAAATACATTCAAGCAGATGGAGCACTGCCAAGTAAAATTACATTACATAGAAAAGCATCAACAGCATTTGAAATTTAAAAAAGGAAACAGTAGGGCTTTCTTTTAACTACTACTGTATACTAAGCATAAAAGAGGATTTAAAAGATTAATAAATTAGAAATTAATAGGAAACTCCATACATACATAAATTATCTTTTACCCTTTAATAGCAATAGATTTTAAGACAAGTTAGTTCCTTTACAAGACAAAATTGTGAAGATAATATTATAGTCTAATCTCAGTTTATATCTAATATAGGAGATAATTTTGGGAATAATGTATGCCTATTGTAAAATATAAAGAGCTACAAGGCCAAAGCCTGAGTGATTTTATTCAGGTAATGGAACCCAGAGGTGACCATCAATTTGGATTCATGCTGAATCATGAGCTTAAAATGGAGTCTGAGGGTAAGGCCATACTGGGCATTTTGGGGAGATTTGGTCGCCTTCCCTCACTCCGCCGGCTAAAATGAAAAAAACGCCGGCGCTAATCACACACGGCGATTCGTTTTCTGAAACCTTAAATCTGGAGCTTCTGTATAGCTCCAATGACCTAGGGTAGGAAATCTTCACTTCATATGACTCAGTCATCAAAACTTGGATTTGTCGCCCACTATGCAGAAATCATTAACCACATGTGAATAAACTGAGAATTACTGAACATATTTTATATTTTTTTACATTTTTTTTGCTTATATTTAAAAAACATCAGAAATTCAATCAAGGTCAATGGCAATGATAATAATGTCCTTTTGAGCACAACCACATTTGCATTTGAGTTTATAAAGGACCAGCAACAATATACTGTATGAATGTTATATGTGATATCTATATCAAATTATGGAGTCATGTTGTGATCATTTGTTTGTGGTTAGAGCTGAGGATGGAGTTCCACATGTATAACATTAGCATAAACACCTTTTTGATTGCCCGGTACTTCTATAATACTTATTCCACAAACGAATTTAGCAACACAGAATTCTTGACATGTTCACAGTGAGAAATCACACTTAAATCCAATTTTCACTGTCTACTTTAGTGCAGTGAAGTTCAAATGCATTCTTTATTCTGAAAACTGCCCCCTGCTGCCCTTCTCTTATACATACTCCTTTTTGCCTTTGCAGTGTTTTCCTTGCTCCAGTTAGACTTACTAATACAATTTTAACTTTTCTAAGGCTTTTTTTTAAATAGATATCCAAGAGAATTTTTTTTTTCTTAAAATATATTAAAGTAAATCACCTCTGTTAACAATTAATTTAATTTGTTCAGTTGCCCCGTTAGGTCACAAGCTTTTATAAGCATAAGCCTCTCCTACATTTGTATTGGTATTCCTAGTATTTTAATAATTTTGTATAGTGATAAGAAAATAAATATTAATAAATAAAAATACTGCTGAATGCAGTATTAAGTCGTAGTACAATTTAACCTAAATGGCTCTAAAAACAACATACCAAATTAAAAGTCAAATGACTAGCTCCAAAGCCAAAACAAATCTTACGCTAGGTAAATATTAAAGGTGTAAACATCAAGAGAATTGTTAAAAATTCATATATAGCCACACAAGGCTATAAAGGTTCACAGTACTGTAGAGCGGATATAATTAGGGACGCTATAATTTATTTATAATTTTATTTAGCTTCAATTTAGCTTTAAATTATTTAGTATGTCTTTGTGTTTCAACCCATTCAAGTTTTCACAGAATGTTCTAGGTTTAGTTTGAAGGTATTTGCTTTAGTTTTCTGGCGTTTATCTAGTTTTTTAAGTTGCTGACAAACTGCTGGCCTACATACTAGATTTCTCCATGCTAATACAAACAAGAGGGGGCAGATTTATCAAGGGTCGAAATTCGAGGGTTAAAAAAACTTCAAAGTAAAATCCTTCGAATATCGAATTCGAAGGATTTTAGAGCAAAAGGTCTGATCAAATAAAAATCGTTCAAATCGAAGATTCGAGCGATTTTAAGCGATCGATCGAATGATTTTTATTCGATCATAAAAAGTGCCCAAAACACAATTGTCTACAATGTCCCCATAGGCTAACATTAATTTTGGTAGCTTTTATTTGGCGAAGTATGTAGTCAAAGGATTGTTTAAAGAGACAGTACTTCGATTATCGAATGGTCTAACGATTTTTACTTTGAATCGTTCGAATCATTCGATTCAAAACAAAAAATTACTTCGAAATTCCAATATTTTTGCATTCGAACTATTCACTTGAGCTTAGTAACTCTGCCCCAAGTGTCTCTTGTTTATACAGATCCACTAAGTGACCTCGACAAGGGATGACCTGTCATACAGGAGAAGCAAATTCTTTTCTTAGACATATTCTTTTCAGAGGGCCAATGCCTGGTTTTTGGATTCTTGTGTAGGAAAAGGAAAAAGGAACAAATGCCATTTGTGGGAGAAGGGTGTGATACAAAATTCTTTCAATGAGGCAGATTTATTAAGCGGCGAATTTGCGCTAGCGTCCGTTTCGCTCCCAATTTGCCAGGACAACGCTAATTCACTAAAATCTGAAGTTGCATCCAGGGCACAGAACGCTGGCGAAGTTGCACTAGCATTACTGCGACAAGTAAAATTATTTAAATATAAATAATTTCTGAATAATCTAAATTCTGAATGAAGTATCCCCCAGAAACGGCAGACCTCTAATTTTATTCAGCTGGAGGAACTATTTAATTTTACCATATGTAGTTATATTTTTTTACTTTATATCTTTCAGTTGGAATAAAACATTCATAAGCACCGAGCTTCTTGCCTTTTTCCCCTTGAGCATACAGGGCAAGTAGAGTTAATACTTTCTTATTATAAATAAATACACACGACTCCGTATAACTTCCCTGAGCTTTTCTTATTTATTTAATATATTTTTTTTCTTTCTACCATAAACAAAGACTTGCATTGTAGTGGAGCATTCGTTAATAATAACAAAATGTAATAATACAATTAATGAATAGTCAAGCAATGGATATTTCAACAGGCAGCATTGATATAAATAATTACATGTTTGTTCAGTATGGTATGAGCACAAATTTGTTGTGGGGTGAAGCTTTCACTAGGGAAAACCAATTCTTTATTTTTTCTTCAAAATAAGGTCAATATGAAGACTGGTATTATATCTAAAGATTACTTTTTCATAGAAAACACAAAATGTAATAGAAAAAGAGGTATTCTGCATTATTTTTTCCTATGTGTGAACATGTTAAAAACAATTTAACTATATATATGTGTATAAGTACATACAGGACAGCACCAACTTCCAAAAAGCTACCTTGTAGCTGCCCTTGTGCACGCAAACCAAAGCATATGCGTGTAGAGACAGAATAAACAGCCCCAAGGGTCTTTCGTGAAAAAAAAAAAATATGGTATTATGGCATGGTATGCCCAACCGACGTTTCGGTCCCCATTGGGACCTTTTTCAAGGTATACACACACATTTCAAATCACCACTTATAGCCCCCACCCACATTGTGTGCCAGTGACATCACAGTGTAATTAACTCTTCTATGGTCAGCCTCTGACCAGCAAATTACTTATTAGCAAGTGTATATTCTACAATAAAACATATAGCAGGTTGTCAAAATATAAATACAGTGCTAAAATACGTGTTATTAAAGTGCTTAAAGTGCTTAAAATTTACTTTAAAAACAATCTTTGCCATACAATTACCTGAACAGAAATAAATATTATGACCTATCTCCAGTGGTGTAACTACCAGGGGAGCAGGGGGTGCGATTGGGCCAGAGCCCGCACCGCCTCATGGCCCCCCGGCAGCTCGGGCGCCACTGATTTCTTCTGTGTTTCTGGGCGTACGGAGGGGGGCAGGGGCCCGGCTACACGTCCCGCGCTAGTGCCCGCCGCCCTCTAGTTATGTTACTGCCTATCTCATACAGTCAAATCAGTTAATGTGCATAATAGAATATATCTATAGCCACTATCTTGGTATATATAACTATTCTAAGCATCTAATTAAATATATATATATATATACCAGCTCAATAGTATGTTAAAATAAGTGATGAGCAAAACTGGCCTTTTCCCTCTTCCCTGACAAATTTTCATAACTGATGGAAAATGTGCAAATTGGTGAAATTTTCATCAAAAGGGAAGTCAAAATTACACTGTGGTTAACACATTTTAGCCCTGCAATAGCATATAAACTGCCCTACCTTGTTAGAGAAACTCATTTACAATATGCTACACCTGTTCTTCATAGTAAAAAAATGACACTGCCTGGATAGCTCCTCCTCTCAGAGGGAAGGCTGGGAGAGCACCTTGCAGTATTTGTACCAGGTGAAAAAGTTCTCTAATTAGAATTACTTCTTTCCAATATCCTGATCCAAGCAAGCGGCAAACTAGCTAAAAAGCAGGATTGATTTACTTTATAGGCTTCCAAATTCCCTTTTGTTTCAACCTTATAAAGCAAGTTAAAACTGTACTAAAATGAACTGATAGCAAAATATTGTTACAATCATAAGAAATGACTGTTTTGTCACTGGATGCATTTGTAATACAAGCACATCTACACTAAAAAAATACCTAACCCCTATAAAATCCAGATATGAAGAAAGATGTGCCTGTCTGCATAAAATACTCTGCACACAGGAACCTGCAAATGAATGCACATTCAGTAAGACAATTAATTGGCCTACTGCAAGTTGCAAAGCCCTGGCTTATGTTATAAAGCTATGATATGCTTCTTCAGAATCCAGTCAGTCAGCAACATTTTTTGCCAGTTGTCACGAAAATAACGCCCAGACTCCACTGGTGTGAAAAAAATTGCATTTGGCAAATTTTTAGCAGTGGGCCCTCTTGCTTCTAGTAATTTGGCCTATTTCCTTGTCATTCCCTATTTCTTTATGGGAAAAAAGCTTAATAATGGAAGAATAGAGAATACCGTATATACTCGAGTATAAGCCGTCCCGAGTATAAGCTGAGGTACCTAATTTTACCTCCGAAAACTGGGAAAGCTTATTGACTCGAGTATAAGCCCAGAAATGCAGCAGCTTCTGGTTTCTGCTCCCATTGGAGGTGCCTGCGTCTCGTTCTTGGATGCCGGCGACCATTCTTGGACGCCGACGAATATTCTTGGAGACTATTCTTGGACGCCGTTTTTGTGCTTGACCCGAGTATTAGCCGAGGTAGAGTTTTTCAGCATATTTTGGGGGCTGAAAAACTCGGCTTATACTCGAGTATATATGGTAGTAAGTAGATACTATATAAAAGACTAGGATAATAAGGAGGTTAAGAGAGGAGAGGAAGAATAATAGTTTGGAAATTGGGCCCACGGTCTAAGGCATCGCAGCCCAACATTTGAAAAGGGTATACAATAGAAATTTAAAATCTATTGTGACCTGTTAAGAAAAGAAAACACTGCTACCCAGGTAATTGAGAATGGCAAATGCATGAGTGAGAATGTTACTACAGCAAAGGGCCAACCTGGGAGAGAGAGATGAATGTTACACATGCTCTTTTGGAGTGAGAAAGGAATTCCCAAAGTATTGTTAGAAAAAACTATGATTAGGTCCTCAGTGTACATTTCTGTTACTAATTAAGGTAAGCTTAAAGCTTACATATTTGCTAACAAATTACTTTAGAATGCTTCTAGAATCACATAAATCATTCCTATCTATTAACTACCCTTAAGAGAATCATGCTTCACTTCTGCAGTCAAAAACATATACTACAGTAAAATAAAAGCAGAATTCTTAAAGTTTTAGCTACAACATGAAACCACAGTGTTTTCATATGATCCAATAGAGTTTTCTACCTCACAGCCTACTCTAAGAGAAATATGCAATATGCCTTATGGATTTCAAACAACAAAAATAGAGCAAATCATCTTCCTGGAGTGCTTGTTCACACCACTGTTCATCTTTTTAAAATCCTTTTGACATTAAATTGGCTGTTATGTCCCATTATAATAGTTCTTAGAAGGAATGTGCCACAGGGCTGATTTAAGAGCAGGTCTAAGAAATGGAACATAAAAATAACTCCATGGGTTTCTACTCGCATGGCATATAAAGGCTGATGGGATAGCTAGGAGCAGTTAACAAAAAATGGAGGTTTGCAGGACGGACATACCATGTTTTCCACATCTAGGGTCCTAGCATTCTGGCGGTAATAGGTGCCCTATATTCTCTCATTCTGTTTATAACTTCCCTGGCATTATGGGGAGCACATAATCCATAAAACATCAAACTGACACCTTTGGTGAAGTGAAAACAAACCCAATATGCCATTAAAATTATGCCTTGCAGCAAAGTGCAACCCATGAAATTAATCCCTCTATTTTTGCTTTACATGTGGTTTTATTTAAAGCATCATTTTCATGCTTACTGTGTTTAGCAACTTTCCCCTTTGTACATTGCAAACAATAAAAGGATATTGCATTTTTCCAGATGATGAAAATGATTAAACGATCTATTGTGCCAACAGCAGTTGTCTTTTGCTATAATTATGAGATCCACAAGAATAAATGCAGGGGAACTAGAATTTGTGCTATTAAGAACTCATATTACAGCCTGTGAATAATCTTCCCAAATTAATATACTACAGGGACCTGACATCAAGCAAAAGACTAAAAACCTAGTTCCTTTTTAGATTATTAAGTCAATATATCAGTCCAAGTAGAGTTTATCACGGCTGAGTGAAATTTCATATTTGCCTTAACAGTAATGTCTACAATGTGAACTCCCTAGGAATTCCACTTTTACATGGTCTTTGCGGAATACATTCCTTTCAACAAAGTTTAATAGTTGAGAGGAATGTGTTTCACTTGAGTTTTGTTAACAAAAAAGTGGTTATATAATATTGCTTTATTGTTATCTGGAGTAGGTAATCTACATAGCTATTGTCAGGCTAAAGAATCAAAAGATTTCTGCTATTTATGTTAAAATATCTCATAAGCCAATATTTCGGTCTTCATACCACCAAGTGGATTATTTCCATGTGGTCATTATTTGATGGCTTGAGAGACTGAATCTTGCAGCTCTAAATTACCTATTATTTTATAATAAATGCAAATAAATGCTAGTCTTACAGTAGTGTTCAAGATACCAAGGGGCATATTTATCAAGGGTCGAATTTCGAATTGAAAAAACTTTGAAATTCGATTCAAAAAGACGAACCGAAATTAAGTCAAAGTTTTTTTTTTTTGGTTGAATAGGTTAGTTTTTGATCGAATAGGTCCATATTCCCCCAGAAAAAGCCCCCTGCCCCATTAATATTACCTAAAGCACAGAAAGCACAGGCAACAGAGGGAGGGAGGGAGGGAGGGAGGGAGGGAGGGAGGAAGGAATGCTAAGGGGGTTATTTATCAAAGGTCAACATATAGGGGCCCATTTACTTAGCTCGAGTGAAGGAATAGAAGAAAAAAATACTTCGAATTTGGAATGGTCGAATATGGCTATAAAAATAGTTTATATAATAGTTTTATAATAGTTTAGGCTTGTTCTCTCAAAAGCGCAGATTCACTCACGTCTGTGAGTATAATATACCACCAGATCAGCACTGGGTGAAGATTTCAGTTAAAAGAAACTAACTAAGCAATTAAACCAAAACTCTCTGTGTTTGCTACCATTTGGTGTCTTTAGAATTAATTTGTTAATTATTAGTTATAAGAGGTGTTTGTGGGATAAGGATATTTTTACACATTAGTATCTAAAAAATTTTTTTTGTTTTTTATCTTTTATTTTATTTTTTATTTTTTATCTTCATTTTTAATTTTTCACTGGTAAAATATTTTTCTAGTCACTTTCTATTATTATTTACACTAATATATAAATCAACAGTGGTGTATATACATATATATAAAATAGACACACAGTCGCACAATCGAAGTGTTTTAATTTTGTCACATATTGTTTGCACTTTTATATACGTCTAATCACGCACAGTTAAAGGTGCATTTATACAAAAAATAGCAGAAAATACTGCACCATATTACGCATATCTGTTTTTTTTTTTTTGTTCCCTTTTTCCTTTGCTTTGTCAGAAAATACAGCGATTCCCCTTTACCTATATATAAAAATAGTTTGACTATTCGACCATTCGATAGTCGAAGTACTGTCTCTTTAAAAAATACTTCGACCCCCTAGATCGCCACCTAAAACCTACCGAGGCCAATGTTATGTTATGGAGAAGGTCCCCATAGGCTTCCTAACAATTTTCTGATCGAAGGAAAATCCTTCAATCGATGGATTAAAATCCTTTGAATCGTTCGATTCAAAGGATTTAATCGTTCGATCGAACGATTATTCCTTCGGTTGCAGGAATAGCGTTAAATCCTTCGATTCGACCCTATGTAAATCTGCCCCTTAGAGTAATGTGAATTTTATTACATTCTAATAAATTTTAAATTATTATTCAGAATAAATTGTATTCAGAATTCGAATGAAAAAATGTGAATGTCTAAAATTTGATCGAATATCCCGACCCGAAAACTATAATCAAATTTGAATCCCGTTTTCCTCCACCAAAAAAAAAAATGTTAACTTTTTGACGTGCAACATTTTTTTTTTTTAAAGTCTATTGGGCATCATTTTCAAAGCGACATTCGATTACCAATTGACTCCAAATATGTTCTAGGAGGTCCCCCATAGGCTAAAACAGCAATTCGGCTGGTTTAAGATGGCAATTGATCAAATTTTTAAAGAGACAGTCCATGATAAATTTCGATATTCAAATTTTTTTCAAATTCAAATCGAATTTGGACTATTCCCTAGTTGAAGTACACAAAAAATAGCTTGAAATTCAAATTTTTCATTCAAAAATTCACCTCAACCTTTGATAAATTGGGCCCCTAGTGATAACCTATACATTAAAGCACCAGAGAGGTAATTTTTTACTGTACCTTATGGATTTCCTCAGTTAAATACAAATTATTTATTAGTCTTCTCATGCTTACACTGACAACCCAAGAAGGAAAGACAACTATTTTCCAGTAAACGGATCTACAATTACAAAGCAGTTCTTTCTTGGGATTTTTGATCATAGATACAACAAAAATATGCAACAGAGTGATTCACCTTCAAGTGAAGAGGTTCAGATAAGACAGGAAGTGCTTTAATACATATAAAATAAACTAATCTTAAAAGCAAGTTCTTCGGATCATATTGGATCAATAAAGAATGGCTATGGAATGTGGGTCTGGTAGCAGAAAGCGTGATTAAAAAAAATCTCTTTCCCAGAGCTAGATACTCAAAGATTGTATGCTTTCTCAAACAGAAACTCTAGAAATACATAGAGGAGACGAGTTTAATATATTCATCTCCTTGTCTCAAAGAGCAGCTTAAATGAAACTGCCAGATACATGACAAATCGTTGCAACATGCAGGGGCACATTTACTAAGGGTCGAATATCAAGGGTTAATTAACCCTCGATATTCTACCATCGAAGTAAAATCCTTCGACATCAAATATTGAAGTCAAAGGATTTACCGCAAATACTTCGATCGAACGATTAAATCCTTCGAAACGAACAATTCGAGGGATTTTAATCCATCGATCGACCATTTTCCTTCGATCAAAAAAAGCTTAGAAAGCTTATGGGGAAGGTCCCCATAGGCTAACATTGCAGCTTGGTAGGTTTAAAGTGGCGAAGTAGGTAGTCAAAGTTTTTTTTAAAGAGACAGTACTTCGACTACCGAATGGTCGAATAGTCGAACGATTTTTAGTTTGAATCGTTCGATTCGAAGTCGAAGTCGTAGTCGAAGTTCGAAGTAGCCTATTCCATAGTCAAAGTACCCAAAAAATTCGAAGTTTTTTTTACTTTGAATCCTTCACTCGAGCTTAGCAAATGTGCCCCGAAATCTTTTAACAAAATCAAAGCATTCCAGACTTGCAACTTTTCACATTTTTGCATTTGCCCACCTGTGATAATGATAATGAATCTGCACAATCAGTATATAAGCTGATGCTTGATAAACACTTATTTATTTATTATTACAAACTTTATTTTTACTGTATTGTTTCTTATCTGTCAGATCTTATGAAATGAGTAATTTACTTGTACTTGCCTGTGTACTCAAAAATGCCTCCAACTTTAATGTCATATGACCTAGCACTATGCAAATGAACAGATTTAGCACTAAAACAAGATGTTAAAACATTATGAAAATGGAATTATATATATTATTATGAACTTAAAAAATATTTTAATTTGTGTGTCTGCAGGACATGATATATATATAGTTTTATGGTATTTCTTTTGCATGTTTTTTCAGGACTTACTCTTCTTGCCCCCATACTTTTAGCGTTCCATCAAAATAGATCAGGACACTTTCTTATGACCATTTGGCCACACTCCCATTCGTTTTAAAAAAATATAAGAGCGATAGGAAGATGTAGAAATAATAAAAAGAGGATTATGGGAAATAACAACACTACAACATCAGAGAATCATATGGCAGAAGCAACAGTAATAAGTCATACATTTCCCTTTAATTATAAACTCTTGTATGGCTATAGTAAAATGCGTGGCACCGTTGCTCTATCTACCCCAAATTATGCTCCAGATGAGACCTTAATTCTCAGGGGGTGAGCCCTCACAATGGTGTGGAGCCAGGGTGTTGCACAACTGTAATTTTATGCAAGGTACAATAATCTGGCGCCAGTGGTTCTTGCAACTTAACCAGAGAACTTATTTATTAAAGAACATCATCCACATAGGAGTTCACTAACAGAGAAACAGTGGAGATGAGCGTAATTTTCCACCAGGTTTCACAGCAAAAAAGAAAGACGCCCATAGACTCCAATGGGTAAAAAATAAAATTGTGCAGCAAAAAAATTGTGTGTCAAAAAAAATTGCATTTGGCTAATTTTCTGCAGTTTCGCAATTTTTTGGTGAAACGAATCGGGTCAGATTCTCCCATCACTAATAGCAGGAACATAGAACACAGTGGATACACAAATACTCACAAGTACCAACAGTCAATATAAATCCCTGCAGGGAGGATAGCATACACAGTGTTTATGTAGGTACACCCAGCTTTCAGTCTTTTCCCTAAACAGAGCGAACTCTCATGCTTAGTCCCTACTACTCGGCAATTAGTACCCGGGATCATAATGCCACTCAACACTCCTCGGTGGAGCCTCAGCAGCTCAGCTAAAAAGCCTATCTATCACTCCTAGAGAAAGTAAACTGGCCTAATAAGGAGTCATGCTTTGACCCAGGAAATGGAGTTTAGTTCCTGTATAACTAAGGGGCCTTTAAATGGCCAAACTCTAGGGGAATGCAAAGTAAATGGAGGTACATTTATCAGACCCCTACAATCTAATATAGGGGGTTAGTTATCAAAATTCAAATTTACCTCACTATTTTTGGAAAGCCACTGCAACCAAATCCACACTGATTTCCCCCCCTATTTATCATTACATTTTCCCAAAAGATTCTTGTGCTGGAAAAGTCTCTATAAGATCATTAAAATATCCTAATCTGCAACTTTTTCAAATTTGACACCTGAATACAGTAACTTCTTTGGATTTGACGCCGAAAACTTTTTCGGAAACATCTGCCATTGACTTCTACATGAACTTGGCAGGTCTGAGTTGGGAGTACCTTTTTACTCTGACTTTTAACACCATCGGGGGTTAAAAAATGGTGGTTTTCCCCTTTAAAAGTCCAACCAGAAAAAAATCTGACTTTGAAAAATAATCCCCCATAATGTATTTTTTTGAAGCTTGTTCTAAAAATCTGTGATTTAGTTTTTTTTATAGATTTTAATAACAATATTCCTTTATAGGAGTGAAGTATGTGTTTAATCACCTTTGAATAAAAAGGACAAATAGAGACTTTCAAAGCAACTTTGTTTCTTTGTTCATATCTGAATGAAATGTCTAATTTTCCATTTGGCATCACATACAGATGAACTTTACAGCAAACAGGAAATTAATTTACTTAGTATGAGACTTTGGGGAAAAAGTTTGAAAGAAGATCAGATAGATAATCATTATGACCTATAATATTACAGATTTTACAATGATTTAATTATTAAAGTGAAGTTGCTTTAGAATACTGATATGGTAAGGAAAAAATATATTGCATTTTTCTGGTAGAAAGGCTTTACTAACAAAAATAAAAAATTGTCATTTAATTAATGACATAAGAATATAAGAATCTGGCGGACTTGATAATATTAACAGGTGTATAGTGACCCATCGGGTAAGGACTGCATCAACGTGACAATACGGTCCTCGCTGCTCAGGATATTGAAATCTGAGTTTTACTTAACCCATGTCATAGTAATTTGCAGGTTTCTATTGTGTTTTTCTGTTTTTAAAAACATTTTCTTCCAAACATCAAAAGCCAATTTTCCACTTTTGACTGTTGATTTTTGGTGATGTTATTTTCTCGTCTATGAATCACAATCTTTTCAACAAAATGGACTGATTAAAAAATGTGTATTTTTCCCTTGTCAAAAGAAAACATAGAAGTGTTTATCTCTCTCTTTGAAATGTTTCTCATATTCAGAAAATGTATCTCAAATTTTACTGATGAATTGAAAATATTTTGCCAATCTGACTAATTTATCAAAATGTTTTATAAGCAACAATAAGAATTTCAGAATGGTCAGAATTTCACAGAGTTAAAGGTATTTATCATTTTTAGAAGGAGGTAAAGCCTTACATTTCCATACATAGGACATATAAGGTAACCTGTAATGAATCTCCATAAATGCAGAAGTTTAAGTGATTTAGCAAAAAGAATTGTTATGTGTTAAGGTGCTGCTCATATCTAACGCGTTGAAATGATTGACATGCATTTGGGTGTCCTCAATTCTTTTTAAACAATATATATCTGGGATTAAGTGGTTAATCTGGCATCCAAAAAAAAAAGGTTGAGAAGGAAAAGAAAAAACTAATAAGACTAACTGATTTATAAAACTAGATGCTGTCCCACTACTAGTGATGGGCGAATTCGTAGGAAATTCCCGCGTTTTGTTGGCGTACATTTTTTTAGACGCTGACGCTGGCATCAAAAACAAGACATTGGTGGCGTTTTCGCGAATTTCTCGCCATTTCGCGAATTTCACGGGAAGTTCGATAATTTTTCGGCGAACCAAAACGGGACAAATTCGCCCATCACTACCGACTACAATGTTTGGGAATTATTTATCAAGGAATTTAAAAAAGCTTTTTTTAAAAAAAAAGTTGTACAAATAATTTTACCCTATTTATTAAAGTTATATTTTGACAATCAACAGCTTTGCCATGTTACAATTTTATACCAAATACTTTACTGTACTGTAGTGTATATGGTACATCTATAAATGCTCTGAATTTATTGGGAGGAAAGTGCTATAGTGGGTCAAAAGAATCTTAGCAGATTCACTATTCTCTTCTTTGGATAAAAAGACATTAAGGGGCAGATTTACCTAGGGTCGAATATCGAGGGTTAATTAACCCTCGATATTCGTCTGTCAAAGTAAATTGAATGATTAAATCCTTAGAATCGAACGATTCGAGGGATTTTAATCCATCGATCGAAGGATATTCCTTAGATCAGAAAATTGTTAGGAAGCCTCGGTAGGTTTTAGGTGGCAAACTAGGGGGTCGAAGATTTTTTTAAAGAGACAGCACTTGGACTATCGAATAGTTGAATAGTCGAACAATTTTTAGTTCGGATCATTCGATTCGAAGTCGTAATCGAAGGTCAAAGTAGCCTATTCGATGGTCGAAGTAGCCAAAAAAAAACATTCGAAATTCAAACTATTTTTCCTCTATTCCTTCACTCAAACTAAGTAAATGGGCCCCCAGAAGTCATTTAATAATATTGGAGCAAAGTGCAAGTAACACATCAAGCCAACATGTTTTGTACTTTACACTCTATCTCACCAAGACCTGTGTTTTTTTTTTTGTAAATAAAGTGCTTACCACATTCACCAGAGATGTTTTCATGAGGGAAAGGACAGTGGAGGTAAATTGGACTACTCCATCTGACTCCCTACTTGTCACCTATGTTGTGCATCAAATAAGTACTAGCAGGGTATGGTGCAAAGGGGCACCTTGCTAATGTTACCTGCTGGCATGAGGTTCATATTCATCTACGCTACAAATCATTGCTGAGCTTCATAAATATGAATGGCATAATAGAATAAACAGAGACACACTTTTTCATTTATAAATGGATATTTTGTTGAGAAGAAAGTTTTGAAAAATGATCAAGCAGGTTGTAGTGAGACCTTCAAAAGGCTGAAGTTTAACAACTTTCTTTGCAAGAGATGAAAATAATATGAAGTGTGCAAAAGTCAAACCAAAAAGGAACGTTTTATGTTACGTATATGTACATGTATATGTTTCTTTATATATGTACAGCATTAAGACACGCAATACTAATCTGTTATAATATGACAAAACAATAAATTGCATTTTATATTTCCAGCATGAACTCACTTTCCTTCACAAACAGAATAATTGACCCTTTAGCTCTCAAACCAATTATCACTTATACAACATCATAACTAATTACATGCTGTGAAAGAATATTTTAGTAGTGTTTTTAATTTTCATCTTATTAAGTGAAAGCAAGTCAATGAAATTATATGCTAATTGGCTGATGCATATCGGCACCTGAAAATTACAGCTGGAACCTAAAATTAACTGAAATAAAAATATCCTTGGATGTTAACTAAACAATATCTACTATTAGCGGAGGGAACGTGGGATGGTGGAATCTGTAATTATAATTGCACAGGATTAAACATGGGAGTGTGTTTTTTTTTTTTTTGTTAAAATGTTTTGGAGGACTAGTATATTGAATTTTGAAAAATCACAAAAACATCTTAGTGTACTGTATGTACATGCAGCACCCACAAGTTATCTTAGAAGGTAAGCTTTAGGTTTCATACAGACATATGGATCATGTTAAATGAGGTCATCTCAGTATGCCAGTGGTTCCCATGGTTTGGCCCCTTTGATATTATATACTCTGTCTAAATAAGCACCACAAATAACTGCAAGTCGGTTTTCACTTTTGGTACAGTGGATGATATAGAAACGTTTTTTATATATTCGTACATGTATTATTAGCCAAGGCAGAGATGTGAACAATTTTGAACCTTAAAAAGGGGATTGAACCATAAAAATAAAAACCTCTGATCATTATATTGTAGAAAATTCAAAGCTATCAAACCATGGTTTAATGACATAACAAAAAAAAGTAGTAACCTCCGCTGTATGCTGGCAAATGCACGGAGTTTGTCAGGTAAAATGGGAGACCTGGAATTAATTGCATGCTCTAAAAATTATGATATAATTGGTATCACTGAGACCTGGTGGGATGAAACATGTGACTGGATTGTGAATTTAAATGGTTACACCCTTTTTAGGAGGGACAGAGGGATTAAAAAGGGTGGAGGAGTGTGTTTGTATGTAAAGCCTGAATTAAAACCATGCGCTAAAGAAATAACAATAGCTGGCACTGGTGAGGGTATAGAATCACTCTGGGTAGAGATTTTGACTGGGCAAAAGGTAACAAAAAGAATTATCATTGGTGTATGCTATAAACCACCTTGTATAAGTGTTGAGTATGAAGTCCAGCTACTCTTGCAGATACAAGCGGCTTCACAGCTGGGTCAAGTTGTTGCTATGGGTGACTTCAATTATCCAGACATTGACTGGGGTAATGGGGTTGCTAAGACAGAAAAAGCTAGTAGTTTTGTAAATATGCTGAATGACAACTTTTTATTCCAGCTCGTTCAAGAACCTACTAGGAATAACTCTCTTTTGGACCTTATAATAACTAACAATACTGAACTCATCTCTAACATTTGTGTGGGTGAGCATTTAGGGAATAGTGATCATAACATGGTCTCCTTTGAGATTCTGTTGCAGAAGCAATTCTATAAGGGAGTAACTAAAACACTAAATTTCAGACGTGCAAACTTTGACAGTATAAGGGCATCTCTGCAACATATTAAGTGGGAAATGCTTTTCTCAGGGTTAAACACAGAACAAAAATGGGAAGTCTTTAAAATGCTGCTTAATAAATATACTTGTCAGTATATTCCACTTGTAAGCAAGGAACGTCATTGCAAAGCAAAACCTTTTTGGTTCAATAGAAGCGTTGGTGTTGAGGTGGGTAAGAAAAGACGTGCTTTTAAAACTTTCAAGTTAGCTGGTACAGCCGAATCATTTATAAGGTACAAGGAGGCCAATAAATAATGCAAAGAAGCTATAAGGCAAGCTAAAATTGCTATAGAAAAGGATATTGCAGTAAGCAGTAAAAAAAATCCAAAATTATTTTTTAAATATGTTAATAGTAAAAAAATGAAGCAGGAAGGGGTGGGTCCCTTACTATCAGAGGGGGGTCAGCTGGTTGATGAAAACAAATTAAAAGCGCAGATTCTGAATTCATATTTTTCATCTGTCTACACAAATGAGGAATCAGTAAGTGAAGGTTTCCTTCTTAACAGTCCCAATTCTAGTAATACAACTAATGATGCATGGTTCACACATGATGAAATTCAAAAGAGACTAGAACATGTTAAGATTAACAAAGGTCCAGGGCCAGATGGCATTCATCCCAGGGTAATTAGCGAGCTTAGCTCTGTGATTGCCAAACCTCTTTACTTAATTTTTCAGGATTCATTGAGATCTGGCATAGTGCCGAGAGACTGGCGAATTGCTAATGTGGTGCCTCTATTCAAAAAAGGATCCCGTTCTCAGCCTCAAAACTATAGGCCAGTTAGTCTGACGTCAGTGGTAGGAAAGCTTTTCGAAGGGTTAATAAAGGATAAGATACTGGACTTCATAGCAAATCATAATACTATGAGTTTGTGCCAGCATGGTTTTATGCGTAATAGATCTTGCCAGACTAACTTAATTTCTTTTTATGAGAATGTAAGTAGACACCTCGATTCTGGGATGGCAGTGGATGTGATTTACTTAGATTTTGCTAAAGCATTTGATACAGTGCCACACAAAAGGCTACTGGTTAAATTAAGGAATGTTGGCCTGGAACATAGTATTTGTACCTGGATAGAGAACTGGCTAAAAGATAGACTACAAAGAGTGGTGGTAAATGGAACATTTTCTAATTGGACCAATGTTGTTAGTGGAGTACCGCAGGGCTCTGTACTAGGTCCCTTGCTTTTCAACTTGTTTATTAATGACCTGGAGGTGGGCATTGAAAGTACTGTTTCTATTTTTGCAGATGATACTAAATTGTGCAGAACTATAGGTTCCATGCAGGATGCTGCCACTTTGTAGAGTGATTTGTCTAAACTGGAAAACTGGGCAGAAAACTGGAAAATGAGGTTCAATGTTGATAAATGCAAGGTTTTGCACTTTGGCAAAAATAATATAAATGCAAGTTATACACTAAATGGCAGTGTATTGGGAGTTTCCTTAAATGAGAAGGATCTAGGGGTCTTTGTATATAACACGTTGTCTAATTCTGGGCAGTGTCATTCTGTGGCTACTAAAGCAAATAAAGTTCTGTCTTGCATAAAAAAGGGCATTAACTCAAGGGATGAAAACATAATTATGCCTCTTTATAGGTCCCTGGTAAGGCCTCATCTGGAGTATGCAGTGCAGTTTTGGAATCCAGTCCTTAAGAGGGATATAAATGAGCTGGAGAGAGTGCAGAGACGTGCAACTAAATTGGTTAGAGGGACGGAAGACTTAAATTATGAGGGTAGACTGTCAAGGTTGGGGTTGTTTTCTCTGGAAAAAAGGCGCTTGCGAGGGGACATGATTACACTTTACAAGTACATTAGAGGACATTATAGACAAATGGCAGGGGACCTTTTTACCCATAAAGTGGATCACCGTACCAGAGGCCACCCATTTAGACTAGAAGAAAAGAACTTTCATTTGAAGCAACGTAGGGGGTTCTTCACAGTCAGGACAGTGAGGTTGTGGAATGCACTGCCGGGTGATGTTGTGATGGCTGATTCAGTTAATGCCTTTAAGAATGGCTTGGATGATTTTTTGGACAGACATAATATCAAAGGCTATTGTGATACTAAGCTCTATAGTTAGTATGGGTATATAGAATTTAATTAAAAGTAGAGGGGTGTATGTATGGATGCCGGGTTTTCATTTGGAGGGGTTGAACTTGATGGACTTTGTCTTTTTTCAACCCAATTTAACTATGTAACTATGTAACAATGGTGGGTACTTTATCCATGGACTATGAAAACACCTTATTCTAAGGTGGTAGCTGCCTCGAATTATTATTTTACAGTTATCTATTGGCTGAAATGTATTGGCTCAAGCACTTGCTGGCATTTCTGTTTATTGCATTTCTATTTTTTAGCAGTTTTAGGCCATTTAGGGGCAGATTTATCAAAGGTCGAAGTGAAGGTTGGAAGTTAAAAACTTCGAATTTCAAAGTAATTTTTGGGTACTTCGACCATCGAATAGTCCAACTTAGATTCAAAGTTAAAAAAAAACGTTGAAATTCGAAGGTCGACTTTTTTTTGAAGAACTGTCTCTTTAAAACTCAACTTCGACCATTTGCCACCTAAAAGCTGCCAAAGTGCTGTTTTAGCCTAAGGGGGACCTCCTAGAACCCGTATGGAGGCAATTGGGGAGTTTGGGAGATCGAAGGTCGAAGTTAAAAAAAACTTTGGTCATAGTACGATTGTACGATTTGAAGTAGGCCGAATTGACCCACTTCGACCCCAAAAAACTTTGACCTCCGTTCGATTCGTCTTTTTGAATTCGAAGTTTTTTTAACTTCGAACTTCGACTTTTGAAAAATCTGCCCCTTAGAGTCACATTTTTGTAATCCTTAAAAAACAGTTGTCAAAGAACCCAAAAGTGCCCCACTTGCAACTAACCTAATATATAAAAACACAGGACTTAAATGAATATATTTTTGATGTAACTGGTACTTTAAGAGGTGTATTAATTATGTTGTGTAAAATGACATTCGCCAAAAAAAACACGGTATAAAAAGCGGAGTAAATGATTTCATTGGCGTATGTAATTTTATGCCATGTGAACGCCAGATTTGCCACCGTTATTTTACATTGCTTCTGGCGGAAAACACTCTAAGTAAAAATTTTCTGCCGTTTTGTACACAGTGAAGCCAGCTGATGTGTGGTGTTATATACACAGCATAATAAATATTCCCCTATGTTTGTTTGTCAGATGAGAATATGGAACATTTGAAAGATGATAATGATAAGATAATTCTGGGTTGTTGGGGCTTACAGTCATTATACTGTAGATGTTTATTAAACTGATTAAATCAATCAAATAGATCACCTTTCACAAGTGATGGGCGAATATGACCCGTTTCCCTTTGCCAAAAATTCACGAAATGGTGAAAATTCGCCGAAATGCATTGAAGTATAGTATAGTATCTTTTTTCACCCATTAGAGTCTATGGGTGTCATTTTCTTGACAAAACTCGGCGAATAATTTCACTCATCACTAACTATCACCCCATCAAAGCTGAAAACTATTAGAACTTTTGATAAATATTCAAACAATACTTTCAATCAATTAAGAAAAAAAACATTCATACTGTTGACTTGTGCTAGAATAGATGCACAGTTGTATCAGGTACTTGTGTCCATACACACACCTTGCAGATTAACCCTCGATATTCGACTGCCGAATGTAAATCCTCCGATTATCGAAGGATTTACCGCTATTCCTGCGATTAAATCCTTCGAATCGAACGATTCGAATGATTTTAATCCATCGATCGAACGAAATTCCTTCGATCAAAAAAACCTTGGAAAGCCTATGGGGACCTTCCCCATAGGCTAACATTGGCCTCGGTAGGTTTTAGGTGGCGAACTAGGGGATCGAAGAATTTTTTAAAGAGACAGTATTTCGAGTATCGAATAGTCGAATAATCAAACGATTTTTAGTTCGAATTGTTCGATTCGAAGGTCGTAGTGGAAGGTCGAAGTAGCCCATTCGATGGTCGAAGTAGCAAAAAAAACATTTGAAATTCTAACTATTTTTCCTCTATTCCTTTTTTTTTTTGAAAAAATATGAAATTTGAAGAGATGTTTGGAAACCATATATTATAACAATACCTACTAAACATATTTATAACAGTAAGTACATATATGCGGTCTTACATCCTTACTGTACAAAGGACATTAATAATGAAACAGTAAACTTTAGTACAGGTATGAGATCCATTATCGGGAATCACTGTAATAATAAAACAGTACCTTGTACTTGATCCCAACTAAAATATAATTAATCCTTATTGGAAGCAAAACCAGCTTATTGAGTTTATTTAATGTTTATATGATTTTCTAGTAGACACAGTATGAAGATCCAAATGATGGAAAGATCTGTTATCTGGAAAGCCCCAGGTCCCGAGCATTCTGGATAACAGGTCCCATACCTGTATTGGTCTTTATCTGGTTCTCAGTGTCAGATTATATTTCCTTTCACAAGGACCCTCAAAATATCTTAATGGCAAAACCAATGCAAAATGTTTGGATCAGCGGCTAGGTCAACTGAACTACTTATTAGATGTATTTTTAAGTGTGTCTACTTTGTTTCACTACTAGTTTTAGATACCAAAGAGACTGGTATGCTGCACAGGTACTTATTATCCATCACAACTACATGGAAGAACTTCTACAATGCCCGCATTTTTTTGAGTTGCCATAGAAATTGTTAATGGCTGTAAAGACAAGATAGATCAAACGTCCTTTAATGAATACACTATTATTAGCACTATGTTCGCTGTGTGCAGAGTATATATTTATCTTCTTCTATCCCTGGCTCTCATGTCTCTGCTCTTATTCATACAGAGTTTTTGATCAATCCCCTAATGTAACTGTTTTGTTGGAACGCTTTTAATACACTCCATAATCTTTTCTATCCCATCTTGGTGTAATTTGTTTCAATTGTCTTTTCTACCATGGAGAAGAACTTCTGAATCCCTTTTTCCCATTCTTCATTACTGCTCCTTTCAACAGTTCGCAATGATAACACAGATACAGTTTATTTATGCTAAATAAGGAGACTAAACACTGGAAACCATTTTTTTAATTTGACTTGACAATGGCTCTGCTCCCATTGTTGTATTATAGCATAACCGCATTTGTCACCGACACCCAATTGCCAATGAAAAGATTTAACATTTTACATATTTTCTAGTATTAGACCAAACTGGAACAATACTGCCACATGCACAACAAAATATAGATAAAACTAATAGAAATATAGTGAGTGATGCAGTAAAATTAAAATACCAGGAGAAAATACACTTACAAACAGTGCTTATTGCTGTAGTTTATTAAAAAATAATGTTTAGACATGTCACTTTTGTCAGATGGGTCATTAAAGTTGTTGCAATGTAAGTTTGCTATATTTTTACATAGTTACATAGTTAATTTGAGTGGAAAAAGTCCATTAATTTAACTCCTCTAAATGAAACCCAGTGCACATATTGTGACAAACTGATTGCCCGTACATGCAATTTTTGGGGGAAATTAGCTATGGTAGGCAGGCTAGTGTAGGATCAGGAGCATAAATACAGGCACGCCAGGTCTTCAGGCAAAAAAAGATACTGGCATACAGGAAAACAGTTTATTAGTGTTTTATCAGCACTCATTCAAGACTTTCTGCACCTGAATTACTGAGCTGCCAGATAGAACAATCTGAAAACAACTGAACTGAAAAAAGTGTTTGAAAAGTGAACAACCCCTTTAAAGACTGGAGTCCATAACTGCACTGCATACTCCAGATGAGGCCTCACCAGGGACCTATAAAGAGGCATAATTATGTTTTCATCCCTTGAGTTAATGCCCTTTTTTATGCAAGACAGAACTTTATTTGCTTTAGTAGCCACAGAATGACACTGCCCAGAATTAGACAACTTGTTAAAGGGTAAAGGGTGGTTCACCTTTAATTTAACTTTTAGTATGTTATAGAATGGCCAATTCTAAGCAGCTTTTCAACTGGTCTTCATTATTTATTTGATATTGATTTTTAATTATTTGCCTTCTTCTTCTGACTCTTCCCAGCTTTCAAAAGGGGGTCATTGACCCCATCTAAAAACAGATGCATAGTAAGGCAACAAATGTATTGTTATTGCTAATTTTTATCACTTGTCTTTCTATTCAGGCCTCGCCTATTCATATTCCAGTCTCTTATTCAAATCAGAGCATGGTTGCTAAGGTAATTTTAACCCTAGTAACCAGATTGCTGAAATTGCAAACTGGAGAGCTGCTGAATAAATAACAAAATAACTCAGAAACCACAAATAATAAAAAAATAAAAACCAATTGCAAATTTTCTCAGAATGTCGCTCTCTGCATCATACTAAAATTCCACTCAAAGGTGAACAACCCCTTTAAGGAACCTCCCAACACACTGCCATTTAGGGGCAAATTCATCAAGGGTCGAATATCGAGGGTTAATTAACGAAGGAATGAAAATCCTTCGACTTCGAATATTGAAGTCGAAGGATTTTGCGCAAATACTTCGATCGAACGATCGAAGGAATAATCGTTCGATCGAACGATTAAATCCTTTGAATCAAACGATTCGAAGAATTTTAATCCAACGATCGAAGGATTATCCTTCGACCAAAAAAACTGAGCCAAGCCTATGGGGACCTTCCCCATAGGCTAACATTGGGTTCGGTAGCTTTTAGGTGGCGAACTAGGGGGTCGAAGTTTTTTCTTAAAGAGACAGTACTTAGACTATCGAATGATCGAATAGTCGAACGATTTATAGTCCTTCAATTCAAAGTCGTAGTCGAAGGTCGAAGTAGCCCATTCGATGATCGAAGTAGCCAAAAAAAAACACTTCGAAATTCGAAGTATTTTTTCTTCTATTCCTTCACTCGAAGTTAATGAATTGGCCCCTTAGTGTATAACTTGCATTTATATTATTTTTGCCAAATTGCATAACCTGCATTTATCAACATTGAACCTCATTTTCCAGTTTGCTGCCCAGTTTTCCAACTTAGACAAATCACTCTGCAAAGTAGCAGCATCCTGCATGGAAGTAAATCACATCCACTGCCATCCCAGAATCCATGTCCCTGCACACCTTCTCATAAAAAGAAATTAAGTTAGTTTCCTACCACTGATGTCAGACTAAATGGCTTATAGTTTTGTATTCTGAGAACGGTATTCATTTTTGTATAGCGGCACCACATTAGCAATTCACCAGTCTCTCGGCACCATGCCAAACTTTAATGAATCCTGAAAAAAATAATTTGGAGGTTTGACAATCACAGAGCTAAGTTTGCTAAGTACCCTGGGATGTATACCATCCGGCCCGGACCTTTATTTATCTTAATGTTCTAGTCTCTTTTGAATTTCCTCATGTGTGAACCATGCATCATTAGTTGTATTACTAGAATTGGGACAATTAAGAAAGAAACCTTAATAAACGGATTCCTCATTTGTGTAGACAGATGAAAAATATGATTTCAGAATCTCAGCTTTTTTTGTTCTTATCAACCAGCTGACCCCCCTCTGATATTAAAGGTCCCACCCTTCCTGCTTCAATTTTTTACTATTTACATATTTAAAAAATAATTTTGGATTCTTTTTACTGCTTGCTGCAATATCCTTTTCCATATCGATTGATGCTTTTTTGCATGATTTATTTGCCTCATTGTACCTTATAAATGATTTGGCCGTCCCAGCTAACTTGAAAGCCTTAAAAACACGTCTTTTCTTACCCACCTCAACAACATCTTTTATTGAACCAAAAAAGTTTTGCTTTGCAACTACTGAAAATCAGACACTTTTAGGGCTGCATAAAAATTATTCCTGTTGTACTTTTGTATCAGATCTGCTTAGAATCAACACTCAAGCATGTATATGCTATTTATTTTAAACAGTTTAGACTCTAAACCAAATTTAGACAGTTTAGACTCTAAACAGTTTAGACTCTAAACCAAATTAGTCAAATACACTTTGCCAATGTGAGTTAAAGTTAAATTTGCAGTCAAATGTTCCATCTATTTCTTTAGAATGAGGTATTGAGTCAGGCAGCACAGTTACACTTCAGTTATGAGTTTACAACTGGAGAAAGGTGCACCAGTTTCAGCTGGAAATATTCATTGTTGTCCTGTTTGCATGAATACAGAACAATGCTAATATTCAGCAATATGCCTGTGTTTCAGTAGATATGATTTAAATGCTGCAACCCATTTTGCCTGCAGCAGTAGTAAAGCAGCTGTGTTTGTGCTGAGATTTCTGCTGATTTAGGAGTTTATTAGTCATTTCGAATTCTCTAGGGGAAAGGAGATATGACATTGCTCTGAAGCGTCTTGTTCAAAAAGTACTGTAAATATAGCCAAAAGTTGTCCTGCTATACATAGGAATTATAGGAACTGACCCTGTTTTTGTCGAAGCATTGGTCTAATACTGTAGGTGGCGCTATGGCAAATCAGGTAAAAGGGTAAACCTGATTATCTTCACTAGAATTGGCATGTTAAACAAACTACGGTTTCAACAAAAGCTAAAAAAATCCTAATACAGAACTCATTTTAGGATGCAGCATAAGAAAATGAGTCTTGTACCCCTGGACCTCTAATGGGTAAGTATACCTCCCTTTTTGACATGAGCTTATTTAGCTGAGCCTAATTAAAAAAAATGCAGTATCTGAACTTACAGAAATATCAATGTCATTTGCTGTACACACACACACACCTAATTCCACATACAGAAATAGACCCTTGATACTCTGACAAGACTCGCCCTCAATTTGCTTTATTGTAATATGATGGATTATATGACTCTTCTCTTCATAGTTGCTGGGGCACAGATCTTCTTGGAAGCAGATATCAAGTCTCGGAAATTCATCACAATGGAAGTAGGCAGTTTGTAGTAAAAAAAAAAAAAAAATAGGTAAATATTTCGGAAGTAAAGTGCACTTTTCACCCCCAAATGATACCTAACACTGGAGATAAAACAATATAATTTTTTGAGACACTCCTCCTCATAAGCAAGTCTTCTAGCCTCCACACCAGCAGGGAGCACCTGGTACTGGCAGCCATGTTGGGACACACACATGTGCAAAAAGAGTGAGTGCTCCAGCTCCCACATTGTGGGCATGCATACAACATAGGGGCAAATTCACTAAGATCCAAAGTTGCGACAGCTTCGCCGCACTTAGCCAGGTGTAGTTTCGCCAGCGCTACGCAAATTCACTAAAATGCGAAGTTGTGCTCGTGGAGGCTATCGTTTCTTCATCAGGCAAAGCTCAGTTATGCTAGCGATGCCTAACTTGCATACAGCGCGAAGTTAAAATATAATGGATTTATATGCTGCAGCAACTACATTACACTACACAAGCCCAGGAAACCTTTAAAAAATAATATAAAGGTGTTCTATTGCCCTACACATGTGCCCACTGTATCGTTGAGTTGCCATATGTTAGGAAATATGGGGGGAAGGAGGGTACCCCCAAAAAAATTCACACTATTTTTCAACTATTTTTGGACAAACTCCTATCTAATGTATTGAACTTTGCGTGGTCTGACCTGGCGAAGTAAAGTCTGGCGTAAGAGGTAACGTTCAGTAAAATGCGCAAGTTAGTGAATTAGCGTAGTTACGTCCCTTCGCCATAGCGCAACTTCGCCTGGTGTAAGGTTGCGAAGTAGCGCTAGAGTAGGTCCACTTTGCTAGCGAATTTATGCCAGCACCCTTTAGGAAATCCACAAAATAACGAAATGACGTCACACTGGCGAATTTGTACTAGTGTTAGCTGTTTCACGCTTTAGGAACTTTGCCCCATAGTATCTACAGACTCATCCCCACATCCTACATCACACACATGTGTAGTGCAGGTGCCAGAGTGGCTTTGAAGAGACTTTAGATAAATAATTACTATTGTTCACCCCCCAATTGAACAGTGGGTTCTGTTAGCCCACCCCCTAATAATTTTGAGGTGGTAGGCTCTGTTTAAAATTAATGTACCGAGCAAAAGGGCTATCCAACATTTAACAAATATGAATAGTTTGCAAACGTTCTGGCAAACATTCTCTCACTATTTTTGGTAAATATTCCTTGAAATGGCTCTCAAACATTGTGCAGTGACAGACGGTGCATTAGAAATAATTTATTCAGGTCTAGCACAGCCATGAGAGTTTCACTAACCTTTCTATTTTTAATACCATATATAATTAATAACGAAGCCAATTAATCAGAACAAGAGCAACATGTTTGAACATTGCCTAATTGTAAAAGTATCTGCATATATATATATATAATAGATAATTAGGTATATTGCTCTGATTAAACGAATACAGGACTTCATCAAATAATGTTTCAAAATTACCATAGTTACCAGTTTGTTGCCATTTTTTATGATTTCTATCCACAAATGATTACAGTGTCTCTTGTCATGTTTTACTCATTAAATTAAAGCAGCATATATACAGTACATTCATTTAAAATGGGGAAAGAATAATTATTGTTTTATTTTAAACAGAACAGGAACGAAAAGTGACATTTATATATTTTGTGTGTGGCATTGACTAGTGAATATATCTATATGTGACTGTTGGTGCGATTTGTATAGAATGTATTTTATAACAAAATATATTATAAATCTAAAATATGTCCATAGTGTTTTCTGAAACTAAACTTTTTTGAAAACACCATTTCCTAATCACAATGTGAATTTGGCCACAAAGAAAATGTGTGAGCCTAAAAATAAGTTTGTAGTCACAAAATAAATTTTGTGAACACAAGGATTATTGTGAAATCACACATTTAATCCTGGAAACCTAAGCATTCTTGTATATTACAAAAAATAAATCTGTAACAGAATGTGTAATAGAATGTATTTCATTGCAACAATGTGTATTTACTTTGTACTGACAAAATTCATTTTGTAATTACAAATTATTTACAAAATAACAAAATACTGCAGGGCATATTTTTCAAGGACGAGCATCATATTCATGTAAATTTGAATAACCAGCATTTTCCCCTAATGGTTGCATACTGGTTGCAATAAGTTGCTGTTGAAAACTTGTTTTAATTACTAAAGAATTTTTTCAACTTAATTCAGAGCTAAGCTATAGATACAATTGTGGAAAGGTTGATGCTGATTGAATCTTATAGCAGACTATGGGCAATGTTTCAAATTTGTTCCCATGT
Source organism: Xenopus petersii (assembly GCA_038501925.1). Classification (NCBI taxonomy): domain Eukaryota; kingdom Metazoa; phylum Chordata; class Amphibia; order Anura; family Pipidae; genus Xenopus; species Xenopus petersii. Next base: position 174,141,028 of record CM076673.1, on the reverse strand, counting down.
TCCAGCAATTAAGATAGATATTGATCAATGTGTACTTAATCAACATTTCCTACTACTGTATATACTACTCATTATGTAAAATGGTTGGTTGGTAAGAGGATTTATGTAGTTTAATCCTCAAGTGCTTTAGCTGTGCTGCTTTGATTTTTGAAAAATCTGAGATTTTAACAAAGAGCTTAAATTATAATTATGAGAACTGCCCTGAGTATGCATTTGATATCAAAAATGAAATGCTCTAGTCTACCATTAAGATTATTTGGTTGTAAGAAAACTATAATGTAAGAAAACTATAATCTTAAAAAGATGAGAACCCTTTATGTTTCCTTTACTAGATTTTTTTATCATCATAGTAATAGTATACCTTGGAAAGTTCTCTGAAATCCAGCACAATTACACTATTTCCTCAGTATTTGCATACATCTAATCAACTTTGACCAGGTATATACAGTACCAAGTGTGCATTATTTGTCCATCCACAAGACGTAATACATGAAATATAGTGATGGGTGAATTTGTCCCATTTCGCTTCGGCAAAAAATTTGCGAATTTTCCCGTGTAATTCAATAAACAGCAAAAGTTCACAAAACGTGAATTTTGACACCGGCGGCAATTTTCTGGTGTCAATTGACATGCATTAAAGTCAATGGATGCGCTTTTAATTGTCGTTGGCGTCTAAATTGACGCCAGCGTCGGAATTATCATTGGCATCAAAAAACTTTGATGCCGGCAAATTTTCGAGAAATTTGCGCCTTTAATAATAATTAATCACTACGAAATTTTACCCTTGATAAAGCTGCCCCTTAATAAATCTTCTTAGAAATATTGAAAAACCACAAATATTTTGAGATTCTGGGAAAAAAAATTCAAATTGTTAGCTAATGGGCCTGTGTCACGGTCGGCACCCAACACCAGAACAAACACGAGGCACCCTGGTCTCAGCTCATGCTTCACCAGTAGTGTGACCGCCTTTGGGCCTCGAGAGGAGCCCTCGGCTTACTTGGATGCCACCTGGACTTAAACGAGAGGTGCAAGATGAGGGTTCTGGATAGGCAGAGGGGCACGACTGTACAGCAAAGTCTTAGGACAGAAGGTCGTAGTACAAGGCGTTAGGCAATAGAGTAGTCAGATCAGGTCGGGTCGAGGCAGGCAGAAAATAAACGTAGTCAGGCAGGCAAGGGTCAAACCAGGAAGTCAATCAGAGGGTTAATCAGAAGAGGTAGTCAGTAATCAGGCAGGATCCAGAAGTCAGAATAGTCAAAAGCCAGGCAGGGGTCACAACAGGAATCAAAAACAGGTTCAGACAGATATAGAAAATCCTATCACGGGCAATGAGAAACAGCAGGAAGGTCCCTTTGCGCCTACTAAACCTGAAGGTGCGCGCCGCACGCTCACTAAGAAAAGCCCTATGAGAAGAAGAGTGGCACGGCGGGCGTACCCGCCGCACCACTAGACCACCTGTTAATCTAGCCCATCTATCATAAGTTTGAAAGAAAATATGTAATGGTTGAAACTTGATGGGCATGTTTTAGGCCAGTGGCTTGGATATATTGTTTCTCTATTCAATTCATTCTTTTCTTCAGTAGAGCTACCTAAAAGCTATTTCAAACAATGCACCTTCTGCAGAAAAAATTAGGAAAAATGCTTATACCTGGTCTGTGAAACCAAAAAAAGTGCATAAAGCAGCTACTGGACACTTACATAAATGGGTGATCCTCCTTAAGCAAAATATAAAATACCCTTACAGCTGATTTGTACGGACATACTGAACTTTTTTTTACCTGCATTGTCATAAATATTTTACTCCTCTCTGACACTTCCTATATTTGAGGTATTGGTGGAACAGTGAAAATGACATATTTGCTTCCTGTACTAAAACAATCCACTATCTTTGCTGAATGCGGAACATTGAGAGTTCAAGTTAAAGAACAAACATTCAATATGACATAATAGTCTTAGTTCATCAACTGCCAGAGAGAAGTCACGAATTCTGTTATAACGGAAAAGTCTAACTTACTATCAGATACTACAGTCCCACAAAACAAATCCACTCACAGATCATCAGAAACTAAAAATACAAAGGTAGAGTGTATGAAATATCACACAAAGAGGTACAGTACCATGTCTTCATTAGTTGGCTAAGGGTGAGATTTACATGAAAATCTTGGTTTTTTTTGGCATTTTCCTAGCAATTTAAGTTTCAGCAGATTTATTAACCTTTTAATAAAGTAAACTTCAAATCTTTAAATTGTTTCTGCATTATTTAGTTATTTTTGTAACAGAAATAGACATCAGAAACTGATATTACGTGTTTGCCAATGCACTTGTAAATTTCCTTCTAATGGAAGATTGACAAGCCCAATATTTGGAAATTCATTTACAAGATACAATTCAGAAATTAGATTTTAAATGACAAAACCTGCACTTAATATATATTTCATATCTTGTAAGTACTTTACTGTAAATAAGTAATATGCAGAAACAAACAGTCTTATTCCAACTGTTACTACAGCTTCCCCAAAAATATAAAATATTTTACGTAGGAAATAGAAGATGTCATTGCAATGAATGCAGTGAAATACATCGATGACATGATTTAGACAAATAATCTACCTGGATCCAGGGCCAGCGATCATTTTCTGCTGATGTCCAAGCATTCACAAGACCTTTTTTGTTTAGTCGTGCAAAATATGGGTACCATTTTTGTAGCCCAAATAGAGCTCGATGAGTTGAGGATGCTGTTATCTGTTGGTTTGATATAATTCCACCTTCCATACCAAGAGGTCCAGAACATCCTAGAAATAATGAGTGGATGTTAGTTCAATCCCTATAATAATAATGTAACGCTATTCTGGGCTATCCAGAACACAAATGTCACAGAGGAGGGTAGAAAGAGGAGGATGATACAGCAATCACAGATGTCACTCCCATAAGTGATTCCCTCAGGCAATACACCTATAAGTTTCCGGATCCCATCCAGTGGAGTGGTTAGGGAGAAGAATTCTAGCCTAACACCCTATCCGCTATGGTCCCTTCACTAAAAGCATACAAGGAAGCCTTGTGGGAGGATACTCCCTGCTATTATCCTTGATGGAGCACACAACTGCTATTTCTATATAATCTATCTTACTCTCCTAGAGAGTCTATTAAAAGTATAACCTGTGCTTGCTGACCTCATTCACAGGATTTCCTGGTTCCCAACTTAATCTCTAACGGTACAGGTCCCTTTAGGGCGGTGGCTTTACTGGGCCTTGGTGTACCCAGGCTCAATGAGCACAACCAGTTGGATAGGACACCAGCAAGGACACCAGCAGCCAAAGAGGAAGAGGCCACTCCTTTCCAACACTATATGGAAGTGTGTCAGGAACTGGTCAATAATTGTTAGTGAAATACTTAAACTAGATACAGGGACTTTTGCCTAGTAACTAGGAAATAAGTAAGGGTGGGGATTTAAAGCTATAGGAGCCTAGCAGATTCTATAGGTCCCTACAATAATAATCATCATCAAATCTTCTATTTGTTGCTTACACCTCTCTGATGGGAGGAAATCCGTGATACTACCCAATACACTCAATAAGGAGACACGTCTGTCTTTGTTGACAACTTCCAGCAGGCCAGCACAGCAAAAGGCAGGGCAATAGCAAGGATTAGTCACACTATTAGTTGATGGTTAGGCAGGATGTCAGAGAGGGAGTCAAAATAAGGGGAGGCAATCTCTTTACAGATCGGGAGGGGACTCGCTGTGGGTGAAGGGGTTGGAGACCCGAGGGTCAGTGTCAGCGTTATTTGCATCTGCTTAGTTGTACCTGCGGCACAGTATAGTTAACGTGATAGACAGTTTCACCAGCACCATGTCACCTGTATATTTCATGTGTGTGCATTTACCTAACCACTTTACGGGAGGGATCTCAAAGTGGTTGAACGGGTTGGCATCGGAAATTGAACAGGTGACTTTGCCAGTCTTTATAACTTATTACCAGGGCATACTGAGTAATGGACTTGGGCGAATTTGACCCGTTTAGTTTCATCAAAAATTCTCTGCTGGCGATATGTCACCGACACCTATTAAAGTCTATGGGCCTCAAATTTTTTTCGATTATTATTTTGCCTTTCCTTTTAATGTAGTGTTTCTGAACCAAAGATATCATTTATACCAGTGCAGCACAACAGTACATTACATTTTCATTAGTTTAAAACTTTACATTTTTTAGTGTTACTGTTCCTTTAAAAATACAAGCAGAGTTTGTCATTTTACAAATAAAGACAAACTGATTTAGCATACATCTTTTCTAGCATTTATGTTCAATATATGAAAAAATAAAAAGCACCGACTCACGCACGGCTAATCATTACACTCCAACTGGCAGAGTCTGTAGCAATCCCTTAGCTTCCCAGGCCATATTACAAGCAGAGAAAATAGATAATGGAGCACCAAACAAAAAAGCTTTCTTCTTTATTTCTTGCAAGTTAAAAAACATGCAGCATTCAACACTTAACCCATTTTGGGAGCTTCCACCCATGCCTATGATTAAGGGTGGAATAACCCAAAACAGATAATAATAAGAAGTGTGAGGTCTGAAATACAAAAATCTTAGAACTGCAGTATTTCATAAAGTCTACTTCACAGAGGATCATTTTTTAAAGGAAAGAAAAAAAGTCTATAAAGAATCAACAAAATAATAGTAAATCTGTTTATTCATAAGATTAAATGGATAATTCTCAGGGAGCAGATGATTAGTAAAGAAAATCAAAATGAAAGAAAACAACTAGAATAATGGGCCAGCTATAATATTTCAGTTTTAGGAACCAATCATTACTTGTGAACTGCCTGTATTTCAAGAGTGGATATATCGGCATGTTGAAATGACGTGGGCAGCACAGGATTAGGCTGGAGTGGGGTATGCTTACTTGTCTTTAAGGGGAGTCTGCTTCATCCACTACAAATATACATTTTTAAATACAGTACATACTCAGATTCATATTCAGGAATGAGAAAGTTCTAATTGCAAGTCAGGTAAGCAGTTAATGTGTCATATTCAGATGCCATATTGCAACATACAGGAATCCAAATGCAATCCTTCACTTAAATCATTCTTAATATAAAAAAAAAATCCTTATTTGTTGAAGCATGGAGTTGTATGTATTAAACTAGTGTATAAAGTAAAAAAGAAATTAAGAATGCAGAATGCATAGATACAGACAATGTAATACTATATTATTAGTCTAGGAAACCAGTTAAAAAGCACCTTGAGTAAAAACCTAGTAATGTGGTAAAACATTGTTACATAGTAAGTTAGGTTGAAAAAAGACACATGTCCATCACATTCGCATGGGTAAGTATGCACTGTAAGCATTCATTCATAATTCATTTTTGTTAAATAGTGAAAAATTTGAAACAGCGAATAATTAGCGAAATGTGAATTTTGATGGCCGAGTCAATTCTGTTGCTCGCGTCAATTTTTACACCACCGTTAAAGTCAATGGGCGGCCGAATAATGTTGATGCAATGTATTCTGCATGGAAAAAGTTGCAGCAAAAAAAACACCCACATACCAATGTATTTTGCGTGAAAAAAGTTGCTGACCACCTGAATTAGGAGACGGACATCAACTACATTTTGGTGCAGGCTTTAAATCTTACTGTTAATGGCATCACATTCTAAAGAGGACACATGGAGGCCTATTTATTAAAGGAGAACTAACTCCCCACTACCAAAGGCCCCCCTAAACTTTCAGGAATTGCCCCCTCCCCTCTCCCTGCAATGCGCATTAGTTAACATGAAGCCTGCTGGTGCATGTGTAGTTGGGCAAGGTATCCAGATGGTCAGGAGTCAGCATTGAGATCTGAAGATATTTTTAAATAATGCACATTGCAGGGAGAGGGGGGCAATGCCAAAAAGTTTAGGGGGGTTTGGTACGGGGGGTTAGTTCTCCTTTAAAATTCAATACTGATTTTAGAGGTTTTTGAAACCACGATTAAGCTCGATCCCCATATGTAATAAAAGGCACTAAGCTGGCCCAGGAGCAGTAACCCATAGCAACCATTAAGATGTTTGCTTTTAAACAGGTAACCAATTAATGCTGCCTGCTGGTTGGTTCTATGGATTACTGCTCTTGGGTAAACTCAGTGCCTTTTATTACATAACCCCCTATTTCTCTAAAACCATGAATGCCATGAATGTTATGCTGAACAACGTGCTAAAATATGAAAACTTCTAAAAATTCTATTTATTTGGATAATTACTTGTTAAAAAAAAAATCCGAAAACCTCTAAAAGTCCAAATTATTACAAATGGTCTAATAGGATCATCTCTCCCATAGACTGACTTCTATGGGACCTTGAAAGATTTTGCTTGGCACCGTTTTGCATTAGACTTTTTCGTTGTTTTTACACTTAATAAATGTTGCATTTTTTGAGTTTTAAAGAAATACAGGAAAAAGCCATGCATTTTTTTTAGAGATTCATCGAAAAAAAGAAATTGGAATGTCAGTAAATAGGCCCCTAAATTTTCCAGTAGGAAAATTAAAAAAAGCCGCACCAGATTGTGCATGCATAGGTGTCATTAATCATTACATAAGTGATAGATATTTGCATAAAACGGTGTGCAAAATAACCTTGCAAATAATTGGTTGACTTATTGAATAGTTTTTTTATATCACAAGTGGGAAGTTACTCCATATCCCCTAATTATACATTACGCCTCTCCTTTGCGACTTCTTATATCCGTGCAATATATGGCTGGGGAAATATTATCCCTTACATCATGTACAATGAATAATGAATGAAGAATTGAAACTAAATGCATTCACCAGTAAAATATATTTGTTCTTCTGCTAAACGTTAGTTGATACATCAATAAATAAGGCAACAGTTAAGACCTATTCTACTGTGAATAAAGATTATATTAGAAAGGATGAGATTACATAGTTTTGTTCCCAGGATAAAGCCTAATGCAGCTTATCATAAATAAATGGAAAAGGAATGAAATATCACACAAAAATATTGTTGAAAAGTTATTCCCAAAGGCTGATATTTTTTTAGACGAAGTAGAAACTCTATAGAGTTTTAAAAATGAAGGCAAGAAAATAAAAAGCACATTGGATTTCTTTAGTGCACTTGATAATGGTTTTATCATTTATTCATATCTGACTAGAGCTTCCTTGGAGATACATTACTGGCTATATTGTGACCAGGCGGAAGCAAAGAGTTTCATTCTACCCCACCTGCTCCCTATTTCCCTGCTGTTTCCACCATCGTCTTAAATGCCATTTGCAAAAGAGGCTGAGCAGGCAGTACTGTAAATATGCAATTTCAACACTATTTAAAGGTTTAAAATTTGATTTATGGGGTGCCTAAAATAAATAAGGGAACGTTTGCTAACATCACTTTTGCAGCACTAAGAACTAGGTGTTCTGTACTTTGTTTTCTCCAGTCATTGCATCTGTTGTAGCCCCAGCCTTTTCATTGTAACAAACTGTCCCAATTGTTTGGGTTCCGTTGGGACTGCTCTCATATCACTGCTGACCTCAGATCCCAGGAGAGTAGCTGCAGCTTAGTTATACAAGCAAGCTACAAATAAGCACTCTGTGCAAGCATACGGGCCCAAATTCAGCCTGCTTTCTGCGTGGTGCTCTAAAAGAGGTATCCCTTCCATAGAATGCCTCTAAAAATCTGCGAATGATGCCTCTAAAATAGCACTCGACATGCCAGGGTGAGTGCTATCTTTAGGCAGATGATGGTATGAAAGAGCGTATTTTAGACCTACTATGTCATGTAATCGTAATATACTGTAGTCCCAGTGAGTACATAGGGCTGGGCAGCTGAATAGCCCAACCAAAGTGACAGGGTGGAAGATTAGTACCCAGCAGGAGATCCGCAAAACAACATCCAAATGTGTGTATATATATATGTGTATATACACATCTACGCGTTTATATATGTATATATATATGTGTATATACACATCTACGCGTTTCAACCCTTAATGGGTCGTCATCCTGATGACGACCCATTAAGGGTTGAAACGCGTAGATGTGAGCGGTGAATAAACCTTTATATACACTGATGAAATCTGCTGTGAGTGCTTTCATATTGGGCTTGTGTGAATTACGGTTAGCACCCAGCTGTGATACTTTAGATGGTGAGTGCCGTTATATGTGGAATTATATATATATATATATATATATATATATATATATATATATATATATATATGTAGAAGGGCTGCGGCACACACTTACTGGAGTAGAGACCCAGGTGCTAGTCAGAAAAGGATTGTATATTCATGTGGAAAGCTGACGCACACTGGGATTTTCTCAAAAAAGAAACATATTTATTGGATCGACGTTTCGGTCCTCACATGGACCTTTATCAAGATAGATATATATATACACACACCTAAATACAGGTATAGGATCTATTATCTAGAATGCTCTGGGCCAGGGGTTCTCCGGATAAGGGATCTTTCCTTTCAGACCTTAAGTCTGCTAAAAGTAATTTTAACATTAAATGAACACAACGTGATTGTGTTGCCACTAGTATGGAGTCATGTAGCTTTGTTTGGATCAAGTGCAAGGTTTCATATCTATAGGAATGAATTTAATCAACTGTATTTTTTTCTCTTGTAGACCAAGATCATTAGTCATCCGACTGGTTTTCTCAAATTAGAATGACTTGTACAATGATCTTGCTTCAATCAGCATAATCTGTTTAGTATAACGGGGATGGTTTCAGAGACATCATGGAGGCAAGGTGCTGATTTTATTAGTGTGACTGGAGTTGTGAGGTGTTTTTAAACCATCCAAGAGGAGGTGCCAAAACAGCATTGTATGTGGAAGACAATAGATGTCACCTTTCCCCGCCTCTGTTTAAACTTTGTTTTTCAGTTTTCACTGACTTGTTTGACCCTTCCTTTGAACCAGTCATCTTCCCTGTCTAGAATGTGAACTTGGCAGTCTTCAAACATGTGTAATTGTTCCTTTAGTTTTTAGGTACACAGCTGAGTCCTGAACAGAGGAGGTGGCTCTTCTGTGCTGTGCCATACATTTGTATAGTTCAGTGGCATAACAAGCACAAAAAACTTTGAAGGGCCTGGTGCTCATAGTAAAAGTCTGCTCCCCCCTCTGTCGCATTGAGGAGGTGTGCATGCAAGAGGGTGTTACACACGCAAGCTACATATGGAAGGATCAAGTTCTTTTGTCTGTCCTGCTTTCCAACTTTACTGGTAGTTTTGGTGTTATTCTTCTTCCTTTTTCCAGTTCCGTGAAAAAGGTTCCTGGGTATTTAACTCCAGAAAGATCTTTATACAATTCATTGTGAATTAAGAAATCCAGGTGGATAACTAGAGAAAAGTCTTCAAGAGTAAATAACTACAGCAAGTCCAGTTGATTCAAATTATTATTATAGATAATAGATACCATGACCTGGATGAATGAGAACCATCACAGACGCAATGTACCATATTATAACTATTATTATAAAGAAAAATAAATCTTTTAAAAATGATTATTATTTGCTTGTAATGGACTCCATGGAAAAATGCCATTCCCATATTTTGGAGCTTCCTGGATAATGGGTTTCCAGGAAACCCATTATCAGCTCGTTTATCTATATAGTAAGCCATGTATATTCCACAAATGATATCTGTTCTACACTGTACTTAATGATGCCATCAATTATAACTGGCGCTTGTGTGGCCCAATCCCCATAAATGAAATAAATTAAAGAGGCTTACCCTGCATATAAGCAGTTTGAGCATAACCCATATTGATTCAACTAGAACGGGGGGCATTCATAATTTTAATAAAGTGTCTATCCTCCTACACTGTATGTCTAGTAATTATCACTGTAATGTGAGGGATGCAGATGCTGATGGAAATATAGTTATACAGGTAGTGAATTAATTATGCAGAAACCCATTATCCATAACATTCCAAATTATATATCTTCCTTAGAATCCATTTTAATCAAATCATTTTTATTTTATTTATTTATTTTTAAACAGTATTTCCCTTTTCTCTGTAATAATAAAACTGTACTGTACTAGTATTTATCTGTTGCTGTCTCTGCTGAATACTGTTGTCTGTGGGTTTCTGCCAGTGACATATACTGAGTTTATTTTCATACAAAACTGATATACTGTGCATAATGCTGGAGGCAGAAGCAGTACACCGAAGGGGTTTGCAGGATCCTATGGAACACAATGCTGAGCAGATTCACAGCACTCAGACACAAGGGACCTACCACCGCAAGACACAAAAAACTGAAAATTTTGGGACATTGATAAGCAATAAATGTTGATTTTTCAGAGCTTATGGTTTTTTTTACATGCATATCCTTTACTAGATTCATTAGGCGGCAGGTGAAATGTCTATAGGAAAAGGCACATCTGAATTTTCTTTCCTTAGGCAGGACTCCTTGAGTCTTGAGTGTATCGCAGTCTGCTACACTCTGTCCCTGATTCTAACAAAGGTGCATCTGGCACTAGGGCAAGTAGCATATCAACACTGCATCATAAGTAAGCGTAAGTACTAACTGATTGTAGCACCAAGTGCTTGTGTCTATACTACATGGATGAAACATTTTGGTCATGGACAGAACAAGATTTGGGGGTTATTTATCAAAGTCCAAATTTATCTCAATATTTTCTGCTACAAACTCTGATCAAATCTGCTCTGGTTTTTTATGCTTATTTATTATTACATTTTCCTGAAAATTTGCTTTGCGGGAAAAATTATTTCACAATTTTTTCGGATTTCTCCATCCGATTTTCACAAATTTTTTTTGGAGTTTTCGGGGTATTGCGCGAAACCCGGCGCACATCAATTAATCATTGGGACTTCTCCCATTGACTTAATGCAACTTCGACAGGTCTGAGATGCCAGATTTTCAGATTCAGACTTTTCCATCCTCAGGGTTTAATAAATTACAAAAAATTCATGATTTTTTGAAAAAAAAAAAAAAAAAAAAAATCACAAATTTTTCGTGATTTTTGCATTCGGAGTTTAGTAAATAACCCCCCAAGTCTGCTAAAATCATTAAATAAAACCAATAGGCTTGTTTCCCCACCAATAAGGATTTATGATATCTTAGTACAAGGTACTCTTCTATAATTATATAGAAAAGGAAATTTGTTTTAAAATTCTGAATTATTAGATTAATTATGCATTCTGTGGGGGGTGACCTACCCATGAATCGGAACTTTCTAGATAATGGTTTCCAGATAACGTATCCTATACTTTGAATCTGTGTTTTCTAATACATAGATCAATTAATCATTGGGACTTCTCCCATTGACTTTATGCAACTTCGACAGGTCTGAGATGCCGGATTTTCAGATTCAGACTTTTCCATCTTCACGGTTTTTTTAAATTCTGAAAAATTCATGATTTTTTAAAAATCAGATTTTATAAAAAAAAAATCTACATTTTTCATGATTTTTGCATTCGGAGTTTAGTAAATAAATCAAATCTGATGTTTTTCATTTATGTGCAGACTGTAGCCAGACATATGTAAAAATTGGTCCCTAATCTGTCTGATGAAAAATATAAAATAAAACACTAATTACATGAAGCTTTGCTTGCTATATCTTGACTACTACATCTTCAGAGTCACTGCCTATTATCATACAATATCAAGATTAAGTGCATACAAAAGCAACATATGCAGCTAAAATGAATGATGACTTAATTATACTGCTCCCTCCCCAGCAATCAACAGAAGCCTTATGATGATATATGTATATATAAATTTCTATAGTGAATACTACATGCGGAACCTTACATAATTACAGCGCAGATGAAATATTGTATTGCTACAAGCAGTCATTATAAACCAACTCCAGTTGAATGCTACTTCTTGAACTAGGGATTTAACACATTACTTTTCAAGTTACACTTAGAGAACTTGGGAATCATTGGGAATAAACTGTCACATTCATTATCGGGGACCAATCAAACATCAGAAGCGCCATAATACGCAGACTACAAAACATGTGTTGCGCAATTGGTACAGACAGCTGCAGCACCATTTCATATTTTGCGACCCAGTTTCTGCTTAAAGAACAGTGACACCAAAAAATTCAAGTGTTCTAAAGTAATGAAAATGTCATGTAGGGGCAGATTTATCAAAGTTGAATTTCAAATAAAAGTAAAAAAGACCAACTGAAATATATTTAAAAAAATCAAAGTTTTTTTCGGGTGAATAGGCTGTTTTCATTCGAATTCAGATTGTCGGAATCAAAGTAGCATCGTATTCGATCAAATTCAATTTGAAGTTTTTTTCTAAAAAAAAACCTTAGATTTTCCAATAATCTTAGATTTTCCAATAGTCCACCAATTGACTCCAAAAAGGTTCTAGGAGGTCCCCCATAGTCTAAAAAAGCAATTCGGCAGGTTTTAGATGGCAAAAGGTCAAAGTCGAATTTTTAAAGAGACTATACATGAAATTACATTGTATTTTTGAATTATTTTCAAATTCAAATCTAATTTGGACTATTTCCTAGTTGAAGTACACAAAAAAAAGCTCGGAATTTAAATTGTTTTAATTAGAATTTTCACTTCGACCATTGATAAATCTGCCCCAAAGTGTTGCCCTGCACTGGTAAAACTGATGTGTTCGCTTCAGAAACTCCACTATAGTTTATATAAACAAGCTGCTGTCAGGGCCGGATTTACATAGTGGGCGCCCCTAGGCCTACTTCCGTTCGTCGCCCCTGTCCCCTCCAGGGGGACAGGAGCAATGGGGATTGGCGCACTGGAAATTTAAAAAATGAATGTATCTCCAGCGCATCCCCAGTGTTTTTGAACCAATGTGGGTGTGGTTGGGCAGCATGCCGCCCCCTAAAATCCTGCTGCCCTAGGCCCGGGCCTAGGTGGCCTTCCCACAAATCCGGGCCTGGCTGCTGTGTAGCAATGGCAGAAATTGAAAAAAGATAACACCATTAAGTTCTACAGAGCTTATCTGCTGTGTAACCTGAGACTTTTCTCCTTTGAAAGGCTGCCCCCATTGCTACACAGCAGCTTATTTATATAAACAATAGTAGAGTTTCTGAAGCAAACACACCAGTTTTACCAGTGCAGGTCAACACTGCATTATATTGTTATTACTTTAAAAAACTTGAATTTTTTGATGTTACTGTTCCTTAAAAGTGATATAGGAAAACAATATATATATGAAAATTAGTGATGGGAAAATGTATTCGGCAGGCGCAAATTTGCGGAGAATTCCCTTGATTTATACAGAATAATATGATATGATATGAATATGATATGATAATGATTTTACAGAATAATAGTTTTTATAGTGTAAGAAAAAACATCTCAAAAGCAGACATACAATTTAGGGAGATCAGTGTTCACCTGATAATGCAACCAGTGAAAAAGCTTTGCTGTGTAGCACTTTCTGTGTTTATATACTCAAACCATCAGAATTTATTAAAGCAGAAAAAAAACTATAAGATTCCAGTAAAAAACCTTGCTAATAAAAGCTGGCAAGTGGAAATGGTCTCTAACAATGTATTTACGTATTTATCCAGTTTATAAAACATTTAAGATTGTGTGCAAGTTTTTTTTTTTTGTGAAAAAATGCGACCCCTTTTTTTCTAAAATAAGCTAGTGACTGAGGAAAAAAAGCATTTTGTAATTTTTTTTTTTATGAACCACATTTTTATCCTTGACCATAAAAATGTGTTAATCAGCCTCTTTTTTTTAAGGGGCAGATTAATAAAAATTCGAACTGAAAATATGAATTAAAAAAAAATTCAAATTTTGAGCTAATTTTTGTTTACTTCAACCATTCGCCATCTAAAACCTGCCGAATTGTTGGGGGGACCTCCTAGAACCCATTTGGAGTCAATTGGTGGACTTTGAAAAATCTATGATTTTTTTTTTTGGATTTATACGATTCAAATTTTATTGCAGACTGACCTATTAGATCGAAAACGTACCTATTCGGCTAAAAGAAAACTTCGATTCAATTTTGGTTGGTCTTTTTGAATTTTGAAGTTTTTCCATTCCTCAAAATGATGACCCAACCATCGCGTGCCATAGATCTTTCCGTTGCTTTTTCCATGTTATTTTATATATTCACTAATATGCTGATTACATTTAGAAGAGCACATAATGAAACCTTACTAATTTGTAATTATATGTAAATCTATTTGCTTATTATAAAACATGGAAATTTCCCTTTGTGCCGCAATGTATTTTGTTGACTAAAATTAGAAATTCTCTGGTATCAGCAGAAGGAAAATATTAAGTGCACACTAACGCCAATTAACTAACATTATTCCTGTCATCCCCAGGCTTTTTCTGGGAATGCTGTTTTCTTTATGTAAAAACTCCATTTATTCATGTGTATAGCAGGCCAAACTGTGAGTCTCTATAGCAGCAGTGGAAGTTGTACTTATGCCAGTTTATTGGGCTTGGCTTCTTCTTATAAACATACCCAGCATCCTGACTTCTAGCAAGCAAAAGCCACTTGTGGCTAAAATGTTGGTCCAGTGGATTCCTCCTGTAGCATCAGTTTATGTCGAGAGAAAGAAAAATATATACTATATACACAAGTAGACTTTCTTTTCTGTTTCCTAAGCAGACAGTGACATATGAGACCATAGTTTAATCCCATAGAACATTTCTTATCTACACATGCCATTTATACATTCTGTTAGAGTGGGAGCTGCAATATTGTTAGTGGAACAAAACCATTTATTATAGTCACTTTATAGTATTGTTCTATTTCTGGCTATAGAAAGCTCATATGTGTGAATTATCTAGTAATTCCTACTTAAATTCATGTAATGACCCCTGTTTGGGGCACTAGATATATGTGTCTCACTATATTCACATCCCTGTTATTTAATTAACAAAGTTATTCAGTCAATCTTGGGCATATGCTAACCATTTCTTCTATCACATCATGGACAGTATACAGAAAAGCATGAAGATATACCGTATATACTCGAGTATAAGCCGACCCGAGTATAAGCCGAGGTACCTAATTTTACCTATGAAAACTGGGAAAACTTATTGACTCTAGTATAAGCCTAAACACAACTACAGCCCTGTCTCCCAGCAGCGCACATTCTGCCAAAGCGACCCCCCCAGCGATCAACCGGACTTCTTTGCAAAGTTGATATTGCCATCACTGTTAATCCGTCATATAACCAACAGAGGGCGCTGTGTGATATTGCAGTCACTGTTATTCTTTAATATAACCAACAGAGGGCGCTGTGTGATATTGCAGTCACTGTTATTCTTTCATATAACCAACAGAGGGTGCACTGTTATTCTTTCATATAACCAAAAGAGGGCGTTGTGTGATATTGCAGTCACTGTTATTCTTTCATATAACCAACAGAGGGTGCACTGTTATTCTTTCATATAACCAACAGAGGGTGCTGTGTGATATTGCAGTCACTGTTATTCTTTCAAATAAACAACAGATGGCGCTGTGTGATATTGCAGTCACTGTTATTCTTTCATATAACCAACAGAGGGCACACTATTATTCTTTCATATAACCGACAGAGGGCATTGTGGGATATTGCAGTCTCTCCCCAAGTGAACTGTTGGTATAGGAATGATTAAAAGTGACTGCAATCTCAGCTACTGCCTGCTGACCCGAGTATAAGCCGAATTAAGACTTTTTCAGCACATTTTGGATGCTGAAAAACTCGGCTTATACTCGAGTATATCCGGTATATGTATTCAACTGTAATAAGTACAATATTGTCACCTAGTGCTTAAACCTGGGATAATAAAGGATCATGCTTTGACACAGAAAATGGAGTCTAGCACCAGCATAACTAAGGGGCCCTTAAGTGGCCAAACTTTACAAGAGTGCAATAAAAATGGGGAATACATTTATCAGTCCCCTACATTAGTATTCTAATATTAAATAAAAAATAAACCGAGGAATGTGCTCATTGGCCAGACAAGCAACTTTCTTGCTTCAAGGAAATGCCACAATAAAGCAGATGAAATTGTAACAAATACAATGTTCCCTCAGTCTGTATTTTTTAAATTAAATTAGGCACCTTTTTCTAGAAATATTGTGGTATTTGTATGTGACAATACCATTGGTTTTCCTGATAGGGCTTTTGAAGAAGATTCATGAATATGTTTAATGTGAAGTTCCAGGAAAAAAGCAGAATCTCTACTTCAAAGAATAAATTCTTACAGGTACAGGAGATAAATACATTTTGGGGCAGATGTATTATGGGTCAAATAATGAGGGTTAATTAACCCTCGATATTCGACTGGCGAATTAAAATCCTTCGACATCGAAGTCGAAAGATTTTGCGCAATTCGTTCGTTCGAAACGATTAAATCCTTTGAATCGAACGATTCAAAGGATTTTAATCCATCGATCGAAGGATTATCCTTCGATCAGAAAAAACTTGGAAAGCCTATGGGGACCTTCCCCATAGGCTAACATTGACTTCGGTAGCTTTTAGGTGGCGAACTAGGGGGTCAAAGTATTTTCTTAAAGAGACAGTACTTCGACTATCGAATGGTCGAATAGTCGAACGGTTTTTAGTTCGAATCATTCAATTCGAAGTCGAAGGTCAAAGTAGTCCATTCGATGGTCGAATTAGCCAAGAAAACACTTCGAAATTCGAAGTATTTTTTATTCTATTCCTTCACTCGAACTTAGTGAATGGGCCCCTTTATGTCAGGTCATTACTGGTGCTTTGAAAATGATGAAAATGTTTTAGAAAACAGTTTAGTTTCTCAAACATAGAAAAAGCAAACATAGAAAAAGATCCGAAACGAGAAGGAATGAAAGAAATCTCACTTCCTTCCAGTATATTCTATATGTGAACACCTGTGAACTGTGAGTTATCAAAATAGAACCTTATATACAGTATAATAAAAAAAAACAATATGTTTTCCCAGGAGCAGTAACCCGTAGCAACCAATCAGCAGGAAGCATTTACTGGTCATCTCTCTCTCTCTCTGGTCATCTTATTGGTTGCCATAGGTTACTGCTCCTGTGCAAACATAATGCCTTTATTACATATGGAGAAGACTGTTATAGAAAAAAGAGGGCATGAGGAAAGGAGAACTAAATAAAGGCAGAATTAAAACATTTATCTTATAGTATGCTCACAATGTGTTCATACATATTACCAAAGCCTAGCCTAGTCGAAAATGCATATTTTGCAAAAAAAATTAGCCTAAGACCTGAGTGCACATGTACGCCCACAAGTGCAGTGAGCAACTTGCAAAAATCATGTTTATTCCACAGAATTCCGGTATCTTCATGGTTGAAAAGGGACTCCACCTACCACAATGCATCCGATTCATCACAGATTGAGAGCAGTTGCGCCAACTTAAAGTCTTGCGTCATTTCCCATGTTTGCTGCAAGTGACGTGCTCCCATGCTTTCTGTGCAACTAAACTGCTCCAATTGATGTAGGACACTAAGGGAACCCTGGAGCTACTGCCTGGTAGCTCCAGGGTTCCCGAATGTCAATAGACACAGTGGAGCTCAGTTTGGAAAGGAAAGGAGAAAGGACTGAGCAGCACCACACACAACTATACAGAAGTACAAGGAGACACACTTTTTAAGTACTTTTAATGGTATTGGTGTTACACACAACTGACTTTGGGGAAGTGTAGAGACTGCAACTTCACTTGCGGATATAGGTGAGCCCGTTACTGCGAATTTATTTTGCGTATTAGAAGGAATATTCCGTTATCTGTGTAAGCTTTTTCTTTCCATTCAGTATTTTGTGCTGTTTTTCTAAAAGAGATCCGTATGGTGTGTAGATTGCTTTAAGTTTACGATTTTTTTCTACCTTTTGAATACATTTTCTGTAGCAGGATTAATTAAATCCATACAAGTGGATTTATTGCACTAGCTAACAGCTAGAAATAGTTATCAACTACATGAAAAGAAGCCCTCGCAGATATTTTAAAATATGCCTGAGAAATTGCATTGCATTACTGTCTATATTTACTAAATAAGTCACAGTAGGGGTCATTTATCAACACTGGGCAAATTTTAAAATTGGAAAAATAGGGATTATAAACAGTAGATACAAAGAAGAAACATAGCTTGCATTTAGAGCGTTGTCCCTATTATACTGCATGTTGGAAGTGAGAGGCTAAACAAAATTCTTGTCAGTTGGGCAATGCAAGGATTCCCATATCTCATGGTCTACATCACATTTCAAGTGCAAATTTAGATCTATAGTTAGCTCAATTAAAATAAATACATAAATCATATCTGCAACAGTTCAGTATATATTTTTATTTGTGACATGTTTTTCTTCACATTAAATTGTGCTGTAATGATAAATTGGTCACTATGTAATTTGTAACATTTACAGTATGTGATTTTGTGTAATTCATGTAATTTACTATGTTACTACTGTACATTTGTGCAGAATATATCAGTTCTTTATAAATGATCATAAAGGACTTAATAAAAGTTCACAGTCAACATCCACCACCACATGTTATGAATGCAGAAGGTTGTTACTATAGTCAACAACAGCTTAAAGGAGTTGAAGGACTGCACTCGTAACTACGTAGCAAATGTTCCTAAGAGGTATAGCTGTCGCCATTAGTTTGTTGGTTAGCCAATTGTGTGGATCTCAGGGAAAGCAAGAGGCTTTTTTGGCTCACATCACCATATCACTCCATCTATGATCTCATTAAGCAGGTACAGTCTCTAGCAATGGAGATCATACTGTATATACACTACATTTTGCCCCTTTTTCAAGCTCAAAATAGTGGTGTTCCATATATGCCATCTATTTAGAAAGGCTTGGACATACGTTACTTTCTTCATAACATTGCTGCAGGGACTGTGTGAAAATCTGTATGTATACAGAAAATATTTGCCATTTTAATTTCCAAGTTTATTTGGGTGTCTGTAATCCAATTATTTCATCACCTTCTTAAAGGGATACTGTCATGGGAAAAAAAAATTTCAAAATGAATAAGTTAATAGTGCTGCTCCAGCAGAATTCTGGACTGAAGTCCAATTCTCAAAAGAGCAAACAGATTTTTTTTATATTCAATTTTGAAATCTGACATGGGGCTAGACATATTGTCAATTTCCCAGCTGCCTCAAGTCATGTGACTTGTGCTCTGATAAACTTCAATCACTCTTTACTGCTGTACTGCAAGTTGGAGTGATATCAACCCCCTCCCTTCCACCCCCCCCAGCAGCCAAACAAAAGAACAATGGGAAGTTAACCAGATAACAGCTTCCTAACACAAGATAACAGCTGCCTGGTAGATCTAAGTAAAACACTTAATTGTAAAAACCCATGTCCCACTGAGACTCCTACATTGAGATGGAAAAACAGCAGCCTGCCAGAAAGCATTTCTCTCCTAAAGTGCAGGCACAAGTCACATGACTTGGGGCAGCTGGGAAATTGACAAAATGTCTAGCCCCATGTCAGATTTCAAAATTGAATATAAATAAATCTGTTTGCTCTTTTGAGAAATGGATTTCAGTGCAGAATTCTGCTGGAGTAGCACTATTAACTGATGCGTTTTGAAAAAAACATGTTTTCCGATGACAGGATCCCTTTAACAGCAGCCTACATTTTCCTCACAGATTTCCATGTGCTTGGGATAGTTATATATGCATGTATTTTCTATGTGCATTTGGATAGCAATGGATGTATGTGTTTATTATTTACCACCTCTCATTGGGTCTTTATTAAGTGGCTCTCAAGGCTTTTTATTCTTGTTAGTGAAAATAGTTAACAAGAACATATTAGAGGTGTATAGGTATGGCTTTAGTGTCCTTGGCTAGTCTATGGTAAAGTCATTCTGTGTGGTTTGTTGTTTGGCTATTCATATTGAATAATGTGCTGTTCATTTATAAGGACTTGCAACATGAACAGGGATTATAGCAGTGATGGTGTTCCACACTGTAGCCTTTTCATAATTGCTTATTCTTGTCAGTGAGATGCTGCTGGTTTATTTCTACTATAACTATTGTTAATGAAACAATCCTTGCAAGACATTACTGTGTTGGTAGGGGCCATTAGCAGAACTCACCAGAGAAGATCATTCAGTGCGTATTATATAATTAGACCAAGCAGGACATTCAAAGTCCTGACATTTTAAAGGGTGTATTTATTAAAGGTGAGTTGTTATACTCTGCAGCTCATATTTATCAAGCTGGAAAGTACCATTCTCTTATAAATGGCAGCCATTTCTCTGTATTCTGCAAAAAACGCTCTAAATTTGAGAGTACTCTTATTATTGATAAAAGAGAACATGGTAAAATGGCCTATAATAATTGCAGTCTTCCAGATTGGACGTGCCTCAAAGGCGGCAACCTTTTTTTTTTTATTTTTATCGGGCTAATTGTAAATGATACAAAACAAAAAGTAACAAGGAAAAAAAATGTTTCTCCTGCCGATCTTCACACAGTCTCTACTGTATCCAAAAAAATCTCAAAAATTTGTAAATAGATCAGTGACTATGGCAACAGAGAAGAGAAAACCGGAAACCAAAAATAGTGCAGTATGCCGGGGCCTTTAAAGAAGCCATCTGATTGGCGAAATGCGTAAGGCAGGAAGTGACATCACACCAGACTCACAGGGAGAGCCACGAGGGAGCAACACACTCTGGCAGGGCTGCAATAGCCTGTATAACACAGATGTCTATGTGTGATTTGACTTCAAAACAAATGTGAGTGCAAACGTGTTTTTAAAGATTATTTTTAATAAATGGTGTTATACTATTTATATAATTTTTATAAATTTATATAGTTTTAGATTTATATATTTCTATACTGGGAGCTGTGGAACTGAGCTAAAAGGAGAGGAAGGATCGGCTAATACTACGAGCAATATATCTTAGTTTTGGCTTGTAACTAGGCATCCAAACGGTGGATACAATTAACTGGGTATAAAGGGATATTTCTTTTGCATGCTACTAACAGCAGTGGAAGATTTAAAGGAGAAGTACACCTTATAAAGAGATTTTTTGACCCCGGGGGCTGATCTATTTACAAATTTTGGAGATTTAATAGAAAATGATCCCTGTACAGTAAACCAAACTGCAATAAACAAAGGTTGAGAATGACTGTATAGTCCAACCTTCAGAAAAGAACAAAACAATAGAGGTCTCCAACAAAGACACATACTGTACAATCATAAAATACTGTCATGCCAGCGCTCGAGTTCTGCATCCACTCATAAAGCTTTACTCTTCATTCTCTTTATTCTTTTATTTGCTTTATTCACAGATTGTGCAGTTGTATAAAATATGCACACTGTTATACAGCTGGAATGATGGGACCACCAGAGCCCAGTGCCCTGATATTACTGCAATTCCTGTAAACATAATGACCATTCCATGAGGAGCTGAGAGTGTTGTTTGTATGACCTTGTTATAAGTAGGTATGGAAGGGCCCTACTTCTGTTTCCACACACCCCTGAGAATGTAATGAAAAGTTATTAAGGAAGGAGGGTACTTTTTAACTGCTGGTTTCACACCCTATTACTATGTAGTGGATCCTAGTTAGGGGACCCAGCAAGCCATACCTTATTTTAGTGCATTTACTCTAGGGATGCATCAAATCCAGGATGCGGTTCGGGATTTGGCCAGGATTCTGCCATTTTCATCAGGATTCGGATTCAGGCAAATCCTTCTGCCAGGTCGAACCAAATCCTTATTTGCATATGCAAATTAGGGACGTGGAGGGAAACTGCATGACTTTTTGTCACAAAACAAGGAAGTAAAAAATGTTTTCCTCTTCCAGTCCCTAATTTGCATATGCAAATTTGGATTTGGTTTGGTATTAGGCCGAATCCAAAATAGTAGATTTGGTGCATTCCTCATTTACTCCACTGGAATGAGAATTAGAGAAGGTGTCATGGTTTACTAGATACCTATAAATTTGGGATTTGCTTATGCACTGTTTGCAAGATACAGGGTCCCATAAAACCCTAGCAACTTCATCGCTAAATTTAATTTTGTATTACTTTTAGACTCCTTCCATTATCACAAAAATAAAATGAAAGGATAATTGTTTTTCAATTTTTCTCCCATTTTTTAGCAACTCAATTTATCTTAGGAAACCTAAGCAAATTATTTATTAAGACATTTGCTGAAAAAAAATAACAATTCCCTTGTTCTATTGCCACTCAGGCAAGGAGTCTTCTGAATTATAATTAACAAACATTTAGACCTATCAAATATTTGCCTTTTTTTGCAATATTGCAATATTTTGCAATATTGGTTAGGCAGCATATTGGCATTGTTAATCCACTAACTAAAAAATGTAGTTCCACTGATTTTAAACAACTATAAACACAACATTTTAAAGCCATTTTAGAATAATGCTAAATGCTAACTTAAGACATCCTTCCATTATATTTTATAAAAAGATTTCAAAACAACAAAATAAAGTTTAATAACAGCTAATCTACAAGTATTAAGTATAACTGAAATGCATGTCAGCAACACAGCATGGACAATTGTGGGAGTAAAACTGCTATGATTTTTCTTGTTGATTTGAGTAGGCAGAAAAACATATGATCAATAGTTTTTCATAAGGTGGGAGTATTTTTCTTCGGTCCTTTAAAAATTCCAGTGAGCAAATGCAAAACAACTATCTTCCTACTGAATAAAAGGTATAATGCACAATAATATACAATAGCTGCAGCTTGATGTACATTAGACTGTCTAGATTGAATTTATATTGATCGGTAAAAAGTGTCTTTAAAGTGCACTGTAAATACATATAATTCCCAGTTTAAAGAAGTATAACATTGTCCGAAATAGAAAATAAATGAAAGGTTTTTATTTATAATATAGGAAATATGTGGAGAAAAGAATGGAAAGAAAAGATAAGAAGGTGCATTCACTAATGCTCTTTTCAGATATAATTTACTACTGTTTTTCTCTTCACAATGCAGCTTTCAGGGTGGCAGCAATATCAGGATCCCTCAGCATCAACAGGCACGACAACATCAACAGGATGTAACAAGAGATGCAAGTTGTGTGTTGAGTACTTTTATAAAATAGCAGCAATGTACAGACAGCATAGAATTACGTTTGTGGTTGCATTCATAAATGAGCCTTAAGATGTATACAAACCCAAACAATACATTAAAATTAACATTTTCAAACAGTAGGCCATGTTAATATAATTAATATACATATTATCCACAAATAAAGGTTTTTCTGCAATATAAAACACATTTAAAATTTAGGAAAGTCCCTATTAGGTTGTGATCCTAGTGATGTGTGGGCCAGGCCGATACCCGCGGGTCGGGTGGGTTCAGGCCAACCTTGCACACTTCTTTGCGGGTGGATGCGGGTTGACCATTGAGCTCTTGTCCTGCTCTCTCTGCCCACCACCATCAAATACCGGCTTCCGACTTCCAGGTTTGTCTTTTATAGACGCTGCACCTGCTCGCCCCGCCCTTCTGTGATGTTGTAGGCAGGTCAGTGCGGGTCTACAAAAGCAACTGGGAAGCACTAAGAGCTACCTCCTGCTCTTGCTACATAACCTACCTACCTCTTTTCTAGAGAGTACTATTACAAGTTGTATCCTATCTCTAGCTGGCCTCATTCACAGTCTCCCTGCTCCCTGACTTTACTCTCTAGAAGTACTGGTCCTTCTAGAGCGCATGGCTTGACTGGACCTAGGTGTACCCAGGCTCCCTGGAAACATCCAGCTGCATCAGCAACCCGAAGCCAAAGAGGAAGATCCTGAGATCCACCCCTTCTCACTCACTATACCAAAGTGTGATAGGAAGTGGTCACAACACCTTTCTGACAATAAAACAACTATGCAAAATACAGCTACATGGGCATTTGCCCAGCAGCTAGGGAGGTCAGGAAGTATAGGGATTTAAAGCCATAGGGGCACATTAACCCTATGGGTCCCTACGGCATTATTACAGAGAAGCAGCAAATCAAAGGAAATGGAAAACTGGAAACTGTGAGGAATGTCATTGATGGGATTTTGAGCATTCTGGATTTCTAGATAAGGAATGCCATACCTGCACCGAGTCTGAAAGATAGATACTCTGAGACATGTCTTTAGTATAAGTGTGCAACCTGTTATCCAAAATTCTCAGGACCTGGGGTTTTCTGGATAAGGGATCTTTCTGTAATTTGGATCTACTAAAAAATCATTAAAACCTTAAAGAGATACTGACACCTGAAATTAAACTTATTTTTACATCTATTATAATATTGGCTTTGCAAGCTACTTCTAACTTTGCCATAAAGTATTTGCATGATGCTTTTACATTACCTGTCTGGTCCCCCATGAAACTGTATGAGGGGGCTGCCATATTTGTGCAGCAGGAGTCCGTTAGCATTAGAAACTGTAACTAACAGGCTGAGATGGGACAGTTAGGTTGGCAAAGTCAGAGTGTCAGAGAGTCAGGCTTAGGAACTTCAACTAACAATTATATACAAAAACAAACCTCTCAGCAAAAAATTATCAACATGACCTATAGGTAACATTTAATGTACATTCATATGTTAAAATTCATTTTTTAGTGTCATTATCACTTTAATTAAACCTAATAGGTTTGTTTTTTCTCGAATAAGGATCAATTATATATTATATTATTATTATTATAATTACAGCTAGAATTGCTCAGACATCAGGTACCCTCATTTTTTTTGGTGATATACCGGTAATTTGATTAAATTTTTAAAAGAGTCTTGAATCTCAATGCCCCAACATTGCAAAATTACACCCTCACCCCTAGCACCTATAACCCTACATATGTCAGATACAAAGTCCTTCTGTGTGCAGGCCTACCTTGATATGCACATGCAGAGGCCCCAAAAATGTGACTCGCCCCAGGGCAAACAAACTCATAGGTGGCAGAAAAAAATCTTTTCACAGCAGTGTAATATCTCTATTACTTAAAAATTAAAAATACTTTACACCCAAATAATTAAAATATTTTGATTTATTTCATACTTTACAGTGACCCCTTTTTTTTTTATAGTAATCTGGCATCAATACACCCCATATAAAGATATAGATGATAGAGAATTTAAAGCCTAGCAATATACAAACTGGCAGACTATCAGTTATCTAGGTTTTATTTGCATTCTAACTTAAACATGTCAAGCTTTAAATTTAGCTTGAGGTTGAGCAATGCTTTACACAAAATAATTAGCACAAACAATAAAGAGAAGCTTGATAAATTAAGTAGGAAAATCCAACACATATTAAGAAGGTGCTATATCTGTATAAAACAAAACCTTACATCATCTTCCTATTCATAATTAGAATTTAAAGTGTATAGAGTTAAATTTGCAAAATCTTGCTTTATTTAATTTATGTAAGGGAGAATGTTTATTTTAAATTCACAAGGGCATATTTTTATGACGGTGAAGACATTTTTCTGCAAACTTCTCTACATGTTATGCCAAAATCCAGCTAAGGTGTGTATATTTTTATCTAAAATATCCATGACAAAACTAGATTAGAATTCATGTTTTCAGGTAATTTTTGTTTGGATTAGATACACATACATTTTAATCAGAATGTTGTATGTCTTTAGAATGACCCATGTTTAATTATACTTAGAATATGTGCTTATGAGGGTATGCATGCAGGGTATAACATTTTGATATATATCGGGGTAATATATTTGGGGTTTATGTAAACAGAATTAATTAAAACTATTATTTAAAACTCTTAGGGGGTTATTTATTAAAGTCCAAGTTTTTATAGTCAGAGTTTTAAAAGGGAAAACACAATTTTCTGTGTATAAAAAAAATAATTTTTTTTCTAGATCTATTAAACCCCAATGGTGCTAAAAGTCTGAATAAAAAAGTACTCCATCCCAATTCCCGCAAAATTTGTGAAATGCAAATTTTGACACCAGCGCCAATTCTGACGCTTGCCTTAATTTTGACACCGGCATTAAAGTCAATTGGTGTCCGAATAATGTTGATGTGCGGTGGTTTTGACATGGGTGACTTTTCTCAATGCGTGTCCAATTTTTTTTAATACCGCAAATTATCACGGCAATTTCGCAAATTTATTCACCAGTGGTGAAATGCAGAAATTCGGCCTTGTGAATGTATTCACCCATCACTAGTCAATGTTAGATGTACCTTTTGCAATTGGAAAATATCATGGTCTGTGCTGGGTTCGTACAATAATTCGAAGAATTTGTGGTTTTCTAAAAAATCAGATTTTAACAGTGGTTGACCAGTTTATTCTAAAATTACCAACTTGATCATTCAACCAAGCATTCAACCAAACAAGTTCCAGACTAAGGTCCAATTTCCACTCATGCGTTATCTAAACATGACAATGATATGTTGTGTGCAAAGAGATGTGTGATTTCTAAGTCTGCCCCTCAGTCCTATCAGCACCTGCTAAACAAAAGTGAAAAACATCATGGCGCCGATTCACAAAAGGTCGAAAATTTTTGTGTTATTTAGAGCATAACTTAAAAATGGCATCACCTTTTTAGAATTAACGATCGATTCACTAAGGGGCAGATTTATTTAGGGCCATTAAAAATTTTTTATGGTGAAAACTGTCAAATTCGACTAGGGAATTATCCAAACTCGATTTGAGTTTTTAAAAAAATTCGAATTCGATTTTCAACTCGCATTTGATTTAAGTTTTCGGATCGGTAAAATTCGACCGCGTTGTACCAATTTGATGTTTATTAATAAATTTAGACGTGTTATTTATCATTTAGACGCATGACATTTTTCTCCACCGTGACAAAAGAAAATTGTCATGCGTCTAAATGATAAAAAAACACGTCTAAATTTATTAATAAACATCAATTAGGTACAACTCGGTCAAATTTTACAGATCCAAAAACTTTTCGCTGGTGAATTTTCAGCGCAGTTTCTTGAAAATATTTGCGGGAGGCGAAACGCGGAAATTGACAGCGTATCCATGCCTGCCAAATGTATTTGCTTATCACTACTCCTCACTACATCTTCCTCTATTAATCCACCTAATGTTGTATAGTAATACCTACTCCTGGGAGGTGTTAAATTTAACAGTTATTATCCTACTATTTTATGCTTTTATCTCTTAAAAGATGTTTGTGAATTATGCGTTAGGATTCTACAGGATTATACATTCTATAAATATCGCAATGCGATTAGAATACCGCATTTCAGAAATGTAAAATTAACACTTGCGATATGTGCATCGTTCCTTAAATAAACATTGTTTTTTAACGCGCAAAATTGTTCATCGTGGAATAACGACCTTTTGTGAATTGGCCCCATAGGTAAAGCACTGCGTATCTTGACAGCGCTATATAAATAAATGATGATGATGATGATGATGATAGGTGAAGAAACAACACCATTACCACCCACAACAGCTACCATCACCACTCATAGAATTACTAGTATATGCTCACAGTTTCACGTATTTAAATGTATAGTAAATAGTTCTGTGCGTTACACTTGCTGTTTCGTGTAACAGTGACTTAAAGACCTGCTCCTTGGGGAACAATTTCAGCTCAACAAAAGGGACAGCTTGAGGGAATTTATCCCTGCCAAAAGAGCAGTGTTAGAAACCAAAACCAATAAAATGCTACATTCATCAATTTAACAGGGAAAAAAAGAACACATGCTAATGGGTATTTCATAATTAATGGCTTTCTCTGATCTGTCACTTCTTCTTGCTGCCAGTTTATTTAATGGCATTCCAATCTATGATTTAGGACATTTTATGACTGCATTTATAGGGCTTATTCCCCTGCAGTTAATATGTCCAGAACGCTAATTTTAACAGAACTCTTCTATCGTATCTGGATTATTTTTATTAATGGATCCCTAAGGAGACAAACATTAAATCTTCACTCTAATTCCATCAGAACTGACTGATTTAACCAAGCTGATTTTAGAATGACTAATAACATGTCTCCTTTCTGTGTTTGCTGCTGAATGGAGTTGGAGGCACTAAATATTTTGATGAGCTGAAAAAAAGGAGTGCCACATGGAAAAGGACCCTGCTAACATATGGAAAGGCTTATTTAGCTTGGCATTGCACTGTTTTTTATGATTACCCTGATACTGAGCGGCACTAGCCATTATTAAAATGTTCCTTTCCATCTGTTTAGGCTTGTTCTAAACTTTTTTTTTCTCTAAACCATTTTATGGAAATGAAAATCATAGAAATTACTGCAATACATTTTCACCAAATAAAAGTCATTGCTGGTCTCATACGACTATAACAGCACTGATGTCGCTGCAAAGTAGCTTTATTTTGCACAATTGTATGCTCATGTGACTTGAGCATGTCTGATGATCTCTGCTCTTTACACCAGGCTATACGTGTTCCTAAAATCAAATACATGGCTAATTTATAGATGTTCATTTGTACCGCAGATCTACAGTCCTGCAAACACACTTTTCAATGCATCTCGAAATGGCAATGGAGCAACAACATATGGCAACAAATAACTGAGCAGAAACATCATACTCTGCACAATTTCTAAAACAACAAGGCTTTGGAAGGGTTTCATGTTTATTTTATTTAAAAAGACTATAACCAGATGCCATTGGTTGACTTATTGTGGACTAGTGATGGGCAAATTTCTCCTGTTTCACTTTGCAGAAAAATTCACGAATTTCCCGCTAAATGGAGCAAAATTTGTGGATTGACGCCGACTTGATTATGGACACGCGTTCGAAAGTCACGCACCGGAGTTACAGTCAACGAACATCCAAATATTGTTGATGTGAGCCGATTTTGAAGCAAGTGACTTTTCGGACGTGCATCCAACATTTTTTGACACAGGCGACTTTTCACCAGCGAATCTTCATGGGAGTTTTGCAACTGAAATTTTACGCAACTTCACACCAACCGAATTTATTGGCCCATCACTATTGTGGACCTATCATTCTGAGAAAGGACAAATTTCAAAAGCATACAACGCCATAAACATAGCTGTGTCTTGCTGTGACATCCCTTAATATAAGGATTTTGGATAGTGATTGCCGAATCTGTTCTGAAAAATTCTCAAAACAGCGAATTTGTGAAACGCATTGAAGTAAATGGGTGTCAAAATAATTTTGACATGCATCAATTTTTGACATGATCGACTATTTTTATATGTGTGATTATTTTGTTCAAATGAATTAAAGTCAATGGGCATCCGAAATAATTTTGACATGCGTTAATAGCATAATTCCCAATACAGCCTAATGCAGACTACCTTGTCTACCAGGGGCTAAGTAACAACAAAGGGCTAACAAATAGCCATTATTTGGCAAACAACAGAAACATCTTGTCTGCGTAGACTGTTCAAAATGAATTCAGTATTCAGTATAAGATAATATATAATATATGTGGAGTGATAATATGAAATAGTCCTAGTAGTCTTAATTCAGTCTTTCTCATATTCAGTCACTCTGGTTGTAGGAGTCAGTAAATTAGCAATCAGAAGTTTAAATTGGAGATGAAGCTACAATTCAGTTTTAGTAAGTATGATCAGTGTAGATCATATGATCATCCACTGTGTATGTGCAAACTTTTCCAAGACATTAAGAACTGTAAAAATATAACCGTTTAGCCCTATGCATGTTTATTATCGAAGCACAAACAAAAAAAACAGAAGCACAAAAAACAACATATGAATAATAATCAAGGCACCATCACGCAATAAAGGTTAAAAATGGTCAGAACCCAGCAGCTTCAGCAATAATATTTGCTTTTCATATTAAAGATGTAACCTTTAGCTGCATCATCCTACTCATGCGTCTCTGCTTTTCACTATCTGGCAGAACTCCTGCTGGTGTCCTTAAATGAAAGCTGAACATTAAGAAAATAAACTCTTCTTTTTTTCGCCTTTGTTTCCAGAGTTGCAGGTCCAATTAACTATACAATTATAAACATTTATTTCTAAAAACGATGGATTAAATGTAAGCTCTGAAGGATAAACAGGCTTTAATACAGCAACAGAAAGAGAGAAGTGGGATTTGGTTTGACCCCGTGATGGAAATTTGCAGATGAGATTGGAGTTTTATTCTATGTTTGATATGCAGAGCAGTCAGCAAGTAATTTAACAGATGCCAGTCTTGCATGATTGATACAGCTTGTATTCATAGAACACAACAAGCTTTTTACAAAATAAATCACCTTCTGCAAATGTTCATGTTTTGAAAGTATAATTCCTAGTGATGACTGACTTGTTCATTAATGAGCTGAATAATTTTCTTTTTCATAGCTGTAATGGCATTTATTTGCTGTTCTTTGACTGGATAAGAGCACAGGCTGGATACAAATGCTATAGAACTGTGCCATCCAACTTTTTTTTTTTTAATATATAGTGGGTCGGGTATCCTATATAGAACATATTCATGGGCCGAAATTTTGTGGAAGATTGTAATGTAATGCAAAATAACCCTTGTGAAGTCTACACAGGTGAATTAAATTGAGACATAAATGTACATATTGTTTTACAGCATGAAATAAATTTTTTTAAAAAAAATATATATGGAGACCAATATATTATTGGTTCTGCAGGGAAGCAACATTCATGTAAATACATATATGATAAAACAGGTAAACCTTGCATTCATTATAACAAACTGGAGAAAATATCATTCCAAAATATAATTAAGTTGCATTAGCGCAAAAACAAATACATAAAACTAATATTATTGGTTGAGTCTTTGAGTTGGTTTGCCTACTTTTGAAAAGGACCGGTAACTACTGCTACCATTGTTAATCCACACTGTCTGCAGGATGCAGTGGGCTCATGGGATTCCATTTAGACAGCACCTACATAAAGCATTGACAATAGTTGTCCCTTAACATATTGTTGTACTACAGTCTCCCACTACATGCATCCCACTGATACTTGAAGGCAGTTAATGGGGTATTGGAAACTGTAGTTTAAAATCTTTGGAGGTGTTTTTTTATGTTGACACTAACGTAAAAAACAAAAACTCTACTCACTGTATTGGCAGTTCCTTCCCATGTATTCCCCAGGGCATTCGCATGAGTAGTTGGCAACAAGATCTGTGCATATGCCTCCATTCTTGCAAGGCTCAGACTCACATTCATTAACATCTGAAAAAATTATTTTCAGCTTTGAGTTAACATAAAAAAAAACTTATATTTAAAAGGAATTAGAAGATACAAAAAAACATGGAATCTATATGATGTCAATACAAATCACACAATGATTTTTTTTTAGACTAAAAGAGTTAAATGTAAGAGTGAACCAAAGCAGAAAGACAAGGTTAAATCAAAGGATTTGGCTTCAGGCTAAATAAAGTGACATAATGCATGGCAGATGATGAAGAGAAAGGCTATGATCCTAAGCTTCTGAGCAGGTAGAAACATTGTTCCCCATCAGTCCACATTCAACGCCTTACATCCATTTCTTTAGTTTGCTTTTGTTATTGTTTTGTTATATTCTAGCAAAAAGAGTGTGTACTGATTTATTTGAAGATATATGGCATCATAATACTTTGCAAGCCATTATGTATATTTGAGTGTATATATAGAATATTCAGTATTACCATAACAGATATATTCATACATCTAAAAACTCTTAAAACAAGAAATATTTAGGATTCCTAGATTGAGGTCTATAACCATAGTTACACTACTGTAGTTCCAGGACCATCCAATATATCAAATAAGCATTAGCCCCACATCTGTCATCATTATACATTAAATGTCACCTCTACAATGATACCTCTGCTATAAAATTTTCTAGTTAGGCAAGTTCAACAATTATGTTAAATATTATCTTAATTAGGAAAAACAAAGCAAGCCAATGGTATACAGACATACATTTCACAAAGTTGTGCAAAGACACCAGCACAGTTGATTCAAAAAGAGGGGTTTTAAATCATCATGGATTGAGATAAATTTATATGTGGCCTCCCTTGAGTGAGCAATATTATTTTACACTTAAATAGGAAAAATAGATGAATGCTGAGAAACATTCTTGTGGACACTATGTCTAAGCTACTACTACATCTATGTTTAGAGGGTGTCTAATGTATATGCCAGATGCCATTAAAATGGGTCCATCTAAGTCTAAATCCTGAACCATTTTAAGCAAGCGGAGACCCATAATACTATCCCCCAATATAAATGACATGCTTAGTAACCTATTGCACCTTCTACTACCTCCCTCCAACTGATTTTATATTCTTCTGTAAATACCTATACTGCTGTTTAATCCATCATTATCATGCTAAAGATAAAAGCCAAGCAGAGTAGTTAAATAAGCAGATGGTCTATTCATCATTATACCTTCACTCCAAACATCCCCACCGTTACAGCACAAACAAACAAATGGAAACAACCTAAAGTTTGGGTAAAATCATTCTAAAATATAGTCATTTATCTTTTTTCTCCACAATTTGGCTTATTTCATGAGGTACTATATTAACTAAAGTTGTGAACCAGCAGCAGCTGTACAACTAAGAACTATTCAATGCACATATTTTAATCCACCAGCATTTTGTGAATAATCTGTATGCAAAGTGTGCAGGATATTAATTCATAATGGCTCTCTAAAGGCACAGAAAGGCAATTCTTGAGTACATTAAACCTTCTGTAGTTTATTTTCTTGTGGCACATTGCTAGAGGCAACACAACATGACTGAGATTTTAACAGCATTCTTGAATGTTCAAATTTGGTTAGTTCTAGGTACTGTTTTTAATTCATACAGTTCAAGCACCAAAGCATGGGTATACGTTATTTGCAAAAAAGTAATTTTTTGGCAAAATGCATAGAAGTCAATGGGTAGGTGAAACTAGAGTTGATAATTATTAGGGATGTCGCAGACTGTTCGCCCGCAAACTAATTTGCGCGTACATCGGCTGTTCGCGTCCGCCGAATGTTCGCGAACGTCGCGCGACGTTCGCCAATTTGGGTTCGCCTTAGCTGGCGCTTATTTTGGACATCTCACCCCAGACCAGCAGATACATGGTAGCCAATCAGGAAGCTCTCCCTCCTGGACCACCCCCACACCCCCTGGACCACTCCCCTTCCATATATAAACTGAAGCCCTGCAGCGTTTTTTCATTCTGCCTGTGTGTGCTTGGAAGAGCTAGTGTAGGGAGAGAGCTGTTTAGTGATTTGAGGGACAGTTGATAGTAACTTTGCTGGCTAGTAATCTACTTGATACTGCTCTGTATTGTGGGACAGAACTCTGCAGGGATTTGAGGGACAGTGAGTTTAGGTTAGTTAGCTTTGCTGACTAGTAATCTACTTTCTACTGCAGTGCTCTGTATGTAGCTGCTGTGGGCACTGCTTCTGATCTCATCTGCTGAGTGCTGCCTGCCTGTAACCCAATAGTCCTTGTAAGGACTGCTTTTATTTTCTTTTTTGTTTTTTTACTTTGCTACTATAAGAGCCCAGTGCTATTAGTCTAGCTGTGTTGGGGAGTGGGACTGGTGTGCTGCTCCTCCTAATAGTTCACCACTACCAGCACCAACCAGAGTCATAATTGTTACAAAGTATCTTATTTGCACCTGTTAGCTGTTCTGAGCTCTCTGCCAAAAGCTAATTAAGTTAGAAACTGTTTTTTTTCTGGCTGTTCAGTGCAGAGAAAAGAGGGACTGGTGTGCTGCTCCTCCTAGTAGTTCACCACTACCAGCACCAACCAGAGTCAAAATTGTTACAAAGTACCTTATTTGCACCTGTTAGCTGTTCTGAGCTCTCTGCCAAAAGCTAATTTAGTTAGAAACTGGTTTTTTTTGGCTGTTCAGTGCAGAGAAAAGAGGGACTTTCCAGTACAAAAGAGGGACAGGGGGTTGAGTGGTCAAAAGAGGGACAGTTGGGAGGTATGCAAAGTGCCACCTAGCTGTGTGAGCTTTTTCACATTCTGTCTAAATAACAATAATAATTCCGTGTCCGTAAACATCACCTGAGTGATGTTTTTACAGCAGCAATAATATATTCCGTATCCACTACTGTATACGTTGCCCTTGCAGGCATTGTTTGCCCAGTCTTTAACCAAGTGCCACCTAGCTGTGTGAGCTTTTTCACATTCCGTGTCCAGAAACATCACCTGAGTGACGTAGTGTGATTTCTGCCCTTTACAGCACAAAACGCAGCGCTGTGTCAACAATGTATTTTTCAGATACATTTTTGCCCTTGATCCCCCTCTGGCATGCCACTGTCCAGGTCGTTGCACCCTTTAAACAACTTTAAAATAATTTTTCTGGCCAGAAATGTCTTTTCTAGTTTTTAAAATTCGCCTTCCCATTGAAGTCTATGGGGTCGCGACGTTCGCGAACCGTTTGCATTTTTGGACGCAAGTTTGCGAATATGTTCGAACATTTTTTCCGCCGTTCGCTACATCCCTAATAATTATATACAGTAGTTATAAAATCCATAGAACTGCTAATTAGAAGGTAGGTTGTAAGATAATGTAAACCGTTAATGATTAGCAGTTAAATAATCCAAGGACTAACTATGAGAAAGTACTCGCCTTCTGCATTGTTTGTGCAGCCATTCAAGATTCAAAGTGTTAACCCGGAAGTTAATTGACATTGATCCATGTAATTGCATATAACTACCAATAAAACAATTAGACAGATTACAATGATTGAGTTTTCTTTAATGATTTGAGTTTTTTAACCAGCCTAAATAGTATGTTAGACACTGTTTTTATCAACACTAGCTGTTGCAGTGATCAAGACACCTGGCAGTGACCTATTCGCATTAAAACCAAAGGGTACATCAGGGTATTTTAAAATTAAATTGTTTCTGTCATTCTTCTAACTCGAAAATTCTTCACATATCTTTACAACTCTACAACTGTCAAGGTGTTATATGTCAAGGGTGAGGTTAGGGGGTGCTGTAGAGACAGATGAGGGCAGGGTTAGTCTTTGAGGCAGGAGCTGTATGTGCCTACGGGACATGGTAAGGGAAGGGCAGGAACAGGGTAAAGAAGGTGAAGTGTCAGAACTGGACTGGACAGGGTGAAGAGGGCAATCAGGACAGGAGCAGACTGGATAGGACAGGATGGAGAGGGCGTAGAACAGGAGCAGACTGGCTAGGACAGGACAGAGTGGGCATAAAACAATAACAAGGACTGGAGCAGGAACAAGGTCTAAAGCAGGAACAAGGACTGGAGCAGGAACAAGGACTAGAACAGGAACAAGGACTGGAATAGGAGCAAGATACAGAGCAAGGTTCAGACTAGCAAAGTTAGAAGGCTAGAGCAGGAAACCTAGCTCAGGGCAATGCCACAGTGCTAAGGAAGGCCAATGTTCAGGTAAGGAGGGCTGGCCTAATATAGGGCAGGATCAGACCTGATTGGCTGACCCCAACCCACCAATCAGGATGCTTAGGTGGGATGACTAATCCTGAGACCCAGCAGAGAAAAGAATGCGAGCTCTCCTGGCCCGGTGGTTAGGACAAGCAGCCAGCAACCAGGAGGTCCCAGGATCAAACCCCAGCAGAGTCTGACACTGTACTAATAAAGTTTATGGGTCAAAAAAGAGTTTCATACATTTGATTTTTTCATACATAAATTGAGAAAAAGTTTCTTGGATTTTGATAAATCTACCCCTAAATGGTCTAAAGGTTAACCCCCCAAATAAACAATGTCTGATGTTAATTTCCGTGGACAATGGATTGTACCCCAGTGGCTCCACACCACCACTAGAGCCCCCAGCGGGAGCCCACCCACCTCCAGGCCCTCCCTGTGCAGCTTCTTTTTACTTAACTTTTGAAGCGATCAGGGAAGGTGGGCAGCGGGGGTCGATGGGGAGGCCACAGTCAGGCCAGGATCAAGGGAGGGAGGGAAGGCAGCAGGGGAGGCCAGATCAGGTATGAACTGAGGGATGGAGAGCAGCAGAGGAGGCCAGATTGGGTCTGTATTGAGGGAGGAAGGGCAGCGGTGGAGTATGGGGGAGGCCAAATAGGGTCTGGATCAAGGGAGGTAAGGCAGTGGGGGAGGCCAGGACTGAGGGAGAGCAGTGGGGAGCAACTGGTGAGGGCAGGATTGGGCGGAGTCGGCGGGGTCCAACTGGAGAGAGATCCTGGTATGGGTAGGCCATGCAAGGGCACAAGCATGAGCATAACAACCCCTTGCTCACTCATTATGCATTTGCATGTGACATATAAATTAGGGTGCCCTTTTAGCCAGCACTTCCAGTGAGGCAGTTTTTTAATGATAGGTTCACTGTTAATTAAATATATGAAACACAAAAGCACAGAATAGCCTTAAAAAGTACTCATACTCTGATGGATAAAAGCAAAGTATGTGGCAATGAATTGTCGTTATATATTCATTTTCTATTATCTTGTTTTCTTTAATATTTTCAGTATCCCATTTCACTTCTGTAAAATACAAGCTATGTACTTTAATCTATGGTATCTGCAGGGAGGTTAGGGATAACTATCATCTCCATTGAACCTGATTAAAATAACTGGTCCTTAATATGACTCACAAATGAGTTATTGTAAGCCAGCCACTCAGGTGAATAACAGTATAACAAAACTTCTTGTAAAAGTAAATAGATTTTCACATAACCATTAAGTGTTTTATTCAGGAGGAATTTTATGTCTATGAAACATTTCCTGTATTGTGTAGTAATATGACTGAACAGATATTTTAACATATCTTGTGTAATATAATATATGTTTTCAGTATTGTGGTGTTTATACAAATGGTCTGTAGATGTCACTGTGTTCAGATATACTGTGCATACTTCATGACAGTTTAAAAGTGAAAGTTACTGTTGTGTAATGCCTGCATGAGCCTGTTAATAAAGCACTGTTATACTCTACTCTACTCATCCTCGGCTACCCAAAACATAACAAATTTCCGACAGGATAACTCTTCTACCTCTGCAGCAGCCTACCATACCTGGTGAAATTTTATACACTGGCTGTGTGGCAGGCACTGGTGTTGTAGAAATGAGACCATCAACTAATTGTAGGTTTAATGCAGCAAAAAAATCCCTTCCAAGTATAGCAGTACCCTTATTCACAATGTAAAATGCAGTATTTGATTCAAATTGTACAGTCACTGGCAAGCAACCAAGCACAGGGATTGGATCCTTTAAGTAACTGAACAGTTTCAGGGCAGGTGCAACAAGCAGATCTTTTGCAAAGTATTTCAAGAAAATATCCTTTGGTAGTATAGAAACAGCTGAACCTGTATCAAGCATCAGGTTAATGGAGTGTCCCTTGTCAGCAGTAGAGATGGCGCGAACTGTTCGCCGGCGAACTTGTTCGCGCGAACATCGGGTGTTCGCGCTCGCCGGAAGTTCGCGAACGTCGCGCGTCGTTCGCCATTTTGGGTTCGCCATTGTTGGCGCTTTTTTTTGCCCTCTCACCCCAGACCAGCAGGTACATGGCAGCCAATCAGGAAG
This sequence comes from Xenopus petersii, assembly GCA_038501925.1. NCBI lineage: Eukaryota > Metazoa > Chordata > Amphibia > Anura > Pipidae > Xenopus > Xenopus petersii. The sequence goes on along the minus strand of CM076673.1, from coordinate 174,103,720 downwards.
CTCTCCCCTGGACCACTCCCCTTCCCTATAAAAACCGAAGCCCTGCAGCGTTTTTTCACTCTGCCTGTGTGTGCTGAAGAGATAGTGTAGGGAGAGAGCTGCTGCCTGTTAGTGATTTCAGGGACAGTTGAAAGTTTGCTGGCTAGTAATCGTGTTGATACTGCTCTGTTATTGGAGGGACAGAAGTCTGCAGGGGTTTGAGGGACATTTAAGCTTAGGTAGCTTTGCTGGCTAGTAATCTACCTTCTACTGCAGTGCTCTGTATGTAGCTGCAGTGGGCAGCTGTCCTGCTTCTGATCTCATCTGCTGACTGCTGCAATAACAGTAGTCCTTGTAAGGACTGCTTTTATTTATTTTTTTGTTCCAATACAGAGCAGTATCAAGCAGATTACTAGCCAGCAAACTTACTATCATCTGTCCCTGAAATCACTAACAGCTCTCCCCCTACACTATCTCTTCCAAGCACACACAGGCAGATTTTTCAGATACATTTTTGCCCTTGATCCCCCTCTGGCATGCCACTGTCCAGGTCGTTGCACCCTTTAAACAACTTTAAAATCATTTTTCTGGCCAGAAATGTCTTTTTTAGATGTTAAAGTTCGCCTTCCCATTGAAGTCTATGGGGTTCGCGAACCGTTCGCGAACCGCTCGCATTTTTGCGCAAGTTCGCGAATATGTTCGCGAACTTTTTTTCCGACGTTCGCTACATCCCTAGTCAGCAGAAGCAGTACTGACACTGCATATAAACTTGTCTGGAATAAATGTACCAGCTTTATCCACACTTAATACTGTAACATTTGTAGTAGTGACTTCATAAACATCTTCAGCAGAACTACGGCAGATCTTAGCAAAATGTCCTACTTTTGTGCAGTTGCAGCACCGTTTAGCTTTTGCAGGACATGTAACATGATTTACACTTTGTTGTGTTGAACCACAGCGAAAGCAATATTTTCTATTTGCTGTATGTTTTTTTTACAGTGTAGGTGAATCCCTTTCCTTAGCACTGTATTTTGCCTGTGACTGTGCATTATTAGGCCACAGTGTTGAATTCACAATCTGTATATTCCCAGCAGTTCCCTGAGAGTTTTAGCCACTGTCACTGCTGTTTCAATTTGGCTAGCAACTGTAATAGCCTTTGCAAGGGTTAAATCCTGCTCTAGGAGCAGTCTCTCTCTAATGTGAGGTGATTTTGTTTTTTTTTTTGTTTTTTTTCAGAATCTTCAGATGTGAACTTTCTTACTGGAGTTTTCTGCTACAGTATATTGTGTATAAAGAGGCTTTGATCTCTGTCAGGATATTCATAGGTTAACTATATACAATTTTCCATTGGTAAGACGGGTATTTTAGTATGATATGTATAAAATAGATTGCCCACATATGATGATATTCCTTGTGGCAATAAGGGATATGCCGCTTATCATGTAATTGATAAATTATGCTCCAGTCCATTTATAAAGTTCAGTCTCTTACTAGTTATAAATAACAGCAGAGCTACATTATCATCAGCTGGAGCTCCATGGGACAACTATGTGACTTCAGAAATGTCCCAGATTTATTATTCCTTCCTGACACTTAAATGCACTCCATGCTATTTGTTATTTATGAAATAGTTATTGTATCTACCTGCCAATTAGTTGTACTATTCGAATTTTTTAACTGCCCCATTTTCTAGCAAGGAAGTCTATATTTTACACACAGTCAGATGGTTTCATTGAACAATAAACATTGTTGTAAAAGAGGGAAGGAAGGATAACATTGTTACTTCAAAAAATGATTTCAGGGGGAACATACGAGCAATGGTAGGAATGTTTAGCCCAGCCACATGAAAAAAGCGTAAGCAAGACATTCCTAGAGGCTTCTGAACAAACTATTTTTGAGCTATTCAGACCAACTAGCACATCGAATAATGTTGTATTATCATGTACTCTGGATTGCATTGAGGCAACTAATTTGTATAAACTAGAGTACAGGATGCAACGGTTTTCTCCTTAAGTATACCCACAAATCAAGCTAGCAAACTGATTTACACAAGGTCTAAGGCAAATAACTTCAGTTTACATATGTTATGATTGTATCCCATGCCAAGTTTGATTAAGCTAACATTGGTATATACAGTAAATACAATACCAAGGAGAGAATAAAAAGCAAAGAGTTCTTCTATTAAAGGAGAAGAAAAGTTAAAAATTACTGGGAGGGGGCAAATGTTAGACTCTCCCCAGTCATTATAAAAACTTGATGCCCCAGGTGTTTCTGTAGCAAAAAACTGCAAAGGCCCGGGGTCATTTTTAGCAAGCACCAAAGAGAGATCCTTCTGCTTCTTCTTTACTCACAACGGGGTGCAGGAGCAGTAGCGTGAAAATCCAAACTTGAACAAGAAAAAGCCAGCTTTTCCCTGTACTGGACATGCGTTGGCCTGGAAGTACTGAAGAAAAATGAAGTGAACAAAGAGGATTGCTCCATGGTCCTCACTGAAATGTTCCCAAATGCCGGTGCAGTTTGCTACAAACAGGAGCACTTGGGGTATCAGGTCATTGATTACAATCACTGAGAGGGGGATGCCTAACATTTAGGGGCAGATTTATGAAAGGTCAAGGTGAATTTTCAAATAAAAAAAATTTGAATTTCGAGCTGTTTTTTGTGTTCTTCGACTAGGGAATAGTCCAAATTTGATTTGGATTTAAAAAAAAATATATAATATCGAAATTTATTATGTACAGTCTCTTTAAAAATTCAACTTCAACTATTCACCATATAAAACCTGCCAAATCGCTGTTTCAGCCTATGGGGGACCTCCTAGAACCTACTTGGAGTCAATTGGTGGACTTTGAAAAATCAAAGGGAAAAACTTTGAATCGAGTTCGATCGAATGCGCTATTCCTTTGATTATTTTGATTCTAATTCGGCTGAATACGGACCTATTTGATCGAAAACTGACCTATTCGACCAAAATTCTTTTTGAATTCAAATTTCAAAGTTTTTTCAATTCAAAATCCGACCCTTAATAAATATGCCCCTTAGTGCCCCCCCCCCAAGTGAATTCAATTTTCCTTCTTCTTTAACAGGAGAAATTTTTCCTACTCAACAGAGACAGTATGCTGTTTTGTATTCTGGATGATATTTATCATAGTTCAGTTAAACTATGAAAATATGTGTCGCTGCCTTTTTATAGGGAGAGTAATCTTTAGTTTTGCAGTTGGCAGGTTAGATGAAGTATATGTGGTGTGAGACTTAACTTACTTAAATCTTTGCAAACGGTTTAGCAATATAAAGTTGAACAAATTGTAGTATAGACGAAGGAATAGACAAACACCGGTATCTGAAACAGAATTTTAAAGCAGCTTTCTAAAGCCAGTGGTCTGAAGGTGAAGACACGAATGAGCTTAAAGCATAGATCTGCTGTTGCTATGCTACAACCCACAGCCTTAACAAGAGCTTTCCATGAGCTGTAGTTCAACAACAGGTGGCTAGCTAGGTTTTCTGCTTTAGGCAAAACCGTGAGTAGAAAATACAATAGATGTTGTGTAAATATTGCAAGATTAAAGGGAATCTCTAAATTGCTTATTCTGCTTCATTATTGTTCCATGCCAGCAAAAGGTCTTAATAAAAACAAAATTTTAGATACATTTCAGCCTCACTTCAAGGACATGGTTACATCTATCTATCATACAAGTATCTATCTAAGTTACACAGCACTAAGCAAAGTCCAATGTCCTACCAGACCCTTGATTCCTGTAGTACTGGAAGGAAAAAATATATAATTTTGGTACATTATAACTATCCCTGTACTGGTACAGAAGGTTAAAGTCACCAGAATAAAGAGGTCAGGTCCAGAAGAAGACATTAGGAATCCTAATTTAGAATATCTGTGGGTATATGTCAAAAAAAAGTTATATCATACAAAAGATTTTAGGTTATATGGGTGGAAAAACGAGTGACCTAAAAAAATTGCTGCTGATTGTAGGTGTAGTTGTTTGGGGAAAGGTTGAAAAAAAAACCAAATATTGCACTTTGACCCTTGATGCTTTGGGTCTGAACTTGTACAGTACGTGTTTTACAAATTGGCAAATTTTGTGGCAAATTACAAAAGGGGATAAAGAATTTCTACAGATTTTTTAATGTATATGCAATTCTTCCAATTCGGAAAATATAATATAAAATGGGTGGTTCACCTTATAGTTAACTTTTAGCTTATTGTATAATGGCCAATTCTAAGCAACGTACTGTGTTAAATGATCTTCATTATTTAATTTTTATAGTTTTTTAAATTTGCCGTTTTCTTCTGTCTCTTTCCTGCTTTCAAATGGGGGTCACTGACCCCATCTAAAAACAAGTGATCAGTAAAGCTACAATTTTAATGTTATTAATACTTTTACTTATAACTCATATTTAGCGATGGGCGAATTTATTCGGAAAGGAGCAGATTCGCAGCAAATTCACAAAGTTGCCATGAAAATTCCATTGCAAAAATTCCATTAAATGGACACCCATTAACTTGCGTGTCAAATGTTGCCGGCATTGGAACTGCTGCCGGCATCAATTTTTCACCCATTTCGCGAGTTTCACTGCGAAGCGAAACGGGACAAATTTGCCCTTTACTACTCATATTTCTATTCAGTCCCTTTACTATTCATATTTCAGTCTCTTATTCAAATAAACACATGGCTGGCAGGGTAATTTGGATCCTAGCAACAAGATGGCTGAAATTGCAAACTGGAGAACTGCTGTATAAAAAACTAAATAACTCAAAAACGATTAATAATAAAGAATGAAAACCAATTGCAAATTGTCTCAGAATATCACTCTCTACGTCATACTAAAAGTTAACTCATAGGTAAACATCCCCTTTAAATTTGTAACTGGTATTATTGAAATTGCCCGGTAAAAAAAACAATCACTAGTAAATTGTCCGTTTCGCTTTCTTAAGATGAAAAAAAACAAAAGCACCCATTATATGTCTGTATAGTTTCAGCATTTTCTCTGTTTGTTGCCTCTTAATTTAAAAGTAACATTAATGCACACAGCGTTCATAAAGAATTTATTGTGATCTATTTTTACCTGCATATAAAAAGGACAGCCACCTTACAAAAGCTCCAAGGAAACTAGAGCACATCAATATGCATTTAGGCACTGGCTTGGTTAATCCCCTAGTGAATTGCCTCATGCCTATATGTTTTTATTTTTTCTTTTCTCTTTGTATTTTAAAGTGCAAAAATACAAATGATAGTGGTTTTGCTAAATGGCCTGTGCGACAATACATTTTAATGATTAGCATAGCTGAAAGTCAATGCTAGACATGTATCATCAATCCTAGCCTTAATAACAGAGGTATTATAAATATTTTATATTGCTCTGAATATATAGTAAAATATTGGTTCTTCCATGAACATACAGCAAAGAGATTAGCAGCAGTAGGCCAAGATCAATACAGAATTTTCTCCTTAATGCTCATATTCATGATGGGAAAGAAAGGCAAGACATCCTCTGGGGGACCCCATTCTGAACATATCTTGTAATCAGCACATGTAAAATGTTTCTGAGAAACATAATCAGAAATCACATGCTAAAGTAATGGGCAACATAAAATATTTTAGTGTTTTCTAGGCAGTAATAAATATGTTAGGCCCCTTTCAAAAGAACCTATTTATGCCTCTAAAAAATACATACAAATAAACTGCATAAAAGCTTTAACTAATGATTGTATTGTGTTAGTAACTAAAACGCAGGCTTTGCCCTTCAGGATCATAAGTAGACTATAAGATTTGGCTCAGATGTAAACAAGGTTATAATTCTGCAATAGGATTGTCTTTATTTTAAGGACAAAACTTAATTTGAAGCCTCTAAAAATTTTAGAACTCCTGAGGTTGGAGGTTTACCTTTATGTTAACTTTTAGGGGCAGATTTAATAAGGGTTGAATGGTAAATTCAAATAAAAATTAGAATTTTCCTTTTTTTTTTCTTGGTGTAAAAATGTACACACTCGAAATTTAATCCCCTAATTCGAATGTAAATTAGAATGTGAGATTTATCACACCTCGACCATGAAAACAGTTATAATTCGAATATTCCCACACCTAAAACCTGACAAGTTCATTTACAAGTAGTGATGGGCGAATAAATTCTCCAGGCATGCATTAGCGTGTTTCACCGCCCTCAAATGTTTTCGTGAAACTGCATAAAAATCATGGCAAATGAAACCAAAATAGTTTTTTTTAATTTAAAATACCCATACCCAATTTATAAATGCGGGAAACAAGATTTAAACAATTTATATAGTGTAGGTTAATTTTATTTATAGGCGGTAGAATTATTTTTTAAGGTGGCAGTGGGCTCTGTTTCCTCTGTATTTACTCCACAGGTGCCAAGCCTGAACTTAAACTGGGGATATCTGGGAATAGGGACACTGCAGTAACTTTACGTTTTCTTGACCTTTATCCTAATGTCTGCTTTCAAAGTTATACACAAAACCATTTGTATTGCCTGCCCTTTGTACTCCATTATCTTCTTAGAATATCATATCTAGACTTCTCATTTTCTCTGCTGCTATTCATGCGTGCGTAAAAATTATAAAAATTCTATATGCTATGAAAATTCTAAACCTTCACTTGGGTCTACATCAATCAAAACTAGTGATGGGCGGATTTATTCGCCAGGCGCAAATTTGCAGTGAATAAATTCACGAAATGGCCGCGAAAATTCATTGATGAAATTTCCGCAAATGAATGTAAGCCAGCATCAGAAACGGATGCCGGCATCAAAAACGAGACGTTGGCGACGTTTCGCACATTTTCTGCCGTTTTGCAAATTTTGCAGGAAATTCGCCCATCACTAGTGGAAACCCACAATTAACTTTAGGGTTCTTGCATTCAAGAAATCATAACTTTAATATTTATTTTTTTTGATGTTTGCTTTTGCCCAATTTTCATGCTATCACTATTGACATTTCATGGCATGTCCTGATGGGGCCCAGTGAAAGTATTCATGTAAGGATTCAGAGAATAACATATTAAGAATTCTTGCAAGCAACAGTAATCTTGTGGTGTCGAACACAAGCCATGCTCTGTATTAACATTCTTAGCCTTTATTAAACAGCAGTTACAGCTGGATAGAATATCAAAATCAGAATTGGATTTTAAAGTGTTTCATTATGTGATTTGTATGCACCACAGAAGTTCAGACAAATCAATAAACACAATGTCAGCTTTGAGCTTCAGCAGAAAACTGTTCCAAGTAAATGCAGTACAAGTCAATTCCTGATCAGCTATGTTGTGACCCTGTGTTGTTACAACTGTGTTGTGAAATTCAGAATCTTCTATCCCCTCCCTGTACTGGTTAGAAATTAACTGAATCATATCAATAATTAAAAAAATAGAAATAGTAGTGTTTTATATTCATTAGGGGTGCAAGATAGGAGGTATACAGCATATTTTCAAATGCTGAATATAGCATGAATATTGATTTTAGGTACAGGTCATGTCCACAAGAGAAGTTGCTGGTAAAATCACTGCGAATGTCTATTGTACATATGCTTAATTTATATATGTATGGTATCTATTCTCCAGAAATTAATTTTTTTAAATCCAGTAGGTGTGAACTAATGACATTTAATTGTTGGTGTTGCTGGGCATAGAAAATGATGCAACATTTAGAAACTGTGGAAGAGAAAAGTCTAGCTACTAGTGCCAAATATGATAACTAGTGAATACTGCAACAGCCTGGGAACTATGGATCTTTCCCTTCATGTATAATCTATACACATGAATATTATAAAGAACAAAATAATGAACATAATAAGGAATGAACTGGTTCAATGGGATTGTAGAAAAGAGGCAGTGTTCCAGTTGGAGTAGACTATAACTAGTGGTAGATCTTAACCTCAACATTATTAAATATGTTCTCCAACTAAACCAATATACCAGATACTGTAACTAGTGATGGGCGAATTCGTCCCGTTCAACAAAAACGTCATGAATTTCCCACAAAATTTGCGAAACGCTGACAAATGCATTGAAGTCAATGGGCGTCAAATTATTTTGACGCTGTTCAATTTAGACACCTGCGACAATTGTTATATGCATGCCTATTTTGGGCAAATGCATTAAAGTCAATTGGTATCCGAACAAATTTATTTGCCGGCATTGAAACATGGAAATTCACCACAAATTTGCGCCTGCTGAATTTATTCGCCACAGATAACACGCTGAATGAGGATGACTAGTAGGAAATATCAAGAATGTATAGGAAATTCAGTCTATTGACCATGATCAGTCATCAAGAATAAAAGTCTGCTAAGATTATTCTGATTTTGTTTCTGAACTTTGGCCATGTAGATGTCAAGTATCATCTCTTGCTGCTCCTTACCTTGAATATCTAAATGTCACACATTTAGATGACAGTAGAGGGCAGAAGGGGGTGAAAATTTGCCTCCCTCTGTCTATCCCTCTTGAATAGAGTGCTCCATAATGCACTCAGCTATTGTATTTAAGGTACTACCCATAAATCTCTATATTCAGGGAAGGCAAAATGCAGTATGCAAAGTGCAAAAAATATGTCAGATTAAGGGCATCTTTTATTTGACTTGATATATCGGTGTTCTGCTTCCTGAATGACCCTCATTTCTTTCTAAGGAGTATTGCTTTAAGCATATCTCAGGTTTGCATAATTAAAGAATGTAGAAAATCTAGTAGTAAAAAAGCCTGCCTAGAAATGACTAGTGAGGGTATCGGGTGAGGACGGCCCAGATTAAATTGACGAAGAACTGCTGCATAAGCAGCCTCATTTTTATAATATTTAAACACATTTTGGCTGGAATGATATAATAATCGCAGACTGATATGGTGGTCTAACCTCTCTAAGGGGGTTATTTATCAAAGTCTGCATTTATCTCAATATTTTCTGCTACAAACTCCGATCAAATCCACTAGGGTTTTTAACGCTTATTTATTATTACATTTTCCCAAAAAATGTTCAAGTTTTTTTCTGATTTTACACCCGAAAACTCTGAAAACTTTGAGGTATTGCAATAAACCCAGCGCACATCAAAAAATTATTGGGACTTCTCCCATTGACATATATGCAACCTCGACAGGTCTCAGATGCCGGATTTTCAGATTCAGACTTTTCCATCCTCGGGGTTTAATGAATTCCGAAAAAAAATGACTTTTTAAAAGTCCAATTTTATAAAAAATATCACACATTTTTCGTGATTTTTGCATTTGGAGTTTAGTAAATAACCCCCTAAATGTTCACCTTTGAAAGAGAATTAAATAACTAACCTTTTGCAAACATATATAAAAGTAACCTTAAAGTATTTGACAGCTATACAGTAGGTAACAAATTACTTTTGTGATTCAGCTGCGTTTGACTACATGCTTAAAGTAAAGTTTTGATCTTCCTATTTGCCTGCTTACCCTTGATCTGTTCCATAAATCTCTCTAAGGCAGATTCTCTTTGTGAATGGTTTGAAACACATTGGCAGTATGCTCCTTCTACAAAGAACAATTAAAAAAATGGTTCCCATAAATCATAATGTTGATGTCCTTTTCTATTGAAATGGAAATTCTTTCCCCTCAGGTTTTGCACAAAAGGAGGTGATCTATAGCAAGAGTGTGCATTGCAACTGAACATAAACGCCTATCAGATGAAACAGCTATGAATTTCTACCCTGTATTGTTTTGAAAGTTAAACAAGTCAGTAATAAAGTAAGAAATCAGCAAAGAGGATGCATGCAGCACACTAGTGATGCGTGCATCAAGAAAAACTCGACCTAGGCCCAACCTGGACCTGCGCCCATCCGCATCTGACTTCCTTTTATAGACCCATGTGGGCGCACGTCTATAAAAATGGAAGTCGGAAGTTGAAAGCCTGCAGTGTGAGGTCACCCATGACCCGCAAATGGTTCAGCGAGGTCGGCCCGACCCCGCCCTGACCCAGGACTACTACCAGTGTATCAAGACCCTGGCTCCACCTTCTCTCTGCCTGTTCTTGGTGTTGTAGTGGAACAGAAAGGTATGTGGGGGACCACCCCTCTGTCATGATCCTTCATGTAATATGGTGGGAGGTAATAACTGATGTGCTACAATTGCTAGGTAACTCGAATCTTAGCAGGCTTGTTGTGGCACTCATTTGGACACTTGTCCATCAACCTGCTCACAAAGAAGTGAATGATGAGCTTGTATGTTCTATATGCATCAATACATTCTGCTTCATCTTTAACATATTAATTCTAAATATCCTATGTTTACAGTATCATGTGAAATGAGGTTCACTTTCAGAACATAGTCTAAACGTGAATAGCCCCAGTCAGAAGAAATATTTTTGTAATTTATCTTTATTATTTTAAATGGATAGTTTTGAAGCTACAGACAATATAAGCTGTGGATCACTGCTGCTAAAAGTCTCTCTCCTCTGCTTTCTGCTGACTCTGGAGAACCCGACACGGCTTTCCAGTCTGCCCATACAGGAAGCTGATACTGATCTAGTTACGGTACATGCCTCCCCTCTCCTGCATTTCATTAATCCTATTGGCTAAATCTTGCCATTCAATACCATCAAAGATATACAAATGAAACAGGAAAAGGAAGCATGTGCAGAGCCAGTTCAGTGTTCCTTTTTTTAGTTTAGCTGCCTGCCAAGTCCCAGGCTGGGAAATCCCCCTACAAAGAGAAGAAAACTTTAGCAGGGCTGATACATGGCTTATCAAGTCTGTAACTTCAAAATGGAACATTTATAATAATAAAGATGATTACAAAAATGTTTTTTCTTACAGGGGCTATTCAAATGTAGAATACGGTCTATGATGAACACCCCCTTCTAGTGTAAAGTTCATGTAAAATAAAAAGCAGATTTATAAAACAATGTATTTTCTATTATGCTTCCAATCACCATAGTTTAAGCAGTTAACATTGCTATATTTATGGCACAACCTATTCAAGTCATTGGAAACATTTAGGCAGCAATTTTAACTACTAGGGGTAAATGACGAGGTATGTTGAGCAACTCATAATTAAACCAGTTCCTTGTCTCTCCTATGTCACTTCCTGTATACATGTGTCACTACCTGTTTTGTGTCCACCACTACCTCTTCCAAATGATAAGGTGGGGTCATGGATTTGGGGCCACAGTAGATTGCTGCCCTAATCTTTCACTCTCAGCTCTGGGTTGCTTAACTAACCAGAGCTGAGAGTTTCTCAAGCAATGTTATCACTCAAAAAGGTAACAATATCCAAATCAAATTAATTACTTTTCTCCAGAAGAAAATGCAATGTGTGAAGTGAACAGCTTATGGTTCTAAATCAGTCTGGGAAACAATAATTTTTATGCTCTTTTGGATAAGCCACCCGAGGGACATATGAGCACAACAGAGCTACCAAGCTATGGGGAGCTCATTAGGAAGGCTTGTATTTTAAAACTTTGGTAAAGTAAGCTTCTTGAGCAAAGTACTGTAAAGATTGTCAAATATTTCACTTTTAATGAAGAGATTTTAGAGTTCTACTGAGAACATAATGTATGATACTAACTAAATCACTCAATTATTAGAAACAAACAAGGTAATAACATTGATTCATTCCATAATACTTTTTTTCCACCAGAAAGTAAATAGAAATTGTCATGAGTACCAGGAAATCCATTTCCCAATGAAACCACACAATACGGTCATAACTTCATCAGAAGTGAACTGTGTTTTCTTTCTATAATGTACCTCAAGGAAATATAAAACAAAGTAGTTAAGCTGGGCATAGACACAAAGATAAAGTCATATGAAACAATGGTTTGTTCATATTGCCTATCAGTGGGTGACTGTCACTACTATTTGTCAGACATAACTTTCGCACGATTGCTGTCTGAGAATTAAAAATGATGCACTTTAATAAGGTCTCAACATCATTTAAGTAAAAATGTAAAACCGTACAGAAACAGCTCTGAAGCTCGAAGTTCATTATTAGAAAATGGAAATGTTGACTTTGGACTTTATATAGTGGATAATGTACCCCCTACTGTAATTTATAAAGATATTATAAGTCACTGAGGAGTTATGTGACCATAACTATATACAGGTCACATAACTCCGAGGTGACTTCTGATATGTTTATAAATTTCTAGTAGGGGGTACATTATGCATTATAATCTACATTTTGTGGGGGGTCGGAGGGGTCGGCATCTAAATTTTGGTCGCCGGCGTCAAATTTTGGTCACTGGCAACAAATTTTGGTTGCCGGTGTCCAATTTGGGGGCGCCGGCTTCCGTTTCGGATGTGTGGCGTCAAATTTGGCAGCCTGGGGGCCCCTGTTATAAACGGCGCGTTCTAACGTCAGAACGCGACGTTTATAAGGATATAATTTACAGTCTGGTCCCATAGGGAAATGACCAGACTGTAGATTATATACCATTACAGTATTATTGTCCTGAATTCAAACACCAATTCATTCCTGATCATTCTTCTAATTTGGAAAATAGACTTGAATATTAAGAAACCACTTCCCTAACCACGTTGTTACGTTAACTTGTACTTGTTAAGAAAATTTTATTTCCATATTTGTAAAACTATAAAAAATCATCCATTGCGGTGCTGAGTAAATACGCACATTCTATTCATTTCCACAGGGCAGAATCAGTAATGATATATAAATCAGTTCTGATTTTATAAATTATGAGTACAGGTATATTCCTCTCCAAGTAATTCAGAATTTATGGAGTTTTGCTGTTTATCTGTTTGGTACAGGGGCTATTACAAACAAACCGTAACTCTTTTTAACTTGTTCTTTTCGAGATATACTGTATTTTACTGATATCCGATGAAATGAATCTGAAAACAAAACCATATTGCTAAGATTAAAAGTTGTGTCCTCAAAAGTTTGGCATGAAAATGCACATGTTATAAAACACTATTTCAAAGGTTGAGGACATTATTATTTCTCTAGTATTCTAAAGCATTTTAGACAAAATGTTTTAATAATTACACTAGCTACAGTCCCAGTAAAGATTGCAATCTAATTCCACAACCACAAAAATCATATACGGGTTAATTTAATGAATTTAGCAATTAGGTACATTTTCCTGAAAATCAGTAAAGTGAAAAAATATAAATCAGCAATGTTCCAGGATTCACCAATGCCAAGTTAGCAAATCTGCCCTTTAATGTGACTTTATCAAAACATATATCTGTCTGCTTTTCAACTATAACTGGAATTCCATAAAAACACGTGGAGAACATAGTGTGTCATTAACTACTTGCAAGATGGTGCAAATTGCAATAAAATGTGTGCAGTCCTCCTTATAGTATTTTCTGTGTACTAGATTTAATGTGATCATTCTAATCAAAATCCAATTTTATACGGCCATGGAAAAATCATGTTTGCTAATGAATGATTTAGAACCACAATGTAAAGCATGTAGCTGCCATTTCCAGAACAGAACAGAACAAACAAAACAGGAAAAAACAGTTCACTATTACTGTAAATTAATGTTTATTTAGGGAAATTGTAAACCCTAATTTATGAGTAGTGATGGGCGAATTTATTCGCCAGGCGCGAATTCGCGGCGAATTTGCGCGATTCGCCGTCGGCGAATAAATTTGCGAAACGGGCGCGAAAATTCGCGGAAAAAATTCGCCGGCGTCAAAATTTTTTTTTCGAAAAAACGGACGCCGGCGCCAAAAACGGGCGCCGGCGTCGAAAAAACGGGCGCCGGCGTCAAAAACGGGCGCCGGCGTCAAAAACGAGACGCCGGCGCAGTTTCACGAATTTTTCGCCGTTTCGCGAATTTCGCGCGAAATTCGCGAATTTTTCGGCGAAGCGAACCTGCACAAATTCGCCCATCACTATTTATGAGGAAATAGAAATAAAGTAATTGCTCCCCTCTCTTTCCTATTTCTTGATCTTTTTGTAGCCTAAGGGAGCAGGACATACTAAATTCTGCTTATTATAGTGGGTTCCATAAAGCAAGACTTATGACAATGACCCTCTAACTCCTAAAGGCCTATTTATTAAATGCAGAATTGTAGTGATTTTAAATCACATTTTTAAATGTGATTTTAAATGGGATCATCTTCCACTTAGTCCATTCCCAGTCTTCTCTTACCTTCACAAAACAAAATACAAATTTTAAAGTGTGGGAAGTTACAGTCAGATGTACTATATACCACTAAAATTAAATGGGTGCAATAAATGAAATCCTTTGGGTAAAGACTAGTGATGGGCGAATTTATTCGGCAGGCGCAAATGTGCGGCAAATTTGCAAATTTGCGGGATTTTGCCACTGGTGAATAAATTCACAAAACGCCCGTGAAAATTTAATGGGAAATTCGCAAATTTTTTGAAACAGTGCAAATTCACCCATCACTAGTAAAGACGGTGCAAGTTCTTTTTTTAAAGTGCATCCCTAATCCTGTATAATTAACACTATCTCATACAATAGCATTTAATTGGTTACATTTACAAAAAAGAAGTAGATTTGCCTATTAAAATGACTCGCTATATCAGAAATCACATTCCACTGAGCTGTAAAGTTAACTGCACTTAATATCTAGCCAATACAATAATCAGATTTACAACTCCCTTGTAAAGTCCATAAATATACGACAATTTCAAAGTGGCATGAATTTCATTTAAAGGTAATACGGAATAGACAGGCACTCGGTCTTCTCTGACAATAAAAATTTCAGCTTCATCTTCTGATTGCTCCTGATAAAATATGAGAGATGTACAGTATTTTTCTATTGTGAAAGTTCTAAATGGAATACAGAAGAAATAACTGATATAGAAAACACATTATGCCAACAATTAAACAATTGAATTAATGTTAAGTAAAAAAACTAAGATTTAAAGGAATTGTTCAGTGTAAAAATAAAAACTGGGTAAATAGATAGGCTGTGCAAAATAAAACATGTTTATAATATAGTTAGTTAGCCAAATATGTAATGTATAAAGGCTGGAGTGATTTGATGTATAACAAGTCAGTCAGGACACTACTTCTTGCTTTTCAGCTCTCTTGGTTTACACTGACTGGTTACCCTGGCTACCAGGCAGTAACCAATCAGAGACTTGAGGGAGGGCCACATGGGTCATATCTGTTGCTTTTGAATCTGAGCTGAATGCTGAGGGTCAATTACAAACTCACTGAACAGAAATGTACCATGTGGCCCCCCTTCAAGTCGCTGACTAACTCAGAGTTATAGAGCTGAAAAGCAGGAAGTTGGATTGTGGCTGTTTTATTAGACATCTGTTCACTCCAGCCTTTATATATTACATTTTTGGCTAACTAACTATATTAGAAATATTTTTTATTTTGCACAGCCTATCTATTTACCCAGTTTTTATTTTCACACTGAACTATTCCTTTAATGTTTACACCACTAAAAATGCCACTACTCAAGGACCATGCTTAACTGAAAGTCTACTATCAGTCTACGGAGTATCCGCACTCCAAGGCAAACTTTTTCTTCCGCATGCAACCGGGGTGCACAGTTATAATTTATGTATATCCACGAATATCAAAAACCGACACACCCATGTAAAAATCTTCACCTCTTTATTTACATCATATCAGAGTATATAAAACACTGTCTTTTAACCGAACAGTACACAAGCATCAGAAAATACTAGCAGAACCAATAAATAAAAAGTCTATAAAACAAATAAACCACTAGAGGGGGTTGAACAAATGTTCAAATCACCTACCCCTTCTAGGTACATGCAAGAATAGGTTAAAAGTTAAGATAGTGGATCATTAATACAGGTATTGGATCTGTTATCCAGAATGCTCAGGACCTGGGGTTTTCCAGAAAATGGATCTGTCTGTAATTTGGATCTTCATACCTTAAGTCTACTAGAAAATCATGTAAACATTAAATAAACCCAATAGGCTGTTTTTGCTTCCAATAAGGATTAATTATATCTTAGTTGTGGTCAAGTACAAGATACTGTTTTATTAATACAGAGAAAAATGAAGTCGTTTATAAAAATTTGGATTATTTGTATAAAATGGAGTCTATGTGAAAAGGCCTTTCTGTAAATTTGAGCTTTCTGGATAATGGGTTTCCAGATAACAAATTCCATACCTGTACAATTTTCTTGCTGGCTACAGATGAGGCAAGCAGAACTGGTGAACTTGGCTTTTGCAGCCACACCTATTTTCCTCATTGGAATGGTGTGCCTTGTACACTATAGGGCAAATTCACTAAGATGCGAAGTTGCACCAGGCGCAACTTCGCCTCACTTCGCCACACTTCGCCAGGCGTATTTTCGCCAGCGCTCCGGAAATTCACTAAAATCCGAAGTTGCGCACAGGGGTAGCGTAAGTTTTCGAAGTTGCGCTAGCGTTAATTCGCCAAGCGAAGTTTCGTTAGCGATGGTTCATTTGCATACGGCGCGAAATTCAAATTTCAATGGAGGAACACATATCACCACTTCAAATGCCTAGAAAACCTTCAAATCAGCAAATAAGAATTTTATTTTGCCCTACACATGTGCCCACTGTCTAGGTAGGTTGCCATGAGTCAGGAAATGTAGGGGGGAAGGAGGGGAGCCCAAAAAAAAATTTTCGATCTTTTTCAGCCTATCACCCATCATGTAGAAAACACTCCAGCGTTTTTTGGGACTTAGAAAAAATTTTGACTTTTTTTGAAACAATCCCTATCTACTCTATTGCGCTTCGCCAGGTCTGAGGTGGCGAAGGAAGTCTAGCGTAAAAGGTAGCGTTCAGTACACTGCGCAAGTTAGTGAATTTGCGTAGTTACGTCGCTAGCGAAAATTTGCCTGGCGTAAGGGTGCGAAGTAACACTAGCGAAATTACGCCAGCGTTCGTTAGTGAATTTGCGCAGTAGCGAAAAATGCCAAACGCTAGCGAATTAATGCTAGCATTCGGTGCTTCGGCGCCTATGTGGCCTAGTTACCATGCTGTGTAAAACATTGGAGAATCACCAGTGATGTTGCCCATAGCAACCAATCAGCAATTAGATCACCTACACGTTAGAATCCAAAGGAACATGAAAAAAAAATAAAATATTTTCAAAATAAATAGAACCCAAAGGCAAAGATATGGTTGCTAATGGCCATATCACCGGTGATGTTTTTCTCCAATGTTTTACACAGCATGATAAATAGGCCCCATTAACATTTCCTAAATCCATGTTTTTAACCCTTTATAACAGCCTTTGCATTTTAAATTCCAATTATTTTATATTTTATATACAGTACAGTGTTTATTAGCCTACATATAGACTTAATCATTAATACTCTAACTATTTATAAAATTGACGGTGTAAAAAACCTGCATTCCATTCTGCATTTCAAACCATGGCGTTCTTTTTTCATTACCTTAGTGCAGATACCTGACATTCAAATTGCACCATTATTACAAAAGTCAACACAGTTTCTTTGACAGAAATGTTTAAACCACATCTCATTAAAGCAGTGACAGTTCCTGCTGCAATTCTACATTGCGTGTAGCGGAAGAGTATGCATTGAAAACCAATATATATGCCATTAATATGGGGAAAGCTGTCAAAGTGTTGCTAATTGAGGTTGTAAATACTTTGCAAGTTCCCTTTGCTCTCTCTGTGGACAGGTAGGATAATTGATGCTGTAGAGATAAAGTATTAGATTTGTGTGGGTTGCTAGTGAGTTTGTTATCCACCAATTCCTATAATAATAATATATATGAAAGTAACATGAAATGTTTTTACAAAGTTCTTTTTAGAGACAATTTCAGGCTTAATGAACCCCTCGTTTGTAAAGAGGATGTTTGCATTTTTTTTAAGTAAGAATAAAATGGAAAATGTCATCAGAATGAGAATGTGCTTTCCCCATGAGAGATCAATACCTCAACATCATCAATGTTTACCTTTCCTCTCCATAAGTTACAGAGCAATCCTGAAGAATAGAAACTATTAATCATGTTCCTTTATTAAGAAAGACGAGGAACAGCAAAGCGTAATAGCTGAGACTCAAGGAATGTGTTGCTGCCAATAGCTGGAGGGTAATGTGCAGTCCTTGGAACAATTATGGTATAGTAACCGTGAAAATAAATGTCTGTGTTGTGGTGTGTTTATGTTGGATGTGAAATTAAACAAAACTGAGCTATAATGGGTCAGGGATATGGTTTTTCAACATCATTCAATAATGCATATCGGGTAGCAAAACCTCAAGTTTCATCTTCTGTACAGATATATTACAGATATAGCCATGGGTAAGATAATTGTACTGTACGTTTGGTGTCTGTAGGAATGTATGCTAAAGTCATTGATGCTCTTCAAACTGATTTATATAGGTGAAGGGCAATATATTTACTTACCATGGAAACTAGGAAACCTAGTCCTTGTAATTGCAAGTTCCTAACTCTTTACTCATCTTTTCAGCAAACACTAAAATATATTATTCTTAATCTAGAATCACAAGGGCGATTGTTCGATGATGGTTCATTTTCAATCAAACCAGCTGACGATCACCATGTGGAAATGGTGTGAGATACTGTTCGGAGCAATCAAAATCCAATGCAAATAGAAAGGATTACTCCTAATGGAAAATCTGGTTGCGTGAAGACCTCCAATGCCCTCTGTGTTCAGCATTAGAAAACAAAATGATGAACAGGTCAGGAAAGAATTGTTATAGCAGCACAAATGACCCTCTCACAATAAGGTCATGAGTTCATCTGATAAATTGAGGGACATAGAAAAATGCAATTACGAGAACAGCGCTGATTGCAAATTCATTGCATGTAAAATAAATGCCTTCCATTTATCAGAAGATCTGCTAACCTTATCTCAAATTTGCAATATTCTTGGTTTTGTGCATTTCCCAGTTAAGCAGCTCTCAAAGTTACTTAGCATAGTGTGACTGGCAATGAATACATTTGTCTGTCTCCTGTTTCTAGAGTATCTCTGCTGCAGGGAATATAAACCCGAAGGCAAACTGTAACAATATTTTACACTTTGCTAATTATTTAAGAGTCATCAGGCAAGAAGCCACTGTCAAGTCAGTATACTTTTTTTTATTATTCTGACAAGAGAGAACACAGTAAAATGATAACATGAAATATTTAGAGCCGTGAGAACAAGGGACAAGATAGCAGATTGCAGATTCAAACAAATGGAAACCAGGGCAATTTACTGCAATGAGTATTTCAAGGGCATTTCTTGCACCCCTTAAAATGGACCTGTCACTTAGACATAAAAAGCTGTATAATAAAAGTCCTTTTCAAATTAAACATGCAATTCAAATTATTTTATTTATTAAAGCATTAGTGGTTGTTGTAAACTAATTTATAAATCTCAGCTCAAATATTGCCTGCTACTCCCTTATGCCTTAGGCATAGAGGCAGTACAGGAAGTTACTTTAACTTTCCATTCAGTACTTACTAGATGTACAGTAACTGCGCTGACCACATTCCCCCTTCTCTCTATTCACCATTTAACTATGTAACCAGTGTATGGGGATGGACATCAGCTTCCCCATTCTGGTGCACCAATAATATTTTGAGATGATGCAAGGCTTGCCTTAATAACAGTGTCCACAAAATGGCTCCTGTCTCCTTGCTATAATTCTGAGTTTCCAGACCAAAGGAAACAAAATTCAAATTGGTCATCTGATTGGCTGGGCGCCTCAGTGCATCCTTGTGAGAGAGGGAGTGACTGACGAGCCTTTTGTACAGTGTCCCTGACAGAGTTTAACAGGGGTTGTGTGGTGAAAGATCCAGGCAGAACCAAGTATTGTGAAACTGTCCAAGCTGGAAGTACAGAGAGAGCACATACTGTTCCCTGCCAAGCTGCTAGTGACTCAGAAGAAGAAAGGTGCCACTGGTGAGATTGATCCTGCTGCTGAGCTGCCTGTGATCTCCAGTGTGAATTCCTCTGAGAGCACCCCGGTGAGTGAGCCACCCAAGGGAGGATACTGACAAGGATAAAAGCGTGGGGCCCATATTTGAAGACAGGTCTAGCGCATTTACCTGCTACGTGGGAGTGGCTGCTAAGTTCCAAAGGGAGAGGTACTTTTGGGAAAGGTAGCGCTACCTGGGGTATAAGAGCTTTGAGGAAGGGACATTCTATTTGACCTGAACTGTGTGGTTATTAACCCCTTCCAGAGGATTGGGACTTTGATAATAAAAAGGACTGTGTTGGAGAAACTGTGTCAGGTGCCTAATAGTGACTTAGGTAGGTCTCACGTGTCCCCAGTGCAGGAGTGTATTGTGTATTAGATTGCCCAAGTTCTTTCACTACTGTTTAACATAATGTTTATATTTGTTTAATTTTCAAACTGTGTGTTTTATTTGTCCTAGTGGAAATTCCCCTAGGTGTGTTCCTCAGTGTTCCCTAGGTGGAGGCACTGCACTGTAAATCCCAGTTCCCAGTACTTTTCATACGCAAAAGGGACTCAGGGCCCCTGGATTGCCAAGGGATAATTGTGATTTAAAGAGACAGTAACCAAATTAGGGTTACAATATTGTACATCTAATTTTGCATCAGTGGTGCATATGTGAACCTTCATGACAAGGTCCAAATTTTCTTTTAATCAATTTTACTTTCAGCAACATCGCAGAAGTGATGAAGTTAGTGATGAAGATTTTATGCCAATGAATGGGATGAAAAAGTTAATCCTTTACTGTACCAACAAGGCATAAAAAAACAAAAGTTTGCTCCAACAGTTTATAGTTAGGAGCTTACACTCAAAGCATTATGTGCCTTCTAGGTGGCACCTAAACCGTTTGTTGCTTATGAATGAATATCTAGCAGATGGCAAAAAGAAGCATCATCTGAGCTACAGGAGATCTAAGGAACTAAAATAGTCTCAACCAAAGACAATATCCAGACAGCTGCCTCATACTTTAGTCTTAAAGCTGGAATCAATGTGGAACTTACCGAAAAGCGAGTATGAAGTTGACCGAATGAATGGTTCATCATGACTGGATATGGCAATGACGGCTGAGATTAAGGGTGCTGTGAGTGGCCAGGTTAGATTAATGCTGTTACTAAAAAAGTACCGCTTTTTCAGCTGGCAATGCTGGGAGATGAATGAACAGTTGAGATTTAAGAATAGGAATGAATCAGATAGGTTGAATGCAAGCATAATCATATGCAGCTACGCTGGTGCGTGATAGACGAAGCTCCCCCTGATATTAGAGGGGATAATAGATTGAAAAGATTTTTACAGAAAGAAGGCAGGTGGATCAAGAAGCTAGGTACATTTATCCCTGATGGTCTAAACGACTCTTGGAGTCTGAAACCTTATTTGTAATATTAATGTTCTGACTCCTTCACTTTACAGACCTTGAAGTTATGAAAAGGAATTAACAACAAAAATAGGGTAAGATTTTATTGTTCTAAAGTTTTTTTAATAGTCTCAAGTATTCTAGCCTCTGTCTAAGGGTAATTTTAGAGAATATTATTACTTTCCCTTGACATTTTGTATCTAATTTTGTTTTTAACAGGTTGGTGTAACTAATGTGTTCATTGATACAATGTATTGAAAGTATCCTGGTTGTTTTTATACATTGTCTTTGTCTAGACACTATGGCACTGAATAATATACATATTGTATTTTTTATATTTTTTATGACTGGATATTAACTTAAAGAGTACATAATCACCTGAAGATTTGTGGATTGCACTCGAATCACCTGTGGATACATCATTTGGAAAATTTGCATACCATACCAGATTGGATGTGGGGATTTAATTGGCATAATGGGTGTGTTTAAATGTTCACTGTGTATCTGTATGTGTTACACTTGAGAAAGGGTTTTTTGGACCCGAAACATGTCGTGTCTCACAGACTGAAATAAACAAGCATTAGCAGGTAAACCTGCCATTTGAGTGCTCTCCTTTTACTTTCTACTATAACCGAATCAGATAGGTTATCAAGATATTTGTGTGCACAGGAATGTGGTGCATGGTGTGCAAGTTTATGTAGGTAAATTCCCTGTGTGAATGTATAACTTCTCCTATCTATTTTGTGCACAAACCCATGATCCGTGGCAGTAAAGAAGAGACGTTAGAGATCACATGATTTGACAAGCCATAAACTGAATATGCATTAACACTATTCACAAAGGAATTTGTATCCATAACTGGTCCTTAGAAATGTGTTTCAAGCATTAATGCACTAAATTCTATCTAATTTCAGGCTGTCAGGAACATAAAGCTAGATGTATGCCAACAATATCCAAAAACTTTTTTTCCAGAGAATGGCCATGAATTTATAGGCACTTTAGTAAAGAAGTATATACAGTACGTATATAAATATAGTAATATATATATAAATAATTCTTACTATGTTGGCAGTGAATTCCATTGAAACCATGGGTACATTTACAAACATATCCAATGAAGGTATCTCCTCGATAAGCTTCACTGATTTCACATATTCCACCATTATGACAAGGGTTTGGATGGCAGGGTCCTGAAAAGAAACAACAATGACAAAAATATGTGAATCTTAAATAACTGAATTAGAAAACCAGCAGATAGATATTACAGTATATTCTTAAATGTATTTACTTTGAGTAATAGTCTTCTTTGCACTAACTTAAAACGCATCCCAATAAACTTGGAGCAAATTTTGCACTTTTAGCTCTTGTATATTAACCTACCGCAACTAATAAGCAGGTAGTATTACTACCAAAATCTATTATTATATTCCATCTGCAAAGCTATCCTAATTTGTCTTTTTTTGCTATTGTTCCTTGTTTTCATAATCCTCATTTCTTCTTTTATAGTGTAGCAGAACCATACTATGATAGAGAGATTCTTGGTTTTTAATACTTGGTTTATAACCATGTAAAGTGAGCATCTCACCAGTTTACATGTGGGGTCTGGGTGCACATACTCCAGACCTACAGCTCAAGGTGGAGGTATCCAACCAAGAAAAAAACAGCAGGCTCTCACAGATCCCACAGACAGATATAGTATTGGAACTGCAGACTTTAGACAAATAGTGGACATACAATAAGCCTTAAAGAGTGAATCTGCTGCCCCACTGCTACTCTTCTCTTCTACTACTGTGCTAAAGGCACATCAGATTTCGGCAAAATCTTGGTTTTTAAGTGCCGTAATCCAGCATGTCAGACAGCACAGCAGAGTTATAGCAGCGGGGCAGTGGATTCTCAAACTGTGTTTCTCCGCAAGCCAAAGGTCTATGTTGTGTGGCTCTAGCCTAGCCTTACACATTCATAGGTTCTATAATTAAGTGATTTAAGATCCTTGTTAACCCAGTTTTCCTTGAAAAGTGTTCTCCAGCTAAGATATGTTGAAATACAATTATTTTCTAAAGGGGAGCTGAAGATATAAATTTTTTTGGAATATGAGAGAAAACTCATCAGTCCTGTATTCTTTAGTACATCTACAAAATTCCCATGACTACAGCTACTTAAACTACAACTACACCTATTTTAACATCCCTTTGACTTTAATGGAAACTCCTTAAAACTTAGAATTGGTGAATTTAGTTGAAGTAGTAAACCTACCACATTTTATAATCCTTAAACATATATTATATGATGTATTCATTGTTAATTGTTTTAAATTTTGCAGGAGGCAGTTGTCTAGGTGAAATATATCATCAATACTGTACATGGTATTTACCACAACTCTGGGATACAGCAACAGGTAAAATTGCTTCTAAATTTTACACATTTTTAAACACTAGGCTTTCTGGCAGATATAACAATAATTTGTAATCATGCATTTTGGTTATCTGTATCAGAATAATTATAGCAATGCAACTCATATTTCTGTTTCTAGTAGCAGCATGTCGAAAACAGCTAAAGTTGCTATGTCATTTTTTTTTACTTTTTCTCACAATTTTCATAAGTTACAACAAAGCTACTTTGCGAGTACATATATTGCATAATATTTTCACAATGAATCATATTATGCTTTTTATACAAGATTGCTGTAATTCTATGCCTATACATTGAATGTTGTTTAAGAAGCTTTAGTGCAGAAGACGGTAGGAAGGGGAGTGGAGAGAGAAGAGGGGGATGAGTAGAAAGACTCAAAAACTCAAACTCAAAATAAAATCAAAATAAACTAAGCTAAGTAACCTTGAAGATGTTTCACCACAAATGCTAGATACAGGTATATGCCAATATTTTCATATTTATTCACTGAAACCCGATGAAACTCACGTAAATTTTGATACTTCACTTGATAATTTGCATGTAATAAAAAAGTTGTTAGACCATGAAAATATACAATATCGTGAGTCTGTCAATCAATAAAAAAAAACACGTTTTTAAATAACTTTCCGGGGGATCTGCAATGTTCAGTCAATAATAATGAATGGTTAGATTAAATAGTGTGCTTTCATTTGTGAATAGTGTCAAGAAGATTAATATTGCCCTAAACTTAATGGGTATGTTTAGTTCCATGACTTTTAAATTATACAGTAATGGTTTTGAAGCTTATCACAGATAATTGCATAACATAAGACTTTTACACATGAATTAACATACAATAATGTAGCACAATCGAGTAACTAATACCTTGGATTTCATACACATATTCCTAACACAAAAAGGGTGATCTTTAAGTGGAAATGTATGGGCACAGTAATTATGACATGCTGTGTTGTCTGTACATTGCCCACTAGGCAGCTCATGAGCATTCCCATTGCAAAACTCTTTGCAAGTATATGGGGGTCATTGTCAAGTGTACAAAGTGCAAACAAAAGGGGCAATCCACTATGTTTTGTGGACATTTTGCTCTGCCATGCACTTAAACAACTTGCTGCAGGTCTCTGATATTCAAATCACATATTCACTTCCATTTAATGTCTTTTGTATGTATGCATAACTTTATTGTAAGGTGCTGTTAAGGAGCTGCAGCACTATACAATGTATAAAATTACAATACACGGGGAGGACATGTCACACAAAAAATACAATAAATATGCACAAAGTTCATACACAGAGCTTAAGTGCTATGTAGTAAGAGACACAGTGGAAAGGAGGCCCCTGCCCTGTAGAGCTTACAGTCTAAGTGGATGGGAGGCTAACATACAGGTACAAATTAGAGATGAAAAAGTGCACAAGGTAAAGGCATTGTCCAATAGGTACCTGGACTATATTAATGTTCTAGTGCTCCAAAAGGTAGACTCTTAGTTTTTTCTTGAAGAGATTGAGAGAACAGCTCCTTACAGAGGAATTCAGGGTTGGAATTCCAGAGGTTAGGAGCAGCAATATAGAAAGGTTTGAGACAACAGGTGCAGTGGATACGGATAGTGTGAAAAGAAGGTGGCTCTGAGAGAATGATGAGACTTTTAGCCTAAAGGGGTGACCTCTAGTATGGTGATCCATTTTATGGAAAAAAGATTTCCTGCTATCTGTCTATAATGCCCTCTAACGTCTAATGAGTAATCATGCCCCCTCGCAAATGTCTTTTTTCCAACCCCAACCATGACAATCTATCCTCAAAATGTAAATCCCATTCCATTATCCAGTTTAGTTGCACTTTTCTCCAGCTCATTTATATGTTTCTTAAGGCTAGAGCCCTAAACTGCACTGCATAGTCAAGGTGAAGCCTTACAACTGACCTATAAAGAGTCAAAATTATGTTTTCATCTCTTCAGTTTAAGTGCTTTTTTATGCCCCTTTTTAAGACGGCACTTTATTTGCTTTAGTAGCCACAGAATGACACTACTTGGAATTAGACAACTTATTAGCTACAAAATTCCCAGATCTCAATTAGGGAAACCTCCAGAACACTGCCATTTAGTATATAATTCACATGTACTGCATATTATTACTGCCAAAGTGCAAGTGCATGTTTCTCCATGTGTCTGTGTTGGTTTCCTCCCATATTCCCAAAAACTAAAGCCAGGTTCATTGGTATCTGATAAATGGAATGGGAAATATACAATACAAGTAGAATGTTAACTCTACTAGGACAGGACTAATGTAAATAATGAACAAGTTAAGTAGTGAGCTGGGTAAAATGCATTGGCTATATATATATATATATATATATATATATATATATATATATATATTATACAGAACATTTTCACTGAAAGCTGGCTGTCAAGAAATTGGATTTTCATTTTGAAATTGTGTTGGGGGCCCTAGCAACCATGAACTGAACTGAGAGAGAAAAAAAGGCTAAAACAGAAAGAAATCTAATGAAAAAAAAAATACTAAGTTTAAAACTTTATTTGTAGTTATTGAATTATTTGAATCTACCCACTCAATATTTATTTACTTTTTGCCTATACTATCCACTAACAATGGTTAGCGTTGCTGCTTTGCAGTGGTGGGGGCCTGAATATACTTCAACCACTATCCGCATGGAGTTTTTAATGGAATGAGTCTCCACTGGGTGCTCCAGTGTTCAACCTAACATCAAAAACATACTGAACGATGTGGCACGGATTGTAACCTCTGTTTTGGCAGGGCTGATTCACTGAAAATATGTTTATGCTCTAGAAACAAAGATATGTTGGAAAATTATTTTAATCATCTACCAAGAAAACATTACAAATAATAAACAGATATCACTACAAACAGCCTGCCCAACAGCATGGAATATTGTTTTGAACATAATTTGAGTTCACTTTTATACCCTCCAACTGACAGATAAACTGTGACAAAAAAAACTTAATAAACTGAAAAAGAGATGCGCATGGTATATAAGCTTAAGGGCAAGAAGAACTGCAGTTTGGGAACTCAGTGGATAAATCCATGACATTTACAAAATTGATTTATCTTTCAGATCTCCCATCTATTCTAAATTCTACTATAAATTAGGTTATTAAATTCTAAAGCAGCAACATAACAATACAACTGGAACAATAGATTAGAAATGCAATCAAACACAGTGCATTGCTTTTTATCTACTGTCATTTTGAATACAAATCAACACAAGTAACACACAAGTAAATAACAACAGACTTTATGAAAAAGAGAAAAATGAAAGCTACTAGCCAAAAATTATATGAAAAAAGGCTACATAATTAATTTACTCAATCAAATGCACATTGCCAAAGCTATTTCAAATTCATTTTCAGTCTTGTCATCAAAAATTAATTTGGTTAGGGGACCTGTTACCCAGAATGCTTGGGACCTGGAGTTTTCCTACCTTAAGTCTACTCTAAATAAACCCAATAAGCTGGTTTTGCTTCCAAAGAGGATTATTTATATCTTAATTTGGATCAAGTACAAGCTACTGTTTTATTATTACAGAGAAAAGGAATTTATTTTTAAATATTTGGATTATTTGGGTAACATGAAGTCTGTGGGAGACAGCCTTTCTGTAATTCAGAGCTTTCTGGATAGCAGGGTTCCAGATAACGGATCCTATACCTGTACCAAAAACAACACTATTAGCTTAATTTTCTTCATTGCTTTTCTCTTCTTTGGTTTCATTGTTCCTATGCCATTTTCTTTTACTGTCATTTTGTTTCCAAAGCTTGCTTTTTCGTCTTCATATATGGTATCCCTTTTCTTTTCCTGGTTCATCATTTTCTCATTAGTTATTTTATTTCACCATTACCTTATCTTTTGTTTAAATGTTTGCATTTTCTGACTTTAGACCAATTTTCTGTTCTGCTATTTATTTTTGTTACATCTTCTACATTTCTTTTATGTGTCTCCTTATGCCCTGGCTCCTCGTCTTACTGCTGTTATCCTACTTCTTCAGCCTTATATTAATAGGGGCCATTTATGACCGCAAGTGCAACTGTGGGGGCACTAAATTGACCACAGTTCAATGTGCAAGAATTCCCATTTGCTAAAGGTACTTGTGTCAAAATGCACTCCTCACACCTCCATATAGTTGTGGTCAGCGTGACTATCTTTCTCCTACCTCCTGTTCCACATTTGACAGAGGCTGTCTATTGACACAGGAGAAAAAATGGCAAGTGAATTTTTACAAATTTTCTAAACAGCACATCAATAGTTCCCTTTTAACTGGTATTTTTTTTAAAATAAAGTTCTTTGCACTATTTAAATCTGCAATGTAATTATTGACTAACAATATTTATGCATATTGCAGCATGCATACTTTTATTATGCTTCCAAAGGATTTATTTAATAGGTTGGTTCTAGAGGTTCTAATGTTTTTCAGCTGGTAATTATTTATAAAAGTTTGTGCATTTTGCATAATGTGCTGTTGGATGACCTAAGGTGCAGTGCTTTGTTTATCTAAAATACATCTAGTTCTGTACCAGCAACCACTTGCACTTGGCAGCTTTGTGTTTAGGACAGGTTGATATTTGCGTAGTTTGTATGTTAGGGAGTTATAGGCCCTGTGAGGCACAAGAAGAGAGCCCAGTACTTTCTGCCTCCTTGCGTGCATCTAGAATAGTAATGAGCCCCTATACGGATATCTTTGTCCATTGATTTAAGCTGCTGCATTTCTAACTTGAAACATGCTGGGGAGCAAATATAAGTCCTGGAGAGCCCCAAGTAAATAAGGGCTCAGATCATAACTACTACATGAAAAAAATAAAACATGCAAAAGTTTGATGTACAAGAGAATACCAGCTGGTTTGCATCACTGATTTTATAACAAAAACACAGGGATGCCAATCTCAGCATACAAAGCACAAATCAGAAAAAATAACTATAAACTTGGTGAATTATATTGCTACACTGGGCCCCTTGTGGAATAACAACAAAAACAAACAATTAGGGGTCTTTTTTGCATGCTGTGTGAAAAGTGGAGTGAAACATCACAGATAATGTTGCTCATAGCAACCATTCAGATCTTTGGTTTTGTTTTCTAACTGTTGAAATGTAATTGGTTGCTCTGGGAACATCACCAATAATGCTTCACACAGCATGATAAATAGATGCCATAATCTTTGGGGTTCACCCCTGTACTAACTCCAGTCCACACAAATGACTACACAATTTTATTTCACATTATTTCTTTTGTCACTCAATCACAATAAATACACAGAATACCGTGAGGACTTGCTTAATAATACGTACAGTATAAGTGTAACCCCAGAGGTAAAAATATATGCACAATATCGTGTTAAATGTCTCCAATGTTTGGAAACTGTAGACCTGAGCCTCTGGTTAGTTTGGGAGAACAGAATGCTTTGGAAATCTGGCGTTGGTGTCTCCACTAAATATGGGATTGTGCATCAGACTTATCATTATCGAGAAGTAAAAAATTTTTGAGTTTCAAACTGAATCTGCAGTGGTCTAAAGGATGAATTGGTGTAAACATGAAACTTTTAATTTCTGGGCTAAAGTTTCACAGATGAATTGGTGTAAACATGAAACTTTTAATTTCTGGGCTAAAGTTTCACAGATGAATTGGTGTAAACATGAAACTTTTAATTTCTCAGCTAAAGTTTCACAGCTGTGACATAAGTCTGTAAAGTGCGCTGTGGAATCTGTTCCTTTTTAATCCAGTGCTCTCTCACACCAGAGCTCACTCCTTATCATGATTTCACTTCCTCTTCCTATTTATATTCCTACCCTGGGAGGAGTTATGCCATGATGACTTCACTGTGCAAGACACCAACCAGCAGCCATCTTGGGGAAGGTAATGAACTGCACGTAAAACATAGGTTAGATCCCCACATAATCAAGTTCGCAGTGTGCAACAATTTTCAAGCATTACTCTTCTTGTTACTGCAAAGAGAGATACTGTACCACTGAAACCACCAAATTTACCTCATGTGTTATACTTAATGGCCATGGTTGCAGTATTCTTTTGTTTTAAGTACAGATGAAGCCACTTGGATTTGTGAGTTAAATGCGTCATGACTCAGGGGTAATTGAAGAAACTGTGTTATCTTAAGTCATCTTAACTCATTTAATGCATTTAACCTTTTCATTAGCATACCAAAGCTCCATTGTTCACAATGGTGAATGCTTTAATTAGATGGGATGTTGTGACGCAGTTTTCTGTGTTAAATGAGATAAATGGGATATCTGTGTTTAGTTATTCTGTGTCAAACAGACAAACCAAAGTGGCTGCATCTGTACAATTTTTCAGAATGCTTCAGTATCATACAGTCATATGAAAAAGTTTGGGAGCCCCTCTTAATTCTTTGGAGTTTTGTTTATCATTGGCTGAGCTTTCAAAGTAGCAACTTCCTTTTAAAGAGATACTGACACCTAAAATTAAACTTTTTTTTACATCTAATATAATATTGGCTTTGCAAGCTACTTCTAACTTTGCCATAAAGTATTTGCATGATGCTTTTACATTACCTTTCTGATCCCCCATGTTCCTGTATGAGGGGGCTGCCATATTTGTGCAGCAGGAGTCCGTTAGCATTAGAAACTGTAACTAACAGGCTGAGATGGGACAGTCAGGTTGGTAAAGTCAGAGTGTCAGGCTTAGGAACTTCAACTAACAATTATATACAAAAACAAACCTCTCAGCAAAAAATGATCACCATGACCTATAGGTAACATTTAATGTACATTCATATGCTAAAATTCATTTTTTAGTGTCAGTATCACTTTAATATATAAAATGCCTTATGGAAACAGTAGTATTTCAGCAGTGACAACGTTTATTGGATTAACAGAAAATATTCAATATGCATCATAACAAAACTAGACAGGTGCATATATTACAACAATACTTAGTTGAGCCTCCTTTTGCAAATGTAACAGCTGCTAGACGTCTCCTATAGCCTTTGATGAGTGTCTGGATTCTGGACAGCGGTATTTTTGACCATTCGTTCATACAAAATCTCTCCGGTTTAGTTAAATGTGATGGCTGCCTTTGTAGATTTTGAAGTGTGTTTAGGGACATTGTCTTGTTGGCATATCCAATGCCTGCATAACTTCAACTTTATGACTAATGCTTGAACATTATTCTGAAGAATTTGTTGATATTGCGTTAAATTCATCCGACTTTAACAAGGGCCCCAGTCCCTAAACTAGCCACACAGCCCCAGAGCATGATGGAACCTCCACCAAATTTGACAGTAGGTAGCAGGTGTTTTCTTGGAATGCAGTGTTCTTCTTCCGCCAGCCAGTCCTGGGTTTTACAGTAACTGTGCCTGTGGCCTTCCATTTCCTGATTACATTCCTCACAGTTGAAGCTGACATCTTAAACCTCTGTGATAGCTTTTTGTAACCTTCCTTTAAACCATGATACTGAACAATCTTTGTTTTCAGATTTGAGAACCCATGCTGTCAATATTCAGAGGAGAGTCAAACAGAAGCACAACTTGTAATTGTCCACCCTAAATAACTTTTCTCATGATTGGACAAACCTGCTGTTTTAATTGTGGTTGTATGAGTCTCTCGGAAGTAATTCAAACACACCAGCTAATATAAGCAAAGGTTTATTACATACATAGAATGAAGAAGATATACATTACCGAATGAGTAAAAGAGCAAAGCAGACAATCTACAACCAAGACTGGGAGATCCCGGAACAGTCAGCAGATTGAATCCCTCAAACGGTCCACGGAAGGTCCTGTGGCGGCACGCGTCAACCCCACAAGTGAGATCTCAACTGACCGAATGTAGACCCCCAGTTTATATAGGCTTAGCAAACAATGAGCTCATATAGAAGTTTAATCAATAGCTCATATTATTCATATAATGGTTTGGTTAATAACAGATCTTGCTTCCCATGCGCTCATCAGGAGGAAAAAAAAAAAAAAAATTTCAAAAATTACCATGTCTAAAATTTCCAAAAATCACCATGTCTTAAATATCTTACACAAAAATGTGCGAGCTTAAAACAAAATAATGGATCCAAGCAACAAAAATAAAACAAAAAAAACTTTATTCCTGTAATTGGAAACCTTATTAACACAAAATAATCAGATTCATCAATCTTGAAACATGAAATGAACGAGGAGAAAGGAAAAACAAATTATTAATCATTACATAAATGTAACACAATTTAACATTTCTTTTTGTGTCTCTGTCTTAATCTGGAATCACTCCCTCAGTAGACTGTGAAGGGGGGGAAAGAGTGAGAGAGCTCTCAGCATGCAGCTGCTCGCTCACCAAACGTTCTTACAATTACAGTTGTATTTTTGTCTACTGGGCTAACTTTTCCATATTTTTTACGTTGTTAATTTTATAATAATTTATTATTTGCCAAAATTAACAAATTTGGATTCCCGTAAATTAAGGAAATTTCCTCCCCGGTGTCAATTAATTCTTTGAGGGATTTTATTTTTACTATGCTTCCCCTCCTTTTCTGCTAAAAATCTCTGTTTGAATAATTTCAATAATTTTGTTGTAGTAGTTCCATGAAATTTGATCGAATGACACTCCATCTTTAAGGAGTGCACTAAACAAATGTCTATGAGTTATTGTAGTATTGTCTTCCTTTTTCTCTGACCTAGAAGCTCTTTCAGTTGGAGCGGGTGCTGGCAATTTATTTCCCACTCCCGTGGGTCAGTTAACTCCCTCATAGCCTGAACAGCTACCTCAATTGGTTGTGTCCTAGCTACTACACACCATTTCAAAGCTTCCTCTAGAGAGATAACTGCAGCTCCCATATAATACAAACGTATTAGCCAAGTAATCAAATTTTCCCCTGGCTGTTGCTTAAATCTCGTATGTATGTCAATAATTTGTTGTTGTAAAACATCCTCTGTAATATATGTATAATCTTTAGGTTGATTTGGGATTACTATCTTCTGTCGAGACAAAGATCTACATTTTCGAGCGGAATCAGAGGAATTTTGTTCATCAATTGAATCGCAAATATTTCCATCCCAGATTTCTGGGTCCCAATCTGCAGGAGCAACTGCAGCCTGCACGTTTCTCTGACTGATAGCTCCCTTTTTCTTTTTATAGCGTGCTATTCTTACAGCAGCCTTTTCTGTGTGACATTGTAACTGCTTTAGCTTTTTAGTTAATATTTTAACCTCAGCTTCAGAAGTATTCAGCTGAGCTTGAGCAGTTTCTAACTGAGTTTCGTCAGAACCTAACTCTTCCTCAAGCTTTACTTTCTCTAAAATTAAATCAGAACAGTTTCGATGCATCTTTCTGTACCCAAACAAAAGGATCCAGCCTCGTCTGGATACGGTACTAACTTCGTTACCTTTTTCAACATTTACCCTCTGCAAACATTGCACTACATCAGTAGGTTCACCACTTTTTACATCCCAAGACTCACATGGCCCCGTACAGCATGCCCACTCGTTAGCAATGATCCTGTACGGCGTTTCATCCCAACCAGGAACACACACTCTCGTCCCTGACCTGGGTACATCAACCACTATCCTTAGATTTGCAAAAGAAAGCCATGTATTAAATTATTTCCAGAGACCCCACTTCTGGTACCAAATGTTTTAATTGTGGTTCTATGAGTCTCTCGGAAGTAATTCAAACACACCAGCTAATATAAGCAAAGGTTTATTACATACATAGAATGAAGAAGATATACATTACCGAATGAGTAAAAGAGCAAAGCAGACAATCTACAACCAAGACTGGGAGATCCCGGAACAGTCAGCAGATTGAATCCCTCAAACGGTCCACGGAAGGTCCTTTATATAGGCTTAGCAAACAATGAGCTCATATAGTAGTTTAATCAATAGCTCATATTATTCATATAATGGTTTGGTTAATAACAGATCTTGCTTCCCATGCGCTCATCAGGATCTGGCCAGACTCCCAACAAGCACATCCGAAGCAGAGATCTTATCTTAGCTAGCTGGTAGCTGAATAGCATATTGTGCCCCTATCTATAATAAAGAAGAGTCTGATAAGGGCTTCACAAATCATAAGACATAATACATATGAGAATAATGAACAAGTATTAGGTCATCGAGTTGATTCCTTCCCATGATTTCTCTTGCACAACGCTTCATTATACAGGATTATGGATTATAAGGCCGCCTTGTATACTATGATACAAAGGTTTGTTATACACAATTATAAGTCATAAAGCTGTCTTTTTACACTATATTGGGCTCAATATACGACATTGGGTTCAACAGTAGAACAGTTCATTGTGTTATATTTTATACAGTTCTTTATCAAAGTATTGTGATGAGCTATTGGGTTTAATCAGAGTATTACCATGAGCCATTATTGAAAAAACTCCTATTAATACACCTGCCTATGAAGTTCAAGGCTTAATGAGCTAATCCAACTAATTTGGTGCTGCCAGTAATCAGTATTGAGCAGTTACATGCATTCAAATTAGCAAAATTACAAGGGTACCCACATTTTTGCACAGCCACATTTGATTTAATTCCATACAACTAAATACTGCTTCACTAAAAATCTTTGTTCAGAAAACACCCCATTTCCTGGCAAATGAAAGACATACCACTGCTTTCTGTTTTGTTGAAAGTAGAGTTAATTATTATGCAGGCTGAGAGGGGTTCCCACATTTTTTCATATGACTGTATGTCAGTTATGACATGCATATTTGTACACAAGTATAGTTGCTCACCCCTTTTTCAGATTTCGAATTTGGACATATGACTGGTATAAACTTTGGCTTTGATACAGATTCTGATGTTTGTCACCTGTCGTGAACTATTACCTGTATTCAATTTTTGTTCTTGCTCTCTAATGTTTTGGCATAGTCCTTGTTTGACCTCCATAAGTGTCACCACGCAAAGGCCAGGGCCCCAGTAATCATTCAGTAAAGAATGCACTTCTCTGGGTCCCTTTGTTTGCTACTCTGAACATGTGGGGTGGCACAAACCTAAAGTTGCTGGGCTAATAATAACAACTAACTATATTAGGTATCTCAGCTCTTACTGACATGTTGGCACTATGCTCCATTGCCTCATGTAGAGCACGGTAAAGGAAAATAACCACACACGTAGGATATGACAGAAAACTGGTTAAATATTAATGTCATTTTTTATGCAGTAAATTAAACATTAGTCCTAAATTGTTTTGTTCATATTGAGATACCCATACCAGTTTCAATTAAAATTGTTTGTGAAGAAGGCTTTTTCACTTGGGACTGCATACTGTGCTCTGTTCAGTGCACAAAAATCTGGGTCAGGAGATTTTTTTTTCCTTGCTGTTGTCAAAGAAGTCAGTGGGTCTGTTTTTCATAAAAGTCATTTTCTTTTGCTTATGAATAGATTTTGGGGAACATTTTTCCAATATTTTCATTACTGTATTTTCTATGTCGACTTGTTCAAACCCACTGACAATATTTTGATTAACAAATGTTAAAGGGATACTGGCATGAGGCTAAAACTTTTTTACATTGTGTTATATTTTGTAAAGCGATTGGAAAAGTGTTTTCAAAAGCCATTGAAATGTTTTGTGCTGGCATGATGGAATCAATATCTTGGTACTTATATAAGTTGTTCTATTTCCTTTCTGGCAAACTACAGAAGTACAATCTTGTTTAATGGCTGCAATACTAGATATGCACTAAGGATTGGAGGCAGTGTCCCACAAGACAAAACAGAATGGATTACATTTTATCTGAAAGATTCATTAAGATTTACTGCACTGCTGCTGGGAGATGTCTTGACTAATTTAACAATGAGAATGGTCAGACCAGAACGGTCTTAGGACTGCAGGTATGTCATTACAATGAATAGAATTACTTGCTTAAACATACTAAATGTTCCATGGACTGATACTTTCATACTGAATTTAGAAGCTGACCCTCATGCAATATGTTTTATTGCCTGATTGCACTGCGGCAGTTTACCCCTCTCCTGATCCTTACATTCAATCCAAAGCTCATTAAGTCTTTTTTTTATTAACCTAAAACGTTCAATATGCTTTTGATCGTAATTGAATTTGTATTCTTCTGGCTACAGAAAACAAGTTATAGGCAACAAGAACTGGTGCTACTGCTTTCTAATTCCATTTTCTGCTAAGGCCCAATTCTTTGACTGCCCTATTAATGCTTTTGCGCAATGGTATTTTGTATGATTTTTTCTTTTTATGGAAAAAATGCAGTCAAAAATGTCTGATATATTTAAGCAATTATTGATCAATAATGCATACCACTCTGTTTCAGGTGATAGTTCCACAGATGTACAGTAACCCCCAACAATTTTCTTGAAACAAAACAATGGTACGCATGGTAGTTTTTGGGGTTTTTTTTCTTGTTTATGGAAAAAATGCAGTTAAAATGTCTGAAATACCACCGATGAACAGTGACCCCCCAACAATTTCCTCGAAATATAATGTGATTATTTGACACAATTTCTAGGGGGGGTTTTGAGAGCTATATACTGTATCTATCACTGCAGATGAGAATGAAAAAGTAGCATGCCCAGGACTGACCTAAAGTCTTATGAAGACTAATCTAGGTGGGCATATGAGCTTATAGGTGAAGATTTTCAAGTTTCTTCAGGTGTATCCAATTTTAGAAGAATACAGCATACATATATTCTATATCTGTCAGACTCACAGAATGTCTATGCTGAAAGTATTAATAAATTGACATATATACAGGTATGGGACCTGTTATCCAGAATACTCGGGACCTGGGGTTTTCCGGATAATGGATCTTTCTGTAATTTGGGTCTTCATACCTTAAGTCTACTAGAAATTAATTTAAACATTAAACATTACAGACAAATTGTAATTAAATAAATGTCTATAAAATGTACGCAACATCAGTAGAAACTTTTCACGGCAATAATGGCAATACATATTTTCTAAAAGAGTAACTTTCATTAGTTGCTGTTACTGTATTATTATTGCAGAAATTTGCAGAGAATGTTACAATAATAAAATGTAATATAACGTAAACCTGACTCTGCATACTGAAGTGTGATTTCTTCTTGTTTAAAATAATTTCCACCTAATCAGTCATATAAACAACTTCTGTACATCTTGTACCCGTATCATTGTATCATTATTATACTCTGTTATATTGTACACTATTTCTTGTTCTGCTCCACATAGAAAAAAATGAAACATTCCTCAAACAATATTATAATGTTCTAGTTAAATAAATTGTACTTGAATCCAGAAATAAAGATCATAATTGGTGGGGATGGCAAACTAATCTTTTTTTTCCCCAATTATACTGAATATCTCTGGTGCAATGCAAAAGTGCTCTGTACCCTGACTCTGGATCAAAAGGAGTTTATTTAGGATATTAAGTGGCATGCACATGGACAATCATGGGCTAAGGCTACTAGATGTGACGTATCATTGACACATCAAATAAATGGAATATGTGCATTACACTGATTGCAAGTTAAATCAAATTTAAATTAAAGTGGACCTGTCACACAGACACAAAAATCTGTATAATAAAAGTCCTTTTCAAATTAAACATGAGATGCAATTTCTAATTTTTATTAAAGCAGTCATAGCTGTTGTAAGCTCATGTAAAAATCTCAGCTGTCAATAAAATATTGTCTGCCACTCCTCTATGCCCTGGGCATAGAGGCGGGGCAGACAATTACTTTTACTTTCCATTCAGCATTTCCTAGATGTCACTGCTCTCCACATATTACCCCATTCTCTGTACCATTTAATTGTGTAGCCAGGGCATGGGGATGGACATCAGGTCCCCCATTGTGGTGCACAAACAAGATTCTGAGATGATGTAAGGCTTTTCTTAATAACAGTGTCCACAAAATGGCTCCTGCCTGCTTACTGTAATTATGAATCCCAGACTGCAGGAAACAAGATTCAAATAATTTATATAGCGTAATTAAAGTTCATTTTGCTTGACTAATGTGATAAAATAGGATTCTGAATATTTTTTTTGGGTGACGGATCCCCTTTAAATATGTTCAGCATTTCTAGATGAGTATAGTAGACAAGTCCCTGATTTCCCACAAGATCAGTTGACATTCCCAATAAGTTGCACTTGCATGTGTAGGTGTAAAGATTAGTGATGGGCGAATTTGGGGCATTTCGCTTCGACGAAATTCTCGAAATGGCGAAAAATTCGCAAAACATCGCAGGCGTCTCGTTTTTGATGCCGGCGCCTGTTTTTTTTTTGTTTTTTTTTTAAGCCGGTATCCGTTTTTGAAGAAATTGTGCTGGCATCCAAAAAAACGGATGCCGGCGTCCATTGTTTTGGTTTTTTTTGACGCTGGTGAATTTTCGTGGGAATTCACAGAGAAATCCGCGCCTGGTGGATAAATTCGCCCATCATTAGGAAAGATTTGTATATAACAGTGGTGGGCACAAATGCAAAAGAAATGTACATTGTAGCCCATAAGCCCAGTACTTTTTAAACTTGTTTTTTCCACTTTACTACTTCCCTTTAGAGCATGAGCTTTCTGGTCTTTCAAAAACTGACTAAAAATCAGTCCTACATCAAATTTGTTTAGCCTAAATTAGCATCCCGATTGCCCTGTGCAAAGATGTTAAACTTTAAAGACATCTTATGGCAGACATTTCATTTAAACAGAATGAAAACAGTTGTTGGTTGCATTGTGTCCTTTATGTATCAGTTTTTAGCTGCAAGGGATTCTTTGTGTACAGGATTTGTTCACCCACAGAGTACACTTGAAATCTCTGACTCCCCATATGAGATACTGGCTGTGCCAACATCTCTCTACAAATTTGTGGGACATGAGCTCATGACATAGGGAAGTGTAAAATATCTGCTGATTTTTTTCCATTTGGTTAAATATATATATTGATAAATTATATTGAGGCACATTTATTAAGGGTCAAATTTTGAATTCATGTGAGTTTTTTTTTAAAATCACCCAAACTCCCATAAATTCGAAAATTTGACTAGTCAAGATGTATTGCTAAAATCAAATGTTTTAAACTAGAATGAATTTAAATGACTCAGAAACTGAAATTGAATTTGATTTGAATTATAAAAATTTGATTTGAATCTTAAAAACTCGATTCGAGTTTTTTTTTTTCTTCGAAAAAAACTTGAATGTCAGGAATACTACAAACATCACCAAATTGATCCCTGGACCTCTCCCACTGACTTATATAGTAATTCAGCAGGTTTTAGGTAGCGAATTTGAGTTCTTAAAGTGCCAGAGTATGGTAAATCTTAAATATTCAACAAATTAGAATTTTCACTTCGATCCTTAATAAATCTACCTCTAGTTCTTTTGTTTTTCTACTTTTAAACTACTTGTTCCCTCATAACGGTCATTCACATCTAATTGCCTAAATTCCATACTAGAGAGTTACATAAGAAAACATTAATTTTAAAAAAAATTAGAAAATCAAAAATGTTTCCCTGGTGAAAACTGTAAATGCACCGTAGTGAGTGAAACTGTTCCCATTTTGTAAGAGCAGACCTGATCTTCTGGAACAGGAAAACAAAACTTCACTGTTGCCTCCACACAGCTTTTGATTTTGGTTACTAATTATAATTACCAAGATATACCTTGAAAATCTTGAATTTGCACTTTTCAACTAAAAAGCTTTAATTTCAAAAACTTGATCGCATA
Organism: Xenopus petersii; assembly: GCA_038501925.1. Taxonomy (NCBI): domain Eukaryota; kingdom Metazoa; phylum Chordata; class Amphibia; order Anura; family Pipidae; genus Xenopus; species Xenopus petersii. The sequence continues at coordinate 174,064,460 of CM076673.1, read as the reverse complement.
AAAACCTGAAATCACACTGTACCCATCATTTTAAATGTGTCTGCCAAATTAAAAATTTATCTCAAAAACACAAATCAAAATAGCTTAAATTCAGCTAATACAACTTCCACTGACTTCTACATGAACTCGCCATCTTCTAGATCTGAATTGTTATATTAGTGTTTTTGAGTTCATTTCACGTTTATTCAGCTAATACAACTTCCACTGACTTCTACATGAACTCGCCATCTTCTACATGCTGAATTATTATATTTGCATTTTTGTGCTAGGTGGAGGTATAGAAAAGAATATGTTGAGACATGAGAGCTTTTGGATTTATAAATTGCAAGCTATGGTCCCTAGTGTTAATTAAAGATTTTAACTTTAGGGTATTTCTATAATCTTCAGTTTGTATGTTCCTCTTCTTGAATTTTACCTTTTATATTGCTTTATTTATTCTGTAACAGGTTTTTCAATATTTATTACACATGGTGTATTTTATAATGTGTATTTTAGAAAACAAATTGAAGGTTTTTTTTTATCAAAATGTTCTTACTATTTTCTGAAAACCTCTCTAACCAAATCCGTACAGACCACCCCCTGTTTATCAAAACATTTTCACGAAAATTTATTGTGCAGGAAAAGACTGGACAAAAATTTAAAAAAAAATCTGAATTGTACAAATTTGTCTTATCTGTTCCCAAAAACTGTGACTTTTTCTGATTTTATGCCTGAAACCTGGGACTTTTATTCGGATTATCGCCTGAAAAACACACAATTTTTGGATTATTGAATGAAACCAGCGCAGATCAGGATATCTTACAATTGTAAACAGGACATCTGACATTGATTGCAACGGAGTACTTATTCTGACTTTTAAGACCATCGGGGTTTTATAAAACACAAAAAATGTAAGTTTTTTTTCTTTGGTTATTTCCCATTTAAAAGTCCGACAAGAAAGAAATCTGACTTTAATTAATAACTCCCTTTTATATTTGTAGTAGCTTTTTCATTATTTATAGTTATTGCAGCCTACGACATATTAACCTCCCAATTTTAAGTATTTCTGAATAAAGGTTGCTAAGGATCCTGAGAATAGAAATGTCAGAATAACAAATGGGAAATATATGGAGATGAATAAGGAGAATAGCATTGATTACTAGGGAAAGTGGTGACTTTGCACGAAACATTCTCTGGTGAAGGAATTCATGGTAGAGATGAATGCCAACATTAAGGCGGATTTATCAAGGGTCGAATTGAATATTCCAATTCGAAATTCTAATTTTCTAGTTATGGTCAAAACTGTCAAATTCGACTACAGAGTTATTCAAATTCAATTCAAGTTTCTCAAAAAATTTGAATTTCGAGATTTATCCTACTCTGGCCCTTTAAGAACTCGAATTCAACTATTCGCCACTTAAAACCTAAATCCTGCCAAATTGGTGTTTAAGTCAATGGGAGACGTCCAGGGATCAATTTGGAGTTGTCAGCCTTCCTGACATTTGAGTTTTTTTCTGAGAAAAACTTTAAACGAGTTTCTAAAATTCGATTGAAATTCAATTTATATACACTACTGTCATTTGGGCGCCTCTGTACACCACATAGTTTGGTAAATCTATGCATATTGGGCACCAAAGTGTTCAGTAGATCCCTGGTGTTCATATTTAGGATGTTTTATGCTGATAATTTACGAAATGTGGGGCATATAATGGGGTAAAATTCAAGTTTTGTGACGATTTTCAGAAATTTGATAAAAACCGTTACGTTCAGCATTGCTTTGCAGTTTGGCAGTTTGCAGTAGGAACACATATTTACCCATATTGGATTCGTCAGAATGTGTACTTTCTGAAAATATATGGTTTTCTGGGGTCTCTGTACTGTTAGGGGGGTCTAATGTCGCATAATACACACACCAGGTGCTTATATTGCAGCAGCCAGCGCGTCAGCTGTGAAAATGTATATACACTATTGTCATTTGGGGGTCTCTGTGTGCCACATAGTTTGGTATATCTATGCATATTGGGCATCAAAGTGTTCAGTAGACCCCTGGCGTTCATATTTAGGATGTTTTATGCTGATAAGTTACGAAATGGGGGGCATATAATGGGGAAAATTTCAAGCTTTGTGACGATTTTCAGAAATTTGATAAAAACCGTTATGTTCAGCATTGCTTTGCAGTTTGGCAGTTTGCAGTAGAAACACATATTTGCCCATATTGGATTCGTCAGAATGTGTACTTTCTGAATATATATAGTTCTCTGGGGTCTCTGTACTGTTAGGGGGGTCTAATGTCGCATAATACACACACCGGGTGGTTATATTGCAGCAGCCAGCGTGTCAGCCGTGAAAATGTCTATACATATTGTCATTTGGGGGTCTCTGTGCGCCACATAGTTTGGTATATCTATGCACATTGGGCATCAAACTGTTTAGTAGACCCCTATGTTTATATTTAGGATGCTTTATGCTGGTAATGATACATGGATAATACGATGCTGGAAAGTTGAAGCTTTGAGGCAATTTTCAGATATTTCACCAAAACCGCCAAATTTGGCAAAGCGTTGCGACTCAGTAGTTTGGGGCAGAAAGGCATGGGTACCCATTTTAGATTCTGTATAATGTGTACTTTCCAAAAATATATTGGTTTGGGGGGAAAACATATATTTCTGTGTTTTTACCCCACAAAAATGCAGTCAATGTGTTGATTTTTCATTAGCTGAAGTTACCCACGGGACTGTTTGTATGCGCTAACTTCATTTTGAGGCCTCTAACTGCCAGATACTTTGGTAAACCTATGAACAATGGCCACCAAACTGTTTGGAGGAACCCTGGCATTCATATTTAGGGTGTTTTTTCTTGGTGCGTAACAATACATGGGTGATATGGTGCTGAGAAGTTGAAGCTTTGAGGCAATTTTCAGATATTTCACCAAAACCGACTATTGTGGGAAAGCCTTGCGACTCAGTAGTTTGGAGCAGAACGGCATGGGTACCCATTTTAGATTCGGTAGAATGTGTACTTTCCAAAAATATATGGGTTTTGGGGGGTAAACATATTTTTCTGTGTTTTTACCCCACAAAAATGCAGTCAATGTGTTGATTTCTCATTAGATGAAGTTACCCACAGGACTATTTGTATGCGCTAACTTCATTTTGAGGCCTCTAACTGCCAGATACTTTGGTAAACCTATGAACAATGGCCACCAAACTGTTTGGAGGAACCCTGGCAATCATATTTAGGGTGTTTTTTCTTGGTGCGTAACGATACATGGGTGATATGGTGCTGAGAAGTTGAAGCTTTGAGGCAATTTTCAGATATTTCACCAAAACCAACAATTGTGGGAAAGCCTTGCAACTCAGTAGTTTGGAGCAGAAAGGCATGGGTACCCATTTTAGATTCAGTAGAATGTGTACTTTCCAAAAATATATGGGCTTTGGGGGGTAAACATATATTTCTGTGTTTTTACCCCACAAAAATGCAGTCAACGTGTTGATTTCTCATTAGATGAAGTTCCCCACGGGACTATTTGTATGCGCTAACTTCATTTTGAGGCCTCTAACTGCCAGATACTTTGGTAAACCTATGAACAATGGCCACCAAACTGTTTGGAGGAACCCTGGCAATCATATTTAGGGTGTTTTTTCTTGGTGCGTAACAATACATGGGTGATATGGTGCTGAGAAGTTGAAGCTTTGAGGCAATTTTCAGATATTTCACCAAAACCGACAATTGTGGGAAAGCCTTGCGACTCAGTAGTTTGGATCAGAAAGGCATGGGTATCCATTTTAGATTTGGTAGAATGTGTACTTTCCAAAAATATATGGGTTTTGGGGGGTAAAATATATTTCTGTGTTTTTACCCCACAAAAATGCAGTCAATGTGTTGATCTTTCATTAGATGAAGTTAACCACGGGACTGTTTGTATGCGCTAACTTCATTTTGGGGCCTCTAAATGCCAGATACTTTGGTAAACTTATGAACAATGGCCACCAAAATGTTCAGAGGAACCCTGGCAATCATATTTAGGGTGCTTTTTCTTAGTACGTAATGATACATGGGTGATATGGTGCTGGGAATTTGAAGGTTTGAGGCAATTTTCAGATATTTCACCAAAACCGACAATTGTGGGAAAGCCTTGCGACTCAGTAGTTTGGAGCAGAAAGGCATGGGTACCCATTTTAGATTCGGTAGAATGTGTACTTTCCAAAAATATATGGGTTTGGGGGGTAAACATATATTTCTGTGTTTTTACCCCACAAAAAATGCAGTCAATGTGTTGATTTCTCAGTAGCTGAAGTAAAGTCCTGAACAATTTGGATGTGCTAACTTCATATTGGTGTCTCTAAATGCCAGATACTTTGGTAAACCTATGCATAATGGGTATCAAACTGTTCAGTGGACCCCTGGCAATCATATTTCAGGTGCTTTTTCTTGGTACCTAATATAGTTTGGGATATGCGGAGCAGCAAAATAAAACCTTTGAAATGATTTTTCAGAATTTTGAAAAACTGCTATGTTCAGACAAGCTTTTATGTTTGGTAGTTGGGAGTAGAGAGACATAGTTACCCATTTTGTAATCGGCAGAATCTGTACTTTTCAAAAATGTATGGTTTTCTGGGGTAAACCTATGGTTTCAGGATTTTTTGCCTTGGAATCTAAAGCATGCCGTTTTCTGCCTTAGTGCTTTCAAAATTCAGTAATATACTGCTGGGAGTTTTTGCTGTACAGAAGTCCTAAATCTCCATAAAACTATACATATCTGGTATTGGCACGTTCGAGAGACATAAGGCTTTCCAAATCAGTTGGATTTTCATCTGTAAAATTAAATATTTTTCTGGTATAAATTGATATACAATGAAAAATGGTAGTTTTTCATTTTTTTTTGGTATTTAGCACTATAAATTTTTTTGCACAGGTGGAAATACATGAAAACTCATGCAGACTGAGAAAGCTCAGTTTCTACCGAAAAAAACAATGTATAGTTTTCCTAGGTAAACTATAGGTTTCCCCTCAGAAAATGCCCCTAAAGTGAGAGAGCACAAAATGCTTAAAAACGGCTGGCATTTTGCGTAACCAAAGTGTGAAATTCTGCTGGCACTTAAAGGGTTAAACAGCCACAGCCAAGTTAGAAAACAAAAGCAAAGATCTGATTGGTTGCTATGGGCAACATCTCCAGAAATCTCTCCAGATATTTATCTCCAATGTTAGTAAACATGCCCCTTTATATGATGCACAGACTGCCAAACATGCAATAATACTGCAATAATTCCAATGTGGGAAAGCTTTGAATCTGAAAATATATTTTAAGTAACAGAAAAAACATTCTAGGAAAGCTGTAATTTGCTTAAGGGAACAGTTAATTATAAATTGAAGAGAAATATTGATTATTCAAAGAGGGAAAAACTCCACAGGCAGACGGCACTTCTGGGTACATTTATTGGGAAAGAAACTGCTGTGAACCGCCTAACGCATTTCGGGATTGTATCCCTTAATCATAGCCTATGATTAAGGGATACAATCCCGAAACGCGTTAGGTGGTTCACAGCAGTTTCTTTCCCAATAAATCTATCCAGAAGTGCCGTCTGCCTGTGGAGTTTTTGCTATACTTATAGTGGGGACACTGTCGACTGAGCACCTGGACGAAGGGAAGATCGGTGAGCTGGAGCGGTCTAATTTTTTGTTTTTTTGATGCAAAGAGGCAACACCAGAAATTCAGAACAAATATAATACATTAATGAAACCAGAAAATTCCACCATTTATGCCACATATTTCATAGTTTTGTGTCATTGCTGGTTACCAAGGACAATCTTAAGTGATAGAACAGATAACATAAAAAATACAGAAATTAGATAATCAAAGTTTATTAATCTTCTAGCTGCAACAATCCTCCCTACACTTAAGGCCACTGATCATGCCCAGATTTGTGGTGAGGCCACAAAGGCCCAGGCCTAGTTTGGCATGCCACCCCAGCCACATTCTAGGGAGCAGTGAGGAGCTGCAGCTCCACTGCGATTTGGCACATAAATGCCATTGCGAGGGTAGCAGGCACTAGGATCTGGAGGCCTAGGGATGGCAAATAAGGAAATCCAGGCCTGTCATTGATTGTATATTATAGCAACTGAATTGACATGAAGAACAGAATTTTTACCTGAAACAGCACAAATGGTTGTCCACCATATAGACCGTGGAATGCCTTGTTGGATGATATTGTAACGACAGGTACTATCCAATTGACAAAATGCCTTCCTGTTGTGCAGATAAACACCTGAGCAGCTAGTTCTGCATTTGTTTTTTTTTTACTTGCCCTCTTTGACATTCAGATGTCTCAGAGATCTACAACACTTTATTTTAGACACAAGGAAGGTGGCATTATAATTTGCAAGCTGTAATGAGGCAACAGCATAATTCGAAATAATCTAATGAAAAGGGCCCATTTACTGAACCAGTTGGAAAAATATAGTGATGAGCGAAAATGACGCCCATAGACTCCAATGGGTGAAATAAATTTCGTGCATCAAAAAAAAAATTGTTGCACCGCCTCACGTGTAAAATAAAAATTGTCACCCATAAAACAGGTCAGATTCGCCCATCACTAATGGTTGAGTGCTGAAAGGGAAACAAGTCATGTGTGAAATATTATTCTCTAAATCCACAACTAATTAGTACAGGTATGGGACATGTTATCCAGAATGCTCGGGACCTGGGGCTTTCCGGATAACAGATCTTTTCTGTAATTTGGATCTTCATACCTTACGTAGAAAATCATGTAAACATTAAATAAACTCAATCTGCTGGTTCTGCTTCCAATAAGGATTCATTATAACTTAGTTTGAATCATGTACAAGCTACTGTTTTATTACTACAGAGAAAAGGGAAATAGTTTTTAAAAATTTGAATTATTTGGAAAAAATGGAGTCTATGGGACACAGCCTATCTGTAATTCAGAGCTTTCCAGAAATGGGTTTCCAGATAAGTGATCCCATACCTGTACAATAAAAAGGGGTAGGGAGTCTCTCTAAAAAAGAAACCTACAAATCTACTTTACTTGTAGATAAGGGCAGAGCAACACTTTGAACTAAAAATAGAATAACCTGTACTTTAAAGCCTAACAGTAGACAGAGCCACTGACAGCCCCATATGGTGTCTGCTTTTATTTTTGCTGCTATGCATTTCATCCTACAGTTATTTTGTGAAATATTATAAGAGTGTATGTCACTGTTCTAATTGCTTGCCCAAGTGAAAATGATTTCTAACACCAAGGAAGGAAAATGAGTTGCTAAGAACGAGGTTCAAGGAAGTAAAACTGATAGCTCTGTTACAAGCTAGTAGAGATGAAAGGCTGGAATACGCTGTATCTAGCTCCAGCACAAAACCAGAAATTCAAAGGTAAAAAAAAATAAAGGCAAAAAAACCCGGTAAAATAATGATTTCATTTTGCTTATGATGCTAGACATGGAGAACAGGTCAGAGGTTGTGTCTTAGAAATCTAAAAAAAATATGATATGGATTTGAATGGACTGTAGCCTCCTGGAATAAAAACAGAAAGATGAGATATGTTATGAAATATTGCAGATGTATTTATTCAATGGACTGAATCCGTTGTCTCGGCAGACACCCAATATAATGTTGCATTTCGATTCCAGTTTCATAAAGTTATCAGCCTTTATGATGTATGAAACATTATACATCTTGCCTTAATAGAATAATAATGAACAATCAACAGTCTTACATAATCTGTGGTTTCCATGGTTTTATGATATTGCATTGTATTTATTTAATTAGCACCAACATGTTTACTCATTGCTTTACCAACATCATTCACATCTAATCAAGATACAAATATAGATCAGCGCCACAGGCTATGAAAAAAAACAAATAACAGAACCAAGTGCAATATTGTTTATATTCAGTGCAGTCACCAAAGTCACCAAGACTAATCTGTGTATCTTGAACCATAGAAATTGGGGGTTCCCAATCTTTATTCCATGGTGCTCATGACACTTCACTGGTCACTGAGGAAGGGCCATGCGGTCCTGAAACTTTTGATCACTGTGATGTGTCATGAGCCCCATGGAATAAAGATTGGGAACCCCCCATTTGCAGCAGACAGGCATCAATCTTTTACAAATTGTATGTTACTGACGAGTGACTAGGCCAGGGCCTCTACCTAATCCCCTAATTGAACTTTCATTTGAACCATAGAAAGTCTATGCACAGATTTTTTGTGTGTGTTTTAAAGTGCTATAGTGGTTTCTACAAGGTGCTATCTCCAAAATAAAAGTATAGTTAAATCAAACAAAGTGCTTATAGTGCTTGCTTCAAAAGGTGGCACTGTTGTAACAAAATTAATTCATATTAACAGCACATGTATCACTTAATATATTGGAATAAAAGAAGAAAATAAATAATGAATGTAAATGACAAAAGTGCTTAGAATAGCACTCTCATCAATTTCACAATCATTTATTTTAAAGGTTTAATTATACTTTAACTGAAAAGTAGAAAACATTTAATGTATACACAGGCTTCAGAAAAGGCAAAACTGATCTTATGCCTGAAGATCCACTATTAATACAAGTTAATAAACTATTAAAGAAATCCCTGACATAAGGTTAGTAATGGAACTAAACTGTAGCAGTGCCATTCTGCTCCTTTGGAGTCTATGCAAACATTTTTTTCTCTCTTTAAATGTAAAAATAAATGGTTTTAAAATTATCATAAATCAAATATGCCTACAGCACCACTCTCGTGATTAATGGCCTAGTAAAAGTGCTGAAAGAAAATTAGTCCTCTGAGGCATTGGAAGTTGGGAGACCAGTGGAATTGTGTCTCAGGCTAAATCACATTCATGGACTGTAATGAAAAGGCAGGTTTTCATGTTGATACCTGATTAATGAATGAATTCATATTTGTTATATAAGACTAAATAAGATGGTCATTATAAGTGACAAATGAGACAGATGTTTGAATTACCGTTCACCTGTAATACAGTATAAGCCTTTAGCTGTAATATGCATTTTCCGTTACCCATTTTTCATCGAAGTGGAATAATATGGAATAAGCATAATGAGCAATATATAATACTTTAGTGAATAGCTCTGACTTCGGGGCAAAAATTACTTCCATTCACTGCGTATTACCATTCCTATGACCATTGCTCTCTAGGTGCTGTTTTCTTTCATACCAGGAAATTCAGTTTAATATATGGTTTTTAAATTGTGGTTTTTTTTTTAAAAAACCAGGCCTATATTTGCCTATTTTGTCAACAGTGAAAGTGATGGAAATGGAAATTAGAATACACTATAAAGAAGACCAGAAAAAATTGAGATTTAACAGTTCATGTCAATCAGTGTCATAAAGCTACAGTTAATTTAAGTCAAGAGAAAATAAACTGTGACTTCCTGTAAATGTGAGTTATTTACCAATAATTCTCATGTATTCAAATAATCCCAAGCAACATTTTCTGCTTACTATAGTATCTGGGATATTCCAGAATATATTTATGAAAATCCATTTACTGGCTTCAATGTTATATGTTTCCCTTGTTAAAATAATGTTGTTTCTTTTGTTGATGATTGCTACTGTGAAGGTCTATCCTTTTTACAGCCAAGTTGCTGTTCTGTTATTACTAAACATGGCAATGATTTACCTCATAAATAAGCACAATGTTTATCCTGTATTGCGGTTGGTCATTTAGGGGGTTATTATTAAAGTCCAATTTTTCTGCTCGGATTTTAAAGGGTAAAAAAAATTTAAACTAAACTAAATTTAAATTAAAACTTTGAGATTTATTAAATTAAAGGTCAGAATGAAAAAGTACTCTAACTCAGACCTGCCAAGTTCATGTAGAAGTCATTGGCAGATGTCCCCTTGATATCCTGATCTGCACTGGGTTTCATAATCTGAAGATTTCATGGTTTTTGGGTGTCATATCTCAAAAGTCAGAAGTTTCGATGACAAATCCAAAAATTTGTGTTTTTTTCATGATTGTAACGAGTTTTCCACAAACAAAATTTATGGATACATAGGGGAAATGTCCGTGCGGATTTGGTCAGAGTCGTTTTCAGAAAATAGTGAGACCTTTAAGGATAAATAACCCTCTTAGATTAAGTTCTACAGAAACCAACTTCGGCAGGTCCCAAGCACACAGAAGTCCAAATGTATATTTGTGTGGTTGAATAATTATCTAATCTGCTTCGGTATCCAAACACAGGGTAGGTTCAGACTTTAATAAATAAACCCCTTGGTATCTTTATTTTTAAAAATGACTGCAAATATTTCTTAAAAAAGTTTAAAACGAAAGGAATGGACAGCACTCACTATATTATAGTGAGTGCTGTCCATTCCTTTCGTTTTTATATACTATGGGAAGCTAACCGGAGTATCCCTAAGGACGAGCACCACAGACAGATTCATCCAGCGTGAGTGCTGTTACTAACTTTGTGTATATATATATATATATATATATATATATATATATATAGAGTTCATGTGGGGCCGCACTCCGCTAGAACATTTTAAAATCGGGTGCAAGGTAAAAAATGTTACATATTATAAAAAAGACCAGCAACACCGATATATCTTGTGCAAAAAATTCAAATGTATTGAAAATGCATGTACAGCCAACGTGACGTTTCGGTCCTCACAGGGACCTTTCTCAAGGCAACCATGCCTATAACACCAATCAGTTTAAATACCCCAGCCCCCTTTGTCAATAGGAAGTGACATCATCACAACGAAGTGCTAAAATATAGTGATTATAATAAAATATAAAATAGTGTTGAACCAATGTCCATCCGGTCACTCAATAAAAATGAACATCTGCTTGTGTCCCGTGTCCACCTAGATAAATGAGACTTCACATAAGTTATGGTTAAAGTGCATCATGTGCATGGTAAAATAAGAGGTTAAAATTCATCTAGCATGTGTTATACATGTGTGTGTCGGCCGAAACAATTACAAGTGCCCCAGTGAACATTTAATAAAATTTAAAAAAACAATGGTTAAATTATTTCAATATCGTAACAGACTGTAGTGGACCTATCAGGTTATATCCCCATATATTTTTCAATCAATGCAATTACTCTTGCTTACAAAAACTTTTTATGGTCCCAGTCCTGTCGTTACATCACTATTTCCAGGAAAGTATTACCACTACAAACTTACGTAATACAACCTCTAATATCCCGTTTTTGTTCCCACAGTTAAATATATAGTATATCAGATCATTGTTTGTTAGAATTTACCAATAATTCATGCGACTAGTGGCAAACTATCTCACAGAAAACAATTTAAAGATAAGGAACTATTTAAGCCTCTGGGGGCCACACAATTCAATTCGTATGTCCAAAACGCCTCCCTCTGTAGTAAGATACGATCTGTATCTCCCCCTCTGGGTGGGTCGGCAATCCAGTCTATGGGCATACATTTGAAAGAAGATGCCGGGTGCTTTAAAATTTTAAAAAAGAGTTGTCTGTCCAAATATTTATGGACCTATATATATATATATATATATATATATATATATATATATATATATATATATATATATATATATACAGTATATATATATATATATATATATATATATATATATATATATATATATAGGTCCATAAATATTTGGACAGACAACTCTTTTTTAAAATTTTAAATGAAACAACTCAAATGCAGTTGAAATACAGACTCTCTGCTTTAATTCAGTGGGTTGAACAAAAAGATTGTGTTATAAAAAGGCTTTAGTTCCTCACATTTTTACGCAATCACTTCATTTCAGGGGCTCAAAAGTAATTGGACAATTGACTCAAAGTTATTCATGGGCTGGTGTGGGCAATTCCTTTGTTATGTCTATCAATGAAGCAGATAAAAGCCCTGGAGTTGGTTTAAATGGGGGTGCTTGTATGTGGAAGATTTTGCTGTGAATAGACAACATGCGGTCAAAGCCACTCATAAGCATCAAGAATATAAAGGCTAGATTGGACTTTGCTAAAAAAAAAGATGTGCAAGAGCTCATGATGGAAAGCATACCACATCTCTATAAAACATGGCAGTGTGATGGCTTGGGTGTGCATGGCTGCCAGTGGCACTGGGACACTAGTGTTTATCCATGATGTGACACAGGACAGAAGCAGCCAAATGAATTCTGAGGTGTTCAGAGACATACTGTCTGCTCAAATCCAGCTAAATGCAGGCAAATTGATTGGGGGGACATTTCATAATACAGATGGACAATGACCCAAAACATAGAGCCAAAGCAACCCAGGAGTTTATTAAAGCAAAAAAGTAGAAAATTCTTGAATGCCAAGTCAGTCACCTGATCTGAACCCAATTGAGCTGCATTTCACTTGTTGAAAATTAAACTTCAAACAGAAAGGACCACAAACAAACAGCAACTGAAAGCCACTGCAGTAAAGGCTTGCCAGAGCATTAAAAAGGAGGAAAACCAGAATCTGGTGATGTCCATGAGTTCAAGACTTCAGGCTGTCATTGCCAGCAAAGAGTTTTTAACCAAGTATTAGAAATGAACATTTTATATTCAGTTTTTTAATTTGTCCAATTACCTTTGAGCCCCTGAAATAAAGTGTTCAATCTTTTTGTTCAACCCACTGAATTGAAGCTGAAAGTCTGCAGTTCAACTGCATCTGAGTTGTTTCATTTAAAATTCATTGTGGTAATGTATGGAACGAAAATTAGAAAAAAAAGTTGTCTGTCCAAATATTTATGGACCTAACTGTATGAGTAGCCAGTAAGGAACAGAATTCTCCTTTAAATTCTAATGCACTATATTCCTTTTTGAGTCATCGGGTTATAGAAGTATGTGGGTCATAATGATTTAGTCATAAACTGATACGTCTGTGATTGAAACGTGTTGGGAAATGGCAGACTGTTGCATTCATATCATAGCTGATGACAATGTCTTTAAATCACTCTGACTCTCCGATGCCATATTGTTACAGATGTCAGAAAATATAAATCTTCACCTTTTATATATATTTTTCTCAGTGCAATCTATCCAAATGTTGTTTTTATGCTTTTTGTTATGACTGAACCACAACTAGCTAGATGAATTGCTAGATATATAGAGCTGGCAAGATGACAGATAAAAGCATGGACAAGTAAACAGATGGGTTGTCAGACATACAAAGACACAAATACAATATATATATATATGCCTAGGTGCAAAGTCAACAAATAGTCTCTATTCACTGCAAAAAGATTCCGCACTCTCAGGACTTATAATTATTTAAAAATTATTTTATTGCAAAGGACTAACGTTTCGGCCTGTCCCCAGTGAGACAGGCCTGGGGACAGGCCGAAACATTAGTCCTTTAAAATAAAATAATTTTTAAATAATTATAAGTCCTGAGAGTGTGGAATCTTTTTGCACTGAATTTCCCTATCTATGGAACTCCTTGCCTTTCTAACTGAAAGTCTAAAATATCTTCATAGACCTGCATTTGATTAGAGCTCCTTGAACAGCAGAAATGTAAGATACACATTATATTTCTGTCGCTGTTTTCTGTTAAATTATAAGATCTTTGTGGAAGCCATATGTTCCTATGTCTCCTATGTTCCTTTGTTTCTACATGTGAACAGGTAACAACAAAGCAGGCAACTGAGCATAGTTTGTTTTAATTCATAGTACTGAAGTTCACAACACAATTCACTTAATGGAACTAACTGCTTCCCACCTATTCTTATAACTGCAGTCATTTGATGCAGAGTAGCTGTTTCATTTTAACTACTGCAAAAACATCACAGCCACGAAATATAAGGGGGTAACTAAAAATAGGTTTTATTTAAAATGGTGTTTTGCACTGCCCACAATTCGGTGGTGAATATTACATTGCTCATTATCACAAAGCAAAGGTTAGCATTAACATCTCCTCTGGCGTTTCGTAAACTATTTTGTCGCAAAAAAGAAAAGCTTTGCAATATTATTATATACACTGCTCATATTCACCAAAGCCATTTGTTCGCAAACATTGCGATGAAGTCATTGAGATCTATAATCAGTCAAAAGGGAGGCAAACATGGTCGCTAACAGGTGTTTGCACATGTTTTTAGCGCTAACAAAACATATTACATTTTCCCGATTGTATATACATTTTTCTACATGTCAGCAGTTGAAATCTTTCCAATAGATTTGCAGAACATCATTGACTCAGGATTGTATCAGCCCTGTTCACCATAAAACATCAAATTGAGCAATCTCCTCCATTATAGCAAGCTACAAATGCACCCCAGCAATCTTCTTTCTCTCAGAGTGGCCTATTTATCAAACAGTGAAATAGAGCTCATCACCTCTGCATATTTGTTAGAAAGTATATTTCAACTTTAAATTATGAGGGTAGACTGTCAAGGTTGGGGTTGTTTTCTCTGGAAAAAAGGCGCTTGCGAAGGGATATGATTACACTTTACAAGTACATTAGAGGACATTATAGACAAATGGCAGGGGACCTTTTTACCCATAAAGTGATAACGTGGATCACCGTACCAGAGGCCACCCCTTTAGACTAGAAGAAAAGAACTTTCATTTGAAGCAACGTAGGGGGTTCTTCACAGTCAGGACCGTGAGGTTGTGGAATGCACTGCCGGGTGATGTTGTGATGGCTGATTCAGTTAGTGCCTTTAAGAATGGCTTGGATGATTTTTTGGACAGACATAATATCAAAGGCTATTGTGATACTAAGCTCTATAGTTAGTATAGGTATGGGTATATAGAATTTAATTAAAAGTAGGGAGGGGTGTGTGTATGGATGCTGGGTTTTCATTTGGAGGGGTTGAACTTGATGGACTTTGTCTTTTTTCAACCCAATTTAACTATGTAATTTAACTATGTAACTATAGTCGCAAAGGTGTAGTTTGTAATGGGTAGCTCTGAGTAGAACTATCACTCCAGAGGGCACAATGGTGTTAGATCCCTCAAAGCAGTGGAACACATTCTAATGAATTTACACAGGTCTATTAAATACTGTTTCTAAGAATACAGGAATGTTTGATAAACAATAAAAATGATTTCTTGGGCTATCCCGGTTAACTTTTGTAAGCTGGATTCCAACACTGTCACAGTAGCAAAACTGGGTAAATAGATAGTCTGTGCCAAATAAAAACGTTTTCAATATAGTTAGTTAGCCAAAAATGTATATGTATATCGTATACATATATGTATAATGTATAAAGGCTGGAGTGACTGGATGTCTAACATAATAGCCAGAACACTACTTCCTGCTTTTCAGCTCTCTTGGTTTCAATTGATTGGTTACCAGGCAGTAACCAATCAGTGACTTGGGGGGGGCACATGGGTCATAACTTTTGAATCTGAGCTGCATGCTAAGGTCGCCAGTGAATTTTTGCCCCCATTTTGCGATTTTATTTGCCGGCGGCGAATCACGGAAATTCGCTGGGAATTCGCCCATCACTAATCAAAAGCAAACTCACTGAATAGTTATATCCCATGTGGGCCCCTTCAAATCACTAAATCAGAGTTAGAGCTACAAAGCGGTAAGTTGGGTTCTGCCTATTATGTTAGACACCCATTCACTCCAGCCTTTAAAGATTCCATTTTTGGCTAACTAACTGTATCAGAAACAATTTTTATTTTGCACATCTATCTATTTACCCAGTTTTTATTTCTACACTGAACTGTTCCTTAAAGGTGTTAAACCTATCTGCTAATAATACTTGTAATTTGATAACAACTAATCTTCTGTATGAGCACTGATATTGACAGTTTCAGTATTACTTAAAATACTTTTGAATTATTACATAAAAAAATCCTCACAATAAACAAGGGAAATTCCTTCGACATTTTCAACATTTATAATATTTGTGTTTATTTATTATGCATATAATGCATTCATTATGTGGTGTCTCTATAATTAGCCATTCAGCTGAAGGATGTGCTAGTTTGGACATTAGCCTATAGCATGCTTCACAACTCTGATATTTGTTCTGTTGTTTAAATGGATAACATTTTTCACAGTGACTAACTCTGAAGGGCCCCATATTTTTTTTGCTTACAAAAAACTAAAAACAATTTTAAAAATGTAAAAGAGCATGAGAAATAATATTTTTAAATACTTCATAAAGAAACTAACTATGCTGTGAAACATCCTTCTGGCAGGTTTATATAACTGACAATTACTTACCTTGTGCAGTATATCAAAATTACAAAAGTATTTTTATTCAATGATAATTTCATCAAAGAGCAGACAGATCGTAGGTGTGCGCGATTATGTGTATACACCCCCATTTGGTAGATTTTATCAGACATATTTTGTTCTTTTGTCAAGCATGGTTTTATGACACATCAAACTATCCGTTTTTTCTTCAACCTAGCTGAAATGCTCCTTCTTCGTGACATATAAATTTGCTAAACTGGCTGTTCTGGCTTATCTTTCTGGCTTTTCATATAGAAGAACTAAGTATTTGAAAATCTTTACTACAAGATAATCCTATAAATATTGAGATGGATTTAGATTGCAGGTCTGATTGGATATTTAGGGAGTTATTCATTGAAGTCCAAATGGTTAAAATGTGAAAAAAAATTGCGTTATTTTACTATCAAATACACATTATTAGTGGGAAAAAAACCTCAAATTTTTCAAGATTTATTATACCCCAAGAATGCAAAACATCTGAATCCGAAAATACTCCATCTTCAACCTGTCGAGGTCCTGTAGAAGTCAATGCAGAGGTCCTATTTGAAATTTGAAGATTATGGTCTGCGCTGGGTTTTGTACAATAATCTGAACATTTTGGGCTTTTCCACGTTTTCACAAAAAATTCAGACTTTTAAGGCAACAAACCTGAAAAATTCAGATTTTTCCCGTGACAATCGAAAAAGTTGTGGTTTTCGTGCGATAATCCAATAAACTTGCTGTTTTTCCCAATCCAATTTTTTCGTGGTTAGGGTTAGTTGTGGATTCTAGTTTAGCCTGACTTTTTTATTTAAAACATCAGAAAAATTCAGATTTTGATAAATAACCCCCTTAGTTTTTGGTTATTGAACCTACCCCACATACGTATATAAATAGTTAAAGGGATACTGTCATGGGAAACATTTTTTTTCCCAAAATGAATCAGTTAATAGTGCTGCTCCAGCTGAATTCTGCACTGCAATCCATTTCTCAAAAGAGCAAACCGATTTTTTAATATTCAATTTTGAAATCTGACATGGGGCTAGACATTTTGTAAATTTCCCAGCTGCCCCTGGTCATGTAGGCTCTCTATTAAGAGATATGAAAAGCAGTGTTTTAAAATTATAACAAGAAAAAGAAGGAACAACCTTGAGTGCTACATGAAGGGACTATGTCAGTGCTGGCTTGGGAAGGTATAGATTATAAGACATACAGTATGTGGCACAAAAATAGCACTCGAAGATAAGGTAGGTACATGGTATGATAATTGTTCTCTGTTACTTTCACTGTGTTATTTCCTCTTTTTCCCTATCCTACTCAACCTATATTGCTGAATTAAGGGATATCAATAAAAATCTTGTATCTTGCAACTGAGAATGTCACAATTGCAAACCTTAAATGTCTGAAAAACAAATTAAAACAAATTTCAAAGCATAACTAAAAGCAATATGTATGTTACATTTTGTTCTCTTACCTACTGTTGTTGAGTTCTCTTCTACTTCAACATCTAAAAAAGAAAAAAGTTAATTGATAACATGAATTGTTAAAGATTACATAATTGACCACAAATTTAATTTAAACGCAAGAAACATATATCCTGATAACTGTAAATAATCTGTCACTAGTGCAGATGTACAGCAAATTCTTGGACAAATAACTCAAGCACACTAAGGATCCCATTTACCAGCAATCAAATTGCAATTTTTTCCATGAATCTTGAAAAATGTGTAGTTTTCCTATGTTTGTAAAAAGCTTTAACAATTCAAAATTTAAATGAAAAAAACATTTAATGCCAAACTTCGCCAAGTAAAAGTTGTCAATGGGAGCTGAGCTGATCATATTGGATAACTTTTAATCAATTCATACTTTTAGAGGTTTACTGAAAAACTCAAATGTATAGAGGTTTGCAAGTAATCCATCATTCAGCATTTTTTTTGTTCATACTTTTTATATTCTTTTATAGTCTTTTATTAAATTCAACGACAATCATGGCTTGAGAGTTTGTGAGTTGGCTTGTGGTTTCAAAAACCTCTAAAACTACTAAAATCCAACCTTTAATAAATAAGCCTCAACATATGGTGGCAGAGAAATTCGAGTTTTCCCATGGCAAATAATGTGATGTAATAATGTAATTCAAGTTTTCTGAACTACAATTTTCTTTTAAAAAATAGCTAAGAGCTGGTGAGCTTCTGTAAGTGAATTTTCAAATTTCAAAGTATTTTTAAGTTGGAGTGTTCAGGAACAATTCATATGTGTAATTACTTTTTATGCACAATTTTAAGCAATTGATTTTTCAACATTCAATAATACAAAGAATTTGTGGAGAGTTTTCTGGCATCAGATGCAAAAACAAGTACGATTTAGATTTTATAACGTCTTTTCCTGCACCAGATATTTTTCAGTTAATTCTTGATAAATACAGTTAAAATGTGCATGAGAGTTTGGTTAAAGTGGTTTAAAGAAAATAGTGGGAAATGTTTGTATTTTAGTAAATAACCTCTTTAAGTTACTGCTGTTCACATAAAGGATTGCTGCAAAACTGTACTACTTTAACAAAGTTTGCATTTTAATATCTACAACAGCTTCAACTCTGACTTTTCAAGACAATTTTCAATGGTTTCCAAAAAGGTATTTCAGTGTAATGTAACAATTTGCAATGAAGCAGAAAACATTATTACAAAGGGACATAATCAAGGGTCAAATTTCGAATTGAAAAAACTTCGGAATTTGAATTCAAAAAGTCCAAACAAAATTAAGTTGAAGTTTTTTTTGGTCGAATAGGTCCGTATTCGATCGAATAGGTCCATATCCGGACGATTTCCAATCATATATTCAATCAAATTCGATTCGAAGTTTTCCCCAAAAAAACCTTCGTCCACCAATTGACTCCAAATAGGTTCTAGGAGGTCCCCCATAGGCTAAAACAGCAATTCGGCAGGTTTTAGATAACAAATGGTCAAAGTCAAAGTTTTAAAGAGACGGTACATTATAAATTTCGATATTCACATTTTTTTTATTTTTTTCAAATTCTAATCGAATTTGGACTATTCCTTAGTCGAAGTACATGAAAAATAGCTTGAAACTCGAATTTTTTTTATTTGAAAACTCTACCTGTGATAAATCTTCTCCTTAAATAAATTGAAAGCACAAATATTATTTTCAATAGGTTTTAACATTAGTCAAATTTTTTGTTACATTCCATCTTGGGTGAAAAGTGCATATATTAGGTGTAGAGGGGTATGCCACGATATGCATAAAGTTATGAATGAGGCGCATACAAAACAATTGCAGTTTACACTAGAGGTGGACAAACTGGTGATAAAATTACTTTAGGGCTAACAATATAGAAACTCCCTATTTCTAAAATGTGATAGAACCATAAGATCCTTTTGAAATTTTCAGTTTAGAACAGCTGCAGACCTTGAGATTAACTGCTGGAGAGAATCTTAAGTATTTTTTAGATGTGTATGGTACCCTTATGTCTGTTGTTCCCTCTGTAGTTTGTAAAGTTTAAAGATTTATATAATAGAATTTACTAAATATATTGGTGGCTGATGGTCAAGGGAACCTGTGATACCTTATAGGTTGTGATATATATTATTGCTCCTTGACTAGCATTGTTATTTATGGTCTCACTAAGATAGTATGAATTATGAATCAAAGTATACAAATGGAGCAAAGTATACAAATGGAGCAAACATTGCCATATTACAGGTTGCATGGCTTATCTAAACAGACTATGACACAACGTCACTGTCCATTTAAGTTACAATAATATTTACATAGTCAAGTTGGGTTGAAAAAAGACTAAAGTTCATTAAGTTCAACTCCTCCAAATACAAACCAGCGCACACTCACTCACACTGACCCCTCCATACACTCACATATATATATATACTTCCCCAAAATCACAGCACTCACGATAAATCCATATACGTTGCCTGGGTGCACGCATCAAATCTTGCATATAAACCTCCACCGAAGAAGCTGCACTCACAGGACTTATCACAAAAATATAAATACTTTATTCAAAAACTAACGTTTCAGCCGCAACTCAACTTTGACAAAGGCTGAGTTGCAGCCGAAACGTTAGTTTTTCAATAAAGTATTTATATTTTTGTGATAAGTCCTGTGAGTGTGGCTTCTTCGGTGGAGGTTTATATATATATATATATATATATATATATATATATATATATATAACAATTTTTTGGTGTGCTTCCTGATTCTTCCTCATACTGGCCCTTTAAGAATTTGAATTCAACTATTCACCACCTAGAACCTACCGAATTCATATATATGTCAATGGGAGAGGTCCAGTGAATTTAAAGATGTTTGCAGCCTTCCTAACATTCAAGTTTTTTTCGGGGAAAAAACTCGATTTGAGTTTGGTCTATCCATCTACCTGTGTATGCAAGGTTGAATTAGTATGAGTACAAAAAGCAATCGATCTTGACTGTAGAGTGTAAATGGTTCTTGTTTTGGGCCATCCACCCACCTTTAAATATATTAACAGTACATGGTATGCACGGTACAACAATGTCATTAGAGGAAATACTGTACACCTTTTATTCTTACATAAACTGAAACTAAATATCAGAAAAACATGGTTTAGTAAAAACTGTTACACACATCATTGGGACTATGTTGGGAATTCGTTTTAACATGGAATAATACAAAGCTGCATTTTCTGCATTTCCATATTTTAGATATTGATATAATGCCTCTATATATAAATGTAAAATAATCTGATTAACATTTGTTATAATGAAGCACAATAAATACTCAGGGTATTAAAGCTGGCCTCCTCCGCCGCTAATACAAAATGTGAACGATAATACCTGAATGGTTTCATTGAGGTGTTCCCAATGTTTAATGAGGTGCTTATGACATAAACGTTTTGGAACAATATTATGCCTTTCTCAAGTGAACACCCCATTGCAACCATACAGGTAGCAAGAGTGTTGCTGGGAATATGTTGGATGCTAGATTTCCTAATGGTGTCCCAAATTACACATACTGCATGCCTGTTTTATTGTTTTCATGCTGTCTTATTTTTGTATCTTTGTTATTGGCTCTTAGTAATAATGGCAACTTAAAAGAGTAGTTTGTTTTATTTAGACTTCATATTCTGACTCAGGTAGATATGTCTATAGAGCCTTGTGTAAACAAGGCCCAGTAAAGAAAACACTTTTGGAAACATTTGGTAATGAAAAACATGTATATGGTTTATTCAGATTGCAGGATCAGCTTTATCAGGATATAATTCTAGGAATGCAAGATAGTAAGTAGTGATGGGCAAATTTATTCGCCAGGCGTGAATTCGCAGGGAATTTGCGCGATTCGCCTCCAGCGAATAAATTCGTGAAATGCCCATGAAAATTTGCGGCAAAATTTTTTTTTCCGAAAAAACGGACGCCGGCGCAAAAACAGGCACTGGCGTAAAAAACCGGGCGCCGGCGTCAAAAACGAGACACTAATAGTAAGGCAAGCTAAAAAAAAAAAAGCAGTCTTTTGCTCCACCTAAGGATTGTAGCTGGAGATAACTCTCCTTAGGCATTACTGGCTAAAGTGTATTTAGGCTTAGTATATTAGTGTATTACTCCCTGGACAGTTTCCACTTGAGGGGTTCTGGATCACTAGCTTGTAGTTTTAAATATATGTTCCTACAGTTGTTCCTGCTCTCCCTTAAGGACATTAGCATACAGGACAACTGTAGGGAGGTATAGTAGCACAACATTTTGTCCTTTCCTCAAATACTTAGTGAGGGCCCATCTGCTAGAGTCCAGTGTGACCCATGTTCTACCTGTACTACCTGATAAGGCATTTTATGGCAAGATTGGGTTACAATGATACAGTATATACACAAATAACCATAGAGGCAAATATATTTATATGGATTTAGAATTATATCATTTATGGTCTAAAGCTCTGCAGTTTAGTATTTCAATTGCTACCAAGTTGCTAGAGGCAGAATTGACAATGCTAAAATTAGAGATGAATATGAGAGAGCTTAAAATGAAAGGTAAGTAGAAAAACTTTATTATACAAAAAGGAACTAAGCATGTTGCCATTTCACAGACAACTGAACAAACATTACTCTGTACTGGATACTAATACTGTACATGTTAACATTTATGCAAGGACTGCAAAAAGACATTGCAAGTGTTTGTGTGGAGATCTTTTCAAGTTATAATTTACAGTTGAAAAAAAGGTAATGTTTGCAGGATAAACCCTACAAAGGCATAAGGCCAAAGTTTGAATTATTTCATACAGGTCCTAGCACACAGAAGTAAATGCATAAATCCTTAATACTTATAAAAGTTAAAGTTGGGACCAATATCTATTAAAAATATATGATTGATGAATTCTAACTGTATGTACCTGTAGCTTTATCAAGCTGATTGTGCCATGTCATATTGATGCATTTGGTGGCAGACTTTATTAGCTAGAGTTCTATCAAGATTATATAAACACTATATATGGTTGGTGTTAGCAATCACTAGGTATGTAGTTAACTATACACTTACAATAGTTTACCCTTTTTAACCCATTTATCCAGTTCTCATATTATTGCTTATGAACCTTTATAATGGCGTTTACTCAGAAACTATCTTTCCTTCTCCTTCCCCACTAGTATACAATGACAAACAATACAGAGGGCAAAACCAAGTCACGAATCCCTCCATTCACCTATTTTCCCTTTTATTATGTTTTGAGAGCACCAACACAACATTTAATTATGTTCAATAATGATATTGGTACAAAGCTTTTTGTATTCCAGCATCTGCATAAATGTTTCTCTTAAATGTTTGACATCAGCCCAGACCAAGAATGTAGAGAGGACCACCAACATGATCCCAAACTGCTAACCTGCTTATGTAAATAATACTGTGATTCCTAAATGACTATTACATAATACAGATTCTTCCAGCGGAGTTCCACGCATCCATCTTCTGCGTCCTCTGCAAGCTGACTGGGAGATCAGTATTTCTGCGAATGCGCAGTTGGAACAGTTTGCCGGATTTTGCCAACTGTGCATGCATGGAATTACACGGAAATTGACGACCTCCTAGTCAACTTACTGAGGACACGGAAGATGGATGCGTGGAACTCCGCTGGAAGGATCTTCGTCTAGGGGTAAGTATGGAGTATGGGGCATTTACCCCGGGGGGGTAGTTAGCCTGGGGGGGAGGAGGGAGGTGGTCTACCTGGGGTGAGGGGTACAGTGTACAGTTTTTTTTCCCCACAGGTTGAATTCTCCTTTAAGTGTAGAAAGACAGCTGAGTTTTGCCCTGTAGAGTTCACCCTCCTATGCTGAGCCATTCGCTTGGTGAGCAATTGTTTTGTCTCCCCAATGTATAGATCTGTGCACTCCTCGCTACACTGGACTCCGTATACTACATTACTTTGTTTTTCTTTTGATGTTGGATCCTTTGGGTGTCCCAGTTTATGTCTCCGTGTGTTGATAGGTTTGAAAAACACAGGGACATGGTTTTGTTGAAAATCCTCCTGAGTTTCTTCGACACTCCAGCTACATAAGGGGTGACTATTTTCCGCCTATTATGTGTCTCCGGGCGTTTTTTTCTATTGGTGTTCCTGTTGGGCTTGGTTGCTGCTGTTTTGACAAAGGCCCAGTCTGGGTAGCCACACACTTTCAAAGCCCCTTTGTTTTTGGACTCTGTATCAGTTGCCACACATTCTGCCCTGTGGTGCACAATTCTAATGACACCCAGTTTGTGTTCAAGCGGATGGTGGGAATCAAACAGATATTTATCCATATGAATGGGTTCCCTGTATACTTACATTTTCAAGTTACCCCCCTTTTGGATGCATATCAAACATTCCAAAAAAGGCAAGCTTGTTCTCTTAATGTGGTATACGGAGTCCAGTGTAGCAAGGAGTACACAGATATATACATTGGGGAGAAAAAACAATTGCTCACCAAGTGAATGGTTCAGCATAGGAGGGTGAACTCTACAGGGCAAGACAAAGCTGTCTTTCTACACTTAAAAGACAAGGGACACTCCTTTGAAGATAGCAATGTCGAAATCTTATATGAAGAAGACCACGGGTTTGAACAAGGCGTGAAAGAGGCGATTCATGTCAAGGTGAAGAGACCATCTCTGAACAGAGACAGGGGCCTTCAACACCACCTGTCTGCCACATACAATGCTGTTCTAACATCTGGACCCCGGAGGTTTCAGAACACTTCACACATACATTCATGCAACTCTAAGTAACACCTGTTTCTAGGAGTTGCATGACACATTGGATAATTCTATCACAGTAACTACACAGAATCTACACCTCTGTGAATCTCACCTCTTTGAAAAGTTACAATGTGCCATTGTGATTGGATTAGTGGAAGAGTTTAAATGCCAAGAACTTCCCACACCAGTCAGTTGAACTGAAGAAGCTGCTCGGATGAGTAGTGAAATGTCTTCAATAATTACTCTGCAAGTCCAGTTGTTTTATAATTACTTATATTAGATACACCTCTGTCTTGTTTCATTGTTTCTATAAAGGTTCTACTTCCAGTTTCATTCTTGCCTAAGATGCTGCTGCCTCAGGCTGGTTGACACCAAACTTCCTCTTCATCTCCCATAGCTTGCAGGGGGAAGTCCAAAAGATAACACTGGCTATGGCCAAGCAGCCATGCTGTGAAGACATGTTTTTGAAGGTGTGACCAGACAAACAAAGCTAGGGATAGTCCCCATTGTCCTTTAATAGCCTTAACAAAGATATATTATAAAAGTATTACAGTCAATGCTATTCCCCCATATTAAACACAATTGTGAAAAGATATATATAATTATTAAATGCCCCTTTAAGGAAGAGATTTTAACATGTATGTGAGCTTGGGAATAGCCCGATAATTTTGAAAAGCAGAACTTGTTTCCATAGAAACTAGTCCTTTCAGGGACTTTGAAAACTATAGAAACATGACTGTCCTTTACGCAAAACAATTTATCACAATGAACTGCAGGTTAAAGGGGCATGTATTGTGAAAACTGGGTAGAATAAAGGCCAAAAGGGCTGAGAGAAAGTAATTAGAATGATGCAATGCTTTCATCTATCATTTGCTTAATTATCAATACTTAGTAGGTGCTATTTAGCATGCAAACATCTACATTCACTTGAAATATATTTTTGCTGTTATCTATTTGCTGGTTACATTGTGTCCCAGTTTCTTTACTATAAAATCCAAATTATTATTGGAAAAAGAAAACTCAAATTTTTCGAGATTTATTATACCCCAAGGATGGAAAAAGTCAGAATCTGAAAATTCAGCATCTCAGACCTGCCAAGATTGTATATATGTATGTCAATGGGAGAGTCTCTATCTTATTTGGAAGTATCTGTGGTCTGCGTTGGAATTAGCCCGAAAATTCTAAATTTCTGTCTTTTCGGGCAAAAATCTGAAAAATCTCATAATTCAGAAAAAAACTCTGAATGAAAAATGTACGATTTGGATTTTCACTGAATTTTATGAAGTTTGTCCCCGATCCGATTACATTGTCACAGAGGAGTTATATGACCATATAAAAGCATGAGACTAAAGGCAGAGTCATGGAACTCTGAGATTACTTCTACTATTCTCATATATAATAACAGGGGGGTGCTTTACTATAATACACAACAAGGGGTACAAAAGTCATACACAAGCCACATAACAGAAATTACATCACCACGCACCATTTATAAATATATAAATTACAGGATATGCATGGCTCTTGTATATTATATGTATATTATAGATAGACATGCCCGTGTTACTACAAAACCATGAAAAAAATAATGAAAACACTAAAAAAACAGGATGAAAACCCAAACATATAAAACTGTCTGTAATGTAGAAAATTTATGAAGAAATTATCAATAAACTGTTGGCTCTGTGCTAGACCAGGGCAAACGTTGCCAGTTTACTACAAAACCCTGAAAAATGAATGCAAACACAAATAAAAACAAGAATGATAACCCAAACATAGAAAACAGTCTGTAGCGTAGTAGTACTGTACGTGTTGCATCTCAAACTACTTTACAGCCTTAGTTCACCAGCAGAATGCATATGCAGTTTCCTGAAACCCTCTCCCCTTATAAAAACTATTAAACCACCATTTCACTTCAGTCAATCTATTTGCCCCATTCTTTAGAATTTACATTTTCCCCTAAAAAACTTAGAATGAAAGGATCTTTTACATTGTATTCTATTTACAAGAACTTCATTCCATCTATTTCCTTGTAAAGTTTAATGTGCAATTTATTAAATAAAGTAAGATTAAACTACTTAATACAAGTATGGGACCTGTTATCCAGAATGCTCGGGACTCAGGGTTTTCTAGATAACAGATCTTTCCGTAATTCAGATTTTCATACCTCATGTCTACTAGAAAATCATGTAAACCCAATAAGTAGGTTCCGCTTTCAATAAGGATTAATTATATCTTAGTTTGGATCCAGTACAAGGTACTGTTTTATTATTACATAAAAAAAGGATATTATTCTTAAAAATTTGGATTATTTGGATAATGGGTTTCTGGTTACAATCCCATACCTGTACTGAGCTGAGCCAAACTTTTTTTTATTCCTTTTAAACATTTGGCACACCTATAGGCCAGATTAATCACATGATCCAAATATACAGTATATGGTAACATGATAAAACTCCTTATGCCAATTCCTCTTTTCTGCCTCTATAGTTTAGAAAAATAACTGAATATGGTGTATTGTGTCCAATGCAAAGTAGAATGTATTGTATATTCTGCAATGGACAAGGCATTCTTCCATGCAACATATATCCAGCGGTCTAAAACTAAGACTAAATAATTGACAGTAACCACCAAAACTCTAAAATTGATAGAATGGATTTTCTCTGTTTATATAAATGCAAAAAGCTTAATTCGATTATGAAAAGTAAACAGATATTTCTGCTTAACGAAAGGAAGTTTTAGGTAAGAGACATTACCTATAATTGCAACTCTTTTAAGTAGAGAGAACAAAAATAACATAACTACAGTGTTTCACAAAACTGTTGCTTTTTGTAATATCTTGAAAGGTAAATTACCAGTTACCACTATAATAGGATCAAACATCTCAAAGAGGACTAACCCTTTCTCAGTAAATTGTCTCTTTCGTTATAAAATCTGGAAAAAATAGACAAGGATTGGAAAAAGAACATTATTATTTCTTGTAACAAACAAGTAAACCTATTGTTTTGTTTTTATCGTTCTATAAAAGCTGCTGATTAGTGTACTGTCTGAAAGCATTTATTCCCTCACCAAATCAAAATCTGTTTTATTTAAAATACAACATTTGCCATGCCATTAAATTGTATTTATAGAAAATATAGTACTACAAAGCCAAGTATGGCTGGAGCAAACTTTAGCTAGGCATCTGACATACACTACTATCCCGTTTCCTAAAAAAATGTATTATTTACTGTTTACTTATGGAAGGCATAAGATAATAAGGTTTGCTCCATATGATTAATTTATTAATTCATTATTTTTTTCTGCCTGAATCAAAGAAAATATAATTAAATATTATTAAATAATAATATACTAGGTTATATTATATTAGTGACATGCAAGCTACAACACTCCATCTGCTAACCTGTTGATTACCAAAAATATTTGGCTCTGAGGCTGACAAGTAATTCAGCTAAGAGAGCGGCACAGTTTAGTTATCCATACTACAGTGTATAAATGAACAAAAAACCACTGTTTAGTTCAATAACAAAACAACTGAGCTAGTTTAGATATTCCATAAACCATAAGGGTTTTTCCCAACATCTAAAATACAATAGACAACTTGGCCTAAACAAAAGGCTACCAACTGCTGAAGATAATAATCACCCTCTCCTTCACTAAACACAGAAAAAGAAATTTGTCAGTACTCGGTCGGTCTAACCCATGCTGTGGTGTTGACCAGCTGTTAGAAACACCCTTGTGCCAGTGCTCAGTTTAACCCCACATTCTGCAGTTGACCAGCTGCTAGAATGACAAAAAGCCAATATTTGTACACAAAAAGAAAGAGAAAAATTCCCAGCACGTGGTTTTGCCTTTAAAAATAATTATTACAAAAAATGAGATGTTAGTACCACACTTTGGCCAAAACATGTAAGCTTACGTGCCACATCAAGGCCCCTCATTGTCTATAAGTCATGCACTATCCATTAGCATTCTAAGTTTGTAGTGCATTAAAATCAAGTCTCCCAGCAAACAGTGTGACTGAGAAGTAAGACCCTTACCCTTCACTCAGGAGCTCTAGGGGCAAATTTACTAAAGGGCGAAGTGGCTAATGCTGGCGAAAATTCGCCAGTGTGACGTCATTTTGGCACTTCACCGATTTACTAAAGGGCGTTGGCGTAAATACACTAGTGAAGGAGATAGACTCTGGCTTAACTTCACACTCTAACGCCAGGTGAATTTTCCCTCTGGCAAAAGAGCGTTACTATGCAATTTCACTACGTTTTTTATTTTACTGACCGTTACCTCTATGCCAGACTTGCCTTTGCCACCTCAGACCTGCGAAATGCAATCGAGTAGATGGGAGTTTGTCAAAAAAAAGTTGAATTTTTTTGTCCCAAGTCAACGGGCGTCCGATCATCACTAGTTATGTTTGCTCAAATAGATTATGTTTGAAATACGCAATTAAAATTCACAATGCAATAACAATCTAAGGAAGAATATTACATTGCGAGATGCTAATTTTTATTCTTATTTGTGAGAATTGCAACGTTTATTATATTTCTCCCTTAGATTTTAGAACAGCAGGAATCTTAAACTTAATAAAGCGTCACTGTCTGGTGACCACTATAAGTCCTCAAAAGTTCAGACTAGGCACTGATATATGCATTTATGTCTATACCTAGGTAACTGTTATTTTGTGCCTAGGGAACATTATTGTACAGCATTGCAAGGTTAGCAGCCTTTCAATAAAGCCAAATAAATTTATTATAAGGAACCAGCTTCTGCAGCCAGATGAGTTTTGAACACATAAAAAGGTACAATTTGGAGAAAAATTACACAGAAGCTGTCCATTGTAGCAGTCTTTTAAATGCCACAGTTGAAAACAATTGCCTTAGAAAATATCAAAATGCATCAGAGAGATCACCTTTTGGATCCTATAAATATTTGAAAACATTATTATTCCTGGCAAGGCATTGCTTACGTGACTCATAAATTGTTTGCAGAAAATATTTGCAATTCTAATATCTGCATGAAAATGTGTCATTCCAAGTCAACACTCTCAGGATGAATTTGTGTAAGAACGAAGTGACAAAATAAAAGCTATTGCAGTGTCTAATCATAAAGGCAAACATCAGTATATGTTGACAAATACTGTATATCTTGACTAGAATGGAGAAAGTAAAATCATATGGCAGCACTTTTGAAAGGCTCAGCATCTTCTAGTTATATTTATAGATGCAAGTGCACTTAAATATATGATTTGGAAGCAGAAAGTCCTACCTATAAATTACATTGCAGTTAAGGCGTTTTTGCTCTGCAATAGCATATTGTACATCATCCTACCTTGCTAGAGAAGCTTCTTTCCACTATGCTACAACTGTTCTTCATAGAACAAAAAGGCTCCCTGGTTTCCAATTTTCTATTAACACAGTGCCTGGACAGCATATAAGATAGACAGGGGGAGGGCTGGTTAATGTGGAAGGCAAGGAGCAAATAATAATATCTGTGTTTATTTCCCACACAGTAGATGTTCTTCTGAAAAGCAGGCAGCATAGAGCAGATTCATCGAAATCTTGCCATAAAACTGTCCCGTCCAAAAAAGTTTTGTGCCTTATCGCTATGTATATTCTCACATACCCCATAAATGACTCCCATTGGAGTCTATGGGGTGTCATTTTCGAGGCAAAACTTGGCAAAAATTTGGCTCATCACTACTATTAACATCTTCAAATAGTTCTAGAGTCTTCTACATGAACTTGGCAGGCTTTAGGTGGAGAATAGTAGAATTAGAAGTGACATCAGCCCTGTATGCAGAATAACCTACTTTTATATTCTTATTTCATTTTATTAAAAGCAATTATGAACAAATACAGTAGAACCTCAATTTTACATCCCCTGATTTTAAGTTTCCCCTCATTTTACATTGTTGTTTTGTGGTCCCATCTATATATTATGCATAATACATTTCCCTGATTTTACATCATTTTTTTCTGGTTATTATTTCACAAAAAAATCAAAATTCCTTTCTTACTGTTGAAAGAGAGCAACTGTGGAATACTAATATTGCCTCTGTCAGCCCTGACTTTATAGTAAATGCAGAAGAATTACAGTTATTGTATTTCCAAGATGTTGAAAATCTTTTTCTGGATAATCTTTTTAAAATACCTCCGGGAAACTATTATATTGTTTTGACAGCATTTTTTATTTGTTGATATTATATAATTCTCTTTTTCCAGTATTACAATCAAGAAATGTCTTTTTTTTTGTCAAAAGTACTTTATTTTAGCTAAATCACTTTGGCGTTTGATTGTTCAGCAGAATTCTAAAGACCAGAAATGCTTCTTTTCATTAACATCATAGAGGCTGCCTGGATGTTTTTTAACTGCTTGCCTGTTACAGATTGCAAGAGCTACGCCATTGGATATCAAGTACCTAGTAAAAGCATTATAGATTCTGACTTATCTTCCCCTTGCCCTGGGTTTTAATTTAAATTAAGCTACAGAGGGAAGCTTTCATAGAAATGGAATGGGTGCATGTGCTCCCTGTATGGACCTTAACTAAGGACTTTACATTCCTAAGCACATCATTGGTGAGTCCTTCAAAGATTTTTGAGAATGATATCTGAACATTGCATACATGAGTCTTTTTAAAAGAACACACACACACATATTTACAGTTAAATCGGCAGAAAGCATTAACCACTCATGCTTCAAGTCAAGCAAAACATAACTTTATGATCCATGGTTGGAGGCAGTTTTGTTAGTTAGTCTTCAGTTGTCTAGATGGGGCCCTCTAATCTTCATGAGGAAATGTCAAATTAGAGTCTGAAACCCTGAATGAGTCTAATTGAGGATCACCCATTAGGCAGACACTGAATAAAGGTGTGGTTATGAGTCTGATAAAACTACAGTAGAGTCATACATATTTAAAATGTGTCCCCTGAATGTGCTGTGAAATAATCCATTCAGAGATTCACCCACCCCTGTTACTAAATATGGTAAGATGTTTCAACAGTCATGTATTAGAAAGTCAAACATTTAAAGTGGAATGCTGGAAAAGCTGGATACTATGGGGCAAATTCACTAAAGCGCGAAGCGACTAACACTAGCGCAAATCCGCCAGTGTGACGTACTTTGCTAATTTACTAACGTGCGCTGGTGCAAATTTGCTATGGCAAAGTGATGTAACTATGCTAATTCACTAACTTGCGCATTTTACTGAATGTTACCTCTTGCGCCAGACTTGCCTTCGCCACCTCAGACCAGCGAAGTGCAATAGAGTAGATAGGGCTTTTTTCAAAAAAAGTTGAAATTTTTTCTAAGTCCCACAAAATGCTGGCGTCTTTTCCTTTTTTAAGGGTGATAGCCTGAAAAAGATTGCAAAGTTTTTTGGGGGTACCCTCCTTCCCCCCACATTTCCTAACATATGGCACCTAAACTATACAGTGGGCACATGTATAGGGCAAAATAACAACTCTATTTTATTTTATGAAGCTTTCCCAGGCTTGTGCAGTGTAATGTATTTGCTGCTACATCATATATGTCTATTATACTTTAACTTGGCGCCGTATGCAAATTAGGCATCACTAGTGTAACTTCGCTTTGCTTGACGAATTAACGCTAGAGCAACTTCGCTACCTTTCACCTCCCTGAGTGCAACTTTGGATTTTGGTGAATTAGCGGTGCCCTGGCGAAACTTCGCCTGGTGAAGTGCGGCAAACCCTGAGCTAGCGTAACTCCGCATGTTAGTGAATTTGCCCCTATGAGCTCAGAGTCCCTTTGTTAGATAAACTTCTTTTGGGCTACTGTAAAAATGGTGTGGCTCCAACTGGTCTGTATATTAAGCAGTAGGTAAAGGTACCACATTAATGGTTGCTAGAGTTTTGTTTTCCTTCTATTACAGAGAAACTCAGGTTTGGTCAGTGCAAGTAGGCAGAATCAGTGCTAAATTCCCAGAGAGTTCTAAGATGCAGTTTTACATTATGTTAACAAAAGTATTACACTACAAAGAAACTTGGCCTTCAACCACACATTTAATCCATGTACAATAGATGCACTATTAAAGTTGTCTACATCAAAACTTAATCAAATGCACCATGGGAAAATTAAATGTAGCTATAGTCGTAGGCTTTTATCATGCCAATGAAATTTATGATGCATCAGTAAGGCAAACATATATTCCAAAGGAAGGTAGATGCTACCTTACATTGTTCCAACTGTTCCACAAGCTATGACTTCTGTTCTTAAAGGAAAACTATACCCCTCAAACAATGTAGGTCTCTATAAAAAGATATTGCCTAAAACAGCTCATATGTAAAACCCTACGTCATGGAAATACATAATTTTCATAATAATATACTTTTTAGTAGTATGTGCCATTGGGTAATCTTAAATAGAAAATTGAAATTTTAAAAAATAAGGGCCACCCCCTGGGATCATATGATTCATGGTGCCAATTAACAGACTGTACTTCCTGTTGCATTTAGAGCTGGTCAGGTGATCTCTGAGGCAGCACACAGACCATCACAAAATTGTGGTTCAATACAAGAGATGTAAGACGCCCTACTGAATGACACATGAAGTGCTGTTGTACACTATAGGCAACAATTGAAGGAAAGGCTGCAAATTTCAGAAAAAAACTCCACGAATCACCAGAGACCAGCATTTTCCTATACAGTAAATACAGAACTGACTACATTCATAGGGGCAGTGGATTATATGTGGGATTTCCCTTGGATGCTCCCTAGCTCGTAAGTCATTCAAATGCTTAAGCCAGGAATGCCCATACTTTACTAATATGAGGTCTACTTTTACTGATGATGTCCCATTATGAACTACATCCATAAAAGCATTGTTAGCATTCTGTTCCATGGAACATATTACTTAAATGTTGATTTATGAGAAAATGTATATTGTTATATTTAACAAACAACAATTTCTTCTGTAACTTTAACATAATAAATATCTGATTGAAAAGCATGAAACAGGAGCAGGGCCGGAACTAGGAGTAGGCACGTGCCTAGGGCGCAAAGCTTGGGGGGTGCCAGGCATGTACCTTTCACTGCTGCCTACCCCAGTCCGGTCTGCAGAGTCCGGCTCGCTGCGTGTGTTTGCACGCATTTACTTGAGGTAAGGGTAGTGACGTTGTGGGACAGTGCGCATGCACACACCCTCTCGTACGCACTCACACAGGATGGGGTGATGTGGCGGGCCGGGTTGCCTGGTGCGCCCGCCCAGCATGGCCCCGCCCTGAACAGGAGGGTGATTTAGACAAGCTGTTTCTTGGCTGCTTTGAGATCTACTGATCCCCAGCTAAAGGTCTACTGGTAGATCCTGATCTACCTTTTGGGTACCCCTGGCTTAAGTTATGGAACTCCATAGGTGCACAATCGCCTTCTACTTGTTGCCATTAGGTACAGGACATTCTTTCTCCCAACCGTGCACGCACTGAGAGCAGTAAATTCTGTGGGCAGAATTTTTTATTATACCTTACATTTATTGGAAAAAAAGGCCAGAGCACAAAACCAAGATCTGCATTCTGCAAAAGGAGCAGTAGAGGGTACAAACAGCAACAGGGTGGTGTCCTTAACACCCACTTGCACCACTAACCCTTTCCTCTTCTAGATGACAATATTTTTTTGTTTTGCTTCATCTTCCACCAAATGGGCACACAAATTTCATTGAATACAGTCAATAAGACAGAATGACATGGGCACATATCACCAATATGATTTTTTATAAAAGATCGTGGCACCAACCCTATGGATGAAGTGAAATTTAGGTAATATATCAATATGTCTCTCTGCAGGCAATGGAAAGCAGCACAGAATATTACAAATTTGTCTTTAAGGAAAGACCTATAGTATAATGGTGTATATAAAAATTACATTTAAATGTGAAAATAAATCACAAACAAAAGAGTCAGTTTAAAAATTCTGCCAATTTTTAATAACAGCAGTAAGATAAATTGTTTGATATGTGTATAATGTTTGCTTCTTAAAACAAAGAAGAAAAAATAAAAATAGGAAGGTATAAAAAAAC
This sequence comes from Xenopus petersii, assembly GCA_038501925.1. Lineage (NCBI taxonomy): Eukaryota > Metazoa > Chordata > Amphibia > Anura > Pipidae > Xenopus > Xenopus petersii. The sequence continues at coordinate 174,030,103 of CM076673.1, read as the reverse complement.
TTTTTTTAACCAAGAAAATATAAGAAAAACAAGGTTTGACATACAGATGAAGCCACTTGGATTTGTGAGTTAAATGCGTCATGACTCAGGGGTAATTGAAGAAACTGTGTTATCTTAAGTCATCTTAACTCATTTAATGCATTTAACCTTTTCATTAGCATACCAAAGCTCCATTGTTCACAATGGTGAATGCTTTAATTAGATGGGATGTTGTGACGCAGTTTTCTGTGTTAAATGAGATAAATGGGATATCTGTGTTTAGTTATTCTGTGTCAAACAGACAAACCAAAGTGGCTGCATCTGTATACTCTATATTCTAAAATATGTTTATTCTTTTTCTTCAGAGCTAAGGATACACTGTACTAAAAGCAATATTGTAGCGGCTCACTGCATGCGTTTCTTAATATCCTCTTATAAACCATACTACAGCAACGTGTGAAATATGGTAATTCTTATCTCCCAAATCCACATTATTTGCAAAGATATTTACATGATGTGTTTCTGTGAGGTTTTATTGTATAATAAATCCATTGCTTCTGGTTCAGAGTTTACTTAAAGCACTATATGATTGTTGTATGGGATTATCTGATGTTCACAAACCACATACTACTCTCACTCATTCGTGTGTTGTGTCAGCCAGAAACATACTATCCTAGGGTATTAACCTGTTTTTTTTATATGAAGAATTTGCTGCGCAAGAGGTTATGCATAAATATTTAGTATCTGGTGGGGGGACTGGGCTTTGTTCATGTTAAATACCCTCTTTGTGGCATAGACCAGCAGACAAATTACAAACACTTCTGCTTTTCAGCTTTCCTTTCTTGCTTCGACATTCACAGCTTTAAAGTTCTCTCTTTAAAGTGGATCTGTCACCTAAACATAAAAAACTGTATAATGAAAGTCCTTTGCAAATTAAACATGGAAACCAAATTCTTTTTTTTATTAAAACAGCCAGACCTGTAATAAAGGTGTTTAAATATCTGAGCTGTCAATCAAATATCACCTGGCCCGCCTCTATGCCTGAAGCATCAATTACTTTTACTTTCCATTCAGCACTTCCGTCACTCCACACCTCACATTCCCCCTTCCCTCCTCACACTCTATATATACTCTAATATAATTTTGTAGCGCACTGCTCATGGGCATTTGGTCCCCCATTCTAGTGCATACAAAAGATTTTGGGGTGATACAAAATGTGTCTTAATAACAAATTGACACAAAATGGCAGCTGCCTGCTTGATGTGATTCTGTAATCCCAAGAATGAAGAAAACTACATTTTAATTATAAATACAGTGTAAGTAAAGTTTATGTTGCTCAGCTTACATGATTGAAAAATAATTTGGAATTATTTCCTAAAGTGACAGGTCCCCTTTAAGAAACGTATTAGTGTATTAACATTGCTTTGGAGATTCCCCTGCCCCTAGTGAATATGTCCTCTGGCTCATTTATTTGTTCCCTAGAAATGCTTCAGAACCCCATGACCATTGCTAGCAACAATTGTTGTGCACAAATATGTACACTCATAGCAAGTTTAAACTGGAATTTCACAAGCAAATGCTATTATATTGTGCATTTAAAAATTGTGACTGAGATCCTACCCTTTTAGCCAATGTTTAAACCTTTGTGCACTTTTGCCTTCCTATCTGTGCCTGTATAACAGATAATATTGCGGAATACACAACATTAGATTGCACTCTCTATAGGGCAGAGTCCTTCGTCCTACTGTGGGGCACATTTACTAAAGGTCGAATTGTGTTAATTTGGCAAAATTTTACCAAAATAGCAATTCGCAACAACATCATCTATTTACCAAAAGGCAAATAAGACAATTCGCTAGAACTTTCACGTAGTTTCACCTGGAAGGTTTCATTTTTCAGGCGATCGACCCGTCAGGGCCCATTGCACCTTGTAATTCAATTGTTCAGCCCTGGGGCCAAACAAGCGGATCTTCTAGTGTATGGCCAGCTTTATGGAGCAGGTGTATACAAGGGCAGTGAGCAAAAAGCTGAACTGGAAGTGGAAGAATGAGTAATTACACAAGAATTGTGATGAGGTGCAAACATTAGAACTTAAAAAAATAGTTTTTGAGATTTGAGAAAAGTAGTATATTTTTATTAAAAAAATGATTCACTTCCATTGTAAAATACTGTGCAGTGATTATGATCATTATATCCTTGATAAAGACAGTTCCTATTAAGGCAGTATTAGTAGATAAGACATTGAAAATATATGCTTTTCAAAGTATGAACCAAAATATTTCATTATAACCGAACCAGTAAACTCAAAGGGATTAGGATCAAATGTAACCTGATGTTATATAAAAAGCCTATCTGAGCACACACATTATTTCAAGTATTCATATGTACATAACACATTATTTTGAGCTAAGGAAAAAGGAAATTGGGAAATAAAATTACCTTTCTGCTTCATTTAAACTTGTTGAGCAAATAAAAGCTTTATCCAGCATGTAGAAATAGTTATGGAGATTATGTATAATATATAATAAAAAGGAAATGGAAGCAAAATCCCCCAGAAAAAAACAAGAACTTTGTTTTCTTGTTTACCAAGCGGCGTTTTTTAAAACGTATTTATTTATTTATTTGCATTTGTTACAGTTCTCTGTTTAGATATATGAAAATCTTAATCCATAACTATACATGAAATATTGATTGAATCCAAATGAGATCAGTTTCAAGTGCTTTGCCAGTCTGGGTGAATTCATTTTCTGTTACTGCACAATTGTGATGACCCTAACCCACCCACTCCCAATCCAGCCGATCTGTGACATTGTGAAAGGGGGCAGGGCAGGTGCACGCCTATAAATAGATGGTGCCGGCACAGGAAAGTAGTGGACGGGAGAAAGTGTAAGGAAGAGTCACACCCTAACACAACCGCAAACTCTGTGCAGAAGACCCGCACAACACTACTGCACACTAGTGCACAATAACCCATGCTCTGGCAAACATAGTTTTATTTTACAAAAGTTCTTAGAACATTTGGTTTGTTGCTATTGGATACAAGTAGGGTTGCCACCTTTGTGCGGCTCACAATTCGGACAGGGGGCGGGGCCATGACATCACAGGGGTGGGTCAGTGACCTTGCAGGCTGGGCGTGCTACATCATGTAGGCAGGGCAAGCTACATCATGTGGTATGGCAATCAACGACTGGCTAATCGCCATGCCATTAAGGTAGATCCTGCTCGGTTTTCCTTATTTGGAAAACTGAGGAGACTGTCTTGACCCAGGCTCCCTTCCAGTGTCAGACTGGACCACCAGGATACCAGGGAAAACTCCCAATGGGCCCACCTGTTAGTGGGCCCTCATGCTGCTAGATTTTTGGCCTATTTCATGGCCATTACTTATTCTATGAGAACAAAGAGGCTAAATAGATGGAATAATAGATTATAGTATGTAAAGAAAACATAAGAGTGGGCCCTTGGTATAAGGTTATATGGGGGCCCCTGGTTTAAGGTTTTTAGGGGGGCCCCAGGTCTCTCTTCTGAAAACCTAGCTGTCTGAGTCAAATCAGGACAGGTGGCAACCCTAGATACAAGACCTGTAGAAAAATTGTGGTTATTATTACATTAATTTGTTCACCAGAAGTCCCTGTGTCATTGCGTATAGACTTCAAATATACTTATTAAAAGGAAGTGGTACTGAAATGCACATTCTTGAATAAATAAGGTTTCATATGCAAATAACCCATCATCACTTTCCAATTAGCAATTTTTGAAAATGAAATTGAGCCCAAAGCAAAGTAAATGTTGCATTTAATGACTTTGGTCTCACCATATACAGTATTTGCTGCAAAATGTCAAATACAGGTATGGCATCTACTGTATTATGAAGAGTTCTTAGGGCCTCAGTTGTTATGCATTAGAGATCCCTCTTTTTTGCATCACCACGCCTTAAGGCTGCTGAAAAGCATCCAAAGATTATACAACCCAGTAGGATCATTTTGCCATAATTATAGATATATGATTGGTTAGTAAACATCAATACTTGGCACAATTATGCTAATTTATGTTTTTGTGGCAAACAAATATAATTTAGTAGTTTTTCCACTGGAATAATTTTTTTTACAAGTTTTTCTAGGAAAACTTGTATCACAGATACTACCCACTATAAAGGCACAGTCAAACACAAACCAATGGATTCTAAACTTTAACCTTAAGTTTACACTTACCAACCTCCACAACACTAGAACAGTTGAGATCACTGAAGCCAGCTGGACACTCACATGAAAAGGACTCATCAGATAAGCCTGACAAACAGATTCCCCCATTTTCACATGGGTTTGGGTCACATACATCACCTACAAGTTAATAAGGAAATACAAATAAATCAACTATACTGTAGCCTCATTAAGATATTCTTGCCAGTTATTTTATTTCCTTTCATTTTATCCCATGTCCCATAATAGCAAAATTATTCCAGAGAAAGACGTGAATTTCTTAGTTCACCAATAACTGCTGTGAATAGTTTTGCTTTTGGAAATTCCTTCTACATATTTTATTAACAGATTTTCAAAATAGTCAGTATTGGAATGATCTATCACCTTACTATATTAATCTCTCCTCACTGCTATATTCAGTACAGCTATTTGACATATAACATGTATTGTTGGGGGAACTTCAAGGAGAATATTTATTTGAAATTCTACTCATATGCTGGACAATAAGAAGCAGCTTTGGGCATGAATGGTGAACGGCAAGAAGTAAGCAGTGGAACACAAAAAATTAGCAGATATATAGCATCAGTAATCCAATTCTGGCCCTGAAAGTAAATTCTTGTTTTGATTGGTAGAACATTAGTTACACTCAGGGGCGCTCCACCAATGAGGCGAGTTGAGACACTCGCCTCAGGCGGCAGCGCCCCCCTGGTTGCCAGGGGCGGCAAAAATGCCGCTCCTGGTAACTAAGAGCCGAATTTCCGGTTTTCAAACCAGAAATTCGGCTCTTCTAGTGCAGAGAGCGCTATTGCGCTCTCTGCACCAAGCGTCGCAGACCGCCCCTGCCCTCTCCGGCGCTATAAAGGTTAGTGCCGTGGGGAGGGAAGGGGGCAGCGAAAGAAGGCCGCCTCAGGCGGCATTATAGCAAGAATCGCCTCTGGTTACACTGGACCCCTTTTCTCAGTTGGGTCCTTACGATGATAGAGGAGGAAGGATGAGTTGTTTCAGCTGATTCTTAAACATGAGCAAAATGTTTATTAGCAAACACCACTGGGTAATACTCATAGCAGACCTTCAGCATAGGGGAGTAGACCACTGGGAACAGGCAGCTGCCAATCCGAACCCTAAAAATTAGTAGTTTAAATACAATTTTTATTTTACATTATGATTAAAAAAGCAACAGCCCTACACATTGCGATGTGTCGACAAAGGACACCGCCTAACTAAACCAGCCAATTGAGAATTGCTATCCTACTCCTGTCTAACCCATATTCACAGGGTCCCTGTTTCTCAACTTATCTAAAGGGGTTGTCCTTTCATGTCAGAACTATTTATCGAGGCATTCCTGCCCAGGTTCCCCAGAAGACATCCAACCAGTAAGGCAGGTGGAGGCCAAAGAGAGTGAACTGGGGCTTGACAATCACTATATCTAAGCTTACCAGGAAGTAGTCACACATTCCCTGGGCCAATGGGGAATGCTGACCCACCCAGTACCTGGACTTATTAAGTAACCCTAGCAACCAATAAGACGCTTGCTTTTAAACATCTGATCAGTAAATTCTAACCACTGATTGGATGCTATGGGTTACTGCTCCTGGGCAAACTTAGTGCCATTTATTACATAACCCCTATGTGAGGTAAGACAATCATTCTAAAGCAAAGAAACCACGTATATACCCTCAATAGTTCCCCAGGCAAATCACTAGCCATTAATTTTGCCTGAAACCAGCATCACTATATTTAGGGATAAATACAATAAAGAGAGATTATTTGTACTGTATTGCATTCTTAATAGAAAACATTTTTATTCTGCTTTGGACTCTGCAGAAAAAAACAATGACAGTTTATCATACCAGCTAGCTTTTCTACAGATACAGCATTTGTAGTGCTTTTTACAGAACATCTGCAACGTCCTGTATATGTCATTGCTGAATTCCTAAGGGGCAATTACAGTACATTTCACCTGTATATGCCTGGATCAAGTATAAATCTAAGTGGCAAGACTCTCTACAAAGCTTTCTTGTGTACTGCCAGCAAGAGATAAAATCAGATTAATTAAATAATAGGCTTCCTTGCTTGTCAACATATCTATAGTGTTTCCACAATAAATGTCAAAACTAAGTTTAATATGTAGTCAAACTAACCATTATATTGGTATTTTCCTTTTAATGGAATAATAGGATGCTAATTTTATCATCTGCAATTTGACCTCTCTCAGACTGTGTTTCTTGTTAGTGAGAGGCATTGCATTCTGGTCATTTAAATCTCAGTGGAGCTCATCTTGGTCTGTGACTAAACCTTCAGTAAGGAAAGCTGACTGCTTTGGATGAGACACATGCATATTTCATTTCATGTGTTTTTTTGTGTATACATGAATGGGTAAACAAATCTTGCACTTCCCCCCCTTATAATGTTTGATTTTCTTTTGTTGGCATATAATAGGCATGTGTCCCAAGAAAACCAGTTTAGCTCATGGTAATGGCACTTTAAATACATGTATTAGAAACAGAGTAAGGCTGCTATCCTTTTATGTGTCTTGCTTAGCAAAGCTTTATGGATGTGCATTATTATGGCTGTATACTTACAGTAGAATCACTTTTATACAGTATGTAATGAATACCATACAACAACAGTTTTTTAAATACCCATCTAACAAAAGTGGATTTGACATATAGACAACAAGCATATGATTCATGTTATTATGTCGACGTGGCAAAGTCGCAGTATGATATTAGGCTTCTGTTACACTGAACCAGAAATAGGGGTAGGCAGAAGAGGCACATCCCTAGGGTGCAAATTTGGGGGTGCAAGGGAAGTACCTTCTCTGTCACCTACCCTTAGTTTAGTCCCATGTCTCCTAACTTACGTATGTGCAGTTCTGGTCCCCTTAGTGCACACCTTTTTGTGCATACACACTTTCCCATTTGAGTATGTGCACCTGTGTGCGCAAGGGTGGTGGGAGGCGAAACAGGCGGTTGGTGGGGTTGCCTAGGGTGTCCAGCCAGTCTGGCTTGACACTGCCCTTACAGGTCAATATTCACTGGGAACAAATTTGCAGCCATTAGTAGGGATGGGCGGATTTGACTCGTTTCGCTTCACCAAAAATTTGCCGCTGGCGAAATGTTGCAGATGCCATTAAAGTCTATGGGCATCAAAAAAATGTTGTCGCGAGGCAAAATTGTTTTGGCGCAAGTCTTTTTTTTTTGATGCACACTGCCATACAAGTCTATGGGCGTAATTTTTTCGTCGAAACAAGGTGAAAAAATTCGCCCATTCCTAACCATTAGCATGCAATAACATGACTCTTTTGCAGGTGCAGAGTGATATTATTTGTGCCTATGGTGCAAGGCACATACTGTTTCTCAATTAACGGGAGCGCTAAGAAAGCAAGAAGTACAGGGCTCACATAAGTGTGCACCTGCTGACAGGTGCATTCAGGAATAACAGGTGGTTTGTGGGCAAAAAATGGCAATTTAACTAAGAGCCTAAGGGGTCCGTTTACTAAAGTGCGGTAAATCTGACTTTAAGTTTCCGCATGTTATCGCTGAGAATATTTTTACGCCAGAATATTCGCAGCAACTAAGTTTACTAAACAGCGATAAGCTCAGAAGTCATTGCGATCACTTGCAGTAACTACGTTAAGGAACCAGCTTACGTTACCGGTAATTTTAGCGAGTTGCGAATTTTCTGGAGAAAAAATTAAGTTTTTGCGAATATTTATGCTATAAAATAGTCTTGTTTTATGGCGGTTATTATGGCAATTTTTACTGTGACATTTATGGCCAGAAATGCACCTTCAAAACTCATAAACTTTATTGACTGATGATTATACCATCCAACAACATCACCAGAGTGACACCAATCAAACATTTATGCATCATATAAACCCTTCTGCCAATAGAATCATAGGAACAAGAAATGATACCAGTCAATCTCTTTGCTTCATAGAAATGCACAGTGTAATGTAGCCAATCACAATGAAACCAAAAAAGCGTAGAGGCTGACGAATCCTTGAACTGTGATGCCGCTGCCAATAATACGACTCTGAGCTGAAACTGCTGCTGTTGCTACAGATAGAAGCAGAAGCCAAAACATCCTGTCAGCAGTAGCTACAGATCTCTCTCCTGTCAGCAAAGAATGATGGGTAAAAAAAAACAGTATTATGGGATATTTCCTGCCCCTTGAGAATTTTCTGGTGAAAAAAATACTTTTACGCCACTACATAGGTGGCGGTAAAAGTTTGCGAATATTCTGGCGTTAATTTTGTCTTTAGCACATTTTGCTGTTTAGTAAACCATGCGTTAATGTGTACGTAGCGTTATTTTCAGGGAATGCGATAACTGGCGAACAATTATTCTTGTGCAAGAAAATTCGCAAATTTATAATTTACCGCAGGTTAGTAAACTGGCGATAACATATTTGGCGAAAATTCTGTCTATATATTGTGCGAATATTTTTAACGCACTTTAGTAAACGGACCCCTTAATGTCTTCCTTTTTGCCAAACAGATTGAAAATATCTAAATACTATGGTTGCGATGGAAAGGGTGTCATGTATCTAAAACTAAGGTAAGTGATAGTAACATTTAAAACAAACAATAATAACAATAAGCAATATAAATATTGGGTCATACAGGTTGTGCAGATTTCTAACTTTTTAAACACCCTACAGATTTTTCTCAATGCATAGTATGTGTTTCCACTTTGCTGTGTACCTGGGGATTTCATTACATAAACCTGCAGTCCATGCAGTTATAGTCATGAATATAAAGTGTATCCTCTTCCTACTAAAGCTCAAAGCCTTTACATCAGGAATATTCCCACACTACAAATCAAAAAGCCCACTCGGATCTCTAGGAAAAATCAAATGTTTCAAATAGTACAAGCTAGGGTTACTTTTATGACTCAAATCCAATGCGTCTATTAACTATCACATACAGTTACTATACAGAAAGCTCGAAATTACAGAAAGGCTGTCTCCCATTGAATCACTTCTCCTTTTTCTCTGTAATAATAAAACAGTACCTTGTACTTGATCCAAACTAAAATAGAATTCATTCTCATTGAAAGCAAAACGAGCCTATTGGTTCATTTACATAATTTTCTTAAGGAATGAAGATCCAAATTATGGAAATATCCATTATCTGGAATACCCCACGTTGCAAATAGTCTAGCTAACAGGGGACAAGAAGCCCACTTTTCTGATATAAATGGCTTAAACCACCCATTCATCAGCATAATACATATGATGTACATTCCTACACAAAAGTCAGGTTATAAAATCACATCTCATAAAACTAAGGGGTGTTTTTTTATTATTATTATCAAGGGGAGCTTATGTTATTTACTTTCCTGTACATGGGGACAGTTAAGTATTCCCATTAATTAAAAAACACAACAAAACTTCTGGTCTTTGGGATTGGGAATACTATAAAGAGGGGGTTCTCCACCTTATCTATTCCAGGGGTATCCTTAGTTTAAGGAGGAAAGTAAATACTTGTTGGCTACCATGGTAGTTGGCTACCCTAGTATCCATTTCTATTCTTGATATTTTTCCTTAACAGACAATCAATTGTATCACATAGAATCAAAAACTGGGATTAGCAATAACGATTATGAATAAAACAGAAATAAAAAATCTTTTTTAAAACACCAGGGAAGAAAAATCTTTTATGAAAAGTATGTTTTTCATTACTTCCAGTTGAAGGGAAAATGGTGTATTTACATTGGCAATGTAAAGTAAAAATGGTTCTTCCCTTACAAAAAGTGATAGAATAATTAATTCGAGGAGAGGAATGTCATAGATCATGGAGAGACGCAGATGGGACATTTGGGTGCAGACATAGCCAAATTGTTTCTCTGCATGTGTTCAAGTGAGCTTGGTACAACTTTACAGCTTCCCAACCAGGTGTTTCTGGAATATTATGCTACCAGAATCCATAGCGAGCTAATAATGTATGAAACGTTATTAAGCAATGGCAAGTTATAACAACCCTGTGGGAAAGACCATTCTGCACATTTTAACTCTTCCTACTTTCTAGGAAATTGCATAGAAATTACTTACAGTGTGCTGATCAAATTCATGCATAAGTCAAAATACATAGTCCACTAATCACACTGCTTGTAAATGCAACAGTTTTTTTTTATTCTCCATAGGGTAAATTAAGACATCATATTAATAGCTTTGACTGGCCAAAACATTAAGAAAGCAAATCATAAAATAGGCAGAGCTTGGAAAACTGCTGCAAACAGCATCCTTTGAACCATTTAAGAAATCCATTATAAAAGCAACTACAGATGCTTCAGGAAACTCATGGAAATAGCAACCTTGGATCCTTTAGGAAATCCACTGGAGACAGCAGCCTTAAATCCTGTAGAAACCCACAAAACTAGCAAGCATGACTCCTTTATGAGTCTAATTGGAAGAGCAACCTTGGATCCTTTAGAAAACCCACTAAAAATAGCAACCTTGGCTGCTTTAGAAAAACAACTAGAAATAGCAACATTGGATGCTTTAGAAAAACAACTAGAAATAGCAGCCTTGGATCCTTTAGAAAAATAGTAACCTTGAACCTTTAAAGAAACCCAATGGATATAGCAATCCTTTGCACTAACAGTGCCCTTTAAACTGTTTTTAAATCTCAGTTGCATAGCTTTTGTTTAAGGTCATGACAAATAACCACAAGCATAATTCCAAGCATCTCTCCTCGACAGGAATTCATCGGCGGTGTACGTTTTTTCCATTGCAGTGTACACAGCTATTAGGCATCTATTTAATGAAATTGTATATCACCATGTTTGCAAATGTTCATTTTCCGACAGATTCCAGCGCAATATAAAAGAAAAGCAAGCTTGCATTTGTTCTTTAGGAGAGAATGAAAGCAAAACCAAGAAAAAACGCAGAAAATAATTCAGAATTCAAAAACAAAAAATAAATCACACACCTTTTTTAATTTGACCATAATTTTTACACAGCTGTGTACACTTTTTTTCAGGCATTGCTTGTTTTACACAGTATAATAAAAAGGCCCCTATATGTTAGCTGAAGATGTAAATGTGGCGGTTAAGGACAAGCAAACAGAAAATGCCAAGGAAAGTACAGAATCCAAATATTAAAATAGGCTTATACTTAGGGTCACAGACAAAGAAATGTCATGACAAATAGCAGTCAAGGTCACAGGCACCATGTCAATAAAGGACAGACGGGCACCCAGGGCTGTCTGGCCGTCCCCACCCGCGTGTGCGCCCAAACGAGTGCAAGCATATGTGTGTGTGAACCAGTGCATACTGCTGGGGAGCTTGTCTTGGCACTGAGGTAACACTTGCCAGTAGTGATGGGCGAATTTATTCGCCAGGTGCGTATTCGCTGTAAATGCCAGCAATTCACAAAACCGCCATGAAAATTTGATGAACCAAAAATTTTTCACTGTTTTGTGAATTTCACAGGAAATTTGCAAATTTTTCGGCGAAGCGAAATGCCCCAAATTGGCCCATCCCTACTTGCCAGACTTGGGGTAGGCGACGGTAAAGTTACACCCCAAACTTTGTGCCCTAGGCACTTGCCTCTTCTGCCTACCCCTAGTTCCATCCCTGAGAGCAACGGGATACCAGTACCAAGGTTTTTGTGCAACTATATAAGACCTAGCACAGTAGGTGTAAAATTCAATGCTCTTTGAAACTTAATCATAGATTTATCTAGTTACATAAAATGAATAAGAATTAAGAGAGAACCCATTGCTGTTCGGTGCATATGAAGTGTCTGTCAAAGAACTCAAATACACATACAAAGATATCGTAGGACTATAGTATAACATCAATAATTTTAGAAATAAGGTTGCTATACATCCACACATACATGTTCACAGATATACAGTAACTCTTTGCAATATTTATGTTGATCCATAAAGATTTCAGCTCACATAATACATGAACTGTCAGTACAGAAAAGCAATGTGGTGACACAGAATAAATGATAACTGGTGGCAGTGTCGGACTGGCCCGGCGGGATACCGGGAAAAAACCCGGTGGGCCCCGACCCCTAATGAGCCCCCGCCGGGCCAGTCCCCCGTTGCGATTGTACTTAAAAGGAAAAAAGTTTTTTTTCCGTGCAGCGCCATTTGCGCATGCGCGCGGCACCTTTTACTGAGGAGCGGCGCCTACACGCAGGCGCGCCGAGCAGCACCTTCGTGCAAGCGTGCTCGGCGCGTCATAGTAGGGAGGCAGGGGGGGTCGGAGGGGACCCTGGACATTAGTCCCGACCCTGACTGGTGGTAAGTGCAGCAGGCGTCATTATACTGTCAACAGTAGAAGAATGTCTTGTCTTCCTACAATGCCTTTTAATACAAAATAGTGGGGTTTTTTTTAATAAGAAGTGCAACAAAGAAAAAAAATTTACATTTTACTCATACATTCCCAAGACATAAAGCCAACCATACTTAAAGAAAAGCGATACCCCCCAAACAATGTAGTCTCTATAAAAAGATATTGCATAAAACAGCTCATATGTAAAACCCTGCTTCATGTAAATAAACCATTTGTATAATAATATACTTTTCTAGTAGTATGTGCCATTGGGTAATCATAAATAGAAAATTGCCATTTTAAAAAATAAGGGCCGCCCCCTGGGATCGTCTGATTCACTGTGCACACAAACATACCAACAAACCATACATGTTAGGTCACATGAGCCAATTAACAGACAGAGTTGTGTCTTTTGCTTCCACACTTCTTCCTGTTACAGTTAGAGTTGAAGTATTTCTGGTCAGGTGATCTCTGAGGCAGCACACAGACCATCACAAAATGGTGGCTCAAGGCAAGAGATGTAAAAGGGCAATATTTACCACAATATATAGACCAGTTTGGTAAGATTCTTTAATATGCCACTTAATATGATGTAAACTATCTGTTGCTTAAGTGTTCATTTTGGGTGTATAATTTTCCTTTAATGTATATACTAAGTATAATAATCTTCTCAAACATATGTTGAACTCTCCACCCTTGATTTCAAAGTGTGGTGAGGAAAAAGCAGTGACCTTGTAAAATATGAAATGTGATAAAGGACTGAAAAAACACTTCTGTATAGAAATTAAACAGTTATTTGCTTAAACGATGGCATGGACAAAAACAATAGATAGGCTAACAAAACTAGGAGGCACATTTATCAAGGGTTGAATTTTGAATTCATGTGAGGTTTTTTAAACTTCCTTAAATTCAAAGGAATTCAAAATTTGACCTTGGGAAATTAATTAATAAAATTGATTAATACAATGATGAATTACTACAACTAGGACCATTTTAAATGACCTGAAAATCGAATCGCATTTGATTTGAATTTGATCAAACTCAATTAGAGTTTTTCCTCTGAAAAAAACTTGAATGTCAGAAAGGCTGCAAACATCTCCAAATTGATCCCTGGACCTCTCTCGTTGACTTAAACAGTAATTCGGCAGGTTTTAGGTGGCAAATAGTCGACTTTGATTTTTTAAAGGGCAAGAGTATGATAAATTTTGAAAATCTGATTCGAATTTTTTAAAAAAACCTCTAATCAAGTTTGGATTGTTCCCTAGTCGAATATGACAACTTTGAATATAAAAAACATTCAAATTTGACCCTTAATAAATCTGCCAAACAAAAAAATATATAATTGCAATTTTGCACATGACTCTCATGATAAAAAATATCTCTTGCAGCATTGGCCCATTATTACCCTTGATAACTAATAGCCCAAAATTTTTGATAATGATGAAACAACTACAAACATTGCTTATTGACCCAATCCCCACCTGATTTGCTTACTTACTGTACATCATTGCCTCCACCCCACTGTACATCATTGACTCATTGAATCATTGCCCTGCGCCCTCCTTATGTTCTTGCTGGAATTTATTCTCCTTTCAGAAGGTGGCAACGCTAACCAATGTAGGTATTGCCTCCTCCGAACTATATGAATGGGGAAACACTAAACAGTGTTTTTCATGGCTAGTGATGGGCGAATTTATTCGCCAGGCACGAATTCGTGGGGAATTCCCATGATTCACCACCGGTGAATAAATTCGAGAAACCGCTGCGAAAATTCATCAGCGTCAAAAAAAAAAAAGGAACGCTGGCGTCCATTTTTTTGGAAGTTGGCCGGAATTTTCACCAGAAATGGACAACGGTGTACCAAAAAACGGGAGACTGGAGCAGTTTCGCAAATTTTTTGCCGTTTTGTAAAATACGCTAATTTTTCTGTGAAACGTCCCAAATTCGGCAATCACTATTCACGGCCTGTCATTTTTTTTAAAAAAATTGTATATTAAGACCTTTTTAACTTTGTTACTTAGCTATAAAATCACATTTTATAATAGACATTTTTGAATCTTGGCAGGAATTAGGAAGTTTTCAATGAGTAAAGAAGAAAGACAGAGCCGAGAAAGGACTCCAGCAAAATACAGCACAAAAAGTCATGAATACAAGCAACTATTTAATTTAAAAATAACAAAACAAATTTGTGAGAAAGTCAATCTTTTAGGCTGACTTAACTTTCCGTGATCTCTCCTGTCTGTGATGCCTAAAAATAGACAATGTGGTAGGGAATAAAAGAAAAGAAACAGAAGTAAAGATGACGGGAAAGAAAATGAAAGAAGGGAAAATACATCCTTCAGCGGATAGTTCATCTCATAGATCTTTCAGAATAACCCTGCATATCCACTTTACTCAAAATTAATATGCCTTTATTTTTAAATAATAATGATGCAGTGTGCCAGGCTGTTACCCATGTACAGTTTAATCTTTTAGCTATGACATCAACCTTCCAAACTCTAACAAGATAAATGATACAATAACATCTTCTACATACTTAAAATAAAATCTCTTCTAGGTAGGAAATATAATTGATCATAGAATGGCAAAATAGCTCATGCCTTTCACTCAGCAAGTACCTCATTGATTTTTATAGACTCTTACATCTTATAGCTGCCAATAATTAAGGCCTTCTGTAATCACTCAATGTAATTTTGCAACATTTGGCAAAAAGCAGGGGTCACTGCTATGGATAAAATAAAAATCACTTTGAAAACAGGGTTCTCATGAAAGAAAATAGTAGCACAGAATGTTTCAGGAAAGTATTCATTGCTTTAAGATTCATGTTTATTCCCTGACCCATAATTGACATATAGAATGATTTTCTGTTCTGATTGGGCTTTTGCAAGAATTCATAATTGATATTTCTTCCATAACTTTGCAAATGTCAGAGCTAAGTAATAAACCAAATACAGAGATCACAGTGAAAATGTCTTTGCATTTATTTACAACTGCCAATTGTTAACAGTATTAAAATAAGAACACTGATAGGCTAGTGCTTTGGCAGTAAATTGTATTAACAGCCATGTTAGGTTTGTCTCCAAAGAGATTGTCAGCTGCAGGATGATGAGAACTGCATGCAAGAGAACAGATACAGACACCAGAGTATCTCTTTGTTCTGTTCTACCATATAGATGAACAGATCCTTTATTTATGGACCAAAAACTTATAAAATTAGTTAGCACTTTAAATTGGAATCTGCCCACCTTCAGAACCAATGATGAACAATGAAAATGGCATGGGTGCCAATTTTTGACATAAGCAGCCATCTTCTAGCTCCATACACATACTCCACATATATATTTACAGAGGACATTACTGCACCAGAATACCTAATATATTACAAGGGATAATAACGTCCGAATTTATCTCAGTATTTTCTGCTACAAACTCCGATCAAAGCCGCTCTATTTTTTTGCACGTTTTTATTATTACATTTTCCTGAAAATTTGCAAAAACTCAGATTTTTGCCTGTAAACTCAGAAAACTTTGGGGTATTGCACAAAACCCAGGAGACATCAAAAAATCATTGTGACTTCTCCCATTGACTTATATGCAACCTCGACAGGTCTGAGATGCCGGATTTTCAGAATCAGACTTTTCCATCCCTAGGGTTTGATAAATTCTGAAAAATTCGTGATTTTTTTAAAATCACATTTTTTGTGATTTTTGCATTCGGAGTTTAGTAAATAACCCCCCAAGTCTGCTAAAATCATTAAACCATTAAATAAACCCCACCAATAAGGATTTATGATATCTTAGTCGGGATCAAGTACAAGGTACTCTTCTATAATTATAGAGAAAAGGAAATGTGTTTTAAAATTCTGAATTATTCTGAACTATTAATTATGCATTCTGTGAGGGGTGACCTACCCATAAATCGGAACTTTCTAGATAATGGTTTCCAGATAACGTATCCTATACTTTGAATCTGTGTTTTCTAATACATATAATAAAAAGAAGTGCTGGATAATTACAAGTTCTTAATTGAGATTAGATTCCCGGAATAACTGTAACATGTTACATCTGCTCGTCTAGGCAATGATAAGCCATGAACTACACATCTATGTCCAAATGTCAAGATAAATGAGTTCATTGACCTTTCTGTCAATCGAAAGTTGTGCTAAAGGTGAAAGATGTCAACCATAATTAGGGTAAATAAGCACCAAACAATGGGTCAAAGAATCCTTTTATTACATCCTATATTTGGTTTTCCAGTGCCCCTTCAAATTTAAACCTGTTTTTTTTTATTTATACAGGGCCCTTCTGCATATACATTTCCAAGTAAACCAAGCCATTACAGCCCTAGTGAACATACCTAATAATTTTCCCTCTTTGACAGAGAGAGAAATTCAGAAAGCAAAATGTATGCAGGTTAGTAGAGAGAGGGGGAGAATTCCCCACCCACACAGTGAAATTTACAGGAGTTGTTAAAAGCTTCAGACTAT
This sequence comes from Xenopus petersii, assembly GCA_038501925.1. Classification (NCBI taxonomy): domain Eukaryota; kingdom Metazoa; phylum Chordata; class Amphibia; order Anura; family Pipidae; genus Xenopus; species Xenopus petersii. Next base: position 174,013,144 of record CM076673.1, on the reverse strand, counting down.
TACAATAATCCAGACACTGACTTCATGCATCAAATTAAGAATATATTCAATTTTCATTGATGTAAAACAGTACAACTTAAAGCCTGGGGATATGATGTATATCATTCTTGTTCATAAAAGAAAAAAATTGTGTTCTTTTCCTACAGGTATGAAGGAAGCAAATGGTAGCACAGTGAAATGATATGTTGCCAGAAATAGATTATTTTTAGAGTAAATAACTATTTAATCATAGACAGATATGTTTACCATGCTGTCAAGTCAACAAGGCTAATTGTTGCCCTAGCAGTTCCCTCCTTGACAAATAACTGGTGTGGTGGAGAATGGAGCCACTTGCTTCTTTGTGCACCACGGGCAGATTTATTAAGGGTCGATCAGTAAATTCAAATTAAAATTTTTCAAATATTCAAATGTAAATTTGAATGTTAGATTTATCACAGCTCAACCATGGAAACAGTCCTAATTTGAGTATTTCCCACCTAAACCCTGCCAAATTCATGTACAAGTAAATGGCAGAGGTCCATTGATCCATTTCAGAGTGAAAACTCAAACTTAATATGAATCGAATAGGAATCGAATATTCGGATCATTCCTAGTCGATCAAGGATTAAACTGACATTTTTTTTCAAAAATTTCCTCCCATTCAAGTTGTGAGTGTAATCGAATTTATTTGAATAAAAAAAATTTCACATGAATTTGAAATTCAACCTTTAATAAATCTGCCCACTAATGTGCAACACATGAAAAATTTAATTCACCCACTTAGGAGAGGGTATAAATAAATAATGGGATACAGGAGAAAGCACAAAAAGAAATTAACACAAATTTAAACATATGCAACAGCCACAGTGTCCATGTTTTATAAAAAATAATAGAATAGTTTTCCATTTTTGGGGGCTCTGCATTTTTTCAATGGTTGATGGAGAAAATAATACCAACAGTATTCCAACATATGATTGATAACCATCCCAGAAGAGTAGAACCTGTTATAGCTGCAAAGAGTGGACCAACTTTAAATGAATACCCCTGGTTACTAAATTCAACATTGGACAGGCATGTGTTTAGAAACATTTCAATACCTTTTTGCTTTAACTGTTATGTCAAACACTAAAGGAGGCTAAATAAAAACATCTATCTATCTATCTATCTATCTATCTATCTATCTATCTATCTATCTATCTATCTATCTATCTATCTATCTATCTATCTATCTATCTATCTATCTATCTATCTATCTATCTATCTATCTGGTATGGGTCCTATTATCCAGAATGCTTGGGACCTGGGTTTTTTTAGGATAAGGGAAAAAAAAAATTCCCAAAAAAGCCAGGAAAACATTGTATGATTCGAGAAAAAGCCCGAATAAATCGTACAATTCATGAAAAGATGGAAAAAGGACACAATTCGCGAAAAAGCCAGAAAAAATAGTACAATATGATTTTTCATACAATTTTTTCAGGCTTGTCCCCGAACCAATTCATTTGTGCTTTGTAAATAATAAATAAAGTCAAATCTTGGATTCTAGTTAGGACAGACTTTTTTCTATTTAAAAAATCAGAAAAATTCGGATTTTGATTTTTTCACATCCAATAAGGATTAATTATAATCTTAGTCTCGATCACGTACAAGGTACTGTTTTATCATTACAGAGAAAAAGAATCCTTCTTAAAAATTAGATTGAACTGGTTAAAACAGAATCTAGGGAAGATGGTCTTAAACACATATTTGGAAATCCCTGAAATAAAAGACTTTACACTATTAAGGTTTACATTTTTGTCTCTCTCAGCACTCACTTTTGCATACGGAAGGATTCTATTTCAGTTTCAGAAGTAGAAACTTGTTGTTATGCTCCATTTGTATATGTTAGTATTTTAGATAGTGTGATATATTTTAAGATGTGGCTCTATGCTATCTATGCTATCATATACCTTTGCTTTTGCTATTTCCTAATTAATATGAGCTTCACAATGTTCTGTTGGTATTTTTCTGAAGAATGAATTCTATCAATTAGACCTGGACAGATTACCACGGCTGCTATTTGACACTAAATAGATCATTACTGAGTCTTCTTTATTAAATGGCTGGGGGGGAGGGGCTGTCCTAAGACACAGAGGTGCTATGTTCAGACAAATGTTAATGCATTTCACTTGCACCATACACAACAGTTTGCAAATGGACAGCAGTTTTTTTCTTGTTAAAGAGACAAAATAGGTTCCTTTAAAAGAAGCACTGTAAAAAGAAGATTCTTCCTATTTTATTTAGAGCGTAACATTTCTTCTATTCTGCAAAGCATCTAATCTATTGTTATAAGTGGTTTGGATACAAAACACAATTCCTTTACTTGTTTCTATATTGTTTCTACTTTTTTTCCTCATCAAATCTTCTGTCCTGTGTTGCTGCTGGCAGCATTGGCTTTTCTAGGTATTGGATTGCTGCTCAGTACATTGCTGTTCTGAGCCGTGCCACTCAACTCATGTGCTCATATGACATACAGATGCAGCCACTTTGGTTTGTCTGTTTGACACAGAATAACTAAACACAGATATCCCATTTATCTCATTTAACACAGAAAACTGTGTCACAACATCCCATCTAATTAAAGCATTCACCATTGTGAACAATGGAGCTTTGGTATGCTAATGAAAAGGTTAAATGCATTAAATGAGTTAAGATAACTTAAGATAACACAGTTTCTTCAATTAACCACGAGTCATGACGCATTTAACTCACAAATCCAAGTGGCTTCATCTGTATAGATGGATTACTTTACCTAGATAGACAGCACTGCTGTAAAAGTATGGGTCCTGTTATTCAGAATGCTCAGGACCTAGGGTTTTCTGGATAAGGGGCCTTTCTGTGATTTGGATCACCATGCAAGGACAAGGAAAGTTATAAATCAAGATGAGTTATTTTGCAAAGGCACTTTGAGAAGTGCTGAATTTTGCTCTTAATGTCTGGATTTGGCAGAATCACTCAATCCATTCTTTTTACATGTACACCATTACTATTCAGTGGAAATGTTTACTTTAAGTTAAGAACATGCACAGAGTAATATGGGGCTAAGCGGAGGAGCAAGGGCACTCATGGGCATATTGAGTGATCGGCAAAGAGAGATGACGTTTCAGTGTTTAAAATGGCAGTGGTAAATCTATGTATATAAGAACAGGGGAAATAAGCTCTGAATACTAACTCATTGTAAAGCTTCCACATTTACAAATAAAGGAAATCATAAAAACAGGGTTAAGTGAATCTATACATATTTTACTTTATATGTACATTTCCCTCTTCTTTAAGTCTACTTTAAATCATGAAATAAAACCAATATTATTGTTTTGCCTTCAACACAAATAAATTATATCTAAGTTAGGGTCAAGTACAAGTTACTGTTTTATTATAACAGAGAAAAAAGGTAATCATTTTAAAACAAATTTAATTATGTGATTAAAATAGTAATAATAATATAATCGTCTATATAATATAATATGTCTAAGACATTAGAGGATCTCTTTTGTCTTTATTTTGCTTTCTTGGACATTTGTAATAATACGTGGCCACTTCAAGCATTTGCACCAACAAACCAAAATTAATAAAGACACATATATGACCCATATGTACACGCCCTACGCAAAAGTGTACTAACGAAGTTTTACTAGGCATAAACGTACGTTAGTGAAAGTTTGTTATTAAATGCTTGCACTGACAAATTTACCCTAGCCAAACTTCGCCAGAATTTGGCTGCTGAGACGCCAAAACTGGATTTATTCATAAAGCTGCAAAAGTTTTTCATTGGTAAAAATTACAGAAGTTGCTGAGTTTTTCAGCTCAAAACCAGTATAAATTAAGGAAATTGAAGCTGGGTTTTCTTGATGATTGCTTGAGCCGAAAAGCTTGAGAAATCATAAATGGAGTCCATAGGAGCAGATTGATCACTATTTGAGAGTATGAGTTAACATCAATTTAATTTTTTCATGATTAAAACCTGATCACAATTATTTTTGAATCTGAGTTTTCCCAACTTTAATGATCTAGACTGAATAAACTAAAATAAAAAAATACCCAAATTCGAATTTGAATAAATCTGCTTTATAATTTAGAAATATGACATTCTACATATGGCGCATTCTGAAAATAAACTTACCTGGCATTGCTGCAGAGATTCCATACAACAATGAAACTAGCCTTTTTAGTATTATCACTTCCCCCTAGTTAAGCCTCAATAAAAGGTAGTGATGTCGCTTAGAAAATGAAGTTAGTGAACTAAGAAGAGTCATCTAAAGTTTCTCCGGCAATTTCTTAGCTAATTTAAAATTTTCAGGACATTATTTTAAGCTGTTTAAGGTCAGTTGTTAATTTAAATTTATTAGCATTTATAAACTATTATTTCTATTCATTTACATTTAAAGGGACAGTGTATCCTTTTTCAGTATTGGTTCAATGAATATATCTTTTGTTGAACCTCCATTTTGCTTATTTTTCAAATAGAAAATACAGTATCTATGTTTTTTGTTATTTGTGCTCTAAATAGCAGCTCATTATGCAGAGGTTTCTCAGTGGACTGTTTGTGTGTTTGTTTGTCTTTACTCCTTGGGATCAGAAAGCAGATTGTAGCTTTAGATTCATTTTCAAATTCTGCCCTGTTCAAAGCAAGAAATAACAAAAGCCATAAATATCTCATAATTAAAAGAATAATGAAAAGGTATATTCAGCACAAGCCCTATTTATAGAACTAATGTTGAACAAGAGTATATATATTGTCCCTTTAAAGAGAGGGGGATAATATGTTGCCCACCAATCAAGCGAGAAAATGTTCAGGTGACAATACATATGAAGTTGCCCCATGTGCAACTACCCTAAGGTCAGAGTTTGGCCTAAAGAATCTATGACAAGATGAGGCAGGTAAGATATTCTAACTGATGTATATACAGACAGCTTAACTGCTGCCCCTGGCAATTTCACCCTCAAACAGTGCTTGAATTGGGATTTAAAAAGTAGAGGGATGGTACGTGCGGCACACGCAGCACACCGCGGCAATTTTTTGGTCCATCCACAAATATAAGCCATGCCTACCATTATTATAAGACTCGCCTACCAATACTTTCTAGTTACTGCCACTTTAATTTAAAATCATTTCGTTATTTCCATGTTTATTAACAGCACAACAAACTAGTTTAATAGCAATCAACAGGTCACATTAACACTAACACTAACCTGGCACAATGGCACTAACATGGCACAATTGCAATTTCATGTAGAACTAACCCTAGAATTCATAGCACAATGGCACAACTGCAATTTCCACGTACAACTGTCAGCAGTCAGCTGCTGCTTTGAGTGGAGAGGAAAAATTAAATGAAGAGGAAACTATGTGTTTTTTATGTACATAAAAACATTAATAAAACGGATATGATATTTAAGCAAGATTAAAAAAATGTGATTCAGGTGAACTTTGCCTTTCATAAAGAGTTAGCATATTGTATTGGCTAAATGAGAAAGCCAGTTATATAATATATTCTGGTTTGGATAGAATTAATTAATTAGCACAATTACTGTGCAATTGCAATTTCCTGTATAAATACCCCCAGGATTCATAGCACAATAGCAACCACTGACATTTAGCTGTTGCTGAACCACAACTCCCATCATCCCCTCCCAGCATAATGGGATGATGGGTGTTGTTGGGTGTGAGCCGGATACTCTTTCATGCAGCTAACTGTTACACTAAGGAGCAAGTTAGGGCTTCCCCTCTCCCAGTACGGGCTCCCAACGGTAATGGCTTCATGCAGCTCCCCTCTCCCTGTGCTGTCACCCACCCTCCTTTCTACTTATCTCCCCCTTACCCGCAGAGTACCTGGCACCTTCTGAATTTGCTTATGCCCCTGAATTCCTCACTCTTTGCTTCTTTAGGCAGATCCGCATAGCTGGTAAACAAAATCCTCGCCCCCTTCCTGTCTCCACCTCTGTTGCTGGGTGTTCCAGACACGCTGCTTAACCCTCGCCTGCCTGTGCTCACTGCTACCTGTTGCTGCTGATTGCAGGACATTGGAGCAGCTGGAGACAGGGTTTGCTAGGATTAGCTGCAGTGGCAAAAAGAAGGCCACCGCACTCGCCCCAGTAATGCTGCAATATGGAGAATGGCCCTTAAGTACTTTCTGGGGGGAAACAGCATTGGTAGGAACATGCACCGACAAAGCATGAGTACAGGTGCTCATGCAGTCCATTTTAAAGGAATGCGCACACTCTTACCAGTGGTGGGAACATGCACCTCCAGAGGGAGTGGCAGCAGTAACCCAGCAGTCAGTAAGTGTCCGGCAGTAGGAGGGATCATGTGCCAGTGGGAAGCAAGGACACCCCTACTGCCTGAGAGCAGCCACTGAGGAACTAATTGTTTTGCCATAAGGAGCTTCAGGGCAGTGAGTGAGGGATAAGAGCTGCCCATTGTCATGGGATCATGGGCAAATTATGGTGCCACTAGGAATGAAGGGAAAGTTGGGCGCTGGTGTGTGCTGAGCTCTGTTTCTATGGTGTCAGTGCATTAGTGTGAGTGTGTGAGTAACACCCCCAGTACTGGCCACACCCACATCTCCCTTTGATTGGCCATTACTGGACTCAGTCCAGGCAGAGCATGAGTACAGGTGCTCATGCAGTCCAATTTTAAAGGAATGCACACTCCAGTGCTGCCGAGACCAGGGGGAAAAAACGCTCTGGTATGCTGACCCTTACCATCCTGCCAGAGGGGATGGAGTTTAGTGATAAAAAAAGAAGTGGTGGGATGCCATCCTGCGCGAATCCCGCCCCAATTCCAGCACTGTCCTCAAATAATAAATAATAGAAATTCACTTTATGGTTCAACAACTAAGTTCTGTGCCATTTGAATTTCTTCACCATGATATATCACTTGATTTAAACTTCGCCCAGGCAGGATTAATTCTACTAAATGTGAGTCCTTGCTCTAATCACTGTTATATGTTTTTTAAAACAGAACATACATTTTAAAATATATGTATACATGTATAGGATCTATTATGTGGAATCCTTGGGACCTGCTGTTTTCTGGATGAAAAGAATCTTTCCGTAAAGGTGGTCAAATGGCTCCTGATAAATTGGTCCCTAATTACTGTGTAAAGCTCCACTGTGGCAGGAACTCATGTGAATGATGAATATTCTCTGTAAATGGAATTGTGCTATATAAATAACAGATAATGAGAGTCATTCTAGTGCAAGAGAAAAAAAAATGAAACAAAATAATTTGCTATTAAAAGAGGGTTACACCTGCTCATTTATTAGTTTCAACTTCTTATTGCGTTGTAAGATTGTTAACCATGTGACACCGCATTCTGTAATCGGATCTAACAAGTACATTTTAATTCAATAATTTATGATCAGAAACGGAACAAGGTTCAGTAATTTCTAATTAACACATCCATTGAAAACACATTAACTAAGCCAAATTGCACGCTCCGAAATGATGCAAAATGAATGAGAATGAGTCTTGTAATATATTTTATTCATTCGATTAGATAAAAGCAATGGGTCAGAGGGGAGGGGGTGTAGTTATAGTATGGGTGAAAAAAACAAGTGAAGGAAATAAAATCCAATCTATAAAAGAAAACACACCACAGTGAATCCTTTGGGACAAGAATGGAAGGTATTTGATGCAAATCTTGCACCATAACTTATGTATAGCACCTCCTGCTACAGTTTCACAGTGTAACACCTAAATTAGCTTTCTGTTGTGGTTTAAATCATCATTCAGACCAAGCTGATTCACTCCTCCTGGTCTCTACAAAGACTACATGAATTGCCTATTTTACTTTTCTATTATTCTGCTCAGTTTCAGTTCATTCAGTCTGGAATATAGATTTGATGTGAGACCAGGGCAGTCTTTTCTGCCCACTGAAGCAATTAAACCTGGTTATTTGATTTTTTTAACCATATCCATCTAATCCAGGTTATCTACCCTTCACTTTAAACATAGTTTTGCTTACCGGATGTTTAGCCTTACTTCTCAAGGGCCTGTTCCAAAATTGTCTCCTCTAATTGGTGGAAATTAGGCTCCAATCTGTAACTACAGAACCTGAACCAGAGCATTAATAGTATTGTTTAAAGGAGAACTAAAACTTAACAAAGAAGTAATCTAGACATGCTAAACATTATGTTTTGGGCTTCTGTACCAGCCCAAAGCAACCATAGCCCTTTAACAGGGAATATCTGCATCTCTGAAGATGCCCAAGTAGCTGACTCATAACAAATTCCAAGATTGTGACCACTCCACACACACAACTTTTAATACCTTAATCATTCTTCATATTCTGAAGATTTAGCCTTGTACATTAATTTCACAACATGAAATATGACATTTATAGCCATATTTGTATTAGGGTTTGGTTGCTATTGAAAAAAAGAAAAGAAAAAAAGTAATCTAATATTACTCCCAGTTGATTTTTTATCAACTTGCAGTGGTTTATTTACAAGGATGAGGGGAGGACTTGAATGATATCTGTCAGGGCCAGGTCAAGGCTGGCTGTGCATGAGTAAACTGCTGCTCGTGCACATGCACGGACTGCCGCTTGTGTGCACACAAATCTATGCATGTGCGCAATTGTGAATAGATGAGGGGAGAGAATCAACAGTCGGGGAAGAGAGGGGACCGGACTAGGGATAGGCAAGCGGCAGAGAAGGTATGTGCCTGGTGCACCGCCAGCTTTGCACTCTAGGCACATGCCTACTCTGTCTACCTCTAGTTCTGGCCCAGTATCAGTATCAGTAACTCAGGAGGAACTTCTGTGAGGTACTATCAATTGAAACCTTATTTAAATGGATTATGTCAGTGTCCCCACTTCCTTCAAGGAAAGCCTTCTGCCATTAGAATGTGTGAGTGCCTAACCCAGCTGCACATTGCTCACAATCACATTATATGAAGAATTAGAAAAAAAAAGCAAATAAGATAATAACAGTCCCCACAGGATGACGGAAACCCATATTAACCCTGTTATGTTTTTGGAGGATTGAAAAAAACTATTTTTTAAAACGTTTTTGAAAATCCCGTAAGTGTGGGGTCAAAGATGATAATGTAAGGAATCAAAAGCTTAAAACACAAGAATATTTGTCAATTCTAGCATCATGTCAATTTCTAAATCTTTCTAACTTATCCAGACCTTTGTAAAGGTACTGGGTAAATCAAAACCATCTGTTGCATTAAGCAACACAAACTCTTCAGGGAAATATATTTTTCAGCTATAATTCATACTTCATTCAAACTTCATTTCCAAAGTTGAATTTCAATTACAGTTGGTGCCCTTGTGTCCTCCTAGAAGATCAATTAATAATCCAAAGAATTGTTGGGCTAATCGTTTATTTTAAAAAAAAAAAAGTTTTTATAAGATTCCCTTAGAGATAAACAAATGTGACTTATTTATGAATAATTCATAATGCATCGAACCACGGTGGTAGATTGTGTCAAGAAATATTTGAATGACTGTATAGCAGTGAAAACACATAATACATCTGTGCGTGGCACTGCCATTTTGTCTAACTGGCAGTTACAAGAAGTTTTTCTAAAACGTTCAGACAGGCAATGCTTCTGCCAACTTCTGTGTGCTAAAAACAAACTTTCTTTCTTAAATGTTGGCACAACATTGAATGTTATTTGCCAGATTGCAATATGTTGCAGAACATATATATAAATATATATACTGGGCAGTATATAATTCCTTTGCAATACATTTCTACATAATAATAGCATAGATAGAGCAGCCTTCATTATTTTTTGTTGATTGTCAAAAAAGCTTGTTATTAGAATATCATCCAAACGATTTTACATTTACATTGGCCAACTTAGATTATTTATTAGTGATTACAACTTTGACTTGCTTAATTATTGAATTAAAAAAATGAAACTGATCAGTAATCTGAATGTCATACATATTACTTGAATTATCATCTATATTAATATAATCAGCATATATACAATCATCATATGCCATTCGTAATGTATAGTTAGTAAGAAGAATATTGGCCTTTTCCCAAAATACAAATTTACACATTGCAGCATTGAATACTGATTCAAAGCAAAGTGAGTGGCCTTAGATGTTATCATGTAGTTACAAATGGTAATGTATTTTTGGCTCAAGTACTTAGTGGTGCCATTAGCCTTTACTGAGTTTCCTTTGCCTGAGACTGATAAACATTATATAAACAACCATCTGTATAAAGAAATAAAATGCCAAAGTTGCAGATATTTTCAAGAAACAACATGAATAAGAACTGGCAATAGGAAAATGAACCAGCTTCAAAATCATTTGCACGTAAAAAATCAGATATTTTGTCGCATTGTCTAGCAGTAGCAATTCAATCAAAGCAATCACATTTTTAAAAAGGTGTTACAATCAAACCCTACATTATTTGCAATCTTTCATAAAAATAATAAATACTGACAGTAAATAATTTCTCTTGCACAAAGACATTGACTAAGGCTGATGGCTCTGTGGTTCAGTTGCCATTGTCATAAATGAATTTTATTTCTTGTAAGAGCTGTGAGATGATCAAAATGCTTGGTGTGCCTTAGAATTAAGATATTTAATGAAGCTGTTGCTCATATTGCCTTTTATTACACTGATAAATCTCAAAAATACTTTTTCAGTTGAGTTAAAATTTTATCTCTCACCTGCTGGAACCCATACAATCTGACTTAAGCCACAACATTTTCCTGAAATTGCTCTAACCCAGTTAACAACCTGCTATAAGATAAAGCCAAAACACAATTCTCATCATTTATACTCCTAGGTCTCAGCTATATTTGACATCGTTAATCACCCTCAACTCCTCCAGTCCCTGGATAATTATATATATAGTTATATTTCAGAAGCCCCATGTTAACGTACATAACTCAGCCATTGCCCAGTTCTACAAGATACTACTGTACTTCCCTATGAACCAATGTCAAAGTTAGTTTTTGATTAGGTTAAGTAAATAGAAACCATAAAAACGCAGTCATATAAAAGAAAATCATCATACACAATTGTTTTTTTTAAAATGTTTACTGAAATATCACTGAAAGCTGTTCACACAATCAGATTTTGATTAAAAACAAATTGTGCCCAAGGCAGAGCAGTCAAGTGATTTCCCTTCTACAAAGACAACATCTGTCTCTGAGACACATACATTATTCTCATGTTTCATGTCCATTACTATTCAAATAAACACAGCCATAAAGGGAAACAACAGAAACATGCAGATCTCTGACCGTGTTCCCCTCCACTTGCCACTCTAACAATCTTTGATGCATTAAAACAATATCAATGTTTCACAATAGGTGCCCGGGCAGTTACTCCCTTCATTAATTTGCATCATTAATTAACCATTCAGAGAGGTGCTAGAGATCTAATACTGTTCAGAGCAGTCAAGCACATCCGGACAGCCAGGAAAGTGTTAAATCTTTTCAATTATAACTGCTAGGAATTCAAGATTAATTGCCTTATATATGCCCCTAAATCTCTAGTTTTTAATGAGCACCCTCTACCATTTTTCATTGTGCTACTGTGTAAGCCACTCAGAAATTTTTTGAGTCCCAAACTAGTGGCAGAAGTAATTGGTTTAACCAAGTAAAAAGTCTCCGTCAAGGAAAAATGCATCAGAGATTCCTGATTTTCTAAATGGATTGCAGCAGTGAGTTGGACTGCCCAGCAGTTCTTTGTAGAAGGGTATTGACCTGTTATTCCCCATAATATATATATACAGTATATAATATAAATCATAACACCTTCAGTAAGTCTAACGCATTTACTTTGCATAAAAGTATATTGTGCTTTTCAATCTTAAGTGGGGTTTATATTTAGTGATGGCTGAATTTATCCCGTTTTGACATGAATTGTGCGAATTTCCCGGGAAAATTCGCAAAACGGGTGAAAAATTAGCAAAACGCAATAATAATAACACAGTAGCTTGTACTTGATCCCAATAAACACATAATTAATCCATATTGGAAGCAAAACCAGCCTATTGGGTTCAATGTTGATGATGATTTTCAAGTAGAAGTTATTTAAGGTATGAAGATCCAAACTACGGAAAGATCTGTCATCTCGAAAACCCCAGGTCCTGAGCATTATGGATAACAGGTCCTATACCTGTATAGTTCTACTCAGCCTTAATATTGTTGTGGTTCATTTATCAGAAATATGTATTTTTGTATATTTCTGCCTATAATAAAAAATGAAAATATATATATATATATATATATATATATATATATATATATATATATATATATATATATATATATATACAGTATGCACATGTCTTATAATTAGATGCCAAGGGATTGCCATGTTGATGCAATGAGTAAAACATCCTGCAGTCCTGAGTACAGATAAACAAACAATCTCAGTATATAGATGCACAAGCTCCACAGTTTCCTTAAAATTGTCTCTAAATTACTTCTGTTGAATTGTGCTTTCAGAATATTTAGTTGGACTCTGTGGAAGTTCACAAGGTTTGATCTTAATTTGATCCTTTAAAATATTGAAGCAAACACCCTCGACGACCTTCCGTGAAGCATCATCAATATAGTTTTCCAGCCGTCTGAAAGATGGCAGAAATCTCCTTCAGGTGATTATTAAAGGAAAGTAAAAAATGTGGCTCTGTCCTTGATGTTAACAAAGGACTTTCTTCTAAATTTAATGGCAGAAAGAACAATTTTTACACATGTACAGATTATCACTAGAATATAAAAATGCTGCTTCGTGGCCCATCACCAAGGGACCAAGTGACAGGTCTCTTCTGCAAAAGAAGTATTTTGACACATTTAGAAAACTAAACCTTTGCTTTTATCACCCACTGAACTGGAGACAAATTACTATGTGGTAACTGTCAAATGTTTGATGCTTCCTGACAGCACTCAGATACAATTCAGTACATAATAGATAACCAGTCAAGGCAACAAAAATAAAGGTTAAAAGGCAACATTTTCCAAAGTATTAAAGAAAGCTCTCCAACGGATATGAATATTGTATATGCACATACAGTAGGTGTGTATGTGTGCATAGTATAATCTTTAGTAATATTAATGGAAAACGATTCCCCCAAAATGAATACTTAAGCAAAAGATCTGTTGGTAAAAGAGCTAGCATTTCCACTCTACTGCGCATGCATCGGCCATTGGATTTTTAATGCAAAGAATGGCACTTAAAAAAACATGGCACTGCTCATCTCTCACCTGAATTCTAATTATTATGAGCATGATTACTAATAAGTTAAGCAATTCGAAGTTATAAGTTATGCCACATCATGAAATGATGAAAGATCATCCCGTTTTCTCCTATTTCTGTTCTGCCACTGCCTTTACTGCTTCCCAAATTCATCTTAATTCCCACATTGTGCCACACATGACTCAGAGACTAAGATTTATTTATTTTTTTGCATTTTTTGGGAGTCAAAACTCACAAATTCTGAATTTTAATTCAAATTTGAGATTTATCACACCTCGACCCTGGAAACACCTCTAATTTCAATATTCACCACCTAAAACCTGCCAAGTTCATTAACAAGTCAATGGCAGAGTTCCCTTATGCCATTTGAATATGTTAATTGCCTTCCTGACATTCAAGTTTTTTTGGAGGAAATCTCGATTCTAATAAAATTCGAATTTTCAGGTCGTTCGTATTCAATCAAATATTAGACATTCTTATTTTTTCATACATAACCTCCCATTCTAGTTGTGAGTAAATTCGAATTTATTAGAGTTAAAAAAATTCACATAACTTTGAAATTCAACCTTTGATAAACCTTACCCTCCGTGTGTTTAGGAAAAAATACAAAGCTGATAGTAGAAACGAATACTAGTAGACTACTGTATGCTAATGGCGAGGTTCATATTTCATCATCATCATATTTCAAGTTCATTAATATTATTCCACTGTCCTTATTACAGTCTGTCTGCCATTCCAGCCACAGCACCTAATAGCAAAACTGCCTAATAGGACAGCTACAAAGCAAACTAAATGCAAATAATTGAATACAGAACTTGAACATGATTTCCACTGGATATGGTTTCAGCTATATCAAAATGATTTCTGTATTCAATAGAGATCATGCTAAATACTTGTAACCCAGATGTCAATAGAAAGGGCATAAATGATGTAGGAATTCCAAGTTGGGATTGATCTAGTTTAGCAGAGCAAGGATTACACTGACCTCTAATGCCCTGACCAGCTTAGGTGTATAGCAAGTGTTGTATGCAGCCGTGCGGACTGTTTAGCAGTTCCATGAAGGTAGCACAGATGGATACAAGGTACATTAAGCGCTACTCTCAAGAGTCCAACTTTAGGGGGATAACCCATGTTCACTGGAAAGGTAGTTTATAGACACTGGGGGTCATTTATCAACACTGGGCAAATTTGCCCATGGGCAGTAACCCATGGTAACCAATCAAATTGCTGCATTCATTGTTCTGCTTGCAGCTGGTTTCAAAAAGCTAATCACTGATTGGTTGCTATAGGTAACTATCCATGGGCAAATTTGCCCAGTGTTGATAAATGAGCCCCACTGTCTTGTCATTCTTTAAAGCAATGTTCCCCAACTAGTGGCTCTTGAGCTTCATGTTGCTGCCAGTCCACATACAGGGCAATCAAATAGCCAAACACAGGCACAACCCTAGAACTAATGGCAATATACTTATGTTGCTTCTCAGCCCTTTTTAAATTTTTATGTGGTTCCCAGGGAACAAAGGTTGGGGACCCAAGCTTTAAAGCATTCACTGGTCCCTAAGTGATGCAACAGCCTGCTGGATAGTAAAATATATAGCCCTGTTGAAACACCTTGTTGGGTTCCTGTTCAATCCCTAAATCTTGTTAGATAAAACTAACCCTCCTACTTACTGTTTCCAAATTCTAATTACCTGAAAAGTGATCTTTGCCATGCAGAACCTTACTTATCCATTTTGAGGCTCATATAGCCCTACAAGTTAGCTCTTATATGGTCAGTACAATAAATTCCTCTGCCCATGAAGCTCAACTCTTTTTCCCTTATTAAAATAATAATGGACAGCAACATCCACCAGGAGCGAGGCACAACAACAGTAACAACTCAGAGGAAGAAACAAATCTGTTTGTTCTAAATGGCATCAGCTTTCCTGCTGTAAATAACTGTCACCAATAATTGTTGTTGTTATTCTTTAGCCATGAAGAGTATTTATGTTTCCTTAGGATTTAACATCAATCACCCTATTGCTCACCTAATCACGGAAACCCGTGTTCTGAAAAGATATCATTAGTGCCGAGTTCAAGGAACTTAAATGTATGAATCTTGTGCAGAGCAATGTCAGCTTCGGTCATTTGGCCTGATTTTATTACACAGACGCACACTGCAAGCAACATGCTGGATGAGATATAATTGCATTCAGCCTAATTTGATAATCATGTAACAGTTTAAATAGTTTCCATAAGAACTTGGCAATAATCATTTATTTCCAGGCTTTTATTACAAAGCTCTGTGGGGTTTTTTTTTCATTGGGCCCAATGTCCAGCTACCAACAGCAATGTCAAATTAGTTGATTCCAAACACGAACATAAGCCTTAATTAGAATTTTGCATACCTGTAATTACTGCGCATAGAGCTGGCAGAGTTTATCAAACTGACATGAAAGCAAATGTCATAAGTTATGTATTATTTTTCACACCAAGGTGATACTTAATAGGTTTGCTCAAGAAAGGCACACCAGAAGCTCTTACATCACATAGAGCTACTTCTTAGATTTTCTTTGATATGAATGAAAAATAATCCAGTTAAAGAGATATTTTAGTATGTGCGAGCCTTTTATCAGTTATCATACAATGCCCTGTTCGCCAGAAAACTGTAGCTGATATTGAATTTTCAGCATAAAATTTTAACACACACTTTTTTACATCGAATTTGACCATTTGCGGTCGAAGTAAAATAATTCGTAGGATTTTATCCATCGATTGAACGATTTTTTTTTCGACTTCAAAAAACTTAGAAAAATGCTCTAGAAGGTCCCCATAGGCTAACATAGCTAGCTCTTCAGCAGGTTTATTTGGCGAAGTATTGAAGTGAAAGTTTTTTAAAGAGATAGTACCTCAATTATCGAATGGTCGAATATTCGAACAATTTTACTTCGAATCGAAGTCGTAGGGGCAGATTTAGATAGGGTTGAATAACCAGGAATAATTAACCCTCGATATTCGACCATCAAAGTTAATCCTTCAACTTCGATATTCGAAGTCGAAGGATTTAGCCCAAATAGTTTGATTCGAAGGATTTTAATCCATCGATCAAACGATTTTTCTTCGACCTAAAAAACATTAAAAAGCTTTTGGGGACCTTCCCCATAAACTAACATTGCAATTCGGTAGGTTTTAGGTGGCGAAGTAGGGGGTCAAAGTTTTTTTTAAAGAGACGGTACTTTGACTATCAAATGGTCGAATAGTCAAACGATTTTTCGAAGTTGTAGTCGAAGGTCGAAATAGCCAATTCGATGGTCGAAGTGGCCAAAAAAATCATTTGAAATTTGAAGTATTTTTTTATTCTATTCCTTCACTCAAGCTAAGTAAATGGGCCCGTAGTATCCTATTCGATGGTCAAAGTATCCAAAAAATGACTTTGAATTTCAAATTTTTTTACTTCGAAAATTCACTCCAATTTACTTCGACCCTTGATAAATCTGCCCCCAAGGCAAACACACGTTAATAAAAGAAAAGTCTCCAGCATTTTTTAAAACTTTAATGCATTTCTGGCATACAGGATATGATGTCACTGACATAAGATTGAGGAGACTGTAGCTTATTTTCTCACTTCACCTGGTCTGAGGTGATGAAGTAAACTCTGGTAAAAGAGGTAACATTCAGTAAAATTAGCATCTTAGTGAACTTGCGGAATTACGACCGTTCCACAGAGCGTAAAGTCACCTGGCAATAGGGTGCGAACAGAAACTATCGATGGTCTTGTTCACTAGCGAATTTTTGCCTACACCTGTTAGAATTGTCGCTAGTGTCGGCTACTTTGCCCTTCAGTGAATCTGCCCCTTAGGCTCCAATGCATTTTGGCACAAGTAATAAAAGTGACAAAAAAAGGCCCACTTACTCCAATGTATTTTGGCAAGAAAAAGCTTGCCAAAAAACTGAATCCAACGACAATTTCACAAATTTTTTGCCAAAGCTATACTGGACTGTTTAGCTCAAAGCTATGTGGCACCTAATGAGCCCCCAAAGGAGACCCTATAGGTTCCCCTGCATCAACAGGTGATAGGTGCATTTGTGCAAGGAGTTTCTTTGGAAATAATAACCTTAAATAAATGGCATTAACATGAATAACAATGTGTCACATTTACCATCCAATCTTCATCCAATTACATACAGGGTTGAACAGCATTGTACTATTCAATGAAAATGCCATTTTCCTAAAATATTTAATAAATTTTAAGCTTACATTTTTATAAACAGGTGGAAGAGCCCCTATAATGTACAGCATCTTTATTCCAAAATACATAAATTCCATATGCAATGCTGAAAGGCAAGGGTTTCCTGATGCCTAGGGCTACAGTAGCTTTGGTCAGTTCTGCGTATTGTAATGACTTCTCCCCCGTTAGTTGAATTTCTTCTTCAACACTATGCTCCAGAACATTATACATAGAAATACCTTTCTCTTGATTAGTTTTTCCAAGTGTAATTAAATCTGACAATATATAATGAAGAGAATGAAGAAGCAGCACCAAAAAATGCTTGCTAAATGGTTCTATAAATAGGCACTAGAATTGTGCAACTGAGAGATGCGGCAAAGTCAGACATCAGCAAGTAATGTGATTAATATAGTGTATAATAAACAGTTAAAGCATTTAAACAGGGCTATATTTTTAAAAAGCATATTTTTTACTTTACACCAAAAAAAAGTGTAAATTTGGTGTAGCATTAAATGCATATTAATTAAACTGCTTTGTATTAATGCTGAGCTACTCCTCTTGTCTTAAAATCTTACAGAAAAGCTCTCAGTAAACTATTTCTAAAAGTGTCACACTTTCAGCAAGTCACACTTGGCTTCCAGGATAAAAATCATCACATTTGTTAATCTATTCTATGTTCTGCAACAGTCCAACTTATGGAGTTACAATACTGGTACAAACGGCAAGGAAGGTCCTGTGCAAAAGAGCTTACAATCTAAAAGGAATGAAATAAGACACAAGGGGTATATGAAGTTAGAGATTGCCAAATCCTCTAGATTGAAATGCCTTCACTTCCCATTGATTTCTATTGCAAATTTTTGAATGTGAGCATGTGAGGAGGTAATGAGAGAAGAGTTGAGTAGCAGGCCAGTAAAGGAGCGTAGTAAGTGGTTGTGTACATAGAGATGAGTTCAGAGATGTGGGGAGGGGCAGAGTTATGAAGTTTCAGGGTCATTAAATAGAATTTTATTCTGAAAGGTAGTAGAAGACAGTGCAGGGATTGCCAGAGTGGCATGACAGAGGAGGAGCAGTTGCTGAGGTGTATAAGCCTGGGGGCAGTGTTCATTATGGACTGGAGAGGTCTCTGGTGGGGAAGAGTTACAGTAGTCTAGACGTGATATGACAAGAGAATGAATAAGAATTTTGGCAGCATCTTGGGTGATAAATCATCTAATTTTGGATATGTTCCTTAGGTGGAAGTGGCATGATTTGTCTGTACTGACCAACTGCCCTTGCCTTGACTTTAACCAGTGCTGATTTTTCACCAAATGCTGTTGTGGCTGCCCTGTAACAGCAAGGAAAATGTATGTACAAAGACTGTAAAATCTAAAAGGTCAGCTTTTCCGCAAACATCAGCATTATAGCAGCCTTCCAGTGAGATTTTGTATCTCTTTGATTAATGAAATCCCGCAGGCCTTATGTGCTCCTTGCATGTTTTAATGTGTTAATGTTATATGTCTACATATATCATATTTTACCCAGCATGCCACCGTTAAAATCCCGATGCAAGGTGTAGTCTAGGAGCATTTGCTAGAGGGGTTGAATTTAACTGCAGGACAAATAATTTACCTCAGGTTTACTGGTTTTGTGTATGGGATACACAAAGGTAAAGCTTTTGTTTATTTGAGTCCCTTTAATAAATGAACCCTTTTCGGTGCACAATGTGGGTGCTGAAATTTCCAGGATATCAGCTACTTTTATATCAACTTATCTACTATAGGACATACGAAGTGTCGGTATGATAAAAGCAGCACATTTTCTAGGCTGTCTTTATTTACAGTAACTATTAAAGGGACATAGCACACCTGTTTTCTACATGACTTCATTGAACAGGGCTTGTGCCAAACATACTTTTTGCCAATTGCTTCAATTAAGCTATACTGTATCTGCAGTTTCTATTATTTCCGTCACTAAAAACAATATGAAGTCAGTTTTAGTCTAACACTTCCTGTCACTTCCTGATCTGGAAGAGCTTTAAAGGAGCGGATAAAACAAGTTTCCATTCCACTGAGATGTGATATGAGCTGCAATAAAGGCTGCTGATTTGAAAAGGGAGGGGTTTGTTTGGTCAAAGGTTTTGTAAGGAAAAAAGTATAAGGTGACTGTAAATAGCCCAGCATTTAGAAGCTGGGCTATTTTCAAGGAACAAAATAGAAACATTTGGATTTTTTTATTAAAACAGTAAGTAGAATGTCATGTCAACACAAGTCCCAGTTTTTTTGTTGTGTTCATTTGTAGAAAAGGTGTTATTAGGTGTATACTGCCCCTTAAACCTATGCAAGGAGGTGAATTAAGTGATTGGCAAAATATCTGGTTTAGCAGGAAGATAACTATCAACACTGCACTGCAATGTAGGAATCTGTTGTGAATTCAGTGTTTCCAATGGAGACTCATTTAGTTTACTTAATGGTAACATATTACAAGCATTTGGCTTGAGGGGGTCCAGGATCCACTGGGACTGCTGCTTCAAGGGCCCGCACATCGGCAAACCCGCGCTCTACCCCCCGCCCAAGCCATTAGTCCCCTACACTTCCCTGGGTCCCTCACTCCAGCTGCAACCCCCCTCCACATGTACTTTTTTGTGGTCGCAATAGCTAGATGGGGGGGGTCGGGGCAGCACCGAGGATTTTACATGTGGAGCAGGTCTGGATTGGTGGGGCCCATGAGTGCCGGGGCCCACTGGGTTTGTTTTTGTGTCTCAACGGCCCAGTCCAACCCTGCATATTACTATACAGGATATGCATTTTGAATGCTAAGAGGGGGATTTATCAACTTTTGAATTTTACTTTTTGAATTTGAAATTTGAATTGAAGAAATTTGAATTGAAGAAATTTGAATTGAAGAAGTCAATGGGAGTGGTCCTAGGTAAAATTCCAGCTATTTTTTTTTAAATTCGAGATTTGCAACTTTTAGGAGTTATTTTTGAGCTTGTAAACTCACAAATTTGAGTTTTAGGAGTTATTTTCAAAATTACATTTAATCAAGGTTTTTATATTCAAATTTTCAAATTAAATTTTTGTTAAATAAGCTCATTAGTGTTGATAAATAAGCCCAAATGTGAATGGTGGCGGAGCTTTTTAGTGAAGTAAAATTAACTTCCCTCAAACTAATTTCCTGCCATCTGACTTTTTGATCTTTAGAACTAGTCTGCAGATAAGTACAGAACAAATAATGGCCCTTTATTGTCTAGATTGGTGTTGTCCATCATATGCAGTGTTGTTTGTCAATTATTTGTAATTTACATACAGAAGCATGAAAAGTAAAGATCAAATCATAGATCCCATAACCACTGGTTTGGTAGCAAAGCTAAGATATATAAAGCAGCATTTATGGAGGCAGTTCTGCCATAAAACAAGCAATTTTGGGTGTACATCATGTGAGATACATTATGAGCAGCACGTCGCCTGTTTCCGTACAGAGGTTAAACTTTCCTTTTCTAATTTTGGAAGGAAAAACTGTGTGTGTAGCAAGGGGCATGTCATTACCATCAATGTTATAAACGCTTTTGCTTTACACAGAAGAGCTTTGGCCCCTCTTATATTAACTTTTGTGGTTACTCTGTCTCATCATTAAACCAGACAGTGTGTCCTTCTTACAGTATAAAAACACAGATTGAATTGTGCACCAGTGGAGTAACCAATGGCAACTGTAATTAGCTCTGATGAAACTGCCAAAGACACTATCATGAAAGTAAATTCCCGATTGGTTGCTTTGGGTTACTGTCCCTATTTAGTTGATGTGGCCCACTGTGTTGTCATAGAACAGACTTTTCCACTGAAGTTATTGCTCCATTGACAACAGGAAAAGCGCCTAATAAATGCAAATGCAATTTCTATAAATTAAATAGTGTTTAAATGAATAATAATGACAGACACACAGCATATCATTATAATTCCAAGTGATTGTCCTAGGTACTTTACAGGCTGCAATTTCAGCAGTCCTAAACATTCAAATTAAGTGAATGTGTCAAGAACTTCAAGACTTAATTTTTAATTAATTTTCCACATTAAATTAAGATCACCAAATTACAAGCTTGAGTGCCTGGCACTTATAGATTAATTCAAACTGAATTGTTTGCCAAGGTTCTATGCCAGACAACATGATATACTTGTGAGTCTCCTGAAAAGAGTCTGCCCAATCTAGCCTTTTTATCCCTGCAAAGCACCTTGGATATACTGTAGAGGGAGAAACTGGTACATTTGCTGCTAAGATTTAACCTTGTTGCCAAGGTGTTTTGATGTTAAGGGAAGATATAAAAATAAAGTTCCCATCTGGTCGGAATCTATTCTACATCACTGAAATTAACAGCATTCACAGGGTGAGGAATTGAAGGGAAAATTCAGTGACAGAAAATTAAAATGTGCGATTAAACTGATGACAAAATATAATGAGATTTAAAGATTCTTTACCAGCTCTTTAAAGTGACGCCCAAAAAAGGTTATTTATAAAGCCTCTGATTATCAAATTTCTGAACATTGACTCAAGGTTTCCAAATGTGTCATCATGCTTATGACTGTTGATCCTGGTTTAATTAGAAACTTCAACACATCTGTTCTCAAAATGTATCATCTGTTCTCAGATTTAGAATTGTATCTTTTTTTTTTAACCTTTCTAATCAAAAATTTGCTTATGGGCAGGCAGACTGTTTCCCTCCAGATATTGTTTCAAGCTTTGGTTGCTCATGTCTAGGTTAGGTATATGCCCAGAAATATTTACAGTACAGGTATGGGATCCATTATCCAGAAAGTTCAGAATTACGGAAAGGCTGTCTCCCATAAACTACTCCATTATAAGCAAATAATCCAGATTTTAACAAATCATTTCTCTTTTCTCTGTAATAATAAAACAATACCTTGTACTTGATCCAAACTTAGATATAACTCATCCTTATTGAAAGCAAGATCAACCTTTTGGGTTTATTTAATGTTAACATGGTTGTCTAGTAGACTTCCAGTAAGGTATGAAGATCCAAATTATGGAAAGATCCGTTATCTGGAAAACCCCAATTCCCAAGCATTCTGGATAACAGGTCCCATACCTGTACACGTATAATATCTGTTATCTGAAAACCTGTTACCCAGAAAGCTCCAAGTTAAAGTAAGGCCATTTCACATAGACTCCTTTTTATTCAAATATAGTATATATTATAGTATAATATTCATTATACTTTTTGTTTTACCTTCAGGTTCCCAAATTTGGCTAGTTTGCAAACATCAACTCCATGTTTTTCAGATATGTAACCAGTTACAATGTTCTGGACCGTTTTTTGTGTTACTCTTAGGGGACTTGGGAATAAAAGAAATGGAAGTCTCAATGCCAAAAAATGGGGAAAAAACATATGATGGTGATGGGAGGGAGCAAAATTAAAGATTTACAGCATGGTTTGCCAGATGCCATTACTGGATCATAGATAATGACTAGGTAACAACTAGGTTGACTAAGGTAATTTAGATAGTTTCACAAAGTTAGATTGGTTTTCTTTCTCTTAGATGTTTTTCCCTTTTGTAAATATTAATTAAAACTATGTGTCAATGCCAAATTAAAGTCACTGTGATTAATTTGCATTAGGTCTATGTGGATAGTACTCATTAATTAAAATGTATAAGCAAACCAGAATATAATGTATGAGACAGCCTAAGCTTTTCACACCGTACTTGTCTCCTCTCAAAAGAGTTATGACCGTGTAGGGACCCATTGGATTAATATGTCCCTATAGCTTTAATTCCCTACCCTTTCTCCTTTTCCATAGTTGCTTGGCAAAAGCCCAGGTATCTAGTTTGCATTTCACCTACCTAGTTATTGGTCAAGAGGTTGTAATAAAAGAGACTCACTCTGGCAGTCTAGTGGGGGGGCGGCAGGCGTCGGACGCCCTCCGCGATGTGTTCCTCCTCCATGAAACTTTCCTAAGGCGCGCGCCAAGCGTTTCCTGATTTAAAGGCACATGCGAGCTGGCGTTGTGACGTCAAAGCGCAATGGCGCGAAATTCAAAAAAAAGTTTAAAAGGGACATCTATGTGTAAAATCCTTGCCCATTATAGGATTTGTTCCTGGTGCTGTAAACTTTTGCTATTCTGATCTTGATCCTGATTCTGACTACCTGTTATGACCTCTGCCTGTTCCTGACGATTCTGACCTCTGTATCCTGATCCATTGCCTGAAATCCGACTATCTCTCCTGCCTTATCCATCTATTTGATCTCCCCGTTTTGACCCTTGCCTGCCTGAAAACGCTTTGAACTTTGCCAGCCCAGACCTGGCCTGATTTGTTTACGCTCACTTTCTGCCTGCCTCAACCCGGCCTGTTCCGACTGCGATTCTGTCTAAACACCTTGCACCATGACCTTCTGCCCAAAGACTTTGCTTACAGTTGTGCCCCTTCACTTGTTTAGAACCTTTCGCCTTGCACCTCTCGTTTAAGACCTGGTGGCATCTGAGTAGCTGAGGGCTGCTCCCGAGGCCAAAGGCGGCTCCTACAGGCAGAAGCATGAGCTGAGACCAGGGTGCTTGGCAGTGATTCTGGGTGCCAACCATTACAGAGGTGTAATGTCCACTTCCTACCACCCTCTAATATAGTGTATGGAAATCATCATCATCATCATCATTTATTTATATAGCGCTGTCAAGATACGCAGTGCTTTACTGCAGTTATAGCAAACAGGGAATAAATGGTGGATAGCAGACAAGGATTACAGAGTACAATAGGCTTTACAAACTAAAAGGTTAGGGTACAATTGAGACATTAGGATTGTATAAACAATATGTCATTTTGATACAGCAATGATTAATTAAGGTACATCGAATAGGCCTCTTTAAACAGATGGGTCTTTAAGGAGCGCTTGAAAGTTTGGAAGGAAGGAGAAAGTCTGACAGCTTGTGGCAGAGAGTTCCAGAGAAAAGCAGAAGCCCGAGAGAAGTCTTGTAGACGAGAATGGGCAGAAGTGACCAGAGGAGAAGTGAGGCGAAGATCAGAAGCAGAGCGTAGGTTTCGTGAAGGAGTGTATTTGGAGATTAGAGATGAAATATAGGGAGGGGTTTCTTTATTAAGGGCCTTGAATGTGAGTGTAAGTAATTTGAATTTGATTCTAGATGAGATTGGGAGCCAGTGAAGGGACATGCATATGGGAGCAGCTGATGTTGAGCGGCGAGCTAGATGAATGAGTCTAGCGGCCGCGTTTAGAATAGATTGGAGTTGTGAAAGGTGACTTGTTGGAATACCTGTGAGGAGTAAGTTGCAGTAATCAAGGCGGGAGATGATGAGAGACTGAATCAGTGTTTTAGTTGATTCTGAACTGAGATAGGGTCGTATTCGAGCAATGTTGCGCAGTTGAATACGGCAAGATTTTGCAAGTGTTTGAATGTGTGGTGAAAAAGATAGATGAGAGTCTAAGATGACTCCTAGGCAGCGTGCCTGTGTGGTGGAATGAAAGGTGGTGTTGTTTACGGTGAGTGATATCTGAGGGACAGGGGAAGATCTTGGAGGAAATATGATGAGTTCTGTTTTAGAAAGGTTCAGTTTCAGGTGGCGCTGTGACATCCAGGAGGAGACAGCAGAGAGACAGTCTGTGACTTGGGAAAGGACAGAGTTAGAAAGATCAGGAGTAGACAAGTAGAGTTGGGTGTCATCAGCATAAAGGTGATACTGAAGTCCAAATGACTGAATGAGTTTTCCTAGTGAAGTTGTATAGAGCGAGAACAGCAGGGGGCCAAGAACAGAGCCTTGAGGAACTCCAACAGAGAGTGGGAAAGTAGTAGAAGTAGAGTTAGAGAAGGAAACTTTAAAGGAACGGTCAGACAGATAAGATGTAAACCATGAAAGAGCAGTGTCCCGAATGCCAGATGAGTGTAGAATGTCAAGGAGGAGTGTGTGGTCAACTGTATCAAAGGCTGCAGAGAGATCAAGAAGGATTAGAATGGAATAATGACCTTTAGACTTTGCCAATAGAAGATCATTGGTTACTTTGGTGAGTGCAGTTTCAGTCGAGTGTGATGGGCGGAAGCCAGATTGCAAGGGGTCGAGGAGGGAGTTGTGAGTGAGATGCTGGATCAGGCGTTTGTAAACAAGCCTTTCTAGTATTTTGGATGCGAATGGAAGAAGGGAGACCGGTCGATAGTTAGTGGGAGAGCTGGGATCAAGGGAAGGTTTTTTGAGGATAGGAGTGATTAGTGCTTGTTTGTATAATGATGGAAAGGTACCAGTAGAGAGTGAAAGATTGAATAAGTGGGTAAGTGCAGGAGAGAGTGTGTCAGAGATTGGGTGGAGAAGGCGAGAGGGTATGGGGTCAAGGGAGCAGGTGGTGGGTTTTGAACTGGCTAGAAGTTTGCTAACTTCATCTAGAGTTGCAGGGGTGAAGGAGTGCAAAGTAGATGTGAGTGGACTGCACGTTGGTCTAAGATTGTTGTCGGACGGTATGCTCAGCCTAATGAGATCGATTTTTTCATTAAAGAAATGAGCAAGGTCTTGGGCGGTAACATTAATAGGTGGAAATGGGTGGATCTTCCTGTTCAGCTGGATGTGCCCATTGAGCCTGGGTACACCAAGGCCCAGTAAAGCCATTGCCCTAAAGGGACCAGTACCTTTAGTGTCTAAATCTGGGAACAAGGACCCAGTGAACGTGGCCAGCTAAAAACAGGGTTATATCTGTTATAGACTCTCTAGGAGAGTGAAATAGAGAGTACAGATAGTAAGAGCAGCTTTGGGGCTAGTCCACACGGGGAGATAGCGACGCGTTTGCGGTCGCGGCGACAAAGCGCCGCGACAGTCGCCGCGACCGGCGCAGGCGACAGTTTTGTATGGGCGCCTATGTAAAAACGCCTGTGCTAACCACACGAGGCGATGCGCTTTTCAACAGTCGCCTGAAAATGCCTCGCCAGGCTTTTTCAGGCGACTGTTGAAAAGCGCATCGCCTCGTGTGGTTAGCACAGGCGTTTTTACATAGGCGCCCATACAAAACTGTCGCCTGCGCCGGTCGCGGCGACTGTCGCGGCGCTTTGTCGCCGCGACCGCAAACGCGTCGATATCTCCCCGTGTGGAATAGCCCTTGTGCTCCATCAAGGATCTGTAGCAGGAAGTAACTTCCCAAGGCTCCTAGATTGCCTTTAGTGAGGGGACCACAGTGGATAGGGCATCAGGCTTAAACTCCTTCTCCCTGATCACTCTGCTGGGTGGGATCCGGACCACTTCAAGGTACATCTGCCTGACTACAATCCTCAGAGGAAGCACATTTCTCAGCTGTCTCATTATCTACCTGTCTAAGATGAAGATTATATTCTGCCTGTACCTCATATTACTGTAAGTAAACCTGTGGGATATTTGTCTTGTACAAATAAGTTCTTACTCCTTTGTTTTCACCACAAGAACCTCCTGGCTATTCTTTTTCTATTTTATTGCACAATAGCGTGTGGTAGTTGTAGTTACACTACACCACACCTTGAATCTTCCCATTAGCAAAGTCCCTAGCCTGAAGTGAGTCACATGTAACCCATGCTCTAATCACTAGCTTGACATTAACTCCTTTTGGTCTGCCTAGCCCAAGATAGCGTTACAACTGTAACCATGTATAAGTTTTATATCATATTTTCTACTAATCCATTGATGTGTGTTTGGACTAGTGAGTAAGAAGTCATGCATCCCAGTAAATAAATCCATTTTTAAAATAGCTTCACTACCCCCCTAGGAAATATGCCCCACCACTTAAATCCAGTATGCGGCTCAGGTTTCTGACAGCAGGAGTAGCAGACTTGACGCCCACATGCATAAGCATATCTATGTTGCTGTGTTAGTAAAAATATCAGTCCCAGTGAAGTGACTATAAAAACAGAAAAAAACTGAATCTACAAATAACATGTATTTAATGGAAACAGAGCTGACTGCAAATTAGCTGTACGAATGACAAAAAGTTCTACAATTCTGCACTGGCAAACACTGAAATCATGTATGTTGCACGTGGGGAGCTTACCCCTTTTATTTAAAGTGACCACCTGTGCATCAACGTTTCGGGGGGATTAACCCTCCCTTCGTCATTTTTAAAGCATAGGGATACATAGAGTCCCACCCAATTTCCCATAGTCCACCAGGGTGTTCCAAAGTGAGGCTTGACACTCAAAGTACTGCAAGGCAACGAAATGAAGCTGGCCCTTCTCAAAAGGGAAGCGTTCTGGATGTGGAAACTTGAGACTGTACAACCTAAGGGCCTAAATGAGAATTTTAGCTTGACTTGTTTTTTATAAATAACTTTTCCACTGTGATTGACACTTTGTTTCTTTTTCACAGGTAATCTTTGACAGTGGGAATAATGAATGATAGAGGTAATGGTAAAACTCCTGCTGGTCGTAAGTAGTTAAACCTAATATTTGGTAACCAAGTGTGTTAATATATAGTAACCAAATTGGGATAGAATGGTTCAAATATGCATTTATGCTTGTTTTTGTATGTGAAACTGGACTTTGGACAATAATACCAGGACATGGACTTTGAGTGTCAAGCCTTACTTTGCTTTAAAAATGTTTGTAGCACAAATGTTTGTATCTTGACGAAGGGAGGGTAAATCCCTCCGAAACGTTG
Organism: Xenopus petersii; assembly: GCA_038501925.1. NCBI lineage: Eukaryota > Metazoa > Chordata > Amphibia > Anura > Pipidae > Xenopus > Xenopus petersii. The sequence goes on along the minus strand of CM076673.1, from coordinate 173,985,142 downwards.
ATGCACAGGTGGTCACTTTAAATAAAAGGAGTAAGCTCCCCACCTGCAACATACATGGTGTTGTGCTATTCTCTTAAATCTTCTACATTGTACTGACGAGTGCCGACCATCTAGAGAGATCTGCACCACCAGGGCAGGAAGCATCGTGGAAAGGGCGAGAGGTGCGGTTCATCTACACACAGAAACACTGAAATCAACCAGTGATTGAAAATGTGGACAACTTATAACCATGGTTTCTACTTCCTTACTATTGACAATGGTCTTACATTTTGCCTTTTCCCAACAGAAAAAAATGGAAAAATATTCAGAAGTATTTGCATCATCCAATTCGTTTCATCACTGTTAGAAATAGGGATGTAGCGAACGTCGGAAAAAAAGTTCGCGAACATATTCGCGAACTTGCGCAAAAATGCGAGCGGTTCGCGAACGGTTCGCGAACCCCATAGACTTCAATGGGAAGGCGAACTTTAACATCTAAAAAAGACATTTCTGGCCAGAAAAATGATTTTAAAGTTGTTTAAAGGGTGCAACGACCTGGACAGTGGCATGCCAGAGGGGGATCAAGGGCAAAAATGTATCTGAAAAATCTGCCTGTGTGTGCTTGGAAGAGATAGTGTAGGGGGAGAGCTGTTAGTGATGCTAGATGGCAGTTGGTTGAATAACACACTGGGCAAAAAATGCCTACAGGGCAAATAATGCCTAAAAGGTCAATTTATACACTACTACAGCGGTAGTAAAATAAAAAAAAGTAAAATAAAAAAAAAATGAATATTAAAAAAAAAAAAATTAAAGTTGGTGCTGCTGAACTACTAGGAGCAGCAGATTAGCACACCAGTCCCACTCCCCAACACTGCTAGACTAATAGCACTGGGCTCTTATAGTAGTAGTAGTAGTAGTAGTAGTAGTAGTAGTAAAACAACAAAAAAATAAATAAAAGCAGTCCTTACAAGGACTACTGTTATTGCAGCAGTCAGCAGATGAGATCAGAAGCAGGACAGCTGCCCACTGCAGCTACATACAGAGCACTGCAGTAGAAGGTAGATTACTAGCCAGCAAAGCTACCTAAGCTTAAATGTCCCTCAAACCCCTGCAGACTTCTGTCCCTCCAATAACAGAGCAGTATCAAAACGATTACTAGCCAGCAAACTTTCAACTGTCCCTGAAATCACTAACAGGCAGCAGCTCTCTCCCTACACTATCTCTTCAGCACACACAGGCAGAGTGAAAAAAACGCTGCAGGGCTTCGGTTTTTATAGGGAAGGGGAGTGGTCCAGGGGAGAGCTTCCTGATTGGCTGCCATGTACCTGCTGGTCTGGGGTGAGAGGGCAAAAAAAAGCGCCAACAATGGCGAACCCAAAATGGCGAACGTCGCGCGACGTTCGCAAACTTCCGGCGAGCGCGAACACCCGATGTTCGCGCGAACAAGTTCGCCGGCGAACAGTTCGCGCCATCTCTAGTTAGAAATAACATTTCCAAAATATTGAGTTACCAGAGAAGCATTCTCCATAACTATGTATAATACTGCCTGATATGTTAAGAAAAATCAGAGTTTAGTTAATTTGAGCTACATTTTTGACAATTTATAACGATGAACCCCACATTTATTATACTACAGTTGCAGATTGCCATCATTAGGAAACAGATAATATTCAATATTCATGCCTTCTGGTTGTGGAAATCATATACAATGTAATGTGGTTATAACTAGATGACTGCATTCGTTTTGGCTGAAAATAATCTTATCACGACCAGATCATGAACATGGAAAATTAATCATTCTACGTGCTGATTACAGCAATTACTTTTATAGACAATGATCAAGAGTAAGGAGTCAATTCAGTAATATGTTGGATGCTGTAACACTGTAATAATTAGTGAAACATTGTTGATAATTATTTTAAGAAATGTATTTGGCCTTGTGCATAATGAGATGTTATAATTGAACATAGTATTTATATACTACGATTCTGTTTGGCTTATAATGAGCTAACTTTTAATATAATTTGTAATGTGAAGGCTATAAATGAAACAAAAGCTTTTAGACTGGCTTTATCAAATGCATACGGTAAACTTCTTGATGTTATCTAACCTGATGCTTTCAAAGACATTAAGCTCTGCCCACTTAAAGGGGCAGTGTACCCCATTTTACTTTATGTGTGCTATGAATTGGCTTGTGTTGAACATGCTTTCTGTTGGCAAACAGAAATTTAAATTATGCCTACGTTTAGTCCTTGCAAGGAGGACCATTTTATAGTACCGGTGAACTGATAACCCCCCTCCACACACACACATAATGGGCTTGGACTACTGCTAACAATAAATGGAGAAGGGCGGGGTTAATCTAAATATCTACTTGCATGAACCAAACATGAAGTTGTTTTAATTTACCTGTTTGCCCTGTTTAACTCAAAAAATAGCAAAACCCATATATTTTCCCTGATTAAAACAATAAGCAATAAGTATGCTCAGCACAAGCCCTAATCATTAAACTCATGTTGAAGGGGAGAAAATGGTGGCCATGCAGTGGCGGAACTACCAGGGAGCAAGGGGTGCGAGCAGGCCAGGGCCCGCACCCCCTCAGGGCCCCCCGGCAGCCCACGCACCACTGAAATGCGGGCCATATGGAGGGGGGCGGGGGCCTGGCTGCGGGTCACGCACCAGGGCCCGCCCCCTCTAGTTACAGTACTGTGGCCATGAGCACCAAGTAAGTGTGAAGGGCTGGGGTAAAGGATGTTATTATTGGTAAATGGTTGGGAGGCATAGAGTGCAGTGTGCAGTCAGGAGGTGAGAGCACATTAGGCAGAGATCAGGACCAAGTATTAAGCCTTGGGTGCAAATACTACTTGACCTATTATTATATTATTTTCAAAACTTGAAAACACACGTTTCAAAAAATGATTATTACTCAATATTCATCACATCAGTATTTGGACTTTGCTTGGCTAAGGCTACAGAGATGAGGGCAGCAGAGGTGGGAATATTTTAGGGTATGCAGGGTGGTAACAGTGGAGGTCATTTATAAAGTTTGCACAGTGCATATTTTTCGCAAATGGTTGTATTGCGCCTGTTTTTTCCTGAACGCTAATATATTGCACTGCTCTACCCGTCTTTCCATTTTTTGCAAATTCGCAGTGTGAATACATTTTCGCAAATGGCGTGCAAATGAAATGGGAGTTTGCGCCATTGCACCCAATGTGCGCTGTTGTTGTGCGCAAAAATAGCGTTGAAAGTAACTTAAATTCGCAGTTTGCAAAACTGTTTTGCGAATATTTTATCAGCCACCAAAGTTGTGGCGTAATTGAGTCGCAGAGTGTGCGCATACATATTTGCAATTGGCCCATATTTAGAAAGCTCCTGTAGACATTCGCATTGTGAAAAAAAACAATTTGCGATCCTGTTTGTACCCTCTTTTATTCAGCTTTATAAATATAACCGTGGGCAGGGCAAATATATTCACTTTGTGAACCAATCTGCCCTGCACAAAGTTTATAAATGACCCCCTCTATGTTTTAGAGCAGTGATCCCCAACCAGTGTTGCTCACCAATCCCTTGGATGTTGCTCGAAGTGGCCTCAAGGCAGGTGCTTAATATTGAAGTACTGGCTTGGAGGCCAGTTTTGGTTGCATAAAAACCAGGTGTACTGCCAAACAGAGCCTACTGTGGGCTGCCCTCATCATGTCCACATAAGGGCTACCAAATGGCCAATCACAGCACTTATTTTGCACAACACACATTTTTAATGCTGGTGTTGCTCCCCAATTCTTTTTACATCTGATATAGCTCACAGTTAAAAAAAGGTTGGAGACCCTTGTTCTGAAGTAAAGGTGGTTGGGTCAGGGAATGAATTGGCACTTGATATGGTCCTAGATCTGACAGCTGGCGTTTCAGCAATTATGATCTAATAGTTGGCCCAAGTTATGGACAAGAGCTTGTGAGCTTTATCACCATACATTCAACTAGATTTGAAGCATTTCAAATTGCCAAACATTCTACCCCAAACATTAAAACCTGCAATTTTCTTGTTGTTTTGTAATCACACCATGGCTGCTGTGCTACTGTTTTAGATAATGAAATCTTTGAATATAACGGATTCATATGCTCAGTACCAAATAGAAAGGATTTTTATTTATGATTTTAAATGAACCCCTTCTATGTTCTATGAGCGATGCCCAGAAGCTCCATTGAAATTAAGTGTCTATATCAGTGGTCCCCAACCAGTAGCTCGTGAGCAACATGTTGCTCTCCAACCCCTTGGATGTTGCTCTCAGTGGCCTTAAAGCAGGAGCTTATTTTTGTATTCTGGGCTTGGAGGAAAGTTTTAGTTGTATAAAAACCAGGTGTACTGCCAAACAGAGTCTCAATGTAGGCTGACAATCCACATAGGGGCTACTAAATGGCCAATCACAGCACTTATTTGGTACCCCAAGAACATTTTTCATGCTAGTGTTGCTCCCCAACTCCTTTTACTTCTGAATGTTGCTCACGGCTTCAAAAGGTTGGGGATCCCTGGTCTATATAGTCCTAGGTAATCACTGAAGCTGAAATTAAAGCAACCATTATGAGCCCTGGAGATGTTCTCCACCATTAGCAGGCTATGGTCAATGGCACCAGTGGGTAAGGAGTATTAACTGGAAAAGAAGATCATATAATGTATTTTTACAGGGTGGGACTATTGGTCAATCGCCATCATCATAGGAGAATCCTGCCTGGTTTTCCTAATTTGGAAACTCAGGCAGGTACTTTTGACCTGGACATCCCTTCTGAAAACTGGGTCAAAACCAGTTGGGTGGCAACCCTAATTTATACATTTCTGTTTTTTTTTTATGCAAAATATCAGAAAACATTTCACACCTACATATATTTAATTTATCTTGCAAGCAATGTAACACAGAACATTACCAGATCAGTTGACTCATGTACAGTTGCAATGTACACAACCTATTCTATACATCTAACATGGGACATCAAAGACATCTAGTCTATTAAAAGTTCCATTAAAAAAATAATGCTGAGCAAAAGCTTCATTAAATTGTATATATTTGTGGTTGTTTAGACAATATATAGACACACATAATTTATATACAGTGATGCCATAAGTGATGATGATAATCCAATGATGCCATTAGTAGGCTTATGAGCACTGTACTACTTTATTACTACTTTACTACCACTATAGTACTGGAGCCATAACTAACTAGTTCCAGGATGCTTCTTGAGTGGAGGCATGTCTGTTGTTGTGAAAATATGGCTGATTTAAAAACTCCAAACACCTGTTAAAATTTCTTTTTATGTTTGTGAAAAGATCCTTTTAGTCTTTACCTCTTCGCCCAAATGCATGCAAACTCGCTAATCACTGCTGTAATCACACTGATCATTCTGCTTTGCTAAGCATACTTTTTGTATAAGAAAGCAATTAAAATGATAAAATCCACGGATATAAAAACTGAGAGCAGGACATACTCAGAACGTGCCATATAATAGAGTTAAAGTGTTTCCAGGTGTCAGTGGTTCCTTAAAAAGATAAATTCATTCTTACTGTAGTTGGCAGTAGTGGGACATATATCCCATGAGATTATTTGGTTTGACGCCATATGTTCTTTCTCAACCCATGCTTATTCAGAAAGTGAAAATGCACAAAATGTGTAAATGTATTGCATGTTATAAGTCATTTGTGTTTGCTTGTAAAAATGACCAGTTACTGCTGTTTTCTGCTTCAAATCTTACTACTGTAAATATGACAAACTGTTATTCTCCATTAATGCTCTTATGATAAGGTTATTAATATATAATATAATAAACTTCTTCCTATCTGATATGAACATTGGCATCAAAAAATTGTTTTAATCTTTTTACTGTAGGACAGTTAAATAAGTGACAGTGATTGTAATAAAAATCAGTATTTGTATATCCTTTTCCATTCTCTGGTTCTTGAAACAAAATCTGTTTTTCACCACATCAGCTGTATTGTACTTCATTGTCTTAGCCAAAACCAACAGTTTTTGGTGGCAATTCCTTCTACTTTCTTATTCCTAGGCATTTAGTCTCATATCTCTAACTGAACAAGCTAAAAGTACAATCCAGAATTTGGTTCTCAGACAGGGGAAAGTTAAGGAAAGTTAACAGAGAGTTACGAAAAAGGGTTAATTGGGAAGTAGAAAAATGTGACAAGAAGGTGATTCATTGCAGCAAACCAAAAGGTGAACATGGAGTCATAAGAGGAGTTTGCAGCTGATAACTTGCAGGATATATTTATAGAGAGATTGAGTGTGAAAATGTGATTTTGAAGAAGAGATTACACCTGGGGGTTGGTGAGAGATAATGACAAAACCATAAGTACTGGCTAATTCTACCTTTCATGTTACAGAGAAACAACATGATGCACTTGCACATCCATTTTCTCCCCAGAGGAATACATAAGTAGATATTACAACCCTCCAGAAGCAGGCAGGAGACTTGATTTTACAGATCTCTCTCCTTGGCTGCAAGACTAAGGGGTTCAAAAGCATACCCCTTAGTGTTCGTTCAAGAATCACTTGTGTCCAGGGTGTGGCTGAGCTCTGGACAAAAAGCAGTGCCAGTGGGAACATAGCAGCTCTGTTCCTTATGCCTGCCATAGGGCAAGTACTGTAGTTAGTACAGGGCTATGTTAGGGCCTGTGCCCACTGGCATTGCTTATAGAGTCGCCATTGGTGATGGGTGAATTTATTCGGCAGGCGAATTTACAGCGAATTTGCTCGTATCACATGCCGGAGCCAATTCAGACGCTGCAACGATAAATGGACCCCATTGACTTTGATGGGCCGCCGGTGTCAACTTTGAATTGTTGCTGGCGTCAAAATTGTCAGTTTCGCCAGTTTTGCGAATTTCGCAGGAAGTTCATGGTGAAACAGGACAAATTCGCCCATCACTATTCGCCACCTTTCTCCGCCACTAACTCTGGGCAGGAATGGTGACATCGAAGGGGCAGGGTGAGGGCGGTGATGGTGTGGATCAGGAGAAGCTATGATGTGGCAATTGGCTGTTCACTGTGCCAATCACAGGGCATTCTGACCGGTTTTCTTAATTGGGAAAACAGGGCAGGCAGGTTTGGCCTAGACAGTCCTTCTGAAAACTGAGCTGTACGGGTCTTTGACAGCTGAATAGCCTACAAATAAGGGGCAGGTAGGGGTGATAACCATGTCCGCCCCTCATACAGTCTTGTGAAACACTTGGGCAGGTCTCTGCAGACTCCTTTTCCATTGGTTTAGATTCGGCTCTCTATGGGGCTGAATCTTCACAAAGGATTTGGGATTAAGTCAAATACCAAAGTAGTGGATTGGTGCATGCCTAGTTTAGTAAAGGGAATAGGAAGCTGGCAAGGAGAATTGCAAAGGGGCATCTTTAACCCTCTACTAAAAAAACAAAGGAACAAATGCATCTATCACACGAAACACCATTTTCCATGAAACCGAGCCAAGCATTTTTTTTGGCCTTTGGCGATATGGACAAGGCACAGTTATTCAGAAGTATACATCGTATTAATGCAAGCACATCAAAAAAGCAAAGAAAAGAATTACACGCACAAATGCAAAATAAGAAAACTGAGTGTTTTGCTCACAACAAATAAGCCAAAGGACCACTCATTGGAAATGTTTAAAGGAAGGAGGTAGGGGTATTTAAATAGACCCTTGCAGCTGTCACTCACTGTTTATTGCTATGCCTGTCTACATTTCTGTCAGAATACTGCCTGCGGCTCTGCTCTGAACGAGTACTAGCCTGCATTAGGAAGTTCTGTTACTGGCAGATTGATCACGGAGGGTGAATCACATATTATGCAGGGAAATTACAGACACCGCTGAGGCTATTTCCCATTGCTATTTAACACTCAACGTCTAATGTTTATGAGTAGCTGCAGCTGCCTTGATATATAGGACTAGGCTGGAAAGGAGCAGTGCTATAAGCATCCTCTGAAGAGAAAATACAGTTCTCCACTGCATTAAACGTCTTCAAGACACGTTATGCTTGTGAGCCTCTCTTCCAAATTCCTACTGCTTAATAGCTTAGAAATGTATGTCTTTTTATGATAGAACATGATATTACTGATAATACTATATGATTACTTCCCTGATGTCTTGTGTGCAACTTATCATTTTAAAGATATATCCCTCTTTTTAATCGGTATCATGATCATTTCCTGCAGGGTTTGTTTCTAGGCCCAACCCTAAGATAAATATCCATGTTGGACTCTGACATGGTTTTGCTGCAGCACTAAGCATGTTGCATGTACTGCCAAGGATGGTGTATAATAAATGGAATTGTGCATCCAATAGGGCCATTGCAACGCAGAGTATTAAAATCTGACATGGGTATATACAGTGGGGTGAGAGTATCCATTTTTAACGAAGAAAATGGCAGGAAATGTATGTAAAGTCATAGATAGCCTTATCAAAACCATGGCAGTATCACTTTAAAGGCTAAGCACTAAGTACAAATTCCTGAATGCTGAAAGGTTCTGTAGGCTACACAGACTATAATTAAGTATTACAAAAATGACAGCTCTCTCATAGACTTCAATAAGCATTTTAGAGATAATTTTCATGAAACAATTTTTACCAGATAACAGAATCAAAACAGGAGTTCAAATATGCGGGGGGGGGGGGGATTTTTCACATTTGCAAGAATTCAATGGGAAAGTATGTTAATGAAAAAGTTACAGGAAGGAAGACGTGGGGAAATAAGTGACTATTGAACAGTACAATATCACATTTTATATACATTTTAATACATAATTATACTAAAACACTAAACACCTGTTCATTTCTCATAGCACTGTAAATTCTGTTGAGCACATACAAATAATTACTACAGGTATGATATCCATTATCTGGAAACCAGTATCCAGAAACCTACAAATTAAGGAAGTCTGTCTCCTATAGATGCCATTTTATCCAAATAATTTACATTTTTTTTATTTAAATTTTTTTCTCTGTAGTAATAATAAAACAGTATATCTGTAGAAATAAGTCAAATCAACCGGACTGTGTTTTTCTTGAAGACGTTTGCTCCAACCAGCATAATCTGTTTATCACAAGCAGCAAGGATGTCATGAAGTTTCATGTTTATTGTATTATCATGAATGGAGCTTTGAGGTGTTATTAAACTTTCCAGGGAGAGGGGCCAAAACAGCATTGTATGTGGCAGACAATAGATGTCGCACTCCCGACCTCTATTCAAACTTGGTTTTTCCATATATGGCTTCTTTAACACCTCTTTTGAACCAGTCGTTCTCCCGGTCTAGAATCTGGACTTGCCAGTCTTCAAACGTGTGTCCTTTTTCTTTTAAATTTAGGTACATGGCTCAGTCCTGACCAGAGGAGCTGTCTCTTTTGTGCTGCGACATACGCTGGTGTAACTGTTGTTTGGTTTCTCCCACATGCAAATCAACAAACTCCTCAATGCACTTCACTGCATACATAATGTTACTCTTCTTGTATTTTGTGGTTGGGTCATTTGGGTGAATCAGTTGCTGTCTCAGTGTGTTGCTGGATTTAAAGCAAACAGGCATGTGGTGTTTATTAAAAACCCTTCTACGTTTTTCCGACACCCCAGCTACATATGGGAGGTCTAAGCCTGCGTGGGTTGGTTTCCTGTAGACTTCTACTGTATTTCCTGCTTTCCAAACACTCTGACTCTTACCAAGCAGTCCAAAAAAGTCAGTGTGTTATCTTGCACATCTTCCCATGTAAACCTGATGTTGTAGTCCAGTGTGTTGATGTGTTCAATAAAAGTCTGTACCTCCTGTGTGTGTATTTTAACCCAGGTGTCCACATATAGGAACTGATGCCTGGGAGTAATTCCTTTGAAGCTATCCAAGGACTTTCTTTCTACTTCATCAATGTACAGGTTCGCCACTATGGGCGAAACATGGTGCAGACATGCTTCTGCCTGTAAAATGTATCCTTGCACTTGAAATAGGTGGTACTTAGGCATAGGTCCAGTAAGGAACATACTTGCTCTGGGTTAAGCTTTATTCTGTTGTCAAGGGAGTTGCCTTTTAGCAACCTTTTTCTCACCGCTCATTTATTTCAGAAAGATCTTATTTACAAGTCATTTGGATGACTGGTGAAACGTCTTCAAGAAAAACACAGCAAGTCCAGTTGATTTGACTTATTTCTACAGATATACCATGACCTGGATGAATGAGAATCTTCACAAACAATAAAACTACTGTAACGCTTTTCTGGCCTATCCCGCCAATTAGGGGTTAAGGGTGTCCAGCTAGTGTATGAGCATGGGTTACACTGTGAAACTACACTCAGGGCGGAGCCTTCGCTAAATGGAAGCTTCCCCTTTAAGATGGTGTAAAACTACAACCCACAGGCATATAAGTGTAAAAGATAGAATAATGGACGCCAGGAGGTTCTTTAAAAAAGTGAAAACAGTGTGATGGTTTATTAGCACAATAATATGGCAAAGCAATTGACCACAGGTTTACTCACGCAGGAGCTGTAGTAGGAGTTAGCATATCACAGAGGAGACAGGATAGCATTGATGATGATGCAGCATGTACAGATGTCACTCCTCAAGTCAAACAGTAGGAAGAATATCTCACTCCCAAAGACCAGCGACCAAAGTGAAACAGGATCGATCAAGTAGGGGTCAGGCAGTGCTCTGCGAACTGAGTTCCCTATCACTGAGTTCCCTACACTAAAGGCACCTTAAAAGCCTTTGGGAGGCTACTCCCTGCTATTCTCCTTGTTGGAGCGCAGAACTGCTCATGCTACTAAAATCTGGCTATCTCTCTCTCCTAGAGAGACTATAACAGGATCTGCCCTAATGATAGCTAATCCTCGTTCACGGGATTGCCTGGTTCCCGACTTAAGCACCAAAGGTACAGGTCCCTTTGGGGTAAATGGCTTACTGGGGCCTTGGTGATCCCAGGCTCAATGGGAAACACCTAGCAGCACAGACACCAGGAGCCAAAGAGGAAGAGGCCACTCCCTACACAGCACTATATAGCAGTGTGGCAGGGGAGTGTCATTACACTCTTTGTCCAATAGGTGTGGATGTTACACTTTACCAGTTAGAAGGGCTTGGCCCAATAACAGAGGAAAAGAGAACTTAAGCAAAGGTAGGGGATTAACTCTATAGGAGCCTAATAGATCCTATAGGTCCCTACATACACCCGGGGGAAAAATCCATTTCGTCCCGACAATGGTGAAATGATATAAACACAATAGTAACAAAGTGAATATATAAGTGCAAACCAACAATACCATTGAACATCACTCTTCTGGTATCCTCTCCTGAGGAATACCTGGTAACAATGGGTACTGTGGAGAAAAGAACAGTAAAGAGCAAAAATGGCAATACTGTCAGAATAAGTAAGTGCAAAAACTGTTTCAGTTACATTAAACTTTAGTACAATTCCGTGAGAACCCTTAAGGACACTCAGGCACTTGACTTATGATACTTGAACCATACCTACACATCAGGAGGTCCAGGCACAGACTTGGCTGAAAAGAAAAATTAGCATAGATTTCGTTTCACATAGCAACACTCATTTTCATTGCAGTTGAGTTACATGACCCCACCATAACCAAAAGCTTTATTCCATATTACACCCCCCCCCTACCCAAGTGTACAAAGTTACTGAGAGCCACTTGGGGAGTAGTAAGGCAAGGAAATAAAGGTGCTACTCAGCGAGTAGTTAGAGGTAGAAGAGTTTTGGTGGGGGCTCAGCAGTCTTTGTCTCATGAACCCAACATATATACAAAGGTCCTGGACAATGTCCATAAGTCCAGCAACTGAAAATGGTGAACAAACAAATGAAGAAGGCCCAAACAGGGGCATCAATCTAGACGACTTCTTTGAAGAAGGCCCCAATAAACGGGCATCAATCTAGACGAACAGAAGCCTGGATGTAAATTAACAGCATTTACAACAGGAACAGTGGACAAATCAGGCTCTCAAGCAGGAGTCCCTTGACTTGTAGCTCTCACAGGAAACCATGTATGTAGGGAGGAAAACTTCACACCCCCCTAGGGGATGGCTGGTGGTGCTCCCTGCTAAGGCAAGACTTTGCCACGGTATCCTTGTAAGATAAATAATAATTGGGGTGTGGCTTCTCCACACGACCCCCATGGGAAACTTGCTCCATTAAGCTAAAATGCTTATCATCCTGGAACTTCCCACAGCTTTTCACAGAATGCTTTAACACAGTGCGGCCATACCACCATTCATGGACCACATTGCTCAAGAAAGAAAGATCGCGCTCCCTCTTCGAAGCATTTTTCTGGAACAGTCCTCCTGATCCAATCTTCTCCCTTCTGATCAACTCTCCATACACCCACTCATCGAGATGCTTTTCCACTTCGTCATAGACGAATTCAGGGGCATAAGGCATATAGTAGCCCCATTGGTCAAACACCCGGATGTTGATAATCCTCTGGATTCTTGACACCGTACGCTGCTTTTGAGGATCAGCACGGCCAGGAGAAACCCAAAAGGAAGCATCATTTGCAGGGTCCCCTGCAGGCGGCATGGGCTTTTCAAAGAAAGTGACCAGTTCCTCTTTAGAGGATGCAGAAGATGAAGGCAGCGGTCCAAAATCCAATTCTCTCCAATCTGGATCAGAAGACGAATGCAAGGACTCAAAGCTGTTCCCTTCAGAGGAACAGGAGGCGGAGGTAACAACACCAGTCAGCTTGGCAGGTGATTTTTCTCCAAAAACTTTGGGAGGGGCGCGTCCGCGACCCCTTCCACTTGTAGCAGACTTCTTGGTGGCAGGTTCCACCTTCAGACCCCCCATGGAATCTGTAACTTCCTGCAACTCTTCCCCTTTAGACTCGGCAGAGATAGGAGAGGAAGGTATAGAAGTAATTGTAGCACCCATGGGCTGTATAGCAGCTGTGCCAGTAGTAACTTCAGCTTTGGATGAAGTCGCAGCCGCGACATCAGACATGGGAAATGGTGCAACAGGCAGAATAGCAGAAAATGGTGAGGCAGGCAATACAGTAGATAATGGTGGAGCCAGTATAATGGGCCCTGAGGATTCCTCCATTTTCAAGAAGGGACCCATCCAGCAGCTTCGCCCACACATCTTGCAAGAGGGAGTCAGCCTCTTAAATGCAGCACCACATTCTGCCCCACACTCCCCGCAATATGGCACCATAATATTGCAGCCAGGGCTAAGGAAATCTTCACCAAAAGTGCCCCTCCAGACATACCTGTTAGGCGAGGGGGCTGGTACGCTTGGGCGGAATGAAAAGGTGATATGTCCTTCTCGAGCCTCTGGGTCAGGCCATCCATCCCAGCCTTGATCCGCCATCCCTGTCTTGGACACAGTGAAGTGCTGAGGAATTTCCTGAACAGCGTGTACCTGCAGCCGCAGGACACCTATGATATACTGGGGAACCTGGATAAACCTTGGGGGATTTTGATTCCAGAGATCCGCAGCAAGAAGCGGTATGCCTTTAGCAGTTATCGCTTTGTTGTGGAGGCAAAAAGGCAAGTTCCCTTAGCAGCCGCTAAGGGTGTAGGCCTGTGAAGAGTCTGGAGCTCGCAGAGATGCGTCCGTCCTCTAGGAAGTCCTCCACAAAAATGGTGGCGGTGACGTGACGTCAGGGAACCGCCTAGTCCAAGCGCGCCAAAGGATATGCGCATGGACAAGATGGCGCCTGCGAAATCTCGCGACGACACAAATGGCGCCAGCGAAATTCCCAGTGCACAAACCAAAAGAAACGCCAGCGAATATGCGCCTGGCGAAACAAAAGTGGCGCAGGCAATCAATGGGACACAGGAAGAACCACCAAGCCCGAACCCACGGCCTTACTATGCGCACACCAAAAATAGCAAGTGCGTGCAGGACTGCCTTTTGCCTAATGGGTCCGGCAGCCTGTCAGCAAAATTTAAAGAGACAGAACACAATTTTACAAAAATTGTCAAAAAGTGCCCAAAACACAATATAGCCTGGATTGGGGCGGGGCCCCACGTTGGGCGCCAAAATGTAACGCTTTTCTGGCCTATCCCGCCAATTAGGGGTTAAGGGTGTCCAGCTAGTGTATGAGCATGGGTTACACTGTGAAACTACACTCAGGGCGGAGCCTTCGCTAAATGGAAGCTTCCCCTTTAAGATGGTGTAAAACTACAACCCACAGGCATATAAGTGTAAAAGATAGAATAATGGACGCCAGGAGGTTCTTTAAAAAAGTGAAAACAGTGTGATGGTTTATTAGCACAATAATATGGCAAAGCACTTGACCACAGGTTTACTCACGCAGGAGCTGTAGTAGGAGTTAGCATATCACAGAGGAGACAGGATAGCATTGATGATGATGCAGCATGTACAGATGTCACTCCTCAAGTCAAACAGTAGGAAGAATATCTCACTCCCAAAGACCAGCGACCAAAGTGAAACAGGATCGATCAAGTAGGGGTCAGGCAGTGCTCTGCGAACTGAGTTCCCTATCACTGAGTTCCCTACACTAAAGGCACCTTAAAAGCCTTTGGGAGGCTACTCCCTGCTATTCTCCTTGTTGGAGCGCAGAACTGCTCATGCTACTAAAATCTGGCTATCTCTCTCTCCTAGAGAGACTATAACAGGATCTGCCCTAATGATAGCTAATCCTCGTTCACGGGATTGCCTGGTTCCCGACTTAAGCACCAAAGGTACAGGTCCCTTTGGGGTAAATGGCTTACTGGGGCCTTGGTGATCCCAGGCTCAATGGGAAACACCTAGCAGCACAGACACCAGGAGCCAAAGAGGAAGAGGCCACTCCCTACACAGCACTATATAGCAGTGTGGCAGGGGAGTGTCATTACACTCTTTGTCCAATAGGTGTGGATGTTACACTTTACCAGTTAGAAGGGCTTGGCCCAATAACAGAGGAAAAGAGAACTTAAGCAAAGGTAGGGGATTAACTCTATAGGAGCCTAATAGATCCTATAGGTCCCTACACTACCTTGTACTTGTACCAAACTGAGATATAATTAATCCTTTTTGGAAGCAAACCCAGCCTTCTGTGTTAATGTTTACATGATGTTATACTAGATGTAAAGGTGGCCATAGACTTAAAGATCCGCTCGTTTGGCGACATCGCCAAATGAGCGGATCTTTCCCCGATATGCCACTAAACTGCGTGGCTATATCGGGGGTAATTCGAGCGTTCGGCCATATGGCCGAACGATCGAATTACGATGCGCCAAGCGGCTCCGACGGGTCGGTCGGGTAGAAATCCAACCTTCCCGATCGATATCGTGGCCAGATATCGATCGGGATGACCCGTCGGAAGCCCTCATACACGGGCAGATAAGCTGTCAAATCGGTCCAAACGACCGATATCAGCAGCTTTATCTTCCAGTGTATGGCCACCTTAAGGTATAACCAAAACTACAGAAAGATCCATTATCTGGTAAACTCCATGCCCCAAGCATTCTGGATAACAGGTCCCATACCATATAACTGTGCTCAGACTTTGAAATGTAACAAATGTATTTCCTGTTCTGTAATGATTTAATTTATGTATTGAATATCATTGCCTGAAAGCCATTCAAACCACCTGCGTTTTGCCCTGGGGAGCAGATGATGGCACTCATCATGGTACTGCAATTCAGCAAACACTTTCCGACAAACTGACATGGGTATCAACTTCGATAAAGATATCAAATCATGAAAAATGTTCCTGACAAAGTGGAAGGTTTTGATAAATGGGTCAAATCTCAAATTGCTAGGAACCTTGAAGGAATGCATCTTTTTTGGCAGAATTTCAGGGAAATATCTGCATTAATTTAAAAGTAATAGCACGCAGGTTTTTTTTTTTGCCTCTGTTAGTTTTCCACTTAAAGAAAAATTTCTTACAGTGAATGGAACAAGAACCCAAAAATATGATTCAATTGAATAGTATTGTGATTGTGTCATCCCAATTGTGCACTTGCTCTCTTGTCCACAAATTACACTGTATTTTCAAGAGACAAATAAAGTACTCTAAAAGAGATGATGTGATTTCTGTACTATTCATCATAAGTTATTTTTGGTTGTTTCTACCACAAATTAGTGGGGGTGGCAAAATTCCTTGTGTAATATTGCCCTATATGTCATCAGTCTCTAAAATGCAGAGCAAGTCAAATATGTTGAGTGAATCTTCATTTTACATCAAGGGGCTGGTTTGTCATAAAAGCTTGTTCGGTCATGTAATAGTCAATGAGTTTTATCCTAGGCAAAATTGAAACTATTGTAAGATTACTTCAAGTTTTTTTTTTTCAATGATTTTGTTCAATTGAGTTTCTTATAGTTGTATTTTTTAACAAATAAAACCAGCATTCGAGTTCTTTTAAATTGTGAATTTAATTAAGTAGAAAAAACTTCTAAAATTACACCAATCCGAATTGTGATAAATAAGGACACTAGTTTAACATTGAATGCATTTAAGTGAAAAGTCTTTATGCAAAATAAACATTTTGAAATAATAAAAACTTGCAGAATATATGGTACAATATCAAATTATGAATAACTATTTATCATATAAGCTCAGTGGTACACAAAGGCACAGGCATTTTGGCTGCGATTTGCTGGATCAATCTGTGGTTAGATAACAGGGTTATTTATCAGTGCGCATATTCAAACTTTTATTGGGGTGAGTTAAAACTCACAAACTCAAATTAGAGTCCAGAGTTTCAAATACATTTCAGAGATTTATTAAGCACATAAAACACGAAAAACTCAAAATTCGCATCTAAAAATTTAAAATTTCAATGAGATTGAAGCGATTTCTTAAATTCACTTTTTTTTAAATGTTTTTTTTTTTGACCTTGTAAACTCACCAATTCAAAGTATTCAAGTTTTTTTCCATAGTTTTATTACATTTTTTTATATTGAAAGTTTTTTTTTTTTTTAAAAAAAAAAAGCAAACATCCAAGTTTTTTTTAAATGGGAGTTTATTCAAAGTTGGAAAAAACTTTCCAAAGATTTAAAAAATCTTTATTAAAGGTGAGCAATACACAATACAGTATCCCATATATGTGTCTTCCATCTGCCCAAGAGCAGTCATAATGTAATAGTATCCAGAGACCCAATGCTCCCCCCATGCTGTACCTACAGCTTAACCAGCCCTCCATTGAAAGCCCCATCAATATTTACACACCTACAAACATGATAATACACGCCCCTCGACTCTCCATCAACAGTGTAAAATCTGTCAATTTGTAGTGATGTGTAATGAATTTTGACATATCTGTAGCAGTGTGTAGAATGTGGTGTCAGCTTGAAAAAAAGACCTGACAGCCACTTTTTACCAAGCTTTGACTTTTAATGTCAGAATCTGTTTTCCACCTGAATTCTTCCCATGAATGGGTTATGTCAGGTCTGAGGTGTAAAATAATTGACATAAATGGCATTCTAATATGCACATGTTTATATGGCCTAGCTCTTTGTTATGTATTATTCTGCAATGGTGCTATTAAATTAATAATAAGGATAATTACAGTATACAGGTATGGGACCTGTTATACAGAATGCCCAGAACCTGAGGTTTTTTAGATAACCAATCTTTCCGTAATTTGGATTTTATCTACTAAAAAAATATTAAAAAATATTTGGATTTAATGTCGTCTATAGGGATCTGAGATTCAGAGCTTTCTGGATAAAGGGTTTCCAAATAATGGATCCCAGACCTGTGCTGCTTTTGACAATATTTAAACTGATGCTGAGCCCCCCCCCCCCCAAATATGGACCCCTAGATGGGACAATTAGCTAACCCATAACATAATAGTAACTGTAGAGGAACAACAGGAATCTAGACTAGAAAGAGAATCCATTCCCTAACATGCATGAATGCACAGAAATTATATAAGGTCTCTGTACAATTACAGCCCCTGGAAACAGGACCCACCATGTGGTATCATTTCTAGTGCTCAGTCCAAAGACATCACAAGTGTAGGCCCCTGTCTGGGGGAAATCATGCAGAAAATAGAGAATAAAGGAGAAAATAAGTAACATGCCATCCTTTTATAAACCTAAAGTGAACTGTATATCAGTTATTGTCTATTTGTCAGTTGTTCATTTCCCGGCCAAAAAAACACTTCCAGATAATACTGTAGATGTCATACAGAGCAGTCAAGGGGTCAGAGCAAAATCACATTCCAAAATTTTGCTTTGGATGCTTATAGGCAATTATAAAACTGATTCTTCCAGACTCCTTCTCAGCCCCCTAACCCAGAAACAACAAAGCGGGGAACAGGGCCCGGAACTAGGGATAGGCAGAAGAACCAGAGCAATGATAGGGGGGCTGGGCAGCTAGCCAGGTTCGCACCCCTTACTCCTTCCGTCCCTCTGTCGCCCACCCTTCTGTCACTCTCCACCTCCCTCATGTAACCCATCCCCCGTCACGTTCTCCTCCCTCCCTCCATTCCATCGATCTCCCCTTCATCGCTCTTCCCTTCATTGCGGTCGGGCGTGCGCAGGGGGTATTGGCCATACGGTGGGGAAACAGTTCTTTAGGCATTTAGCTTGGAAAAGCTTCCTTCCAGCATTTTACCTAAAACAAAGAGGTATGTCCTCTTCCCTGTGGGGATCTAAATTCTATTGAGACCTGTCATAAATCATGTGTCAATCAGGCATATTAGTAAGCTGAATGGAACTACACATAAGTCTATTTCTTTCACCTCATTTAGAGCTTTGTCTTTGAGACAGTGGCTCTGGCAAACAAAGAAAAGGAACAAAGTCTACCACCACCCCCCTCCCCAACTTGTGATACTGTACAGTTCAATTATTTAGTCAAGTTTCTCAAGGCAATATTTTTTAATCTGCTCATTTGTGCTACAAGAGGACAAGCGTGCTTTCATACAGTATGCCTTTCCCACTTAATAAAATCATTTAAATATGCAATAGTAGCATTTACATTTAGCAAGCCTTTAACTCCCGAAAAGTCCCTTGTCAAAGCATCCAAACAGATCTCACCCATAAATTCCAATTTACCCAGGAGCCACATTGTCCCCAAAATAAAATATTCACTTAAAAGGGAAGCCCACATTTCTATTAACTTTAATAATTAACTTTTCATCTGCTCTTATTATTTGTTATGTATGGTTTTAGTGTCCCTATTTCATTTACAGTCAGCAACTTACTGTAATACTGTATTGGTTGTTGGGGTCACTATCCTGGCACCTCAAAAAATTCTGTCGTTTTTATGGTGTTTTTATTTCTAAATTACACTGTTCACACTGCAAATAATTCAATCTACCATATAATTCCTAACAGAACAAGTGTTTTTTTTAGTTGTAATATTGGTGTGTAGGCAGCCATCTCAGGTCATATTGACGGGTCATGTGCTTTCAGAAAGAGCCAGTGCTGCATTATGGAACTGCTTTCTGACAGGTTGTTGTTTCTCCTACTCAATGTAACTGAAGGATGTTCTGTTTTGATGGGATGATGGGCTGCTGGGGGGGGGGTGATATAACTCCAACTTGCAGTGCAGTAGAAAAAAGTGACTGAAGTTCATCAGTTTATTGAATGACTGGGGGAACCTGGGAAACTGGGAAATATGTATATCCCCATGTCAGATTTCAAAATATTAAAAAAAATCGGTTTGCTCTTTTGAAAAATGTATTTCAGTGCAGAAGTCTGCTGGAGCAGCACTATTAACTGATGCATGTTTTCCAAAGACAGTATCCCTTTAAGTTAGGCTTTATTTTTGTTCTTGTTGACCATGCTGAATGGCCCCTTACCTCTCACAATTCACAGACAACTACCACAGGTCATAAATATACCACTCAAATTAGTATAAAATTGATTAACAATTATAGGCCCAGATGGAGGCATTAGAAATAATAGAGGAATGCCTGATATAGCTGGATATATTTATATGCTATGTTGCGCATGGGATAATGCCTTTAAAATTGGCTAAAAGGTAAAACATTACTGAAACCATTTGCTCATAAACGCAATAGAAAAATGCCCTAAACTTCTTCTGCATTTAGCTTATTTAATTAAAATACCAGATTGTAATGCCATATTAAACTGGTAATGGTGTCAGCAAATAAATTCTGTACAAGAGCTTTTGAGACCTTTCATCGCTATTATTAAATGTCAGAATTTTGAGGCCACAATATCACAACTGCAAATTACCTTTCTGCTATCGAGCTTAACTACAGAGTTAAATCAGCAGTAAGAGAATTAATTAAATATAGGCTTATTGATGCAGCCTTTAAAAAGAAAAAGCCCTTAGTCATGGATAGTCCCATGTGCTGTGAATCTTTTAGTGGGTATTATAATTATTAACACATATTTCTAAGGTGTCGACATATACTTCAGCGATGTATCGAAATATTTTCATAAATAATATACCGTTTGAATTTTGAATAAAATGTAATTTATTAGAGTATAAAAAAATTCACATAACTAAAATTCGACCTTTGATAAATGGGCCTCTTAATGTGCAGTTCCTAATGCAGTCTCCATTATTAGCTAAATTATCAATCAAAGGCAAAAGTTCCAGTGAATGTGGGGTGGCAGTTAGCTAGAAGCTAAAAAAAAAACAGCACTGTGGCAAACAATAAATCATATAAATATCTATTATTATTGTAGATACAAAAACTTGAAACTTGTTTCCCCAATGTGGTACTGTTTGTGTATCGTTCAGTAGTACACTTGTGTATATCTCCCAAAAACAACAAGATCGACATCTACAGTGGAACTAACCTTTGATAAATCTAGTCTTGTCTACCAGTTTCTAATCCCATGGGAAAAGAACTGCATTCACCCAGAATATATACAAAGAGGCATTCGAATTGTGTTTATAATGCCCCACAACTCATGCAAAACATTTAGGAATACACTGTATAAGGCAGATTAAAGGCAAAGAGCTGTAGGTAATGCCAGTTATATAAAGTAATGCATCTACTAGAACAAAATGGGATATATTTATTTAATAATTAGGTTTGGAACCGAGAGTGGAAACATGGGGTGGTGAATAGTCATGGGGTGGTGATATTAGGTCATTATAATTTTACCTGAAAAATAACTGTATTGGAAAGAAAATAGTGACTTTGTTGTGTGTGTCTGCTGTTTTGGCAACCTGCCCTCCTGTGGTTGCTTAAATGAGCATTTTAGAAAACCAAGTCTCAGAGAAATCAGTCATCTCTTGCCTCCTCAAGGTCTACTTGCATAAAGCTCTTTCCAAACCTGACAGTAAACTTCCAGCTGGTGCTCCACATTTGGATATTGTTGGCAGCAGAGGTAAATGCCCATTCCAGCAGTGGGGAGGGAGCTGGGCATTTGTTGGCATCTGCATTTGGAATTCAAGCTGTATTTGAACCTGCAGGCTTTTACAAATAGATTGTGGGCCTTTATTTATGCAACAGTGTAAGGAAACATGATCACGCTTCCTTGTGGCAGCAACAACTATAAGCAGCAAGGGTTTTAATACTTAGGGTTTCCATACGGACAGAATTTACTCTTTACTCATTTATATTAGGCTTATAAATAGTAATGAAATGAATCAGGGTGTATTTCTTTACGTATAAGTTGGCAAACTGCATTGGAGTCAAAGGGAAGGCAAAATTATAATGCAGTTTAATCAATTATAGCTTGGCAGTACCATATGCATTGCCATACATTTTTAGAGGAGCACTGACTATACCACAACTGTTCTTCGCATTAAAACTGGCCCCCTGTCTTTAATATCTTCTAAACTTGGTGATGACTTCCCCACCAATATTGAGCCATCTACATATACTTTCTTCTAGTTGTTCAGGCCAGAAATTCTTCAGATTAGCTTCACCAAGGCCCCCTTTTAATATTCCAAACATTTTCCAAACAGACCACACAGAGAAACACATATACTGTACCTAGAGAGATATAGTAAAATTGCCACCTCATTTTGACCAGTTTGCTCATCTCTTTAAATTGGTATTTTGATTTAAAAATATTGTCTGTATGTGAGATATATCCTACTAATATTGAAATCTGAATAATAATACAGACAGACATATTTATATGGTGTTTTGAGAAGATCAGTATTCCATATCACAGTGCTGCTGAAGGTTCTCACATCAATAGTGAATTGAGGATAGTATATATTAAGGGCAAACCTGCATAGAAATGACTGCAATTCCCTCAATTCCTAAACAGCACCCTCACCACTCTGAGACAAAAGAGAAATCATACTGAATGACAACTTGACTACAAAATATAAATCAGAATGGCACAATACTCACAGAACATACTCCCTATCCATATGGCATAAAAAACAAATAACAGCATGTGGAAATAACCACTGAGAGCAGGGGATCCAGCTCCCACGCTGTCCTTCATAAATAACTGAAGTCATTCTAGTCAGCAGTCACACTGACCTTACATAAATAAGTTGTGTACAAGCAGGTGCTCATAATGAACTTTGCAGGATTCTCTGTTACGACTATTAATACATCCAATGCACAGAGCAGCTTGAATGGAAACAATGTAATTATAAAAGCCGCTGTTATCTGTATCTGATCTCACTTTGGAGGCTTTCTTGCACAGTAAGCACAAAAGTGCTAAATCGAACCCTGCTGTTTGCAAATAAGTTCTAGGAATATAGATATCCATCAATCATAGTGTGTGTGTGTATTTGGGAGGGGTGGTTACGTGTGCAGCAGTTAGAATCTGAGTATCGATATAAACGAGGTGGTTGGCAAGAACTCGGAGGTCCACATGGAAAGGAAGCAAAATGTTTTATCAATGGAATATAGAAAAAAAATGCTAAGCAAGCTATTTGGATTTCATCAGTCAAAATTGCAGAGAGAATACAAAACATTATATAAGTTCAAAAAAAAAATGCACATGCATTAAATGTATTATATTGCTTTCTTTAAAATAACAAATAAGCCCTATAATGTACAAGATTTTCTGTACTCTGTACTCACTGTTATCAATAGATTTGGACTGATTATCCTTTTTAAACCATCTATTAAAGGACATGTACAGTTCCAACATGTTTCTGTTCGAAATGAAAAGCCTAAAATACCTTGAAGCTCTTGGATGAAGAACCTGTCCCAGAGAGCCTTGTTCTTCATTAAGACCTAGACTGCAATTCTGCCCAGTCTTGTAGACCTGGAAACTAGAGCATGTGCCTACTGAACTGTCTGTTGCCTGCCAACATCATCCCTGACCTCCAGATTGTCCACCCTCCTGTGGAACACAGTGGCGCATGTGCAGTACAACACAGTATCATCATGTTGATCACGTGCGTTTAAAAATATGGCTGTTTCTACCTCTGTGATGTGGAAAATTAATGGAGGATCAGAACTAGTGAAGGAGGCAGAGGACAGGGAAAAAAAGATAGTGATTCAGTAGTGCCGATGGGTAGGTTTCCAAAGATCGAGTTTATAAAAAATGCCTTTCCTTGTACTTTATATGCCATCCTTCCAAACAGCCATCCAACAAAGCTGGTATCACTATGGGGCAGATTTATTAAGGGTCAAATTTTTTTATAGTCAAAACTCTGAATTTCGAATTGTGAATTATCCAAACTTGATTAGAGTTTTAATTCGAATTTTGAGATTAATCAAACGCTGGCCCATTAAAAATTTATATTTGACTATTTGCCACCAAAACCTGCCAAGTTCATGTATAAGTCAATGGGAGAGGTCCAGGGAGCAATTCAGACATGTTACTAGCCTTCCTGAATCAAGTTTAGTCTAATTCAATCCATATTCTATTAGAGTTTGATTCGAATTTTCGAGTTGGTAAAATTTGTGCAAGTTTTAGATATTTGATTTTTTTAATTAAATAACCGCCCATTAAATAACCCCCCAATCGAATCACATGAATTTGAAATTCGACCTTTAATAAATGTGCCTCTATGGGGCAAATTTATCAAGGGTCAAAGTGAAAATTCTAATTCGAAATTCAAATTTTCAAATTTTGTTATGGTCAAAACTGTCAAATTTTAGGTAGTCATATAAATTTGATTTGTGTTTTTTTTTTTAAAAAAAAATTTGAATTCGATTTTCGAGATTTTTAAGAACCCAAATTAGACGATTTGCCACCTAAAACCCTGCCAAATTGCTGTTTAAGTCAATGGGAGAGGTCCAGGGATCAATTTTGAGTTGTTTGCAGCCTTCCTGACATTCAAATTTTTGGGTTCAAGGTTTTGAGCCCATTCAAATTCGATTCCAGTTTTTGGGTCGATCCTATTCATCCGAGTTTCAAAAATTTGATTTTATTAATAAGTTTCTATTGGTCAAATTTCTAGTTTATGGGAGTTTTAAAAAACTTACATGAATTTGAAATTTCACCCTTGATAAATGTGCCTCCCAGTCTATGCAACATAGCCACATCATTCAAACAAACCTGAAACAGATCTCTGCAGAGACATGGCTTGTAGGAATGACCAAAGGAGGAATATCTTCAGTAGTTTTTCAGTTCTTGTAATAACATGGAGACAGGGTGGGTCATCTGGCACTCCTACTTGAATGTACTGTATATTGCACATCAGGTACAGCACCTTGCCACCATTACTGAAATCAATGAAAAGAAATTGACGAAGAGCAGAAACGTTCATATTACTGCCACAAGTAGCATCAATCAGAACCTGTATGTGCAGCCTTTAGAAAAATATGGAGCCATACAACTCATCGGCACTCACCATTCAAATAATTGATTGCCGGGTGCTATCCCAAATATCAACAACAGTCCATGAAAGCACTCACGGCCACGATTATCAAGCATATATCAAAAGATTTTTATTCG
Source organism: Xenopus petersii (assembly GCA_038501925.1). NCBI lineage: Eukaryota > Metazoa > Chordata > Amphibia > Anura > Pipidae > Xenopus > Xenopus petersii. Next base: position 173,960,436 of record CM076673.1, on the reverse strand, counting down.
TGCATGGTGTATCAACGCATTTCGGCTCTCAACGAGCCGTCATCAGGATGGTGACCAGAATGGAGATGCATCCTTAAATAACCACCTTACCCAATCAACATGCAAATAATTAAGGCATCACCTATATTAGTGGAACAGCGATGCCCCCTTCCCATCAATGTGTATCGTAACATTCTCACACCCATTAATAGTTATCCCATAAAAATAATCCCATAAAAATATAACAGCATTAATATGCACAGCCACTGTGAGGCATCTAAAAAGTGAAAAAGATCTTCTCTCATTAAAATAAGTAAAATTCATATAAAGGTGTAGAAATAGATACTAGTGCAACATGTATCGATTTGGTGTATACAATGTGATCATCTAAACATCTAAAAACAATGTGTCGAGGAATCTGTTTGTCTAAATGGCCACAGTATCAAATAATTATTGTTCAATCAATGTATAATATCACAAGACTTATCATTGGTACTACTGCATATATCTGTTCACTGGGAGAAGTGTGTAATACAACATCACATTAAATTGAAAGTCAGTATCATCGTATATCTTAGATCATAAATAGCTGGCAAGATAGTACATTTCATTCAGCCCTCTGGGTGCTATTGTGTCCAAAATCCGCATCCACTTAGCTTCTCGTTGCAACAAAAGTTTAGATCAATCACCACCTCTCTGTGGAGGGGGATATGATCAATCAAAACTACTCGTAAAGTGGGTAGAGGATGTTTGTAACATAAAAAGTGTCTAGCCAGAGGGGTGTCTGCTTTACTTGTGGCCAAGGCAACACATATGACTGACCGATGGTTGTTCATTCGCATATGAAATGACGTAACACATTTTCCAACATAATAGAGGCCACAGGGGCACACTATGCAATAGACAACAAAGTCTGAGGTGCAAGTCAACCTGTGACGAATCTGATAGGGCTTTCCACTATGTGGATGGGAGAAGGATTCACCAATTAATAGACACCCACAGGTCTTATAGCCAGTGCACCTATAACAACCATTCTTGTTCCTCCTGAGCCAAGTCTCCACCTTATGGCCTCTACGATACACACATATTGGTGGTGACATCTGTGAAAAGGGTAGACTGGCATCCATCTGTAATATCGGCCAATGTTTCTTAACCACAGTGTTGATTTTTTGGCTAGCGGGCTTATAGTCGGAGACAAACACCATATTCTCCATTTCAGGTGTCTTTTCTCTCCCATATAATATATTCAGTGACTGATGGATCAAGATTAGCCCCCTGCAATCAAGCTGTTGGCCAAGGTCCAAATATTGTAATCCACTTAATTTGTCACACTACTTAATGTACTGCTTAAAAGTATCAGCTTTGTAACCTCACAATTATTTTTGGAAAGAAGTGGCTTGTTTAGTAAACAACAAATTGCATTCAGATAGGACAATCTGCTCATGCTGTGTGGTAGTGTTGTGCAAATTCGTTCTCTAAAAGCTTAACACTTAAGCACTGTATTAAATACTCTTTGCTGTGGAAAGTTACATGTATGGCTAATTGACTAAAAGGCTTGGAAGGTAGTACCAATTTTAGAAATATTTTAGTTTAAGGAAAATTTTACATTTCTTCGCCACTTTCTAGATATGTGATATACACTACCAATGTGTGACATATAGGATAGCAAAAATATGTTTTTTATCTTTAACCTAAAGAACATTAATACCTTGACAAGAGCTAAAAGCTAATATCACTACAACCTTTAGTAGCAAGATGCTTGAGCTGATACTTCACCTACTGTAAGTATTGTATAGAAAATTTGATAACAGCAAAGAGAAGCTCATTATAGAAACACATCACCTCAACATTTTTAAACTACAAAAGTATCAGTTCAGTATCTCACTTCATGTGATTTTCTATGTTGATTCATATTGTTTGGTAATAGAACAGTAATCTAAAGACAAGAAACCTAAATTATCTGGGGTAAGTAAGAAGTCATGTATAATGTAAATGTGATATTGCATGCCATTGGTAATATAGCCCTACTAGTTAAAGCAATTTCAATATTTGAAAGGCTAAAGACAAATAATTTGAGTTTGCTTTTTAACAGTCATTAGGGTACAAGATCATCAGTTTTTTTGAAAATTCTTTACTATCATGACATGGCATTGGGCTATAACATAGTTCAGGTTGAAAGAACTCTCTAAAATTAAAGTGGCATGCACATTGATGAAATAGAAGAAAACTGAGATTTTAAAAAACCTCATTCTTGTACCGGAGCAAAAAATTAAGGGGCAGATTTATTAATGGTCGAATTCAAAATTTTAATTTTTGAATTCTAATTTTGAGTTTAATTTAGTGTACTGGACTAGGGAATTGTCCAAATTTGATTCAAGTTTTTTTAAATAATCGAAATTTGAATTTTTAAAGTTATGTACTGTCCCTTTCAATTCAAGTTTGACTATTAGCCATCTTAAACCTGGCAAATTGCTGTTTTAGCCTATGGGGGACGTCATACAATCAATTTGCAGTCATTTGGTGGACTTTTGAAAATCAAATTTTTTTGTTGAAAAAACTCGAACCAAATTTGATTCCAGATCGATTCCAGTTTGAGGGTCGATCCTATTCCCCCGAATGTGCAAAATTAATTTTTTTAATAAGTTTTGGTCCTTTTTTTTTTAGAATTTTGAGTTTATCGGAGTTTACAGGAGTTTTTAGAAACTCCCATAAACTCGAAATTCGACCCGGAGTACAAATTACAGTCTGTCTACAGTCTCTCCTTTCCTTCTACCCTCCTAAATGAGTTGACTCTTGGACTATGATAGTATGAGTCTGAATGAAGTGCGTATGTTGTTCCTAGTGAATGGGATGCAGATATATGAATTTGAAATAGTGTTCAGATGTGGATGAATCCGTATAGAGATATTCTTTTCACTTCCACATATGGAAGCCTGAATGCCTGATTTTTGTTATACCCAACGGTCTGCTTTTATTTTTGTTTCTCATGTTTGATTGTCATAATGGTTGAATGTTTTCCTTTGGATTTACTCATGTGTATTATAAGTGGCAAGGTGACAGTTAATGATCGATCTTGGGTTACTGGGTTTACTGTTTTATTGTTAATGGTTGAGGTTGAAAGAAGACATAGGTCCATGATTTTGTCTTGACCAGTAATTGAAAGCGAAAAAAATCTTTGCTGTTTGTGCAAAGCGTGACTGTCCTCAAGCTGCAAAGAATAATGGAGAAATGTTTTTTACAAGCTATCAGTAATATTATTAAGTTTAGGTCAGACCTGAACAAACTTTTCTTAATTCAGCCATTTTTTGATAGCATGGAAAGCAGTTTACAGGGTTAAAGAGTCAGGTACCATCATATTACTACTGTGACACTGTTTGTTGGGTGGCTCATTGAGCATACTAAAGGCATTCTCTGGGAAGATTGCCTTGTACATGTGCCCTGATCTTTATTCGTAAAGCAAAAAGCCATTGCTAGCCTCACAGGAGGCCCTGTTATAAATGACCAACTTGGATGTCAAGTAGTTGCCTCTTTAGGGCATGCTTAACATGATTCAACACAACAGTCTCTTTATAAATAACGATGTGTGGCCTTTAATGTACTGTAATCTAAATGTACTGAACTGAATTATCTTTTCAATGGAATTCAGGTTAATTAATAATAATAATAAATAATTCAATTATAATATTTTCACTTCCAGAAGAGAAAAATCAACCCTTGTCACTTACTGCTGAATTCAAGTAATTTTTGGCTTTAGTGCAATGTTCTAACACAAATAATACCCATAGCTGTGTATACTGCAAGGGCAAACATTATTTTGGAATATCTTTCAGCACTAAATGAAATATTGTGAACCATTAAGAATTTGGTTGCTTCCTGAATCCATATGAGTAACGCAGTCCTTAGCTGAAGATGGTGGTTGGGATTGTATTCTGCTTTGGGCACATCACTAAAGTCATATTAGTTCTAATTATTATTATTATTATTATTAACATGTATTTATATAGCACCAACATATTGCGTAGCACTGTTCTTCTATGAGCTCTTGAGAAAGAAAATTAGTTCATGGTGAACCCCAAATCAATCTATTTAAACCTGCCTTTTTGCAGCTTTTCTTTATATTATTCTTGGGTGGATAATTCCTACACTTGTCTTGTGAACAAATTCATTCATCTTGAAATCTGACCAGCAATACAGAACTTAAGTCCAGTAAACGTATTGGTTTGAGGTGCAGCGCTGCATCTGGAGGAGGGGGCCCCTTCTCTGAGTTATTTGTGGCGTGCCAAAGGTTGAACCAACGTGGCATGGACATCGTGTTGATCCAACAGATATAAGAGGATTCCATGGTGATGCGACTAAATACACAGTCTGTAAGAATCTTGTATTTCACATGGTCAGGATATTGCCAAGCTCTGGGTGATCCTCGCGACACAGCATCTATATTTCTGGCCTAAATGGTCAAACTGGTGCTTGCATTATTGAGTCACTAATTTTGTCGTTTGACTTTACACTTTGCTCACGGGGAACCCAATTCAATTTGAGCGTCCTTTTTACAACATACAGACCACATTGCCAAGAGCATTCACCAAACCTGAGCACTGGGCTCGTATTCTTAGGGAACTGAAACTTGCCCAAACTTCTAATACTACGGGACTTACTAATTTACACAAATTCAATATTGGTGTCAATGCATTAACTGTGTGAACAACCACTATGGAAAACATTTTGAACTTTTACGCCAACTGCGCACTATAAGGCCTTGGAATTTTGGGGTTTAACCTCCTTCATGATAATTAACAATTTGCTTAACACAATACATGCTGGCTTGTACTCTATTGTGCACTACTAATGTGTTTATGATATATATTACATTTTGGAAGCTGATTTATCCCCCATTGCACATTATTTATAGATAGAACAGCAGCTATTATATTTTATTTATATGCATTTTCCTCAAATCCGACTCTTAGAATCAGCTGGCGGGGTCAAGCATTTAAAGGAGAGGGATCCCTCCTTCTACATGCAGCACTGTTTTTAAGTTGATTTTAATTTGTACTATATGGCATGCTGGTGAATAAATATTGTCTATTTATTTTTATGTTTTGATTATTTATAATATTGGAGTACGCATTTGGCTTATGGTTGGGGATGGTATGGAAGTCCCATTTCTTTCATATATATTTAAAATTGGTGTGTATGTGGACACTCCAATCCATTTAGCCAATGCTTTTATACAATTACAGATATACTTTGCTTGAGTCAACTTGGTATTAGTTAAACGAATGTGTTTATTTCTTGCTGTGTATACCTCAGAATATTCAATATATTGCCATTGAAATGGGTCTGGAAATGTATTTTGTGAATGCAGGAGCTCCTTTCAAACAGAAAATAACTAATGCTGCTCTCAATTACTGCTACCAAAAGAAAATCAAGGTTTTATTGTTGCTCTATCAAACAGCTTACATTCAATCTGTGCTGCATTCACACTAAAATTTGAATAATCCAAACTTCAAGCATTTAAATTTGCTTCAGCACAGCTCAATGAATGACATGTTATGCGTGACATCTTTTTTGGGGGGGTTGGACATTTCATGGTAAGAATGTCAAATACTGACAGGACTGTGTATGTGAAAGAGCATGCATCCATTAACAAAATCAGCAGAAAATGAGACACAGCATGTATTCCCTGTTCCCAGCTGGAAACTAGAGAATGTTAATATTTGAGACAGGTCCCACTTCCTAGCAATAAGGGCACAGTAACTCTTATTTAGCACAGAGCAGTTTAACACTGTCCAATCATTTTTTATCTGAACATATAGAGGCATCAATTATAATAATAATAGTTGTTATGGGTTACACAATGTGTAACCTGTTTAGCCAGGAATTGTATGGAAATGTATTTTGTTTGTAGTTAATAGCAAGTGGGCTCGGTAATAATAGTTATGTCTCAACCATGTTGAGCAGAAGACAGTGGCATAAATAGAACTCAGTGAGGCCCCAAAGAAAAAAAAACAAACTTACTGTATATCCTCCAGAAACGTCAGTAAGGTTGCATATTTTGCAACTTTTTATTGAATTTCTCATCAGTCAAAGCCCTCAGGATCTTCTACACTGCTCATTCCCCAGCAGTCAAAGGGCCTACTCTATCTATTGTCATGCTTCTGGCACGGAATTGTATGAGTAAGTAGTACAGTGTACATCTCCTACTGTATTCAACTGTACGTCTTGAAAATTAACCAAATATTACCTCTTTTTATGCTATCATTTGACTGCTCTACTATCTAATTAAATGAACAGTAACACCAAAAAGTGAAAGTATTAACGATATTTGGGATTATGTAATAAAAAGTACTAGGAGCAGTAACTCATAACAACCAATCAGCAGGTAGCATTTACTGGTCACCTCTTATTGGTTGCTATTGGTTACTGCTCCTGGGCAAACATGGGGCCTTTTATTACATAGTGTACTGTAAAAAGCTGTTTGTTTGCTTCTGAAACACTATTATAGTTTTTTATAAACAAGGAGGCAGCCATTCAAGCTGGATAAAAGGAGAAAAGCACAGGTTACACAGCACATAACAGGTAAGCCCTGTCCGATACAATGGTGTTTTATTTGTTATCTGCTATGTAACCTGTGCCTTTTTTACAGCTTGAGTGTCTGCTCCGATGGCTACACAGTAGCTTGTTTATATAAACAATAGTAGAGTTTCTGAAGCAAACACACAACTTTTAGCAGTGAAAAGCAACTGTACATTATATTTTAATTACTTTGATACACTTTCAGTTGTTGATGTTACTGTTCCTTTAATCTATAGTAACTTCTCTCCAATGCATAGATGTTAGTTGGCTCCCAATTTCTTTTCTAATTAAAGTCAAAAGGTGACCATACACAGGCGATTTAAGGCCCTTCAGTCTGATTTAGCAGCTTGGTTTTTGATTGGCTCATTGATATGGTCCTCTATCCGGCAAGTCTTATTTCCATTGTTGGATCTAGGCCAAATGATTAGCCTTATATAGTGGAGTTTAGGTCAGCATATAAGAGGAAACATTTGCTTTTCTGGAGACTTCGCCTAACCAATGGATCTTATATTGCACTGATCCCCAACCAGTGGCTTATAAGCATCATGTTGCTCACCAACCCCTTGATGTTGCTCTCAGTGGCCTCAAAGCAGGTGTTTATTTGTAATTCCTATAGGCCAGTTACTGTATAGTTGCATAAAAATGATGTGTACTGGCACAGAGAGCCATCGATATGCTGCAAGTCCACATAGGGGCTACCAATATTTTGCATGCTCTCCAACTTTTTTGAATGTGTCTCAGAAGTAAAAAAAAAAAAGTGGGTCCCTATTATAGTGCATGGCCATCTTAACTTTTAAAAATTATATTTAAGGCCTTTAATAATGACCCCCCCCACTCCTTCAAGCCTTTCATCTGTTCTCATTTTTATTCAGTACCAATAGCAGCTCTTTATCTCCCTGTTTAATCTTTCGGTGTGACTGAAGTCTTCTAGGAAGTGGTAAAGTGAAGGAAGGAGATATCTTACCATTTAGTGATAACACACAGTGACTTCCTGACATCCCCAAAATAGGTGTAACACTGTGCAAAACCCCTGAGAATTGAACATGTAGGCTTATGTAACAATGTGTTTCTTTTTGAAATGTGTTTTCCAAAATAATGTCCTTTGAAAGGCTATAAACGTTCCCCCCATCACTTGTCATTGTGGGTCAAAGGGAATCGCTGGTAGTATGCAACAGAGTGGGATTAGGTATCAAATCCAGGTATCCCAACACCCACATGTCTTATTGAAGTATCAATGTATACTCCTGACATTTTGTTTTTGTGCCATGGTGAGTTTACAATGGTACAATAAAGACTAGCTATCTGGATAGAGGAGATTGCAGACCATATTTTATGGGTGTTTCATTACGTGTGTATAGACAAAAGAAAATAATTTGTTGTTTATTACATAAGTCTACAATTACCAGAAAAAATGGAAAAATCTTGCTAATGCAAATTTACTTTACAGACTTTACTTTACAGATGTTTCCATATATTTATAATTCTGTTATTTAATGTCAAACTAATATGAACATACACAGAACTATATATAAATAGTGATGGGTAAATCTGTGGGGTTTCGCTTTGCCAAAAAATTCCCGAAAACTGAGAGAAATTAGCGAAATGCATTGAAGTCAATAGGCGTCAAAATAATTTTGACCTGTGTCAATTTTGACATTTTTTATAAGCGTGACTATTTGGTCCAAATGCATTAAAGTCATTGGGCGTCCGAATAATTTTGGCACACTACAATTTTGTGCGCACGAATATTTTGACAGAAATGTATTCACCCATCACTAACTATAACACAACTCAATAGCCTCCTTACAGCTGAAGCCTAGATATTATACTATACTTATTTATTTAGTTAGAATTTTTAGTTAGAATTTTTTTTCTTTGTTTATCATTTTTTTCTTATTAAAGAATCGTCGGTACATAGTTGCAGAACACCTGTGCAAATGCAACATAATGCCATCTTCTATATTTATCCAAACTGCAGGAATAAGATAAAAATGTGCCAGTTCTGGTTCAGATCAATTTCCACTGCAGATAAACGCTGAAAAATATTCACTATATTCCCAGAACTGTCTCTTGCAGAGTGATGGGGCCTTGCAATAAGACATCTACAGATCTTGGGTCCAGCTGAAGCCATAAACTTTGTTTAATACATCTCAAGAATTTATACAGCTTGTAACATGTGCAACTTAGCAATAACTATACATTTGTAGCCTTACAGAGCATTTGTTTTTTCGAAGGGGTCAGCGACTCTCGTTGGAAAGCTGCAAAAAGTCAGAAGTTAAAGGCAAATAACTATAAAACTATAAAAAAAAAAAATGAAAGCCTATTGAAAAATTGCTTAGAATTGCCCATTCTATAACATACTAAAAGTTACCTTTAAGGTGAACCACCCCTTTAATGTATATTTTAGTATGTGTGTCTTTATACCAATTTTTAACAGAATATTTTTAACCAAATTTGGATTTTTTTTGTCTCTGTCTCTATGTCTACTAAATAGTCCTGTTAAGGGCTATGGAACATATAGCTTGAACTGACAATAATAACAGATGTATTTGATTCACCATTGGTTATTTCCCATTTAATTGAATGAAGCCAAGTACTAGAAATAACCCTGTGCACCTACATTGAGACTCATGTTCTGTTCCTATTTCATGCACATTCATATATTGCCACTTGTCCTGGTTTCAAAGTTGATTACAAAATCCAAGCATCATTTCTAGTGTTCTGTTATTCAGCGGTTCTGATTACTGATTTGTGAACGGACTCCTTTTTGCCCACAACAACAGTACAGGTATGGGATCCGTTATCTGGCAACCCATTATCCAGAAAGCTCCAAATTACGGAAGGGCCATCCCCCCTAGATTCCATTTTATCCAAATAATTCACATTTTTTAAAAATGATTTCCCTTTTCTCTGTAAAACAGTACCTTTTACATGAATCAAAACAATATATAATTGTTATTGGAATCAGAACCATCCTATTGGGTTTATTTAATAATTACCGTACATGATTTTTTAGTAGACTCCAAAATTATGGAAATATTGAATATTCGGAAAGCCCCAGGTCCCCAACATTCTGCATAACAGGTCTCATACCTGTACCAGCTTCTGTTACTGCTCTGTCCTAGCTATTGAGCTTGGAAGGGAAACTGAAGAACTTTGATGAAGCCGTCCCTTTTGGCTGATTGATGCATACATTAGCATAAAGTTTCTTTGTCACGGAAAAAGATTTGCAGACTTTGTAGCCAAATATTAAAGCACAGAATGCATACTAAATACTGCCTATTGGTACTACAGAGGGAAAGAAGATATATTAATGTTACTACAAAGTCTTGTGCCAAAGTAACATTTAAATAACTGCTTTTAGACATTTTGGGTTGGAGATGATCCAATATTTATGGGGTTATTTATCAAGGTCCGAATTTATCTGAGTTAGAAATCCGAGCAACTCCGATTGCCCGCATGGACCTTTTTTTTATGAAGAAAAATGTCCGAAAAAATTGAGTCGGGCAAACTTCTGAGCTTTCCCTTGAAAATTGTTGATGGTTTTTGTTCAAATTGACAAAAAAATCTACATTTTTTGCGTAGAAACCACAAACTCATCAGATATCAGCGCAGACACTGGGACCTTCCCCATTGACTTATACAGGACCTCAACAGCTTTTAGATGCCTGGTTTTCGGATTCTGAGTTTTTAGACCATCACTTTAATAAATCACGAAAACTTTATAGTTTTTTTTTTCTCCGAAACCACTAATTATTCGAGGTTCAGATATTCGTACCTTGATAAATAACACCCTTAGTCTGAAACATGTTACAAATAGATTAAAAAAAAACCTGACATTCTTCCTTCTATAATTCATAAAATGACTAGCACCACAAGTGTCTACCCCTAATTTAACATTAATTAACCCCTAATTTTACACTAAAACGAGGTTCCAGTGGTATCCAGTTCAACAAATAACTATTTAAGTCAGTCTCCAACCTCTTAAGCAAGCCCAATTTTTTTGTTTGGCTTTCAATTAGAGCCCACCTCTCAACTGTTTCAGGCCCACAATTTATTTCAATGACTTTCCAGCTAACAGAGTGGATTGAGTTTTGCTGCTATTCTATAGGGGACTGGTAAATTAGTCTCCCAGTATTATTTAACAGGCAGTCTCTTAATGTTATAGACTCCTAAACTGAGTCCTAAAATACAGTTAGGAGGGGGACCTATTTTCTTATCCTGCCTTTAGCTATTCCCCCTTGTAGTTCAACCAGTGACCAGTAGATGGCACTGTGCTAAAGTATATAGTCCTGATAAGCCACGTGCTCATTTTTGTTAAGCCCTTGTCTGAGCAGGCAGGAAAGGTAAAGTTGAATCTAGACAGGTCAGGTCTAGCAAGGCTAGGCTACTATCCTTAAAGTAATACTCACACTAAAAAAGTACATTCTAAAATATGAATGTACATTAAAAGTTACCTATAGGTCACGCTGAAAACAAAAGTTTGGACTATTCCCTATTCAAAGTACACAAAATTATCTCGAAATTCGAATTTTTTTAATTAGACTTTTCACTTCGACCTTTGATAAAACTGCCCCTTAGAAAGATGCTTTAACAGCCATACCAGCACTGTATCCTGTTTGACCTAAGAACTGAACCTCTAACCGTCCTCTATCATTGTTGAGGGGAGAGCACTACAATTTGGAATACACCATTTGTGGAAAACAGGGGTAATCCCTTACAAGTCAGCTAAAAACTCAATAAAGCAAGCTGCACACAAAATCCCCCATAACATGACTTTATAACAAAAAAATAGATGCACCATTGCTATCTTAGATGGTGATAGTATTCACATCTTCCAATTACCAAATGTACACTTAATCATAATATAAAAAGTCAATAGTAGCAAAAATGTGTTTAGGACAGGGAATGGGGATGCTAGTTGGAAAATGAAAAAAATTTGGCCAGAACTAAGGCTTATTTATGAGCTGGAAGCCTTTAGACAAGTCAAGCAACAAGCAGCTGCCGAATACTTTTGGGACAAATCAGTAATTCAGAATCCAGGCAATTCACACCATAAAAGCAGAATTGTCCAGCACAAACATTGGCTGCTTCCATCATGATGCTACTGATCATTAAGATTGTATGCAATCACAATATAGAGAACGAAGCTGCCAGTAACATTACTGAGAAGGAGGCCAACCTAATGTGGTCATTTGCTAGCATGTAGGTTGTTCAGGAGAGGTTTTACAGATATTATTTTGCTGCCATGAGACGGCAATACCATTTTTGTGTTTATTAGATCTAGAATTTTGCAGATGAAATAAGCAAATGGATTTCCCAAATGCCTGCTGTTAGAATCAAACGCAGCTCTCCCAGCATTAGTGATGATGGATGCAATAGCAAACCTCTCTGAATACTTACATATGCAATTTCAACTCACTTAAAATTTACAGGCAGGAAAAAGCAGAAAAAAATTGGGCCATTTACCCCAATCATTTACATAGAGTGTGTTCTATTTGTGCGCGTTATGTTTGCTCATTATATCGTGTCTGAAGTTGACTTGTTCAGTTGCTGACATTAACCCCCCTCGACATCTGCTGAAAGACTATTCCATGTATCTATTGCCTCCTCTCCAAAGCGGTATTTCCAAGGATTCCTTTCAATTTACTTCAATCCATTTTCAGATTGTGCATTTTAGCTCATGTCATCTTCCTCATTTGAGAGATGCTTCACCCTAAAGGCTTTTAATTCCCTTGATACATTCTCCCCTTTGCTCTTCTGAAATGTATATATTAAAGGCCTGACATTGCTGCTGATATTTTTTTAGTCCATAAAGCATTTTTGTCATTCTTCTCTCAATTGTTTAAATTCTAACAACTGTGTTTCTTGACAGTAATTCAGTACAGAATGATAAAGATTAAAAATCAGTTGCACTTCCCATTGAGGACCATGTCTCAAAATAGAAGGAAGGGTTTCTTTCTATTTGTATTTCCTCTGACATGTGGGAATGTACAGAGAGTAGGTGAAGTGGCTGACCATGTCTGGCCATAGATCAAATTAACATCTGTTAAGGCAGCATCTGTGCAACATAATGTACTTGGGAGATCACGTTCCTATACAGGGAGACTCCATTACAGGTCTGACTGGATAAACTTAAGAACAGATTTTATTTGCAGACTCTTACATCTTTCAACAGGAGTCTCAGGACTTCTTGGGACCATACGTTCACTCTTGATTGACACTGAGGGCTACAAAAGTCTTTCACTTTTCAAAATATCAGCAATACAAATAAAAAAAGCCTCAGAAAACCACGGCATGTTTAACATTTACACCTGCTCAACTTTCTGAGTCTCTACTTTACTCAGTAGCTAGTGGTTCACACAGGTGTCTGGCCTGGATTAAAGTAGGTCAAAAAGGTCATTACCTAGCACTACAGCCTTGAACTAACATTGGAGATAAATATCTGGAGAGATTTCTGGAGATGTTGCCCATAGCAACCAATCAGATCATTGCTTTTGTTTTCTAACTTGGCTGTGGCTGTTTGAATCTAATTGCTGATTGGTTGCCATGGGCAACATCTCCAGAAATCTCTCCAGATATTTATCTCCCATGTTAGTAAACATGCCCCAAAGTGGCCTTAGACTTAGAGATCCGCTCGTTTGGCAATGTCGCCAAACGAGCTGCTTTCGGCCCCACACTGAAGTGAGCAATATCAGGCTGATCCGATCATGGGCCCTAAGGCCCTTTATTGTGCAACATCATTTAGATTTGCCGGTTAGTGTTATGGCACTTCTGTTGGGGAAAAAAGCTTTTGTCTGAGATATCAATATTAAGGCCCTTGGAGCCAGTATTTCTTGATTTCATCAGCTAATATTGGGCCATTTTCTCATAACTAATATTGATTTCCCAGGGTCATGCACTCCCTTTTGATTGACTGAGGGATGCTTATAGCTAGAACCTTGTCCTTTGTTCTGAGGTTACATCTAGTGACTGGAACATGAAACATGTAACAGCAAATATAAAAACACTTCATCAAATGATATTGACCCCTTGCTTGACAATGCCTTCCTAGACCCATAGCATGACCTTATTTTTGGCCTATGGGTCACAAACGTGATGGAAAATGAGCAAAATATCCATTCATTGGCTACCACACCAAAGAAGCAGATCTTTCTTTCTATTGCCCATTTAAAAAATGTCCTTATAAGTACTGGTTTCAAGTCTAGTATTATATTAATAAAAGTCTTGTTTTAGAACCTTCATTCACTTACCAGTAAGGGCTGCACTTGTTATTATATACAACATCCTCCAAAAATGCAAGCATGTGGGAGGTGCAATGTCAGAAATGGGGCACACAATAACATGATAACTCTGGGTTTCTTATTATGGAACAGAATAAGTAACTGGATTCACTTGAATAAGCGTGTGCTTACATTCCAGTTTGGACAGCTGCAGAACAGCAAAGGCGATTAATTCACAAGTTATAAAAATAAAACTATCTTCAGAAAGCCCTCCAGACTCTTCCTAAAATAAATATTTACATTTATTCCCTGTTAAAAGCTCATTATTTATTTTCCTACATTTCAATATGCCTCAGACTGTTGAACCAATACACCAAAGCAACAAACTACACCTGCTATGCAATGAATTGTATAGAACTGAAGTAACTGAAAAAAAAATGTTTTCATTATAACAGGAAATAATTTGGAAGAATACACTAACGAGGCACAGTTTCCCCCCAAGTCCTAGTACTGCAGAACATTTAGTAAAGGAAAAATCAATTAGCGACTGAATGTCATGCTGCAGTTCTTTTCTGCTGCTCAGGGAATAGAGTCAGTTAGAGGAAAAAATTGTAACTTTATTCGTTTATACTGTAGTGTTGCTAAATTCAGCGACATTTTAGGAACAAGTGCAAAGTCATAGCAGGTTGGATTAATGCAAAGGAGATGGTGATTTTGTGGAAAAACTACATGCACAATGCAACAACATTTCAGGCTTTGTGAAGCCTGTCAAGTGCAGAGATGTGATGCTTCTTGGAGTTACAACAGCTGTCGCTGCTTGAGCCTCAAACACAGATAAAATGACTTGATGAAGGTCACAAGAAGTTGAGAGAGGAGTCAATCCCAGGCTTCTCTCAATCAAGAGTCCTGTGCTATAGTCAGTAGTGTCTCTATCAATTCAAGCCGCTGGTCATTAAAAACCAGTTGTGTCTCAGTATAGCAGCTGAGAATATGACATCCAGCTTTAAGGCTTATACATGAACCCACTTGTTCACATACATGCAATTACACTTTCTGTGCCTATTTATGTTCCTTAACAGCAATGTGCAGGTTCTGCCCACAAAGATCAAAGTACAGGGCACATTTATGCAATGAATGTCTTGAGGAGCTGTTACTAGTAGGGTTCCTTTAGCATGTTGCTTTTACACTAGAAACCCATTTGCACCAAGTGAATTGCCTGCTAATGATGTTACCAACACTTTACACATCAGTGATCTGGAAGTAACAAATTCAGACACATCAGTGCTTTGGTTTAATTAGATTTTCTTTAATCTTAACTCAATCCACTTAATGCATAGAAATTTCACCCCAAATCTTCCAAAGAAGAGGACCAGAGAGCATGACTGGGAAGGAAGGGCTTGGGATTAGGTGGTCTGGGCATGGCAGATGGAGCCAAGGTGCACCTAGGTCAGTCACAACTTGGGTTGGCGCCTCTACAGCTGCAGTGGATGTTTTATGCCTGAGTTGTATTGCACTATTTTGCAGGCACCTTTTATTGTGTCGAAATTCTTGGGAAAATGCTGCATTGTGGGTAGAAAGAGTCCAGTATAGTGCTGATATGTAGTGCTTTGCACTCACACACAACTGGGACCAGATAATACACTGCTGTAGAAAGAGATAAACTCAAATAATGAGTAATACAGGTATGGGGTATGGAAACCCATTATCCAGAAAGTTCCGAATTACAGATAGTCTCCCATAGGGGCAAATTCACTAAAGGACGAAGCGCCTAACGCTAGCAATAATTCGCTAGCGTAGCGCATTTTCGTTAATTCGCTGATTCACTAACGGACACTGGCGTAAATTCGCTAGTGTTACTTCGCACCCTTACGAACTGGCGAATTTGCGCAACTGATGTACCTATGCAAATTCACTGACGCGCGCATTTTTCTGAACGCTACCTTTTACGCCAGACTTCCTTCGCCACCTCAGACCAGGCGAAGTGCAATAGAGTAGATAGAGATTGCTTCAAAAAAAGTTATACAATTTTCTAAGTCACAAAAAACGCTGGCATTTTTTCTTTTTTTATGGGTGATAGGCTGAAAAAGATCGAAAAATTTTTTGGGGCTACCCTCCTTCCCCCCTACATTTCCTAACTCATGGCATCTTAACTATACAGTGGGCACATGTGTAGGGCAAAATAAAAATTTTAATTGCTGTTTTAAAGGTTTCCCAGGCTTGTGTAGTGCTGCTACATATACCTCCATTGTAACTTCAATATGGCGCCGTATGCAAATTAAGCATGGCTAGCGTAACTTCGCTTTGCTTGGCGAATTAACGCTAGCGCAACCTTCCACTTCGCGCAACTTCGGATTTTAGTGAATTTGCATAGCGCTGGCGAAAATACGCCTGGCGAAGTGCGGCGAAGTGTGGTCCTACAATTTTGGTACATGGAGAGGTTAGTACGTAGTAGTAATAAGGAACTGAACCCCAGACAAATACAGTAAAACCCCAATTTTACTCATTTTAGTGGACCGAAAAAATGGTATAAAATCCGGAAAAATGTTAAAATCAGGGAAATACATTATGTGTTATTTTCGTGGGATTACAAAAAACTGTAAAATTTAGAATATAAAATGGAGGTTTCACTTTATGGATTAGTGAAGGAATATATAATATTGTTTTGTCTAACAACAAAATGTCAAAAACATCTCGTATGAAAGATTATCATGGGCTCCGGAGTATTCTGCACTGGACCAGATGTCTGTATTTTTATGCATCACTTAAGTATTGTAGTTAGTGGAATTTAGGGATGATGTAAAATGTGGTGATTAGTCAGTATCAGTTAGTGGAGACCTTGTAATACATTCCCAGAAGAGATTCTGATGAAGCCACTTCTAGAGAATGCACAACAGGGAGCTTCAGAGATTCTGTTGGAATGGATTCCAGAACACATGTATAATAAACACACACGCTGCAGCTGGGCAGCATTTTCAGTTACTGTATATTTATGATTCTTTCAATATGAAGCAGCTCCCAGAGCACTACAGACCCAGGAGCCTCTGCTGGGCATGTGTGCGCTACTCTTATTATATGGCCCATATGGGTTGGTTATTACCAACATAAATAAATCCTCTTATGATGGGGGAATTTACGCTTCCAAAAGAAACTTAATCATCTCTGGTTATTTTGCCTATAACATGCATGGATTTGCAAGAGCAATTTGCTATCATTTTCCCAGTGCCCTATCTTCATTTTCCTTTTTCATGAATGCAGAGGCAGCACTCAATGCAGGCTGTGAAGAAGAGATAAATCCACAGCAACACACCACATGCCAACAGGTATTCCAGGAGGGGAACCGACTGTGTCATTAATCTGGTAGCAGCTGTTCTCTGTAAGAGGTGACACATCCTACAGGACTCTAAGTGCCTGGCACCTAGGGAGATGTTAAATCTGAGCAATGAGCAATAACCCCTCATGCAATATACAGTCTCTGAAGGATTTACAGTGGTGTTGCGACTTCAGATATGTTATTACTAAAACTCATTATTACAAGGCTTTCTCCTGCACCGGGAAAATCAACAAAAATGACTCCAGAGGCAGAGGTCACTTTCATATTAGGATCAGCGGCGGGTACACTCGTAATACATCCTTCATTCAAGACCCTGACTGCATTGGCTATTGGCACATTTTTATACAGAAGGCACATAATCAAAAGTCATAGTAATTATTTGTCATCCCCATAATAGATATCACTGTCACAGGGCCCCTGAAATAAATCTCTGACTGGGATGCTTTTACTTTTGACTGGTAGATTCCACCAGTGTAACCTTCAGATGCAAACCTTGTGCAGAGTTTATCCAATCTATTCACTTATACATGAATATCCCCTGTCCTTGGATAAACAGAGAGGTGAAGCAAAGCAATGTATGTGATTTACTCAAAGACAGCCCAGATGCTTTGTATATGGAAACACTTTGAATGGCTCTTTTTTCCCCAACTGGAAACTGTTTTAGTTTCATATAAATTTTGTTTTTTTTGCTCAAATGCTTTTTACCGAAGCATCTTCTGAATTGAAACTCATATTACCTGTCTCCTGACCTTATTTACTGATTACACTTTCTCTCTACTAGTGAATAGATGGGAGGGGAATTGATTGGAAAGGCAAAGTTCTTTTTATATAGTGCAATGCTATTAAGGCCAAATGTCTCAGGCATGCAGTGCCGAGGAAACGAACACAACTTGTATGGATACAGATTATTTTCCTATCCGGCAATTGCAGTCAAAACCAGAGGTGACTCAATGGCAGGAACAAGTGAAATTATTTGTGTCTTAAAATGTATTACAGAAGAGAGCACTTGAAAGGAGTCAAAAAGCCATTAACTCACACTGGCTCCTATACTATTGCCATTGCAACATTGGTATCTTTTACATTGGTATCTTTACAATCAGCCTGTAGGGACAGGACCACAAAAATAGCATTCGGGATAGTGAATCTAGTAGTATACATACAGTTAGGTCCATAAATATTTTGACTTTTTTCTAATTTTGCTTGTGTACATTATCCACAATGAATTTTCAATGAAACAACTCAGATGCAGTTGAACCGCAGACTTTCAGCTTTAATTCAGTGGGTTGAACTAAAATATTGCATAAAATTGTGAGGAACTAAAGCCTTTTTTTTAACACAATCACTTCATTTAAGGGGCTCAAAAGTAATTGGACAAATTAAAAAAAATGAAATGTTCATTTCTAATACTTGGTTGAAAACCCTTTGCTGGCAATGACCTTGCAGTGGCTTTCAGTACTGTTTGTTTGTGGGCCTTTCTGTCCAAAGTTTAGTCTTCGGGTGACTGACTTGGCCATTCAAGAATATTCTACTTCTTCGCTTTAATAAACTCCTGGGTTGCTTTGGCTGTATGTTGTGGGTCATTGTCCATCTGTATTATGAAATGCCTCCCAATCAATTTGACTGCATTTAGCTGGATTCGAGCAGACAGTATCTCTGAACACCTCAGAATTAATTCGCTGCTTCTGTCCTGTGTCACATCATGGATAAACACTAGTGTCCCAGTGCCACTGGCAGCCATGCACACCCAAGCCATCACACTGTCTCTGCCGTTTTACAGATGATGTGGTATGCTTTGGATTATGAGCTGTTCCACGCCTTCTCCATACTTTTTTCTTGCCATCATTCTGGTAGAGGTTGATCTTGTTTCATCTATCCAAAGAATGTTTTTTCAGAACTGTGCTGACTTTTTTAAATGTTTTTTTAGCAAAGTCCAATCTCGCCTTTCTATTCTTGATGCTTATGAGCGGCTTGCACCTTGCAGTGCACCCTCTGTATTTACTTTCATGCAGTTTTCTCTATATGGTAAACTTGAATATCAATACACCTACCTCCTGGAGAGTGTTGTTCACTTGTTTGGCTGTTGTGGAGGGATAATTCTGCGATCATCCACCACTGTTGTCTTCTGTGCATGTCCAGGTCTTTTTGCGTTGCTGAGTTCACCAGAGCTTTCTTTCTTTCTCAGGATGTACCAAACTATAGATTTTGTCACTCCTAATATTGTAGCAATTTCTCGGATGGTTTTTTTCTGTTTTTGCAGCTTAAGTATGGCTTGTTTCACATGCATGGAGAGCTCCTTTCACTGCATGTTGTCTGTTAACAGCAAAATCGTCCACATACAAGCACCCCCCCCCATCAAATCAACTCCAGGGCTTTTATCTGCTTCATTAATAATCACATAATGAAGGAATTGCCCACACCTGCCCATAAAATAGCCTTTGAGTCAATTGTCCAATTGCTTTTGAGTCCCTGAAATGAAGTGATTGTGTTAAAAAAGGCTTTAGTTCCTCACATTTTTATGCAATCTTTTTGTTCAACCCACTGAATTAAAGCTGAAAGTCTGCAGTTCAACTGCATCTGAGTTGTTTCATTTAAAATTCATGTACAGAACCAAAATTAGAAAAAAGTTGTCTCTGTCCAAATATATATGGACCTAACTGTACCAGCAGCCAGTAAACCTCATCCAGTGATTTGGCAGAAAAGCTAAATCCAATAGAAAGGTATACAGTAATAAGACTAACCTTATGCCAAAATACTGGAACCCATGGCAGCAAGTGTAATAATCTTCATCAAGGTGAATTCCCCACTCAACATGCAGCAATAAACGTTACTTGTCAGCTTCATGCATTTCATGACCCATCTGTGAGCAGTACATCAACCCCCTGCCACTGAATGGTACAGATTATGAATTAAACCTGCTAAATGCTCACATCTGCTTTGTACACGCTGTTCTTTAAATCATAATCTTAAAAATTGTTTCTAAATGCTGGCCCTACCTATGCACTGCCTGACTTGCTTTAATATTATTAATTTAAAGGAGAAGGAAAGTCATTTATGCTTACCTAAAAAAATCCCGGGTCAGTGCTCTTAGTATAAAACTACACCAGCCTGGGGTTCTGCCAGCGGGCACCACAAAGTCACTGTCTTCTTCATTTCTTTGCTCCAAATTTCCCAGGGCAAACGCATGCGCAGAAGAATGAAACATCCGGATTTTTCGTTAAAGTTCGGCTTTTCACTCTACTGTGCATGTGCAGCTGCGACAAGAAAAAGAAGTAGGAAGAGGATTGCTCTGTGGTGCTCTGTGGTGCTCTCTGGAAAACCCAATAAATCAAAATTGGAGTTAATTAAAAACCTCTAAAAAAAATGTAGTTTTTCTGACAATTATTAGCAAAAAAATATTAGAAAACCACTAAAACTTCAAATTGATTAAAACTGGTCCAATAGGATCAGCTCAGCTCCCATTGACTTCTACAGGACCTCAATGGCTTTTACTTGGTACAGTTTTGTATTAGACTTTTTCTGTTTTTTAATCTTATATCTCAATTTTTTGTTTTAAAGAAATACAGAAAACCCATGATTTTTTTGAGATTCATGAAAAAAAGAAATTTATGGGGTTATTTACTAAAACTCTACTTTTTCTCATTTAAAAATAAAGCCAAACTCCCAAATCTGAATCCCCTTAATTTACCAATACTACTTCTCTAAAAAAACATGAATTTATCAGATTATCGAATGAAAACCAGGGCAAAGAGCCAGAAAATATCAAGAATCCTGAAGGTTAAAAAAACATGTTCCAATTGTTAAAGGGACGATCTGCCATTGACTTGATTTCGACAGGTTTTAGCTGGAGTATTTTCGGATATATTTTAGCAGCTTCATGTTTGTTCAGTACAAGCTCTATTGATTGAACTCATGTTAAAAAGGGTGTATAATGCCCCTTAAAATTGTTTGTCTGATTGGAGCTACCGTACTGTTATGTTATTTGTCAGAATTAACAGTTAGTTTACATCTCAAGGAACCAGTAAAAGGGGCATTTAGTTGAGTCCCATATTCTTCATTAAGTAAAACAGTATATACATTTTTGGCAAGTTTTACCTATATTATACAAATGGCTACCATTCCACAAAATACAGAGGTTCTGCAACACTTAGGGGCAGATTTATCAAGAGTCCAATAGAAAAATCTAATTTCTAATTTTTAAGGTTTTTTTATAGCCAAAACTGTCAAATTAGACTAGGGAATTGTTAAAATTCAATTCAGTTTTTTTCTCACCACCTAAAATCTGCAGAATTGCCGTTTTAGTCAATGGGAGATGTCCTGGAATCAATTAGGAGTTGTTTGCTCCCTTCCTGACATTCTTTTTTTTGGAGAACAAACTTGATTTGAGTTTTTAAAACTCAAATCAGATTCGATTTGAATTCGATTCGCGTTTTCGGTCGATCCTATTCACCCGAGTTTGAGAAATGTATTTTTTTTAATAATTTTTGATTGATCACATTTCGAGTTCATGGGAGTTCATGGGAGTTTTTTTAAACACATATGAATTTGAAATTCAACCTTTGATAAATGTTAGTGTGATCTAATAAAATCATGGGAATGATAACATAAGCTGCTGTTGTTTAAACTGTAATATTAATCACAGGGAAAAGATGGTGAATAAATTGTTTCTTTTTCTGGTTGGTCAGCTGGACTATCTTTTGTAGATCAGGGTTGGCTAGTTTCTGGAGCTCTATGTATGGATCCTTGGCTCCCTAACTAACCTACTTCTGAGAAGGAGCATCTGTAATAATATAAAGGAGTTTTTAAACAGGTGTGATTAATGATTGAATTATGTATTTAACATCACATCATTGAAGGTCACATGCTTGCCAGATGCCTAGAGTAACACTGAAAAAAAAGAAGAACCAGATACTCAGAATGTCTTGACACAAATATATCTATCAACAGTATTCTTGAAGTTTTTCCTTTATTACAATGAGATAATGTCGCTCCATGCCTTTCTAAAACCAATCACGCACTTCAATAATAAATATATACAGTATATGTGTGTCATACCATTTTGAGGCCTTCTGTTTTTGCAGCTTTATAGTGCACTTGAGACTGGCAGAGCTTGAATAAAGCTTTATGTAGTTGACTGCTGTTTAGAAAACACTTCTTTAGAAAACCACATCT
Source organism: Xenopus petersii (assembly GCA_038501925.1). Taxonomy (NCBI): domain Eukaryota; kingdom Metazoa; phylum Chordata; class Amphibia; order Anura; family Pipidae; genus Xenopus; species Xenopus petersii. The sequence goes on along the minus strand of CM076673.1, from coordinate 173,938,158 downwards.
TTATATAATCTTATATAAATATATATATATATATGTATATATACTGTATACTATATTGAATAGTTGAACAATATTACGACTACCATCATCCCCTGTGGTAACAGCATTTGCAAGTGCGTACTATTAAACAAGTAGTTGCCAACACAGTCAAATGTATACGGACAATCTTTCTAACATGACGTGTCCTTAGTTGGAACAATTATTGCTGAGTTTCAATGAGCAATATCAGCACAAAAATTATTCATACGGAGTGTATGCTTTTCTGAGGGATCAGAAGGAAACAAATCCAGAGTCACCCAGAGTGGTGTAAAGTTCACCCAATAGGAAATGCATTTTCTATATAATATAGAGTTCAATTGTAAAATAAATATTAAGGCACAGCATACATGTATATGTTGGACAATTCCGTGGTTCAGTTTGGTGAAGACTCTTTCCTGTTTCAGCACAACAATATCCTCATGCAAAAAGTGAGGTCCATAGAGACTGGGTTCGCACAAATGGAGTGGAAGAAGCTGACTTGTATATCTGTGGGATGTGAGCCAGACCTGATCCCAACATCAGTGCCCAACTTCCCTAAGATGAACCTTGAGTCTGAATTGAAGCAAAAAATAAACATCAATGTTACAACAAGAGGTGCTCGCTAGAGACATAATTACATTAGAGAGAACATTTTACACAAATAACAGGGGGTCCCCTGTTCTCCAGGCTTCATGTATAGTTATACCACTGGAAGCAATGCAAATAGTTCTTCACCATGAACTTGATGCTGTAAAATACTCTGCCTAGTGATGGCAGATTGAAATCGAATGGGGCTTCGATGTCTTCTTCACGGCTAAAGTTAGCTTTATGCATGTAGGTGATATCCATCAAAATAGATATTCACTGTGTGTGTGTGTGTGTGTGTGTGTGTGTGTATATATGTGTATATATATATATATATATATATATATATATATATATGTGTGTATATACAGATGCAGCCACTTTGGTTTGTCTGTTTGACACAGAATAACTAAACACAGATATCCCATTTATCTCATTTAACACAGAAAACTGCGTCACAACATCCCATCTAATTAAAGCATTCACCATTGTGAACAATGGAGCTTTGGTATGCTAATGAAAAGGTTAAATGCATTAAATGAGTTAAGATGACTTAAGATAACACAGTTTCTTCAATTACCCCTGAGTCATGACGCATTTAACTCACAAATCCAAGTGGCTTCATCTGTATATATATATATATGTGTATATATATATATATATATATATATATATATATATATATATATATATATATATATATAGTGAATAAAGTAAAATATAAGGATATTACAATATTACAAGTTACAGAGGAGTTTCATGACCATATAAAAACAGGTTGGATCGATGTCTATGAAGAACAGCAAAATGTGTAAATAAACGTGGATTGAAAATGGTACTGCATGATTTATTAAAATCCTCCATGAATGAAATATCTGTGATAATAATAATATTAAATAAATAATAAATATAAATGTTACTCATGAATAGGATAAATGTGTATATTTACTATATTAAAAAAACAGAATTTAACCCCACACTTGTCGGCAATGCTATAGAAAACACCTGAAACCTGATTTTGCACAGACCAGCTACATAGAAACTCCCACATTAGCCACAGCACCATATTTTACCATTGAATGGATGATAAACATTGCATAGGAATACAGTACAGTTATGGAATCCGTTATCCAGAAAACTCCAAATTACGGGAAAGCCATCTCCCATAGACTCCATTTTAATCAACTAATTCTAATATTTATAAATTATGTCCAAAATAATTATATATGGGTTTATTTAATAAATTAAAATTATTTTTTAATGGACTTAAGGTATGGAGAGCCATAATACTGAAAGACCCCTTATCCGGAAAACACCAGGCCCCAAGCATTCTGGATAACAGGTCTCATACCTGTATACTACACTTTATTATAACAATATATAGCTTTATAGCATATCTTATGCATGTGGTAAGTTTCAATAAGAGTCATTTTACAGAAGGCATACTGTAGTTACCAGTGTGTATTAAATAGATACATCTTTTTTAAACTTACTTCCAGAGTCTGAGAAAATAAATGCTCACTTACTGGCTACATTTTTCAGGCAACCAACTAAGCTAAATCATAGAATAAGTAGCATTAAACTACAGCCATGCAGGCCATTAATCAAACCGGAGGAACCTGCTTGTGGAATGAAAACACATTTATACTTCTCTGGTATGGTACTTTGTAAACCTGGACATCTAAATCGAAAATTATCAAGGGAGTTTGCAATTCTAACAGAATATCTCGAGATCGGCCTGTCCAGGGAGAAGCCCATTGACCAGATAAGTACTACAGGAGGATTTAATCTCTAACCTGTCTATGGGTACGGAACGGAACGCATTTTAGGACATCATCAGGAGAACACACACTCCTTCATGCGCTCTCATAAAGAAGAAGTATGCAGACTTGTCTCTTATTCATCTCACTTAACCAAAGAAACTGCAGTTACACCTCCGTGCTGCCCACATTTGCTGCTGCAATCTCCCCCCCCCCCCCCGTGGCTCATTCCTCAGCCCTCAGTCCTCCCTCCTCAGCCCTCGTTACAAAAGCTTTCCATCTTCAGCCCTCCCTATTCAGCATTCAGCCACTGAGAGCCGAGGAGGGCGGCTGAGGGCCGAGGTGGGAGGTCTGAGGAATGAGCCACGAGGGGGGAGATTGCAACAGCAAATGTGGGCAGCATGGAGGTGTGACTGCAGTTTCTTCAGTTAAGGGAGTAGAATAAGCGACAAGTCTGCATACTTCTTCTTTACGAGATCGCTTGCAGGAGCATGTGTTTTACTGCTGATGTCCTAACATGCGTTCCGTACATAGGCACTAAACTTGGCTTTGGTATAATGCTATTCTATTTCATGTGACCTGAGAACACTTGGGTTGTTAAGAGGTAATTGGGTCGTGACATGGAAGAAAATAATCATCAATAGTCTAGCTAATGGATTTAATATACAGGGTATCTATCTATCTATCTATCTACACAGTTACTCAATGAATGAAAGAACTGGTCATCAGTAGCCAAGCAGTCAATGAATTGTCATGAAGCATTGCTCATAGGGAACATTGTCCACATGAAGTCATATTTGCCATAAGCTTTTATTATTTTATTTTTATTGACTCTCTAAGAAGGACTCCTTTATTTACCAGTGCACTCAAGTTTAAATTATAAGACATAGGATAACTCATGAACAATGGACTTTTGGTTCAAGTTTTAGTTTTGATATTCTCTTTAAAGAATTCATGATGATTCGTTCAATGCCTTCATTGCTAGTAGTAATGGGTGAATAAATTCACAAATTTGTGGTGAAAAATCCACTGTCACAATTGACACATGCATAAAAATTGGTGCATCAAAATTATTGAGACACCCATTGACTTTAATGCATTTGGACCAAATAGTCGTGCGTATAAAAATTGACGCTCGCACGTGAAAATTATTCGGACGCCCATTGACTTTAATGCCTTTCATGAATTTTCCGCCGTTTTTCAAATATTGAGGTACAGATTCGCCCATCACTAAATTACCAGGCAATATCCTATCTTCCCTAACTTGCAGATGGAATTTATATCTTTATATACTGTATTTACACATTGAATAAAATTGAATTAACCTTAGAACACAGTCTCTTGTGTTAGGTATTGATGGGGGAAATTGCTGAGCCACTTTCATGTGTTTAACTAAGACTAGAGAAGGCTCTAACCAAATTACAATAGTTCATTACATCTCACTAATCAGACAAATAGAAAGCCCTGCTTTCTTACTCCCTAATGCAAATAGTAAGAAACACTAAAAGTGGAAACCTTGGTAGTTTGGCAAATAATACATGTTTGAAATGGTGGATATTCAATTTTACAGCTCGTTGATCAGCCTATTGGCACTCCGATGTAGTTAAAAATCAGATCTACTCATTTTGAGGTTTGTAGTCATCAGCCTTTCGACCTAGAACAATTGGAGAGTTGCATAAAACTCTAAAAGGTCGTTTGAATAATGAAGAATCATTTAATTCCCCCAAGTGGATTTATTTAATATGTTTTTGCAGTTGATTCCATTAAACTGATTGATTTGCTTTAAGAAAAGGAAAGTCAAAAGAAATTGCAAATGTTACATTACGAGCCGTTCCATTATCTCGGAATCGTCAATGTGCTCTCTAAGAGAGACTGTTTACCCCTGCATGAATATTTCATTTACAAGTAAGTTTCATTGCAAGGGCATGTTATGAAGGGGAAAGAAACTCTCAGTAGTCATCACTTTTCCAGAGGAAAGGGAATAAAAGCAAGTTTGTAAGTCAATTTTACAAAGCAAATGAACTTACTTAGTAGTGTCTAAGCAGTTCTGAGTGTACTACGACTGCCAGCATCCCTCTACAGTCTTCTGTTGCCAAGGCATGCTGAGAGATGTAGTTGAACAACAGCTAAGGGAGTTTGGATGCTGGACGTCTTGACCTCAATGTGGTGCACTTTGCTTAAAAGTCTAAAGGAATGAAGAGCAGCTACAACGGCGAATTGGATAGCATCATGTGCTTACTGCAACTGTATGAAATGATATTGGATTTTTAGAGCAGCCCATACTGCTGAATTATTTAACAGCTAATACAATATTCAGTTTGATGACTAATCATTGGGTTCATTATAGAAGTAAAAATAAACCATGGGCTGGGTCTCTTATCAAAAGAACGAGGCAAGGACCAAAACAGCAGAACACAGTTTATGGATAACCTCTATAGATGCATCTTGTTTCTTTCTAAGCACATTCAGAAACATTTTCCAATTACTCGTTCAGCTTAAGACATCAACAGTTGTACGACATTAGAAAGAACAAACACTGTAATAATGATCATCTGAAGAGAAAAAAAAACAACAACAACAAAGACCCAGCCTGGCTGCATGAAAAGGGAATCATTTATATGTTAATGAACATCTATTTTCTGTACCAATCAATGAAGTCGTATTTGTATATGTACTGTGCTTCAACATTAAAGGAACATCTGCGTGAATATGCTGTAATCAAGGGGAACATCTGCCAAAGGCAAATAGGAAAAAAAAAAAATAATAATAAAGACCAAAAAGAAAATAATAATAAACCCCAATCCATACATGTACTTCCCTTGGGTCACACTCTGCAACTGACTGCCATCTAAACAATTATAGCGCTATTTTGGTTTCCCATTACAATTTTTGGGGATTTTTTTTTTCTCATTTTACTACTTATTCCAGCCATTGGAGAGGTTTAAACCATGCCTTATTGGGATACATCTCATGGCAGTCCAGTTACTGAGTGCATGTGCCTACAGCCAGTCTTCTCAATCACTTAACAGTCACACATATACTGTAAGCCATTACAGAAGCGCTGATCTTAAGTAAATATAGTTGAGCTGATCTGAGCAGATCTAGAACCTAATCAGATTTTATTTATGGCCCGATGATGACAATGAGTAAGTCTGTAATTGCTGCAAGACCTCTTTTTTTCCCCTCATCAACCAAAATAAGCATCTACATTCTACTGTATAGGGGTAAGAACCAGGGGACCGGAGACAAGCAGATGCCTGGAGGTGGGGAGATGCTTTGATCTGTTCATTTTGTGGGATTTAATTGATACATTTAACAGCTCAGGATATATCTGAAAAATATAGTAGTAAAAATAGCATTTTATAATCTATAGGCAGAGTGGGCTGCGGTGTCTCCACATAGTGAAATTTATTCATTGCATGTATGTAACCACAATAGTGTCTTCTTTAAATATCATCTCCTTCCCCTAATGGGATTTCCACTGCAGCCAGATACAGATGTTCCAGGGGATACAAACAATAATAATAATGGTTTTGTAGAGTGGAGAGAGCACAGTGCAGGAACACACAGCAGCCTTTAGCTTTGGACATCTCATTTCATGGATGTGATCATTTCCCCTGTGATATTTATATTAATTTGATAGATCAGATCTGTGTTTTTCACACAGTTTAAAGCCCCAAAGGCTTCATTATCTTCCAGGCAGCAAAAAAACAGCTGCCAACTGCTACTGTAATAATCCCCAAGATTTCTTTCATCCGTACACACACACACTCCTACAAAGCATGATGGATTGTCTGTACTTAGCTGGACCTTTTGGCCTCCAACAGGAGAAGTTAAGGAATCTATCACATGCTATGATGCCCTCAGTTACTCAATACTGTGCACAGATAACAAGTATTATGACAAAGAAGGCAATGGTGCTGCCTACAAATGCATTCACAGTTTAGAAAGGGGCAGAAACCTGCGAGGAAGGGAACTCAAGTTTCTCAGCTCCATGATTTCACATGTCATGTTTTTCTGCCTGAGATTTATTATGTGGCACTAATTATATTCCCGTTAAAAAAAAAAGAGAGAAGAACTTAAACTTGCAACTTTTCATGCTGCCAAAAACCAATTATGAAATGATGGCTAGGCACAATTAAATCTGGCGTCTCCAATAATGCCTGACGGGAAGGCTACTGTTCCTTGAATCTGAGAAGGACGAGGAAGAAGAGAAGGACAACGGCACAGGATCTGCTGCATTTTGCATCATTTCAATAAAAAAAATGAGTCAAGGGGATAAGGACAAGCCTGTGGATATTTAATTCCTTTTAATCATTGATAGAGATTACAATTAAATGCTCTCCAGCCCTGTCATCTAATTAAGGATAGTTGTTAAAGTGAGGGGTGGGGGGTTGCAGATGGCAGGGTGTATAATCCACTTGGAGACGATGCCAACATCACGTAATTTCCCTCCTGTCCCAAATTCCCAGCAACATGCATTATATGGATTCCCAGAGGGACACTTTACTGCACACTCCTCTCCGTACTTTAAACAGTCACAGTGCCCTTTAAATTCCAGTTCAAATCCCGATGCCCGCACTTAAAACTGACAATGAACTTATTGAGCCGGATTGGATAAATCTTTTCACGCTGAAACTTACCTTTGGCGACGATGAGCGAAAGCCAACAGCTTGTAAAGAAAAGGAGCTGGATGACCCCCTTTAGGATCATGCTTGAGTTTATCGGCTCGCAACAGATACACAGGGATCCGAGAAAGCAAGTCCTATAATTGAAGAGTAATGTTTTGCCGCCTTTTGATCCCTTCTCCTTAAAAAAAAAAAAAACAGTCTGAGTGATCAGGGGAATCTCTTGCAGAAGTGGCAGAAGTCAATAATCACCAGTGTATATACGGAATTGTATTGTATCCTGGAATATAGTGGCACTGGTTGTGCTCCACACCATTCCCTACTGTCATTCCCTACTGTCAGCCACTGAGAACAATGAGCAGGTAGCAGCAGGCAGAGCACAGGCTGCCCTAATGTGTATATACACAAGCAGCCGATTGCTAAAACCGCTATCCTGACAGATTCTCTATCCAGACTGCCTTCTAGGCGTGGCTGAGTGCTGTGCACTAGCAGGCAGAGCTGCAGGGTCCTAATTCATGAAAGGGAGAAAGAGTTGCTACTCTGGGTTACATAATGCACAGATACGTGTGCACATCACACTCACTGAACTGCTTTTACATCCGTACAGAATACATGACTTAGATGGAAATGCTGGTTGTCTAATCTGCACTCCTGTAGGAGTTGCTGAACTGCAACTCTAAGTTGAAAGGTAAGCAGATATGAGCTGTGCGCAAGGTCCAAATGGGTAACAATTAGCAGCACCGAGGGTAATTATGGATCCACTTGTCCACGGCAAAAAAGTTATATGTGATGTTCGGTGCGCTGGGGTATAATCCGTTTTTTTGCCCAAGTGCCTAAATGGAAAATAAGGTAGATAGTGTATTACGTTTGTTTCACAGAGTAAGGTAATAGCAGGAGCTACTCACAAGGGATCTTCAATTTATAGCGTATGGTGATGGTTAGTGCCGTAGCATGGGCCGATATTTAGCTTGCGAAGAATCTTTAGTTTGCAGTGTAGCGCCAAAGCTGGAATTGCGAGATATGCCGGTAACCTCTGAAAAGAAAGACCGCAATAGTGCAATATATATAATACACTTACCGAATCTGCCAGACGTAAGAAGCTTTTATTACATGACGCTGTTCGCAGTTCCGACCCGGAATGGTTAGAGCACATGATGAGTTCTAACACCTCTGAGCAAGGCTAAAACATCTTGAGTGATAATACTGATCCTTTTGGGGTGCTATTTTTAGGGAAGGTAGTTTGGGGCAGGGATCAATCCTTGTTTGTCACTCTAACAAAACAAGGAGTGGAATCCTCATTTGCCCAGAGACCAGTATGTTAGTTTTAGCATTGCCTGTTTATTTAATACCATATAAACATTGAAAAAGTGCTGGTTAGCAATGATTTCAGAAGCCCACTGCAGATCTGCTTAGGAACAAGGTCTGTCTTGTATCTGTGGGCATTAAAGGGGATGAGGTGGCCACACTAGGAAACATTCAGGGGTATAACAATGGATAAAGCAGACCCAGGTGAATAAAGGGTGTATAAATGTGCCATGTGTTCTTTATCTTGTGGAATACAGCTGCTTAGTCACCCTATTTGTACTCATTCTTTAACTAAATATCCATAGTAATAGTTAATAGCCCCCTCCGATTTTCTGTATGATGCTGTAATAACTCAGAGGCAACCAAAACATGTCCAGGCACTATATGCCTACTTCTCAGCAGGAGAAGGGCCCACTAATAGCGATGGGCGAATTTATTCCGTTTAGCTTTACTGAAAAATTTGCAAATTTCCCACAAAATTCGCAAAACGCCGAAAAATTTGCAGAACGTGAATTTTGACCTCCAGCGACAATTTGCAGGCATCAAAATTGGTGCAGGCAACACTTTGACACACAACTATTTTGCCTGATTGCATTGAAGTCAATGGGTGCGTGTTAAATTGTCGCTGGCATCAACATTGTCGCGTCAATTCGCGACTGGCGAATAAATTCGCCCATCACTACCCACTGATCTTTCAGGAACCTGTGAGTCACCAAAGAAACCTGCAGCATTACATCCTCCCTCCCCATTGACCACAGATTTAGGGTTAAATCAGTGCAACATGCTTGTAAATAAGTGGAGAGAACAAGTGCAACATGCCATTTGTAAATAAGTGGAGAGAAGGAGGCTTCCTCCCTTTAATCAGATATTCCCAGTGACAGGTGGGCTGACTGCAGCAGGGAACACTCTGTTCAACTGTCAGTCAAGTGGAATTTGCACAGACAAGTAGATATGTTGTATTTAACCTATGGATACGCAGTATCTCCAGCAGGCTGGGATGGGGGATAATGAAACCAAATTATTATTCCCTGGCTCAGGCTTGTCATTAGTGAGGAACCCCCTCGAAAAAATATTCATCTGTTATAACATGGGGCTTACTGTCCGTTCCTTGTCATACAATTATTATGCAAAACATCACAAGTTTTATCATGGGTATACAAAGCTGCTGAGAGTTTGTATTCCTGGATAGATTTGATTTTTTCAATTTTTATAGCTCATTAGGGATCATTTAATAATGTAGAAGTCAAAAGGGTGGTTTACTTTCATAATAAAATGTATATAATGCATTCTCTTCTCTGAAAGAAGCATTTTGCAATATTTAATTACCAACAATGTGATGTATAGGATGAAAATATGATGTGATGTCAGAGATCCTCTGGTTTGGAACAATCACAGAAATCCTGCATTAAACTGGCAAATAGCTAGCTGAGTATCTCCTGAACCCTATATTTTCGGTAATTAATATATATTGCAAAAATGCTTCTTTTAGTGCAGAGAATGCAATATATATTACGAAGGAGAACCTTTAAAATGCACATTTGCAGTTAGCCATCGCAACCAATCAGCAAATAGTTTGGTTGCCGCCAGACTGCATTTCCGCATAACAATCTTTATTTGCATTGTCTATTTCTCAGCCAATGATAAACAAAACTCTAAAGAATTAAGAGGGGTTCCCAAACTTTTCCATATGACTGTATACGTACATACAATATATACTTAACCTAGAATACCTAACTGAAGTGCTAGCAGGAAAAAAAATGTTACACACTCATTCCAGTATCGGCAGTCGCCTAATATATCTGGCACCTCCTCTTTGCTGCCAATCAGCTCAGGCATATTTCAGCGTTCTGGTCACTTGTTGTCTAGTCATACAATATTTTCATTGGTTTAAACTGGATGCAGAGATGTAGAATATATGTATATTGGGTGTTAAAGGGGTGGTTCTCCTTTAAGTTAACGTTTAGCATGTTATAGAATGGCCAATTCTAAACAACTTTTCAATTGGTCATCATTATTTTATAGTTTTTTCATTGTTTGCCATCTTTTTCTGACTCTTTCCAGTTTTCAAATGGGTCCCATCTAAAAAAAAAACAAATATTCTGTAAGGCTACAAATGTATTGTTGTGGCTACTTTTTATTACTCATCTTTTTTATTCAGGCATCTTCTATTAATATTCCAGTCTCTTATTCAAATAAATTAATGGTTGCTAGGGTAATTTGTACCATAACAACCAGACTGCTAAAAATGCAAAATGAAGAGTTGTTGAATAAAAAGCCAAGTAACTAAAAAAAACTAAACTAAAAAAACACAAATAATAAAAAAATGAAAATAATTACAAATTGTCTCAGAATATCATTCTTTACATCATACTAAAATGTAACTCAAAGGCAAACAACCCCTTTAAATGCAAAGAGTGAGTGATTTATCAAGGTTCAAGAATTTTTGCTAAGATTCAAATTTTTTTACACAAAAACACAAATTTGAATCCTATTTTCAAAAACTCAAATGTCTGCTAATTATTAAGCAGATAAAACTCGAAGACTTGAATGTAAAAAAATCAGCATCTAAAAGCTGGCGAGTTTATGTAGAAGTCAGTGGGAGTTGTCCTAGGCAAAATTCAAGCCATTTTTTAAATGAGTTTTCAAGTTTATACACTCAACAAATTCGAGTTTTTTAAATTGTGTGTTTATTCAAAAAAAACACATAAATGAATTTTTTGATAAATAGGCCCATAAGTGTAATGTATTATAAACTCACTAATTTGAGTTTTTTAACCCTACAAACTCGAAAAATGTGAGGTATTAAGAGTTTTTTCATGTATTTAGTTGAGTTTTTTTATATTTGGATTTTTTCATAAATAAGCAAGCATTCAAGTTTTTTTCAATTGTGAGTTCATTAAAAAAAACTCATAAACCTCACAAATTCATTTTTTGATCAATAACCTCATATGTGTAATGTAATATACATTAACATTAATAAGAAAAAACTATAGACTGCAGTGTACCAACGAATAAACCTAATAGGTATAGATGAACAAACTATTTTGTGTGTTTTCGCTACAAAAAACCCCATAGACTCCAGTGTTTAGTAGAACAGATGTTGCGTGGTTTGAAAAATGTTGCATAAAAAAACACTGATTGACTTCAATGCTTTTGGCGAATTTTTTGCCATTACACCCATTGTCAGCAAAGAAAAATGGGTCAGATTCGCCCACTACTACCAACAGGGCCGCCAATAGAAATCACGGGGCCCCGTACAACAAGATTTTTGGGGCCCCCTGGGCCCAGCTGACGACCAACCTCCACCCCATCCCGCCCACTCCACATCGCAGTTATAAGACCACACAGACATCAGCGCTAAAAAAAGTAACCCCCCCACAAGTTATAAAAAGCTATTGATGGTCAGGGCCCCCTTATAAAAAATTTAAAAAAAAAAAAAGTTTTCTCAAAAAAACATTGGTGGCAGGGGCCCTCTTATAAGTTAAAAACAAATTGGGGCCCCAAAAAAAAACTGTAAAAAAAAAAATCTTTTTTTTGAAAAAAAAAAAACTGGTGGTAGGGGCCCCCTTACAAGTTAAAAAAAAATTGGGGCCCCAAAAGAATGTCATTTTTTTAAAACAAAAAAAACAAAAAACATTGGTGGCAAGGGGCCCCCTACAAGTTAAAAAAAAAAAAAGTGGGGCCCAAAAAAATGTTTTAAAAAAAGATTGGTGGCAGGGGCCTATAGAATATTAAAATAATATATTGGTGGCCAGGGGTTTAAAAAAAACACACACACACAAACTGGTGTTCAGTAGAATTGAACTCGTGGCTTCAGTACTTCAACTTCGCCTCCTTTCGTGACTTCTGGTCTTTTCACCGCTTCAGGACTTCAATTTCAGCTGTTTTCGTGACTTCGGGTCTTTGTGCCGCTTCAGGACTTTGGCTGTTTTCGTGACTTCGGGTCTTTTCGGCGCTTCGGGACTTCGGCTTTTTTCGGGACTTCGGGGCTTTTCGGCACTTTCAATTCGTCAACGCAGAGGCAAGACGTACGGCTCGGGCACTCGTAAGGGGGGCCCGGATCTTCAAAAAATGCAGCGCTGCCAGCCCCCCCTTCATGCCCGGTACACTTGTCCCCCCTGTCCCCCCCGATGGTGGCCCTGACTACCAATAGGCAATGCAAAAGTCTAACCCCTTTTTTTCTTGAGCTCAAGCTGAACATGTATTTGACCGACAGAATAACCAAGATGTTGAATCCTCTACACCAATGTTATACTATATTCAATAAATGATTGTGGTTTGAATTAATGAAATTACAGAGGTTTGTGCAAAAGTGGTGGGGGAGAAGTTTAATATTGAGCAGCATGAGTGAGAGACCAGCATAGGAGCTTGTCAGGGGATTGGAGATTGTGACGGCATTAAATGATAATGTGCATGAAGGACACGATAAAGGAGATGACAAATGAAAGTCGAGAAATGAATGAAATTAATATTAGGCAGTAAGGTCAGGACATATGAAGGGTGAGATACTTATTGATATGGAAGGTCATGTAGAGGAAAAATGCCAGACAACATAAGGCAAATCATTATTATCATTTACACAAGCAGGATAGTCGATCAAATTTGTTAGATTGAAAGATGGATGATGTAAAGAGTCCAGTTCAATTTCAGTTTTTGATTTTTTAGTCAGTGGCTTGTTAGATCTAGCGTACAGTGTTGGTTTTATCATCCAGATTATGTTGGATATTTTTAGAGTGGCATAGATGGAATTTGTTAATGTTGGCTGTCTTCTTATTCACTCATCCCAAGATCAAGATGCTCCTGGGAGGACACAGAAAAACAGAGGATCCAGTTGGAATCCTCATAGATGCACAGTCTCCATGGATATATGCAAAATAGACATTTATCCTAATGTAGGGTAAGGGAAGTCCCCCAAAATTTGGTGGTTGTGTGACTTCTACCTGTGCTGCTGGATGCTATCCAGAAACATGGTCTGATGGTGGTTTTGAGATGAGAAAAGATTGGAATCCAGTGATGTATCATCTTAAAACAGGTATAGGATCCCTTATCTGGAAACCCGATATCCAGAAAGCTCCGAATTACGGAATGTCTCCCATAGGCTCCATTTTATCCAAATAATCAAAATTTTTTAAATTGATTTCCTTTTTCTCTGTAGTAATAAAATAGTAGCTTGTACTTTATCCCAACTGAGATATAATTAATCCTTATTGGAAGCAAAACCAGCCTATTGGGTTTATTTAATGTTTAAATGAATTTCTAGTAGACTTAAGGCATGAAGACCCAAATTACGAAAAGATCCGTTATCCGGAAAACCCCAGGTCCCGAGCATTCTGGATAACAGGTTCCATACCTGTATAAGCAATATTCTATGAATAGCATTGTATCTGCAAGGAGGGATAGCTTTTATATGGCACACATAAAAATATTAGCCTCTGTTAAAGGAAAAAATGGATTACATATCAATGAGAATTTTGGACCAACATGTACTGGCTTATCTGGATGTTCTGAAATTCTATATGGACACAGGGCACAGGTTTGCCCGATATTGAAAGAATTACGAAAAAGCCAATTTATTCTAAATTTGAGTAAAATGAATTTGAGTATTTCCCAATTCAGACGTATGATTCATGCTGTAAAAATACAAATGGATCCTTGTGAAGTTCAATCAGTAGGGAATTGACCAATCCCCAAGGGTGTTAAGCACATTCAAAGGATTTTGACATTTGCAGCTGGTTATACTGTAGATGATTCATTTAAGGATCTCTGCCCTGATAGCTCATATAACTGGGCAAACTCAAGTCATGGAGGCATTTTCCTATTTAGAGCCCCTTTCACTTCAACCCTCTTCTTGGTTCACCTTGAATCTGAGGAATAAAACTGAACACCAATGGGACAGTTTTGTTATAAAGACAAAGGGGCTCATTTGCCAATGCGTTGCAATGTGCATATTTGGAAAATCCGGGCATAGACCACAGATCAGCCTCTAGATAGCTGAATTAATTATAGCATTATCTTCCAGCTCACTTTCCGCTAGTCACTTGTGGCTATGGACCCAATCTGCTGCTAAGAGGACGTAGAAAATATTGGTCCAGGCTGCCAATAATTCCATGAATACAGTTGAGCCCCATTATGCTGGGCAAGCGCATTAGTGCTTTCATTAGTTGCAAATGAGCTTATTTGGACCAAAGTACCACTGTGAATAGGGTGACTGCAGACTCAACTTTCCATCAATATTTGTCATGCACCCATTTCTCTCTATGGATACCTCCAGAACTATAACATTCTTAACAAAAAACTGCTTGCAGTCAAAGCATTTACTGAATGGAAGTGCTATTTGGTGAAAATCCAGCACCCTGTTATGATATTCAGACAGATAACATATCATAGAGATCTTGTATTCATCAGAAATACCAAGATAGTCCACAAGACATATAAGAAAGATATAAAGATGTCATAAAGATAAAAATAATAAAGAATTGTTTACACTTTTTTTCAGTAAAAAGTAAACACATAGTTTGCCTTGAAAGTGGAGATTCTCAAGCTAATTCTATATTCACCCATGGCTGTCTACCCAGGGCAATTTCACACTTATCACTTGATGCCTTATGGGAGAATTAAAACTCTCACTTTTGGTATCTAGGCAGTGCTATGTTATGGCATGAGACAAGTAAATACCAAAAAAGGCTCCACTTTGCATATAATTGGTTGTGAAGGACTTTTTGGCTCCTTTTAGCCCTTCTCACCCTACCAGGTTTGGTTTTCCATTTCGCTACTCTCCAAATCCTACCCCCTCAGAAGCCATGGTCCAATATCTTGCACAGATGAGATCTAACAAGAGCAAAATAGACTGTCTGCAAGTTTGGATATATGGCTCTGAACCATTAGGCTGTATCGGTGATATAAAACCAGTGGTTCTGGATGCATAGTTGGCTAAAGGGACATAAAGGAGTGATTTGCATGTCTCTGCCCATGATGCCTTACGGGAGAATTAAAACTCTCCTTTTTGGTATCTAGGCAGTGCTGTGTGCATGGCATGAGACAAGTAAATATATTCTGATTTCTGAAGGCTTCACTTTGCACATACTTATCACTTATTATTGAAGGACTTTTGGTCGGCCTCATGTAAAAATGTTACAGAAGAACTCTTTGCTGCTCCTCCTGTCCCTGTCCATTTTTAGAATTTACAGTTGACCTAACTCCATCTTTACAAATAACAACTACTGAATGATAATATGTTTAACCAAAATGGTGCCTTTTGTTCAAATTACCCTTTTACCAACTTGAATTTGCACCTCTAAATTTTTCCCTGCAATTCTTCTTATTGCTGCTTTTGTTACACTTACCTGCCCAGGTTCTTGTCTCTATGCTTTGCAAGTACAGAATGTTACTGACAATGCATTTGAAATTAGGAAGCCTAGTATAGGTATGGGACCAGTTATTCAGAATGCTCGGGACCTGGGGTTTTCCGGATAATGGATATTTCCGTAATTTGGATTGTCATCCCTTAAGTCGACTAAAACATCATGTAAACATTAAATAAACCCAATAGGCTGGTTTTGCTTCCAATATGCATTAATTATATTTTAGTTTGGATCAAGTACAAGCTACTGTTTTATTATTACAGAGAAAAAGGAAATCAATTTTAAAAATGTGGATTATTTGATTGTAATGGAGTCTATGGGATATATCCTTTAAGTATTTCAGAGCTTTCTGGATAACGGGTTTCCTGTACCTGTATAACCTAAGCCTGACTGACAGAGATTTGCAAATATGGAATCTAGGGCTGGCTCTATCAGTCTGTTTTGTAAGTGCATGGATTTCAGCACCATGAGCAGCAGCTCTACTATACATCAGGCATTAGGACCCTGTAGCCCTGCTAGCTTCTGCATCGTACATAATCACACCCACAAAGCTGTCACAATGCTCAATTCAGCATAATAGCAGTGAGCTGACCAGCCTATCAACATGCTGCCTGCTTGCTGTCTCTGTCTCAAGCTATACACCTGCTATGTCTTCCATTCAGAGATCCATGCACAAAAGTGCTTCTACTGGAAGAGACAAATACACTGCTAGAACAATGAAGCAACACGATTAAAGTAAAGGCCACCCCACCCATCATCTACCTTACTTGAGTCTTTAGAGAGAACCCAACTCTAGTTTCTTCTAAACTACAATCTGGTGAAGGATTCTGGGAGTTGTGTCCTGTCAACTTTTTTTTTTGGTTTGCCCCTCATTCCCCTGTTTAGCATTTGTGAAGGTTACCAACTGCAGATGTTTAATCCCTTCGGCGCCCATCATCTACCTTACTTGAGTCTTTAGAGAGAACCGGACTCTAGTTTCTTCTAAACTACAATCTGGTGAAGGATTCTGGGAGTTGTGTCCTGTCAACTTTTATTTTGGTTTGCCCCTCATTCCACTGTTTAGCAATTGTGAAGGTTACCAACTGCAGATGTTTAATCCCTTTAGCGCCTGGAGGGTCAGTACCAAAATCTTTTGCAATGTGGGCTGCCCCTCCAGCACCAAAGGGATTAGGAATTATCATTTTAATTTGATTTGTATTCGTTTTCTTTCATTGTGATGCAGATGGATCTCACACACATACCGAGATCATTTCAATGGGTTTGTGTGCTACAATGTAGTAATCACAGCCTCACCGGCAAAGATAATACTCTCTTCTCTTTAGCAACAAAACAACGATTAACATGAGGCGTTTAAACACTTTACTATGAACAGTAATAAATAAAAGTAATTATGTGCTATTTTAGAAACAGGCTCATAAATAACATACACTGTAAATAACACTGCAGAATAAATACTAAAGGAGCCATTCCACAATCTTATTTCATGGAACATGGGTCATTGATGGACATAATTCCTGAAAAACCTGTGCTTCAAGTTATGTTCATGCAAGAATGTTTTTGCACTGTGGATTCTGCTTGCCAATTTAGAAACCCAAGATTCTTGGAAAATCCCCAGAAATGCAAAATAACGAGAATTTCACAATAAGCATATTTCTTAAATTTATGGATGATTCTGCTATTAAAGACATTTTTCAAAGGACAATGTGGTCCCTGAGATTGTGCTGGGCTGTTGGCACAAGGTAGAGGGCAGACACACATTAAGTTATGGGAATTGTGCTTCAGGACAGATTATCAGTTATATACTGAATGGCTGTTGTACCTGCCAACTTGTAGTGTAGCCTGTGACATCAGAATAACCAACATAATCACTGCTGACCTTTTTTGCCCTTTGAAAAATCTTTCCTTTGCTTTTATTGAAAGCACAAAAAGTGTATTTTCTGTCCAGAATTTAAAGGGTATATAGCCCCTCTCTGTGATTACGTTGTGGTGTAGTTGGCCTAGAGGTTAAATAATCAGCCTTTAATGTGGGATCTCACTCTTGAGACCATGGTTCAATTCCTTGTGACCCCGGACTTGTATTCTCTTGTATTCTCCTGGTGTCCCAGCATACTTAGTGCACATATATTGGCTGCTTTATTTGCTGTAAAAGTGTTTTGAGTACCATGGGGGAAAAACGCTATATAAATGATACTGTTTCCCTTTTTTACTCCTCAAATCTACATGTATTACAGCTCTAGAAGAATAATGAACCCTAGAATGTCTCATTGGTTTCAGCTTTTTAGTTCACATGTGCTGGTGATGTTAAGGTGGCCAGCCATGAAACAAATATCCTGATGATTGACTTAAATAGGTGCAGAATTGCAGCCTTTAAAATGCCATGCACAATAGACTTGTACAGTACCTACTTGCACTCATCAATACTAACATCATTCCATGGGGCAGATTTACTAAGGTGCGAAGTGGCTAACACTAGTGATAATTCGCCAGCACAGCCGCCAGCAGGGACATTGCCAATTTACTAACTGGCACAGGCACCAATTAGCTAGCGAAATAGACCAGCACTAGCGGTTCAGTAAAATGCGGATTTACTGAACGTTACCTCTTTCACCAGAGTTGCCTTCAACACCTCAGACCAGTTGAAGTGCTATAAAGAAGCTAGATCTTGCTAACTTACATCATACCCTGTGAGCCGAAACATGCATCAAATTTTATAAAAACGCTGGCGACTTTTCTCTTTTTTGAATCAGAATTGCCTGCAAAAGTCCTGGCTAACAGACCTTTTTTGGGTAACCAGTTTTCTCCAGGCATTTCATAATATATAGAACATTCATTTTACAGTGGGCTCATGTATATTAACTCTCTTGTCTTTATTAAAGGTGTTGCTCACCTTCCAAACACTTTTTTCAATTCAATTGTTTTTAGATTATTTCCCACAAATAAAGACTTTTTTCAATTACTTTCCATTATTTATTTTTTAACTGTTTTTCCAAAATCTTTTAAAGTTTAAAGTTGAATGTCTCTGGTGTTTGAGTCTGGCAGCTCAGTAATTCAGGTGCACTCTAAACTGTTACAATTTTGCAACATTGAGTTGATACATTTCTCAGCAGCATCTCTGGAGTATTAGCAACTATTGTATCAATTCTAACAGCTGCCTGTAATGAAACCCAGGGATTCTGCTCAGCAGGGACAAAGATAAGAAATGTATCAACTAAATGTATTAATTTACAGTTTACAGGGTCGGCGACCCCCCCTCCCAGGGCTGCTTCAGTAGGTGAAAAATGGCACTTTACACTTCAATATTAGAAAAAGTCACACATAGAAAATAGAAAGTCATTGCTGTAGTGCAGGGAAGCCCTGTAACCTAACCTAACCTATAGTTTACTGGTGTTTTATAATCCCAGAGGGGTTTTATGATTAAAGATAACAGTTCCTTTTCTCCTAACCTGTAATGTGAAGGTATTTAATATATTATTTCAAAGGCCACATTAAGTGCCCCAGAGTAACAGTGATCTTACATTTTAAAAGAAAGAACATTTGTCATTCTTTTACTTACAGAAGGGAAAAGTTCTGTAAGTAAAAGAATGACAAATAAGTAAGGTGTGAAAAATCCCACTTATTTACACAGTATACATTGGTATTCAGGTGTGTGCGTTGCAATATGTGCCACACACCAGATTAAAAATTGCAAACTGTATATGGTACATATTGGAGTTAGTTGGTTGCAAGTCAGCCCGACTGCCATTGACCAATGCTTCCGAACCTATGTGCTCCTCCCAGCCCATTTTTCAGAAATACAGCCCTGTGATTGCAGGCAGCTCTCTATTCACAGGGATAGAACAATTCATTAGAATTCACAAGAAGAAGGGCTGCTTTGCACTCCAGATGCCCAGGGTGGTCTGCACTTTGTAAATGTCATATGAGCATCAATTGACCAACTGCACTGGCCTGAAGCATCTTCTCAGTAGGGTGGTTCAGTTTACCCTAGTAACATTATGCATGCAGAACATGCAGAGAGATAAGTAAGCTAATGTCCAACTAAAAAATATTTAATTTCCAGATTGGCAGGTTGGATAGCTGGAGGCAACCTCACAAGAGAATCTCCAAAAATATCCCATCAAACATATAACAAACTTGTTCATGTCAAGTACACTCTCTATCTCTAATCTAGATGAAGCAGAACCACTGATACTTTTTCAAAATGCAAGAGGTTCTACCTTTTTCTACAGCATGCCTTCTTATAAAAGGGAAGAAAATCATTTCGGAATTTTCTTTCAGCCTTTTCAGTAGTACTGTGTGTTCTCAGTTCCTCATCTTTATTGAAACCTGTGCTGTAAACCCATTTAGCAGTAAAGTATAAGAGCCTTTTGTTCTTTTGTGCCACACTGCTTGTATCCCACTGATAAACCAATTTAGCCTGGAATATTTATTTCATTTTTTTTTTCATTAACAAAAAAACTTCTCTTGAGCCATGCATTGAGTAATATCTGGTAACTGCTAACACTGTCATGTTGTTGTTAAGCAATTCTGTCATGCACTTGAGCAGTGAGCTGACAAAACAAACTATTTTGCTATTAGAGAGATCCCTTCTAGAACCTTTTTATTACATAGCAGGGAGTCCGTCAGCAACAAAGCCAGATACCAAATGTGTATAAGTTAGGCATTAGGGTAATGACAGTGCTTTATTATAATGATCACATTCATGGAAATCTAATCCACATATTTCAGTAAGTAAAGGATAACATTTATGGTAACAAAGATTATGCTTTCTTCCGGTAGACTTTGCTTTCTTCTAGCAGTGAATACAAACCATGAGTAAGTCAAATCAGTTAAGAGTATTCCATTTAAATGGAAGAAGTGTACAGTAACCAAGACTGGAATATTTTGCATACTAATATGCTGCCTACATTTTAACATTCTGTCTTTTAGAGACTGCGTCCAGAATGACATGTGCACATATTAATCACTATTGTAGTGAGATGTTCCATAGTGTTTGGTGGGTCCTGCTCTAGGTTATCCAGAAAGCTCTAAATTATGGAAGTACCGACTGCATTTCATTTGAATAGTTCACGTTTGTAAAATGTATTCCCTTGTTCTCTGTAACAAGAACACCGTGCCTTGTACTCGATCCCAATTCAAACGTAAGTAATTTTTACTGGAGTTTAAACAATCCTTTTGGCTTTATTTAAAGTTTAAACAACCTTTTAAGCACACATTTGTAAAGAGATTTCTTTTTCTGGAAGTTCCAAGTTCTTATCCCCAAGTTCCAAGCATTCAGGATAACAGGTCCCATAATTGTAGTAGAATTGTGGTGGAATAACATTTTTTTCACATTTTATTCCTTACTTCAGTAATTTACATTCTTACATGGGAGGTGTAACCCTGCTCCCACAAGATTTCCTAATAAAAGTATGAAATCTATTATCCAAAATGCTTTCAGAAGGGATCTTTCTAATAGTTGGAGCACCATGCAGCTTAGTCACCATCAAGTAAATAATTCTGTTTTAATATTAAAGACTCATTATAAAAAAAATAGAATTATCTACTTCTAATGAGCTGGAGATGGCTTCTCTGTAATTTGAAGCTTTGTGGGTACTGGGTCTCTCTGGTATACTCAGGATAAAGGATCCAAAACCTATATATCACCTATATCTTGTGTTTTTGACAAGTGTTTATACTGTATGTAATATTTATGTAATTATAGTTGAAAGGGTGGTTAATGGTCCTCTGAGCCACTATATATATATATATATATATATATATATATATATATCTATATATATATACATATATATATATCTATATATATATATATATATATATATATAGTGGCTCAGAGGACCATTAACCACCCTTTCAACTATAATTACATAAATATTACATACAGTATAAACACTTGTCAAAAACACAAGATATATATATCTATATATATCTATATATATATCTATATATATATCTATATATATATATATATATATATATCTATATATCTATATATCTATATATATATATATATATATATATATATATATATCTATATAGATATATATATATAGATATAGATATATATATATATATATATAGATATATATATATATATATATCTATATATATATATCTCCATCACTGCTATGATATTGCTTCATAGAGCAAAACTGATGCTATCATAATGGTTCTGTTTGAGATATTGGTACTCATTAAAAAGCGTTTATATCATGACATATACAGAACCAAGAGCAGACCATTTAATTCTCTCCTCCATTAACACGGTCAGTACAAGGTACATGTGCTATTCTAATTCCTGTGAAGTGAAATACATTTTAGGGCTCATTTCAATCCAAAAGTGAAGTGAGAAAGTGCAATTTGGAGTACAATGTTTTTTTTCCCAAAGTGCAGTATTATTTCCCAGAATTCAAGTTACAATTTCCATTGTGCTGCTCCTGGTGCAATTACACCCTATTCCCCAAAACAAATGCAACTGCATGTACATTTTGTCAACTTGGACGCAGTTGTGTACTTTTGCATTTAATGTCCAACTGACTGCAATAAAAAGTGCAAGAGCGCAACAGCATTTGCAATCCTAAATAAGCCCATTAATCGTGGAGAGAACAGACACACCCGCATTACTAGTTGATGCAAATATTTACAAATGTTTACAATACAGATTCAAATCCTGTATTTCCTGCAGGTGGGTATGATTATAATTTCTCTGTTGCCCTTTGAAGCATTATTATCTGATAATAACTCAGCCTGAATATTACCTTCCATGATTTAATGAGTTTGGCTTTAATATAATTTTCTCTCACATTATAAAATTTCCATTACTGACATTATTAAATTTCCATCAGTCTCCTTACCAATATTTGCGGTGCATGACAACGTTATTTATTGTTCTGCTAGTAAGCAAGGGTTGGCATAACTATGCAGCAGACTTATTTAGCTTTTTCTTTTAGTTAATTTTGCACATAGATTTCTCATAGTACATCATTCCTTAGCCGGTTGCACTTTAATTTAATTCTTAATGCCTGAAGCACAGAGAGATAATGCAACTTGCCTGAAGGTTACAAGGAGCTGAATGGGATTTGAACCTTGCTTGCTTCAGATCTCTGACTCAGTCAGCTGAACCATCCACTATGAATGGAAGGGGAAATGTCAACACAAAACAAAATTTTCTCTTGCATGTCGAGCTAGGAATGCAGAAAAGGTTTAAAAATTCTCTATCTTTTTGTCCCACAAGAAATCTCAGTTGCCATGTCTTGAGTGAGAATTGACAGCCAGTTCCTACTAGAGTATAATATGATATACAGTAGCAGTTTTTGAGGTTGTTTTATAAGGCTAAAAAAGATAGATAAAATGGACAAAAAATACAATTGTTATTGCTGAAATAAAGCAGTTGACTTTTTTAATGGAAATATATAAACTGTCAGGGATTAAGTAGCTGGGATCAGATTTCTGGGGGTAAAGCAGCCACGGCACACTCACAACTCTTGAGAGTGTAATCTCTTTTCAGCAGTTTAATTTCATTTTCAGCAAATAAACAAAATAAACAGTTCAAAATAAAATCTTTGCCACTTAATGGGCTTCTAACTAACACAGGTCAGTTGTCCTAACAAACACCGAGTAGGCCTACCACCTGTCTCCCCAAAACAGAGAACATATATAAACAAATAAATTCCCAAACCTTGTGGTGATTTCAATCGTGTCAGTAAGCTCACACAGGCAGCTTTCCTGTGTCTTTTCCCTGCCTCCAGTAGAGCCAAAAACCCCAGGCTGGACTAGCTTTCCCAGAACCACTCAGCTAGCACTCATTCACACTCTATCGCCAGGCGACAATTCACACTGGTGAATGGACGTTACTCCGCAAATTCACTAAAATGCGGATTTTAATGAACATTACCTCTTTCGCCAGACTTGCCTTCGCTAGTTCATTAGATCTTCCTCAATCTTCTGTTACTTATGTAGCGCTATAGTAAATTGAGTGCACCTAACTCTACTATGGGCTTCACTCCTATTACATATGCTCCGGATGAGACCTTAAACCTTAGGGAGTGAGCCTTCGCATCGAGGTGGAAGCAGGGTGTAGTGCAACTGTAACTGTAATCAAGGTGCAAAGAATTGGGCGCCAGTGGTTCTTATAACTTAAAGGAGAACGAAAGCCCCAGGGCGCAAAACCCCTCCCCCCCTCCCCTCCGTTGCCCCCCCTCCCTCCTCCCCCCTGGCCTACCCCTCCCCCTGGGCAAATGCCCCTAACTTGTTACTCACCCCTCTGCGCAGGTCCTGTCCATGGAGTTCACAGTCGCCATCTTCTTCCACTCGCGTCTTCTTCCTGCTCTGACCGGCGTTTTCTGGCGCATGCGCAGTAGGAACAGTTACCGGTACGGCTCTACTGCGCATGCGCCGAATGTCACGCAGTTTTCCGATTTCACTTCGTGACATTCGGCGCATGCGCAGTAGAGCCGTACCGGTAACTGTTCCTACTGCGCATGCGCCAGAAAACGCCGGTCAGAGCAGGAAGAAGACGCAAGTGGAAGAAGATGGCGACTGCGAACTCCATGGACAGGATCTGCGCAGAGGGGTGAGTAACAAGTTAGGGGCATTTGCCCAGGGGGAGGGGTAGGCCAGGGGGGAGGAGGGAGGGGGGGCAACGGAGGGAAGGGGGGAGGGGTTTTGCGCCCTGGGGCTTTCGTTCTCCTTTAACCAAATAACAGATTTATTGAGCACAGTATACAATCCTCAGTGGAGTGTACATAAATCAGAGCAATGCAGGTTCATAACAGTACATTGAATAGGCAGTACTCACAACACCTTTGGTCAGTATAATTCTCCTCAGAGATAGGAACAATACATGCAGCTTTGAGGAGGTACACCCAGTTTTCAGCCTTTTCCCTAAGTGGAACCTGAGGGGAATCTATCTACCCTAGGTCTGTACACTTAGTCCCTACTTCTGGGCAATGAGTACCCTGGGATCTTAATCCCACTACAATCCTCGTAGGAGCCTCAGACTGCTCAGCTAAATAAACTGACTGACTATCACTCCTAGAGTGATCTATAAATGTGAGTAGCCTATTCTTACTAGACCTGACCTGTCTAGGTTCCAACTCGAACTCTGCCTCCTGCACAGGCTAGAGCCAGCACAAGATGGACACTGAAGTCTGCCTTCAGAGCCTTTTATACTCTAGCCCAGCCCTTTGCTGGTCACTAGGGGCAACAGCAAGAGTCAACAGTACCCCTCCCAACTGTATTTTAGGGCCCATTTAGGTGTCCATAACATGGAGGGACTGCCTGCACAAAATACTAGGGGTGGCTATTCTACACATCCCTACATTCTCCCCCTGGTGAATTCCTTACGTCCCGGCAAGGAACATATTCAATCACAAGGCAAGAATACATTACAACAATAACACATGTATTGCATTTACTGTAAGGTTAACATTTCCATAGTAGCCTCTCCATAGGCCTACTGGGGAACCATGGCCAACCTGA
Source organism: Xenopus petersii (assembly GCA_038501925.1). Lineage (NCBI taxonomy): Eukaryota > Metazoa > Chordata > Amphibia > Anura > Pipidae > Xenopus > Xenopus petersii. Next base: position 173,913,021 of record CM076673.1, on the reverse strand, counting down.
AAAGAAAGCAGTTTAGGCATATCATGCTAGAAGCCCATTACGAAAAATAAGCAGTTAAGGCACATCTTGCTAGAAACCATTTTGAGAAATATATCTCTATCATAGGACAGCGTACTAAGTCTTCTCACTACTGGAGACTTAGTACATTCATATGCAACACTTTACCAAAAAGTGACATTTAGCCATTACCTTATAACCTCTTCGGGGTCACTCTCCTGAGTGTACCCAGGTAACAATGGCATACCTGAAAGAGAACAACAGCATAGAAAAACATTGGACTGTCACTGAACTGTGCCTTTATTAGTGTCACATTTCATATCATTATAGCAACACCACTCTTGAGTACTGTCCAGGTACCCTGGGTTAATAACTCCCTGAAAAGAAAGGCACAAGTTAAACATACTGTTTTCCTCAAATACTTTAGCATTCCAGTCCATAAAAGACCCTGAACCCATAGTCCTTTTGTATATGCACTTAGGAGGGTAAAGGGGAAAATTGGATGAACCTACAAACGTGTAGGTGTTAACTAAAACAGTCCTTAGACCTAACTCCAAGAGGAGCAAAAGAAGAAAAATCCTTCCCTGAGAAAGTCAAGTCACTTTAAAGGGACAGGTGTGGACAGTTCAATCAACTGCAAATCACTCCCAGTGGAGTATTATCAGTGGAAAACAAACCACCAGTAGACTCAAATCATGTGAAGAAACCTGGCCTTGGTGTCTTCATAAGGAATGTAATATTTGGGATGGGGTTTGTCCACCCATTGGCCATCTCCCAAATAGACTTCCAAATTAAAGTACTTGGTGGGGTTGTACTTGCCACAACTTTTCACGGCATTTTGCAGAATGGTGCGGCCATACCACCACTCTTTCTCAATAGAGCACAGGTACTGTCAATCTTGCTCAAGCCTCACCTTGTCAGGGTTGGTGAGGCAACTGTGGTGCATCTTTTCTTTTCTTAGGATCTCGTCGATCAGCCAATTTTCATAGGATGCAGCCACCTTCTCGTACACCCACAGAAGAGCATAGGGCATAAAGTAACCCCACTTTTTATGGACATGGAAGTTGATTACTCTCTGCACTCTGGAGACAGAAGTAAACACATTCGGATCTGCCCGTCCTGGCAGCACCCAAAAATCTTTTTCCTCCTCAGGTCCTACAATGGGAGGAGCAATGAAGCTACAAGGCACTTTTGTAGGAGGACCTGGGCCATGCTCAGCTACTGGAGCCCCCTCATATTCTTCCCATCCTGGAGCTGGTCCTAAGGGATTGTCATCCTTAAGCTTGGAAAGAGCAGCAAGTAGGTTCTTTTCCCTCTCTAGGGATATCTTTTCCCACTCGTAGTGGTACAATTCGGTCACTCGAGTGCTCCCTCCTGGCTCACTAGGAGTTTGAGGCACCATCACTTTGGGGCAAACGAATTTGATTGGCTCACTCACCACAGACCTTTTACTTTGGCACCGAATCTGTGCAGGAACTTCCAGTATGGATTCATCAGCACTGTTCACACTGGAGGACATCAACTTATCCAGCAGATCCTCATCATCCTCCAATATTGGAGGGTCTCGAATGGAGGGAGCTATGGGTGCAATCGACCCCAATCGGTTAAAGGAAAACTTCCTCCAGTCCACGTCATGGCCTATGACTGGAATTGGAGTAGGAACAGCATCAGGCCTGCAGGCCACATCAACTTCAGGCGCGTGCCACGCCCTTTCCAGACAGTCCTCTGGTAGTGGTTCTGTAGCAGGAACACAACAAACGGGGGCCCCTAGCAGAAGGGGTACACACTTCTCCCCCTGGTGCATCCGACACTGCTGTAGATACAACCAATGGTGTAGGCATCACGGCCGCCAAAACATTACACAAGCCTTCAGGCTTCAACTAAGGGGTAGTGGAGCACACATCTGCCGTCCAACCGGACGGGGTTGTTTCACTGACCGCAGCCGCGGTCACGGCCACATCTCCCTCAAGCGGAACCACTTCGGTTGGGGAGGCACACTCGGAATTGAGTGAAGACTCACTGGGTGACTCATCTAATACACTCTCTGGTGCGGGTACAACGGCCGACCCTAGCGCAGGTTCTGGGAACTTCTCTGGGACAGGTTCTGGTGCGGGGGTCGCAGCCGCTGACACCCCCGGGGCCCCCTCTATTTCTTCGTAGACAAGAGTAGTTTTGCCGCTCACCTTGTCCCGTGTCTTCTCCACCAATGAAGGTTGATCAGCCCGGTTAAATGGTCCCATCCATAAGCGGGTCTCGCATTGCGAACGTACGCCATCCGGGTCCTCCAGGGCGTTGGGCGCTTCCATATCACACACGCCACAGGCCGTAATCATCATTCCCTTTTCACTCGGGGTAAAGGTACCCGGTACACATACTGCCATTCGGGCTCCACCCGGGTAGGAGTGCACGGCACTGGGTTTTCTTCAGGCACTTGAACCTCCGGTTCAGCAACAGGCTCCGCCATCTGCCCTTTCGCATCCGCTAACTCCAGCAGGGTTGAAGCAAGATACAAAATGGCTGCGGTACTGTCTTCTGTACTGAGAAACCACGCCATGACCCTAGAGGCACCTCCTCTGTGGGGTCTGACACGCCTCCTTTGTCTCTTTCGCGCGCTCCTCAACTTAACCCTCACTGAGCAGGGTATTGAGGGAGAATGTGACGCAGTACGAATTTCCACTTCTTCGGAAGCTCCCCCTGATGGATCATTCTCAGCAGGGGCACATTCAGGCATCACATTAACACAGGCCACTTCTATGGCAGGAGAGTTGTCCAAATTCACTGCACAAAACTCCGTCGTTAATAAAGTAATATTCGAATCCACTTCCAAAATCGGGGACACATTAGCACTGGGCCCAGACTCTTCCTGGGACACGGCCACTACATCACTCGCATCTCCCTTGTCACTGAGAGCGAGGGAAATTGCAATTATTGGAGGGCTTTCTTCTAACAACAACACTACTGGGCTCTCTGGCTCACACGGTCGCTCAGTAGCAAAGGCCTCCTCAGTTGAACAGTCCCCTCTATGAGTAGATTCAATTAGTCCCGTACACTCCCTTGATTCTACCGGGCCCTCCGGCTCAGGCGGTAGTACGTCAGTGGGGACCCCAGACTCCTCCGGGTAATCTACTCTGTCAAGGGACCCAGTAACCCTGACACTCTCTTCATCTTCAGAAGGCGGGTTACAAAGGGCAGCAGCACGGACCCCACTAAGGATGTGCAGTGCAAAATAGTCCTGATAAACACACGGGCAACCCTCTGCAGGGGCGCCTATGGGATACACTCTGGAGGGCCAAGTTTCCTGGTAAGGCTCATCAGGAACCCAGTATAAGAACCGGACCTTTCCTTTTTCCATGGAAGGCCCTTTAGTAACATATTCAAGCCCGTCGAATAACGGGTTATCCATAAGAGCGTGATGCACACTATCTGGAGGGCAACACTCGGGTATGCCATCAACCACAACGGCCTGACATGGCTCCACTTTCTCTAAAAGAGCCCACAAATAAACAGCAGAAGGGGTTATCACCATTTTCTCATTTTTGTGGGACTGTGCTGGCAGGCTTGCATAAACACAGGGACAACCATCCGGCAATCCATGAGGGAAAATCATAGAGGGCCCCTCACCATCATTAGGGAGCTCATTTTCTACTTGCCACAATAGCCGCACAGTGTCCTGAATCTCTGAAGGAGCACGGGCTATGAATCGGTACCCCACAAATCTTGGGAACATACTTAAAGGCCATGCAGCTAAGTAAACAGGAGCGAGCGGGTGAACTCCATCTATCACCACCGCTCGCCGAGGGTTTACTCCTTCATCAATAGCCCAGGCATACACTGCGTCAGAAGTTATCAAGCCTGGGATAACTGAGGGGAAATGACCCTTCATTTCTCAGGGCAGTATAGTAGGCATTTTCACTATGGCTCAATACTATACTGTGACTGCACCAGAATATTTGAGCAGGAGAGAAGAACCACAGAAGTCTCCCGTCTCTTTCCTGGCCTTTTTCCTATTGAGTCTGCACCTGCAGTGCCTGTCACACTAGGCTGCAGTGCAGTGTTACAGTTTAACCCTTCTCGAGCCCCACGTGCTGGGCGCCAAAATGTAGCGCTATAGTAAATTGAGTGCACCTAACTCTACTATGGGCTTCACTCCTATTACATATGCTCCGGATGAGACCTTAAACCTTAGGGAGTGAGCCTTCGCATCGAGGTGGAAGCAGGGTGTAGTGCAACTGTAACTGTAATCAAGGTGCAAAGAATTGGGCGCCAGTGGTTCTTATAACTTAACCAAATAACAGATTTATTGAGCACAGTATACAATCCTCAGTGGAGTGTACATAAATCAGAGCAATGCAGGTTCATAACAGTACATTGAATAGGCAGTACTCACAACACCTTTGGTTAGTATAATTCTCCTCAGAGATAGGAACAATACATGCAGCTTTGAGGAGGTACACCCAGTTTTCAGCCTTTTCCCTAAGTGGAACCTGAGGGGAATCTATCTACCCTAGGTCTGTACACTTAGTCCCTACTTCTGGGCAATGAGTACCCCGGGATCTTAATCCCACTACAATCCTCGTAGGAGCCTCAGACTGCTCAGCTAAATAAACTGACTGACTATCACTCCTAGAGTGATCTATAAATGTGAGTAGCCTATTCTTACTAGACCTGACCTGTCTAGGTTCCAACTCGAACTCTGCCTCCTGCACAGGCTAGAGCCAGCACAAGATGGACACTGAAGTCTGCCTTCAGAGCCTTTTATACTCTAGCCCAGCCCTTTGCTGGTCACTAGGGGCAACAGCAAGAGTCAACAGTACCCCTCCCAACTGTATTTTAGGACCCATTTAGGTGTCCATAACATGGAGGGACTGCCTGCACAAAATACTAGGGGTGGCTATTCTACACATCCCTACACTTACATCATATTCTTTAGTGGAAAAAGAATCAAAGTTCAAAAAACGCTGGCGTCTTTTCCTTTTTTCAGAGTGATAGCATGCAAAAGTCCTTACAACTTTTTTTGGGTAACAGGTTTCCCCCGTACACAGTGGGCTCATGTGTAGGCCATTATAACAACTCTATTTTCTTTATTAAGGTTGCCTGGACATTTGTAATTAACAGTGGAAATGTTATGTATTTGCTGCAACATATAACATAAAGACGTCCATTCAACTTTAAATTTCCCGCCGTATGCAAATTAACCTGAGCGCAAGATCTCTAACAAATTTGCGATAGCCAGAAATGAACGCTAGCGCATCTTCACTTTGAATTGCTCGCATTGGCGAAGTAACGCTAGCGAAAAGTCGCCAGCGTTTGGCACCCACGCTGTAACTTCACAGTTCTAGTGAATTAGCGTAGTCTGAGTTAATTTACGCCTGGTGAAGTGTGGCGATGGGTGTGAAGCGATCACTGGCAACTTTTTGCAGGTTAGTGAATCTGCCCACTGGACTTTCCCAGGTATCCTAGTGGTGACCTCACCACAAACATATTCATTTTTAGATCAATTTCTGTAAAGGGGTATTGTGCCCATGAATTATGAAATGTAAAGGGTGAAAACAATACAAAATAACATACGTAACTGGTGGTTTTTAGGGGCTCAGCAGTTGCATCAGATACACTGCATGTACAGCAGGCTACAATATTGCCCTGCTTGCACACAAAATGCACAGTTTATTGCAAACATAAAAAAAATCTAATTGCTCCGGAAGGCATCGATTTTTTATCAGCTGAACTGCAAATTTGAAAGACACCAAACATTCATATATGCAGTTTACTGACTTCATAAACCTTAGAAATGACACAATTATATTATTGGATTATTGACCATGTATTGTTTACAGCAATGTTATTGATAGCAGTACAAATCTTACCCATTTATCCTACCTTTACAGCTAATAGTTCAAAATGTCCGCACAAAGCATTCTTTCAAGGCACTTTAAATACAATGCAATATAAAAGGCACATTTTCTGTGCTTCACACACAATATTATTGCTCTGTCAATTCGCTGTTTTGACAGTAAGCATGACAAATGATGGAACATTTATTACCATATCTTTTTTTTTATGGTGTTCCTGAAGGCTGGCATGTGTTATAAAGCGGAAATGTTTTTATGCTACAGTTTATTTAAAAGGTGCATAGATTTTTAAGATAGGTGGTTTAATCAAGCACTAGGATCGTCAACAGTATACAGCACAACAAAGTTTTCATTCATTCTACATTATCATGTTATTTCAGGCAGGTCTTAGGTGTTCCTGTAAACCTGATTTATTTGCCCCCTATCTCTATGGTAGTGCGAGAAAAGTTTGAGAGCGTCAAAGGGACATTATAATCAACCCACCATTATCTATAGGGACCTATATCCCCATCATTCAAAGAACAGGAATCTCTCGAGTATAGCTAGCCTAGACCTGTAAAAAAAGAACTCAAGTGAGCATTCAAAGCTCATGTAATTCCAATACAGGTATGGGACCTGTTATCCAGAATGCTCGGGACCTGGGGCTTTCCAGATAATGGATCTTTCCATAATTTGGGTCCTCATGCCTTAAGTCTACTAGAAATTCATTTAAACATTAAATAAACCCAATAGGCTGGTTTTGCTTCCAATAAGGATTAATTATATCTTAGTTGGGATCAAGTACAAGCTACTATTATTACAGAGAAAAAGGAAATCATTTATAAAGATTTGGATTATTTGGATAAAATGGAGTCTATGAGAGACAGTCATTCCGTAATTCGGAGCTTTCTGGATATCGGGTTTCCAGATAAGGTATCCTATACCTGTACCAACTATCTGAGCTGCATTAACACACACACATGCATATTTTGCATTAGCAGCTATACTTTAAGGGTAGGGGGTGTGGACGTCTTGAAGCACATATCTGCACACATTTAGAATACCCAAAGACTGCATCTAATTTCCATAAGCCATATTTATTTTATGTTTAATTATACAAATGAACCTTGAGGATAATTACATTGGTTATCAACAGTAAAGGTGGCCATACAGTTTAAGGTGCATACACTGCAATGTTGCCAAACAAGTGGAACTTTCCCCCGATATGTCCTCCTAAAGTGAGCAATATCAGGCCAAATGATTAAATTACAATTCTGGGAATTGGCACTGTTGAGACAAGGACCGCATCAACTAGCCGAAGCGGTTCCCAATGTGACCGGAAAATAAACCTGCCCAATCTACATCTGATTTTTGGCCAGTTATTGGTCAGGTGGACCCATATGCATTCTGCATACACGAGCAGAATTGGTCAAAAGGGTGCAAATAAGCATCTTAAATCTGCCCATGTATGGCCACCATAGATTTCTAGGAAGTGTCTACAATGGTTGAGAAAAGGTGTGACCCCGCCAAGCGAGCAGATCTGGAAATATACTGTATGGATGTGATCTGCAGGTTAAGAACCCCTGCTCTAAATGAATGGCTTATTTACTTGCTGTTGCCTGGGAAGATGTTCTTCGAATTTAGCTATGAGATGGAAAAGAATTCTGGTAAGGCAGTATAAATGAGCAATTAAAATACATAACATCATTGTATGAAACCTGAATCTGTAATGTGACAGAGTACAGAACAACTACAATTTGTATAAATGATATAAAATGATTAAAAGTTGGTTAATTATGTGGCCACACAATCTCTAATGCAGTTTACTTGTATTTCATTTTGTTCTGATAACACATTATGCACAATTCTGTACTGCTATAAGAACCAGAAATGTATATTTAGGAAAAATTGTCTCTGGTGGTTACACTAAATTTGAAACTATAGTCAAACAGATAACATACTGTTATTCTGCAGGTCATTCAGATTGTAAGAATTCAAGTATCAGTGCCAGGCAAGTAAATCACTAAGCTCAGACACGAAGAAGCAAGAACATAAATGTGTCCAAGACAAGTTTCCATTAGTAGACAATTCGCTCAATATATACAATACTTTATCGCACATGTACTAGTCCCAGCCTTTTACAGTGTCAGCGGAATTTATTGATATTACATTGGAACAATACGGTGTATAAAAACGGAACAGCATCAGAGAAAGATACAGAGAAGTCATAAAAGAGGGCACGAGGCGTTAAAATGCTATCAAGAAAAAAGCAAGGCAATTTGAGGACACTGTAACTACATATGTTATTCAGTATTAATAATCATATTTATCTTTTCATACAAATTCTTAGATCTGTATGGTTGTGAGTGACATAAGGGATCCTCATGTTACTAGTTAGGAATGGTACTAGTGCAGAGCAGATGCATTGTGCCAGGCTTTAGACCCCTGATCTATTCCTTGTACACATGGTAGATACAGAAAATACTTTGTTATTATAGGAAAATGCACATACCTTGTTTAAGCTTTTCTTACTTATGAAATATTTCTTTTTTTTTTTCCTACCTCAAACAGATACTTGCATCATAGTTGGGGATCCATTAATACAGGTGTAGGACCTGTTATTCAGAATGCTTGGGACCTGGAGTTTTCCAGATAATGGATCCATAATTTGGTTCTTCATACCTTAAGTCTACTAGAAAATCATGTAAACATTAAATAAACACAATAGACTGTTTTTTTTTGCTTCCAGTAAGGATTAATTATACTGTATCTTAGTGGGGATCAAGTACAATGTACTATTTTATTATTACAGAGAAAAACATTTGGATTATTTGGATAAAATAGAGTCTATTGGAGACAGCCTTTTCGTAATTTGGAGCTTTCTGGATAACGGATCCTATACTTGTAATAATAATAATAATAATAATAATAATAATAATAATAATAATAGCAATACAGAGTAATACATAAGTAATGGGTATTCCCACCATCAGACCTAATATAAATACATGTTTGTGTAGTAGTTTGGGTTTTAGCATATTGAACATTTGTGGCAGGGGTACTTTAATGAGATTATTGTCCCAGACCACCAGTGCCTTACAGTGGGCCCTGCAAGATTGTGTTTGTTCTGCTTTAAAGGAAAACTATACCCCCAAAATGAACACTTAAGCAACAGATAGTTTACATCATATTAAGAATCTTAATTAAAGAATCTTACCAAACTAGTCTATATATTTAAGTAAATATTGCCCTTTTACATCTCTTGCCTTGAGCCGCCATTTCATGATGGTCTGTGTGCTGCCTCAGAGATCACCTGACCAGAAATACTACAACTCCAAGGGGCCCATTCACCAAGCTCGGATGAATGAATAGAGGGAAAAAAAGTCGAATTTCGAGCAGTTTTTTGTGCTCCTCGACTATCGAATTGGCGTAAATTCGCCCAAGTAGAATGATTCGAATAGATTGAGCGCAAAAACGCTGCGACTATTCGCCCATTCGATAGTCGAAGTACTGTCTGTTTTAAAAATACTTCGACTGCCTTCTTCGCCACCTAAAACCTACCCAATTGCTTTAAAAGCCTATGGGAAAGTCCCATAGGCTTGTCTTCCAAATTTTTGATCAAATAAAAAGGCGTTCGATTGAATGAAAATCCTTCGAGCAAATATTCGATCGTGCGCCTATTCGACTATTCGCCTGGCGAATATTCGCCCATTCGACTATTCGCCATTCCCCCGAATTGCCTATTCGATTCTTTTCCCCAGTCGAATTTCAAGGGATTTAACCCCTCGAAATTCGACCCTTGATACATCTGCCCTCAACTGTAACAGGAAGAAGTGTTGAAGCAAAAGAAAGAACGCTGTCTGTTAATTGGCTCATGTGACCTAACATGCATGGTTTGTTTGGTATGTTTGTGTGCACAGAGAATTGTACGATCCCAGGAGGCGGCCCTTATTTTTTAAAATGGCAATTTTCTATTTATGATTACCCAATGGCACATACTACTAGAAAAGTATATTATTATGAAAATGGTTTATTTACATGAAGCAGGGTTTTACATATGAGCTGTTTTATGCAATGTCTTTTTATAGAGACCTACATTGTTTGGGGGGAAAAGTTTTCCTTTAATTAACCTTTTTGGACTCATTTACAAACACTGTGCAATGTGCAATGTATGCATGCAAATCAACATGTTTTTTGACCTAGAATGCAGTATTTTGTTCAGTATGCTATGACACACAGCTGTATCACACCAGAAATGGCTTCATTACTGGTGCACAAATGTGCACAATATCAAGTATGGCATTAGTGTAAAATGTACTTTGGGGAATTAATTTCCTCTAAAGATGCTTCCAGGAGAATCTAAGAGAGCCAATGGACCTCCCCCTCCAACCTCCAAAGGCCTTCCAGTTCCCAAATGGTACAAAAATGGTTATTGAAGCACTCTCAAAAATGATTAAGGGACATGGTATATAATTCTGAGGTGATGGGTTAGAAAAACAATGGCAGTATAGTTTTAAACTCAACATCACCAACAAAGGTTGTTCATTACACATGTTGGAATTTCAATCCATATAAGGCCAGCCATACTGTGAGTGGCCCCATGAGAAATATTACAGTGGCACAATTTAGAACAGTTATAAGGAATGCCAAATAATATTCTTCTTTTTACTGCAGGAAGTACAGGAAGATGGTCTAGCACTCCCTTCCCATTGCAATTAAACTTTAGATGCAAAGAAATAATGTCTTTAATTTCTTCTTGTCCTGATTTCCTGGTCTAAAACCTTGACTGTCAATGGATTTTGACAATTGCCATGTTACCTAATGCCTAGACTCTGATTATCCTTTCTTTGCCAAATGCCGTGAACTTTTAAGTGGACTTGACACTTGGAAAAGCCAGAGTTTTTATTAGTCTTCCTAAAGATAACTTGGTTTTTATGGGTGATACCGTTGAAAATGTGGCACTCCAAAAGAGAGTCAGTCCTGTTTTCTTGAGGGTGTCTGACTTTCAGCTAGCAGTTTCACTTTCCAATACAAATATTGATAGAACCATTACTCTTGTGTTACCTGGCCATATCCAAGTGTGCTCCCAATATGTATAACCCACTTTCCAGTAAGACCAATCCCACTTGTTCAGAGATTCTGATTCTCCCTCCTATATGGTGCTCTCTGTACCTGAATCTTTAGCTAAATTATTATGTTTTAAGAAAACAGTATGTTTTTAGTACTATGGCGAGAAACTGAAGTCAACTGACAATCAAGAATTTCTAAATGTCTAGAAGTTGAACAACCTTTATATAATACATAACAATTTTATTTGCAGCTGGTGGTCAGACATGATCAATAAATGTACATAAAATATGGTTATGTTTGATGTTCCTGATCCTGAACCGTTAAAGTACAAACAATACTACAAATGGAATGACCTTAAACATGGCAAATTATTTCATACATTTAACTTTAATTTAAAACAATTATCTTACAGACTGAAAAGTGTGTTTGAAACTTTAAGATGTTGCAGATACTTTAAAAGACTTAGGGGTAATGTAATAAACACTAGTTTGCCCAGGAGCAGTAACCCATAGCAAACAATCAGAAGATACTGTAAAATTTACTGGTCACCTGTTTAAAAGCAAACATCTTATTGGTTGCTATGGTTTACTGCTCCTGGGCAAACTTAGTGCCTTTATTTTTTAGTTCGTTGTTGTACCCCCATGTGTAATAAAACTAAAAACATGTAAACATAATAGCAGCTTTTTATTCTATTAAAGGACAATTAGCTATCCTATCTGCTTAAATATAATCACAACAGATGGGTCATTATATATAGGACAATGAGTACCAATTACTGGTGATTAGAGAAGACAATGAAAGTCTAATACCAGGCCTAATACTGGTTAAATACCAGCTAAAATGCATAAAGAAAATCAATGAATGCAGTTCTTTACATTAGAGGATTCCAAACAAAGGAAACACATATATTAGGTCAGCAAAATAAACCTTTAATGAAAAACTCAGAACAACTGATAGTATCTTGCAAGTGAATACACACATCAAACATGTGCAGTTAAATCCAAGTCAATTCAGTGTCAAAGTGTTGGCATGCTCTTACAGGAAAATATTCAACCCCACTGCACTACTTTGCATGTTCTCATCAGAAAAGAAAAGTAGAGAAGAAAAGAAAAGAAAGAGCCGATTGTGGGGGCAAATGGTTGAGGACTTTCTAGAACCTGAAGTAGCAAAAAGTTGTGAGTTTTCTCCAAAAATAAAGACCAAAAATAATTAAAAATTCAAATAATTTATTAGAACATGCAGGTGACCGCCTAACGCGTTTCGTGCCTACTGGGGAACTTACTCATAGGCTGATGATCACACCCCTGAACATCTCTTTTAAAGGGGTTGTGACCAATCACAAACTGTGTATACCTCAACCAATTACAATTAAATGACAATTAACAGCACAGGTGTCTCTTTACATGTGAAACTAGTGCAATTACACAGAATGAAAATGGTAGTACCATTTAAAATGTCAAAATACATATGAATAATATAAAAATAGTAATAGAAAGTGCACTTAGGACATGCAAACAGTATATAGATATATGGATATAATATAGTACAAAAACATAAGAAAGATGTCATAAGAGAAAAATTAGGAAGAAAGAAAAAAAGAAAAATATATATATCAATCAATAGAAAAAAATCCATGAAAAAAAATGATGAAAAACTAATAAAAAAATGAAATACAACACAATCCAAATTATAATAAAAACAAATATTGGTATCAAATCTGTATGTTTTTTTCTTTCATTCCTTTTTTTAATATATTCTTCTATTATATATACTGGATGAAGGTACTCATGGAGGGAAAGAGGGAGACTACAATTTCTTAGCTCACTCATGTTAGATAGTATCATTCAATAGCTCAGACTCAATTAGGTTATATAACTATAAGAGATTTTTTTATGTAACCCATACATGGTGCCTGAAAACCCAAGCGATTGTATGGCAACAAAGTTGTTATTTAGACCAAATCATTTAAAGAAACACGTGACGTCAAAGTCACTGTTGAGACCAAGGGGTTTTCTAGTCTATAAGTGGAAAATCCACTTGGTCTCTGAGCGAAGTAATTTTGGAATAATATCTCCACCACGTTTATCACTTGTAATCCTATCTATGCCTCTAGCAATCAATTTAGTGGCATCCCCACCGTTACATTCCTTAAAATGCTTCACTACATGTGAATCTAGATTTCCTTTTTTAATGTCTAGAACATGTTCTCTCACCATAAGATATATTGGATCTAACTGTCAATGAATATCTGACACTCAACTTCTGCAAGAAGACAGAATGAAGGCAAACAGATACTGAGAGAGGGATAGTGAAGATAAACTTGATTATTTCAGAAACAATGCAGAATATTTAATTGATTTTATTAAGAAAGTTTCTTATTTCAGTATGATGAAGCTTAGTGTATATAAAAATTTTCATTTTCACGATAGCTCCCCTTTAAACTGTTATCAGATATGTATATTTCACAAAACCCTACATCCTGTGAAAGCTTATAATATTTTTTTTTCAAATTCACATAATCTTAAATCAATCTTCTGGCTAAAAGTTTCAGATGAAGAAGATAGAAAAACAATCTCCTTTTTCATAGTATAGTCTCAAAAGTTTATTAAATATAGACTTTTATTTATTTTCTGCCTATGTGTATCCTGCATGGTCGTAAAGGACAAGGAAAGGCAAAAAAATTAAAATCCCATTTTTACTTTCTTTAATGAAAAAGAAACCTATCTCCAATATACTTTAATTAAAAAATGTGTACCGTTTTTGTAAGAAACCAGACTATATGTAGTGAAATTCTCCCTTCATTTACCACTGTGGATAAGAATTGTCAGACGGTCCCTAACTGCTCTGCAGGGAAACAATCATACTTATGAACAGCAGGGGGAGCCCTCGTCGTACTTACCAGCCATGCAGAATTCAAGCAGCTTTGTTTATGATGATCCCTAAGCAGCCCAGACCACACTGAGCATGTGCAGGATCAGGGTCAGGCAAAGATGTTTAACAAAGTTACAAGATGGTGACCCCCCTGTGGCCAACTTTGAAAGCATAAATCATTTGTTTCATTAGGCCTGTGGTGCAGTAAGTTCATGCTTATGTTTAGTATACAAAATACAGCATTTCTATACTTATTCTATTTTAGACTTTCCTTGTCCTTTAACTATTAACTAATTATGCATGAAAAGGAGCGAGCAAGGTGAAGTAGTTAGTCAGGATAATTTGGATATAAAATTAATGTTGCATAAGCTCAGAATTCTACATCTCTTTAGGGAATGTATCATCAACGGTAGGCATAAAGGAACTTTTGTTTTGCATGTCTTCCTGCTTGCTCTTTTTCATTTTGACTTTAAAGCTGAAATGCATTGATACTGAAAATAAAATATGGTCATATCAAAATATCTAAAGCAAGAAGTGATGCGCAAATTTATTCGGCAGGCGCAAATTAAGCTCTGGCGAATAAATTCACGAAACTGTGCAAAAAATTGCTGGCGTTAAAAAAGAAGTGTCCAAAATACGAACAAATTTTACACTGTTTCGCTAATTTCACGGGAAATCTGTGAATTTTTCAGTGAATCGAAATGCCCCAAATTTGCCCATCACTAAAAGCAAGTGTTTACTTTACATGGAATATTTTGGATAAGAACATTTGTCCAAATAATTAAACACTGGAAAGGAAGCAAGTTACAGTGTAATTAAATGTTCTTTTTTACCAAACATATATCAGGAAGTGAAACAATTTGCAATTGATTTTCATTTTTCTCTTTGTGGTTTTCGAGTTATATAGCTTTTTATTAAGCAGCTCTTCGATTTTCATTTTAAACAATCTGGTAGCTAGGTTCCAAAATTACCCTAGCAACCATGCAGTGATTTAAATAAAAGACTGGAATATGAATAGGAGATGCCTGAATAGGAAGATGAGTAATAAAAATTGGCAATAACACTACATTTGTAACTTTACAGAGCATTTGTTTTTTAGAAGGGGTCAGTGACACCCATTTGAAAGCTGCAAAGAGTCAGAAGAAAAAGGCAAATAACTATAAAACTATAAAAAAAAAAATAATGACAACCAATTGAAAAGCTGCTTAGAATTGGTCATTCTATAACACACGTAAAAGTAATTTTAATGGTGAATCACCCCTTTAACAAGCCTTCTTTAAGGTTTCTCTTGTAGAGATTAGTGATAGGCGAATCTGTCCCGTTTCACTGAAAAATTTGCAAAACTGCATTGAATTTTGACGCGACCGACAATTTTTATACACTAAAAAAATTGGATTAATTTGTCCAAATGTATTAAACTTAATGGGCGTCCGAATAATTTTGATGCGTGACAATTTTTATACGCATGACAATTTTGACATGCAACAATTTTTTTTTTTACACTGATTTTTCACCAGTGAATTTTCGCCGCAGTTTCGTGAAAACATTTGCCACAAATCAATGCCCATCACTTCTCCCATCACTAGTAGAGATAGAGTCAGGTGGATGTGGGGATATAACAGTAAATATTACAATTTCATTTACTAAATTGAGATGGATTAATAATGAATAATAATAATAAAGTATAAATGCCTTGCGACCTCATGCTTGCACCAAATAGGAAAAAAATATATAGTTTTAATTTGTGCCTCAAAACCCATACGGGTTGAATAAAACACAGTTGTGATTTACTGTGTTTTGGAAAATAAAAATTATAGTCCATTTTTCAGCTGCTATGGAAAAGATTCTTCCTGGGGTATCACATGATTTGTTTCTACTTTGTTACTGTCAGAAAGCCACAGTCTCGTTATGTTTTATGATAGAGCTCCAGACATATAACAGTGAACATGGACAAGTAATAGTCAGGCAGGCTCAATGATTCTCTGTCGAAAAGACACAGGCATTCTGTTATTTACAGCACTATGAGGTGGGCAATCCTTAATAAATACATTAGCCAAATGCCTCAGATGAGATAAGATTATTGTATGTGAAAACAAGCAAAACCTTGTTCTTAAAAAAACAGTTGTCACTGTATACATAACTACAGATTCAGGAATAAAAGGCACAGTAATGATGAATACTGCTCAGTAAGAACAAATACTATTTGGTTTACAATTAAACTCTTTTCATTCCAGCTTCTCTGAATTGTCAGCAACATTCTTATTAACCTGCCTTGCATTAATTCCTTTCTGAGGTCAACAATTAAGTGGGGTGATAGGGTTGTCAACACTGAGGCTGAGAACTAACACTCACTGCTCAAAGTCACCACGGCTTTGGTAAATTGTCAGTTAGATGAACATTTTCCTGAAAGTCAGGAAATCCTTTAAGATTTCCCAGTATAAATTTTAATAAATTAGCTCAAATTTTAATATATCTGCTCAAACTCTCAACAGAAACTGGTTTCAAAAAGCTTGCGGGTGTTAGATAATGAAGCAGGTTTCACTTAGTACATAGATTATAAAAACATGAACTCAGCTTCCTTTTAGACTTGTGACTTCTGGAAGTCTAGATTATTCCTCCCTTCTTGGTATTTCTCTCTGTTCTACTTTCCTTGATTTACAGAGTGTCTATCAAAGATTCCTGGTGGAATTCTGGCGGTTTCCACACTCACTAGCAGGAATCATTGTCATGCTTTGATCCTACATTGCAGTGCAGCTAATTTAATTCATCTTTACCCTCTGGCCTTTCCAAGAATCCTGCACATTGTGGAATAACCTGAGCATGATTTTAAAATCGGTCAAAGGGCTGAAACACAATGCAGTTGATAACCCCTTACATTGTTTTCCCTCAACAAGATTTAGCATCAGATGAGATAAGTGTCATTTCAGGGGCTATGATGACTGCATCCAGTTTGATGGTTTCCCCGTTTCTCTCTTCTGTTTACAATAGTATAACAAAGTCTCTATTTCATTTCATTTCTGAATGTTCTAGTAAATTAAATTCAAAGAGATAGAATACAATTTCTGAATTCCTCCACAGAGAATATTAGTTGAGCTATTTAATTTTTTTGCGTATATCAAGCAGACTCCTCCACATTTGAATCAGACTTTTTAATAATTGAGAATTCATGTTTCCAAAACTTTCAAGATGTATTAAGTGCAAACCGCTCCCCCCCCCAAAAAAAAAAATGAGAACATTAACATTTGGCATCTAAGATTGAATTCATATTAACGGGAGCATTATTATGAAAATACAAGCTAGTTTTCATCCTGAGTTTAATAATTTAGAATTTTGGCAGACATTGAAAAAGATTGATATTTAGTAGTTTGTTAGGATTTTATTGATCAAGTTTTTGAGAATCAAGTTTGCTAATTTGAGATCTTCAAGTTTTTTAAATCTACGAAAATTCACAAACATTTTTTAAGAAGTTGATTTTTGATAAATCTGTTTCTATAGGTACAGAGCAGCAAGAGAGAATGTTAAGGTGGAAAACAGCAATGTTAGTAGGTGATGCGATCGTGTCCTACCAGTTATGTGCCATACATGTTAAGATCTGCTAGTTTGGCAAGGTTGGCAAGTGACAGGTTCTTTTCCCCAATATGTGGCTGATCTGATTGTTTAGATCACTGGACAACAAGAATAACCAGGTGATATGACCAGGCTCGGACTTGAGAAGATACAAGTGAAGACTTGTATTGAGGTGCAGAAGAATGAATAATACAGAAGAGTTGTTTGAATATCAGTCATGATACAGTGCCACACAAAAGGTTACTGGTTAAATTAAGGAATGTTGGCCTGGAACATAGTATTTGTACCTGGATAGAGAACTGGCTAAAAGATAGACTACAAAGAGTGGTGGTAAATGGAACATTTTCTAATTGGACCAGTGTTGTTAGTGGAGTACCGCAGGGCTCTGTACTAGGTCCCTTGCTTTTCAACTTGTTTATTAATGACCTGGAGGTGGGCATTGAAAGTACTGTTTCTATTTTTGCAGATGATACTAAATTGTGCAGAACTATAGGTTCCATGCAGGATGCTGCCACTTTGCAAAGTGATCTGTCTAAACTGGAAAACTGGGCAGCAAACTGGAAAATGAGGTTCAACGTTGATAAATGCAAGGTTATGCACTTTGGCAAAAATAATATAAATGCAAGTTATACACTAAATGGCAGTGTGTTGGGAGTTTCCTTAAATGAAAAGGATCTAGGGGTCTTTGTAGATAACACGTTGTCTAATTCTGGGCAGTGTCATTCTGTGGCTACTAAAGCAAATAAAGTTCTGTCTTGCATAAAAAAGGGCATTAACTCAAGGGATGAAAACATAATTATGCCTCTTTATAGGTCCTTGGTGAGGCCTCATCTGGAGTATGCAGTTCAGTTTTGGACTCCAGTCCTTAAGAGGGATATAAATGAGCTGGAGAGAGTGCAGAGACGTGCAACTAAATTGGTTAGAGGGACGGAAGACTTAAATTATGAGGGTAGACTGTCAAGGTTGGGGTTGTTTTCTCTGGAAAAAAGGCGCTTGCGAGGGGACATGATTACACTTTACAAGTACATTAGAGGACATTATAGACAAATGGCAGGGGACCTTTTTACCCATAAAGTGGATCACCGTACCAGAGGCCACCCCTTTAGACTAGAAGAAAAGAACTTTTATTTGAAGCAACGTAGCGGGTTCTTCACAGTCAGGACAGTGAGGTTGTGGAATGCACTGCCGGGTGATGTTGTGATGGCTGATTCAGTTAATGCCTTTAAGAATGGCTTGGATGATTTTTTGGACAGACATAATATCCAAGGTTATTGTGATACTAAACTCTATAGTTAGTATAGGTATGGGTATAAAGAATTTTAATTAAAAGTAGGGAGGGGTGTGTGTATGGATGATGGGTTTTCATTTGGAGGGGTTGAACTTGATGGACTTTGTCTTTTTTCAACCCAATTTAACTATGTAACTATGTAACTATGACATGTTTTCCATCTGAACTGGTTCTGGTCCATTGGTGTTTCAAACCAAAACATAGAAAGTAAGAATATGACAGTTGCCCACTACCTAAAGGAATGTATGTACTTTCCCCTAAATACCAATATTATTCCCACTACAGTATACTGTACCAATAGCAACAAAGAAATCGGTATGGTATCACAACATGAATCAAGGTGCTTAAAGAGTGACAGATTTAATAAAGGATAGAAAAATATGTGGCTAACATCTGCTTGGCTGTAAATTTCCAATATTAACTCTTGAAAGCAAAGAGGATTCAAATAGAGTTTAGTTTATGTTGTATTTATCCCCCCCCTCCTCTAGATAATATTTTAAATTAATCCTCTTGCTGCCATTACTCTATTTGCAAGCCCACCTTTTCAGTCAATGTCACGTTAAATTTGCAAGCCACATGTAAAGTCCCAGAGGGCAGATAATGTAATTAGCATGAGAGAGTAACAAGAACAGCAACATTGTGACTTCTGGGTCCCACTTGATATATGTGTCTGTTAGATATTGATTGAGCAAAATGAGCTTGCTTGCACTATTTAGAATCAGGCATGTGTTAAAGGTCCTGTAAAATAACATGCCAGCAATAGTGATGGACGAACTTCTCCTGTTTCGCAGAAAAATCCGCAAATTTCCCGAAACGGCGAAAAAATCAATTCGATTAAAAATCGTTAAGTTCATGAAAAAAATCATGAAATTCACCTGTTTTCACAAAAAATCATGATATTTGGAAGTTTTCACTCAAAAATCGTGTAATTTTAAGGTTTTCACAAAAAAATCATGAAATTTGAAGGATTAGACAAAAAAATTGTGAAATTTTAAGTTTTTCACGAAAAAATCGTGAAAATCGGAAATTGATGTTGAATTTTCACCGGCAAATTTTCACGGGAGATTTGCTAATTTCGCAGGAAATTCGTGCCAGGCAAATTTATTCTCCCATCACTAGCCAGAAAACTTAAAACTAAATGCCCCGGGAGTCTAGTTGTTTATTTATTCTGTTAAGAGAAAATCGATATTTGAAACAATGCTCCTAAAATATAAATTTAAAATGAAAAGTATGTAAATGAAGTCTTGCAAAATATCCATAATTTTAGACACACAATTAAGTGCACTTTTTGAGGGTTGTAGAATATATAGATGACGTGTCCTAAATATCTGCCACAGGCAAGTCAGGTGATGGGAAGGGGGTGGGAGGGAGGATGCATTGCTTACATGCCTTCTCCTGTCCACCCCTCATGAATGCAGAGCTACAGAATGCAGAAAATATTCACGGAGCATGGCTTCATTTTGGAGTGCAGAAAACTATGGCAATTCAGAAAACTGCAAGGCAGTGCACACGTGTGCAAAATATACTGCCTGCACTTTGTAAATTACCCCTGGTGTTGTGAATAAAAGACAAATTATAGCAATAATGCTACCTGTTATGTGTCCGTGTTATGTGCTATACATGTAAAGATCTGCTGTTTTGGCAAGGTTGGCTAATGAGAAGATTTTTTTTACCCAGTATGTGGCTGATTGTCTGATTGCTTAGATCAAGTGCCAAATGACTGGACAACAATCCAGATATCCAGGCAGTCAGGGACAGGGTCACATCAGCAGCTTACGTCTGCCCATATAGGCCACCTCAAGATACACAAGAAGGAATAGTGGCCTAAACCACTCTTGCCAGCATAAAGTTCAATACGATTTGTACCTATGTCTTTGGGGCAAAGGGGACTGTTGGGTATAAATGACAGTAAGTAAGTTCTATCTGCTCCAAGAAGGAATTTATTTACAAATTGTTCAATTTTAATTCTCTCCATTAATAATGTTATTTAAGAGATGCTACAGAGAATAAATTTACACCAAGGAAAAGTAAATATTCATAAACAATGTGACTTGTGAATCTCATTTGTAAGAATTTCTGATGCATATTTATAAAAGATCTGATGATTCAGTACTGAACTGGCCTGCAAAAATCTCTACTAAAAGTGACTCTAATAACTGCAGAGTCCTGGAAGATGCTACATACTGTCCAGAGAGTATTGTAAATGCATGCATTCATGCAAACCTCTTAAAGGAGAACTAAAGCTTAACTAAGGAACTAGGGTAGAAATATTGTACATTATGTTTTGGGCTTCTGTATTAGCCCAAGGCGCCACAGCCCTTTAGAAGGAAAGATCTGTGTCTCCAAAGATGCCCAAATAGCTCCCCATCTTCTTTTCTACTGATTCACTGCACATGCTCTGTGCTCTGTCACCTATTGAGCTTAGGGATTGACTGAAAATGCAGAGTACACATAGAATATAAATGTCACAATATAAGGCTGATTGGTTATTAATACAGATAATTACCTGGCAGCACAGAAACCAATGCAACTTATATTGCAAGCTTACATTACAGGCCAACCTCAGTTTCTTCTTAACAATTTGCAACAACCCCTAAGCTTAGCTTCTCAACAGCTGCTGAGAGCCCACTGAGCATGTGATTGTCACAGACACTTTCCAAGATGGTGACCCCCCCCCCCCGTGACAAGTTTGAAGTCCTGGATCATTGCTGCTATTGAGAAGCTGAAACTGTAGGCCAGTGCAAGAAGTTCATGGCATGTTTAGCCACAGGGTTTAGTTCTCCTTTAAAGGGAAATTAACAATTATGCATAGTATTCAGGCTTACAAGTTGGGTTTATATAATATAATTGTTATAGACTCTCTAGGAAAGTAAGGCCGAGAGGAAAGAGCAGCTTTGTGCTCCATCAAGGAGATGTAGCAGGGAGTAGCTTCCCAGGCTGTACGATTTGCCTACATTGAAGTAACACAGTGAATAGGGTGTCAGGCTTTAGGTTCTCCTCCCTGACTACTCCACTGGGTGAGATCCAGACCATATGTGAGGTATTTCTGCCTGGATGTATGCTGTACTGCCTTGACTACATCCTCAGGGAAGGCACCTGCATCTACCTCTGATATACTGTCTGAGCTTTGTGCCTATATATTCTGCAAATTGCCCTGTTTTGCAACCAATATGGATTCATGCAGCTTAGTTACCATCAAGTACAAGGTACTGCTTTATTACTGCAGAGAAAAGGGAAATCATTTTCAAATGTTAGATTTGTTTAAAATGCAGTCTATGGGAGATTCCCACAATCGGGGCTTTCTGGATAAGAGATACCATACATGTATATTTTTTTTATTGAGCAGACACACCTAAGTCCTCAGATTGATAGAATACCATGTATTGTGTATTTTTAAGTGCCTTTTTGTGATCTGTACTAGCTGGAGCCATGTCATCTCGTCTCACTGTATATTCGTATACTGCTGAGATGACAATAACGTTTACTTTGACTTTTGACAGTCTATCTCCAACTCGTAGGAACCATTTTCCTATTCCCCTTAGGCTGGGACATGTCCCTCTATCTATCACTTTAATGTGGAACAAGGTAAGGGAAGGATTGAATACTGCCAGCCTAAGGGCAATGGGTCCCTGTGAGTCAGAGGCAAAAGTCTCTCTCTCTCTCTCTCTCTCTCTCTCTATCTCTATATATATATTGTATATATAA
Source organism: Xenopus petersii (assembly GCA_038501925.1). NCBI lineage: Eukaryota > Metazoa > Chordata > Amphibia > Anura > Pipidae > Xenopus > Xenopus petersii. The sequence goes on along the minus strand of CM076673.1, from coordinate 173,890,695 downwards.
TATGCAAGTGTGCCTACTGACACTGGGTAACCCTTGAACTACCACTACACTGTACTCAGCAGTAATTTTCATGGTCCCCACAGTGAGTTGCATCAATAAACACAACAGCTTTGCAGCAAAAGAACTGTACACTAATGCAAGAAGTGGCACAAATCCTACCTCTCAAAATGTTAGCCCACTTAATTAGTTTTTATGCATTGGACTCCCCGCGTGGCATCAATTACACTGGAATTCCAGGAAGATCTCTGCATAATTTGTAAAAACCGTGACCATTTGCACACTGCACTGCATTCGTAAATGAGCCACATAATGTTTTATTGAATCAGTTCATCAAGCACAGACCTCCTTCCTTTTTATTAATTTTACATGCCTGAAGATTTCAAATCAAATCATCCTTTTCTTCATGCGGTCATTAAGATATATATAATAATGGGATGGCTCCATCCTTGCTATGCAGAAACAGGTTAGGAAATTGTCATTACTGGAGTTACTGTCTGAGATACAGACAAGATTCATGTGGCATAACTGCAGTTCTGACATTGCCTGAGCGTACTTACCCTTGCTTCCCATACATATATCTACCTCATGTTGCTTTGTCTGTAACTGTTTTTCTTGCTTCAACATACAATTAATCTGCACTTGCACTACACTTTCCCCCACTGGGTAGGGACATCTCCAGTTCAGAGGTGCAGCGGTTTCTCTATACATGTAAATTAACAGCAGACAGGATAGTTATCTATTGTCTGTAGTCAAAAACATGTCATTCCAGCACACCAAGAGGATGACTGCACATGAAGTGCCATTTATCACTGCAAGTGCAATAAGCAAAGTGCAATTTCAAGTGCAATCACCATGGTATTTTCACAAAGCCACTGCAGATTGAAGGCGGTGTTGCGCCTGGTGCATGAAAATTAATGCAATTTTGCCATAAATCAAACGCAATTGCTATGAAAGTTTTCCATGTCCGTATTTCATCATTTGTGGTGTTCAGTGCGAAAGTCACACACTTATCTAATTTTTTACACACAAGTGTGCTGCACTTATTGAAGCAGGGTGCTAAAGAAAACCTGGGGCTACCGCCACTTCCAGACTGGACTGTAGTTCCATGGATTCCCCAGCACCATGTGTCAATAGCCACAGGGTTCATCTGCATCAGTAGGTGCAAAAGAGCACATTATAATGAAAGTACTGGGGTTTTACACCCAGCTGACAGCTTGGAAATGTGTGTGTGTATGCAATTGAGCTTGTGGTTATCATTGCCCCTATATTATATTCATATTTATTCTATTCCCTGCATTGCACACAGAGTGCTAGTTTAAAACCTTGTATAAATGTGTGTCAATATGGTGCTTACTTGATCTAATAGACATATTTTAACACCTGCATCACAATGAATGAGTGCTAGAGGCAAGTAAGGACTAAAAATTCAAAAAACATTGCGCCGGCCCTTTACGATGGCTCTGTTGCTCTCCTTAGTGAACAGCAAAAAGCTGAATATATATATATATATATATATATATATATATATATATATATAGGAACAGTTTAGGTATAGAGTGCACACTGGGAACCACTGAAATGGTTATTCTTTTAAAAAAACAATTTTATTATAAATAGATTATATGATATATATATGTATATGTGTATATATATATATATATATATATATATATATATATATATATATATATATATTAACCAGAATTCTCGGGTTTAAATAAAACTGATCAACTGTCACAATGAGCCTCCTGAAAGTTACTGCAACATAAAAGCAAAACTAAACCAGGCTCCCTCTGGTGTCCCTTTGGGGTACTGACTCTATTGGGATTTTTGGAATTTGTGAATATACAGAAACTAATTTCAGATAATGGGACAAATTCAAGTCAGTGAGAAAAAGTTATCTCATGGCTTATAACGTGAAAAGTCATGAATAAGATTCAATTTGAGGAGAGGAAAACTGTTTTCCAAATTCAGTTTAAATTTTTCCCCATAGATTTCAATAGAGTTTTCTCATGATAAACTTTGAGATACGTTTTTCTAAATGTAATTGCATCTCAAATTGAATCCCATCCATGGGACAGATTCCCTAACCGGCGAAAATTCGTCAGTGACGGCATCGCAGCCATCACCACACTTTGCCAGGCGTAAATTCGCTAGGACAACGGCAATTCCCTAAAGTGCGAAGTTGCGTCCATGGCACCGAACGCTGGTGAATTTTCACTATTGTTACTTCGGCAATCAAAGCGAAGGTGCGCTAGCGTTGCCTAATTTGCATACACCAAGAAATTATAAAGTTACAAGGATGTATATGTTGCAGCAAATACATTACATTACACAAGTCCAGGGAACCTTAATAAATAAAATAAAGTTGTTATATTGCCCTACACATGAGCCCACGGTATAGTTTATGTTTCATATGTTAGAAAATGGAGGGGGGAATCCGGTTACCCCCCCAAAATTATGCTCTTTTGCAGGCTATCACTCAGAAAAAAGGAAAAGACGCCAGCGTTTTTTGGGACATAGAAAAATTTTGCACTTCTCCTGGTCTGAGCTGGCGAAGGCAAGTCTGGTGAAAGCGGTAACGTTCAGTAAAATCCGCATCTTAGCGAATTTGCGGAGTTACGTCCGATTGCCAGAGCGAAAATTCGCCTGGCGTTAGAGTGACAAGCAATGCTAGCGTCTATCTCCTTCGCTAGCGAAATGACACCTGCGCCCGTTATGGAATCGTCGAAGTTCCGAAATGACGTCATGCTGGCGAATTTTCCTTAGTGTTAGTCACTTTGCCCTTTAGGGAATCTTCCCCCTTGAGTTTTCACGTGATAAACCTTTTTCTCACTGAATTGAAGCTGGCCCAATATTAGAAGTACTGTTTGTGTGAGAAAAATATGGCAGGCGCAAAATCGTGTAGAATTTCTGAATTTCGCAGCTGACACGGGCATCAAAATTAGTGTTTCGTAAATTTTTCGCCATTTCTCGAATTTTCCAGCGAATCGAAGCAGAAGAAATTCGCCCATCACTATTTAATACTATAAATATCAAGGTCTTCTGTAGCCAAACACAGATAAAATAACACCTCTATAAAATACAATGTGTTTATTTTAAATTTTAAATTGTTTGGTTTTATGGTAGGTAAAGAAATCTGTTGTCAAACACTGTGTTGCTCTGCCATTCACAGATCTGCAAGAGTGCCTCTGAGACTGAATTGCTTTCAGCCAAACTGGCCCTCACATTAAGTTAAACTACTGGAGAGACCAGGGACCAAACTACTGAACCATTAAACAGTAAAGAATATTATGAGACCTTAGTTGTCAGCAGTTGGTGGACTTTTAATAGTAAGTGTCGCCAAAAAAAAAGTTTGGTTTAATTAAACAGTAGAGTACATTTCATCTAAAAAATAACTTTATTGTAGCAAAAATTGCATTTGTTGCCATATTCATATTGTGACAGTGTGTTTAGGAAACTTCTGTCTGGCTTGAAAATGTACCGAAAGTATGCATTTAGGCTGTATGATATGGGCTGAAAGGGAATGGCTTTTGCAGGTAGGGTCCCTCTTAATTAGAAAATTAGGTGGTAGCTGAGAGCAAAGCTGCTACTGCAGGTAAAAGGGGCTGTGCTCCCACACCTATAACCCATCACAACAACCTCCGGCAGTGCATTCCCCAACCTCAATGGCCTGACTGTGAAGAACCACCTACACTGCTTCAAATTAAAGTTCTTTTCCTCTAGTCTAAAGGGGTGGCCTCTGGTACAGTGATTCTCTTTATGGGTAAAAAGGTCCCCTGCTATTTGTCTATAATGTCCTCTAATGTACTTGTAAAGTGTAATCATGTCCCCTCGCAAGCGCCTTTTTTCCAGAGAAAACAACCCCAACCTTGACAGTCTACCCTCATAATTTAAGTCTTCCATCCCACTAACCAATTTAGTTGCACTTAGTCTCTGCACTCTCTCCAGCTCATTTATATCCCTCTTAAGGACTGGAGTCCAAAACTGCACTGCATACTCCAGATGAGGCCTCACCAGGGACCTATAAAGAGGCATAATTATGTTTTCATCCCATGAGTTAATGCCCTTTTTTATGCAAGACAGAACTTTATTTGCTTTAGTAGCCACAGAATGACACTGCCCAGAATTAGACAACTTGTTATCTACAAAAACCCCTAGATCCTTCTCATTTAAGGAAACTCCCAACACACTGCCATTTAGTGCATAACTTGCATTTATATTATTTTTGCCAAAGTGCATAACCTTGCATTTATCAACATTGAACCTCATTTTCCATGTGGTGGTCCTGGGAGTCTGGGATAGTCTGAGACCCTGGAAAAGACAGGAAGACTACAATCTCTTGAGTGAGAAACTGTTACATTTTTGATGCTATTGCCGTATGAAGACAAACACCCTGTTGAGGTTATGTAAGTCTTATTTTTTTACATTTTTGTGTCCTTACTGTATCTATTCTCTGCATAAGAAACTAATAAGAAGCTAATCCCCCTAAATATGCTAATTAGTCCCCCATACTGCACCTAAAAGTGGGGTGAATGAAGACCAAAGGCAACAATTCAGAGCTGACACAAGGGGAAGGGTTTTACTGAGCTTTACTCCATTTATAAAATATTGGGAGAAAATGTTAAAAATCTCCTTTTTATTCTCCTTTATAGTCATTTTAATAACATATTCACAAAAGTATCTGTAACCTGTTCTTTCTTTCACAAATAAATGAAAAGTGGCAGCTGAGTTGGTTATTTTTGGTATTTCTGTTTGTGAATAAGGAGACTGTATTTACACCAGTTTTAACACCACTTTTAAAACAAAAAATTCTTTCTCCACTTTTAAGAATTCCCCCCATGTGGGGACATGCCAGTTAAACTCTGTATTTGCACCCATTTCTGTATGCACTGATAGCATAATTCTTAATACTACAGGGGTGGCACAGGGATGGGATCTGAGCATCCCTTGATCACACCATGAAAACAATGCTGCCTGTGGATCAAGTTTTCTTAATTGAAATCCAATACTTTGGCAACCTCACCAAGGAGAAAATGAGAGATTATGCCATGCAGTCAGTATCTGATATTATTTTAGGCAGTATAATAGAACTAAACACCAGAGTAGTAAAAAATGTTTACTACAACCACCAATTGTCTTCATTTAGGCTGTTTCTCTGGCCTTTAGAAAGGTGTGTACCATTTCATTAATTGCATGTTTTTGGCACCCTCCTCTTCTGGATTAGCAAATTTACCAAACAAATTATCTTTGACATATCTTTGATACAAGTGGTGAAAGGAGTGCAACTTAATTATCCTACTGCATAAAATTAATTTCCTAGTGCTAAATATTACGTGCGGAAGCGGAGAAACTCACACACACATTTCCCAGCTTGTTATTAAACTTACAGCGTTGACAGGGTCAAGAATACGTCACTGCAAGGAAATCACAGTGAAGGTGAAAAAAGATGATTTAGTAACTATTCAAACAGTGCCACTTCCAGACATAGATAAAAAGTATTTTTCAATATCCTATCATTTTTTTCAATTCATTTCATAGCATTTTTTAAATCATATAGAGAAACAACATTTTACCTGAATGCAACTTCTAGTGAAGAATCTTAATCCAGCAGGAAAATTAGATAAACATAAGTGAATAGGGTTATTCCAAACATTGAATGTTGTCTTTGGTTGTGAAAAAAAGTTGAATATTGTCTTTGGTTGTGAAAATCATGTGCATTGCTAAACTATGGGAAATCATAACCATGGCAAATTCTTACTTTACAAAGGTAAAAAAATAATTGTTTCAAAGATGACTTAGATCAATGGTTTGAGAGGTTAATGGAGACAGAGATAGGAAGTAACTGGAAGAGGAACTCTAAAGAATAAATACTGTTTGTGTATTCATCATCCTTTAAAGACTAAATACTGTTTGTGTATTCATCATCCTCAACAGAAGTCAGATTAAAAAAGTACTCCAACTCAAACCTGCTAAAGTCATGTAGAAGTCAATGGCAGATGTCCCATTAACAATTGGAAGGTGTCACAATCTGCATTGGGTTTCGTACAATAATCCGAAGATTTCGTGGTTTTCGGACAGTAATTAAATAAATAAATAAAAAGTCACAGTTTTCAGGCATCAAATCTGAGGGAATTTGGTTGGAGTGGTTTTAACAAAATAGTAAAAAAATTTCAGACTTTGTTAAATATCTCGTTAGTGATGAATGAAACTTGACTGTTTTACTTTGCTGAAAAATTTGCAAATTAGATAGGAGTCAACATGACATTATAGTTAAGGCGATGGTTCTTGTTGAACTAGTCCAGATGGTACTCTGGGTTTAGAACAGGCTCCCTGCTCCCTCTGATTAACATTTGCAAGACAGCAACAAAATACCTCTGTCTTGATGCAGGGAATTGTAGCTGAAGTCAACCTTAATGCAGGGATGTAGCGTTGCGTCGCACTCTAACGCCAGGCGAATTTTTACTCTGGCGAATGGACGTAACTCTATCCTAATTCACTAAGATACGGATTTTACCGAACGTTACCTCTTTCGCCAGACTTGCCTTCGCCAGCTCAGACCAGGCAAAGTGCAATGGAGTGCATAGATGCTCCTCAATTTTTAGTGGAAAAAAATTCTAAGTCCCAAAAAACACTGGCGTCTTTTCCTTTTTTCAGAGTGATAGCCTGCAAAAGTCCCTAAAAATGTTTTTTGGGTAACCGGGTTTCCCCGTACATTTTCTAACATATGGAACATAAACTATACAGTGGACTCATGTGTGGGGCATTATAACAACTATATTTTCTTTATTAAGGTTTCCTGGACTTGTGTAATATAATGTATTTGCTGCAACATATACGTCCATTAAACTTTATAAATTCCCCCCGTATGCAAATTAGTCTGAGCTAAGACCTCTAACGAATATGTGCTCGGCATAATTGAACGCTAGCGCATCTTCTCTTTGATTGCCGACGTAACGCTAGCAAGAATTCGCCAGCGTTCAGCTCCCTGGACGCAACATTCTAGTAAATTAGCGCTGTGTGAGCGAATTTTCACCTGGCGAAGTGTAGCAAAGTGTAGCAAAGTGGGTGCAAAGCCGTCACTGACGAATTTTCGCAGGTTAGTAAGTTTCCCCCTTTTTTTTTTATACTGATAGAAGTACTGAGACATGTCACTAATATACTTTGAGCCAATTAAAGTCAAAGCAATAATGGACCTACTCTATTGTATATCAAAGAAAAATATTGTAAAACTGACGCTCAGCTCTGTAAATGGTGTCGCTCACCTTCATATCACACAATACACTGTGGAGGTGAGATCAGAGTAACACAGCACATATTGGGATGAGGCAGAATTGATAATGGGGAAAGGTCAGAAGCAGAAAGGTATGGGCAGGATCTGATAAACCAGAATGCAATAGTGAACTAGTCCTTTAAAGGTGTAGGGATGTGAAAATCTTAGACACCCTTACCCATTACAGACAGGCACATCCCTAGTAATATGGACACCTCAGTGGGTCCTTATGGGGACCTTGTGCTTATGTCATCCCTGCAGTTCTCACAGTGGATGCTAGAGGCAATGAGATATAATATAAAAGGTAGAGGCCATTGCTGCTGAACCTTTCCTCTGTTAGGCCACAAAGGTTAGGAGTGGTGGAACTCATCCTGAGTTTAGTGAAGTGATAGTTATACCCTTTAATAGATCACTCTAGGAGTGATAGGGTATTTAGTTGAGCAGCTCAAAGCTCCACCGAGGAGATTAGAGGGATTAAGATCCCGGGTATTACTGACCCCATAGTAGGGCCTAAGTGTTAAACTCAGGGAAGTAAGAGTTTCTGAGTTCCACTTAAGGTAATCCTGAAGATTGGGGAAATACCTTCCAACAAGCTGCATTGTTCTCTACATGTACTCCTTACTCCTCAGAGAGTTGTTCTATATTCATACAGTGAGTATATTGTGTTATCTTGATTGATCTCTGTTTTACTCTATGTTTCATGCTCCATGGCGAACTCTGGTTTTGGTTAATAAACTCCGTTTATTGTTTAAGCAAATAAAACTACTGGCGCCCAATCTCTTGTGCATTGCACACAGTTACAGTTTCACTGCACCCTGCCTCCACCCCACTGCGAGGGCTTACCCCTGAGAAAGAGAGCTCATCTGTGGTCCCAGCCCACAAAGGAAAGTAGCTGAAACTGTCTTCACATAAAGCAGTTTACTATAGCGCTACAAAGGCAATAGGGAAATTACATCCTGGCATCAGAACTTTCAACAATATTGGAACATGAGTCACCCCCAAGTGCCGCGCAGGGATAACCAAAGACTAGCACACCAAAGTGTAAGAGAGTGCCCTAGTTTTCCAGTCCATCTTACACAGACTTTATACAGTATCAGCATATTAAGAGGCAGGATTAAACAGCAGATTTCCCAATGTACCATAGCTATTAACTGCTTGGCACATGAAATTACATTGATATTGCAGATACAAAGCAACAGCAAGGTGGAAACATTTTAAGCAAAGGGCATGATGCTTATGTACATTCAAGAATGTGAAATACAGCTGCTTAGGTGAAAGATACTTTTGATAATATTTCGAAACTATGCATGTTTCTAAGCTGAAAGCCTATAATAACAAGTGAATATGTAAATTTCCAACAATCAATTCAGATAATGTGCATATGCTTACAAATCACGGAAATACAGATCTATCAAAAACTCAGTGTTCCATGTAATACACATCAAAGGTGCCTCTTCATTCGAAAGCCATTCTGCTTATAACATTCTTGTTTTCTAAAGCTCATTAGTAACTCAAAATAACTCCTTCAAATTGCTCTAAAAGCAGAGCCATTTCGTTTAAAACAACAGTCCTAGGGCAAAGGAACTTGAGTTATTACTTTTTTAAAATACTCGGGAAACAGATGTATTAATTGAATATTCAATTGCAATATTATTTTTGGAGTTGAACCAGGGACCTGGTGTTTCTGTAATGTCTGCATTGCCGCTGCAGTATGTGAGCAGACAGCTAAGGCCCTGGTTCATTTCTATTGCTTTACATATAATTGCAAGTAAGCATGGCTTGTTTAATCTGTTGTCAGTCTGGCCACATGTGATCTGTTTAAGCCATTAGTCAGCCTATAAAACCCCCTACACAACATTGACTCGTTGCCCAACGTAGATCTATTTCATGATAGTTCCTGTGTGCGATTCTCATCTGATCTAAAGTTCCTGACCTTTACCTGTTTTGACCTTTGCTGTATCACTGCCTGAACCGACCCTAGTACACATACAATCCAAGATGGTGTTTCTTCTTTGTTCTACTTTCCCGCCAAAAAGCTTTAAACAAAGGAGCTCCCAGGATAGCCCTCCAGAAGAGATGGACAAACCCCTCCATGGTATTTCCCCTTCCCCTAATGATGCAGCAGGGCCTCTGCCAATCAGTCCTGCTTGGGTGGGGTTAACCAGAAGCAAGGCTGGCCTCCCAGCCAATCAACCCTAGGGGGTGGGGGAAAGGCCAGATATACCAGAGGGGAGGGATAGAGAGTTGTTGTTGTTCGTCTGGGGTGTAACCTGGCTGAGGCAGGTCACCCTCCTCTGCGGTTCCTTGGAGTTTATCCTAGCTGAGGCAGGAAGACTCCCTCCAACAGTTTGGATCTCCCTACCTCCCAGAGGACTGTTTATACCTGGATCCCCTTGAGGTATGGTTATTCTGTGGATTTACCCAAAGGCACTTTGCTCCTGACTTTGTATTTGTATTTGCCTGGAGGGCGTGTGCATCTTGGTGTGGATTGCTCCAAGGGAGGCTCTTTGTTTCGGACCAGGAGTGTTTTGGACTTGGGGGAGTTCACATGCTAATGCCGTGTTCCTGATCTACTGCTTGCTGTATATCTGAAATAAACTCCTGTGTAAACCCCTCTTACAAGTGTGGTATTTCCCTGTGTGTGCTAGTTGGTCATACGTCACACGTTTACGTGACATTCTGGTGGCAAGCGGTGCGGATAATGGAAACTAGCACATCAGGGAACTTCGCAAACCTTACAGCTCAGGAGATTACTGAGCTCAGGCTACCAACGCTACAAAGGCTCTGCCACACATGGGGTATTGACACAGTGGGAAAGCGGAGAAAGGAACTCATAGAACTTCTCACACCCCATTCTCTACCTGCACAGGAAGGTGATGCCCATGGTGACCCAGAAACCCCTGAGGAGGGAGAAGAAAACTATAATTTGCACCAAGATGCAGCTGGGGAACCTGAGGACAACACGGTTACCTTGTTTCAGAAACACCTTGCTGCTATTGGTCCAGGGCTGACCCCAGCAGAACGGCTAGAGGTATTGCGACTAACTATACAGGGAAATCAGCCTAGGAACTTGAGTTCTGGGCCCACAGCAGGGCCAACCATTGCACGACAGCCAGTTGTGAAACTGACTCATGCTGCATTCCCTGCCTTTGATGAGTCTAAGCAGAGCATAGACAGCTTCCTTCGCTCCTTTGAAGGTTTATGTGAGGACCACCAAGTTCCCCAGGATGAGTGGGTGCTTATTTTGGCTGGTAAGCTCACTGGTAAAGCTACCGAAGTCTATTTGGAAATTCCATACCCCCAGCGAGCAAATTATTGGAAAGTGCGTCAGATTCTTCTCGCCAGCTATGCCATCACTCCAGACTCCTACAGAAGAGCTTTCCGCACCCGGCGTAAAGCCTCCCAAGAAACTCACCAGGATTACGGGAATAAGTTGCAGAGGGATTTCCGCAACTGGGTACGGGGGAATAAAGTTAATTCCCTTGAGGATTTGTGCCAGTTGATGCTAAAAGAACAATTCTTCGAAACCTGCTCCCTTGAAGTGCGACAATGGGTTGGGGACCGGAAGCCTGGTACCTTGGAGGAGGCCACCCAGTTAGCAGATGAATACCTGGAGAATCGTGTCCAGTCCCAGCCACTTACCCTACCCCTGAGTCCTACAAACCACTCCTGTGAGGCTGATCATACCCATGCTCTACATGCCAGCCATGTGAAGGTCAGGGCCCTTCCAGATACTAAACCGATTAGGATTCATCGGGCCTGTCTTATTTGTGTTTGTACTACTCACTTACAGGCAACATGCCCACACAGACTCCCTCACCTGACCCCAATAAGACTGCCACCTGCCAAATCTGCAAATATTGTATCACAGGGGGTCACTGAGTGTCAAGTGCAGGATGCCCAAGAGATTGGTCCCCAAATCTACAGGAAGCAACAAGTGAATATTGATGCATCAGACCTAAAAGAATTTAGAGTGTCAGCAGTCAACTTGTGTGCCCCAAAAAGGTGGGAGAACAACTGTGCACCCAGTAGAGGACACAGGGGTGTTCCACAGACAAGACTGGAACATCAAACAAAAAGTATAACCCCTACTTCAATTCATAGTAACAGACACAAAGTCACCAATTCTCCAAACTGCAAAGTCTACATTGGAAACCTTGGCAAGCATGGCCATAAGACTATATTGGAGCAGGCATTTGGATATTATGGCCCTTTACGTAGTGTGTGGGTGGCCAGGAGCCCCCCGGGTTTCGCATTTGTGGAATTTGAACACCACAGAGATGCTGCTGATGCGGTTCAAGAACTATATAAACGGACTTTGTGTGGGCGTCAAGTTAAGGTGGAATTTGCATCCATAGACAGACAAAGTAGCAATAAGGCTCCTCAATCCCCATGCAAATGGCTCCCAACACAAAGAAGAATATGGACTGAAAGAAACAACTGTCAGCCAAAGATTTCACTGAGCCAGTGGGGCCTTCAAAGTGCAGCCGGGACTCACCCTACAAAGGGGATCCCCAGCAATGCACTTACTCTGGGGGGGAAGAAGTGTGACAAATACTGAGTGTGACCAACATCCCCTTCTACTGGTACCATTTTATCCATAGCTAACTGACTAGTACACATACAATCCAAGATGGTGTTTCTTCTTTGTTCTACTTTCCCGCCAAAAAGCTTTAAACAAAGGAGCTCCCAGGATAGCCCTCCAGAAGAGATGGACAAACCCCTCCATGGTATTTCCCCTTCCCCTAATGATGCAGCAGGGCCTCTGCCAATCAGACCTGCTTGGGTGGGGTTAACCAGAAGCAAGGCCGGCCTCCCAGCCAATCAACCCTAGGGGGTGGGGGAAAGGCCAGATATACCAGAGGGGAGGGATAGAGAGTTGTTGTTGTTCGTCTGGGGTGTAACCTGGCTGAGGCAGGTCACCCTCCTCTGCGGTTCCTTGGAGTTTATCCTAGCTGAGGCAGGAAGACTCCCTCCAACAGTTTGGATCTCCCTACCTCCCAGAGGACTGTTTATACCTGGATCCCCTTGAGGTATGGTTATTCTGTGGATTTACCCAAAGGCACTTTGCTCCTTACCCCTTTGAAATTACCTAAAGGAACTCCCTGACTTTGTATTTGTATTTGCCTGGAGGGCGTGTGCATCTTGGTGTGGATTGCTCCAAGGGAGGCACTTTGTTTCGGACCAGGAGTGTTTTGGACTTGGGGGAGTTCACATGCTAATGCCGTGTTCCTGATCTACTGCTTGCTGTATATCTGAAATAAACTCCTGTGTAAACCCCTCTTACAAGTGTGGTATTTCCCTGTGTGTGCTAGTTGGTCATACGTCACGCGTTTACGTGACAAGTGTCACCCCCTCCTCTGGAACTCTCCCATGATCTCTTAACCTTTCTGCTTTTAAAAGATCTTTAAAACACATTTATTTAGAGAAGCCTACCCTCATACTGTTGAGCTACCAAACACAATACCATACGTTACACATCTCATCTTGTTTATTTCTAATCTTGCCCACTCCCACACCTTGTGTCAAAATACATTCACCTTTAAAATTGTAAGCTCTTATGCACAGGGCCTTCTTCACTTTTTGTATCGATTACTGGTCCCTATGTGTGTAATTCTGCATGTTCTTTGTCTACAGCACTGTGAAATATGTTGGGGCTCTAAAAATACATGTTAATTATAATAATTTATTTTCAATTAGAATTTTTTTTGTACTTTTTTAAAGTAGATTTACAACTCGCGTTGACTTCTGTAGAAACAGGTTTTAGTTGCAAACTGTTTTAATCTAAATTTGAGTTTTTTTATTACTTCCTTGTTTTGTGACTAAAAGTCACGTTATTTCCCTCCCCACCCCTAATTTAGGATTTGGATTTGGTTCGGCCGGGCAGAAGGATTCGGCCGAATCCTGCTGAATCCTGGCCGAATCCCAAACCTAATCCTGGATTCGGTGTATCCCTACAGATTTTTTTCAATTGTTAAATTTTAAAAAATCAACTTAGAAAATCTCAAATTTTCTCAGATTTTTTTAAATCATAGAAAAAAAAGCTAATTTTAATAAATTTGCTCCCTAGCCTGATGGAGTGATATTCTGTTGGACCTTTCTCTGCTCCTCTATGATTTGACAATCAAATTAACACATTTCTGATTAACCAAAAAGGTTTCATGGCCAGTATTTTTTTCTCTTTAATATTGCCACCACTAGAGGTAATTAAAAACAATACACCTAGTATTCCTGAAACACTTTTCAAGATCTTTTTATTTTTATGGTTTTTGTGTTTTTTTTCTTTTTATAATTAATCAAAATGTTTGTTTTATTTGTTTGCAGGGCTGTATTTACCATATAGGCATTAGAGAGCCTGTGCCTATAAATTTCCCCCACTACGGTTGGATACTTGCCAGCTAAATCCTGTAGTGGAGTTTAGGGTTATGGGGGGGGATACCTGAGATTAGACAGTTGGCACATGTGCAGTACAGTAGTTTCTTCTGTGCTTGTGCTAACTGACTGCTAAGGGGGAGGGCTGAGATCTGGCACCTAAGGTCTGGGCTGCTTTACTAAAAAAGAAAAAAGGGGCATTTGCCCAGGGCCCTGTCACTGCCCAGTGTTCATTTTATGACATCACCAACTGGGATCATACTATTCATGGTGCACACAAACAGACCATACATGTTAGGCCACATGAGTCAATTCATGGACAAAATTCTGTCTTTTGCTTCAATACTTCTTCCTCTTACTTACTATTTCTGGTCAGGTGAATCCTGAGATAACACAGACCATCGCAAATGAAAGGTAAATGATGTAAAGGTCCTGTTTGGTGAGATTCTTTAATATGCCACTCTTTTTTTTATTACTTAATCTGTAGGATATCTTTTTTTTTTTTTTGAACCATTAGGGTTAATGTAACTTGCTAAAAAGAAAAGTCAGAGTTGAGTAAAAAGTTTCAGTGCGTATAATTACACATATTTCAGCACAGACACATGATGCGGAAATTAGATTCCCAGGGATTTTTGGATTAATTGCACCATTATTACATATACCCAAATGCAGGTTCTTAATTACTGCGCAGGACTTCACCTGTCAATATTTAATATCCTTATGTCAGATTCAGGATTTTTTACAACACTTACTAGTTTGCAATCCATTGCAATTCCACGCAGCACTGATGGGATTTCAAGTGTTTATAATTAAAACAAGAAACATTTATAATTAAAACATCTGTCATTATATGTATTAAGGGAACAATCTGTTGTGATGTGTGAAGTGAAATGAATCCACCAAACATTTGTATCTGATACCTCTGTGCAGCTGCACAGTTCAGTGAAACAAACATTTGGTTTCAGTAGTATCAGATCTTGTATTACACTGTTAGCGGCAACTGCACATTTAAATTACTTTTCAGAGTAATAGACTTCAGGGCCAGGCCAAGTGGATTGGATGTCCTAGGCAACCCAGCCGGCCACCAGGTTTCACCCCCACATATGCAGGACTGTGCATGCGCCATAAGAAAGGGGAAAGAGGCAGAGGAGAGGTTGGCAGAGGGAGGGCAGGGGATGGAGGGGAGAGCTGCAGAGGGAAGGAAGGGGAGAGCTGCAGAGGGGAGGGAGGGGAGGGCTGCAGAGGGGAGAGAGGCAGAGAGTGACAGAGGGGAGAGAGGCAGAGAGTGACAGAGGGAGTCAGAGAGTGACAGAGGGGAGCAGAGAGTAGCAGAGGGGAGCTAACTTGGACTAGGGGTAGGCAGAAGACTTTTTAATAGGTACTTGCCCAGCGCCCCCCCCCCATGATTGTGCCCTAGGCAGTTGCCTCTTCTGCCTACCCCTAGTTCTGGTCATTGTGGGCTTGAAGCACTAAATAAAGAATTCAATGGAAAATACCATCTAAGCCTGAACTACAGGATTTTGTGGTTCCTGAAATAGATATGTAATTTTGCAGTCTAATAACTTTAGTATCTCTTCCTTTAAACGGCACTTAATCTTATGTCAGCAAATGAACACATCTAATGGTTTCTGTTGGTACATCTCCGGCATTAGTAAAAATCCATTTCAATTTCCTCTGCCTCCTTATAAATGGAAGATTGATCTGCAAAACAAATGCTGAAGCCTTTTTGTTCTTTAGGAGCTCCCTGAAGTTTTAAGAGGCAAACCATAGTCAGATATGGGTACATTAAAGAAACTTCAGTCGGAACATTACTCAGGATTTAAGTATCACAGAACATCTGACTGTAAGTAGGTTATATCTTGAGTTCAAACCTAATGGTAGGATGTTATAAAACATTGGCTGTCGTGTTTTTCTTCTGAGCCTTTTCCAATTCAACATCTATTAAGCTTGTAACAAGCTTTATACAGGTATGCTTTTCAAAGTCATTTTACAGAAGACTCACTTGTTTTAGACGGTCACAACAGCCAAAAAAAGTTTTAGTTCATTTTCTATTTTTAGATCCTTGAAGACAATTAGATACATTTTGGGGAATGTAATAAAAGTCACAAATAGCAAAACAATTAGCACAAGTAAGAATAAAAAGTGTATACTCTCCCTTAAACTGTTATTACATTGCAAATTTTAATTGTGAATTTTAATTGTGCATTGCCCACTTTTAAGAAGTGCTTGAAGGTGTCGTAACCTTTTGGAGCAAACATAACTTTTTCAGTAAGAAGTTTTATTACAAACTGCAAACTGGCGCGAACTATAGCGACCACTTCCGACAGTTGAAGAAGGTTTGCAAGTTCTAAACAGTTTCCGGGTTCGAAAAAGCTATATTAAATTCACACATAGGCAAATTTGTTCGCACAGAGGCATACATTTTCGCATTGCAAATATTTATTCGGTTACCGACTTTTATTACATTCCCCCAAATGTCTCCCTTACTTGTAGTAGGAAAATGGGTTAAAAATTTTCAGGCCTGTGAAGAGCGCCGGCCAGCATGTCCGTCTTCGGCGGCACCGCATCCAAGATGGCGGCGCCCATAGATCACATGTGGGTAATTGCGGAGCCGGCACATTGATGCCGGCGAGATGACGTCACGTGCATGGTGCAAAATTTGAACTTAAATGGCCACCCGGGTCACGGGTTCAATGCCCGATTATAGGTTTTTGTTTGTGAACATACCTGGGTGCCTTAATTGATTCTAAGCTGTTTTCTGGACTTGACCCTGCCTGCTCAGCTCAGGGTTTTCTGGCTAAACAGAAGGTAACTAATACACAGGGCCAGAATTAGGGGTAGGCAGAACATCCACATGCTTAAGGCGGAAAGCTGGGGGGGGGTTGCCAGGGACATACTTTTTCTGATACCTACCCCTAGTCTGGTCCCCTGTCTCGCACTTCTCTGTTCCACCGCGAGACTGTGCGCATGCTTGTTCACAAGGCTGCACCTATCTGTGCATGCGTGCTTGTTTCTGCATGTGTCACGTGAGAGGCGACATGACAGTTGCCCAGGGCACATGGCCGGCTTGGCACAGCACTTATAACACAGAATTGCATTCTAGTAGACACTTCTGTGTGTCCACCAAAGGCAGGCAGTGCCCCATCCAGAGAAAAGCACAAAACTTCCTTTTCTTTTAAATTCACTTATGACCGTTTAAGAACAAAGAGACTAAACAGGGTGGATGAAACCCAAGGAATGGGGGGACTTGAATTGCAGGGAATCATGTTGCAAAGCATGTAGACCAGGATGAAATCAATATGGAAATCTGCTGTGAGGTGTCCCTGCTTCTTACCAACAAATTACTAATATTTGTGATATTAAAGGGAAACTGTCATCGGAAAACATGTTTTTTTCAAAACGCATTAGTTAATAGTGCTACTCCAGCAGAATTCTGCACTCAAATCCATTTCTCAAAAGAGCAAACAGATTTTTTATATTCAATTTTGAAATCTGACATGGGTCTAGACATATTGTCAATTTCCCAGCTGCCCCTGGTCATGTGGAGCAGCACTATTAACTGATTCATTTTGAAAAAAATGTTTTTTCCCATGACAGTATCCTTTTAAGTGATATTGCCAGGCAGTTGCATAATTCAGCAGAACTCTTAAGCTAATTCCAGGTAGAGATGGCGCGAACTGTTCGCCGGCGAACTTGTTCGCGCGAACATCGGGTGTTCGCGCTCGCCGGAAGTTCGCGAACGTCGCGCGACGTTCGCCATTTTGGGTTCGCCATTGTTGGCGCTTTTTTTTGCCCTCTCACCCCAGACCAGCAGGTACATGGCAGCCAATCAGGAAGCTCTCCCCTGGACCACTCCCCTTCCCTATAAAAACCGAAGCCCTGCAGCGTTTTTTCACTCTGCCTGTGTGTGCTGAAGAGATAGTGTAGGGAGAGAGCTGCTGCCTGTTAGTGATTTCAGGGACAGTTGAAAGTTTGCTGGCTAGTAATCGTTTTGATACTGCTCTGTTATTGGAGGGACAGAAGTCTGCAGGGGTTTGAGGGACATTTAAGCTTAGGTAGCTTTGCTGGCTAGTAATCTACCTTCTACTGCAGTGCTCTGTATGTAGCTGCAGTGGGCAGCTGTCCTGCTTCTGATCTCATCTGCTGACTGCTGCAATAACAGTAGTCCTTGTAAGGACTGCTTTTATTTATTTTTTGTTGTTTTACTACTACTACTACTACTACTATAAGAGCCCAGTGCTATTAGTCTAGCAGTGTTGGGGAGTGGGACTGGTGTGCTAATCTGCTGCTCCTAGTAGTTCAGCAGCACCAACTTTAATTTTTTTTTTTTTAATATTCATTTTTTTTTTATTTTACTTTTTTTTATTTTACTACCGCTGTAGTAGTGTATAAGTTGACCTTTTAGGCATTATTTGCCCTGTAGGCATTTTTTGCCCAGTGTGTTATTCAACCAACTGCCATCTAGCTGTGTGACCTTGTTCACATTCTGTCTAAATATCCATAATATTACCGTCTCCAGAAAAAACACCGGAGTGACTTTTTTCAAGCAGCCATAATATATTTTACGTAATCCGTATCCATCGCTGTAGTAGTGTATAAGTTGACCTTTTAGGCATTATTTGCCCTGTAGGCATTTTTTGCCCAGTGTGTTATTCAACCAACTGCCATCTAGCTGTGTGACCTTGTTCACATTCTGTCTAAATATCCATAATATTACCGTCTCCAGAAAAAACACCGGAGTGACTTTTTTCAAGCAGCCATAATATATTTTACGTAATCCGTATCCATCGCTGTAGTAGTGTATAAGTTGACCTTTTAGGCATTATTTGCCCTGTAGGCATTTTTTGCCCAGTGTGTTATTCAACCAACTGCCATCTAGCTGTGTGACCTTGTTCACATTCTGTCTAAATATCCATAATATTACCGTCTCCAGAAAAAACACCGGAGTAACTTTTTTCAAGCAGCCATAATAAATTTTACGAGATCTGTATCCACCGCTGTAGTAGTGTATACGTTGATCTTGTGGGCAGTATTTGCACAGTGTTTTCTTCAAACCGCCATCTAGCTGTGTGAGCTTGTTCACATTTTGTCTAAATATTGATAATATTATCGTCTCTAGAAAAACCACTTGAGTTACTTTTTTTCAAGCAGCATTCATATATTTTACGTAATCCGTATCCATCGCTGTAGTAGTGTATAAGTTGACCTTTTAGGCATTATTTGCCCTGTAGGCATTTTTTGCCCAGTGTGTTATTCAACCAACTGCCATCTAGCTGTGTGACCTTGTTCACATTCTGTCTAAATATCCATAATATTACCGTCTCCAGAAAAAACACCGGAGTGACTTTTTTCAAGCAGCCATAATATATTTTACGTAATCCGTATCCATCGCTGTAGTAGTGTATAAGTTGACCTTTTAGGCATTATTTGCCCTGTAGGCATTTTTTGCCCAGTGTGTTATTCAACCAACTGCCATCTAGCTGTGTGACCTTGTTCACATTCTGTCTAAATATCCATAATATTACCGTCTCCAGAAAAAACACCGGAGTGACTTTTTTCAAGCAGCCATAATATATTTTACGTAATCCGTATCCATCGCTATAGTAGTGTATAAGTTGACCTTTTAGGCATTATTTGCCCTGTAGGCATTTTTTGCCCAGTGTGTTATTCAACCAACTGCCATCTAGCTGTGTGACCTTGTTCACATTCTGTCTAAATATCCATAATATTACCGTCTCCAGAAAAAACACCGGAGTGACTTTTTTCAAGCAGCCATAATAAATTTTACGAGATCCGTATCCACCGCTGTAGTAGTGTATACGTTGATCTTGTGGGCAGTATTTGCACAGTGTTTTCTTCAAACCGCCATCTAGCTGTGTGAGCTTGTTCACATTTTGTCTAAATATTGATAATATTATCGTCTCTAGAAAAACCACTTGAGTTACTTTTTTTCAAGCAGCATTCATATATTTTACGTAATCCGTATCCATCGCTGTAGTAGTGTATAAGTTGACCTTTTAGGCATTATTTGCCCTGTAGGCATTTTTTGCCCAGTGTGTTATTCAACCAACTGCCATCTAGCTGTGTGACCTTGTTCACATTCTGTCTAAATATCCATAATATTACCGTCTCCAGAAAAAACACCGGAGTGACTTTTTTCAAGCAGCCATAATAAATTTTACGAGATCCGTATCCACCGCTGTAGTAGTGTATACGTTGATCTTGTGGGCAGTATTTGCACAGTGTTTTCTTCAAACCGCCATCTAGCTGTGTGAGCTTGTTCACATTTTGTCTAAATATTGATAATATTATCGTCTCTAGAAAAACCACTTGAGTTACTTTTTTTCAAGCAGCATTCATATATTTTACGTAATCCGTATCCATCGCTGTAGTAGTGTATACGTTGATCTTGTGGGCAGTATTTGCACAGTGTTTTCTTCAAACCGCCATCTAGCTGTGTGAGCTTGTTCACATTTTGTCTAAATATTGATAATATTATCGTCTCTAGAAAAAACACTTGAGTTACTTTTTTTCAAGCAGCATTCATATATTTTACGTAATCCGTATCCACCGCTGTAGTAGTGTATACGTTGATCTTGTGGGCAGTATTTGCACAGTGTTTTCTTCAAACCGCCATCTAGCTGTGTGAGCTTGTTCACATTTTGTCTAAATATTGATAATATTATCGTCTCTAGAAAAACCACTTGAGTTACTTTTTTTCAAGCAGCATTCATATATTTTACGTAATCCGTATCCACCGCTGTAGTAGTGTATACGTTGATCTTGTGGGCAGTATTTGCACACTGTTTTCTTCAAACTGCCATCTAGCTGTGTGTATTATCGTTTCCAGAAAAACCAACTGAGTTTTTGTTGTTGTTGTTTTTTTAAAAATAATGCCAGGCAAAGGCAGGCCGCCACGCAGAGGCCATGCTAGGGGCCGTGCTGCTATGCAATCCTGTGGCCCTAGCAAATTGCCCAGTTTTAAAAAGCCAATGACCCTGAACTCCCAAAATGCTGACGAGGTAGTTGACTGGCTTACACAGCACACCCCATCCTCTACCGTTTCTAACTTTACCACAACATCCTCCTCATCCTCCACTGCTATGGCCACCCCACGTAACACTTCCTCCACCACCGGTGCCCCTTCTTCACTGGAGTCAGAGGAGTTATTTTCCCATGAGTTTCTTGAACTGAGTAATGCGCAACCATTATTGCCAGAAGAAGATGAAGGAGATGAGGACGTTACACCAGATTTAATTCTGGCAGAGAACACGACAGAGATGGACATAATGAGTGATGAGGAGGAGGTCCCCGCTGCTGCTTCCTTCTGTGATGTTTCAGAAGAAATTGATGCATCTGAGGAGAATGATGATGAGGAGATTGATGTTTTGTGGGTGCCTAGTAGAAGAGAGCAAGAGGAGGGTAGTTCAGATGGAGAGACGGAGAGTCAGAGAGGCAGTAGGAGAATAAGACTTAGAAGAAGCAGGGAGGACAGCCCGCAGGGATCAGTAGGGCAACAACATGTATCGGCACCTGTGTTCAGCCGGCCAACGCACCCGCCATTGCCGCCAACTTCTACTGTTAGCGCCAGATCGCACACTTCCAAAAAGTCAGCAGTGTGGGATTTTTTTAATGTGTGTGCCTCTGACAAAAGCATTGTAATTTGCAATGAGTGCAGTCAGAAACTGAGCCTTGGTAAGCCCAACAGCC
Source organism: Xenopus petersii (assembly GCA_038501925.1). Taxonomy (NCBI): domain Eukaryota; kingdom Metazoa; phylum Chordata; class Amphibia; order Anura; family Pipidae; genus Xenopus; species Xenopus petersii. The sequence continues at coordinate 173,869,340 of CM076673.1, read as the reverse complement.
ACATAGGTACAACTTCTATGCGAAGGCACATGAGCGGCAAGCACAAAGCACTTTGGGAGCAACACCTCAAAGGCAACAGGCAAACTAAAAGCCACACTCCTTCTGGTCCAGCATCTTACTGCTCTACCTCTGCTCTCCTTGACCCGTCTGAACCACCCTCCACTCCGCCTTCCACCTTGACCACCTGTTCCCATTCCCAGTCATCTGCCACCAGCCAAGTTTCTGTGAAGGCCATGTTTGAGCGTAAGAAGCCAATGTCTGACTGTCACCCCCTTGCCCGGCGTCTGACAGCTGGCTTGTCTGCACTCTTAGCCTGCCAGCTTTTACCATACCAGCTGGTGGACTCTGAGGCCTTCCGCAAATTTGTAGCAATTGGGACACCGCAGTGGAAGGTACCCAGCCGCAATTTTTTTTCTAAAAAGGGAATACCACACCTGTACCAACATGTGCAGAGCCAAGTTACCGCATCTCTGTCACTTAGTGTTGGGCCAAAGGTCCATATGACTACTGACGCATGGTCCTCCAAGCATGGTCAGGGCAGGTATGTCATCTACACTGCCCACTGGGTGAACTTGGTAATGGCTGGGAAGCAGGGAATGGGTAGCTCAACAACAACAGTGGAGTTGGTGTCACCGCCACGGATTGCACGCGGTTCTGCCACCACCTCTACTCCTCCATCGCTCTCTACCTCGTCTTCTTCCTCTTCTTCTTCTTACTCTGCTGCTGGGTCCTCCTTCTCCTCCTCCACACCTGTGCACCCCCAGCTCCCCCTAGGCTATTCGACGTGCCAGGTACGCCGTTGTCACGCTGTCTTGGGGATGACGTGCCTGGAAAGCAAAAACCATACCGGATCTGTACTCCTGTCATCTCTGCAGTCACAGGCCGATCGGTGGCTGACCCCACACCAACTGCAGATCGGAAAAGTGGTGTGTGACAATGGAAGCAATCTGTTGGCAGCGTTGAGACTGGGCAATTTAACACATGTGCCCTGCATGGCACATGTGTTAAATTTAATAGTCCAACGTTTTGTCTCCAAGTACCCAGGATTCCAGGACGTTCTCACCCAGTCCAGAAAGGTGTCGGCCCATTTCAGACGTTCCTACACAGCCATGGCACGCCTTGCTGACATTCAGCAGCGCTACAACATGCCAGTCAGGCGTTTGATTTCTGACAGCCAGACTCGCTGGAATTCAACGCTCCTTATGTTGGAACGTCTGCTGCAACAACAAAGGGCCGTCAACGAGTACCTTTTTGAACTGGGTGGTAGGACTGGATCTGCAGAGCTGGGGATTTTTTTCCCCCGTTACTGGGTGCTTATGCGCGATGCCTGCAGGCTCATGCGACCTTTTGAAGAGGTGACAAATATGGTCAGTCGCACCGAAGGCACCATCAGCGACCTAATACCCTTCGCTTTCTTCCTGGAGCGTGCCGTGCGACGAGTGACAGATGAGGCTGTAGACCAGCGTGACGAGGAGCTGGAAGCGCACGATTTCTGGTCGGAATCACCAGAACGAACCCAGGCACCTGCTGCAGGAGGAGGAAGGTGGCTTTGTGGAGGAGGAGGACCAACCGGAGCAGGCTTCCCAGGGGGCTAGTGGTGACCTTTTGGGGACCCCTGGTCTTGTACGTGGCTGGGGGGAGGAGACCGTGGATGATGCAGTCCTTGATAATGAGGAAGCGGAGATGGATAGCTCTGCATCCAACCTTGTGAGAATGGGGTCTTTCATGCTGTCATGCCTGTTGAAGGACCCCCGTATCAAGAGGCTTAAGGAGAAGGACCTGTACTGGGTCGCAACGCTACTAGACCCTCGGTACAAGCATAAAGTGTCAGAAATGTTACCAACATACCACAAGTCCGAAAAGATGCGGCATTTACAAACCAGCCTGCAAAACATGTTGTACAATGCTTTTAAGGGTGATGTCACTTCAGGAACTCATCAACATTCCAGGGGCAGAGGTGCCAGTAATCCTGCCACGAGCACACCTGCAAGGACAAAGCCCTTTGGCCAGTCTGTAACGTCAGACATGCAAATGTTTTTCTGTCCAAGGCAGCGCCACAACCCTTCTGGATCCACCCTCAAAGAACGCCTCGACCGGCAGGTAGCGGACTACCTGGCATTAACTGCAGATATCGACACTCTGAGGAGCGATGAACCCCTGGACTACTGGGTGCGCAGGCTTGATCTGTGGCCAGAGCTGTCACAATTTGCCATGAACCTCTTGTCTTGCCCAGCCTCAAGTGTGCTCTCAGAAAGGACCTTCAGTGCAGCAGGAGGGATTGTAACTGAGAAGAGAACTCGCCTAGGTCACAAAAGTGTCGATTACCTGACCTTTATTAAAATGAATGAGGGGTGGATCTCGGAGGGTTACTGCACGCCGGAAGACTTGTTCTGACTTCTATGCAGCTGTCCTTCTCTTCAAGCCTCATGACTCCACACACAGTTGTCCTTTAGCGTCCTCCTCCCTCCGCCACCGTTACAAACTAGGGTGCAAACCCTACTGGTTTAATTTTTTCTGGCCTCTGTGCTTCAGTGGCTGCAACCAAAAAAACTGGGCAAACAATGTCTACAAGGTCAACGTATGGCAAAAAATGACTATTTTCAGCATTTATATGGCATATTTTTTCTGGCAACTGTGCTTCAGTGGCTGCGTCCAAAAAAATGCATATTTTCTGCATTTATATGGCATAATTTTTCTGGCCTCTGTGCTTCAGTGGCTGCGTCCAAAAAAATGCATATTTTCTGCATTTATATGGCATAATTTTTCTGGCCTCTGTGCTTCAGTGGCTGCAACCAAAAAAATTTATATTTTCAGCATTTATATGGCATATTTTTTCTGGCAACTGTGCTTCAGTGGCTGCAACCAAAAAAACTGGGCAAACAATGTCTACAAGGTCAACGTATGGCAAAAAATGACTATTTTCAGCATTTATATGGCATATTTTTTCTGGCAACTGTGCTTCAGTGGCTGCGTCCAAAAAAATGCATATTTTCTGCATTTATATGGCATAATTTTTCTGGCCTCTGTGCTTCAGTGGCTGCGTCCAAAAAAATGCATATTTTCTGCATTTATATGGCATAATTTTTCTGGCCTCTGTGCTTCAGTGGCTGCAACCAAAAAAATTTATATTTTCAGCATTTATATGGCATATTTTTTCTGGCAACTGTGCTTCAGTGGCTGCGTCCAAAAAAACTGGGCAAACAATGCCTACAAGGTCAACGTATGGCAGTTGTTTAAAGAGAACAGTAGATTACTAGCCAGCAAAGCTACCTAAGCTAAAATGTCCCTCAAATCCCTGCAGACTTCTGTCCCTCCAATACAGAGCAGTATCAAGCAGATTACTAGCCAGCAAACTTACTATCATCTGTCCCTGAAATCACTAACAGCTCTCCCCCTACACTATCTCTTCCAAGCACACACAGGCAGATTTTTCAGATACATTTTTGCCCTTGATCCCCCTCTGGCATGCCACTGTCCAGGTCGTTGCACCCTTTAAACAACTTTAAAATCATTTTTCTGGCCAGAAATGTCTTTTTTAGATGTTAAAGTTCGCCTTCCCATTGAAGTCTATGGGGTTCGCGAACCGTTCGCGAACCGCTCGCATTTTTGCGCAAGTTCGCGAATATGTTCGCGAACTTTTTTTCCGACGTTCGCTACATCCCTAATTCCAGGTGAGACAGCTGCTACAAACAAATACCGTTTCTGTGCATTATGGTCCAAACTGCTGAGTGTGAATTAGCTATTGCAAAATCCTCTGTTAATTCTTGGCTAATATACAAAATATATACAATAATATATAAAAAAAATGCTATTTTCAGGAAATCACACATTAAAAATATCTTGAACTACACAGGCATTATATATATTTATGAGGTACCAACATGTCTATTGTATAGTATAATCTGCCAGTGGATTAAATGTCCAGATAAGGCTATCCCATTACATGCCATAAAAAGGATATTATTAGATGAACCCAAAGAGGTGTGTTACCTGTATATGAACTGTATATTTACCTGTATTAATTATAGAACCACAAGTTAACTGAAGGACAGAATTACTTTGTACTTACAGGTATGCTTATCAGCTGTATTTTGTTTTCATTTAGGTATATGATTTTTAAGAGACAAGTTGTCATCTATTATTCAAAAATTCTTTATTTAAGAAGAATACTAAGAATTAGCAAATGGGTCAAAATTAGATTTGAATATGCCACAACAGCTACATTTTAGAGCATGCACACAAAAGTAAGCCTGTGTTTCAGGGTTTAGAAAGCCAGGTATCAGAATATTGAATTATATTTCCTGTGCAATACAAAAAAAGATGAATTTTGGCTTACACAGCTGCCAAGTGTTGGGAGATTACTTTGGAATGTGAATTAGCAGTAGCAAAATCCTGTGTTCTTAGCTGAGTAGCCTAATTATACAAAACAAACTATTTGCATATGGTTGTTACTGGTATTTAACAATTGTAATTAAAAAAACGAACTTTTCCAAAACTTCTCTTTTAAAAACAATTAACTCACGATGACACAATGAAAAAAAGCACACCTAATTGAACTGAGTCCATGCAAGTATAGTGAGTTCAGTTCATCTGCTTCATCAGTCGGAATCGCATTTAAAGCTAGGAAAATAAATTAGCAAACTGACTGCTGATACTCTTTCCATTCACAAGTGACAAAAAGTCTCCTCTCAAAGGCTAAACTGTCATGATTTTCTTTTACTTAACTAACGCGTCCCACTTTATCTACATTTCAGCAGGTGTTTTATTTTGTAACAATACTGTACATGTACTGAAAATAGAGTTGATGGGTCTTATTTATTGAGTGGACAAAGTCAAAATGATTACAGCTAATTTTGTTTTACCCACAATGCCAGCACATTTGCATGTTCTCAAAAATGGATGTAATGGAGATGCATCAGATTAACAGATGCGACATAACCACCCACTAGCGGACACAACTTGCGCCGATCTTCAGCTAAACACAAAAGCAATTGCATCAATTTTGATGCAGTGGGTACAACTGCAGTCAATGTAACTTGGAACATGTCCACAATTATGCTGGAATTATGGGGGAAACATACCCATTGGCACCCACAATTTCACTTTGTGTCCTGTTCTAAATCATATGTGCGGACACTGATATAGCCCTCACAAAGGCATGCTGTGGACACTTTCTTACACTTCTTCCCCTGGTCATTCAGAGCCTTATTCAGTTGAAGCAACATCATTTAAATGTGGTTGCAGTAAGATAAGCAAAGCCTTGACTTAACAAAATGGCTTAAGTACAGTAGTTGACATAAGCCTTGTTTTTAGTCTCATTCACAGTAGATGTATGACATTCAAAGGTGCTACAAGCTTGATGTTAAGACACTAATAGCATTCTTAGAATAGTCTCTATATCACTGTTTTTGTGTCTTGCACCTCCAGGCAGCTTGATAAACTAAGCCTGCTATGTTTTCATTTATTTTTGTCTAGACCTACTAAACTGCTTATGTAAACACAGCTCTAAATTGTATTTAAAGTGATGAACTATCAAATCACATTTGAGCAATATAGAGAAAGATTTGATTATCAATTTGGCAAATTCAATGTTATGATATAAGCTGAAATATTCCTAGCTCTCTGCTAGGGTTACTCACTCACATCACACAGAATATTATAAGGCTGGAATGAACATTCCAAATGCTATACTTTGTAAACCAATGGACCACTGACATACCAACTATATTTAGAGCTAAATGAATGCTCCTCAGTATATTGTAGATTTACTTTTATGTCAGAGTCAAACAAAATGACAAGGATTATCAGTACCAGGCAGGGGCATGACGAGTAAAAACAAGAAAGAAAAAGAGAGAGATGGTAGAACTTTAAGAGCAATCATGAATGGAAGATAAAAAAAAAGCAATGTTGCTATTTCTGAGGGTGATATTAGACTATGTAAGGTAATTAAATCAGACAGAAACAGAAAGATAGGATGGGTGAAAGGGTGAAAGGGTGAAAGGGTGAGAAAATAACAAATTGAATCCAGCTTAGATACATGTAAGGTTATGCACCTGGGTATCTGGCATTAGTAAATTACCTACTAATTTAAAGGAATTGCTGAGGATATATATCTGTAAAAAAAGAAGGATTTGGGAGTATCTGTTGACACTAGACAAAGAAATAATTTACTATCTATTTCTGATGGAGCAGAGAATAAGATTTCAGGTTGCATACAAAGTGGAATAAAAATATAATTGATATTGCAGAAATTTCATGTTTCATGTTTAGTTTTGTTATTTAGTCCTCTCTGGCAAAAACATATAGGGCAGATCTCTAGGTACAAATGTCTGTGCATTCCAGTACTCTATACATATAGTGCTTGCCCCTATTCTCTTGCACCTAGTGCAAATGCATGTTTCCATATGGGATGTCTTCATTTCAGAGCCCTTATATGCCACATACATAGGTAAACCTATGCATATTGGGCATCAAACTGTTCAGTGGACCCCTGTCGTTCATATGTAGGCTGATTCACCTGGTGACCTAATGATATGTGGGTGATTTGATGCTTTAGACTGGATGCTTTGAGGTCATTTTTCAAACATTTCATAATGTTTTACATAAAATGATAACTTAAGGAAAGAATTGCAACTTGGTAGTTTAGAGTAGAAATATATATTTACCCATTTTGAATTTGTTCTTTAAAATAATGTATTGTTTTCTAGGGTAAACCTAGTGTCAGTGGAATGTTTGGCTTTAAAATCAAAAGTATGACGTTTTGTAGAGCGGTGCTTTGGAAATTTGTACTGCTTGGAGTTTTAACCTATACAAGTGAGAAAACTCCATAGAACTATATATTGTATTTTTGGTATTTGTGCATTCAGGAGACACAGAACTTTCCAAATCTGCTGTGTTCTTGTGCATAAAATAAATTATGTTTCTGATATATGTGTTTGTATTATGGGAATTATTCTTTTTTTTATTTTTAGACACTTAGAAGCCTAAATACTTTAACAGAAGTGGCATTACACCAACATTCTAGTACATTTTGAAGTCTTAGGTTGTCCTGAAAAAAAAAAACAATATATTGTTTTCCTGGGTAAAATAAAAGCCCCCCCCCCCAAAGGAAAGGCCCCTAAAGTAAAAGAGGACAACATGTTCAAAAATGGTCTGGCAATAAAGAACCAAATTGGACAAATAGGCTGGCAGTGAAAATGTTAAATTATAAAAAAGAATTCATGCACTAAGAGATGTTAAGGAAACAGTCATGAATTTTGATGTCACATTTTAATGATATACACAGCAAAATGACGGTTTCTGCATTATGTCTCTTGAGAAAATAATTAGCCCAATTTTCATTACAGTTACAAAATCGTACTTTGTTATTAAATGCTTAATACTGAGTCATAGCTTTGCTTTTTGTACATAAAAGATTTGTATAATATGGGGTGGCTTTCATCATCATTAAAGGAATACTGTCATGGGAAAAAAATTTTTTTTCAAAATGAACCAGTTAATAGTGCTGCTCCAGCAGAATTCTGCACTGAAATCCATTTCTCAAAAGAGCAAACAGATTTTTTTATATTCAATTTTGAAATCTGACATGGGGCTAGACATATTGTCAATTTCCCAGCTGCCCCAAGTCATGTGACTTGTGCTCTGATAAACTTCAAACACTCTTTACTGCTGTACTGCAAGTTGGAGTGATATCACCCTCCCTTTTCCCCCCAGCAGCCAAACAAAAGAACAATGGGAAGGTAACCAGATAGCAGCTCCCTAACACAAGATAACAGCTGCCTGGTAGATCTAAGAATAACACTCAATAGTAAAAACCCATGTCCCACTGAGACTCCTTCAGTTACATTGAGAAGGAAAAACAGCAGCCTGCCAGAAGGCATTTCTCTCCTGAAGTGCAGGCACAAGTCACATGACCAGGGGCAGCTGGGAAATTGACAAAATGTCTAGCCCCATGTCAGATTTCAAAATTGAATATAAAAAAATCTGTTTGCTCTTTTGAGAAATGGATTTCAGTGCAGAATTCTGCTGGAGCAGTGCTATTAACTGATTCATTTTGGAAAAAATGTTTTTTCCCATGACAGTATCCCTTTAAGGATTTCAGTCAGTTATGTGTGTCTCTAAAATGAAGCACTTCTGTTGAGGGTCAAGTTTGTATAATGTCTCCATACTGACTGAACCTTAGGAGCTAAATAGATGAATGATTCAGTGGGTTATAAATGTTCTATTGAGGAAGTGGCAGACAGCTGCACAGGCCACTTAATTTGCTACTTCGTACATTTCTTCCATTTTTTGGGTCTATGATGTATTACACTGAATTTGGGAATAATACGATTTGATTACAAAATGTATCCTAATACTGTGATTAACAGGGATGATATACAGCTTGAAAATACTGCAATGGCAAATGTTCTATTTACTGGAAACTTAAAAACAAATAAAGGCTTTCCCAGAATGTTAGCAATTAAACAAAAAGCTGTTTATGAAACCCAAGGCCAACAGAAGTTTATTAACTCCCTAATGCACTGTCAACACTAGTTTGTATGCGAGTGAGAATATTTTATTAGCAGCTCATCCAAGTTTTATTGTTATTGTTTAACATATTTGTGAACAGCTGACACATTATAAAGTATGAATGTTTAAAACAAACAGAACAACTTCTTCCTCACCAGGGACCTAGGAAGCTGTTACAATAAAAGAGCAATAAAAAGAAGAAAAAAAGTGGATGACCCTGGGACACAAACATAAGTAACCCTAAGGATATAATATTTACCTAAGCTGGCACTTTCCAAATAGCAGTGCAGTGTTGGGGCTAATTTACTTTAATCAGTTTACAGAGGTGATCAGTATAATAAATCACTTAGATCGGGTTGCGTTGTTTCTAATGCAGTTATTTAGACTAGCGGGAAAATCCTGCAGTAGGCAAGGTGTCAGCTATTATTCCCTTCTGTGTTGTAAGTGGGCGTTTGTGTACAGCTTGACAGAAATGACATCATTAAGTAAACTCATAAGACATTTAATAATGCTGAATGCCAAGCAATGAGAGTCCAAAAGAACCAGATGACTGCCCCTAGACCTTGACAAAATAAAAAAAATGCAGTAATTAGAAATATAAATGTTGTTGCTTGTATTTTTTACTCACCTAAAGTTTAGCTGTAGTGCAGCCATAGCTAAGTAGTTCTTAATAGGTGAATACTAAATCACAGGCCTGGACTAGTGATGGGTGAATTTATTCGGCAGGCATGGATTTGCGTCGAATTTCTGCACTTCCCTGGCCGCGAATGTTTTTGCAAAAATACGCTGAGGAAAAATTTGCTGAGACAAAAAATTTTTTATCTCACGTCAAAATAGTCATGCGCATAAAAATTGACGCTCGTCAATATCCATTGACTTTAAAGCATTTGGGCAAAAGTCGCACGTATAAAAATTGTCGCTTGCGGCAAAATTATTTTGCCCATTGACTCCAATGCGCTTTGCCAATCTTTCTCCATTTTCCGAATTTTCGGCGAAGCAAACAGGACAGATTCGCCCATCACTAGCCTGGACTGTTAATATTCAGATATCCCTCAGGAAAGCAAATTTCCACAAGGCTGTCCATGGGTTACTCAAGGGAATCAATTCAGAACTATAAATAACAGAAGAAAAGTTCCTAATAGTGATGAGTGAACTCTGGCTTTCCACTTTGCGTAAAAGTTTGTGAAACCATGAAACTTTGGGAAATGCATTAGAGTGAATGGGAAATTGAAATCACATTCCACTTGAGTCAATTCTAGCTCTGCAATAGCATATACATTGCCTTATATTGTTAGTAAAACTCCTTTCCATTATGCTACAACTGCTCCCATGTTCTCAATTCCTTCCAACATTGCGCCACTTTTCCATCAATATCATACAGTCTATATATTCGTTGTCCAAGTTTTTCTGCCCAGAATTTCTCATAATCAGGCTCTGATCCCATTGGTTGATATGAAAGGCAAGGTATGGATTAAGGACATCTCTCTTTAAAAGTTTTGTTTTTGGTGAAAAAAAGAGAGAGAGAAAAAAAAGAAAGATTCTAGCACACATTTGCAAAAAATTGCAGCTGGCAAAACATTTCTCCCAATTGCTCAGGACAGAAAGTCTTCAATCATATATATATTAGTGTTATACTGACACAAAATAAATAAAATAATAACAGAAAAAAGATTCATGTAACCACATACACAGGAATAAAGGAAATGGATACTTAAATGTTTCCTTTTCACAAACTTATTTTACATATGAACTAGGGTAACTTCACAAACATGGTAAAGGTATGAGACCTGTTATCTAGAATGCTAGGGACCTGGGGTTTTCTGCATAATGGATCTTTCTGTAATTTGGATTTTTCATACCTTAAATATAATAGAAAATCATTAAACTCAACAGGCTGGTTTTGCTTCCAATAAGGATTAATTATATCTTAGTTGGGATCAAATACAGGGTTATTACACAGAGAAATAAAATCATTTTTAAAAATTTGGATTACTTGATGATGGAGTCTAGGGAGGACAGCCTTCCCATAATTCAGAGCTTTCTGCATAACAGGTTTCCGTAATAGATCCCATACCTGTATGCCATGTGTGTTAACAAAATCCCTAAGTGACAAATGATATGAATTAAAATTTGCAAACCTTTTCCATGCAGAAGTAATGTTTGTAAGGCTTGGAATCAGAGCAGACACACAGATAATAACCTAGATGTTAGTCTAATAGGACCTTCTACTGAATATTTCCCGGGAAAGATAAAATAATAGCCTGAAATTTTGGGATTACAATGACACTTCTGGACTGATTACAATTCATATTGTGTAAAAAGGTTGCTAATAGGGCATTGCCTCACTTAATGAACAACTCCCCAGTGCTCCTTGTCTATAGGACAATAAAAACACCAGCATATGAGGAAAATATAGTTCCCCATTTTTTATGACATAGCAATGGACTTCGATTTCGACTAGGGAATAGTCCAAATTCAATTTGAATTTGAATAGTCCAAATTCGATTTGAATTTGAAAAAAAAAAAATCGAAAATGCGAATTTCAAAATGTATCATATACTGTCTCTTTAAAAATTCAACTTCAACCATTCGCCATCTAAAACCTGCTGAATTGCTGTTTTAGCCTATGGGGGACCTTTTAGAATCCATATGGAGTCAATTGGTGGACTTTGAATAATCAAAGTTTTTTGAGGAAAAAATTAGATTCCTACGATTCGAATCCGCTATTACTTCGATTCGTACAATTAAACTTTCAATTGAAAACGGACCTATTCGGTAAAAAAAAAAACCAATTTCATTTTGGTTGGTTTTTTTGAATTTGAATTTAGAAGTTTTTAAACTTCCCCTAATAAATATTATATATTAGATACCTGGCTGCATCAATCAATATTTCTGTAGGTGAACCAGAAGCAGAGTAACCAGCTCACCCAAAATGTTCCATTTGTTACTTTGGCCCTTTGTTTTACCCTATTCATCTGAACTACCAGCACAAAAAGTCTAGTGCTGTTATATATCACTGTACAGTATATGGTAGAGATTTGCCAGATACATATTTGCCTTTCTACTCTTCTTCCTTCCCAGCAATGGGTTTATCCAACCTAAGATCAATTTCTATCTTATGTAATGACCCAGAGAGCATATAAATCTTTTTCGTGTCAATAACATCATGCATATGTAAACTATTTACTTACATAAAGTGTAGAACTTTCTGTTTGCATAATGGTGACTTATCTAATTTTTTCCGTTTGATGGTATAGGATGAAGAATGCATAATTGATGTGTTGCTGGTTCCACTTGCAGATTATCAGCTTGATAAATTTAACAAAGAGAAAGCTCTGAATTGAAAACTTTAACCTCAGCCCCTGAGAAGTGCCTTTACATATTTGTGAGAAAGCTGATATGGCCGCAGATAAATAAAAATGCATAAACAACTAAAACGTGAAATGAATTTGTGACTTTTGATGTGATCTCACTGGAAGCCTAATAATTTTGTATGCAACTCAGTTTCTCTTGCGGCACAATTAGAAATTATGATTTTTATCTTTTCAAATTGGCTGGCTTGCAAGTATTACTTTGCAGCTGTGTTGCTCTGTGCTAGCAGCTCTGTTTTGTTTCCAGAAATGTACTTTAAAGCAACAGCTTTTTCCAACCATGACTTATTTGGAATGGTATAAAGTGAGGCAAAAGCTGTCTATACAGTTATGTAAATAGGGAGAACTGTTTTGGGTCCCGCATGTAATGGATCTGTGTTACAACAGTTGATAACTGAAAGAGCTAGGGTTAGTAGGTATAGCAGGTCTATATGGCAACATATTAGTGTTTTTGAAGTACAATTCCAATCTATTACCAAAAGCTGAAGAGTGTAAGTTGCTGCTAAAAGTTGCATTTTAACAACAGCGTAACAGACATGAATTCCCCCAATCAGAAGTGCAAAAGCATGCCATTTTATCTGCTAAGGGGAATGGCTATTCAATGCATATTGCACTGGATAAAATTGGGTTTGAGGAGCAGTATCAGAGGGTGCAGGCTTGCCCTTTCCTTTCTGCTATTATATGGCATGCAGTAAGGATGAGTGGTTGCAAATATGTCTCCTCCAACTGCCCTCTCAGTGTATGCAGTGAAGTGCAGCCCAAAGACCTTCTACAACTCTGCAAAAACAGAACACTGTGCAAAGGGAAAAAACATGGACATACAGTTTCTGCACTGTGCACACTGCACATACAGACCCCTATAGTCTGAAAAGTCCTCTTTTATATGGGGGAGGGGGAGCTCTGCAAAGTCCAATTTACTCTGAGCAAGTAAAGATATTTATGGTGTATTCTAAAAATAATCAGAGACATCATAGCTGCTAATAAAGTAAAACTGCCCAAGAAGTTTTCCTAGCCTTGAGTAAGTTGTATAGTTTGCAGGCTTTGTTCCTCCAAAAAAAACTTTGAACACTGAAGAAAACCTGATGATATTTACCATGAAACAGCAGATACAAGATTCTTTCGCAGTTTTATATTTAATTAGTTCCAGTTCAATAACAGCATCATGTTTGAAGTCAAAAAATGTTTTTTTTCCTGCTATTTGAACTTTATATCTCTGCGCCTTAAAGAATGTAAACTCTGTTAGACAGAGAATAACTGTAGCTTCAATATCTTATAAGGGCAGAGACACACGGGAAGATTTGGGGAGATTAAGTCGGCAAGTGAATAATCGCCTCTTCTTCGGGCGACTAATCTCCCCAAAAAACCTCCCCGCAACAAGGATCAAATCACTGGCAGGATGGCACTCGGAACAAAGGGTGTTATTTATCTCTATTTTCTGAAAAAATCTCTGACCAAATCCGCACAGATTTTTTGGGTTTATTTATTAATACACTTACCTGAAAATTTTGTTTGTGGGAAAAAATCATGAAAAATTAGATTTTCACGATTTTTCCGGATCTTTCATCTGATATTTACGTTTTTTTTTATTTTTCAACCTGAAAATTCAGAATTTTGCCCAAAAACTTTGCCTGAAACTCAGCGCACATCAAAAAATCATTGGGACTTCTCCCATTGACTTATATGCAACCTCGACAGGTCTGAGGAGCCGGAATTAGACCTTTCCATCCTAAATTCCTAAAAATTCATGATTTTTTTAAGTCTGATTTTATATAAAAAAAAAAATCACACATTTTTCATGATTTTTGCATTCAGAGTTTAGTAAATAACCCCCTACAACTTCATTGAGAGAAAGATGTAAAAAAAAGCATCCAGAAGGCCAGAAGGAAATATTTCTTCATGAATCCTAAAACAACAATTGGCATATTCTCTAGATCTTTTAACTTAGAGTTGAATCATATTCTAATTTGTATTTGATTGTCATCATATTTATTTATTATTTAAAGAGAATCTTAGTTACAATTGTCTAGCATGAATGCTTTGTATATTGTTCCATATTTACATTTTAGTCATATAGACAAGCTATAGGTTAAATAAAAGAAGAAGAGAACAGTAAAGGAGAAAGGAAAGAGGGTACAGCAAATATTGTATTATTCATAAACTTTTGAAATAATTTAGGCTATTCTAATCTGTAAATCAATAATGGTTTGGATGAGATTCAATTAGAGGAGAAAAACCTTTTTCCTAATTCAGCTCCAGTTTTTACCTAATAGAAAACATTTACAGGGTTATTTACTAAAGTCCGTTTTTTTCTGGTCTAAAGGGCATCAAATCCGAAAAAATCGTACAATTCAGATTTTTTCACCATTTTTTTAGAGTCTTTTCAAGCACCGGATTTTTTCCAGTTAATTTACTAACTTTACTAAGGGTATTTGATAGGGTGAACCTTCCGTGCTGCCTTAATAGCAGCACCAGACATCTCAAAAGTTAACCCCTACTTGATTGATACCTATCCGTGACAGATCAACCAGCTTCTACATTCTCAATTCTTTTTTTGAGCAGTGAGCAATTGAGTGCCACCATTTCCCCCTTTGTTAAATATCTATCTATCTATCTATCTATCTATCTATCTATCTATCTATCTATCTATCTATCTATCTATCTATATTTGATACAATAGCCCACCTGTCAAGTTCTTTCTGCTAACATCTCTATAGTCTAGTAGGTCACTGTACAGCATTGCCTATGATAAAAAATTTAAATCTCTTACGTTAAACTATTAAGTTTTTCATTTAGTGTTCCACTCTCTGCACTCTACTGATCATAGAAAGTTGGTCCATTTTTTTACAATTGTGATCATTTTCACCCCTTTTTGAATGAATAATTATTACAAAATTTTCATTAAAATCATAGGCTAAATCATAGGATTTCAAAACATTGTCTCTTGATAATTATAAAACTTGTCTGTACCTCAAAACATTCCAATAAAGTTATGAAACATTTAAAGATACATCCCTGTTTAAATTATGGCACATTCTCTTTTGTATTCTTTTGTATGACACATATAAATTAAGAGAATAAACATTTATTCCAGGATTGTAAAAGGATAACATGAATATATATATATATATATATATATATATATATATATATATATATATATATATATATATATATATATATATATATAACATACAAGCAAGATCCGCACTCACAGGTCTTAAAAATGTATAGAAGTTTTTATTGTAAAGGGCTGACGTTTCGGCCTCCTCCGAGGCCTTTTTCAAAGTGAAAAAGGCCTCGGAGGAGGCCGAAACGTCAGCCCTTTACAATAAAAACTTCTATACATTTTTAAGACCTGTGAGTGCGGATCTTGCTTGTATGTTGGAAATTTCGTTTTTGATACTGCACCCAGGCAACTTTAACCTGCTGTCGAGAGTGCCGGCTCTTGGATTGACTATATATATATATATATATATATATATATATATATATATCTCTGTAACCCCTTCTTGACGTGAAAGGGTACTGGGGATTTACCTCTCATGGCAGTGCCTCCACCTAATGGGATACAGTAATACACCTGCAGGGGGCTCCATTAGGAAAACAATAATAAAACACACAGTTGCTGTATAAAAGATAACATTATATAAGAGTAGAAAAGTGGAAAATTAAATATGCAAGTACATATTACTGATCCACTACCCTGGGGATATTTGCAGTTCCATCCTGGCACCTCCTTGCCAGGCAAAGTCTCACACTCCACTCCTGGTGGACAAAGAGCATCTCCTTTTCCCCAAAGAGCTCTTTCCCCAGGTAGTGCTACCTTCTCAAATACCTCTTCGGCTGGACAGAGGTAGTTGCTCACATGTAGCAGGCACACAAACAACACCTGTATCTTTAACGGAATATATTCTGGATCCTTTCACTACCCTCTGAAAGACAAACTCAACAGGGGGCTCACACAGAGCTGGCAGGCTCACACAAAGTTGGAGCAGGTATCCACAGTGAATAAATACTTAGGCTGACTCCAACACCCCTCCTGGGCGTGAGTACTCACAAGTCTCTCTCCTTTGGAATCCACTTCCAGGCATCTCTGATTGCTGGGGATCCCTCTCACAAAAATCTCAATTATCAGGGTCCCATTATATTCACTCACTTGCTTAAAAGCCATCCAACCCCTTCAACCCCTTCAAGCTATCTAATGCATCAGCCAGTACAACTGATTCAGGGAGAGAATTCCTCATCTTCATAGCTCTCACTGTAAAAAAACCCTTCCAAATATTTAGGCGGAACCTCTTTTCTTCTAATCAGAATGGATAACCTTGTGTCAGCTGGAAAGACCTACTGGAAAATAAAGCATTAGAGAGATTAATTTATGATCCCCTTATATATTTATACATAGTTATCATATCACCCCTTAATCGCCTCTTCTCCAGCGTTAACAACCCCAACTTGGCCAGTCTTTCCTCATACATTTTACCAGCTTAGTTGCCCTTCTCTGTACCCTCTCTAATGTCCTGTATGAGTGATGGAGACCACAACTGTATGACATATTCTAGATGGGGCTTTACTAGTGCTCTATACAGTGGAAGAATGATCATCGCTTCCTGCCGTGAATCTATGCCCTTTTTAATACAGCTCAAGATCATATTTGCTCTTTATGCTGCTGACTGGTATTGCTTGCTTCAGCCAAGTTTATCATCTACAAGGACTCCAAGGTCCTTTTCCCATTAAGGGTATAAGTGGCTTGGATATTTTTACATCCCAGGTGCATGAATTTACATTTATCAACATTGAATCTCATTTGCCACTTAGCTTCCCAGATTGACAGTTTGTCAAGATCCTTTTGCAAGGATGCCACATCCTGGATGGAATTAATTGGGCTGGATAGTTTATTGTCATCTGCAAACAGATATATAATATATATATATATATATATATATATATATATATATATATATATATATATATTATATTCTCTACTTGGAGTAAGGTTCTTAGTGGTCTACTTATTCTGTTTGCATTTGGTACTGTTATAAACCATATTAATTACAATAATATTTTATAGTATATTATTAGTATATTCTTCATAGTACATGGGATACATTATCAAGAAACCCATTATCCAGAGAGCTCCAAATTATGGGAAGGTCTTCTGCTACAAAACCCATTCTAATCAAAACAATCCAATTGACGTTATTCAATATTTGAAAAACCACAGGTCCCGAGCATTCTGGTTAACAGGTCCCATACCTTTCTTGTATATCCTAACTTTTACAATTTATTCACACCCTGGACTACTTTGTTTCCTTATTGCAGATGATAATAGAAATCATTTGTTCAAAGTCCCAGTATTGTATAGGTACTTTCTGTATCTCAGGAGTTCCCAAAAGATATTTGTATAGTATATACATAGATAGTTATTTGTAATGGATAGCCATTACAAAGATGAATTAAAACTCTTCATTTAGACATTGTTGAAAAGTGTAATTAATTATTTCATGCTATGCTTGATTCTTCTCATTAAAAGGATTTTCTTAGCAAAATTGATAACATTTATATCTTTTAATTGCCTGAAAGATTCATTTTCATATTGTTTTGAAATTATTTATTCAATAGTTTCACCTTTATCTGACAGATTAATTATTAAGAACAGATTTAATTTTCAAAAACACACGCTTTTATTAAGATTAGAACACTTATCGAAGTGCATTAGGAAGTAATTTTGTTACGTGCAGTTAAAACTAGTATAAGAAAACAAAGTTTGGTAGCAGAAATTATTCAACTTGTTATTGTCAGCTAAAGGATCCAATTAAGATTAAAAATGTGAAAATGTCCTCAACACTGCACAGACTTTAGAAAAGGAGCTGAAAATGAATTGTAATTCTTCCATACTTGCAAGAGCAATAGACCTTTGAACTGTTTGGGATCTGTAATTGTTTTAGAATTTCTGTGACCCAACCAATAATATGTTACAGTTATATCTCATTATATCAGAATTGTTTTTGTTTGCTTTAAAATATTAAAAAAACTTCATATGTAGTGTGATGCGCTTGAGACAATGCTCTTGCATAGCAATGATGTAGTTGACTTTAATTTTGAACTCAAAGTGTTATTCTGGACCTAAAGGTATCTTTCTAAAAAAACTCCAATGGATATTTCAGTAGTACATCTTTTACAGCAAAATCTTCACCAATACCTGCATCTAACTACTACTTACTCTTCCAGTCATTGTCAATGTTGAGTGCAGTTTTCTCCAAGTTTAAAGGGCCAATCACAAAGGCCATAGTAATTGGGATACAGACCCAGTTCCAAGGGCACATACATCAAAAATCAAATAATTATCCCATAACTCTGTAATATCTTAAAAAGCTAATATTTATTCAAAAACTTTAAAAAACTAGTTGTACTGCATGTGTTGAATGTATTGGACATGAAGTCTGATGTGAAGAATCTTTAGTACAGCTGGGAAGAGATGCACCTTGTTCTGTGAATCTTTCATTTCTAATAATGAATGAAGAGGTTTTCCTTCAAATTTAGACCAAGTATAAATTAGACCATGGTATACAATTTGAATGCTTTCTTTATTTTTTTATTTGTTGAGGTTTTGAAATATATAACTTTTTTAAACTTTTCTCTAGTTTTAATATTTAAATATCTTTCTTGCATGGTCTTTCTAAATAAATATGTAAATGAAAAAAATACTTAAAGATAAACTATTGCTTTTATGACTATTATTAAATTCTTGATGGTGCTTAGTAATTATTTTTCACAAATTAGTTATTTTTTTAATATAAATGGTTAACTAGTGTACTTCCTTAAATTAATCTTTTTTCTCCACTCCAAACAAGTTTACAGTGCTAATTGCCAATTGCTGACTCATGCTGGGATCAGTGCCTTGGGGACCTTATTTATCGAAAATTCTCATTTTTTTCTCAAATATGTAAATTTTTGTGTTTTTTTTAAATTTGAATAAAATAAAACTCAGATATTTGCTTATTGATCAAAAAAGTTGAATCTAAAAAACTTGATTGAATAAAACCATGAAAAAACTCAAATGCATCAAGTCAATACTCTGAAATGCTCAAAAAATTTAAACCATTAAAAAGAGTCCAACTGAAAAATTGCTTATGTATTGCCTAGTAAAACTCCTATTGACATCTACATTAATACATAAGATTTTATATGCCAAAGCTACAGTCATTTTTGTTTTTTGCTCTAAACAAATCTCAGACATCATTTATGGAAACTTTGTATTTGTGAGTTTTATCACAAAATAATTAAAATTACAGTAAAAATTCAACTTTGAATCTTGATAAATCCACCCCATATCATGTATGTTGATATACCAATACATTTGGATGAGGAAATCAATAAAGAATATAAAACAATTGTATTAAAAGATATCTATGTGAAACAGATGTAGTGAACAAATAGTGTAATGAATTTTTAATTAGGGACAGTTCTACTTTAACCTCAAATGCACTCAGTTCAATGGCCTTGACAGTAAATGAAATAATTCCGAAACCACAAAAAAAAAAATACATTTCCTTAAAATGTAAATACACAGTTTCATCTGTTCTTTTGTAATGGAAAAATAGTTTAAAACTTGATTTTTTCCCCCATTATTTTGATAATAAAAATTCAACCAAGCTCTTATCCAGAATTTGGCGTAATTGACTAACTATTCAGATCTAAAATTGTTCATGAGAAAAAAGTCTAGACAATGCCATGTGACTAATCGAAGAATGCAACACAGTTTATCAAATTATCAAATGAAAACCAGTGTCAAACAGCCCCGAAACCATCAGGGGACCATCTGCAATTGACTTTAAATGACTTTAAATGACTTTGACAGGTTTTAGCTTGGGAGTATTTTGCATTCAAATTTCTAGCAGCTTTCTAGGAAAAAAAAATCACCTTTTTTTCTGTAAAAATTCTTATTTTCCCCCCCTTTAAAATGCGACCAGAAAATCAGGAAGGCTTCATAAATAGGCCTCTTAATGTTGAAGTTAAGGCAGATGAACATTTTTAAGAAACTCTTTAATGTAGGTTTACTTTGATTATATTTGATTGGTTTGGTTTACTTTGATTATATTTTCTTTCTCCAGAATCACTGCCAGATGAGTGATAAAAACAATTGTTGACTTTAAAATAAATCCTATAAACTTTGAAAATAGTCCTGCGTAAATAGAAAACAAAAACTTTGCTCTCTTTTTTATGCTTGTATTACTTATCAGGTATACTTACAGTAAGGGTTCGCTTGTTCAGATTGTTGCTGGGCTAGCAAATATATCCTCTTGCCTTTAGCAGCAAAAACAAAACCAGACCCTTTTATTCAAGCACCCCAATTGTCCACCGTGTACAATGATCAATACAGAAAGTGGCTGACTTCACCTATAACACTCAATCAGTACATTATATTTTCTGGTTTCCTGCAAACATCGTTTGGCCAAAAACTAAAAATGAAGTACAGCAAACATCATTACTGGACCTAAATATCCTTATAGATTTTTTAAAGCCATTGTTACCTTTTTTAATTTTACAATTCGCTATTTTTATTAGTAGAA
The DNA here is from genome assembly GCA_038501925.1 of Xenopus petersii. Lineage (NCBI taxonomy): Eukaryota > Metazoa > Chordata > Amphibia > Anura > Pipidae > Xenopus > Xenopus petersii. Next base: position 173,848,888 of record CM076673.1, on the reverse strand, counting down.
TAGGCAAATGCTTAAGGTTTTAAAATCAGTGCTGAATGAAGATTTAATTTATTCACACAAAGTGGAAGATTTAATTTATTCACACAAAGGGGCATATTTATGAAGGGTCGAATTTAGAGTTCATTGGAGTTTGTAAAAACTCCCATAAACCCCCATGAACTGAAATTCAAAAAAACCCATAAAAAATAGAATTTTTGTAATTCGGGTAAATGGGATTGACCTACAAACTTGAATTGAATTCGAAAGAAATTCAATTTGTTTTTTCAACAAAAACAACTCGATTTTCAGGATGTCTCCAAACAACTCAAAATTGATTCCAGGACGTCCCCCATAGGCTAAACCAACAATTCGGCAGGTTTAAGGTGGCAAATAATAAAATTTTTAGAAGGCCTGTACAAATTTTGAAATTCAATTTTTTGAAAAACTCAAATCGAATTTTAACTATTCCCTAGTTGAATTACACTAAAATAAACTTGAAAATTTAAATTTTTAAATTTGAATTTTCACTTAGACCCTTGATAAATCTGCCCCTAAATCAAATAATAAGCATTGTGAAAAGCAAAGAGAAGGAAGAAAAGTATGCATAAATATCAAGAAAATATTATGGTGCAATTCAAGGTCCGATAATACTAAAAGGATGAGCTGCTAACAAAATGGTCTACAACTGTGACAAATATTAAGAAGGCAATAAGTCATATTCAGTTGTATGAGAAAAACTTATCTCATGGTTTACCATGTGAAAAAATTTGTTAAAATCTTATGGAAAGCTGAAATTAGGAGATGTTTTTTTTAAATTGAATTTGGTACAATAATTTTGTAACATATAAAAAGAAATGGGAATGCTCCAATAATAGAATTATATTTTATAGTCAGCACTCACCAATCTTCTCTCACCACACCACTTCACGTGTCCGCAGTTCACTAACCAACTTGATTGTCACACTCCAATGTATAACACAGCACCATTGTGGGGGTCAACATGTTTTTAAAAAGCCTTTATTGATCTGTGACAATTACAACGTTTTAAGCCTACTCCCGGCCCTTTCTCAAGTAGAATAGAATAGCCAAGTCAATTTTTTTTTTTACAAATTAAAATATTACAAAGATTAGTGTTAAAGAAAAAAAGCACCATTGGTTACTTAATTTTGCAGTGGCCCGGGGCAACATTTGTAGAAAGGGTATAGTAAGGACATAAAATGCATTGATGGCTTTTTAGATACACAGTTACCCAGTTAATTTGAAAAAGGTTGAGGGAGATTGTGTTTGTAGTTTTACAAGATATATAGTTTGAAAGTATAAAATGCATCACTGTGTAAACTAGAATTGTAGTACGCGGCTTAGATTTTCTACAACAAAGCAAAACACATTGTCTGATTTTATGAGCACTTGAGGGATACCAGTAAAAAAAGCTATTTACATACAACAGATGTCTAAAATTATTTATGTCAGAAACATGTTTTTTTCTTTTCATATTAGTATCCTCTGCGGCTGTTCAGATGGCAATGAAAGCAATCTATTATTGGTGATTTAAAAACCACATCAGAATTCCAAAAGAAAATTTCATGCAGCCATCAGATGTTTGAAAAAAAGAGGACACAAAAGATGCTGACAATAAAGTGTGTTTGCTATGATCATTTGGAGAGCACAGCATATCAACTTTAAACACAGATCTGAATTACTTCATTTAATTGAATAACTTGCAAAACTTTTTAAATGTTAGACAACATTTTGCTTTCTGATTTCTTATAGTTTTTCTTAATCAGTTTTTAGATCTCATTAGAGATTAGGTTTCATTTACTTACTAAAGACACATTGTGCAAAGTACATTTCTGAATGTAATTTCCATGTTTGTTACCTATAGAGCAGCATTCTTTTCCCAGAAATCCAGCATTTGCACTTGGAAAAACTGCATCAGTGTCAAAATTAGGCTCACCAAATTATTTTGGAATATCTGTGCTGTGACAATTAAAAAAGGCTGACCCCTTAATTCGGTTAGTAATTTTAAAATAAACTTGACTAAATCTGTCGCTCAAAATGTCTCTATTCCCCGGGAGGAGTTTTCGGCTGCTACTACTTCGTTTCCGATCAGGACATCCACTACATGCTTCACCTACCTTGGCATAAAAATATTTCCGGACGTGAAACAAATCGTCATTAGAAATTATAGTGATCTCTTACATTCCATTAAGACGGATTTGAGGGATTGGACAACTAAAACGTTATCGTGGTTTGGCCGCGTTAATTTCCTTAAAATGAACATTCTCCCCCGCTTCCTATATGTTTCACAGGCCATCCCATACCCCCCTCCCAAGGGGACCTTGCAAACACTGCATACTCTCACGAAACAGTTCATTTGGGCGGATAAAAACCCGAGATTGGCGAGGTCAACACTAACTGCATCTAAAGCACAGGGTGGTGTCAGTCTTCCAGATTGGCAGATATACCATCAAGCCACAATTATAAACAGATGCCTAGACTGGGCCTTTTATGGGAAGACCAAATTGTGGATACAGATAGAGCAGGAATCCCTGGTAACCCCTTTGTGGGCGGCTCCCTGGCTATCTCCGGCTAACAGAATGTATAGAGATAGAACGGATGCTAAACTTAAATACACGTTAGACACCTGGGACAGCCTAGCTAAATCACACAAATGGATTAACTCCCCCTCCCCTTTATCCCCGGTTTTTGGCAATCCTGCCTTCACACCAGGCCTGAATATAGATAGCTACAGGGGTTGGGACATTCTCTTACACGCAGGAGCGGCTTGTTTTTATCGTTGTGGCAAATTGAAAAACCTGGACGAACTATTGCCTAATATCACGCCGACTGACCTAGATAGGTTTAAGTATCGGCAAATCAGCCACTTCCTACAGGCAACATTTCCACCTCATAAAGATAGACCTACTCTTACTCCCATGGAACATATTTGGTCCCTGGGAAACCCACCAAGCCGTGCGATTTCTCGGATATACAAAAACATTATAGACCTCAAACCGTCCCCACTCTCTATCCTAAAAGACAAGTGGCAACGAGATGTGACCTTACCTGTCTCGGACGCCCATTGGGCAAAAATTACTCTTTTAGTACACCAATCCTCTAAATGCGCTAAACTCCAAGAACTTAACTATAAATTACTAACTAAGTGGTACCTTTACCCTACCAAGTTGAGCAAGATCTACAAGGCGGTCTCCCCTACATGCTGGAGATGTAGGGAACATCTCGGCACCTTGACACATATTTTTTGGGATTGCCCTATACTCAACTCTTTTTGGACCTCAGTACGCAACACTATCAAAACTGTTACAGACATAGAAATCCTCGACAACCCTTTGGCCGTCCTTTTACATGACACCTCACTGCCACTAAAGACATACAAGAAGTCTCTTGTTCCCATAATGCTAGATGCTGCCAAGGCATTGATTCCCCTTAAATGGAGACAGACAGATAGTCCGTCCGTGAAAGATTGGTTGCTTAAGATCAAAGAGATACATAAATTCGAGGAGCTGAAGACTGAAACTGCTAGTGATTTCCAGAATTTCATGACTAAATGGTATCACTGGATTGCATTTACTAATTCAGATTCTTATGTCCAATTATGCACCGTGTGAGATTCGACCTGTTATTCTATCTATAACTCTCTATTTTTTCTCTCTTGAGTTTCCTGGGGAGGCGATGGGTCCCAGCAGTATCTGCTCAGGTGGCCCATCTAGACTAGTAGCGTTGTTATTATGCTTATATTGGATCATTATCCACCCATAGCAGGTTCTAATCAGTGATCAGTGGATTTGAGCTCGACCACGCCATTCACGACTTTGGATATCCCCAGGCCGGTATGCCATTTCTGTTTATCTTCTTTTCTTTTTCCCCTCTTTTTCCCTCCCCCTTACCTTCCCTTTTACCTTCCTCTACCCAGTCCCTTCTCCCTCCCTCTCTCTTTTCTCCCTTCTTTCTTACTGTACCCTCTGTGTACTGTCTCCAAAACCGGATACATCGGCACTCTAAGGTCAAATTTTTGGCACCCCAGGCTCTATGTTATTTTGCGCAGCCACGACAACGCGAAGACTGAACAGCTTCGTCGTCTCATGAGTTGTTTACAATGCCTTGTTTTTGCTTTTGTGACCATCACCATGCGTAACCATGTACTTGTGGCGAGCTAGACTCAACATGATGCTCATGACGGTCTGGTCTCCTGAGATTGCTGTTGTAGAGTCATTTTGCATTTGTGCATGGCCATCTGACTGATGCTATTTTTTGTATTGTTTGTGGTGCTCTATTTCTGTATTGACTGTGCTGTTGTATACCGTTCTTCTTTGTTTTCTTTTTCTTTCTTTCTAAAATCAATAAAAACAGATTTATAAAAAAAAAAAAAAGGCTGACCCCTGGATGATCCTGTTTGGTAGCCTGTGATCAGTGCAGTTGAACCTGCCCAAACTGCCACTAGCGATTTGTTCATGTACGGCCAGCATAAGGTATCGATACATGGCTAAATTATGTACAAATTTGTATATTTGTACATATGTTTGAAAACTGAAAGCTGAACAAACCTTTTATTTTAAGTTTAAGTTTGGTACTAGAATTTACCATTGTTTACTAAACAGCAGTTGGAAACAATTGCTTTGATTGCAAAACAGGCTTTCCTAGGAATGAGATTTCTATTTCAAGTGCAGTTGATGTAACATCTGTTGAGTTCTGTCCCCTGCTCTAAATGCTGAATAGAATCACTTTGACAGCGTTATTCAGAAGCACATGCTAAATAATTGCATATTTCAAAACTTTTCAAAAATTTTATTCATCTCCATACCGTATCCATAGTCAGTCACTTCTGCTATTGTCAGCTGGCTTGTTTATTATTCTTGTTCTGCAAGTGCACATAACTGTCAGGGTCAAATTTGCAGTATAAATCTCATGTAAATTCACATTGTAAAGCACAAAATTGTGTCCATTAACATGCTACTGATAAAAGTACTTGTCACTGATCTTTTACCAGTTGTATCTGTATTGCTGCATAAGGGTAAGGTACATGGTGCACTTGCCCTGGAATTAAGATGTGCCTTAATGGGATAGTTCACTTTTAAATGAATAACATAAAACAGCAGATCGTAAGAGTAGACATTGATATTCTAAGAGAGTTTGGAACTGGGTTTTTTTTTTTCTATATTTTTATTTTGAATTATACATATTTTTGTTAATCAACTCTCCAAGATGAAATTGATACAGCTACATGGCAGCTAGGGATTAATTAACCCTAGCAACTAGCAAAATATTATTGGGCTAACACTATTCTCCTTTTAAAGGGGTTGTTCACCTTTAAATTAACTTTTAGTATGATTTAGAGAGTGAATTTCTGACACAATTTGCAATTGGTTTCCATTTTTATTATTTGTAGTGTTTTAGTTATTCAGCAGCTCCCCAGTTTGCACTTGATTTGAAAAGAGACTGGAATTTGAATCGGAGTGGGCCTGAATAGAAAAATGAGCAATAACAATATATTTGTAGCCTTACAGAGCATTTGCTTTTTAGATGGGGTCAGTGACCCCCATTTGAAAGCTGGAAGAAAAAGAAAAAGGCAAATAATGAAAAACCTTTAAAAAAATAAATAATATAACATACTAAAAGTAACAGCAGTCACCAATCATTTCACATACTGTAGGTTGGGTACTGATCATCAATACCCATTCCAATCAAAAAGATCACTCAAGGCAGCTGAATACAAATATCCTTAAATTAATCTTTATTGTTGCATGGTGTATCAATGCATTTTGATCCTCATAGGATCATCATCAGGATAGTGAAAGGAAGTGAACAAACATTCAAATACCCCTAACATCCAATCAGTAACTGAATACATTACACAGATAAGAGCAACCCATATTAACATAACTTGTTTTAAAGTGCCATTATTCTTGTCATTTAAACATTAAAGATAACACAAGTATTAATTAAAACATCACAACTATTAACATCCTCACACTTGTAGCGTGTCAAATGTAACCCTAAAAATATTTGTACAATCACACAGTCACTCAAACAAAGGTGAGCGTCTACTCCGTTTTTCTCCCTATTAGTTTGGCATCTCATAATGGAAGTAATTGTGTGTCAATATGAATCTGATCAGTTGTAGAGTTGGCACTGTGGGCATATGAAGTTTTTCAAGAAAGTATAGGCGGGCTGCAATACCATCTTCATGTAGGTTGTTGGTATACATATACTCAACATCCATTGTAGCTAAGATGGTGCCCTCTGCAAGTGGACTTATATTGGCTAGTTTGTTTAAAAGGTCAGTGGTGACCTGTATGAATCAGGGTGTTTTTCTTACATTCTTGGCTGCAGGATGTTTTCTACCAAGCCAGATATGCCATCCAGAGTTGATGACCAGAGTTGATGACCAGCGATGCTGTCTCACCCTGGGTTTCCTACCTTATGTATTTTGGGTAAAATGTAAAGGTACCAATTCTGGGGTTTACTGGTTTCAAGTCCATTAAGTGTGTCTCTGGTAGAGGAGGAGAACCCAAGGGAGTGCCTTACTTTGGAGCCAAATGCACAGGGTTACACCAAATGCAGTTACAGACAAAGCTGATTAAAGGAGTCCCTGTGACAGAGTTGCAGTACTAAGTGAAACTCTGTTTTGTGCTCAGTTGGACAGATGAGTTTCATCCTAAAAGGAAAACTTGCCCTGCATTCCATTCAGTGGTTGGATGCCAGTTCCACCCCTTGTGTGTCCTCAATGTGAGGACAGGTGTTTCTTGTGAGACTGGCATGGGAGATACAGCCTATATCCTAAAGGAAATGTACATTGGGACAGGTTGTGCTACCTGGGGAATAAAGAGCTCTGGGGAAAAAGGACATTTCATATGAACTGAACTGTGTTGCCAACCCGAGTGGAGAGAGAGACTGGACTGTGCTAGTTTCTAGACAGAACCACGTTTCCCCATTGTAAAATTATTTCCTTTATTCTTTATATAAAGTTTATCTTGATTTACTGCAAACTGTGTGTTTTATTTTTCTAGTGGAAAATACTTAGGGCTCACTAGGTGGAGGCACTGTGCTGTAAATCCCAGTTCCCAGAATCTTTCATATGCAAAGTGAGCTCAGGGCCCTAGATTGCAAAGGTTTAATTACTGTTTAAGAGAGAGTGATCTGATTTTACAAGAAGTGGGGCAAGGAAAGGGTTACAATATAAAATAGGAAAGGTCAAAAATTGGGTGTTCACTTAAAATGAACTGCATACCTTCCACTAAATCTGGCATCTTACTTGTGTATCAACAGTGATACAACATACTATGTATTTTGATAAGTTTGAGTAATATTTTAGAAAAAATATGCATGCTTACCATATACCAAACCTAATGTTCAAGCAAAATTAATTGTAAATTGCTGATCTCTAGCACTTCCTAGAGGCTGACTCTAGCCTGTATTTGCTTTAATATATCAGTTATAAAGACTACCCCCTTTATAACACTGTTGCAAACAAGTGACTAAGTCACAGTGGTGCACTGCAACCCCTTGATTATCGCCCCTCATTGCCAATAATTATAGGGCATGGTGTAATGAGACATAATATGATGCATACTTTAGTTTCAACAATAAATTAACTGGGCAGCAATTTATTGAAAAACCAAGCAATAAATCAATATATATATATATATATTTCTTACATTTTTTATAGCAACACAGTGATATGCACTGGCTTTAATTATAGCATTTGCACTCCATTCTGTTAATTTACTCCTGGGCTTCTCTTAATGGCATACTTAGAAGGTCCATCTCAAAAAGGATGTCATGAGCCTCAGATTTCTTTGACAATTATCCCCTAATCTTGCTTCTGGTATGTTTATTCTGCTGGTTCCTTTTGGCATTTACAGTATATTCTGCCTATCATCAAACTCGTAGCAGGTGGTGGGCCTGCTCCGGTGGATCATCTACTGGGGTTCTAACCGCAGAAAAAGTTCTTAGTGCCACAGCTGTTTACAGGGCTATCTGTGGTTGAATATAAAGAAAATCCTCTTATATTTCCTTATAATAATATATGTGTGTTGCTGCTAATCTTATTTATTACATTTTTATATATAAGTATTAAAACAATTAGAAAACACAGTATTCCAAATTAGCTTCCTTGGTATCATTTTCCAATGATATAAGCCTTTTAAATAGTGACAACTGTTGTGACAAATGCAAATTACAAAACGCAGTCTGTCTTAAATTAAAACAATTAAACAATTACTGCAACAGGTTTACTCTCAAATAATGATAACGTTCAGGTGCTAACATTACCAACTCAATTGGTTGTATTAACTGCTATTAGCTGGTAACAATATTACACCAAAAAATTAATTATTAAGCTGGACTGGTAAAAATTATATAAATTCATAAAGAAGGGCAATAATGAGACGTTTGATGGTTATAATTTGTTTATTATAAGGATGTTGTACTTTAACTCTGTTCATAGAAAAATCACAAATTAGCTAAATCTGGGGATACAACTTAGTTGGAACAGATATCCAGGGCTGTGGTCTCAAATTTTACCTTCCCTATTGCTTAATAAGGAGGATTAATTACCCTCACAAAACCTGAGCACACTTAAAATATTTATTGATAAAGTAGGGCCCCATGCTAGAGAGAAAGAAAAGATTAAATTTAAAAAAATACTACTTGATATCAACAGTGGGTGTGTAAATTATACCAGAGCAGTTAGCATGGGGACCTACTTGATCATAAATATTTTAAATTAAATTCAATTGTACCTATACAGATGAAGCCACTTAGATTTGTGAGTTAAATGCGTCGTGACTCAGGGTTAATTGAAGAAACTGTGTTATCTAAAGTCATCTTAACTCATTTAATGCATTTAACCTTTTCATTAGCATACCAAAGCTCCATTGTTCACAATGGTGAATGCTTTAATTAGATGGGATGTTGTGACGCAGTTTTCTGTGTTAAATGAGATAAATGGGATATCTGTGTTTAGTTATTCTGTGTCAAACAGACAAACCAATGTGGCTGCATCTGTATGTTGCCTTAACACAAGTTTCACTAACAAGCTTTATTAAAAGAAAATGAAGAATGATGGCATCCTTTTTTCCACCTCTACTGGTTCCACATATGCCCCCATAGTTGATTAGTCTTATTGCACAGCAGCCATGTCATTGGATATGACAATCTTCTTTAATCATGTTTTTATTGGTACGTCCATGCAACCAATTGGAGATTCAGTCCCGCACTTTAGCCTATACAATCCATCCATTGTGCTTTACCCTCCAACTTCTTCCCAATACATCCTTTCTATGTATAATGCTTATTTTCACATTAGCAATATGTGTGCTGCAGGGCTATCTGCATCACACTGCATACTGTACAGGTATAGTCTTTAGTAACTTGCACATACAAAATTATAGGAGTCAGTTGGCACTATTGTGTGCTATACCTGCTTACGCAATGAGCTCCAAGAGGTTGCCTTCATTCTGCCATCATAAAATTGATAAAATATAATTTTGTATTTTCCAACAATCTCAATGCAAAAATCAGGTCACTCCAAGCATTGACCAGCCACTTACTTTCCTTTAAGCCCTGGATTTTATACTGTACAGGTGCAACTGTGCAGTATGCTGAAATGTAGTACTGGACCTACAAATTAAGCAACCATTGAAAAAAATTACATCTTCAGAAATTGTTTTAATTGCCTTGTCTGTGTTTAAAAATAAGACCTCTTATACATTTCATGAAAACTCTTCTTTGCTAATGGAAATGCACTTCTAATTTTTAAATGAAATGTGCTATCATAAGGTTATAGTATTTGGATTAATTTGGAAATTACTATTTAACTGAATTATTAATATTTGGAGGAAAACAAAAAATATATATACAGTAGATAATATATATATTGTACAGTATATACAGTATTGAAATACAAATCATTCTTTAGTAAAAGGAAATATAAAAACTCTGTAGGTTAAACATGTACATAACATTTTTTTAAATATATTTTTACTATACTCCTAACTCTACAGTATTATATATATTTTTAGCCTTGCTGAGTTGTATAATGAAAATCCTTAATAACAGAAATATAAATTTGTAATGGCTCTGGGAGATCTAAATGTAATTTGTTAACAAATGAACTTATTATACCATTGATTTCAGTATTGTTGATCTGGGATTATATAATTTAATATAAAAGAATAGCAAAAGTATTATAATACTACTAGATAGTTCATGCTTGCCTTCACTGTAGAATTGACATTTGTTTCTTCTTAATGGAAGAAAAAAATGATCAGCTGTAATATCTATATTTTCAAATACAATTTTCTTTTCAAAACTATTAAAGAGAAAACAAGTGTCTTTGAATTTGTCACATCAATTAATCTGCAAATCAATGATATGGACAAGAAAGCTCGTTTTTTTTGCAGGCAGTGCAAAAAAAATGCCAAATTTATTGCTTTGCAGGGGATAAATGTTTTGTTCCCAAAGACTGTTATAGAAACAGAAAAAGTTTAAACTTCCCAGGAAAAAGTGGGGCTGCATGTGAAGGTGACAAACAAAAGGCTAATGTGCAAATGAGTCACAGCTCATGTTTTCTGCACATATTACTGCTGTGCAAGTTAATTCCCACTATTAGAACATGCACATTTCTAAGAAAAACACAGCATTGTAGATATCACCATTGAAACTAGCCTAAGACTAAAGAAAGTTGAGCATACCTCTACCCCTGAAGTTATCTCTCATCATCCTCTAAAACACTAAGTGGCAAATGAGTATGTTGATATGCTGATAAATGTACGGTCATGCACCTGGGATGTAAAAATATCCAAGCCACTTATACCCTTAATGGGACTGCACTAGGCAAATCCATTATGGAAAAGGACCTTGGAGTCCTTGTAGATGATAAACTTGGCTGTAGCAAGCAATGCCAGTCAGCAGCATCAAGGGCAAATAACATCTTGAATATGCCATACAGTTTTGGTCTCCATCACTCAAACAGGACATTATTGTATTACAGAGGGTACAGAGAAGGGCAACGAAGCTGGTAAAAGGTATGGAAAATCTTAGCTATGAGGAAAGACTGGCCAAATTGGGGATGTTCACGCTGTAGAAGAGGTCGCTTAAGGGGTGATATGATAAATATGTTTAAATATATAAGGGGATCATATAATAATCTCTCTAATGCTTTATTTACCAGTAGGTCTTTCCAGCTGACACAAGGTCACCCATTCCGATTAGAAGAAAAGAGGTTCCGCCTAAATATTCGGAAGGGGTTTTTTACAGTGAGAGCTGTGAAGATGTGGAATTCTCTCCCTGAATCAGTTGTACAGGCTGATACATTAGATAGCTTTAAGAAGGGGTTGGATAGCTTTTTAGTAAGTGAGGGAATACAGGATTATGCGAGATAGCTCATAGTCCAAGTTGATCCAGGCACTGGTCCGATTGCCATTTTGGAGTCAGGAAGGAATTTTTCCCCCTCTGAGGCAAATTGGAGAGGCTTCAGATGGGTTTTTGCCTTCCTCTGGATCAACTGGCAGACAGCTAGTCAATAAAAAGAAAAAAAAAAGGTTGAACTCGATGGGCATGTGTCTTTTTTCAACCTTACTTACTATGTTACTATGTACTATGTTACTAACTAAATATTTCCCCAACTGTTGTTATAAAAATGACTCAGCATTTCTCAAACACCCACTGACAGAGTATGCTGATAGAGAACTTAGCAATAAGCACATTGCCTTCACAAAGGAGAGTAGTCGACTTTCAATCTGGAGCAGCAGTTCCACTAGATGTTGAAACATTGTTGGTGGGCTATGCTTCTTTGCAGCCAGACAACCATTAGTGAGGTTGGACACTGAGTTGTCCAGCCTGGCTAACATTCAGCATTAACGTTCTCCCCACACGTGTTTCCTTGAGTTAAGGTCAGAGTTCTGTAGAGACCAGTGAGGTTCTTCCGTACCCATCTCAGAAAACAATTTTGCATGTATCTCACTTTTATTATCAAGCAGTATAGGAAAGGGGCTTCCCCACAATGCTCCTCAAACCAGACGGTATAGAATTGTCAAAAATGGCATTGTACACTGTCATTAAGGTAGGGGTGCCCACACTTTACAAATGCAAGGTCTACTTTTAGTGATGTTGTCCCATTATGATCTACATCCATAAAAGCATTGTTAGCATTCTGTTTCATGAACAATATGACTGAAATATTGATTTATGAGTTAAATGTATATTGTTATATTTTAACATCTATTTATTATGTAAATTTAACATAATAAATCTAAATGAAAAGCATGAAACAGGAGGGTGATTTAGACAAGCTGTTTGCTGACAAGTATCTTGAGATCTACTGATCACCAACTAAAGGTCTAATGGTAGATCCCAATCTACCTCTGGATTAAAGGAGAGGTAAACCCTAAAAATTACTATAGCTAAAAAATGCTATATTTTAAATACTGAACTTGTTGCACCAGCCTAAAGTTACAGCTTGTCAATAGCAGCAATGAGCTAGGACTTCACACTTGTCACAGGGGGTCACCATCTCAGAAAGTGACTGTGACACTACACATGCTCAATGGGCTCTGAGCAGCTGTTGAGAAGCTAAGCTTATAGGTCATCGCAAATTATCAAGCAGAAAATGAGGTTTGTCTGTAATATAATCTGATGCTACAGGGATGATGATTAAATTCTCATGCTAGTTGCACTGGTTTCTGTGTTGTCATGTAGTAATTATCTGTATTAATTACTAATTAACGCTATATAACTATATAAATACATGTTAATAATAATACTAATAAATAATCAGCCTTATATTGTGACACTCATATTCTATGTGTACTGTATATTGTGAGTGGGCCCCTGACAGCAGCACAGAGCATGTGCAGTGAATCAACAGAAAAGAAGATGGGGAGCTACTGGGGGATCTTTGGAGGCACAGATCTTCCCTGCTAAAGGGCTGTGGTTGCCTTGGGCTGTTACAGAAGCCCAAAACATCATGTACAACATCTCTAGCTACTTCTTTAGTTAGGCTTTAATTCTCCTTTAAGGTTTGCTTTCATTCTTCCACAGATTATCAACATCTTTTGAGTTTACATTACTTATAGTTTGTCAATTATTTCTAAGGTATTTATTAATGCAATTACTATTGAAATCTGTACTTGTCAGTTGTTTTCTATTTTCTGCACTGTTGATTCTGACTTCATGTACTATTGAATTAATGTTGAAGTAGTTAGTTCTCCCTTAGCCAAGATGCCAAACCCTGCAAAAACTTCAAGCTCTGTGCTTAACAGACCTTCTAAATTGTTTGGCTAGCAACAAAACAAAGAAATTAAGAGAACTCACACTGCTTAGCCATGTGGATAATGTGTTTCTTTTATCTAAGGCCTTCCTTTACTGGTGTTACAATAATTGTGTGTGTGAGGTACTGTGCATAGCCTAGCAGACCTTCTATGATGATAAAGGGATTCTGTTACGGGAAAAAAATGTTTTGTTTTTTTTTTTACAAAATTCAGCAGTTAATAGTGCTCCTCCAGAATAATCCTGCTCTGAAATTCATTTTCAAAAAAGCAAACCGATTTTTCCTTATCTTTAATATTGAAATTTGATGTGGGGTTGTAAAAACCACAAGACCTTGTTCAACTTTGATCCATTTTCCAATTCATTTCAATTTATTGAGTGCCGGGACAACTTTTAAAATCCTTATGAAATTCAAACTGCTGGAAATTCCAGGTAGATTGTCACCACTATTTCTTTTGGTGGGGATTGACTGGAAGGCTTAACTTTATCACTAATCATTCAATTGCTGATTATGCTGATCTTGGTAACATAAAACCTTATGAATATAAAACCCACAGAAAATACATTTCTTATAGGATAGTTTACATTACACAATCTTTTATTTGCTTTCATTTAAATCAGCAGGGGCTTAGGCCTGGGAGTTGACTGCTAATTATTATCATCATTATCACAGGCGTTCAGATAACAGTTTATGTGAGGATGTGCTTCTTACTAGCATCCAGTACTAGCATCCAGCACCATTCCTATTTGACTTGCTTAGACAACAAATACATTCAAATCTACAGGGCCACTTATTTGATTGATCAAAATAAATCAAGAAACTACAAGGGAAAAAAGGATTTTGGTGTCTGAACCAGTTTCAGTTTCAGACTATACAGAACTACATCAGATAGCAACTTGGCACTTAACAGAGGTAATAAGTGGATTGGCAGACACAAAAAGTATTTTATGTATTTTCAGAATTCACAATGCAGTAGCAGATGCTTCAACAGATTTCATCCCCATTGCAACATCAGTCCCAATGAGTTTAATTTCTTGGCTTGCATCTGAAAAATTAAAAATACCAGCTGTTCCATATTGAGAAACACAGCTATCTTTGTTTTCTTACACCTTCAGCACTTACTACAAAGGGTCAGATAAATGTTGGACATAAAAACCTCCCAACCAACAGAAACCTAAAAGTTTTTTTTCTAATAAACTTGCCTCTATTTATAATGGATGAGGAAACCAGTGAAACTACATCATTGCCGTTATAGTAAATGATATGATGATGATTGACTTGAGGTACTCATGGCTACACTGCCTAGTAGCGGTAGATATTCCCTGCAAATTGATACCTAATGTACCAAGTGGTTATTCCATATGTTCTTGGCTTGTTTTCTATGCTTTTGCTTTAGAATTGCATTTTTCAATTATTTCAAGTGATTTCAAGTGTCTTCAAGGCAGCTCTCTAGTAGGCAAGACTGAAAATTACCATTGAAATGTTGAATCTCCTGGTGATTTTAACTTGTTATTTTAACTTATGTGCAAATACATACAAAAATGTGCTGATATAGGGATTGTAATATGGCAATTTAATACATGGGAATTAAAAGATATGTAGTTTATATTTTGCTCCATATGTTTTAATAATGTATTTTAGTGGTTTCTGATGTAGGGAGGGTTTTGTACTGGTTCTTGCTTTGATAAAAAAAAAAAAAACAAGTGATGATACCCAGATGTATCTAAGCCATGATTAATCTCTGTTGCAGGTAAAATGAAATGTTCATCAGTCAGGTGCATCCCCACCAATGTAAGGTGGCTGAGAATCGAATACCCATAATCCTTCCAACCAATATAGAGGTTAATATGTGGGCCCACACAATTATGGTGCACCTGTAGCCCAGCTCTGGAAATGCATTTAAAGATAAACTAGCATCATATGGGTGACAAAACTCAGCATTTTAATGTCCAGTTTATGCATTATGCAAAGAAAACAATCTAGAAACCATGGTTCTACGTCTGAACTGATGGATGAAGAAGGCAAATCCAATCTTTATTATTAAGGTTAGTTATTACTATAAGAACATTGTCATGTTATCAAGCTGTAACATTATGGCCAACTAATGTTAAGTGGAAAGCTACTCAAATGGACTGAGAACACTGCACATTCTATTCCAAATCAAAACATGATGAAAAATGTATCAAATTTGTATTATTCCTTTGCAGAAAGTTAAGAAAAGGGAGTGTTAGGCGGTTCCAAAAATAGCGGTATCTGCATTCTTCTTTAGAAATACAAACATTCACTGTATACACTGAAAAATGTTTCAAGATTTTGCTTTCCTTTCAATCACTGAACTAATATGTAGTTGTATGACCAATTTCTGAGAACTGCTGCACATCTTTGTTGCATGGAGTCAACCAACTTCTGGCATCTGCAACAATTCACAATTCTTATGCATATCTTGGTTTTGCCTCAGAAACAGCATTTTTCATGTCACCCTACAGGTTTTCCATTGGATTAGGTCCAGGGATTGGACTGGCCATTCTATAATGTCAATTTTGCTGCTCTGGAATGTTGCTAGTTTACAGGTGTATTGGGGTTGTTGAAACACCCATTTCGAGGGCATTTTCTCTTCAGAATACACCAACATGACCTCTTTGATGTATTAAAACTGATCCATGATCCCTGATATGCGATAAATAGGCCCAACATCATAGTATGAGAAACATCCCCATATCATGATGCTTGCACCACCATGCTTCACTATCTTTACAGTGTACTGTGGTTTGAATTCAGTGGTTTTTTTTTTGGGGGGGGTAGTCTGATAAACTGTCTGCAGCCCCTAGACCCCCAAAAAACAATATTGCTTTCCACAAAATGTTGCGACATTTCTCTTTAGGCCAGTCAGTCTTCAGCACGTCTTTTTTTAAACAATGGGGCTTTGCAGGGCCTTCTTGTTGATAGCTTGGCCTCACATAGGCATCTTCTAATTCACAGGTAACTTTAGACCTTCTTTGATCTTCCTGGAGCTGATCATTGGCTAAGTCTTTGCCATTTTGGAAAGATCCATTTAAATGGTCGTTTTCCATTTTCTTCCATGTTTTTCAGGTTTTGATTGTCTTTTGTGAAGCATTTGAGATCATCTTAGCTGAGCAGCTTATCATTTTCTGCACTTCTTATATGTTTTCCCCTCTCCAATCAACATTTTAATAAAAGTACACTGTTCTTCTGAACAATGTCTGAAACAACCCATTTTACTATAAACAGCATGTACAACTTTTGCTGCCTTCCCTCCCTAAATAAGGGCCGTAATTGACACTTGTTTTTTCACAGAATGAATGACTTCACTAATAGAACTCAACATTGGTATTATTTGGAACAAGCTATTGTTATTATTTTGAACACTGCTATTATTTTGAACAAGCCTCAATTAATGATTCAGTTACACAGAATCTGCAGCATGCTTGTCATGACTGTGGGTCAGTTTGTTTTCTATTACTCTACTACACCTATTAGTAAATTATTATACAATGTAGAAAATATAATTTCTACAAAAAACAGTGATTGATCAGGTTGGTGATATAGGACTGCTATTATTCTGAACACAACTCTATATGACTATTGTACTGTATCATTAGAAACATTATATCATTTATGTACTACCATTCAAAAGGGTTTTTTGGGTTTATGCTTAGTGTATCCACAGGATTCCATTGTATCTTATTGCTCTTAATGTTTTATATGCTGTTTAACACTGCCATTGTTGTGTACACGTATGTAGAGTTGGCTGGTTTTTAGTTCTTTATCTTTTTATATTTTATGTTAATGCATTGCTGTCATGTGTTCAATCTTGGTGGATTTAGTAGCCTAGTGGTATGGCATAAGTGCTACTTTGAATCAACCTTTTTACTTGGTTATAGATTTAGTATATTTCCCTGTACTGTATGTAGAGACATGTTCAACAAAAATATATAAAAGACGTCTGTTGTATTTAAAGTCACAACACCTCTTACATAAGTTTGACCATACTTGAGAAATTACAAATATCCAAAGGTTCAAATACACACACACACACACAGACCTGTTTGGTTTCCCTATCAATAGTTTGGAACTTTACAGAGTTGATGAATTGTTTTATGTATCATTGATAGATACTGAACGACCTTATAGCATCTCATTTCCAAGTTAAGATTAATGGCAAAGCCTGTCGTCGAAAACGTGGTCTCATGCTGTTTACTAGGCAAAACTCAGAATTGTCATGTTACATTAAACATCGCTGCAGTTGGCTCCCCTTATTAATTATGATGCCTCCTGCTGCATGATTGCTTTGTTCCAAAGCTGTTTCTATTTGGAAGCACAGCTTCCTGTCAAAAACATTTCATGCTGAAACCAGCACATTAAACCTTCACACTATTTCTACTATTGCCAGACAAACAAGCTGTCGCCAAGTTTGGGTTTTTATTGCTCATATTTTTCATAAATAGGGATATTTAATATATGGGTTTAGGGTTAAAAAACTTTTTTTTTCAGATGAATCAGATTTTCCCTTTTATGTGGTATTGCAAGGAAAGCCTCTAAAGAATTGACAAAAAAAGTGCAGAGCTAGTATGATTTCTAAAAGAAAAAAACCCAGAATATTTATCTATACTGTATATCATAAAGAAATCATTATTCTGTTTCCCTATGTCAAAGGTGCCAAACTGATGATGTGCATTTGCTCTTCCCTTTTTATGGCAACTTATTATAAAGAGAAAGAAAACAAAAACTTCCTGCCAGACAATTGCTATGTTTCTATTTTGAAGACATCTGAACTGTCTGACCTTTTTAAATAACCTTGTAAAATGTATTTTGTTAAAAGATACATATTACTGTCTTTGAGCTGTCTACTTCCATCACAACATCCTTTGATTAAGAAAGCATTCCCTATTGGCTGTCAAGATGGACTTACTTTATTTTTTTTTTAGTATTTCCGCACTCTTCCTACTTTTACATCACCCCATTCATTTTTTACTAATTTTAGGGGGAAAAAAACCTTGAATTTTTTGAAGATTCATTATACCTCGAGGATAGAAAAAGTCAGAATCTGAAAATCTGGCATCTCAGACCTACAGAGATTGTATATAAGTCAATGGGAGAAGTCCCTATCCAATTTGGAAGTTTCTGTGGTCTGCACAGGAATTAGCCTAAAAATCCGACAATTTTGAACAAAAATCCGAAAAATTCTAGCTTTTCGGATTTTGCTAGATTTTTGTGTTTGTCCCCAATCCTATTAAATAATGATTTTTTTTTTTTTTTTAAATAAATAAGGTCCAATTGTGGTCGGACTTTTTTAATCAAATAATCAGAGAAATTCAGATTTTGATAAATAAGGCCCCGATATATATTTTATTTTAATTAGTAAATTGCAATAAAATATATATCGGGGCCTTATTTATCAAAATCTGAATTTCTCTGATTATTTGATTAAAAAAGTATAAATATAAATTATATATATATAACTAAACAAATTATCCCAGCACTCTCATTATACAACTTTAAGGAACAATTCGATTAGAGGGAACTTGTCTGTATTTGGTAAAAAGAGACACTTTAAGTTACATAGTTTGTACAAAGTATGCATTAGCTGATGCGCCCATGTGTCCATGCATCAGTCCTACCTAAGTGAAAAAGTGCATTTTCTTTGGGAGGAGAAAGACCATACCTGCTACTCTCTATATTTGGCATAACTTCTTCCAAAGAAACATTCAGCATTATGGGCTACGGTTTTGTGCTTACTAAGGACAATTCCCTTAATTTACTTAACTTTAACTTTTATGGTTTTGTTCAGAAGTGGAGTTTCTTAGTGGCTAGGGATGTCAGGTGTTCCATTGTTTTTAAAAGGAGAGGGATCTCAAGGTTCAGTATTTTGGAGCCTGCTCACTGGAAATGGTGCTGAAAAGATTGATGAAGAAAATCTGCAAGGTAGGATTATATAGTTTTAAGGTTCCCGTCTGTAATAGCTCAGTCTAGAAAAGAGAAAGATACTTTCAGCACCCAGATCAACCGCCACAAAGGGTTGGTACCCTATGCATCATCTGCCAGCATATAGACTCAAGTGAAAAGGTTTAGGTTGTGTGCAGGCATATCTTCCATCTTCCCTTACAGCTAATATGTTAATGAATACAGTTCACACTACATTGAATGTAAACATATTTATAAATAAAAAAGGGGCAAATATGTTGTGCTTTATTCTATATTAAAAAGAAAAAAATATATAGGTGTAAAACCACTTCATTTTCTCAAAGACCCATTACTATGTTGATAATCTACCTGTCAAAATATACTCAAGCATTCTGCCAAAGTGTCGGAAGTGTAAAACACACATTTGTTTTCCCAAAACAAATAATTTGTATAACACTGGTTCCTATTCCCCACCTGCTACTTGTCTACATTTGCTATTACAATATATATCAAAGCAAGCAAAATATGGAACCCTGAAGTGTTGCTTTTCTAATTAAGTCCTGATTATTTACCCAAAGCAATTAAAGTTCTATTATGTACATCAGACTATCCATTAGCCTATATGTGCATAAAATAATTGCTCCAGCATAATGACAAATCTGACAAACTCTGTACAGAGCCAGAGTTTTGATTAAAGGACCAGAACTATATTAAGTATGCTTCTATTGTATTTGCAATCATGCCTGAATACTTCAGCTGTTTTAAAAATGCTTGCATAGCTCATCAAAACATGATTTGCTTTTGATGAACACCTGGCATATAATACAGTAAAGTAAATTGTTTCTTTTTCCTAACTTAAACAGCACATTCAAGATTTTGAAGAAAAAAATATTTAATTCACATACATAAGCTATTGACTTTTTTCAAGCTGTATATAGAAACATATTCTAACATGTAAGATTAAGAAATGGCATAAACCTCAAATTACTTTTGTATGGCAACAAAAAATTCTAGCAGCTTTCAGTGTATGTAAAACAATTATCAAAATAAATGTGTTAGTAATAGTAAACTATAGAAATGCAGAAAATTAAAAGAATGGGGGGATCATTATAAAAGCTCATGAAAAATGTACCAGAAATATAAAGGTTTGCAAATGACAGTGGCCTCTGTAAGAAAGTATTGGGTGAATGTCATTGACTTTTTTTGTACTTGTCCCCACTTTAGTAAAAAAAAAAGCACATGTTTTAAAGCTAAGCCACCACTTTTTAAATTGCTGTTCAAATAAATCAACAATTTATATAATGCAAGCCATGTGCTTTAGTGATTATCCATATAAACCAATAGGCATCATAAACTGAAAAATTTCTGTATTTGTTGTGTTTTTAATTTTGAAATGTTTCTGACATTTTGGAATGTGTTGAAATGTGTTTCGGATTTTTCCAAATGTGACAATTTTCTAGCATTTGTCAGAACTGGTTTGACTGTTTTTTGAGCAGTCAGATACTGTATATACAGTTGAAACCCAGTTATTTTGGTTGGTGCCACAAAATAATAGTATTTTGTAATGCATTCCTTTTATACAGGAGATTCTGGGGGGCATATTTATCATGGGCTGAATTTAGAATTTGAAAAACTTTGAAATTCTAATTCAAAAAAACCAAAACGAAATTAGGGGGCAGATTATCAAAGGTCGAGGTGAATTTTTGAATGAAAAAAAATTGAATTTCAGGCTATTTTTTGTGTACTTCAACTAGGGAATAGTCCAAATTCAATTCAAATTTGAAAAAGATTAAAAAATGTAAATATCAAAATTTTTCATGTACTGTTTCTTTAAAAATTCAACTTTGACCATTCACCATCTAAAACCTTCCGAATTGCTGTTTTACCCTATGGGGGACATCCTAGAACCCTACTTGGAGTCAATTTGTGGATTTAAAAAAAAAAAATCAACGTTTTTTTGGGCAAAAACTTTGAATCTAATTTGTTCGAATGTGCTATTTCTTCGATGCGCATGATTCAAATTCTGCTGAATACAGACCTATTTGACAAAAAATATAATTTCATTGGTCTTTTTGAATTCGAATTTCAAAGTTTTTTCAATTTGAAATTCGACCCTTGATAAATATGCCCCTAGGTCGTTTTTTTGGCCGAATAGGTCCATTTTCGATCAAATAGGTCCTTATTCCTCCGTCTTCAAATCATAGGAATCGAAGTACAAGCCCATTCGAATTGACTCCAATAGCAAATTTTTAAAGAATAAAAAAAACTCGAAATTCTAATTTTTTGAATTCGAAAATTCACCTTGGCCTTTGATAAATCTGCCCCTAAGTCCATACAAATTATTTTTAATGGAACCATAAATTGGTAGCAATGTGGAATTATATTTTAATTTGTGAATGATTAATTTGTGCTGATGTTTTAAGCAAACTAATATAAATAAGAGTTCCTGCTTTCGATTTTGACACATTTTCTATGAAAATTTTTTTTTTTTTTTTTACTTTTTTTTGCAAAATAAATCCTCCTGACAAAACGACTACGTTTTTTTCTTTTTACATGGAACAGGAAAATATACTATGACAAATTACAAAACAATGTTAAAATGAACAGTGACAAATTACAAAACCAGTTACTCATGTGAAGATTTTAAACCCCTGGCAGTATATTCTTTTAGAAAAAATAATTCCTCTAAAAGTAATTGTTTCATTATTCACCATTGTGCTGTAAGTAAATATCTTATAATAAACCAGCATAAAAATATTCACTTGTTAAAAGAGGTCCGTGTTAAAAACATGATTCATTGTTTATGAACAACTGCTAAAATATAGTGAAAGGCGCTTCAAACTGATTAATTTAGCAGTATGGTTAATATAAAGAGATTGGAAAAATAGGGCACTAAAATGCTAGAGAGTAAACTACTTTTAAAAACTGCTAAAGCAGCAAATGTTCTTCAGGGCAAAATATTCTGCAGTTTGTTTTAACAAATTAGATGAACAGCAATATCACATAAGGCCGAAGAGCAGTTTGCTGCTCAGTTGTCACCTTTATGATCCTGCTTTTCTTGTTTATTTACATTCAGCCTAGTCTTGTAGCCATGCTATTCCTTTTTTCATATTTTCAACTGGTGCATGTTGCCACAAATAAATATGATTATTTGGTCTACCAGTGATTGTCCGTAATCACTACCTCCAAGATCCAATGACAATAACTGATGAACACTTCAAAATATACCTGTTTGCATACAATGATAAGAAATTCACTTTAACTCTCTCAAGATACACTGTGTACCTTTACCCTTGAAAACTACTACTGATAATTTACTTTTAATAGCCACTTTATTAATGGATTTTTTGAGCTGATACACATTTAAGTCAAAATGTGTGTTTTGGTAAAAAAATGTCTGTACAGGTATGGAATCCGTTATCCGGAAACCCATTATCCAGAAAGCTCCGAATTACGGCATGGCTGTCTCCCATAGACTCCATTTTATCCAAATAATCCAAATTTTTAATAATGATTTCCTTTTTCTCTGTAATAATAATAAAACAGTACCTTACTTGATCCAAACTAAGACATAATTAATCCTTATTGGAAGCAAAACCAACCTATCGGGTTTATTTAATGTTTATATGATTTTCTAGTAGACTTAAGGTAAAAAGATCCAAATTACAGAAAGATCCATTATCCGGAAAATGACAGGCCCCGAGCATTCTGGACTCACCATGCTATTATTTCACCATGCTATTTTTGTGCAGGGAAAAAATTGGATGCTTTTGATGCAAGAAAAAAATGCACACGAACATCAATGCATTTAGCATGATGTGGTGAATGTATTTGTCAAAATTGTAGGAACATTTTGGTAAAATGTCAGCAATTTGCAAAATTTTCAGAGAACATCTTTAAGAGAAAAAGGGCAGTTTCCCTTAACACTAGTTATGGATTTTAAAAACAACAGACTGTGGGACGGATTCATCAAAAATTGAGATCAAGCATGCTACTATTTTTGATTAATTTGACAGTCCATTGGATAAATGTCTACATTTCTTTTAAAAAAGTCATTTGAGAATTAATCATTTGGAGTAGTTGGTGCTACACTGCAGAATAACCCATGTACATATGTTATAATTAAACAAGACTCAAAACATTGGTGAGCTCTTGTCATTGACATTACACTGCCTCATTTTCCCTGTCACTCAGGAACCCTGTAGGATACTGTGATTCATCCCCTTCTCTTACATTTATTAAATGCTAACTTAACTAAAAACTGCCAGCAAGTGCTCATGGTTTTAACAGGAATCTTATCTCTTATAAATTGTTTAAAAATATTAAACAGTATTATAAACACCCAATCTCTGCAAAGCTTGGTCAAGAAGTTTAAATTACTCCTATTTCAGATGCAAAATGTTACTCTGTAGCCACTTTTTTTTGCCATGAATTCAAGTTTAATCTAATTTTGCGATTTAATATCCATTAACTTCTTAACAGCTTTTTGTATTCAAGTTTGGATTAGCAAAATTCAAACAGTTTTTCAAATTTTTACCCACAAACGCAAAGGGTTTTCCAAACAAGTCACAAAACCTTGCAGATGAATTAAGCTATTTTGTTTTCATCAAACCACGTGGATGGCTTAGTGATATGCAATACGGCATCAATGCTTTGCATTGTGTGCAAATATGTGACAATATGGATAAAAATCAAAGCTGATCAAAAAAATCTAGAAAGGTTTATAAAAATAGAAATTTTGAGATTTCTGTTGTCAGCTTGTATCTTTTTTTTTTACTATTTTTTTGTATTCATATTGCAGGTAAAGTTGCTGTATAGTGTTAGCCAGTAAAAATGTTATAGGGCAACCCTTTTGAAATAAAAAATAATAAATTATTATTATAGCTTATACAGATATAGATTAATTTTTATTTCAAAGGGGTTGCCCTGTAACATTTGTATTCATATAACTGTATTGTATGAGTTGAGTTATTGTCAATGGCAACTGATAGCAAGCTTAGAACTACAGAGAGACCATCTTCCATAGGCTACATTTTATCCAAATAATCAAAATTTCTAAAAATGATTTCCTTTGTCTCTGTAATAATAAAACAGTACCTTGTACTTAATCCAAACTAAGGTACAGTATAAGCAAACCTCAATGTAATCAAAACCAGCCAGTTCAGTTTATTTAGGGGCCCATTTACTTAGCTCGAGTGAAGGAATGAATAAAAAAAACATCGAATTTCAAATGTTTTTTTAGCTACTTCGACCATCGAATGGGCTACTTCGACCTTCAAATCAAACGATTCAAACTAAAAATCGTTCGACTATTCGACCATTCGATAGTCGAAGTACTGTCTCTTTAAGAAAAAACTTCGACCCCCTAGTTCGCCACCTAAAAGCTACCGAAGTCAATGTTAGCCTATGGGGAAAGTCCTCATTGGCTTTGCTAGCTTCTTTAGGTCGAACAAAAATCGTTTGATTGAATTAAAATCCTTTGAATCGAACGATTCGAAGGATTTAATCGTTCAATCGAATGATTTTTCGTTCGATTGAACGAATAGAGCTAAATCCTTCGACTTCAATATTCGAAGGATTTAACTTCGACAGTCGAATATTGAGGTTTAATTAACCCTCGATATTCGACCTCAAGTAAATTTGACCCTTAATGTTTATATGATTTTCTAGTAGACATAAAGGTATTAAGATCCAAATTAGAAAATTATTCATTATATGGAAAACCTCAGGTCCTGAGCATTCTGGATAAAAGGTCCCATACATGTACTTGCATAACAAGACAAAATACATTAAAACAGTTTTTTTGTATAAGGCTAATATTTGCATTAATGTATTGTAGGTCTACACGCTGCGTATGCAGTCTTAAAATAGTTGGTTCAAATCTTGCAATGTCCTTTAAAAATGTTTTATGATGCTTTCCTTGATATAGAAAATGATAGTGGTTATTTGGCAAGAGAAGAAGCAATTGTTATACCAAGGTCTTTAAGCAGAGTGAATTACATAAGGAATAATATACCCTCTGATGTAATTTAAAAGGATATTAGAAGTCACTGAGGAGTTTTGTGCATGTATAAAACCACAAGGCAGCAGGCCAAGAAAAGACAATAAAAACATATTTAAAATACAGTTTAACCTATCTTTCCACTGTGTAACCATCTTGATGTAAAAATCCCCCTTCTTCTTCAAAGACTTTAATAATAGAAGCTCACACTGCTGCCATCACTGCACTCAAAATATTGTGATCCCAGGTTGTAGTCTCTTCACAATGACAAGGGCAAGAAAGTCCCTGCATGCACTAATGGTCTATAAAAGGTTATTGTTACAAAGTAGGCATAATTATAATGTTTTTGAGTAGCTAATAGCATAATTTGGAGAAAGCTACAGTGATATAATTTCTTATGAATTGTGTTTTGCACACAAAAAATAGGTACAGAGTACAGCATGCTATATAACATGCATCTCTTGTAAAGGTGAATTGGTTTGATAAGACTAAGACAAATAATTATTACTATGTCCCTTTGAAACTCATTTTATGTGATAATTGGCACTAATTACTTATGATAATGGAAATACAGACACGATGACTGACCAATGTGATGTGTAATTGGTTGTAGATGAAATAAAATGTGTTCACTGGAATGATCTTAATGGATTAAAGACATTAGGAGACTCTTAATGTGTTTATGTGAATAAAAACAAATTAACCTCGTGTAAGTGCCTTTTATTTAGAAAATTACAAAGTAGGTAAAAGTAATATTTGGCTGTCTGCCACCTCAGCTAACAGTGACCTTGGGCAGGATATTGTACAAAAGAAATGCTGCAAAGCTCTAAGTCAAGACAAATATGTAGATGAATATTAGAATACAAGACAATGTCTAATACTCTATCACAAGTCTTTTTTGTTCCTTTGGTTTTATATCAGAATTCAGGAAGAATATTTCAAATTACTTAATATTTCATAAAATGTAATCTTCTTCTCTGCAGGTGTGCTGGGGAAAATGTGTAAGATGTTCCTATAAAGAAACATTGCTATGGATGCTGTACAAATAAAAATATACCATAACCCCACAATTTTTAATTTACTGCTATAAATAGAACAGTATAGTGGTTAGCAATATAAAAACATCCCAGCAACAAAATTGTTTGCATAGTTTTTTGGGGACTATCATGAAAAAAAATGTTAATATGTGTACATAAGTTTAAAATGACATTGATTATAAACCCAGAACTTGGTACATTTATTATGCGTCGTTATATTTTTTACAAGCGCCAAACAAGTCGGGCTGATTCAGTAATAATTTTAATAATTTTTCATATTACTACCCATTAGTAGAATATGATTCTTACAAATTGTTAAGCCTCCATTAAATTTCCATTAATGTTAACATTCTCATTAATTTCCTGGGGTTTTATGATCTGGTCGGGTAATGCAGTCACAGTTGTAACATGTAACATGAATGGACTTCTCATAGCAGTCAAACACACACAGTTGAATTGACACCTATCAAAGAACTTCAGTGAATGTATCAATTGTCCGCACATTACTAATACTTTTTTACCACAATGTGGTAATAATTGAAAATATATGTTTGTTTAATTTGTTCTATATTCAGATATCTTCCCACCCCTGTACTTGTACTTAATACAAGACAGCTTATGCACATTGTATGTGGTTTTGTACTACCAGAGGCATGTTTCTACATTACCTGTAGCATTACTAATGGATTTTGGTACTCAACCTTTGAGAACTATTACAAGTAAACAGTCCTATTTTAATATTAATATTTTATGGCTTTTTTGACACTAGACAATAGTATTCCACCCATTATGGCTATAGTGATACTAAAAAATGTATACAGGTATAGATATTGGAACAGTATATAGTCTATGTGATCGTATGGGGGGTTGGTAACTATGTTATAATACACTCTTATGAGTCCATATGAGTCCAAAGTACATAAGTACTTTTTGTGAATATATCTTTGTCAGAATACAATGGTTTTATATATCAAATACTATGTAACCTGTGCCTTTTCTCCTTTTTTCCAGTTTAAATGGCT
Source organism: Xenopus petersii (assembly GCA_038501925.1). Taxonomy (NCBI): domain Eukaryota; kingdom Metazoa; phylum Chordata; class Amphibia; order Anura; family Pipidae; genus Xenopus; species Xenopus petersii. The sequence goes on along the minus strand of CM076673.1, from coordinate 173,821,636 downwards.
GCCCCCGTGGCTACACAGCAGCTTGTTTATATGAACTGTAGTAGTCTTTCTGAAGCAAATACACAGTTTTTACCAGTGCAGGAAAATACTATATTATATTTTAGTTACTTAGATATGTTTTCAATTTTGAGGTTACTGTTCCTTTTAGTTAACATACAAAGATTTAAATATTAAGAGATGTATACTGTATATAGGCTATTTTGCAAATATGATGCAAATATGATGAAAATGCATTTGTTTTTTAAAGGTAAGCATAATATTGTTTTAATATCGTTTTTAAGACCTACCGTATATACTCGAGTATAAGCCGAGGTACCTAATTTTACCTCCCAAAACTGGGAAAGCTTTTTGACTTGAGTATAAGCCGAGGATGAGAAATGCAGCAGCTTCTGGTAAGTTTCAATCAAAAAATTTAGGGTTTCTGCTCCCATTGGAGGTGCCGGCGTCTCGTTTTTGGATGCCGGCAACCATTCTTGGACGCCGGCGAATATTCTTGGAGACTATTCTTGGACGCCGGCGACTATTCTTAGACGCCGGCGACTATTCTTAGATGCCGGAGACCGTTTTTGCGCTTGACCCGAGTATAAGCCGAGGTAGAGTTTTTCAGCATATTTTGGGGGCTGAAAAACTCGGCTTATACTCGAGTATATACGGTACTTTCTTTCCATTGCACCTTTTAAGCAACTATTATCTGATCAAGTTTGTAATGTCAACCAAATGTCTCAGTATACTTTATTAGTGCAAATATGTTTCAGCCTCCCCTGAATAGTTTGTCATTTTTTTCATGACTTCTGAAATTCACATTTCCATACCACCATAGTATCTTTTTTTTTATTAACCCCTTTTTTGTATCCTTCTTAGTTTTATCCTTGAAGCACCCTTTTCTTATATTTCCTCACCTTTCCCTCCCTCACTTTCTGTCTTACCACACAACCATATCCACTATTCACCCCTCTACTAGCTTTATATGCTCTATTTTAACTCCCTTTGGTTCTTTTTTTATTTCTTCCTACACATTCATCTTTTTCTTCTCTTTCCTTTTTACTTTCATTTCTCTAATTCTTCAACACAAAGGAGTAAACTGTTAATACGTTTATATTCTTTTGAAAATATAGCAATATAAAAGATATCTGGGGGGGCGTTCCTGACTGAGATGGAAGGTGCACGCACTTGGTAGGAGCTCCGCACCAAAAGAGATTCTACAAGCCCGAATATACGCTTTCGTAATTAATAATTCCCTGCTCGGGTTACTAAAGAGAAGCGGCAGCAATAATGGGCAAGAACAAAGCTACACTTTGTCTCCGTTCCTGCGCAAGTCGAACTCACGCGAACATCGGGCCCTGTCACAAGATGGCGCCGACGGCCCTGCACCACGCAGAGAGAGACGCTCGTTAAGCGCTTCTCCTTCCTCGCCGATGGCGGACTCGGACTGTTCCCAGCATTCGATAGCAGGTCAGTCTCACTCCATCTCTAAGCATATGGACACCTCACAATTAGTGATTACTTCTGTACTTACGCAACAACTAACGCAACTACAACAATCACTCACCACCACCATTTCTCAGACGATCTCACAGGCCGCAGCGTCTGCAGTCAGAGATCTACAGAGGGACCTTGGTGATTTAGGCGACCGTACAGATAAGTTGGAAACTTATACCGACGACATGGTCCACCGGATAGCTAATTTGTAGGAGGAAAACTCCATACTAAGAGATGAGCTGACACTGCTTAAAGACACTTGTGAGTATTCTGAAAATAGATCCAGGAGACAAAACCTAAGATTCAGGGGGATACCTGAAGATATTGGGGGACCTGACATCCCCAAATATTTACTAGACCTCTTTCGGTTATATTTGCCCAGACAAATCCCCAGATCTATGGCACCTAGACAGGGCACACCGTTCATTGGCACCCAAACTGCCTTCCACTAAGCCGCCAAGGGATATTATTGCGCGCTTCCACTACTATGAAGGTAAAGAAGCCATTTTCTCACTGTCACGCACTAACTCCCAGGTGGAATTCCGAAATTGTAAATTGCAGATATTTGCTGATCTCTCACCTGTTACTTTAGCCAAGAGGAGAGAACTCAGACCTATCACTCAAAAATTGAGAGAATTTCAGATCCCATACCGCTGGGGTTACCCTTTTAAACTGACAGTTAACCATCAAGGCAAAATCCATACCTTGTAAAACCCAACTAAAGGTCATAAGCTTTTGGCAGCATTGGGCATCCAAACAAAGCCCCTCTCTTCTCCTCCACAAACCCCTACGAGAGCACCACCTTTGAAACCACAGTGGAACAAAGTTCCTGCACCATCAGGCGCACCTAGGCTAGCCTCAAATCCATCATCGCCAAAGGACAAATAGTCCTATAACTTGCTTCATGATTGTGTCACTTACCTTCACCAGGATTAGGTTATTGTGTGTTTACATATTTACATTTTTACCTTCATATCCTGCTTTCGTATGAATCTCGGAAATGATCTGTGGAGATACTCTCCACTGCCATCTTCCAATTATCTTACAACCCCTTCGTATGGAGCTGCTAGCTCATATGGGCTCACAAATCCAGCTGAGTGAGCCATTACTATCACTATCCAGACTGATGATATGCCTAAAGGGCAAAAGTTCAAAATCTTCTATTGCTGGAAACTTTCTACAGTTATTCATGTTAATGGTTATTTTTTTCTCAACTTTACAATTTTTTCCGTTTGCCTGTGCTACACCCAGATTTACTATAGATATCAACTTTGTATCCAATGCTTTACTATTCCTTAAGCCGCTTATACTGTATGCCTTAACATATGATGTATGTATACATCATCATCCTAATACCTGTTGGAGAGACTGTGGAGAAGTGGGATCTTTATTCCATATTTTTTGGAGCTGCACAAAAATACAGAACTTTTGGGATGAAATAGCTCATTTATTAGCTACAGTAACAACTCATCCATTAATTAAAAATCTGCGTACATTTCTGTTGAGTAGACCATTCCCTGAGCTCTCCAAACAATCCCAATCCTTAGCCAATCAGGTCCTGACAGTTGCAAAACTAGCTATAGCTAGTAAATGGAAAACCAGAGGCGTAACTACCGAGGGAGCAAGAGGTGCAGTTGCACTGGGGCCCGCTCCACCTCGGAGCCCGCCAAAGCCACTGACTTTTGTTTTAGGTTTTTATTTTTACAATTTTTTTTTTTGCCTTTTTTTTTTTTTTGTGCTGGCTGGTCTGGTTCTTTTATTTGTGCTGGCTGGTCTGGTTCTTTTATTTGTGCTGGCTGGGCAGGTCCCCCCTGCTGTTTCTATGGAGCAGCTCTGCTGGAAGGTATGAGGGATTCAGTCGAGGTGGAGGGAAAGTTTGCTACTGTTTTACAGAAACCTGCCGAATGTAAGGGTTTTTTGCATCCTTTGGGTAGGGCAGAAAAGGGATTTGTGTTTGATTGAGTCATCAGTTTGAGAGGGATGGAACAGACACAAGAGGAGGCCACAGAGAGCACCATGGCTCCCACACCAGAGGGCACATCATGTCTCCACTTCAGATCATTTGTTTTTACTCCCACCCCCCAACACTCACCACCTTAAATTTATGTATTAAAATGAGGCTGCATGTCCCAATAAAGTGAGTTTAGGATGGGCAGTTGGTAGAAGGTGACTAGACCCATGTCTGCTGGGGGGTGGCATGAAGGTCCTGAGTGTGTGTGTGTGTGTCTGTATGTATGTATGTGTGTGTGTCTGTGTGTGTGTCTGTGTGTGTGTGTGTGTGTCTGTATGTATGTATGTATGTATGTATGTATGCATGCATGTATGTGTGTGTGTGTGTATGTACTGTATGTATGTATGTATGTGTGTGTATGTATGTATGTGTGTGCATGTGTGTATGTATGTATGTATGTATGTATGTATGTATGTGTGTGTGTGTGTGTGTGTATGTATGTATGTATGTATGTGTGTGTGCGTGTATGAGTGAATCTGCACTGGTTTACAGTGATGTCCATTGGATCCATTCAAACCTTGTGGTTAATGTTTAAGTGATGATTAAAAAAAAGAGCTGGGAATGTTCATCTTTTAAAATAAAAATCAGATACTTTTGGTGTTAGGGCTGCTCCACTTTCACCTTTTGTTGCTCCGGATTAAAAGCTCCTTAGAAGAGATATGGGTGGGTTCCAGGGCACAGGGTAAATATCACAGGGACCCTTGGAAATGCTTCTCTGCTGGGTAACAGGGGCAACAGCTCTTCTCCTAGATTTCTTCACCTGAGGGGTATATGTGAGAACAGCTTCCCAGCGCCTAGCTGTAAACTACTCATCTCCTGAGCTGTGTGCCACCGGGGGTACATGAGGCATTGGCTAGCCCTGAAACTGGATGAAGGAAACTGGTGACTTTTGCACCAAACTACTTGCTTGGAATATAGAGGTTAAAACAAGACTCTGGGGACGAACAAAGCCTGCTCTGGACACTCTCCTAAAGGGGAACCCCCTGAGCTAAATACTAAGGAGAAGGAGAGCAGAATGAAGAAATTAGCAGGGTAGGTCCTAAACCATCGTAATTAATGGGTGAAAATGTAAGTCCAGTGTGTGAGAATCCCCCCACCCCAATGGAACTATATATAACCCACACAACCTGTTGTGTAACAGCCCCGCTTCCAGTACAAGTGCGGTGGTACCGAGGTTACCAGATCACAGTGACGTTTATAGGAAGTGCAGCTTGACGGACAGCATTGATTGAAGTGTAAACTGTATTGGCCTCTTAGATACGCTAATTAAATGTTTTCCTGACTTTTCAAGTGATCTGGTGTTGGAAAGCTGTCATTTTAGATCTTATGGCGCAGATTAGCCACTGAAAGTACTCCGGTCAGAATCATGAGGTTCTGTAGAGTCACCTGGTTACAACCCGAACCCCACCGACCCTGCCATTGTATGAGAGCTCGTTTTGCAGTGGTCCATAGCCCTGATCAAACTCCTGTCTGTCTCCTCGTTAAAGGAATAGTACAGTGTGAAAATAAAAACTGTGTAAATAGATAGGCTGTGCAAAATAAAAAGTGTATCTAATATAGTTAGTTAGCCAAAAATGTAATGTATAAAGACTGGAGTGAACAGATGTCTAATAAAACAGCCAGAATCCAACTTCCTGCTTTTCAGCTCTATAACTCTGAGTTAGTCAGCGACTTGAAGGGGGGGCCACATGGTACATTTCTGTTCAGTGAGTTTGTAATTGATCCTCAGCATTCAGCTCAGATTCAAAAGCAGCAGATATGACCCATGTGACTCCCTTCAAGTCTCTGATTGGTTACTGCCTGGTAACCAGTGAGTGTAAACCAAGAGAGCTGAAAAGCAGGAAGTAGTGTCCTGACTGACTTGTTATACATCAAATCACTCCAGCCTTTATACATTACATTTTTGGCTAACTAACTACTGTATATCAGATACACTTTTTATTTTGCACAGCCTATTTACCCAGTTTTTATTTTTACACGGAACAATTCCTTTAAGGCTGCCCTGTCTGCTGGACCCTCAGTGCAGTAGGATTTCATTGACAGTAATAACATAGTAAGTTAGGATGAATAAAGACACATGTCCATCAAGCTCAACCTTAAAGGAGAAGGACAGTGAGATAATAGCCTCTGGGAAGGGACTGTGGCTGTGGGATAGCAGGTATAGTAGGGAGAGATGGTGTCTATAGTAACAGTGGATAATAGTCTCTGGGAAGGGAGTGTGACTGTGGGATAGCAGGTATAGTAGGGAAAGATGGTGTCTATAGTAACAGTGGTATAATAGTCTCTGGGAAGGGAGTGTGACTGTGGGATAGCAGGTATAGTAGGGAGAGATGGTGCCTATACTTGCTCTCTACTTGCTCTCCCAAACCAGTAATGCTGTATTCCAGCCCAATGCGTGGGGGGCCCAGTTTTAAATTTCCGTACCAGGGCCCTTAGGGGTCTAGTTACGCCACTGTGGAAAACTATCAACCCTCCTACACTATCTGAAGTCATTGACAGGGTCAACAGTAACAAAGCATTTGAAGAACGGATAGCCTTTGTAGAAAACAAAATGAGTAGGTATGTAGCAGTTTGGTCTATTTGGGAGCTCAGGGACTTGTCCACTTAGGTACTGCATTGGTATATATGTTTTACGGTTGAACGCCAAATAAGTGTCAGCAGGCATACGTATCAACCGATTTTATTGGCACTAACAGCTGAATCTGGTACATGGTTAATATAATCTGTTTTTTCTTTCTCCTTCCTTCCCCCTTTTTTTTTTTTGTTTTATTCTTTCTCTCTCTTTCTTCGTCTTCCCCCTTTTTTTTTTCCTTTTTTTTTCTCTTCCCCCCTCTTTTTCTTCTTTATTTCCAAACGTGTCCATAATAACATGTGACTATGTAAACGTTATTTGCTGATGGTCATGTATTTGCTTTAATTGTTTAAACTGCTTAATAAAATTAGAAGCAACAAAAAAGAAAAGATATCTGTTGACTCCAAGAAGCATTTTATAAATCTATCATTCATATATATATACACACACTAGTGATAATATGTTACAAAGCTTCTACTTATTAAACTAAGCATTCCATGCTGGATTTAATATTGTTAATTATATCTTTGTTGTTTAGAAAATGTACCTATGGCTAATTCTATTACTTTTCCTAATAGAAACCTTCTTAAAAATCAATATTCTCTGTATTTATTTGTGCTTCAGCTTCTAGCTATATATGATTAATTAAGCTATGGCTTACATTATTTTGTGTAATTAATCTAAAACAGAATAATTTGGTGCAATATCGAAGCCACTGCAGTTTTACAAATCAGATGTCATTAGTGCAACTATCACATGGAATCACATTGTCCACAGAATAAAGCCCTTAATAACAATTACAAAATAGTAGGCATCATGAATACATAAAATAAGGTCAGAAGACAATTTTCTTCGTTTTAGGCATATGCTATCATAACATTACTAATGAGGAAAATACAATTGTCACCCTCGGATCCATTTGGAGAGAGGTATATATAAATATAAATTTACTAAGTATAAATTTGATTTTGAAAAAATTATATCAAACGCTACTCCTGATCTTACTACTTGTGTACTTACCTATACTTCCCAGAATCAAGGTATAGTTAATGTTATAAAGAAAAATTTGACAATACTCAAAACAGATCCCAATTTAGAAGAAATTATACAGAAGGGTTGTCGGTTTGTGTCTAGAAGGTATAAAACTTTGAGAAATAATGACCAAGTAGATTTGGTAGTGTTAATAAACCTACCTGGTTGTAACATAAGGGGTCCTTTAGGTGTGGGGCTTAGAGGTGTAGCATATATACTGTAAATATGTAACAGTAAGAAATATAAAATCAATCCATTCATTAATTGCAATACCTGTTATGTAGTTTACCTCATCTCACGTCGTAACTATGGTATTATATGTAGGACAAACCGGTAGAACCTTGCTCACAAATATATAAATAATATTCAGAATAAAACAGAAACCAAGATAGCCTCACACTTCTTACAATGTGTCTTTGGAAATTTCGTTTTTTTTTTTACTATACAAGGTATTCAAAAAGTGATTCCAGACTTAAGAGGAGGGGATAGGATGAATAAACTGCTATATTTAGAAACCACATGGATTTTTATTTTGGCTACTAAGTTTCCTATGGGGCTAAACAATAAATATGATGTATCTTTTTATTTCTAATTTATTGAGTGTTCTATGTAATATAAAATATGTAGGTTTGTTAAACAGAGTTTTGCCTTGTCATTACATTTGGGTGAAGAGATATGGCACCCGCTACCTTTGAGGTAGGCTAATGTGTACTAAAATGGCACCCGTTACTTCATGGATGGGTGTGGTGTCAGGTTTCACCCATATATGCTTTTAACTGTGATTGGCTTTTCTGTCTAGCAATGTGATTCGACAATTGAAAATGTTCTTTGATTGGTGCACATTTGTTTAAATATTGTGTGTAGAGCTCTACATAGTTAGCCTATGACTAAGAGGCAAATTCACTAAAGGGCGAATTTCACTAGCGTTATTTCGTCAGTGCAAGCATTTTCTAGCAAGTTTCTATATCGTTCGTTTCTGCCTAGAAAAACTTTGTTAGTGCTCTTACACCTAGGTAAATTTAAATAGGGCGGGAACATAAAAGTCGTATAGACATCTTTATTAGTGATGTTGGTGCAAATGCTTGAAGTGGCCACTTTTTATTTCAAATATCCAAGGAAGCATAATAAAGACATAAAAAAATCCTCTTATGCCCTAGACCTGAGCCCACCATAAAACATATGTGGCATGCCCCTTAAGTGTCTGGAAAAAAAAAGGTTAAGACAAAAATCTTTAATAGTTAGGACTTTTGAAGGCAATGCCCCTTTAAAAAAGTAAAAGTCGCCAGCGTTTTTTACTTTTTTACAACTTTTGTGAATTTCCAGCATACAGGATATGATGTCACTGACATAACATTGAGGAAGATGTATCTTAGTTTTATCAGTTTGCCTGGTCTAAGGAAACTCTGGCGAAAGAGGTAGCATTCAGTAAAATTCACACTTTAGTAAATTTGCGGAGTAATGACTGTTCGCCAGAGTAAAAGTCGTCTGGCGATAGGGTGCAAATGAACGATATCGACGGTCTCGCCGCTAGCAATTGTATTCTACGCCTGTTAGTAAATTGGCAATGTCCCTGCGGATTGGATTTATGGCAAAGTAAATCTGTCCATAAGTGTTTGTAACATAAAACGTGTAAGGCTGTATATTTGGACATAAACTTTTTCTACTTGCTTATATTCACCTTGTGGAAGAATGCCTTTATTTTGACTGCCTGCTCTACAAATTTCCAGGTTTGATCCGCTCTCCTTGCTGATGGCTCAGGGCAGTGCACCTGGGCCTCTTCCTCTATGTAGTGAGTTAATACTCTTTTGGGACCTTTGATCTATTTATCCTTACTATTTAAAGAATTGGCATATACAAATAGTCTCCTTTACACAGACAGGCTGTTTAAATGAACATGTAGTTATGGTCGGACAGAGCCAATGAATGAGACAACAGGAAAAGCCTGGTGGGCCCAGGCCCAATCAAATAGGATGTTGCCAGTAGCGTAACATAAAGGGGTGGGCCCTGGTGTGTGATGCGCAGCCGGGCCCCGCCCTCCTCCGTACGGCCTGCATTTTCAGTGGCGCATGGGCTGCCAGGGGGGCCTTGAGGGGGTGCCGCTCCCCCGGTAGTTCCGCCACTGGATGTTACAGGTGCTCCTTTCACCAGATTGCAGCCACAACTTAAGAAGGAGGTATACAATCTTGTGCGGGTTTGCAAAAAGGGGCAGATGTTGGGAGGGTGGTCTCAAATTTTGTACTGAATTATGTCTAGTTAGGGGGACAAGCAGTCCTCCTGTAATATAACATATGCATGTGAACTTTGAACATTCTTCCAGCCTATCCAATAAGGCAAAGTGGCTTTATTGCATTACACTGCTATACTGCAACTTACACTTTAAGGGAAAAATGAGCTGTTAAGTTGTAGGAAGTCAAATATTGGCGCAAAAATGCAAAATAAAAGGACACTGGAAACCTAGGTTCAATGACATAATATAGGTCTTTCTTGGTAAAGTTCCTAGGTGCTCCTAAATTGCTATCTTGCCTTGATTAATCAATTCCTGACCTCCTGCTTTAACTTTAATGTAGAGAACATAAGAGAAAGGTGAATTGGGGAGAAATTTGGGGAATGAGAGGATATATATTATTGAGAAATGAGAAATAATATTGAATATGCTATGTTACGACACAAATATGCTGAGGGCTTTGTTTGCAGAAGGTGCCATTCACAACTATCTTAACAGACTGAGTTACGTAACAAAAGTATGTTTAATATTTTTATATCATTACTGACTGATTTAATGTATGCTTCTATCACATTCACATTAACAAAACCCCAATTTAACACACATCGAAAGGGCATGTTTACACGATCTATTGAATAATGATAACTTGATATTCAAACCAGCTGACAAGGGGGGGGTGCACTTCTGATGAAATAATGACACAGTAATCAGACCAAGAGGTGTATAAAAAAGTCAACACAGACCCCCTCATGTTCATACAACAGTGAAGAAAGGACAAAATTCTGTTTTGTCAATTATACCCTTTTGATGAGGGTATAATTGAAAAGGAATTTAAATCCGATAATCCGATTACACCAGTATTTTACAGTTTACCTATGATACACAAAAAACACCTGGTCAATCCATTGTTGCTTGTACTGATTCAGTATTAACCCAACTGGCTATATTTTTAGAATCCTACAACCTATAAAATCCTACAACTTCTCAAAGTTGAAGGGTGAGCTTGAAGCTGGCATTGAGTTGTTTTGATTAATTTAGAAGTTTACCGCAGGACTCGCAGAGAAATTGGAATCCTAAAAGCAACGCTGAATGTTTATGTGGCATTGTTTATACATAGATAATCTGTTACTGATTTGGGATGGTCCACAGAACACACTCACTGATGTTTTCCATTATTTTGAATCGGTGTTTAGACACACTAAAATTTACCATTGAGTTTAATAAAAATACATTACACTTGCTTGATGTGCAGATCACAAGAAAACATTCCACAATGGCCAATTCTGCAATCATGCTTACCTGATATACCAAGCTTTCAATTACCTCCTATGTTGGCATATAAAAGAGATCGCCTACTCCAGGCAGATATTGGAGGAAAACAAAAAAAGTGCAATCTCTTTCAACAAAAAATTGGCATATTTTCCTGCCTACACTGTACGCAGGGCCAGATTTACATAGCAGGCGTACCTAGGCCCACTGCCGTTCATCGCCCCCATCCCCTCCCCTTCGTGTACATGCGCAAATTTTCAGCATCGGGTCTGGAGTACTGGGGATTGGTGCACAGGAAATTATTAAAACTACTGTATCTCCTGTGAATCCCCAGTGCTTCTGAACCAATGCGGGTGTGGTTGGGCGGCATGCCGCCCACATAAAATTCTGCGGCCCTAGGCCCAGACCTTTGTGGCTTTTCCACAAATCCGTGCCTGACTGTATGCATACCCATAAGAATAATAATACCCATGTGGCCTTATTTACATTGGTGAAACAGAGTAGATCAGAGATTGCATATCCAAACATAATTTCATGATATGGAGGAGTTTAACAACATTGCCAGTCCCAGCACATTTCAAACAAGCAGGCCACTCAGTAAATCAGCTGAAGTTTCAGGTCATTGACTCATTTGATACACATAGGAGTGGAGGAAACAGATTATCATAAATTAGAAATACAATGGATACACAGATTGGACACAGTATGGTCCTGGGGGTTGAATAAAGAATGCACCCCAACCATGTTTCTACTGTATATTAAAAGACAGGTATGTAGATGCTAAGAAGTGACTTGTATTTGTATGTATACTTTATTTGCAAGAGAATTAACCTGCTCTTTTTTCTCTCAAGAATAGAAAACACTGCCATCCGCATAAAATAGGAACACATTACAGAAGCTGAGGTGCGTTGTGTGGTAAAGGTAATATTAAGCATTTCAGAAATGCCCGTTTCCAATAGCAAAAGTACAGCCATTCCATGAATAATGTATATACACTGTAACCTTTATCCCTGGTAATTTCTTTCTGTGTTTTGTGTACAGGCCTTAATGAATCCTGAAACATTAACTAAAAAGGTTTCACAGAGCTAAGCTTGTTTAGTACCCTGGGGTGAATTCTACCTGGTCCCAGGCCTTTGTTTATCTGTAAGTGTTCTAGTGTCTTTTGAATTTCCTATTGAATGAACTATGTAGAATTACTAGAATTTGAACTATTAAGAGGAAACCCTTCTTTAGCTGGTTCCTCCTGTAGACAGACATATAACAAATATGTCACTGCATAAGGGTGCATGGGAAGTTGTTTGAAGGCATGGACAATTTGGTATCAGGCTGCTGAACAGGGTTTGTACAATAAATTCAGTATGTAAAACAAAGAATTCTCACTGACATGTGCTATAATTAATGGCATTGTGAAAATCATTGACTAAACAATGCAGTTAAGTTGTTTGCATAATGTTCTTATAAGGTTGAATGCATAACTTTCCAATCACTGGCATGTCATGTTTGATATGATTAATATATCTGCAGTATCCGTGCTCCCAAGAAAACCACCAGAAAAAAATACTTTCAAGATACCCTATAATTGTGACTAAAGTTACATTTTGATAGCATTTCTTGGCGCAGTTCAGCCACAACAAAAAAGTGAAGACACTTACAAGGATTCCAGAGAACATTTCATGCATCATTTAGGTTTATACATCTAGCTTGAGTAATTAAACACCAAGCCTCTAACTGTGACCTTTTAGAATCACTGTTAAAGCCATCTGCTGATTTAACTGACTTCTCTAAAATTGCAAAGTAAATGTGTTATTTATCCAGTGTCATCATACCCTTTAAAATAAATAAATAAAAGTATTTGAATATTTAAATTGAAAACATTTATCCACAGGATGGAGAAAATGGTAGGATCATAATTACTATCTTGTTTGCAACAAATTTAATGATCAGAGTATGACAGCCGTCTGATGCAGATGTTTGTTTAGTTCATGGGGGTTTATTTTGGCTTAGTTTACAAAGTTTAAAACTCCAGCACACCTCACCACTCATCACACAAATCTAATGAACTAAATGGAGGTACCAGAAAAAATGTGAGTCTTTCTCTAACTTACAACTGTGCAGACTTTCATATGTATTTCCCAATACCGGTGTCAGGACCTAACGGGTCTAGAAGCGAGGCAGTCTGGACCACAGAGGAAGCATAAGACTTAAAGTTCAGGACTACAGGTTTGGGAAGGCTTGTAGTTGTATTCAGACAAGGGTTTCAAGGAAGGCGGCAATCAGAAATGGTCGGGAACAAAGCCAAGGCTCAAAGTCCAAAAAACAAAATATGGAATCAGGATTTTCCAGGAACACAAACAAGTAGGACCTATCTTTGGGCATTAAACCCAGCTCTTAACATTTTAAGGGGCAGTTTTATGAAAACGTGCGACTAGAGATCACCACAGAAAAACTCACTTTCAATTCAATCCTAAAATGTTTTTTTTTTTCCCAAATTGTATTACTTAATAGGTGAAAATAAGAGCTCACCATTTGATAAAAACTATTTTAAAATAGAAAAATAGAGAGCACTAATCTCATTTTTATCATAAATCTGCCCCTTTAAGTCGAAAACGTATTTCAAAAAGGAGGCAGAGACTAGCGTTTAAAAGTAGTTGCAAAGAAAAAAAGGGCTGAAAAGTACCAAATGTATTTTAATTTCAAATAACCTTACTATTGTTGCAAAAACAATAAATATTTTTATCCATATAAATATGTGCATGGAAAAAATTGTAACCCTTTCGACACCCCATTGTCGATGTTACAATCCATGTGTGGCGCTTACTATTTGAGCCACTGAGCCACTCTGCGCTGGTATTGGGAGAGAATGAGTACCTGGTACTTAGCTAGCGCAGTGCCTCCACCTAGTGGGATTCAGGAATGCACCTACGGGTGGCTCCACCAGGAACACAGTAATAACACACACAGTACTGGTTAAACTGAATAACTCTTTATCTAAAATAAATGGCCAATTAGTACAACTAGTACTCCTAACCAGGTGGGAATAGGGGCCTCACTATCTAACTCTTTGCGCTAACTATCTAGCTAACTAAAGAAGGCAAAGTCCTTCAATATTCTTCTACAAAACAGGCTCTTTATCTTCAAGCTCTTCTTACGGTACTGTCGCTTTAAACAGGATACTCACTCCAAATCCTCTTCGGATGTTTTACAGTTTGTCTTCAGGAAAATCCAGCACATTCAGACATACAGTACGGGAATCTTCTGCTGGTTATTCCTCCAGTCTGGATTCCTTTCACACTCTCTGTCTCTCCTAGCACAGTATCTAGCTTCCTTGTACCAGCCCGATCCAAATGTCTGCTTTTGGTGAAGCTCTCTGGGCCCACCGGCAGCTCTCTGGTCTCTCTGTCCACCGCGTTATTTTCTCAGTCAGGCTTTTCTCTTCTGCCAGGATCTAGACTTCTTCTTCCTGCTAGCCACTCACTAGCTGCTGTGTCACTTCCTGCTGCACTGAGATTACTGAACAACTGGTTGCTAGGTAACAGCTTACAGGACACAGGCTCTATGCCTGAGCCCTGCACAGGGATAAGTGCAAGGGTTTTGCACTAATTCCCTACAAAATCTAATCTGAATTTTAATAATAAACAGTTCATGTATGCTTATAATTGTGATAGTGTATATTTGTAGCTAAAATATATTCCTAAGCGGATTCTGTTCTGGATCATTTGGAGTTTTAATTATTCTGTTTCACTTAACCATAAGTAAACCACATAACCACTTGTAGATTATATTAAATATCTCCAACTGTTTGAAATAAACAAATAAAAAATGTATCAGTCATTACCAGGATTTTAAAAAGGCTAAAGGTTCTTGAAGTTCCTCAATTGTAGATTTTTACTTATGTATACAAGATATACCTTATTTCTACTAAAAAAAATCATTAAACAAACCCAATAGGCTGGTATTTCCTCCATTAAGGATTAATTATATCTTAGTTGGGATCAAGTAGTGAAGGGATCACATCCTAATAACAATTTAGGTTTAGTGATTTCCCTGATCCAGCGTGTGGGGATACAGGTCACAGAGATCCTAAGGGTGCATCTATCCAATGTGGTATGCTATCTCCACATGGATGTCACAAAGTGCTGGCTCTGAAATGCAGTGATGTTACCATGTGACAAACCTCAAAGGATTGTTAGTATAAACCCTGATTTATAGAATAAAGCCTGTTGCTATTTGCTTTGTTCAACAACCTTCTGACGGCCAATTCTTTTATTTTGTCATGCAGCACAAGTGAGGTATAGTTGCACAACACTCCTTCACCCTTTCATGTAGCAAAGGCCCATCCTGTGGAGAGAGAGAGGGTCAAATGTAACCACTGCTCTGCCTGTTTCCTAGCCGGAAAAGGTCTTTCCTAGTCTAGATGGGGTCACACTACCATTTTCAATTCCTTTAAGAATAAAGTTTAAACTTATGACGCTGGCATTCAAAGACATTGACAGTTCTGCTCCTCTCTACATCACATAACTTATCTCTAATTACCAAACTGTTTCTTATGATCTTCAACTGATCTACCACTCAACACCTCAAATCATTACACGCATTCAAGACTGCTAGGACTTCATCCCTTGTCAGGAATTCCCTGCCATGCTCCATACATATTTCTCCCAATATCTCTGTCTTTTAGCAATCTCATAAAACAAATTACTTTGGAGAAACTTGCCCTTATGTAGCCTTCAGTGCACACTACTGTATATGCTACCTGGTTAAATGCAATGCTCGACACCATATTTCTCACTCCTGAACTTGTCCATCCCTACACATGGTGCCTGATTCTCATTTCTCCTTTACAACATAAGCTCTCCTGAGCTTATGTAACGTTTGTATTTATATCTGTATGCAATCTGTATGTTGTATATATCCTGCAGAATGTTATAAATACATGTTATAATAATAATTTTTACTTCCTCCTAACCTGTCATCAGAAGTGGTTCAGTCTCTATGCAGTTTGGATCCAACATACTGGATATCCACAAAGAAGCCAGTATGTACATATTGTTATACACATGCTTTTGAACATTTTCTGAAACCTGCAACACTATTGAGAGTTACATTTGAATATAAACATTATGTATGTGGATTCTGTATAACTCATTTTATAGCTTATCTATAATGAAAGTGGAATCTCACGTCATACAATTAACCTATTCAACTCATTCAATCTATGTAATCTTTATTCTACCTGACCTTGGAGAAAGTCACAATGTCTGTTAATAGAGAATGTCTAGACAATGTTTAATTGACTTACTTTATTTAAGATAAAACCCAACTATCTCAAAGCATTTTGCATTTGAATTGCAATATTCTTTGAAATTACAAATTAAAATGATATAATTGACGCACTGTTCTGTGTTTACTTTTTATTCTTCTGATAATGGTACAGCGTAGAACTAATGATTTATTACTTGCATTCCAAATGTATAAATGCAAAATCGGTCAAAATATTCATTTTGTCTTTCACTTGAATGACTTTTTGTCAGTGTGTGATATGCTTGGTTATTAGTTAGAACATTTAAGTATGCATTGAATGATATTGACAGAAAATGTTGCATGAAAATTCCTTTGTTCCTAACATGTATTATCATTAGAAATTAATTTGCCATTAAATGATCATTCTCATTGTATCCTAATAAGTGATGCTCCTCGTGTTATGTCATTTATAGCCTTCACATATAAAGTGGTGGAATAGCATTTCACTTTGCCTTCTACATATTATTGTAAATAATAGTGATGGGCGCATTCGCTGCAAGTTTGCACGATTCACTGCTGGCGAATAAATTTGCAAAACCACCGTGAAAATTTGCCAGTGAATTTGCGCCGGTGTCAAAAAAATGAAAGCGAATTCGCCCATCACTATTAAATAAGACAGGAGTATTAAGACATTTTTGTGGACAAAAAAAAAAGACTGTGAATGTATTCATTGACCAATATTTTCATTAAGTTTTATTGTGCACCATAAGAAATGTGTAGCACAGACTTTTAGCACCGTGTTGCTGTTTAGGTGAGAGAGATTTATTACTGCCATTGCTGTCAAATTTTAGTGATTACTATAAGTTTTTAATAAGGGAAGTATACAAGTCAATATCAAGAACTCCAGCAGATTGTTACAGCTAACTCCAGTATGAACCTTTTTCTGTAGCTGAGGGTAATGAACCATTTAACTGTAATCTTAATATCTTTGAAAAAATTTCCCTGATATAAATAGTCAGTGGTATTGCAAGGATAAAAAAAATGAGACAGGCCCTGTATCACATTACTTTTATACAGTGTGTTAAACATTCTGTGCTATACATTATAGACTTAATAACCTAAATTATAATTCAGGATTTATCTACTAAATAGACACTCTGGGGCAGATTTATCAAAGGTCGAATAGTAAATTAGAATTTTTAAGTTTCAAAATTCACGCATTTGAATTTAAATACCCCCTATTCGAATGTGAGGTTTATCACACCTTGACCATGGAAACAGTCCTAACTTGGATATTCACCACCTAAAGCCTGTCAAGTTAATGTACAATAGCAGAGACCAGTGAGCCATTTGGAGATGTCACTAGCCTTCCTGACATTGAGTTTTTCTTTTGGGAAAAAAACTTGATCTGTACGAATCAAAAAGGAATCAGATATGATTACATTTTTTTGGGGCCGAAACCATTCAATCGCATATTAGACATTCAGATTTTTTCTTAAATAACCCCCAGTCGAATTGGAGTATATTCAAATTAAAAAAGAAATTCAACTTTTGATAAATGGGCCTCTATCAGTATAATACAGGTATTTTGAGATCTGCGGTTACCCATATTATTATAACCATTTAAACCTGGTAATTGCTGCACTAAAATTCAATTTAAAGGGACACAATTCCATTATTAGTAGGTTTTATGGAAGTGAACTACGTCTTTTTTGCTTCTCATATTCGTTAACAGCTGCTATATAAGTCACAGTGACCCCTGCATTCTTGTGCAATTACAATGAGTCTAGAGGTTGATTAACTAAAGCTGGCCATCAGCACGCAGATATAGTCGTATAAAAGAAAGTTTCCAATTTCCTGACTGCCTGTGGGCTACGAATAATTGTCCCAACAAAATTGGACAGGTTAGAAGATTTCTGTCTCCTAATGATATCCATGACCTCTGACGTATATATACACGTTACAATGATATTTAATAATGCACAAACTATATAGATGGTTATCAGCAGTTGACTTCCTTTTCAGAACTTTAAGAAATTTGAAATAAAAAGCAGACACATTTTTCAAAACTAAAAATGAATATTTATCTGTAGCTTGTTTTTTTTTTTTTTTTTCCACAAACAAAAGACAAGTTTATTAGAGAAGATTCTGTGAAATATTTTGTTCAACAATAAATAATAAAACAACCTTCACATGGTTTTTTTTAAAACAAGTTATTTATTAAATTGTTTTTGGAAAAATAAAATAAAAAGTTTTCTTCACTATTTTGATCTGTTTCCCAAGAACGTTATCAGTCTTCTTTGAATGATAGATATATTTTCTATGTCTTACACTTCAGTTACTCAAAATTGCATTTAAAATTGGTGAATGCAAAATGAGCATAATTGTTAGTGAAATTGACTGAAAAGGCTCTGCAAGAAATTATAATACAGAGGCCCAGCAATTAATAACAACTAACCATGTCACTGAACCCTGCACCAGAACGAGAAAAAATACAAAGCATAGTCACAACCAATACTTAAATCACTGTAATCAAATACACAATCTAGCTTTCATACAAAGTACTCGTGATACAACACTTTTAGGTAAATAGCACATACAATATTTTTATCTCCACTACTGATAGATACAAATTCAAGTGAATAGTGAATGGCACATGGCAACTAATGTTCATACCCTTGCAAATAGAGGGGATATGTAATGATCTTGGATAACATCTTCTTGCTAGTTGCCTGTTTCTGAGGCCAAAGTGCAAACCATACTATAGGCATGGACTCTGCTATCCGGAAAGCTCCAAATATGGTAAGGCCATGTCCCACAAAATAATTACATTTTTTAAGAACTATTTCCCTTTCCTCTGTTATAAACACACACACACAGGATAATTTATCAGGTTGGACTAAATTAATTATGTAACTAAGTAATGGAAAGGACTGGGACCTGTTATCCAGAATGCTGGGCACTTGGGTTTTTATGGATAAGGAATATTCTGTAATTTGGATCTCTACACTTCAAGCCTATTAAAAAATTATTTAAACATTAATTACACCTAATAGGATTATTTTTAACCAATAAGGATTAATTATATCTTAGTTGGGACATGATGACACTTTATAAGTACATTAGAAGACATTATAGACAAATAGCAGGGGACCTTTTTACCCATAAAGAGGATCACCGTACCAGAGGCCACCCCTTCAGACTAGAAGAAAAGAACTTTAATTTCAAGCAACATAGGGGGTTCTTCACAGTCAGGACAGTGAGGTTGTGGAATGCACTGCCGGGTGATGTTGTGATGGCTGATTCAGTTAATGCCTTTAAGAATGGCTTGGATGATTTCTTGGACAGACATAATATCAAAGGCTATTGTGATACTAAACTCTATAGTTAGTATAGGTATGGGTATATAGAGTTTATGTGAAAGTATGGAGGGGTGTGTGTGTATGGATACTGGGTTTTCATTTGGAGGGGTTGAACTTGATGGGCTGTCTTTTTTCAACCCGATTTAACTATGTAAACCAACAGGTTGGTTTTGCTTCCAATAAGGATTAACTATATCGTTGTTGGGATTGAGTACAAGCTACTGTTTTATTGTTACAGAGAACTGTTTTATTATTATAGAAAAAAAGGTAATAATTAAAAAAAATTGTATTATTTTGATAAAATGGAGTTTATGGAATATGACCTTCCTGTTATTCTGAACTTTCTGGATAACAGTTTTCCAGATAACAGATCCCATAACTGTACCACCAAAACATATGGTATTTCAAGACACATGAAAGCTGAACATTTGATTCCAAGTAGGAGACTGAACATTCAAAGTGTGGCAGCAATCTTTTTTTTTTTTTTTTACATATCAATTAGTTTAAAAATGCAACCTTGAATAATACTCAGTAAAGATGAAGCACAATAAATAACATGCTGCTGTAAATTTAATTTCTTTCACCAACATCTCATTAAATACAAAGAAAATATGTAAAAAGAATTAGCATTTTAATGATATTTTGCTAGTATACTGTGTTTTTTCTCCCCGTTGTTCTAAAGCTCTTGATGTCACACATGTATTGCATTTGATAATTAATAAGCCTTCCATGGTGTTTTTGCAAATTATGCAAGATATAGCATTATAATTGTGTCACAGCTTTTCAAAGTAGTTGATGAATATTTTGCATAATCAAAGATTATTAACCAACACATAATATTTTAAAGGGACATTTTTTTCATGCTACATGGCATGGAAAATTTCACCACTATGTCTACTTTTTTCAAAATATTTAATCAGCTGAAGCAACATGATCACAATAACATTCATTTACTTTTTGTTATCAAATTAATGATAGGTTGGAATGCACTCTGGCCAACACATGGATCTACTGTATACAGATTGCAAAATCGTGCAATACATCTGAGCTCTTAAAATACTGAATACCTGGCAGTGAGCAAGGGGTCCTTCCTAGGGTTGCCATCTTTCCCTGCAGGTAACTCCGTGCAGGGCCGTGCCATGGAGGGGGCAAGTAAATGGTGAATCAGGGGGGGGCTATGGTGTAGCGATCAGTGAATGGCAGAGCACACCATCAATCAGGAGAAATCCTGCTCAGTTTTGCTAATTTGGAAAACAGGGAAGGCAATTTTGACCCGGACAGCGCTTAAAAATAACGGGCTGTTCGGGTCAAAACCAGACAGGTGGCAACTCTAGTCCTAGTTGTTTTTGCAGTGCTCCTTGTAGTACAAGTTGGTTTAGAGGATGTGACCATCCTTTGATGAAGGATATACTTCAGTTCTTCTTGTTACCCTAAGCAAGTCACAATCTACTAAAGGCCTATTTATTAAAATTTGAATTTGTGTAGTTTTAGAGGTTATTTCTAATTTGAATAAACTAGAATTTTTAACAAACTCAATTTTTTGCTTTTTTTTTTTTTAAAAAAAAAATCTGAATATAAATAAAATGTTTTAATAAAATGGTTAAAAAAAAAAAAAAAATGTGTCAAGTGTGTCCAGAC
Organism: Xenopus petersii; assembly: GCA_038501925.1. Taxonomy (NCBI): domain Eukaryota; kingdom Metazoa; phylum Chordata; class Amphibia; order Anura; family Pipidae; genus Xenopus; species Xenopus petersii. Next base: position 173,800,808 of record CM076673.1, on the reverse strand, counting down.
AGTTCCTGTCCTGTACTATGGGGAACCTGGACTTTGTTCAGGTTCAACAAATAGAAAGGGTTTTAACACCCCACAGAGGTGGTGACTTGACACAAAACATTAAAACTTGAGGTCTTCTGGATATTTACCCTTGGTACCAGTCTACCTAAAGGGATGAATTCAGAATTTGATGTGTCCTGTTATTATCACCGAGTTCTCTCCTTGTTACCACTTACCTATTGGCTATTTTTGAAAAATGCTTTCTATTTGCCATAGATGACTCTACATGCACTTCACATGAAGCTTTCCATTTGTGTTTTCTAAATGTTTTGTGCTTAATAATATTAACAGCATAATTCAAATTCAAGTGTTCAAAATTTTTTATTCATTAAAAAAATTCAAATTTGAATGTTGATAATCCACCCCCTGGTGCCCTGGCAATATAGTACATTAAATTTAACAATTGTAAAGTGCTTTATATCCCATGGGCAAGAAACAATATGGGACAAATTTATCAAGGGTCAAAGTGAAAATACTCATTTGAATTTTCAAGGTTTTCTTTGTGGAATAGTTAAAATTTAGATTTGAGTTTTTTTAAAAAAAATTCTAATTCGATTTTTTGTACTGGCCCTTTAAGAATCCAAATATTTGCCACCTTAAACCTACCAAATTGCTGTTTAGCCTATGGGGGACGTCCAGGGATCAATTTGGATTTGTTTGCAGCCTTCCTGAAAAGCTATTTTTTTTTGAAGAAAAAAAAAATAGATATACAGTAGATTCAAAACAAATTCAATTTGAGTTTACGGGTCAATCACATTCACTAGAATTTTAAAAATTAGATTTTTTTTTTGAACATTTTGATTGGTCTTTTTTTCGAATTTCGAGTTCAAGGGAATTCATGACAGTTTTTACAAACTCCCATGAACTCTAAATTCGACCCTTGATAAATCTGCCCCTATATGCTGTATATTATATCATGGTCTTGATGAAGAACAGAAGAAAACATTGATTTTTTAATTTAAAGGTTCCTGGATTATAGAATTAAACAGAAACACAATTTTGACATTTATTTAAATAATATATAGTACTACAGTACCAAGCATAATTAAATAAAGTAACAGAGAGTTATACTGTGTTAGCCATATTAACAGAGATGTTATTTTGCATTTTTAAATCCTTAGTGTCCATATTTTACATGTCAGCCAATAAACAGTATCACCGTACCACATATAAACAACTTTATTTATTTCAATAAAGATAATGTAAAATGATTTTTCTCCAGGTCAATGCTCCTTTTGGGAGAGAATTGTACTGGCTTGTGGAAGAAAAACTGTCCAAGTGCCATGCCAGAATTTGTGTTACCTTTCTACAGGTGTCCAAGGCATCCTTTGCACAAATTCCTTTTTGGGTTTGCACAGTAGTGTAAATAAAGCAAATACTATTTTACTACAGATGCGTAATCATCAGCCAAAGGAACAAAAGTGGTGCACATGGAGGTAAAATAGATATGGTGAGGCAACAAGACACCATAAAGTTTACCATTAAATGAAAAGGATTCCCTGGATTGTTTTTAAAAAGAGCTGTGATGTTCTTAAAAAGGTTGATAAGGGAGGAGCATTGGTGGCAATGAATCACTGTATGCATACTTAAGAGGTGTTTACTAGTGACCCCTGGCCATTATGAAAATGATGGTATGATATTACTGGAAAAATTAAAGAAACCAGATGCAATGGTAACCGATGCATTTAACCGCAATGAAATCACTAAAAAAGCGAAAAGCTTTTTAGAATTCCAGGACGCCCTATAGAATCAAATGTGGAATGAGTACTAGAACCCTGGCACAATTTGTAGATACATGTTTACAACCAATTGTAACCAGCCTACTGTACCTAACAGTGCTACTTAATATGTTTGCGCTATATAAATACATGTTAATAATACCTGCCTGAAAGATACAAATGATCTACTATACAGAGTTAATGAATTAAATCAGTGCTTGAATTGGGGCGGGATGCGGCGGGATAGAATCCTGTTACTTTTTTTAAACCGCTAGTTTCCATCCCGGTGGGCGGGATGGTAAGATTAATAATAGCGGAACCTTTTTTTTTTTTTGCGCTCTTTTTAATGAGTGACACATACTCTGTCCAATTATTTAGAGAGTGCCAACTGAAACAACAGCCTATTGGCTGGGCGGGTCTTAAATATTAACAAATAGTGCCGCAGTTAGTGCGTATGAAGGCAGTCGTGTGCAGCAGATGGAGTGTGAGGGCTGGACCTGGGCAGGCCTGGCGTGCCGAAGAAAAGCTAACTGTAAGTAATATTTTGCTGCCCTTGCTACTACTTGTTTCATCGCAGACACACCCTCCTTCTTTTTTCATTTTTACACCTCCGTTTCAGAAAATTGCCCGAAACATTTATTTATTTGCGGAAAGTAATTTACTCACAAGGCCAAGGGAGACAAGTTATTGTGTGTATAATCAAGGATGGTTCACTGCAGTCTCTTCAATACGATCCCTGTTCCACTTCCACTATCTATAAATAAAACGGAGCCTTGCAATTGTCCCTACTTACAAGACCAAGGATTTGGCGATCATCTATTCGGTAATGTTCTTAGCGGTTCTGCGGCTTAGTCCTTACTGTGCACCTGGCCGATCTCAACATGGCTTAAGGTGCAGTTGGTGGTCTTCGTGGAGCATGCTTATAGATTTGTAACAACTAGGCGATCGCAGTTGAAGCTCTGTGCAATTCACCTGCCTGCGGCGTTCCGCGCAGCCGTAGGGCAGTTGCACGTGTGTTGTGCTGAGCTCCGCTTCCTGCCGATCCGCTCTCCTGCAAAGGCCGCCTGTGGGGGCAGTTCCCTTAATCATTTCTCTCTCGAGTGCAATGGTGCCCCCTCCTTACACTCAGCGCCGTGCAGCCCCTCACTTAACACTTGGTTCTCTCACTGATACAGCTTGTACCGCAGTGCACTGCTACCGGCTGCTATACAAATCCCACCATGCCATTGCTCCCATGAATCTGCTTAGCTGCCTGCAACGGCATAACAATTCCAGGGCTCCGTTTTATTTATAGATAGTGGAACTGTCAGGGATAGTGTTGAAGAGACTGCAGTTCATCAATTCAGCGTTTCTGTTAGGAATTATATATTCAATCAATTATAAGGCACAGGGTTTTGAATCTCTTGGGGAACTTATACCGCCCTTAGCGTCGCTCACCGTTTAAGGCTAATGGTCCGGGTGCTGATAGCCCCGAACCCTGCACTGAAGCTCTATACACACGTACGTCCCATCAGGCTCCCCATCGTAAAACATCAAGTTATTAGTGGATTAACATTTGTAGAGTCTTACCCTGTCCACGTGGTGACCCGGGTGCAGCCGCCCCGAGTCCGTCACAGAGGAGACGTGTTCACAGCACCACAGGTTTTGCAGCAGCGCACACCGGCACCCAAAGGAATCGTCCACACGAGGTTATGGTTAAAAAGTTATAACTTTATTTTCTCATCTGATCAAACATCTAGCGTCTGAGGTCCTCTGAGGAAGTGCGTAGCCACGAAACGCGACAGACCTCAGACGCTAGATGTTTGATCAGATGAGAAATAAAGTTATACCTTTTTAACCATAACCTCGTGTGGGCGATTCCTTTGGGTGCCGGTGTGCGCTGCTGCAAAACCTGTGGTGAAGAGACTGAAGTGCAGCGAACCATCCATGATTATATAGGCACAAGAACTTGTCTCCCTTGTGAGTAAATTACTTTACACAAATAACCAATTTCTATTGAAAGTATCACACCATACAGATTTTCTTATATTTAGGTGTAAAGTGAAAGTCTGCCTCTATAACTAGCACACTAAAACCCTTTCCAAAGGGATCTTCCCTTTTATTTTGCTAATGTGTCATTTATGCGGGGGGATACGATTTAGTAGTTGAGGGAGTGGCACTGGGTGAGCCTGGCACTTGCACAGTTGTCAGGTTACAGGGAACTGTGAGTCGGAAAATTATGAGATTTGGAGGTTGGGGCATCTGGGAGCGGCTTTTCCCAGTGCTACAGAGGGGTCTGGTGTTCTGTCAAACACAACTGGTCCTCTCAGTGTACTTTACTAATACCGTTATAGTGCCAATGCTTATCTGTCTAGTTACAATGATTTTAAACCATCAAGCCCCTATCTATCTATCTATCTATCTATCTATCTATCTATCTATCTATCTATCTATCTATCTATCATCTCTTTCTATCTATTTACCTGTCTATTATCTATCTATCATCCATCATCTCTTTCTATCTATTTACCTGTCTATTATCCATCTATCATCTATTTCTATGTAGTATCTATCTATCTATCTATCTATTTATCTATCTAGTATCTTTATCTATCATCTATCTCTTTATATCTATAGATAGATAGATATCTAGTATACTAGATATCTATCTATAGATAGAAAGAGATAGATGATAAATAGATAGATACACAGATAGATAGATATTAGAGAGATAGATACTAGATAGAAATAGATAGATGGATAATAGACAGGTAAATAGATAGAAAGAGATGATAGATAGATAATAGACAGATAAATAGAAAGAAAGAGATGATAGATAACAGACAGATAAATAGATAGATGATAGATTCTATTTGTCTATTATCTATATATCTATCATCTTTCTTTCTATCTATAGCTGTCTATTATCTATCTATTGTCTATCATCTCTTTCTATCTATTTATAGAAATAGCAAAAAACTGTTGGTGGGCGAGGCTTAATAAAAGAGGTGTGGCAAATAATTGTGGGCGTGACCTTAAAACAAATTTTTTTTTCACAAATGTTTTTTTATTAGTTTTCAAAAAGCATGTAAGATAGTTTGTGATAGAATTGCAATAAACAAAAAAAAGAAAAATAATATAAACAGTCAGTGTCAAGTACAGATTCCTATAACAAAAGGCACAGATAACAATAATGATCCAAGGTTATGCCAAGTGATTGTAAAAGAGAGAATTGGGTAAGCATTCCCCGAATTGAAGATATTGAAAGCTACTCACGGTTAGAGAATCCGAAGACGGCAGAGTAGAGCAGTAGAGGCTTATAATTACGGCAGAGTAGTAGTAAATAATTGGTTAAGATGATGACTCCTGGGGGGTCCCCTTGTGGTCGAATGTTGTAAGTTTCCCGCAGATCTGAACAGGTGGTCCTCCTCACAGACAAGATCAGTCTCCAGCAACAGCTCCCTTTCATACCACGTGGTGTTTTGAAAGGTTTGGATAGTAAGTGATTTCGTGAGTGGCGGAAGGGTGTTTATGTAAATCATCCAAGTGTCAAAAAACAGTTCTGTGTTTTTTTCTTTATGTGTTAGGGTTTCTATCCAATCTAGGTGGAAAATACAGTGTCGTTTTTGTCGTACCAGAGAGAAAGGCGGAGGGATTCGAGATAGCCAAGTGTGTAGGATGGATTTCCTGGCTGCCGCCGCCAGTCTTTCTGCCAGGGCTCGCTCCGGCTTGGAGATGGGTAGGGTAGAGTGCAATTTGCTAAATATAGCCCATGAGGCAGTAACGGGTAGCGTTTACCAGACAGGTTTTCCCAATAGCTGGCGACCTCCTTCCAGAACTGCTGTATAAGTGGGCATGACCATAAGCAATGTATTAGGTCAGCTGTGGGTGTTTCGCATTTTAGGCAGTGATCTGAGTGTGCCGTACCTATGTGAAATCTCTTTAAAGGCGTCAGGTAAGTATGGTGTAGCAGTTGTATGGACATTTCCTGGTATATGCTAGCAGGTAAAATTTTCATCATGCGAGTGTGATATCGAAGGATGTCCACATTTTCAGCTTGTGGAATAATTGATTTCCATTTCGTAAAAACCGTAGTGGCATTATCTGTATCAAGAGTTGTCCTAATTTGTTTGTAAATATGTGCAGTAGATTTGATAGTATCACGTTTTGGCCATAGTGAATCAAGTGGGTTAGTTTTGTCCCTATCCGTTAGTTTGGTCAGTCGTTGTGCAACAAAATGTAAAAGCTGAGTCAGTGAAAACTGATGGAGTCGCAAAAATGGGTAGTTTTGAAGCAAAGTTGAGATGGGTTGCAACGTGAAGGTAGGGGTGACGACGTCTTTAATATTTTGTAACTTAAAACAAATTTTGCCGTGCTACGCATTCACCATCCCTCCACTTTTTCAAACCCAATTCAAGTACTGATTAACATCATTAACTCAAAATATATTGTTAGCCAGAAAAAGCATTCAAAGTCTGTATACTTCAACACCACATGCAGAGGGTATACTGCAAATTAAGTAGGCATTATTAGAAACAACTGGTATATTTTTTTACTTGCTTATTTATTATATTATAAAAAACTATTTCAGCCTATTTATTATATTACACAAAAGCAATTTCAAATTTGCGACGGTAGGTAAGTACTACTGGAAAAGGCAAGAAACCTCAATGGGTGCTGATGTAACTCTGTCTTTTTCTAATATTTTTGTACATAAACTGGAGGACAAAAAAATTCTTAAAACATACTGTACATTTGGAAAACATGTGGGATGGCTCATTAGTTTAAGATGACCCAATTCTGAGAGTGAAATTCGGGGACAGGGATAAGGTTTTTGACCATGCTCACCGTAGGATGGTACAGTGGCAATTCCATTTATAATATACACAATTAGGCAGAAGTCTTAATAAAGGGGGCTTAGTATCCTTACCGGCAGTCTCTCTGCACCTCAGGGGGGGGAGAGGCCTTTACTGCTAGTAATTCATGACTACTAGGTCTCTCTCCCTTCAACTAAACTACCTCAGCACCACAACTGACAGGAACCAGATAAAAGGCACGGAGTCCCCCAAGGGGAAGTTGAGATATGACATAGAGTAGAGCCTGGATGAGGAGGTGGGAAGGCACTTGTTTAGTAGCAGCTGTAACATACAAACTTACCTCAAAGGGGGAATCTGCAGAATAGTGAAGCATGAACCTGCCACAGCACGAAGAAAACTTTCCATTCCGCTCACAAACAGGACCTAATGTGTGAGGGTGGAAAATTCAAATTTGCAGGGTTTCTGCAATCTGTGCTGCTATTCAGCTCTTCAGTTCAGCTCCGGGTTAAACCTGCTGTCTGCTTGTGCTCTTCTGTGCCCCCTGCCTGTCCATTCATGCAATGCTGCACGGGGATATTTTAAACCAAGTATGGCAAACATGGTCATTTCTCAATGGGGACAGAGGATCTGAAACGGGGCCTGTCCCAGTGTGACGGGGATGGATGGTCACCCTACATTAGTTCTACTGAATGAATTTATTACTGGTGTAACTGTGATCATTAAATTCACAATCGAAATTTCTGAAACAAAAAAAAACAGCTAATCTAACTGATCTTACTGAAAAATTACATTTAGTCTATTAAGTGTGAGGAGCTTCCATAACTAGTGATGGGCTAATTTGTCCCGTTTCGTTTGGCCTCAAAATTAACGGGCAACGAATTTGCAAAACACAAATTTTGATGCCGGCGACAATTTATGGGCGTCAAAATTGACGCCAGCAACATTTGACGAGCATTAAAGTCAAAGGGCCTCCGTGTAATTGTCACCAGAGTTAAAAAACTTTTCATGAATTTATTCGCCGGCCGAGAAACAGAAGTTCACCTGGCGAATAAATTCACCCATCACTTTCCATAACCCGAGTACAATAAAAGCCATACCAAAAGGCCAATTCTTACGAGTCAAAAGTATAGCATCCAAGCATTATGCACCAGTTTATAAAAAGAGGGTATGACTGTTCTGTTATCTACTATGAATCAGGTAAAAACTGGAGTACACTTCCATACCAAGGTAAAATTTAACTGGCTTGCATATTGTTTGTCTCCAGATATGTAAGGCACAGTAAACAGGTAGAGAAAGTAATTAAGAAGTACTATCCTATTTTACAAGGAAACAAAAAAAATATTATTTCTGGAACCTCCACTCCCTTCAGCTAAAAAAAAGGGAGGAGTATCAGAGACATGTTGTGTCTTTCTGAGCTCCCAAGAAAGGCTTAAAATGCGTTCTAAGTTTTACCCAGAAAAGACACTTTCCTTTGTTTTAATTGTGTATGCTGATGTGCTAAAATGCTCTTGAAGGCTAGTTTATGCAGGGCAAATAGGTAGGAGCATTACAACTAATATCAAAGAACACAAGGGTGAGATACATAACTACTTAGATTGAACTCAGTGTAACCTATGGGCTTAAAGTGGACCTGTCACCCAGACATAAAAAGTATAATAAATGTTGAATGAAACCTATTTTTGTTTATTTAAAGGAATACTGTCATGGGAATTTTTTTTTTTTTTCAAAATGAATCAGTTAAAAGTGCTGCTCCAGTAGAATTCTGCACTGAAATCCATTTCTCAGAAGAACAAACAGATTTTTTTATTTTCAATTTTGAAATCTGACATGGGGCTAGACATTTTGTGCCTGCACTTTAGGAGAGAAATGCTTTCTGGCAGGCTGCTGTTTTTCCTTCTCAATGTAACTGAATGTGTCTCAGTGGGACATGGGTTTTTGATATTGAGTGTTGTTCTTAGATCTACCAGGCAGCTGTTATCTTGTGTTAGGGAGCTGCTATCTGGTTACCTTCCCATTGTTCTTTTGTTTGGCTGCTGGGGGGAATAGGGAGGGGGGTGATATCACTCCAACTTGTAGTACAGCAGTAAAGAGTGATTGAAGTTTATCAGAGCACAAGTCACATGACTTGGGGCAGCTGGGAAATTTACAAAATGTCTACCTCCATGTCAGATTTCCAAATTGAATATAAAAAAATCTGTTTGCTCTTTTGAGAAATGGATTTCAGTGCAGAATTCTGCTGGAGTAGCACTATTAACTGATTCATTTTGGATTTTTTTTTTTTCCCATGACAGTATCCCTTTAAGCATTCATCGCTGTTGTAAACTCATTGCCTGTCCCTCCTCTATGCCTTAAGCATAAAGGTGGGGAAGGCAATTACTTTCACTTTCTATTCCGCACTTCCTAGATGTAATTACTCTCCCCACATTCCCCCTGTTCTCTTCACCATTAAATTGTGTAACCAGTGCAGGGGGATGGACATCAGGTCCCCATTATTGTGCACAAACAAGATTTTGAGATGATGCAAGGCTTGTCTTAATATGTTAATAATTTAATGTAATAATGTTGCAAATACAGTACAGAAGCAATAAGAGGATATAGACACCTGAGGGTTAACAGAGTATCTGATCTTCAGGTACTCGTAGAGGAAGATTCCTTGTAAACTCCAGGAAGGGCTGTCCCACACGTTGGAAAAAGATGGGCAGGAGCTTCCAGTACAGCTGTAGCAGAAAGGAGATTTCAATATGAATAATTTGGTCTTAATGATAACCTCTTCCCACAGGTAACCCCGAGAAATGGATCCTTCCAAAGGTGAGAATTCTCCACAGGAACATAGGACGTTTGCCCCGGCAACTGGAAACAATAGATCCATACAGAGGTAGGTCACTTAAAGTGGACCTGTCACCTACACATAAAAAGTTATTTGCAAATTAAACATGAAACACAAATTCTTTTTTTTTTCATTAAAACATCCATACCTGTTATAAAGGTATTTAAATATTTGAGCTGTTAATCAAATATTATCTGCCCAACCTCTATGCCTGAGGCATAGAGGTGGGGCAGTCAATTTCTTTCATTTTCAATTCAGCACTTCCTACATATCACAACACTACTCACATTGCTCCTTCCCTGCTCAGGTCCTATAATTATGTAGGCACTGAGCATGGGCGAAAGGAAAAAAACTCACAGGTCCACTACGCGGCCACTCTTCCATTGTGTTTCAATCCCAATAGTGTTCAGGCTCCCTCTTACTGGTCTCCAATCCAGTGGACATCATATGTGGGGGGTTAGGTAGGAGAGAAAGCCAATCCACACACTTTGGATAAAAATCACTGTCCAGCTTTATTGAAAAATTTAAAACAACTGACAGGCATCTTTTAGCAGTTGTACTCCTACCCTATGACATGTTGTATCACCTGACGCGTTTCATGCCCCTTTCTGGCACTTCATCAGAGGTGAGGTCACAGGATATCCTGTGCCTTATATACCTGTGTTCATTAAAACAATCTCATATATAAAACAAAACAAACAAAAAATATTTTTCATTTGTTACAAGTCATATAGGTCACAGCCAATGTTGTCATAATATAAAATGAACCACACATTGACTTTACAATTAACAAAGTTGTTATTCACTCTTAAGTCATCATGAAAACAGATAATTAGGTTACTATTCACGCATTATGGTTAATAGAGGCCTTAAGGCTGGAAAAAGCATGTTACTTCCCAGTCATTATTGAGACCCTGTGGGTATCTAGTCTTTAAAGTAAAGATCCAAAAGATTTCCCTTTGATCAATTATTTTTTTGATATCACCCCCACGTGGTCCCAATTTGACATGTTCTATGCCTTGAAATTTAATGTGTGAATAGTCACCCCCATGTCTGCACATTATGTGTTTACTAACAGCAGATGTGTGTTTATTTGAAAAATTTGTTTCTTCAATTCTATCCAAATCAATGGGTGTAAGATGTTCCCTTGCCCTCTCCTTCAGTGACCTGTACGTTCTGCCCACATATTGAGCACCGCAACTACAGGTCGCTAAATAGATGAGGCCCCTTGTGTCACAATTTATATAGCTTCTTATGGGATAAATCTCCCCTGATGTGGTGCTTTTAAAGTGATTTTGTACCATTATGTGTTTACACACTTTACATCTATTTTTACCACATTTGAACGATCCTTGTTTCACTAACCAATTTTTGTTTGTTTGCAACTGTTTGTTCTTAGGTTTGTACAGGCTAGGTGACAAATCATCCGAAATGGTCCTACTCTTTTTAAATACATACTTTAGACCTCCCAACACTTCTCTATCTAACCGGGGATCCACCTTCAAGACCTCCAGTCTCTTGTCTATAATTTTCCTTATTTGGTTAGCCTGGTTGCTGTATTTAGTAATAAAGTATAAGTTAGATCCATTCTGTTTTTTGTCTCCTTTCTTATTTTTAAATGTTCTGCTCTTATTGTTTTGGTATTTAAATGGGTACAGAAGTTCTTCCCTGGAAGTGCTAACTGCTCTTTCATAAGCTTTCTTAATTGTAACGACATCATATTTTCTCTCAATCAATTTATCCCAAAGTATCATTGCCTGTTTATTGAAGGCATCCCATGTGGTACATATGCGCCTAAGTCGCAAAAATTGGCCCACCGGGATACCCCCCAAAACTGGGCGAGGATGGCAACTATCAGCTCTTAAGAGTGTATTCCTAGCAATTGGTTTCACATAGAGGTCACAGTGTATCTCACCAGTTTCCATTCCTTCCAATTTGATATCTAAAAATTCTATCACTTTGTTATGTGTAGAGTGGGTAAAACACAAATTGTACTTGTTCTGGTTGCAGTATTCCAAAAATTTGACGCTCTCTTCTTTGGTACCATTCCAAATAAATATTAAATCATCTATAAAACGGTGATAAGTAATAATTCTGTGCCTGTAGGGGTTCCCACATCCATAGACGTGGCACCACTCCCACCAACCCATGACAAGATTGGCATAGGTTGGGGCAAATTTTGCCCCCATAGTGGCGCCACGTCTCTGGAGGTAGAACACCCCATCAAACATGAAGAAATTATGTGTAAGTAGATATTCAATACTCAAAAGAATGAATTCCCGTGTTATGTCATGAGCATGGGCATTACGTTCCCCATTCTGGTGCATACATGAGATTTTGGGGTGATACGAAATTTATCTTAATAACAGTGTCCACAAAATGGCTCCTGCGTGCTTGCTGTAATAGTGTAGTTCTAAGACTGAAGGAAACAAAATTTAATTAATACATATAATGTAAGTAAAGTTTATTTTTCTCAGCTAACATGATAATAAACAATTTGGAACTATTTCTTAGGGTGACAGGTCCCCTTTGAGACCATTTAACTTTAGTTGGTAATCAGTCAGAGTTTTTAGGAGTCAGACATTGATATTTGCCCCCACTCAGTCATACAGAAATAATGCAGTAATTGCTCCAGCAAAGCAACACAGCAGGCAAGGGTAAACAGCAGGAATCTCTAGCAAGGGTTAATTTATCAGAGGAAACAAGCATAACACAGCTGGCAAGGGTTAGCAGCACAGTTTTAGGGAAAAACTGAACAGGTATGCAATGGTTAAGCAGTCTTTACAATACAGTGGTATAACAAATTGTCAATCTTGCAAGGGTTAATACACAGTCTATGAGAGAAACACCCGTGCTATCCTTGCTTTTTAAGATGGAAGTTTTTAGGCAAAAAATAATTGCAGATTGTTGCTGTAATAGTCACTCACGGACAAGGAGAACAGGGGCAAAGACGTTGCTATGGAGCATCATCCAAGAAACAGAGCCGAAGAGAAGAGTGCATAGCGAAGTCAGAAACACGTTGGGTCAAGCCAGAAGATCAGCTCAACCGATGCTGAAGTACCAAGGGAGAAGAGCCCAATCCGAAAACTACCCGAAATCAGGAACCGAAAAAATCACGAAGAATGCAGTTGCTGAAGTTACTTTCGGGTAGACATAAGTATAACTGCTTGTTGCATTAGATCCATTTATTATTTTGCAATTTAGACTATATTTTGGTTTGTTTTTTGTGGTTTGCTTCTTTTAGTTACTTTAAATAAATATGATGAAAATACATTAATATAGTCAGCAGTGTATCACTTATTACATATGTTTGACCTTTTCAGTGCCTTGTAATTCAGCTAGCTAACAACTCTTAGCTCTCCTACAGGATACAAATGATGTAAACAAGGGAGCAGTGATAATACCAACCATCCAATGCAAAGTACTTAGAAAAGGTCAAAGTAATAGAGCATATTCCTGTAATGACTAATACATAAAAAAGACATTTAAATTCTGATGTCTTATTCCTATGACATGAACCGAAATGAGAATAGCATATAGCCTATATCAATCTTGCTTAAATCGTTATTGAAATATGAAGTAAAAACCATGTCTAGGTATGAATAAAATTTTCTGTTTTTCACTTTTCAAAGCAGAAGCAATAGTCTCTGTAAGTATCCATTGGTAGTTTTTTATTGACATTATCTTTACTGTTCACGTGGACTGTGCCCGTTTAAAATGCACTGAACTGTATCAATATAAATGTGATTTTTGGCTTTTTTTCCCAATAAATATGTTTTATTTTCTAAAGATATCTATCTATCTATCTTTCTATCTATCTATCTATATTTGTATGCTAACATATGTGGCTCTTTTAGGAACGTAATATCTAAAGGACTATTAACCACAAAAATCAGTAACTTGGCTTGAATTACTTTTTTCTTTCTTGTAAGTGTAAAACTGTTTTCCTTGAAGAAGAAGCCCTGATTGTCTGCCACGCTGTCTTTTTTTTTTCTAAACAAAGCCTTTCTTATTGTGTTCAACTGAACTTCCATGGTATTTTCAAACAACTGATACCACATCTGCAATTCTATTTTATTTTTTTATTTAAATACTGGGTTTGTTGCTTAGGTTGGTCTTCATTTATTGAGAATTTGTCAGGATCAGCCGGGACTCAAACTCTGGTTTTCTGTGTCCGGGACTCTTGTACTTACCATGCAAGCCAGTGGAGGCTCTAGGGGCTGGTCCTGATCTTGTCTTTGATGCTCATGTATATTTGCCTGTTCACAGTATGTCTTCTCCCTGTTTTCCACCCACCTCGTTTACCCTCATGTGTCTCCCATTCCTAATCACCTTCCCTTTATAAACCCCGCCCTGAGCTTTGCTCAGAGCTGAGTCATTAAATGTAATTTGTTTGTTTCTGACCTGAAAACCTCAATACCTGGAAACCTCGATACCTGGAAACCTCGGAAACCTTGATACTTGGAAACCTTGATTCTTGGAAACCTTGTCTTTGTATACCTTTTACTTTGTTCCTGAGTGAGTACCTTTAGTTCCAGTGTTCCCCATTTTTTCCCTCACCTTGTGGATACCCTGATAATCCTTTTTGCCAGTCACTGCCTTTTGTTTTCTGTGTTCTGGATGCCATTAAATCTTCACTCTACTATCATCATGTCTTTGCCTCCAATCACCTATGGCTACACCCCTGGGCTTCTGCCATATCCACTCCCCATGGAGTGGCTATCCTCAGTTAAAGCGGTTCCCCATTGTAAACCTTACAGAATTGGTATGGATAACAGCCCTGGCTGAGGTAGAACCTTTAATTAAAGTAAATATATTAAATATGAAACTCTTGTGACAATAAATAATACATCTCCATGGTGGAAACCTGACTGAAGAAATTGTTACTTTGCTCATGCAAAATTAGATTTATGTCCAAGAATCCTATCTGGAAAACCGTAAAATGCTCTCCCAACACAAGATAAAAAAATGTAAACCGTGTGTTCTGGGGATGGGTGGCTGTAACATCTGTTCAACCGAAGGATTATTTTCCAAGATCTGTCATGGAATCAAAATGTATATGACATGTATGTTTGTGATAATCTATATGTACAGAGAGGTCACTTGCACAGGCCCTTCACCGCTGGTTCCGCTTGGTGCTTAACGCCTAAGGGAGACGGCACCCCCAACTTCCAAGTAGTAAAACAATACAGGCTAGCACACACAGCAAGTTAAACCCTGGTTTAACTCGCTGTGTATGCTAGCCTGTATTGCTTTACTATGTGATAATCTATATCTCATATCCTTGTATAATGGTGATTAAATAAGTATGATGTCAGTGTTAAGATTTAAAGATACCATTTGGAACATATACAGTGTTGAAGGCGATTTATCAATTTTTTGCCATTTAGTCTTCCAGTAGCTGTACATAAATTTGTACCCTTTTTAATAAAAGTATAGCACTAAGTCTTAACAAGTTTCTGCTTGACTATGTCAAGCCGTTAGTTACCAAATGTGCCATGCAAATTATTTGGAAGGGAGAGAACATCTACAATTCATAAGAGACTTTTTTTTATGGAATGAAAGGCATCCTGAATGCTAATAGGCCAAATGATTGATTCAAAATGGAATTTCTCCCAACACAATTCTAAATCTCAACCATCCTATGTCATCTATGTAATATGAACAGTGCTGACATTTGACAATCTTGGCAAGGAAGCTCTGGAGGTAGCAGAGTATTAAAGCAGAGTAAAACTAATGAATGCAAAGTGAGCAAAGTCAAATCACCTTAAAATCTCCATACTTGGTGTGTTACATGCAGTAGGACCAGTGACCAATTCAATCTATTAAATACCAACTTACTGCCAACATATAAAGCAACAATAATCTCTGGCATTAGAAGCAATCATTCCTTTAAAAGTTGAATAGCTAAAGGATAATATATTACCACTGAAGAGAAATCAGTACATACAAATGACTACAATCTGCATTTTAAAGACTGTCATTTTAATTGTGCCCATATTTATCTTGCTCACACAATTGAGTACAATAGAGAAGGTTCCATTGTGCACTATCCTTTCAGCTCTTGTAGCACAGGATTAATTGCGGCAGCTCTAACTACATTTGCAGGTGAGAGTTAAGACAGTACAGTAAAGACAGTAATGTTTTTGTATACATATTTTCATTAAACTTACAACATAGAGGGTCAAGTAAATCCTTGTAGAAATCTCTAGAAGTACTTGTATAATAGACGGAGCCAACGGAAGCAATATATTTTCCAAATATGGGCAAAAGACATAACAGAGACAGGAATAATTGTCTGACATCCTAAAAAAACACTAGTCTTGCATTCATGTCCACAGAGACAATTTTATCAAACCACAAAGGATCCAGTACAACTAAGGATCCAGGAAAATTACATTAATACATTAATAAAAGGGATGACAAATGTTAGTTATGATGGTAGGTTAGTTTGCAGTGGTGATGAAATGCCTGAGAGGGTTATGATCAATGTATGTAACTAAAGTATAAACCATAGGACGATAGAAGAATTGCCGTAGGAAACTAATTCATAAAAAGGATTTCACAGAGGTGCATTTTATACAGTTAGAAATTATAACACTATAGTTTTTAGGATGAAAAACTAATAAATATTGGCAGAAATAACAGAAAAACTAGTTTTATGTCAATACAAAATATTATAATATTTATATATATTTTACTGAGAAAAATATGAAAACACTGACATTACTACTTATTTCATATTCGCTTGTTTAGATGTCAGTTAAGATCCTTAAGAATGCTACATAATGATTTTGTTTTATGTGTGGCTACTTTCTTAATCACATAGTTATAATCAATAGTATTGGATATGTTTCTTCTTCTTTTTTTAATATTTCCCACCACATTTGACTTAACTCTATCTCTTAGGTGCCAATTTAGTAAACCACAAAACATTCTAATACAAAACTTCTCAAAGTTTAAGTAGCTGAGGTCCTATAACAGTTAATGGGAGCTGCGCTGAACCTGTAGAGATTTTCAGATTTTTCTATTGCTACCAATTATCCAAATATCCTTGAATTTTTAGACATCTAGAAGTACAGGTATTTGTATTTTTTAGCGCATTGTTCAGCATTTTTTTTCTGTTCATATTTTATAATCATATCTTCTAATAACTTACAAGTCATTTGTAATTTTTTAGAGAAATAGAGATTAACTGTGGTTTGAAAAAGCTTTAAAAGGGACATATACCATACTTTTGAACTTTAGCTTAATCAGTTCCTTTTGCTATAAAATAGAAGTTAATGATTGCCGGGTTCTCCATGGCCATGGTGAGCTCTGCGGCATGCTGAGTCCCGAGGGCCACCCGGGAAACATGCGGCGCCGGACTCTCACCCCTCTATTTGGATTTGCTTGGAGAGTGTGGGGTGGATCTAAACTAGTCGCAACTTTAGCGATGTGCTAGTTGCTCCTTTACTTCCTAGAGCTGTGGGTCTGCATAGCTCTGGGGCCGGTCCTGGCTTTCTAGGTCACTGTCCCATGTCATCCTTACACTAGAGGTCTGCCAATGGTTATTGCGGTTCACACGTTCGGACAAGCGCTGATTGCTGATGGGACTACTTTGGTGGGATTCTAAGGTACTTGGTGCATTCAGTCAATTGTCCATATTTTGTAGACCTGAAAGTCTCAACAGCAACCAATAGCTGCTGCTAAACTGAAACCCCAACAGCCCTCCACATTACACTGCAAGGAGCCACAGAAGGGATTAACTATATATTCATATATTTAACGCCTCTCTTTCATTCATATGTCCCCTTTCTGTTACTGTACAATGGATTGAAAGCTCTTTCTATCTGATAGGGTTTGTGTGCTCAGCCTCAGAAGTACTTATGAAGCATACCTGTTAAAGTGCAACCCCCTCATGAGTGTTTCATTACAACATGTTAGAAGTGGCCACTTCCTATTTGCATGTTATACAGCAGCACTGTATAACCAAACATCGTCACAGAGCTTGCATTTTACCCCATTGTATACCCCACATTTCGGATAGTACCAGCTAATGGCATCCTAAATATGAACACCAGGGGTTTACTGAACAGGTTGATGGGCAATGTGCATATATTTACCAAACTATGTCGCACACAAATGGATATATAACAGACAAAATTTCCATGGGCAAAAATGAAGTAAGAAAGAACAGAGCAAATGGTAGAAAATGTAATAAAATGGCTAGACATTCAATAAAATGGCTAAAGATGAACCCAAATCACTGAAATTGCAATATAATCACCTGAATAATGTACAAAAGCTACTGAACAGTGATTAGCAAACACACAATGCTCAATGGCAATAAAAAATGTTTGCAGTGAATAAGAAAAAAAGCCACAAACTAGTGTATGTGCGTACGCATGTGTACAATTGGTGAATTCTTGCTATATCCTTCCATTCTCCATCAAAGGAGCAGTGTCTCTCTCTCTCATTTCCCCTCTGTCTCCTCACCTCTTCTCCCTGCCTGCATGGAGCAGTCTCTTTTGCTGGCCTTTTTGTTGTGAGCTGTCTGAGGTGCTGAACTGTCAGTAATGAAGCACCAGCAAAGAAAACTCAGCGGAGGTGGGGGATTGTGGCGGCAGCTCTCAGTACTTCTAATATATCAAGGGAATCTGTCAGAGAAAGGACAAATCCTGCAGTGTTAGGACTGCTACCAGGGTCTGGGAGAGGAGGGGATGCAGAAGAAGGATACAGAAAGGGCAACATTGACTAGTACTGATATATGCATTTAATAAAGTGATCCTCTTGTGTTTTAATATACAACATGCAGTGCTCTACTACAACACCTAGAACCAGGGGTGTAACTACAGAGGAGGCAGGCCCTGCGACTGCATGGGGGGGGGCTAGGAGTTTAAGGGCCCCATGAGGCCCTATTTCATATACATTATATATAGGTCCACTAATAAACCTTTGGAATATCTACCTAGTTGTCCAGTTTGGCTGATTATGGAGTGCCGTCACCATTGGAGATATATATATATATATTATATATATATATATATATATATATATATATATATATATAAATCCTGCTGCCATAATAATACTAATGGTGCTAGTGTATGTAAACAGCTCTCAAAAACATGTTTTGTTCTGTAACTCCCTGCAACCAATACGTTAGTTTTTAACTATATTTTTATTTTGTGGTAAAATTCCTCATTTTTTAAAAACTTGCTGCAGCCAATTATATACTGTCTGCACATCAGTATTTAGTAACAACTCCCTGCATTCAATCATATAGTGTTTCTGCACATCAGTTTCCAGTCTCAAAATTATACAACTGCTGTGGATTTTTATTTCTGTAGCAACTCCCTGCATCCAATCATGTATTGTTTCTGCTCATAAGTATCTAGTTTTACCATTCCATTTAGACATTTTTAGAAGGTAATTTGCTTTCAAAAAGTTCGTTTTTTTCTGCATCGTTACATATTTTGGGGATGGATGATTACTATATCTGAATATAAAGGTTATATGAAATGTATCCTTTAAGCTTTTTTATAAATGTCATACATTTAAAAACCATTTATGTTATATATTATTGATCTTTAGTATTTTTTTTTTCTAATTTAAGGACAGAGCAGAAAGTGTTTCTGGACCCGTGATTCAGTGCAATACATCACAAATGTGCTCACTTCATTATATTCTACATGTGGCGAATATTATTATACCTCACTGAATGGTGAGGATTTTGAAGGTAACATATGAATAATATTTCTGTACTACTTATTTAGAGTGTACTATTAGTGTAACATAGTCATTGTAATATTTTGACTCTTGCAGAGCCCCAGTCAGTACAAATACCCCTCATGACCCTATAAGCTTGGTTATTTGATTTATCATTACTACAGAATTTTGAATTTGAGCAGTAAAGGGTGCCATCTTTCTTTGTTGTTCAGGTATATTGGGGCTTTTACTGTTAATTACATAGGTAGGAATAATTTTGTAGATTTAGACAGTATTTTACTAGTAGCTTACCTTTCAGATCTTTAAATTACTTTTATATTAGGAAATAGTATGTTTTAATAAACATTCAAAAATAATTGTTGTTTTGGTTACCCTATAAAAAAATGTAATTTTTTTTTTTTTTTAGACATCACATAAAACAATCGGCACAAGCATAAAACATGACAAAGTGCATTGTTAAAAATTGCCACCACAGAACTGGAAATATAGACATGATAAAAAAATGATTATAAAGCACTGGGCAATGTAGTGCTAACCTTGAGGAAATGGCACAAAAAGTTCTTGATGGAAAGAAACACGATAATTATAGACTATGTTCTGAACATTTTACAGCAGACTATAAGGCTTTATGCGGATCAATTTGTAGAAGAGGGCTCACAAGCAGCTTCCACCAGCGACAGACTAACCTGAAGATGAAACAGGAAGAATGCGCTGTGAAAAGAGGCCGGAGAGTCTGGACGAAGTAACAAGAGTTTGAAGGCTGAGGTCAAACAGGTCCGGGTCAGAGGCAGGCAGCTCAGATTCATAAACTGAGTCAGGCCGAGGTCAGATGCAGGCAGATTAGGTTCGTAGTCAATATCAGGCCGAGGTCGGGTGCAGGCAGAGTTCAAGCGAGTCAGGAATAGCCCGGGTCAACAACAGGAGATCAATATATATAATGCTGGGGTCTCTTGAAAATGAACTAAGATAACCTAGCAATTTGTTTGTATGTCAACTGAGTTGATATAGGCCTGGCGTGAACTCGCATGCGCAGAAACGCAGGGCGACGCAACACACGCACGAACATACGCACGCGCGCAAAGATGCGCACGACAATGCGCACGTGCAGGGACGGACAGAGCCAGACAACGGTGAGTAGCCTTACAGTGCCTCCCCCCAAGGAGCGGCCTCAGGACGCGAAACGAACCTGGCTTCTCTGGATGAGCTCGATGAAACCTCTGAAGAAGATTAGAGAGATTGGAGATTAGATGTGGGTTCCCAAGAGTTCTCTTCAATACCATAGAGTTTTAAAATTTGAAGACAAAAAAGCAAGGCGATCCTGGACTGCAGGAAGAGGTACTTCAGGTACAGAAGCTAGAAACCTAGCCGGGTCAAGACCAAAATTTGCAAAAAATGGTGATTGTTGTATCGAAGAATGAAGAGCATTATTATAGGCAAATTCTGCCAGAGGTAATAACGTTACCCAATCATCCTGAGCAAAGGAAGAAAAACATCGTAGCTACTGCTCAAGAGTCTGGTTAGTCCTCTACATCTGTCCATTAGACTGTGGATGAAAGGCAGAGGATAATGAAACTTTAATCTGAAGTGCCTTACATAGTGCTCTCCAAAATTGGGAAGTGAACTGAACACCACGGTCAGACACAATTTCATCAGGAACTCCATGTAGACGAATCACTTCTCTAATAAATGTTTCAGCCGTGACTGCAGCCGAAGGTAATTTATGTAATGATGAAAAATGTGCCATCTTGGTTAATCTGTTGACACAAACAAAAATCGTAGTCTGTCCTTGTGAAGGTGGTAACTCAGAAATAAAGTCCACTGAAACGGATCCCCAAGGACGCATTGGGATAGGAAGAGGTTGGAGTAACCCCACTGGCTTGGAACATGGGTTCTTGAATCTAGCACAAGTCTCGCATGATGATACGAATGCCGTGCAATCTTTGGCTAAAGTTGGCCACCAAAAGAATCTTTTAGCTAAAATAATAGTCTTTTTAATACAAGGATGACCAGCAAGTTTTGAATCATGAACAGTTTTGAGAACATCGAGTCGAATCTCACTTGGTACAAAAATCTTTGCTACAAAAAATAATAAATTAGACCTACGAGACAAGAAATATCGACCGGAAATAACATCAGGTACCGAAGATGATGCTGTCTTTAAATGATCCATCAAAGATTCTTGAAGGAGAGAGAAAAAATTACTTGATTTCAGAATTGTTTCAGAAGAGGAGTACGGAGTTGGATCTGTAGAAAACATGTGAGAAAGGGCATCAGCTTTAACATTTTTACTACCTGGACGATAAGTAATGTGAAAACAGAATCTCATAAAAAACATTGCCCAACGAGCCTGTCTTGGTCTGAGACGTTTAGCGCAACGTAAATATTCAAGATTTTGATGATCTGTATATACAATGACTGGATGTTTAGCACCCTCAAGCAAATATCTCCATTCCTCAAATGCGAGTTTAATCGCCAACAGTTCTGTCAGAGACATCATAGTTTTGTTCCGCTTTATTCAATTTCCTAGAAAAAAAAAGCAACAGGATGTAGCTCCTCCTTAACTGTAGTTCTTTGAGACAAAATGGCTCCCACTGCAGATTCTGATGCATCTACCTCTACCACAAAAGGTAGAGTTGGATCAGGATGACACAAAATAGGGGCAGAAGTAAAAGTCTTCTTCGGAGTGGAAAAGGCTACTTGTGCTTCGTCAGTCCAAAAAATGTTTTTATTGGAACATGTAAGTTTAGTTATAGGAAGAATAATCTGAGAAAATTTTTTGATACATTTCCTATAAAAATTAGAAAATCCTATAAAACTCTGAACAGACCGGCGATTAGTAGGGACTGGCCAGTCCAGAATGGCAGAGACCTTCTTGTGATCCATTTGAATTCCTTTAGACGAGATGATGAAACCCAAAAATTCCACAGATTCTCTTTAAAATTCACACTTCTCTAATTTCACATACAGACGATGGGTTCTGAGATGAGTGAAGACTTTTTTCATATGGATTCGATGCTCCTGAAGTGACTGTGAAAAAATAAGAATATCATCCAAATAAACAATTGCAAAAATATCAAAGTCTCGTAAAACATCATTTGCAAAATGCTGAAATGTTGCGGGCGCGTTGCAAAGCCCGAATGGCATAACCAGATATTCGAAATGCCCATATCGGGTACGAAAAGCAGTCTTCCACTCATCTCCCTTGCGGATCCTCACTAAATTATAGGCTCCTCGCAGATCAAGTTTTGAAAAAATCTTTGCACCTCGAAGCTGTTGCACCAGTTCTGGAACAAGAGGAAGCGGATATCGATTTTTAATGGTTATTTTGTTCAATTCCCTGTAATCAATACATGGCCTTAATGAACCATCCTTCTTCCCCACAAAAAAAATACCAGCTCCTGCTGGGGATGTAGAATATCTTATGAATCCTTTGGCTAGGTTCTCGTCCACATAATCTTTAAGAGTCTTTAGTTCTGGCTCGGATAGCGGATAAATACGTCCAAAGGGTACTTGACTGCCAGGCAAAAGTTCAATCGGACAATCATATATTCTGTGAGGAGGTAATATGTCCGCACCTTTCTTGTCAAAAATATCTGCAAATACTTGGTACTGGAAGGGGTCCAGCCCTACACCTCAAATATCTATCATATGAGGAAGAGCTAAAGAAGGTTATTGGTCCAGATGTGGTAGAAGGAATCCAGGGTCATATGGATACCGATCTGCAAGGTAAATGTATTTGCTTTTTATTTATACTTAATTCTGCACTCTAGCAGCTGCATTGATGAGCTGCCTCTCTTAGCTGCCTTTAGCTTAATGTTAACACTACCCTCCCCCAGCTCATTTGTTGATGTTACAGATGCTTGTGTTTACTGTACTCTACTAGCTGATTTCTTGCCAGCAGGGGGGGAGAAGATTTTCTATTATCTGTGCTCCACCTTATCCTATTGCTGCCTTCTTGCTAGTACAGAAACACTCCACCCCCTTCTCCCCCTCCCCATTGCTTATGTAATGGTTACTTATGTGTTGCCTGGTCTACTAGCTGTGTCCATCTTATGCTATTGCTGCCTTCTTGCTAGTACAGAAACACTCCACCCCCCTTTTCCCCCCCTCCCTATAACTTATGTAATTGTTACTGATGTTGCCTTGCCTGTCTCTTCCATCACCACACACCCCAAAAACACACATACTTGCTTACAGTATGCCATTCCAGCATAACCCACCTAAACACACAAATGTGCATAACTTTTATGTTTTAGATACCACTGTGCTTTATATAAAAACAAGTGTGTTTGGATTGTAAAATAATATATATATTAATTTTTTATGTCTAGTTGTTCAGCAACACATTGAGGAACAGCAGCAGGTGGAAGCCATCTATGCAACACACACTCAGGTGGAAGACTTCTGTACAACAGATACCCTAGATGAAAATAATGATGAAGGTTAGTGTTGTTCACTCATGTGTCTTCATATATTGCTATAAAGAATTTTTTAAATATTTTTTTTCTTTTCTTTAGAATATATAATACTGGAGACAGTTGAATGTCCAGATGTTCTAACCTGTGCTGGAAATGAAGCAGGTACATTTCTGTGCTTTGTAGAGTTGATAGTCCAACAGAAATTAGGCCAAACTAGCGAATTGTGTGTCAACCTGTATGTATCTCTGGACTGGGTATCAAAATAGGCCCTGGCATTGCAGGTACTTATAGGCCCAAACAGCTCACAGAGGCCAAAAACGCTCCCGACCAACCCACTAAGTAAAGACTGTCTATGGCACCTTACAGCAGCCGCTCGGGAATTTGCCAGAACTCACAGTTTGCCAGTCCGGCCATGCTTGTTTGTGTGAGTGTGTTTGTTAGTGTTGGGTATGTTAGTATGTTAGTATTTGTGTACAGTATGTGTGTGTGTATGTCTGTAAATTAACATTCTGAACTATATCTAACTTGTTCTTTTTTTTCCAAGAACAACTTGAAACTAATATCTGTGAGCAACATGCCTCTAGATCAGCAGCATATCATGAAACTACCCCTGAAAGTCCCCAGGCAACAGCTCCCCAAAGGAGTACTGGACCATTTTCAGTGAGAAGGTGAACTCCTGGACGGGGAAGGCCGTCTACTGGCAACAGTGATCAACTTGAAAATGTCAATAAATTAGCAAGGTTACATATTGCTCTAGAACAAATAAATAAAACTATTGTCAAGGCATATGACTCGTCTTGAACAATTTCAGGCCCAAACACTTGAGAAAGTAGAACAACAACATCAGATGTTAAGAGAAACAAACATTTTTTTAAGACAACTAGCTGAATGCAGGCATGGAGCTGCAATATGCAGTAGCACTGCAGTTCAAACAGATGAGCCAGCAAGGGCACCGGAGCAATCAGCCCTAGTTACTAGTAGGGGTGGTTGTAGAAAGGGTAGAAGACGTATTAGGCCCCCTAGGCTTCCAGACCTTTAAATTTTTTTGGGAAATAAATATATTCACAGTTTTTGGATTTGTGTAAATAAAGGTTTGCAATTGTTTTTCATAAATTGAAATCTCTTGTTTTATTTTTAACATGAATAATGACCTGTAAACTGAAGGGTAAGATTTATGAAGGAAAATTGAAAAACTAATAATAAGTGGATAGAACGTGGGACACATATAATTGGTTTAAATTATATTCGAATGGACAGGCCTTTTAGTACTGGTGCTTTCTAAATTACGGGTCATCATCATACTTATACATTTAAACCTATACATTTATACATTTAAAAATGACTTACCTGAAAGCCAGATATAAGAAATCATGGAAGTCTGACATGAAATCATCCATTTTCACAAGTTTTTTTTAAAAAAACTTAGATTATAAAAAAAATTACTGCTATACTTACTTATTATGCTATTCTGAATTCTCTACTATTCATCAAATGTACAGAATTCCTTAAATATAATGTTGCCCTGGCTGGAATACATGCCTTCAGCCCTAACTTGCCTTTAACTAACAAGTTGCAGTTCAAAGTACATGCATGTAAGGAAAAACTATATCAAATAATAAATGAAGACCAATTGAAAAGTTGCTTGTAATTGGTTAATCTAAGTTAACTTCAAGGTGGAGCACCCCTTTAAAGTACTTTTTATATATATATGACTGAATTAATAATTGAATGTACATGTGAATATTCGCAACGTTATGGTTGCGATTAATCGCAACATTCCCTTTTGCTAAAGTACGTTTAAATCGGTGCGGTTATCTGTGTAGGTCATTAAACTGCTAATAATTGTCGCCATACAATACTTGTAATTATTCTACAATCAATATTTGCATCAAAAGAGCTATGGTATTGATTGTAGAATAATCGCAAGTATTGTGTGGCGACAAGTATTAGCAGTTTAATGACCTACACGCATAACCGCACTTATTTAAACGCACTTTAGCAAAAGGGAATGTTGCGATTAATCGCAATCATAACGTTGCGAATATTCACAAACGTCACTGCGTGCAAATAATTTGTCGCGATGACGTCATTGCGCGCCCGCGCACCAATGTACCAGCCCACCGGCGCATTTGTGCTGATATTAGTCACCAGCATTCTGAGGCCATGGCAGGAGTCAGCTCCCTTTCAACTGCTGAAGCCACCTACATTGCGCAATACCTCATGACGCATGCATATGACACGCAGCCATTAGGCACTATGGGGGTGCATGAGGTAAAGCGTAAGGTCATGCGCAAGCTGGTGCGCAAAATGCATCGAAAATTTGGGATAGACTTTGAGATCCGGCAGCTTCAACGTCTATGTTCAGACATTAAAAGGCGTAACACAGCCATTATACAGGAGGTCCAGGCAGGTAAATATTATTACTGAATATGTATGTATGTATAATTCAGTATGATGTACAGAGTGACATTTACCATTTGCACCATTTGAATTCTCTCTTTTTAATAAGCAGCTATTCAATTTTGAAGTTAAGTAATGTGGTAACTAGGGGCAAAATTACCCTAGCAACCATGCATTTATTTGAATAGGAGACTGGAATAAAGACTTAGAATGCCTGAATTGAAGGAACGGTAAATAAAAGTAACATTATCAAAACATCTGTTGACTTACAGAGCATTTGTTTTTTAGAAGGGAGTCATTGACACCTATTTGAATGTTGCAATTAATCTGAAGAAAAAGGCAAATAACTTTAAAACTAATTAGAATTCATGAGAACTAATTGAGAAGTTGCTTACAAATGGCCATTCTATAACAAACCTGATCTGAACCAAACCTCTCAATTTTAAGACAAAGCATGGTTACTAAGATACTTTTTACAGTAGCAATTACAGTACATTAGCAAAGTACAAACTGTTGTTTAAATAAAACTCCAAATCATCATCTTGATTTATTTTATCCCAGAAATTGCCCCAGATAACGTTGAGCCAGCACCGGATGTTGAGGAGCCAGAGGAGAGAGATGTGGATGCTGGTGCACCCACACAGCAAGACCCGTCTATGCAGGAGGCTGTGCTGAATTATTTTATAATCCTGAGCTCGCTGCCATAGAAAAAGGACATAACAGCAAATAAAGACAGCCTGGATGGGATGAAACAGGACATTGAGGAGCTAAGGGCTTGAGTTTTTCTTTAATTTAATTTATTTTTTCATTTGTTTATTAGCAAACATTTGTTTTTTTTTTTGCACTTGCAAAAACTTTTACATACTGATAAAAAAACCTTTTTATGCAGTAATAAAAAGATTTTCAGTAATGCCATTGTGGTGTGGTGTGTGTGTGTGTGTGGTGTTTCTCTATTTATGTGTGCCATGCTGCTTTCCCATACCGTTATAGAACAGGCTGATCTAAGCAACTTTTAAATTGATTTATATTAGATATTTATTATAGTTTTTGATTTTTTTTCTTTTTCTTCTGTTTCTTTGCTGCTTTCAAATGGGCATTGCCCTCCCATGAAAAAAACAAATGCTCTGTAAGGCTACAAATGTATTTTTATTGCTAATTTATATTGCTGATCCTTCTATTCAGACCTCTATTCATATTCCAGTCTCTTATTCAAATCAATGCATGGTTGCTATGGGAATTTGGACCCTAGCTACCGGATTGCTGACACTGCAAACTGGAGAGCTGCAGAATGAAAAGCTGAATAACTCAAAAACCACAAATAATAGAAAATGAAAAACATTTGCAAATTGTCTCTGAATATCCCTCTCACATATTCATTATTCAACAGTAAAAGTCATGGCAGAAGTCAGTTCCCTGACAACTGATGAAGCACATTATTTGGCCAAATACAAATAGGTTCCATCAAAATGTGTAAACAATATGTAAATCATATTCCAAAATTAAAATTTTGGAATTCCTGTGTTTTATTATTTTTATTGCTGTTGTTCACACCCCTAAAGCCCTGTACTGTTTACACATGGGAGTGACTGAAACATGTTCACATGTTCACACTGTATCCAAAATACTAATGGGGCACTAGCAGTTGACACTGTATGTAGCATATTTTATGGTGTGCTCCCTGCTCGACCTGTGTGTGTCCTACTCTACCGGTCCTTGTATTTGTTCAGGGGTGTTATGTGGAACTATCCTGGTGTATATATATATATATATATATATATATATATATATATATATATATATATATATCTCTATATATATCTATCTATATCTATCTATCTATCTATCTATCTATCTATCTATCTATCTATCTATCTATCTATCTATCATCTATCTATCTATAACTATATATATATCTATATATATGTATATCTATCTATATATATATATATATATATATATATATATATATATATATATATATATATCTATCTATCTATCTATCTATCTATCTATCTATCTATATCTATATATATATCTATATATATATCTATATATATATCTATATATATGTATATCTATATATATGTATATCTATATATATGTATATCTATATATATGTATATATATATATATATATATATATATATATATCTATATATATCTATCTATCTATCTATCTATCTATCTCTCTCTATCTATCTATATCTATATATACTGTGTATATATATATATATATATATATCTATCTATCTATATATATCTATATATAGCTATATATATAAAGTCGCAAAAACATGATATTAATCTGCTATGCTTATGTATTTTTTTGATGATTAATCAAAAGTATTGTATAGCGACAATTATCAGCAGCGCAACCACTGCACAAATTATCACACCTGGTTAAACGCACTTTATTAAGAGACAGGAATGCAAATATGAGAATAAAGAATCACTTTAATGTGACAACACATTAAAAATAATTACCTTCCAAATGGTTAACATTAAACTTGGGTGTGGCACACCATGCTGGAATGTACAATAGGTTGTTTGAATAATAGACAAACTTGTTCTTGTTTTATCTCCTTGAACTTAGCCAGACTGAAGCTGAGGCAGCACCAGCTGCTGAAGAGGAAGATGGGAGAGCTGGCAAGGTTCCAGATGAGAGATCACAAGATCCACAAGAGGGTCAGTCCATGGAACAGTCATCTGTGCAGGAGGTTGGCATACAGACCTGTGCCAATCTTATTTATGTGGCTGCAATAAAAGAGGACATTGGAGCAATTAAAACCGGAAGAATTGGTACAGTTGTGCAAAAAAATTATACTTACCAAAAGATTTAAATCTTCAGCCCATTTTGCCCAACCAACAGCATAACATGATGTTATTTTCTGCACTATTCTTTCAAAACATATAGATATATTACTTTCCATTTCCCAAACAACTTACACTGGAAAAATGATGTGATGAGATGCGATCTCACACGTTTCCCTTCATCACTTGAATCTTGGGAAACTGCAGGGTAACCGGGAATTTCAGGAGGAAGTTCCTCATTAGTTTCCAGAACCACTCCATGATCTAAAGCCAGATTGTTCAGAACCGCACATGCCTGAATTATCTGAGAAACCGTTTCTAGAGAATACTGCAGGCATCCACCAGATTTGGAAAGACAACGGAAAGTAGATTTGAGGACTCCAAAGGTCCGCTCAAAAACTCCTCTTGTCTTTATGTGGGATGTGTTAAATTTTATTTTGGCCAGTGTCCTGGGATTAGATACAGGAATCAGAAGCCAGGGTTTACATCCGTATCCTGCATCTCCTGAAATAAATATGAATAAAATCAATGGTCCTATACATATAAGGATGACTTTTGATTACAGTCATGCTACAGCAAGCACAGGGCACCTACATAGTGAGTGGCCATACATTTGCAGATTTGCTGTGCTGACTACTTTGCCAGTTTATCTGCCTAGAATGAAGAGCCTGGATTATGAATAGGAGTGGGCCTGATTAGAAAGATTACAAAGATGAGTAATAAGATGAGTAATAAAGAGATGCAATAACATGTATCCATAGAGAAGGATTATTTTACAGATGTCAGTAAGCCTCTTTTGAAAACAAGAGTCATAATAAAAAGGCAAATAATTAATCAAATAAAGGCAAGTATTTTACTTACCAACCAACCAGCCCTCTGGCATGAGTCCAAGCTGAAAACGGTCAAACAGAGCTGACTGCCGTAAAATGTATGAGTCGTGACAGCTCACGGGAAAACCAGAGTGAATACTCATAATCCGTTGATGGGAGTCTTAAACAACCTGGACATTCAAAGAATGTGTATGCTTCCTGTTCCGAAATTGTTCTTCAGTAGCATGAGGAGGTGTTAATAAAATGTGTGTGCAGTCTATTGCACCAATGCAATTGGGCATGCCTCCTAGGTTATAAAAACCAGATTTCAATTCCTGCCACTGTTCTGGGGTTGATGGGAAACAGACAAATTTTGGGGACTGTTGCACTATAGCAATATAGTTGCACTATATTGCACTAAACGAAGAGCGACTTAGCCCAATCACCCTTGCAACAGATGGCTGAAAATTGCCTGTAACAAGGAAATGCAAAACTGCCAGCAATTTTACTATGCCTGGAATAGCCTGTGAGCGACCGGTCACTGGCTCGAGATCCTGAGCTATGCAAATATACAAAGCTTGTATAGCTTGTCTATTCAGACGGAACAACTCCCCGACATCAGAGTCACTCAGCTCTTCTAGTACAGAGCGTGGTCGAAACCGTCTTGGCTGACGAAGCCTGTCCCTCCTTGCTATAAATTGCCTCTAAAAGATGCTGCAGCCACAGCCAAAAGCAAACCCCAAAACATCTCGTTCTCCTTCTCTTCTCCTGCCACTTCTCTCTTCTCCTGTCACTACTCTCTGTTCCTGTCAGGAATGGCAACATGAATTATGGGTAAAACAAGGTGTTATGGGATATTTCCTGTCCCTCCCAGTGCCAATTTTCTGGCGAAAAAATAAGTTAACGCCACTATATATATATATGGCGGTAAAATGGTGCGAATATTCTGGTGTTAATATTGTCTTTAAACCATTTCGCTGTTTAGTAAACCAAGCGTTAATGTGTACGTAGCGTTATTTTTAGCGAATGCGCTAACTGGTGAACAAATATTCTTGCGCAAGAAAATTCGCAAATTTATAGTTAGCGCATGTTAATAAACTTGCGAAAACATATTCTGCGTTAAATTTGTCTATATTTTGTGCGCAAATTTTTAATGCACTTTAGTAAACGGACCCCTAAGTTTGTTACTTGAAGGCACCGCACATAACTGTTTCCCAGGAGGTTGTAGACAAGACGTTTGACAAAGTTCAGAGTGAAAAGTTATTTTTCCGGAGACCCAATCAATAACAGGGTTATGCTTACGAAGCCACGGAAGACCAAAGATGACTGCAAATAATGGGGAAGCAACTACATCAAAACTCAATTGCTCAACTCAAAAGTGAATTTTATTCAAACAAGTGATCAGGGAAATAGTCTCTTGAGTCACAGGTCCGGAGCTGATTGCAGAACCACAACTCTAATAAAGACAGGACTCTCTTTAGATAGAAGAGGAATGTGAAGATTATCCACTACTTGAGAGTCAATAAAGCACCCACTTGCACCAGAATCAACAAGGGCTGGAAGATTCACCTGTTCCTTTCCCCACTGTAAAGAAAGAGATACAATCAGTAAAGGAGAATAGCTTAATGACTGATTAGTAACGGAAAAGGAAGTTCTTTTACTTGGGGAAGCTGGACGAATAGGGCAGGTTCGTAGAAGAAGTCTTGCTTGCCCACAATAGAGGCATAAATTAAGCCTTTGTCTTCTCAATCTCTCCTCAGTCGAAAGAGTAGGTCTGATAGCCCCAATTTGCATTGGCTCAGGGTCAGGAAGCACAGGAACGTTTCTCACTGGAGGAGGAGCTCTGGGAGTGACCCAAAAAGGAGAGGTCTCAGCAACTCTTTCAGTTCTCCTTTCGGGCAATCTTATGTCCAATTGTACGGCCAGAAGAATCAATTCCTCCAGAGAGCCAGGAATTCCCACACGGGCAACCTCATCTTTTAAACCTATGGATAATCCCAAACGAAATTGATGTTTGAGTGCAGCATCATTCCACTCAGTCTCCACAGCAAGTTCCCGAAACTCCATAGCATAGTCCTCTACAGGCCGTCGGCCCTGAGTGAGAGCTCTTAATGCAGCTTCAACAGTCTCAGTACGATGTGGATCGTCATAAATAACAGCCATGGTTGAAAAGAAGGTTTCCACAGATGAGAGTGCAGGGTTTTGTTGTTCCATAAGAAGAAAGGCCCAGGACTGAGGTTGACCTTGAAGCAAGGAAATAATAAACCCCACCTTCACTTGATCTGTCGGATAAGATAAGGGTTTTAACGTAAAAAACAACTTGCAATTATTAACAAAAAGTCTGAATTTCTTCCGGTCCCTGGAAAATTTCTCTGGAAGAGATAGCTTGGGTTCAGCAGCAGCGGAAGAGGCAGAAGTACTGGGTTGTTGTATGTTTATAACAGGAGGTGGTCCAGCAGCAGGTTGCACATTCTGCAGCTGGTCCTGGAGTTGGTTGTACCCTCCTTGTAGTTCTTGGACTGCTTGGGTGAGAGCAGCCAGTTGCTGTGTCATTTGGCTTAACACAGATTCCTCTTCTTCTTGATCCATGGCTAGGTTATACTATAAGGCTTTATGTGGATCAATTTGTAGAAGAGGGCTCACAAGCAGCTTCCACCAGCGACAGACTAACCTGAAGATGAAACAGGAAGAATGCGCTGTGAAAAGAGGCCGGAGAGTCCGGACGAAGTAACAAGAGTTTGAAGGCTGAGGTCAAACAGGTCCGGGTCAGAGGCAGGCCGAGGTCGGATGCAGGCAGATTAGGTTCGTAGTCAATATCAGCCCGAGGTCGGGTGCAGGCAGAGTTCAAGCGAGTCAGGAATAGCCGAGTCAACAACAGGAGATCAATATATATAATGCTGGGGTCTCTTGGAAATGAACTAAGATAACCTAGCAATTTGTTTGTATGTCAACTGAGTTGATATAGGCCTGGCGTGAACTCGCATGCACAGAAACGCAGGGCAACGCAACGCACGCACAAACATACGAGCGCGCGACAATGCGAGCGCGCATCAAAGCGTACTCTTGCGCACAGGCGCGATTTCGCCTGCGACAAACTACTTGCCTGCAGGGACGGACAGAGCCAGACATCCCTTCCACACAACGGTGAGTAGCCTTACAGCAGACTGTTATACATATTGTGGAAGTAAAAGATGCCTCAAAAAAGATGCAGTACCATCAATTTTTGGTGAATCCTCAGTTAAAACTGAAGAAGAGGTTCAGGCTTCATCCATGTCTTCTCTTTCTCATTTGGATGATTAAAGTAGAACATCATAATTTACTTTTCCAGAAAAAACTTTCATGATAAACAAAGGAGTTATGAGTGATTTCTTCTTTGACAAAGGTCTACAAGCATAAAACCAGGGCTTGTGACATAGGTATTCAGCATGGACATATTCTAACATGATCTGCATTTGTGTTAGTGAGAATCATGACCATAAATATGTATTGCGTCACTCCACACCAATGAAAAAAAAATTGAAACATAGTAATTTCATGACAGGCAAAGCAATAGCTTCTATATATTTGTCAGGGAACCGGGAGTTCCCTCTGGGGGAGTTGTCCGGATCTAGGAGGAAGCCCCTCAGGAGGGATCAGGCTCGCGGTATCCAGGGATTCGGCAGAAAGGTTAATGGAGTCCAGGCAACAGGTCACAAGGCAGGCAGAATACAAACAGAGTCCAAAGTCCAGGCAGGGGGTCAATAACAAGAGATCAATCAGGAATATCTTCAGGGAAAACAGGGATAGAAGCAGGAAACCCAGGAAACTTCTCAGGAACGAGATCCTATTATCGGGCGCCATCTTGGCGCCTCAGGCGTCCTTTTAAAGGGGTTTTTTGGCGCCCGTGCGTCGGCGTCAGCACGTCTGCGACCGACGCGATGCGCCTGCGTCCGTTGCGCCGTTATGGCGTCTTCGCGCCTGCGCACTTGCGCGCAGGCGTCTTTGCGCCGGCGCCGCTACCCACGTGGCGGCCATGGGCGCCGCCATCTTGGGAGCGGCGTCGGAAGTGATAGCTGCACCGCCCGGAGCTCCTGGTCCTGCTCCGGGCGGCGATCGTGACAATATTCCTACAGAATTCTCAGATTTACAACCTGATATTTCATTTGATGAATCAATAGAGGCACCAGATACATTCACCGACAAAGGTCAATTAGATGAGTCATATCGTCCAGAATTAGAAAGCACTGTTGATACTGAACAGGATACTACATGCGAGGAAATCCTTCTATTACCAATCTATTGATGATGTTCGTGATCGGAAATGTCTTGTTTTCGAATCGTGCTTGGATGAACTCATTAAGCTATTGCCGTGCAAACACAAAGATGTTTGTGTGGAGAAAAAAAAATTGAACACTCTTGCCTCACCATCTATGGAACATATGTAGCACAACACAAAACACAACTGTGGTCAAGTCAACCAAAAAAGAATAAATTGTCAATGGTAAATGTAAATGCTTATTTCTGCTGCCATTTTTTGTAGTGGTTCAAGCTATGCCAAAATGCAAGATTTTAGCAAAGCACTGAGATAAAAAAAAATGATTAGAAAGCACTGGTGAATGTAGTGCTAACCTTGAGGAAATGGCACAAAAAGTTCTTGATGGAAAGAAACACGATAATTATAGACTATGTTCTGAACATTTTACAGCAGACTGTTATACATATCGTGGAAGTAAAAGATGCCTCAAAGAAGATGCAGTACCAACAATTTTTTGTGAATCCTCAGTTAAAACTGAATAAGAGGGTTCAGGCTTCATCTATGTCTTCTCTTTCTCATTTGGATGATTAAAGTATAAATATGTATTGCGATACTCCATACCAATGAAAAAAAAATTGAAACATAGTAATTTCATGATAGGCAAAGCAATAGCTTCTGTTTCTACTGAATATATTCCTACAGAATTCTCAGATTTACAACCTGACATTTAATTTGATGAATCAATAGAGGCACCGGATACATTCACTGACAAAGGTCAATTAGATGAGTCATATCATCCAGAATTAGAAAGCACTGTTGATACCGAACAGGAGACTACATGCGAGGAAATCCTTCTATTACCAATCTATTGATGATGTTCGTGATTGTAAATGTCTTGTTTTCGAATCGTGCTTGGGTGAACTTATTAAGCTATTGCTGTGCAAACACAAAGATGTTTGTGTGGAAAAACTAGACCTTGAAAAAAAAATTGGAACAGTCTTGCCTCATCATCTATGGAACATATGTAGCACAACATAGAACACAACTATGGTTAAGTCAACCAAAAAAGAATAAATTATCAATGGTAAATGTTCTTATTTCTGCTGCCATTGTTTGTAGTGGCTCAAGCTATGCCAAAATGAAAGATTTTAGCAAAGCACTGAGTTTTATTTTTACTGGATCCACCACACATTATAGAAATCAAAAAAGTTTTGTATTTCTTACTATTGACAACACATGGAAGGAAGAGCAAAGCAAAACAGTGG
Organism: Xenopus petersii; assembly: GCA_038501925.1. Lineage (NCBI taxonomy): Eukaryota > Metazoa > Chordata > Amphibia > Anura > Pipidae > Xenopus > Xenopus petersii. Next base: position 173,765,780 of record CM076673.1, on the reverse strand, counting down.
CCTCATTTAACGAACAGGCAATATGTGTATCTGGGGGTGGACAATGTGACAGCCCTGGGCACTCTGCAAAATATTGTTGCTACACTATTTTGGAATTAGTTTCCAAAAAATGTTATTTATTTCAGATAGAACAGGTGCATAGAGCAACACATTCGAATATACTTGAAAAGGATGCCTTCACAAAATGCAAGGAAAAAATGAAATGTTTCATAAGAAAAAAGCTGCTTGCAGCTAGCAAAAAATTGTGGATCGAACCCATTGTCCAGCACTTATGGTGGTGTGCAAGCACATGTGATAACGATAAGGTAATAAAGACATTCTAATTGAGAAATACCAGTCCCAACTAATGCATGTGCAGAATGTCCACAGGTGGAAAGTTGGCAAGTTGTACCACCAGTGTGCTCATAAAGATCTCACAACTAAAGAAAGCTCGGAAAAGGTATGGTTAGAAAAGGGATTCACAGCTTTAACTGCATTACAAAAAACTGTGCTCAACACAAGATTTGTGAATGATTTGTGCAAGTTATCACACTTCTGTCATACTTGTGAACTGGAACCATATCATTGTAAAGTAATGAAGTACAAACCAAAAAGGATTCACTTTTTCATGGATGGAAGGATAGCCCGTATTCAATTCACAGCCCTTGAACACAATTTCAGTGTAAATCGTTCACGTTGTTGTGTGGAAAGGGAAAATAGAAAAAAGTTAAAAGCCAATTCAAAATCGAGTTCACAAAATCCAGAAAGGGGTGGGTCCCAAAAAAAAAAGAAATGAAAAAGCCAGCACTGCAAGACATTTTGGATCTGGTTGTCAAAATGGTGTATGGAGAAACTCTGGTTTAATGGGAATCCCGGAGGCTAGGTCTTCCAAAAAATAATGCCTTGGTGGACAATCGCTCTACATTTGAAAAGCACTGAAATATTGTACTAATATGACTCATTCAAACTAATTCTGAGTATTTTAGACATTTTGATGTAGCATAGGTTTAAATATTTGGTGTTGTTAAAACTATTTTTACTATAAAGATTTTTTTTAATTCAAGTAAAAAAAACAACTTGGACACGCCCATTATTTAAAGTTTCCAATAAATGGACTGAGTTCCTACAATATCAAGTGTCCCCTTCTGATTTAGTGAAATCTGTTTATGATTTCAATAAATTGATTTTAGCAGAGAGTTGGAGGATACAACATTTTACGTTAGTTCACTTAGGCTATGGAATTTATTTTTCTTAAAGTACCTCTCCTGGTCCTGTATCATATTGTCCCAAATGTGATGAGACCAATGTGTCCCTTTTCCACTATCTATGGACTTGTCCAAAGATTAGTATGTTTTGGAGAGAAGTGACCAGTTTTCTGAACATAAGTCTGAAAATAAAAATGTAATTTTCTCCAGGTTTTGCTTTGTTGCTTCTAGTTGAAAATAGGCTCTCTTCAATTTTTAATATAGATTGTATGTCCCAAGAAAATAGACTATTGACAATTTTATTTTTAGCAGCCTCCAGGAATTCATTATTTAATTTTTGGCTACAAAAGGACCCCCCTTTATTGTCAGATATAATTTCTTATATGAACCAGCTCTGTTGGCAGGAAGCTTTATTAGTAAAAACAAAAGGAAATAGTTCTAAAGAGTCTTTTAGACTTATATGGTCTTCTTACCTTGGGATTTGTGACTCCAGCACTAGAAGTCAAATATCTACGTTCCTTCAATTGTAAATAGATTACAAGTTTGGATATTTGACTTTTCCGAGGACAATTGACTTTTTTCTCTTTCTTTTCTTTTATGATTGTCTTTATATCCACTGGTATCGTTAGTTTTTGCTAGTTCTTGTTAAATTGTATTTATTTATTTATTTTTTTCATATCTTACTTCGTTGAAAGTTCTAAAATTTGAATATTGTGTCATTATACTAATTGCAGCACATTTTCTTTTTCTGCATTCTATTTGTTGTCATATTGTCTTTATGGTTTATCGTGAAAACTCAAATAAAATATTTTAAATAAAAAAAAAAAACTTATTTTATCTGATTAATTTTCCCAATAAATCTTTTTGAAATTTCTTAGTGTTAAAACTGTTTTTGCGCTTCAATCAAGGCTTGCCCATGAGGCATGGCACAATATAATTTGCGAGACATAGAGAATTTGGAGGCACAACATTGGGGCTCTGTCCTTGTTGCCTACCCAATGAATTTTTCATCATGTGTTCAGTACAGATTACAGTATAGGGGGGCACTAGGGACCCGGCCCCTGCTCCCAGCACCCACACACAGCAGCAGTCTCTAAATGGATGCATCCCCCGGACTCACGCATGGCTGCACAAACCCACACAGGTGGTAAACTGGTTCAAAAACCACTGGCGGAGGGACATGGCCCTGCAGCTTCCCGTGGAGCCCCGTCAACATCGTCTTTCTACTGCTGCTCCTGAGAGGGAGATGAAGAAGAGCTGGAGAAGGAGATAGGGGCAGAGGACACGCTGTCGGTGATTAGCCAGGAGGAGAAATCGAGCGCTGCAGGATGGATGGTCGCCCTGTCGCCTTTTCTGTAGAGGGCAAGAAGTGGAGTTTCTGTAAGTTATTTCTAAATAAAGGCTTTGCTATTTTCAATTTTAATTTGTCTTAATGGGTTTTTTTTCGTTGTATTCTAACAAATTTTTTTTGTAAAAATTTTTGATGTTACTGATCCTTTAAAGTAGGCATGCACCGAATTCAGTATTTGGTTCGGGATTCAGCCTTTTTCAGCAGGATTCAGATTTGGCCGAACCAAATCCTAATTTGCATATGCAAATTAGGGGTGGGGAGGGAAATCATGTGATTTTTTGTCACAAAAAAAGGAAGTAAAACATGTTTTCACCTTCCCACCTCTAATTTGCATATGCAAATTACGATTCAGATTTGGTATTCGGCTGAATCTTTTGCAAAGGATTCGGGGTTTCGGACAAATCCAAAATAGTGAATTTGAGGCATCCCTAGTTTAAAGAATAATCAGTTTAAAACAAGTATATATTCACTTGTAAAAAAACAAGCTTACAGCAAACACCTATTAGTAATGGAAGAGTTCACTGTGCCTAAAAATACTATATACTGGTCTTGTGACTTCTGTAAAATAAAGGAAGGACAATCTAAGCCTAAATGAAAATAAAAATGTAGAAAAAAACTCCATTGGCAGTACACAATAACATTTATATTTTATTCAAATGTTCTTCCAAGACAAAAAAGGATAAAAGGGGTATTTTAAAACCTGAGTACAGGTATAGGATCCCTTATCCAGGATCTCTCATCCAGAAACCCGTTATCCAGAAAGCTCTGAATTATGGGAAATTCATCCCCATAGACTCCATTTATCCAAATAACTAAGATATAATTAATCCTTGTTGGATGCAAAATCAGCCTATTAGGTGTATTTAATGTTTGCTTGATTTTCTAGTAGACTTAACAAAAAGATCTGTTATCCAGAAAACCCTGAATCCCAGCCATTCTGGATAATATTCCAGATACCAGTACTTTATTTCTAAGGCCCTGGGCACACAGGGTGGATTGTCAGCTCGCGGATAAGCAAGGTTAACTTTTAGTATGTTATGTAATGGCCAATTCTAAGGAACTTTTCAATTGGTCTTCATTATTTATTTTTTATAGTTTATGAATAATTTGCCTTCTTCTCCTGACTCTTTCTAGTTTTCAAAAGGGGGTCACTGACCCCATATAAAAACGAATGATCTGTAAAGCTACAAATTTGCTAATTTTTATAACTCATCTTTCTTTTCCGATCCTCCCTTATTAATATTCCATATTCTCATTCAAATCAATGCATGATTGCTAGGGTAATTTGGAATCTAGCAACCAGATTGCTGACATTTGCAAACTGGAATGCTGCTAAATAAAAAGCTAAATAACTAAAAAAACACAAATAAAAAATGAAAACCAATTGCAAATTATCAAAGAATATCGCTCCCTACATCACACCAAAAGGTAACTCAAAGGTGAACAGCCCCTTTAAAATCGTACAGGAAGTTTGTCACACTGTGCTTATCCATTGGCCGACAAACTGTCACGTGTGTCATAGATCTAAGGGGTGCAAGAGTGAGAACAGTTGTGATTATATAACAATTGGCCAGAGTAAATAATTCCAATAGAATGAATTTAGCACTGGGTCATTACATTCTGTCTGCATATTAATGTGCTTCCTTAGATATGAATGAGCCAGATATAGAGTGGGTAGGGGGACACGTCAATGCCTCCACCCACCCCTTACAGATACAGTGGTAACTGTGTAAAGGATGCATTACTACAATCTACAAAATTGATAATAAATATAAGAATATTTTTATATTAATGGTTTAAATATATCTGTATATTGTAGATCAGTGTATGCTATATAATCATCAGTGGGTTGGTATCAAGGGACACTGATGATTCGGACTGATTACTCTGATCCACTACTCTCCATCTCCTAAAACAATTAGCTAGATAGATATAAATGCTTATAGAAGAAGGCAAAATTTTCTCATAGACAGCAGGAGGACATCATATAATCACAATAATATATACAGTTAGCCCCATAAATCTTTGGACAGAGACAACTTTGTTTCTAATTTTGGTTCTGTACAATGAATTTTAAATGAAACAACTCAGAAAATAATTTCCATGGTGAAGAGAAACCCCTTCACAACAACACTCTCCAGGAGGTAGGCATACCTAGAAGAAACCAAGATCAACCTCCATTAGGATGAAGGCAAGAAAAAAGTATGTAGAAGGCGCGTGGAACAGCTCATGATCCAAAGCATACCACATCTCTATAAAACATTGCAGAGGCAGTGTGATGGCTTGGGTGTGAATGGCTGCCAGTGGCACTGGGACACTAGTGTTTATCCATGATGTGACACAGGACAGAAGTAGCCAAATCCAGCTAAATGCAGTCTAATTGATTGGGAGGTGTTTCATAATGACCCAAAACATACAGCCAAAGCAAAACAGGAGTTTATTAAAGCAAAGAAGTGGAATATTCTTGAATGACCAAGTCAGTCACCTGATCTGAACCCAATTGAGCTGCATTTCACTTGTTGAAGACTAAACTTCAGACAGTAAGGCCCACAAACAAACAGAAAATGAAAGCCGCTGCAGTAAAGGCCTGGCAGAGCATTAAAAAGTAGAAAACCCAGAATCTGGTGATGTCTATTTTATTTTCATTTATTTGTCTAATTACTTTTGAGCCCCTGAAATGAAGTGATTGTGTTAAAAAAAAGGCTTTAGTTCCTCACATTTTTCAGACCAAAAAGGGGTTAATGTCCAGCAAGTGCTTAGAGCATGAGTTGCATGTGACTCAAACACCCCAGGCTAGGGCCTTTGCTGAATGGAAGATTTCAGGATTGGTGTAGTGCAACAACAATAAGAATAATGGGCGCCAGGAGGTTCTTGCAGTATAACAGAATAACTTTTTTGTCAGAGACAAATGATCCACAGGTTTACTTTCATCATTATTGATGATTGGCAGTATATACAGGCACACCTGCTCACACAGAGCTGCCAAGGTAGATGCTGGAGAATCTCCTCCAGAGACAGCATGAGGAACTCCTTGAGGTGATAGCGTCCACCTGGATAGAGGCACCCTCATGATCTCAGCACCTGGACCTGGATCCTCACACAGGGGATCAGGGAACTCACTAGACCTAATCCCTATTAGGCTGTGTCCCTATCTTCAGGCCAGGGGGAGAGCTACCTCCTTGCTATGCCTCCTAGTTGGAGCCAAGCTGCTCTTACTACCTGTACTCTCTATCTCACTCTCCTAGAGAGTCTATTACAGATATATCCCTGCCACTCACTAGCCTCAATCACGGGGTCCCTGCTCCCCGAATTATCTTTCTAGAGGTACGGGTCCCTCTGGCACATGGCTTTTCTGGGCCTTGCTGTACTCAGACTCCTCTGGGAACAACCAGCTGGATCAGCATCCAAAGAGGAAGATCCACCCCTTCACTCTCACTATACAAGAGTATGACAGGACATGATCACAGTGCCTCCTGGCCAATAATATAACTATGCAAATTACCTCTAGCTACATGGGCATCTGCCCAGCAACTAGGGAAATGAGGAAGTGAAGGGTATTATAGCCTTAGGGGCACATTTTGACATTTTTATGCAATCTTTTTGTTCAACCCACTGAATTAAAGCTGAAAGTCTGCAATTCATCTGCATCTCAGCTGTTTCATTTAAAATTCATTGTGGTAATTTACAGAACTTAAATGATAAAAAACGTTGTCTCTGTCCAAAGATTTATGGGCCTAACTGTAGTTTCCTTTCAAATGTAGTACAGACAGTGTGAGATAATCATGCTTGCTGATATCTAAAGGCACAGATGTGGGATTTCTTTTAAGTAGTTTAACAAATATTTAGATCTAAAGGTAGAAATTCTGCTTTATCATACAAACAGATTTCTTTAATGTAGAGGCATTCTTGGGATTTCATACAGTAAAGATTTATGTGACAAAATGAAATCTGTTATGGATGATTTAAAATGGCTAAGAATACATAAAACAAATAGTATACCTTTGTAAGTGAGCCAGAACCCACAAATCCAAAAAGAAAAATCAGACAGCAGTATAGGACAGATATGAGCAGACTGGGAGCAGACACACAGGCAGGGAGATGAGAGGGGTTTTCCTGTGAGAGAATGAACACACTCCCACCTCTCATTTCAGCCTAGCTTCTGACCTGAGAGGTTCTTATTGCAGCTCTGATGTAATGACACTTTTAGCAGGTAAAATGCATTCCAAACATTTTTTTTCTGCACCATTACATTGTTTGAGGAAAGATTAATCATATATCTGAATATGAAGGTTATGCAAAATGTCCCCTTTAAAACCACTAACATTCGACTTTTAATAAATAGGTCTCCCCATTTCATGTCTGCTTCTTGACTTATTAAGGTTTCCTCTTGTAATGTTGCTCTAAATCTGGAACAAAACATGTTGGGCAAATTGTGGATGATGAAAGATCATCCACTGTATATGCAATTTTATCTAATTTAAGCAACACAAATATGATGACCAAAAGCAAGTAGTCAAAAAGTGACATCAATCTTTAGCAGAGTGTTAGAATTCAGTCCTTACAAATTTCAATAGTATTAGGTTCCTTTCTTCTTTTTATATTTCCCGCCGCATTTGACTGAACTCTATCTTCAGGTCTGTTTCTTTACTTATCAAGGCTTTCACTCCTGATTTTGTTATACATTTTGGGGGGAAAAATTAGATGCTAAATATCTATTTGCCATTATTGTTAGAGAGAATCACTTAGAAAATGGCAAACACACTTGAACAGACTGTGAATGTTGATGTACTAAATCCAGAATGCTCCGAATTACGGAATGCCATTTCTCATAGACTTAATTTTATCCAAATAAACCAAATTTTTAAAAATGATTTCCTTTTTCTCTGTAATAATAAAACAGTAACTTGTACTTGATCCACACTAATATATAATTAATCCTTATTGGAGGCAAAACCAGCCTATTGGGTTTATTTCATGTTTAAATGAAGATTTAAGGCATGGAGACCCAAATTATGGAAAGATCCATTATCCGGAAAAACCCAGGTTCCAAGCATTCTTGATAACAGGTCCATACCTGTACCTCCATTACATATTTTATCTAGTTTACCAATTCAAACCTCATGAACAAAGGCAAGCAATTAGAAAAGGTACTTACAGTGGCATTACTGTAGAGGAAGCAGACCCCGCAGTTGCAGAGGTGCCCAGGCTGTGGGGTCTGCTTTCTCTATAGCTAATAAAAAAAACCCTCCTTCCCAGCCGCTCTCTTACCTGCGGCAAGGAAGGGAGACGCAAGTCAGATGGGAGTGGGCGGAGTCGGAGAGTGGGTGGTGTGGAGCAGGGTATGGGCGGGTCGGAGGAAGGATGGGAAGTGGGGGGCAGGATGGGGATCAGAGTGTGCCAGGACCCTCTGAAGATGATTTTGCAGGGGGCCAGACGCACTCTAGTTACTGTTACTATTCAGTTTACTAGTATTAGAATTCAGTACTCTCTGTACTGTTAATATAACTGTAATGTTATTGATTCAAAACGGAAAGCTACATAGTGGGTAATCTTGGCAAAGGATATAGAGCTATACAATTATACAATGTTCTATTATGCACATTTTGCATTTAAATATAATTAAACTCTAATTATTTGGGTGAAAGATCACGTGCTTGTACAAGTTTTTTAGATCTTAAACCCATTAGCTGCTAAATCATTAATATAACATCATTTTGTTAAAGTATTTTGTGGCTGACAATGCATTAGTTGTAAATAAAACAATAATTATCTTTAATCAGAATTGCCAGTATTCCGACATCCCTAATGCACATTTTAATTAATAGCCATTACTGAATCTGTAGTTATATTAAAATTATTTCTCTCACAATAGTCTATCATACCGTAAGAACAGAGTTAATTTAATCAGCTGCTAATGCAGCTATTTGTTTTTAACATTTTATGGTCTATTTGCGTCTTAATGCCATATATATTTATATTAATGCCAACAACCAACAATATATGACAATATTAATATCTGAATCATTTGCAATATTCATATTTTATCCCTTTGAAAAGTTTACACAAATAAGATTTTTTTCAATAGTAAAGGTTTCCTGAAAATAGAAGGATGTAAACTGTTATTTTGCAGCTTTGGGTGCAAGAATAAAATGTATTTGGTGATTTAGGTTAAGGCAAGTTTTCTCTGTGACATACCCAATAATGAATTATTGCAGAATCATGTTATATTTACTGGCAGGCGAAGGAGATGCCACTGCCTTCCTCTATGTGTGCCTATTGTCTCTGACGTGCACGTTGCTTGCACATGCATGAATCGTGAGCCGTGCCATTTGTAATATATCTCAAAAACCCAGAACATTCATAAAAACACGTTTCTCTTACACCACTTCTTACTCCATTTTTTCCAGTTGCGAAACGGCGAATATTCACCAAAATGCATTGAAGTCTATGGACAACAAAAAAAAAAAGGGCTGGAAAAGCTCGAAACGTTGCTTAGCTTGAGGCACGAATAAAGCAACAATTTTTTCACCATAATCGGAGTGCAGCTGAAGGAATTTCTTGTACATATTATTAATGTGCAACAATTTTTTTCACCCATTAGAGTTCTTGGGTGATGTTTTTGCGACAAAACCAGGTGAATAATTTTGCTCATCACTACTCATGAATACATAATTGCAAAATTCAGGCAGAGCCATATTCATCAGGAAAGCACAGATCTTTCTGCTCCAGAATAAAGGACATGCACCTACTATACCTGTTCTGGTTAACAGCCGTGCAGTATAAAGTAAAAATTAGATCCCTTTCCTATAAGGTCTGTGTTTTATTGGTTTTTAATTTATTGATATTAAATCTGTTGAAAGCATTAGATTTCCATCATTTTGATACTGCCAACTGCATCATCCTGCAACTAGTCTCCACATGCAGCTCTACCTGCCCTGTTTTAACTCTTGCTCAAGATTGTTAATCATCTCAGTGCTGCAATTAAATGTTCAAAACATTTAAAAGGACCCTATAGACTGGCAAATGTTATGTATCCACCAAAAAGATAAATATCCCGAAAGACTTGCTCCAAATAAGGAAAATACAGACAATTGTGGTTAGTCCAAAATATCTTAAATGCATGTAAAACTTTTAAGATTTTGACCTCCATTAATCAGCACAGCACACAAACAGTCAGCCAAAACAGCTGGCAAAAATGGACAAAAACAAATAACTAAAACAAGCTCAGTACTTGATCCTCACACAATGCATAGATAAAATATATTTCACACCATTTACAACTGCAAGTGCAAAGAACCATGTTTTTCCCCACACTGCAGTGTTTTATTTATTTATTTATTTATTTTTAACAAAATTCCAGTGTTGTGGCAGCTATCTGGGGGCAGGCCCGGACTGGCAATCTGTGGGTTCTGGCAAATGCCAGAGGGGCTGCTATAAGGTGCCATAGAAAGTCAATATTTAGTGGGCTGGTGGGGGCTGTTTGGGCCTCTATGTGGGCCTCTGTGTACCTGAAATGCCAGGGCCTATTTTAATTCTCAGTCCGGACCTGCCTGGGGGTGATTGCAGGCTATGCATTAAGTCTGTTTGGAATAATATTAGCAATCACATGTGCACTCTGTTGACATGTGCACTCTGTTCAAATGTGGCAATTGACAGAGGGTGTAGCATTGAGAACCACTATATGGATGTAAATAGACGCTCTTTCATGCAAGTACCTTTAGTAAATCTGATTTATTTGCCCAACTTTCAGTGGAGAAATTTGCAGAACTAAAATTGCACTAGTGGTCATAAATGACCACTGTAGTCCAAATATTTTGCATTCTCAATCATGTTGTGCTCCCATGGTCCTCCAGGTCCAGTATATCTCCCAACAGTCCTGATTTTTGCTGTCTGTCCAGCCATCCTGGATAGTTGTAGAGATGTCCTGCAGTGTCCCTGTCATCTTTGGATCTTCTCGGTTTCTTATGGTGATCTTCTTCTAGGCTCTTTCCAGCGCACTTGTCTTCGGCTCTTTCCAGCGCATTTGTCTTCGGCTCTTTCCAGCACTTCAAGTCATCTCACCTCCTTCTGATGAGTTTTCCAAACCCAAATCTCACGTAATTAGAATGGATGATCAGATCAAGCTGTGCTCATGCTGCTCTGCTGATGTAGGCTTTGGACAAACTAACACTGTTGCTAAGATCTGCTATGAATGGCAACACTGCACTTCTCTAGTTGGTGAGTCATTCAATGACTTTGATAAGTAGACACGCTGATATACAGCACAGTGCTCATTCCTTTGTGTGTCAAATACTCTATAATTACTTATACTGGAAATAAAGCCTGCACATAAAATACACTTTCCTGCATTTTCTTCTTGGCTATGTATTGTGATGGGTGCTTTATAAATAAATAATTATCATTATACATGCATATGTCTCAAGCTGTTACAAGGCTAAAACTCCCTGCAACCAATAAAGTCTGTGGCTGCTCAGTCATGCCCAGAACATTCCTTCTCTGTATATTTGTATTTATACATATGGGTAGGAGGTACTATATTGTTTCCTTTAGTACAGCTTATAGTGTGCCCAAAACATTCATTCTCTGTATATTTGTATTTATACATATAGGTAGGAGATGCTATATTGTCTCCTTTATACAGTAAAGCTTATTGTGTGATTTCACTGTATCTTAGCCTAAACTTTCCATGAGACAGTCACAATTTCCACTGGTATCTTCCGTTAGTCTTTAATTCCTATACAAATCAATAGATAGAATTCTGCAAGTAAATAGATATACATGGCAGTCAGTTTTGTACATGAGTACAAGACAACATTTAAATAATCTGTTTTTTTATGTCTTCAAACGGTGACTTATTTGCAGCATTTTTGGCCATCTTGAAATATTTTGGCACAGTATGGTGAGTTTGTTGTTGCAGCAATGTTTAACATGTTAAATACATTGTTTCAAAATTATGAACATTTGTGTCATTGTCTGTTGTTTTTAAAGACACCCTGCAGTAAATGTGTAGTTCAGCAGGGGTGCAGTTTTCTTTCTCCGTGTAATGATAGCTTTTACAGTAACTTCTAACCACTTACTAACAGAAAAGGCTGATTACTCAGTCACCTATGAAAAACTCTAAAAGGCTCTGTTTCTTTAAATATAATTGTCAGAAAGAGCTACTATTTCTGCAGGTCAAGGTAAGGCTCATCATATGCCTTCTGTGAGCTTTGTATGGCTGACTTTTCAGTGGGACATGATGGCTACAATGATATAGCAAGAGATATTGCCACTGAAAAACATTTTGGCTGTACAAAAGCTGTAACACAGTCCAAAGGATTAACATCAATGGTCTCTGGCCCAAGAGACGCAGAAAGTGTAACAAAATCAGAAGTGTTGTTCACTGTTTTTTTTTTTTGGTTGAACACAATAATCAAGAAAATGTTCCCAGACTCTAAAATTGCTGAAAAATTTGCATGTTCATCCACAAAAACAACACACATAATTCAAGTTGCAATTGCACCTGAAGCATTAAATAATGTGAGGGATGTAATTTTCTTGCAAGAAAAAATATTTTGGCCTCTCGCTAGATGCAAACTTTGAAGAGTTTGACATTTTGTTTTTTCATTGCTGGTTACTTACGAACATCCATACCCTGGGCTAAAAGTAACAGACTTTTTGGATATGGTAGCTTGTGCATCTAATAAGCCCAGGATCTATTTGGGGCTGTCAATACTATGCTTAAAAAACATCATGTGGACTAGAATATGTATGCAACATATTCAGTGGATAATGCTGCTAATATGCAAGTGAAACACAAGAGTTATTTCAAGTATAAGGGGAAGGCAAATGTCTGAGCAAAAAGTATATGCTGTTGGCTGCCCATGTCATTTAGTTCATTTGATGGCTGAGCAAGTAGCCAAAAATGTGTATTACTATTACCAAAAGAGTGCATAAAGAGTGGCTTCAGGGTTATATGTCATTTTGTAACACAGGTGTATGGAAGATTGTAAAGTATGTCAAAACACGTTGGTTGTCAGAGAAAGCAGTGGAACGGACCCTATTTACATGGGATGCATAATCATATTTCATCAGCACATTTGAGGAAGAAGAAGGGTTTCATCTCAGTGCCAGAGAGAAAAGGATTCAACAGACAATACAAGATCCCATTTCCAAGTTATATTTTTATACTCTGTATTTCCAGTATTTAATACATTTAATTTACTGCAGCAAACAGAAGCTCCAATGTTACACGTCTGACATTATATAGGAACCTGCAAGTGAGATTTGTGAAACCATCAGTAATTGCTGGGGTAGAGGGCATAACTGATATCAGTTACCATGATACCGCACTACATCTTCAAATAAATGAAATTATGCTTGAAACCAGGAGTTATGCAAGGAGTGAGAATCTGACTGACACTTCCAAGTTCAAATAATTTGTAACTGAAGCTGTACATTTTTTTTAAAAAGGCTCTTGACTACATGAAAAAGGCAATGCCTTTGGAGGACTAGGTTCTTCAAAATCTCTCTGTCTTAAACCCCAAAGCATGATTGTCCTCTACCATAGAGGAACTTCAGACTCTAATATCAAGATTTCCAAATATAGTCATCGCCCAGGACATGGAGATGTTGTTCAAAGAATTTAAGGAATACCAAACCAGTGATCTTAAAGCATTTCAGAATGAGAGAATAGATGAATACTGGCAGAAATGATCCCTTATCCAAGATCCTATGACTGGCCAGCCTCAGTACAGAATCCTTTGTACACTTGCAAAGTTTATATGTCTGATTCCTCATGGCAATACTACATGTGAGAGGTTATTAGCAGTGGAATATTGGAAAATCACCACACCACACAGATCCAGTAACATTCCATCTGTAGTAGAGTTTTCTTTTTATCAAAACTTTGCTTTGTTGTGACCTTTTCTAGGATCTTCTACTAAATCTATGAGACCTGATGCCTATGATTAAAGAAATGTGTTGCCAATAAAGTTCTTTTCCTATATTTCCCTGTTTCCTTTGTGTTCGTTCAACCTTACTTTAATGGGTCTACTGGTTTTCCCTATGTATATCAGTCCGCAAGGACATTTCATACAGTAAATAACATCCTTGTATAGAAACCATTTAGGTCAATTTCAGACCCGATTGTGGATGAGTCACTGAAACACCTGGTATAATGCCCGTACAATGTCCACAATTCTTACAAGGGAATGCACCCTTGGTTTTCATAAAGAACGGTTTTAGTGGTCCCTGATTAGGCATTTTCTTGTTTTTGATCAAATCACTTATGGTTTTACTCTCCTGTAGGAAAATACTGGTGGCTGTTTAAATAAATGTCCATATTTAGCATCAGACTGTAAAATTCCCCTTTTTAAGGATGATATTCCTACAGGGTTTGGTGTTAGTGTCAAAAGATGTGATAAACGGAATATGCTGATTTGTTCTAACACCTCTTGCCTCTCTAACCAAGGTGGCATCTCTTGGAATGGCAGTAACTTCATTGAGACATTAAATTGGAAGCATTATACACTTTTTCAGCAAATTTTTACACCATATGTAAAGATTCTTGTGCATAAAGATCATCAGTGGAGGTGATCCGATGACTTTTAGGAAGTCCCTTAAAGAGGCCCTGAGGGTGAAAGCTGGCTGTTGCTATTGGAGAATCCACATACAGTATAGCAGACAGCAGTGTCGGACTGGCCCATCAGGATACCAGGAAAACTCCCGGTTGGCCCAGGTGTCAGTGGGCCTGCTTGTTTCTAACCATTTAGCCTATTTCATGATCATTCTCTATTTCTTTATGGTGGGAAATGCTTAAAAATTGAAGAATATAGTAAGTAGCTATAAAAGAATAGGAGAATAAAGAGGTTGAGTGAGGAGAGGAGGAATAATAGTTTGGAAAGTGGGCCCATGGTCTAAAGGTTTTCTGGTGGGCCCCTGGCATCCCAGTCTGACACTGGCAGAGAGCCATCCTCTGCTGCTGTTAGGGAAACGTCAACTGTATCCAGCAAAGACCCATCCATTGGTGCTATAAGTGAACATTCAGCTGGCTCTAGCAGTGAAAAATCCACTGTTGTTGTTAGGGAAACATCAGCTGGGTCTACCAAGGAACCATCTGCTGATTCACCAAAAGAAACTAAACTTCCGTTTAGTAAGAAGCAAATAAGTGTCCACAGAAAAAAGGCAATAGATGGATCTAAAAAGCAAAAAACACTTTCTGCAAAAACCACCAGCTAACCCATCTGCAGCTGAGACTGAAAGTGAAGCAGATGATTTTGTTATTATTGACTGAGGAATGCTCTGATGAGACATTACATTAAACATTATGTTAAAATTAAAAAAATCATACTGTTCTGATATTTATAAACAATATTTGAAGTTAAATTATTGATTTAGGGGCATATTTATCAAGGGTTGAATTTAGAGTTGCATAAAACTCGAAATTCGAAAAAACGGGCAATTGAAATGTATTTAAAAATTTGAATGTTTTACTTTCGGGTGAATAGGAGGGACCTGCAAACTCTAATATGATTTGAGTTTTTTCACCAAAAAAACACCAAACGATTCAAAATTAATTATAGGAGGTTCCCCATAAGCTAAAACACCAATTTGACAAGTTTTAGATGGTATATAGTCAAATTCAAATTCTTAAAGGGACAATACATGATAAATTTAGATTTTTTTTTTAAACTCAAATCGAATTTTGACTATTCCATAGACAAATTACACTAAAAACTCAAAATTCGAATTTAAAAATATGAATTTTCAATTCAATCCTTGATAAATCTGCCCCATAGTGTTAGGAGTCATTAGGGGAGCAATTACTAAGTGGTGTAACTGGTGGGGTAGAGGTTGTCATAAAAAGATGGCACCACAATTTGCCATTAAATTCTGAGAGCCAGCAATGCTTCTGCCACACTGAGTCTGTCATTAAATGATGGGGCCAACATTGTCTGTCTTAAAATGCTACTGCACATTTTGTGTCTAATGCTTCCATTGCAACCAAGGGAAAGGGGTGTGTTTTTGTTTTCTGGGGTAAGGTGCATGGTATATCGTTTTTACTTTTTAATACTATTTGTATGTTTTACTATTAATATTTTAAAAGTATAAGCCATACAGCTGACCATTATTGACTAAAATACATTCTTTAAAACTGCTGTGACATTCTTTAGTGTCACTTCTACTTGTTACACAAGTCAGATCTGTCTGTGCAGGCTACAATGCTGAACATTTTATTCACTACAAAACGTGCATTAATATAGGAAAAATGGAGATATAAGCACATATTGTAATTTTGTTTGGAAAAATTAAACATCCAGAAAGAATCACATTTTAGTGCAGACATTCAGCTTTATCAGTGATTTAATTCAGAACATCCTCTGCAAGACAAAAAAAAGGAAGAAAAAAGTAGAATAGGGGTCAATTCATTCTAAGTGGTGATTACCCCAAAGCAAAACCAGATGGCACAGGTCAATTCCCAAAGTCAAACAGCAGCAAAAGAAAAGATTGTGATACTGAGAATTAGTATATACATGTAATAAATCAAATTAAGATAAATGACCTTTGCTGATACAAGTACAAAATAATTGTTGCCCTTTTTATTATCTATGTTACAAAGACATTATCACACTAATTCATTAGAAAAGGCTTGAAAACTGCTAAGAGTGGGACATAATTAGATTAATTTATTATTAACGACCACAGTGCAAAAAAATAGAAGCTAAAATAGCATTTATTAAGCATTCATGCATGTTTTCTTTCATGTCACTTGCTGGACATTATGTGGCAATGTCAAATCAAATGCAGTTGATGAACACAAAAATGAATGTCCATACCACTCTGAAATTATAGGCATAATGCCATCTATGGTACAAATGGGCATAACATTTGAGTCCTTGTTCTGGCATTTATTCCACATTTGTCCTTGTTCTGACATATCTTCCACATGCATTTTTTTTCTCCAGCTTTTGGCAGGTACTCTTACACTGAAAGTCCTTGAAAAATATTGGATTTTATAATATTTTCCTCACTTTACCTCTGTAAACAAAGTAGGACCATTTTGGCAAAACTGTTTGACATCAAAGGCTATAGTTAAAAAATACCGTGGTGCCTTAAACATTGCCTTAAACATTACATCATTACTTGACACCTCAGAGAATCAACTGTGTTGATGGGGATCTGTCACCCTAATAATTGCAAATAATTTTGTATCATATACATATATATATATATACTGTACATTGCCTCAAGCACTGTTAGTTAATCTTGACCTTAGAGCAGCCTTAGAGCTGACCAGTTCTTGTCAATAAATTAATCATAAAATAATAGTAAAACCCAGTAAAATTAATCAAAGGCAAAGAGTTTTTCTTGAAAACGTCACTCATACGAGTGGCTTCTTTAGTTCAGCTCAAGTGGTAGGGAAATTCCGCGGCGTTTAAACCATTGAGAGTAGTAAAGTCACAGACATCTAATCAAGACGGTTCTATTGAACTTCAGTGAGGTGTTGGCTGAAACTCACAGGTATGTGATAGTGTGATCAAGTCACAATGGTACCATGGTTTTCATTGAGGCTGGTGTTAATCTTTCAATGTACATGACAAAAACGTTTTCAAGAAAAACTGTAAGGGGGTTATTTATCAAGTCCGAAATGCCAAAAACTCAAGTTTTTTTTTACTACAGTATAAAATTTGAATTTGTAGTGGAAGATATAGTTGGAGAATTATTAAACCCCGAGCCTGCAAAAAGTATAAACCCGAAAATCAGGCATCTCAGACCTGTCGAGGTTGTATATACCGTAAGTCAATACGATTCGGGAAAAAATCTTACAATGGAATTTTTATTTTTGGGGTTTTTCCCCCAAACTGATTCATTTGTGTTTTTTAAATAATAAATAAGGTCAAATCAAGGATTCTAGGTTGGTCTGACTTTTTAATTGATTTTGATAATTAAGGCTCCCCCCATGTTCAGTTGCCTTTGACTTTATTCTACTAGATACCATGACCTGGATAAATGAGAATCTTCATATACAAAACTCAGGACTGCTCTGGAATCTCTGTAGTTTTTGTGTGTGTGTGTGTACTTGCGCGTGCACAATAAAATCAACTTCTGTATAGAGAGAGCTTTAATAAAATATAACTTAATAAACAGAATAGAATGTTAAGAAAATATCAGTATAAAAACCCAAACATAAATTACCACAAATCACCAAAAGGAAATAACAAATCTCTAAATTCCTATTAAAGGTACCTGTGACACACTTCAGCCATACCCAATTAACTAGCAGCAAGCATGGATAAAAAAAGTAAATAAATAGTGCAAACAGTGAATATATAATTTCCAAGATGCACCAACCAAGGCCTCAACATTCACCAAAAATATCTTGTTAACATAAAAAAAATAAAATTACACATTCAAATAAGTTAGCAACTCATACATATGTATATATAATAACACCCATGTTCATTTAATGGAACTAACTGTTAGCTTTGAAATTAGTTAGCAACCAGTGCATACAGTATGTATACATAATAACACAACACAACTAAATACACTCTGAAGACAAAAGGCAAGGAGACCTTAAAACATGCAAGGAACTGGAGTGTATTGAATGTAGACAAGAAGAAAAAAGGACTAAATGTATTCTGCCCCAAGAGAACACTGATAGTAGAGACTTTGTATGGTTGACATTTTAGAAGGGTACCCCTTTTTGCTGAATTAATCTCTACATTTATAATTTGTAGACATCTGTACATGCCAATTCATGGGCCCCTCTTCGTGTTTAGATGCACTCATGCTTTGACGCATTTTTACATACGTTTCAGCTCATAATTAGACGCCAAGCCCCTCAATCCAGTGCAAAGTGATCACCTTCTGCTTGACACTGAGCGTCCTGACAAAGCTTTTGATTCCTGGTTTGATATTTGGCCTGTTCCTGACTTCCCCATCAGATTCTCCCTTAACTCTTGCTGATTCTGATTTGACCTGTGCCTGGCTCTGTTTACGATTCTGTCTCACCCCTTCTGATTCTCTGCCTCGCTTATTATTTGCCTATAAACTTCTGTTACTCTTAACCTGGGCTCATTCCTGTACCAACTTAGGCACTGAGTTCCCAGTGAGAAGCATAGGGTAGTCTGTTATTCAACGGGCTCACTACTGAAGCCTGATACTAATTGTCTTCCTAAATGTGCTTGCCGACTTCAGAGTCCTTAAACTCCTGTACTTTCACCTGAATTATGCACTATGGGCACAAAAGTGCTTCAAGTTTTCATCAAGTCTTTAATTAACTTAAAAGTCAACTGTCCTAGGAGAAGCACCCCACAAGTAAGTCCAGTAGCAGACATATTTTTTTAGTTTGCCTTTGTGGGCCTCATTGTTTGTCTTTTCAAAATCATCTTACTTTAAAGAGAGTAGAATTCGCAAAAATACACCCATCTTCTTCTACCAAAGTCATCAATGACGTCAGCATATCTCTAATGCGCATGCACGTGCTGACCTCACCAATAATTTTTCTATAGAACTGTAGCAGACAATGAGCACAGCTCTATAGCAACTGTAGCTCTAACATCGACTGTAGCAGGTAGGTTCTTCTTGGTCAATAATGAAGTAGCATCCACACGAGCAACTGCATCATTGTTGATTTCAGAAATCTTGTGACTTGATCAGCATTGAGCATCCACATTTGCAGTTAAGGGCTTTCCATAATCTTTAAGAATCTCATATATGATCTGGCTCATCCAAATGATAATTACATAAGGACCCTTTATCGCAAAGTGTTCCAAATAAGTGCTGACTATTCCACATTGCAGTCAACAATTCTGACAGAATAGACTTTATCTATAAGGAATAATCAAACAGGATCATGGTCTACTGTTTATAAATTAAAATTGTTATTGTGCTCATTTTATTGCTGTCTTTAGATATCTCTGATTGTATCTCAGTTTGATTTACGGCTCAACTAAAGTTTATAAAACCATTTCAGCAAACCTTTCAGAAAAATGTATTTTAAATGCAGACTGTTGGTGTATTTGTTTTCTAAATTATTATTATCAACATTCTACCTGAATTTTAAAATAAATTATTTTGGAATGCATAAAATATATCCTAGGAATATGTTAAGAGTATTCATTGCTGCTTTAACTTTAGAATAGTGCAGTACCCTGTGAGGCACGTTTACTAAGGGTCGAATATCGAGGGTTAATTAACCCTCGATATTCAACAGTCAAAGGATTTACCGCAAATGCTTCGATCGAACAATCGAAAGAAAAATCGCACGATCGAACGATGAAATTTTAATCCAACGATTGAAGTAATTTACTATGATCATGGTCAGAAGTGCAAGAGTACTAAAGGGGCTGTGAACATTCCAGGACACAAGATTTTCAACAAGGTGCACAGCGCAGCTCTGTCCTTCAGGTCTGACATAGTGTAGGTGCTAAGTAAATTGTCACACTTTTGACTGCATTTTCCGCTACACCCTAGCTTCTGCATGCTAGTTGGTGTGTAAGGGGCGGAAAGGGTGGATGTCTACATACATTTTTGCATCACCCTCAATAATACAACACTTACAAAGGTAGGAATTGATGTACGCATTAGTTATCCACAGGTCTCAAGGCATGAAAAGATTTAGCATATACGATCCAAAAAACAATATGTTAAATCACTCTGTTTTTTTCAGACAATAAAAGTAAATGTTTCATGAGTTTTGAGTAGACATGGCCCTTGGGGATAGTCTCAGACTCCACTGACAAGTGGCCCGTAACCTGTATTGAGAGGGCATGGCACCTATTAAATATGGTTATTTCATTTATTTGAAAATTTGGGAACAGGGGGATATTGTTGTCAGGGCAAAAGCAGTTAAAAGGGACTTCCCAAGGTCTCTTGTATGCCTGAAAAGGTTCATCTAAATGACATTGGGCTGGATATATTTTTATCAGAGCTTCAATATGGTATAGGGTAAACCCTTCTTTATTTGGGTGGGGGTCAGAGTTCTGTGTAGATTAACAGGTTTATATCAATAAAGGTGTGGCTGACCTACACCCATTTAAAAGGTATCTGGTCTCAATATCTTCTTCACAGTTAATTAATAACACCTAATTTCTGCCAATTTAGATTATCAACCTACATATGAACTGCACCTGCCTCCCCACAGTCTGCCAGGCGCCAAAGTGGGTAACAAAGGGGCTGTGGGGAGTGATTTTTTTTTTTACGGGGAAACAGTTAGAATCTAAGTTTGGGATTGGCAACCTAGAGCAGGAAAGGGTATTAATATAATATGTAGTTCACCCTTAAACTACAGAGTGAAGCAGTTTAACTTCCACATATAGGAAAACCACTTCAACAAACACTGGGATGACTTCCACCTCAGTTTCCATCAACTTCAAATGAGGAACAATCAAGTTCAGATACCCATGAAAGTGCTTATGTGATTGACATTGGATTTGTCAAGTTAGCCAAAGAACCACATTGTTTACTGATGTATGGTTAAATCAGTTTCAGTTCATTTCAAGAGAAGAATACAGAAGCATTCGGCAGGAAGGAGAGATCTTTCTATAGCTAACCGTTACAAGATTTTTTAAAATGCAGACTAAACAACATGAACATATCATTATCATATCTACCATTCAATTGGCTATATACATTGCTTTTCACTATGATTTATTACATTTTTGTATTAACAGCCAGTGTTATACAAATGTGTATGTCATAATCATCAGTCCCTAGGTTTGTCATAATCATCAGTCTCTAGGTTAACGGTTATCACAGCTTTTCTAGTTTTTGCCAACTTCCCTTTTTATTTTTATCCGTTGTTTCATACTGTCAGGTGAATATCACAAGGCTAGTGAAGAGTTTTGTGGGTTGCTTCTAGTATTGCTTTGCTGTGCTTCCAAAGTTTAACACTAGCAGAAAATAAAAACTATTTTTTGAATTCTATAAAGACTAGACCAAGTACTTTAATGAAATCATGCATTTTAGCATAACTTAAACTGCTACAACAAAAGGACATTAAGTATGGACATTTACCTATGGGGTTTTTTTCTGGGGGGGTTAACTTGCCCACAGTTAACGTCTATGGAATGTGTATTGCACAACATAGAACACAATTGATGTGGCATCAAATACCTTTGGCATAGCAAATTTAAATGGATTTCCTTTTTGTGGATGGAATGATTGCATGGGCTCAAATGGCAGCACTTGAAAAAATTACAATGTAAATAGTACACTGTTATATTTAAAAGAAGAAAAGGAAGGGAAAAAGAAGGTGAAATAGGAACTTGTGCCAAAAAAGTCAGTACTGATTTTGGAGTACTGTTGGAGTGTTTGGAATAATGTTTGATACAACTGAAGTTCGGTGGGAAGCCAGAAAACAGTTTTCCAAAAAATTCTGCCTTCGTAGACATACCACAAAAATAGCAACTGATACAAGAATTCATCCAAGATATTAGGGAGTAATACTGTATTTGTGCATCTTGTTGAATTTACATTTTGTTTTCTATATACATCATTTAGCTTTAATATCCCTGTTTAAAAACCAATAACATTTTTGTCTAATTCAAGATAATTAACTCAATAAATATTTTACTTCTCACAGTTTATTTTTAAATAAAAAACTCAATTTATCATTTAAAAAAATATTTTCATTTGAATTAATATATATTTGGTTATTTTTTATGTATAGCGCCAGAAGCTTTTTAGCATTTCATAGGCAGCAAAATATGTATTTGTTAGGGGACCAGAAGACAGGGTTGTGTTGGCAGACGCAACATGCCAACACCCTTTATTTCCCAACCACTCAAGCATTTGTCTTGATATGCAAAGAGAATTTGTTCCTACTCTGATAACCATAAACCTCATTATATAAATTATATTTAACAGTAGTGTGCTAAATATGGGTTGTGAGCCTGGAACAAACTCTACACCAGTTATATCTAAATTTTGAACCATACATGCCCAAAATTAAAAACTTATGTAACATTGAATTATTTAATCCTAGATAAATTAATGTAAGCTAATGTATAATTAACACCACAGGTCAGTATTATTTTTATTTGCATGGTATCTATAACAAATCCTATACAGATTCAAGTGTGGTTTACACTTAAATAAAGTTCTTAATCTTATTTTAAGTTTCTTCTTTAAATAAATGCTTGCACATATATACAGTATAGCATTCCCATTATTATGTATCAGCTGCATCACATAGTAACTATTAACTATGTTCTACAGCTCATTGCCCTGTCCCTCTTGCAACTGTTGATGGGATAATATCATACTGAGTCCACTCTACCACTGAAGTCATGATAGAGGGTTGGTTGGGTAATGTTAGAAAGTCCCTTCTCAAACATAGGCTGAGTTGGGCCTGGGTGAAGGAGTAGGGTGAAGAAGTAGTATGTTAAAGAAAGCAAGGGTCAGGAAATGCCTTACCTGTGCATCACTAGTATGCATCTAAACTTTTCTGCATTTCATCAGAAATTATAATGAGAAGGTTTTAGTTTTTTTTTACTAGTGTGTGTATGAAAGTGAAATTAACTGCTACTCTAAAGGCACACTGCTGTCAGTTGTCAAGAATAGAAAAAAGTGCAGAATTAAAGTTTAAACTTGTGGTTTGTGGAAATCAATTATTAATACTTAACATAGTCACTTCAGAAAAATTATAATCAAACTAGCTTACCAAATGATAATGCAATCAGTCAGAGAAAACAATGCATAAACTTGGGTGATGAATACTAACACGGCTGCATTGAAATTAATGTAATTAGTCTGAAAAGGGATGATGCATATATTTAGTGACGTTTGTAGCTGCCCCATGCTCTGTAGAGAACAGGAATAATTTGTTTGATTTTCAACCAAATTAAAATAAAATAAACTGAAAAGTATCTAATCTTCCTATTTTTTAATACACACTCAAGTTAGCTGTGCTAGCTAGATGACATATTGTGCCAAATACTAGTTTTTCTGCATTTTACTTGCAAACTTATTACTTCCCTATTCAGTTATACAGTAGATAATTTGAGTCTTTTTGATGTCATTAAGACAAAAAGAGGCATTCCAAATGAATATAAAAAATTCAGTTTCTAGTTCAAGAGACTTTAACGAACTAGTTATATAAATGGAGTACACCATACTATATGAAGCAAGAAAAAACATGTTTAAAAATACAACATACTCTTATGGAAGTCTATGGGAGGCGTGTCT
This sequence comes from Xenopus petersii, assembly GCA_038501925.1. Lineage (NCBI taxonomy): Eukaryota > Metazoa > Chordata > Amphibia > Anura > Pipidae > Xenopus > Xenopus petersii. The sequence goes on along the minus strand of CM076673.1, from coordinate 173,742,071 downwards.
TCAATATACAAGTTATTTTATCACATATGTAGAATTGAAGAGAACAATGTGATTTTCATTGAAATTATGTTTTTCCATGAATTAGCATGATCGGGTACAGAATTTTTGTAACAATGTCTGTCAGTGACTGAGAAAAAACATTTTGATTCTGAATGATGTGGTCAGTTTGAAAAAAACTATATTCCCTACTGAAATTGCCTTTATTTACTGATTTATGATGTATAGATTGTTATCCTAAAATGTTAACAATATGTTAATAACCCTTGCAATTCATCATATTGTCATCCCCTAAGTGAAATATGTTTATACTATATTTTATCAAAATTACTTACATCTTCAAACTTGCTCTTGGCTAAGTTGTCATAATATATACAGACAGGAGACCTTTCCCTGCAATACATGCAGATGACTGTGAATTTCAGAAAAAAGTTGGCATCAAATTATAGAGTTATAGATAAATCTTGTTCTCAGTAAAAAATATGAATGCTAAAATAACGAGTGAACCTTTGTGGTATTATTTGCTACTTTCTCAACAGATCTGACCAAATGGGGAAATAAACAAATAATTGAGTTACTTAGGGCACTCAATAGGAAGTAGAGAGAGAGAGAGTTATTTTACATTACTTTCCACCTTCCTGATAAAAACAAAGATAAGTACTTAGTAATGTTTAAGGGTCCCTCCATTGTAGTCAGCCACTGCACATTATTCTCCATTCACCCCCACAAAAATGCCTTTACAGGGCAATTGAATTGAATTCTGTTACTTAGTGTAAATGGCACTCACACTGACATTTTTGCAAGTAGAGGTACACATGGCATATTATTTAGGGAAAAAACGAGGGATAATTGCTGAGCGATAATTATACAGTTGTATTCAGAATAATAGCTCAAAATCATTATAATAGCTTTTATTTCCATACACGCAAATGCATTGGGAACACTGCACATTCTATACCAAATCAAAACATGAAGAAACATGTAGAGGACAATTCACGAAAGAGACAGTCGCTAACGCAGTTTTGTGCCCTTTGGCCAGGTGAATTTCGCTCAGAGGAATGATTGTTACTCTGCAAATTCACTAAAATGCGAATTTTACAGAACATTACCTCGTTCGCCAAAGTTTCCTTCGCAACTTTAGATATGGCAAACTGATAAAATAATGCTACATCCTTCTCAATCTTATGTCAGTGACATCATATCTTGTATGCCGGAAAGTCATACAAGTTCTAAAAAAACGCTGGTGTTTTTTCATATTTTAAAGCGGGATTGCCTTCAAAAGTGCTCTAGGACATCAGAGGATCTTGTTTGTCTTTGTTATGCTTCCTTGGACATTTGTAATACTAAGTGGTCACTTCAAGCATTTGCAACTAAACATTTGCTAGTGAAACTTCACTAGGATTCGGCTACAGAGACACACTTTGCATTTTAGTGAATTAGCGTAGTGGTATTGAATTCACATCTGGCGAAGTGGCATTAAATATGTAGGAGCCTTGCCCTTTAATGAATTTGCCCCAATGTCCAATGCCCAAAATGTACTCATTTTACTCAGATTTTCAAAGATAAATGCACTATAACCAGCATGCACAAAATTTGCTGCCTTCCTTTCATAAATAAGGACTGTAATTGACACCTTTTTTATTGCAGAATGAATCACCTCTAAGTGAACTCCACACTGCTATTATTTTGAACAAGCAAGCTATTATTATTTTGAAGAAGCCTCAATGCTTAGGTCAATTTGAATTGGGCAATGTTTTAAATGTGGTTCTATGAGTCTCTCGGAAATAATTGAAACGCACCAGCAGATGAAGAAGATATACATGACTGAATGAGCAAAGTATACGAGCAACCCCTCTTTGCCTCCAAGACTGGGAGATTCACAAAACAGTCCACAGGTCAAGGCTCAAACGGTTTCAAGATCATATTCCTATACAACACGCCCTGTGGTTGCACGCGTAAACTCCACAATCAAATCTCAACTGACCAAATGGTGAACCCTAGTTTATATTTGCTCTAAAACACTAAACTCATTTATAGGCTTGGACAATAACTCATAATAAGCTCATTTAGGGGGTTATTTACTAAGCTCAGAATACCCAAAATCTGAAAAATTCATGTGTTTTTTTTTTATAAAATCAGACTTTTAAAAAATTTATTAAAACCGAGGGCTAAAAAGCCAGAATATAAAAACACGCCATTTCAAACCTGTAGAGGTTGCATAAAAGTCAATGGGAACAGTCCCATTGATTTTTGGTTGTGTCGGGGGTTTCGGACAATTTCACAATGTTTTTGGAGCTTTCAGGTGAAAACTCCGAAAAATTCGGAGATTTCAGGAAAAATTCTTGAAAAAATCATGAAAATCTGAGCTTTTCCCACAAAGCAAATTTTTGGGAAAATGTAATAATAAATAAGCTTTAAAAACCAGAGCGGGTTAGATCGGAGTTTGTAGCAGCCAATATTGAGATAAATTTGGACCTTGATAAATAACCCCTTAGTGATTTGGTTAATAACAGATCTTGCTTCCCATACGCTCATCAGGATCTGGACAGATTCCCAACAAGCACATCCAAAACAGAGATCTTATCTTGGCTAACTGGTAGCTGAATAGCATATTATGCCCCTAGCTATAATAAACAAGAGTCTGATAAGGGCTTCAGAAATGATAAACATATTAAAGAATACATATGAGACTAATAAAGAACAAGTATTAGGTCATCGAGTTGATTAGTTCCCATGATTTCTCTTGCACAACGCTTCATTATACAGGATTATAGATTATAAGGCTGTCTTGTATACTATGATACAAAGTTTGGTTATAGACAATTATACATCATAAAGCTGTCTTTTTACACTATATTGGGCTCAACATACGACATCAGGTTCAACAGTAGAACATTTCTTTGTATTATATTTTTATACAGTTCTTTATCAAAGTATTGCAATGAGCTATTGGGTTTAATCAGAGTATTACCATGAGCCATTATTGAAAAAACTCCTATTATTACAGGCGGGTACATTAAAGTTGAATGGACATCTTGATGAGATGTTGGTGCAAATGCTTGAAGTGGCCACTTTTTATTACAGATATCCAAGAAACCTTAATAAAGACAAAAGAGATCTTCTAATGCCCTACACATTTGCACTTTACTGAGTATTGACCGTTCGCCAGAGGAAAAAGTTGCCTGACGATAGAGTGCGAAAGAATGCTTATGATGGTCCCGTTCGTTAGCGAATTGTCGCCTACACCTGTTAGTAAATTGGCGATGTCCCTGCGGATGGGATTTCTGGTGAAATGTCGTTAGCCACTTTGCCCTTTAATGAATCTGCCCCATGGTGTCCCTTACTTTTGCTTCTGATCCTCTGCTGTACAAGTAATCAGCTTATCACAATATGTGATAGTGGGTTGCTTTTATAGGAATATCTTTTCATCTTCACCAAAGAGCAATCATTTTCTACTAAGCAGCTTAATGATAAATGGAAAGTCCCTTCCTAGTAGTAAATATGAAGAATCTAACCAAAAATTGTCCTTAGTTTGGCTGGCCTATAAAAGAAAACTTGGCAACAATCAATTCACCGAAAGATTCTCATTGAATGCATGATATCAGCTCAGAACAAATTTTAGGTAAGGAAAGTGTTCCTTACTGTAAGAAAAGGGAAATATCCTGAACTCTTCTGTACATGTAGATGTCTCAAGCCTTTGAACAGCACAGAATAAACCGGACACATTCTGCAGTGAACAAAATGATAGTATATTTTGCAGCACTGTGCCAATTACTGAAATGTAATGTGAAAAGTATTTATGAAGTATCAACTACACTTTAGTAGATTTTTTATTAACAGGAATGGTTGCTCTTTAACAAATAGCTTCTCCTTTATATTTTAACCCCACTGCAATTTTATACCATTCACTGCACTACTTGCAATTATTTTTCTGTCTCCAGTGACTTATACAGTACAGCAAATCTTTTCTTTATTTCTTGCCTTTGAACTAAGCCTGATAAACTGTTGTTGTATTATTCCCAAAGGAATAAATTGGATGCTATAAGTATTTAATAAGATTTTAAAAGACATCATTTATATTCAGAATTTTATCATGTGAGACTGTATCTTCCAGCAGAATAAGAATGCAGTGTCTTTGCTGACCTGGTGAACATTTCTTTATTACAATAATATATTGGTTCTCATTCTGCGACTTTCCCATATATGAAGTGGTGAGAACTTTTTGAGATTACAAGATCCAAATAGTACATTTTCAGGTTGCAGGTACTGTATACAAATCATGCACAGGATTTCCATTCTGCTTTTACAGTACATCTATATGGCTGGTTTTAAAGGAGAAGGAAAGGCTAAAATTAAGTAACCTTTATCAGAAAGTTATATACACCCTCAAAGTAATACTGCTGAGTCCTTTAATTGTGTACACATGGACTTCTGCATAAACCTCCAGGGCTAGGACTTGAGCATGCTCAGTTTTCTCCTCTTTCCCTCCCCCCCAGCTGTAATCTGAGCCCAGAGCTATGAGTGTGCAGGGAGTGCAAGACTATTCTATATTCCTTTTCTATATGCATGTGTGAAACAAGTTTGCATATCCTCAAGACATTTGGCACCAATTGCACAACTGCCGACAAGGTATTAATTGTCTACATCAAATCCAAAATGTGATTTAGATTCCAGTAAACATAAGTCCTTTATATAATATATCATAATTTGGGTGGTTATATCAGCTACCTACTTAACAGTCTCCTCATGTTATGAACTGCTACAGTCACCAATACTGTACATAATGTAAAATAATTCTATATGCCTATGATAGTGTTTTATTCATCTTTACATGATTATGATACCTGTATAGTTGATTATATTAAACGGTAAACACAAAACTTGTTTCCTTGTGTGAAAAAAAAAAATTCAACCAAACTCCTAAACCTGCATCCCTTTAATTTACCAATACATCTTGAAAAAATTGGTGCTGGAACAAGTCACAACAAAATCATGCAACTTTTTCAAACTATGGCCTTGACAATTTATCAGATTGCATCAAGACTATTGAGAATCCTGAAGGTAAAAAAACATGTTCCAATTGTTAAAGGGACAATCTGCCATTGACTTCTACATGACCGACATTTTTTAGCTGGAGTATATTCATATTTGGAATTTTTAGCAGCTTTAGAGCATAGTAAATCTCAGAGAAATTCTGTTTTTTTTCTCTAAAAAGTCGAGTTTTTAAAAGGAAAAATCTAGTGTTGAATAAGGTGTTTTGAAAAAAATGTAAGTTACAGTATTCTCATTGTAATACTCATTTTTATCATTGTGTTCATTGCAGTATGTTGTGTAGCTGTATGAATTACTGCCTAAATGTACAGATGGAGCAGGCTTTACTGCCACTAAGTTACACTGATACTATCTGCCTTAATAATAAGCCTTGGAATAGTTTTATTCTTTTTGTGAAGAACCAGCACAAATACAAAAATGTTAGATGAGGTAAAATTCTATTCTGAAGTAATGATAATAAAAATTGTACTCATAAAGCTCTAACATAAATTTTTATTTAATAATTCAGTACCCATACAGCAGCATTTGGTAGAAAAACCTTATTTTTATTCTCAGATTTCCTGAACTCCCTTAAAGTAATCTTGTTTTATTAGTCCCATTCTTGTTTTATGTTCACCCAGCCTGTCCTATTTACACAAGTAACTACATGTACCTATCCATTTCCAAAATGCAGCAGAGCTTGCTAAACCTGTGCAGTGACACTATGGATACATGGAAGTGGAACAACTGGCTAAGGAAATATTGTGCTGGGAGATGAACTGAATACATTTACTTATATTAGCACATTTAACTGTCAAATGTTTACTGCAAAACAGTAGAAATTTACATACAATATGCTGTTTTATTTTTAGCCTTGGTGCTTTGAAATGTAAGCTTAATATTGCCATCTACAGATCGTAGGCTTTAATCGGAAGTCATTGTTCTAAAATATGACACTTCTTTATGGCTGACTTGGAATTCCTTTGTGTGCAATTTATATTGTGGAATTGCTAGTTTCTACAAGGAAGATATTATTGTAGTGCAGATTATACTGAATATAAACAACAACTTTGATCGATGGATTAAAATCCTTCGAATCATTTGATTTTTCCTTTGTTCATTCAAACGATCGAATTGCGGTAAATCCTTCAACTTCGATATTCGAAGTCGAAGGATTTAACTTCGACCCATAGTAAATGTGCCCCATAGTGTATACACAGGCATATCAATTCAAAATGTGATCCATTAGTTGATCAGTCAATTGCCACTGACACAATCTGTTATTTAGTCATTAAATCATCTGATTTGGGTGGAAGACCAACATTTAAACTTCAAATATTTGCTGTATAGACAAAAAGTGAAACAAACCTTATTTCCGAGGATCGCTCACTGTAGGAGAAATAGACTAATTTTTACTAATCATATTTTATACTCTATATAATGGAGACATATAGAACCTTGACTGCTTTTTTTCTTGGCAAATTTTTGTATTCGAGTTTTTCACAGTTTTAAACTTAAGACTAGTTATAGTTTAGTTTTAAGACTTTTTTTCTCCAGTAATTCTATAAAATTTTAGTTATTTTTTTTTTACAGGTTTTTGTATTTTTTAGCACATTGTTCAGTGTTATTCTATAAGATCTGGGATCCAAGGATCTAATGTAGATTTCCTCAAGGATGCAATTATTCTGCTTTAGCATTGTAGTGATAATCTGGACATGGTAACAGGAAGTTCTGGCATAAAAAGGTGTCAAAGACTGCAAAATGTAAGACAAGGAACAAAGTGCCAAAAACTCTATGCCAATTTTCATTGTGCATATTTTCTAAAAGGAGACCGATTATTCTAATTTAAAAAATGTAATAATATATTGAAAGACCATAACATATAAACTTTAGTTCTCAATCTGTGCATCTATTTTAAGTGGGCCCAAAGTAATGGAAGAGGGTCCTTGGCAACTGGGGCCATTATATTGGCTTACAGGGGCACATGGGATAGTGGTCAGTAGTCAAATGGTTAGCAGTATAAGTGTTATAGTTGATCAGTAATTAATGCTTTGAGTAATTAAAATTCCTGGCACAGGTGTATGCTTACCTGTTGATTAGCAGTCGTTTGAGAGGCAGGATGATGCAGAGTGTGGAAGGCAGTGCAGGAAGTGAGTTTTCAGTCACCCATCACCATAAATTAATTTAATTAAAAAAAAAAGATTGTCACAAGTCAAATATGTTTTTCTTTTCATGGTCATAATGGACTCCTGGCACTTAAGGCGGGAGATGCTTGTGTATTGGATAACTTTTGTAGCAAGCGGTTACATGCCTATAATTATTTTTTCTTGGAAAGCACAACTAAGTTCAAAACATGAAGAAAGCTGTGGCAAACTGTGGCGAACCTTTAACGCCTGCTCTGGAGTTTCGTTAAATATGTTGTTTTTTTGCACTAATGAAACATATTACATTCCCCCATACTAGCTTATGAAGGTGGGCTGTGTTTCAGTGTTGTCCTTCACACCAATTCCCTTTTCCAAATGGCGAGTGGTGATTATTTAAAACAAAGTTTGGGCAGTAAACAAAAGGATAGTGATGTAGCGAACTGCCGATTTGATGTTCGCGAACGCCGTTCGCGAACACCGGCAAAAAAGCGAACAGTTCGCGAACAGTTCGCGAACTTCGAACGCTCGATAAAATCCTTCGATCGAACGATCGAAGGATTTTATTCGTACGATCGAACGATTTTCGTTCGAATCGAACGATCGAAGCTATTCGATCGAATGATTTTAATTCAATCGAATGCTTATAATCGTTCGAACGAATGGAAATCGTTCGATTTTAGCGATCGAACGGTCGAACGAAATTTTACTTCGAATCGAACGCGAACACCAATTGGCGAACGTCGCGCGACGTTCGCGAACATTCGGCGGACGCGAACAGTCGAAGTTCGCGCGAACTAGTTCGCCGGCGAACAGTTCGCTACATCCCTACAAAAGGATATGTTTTCCCAGAGACCACTTTCATTAATGCACTCCTTCAACTTTTTGTATAGTTACATTCAGCATCTTTTCTGTCTACCATTTCAAAATTATAGATTGCTGGGCCTATTGATGCAAGGGAACCCTGGTGGCTACCACCACCTCTGGACCAGATTGTTGGACTGAAAGAACAATGCATGGAAGTCAATCATGCACAGAAGACCAGAAATAACACAAGCAAACAACAGAAATGACACCAGAGAGACTTCAAATATTTGCCACAACTGTGCCCAATATCCTACAAAGCACAACTACGCCAGGCTCATCCCCTCCTTTTGACTGCAATACTGCTGAAATTCTATAAAAAAAAAAAAAACCTCTTTTGGGGAAAAAAAAAACATGCCGATTGTGCTAAATTGTAGTTTGCTCATTACACTTGCTGACATAAATGTTGTTTTCTAATAAAGTGTAAGAACATTTCTGGAACTGGAGTAATATACCTTGAATATTTTTAAACTATATGCATTAAAAACATAATAAAAAAGTGCTGAGATCAACATGGTTTCACACAGAACTAGTTCATAGTGTATACAAAACTTTGTAGAAAGCTCTATATTAAGTAAATAACTAACTGCTAAACACTACTCTATGGGGAATATACTGCCACGTTTTGGGGCTTTCTGGATCTCTTTTTTTTTTTACATGCTAATATTTTATTAATGTGACTTAGACTGGCTTTAGAAAAGTTCAAACTATACAGGTATCAAATTAAATCAATAAAAATATCACCAACGGCTGCAGCCTGCTGCTTTTTGCATACTTCACTACTGTTTTTTGTAAGTCTCTTTATTTCCTAATGCAAATTATATAACCCCTGTACTCCAACAGTAAGAGCTGAAGATGATCCCTGTTTCATCTCTTGCCTCCGGTACAGAAAAGATGATTTTTAATTCTCTTCAATAGATGTTATTAAAACTGTCAGACAAACAACATTCAATAATTTAGCACTTGATTCCTCTTACCTTCAGACTGAGAGAATAAAACATTGATATGATCCAGTAAGTGGAAAGGACATTTACAAACAGATGGGGCATCATTCCATACATACATAAAATAGTTTACATTTCGTTTTTAAAACAAAAACATATTTTACCGTCACCCATACAAGTACAAACCAAATGATTATTATTTTCCTGGCAACATATTAAATTTACTATCTACAGGCATCAAAGTTTAATTTGCTTTCAGACTTCATGCAAATGAAACTCTGCTCTAGGCACTTTGAAGTGTGTAATGCCTTGTCTGATTATGAAGAACCAGGTTTACTTTTCTCATTACAAGGCATTCTTTTAAAGCACTGTGAAATAGGCTTCAATAATTTTTTGAAATCGGTTATTTGTGTTTTTTTCAAACATTGCAATTAGTCTCCGTGTGAGAAGCAGCAGTTAGACTTAAAGGACCAGTAAAACAAATATTTCACTTTAAACATATGGCTTCTAAATTCTTTAATTAGCATATTCAGGATACAGAAATGTTAATGTCATAAGCAGAGTTTAAATAAGTAACTAACATGTATTGATAGTGCTTGGACAGCAGCTCCAACTTCCTCTTCCTCCCCGTTTTAGTAACGCTCTGCTCCCACAGAAATCTAAACAGAGCAGTAGATATGAAACCTTCCTTCACTTATCCCTCTCCCTGAAACACCATGAAAAAAAACTATTACCGTATATACTTGTGTATAAGCCGACCCGAGTATAAGCCGAGGTACCTAATTTTACCTACAAAAACTGGGAAAACTTATTGACTTGAGTATAAGCCTAGGGTGAGAAATGCAGCAGCTACTGGTAAGTTTCAATAATAAAAAATTGAGGCATGAGTGGGTTAAATGTTTTTGAATATGGTTTTATTTCAAATAAAAACAGTAAACTACCGTAACTCTTAAAGTATCATTGTTGATACCATATTGACCCTTTCTCCACTTACAGAGGTACGGTAGTTTACTGTTTTTTGTAAGCGGAGAAAGGGTCAATATGGTATCAACAATGATACTTTAAAAGTACAACCACCTGAGCTCAATCAGCAACCAAGTTAAAACACAAAAAGTTAAAATCCTTCAAAACTGGATTCCTCCTCATCATCTGTTTGTCCAAACAGAGCTTCAATTTCAGCTGGTGTGAGGATGTCAGCATAGACATTGTCATCATCATTGAGTTCGCAGGCATCACCATCACTGCTGTCATTCTCATACAATGCGCAGTCTTCACTGCCATCCATAGCATTACTAATGCCACATTTCTGGAAGGCGCGTTGCACCATGTCCTCTGGAATATCTTCCCATGCATCTCGAACCCACTTTGCTATTAATTCAATGTCAGGCTTCGTTAGATTTCCAGCTTTTGTCAGTTTAGCTTGACCAGATGACATCCATTCATGCCAAATCTTTCGCACACGGTCTTTGAAAGGTTTATTTAAAGACACATTGAGGGGCTGCAATACAGATGTAAGCCCACCTGGAATAACAGCCAAAGTAACTTGAGAAGACTTTGCCAATTTTTTTATGTCATCAGATGTGTGGGCTCTGAACATATCCCAAACTAGCAATGATGGTTTCTTTTTTAAGGCTGCTCCTGGTCGTGCATTCCAAATTTCTTCCAGCCATTTTTTTGTTCCGTCTGCATCCATCCAGCCTTTAACATGTGCACGCACTGTAATTTTTGGTGGGAATTTTACCTTTTTAGGCAAGGTCTTTCTTTTAAAAATAATGACAGGCCGCAGCTTAGTTCCATTAGCCAAACATGACAGAACAACTGTGAAATGATTTTTTTCATTTCCTGTGGTTCTGAGGAAAATAGTTTTGTCTCCTAAACTTGCCACAGTTCTGTTGCTTGGAAGATCAAAAGTCATAGGTGTTTCATCCATATTGCCAATATTTCCCAGGTCATAGTTATGAATCCTTCTTTGTTTTATGATGAATGATTGGAATGACATCACTTTTTCTTCAAGGTCTTGCAGCAACTTCTGTGAAATCTTTGTTCTCTGTCGCAAATATAGGTCAAACCTATTCATGAAGCGGGTACACCATCCTGCTGACGCAACAACATTTTCAATGCCTGGTGCTTTATATTTGTCATCCTTAGCCATTTGAAGGGCACGTAAGCGAATTCCCATGCATGTTACGCAGTAACCATTTTGACGACACTCTATAACCCATTTATGCAATTCAATCTCTAAAGCCCCATAAGAAGTTGTTGAACCATGTCAAGCTTTTTTAGCTTCTACGATAGAAGCACACCATCCCAAAGACATAGTGGACGCACTAGCCACCTATTATGAAGACCTTTATAATTTAGAAAAGGACCCAGACACTTATATCCCATCGACCCAAGAAATCGATGATTACTTAGCTAAAGTTAATCTACCCTCATTGGATGATCTTGAGCAAAAATCTTTGGCAGTTCCTTTCTGTCAACAGGAAATTGAATCTGCCATTAGCTCTCTTAAAAGAGATAAAGCCCCTGGACCCGATGGTTTTATTAATGATTACTTTAAGAAATTTATAAGTATATTATCAAAGCCTCTTACAAATAAAGATATTTTCCCAAAAGAATCATTATCAGCATTAATCATAACTATTCCCAAGGAAGATAAAGACCCATCAGACCCAAGTAGTTATAGACCAATTTCCTTATTAAACACAGATATCAAAATATATGCCCGAGTAATAGCTAATAGATTAGCCCCCTTAATGCTTAAATTATTCACCCGGATCAGGTAGGATTTACCAAAGGCAGAACTACTAGTGATGGCACTCGAAAGGTCCTTGCTTTAGTGCACAAAATTGGGCTCTGTCGGACGCCTACCCTCCTTGTTTCTCTAGATGCGGAAAAGGCGTTCGACAGGGTCAACTGGTTGTACATGTCTAGGGTACTTGTTAAGTTTGGCATTCCTGGTTTTCTTCACAAGGCGATCCTGGCTCTATATACTCAACCTTCTGCTAAGGTGCTGTCATCTGGTTCAATGTCACACTCCTTCGACATTAAAAATGGTACTCGTCAGGGCTGCCCACTTTCCCCAATAATTTTTAATTTGACTTTAGAACCCTTAGCCCAAAAAATAAAAGATAACTCCCAAATTTATGGTATAAAATTAGGAAGGTCAAATACCAAATTAGGCCTATATGCAGATGATGTCATCTTATACCTTCAAAAACCATTAGTTTCACTGCCAAATGTAAACATAGAACTCAATAATTTCTCTCAAATTTCCTTTTACAAATTAAATCAGAAAAAAACAGTCATCCTCCCATGCCATGTCTCCCAAAAAATTAAAGAAACTCTTAAGAAATCCTGTGGCTACTCTTGGAATGAGAAGTCCATAAAATATCTAGGTATTCAATTAACCCCTACATTAGCTCAATTATATAGAGAAAATTACAGCCCTTGGCTAACAAAATTCAAAATCAAATTAGAAGCACTTGCTAAAATGGAGTATTCTTGGTTAGGTAGAGCTGCTGCCTTTAAGATGATAGTTTTACCGCAGCTTCTGTACCTATTCAGGAACCTACCAATAAGAGTCCCCCAAACTTTCTTCAATACACTCCAAAAAAATCTTAATCAATTTGTTTTAATGAACAGAAAATCCAGATTCTCCAGCAAGATATTAACATCTCATACCTCCAATTTAGGACTAGGTGTACCAAACATTGAATTATATTACAAGGCAACCATTCTGGACCAATCTAGATCAATCTGGAATGAAGACAGCACAAAACAATGTTTTTTTATAGAGGAAGAACAACTTCCATACAAATCTTATAAGCTATTTATGAAATCTAGATTGGCTTGGAAGGTTCAACAGAACATTCAAAATCCTATAACAGCTAACACTCTCAGACTTTGGAAAGAGATGGTGAAATTATGTAAAGGAGACATCTTATCTATAACATCTGATACTCCTTTGATTGCCTTATATACCGTTATTAAGAATATAAACCTAGATGACTGGGTTGCTGCGGGTATAACAAATATAGAGGACTTGCTGGAGGACTCTGGGATTAGACCTTTTGAATACCTAACATCAGTATATGACATACCACTATCAGATAAACCCTTATATGCTAAAATAAGTAAATTCCTAACTAACCATCAATATAATCCAATCACTTTAACTCCGCAAATCAACAAAATAATCCAACCAGAAGGTTCCCACTTAAAAGGTACATCAATTTTTTATAGAGCATTGTTGACCATGAAAGAACTAGCCCCTAAATGGCAATTGAATAAGTGGCAGGATTATCTTAACTCTGAAATAGACATGGAAGACTGGGAACTGACTGTTAGATCTGTGAGGAAATCATCTCATTGTGTAAACCATCATGAAGGTCTACTTAAAAACATTTGGCAGTGGTATATGACACCTGAAAAAATTTCTAAATTCGATATGAAGTCATCACCCCTGTGTTGGAGAGGGTGTAGCCAGATGGGTACCATTGGTCATATTCTTTGGGATTGCCCTAAACTTAAAGAGCTAAGAGATGATATTGAGGCCTTCCTCAAACAGCTCCCTATGTCACTTCAATCCATCCCATCCAGTATGGCACTATTACCAGGGATTTGCCACCTCAGGAGAGACTGATTTTCAATCATATTTTTATAGTAACCAGGAATCAATTAGCTGCAAATTGGAAATCCTCAATTATTCCAACAATTGGAGAAATTCTTAGAATAGTGGAGTCAAATCTTTTAGCAGAGAAATCCTGGTCATTCAGATGCGGCAGTTTGAAGTCTTTCCTGGGGAGGGCTAGTCTTTGGCCTACTGTGTATAAAAAATTGAAACTCATGGAGTTTTGAGATGATCAAACTCTCTCACAAAAATAAAAATAGGATTATTTGACCTCTCCAAGATCAGTCCTGGACATTCTGAACAACATGTGTAAGTTTATATCTCAATGCGCTGGAAGATTTTATGGGACAACAGTATAAAATAGATTAGATTAGTTAGTTGGTTATATTAGCAATTTAGTTTAATGTTTAATAATACACACATCCTATTATTATGGATATTGGAGTTTATATGCATATACTGGAACTAATGTTCATATCTATCATTGGATCACTATGCAGCCACCACAATGTGGTAACAATAGAAAAGTGATTGTACAACAAAACACCTTGCCTCTCCTGGAATAATTTATAATGTTTATTTTGGATAAATAGATTACAAGATAAGGAAAAAAACGGTTTCAAGATCAAAACTAGAGTTCCTTTGTTTTATAATAGAGTTTACTAAATCTTAAACTTCTTAATTTTACTTATACTTCATAGTCACTATAGCATTAAAGTGCAATACTCTGACTTTTAAGAGTAAATTTAAAGAAAATTAAAAAGAAACAACAGCTGATTATTCCTAAATTGAAATTTGATATGAATAGAAGTTTTGAAATGTTTTATTTTGATTTCTGTAACCACTATAAGAGGTAAATTTATGCAATTTTGTATCATTTGTCCTCTTTTTTATTTTGTCATATCATTATTATTATAAATTTCTCATACTTATTTGCCACTTAATGCCTGCTTAGATATATGTTTTAAAAAGAAAAAACTCCAATAAAAATGATTGAAAACATAAATAAATGTGATCGCCGCCTGTGCCTCTGAGCCTGCATTCACAGTGGGAATGTGGGAGGGGACACAGCCCGTGACGGTCAGCCGTCTCTCTCTCTCTTTCTCCTGTACTGTACAGTGCGCGTGGATTAGGGAGGGGAGCGTCATTGGGGCAGGCAAAAAAAGGTTAAGGTCCAGTAATAAATACAATCACTGATAGGTGGGAATGATCGCATCCCCGCATCCACACTTGTGAGCTCAGGAAGAGAGAGAATTCAGGAGAAAGGATTCGCACACCTCTTACCCTCTCTGAACGTTACAGAACTTTGCCTGACTACGGTACCGTAATTATGTCACATGGAATCCGGGGGAGGGCCTTTTTTCATTGGCTAACCGACATCCATCAGGAAGTGCGCAACTGCCGAGTGCCCTGCAGTATCCCACAGCTCAGACGCGCCATAGATTTTACGCTGTGCCTCATTATTCTGGTCGGGACTGTGGATTTACAACAGTAAATGGCATCCAGGACAGCAAGGAGTTCTAGCTGCAGGTCAGAAGCGCAGCCATCAGCAGGGAAGACACACACGCATCAGTCAGATAGGTAATTTTTTAACTGACCCGCGTATAAGCCGAGGCAGCGTTTTTCAGCTTATTTTGGGTACTGAAAAACTCGGCTTATACACGAGTATATACGGTAATCGCTTTGAAAGCAGACTCTCTCACAAGCTAAAAAAGGCAGGAAACTGCCGGTTTTAACCAGAAGGAAAGTAGTCGCCACATTGCCCTATTTATCTAAGGTAATGTTATTTATTTGATAATGACTTATAATATTTTAATTCCTGTATGTTATACTGTATATATTAATAAAAGTTAGTGATGGGTGATTTTATTCGCCAGGTGCAAATTGGCGGCGAATTTGCGCGATTCGCTGCCAGCGAATAAATTTGCGAAACGCCCGCGAAAATTTGCTGCCGTCAAAAACTAATTTCTGTTTCACGAATTTCGCACAAAATTCCCACATTTTCCAGCGAAGCCAAACGGCGCAAATTCCCCCATCACTAATAAAAGTGTTTAAAAGGTATATTTGTAAAGTGAAAAAAAATATGTGTTACTATTCCTTAAGCAGTATGCTGTTTCTGCAAGGTTCCCATATAAGCAATTGCCTTTCCTTAAGAGCATTAATTGACAAAATATGAAAACTTAGTCAAATTGGGCTGATTTGATAATTTGCCCCCAGGGCTACAGATGATAATACAGATCTTGCCCATCTGGAAAGGACAACATTATTCATGCAGAACTCTCCTGACATTAAAGCAGGCTGTCAGTTTGCCACATAAATAGGCCATAATGCTATTTGCTTGACCCAGAGAAGCTGAAATGGCAGTTAAAATCATCTCTTGCATGGGCAATTTTTGGACTACAATAACTATAGAAGTCAGTTTGTTTGGTCAAATATGTCAGATATAGTTATACTATATCTGTCAGTGTGTGATGCTAAACAGTAACATTAATTGCTTCCTCAAAAGATTGCTTTACCATATATCTTTCATCATTAATATATCACAGCGGGATTGTTAGCATAAATGCAGGCCACTCCAAGGTGAAAAGAAAAACAGTCAGTTTATTTTGTATACAAAGAGCTTCCAGCAGCAGTCAAAATGCAACAGAAAGAAAAACAGCTTCATTCATAGTTACATAGTTACATAGTTAAATTGGGTTGAAAAAAGACAAAGTCCATCAAGTTCAACCCCTCCAAATGAAAACCCAGCATCCTTACATACACCCCTCTACTTTTAATTAAATTCTATATACCCATACTAACTATAGAGCTTAGTATCACAATAGCCTTTGATATTATGTCTGTCCAAAAAATCATCCAAGCCATTCTTAAAGGCATTAACTGAATCAGCATCACAACATCACCCGGCAGTGCATTCCACAACCTCACTGTCCTGACTGTGAAGAACCCCCTACGTTGCTTCAAATGAAAGTTCTTTTCTTCTAGTCTAAACGGGTGGCCTCATTCAGCAACATAAAGTCCAGCAATAAACAAAATAGCTTACTTCAGCATTTTTAAGTTTTCAGTACCCCAAGGATTCAGTACCAGGATACACAGGTCATCTAGTCATGATTCAGGTTTATTGGTGGACCAACGTTTCGATTCCGTACTGGAATCTTCGTCAGGGTGAGAACAGTGCCAAAACACAAATAGCCAGTTTAAATACACAAAATGGCGCCAAAACACTTGTTGCTAGGGTGCCTAGCAACCACCGTGAGGTAGAGAAAAGAGTGTATAGTGTAAGAGAAAAATGAAGTTACGCAATGCCTTATCATACCCCCTTACCGTGTAAAAGAGATCTGCTTAGTGCTGCGCTCAATCTTAGACGTAAACCCTGGTGGCTAGTGGGGTAGTTTGGAACTGCCACGTCCTCCAGGCTGTCAGTGGTGAGTTCGCAACCCGGAAGTTGCGAGCAGGGTCAGTGACAGCGAGCGCTGTATACTGTTGCCAGGTAACCAAGTACGGTTCGCACTTAGAGAGGCGCTATGGGAAGGCAGGGAGACGGAACCGGTGGGTGCGTCCCTGCAAAGTGTCACAGGCAAGCTCCCTTCAGTGTCCGTCAAGGCCGTGTTATACTTATAGGTTGCGCCAAGGCTGACTGTCAATGGAAGCCAGGTCAGACACAGGCCCAGTACACCGAAGGTGCGCTGGTGCGTAACCCAGGCAACCACTAAGCCGGAAACCAAACAGTATAGTATAATCTGCACGCTGTGTCACATCATCCTGTCACCTCACTTAAAAAGCCACTGGTGTAGGTCCCCCTTACGTCACCCCAACGGGTTTGTCCAGCTTGTAACGGCCTCAATATTGAGGTACTCTGGGTTACGCCTGCTACCCAGTAAGGCAATCTCTGGGTACACCTGCTACCCATTTAGGCATAATCTGAATAAACCTACCTTCCCGATAAGGGGGCATATACAGTCAGGCAATATGCGCAAGAGAAAGGATAAAAACAAGGTTTGTGTTCAAAGCAGAAAGGTAGCCAGGAGGATGAAGGTAAGTAACTGAGATGTCTCCAAATGGAAAACAATTGTCATGATAATTGCAAAGTGAGACATATACATGAAACATATGTGCTGATCTATACAAAAATAAACAATAGACAGAGATCTGAGTTCTGGGCTAACAGGGCACTAGTAGTGGATTTCATTATAGGAAACATCCTAAGGGAAGTGTCTCATTGAGGCCACGAGGGGCCACAGTGTCAAGTTTGTAAATCCATCTTGATTCGAGTCTCAGAAGGGCTTGGTTTCGTTTGCCACCACGATCTAGAGGGGGTTGAAAGTCAATCGCCATACATCTAAAAGAGGGTAGCGGATGGCCTTTTAGTAAGAAATGTTTCGCCACAGGTTGTAATGCCTTGCCCTCCCTCAGTGCCTTGCTAATGGATGATCGGTGATTCGCGATTTGTTCCTTTAGGGAAGTACTAGTTTTCCCTACATAATATAGGCCACATGGACATGTTATGATATAAATCACAAATGTTGACGTGCAGCTTAGTCTGTGTTTGATATTGTATCTTCTACCTGTATGAGGATGAGGAAAATCCGCGCCAGTCAGAAGGCTCCTGCATGTGACACAATCTGGGCATTTGTAACAGCCCGGTTTCTTATATGAGGTGAGCCAGTTTGTGTCCATATTTGCTGTTCTCACAAAGTCTGTTTGTACTAATAGGTCTCTCAGGCTCCTATCTCTCCTGTAGCCAAACATAGGTTTGGGCGCCTGGTGGAGGGAGAGGGATTCATCCATGTTAAGCATTGGCCAATGTTTCTTCACACTTGTGGCCAAATCCAATGAGGCTTTAGAGAATGTTGTGGTGAAAATCAGCGGATTAGTCTGATCCTTGTTTCTTTTTTCTTTGGAGAGTAAGTCAGATTGTGTGTGCTCGAGTGCCCTCTCAAGTTGTTGAACAAGCATGTCAGCACGGTATCCCCTCTCAAGGAATCTCTCAAACATATCTTTAAGTTGTGTAATTGCCGTGTTCCGTGAGCTGTTGTTTCTGATTACACGAAGGAACTGTGAGAAGGGAATGCCCTTGATGGTGGCTGGCGGGTGGTTACTGGACGCGTGCAGAATAGAATTACGGTCGGTGCTTTTTTCTAAATAGTCTTGTGCCAATTTCTGAGTTTTCCAAGAATATATTCAAGTCAAGGAAGTTTATATTGGATGGTTAATTTGACGGGGGTATCCAAAGCATTCAGATGTTGATGGAAGGCTAGTAGAGCTTCCTCTGATTCAGTCCAGATAAAAAACAAGTCATCGTATAGCAAAAGTAGGTAAGTATCGATTTTCCTACTAAAGGGGTGATGTGGATTGATTCAAACTCAAGCATGAATAGGTTGGCGTAAGATGGTGCCAACGCACTTCCCATCGCCGTTCCGGATACTTGTAGATAGTATAGTTTTTCGAACCTGAAGAAATTCCTTGTCAGTGCCAATTCCAGTAGTTGGAGCAGAAATTCAATAGGAGGGGTGTCTGGTGGTGATGTCAGAAGAGCCTTCCTGCATGCCCAAATGCCCTGTTCATGTGGAATCACTGTGTAAAGACTCCTAACATCCATAGTTACTAATATGTAGTTTTGTTGGATGTTCGTTAAATCTCTGAGTCTCCTAATGACATGACTGGAGTCCTGTGTGAAGAAGGGCATGCACTGTACGAATGGCTGAAGGAAATGATCGATATAAGTAGCAACTGGTTGGTATAAGGAGCCTATAGCCGAAATGATGGGCCTGCCTGGAGGGGAGGAGAGAGATTTATGGACCTTGGGTAAGGTATAGATGAATGGAGTCTTTGGATAATCTGTGGTAAGGAACTGGTATGTATTCTGATCTAACCATCCTGTATTGTTTGCTAGAGCCAGGACCGTGTCCAATTCCTTTTTGAATTTCACCGTCGGGTCCCCCTGGAGAGGTCTGTAGGTATTTGCATCCGTCAATTGTTCCAATAGTTCTTTCCTATAGTACGTATAGTCTAATAAGACAATTGCTCCTCCCTTGTCTGCGGGCCGTATGACCAGATCTTTGTCATTTTTTAATGTTTTGATTGCTTCTCGTTCCATTGAGGTGAGATTATTGGAAGAGCGAGGGTCAGATTTAAAATTTCTGACGTCTCTATTCAGTATATTGCCAAAGGTAGTAATGGGAGCAGGTGTATTAGTGGGTTCGAAAGAGCTTTTATTCTTAAATATTGGTCTCCTGTGTGGGGAAGAGTCTTTGAAATGTTCCTTTAACTTTAGTTTCCTCTGGAATTTATGGACGTCGATCAGCATATCTAGGGTGTTTGGTGTGTCGCTTGGAACAAATGATAGGCCTTTGGATAATAAGGTGGTTCCGCCTGGTGTCAGTAGGTGTTTGCTCAGATTGAATATCACATTCTCCTGTTCCTGGGGGGTTTTCCCTTTGGATTTCCGTCCCCCACGTCGAGTGTGGCCCCTTCTCCTCCTTCTGCAGCTTTCGTTAGCCTTGATCTTGTCTTTACCCCTAAAAAAGGCTTAGTAGAGTTTTTCTCTATCCCAGTTTCAGAATCAGTGGATTGGTCAGAGCTGTCAACCGTATGCAGTGACCTCGGGAGGCGTCGTCTCCTGAGAGGTGCTCTATAGTTGTCTGATCTTAGTCCTAATAACCATCCATATACTCTTTTTGCTTTGTAGTCTTCAGAAACCTTTTTTCAGTTTACTTTGTTTAAAGTTGGTAAGATCTCGCTGGTATTTATCAATAGCCACCTTCAGCTTATCTAACCAATCCGTTACGTTGTCTGTTTTCAGTGAGTCAAGATATTGTCCCTCAAGACTTGCAATTTCTGTTTTGGTTGCTGCCAGGTCTTTGCCCACCTGGTCAACTACAAGGAGGATGAGATCAAATGAACACCTATTTAATATGCCGCACCACTTGCTGCAGAATTCTGGATTATTGCGACCAAGCGTGGGGATGTTATTAATGCGAAATCCCCGGGGTATAAGTCTCTGTCTGTGATAGTTTGATAGGTAGATTCCGTGTAGTTTTAGATCTATTTCTTTTTTCTTTAGGTTGATAATTTCATGGTATATGTCAATATTCGATTTACTTACTGGCAAATCCAAAGGGGTTTCGGTGAACAATATCCTATCCGCATCATGCGTAGTGAAGGTGAAATCCAGACTTGTGTCAATATCAAATATTAGTTGGGATGAATCCTCTGCCATCACCGTGGTTAACAACCGCTGTAGGTATGTAGTGCGTAGGTATGTTCATCGGTTAGGGCCCCAAATCCTGGAGATCTTGTAGCCGTATTCTGCTGGCTTCTCAAATAAACCTGTACGCCAAACGTTTATTAGAACAAAATGGTAGAATCCGGGAAAGACAGTGTTTTGGCACTGTTCTCACCCTGACGAAGATTCCAGTACGGAATCGAAACGTTGGTCCACCAATAAACCTGAATCATGACTAGATGACCTGTGTATCCTGATTACTTTTGGTGTGCCGTCACCTATGGGACATTTGTATAATTCTACAGACTGGCACCCAGCATTTAAATCTCTCTTATGGTGTGCGCTCCACGTTCACTTGGACTATATATATATATATATATATATATATATATATATATAGATCTGTGGAGAAGTCAGCACTCACGTAACCCGGTGCAAACGTGCCTGGGTGCAGTGTCCAAAATTTTTAGAATTTCTATCCAACAAAGAGGTCCGCACTCTCAGGTCTTAAAAAAATCAAAAATGGTTTATTAGATAACGGACTAACGTTTCGGTCTCTCCAAGGCCTTTCTCAAAGTACAGATAGATACAAAATGAAAGCAATAAATACCCTTGGTGGCGGGAAAGGTTAATTGGCTGACATCATCATCATCATCATCACTATGCATCAAGTACTGAAGTTTTTAAGTTACACATATAAAACATATATTGTTGCATAGTATGATTTTATTCCTTATTTGGGTAAAATGGGGGTTTTAATATAAAGGTGTCTTAAATTTTAATGTGATATCAAAATATGTTTTATATGTGTAACTTAAAAACTTCAGTACTTGACGCATAGTGATGATGATGATGATGTCAGCCAATGAACCTTTCCCGCCACCAAGGGTATTTATTGCTTTCATTTTGTATCTATCTGTACTTTGAGAAAGGCCTCGGAGAGGCCGAAACGTTAGTCCGTTATCTAATAAACCATTTTTGATTTTTTTAAGACCTGAGAGTGCGGACCTCTTTGTTGGATATATATATATATATATTTATATATTTATATATTTAATTTTCATAGGCACCACACAAGATACCCTGTATTCAATGAGGTGGTTCACTATCGCATTCTCAGTACAGGTAAGGCTGTTATCCAGAATGCACAGGGCCTGGAGTTTTCTGGATATCTTTCCATAATTTGGATCTTTATACCTTAATTCTTCTAAAAAAATAATGTAAACATTAAATAAACCCAATAGGCTGGTTTTGCTTCCAATAAGGATTAATTATATCTTAGTTGGGAACAAGTTAGAAGCTACTGTTTTATTATTACTAAGAAAAAGGGAATCCTTTTTAAAAATTAGGATTATTTGGATAAAATGGAGTCTATGGGAGATGTTCATTCCGTAATTTGGAACTTTCTGGATAATGGTTTTCCGGATAACGGATCCCATACCTGTACATGTTTAGAATCTCTATATTTCAAAGTACGAACTAGCTTAGTTTTGATAGTTTTCCCTCTAGTAAAAATAATTTCATGTCTGGATGGCAGGATTTTGCTCAGTAATGGTTCTGCAGTCAGGACACGCCAGGATTTAAAATCCTTTAGACCAAGCCAGACAAGTAGCGTGTTATAAAACACGGGAACCTTTCCTTTCCTACTACATTTTTGGACTTCAATAGCATGCCCCTTGTTTTAGTTCTAGCCTTAGTTCTCACTAAATCAACAATCTCTGCTTTTCTTTTGGGTAGCTATAGGGAAAAAGAAAAGCATTTCCCTCAAATCCCATGTAGTCTTCACCTACTTGATACTTTTTATAATATGATTAAAAGGTAAAATACAACTTTTTAATTCTTAACTAAAACTAAACTACTTTTTTTTTTAAAATATAAACATTAAATAAAAAGTCTTTAAAAACATTTATTTAATGGTTTATTAATTATAACATATTTCATGTGCATAAACCTTCTAACACCTACCACACTATTAACTTGAGTATTTTTGTCATCCTGTTTTCGTGTTACAGAGCAAATGGTTGTAATAATCAAAATACTGATTAACACTTCAACATGTTTTTTAACAGATATTTCTTTATTGCCGCAGACTCTTCCAGCTGTAAAATTATCAGTCAGAGATTGCTCCAGGAGCTGTTCCAGAACTGAAATATAAGATTAGCATTTATAGTAGCATAGAAGTTTGTAAACAAATTATGGCACAGTTGAACATTTTTACATTTGAAAATGAAATGACACAGACATGGAGTAAACAACTTATTTACTGAATGCTAAATTATACAGTATATTTATATATAAATTATAGCCTCGTGCAGGTACACATTGCCTTTAACCTCTATACCTGTGAGTCCTATCGAATGTGCATCCTTTAGCACTACCAGAATTTTAACGGGTAGTTTGCTGTAAAATTAAACATTATTGGGCCATAACATCAATGATATTGTAAATATATGAAAAGGATCTGAAAAATAACTAAAAACTACCAGAATGATTTGAATTTAGAATTTGAAGGGAAGCACCAGGGAATTTTGCTTTAAAATTAAACTTAAAGGGATACTGTCATCAGAAAACATGTTTTTTTTTCTCCAAAATGAATCAGTTAATAGTGCTGCTCCAGCAGAATTCTGCACTGAAATCCATTTCTCAAAAGAGCAAACAGATTTTTTCGTTTTCAATTTTGAAATCTGACAAGGGGCTAGACATTTTGTCAATTTCCCAGCTGCCCCTGGTCATGTGACTTGTGCTTTAGGAGAGAAATGCTTTCTGGCAGGCTGCTGTTTTTCCTTCTCAATGTAACTGAATGTGTCTCAGTGGGACATGGATTTTACTATTGAGTGCTGTTCTTAGATCTACCAGGCAGCTGTTACCTTGTGATAGGGAGCTGTTATCTGGTTACCTTCCCATTGTTCAATCTTCAACACTATGGGGTGGGGGTTTTCAGATCAAGACACGTACCTCTCAGCATCAGTCAACTTATCAGAAAGGGTAACACGGAATGAAACATGTTTCCAGACATTTTAAAAAGTATGGTCATAATGAAGATCAATTGAAGTGCATGGTTTTAGGGATGGTATCTATACACACACATAGGGTCTTTGATTTTGAGAGGAACTCAACTAATAGAACTGTGACTGAGAAGCAGTGGAAAACAACAGGAACAGAGCAAGCATGGTTGTTCATGTTCTATACAATTTGGACATCCTGGGTCACTGTACACATTATGCAATTACCAATAGGGATTTTCGATGAGGATAAATTGATGTTTTTTTTTAATAAGGATAAGTTGAGTTTTTTTTACACAGCTAAAAATCAAGTTTTAAGGACTTTCAATAAACTCTAAAAATCACATGATAATAAATCTACCCCTATGTTTTGGGCTTCTTGACCAGCCCAAGGCAGCAACCTTTTCTGCTAATTTACTGTACATGCTTTGTGCTGCTGTCACTTACTAAGCATAGGGAACAACTCAAAATATACAGTACACATAGATAAATGTCACAATGTAAGGCTGATTAGTACTTAATTTAGATACCGTATATACTCGCGTATAAGCCGAGTTTTTCAGCACCCAAAATGTGCTGAAAAACTCAAATTCGGCTTATACGCGGGTCATACCTCCTTCCGCGGCCCCAGCAGGACTGTCTGTGACTGACTGTGTCGCCGCCCGGAGCAGGTCCAGGAGCTCCGGGCGGCGCGTCCTTCCCTGCCGGCGTTGGCTCCCAAAATGGCGGCGCCCATGGCCGCCACGTGGGTAGTGGCGCCGGCCGCTACCCACGTGGCGGCCATGGGCGCCGCCATTTTGGGAGCGAACGCCGGCAGGGAAGGACGCGCCGCCCGGAGCTCCTGGACCTGCTCCGGGCGGCGACACAGTCAGTCACAGACAGTCCTGCTGGGGCCGCGGAAGGAGGTATGTGACAGAGGGAAGAGCAGCAGACGTGAGGGCCGGGGTGGGGAGAGCGACAGATGGGGAGGGCAGGGGGGGGGAAGTGGCAGAGGGAAGCAAACATGAAATAGGGGTGGCAGAGGGAAGCGGGCGGCGACACAGTCAGTCACAGACAGTAACAGGTACCTGCCCAGTGTCCCCCAATTGTTGCGGCCGGGTCACATTCACATTTTGAAATCTGACATGGGGCCCCTAGGCTTATACACGAGTCAATACATTTTTCCAGTTTTCTTAGGTAAATTAGGTACCTTGGCTTATACACGGGTCGGCTTATACACGAGTATATACGGTAATTACTGTACAGAACCCTGTTAGCATCAGGATGTAATAATCAGTCCTGTAGCATCATCTTATATTACAGGCCATCCTAATTTTCTGCTTGATAATTAGATTTGACCCCTAAACTTAGCTTCTCATCAGCTGCTCAGAGCCCACTGAGCATGTTAGTGTCACCAACACTTTTCAATAAGGTGACGCCCTGTGACACAATTAAAGTCCTGGATCAATGCTGCTATTGAGAATCTGAAATTGTAGGCTGGTGCAATATGTTCAGCATATACAATATGGCATTTTTAGCCACATAAATTTTTAGAGTTTAGTTTTCCTTTAAAGTGATATGTGCTCAATGACATTTGTGCACATTGCCAGTACTAAATGATGTGCCTCTTATTGGTTTAGCCCTTGCTCTAGAACTCACACTAAATAAGCCCTTTGACTGTTATGAAAATGAACACAATAAAGCCCACATGTTTAAATGGAGGTAGTGTCACTGAGAAATGCAGCAGAAAATACCTGAATGTATCCATGTTTAGTAGTATATCTCCACCACCTAAATGTGACATACAGTATTACATCAGAACTAGAAAGTCCAGTGCAAACACGAGTATTTATTAAAGAACTTTATACTGTAATCCCTCTGAGGGAAAACAAACATTTACAATACAAGCTAAAGAAAAGAGTTCATATATGTTGTGTAGCCAAAGCACATCATTCCTACTGTTTTTTTTTTTTTTGCACAATAAAAATAATTTCAAAGCCATCTAAAAAATAAAATATAAAGAATTGGAAAAGAAAATGGAGACATTGTTAAAATAAATAGGTACTTTAGAACAAGCACATAAGAGATCGATAGCTATAACCACACAGTTAGCGCTAGAGGAAAAAAAGACTCCAATTAAAAGAAATTCTTGATCAATATTCCTACAAAGCTTACCTAAGGTGTAAACAAAAAGCCTATGAGTTAAGAGACAAGAGTAAAAAATAATTTGCCAACATTCTCAAGAATTGCAGCCTAACACATTCCCAAAAATGATAGAACTTGCCACTCAACCCCTCAGATAGCAAAATGTTTTCAACAATTCTATCAAGACTTGTATAGCTGAGAAAAACCCTCCAATTTCACTTCATAAAAGAGGCCAATATTCCCACCATTTCGCAGATGCAAAGTCGGTACATTAAAATGTATACACAAATATTTAAGCCAATAGACTTAAAAAGGTAATCGCTCAATTAATAAAACCAGATCAGGCAGTTTTTGTCCCGGGAAGGGAAGGAAAAGATAACACTTTCAAAATTCTATCCCTCATTCATTTTGCCAAAAAACAACAAATAGCCTCGATGATCTTGACCACTGATGCCAAAAAGGCCTTTGACAGAGTATCATGGGATGTTCTACAGGGTAATCTCAAAGGTTTTGGCTTAGGGGAGACGGTAATTAATATAATTTTTGCCTTATATCAAGATCCTAACACCAGAGTAAGAGTCAATGGCACTTTATCCACTCAGATACATATAAGAAATGGAACGAGACAGGGATGCCCTCTGTCCCCAATTCTTGTTGTCCTAGGCATCGAAACACTATTAGCACACATAAGAAACAATAAGGACATATCGGATCTAATAATAAGGAATAGAGCGTACAAGATAGCTGCTTTTGCAGATGACTTACTGCTGTACTTAACTAAACCTATTGTAACTCTCCCCAATCTAATGAATCTGCTAACGAGATTTGGTAGTCTGTCTAATTTTAAAGTAAACTTGAGCAAGTCTGAAGCTATGAACATAACCCTCTCCGCTTCCGACAAAGAAACTTTATCTCAGAACTTCCTTTTCACTGGACATCTTCCAAAATCAAATATTTAGGGGTTTAGATACCAGCAGATCTTTCAGCCTTATACCAGAATAACGTTCAGCAAAGTGTTGAACTAGTCTAGTCCTGGAAATCACTGGGCCTCTCCTGTTTTGGAAAGATACAAATGATTAAAATGTCTATTATGCCTCAAATATTATACTACCTACAAACTCTCCCTATTAAAATACCAAAATATTTTTTTTAAAGTGAGAGCTCTTTTCACTAAATTTTTATGGGAAGACAAAACTCAGACTCAGGCTTGGCAGTTCCAGATGCATATCTCTACTATGTGTCGACTCATTTAGTGCGATCACCCCATTGGCATCTGAAAGAGAAAAGCAAAGAGTGGGTTGACATAGAACTAGCAATTTTTTCTATTCCACTAAGCAATCTACTCTGGGCTAAACTTACAAATGCCCCTAAAGAAAGTCGCTCCCACCCCACAGTGTCAGCAACATTGGAGATTTGGCATAAAAATAAGAGGACCCACAAGTTAGTATCTCCCTTCCCAATTCTACAACCGCTTCTCCTTAACCCACACTTTCCCCCGAGCCTAGATCCAAAAGCTTTCTCTCGATGGGGAATTTAAAAAAACAGGGAAACCAGACTTGTAAATCTATATAAAAATTACAAGGTTATTAGCCTAGCTACAATCCAAAAAGTCTGGGGCTGTCATCCACATGACACATGGTGCTATAATCAACTCCACCATTTTTTTGAATAAAACATATAGCAATCAGAACGTGACTCAGCCTACTGTAATGGAAAACGTATTGGATGCAGGAATACCACTGAATCGACCTCTATCTCAAATATACAAACTCTTGCAATTACAAAAGGTAACAACAAACCCTACTTACTTTGAAGCTAAGCATTAAGGAGTGACTGGATTTGTTTGGTAGAAGAGACAAGGAAATTAGAGGAAATCACCTGTTTAATACACAATAACTTAAGTCAATACAGCCTTACATGGAAGCTGTGGTTAGAGAAGTTTAAGATGATATGAACTAAAGTAAGAATGAAAAGTCAAAAAAAAGCCATCATTAAGAGAAGCTATATATGTAATACAGAAATGACTTGTTGTAAACCTACAAATGTAAAATATTTGCTTTTTATCTGAGACAATTGTCGAATGAATCTTGTTCCACCTCCCCCTTTCTTGCTTTCTGTACCCCCCCCTTTTATGTTTATGAAAACAATAAAGAAAGATTTGGAAAAGGGCGAAGTGACTAACGTAGACGAAAATTCGCCAGGATGACGTCATTTCGGTACTTCGCCGATTTACTAACGGTTGCCGGAGTAACTTCGCTAGTGAAGGAGATAAGACTCTAGCGGTACTTCGCTCCCTAACCCATGGTCGATTTTGACAGTTTTGACCATAAAAAAAAAAAAACACGAAAATTTGAATTCAAATTTTCACTTCGACCCTTGATAAATCTGCCCCTGGGTGTCTGTTACAGTAACAGTATTTATATGTTATTTTGAATGTAATGAAACATAGTAATTTTGTACAGTTGTGCTTAAAACATCCCAGAAAATTATTAATTAAAATATAGTAACTTAAAATAGAGCAAGTATTCAGCTTAGCACAGTTCAACACAATACCTCTAGCTCTTTCACTATAGAAATTCAAGCATTTAAGTCCATAGTGGGCTGCATATCCTCTGTCTTGAATAGTTAACTGTTATGAGGGAAAATTCACTAAAAGATCATTTTTGTAAACAGTTTTGGAACTGAAAATGAAGGTGTATATGGTTTTTCCTCCTGAGTACTAAAAATATTGTACTGTTTCCGAAAGAAACATATTTGGGATCAAATGCGTGTAGTGGTATTTTTGTTTCTTTGGCTCTACTGCCTTTATGTAGCTTTATCTAATTTTCTTAAATCCACAATATGCTATTGTATGCAATGTTGCCCAAATAGGCACTTCAGAAAGACATGTTCTTTTCAGTTAAGCAAATAGTTTAAGGCTCTTTCAGTTTTATTGTTTTGTAGATGTCCACTAGCTAAAAAATAATTGGAAAAACATGGTAATACCACAAATATCCATCTGCAAATGTTATCCATTCATGTGTAGATAAATGTCCTGGAACTTTAATCTACATTTGTCAAGGGAAAAACAGCAATTAACTGTTGTATTACACATTGAAGACTGCTGTATTACACATTTCAATCAAGTAATAGTCACATTAAAACTCATCACACATTAATTACTTTGTGTAAACATATATACACTTAAAAACAGATGCAATAAAAATATTGTAGATCAGAAATTGCCATTTTCCAGATAGTTTGGGTGTTTATGCTAAGGCTGCAATATATGAGCTTCATGTGCCAAGCTAAACAATCAGGGACCTATTTATTAAGTCTAGAATTTTCTGATAGAGTTTTTAAGGGGAAAATCTAGATTTTTCGAGGGAGGGGGGGAATCAAAGTTTTGGAGATGTATTATGGTCCAAAGCTGCTACAAATCTGAATCAGAAAATACTCCAGCTAAAAACTGATAAAGTCATGTGGACAATTGGAAGATGTTTTTTGCCTTCATACATTTCGAGGGTTTTGGGCAATGTGATGCTGTTTATTGTCCGAAAACTCAAAAATGTTGAGATTTTTAGGCAACAATTCAAAAAATTTGCATGATTTTGTTGAGACTTTTCCCACATGTACAATTTTCACTTTTTCGGTAAATTAAGCCAAATCATGGTTAGATTTTTTTTCTGGTTGAGTTTTTAAGGGAAAAATTCTGGATTTTCGAGGGAAAAAATTAAATTGTTGGAGATTTATTATTTTGTTGGGACTTTCACCGCACGTACATATTTCATTCTGATTTTTTTAGTAAATTAAGTCAAATAGTGGTTAGGAGTAAGGTTACATTTTTATTTTTAAAAAAAATTAGAAACATTTTAGTTTTAACAAATACCCCCTCTAAAAGTTTAAATTACTAGTTTAAAATGACAAAATAGATGTTCCATATTACAGAATTTATAATGTAAAATGAATACAAATTGAAAAAAAAAGGTTTCTATTTGCACAATATTACTTCTGTGAAAATTCACATTACTGAACAAATATGATGAGAAAATACCAATAGCAAGCAGTGTTAAACAGAAGTACATCACTTAATTTACTTAATAAGATTTAAGTGAGCTAAACTCTAAGAAATATTTGGGCCCAGTTACCCTCCAACTCAGGCCCTGCCCCAGACCCCACATCACATGCTGATCATGGTCCCCCTACAAGTTAAAAAAAAAAAAAAAAAAAACATTGGTCAGGGGCCCCACAGAAGATTAAAACAAAAACATTGGTTCGATCTTCCTTGTTCTTGGGGCTGGCAGCTTATTCTGCGGCTTTGGCTCCTTCTGGCAGCTTTGGTTCTTTGGCGACTTCATGCATTCACTAAAGGGGGCCCGACTAATCCAGGAAGTGCATCACAGCTGAGCCCCCCTCTAAACTTGAAGGGAGTTATTTATAGTTTTCTTTTTGTCTCAGCCTTTGATAGGTCAGCCTTTTAATAATTTGGGAGTTGTTACTGTTATGCTCTTTTCAGTTAAATATAGAAAACAATAGCTTCTCCCCTCTGGATCTCCTCCAAGTTTTTTTTTTTTAGATATTCATCCATTCGTCGTTTTCACTTCTAACTTGCATATTAGGCAGCTCAAATCTGCTGAGCAACGGGCACATCAGCAAATGTTTGACTGGAAATCTTTCCATCACTCCACTGAGTCAAGAATTTTGCAAGAAAAGTTCCAGGACAACTTCAAATTTTAATAAATCTGAAATTAAAAATGATTTCTAGTTCCATGATTTCTTTTTCTTGCAATAAAGACTAAATTGGACTAAATATAGACCAGTGTTCTCCCGCCCCATCCACTCTTCAGAGGCCTGGCACTCACTGCAACTCCCCCTCACCCACTTGTATTATATCAATGGAGCCTTAGCAGCTCTTTATTTTAGCTGTTCACAGAATTCTCTGGTACTGATGTTGCAGATCTATATTATAAAAGTCCCACATAGTACATGTATGTATATAAGCAGTGCTATATAGTGATGGGCGAATTTGCGGCAAATTCTCGTGATTCGTGAAACCGCCACAAAAATTGGCCAGCATAACATTTCCCGGCCTAAAAAAAATGGACGCCAACGTCAAAAACGATTACAATGTAATTCTCCTACCGCACACCTGTAGTTCACCACACCTGCAAGCTGGTGGTGCGTTCCTTCCATTGACCCGGCCGGATCCCTTAGCAACCAATGTGTAAAAGAAACGGATCCGCACACACACCGATTAATGCAGTCAGGGAATATCCCCTTTTATTCAGCCACCAAACAAAAATTAACCCTTATGTGGGATACAGGAAATTCGACCTATATGTAACATACAATAAAGCAATCAATTTGGTACGACAGTTAACAAAATGATCTTTTTCTATCTTAAAGTGCCTGTATTGTTCACACCTGTGATCCCCCTGTATTTTTCTCACTTGTGACACCTATTGTTTCTATCCTAAAGGCCTGTACTGTTCACAACTGAGATCCAGACTGAAACTGCCCACATTGTTCACACCTTAAAAAAGGCTAATGGGGCACCAGCACTGTGTCACTGTATGTAGTACATATTAGAATGAGAGCTTTCCTTGTCTCCTGCTCTGTTCTGCCTTCCCTCCATGCAGGGCTGGAACTAGGGGCAGGCAAAGTAGGTCCCACCTAGGGCGCAATCATGGGGGGGGGGGCACACTTTTAAGGGGAATTTCCTTTCTTTCTTTTTTAAACCCAGCTTTGCTTGACCTTTAATAGTTTTTCAACTTTATAAACCCCCTGTTCCAGACAGAATCACTCCCCAGCTCCCTTTTGGCAGCTGCTGGCACAGGTACATATTTGTGGGCAATATCTTGGCTGCTACTTGCACAGATAAACAGATGATATGATGGATATTTGGCTGTTGCTGGCACAAGTACATATATGGAGGCAATAGTGTATATTTTTTGGCTGATGCTGGCACAGGTACAGATTGGGGGCAATATAAGGAATTGGCTGCTGCTGGCTCAGGTACATGGGGTAATATGGTGGCTACTGCCACAGGTACACAGCTATTTGAGGGCAATATGATGCATTTTTGGCTACTGCCGGAACAGATACAAATTGGGCAATATGATGGATTCTTTTGGTTGCCGCTGGCTTAGGTACAGATTGGGGTGATGGATGTATTGCCTTATGCTGGCACGGGTACAGATTGGGGCCTGGGGGCAATTTGAGGGA
This sequence comes from Xenopus petersii, assembly GCA_038501925.1. NCBI lineage: Eukaryota > Metazoa > Chordata > Amphibia > Anura > Pipidae > Xenopus > Xenopus petersii. The sequence continues at coordinate 173,709,906 of CM076673.1, read as the reverse complement.
TTGACTGCCATTGGCATAGATACAAATGGAGGCAATATGATAGGTGCTGGCACAGGTACAGGGGGCTATATGACTGGTAACGTGGGAAATGGTAATTCAGGACTGGATGGGGGGGCACTGATTCAAGCCTAGGGTGCAAAAATACCTTGGCCGGCCCTGCCTCCCTGTGTGTGCCATTCTCTGCTTGCCCAGTGCTGCTTGTGTGTGCCATTCTCTGCTTGCCCAGTGCTGCTTGGGTGTGTCATTCTCAGTTTGCCCTATGCTACCTGTGGAATGTAAGCCTTTTAGGGGTTTGTTCTTGGGGTTTGTTAGCATTTGGAAATTGTTGTTAAGGGTCCCTAAGGTGTTTAATCATGTGTTGGGGGGCTGTTGTATTATCCACAGGGGAGGATGAGGCATATGGATGTGGATATGATCTTAAAAGTTCTTGTGGTAATGTGGGTGTGGTTTACAGCGGTGTGGTTTAAAAGGGGAGTGGCCAACACTGACTTCCATTATCGGCCCTCCTCCACATAGGCCATTAAAATTTTGGCCCTCGGTACCACAGAATTTGGACAGCACCGGCATAGACCATGTTCCTCCCCCCCAGGAGAGGTGGGAATTGGAACCTTATTTTGCTGTACTGTAGCTTCAATACCATTGTATACATAGCCTAGACATAATATCCCTGTGGGGATTAGATGAATTATTAACTTTATGTTTTTTTCTAACTTTTAATAATTTCTACAGCTCCCACAACTTACTTAAACTGCATGTGACTTTTAGTATATGGATGAATGACCAATAATCACCTTGACCAATGGTATTCATACCATTTATGGCATGTTGGTTAAACCAGTGTTCTATTAGTGACCCCCTCATATACACAGTATATTTGCACTGATGTCCCATTAAGCCATAACCATTTGTGGGTATAAATGTCTACATTTCTGAGCATTATGCTCATTATAAGGCTTAGGTGCAAATTTACTAAAGGCAAATTTACTAAAGTGTCTAATGCTGGCGAAAATTCGCCAGCGTGACGTCATTTTAGTACTTCTCCGATTTACTAATGGGCTTCACTAGCAAAAGAGACTGACGCTGGCGCTCATTCAAGCTCAATCGCCACTCAATAACTCTGGCGAAGGGACGTAACTGCACAAATTCACTAAGATGTGCCAGACTAGCCTTCGCCACCTTAGACCAGGCGAAGTGCAATAGACTATGATCAAAAAAGGATTTAAAATTGGTCAAGGTTTATTGGAAAGGGGAAAAGAAATTTCAGTAACACCAGCACTCCTTCAAAAGTCAATTTTGAAATCGACATGGCCCAAACATTGACTTTGAAAGTTCCAATAGTTTAAGAGAACAAGATATTGGTGGCTGCTCTTCTTCTCCTTTTTCTTCCCAGGAAATTCGCCAAATCCAGAGCTCTGGAAGTATTCTCAGGAAATGATGATACCTCCTACAATTCAAAAAACGGGTAAAAGAAAAAGAAATGGCAAAACAGAGGGGGACCCTTCTCAAGCGAGTCAGGAGAGGACAACGAGGACCCAAGGAGAGGAAGGTATATCCTGAGGGAAAGGAGAATGAGACCATGAGACCATACTAAATCTCACCAACAGAACTTTCACACAAGAGGAGTTAAGTCTACTCTGTAAAGGACTATCTTTTTCCCCAACCAATGACTTTGATCTATTTGATACTGTTGTGGACATTAATTGCTTTGTACGAAAATTGTTACTTAAGAAACACTTTTTTGAGCAAACAGCAGATACCTCTACTGTTGAATGTACTAACTTAGACCCACAAGAATTTCTCCAATCAAAGTTTAATACTTTTCAAGAAATAAATGCAGCTTTAGAACTGTAGTTACTTCAGCTAGTAAATTAGTCAAACATAGGGAAAGTAAGTGCTGTCTGTGCCCCCGTCTTTAACCAATAAATTTACTAACCCGTCAAATTTCTATCCAGTTTACTTAAGGGACAGCACCATAACTATGTTTCAAAAACAAGTCGGGCTAGAACTAACCAATCTCTTTAAAAATGTAAAAGACACTTCCACACAAAAAAAGAAAACGTTCAAAATTAACCCCTCAAGAACAGATTGCTTTAAAACCTAAAAATCTGAAAACGATATTGTCATCAGAAAAGCAGACAAGGGAGGTCAAATAGTCATTTTGAATAAAATTGATTATATATCAGAGGCTGTAAAGGGAAGGCCACACGAGGAGATTCTGGGAGATTTTGTCGCCTGGCGACTAAACGCCTCGTCTTTTGCGCGACTATCTCCCCAAACTGCCTCTGCATTTTTTCCCATAGGCTACAGCGCAAAGTCACCAGCGCTAATGCACAAGCGGCGATGCGTTTTCAATAGTGGCCCAAAGTTGCCTCACTTACCTTCAATCCAACCACTAAGTTTAAAGCAGAAATTAACACCCTCATTGAAAATGCTCTGTGATTGACAAAACGATTGGGGACTTATCTATGTGTTGATTCACCTAAAATTCCTACTTTTCACCATTTACTGATAATTCATAAACAAGATAGACCACCTTTAGGAAGACCAATCATTGCAGGCATCGGTTCCCTTGGTGAAAAACTTAGTGAACTAATTGATAATTTCTTGCAAGCCTTAGTCCAGAGGTTACCTAGCTATCTAAGAGATAGTGGCCATGGTTTACATGTGTTTGATAACTTTATTTGGCATTCAAACAATAAGTGGGCCTCAGTAGATGTTTCTTCTCTTTACTCCTGCATACCACATAAAGTTGGTCTCACTGCCATCAGATATCATCTTTGTTGTTATAGCTCCTATGATAATACCATAACATTCATTCTTGAATCAATTCATTTTCTTCTTACACACAATTATTTCCTCTTTAATCAACAATACTACCTCCAGTGCTGTGGCATACCAATGGGGGCAAAATTTGCCCCCTCTTTTACCAATTAATTTTTTGGCTGGTGGGAAGATATGATCATTTTCAATGAATTATACATATATAAAAACATTTGTGTATTTTGGTCGCTATATGCTCCTAGATTAGTCAGGTACGGAGTCACTCTTTAAAAACGTTATTTCTTTTATTAATGAGAATGATTTAAATCTAAATGCACGTTTGTATTTAGCACTCAGTCTTTCAATTTTCTTGACATCACATTTGCTTCCCACAATGAAAAAGTCTCTACTACACTTTACAGAAAACAATGTGCGGGTAACACAATTTTACATGCCAAGTCTTCTCACTCTGGTCATTTAATTAGAAGTATAACTTATGGGCAATTCTTGAGATTGGGTCGAACATGTTCTTCGATGATTTCTTATCGGAATCATGCCATTTGCGCAACAGACTATTACAAAGAGGTTATAAAATGACAAATTTAACTACAAGAGCAATGCGTATAAATTGACAGTCTTTTCAAAAAATACATTTCTGATGATATATATGATCATACAGACCTTTACTCTTCTTCAATTGAATTCTCACAAAACAATATTAATGTAGACACTCTGTCTTGCATCTTCACTTATAGTACACAGTTTCATCAAATCAAAACGATTGTAAATAAAAATGTTGCTATTTGGTATACAGATCCTGTGTTAGACAAAATTTTCGTTTTGTTTCAAGACGATCAAGAACTATTGGTAACACTCTCTCTCCAAGTCTTTTAGAAGATAAAAAACCTACACCAAGCACCTGGCTGACCAAAGTGGGTATGTTTAAATGTGGGGCTTCCAGGTGCATTACATATAACTATGTTAACAAGACAACTACTTTTTCCTCATCGGTTTCCAAAAAAACATACAATATAAGACAATATATTAACTGTAACTCAAACAATGTGGTGTACTTCAGTACCTGTAAAAAGTGTTTTCAACAATATGTAGGCCAAACCAGTCGAAACCTTAAGGACAGGATAAGGGAGCACATCTTGAATATAAAAACGAGAATAGTCCCACTACTGTGGCTCGACATTTTGCTAGCTGTGTAAATAGGTCTCTGAGTTATTTCTCAGTCATTGGAATAGAAAAAATCTCACTACACATGAGAGGTGGTAATATCATAGATAGACTTCTAAAAGAGGAAGCAAAATGTTTTTTTCAATTGGAAACAAGACAACCTACAGGAATGAATTTAGAATATAATGTATCCTGTTTTGTTTAAAATTCTCTTCTGTATTTGAGGAAACCTGTCCCTAAAAAGTATAAAAAGTGTCTCTAGTTTCTAATAATATACTTTAAAACATTTCTAAGAAACTTTAGATGTTAATACACATTTTTTCTGTCCAAATACTGTGATTCACAAATGTCTCCTTAACTACAGCACTGTATTACAATCCACAGGAATGAATTTAGAATACAATGTATCCTGTTTTGTTTAAAATTCTCTTCTGTATTTGAGGAAATGCGTCCCTAAAAAGTATAAAAAGTGTCTCTAGTCTCCAATAATATACTTTAAAATATTTTCGAGTAACTTTAGATGTTAATACACATCTCTTCTGTCCTAATAATAAGAATTGAATTGTCACCTTAGCTACAACCCTGTCTTATATATTACTCATAACAAAACAACATTTTTTCCTACAAAAAGTATTCTCTCATGGTATAAATACATGTCTGTTTTGTAAATATTTAATTTGATCTATTTTTACTTGCAATGTTCTATTTGTACTTGTATTTATTTCTACTGTATAAGCCAGTCGTTAATGTTACATGCATTCTTTTTTTTTTTTTTTCAATTTGTCTTTTTATTAAGAAAATGTTATAGCATCTTGAAAGAATAGCAAATTATACATGTGACACAATGAAAGCATCGTGGTAGCATATGATCAATAGCATGAACACGGAGGTCTTAATAGATTTGTTAATGCTATACATGTTAAGGGTCTCTCGTATTCTTAGGTATAAGCCCGTATGGGCATTCATGTTCAACTCGTATGGATAAGGTAAGAAAGTAGCTTACAGTTCCTCTGTCTATAGTGGGAGCTATCTTGTGTCGACTGTGTGTTGAATATAGTTAGAACCAGAAAAGGAAAAAAGGTGGGAAAAGAGAGGGAGAAAGGTATAGAAAGTTCCCATCACGGATCTGTGGGTTTGTTATTTTGTTAGTATTGGTAAATACCCGGATATATCTCACAAGGTGAGATAAAAAGGGAGAAGGATCCAGCTCCGGAGGTGAGGCTTCTTGGAGGATATCCATTTTGGTTCGGTGCGGAACCTAATGTTACATGCATTCTGATTGGTTAACCAGATCACTTCTCTGTTTTTTCATTTAAATATCACTGGTTGCACAGAGTATCCCTAGCCTATGACTAAGTGCCCAGAAGGCACGAAACGCGTAAGGCCTCCCTCTGAGATATTCCTTTTTGTAGAATAAAACTTTTTTAAATTGCATCTATTTTTGGAGTGAAGTGCAGTTTTTGTGCCAGTCTACCACTGAAATCTACATGTCTAACATTGCTGCCGTAATGTCAGTGCAGTTCCTTACTGACCTGCTGCTGCTTTCCAAGTAAGTTTCTGTCACTGGGCGGTATACATAAATTGCCACTGTGCCATCATGCTATGAATTCTAGGCGGTATCATACATACATTTCCACTGTGCAAGCCTGAGCCTGCAATGAATTATTGGGGTATTATAAAGGTAATTGTCACTGTGTCATCCTGCTATGAGTTATGGGTGAATATATACATATAATTACCACTGTGTCATGCTGGAGTTTGCAAAGGGAGTGAGGGTGGTGGGCCCTTAAGATGGCGGCCCAGGTAGGCCCCAAACCCCCAACCCCCAGTGTGACACTGTACACAGATCCATCTTTGGCTTTGGAGAACAAGTTCTATCAATGGCAGAATATGAGCAAAATTTTGAAGGGAAACTATGGAAAGTTCAGCAGGATTATTGTTACTATGCACATGATAACAATTATAGGAATCATTCACCACCCCAAAAGAACCTAAGTGGCTACAAAAAAAGAGTATATAGTATTTATGTTCTGATGAATTACAGGTATCTAAAGATCTACACTATATTCCTGTGCTACAAACACTAGTGATACAATATTGAACAACAGAAAATTTATGAAAATTTTGTACAAGAAATTCCTTGTTTTTGAATTATTCCTTCTGTGGTATTAACATTTGCAGAACAGATAAATAGGTCTAGGGTACATTTCTGTCTGATACTACTCTAATGAACACAACATTAACTTATGAGAAGGCGACCACTAAAAGGATCTGTACCAGCAGGAAATGTGCTTTGTGCTGCCTCATTTCCCTTCAGTGGAGGAAATTACAGCAAAGTTAGAGAATGGCCTCGCTTTTGGATATTACAGTTATAGAAACTACATACTTTTATATAGGCATTAGGCATTGGCAAAAAAATATAGCGTCTGTCATGAAAGATAAACCTCTGTTTTGTTGGTGATGGACTGCCCAGGCTATAACACCAAATAGTGTTGTTATTATACTATGATGGATATTAAGTCACAAAAATATTTGGGCAGGCAGTGAGGAGAAGGAGTCAAACCCCTGATGTCACAGGGGCCATTTTGCAAGGCATTGCGAAAGTAGCTGGAAAAGTGGACGCATTCTAGTGAACCACAGATATTTTCTGGTGACTAAAGCATCATGTCGGATATTTCCGGAGGCAGTGCTTGTTCCTTACCGACTAGACCAAAGGACGAAATGGCTTTTGATATCGGTTATTGATACATGTGGATGGGGGTATTTGCTGAGAAAATTACCCAACATGGAGACCGGATCATTGTACCCCTGTGTGGTGGATCGGAGGCCTACAGAGCATTGAATGTGGAGGAAGGTCAGCAAGTTTGCTGGTTGGGTCCACTAAAGAATGAAGCTAAGTACCGAGCACCGGGTGCCGTGGTCGCATTGATGGCGGCCATCCAGAAAAATTCCCCTACCGGATCGGCCACAATCTCTAGCCTGTCTGACCACCCGGAGGTGGAGGAAAAAGAGAGGTAGACGTGAGGGAATCACCGCCATGCTCGTGGAGCCAACTGCCAGCCTGGAAGAGAAACTCGCAGCACTTCCAGTCCAGACATTCCAGAAGGAGAGGAAGTAGCAGATGCGGAGAAACCGGGCGTGGAAGAGAACACAAGTAAGCCATTGAGTTCGTTGTCCTCGGGGGGGGGGGGGAGATCGCGCCCAAAGAGCAAGAGGTGCTAGAGGTCCAGGAGGAAAAATCTAACCAAGGGGCCATGGTATGGAGTTGACCAGGAGGCACTTGCACCCCCTCCGTACCGCTAGGTGATACAGGAAGTGTTGCCGGTTTGTACTGCAGGAGTGCGGTTGCCCCAAAAATCTCTCGGGCGGAATCTGTTTCTGGCTGGGAAGGAGAACTGGCGGAAGCCAAGCCAGAGGGAGCTACCCAAGCACCCCTCTTTCACCTGCCTCACAGCTTTTGGGTCCCAGAAAAAATCACAAAAGAAGAGGAGAGAAATTTCTGGGTCCTGCCCGGGAAAGCGGATCCTGACATTTTCTGCCGGGTCTCCCGTATACAGTGGGTGATAAATTTCCGCGTGTTTCAGCTGTGGGGTTACTACAGTATGTGCCCCCCTCTGGGTATACGACAAGATGGAACAGCTGGTGGATGACTGGGTGGTGGAAGACATCTGCTCCAAGGAGAAGAGTATTGGCAACTCCCTGACCCACCCTGATACAGTGAAGAGGATGGCAGCGTGGCGGTTCGTTAGCTCCATTGAGAAAGAGTGGTGGTGGAGTCGTACCGTTTTGCGCCACTGGGTGCATAGTTGTGGACGCAATAACCCCAACCCAAGATTCTTTAGCAATGACGTAGCCACACCCGGAGGTGGAATGGTGGAGAAGCCGCACCCAAAATACTATGTGCCCTATGAAGATTTGAAGGTGCGCTTTACATACAGTACATGGTGTGAGTTTACACTGTGTTAAGAAGGACTGTTTTCCTTTTTCTTGAGGTTCATCACATCACACCCAGGAGGGTGATTGTTTAGTTAATGGAGGGGAAGGTGAAGTAACCACGCCCCAGAAGGTTGACCGAAGTAGGTCTGTTATGCTTGAAGAAATTTTTTGTGGTTTTGTTTTTTTGTCTGCTTGGACTTTGCACTCCAAGAGTTAAGTTGCTGGAGGACTGCCAACAGATTTTTTTTTTTTGCTCAATGAGGAGTTGAGATCACTGCTTAAATAAAGTATACTTGTTCTTGAATTTTGCCTCTGAAAATTTCTCACTACCATAAAGACTGTTAATGTGTAGTGTGGGTAAAAGTAGGGACTAGGTTCCCGAGGTAATAGGAAAGATTGTGGTTTAATTTATCAATAGAATTTAGAGTGTATAAATTGTTTGCATATTGATCAGTACTGATGCAATGTATTTCATTTGTGTTCCCTACTTAGTAGTCAACGGGGATGTTGATATTTCAGTGGGGGGGAAATGTAGAGACCCCATGGTTTAGTTGGGACAGTTAAAGTAAACGACCACTAGAGGGCAGTGGGGGAGTTTATAAATAGGAAAGAGAATAAGGGTTCTGGGCCTTTTCTCCCCTGGTCGCCTCCCGGGGAGGTACTATAGGACCAGGGCTCTGGTCCCGAATAAGATTAGGTACAGTCAGTGTGAGGATTAAATGGTGTTATAGCCGCTCTAAGAGTGAAAGGTGAGTTAGGTTGTGTAGTGAGCAGCTATCGCTCCAACGAGGAGGAATAGTGGGGTTAGAACCCCATGGCATTTTGGGCCACTAGCCTAGGGAATTGTTCTAAGGGTGATTTGAGGACTAGAGAGGGTGCCAAGATCCAAGACCCCAGAAAGGGTGAGGTGAGGACCAAATCAAAGCCAAGATACAAGACCCCAAAGGAAAATCCTGACAGCTAGGACTGCCCACTGAGAGGGATTATCACCCAGTGAGAGAGGGTGAGATCCAGTAGAAGACCTGAGAGTGGTGTGTTAATTTTCAATTCTATTCACATATCACAACACTTTTCATCAGGACTTGTCTGTTTAAGTCTGGGGTCTAGGGCACAGCTCAAGCAGTCTCAGCCTGTCACACACAGCCTGACATCCACAGCGTAAGCACACTCAAGGGTGGGCTACAGTGGCAATGGGAAATTTGGCCTTTAGAAAATATTTGGATGGTTTGTTGATTTAAGATTACAATATTCACAACATAGCAGCTAGCGGATATATTGGAATTTGTAAACTAAGAGGCCTGCATTTTTGTGACATTTTTGGCAAAGTGAAACGGGGCAAAGTCATTCCTCAATAAAATCTGAAAACTATTAGAATACATAATAAAGCTGTAAAGAAATTGCTGATTGGACACCTGCTATAAGAGGCCATCTATGATACGCTAGCAACAACTTCAAGGGAAATGCCCAGTTGCTAAGAAACAGATGGCTATCAGTCCTAACTCACATGCAGAGCGATAACAAGCTGCACTCACATAGAAATGAGGAAATGAATCACCTATGGTTAGGTGCCAGGAGCGAAGCATATTTTGTAAGTCTTGTAGCACTGTTAACAGTTCTGCCACACTAGGTAAAATAGAGGGTTTCAACAGCTTCATGGTCAAGTATCATACAAAAAGAACACATTTTTATATGGAATAAATGGAAGCAAGATCAAAAATGGCAATTCTTGCTCACAATAACAATGTTCAAAGAGTGTACACTGGCAAAGCACCATCTTCCAAACTGATGTGAAGAAGGCATGACCCCACATTATCCAAGGGCAAAAAAAAGGTGGATTGCGAAAAAATGTTTTAGGCCAAAATAATATTTATCCAATTCTAGCAGATGTTTGGAGAATATGCAACAATGAACGGCAACACAACTGGCAATCACATACAAAACAGTTTTTTTCAGTGTGAAATGATTCAAAGTGGAAAATTAATGGAAAAAAAGAATGTGCAACTTAAAATTAAGTGTGTTAAACATTTAAGAGCTGGCATGGGAAGGTTGTCTGGCAATGAAGGGGTTAATTTGTACTTAGTGTTGAAATGCTTGTCTGCTTAGTCCCATTCTTGATTGTAGGTGCTGAGTTGCAGCTGTGAAGGAAGAAAAGGTATTGGCTGAGAGAATATATGTGACCGCTGCAGGTGGGGTATAAACAGCCATTTCACAGAGAGCTTACCTGTCAGTCAGTGAAGATTGTGGAAGAGGAACATCGCTGTCATGTGAAGAGGAACATCACTGTCATGCTCTCCAGGTTTGAAGAGGTTCAACGTGTGTTATATATTTTTTGATATCATATATGATATATGATAGTTGGCCACCATAACTATGATTTAAAAAAATAAGATCAAGAACTCCTTGTCAGGTTCCTTTCAGGAACTCATATCCAAGATAATAATATAGTACAGATAATTGTTTCTCTTGCAAGATTTCCATTTTATGTGCATGTTATGTTTGAAACAAAAGTTTATGCCAGAACAAAAGCACGTCCATACTGTATGCAACAAATGCTCAATATCGATAATAAGAAAATGCATCTTTATTCCAGAGATAAAAGTAAAAATCCAGCAAGATTTTTCCAGAAGAGATAAAGTATAGCTCAGTGCTGCCTATAAAACTTTCTTCTCAAGATAACATAAAAATTAACCTTGATCCTTATTTTTGAGGTACTCATTTCTAAATCAAAGTGTATCAAAGTTCATCAAGGTGTGTATTCTAGTCTACACTGGCCAAAAACCAGATTTGACCACAATGCTTAACTACGCATCTCGGATTAAAGAAAAATGGGAAAAATTCAAGGAGCAAGTAAATTATGACAGTGTGAACGAGAAAAAAATGGGGGCCTTGATGGATTATTAATGGTGATTAGTGATATATTTGGTTGCTATGTTTTTTCCACAACTTAATAAACATGCCCCAAAATACATTTTAATAAGATGAAACTTAAAATTCAGTTACATTCATATACAGGACAAGAGTCTTTTAAATCTTACAAATCTTTCCATTGGGCATGAAACTGCCAATAAAATGTACTATGATGATCTTTTAGAAGATTGTTTCCCGAAAGGCAAGGAAATTGCACTTTGCTAGAAGCAGTTTTCTTGGGTTACTACCCAAACCTGAATTGCCACTACGATTTCAATGATCCCTTACAAAAAGTTTTATTTCTTATTTTACACTTTTTTGAACATGGTGCTAATTTGAAGACTCCTTTCCTCTGTGGTTCAACATTTACACAAGGCACAAACATTAATTTGCAGTCAGTTGGAAACGATATCAGTTACTTTTTAATAGGTGTTTTAGTAAAAGACAGGACAATGGGCAAGCATCTAGATAGAAACATAACTGAATGATGAGTAGAAAAGTTTCAACATGTTATCAATGGTGAGGTTCTTTGTTTCTAATACTGTACCTCAAAATTAATGAGACAAACAGTACTTTTGATTGGTAAAAGCAGGAGCTTTTGAAAAGTAAATGAAACAAAAAAAAAAACAGAATTTGGACTCCTCCTTTAGATTAAAAGAGGAGTCCAATTTTTGTTTTTGGTTTGGATTAAAGGAGTGGAGCCTTGGATGGGCTAGGAAGGCACAGAGGCAGATGGGTTCATAAGGAGGAATAACTTTAGGTTGCCAGATGAAAGCAGCATGAACCAGTTCAACAAAAGTTAGGCAGTGTAGAGAACAGCACACCACCCATCCACCCTAAAATGGTTTTGCCAGAGGGGGATTTAGCGATGTTTGGGAGTAATTGTGTTTGGTTAAATCTCCTTGGGTAATAGTCCTAGGAGGTAGGGGTTTGGATTAATGCCCACTTATGCCCCCACTTGAACACCTGCAGCAGGTGGCATTTTCACTCCAGTGGAGTAGGCAAGCATTCCTGGGGAGTACTGATCATTTAGGATCCATCTTGAAGTGTTGTGTATACTTTCTTGGGGTGAACAGGAAAATGCTAAGTGGTAGCTGTTTAGTAGGGGGTTTGGATGACCACTTACCTTAAAGCTGCCCTGGTCAAGAGGGTAGTATATTCATTGCAAATAATATATTGCTTGGAAATATATTGTAAGGAAAACCTGCACACTATTTGTGATGAGTTAGTAAAGTCTTCAACTGTTTACATGGTACACATTGTCCGAGCATACAATGCTGTCAGAAAACTCTGTCAAATAACAACATTTGTGTATGGCTACATGATATATCAGCTGACATTAAAAAAGCAGGTAATCATAGTTTTTATGGTGGTCTTTTTAGTCTTCAGCTTGATGAAACCACTGGTGTGAACACAGATGCACAGCTGATGGCTTATGTAAAATATCAAGGCACCAAAGACATGGAGGAGGAGTTTCTCTTTTGATGACAAATAATGACTTCTACAACTGAATGCATATAACTTTTATTTGAAGAAGACGGCTCTTGCTGGGATCAGTTTTTCAGTGTTTTCTAATCCAGAAATAGTTGGATCCCGCTCGAGTTTTTGTGAAGGAAAGGGGTTTGTCTTCCATTGCTTCCTCCATTAGGCAGCAATCTCAAATTGTAATCTTTTTAAAATCCAGGTCACTTAACAATAGACATATTTTCTCAGCAATACTCAGTTTTGGTTCTGAGTTTATTTTATAGTACTTAATGTAATTTAAGTGGCATAGTTCTTCAAAGAGTTGTTACTTAATAGGGTGATAGTGAGGTTCACCATAAATCCCATAGGAATGAATAGAAAGTGATTGAGCTGTATTGTGCTGCGTTCTAAATTCACATTTTGATTGGCCCCATGATTTCAGAAAATAGAAAACTTCATGATAATGAGGAGTTAGTAAAGGTATGGGATCCGTTATGCATAAAGCACCAAATTATGGAAAGGCCGTCTCCCATAGATTCCATTTTATCTAAATATTTAAAAAAAAATTAAATGCTTTCCTTTTTCTCTGTAATAATAAAACAGTACCTTGCACTTAATCCAAACTAAAATATACTTAATCCTTATTGGAAGCTGAACACACCTATGGGGTTTATTTAATGTTTATGCGATGTTCTAGTAGACTTAGGGCAGATTTATCAAAGGTCGAGGTAAAGTTTCAAAGTGAAAAACGTCGAATTTCAAGCTATTTTTTGTGTACTTCGACTAGGGATTAGTCATACTTCAATTCGACGTTGAAAAAAACTTTTTTGTATTGTCTCTTTAAAAGTTCGACTTCGACCATTCGCCACCTAAAAGCTGCTGAAGTGCTGTTTTAGCCTATGGGGGACCTCCTAGAACCTGTATGGAGGCAATTGTGGGGGTTTGGGATATCGAAGGTCGAAGTTAAAAAAACTTTGATTGAAGTACAATCGTACAATTTGAAGTAGGACAAATTCGGCACACTTTGACCCCAAAAAACTTCAACCTCCATTCGATTGGTCTTTTTGAATTTGAAGTTCGATGTTTTTAACTTCAAACTTTGATAAATCTGCCCCTTAAGGTACAAAGATCCAAATTACAGAAAGATCCACTATCCGGAAGACTCAAGATCCCGAGAATTCTGGATAACAGGTAAATAGAAAATGGCTGTTAAAACTAGCATATCTTTGGCATTCATATTTTCAAGAGCTAAAATATTCCATTCAAGGACAATACCACAATCTTGTTGAATTTACAGAGAAACTTTCAGTACAGAATATTGATAAGTTCTTCATTACTATTAATTGCCATGTGTTAGGGGCAGATTTATCGAAGGTCGAGGTGAATTTTTGAATGAAAAAAAAAATCGAATTTTGAGGTATTTTTTGTGTACTTCAACTTGGGAATAGTCCAAATTCGATTAGAATTTGAAAAAAATTGGAAAATCTAAATTTATCATGTACTGTCTCTTCGACGATACGCCATCTAAAAATTAGAACCTATTTGGAGTCAATTTGTGGACTTTGAAAAATTGAAGGCTCTTTTGGGAAAAACTTTGAATCAAATTCGATCGAATGCACTATTACTTTGATTCGTACTATTCTAATTTGGCCAAATAAGGACCTATTCGATCGAAAAAAACCTTCAACTTCATTTTGGTTGGTCTTTTTGAATTTGTAATTCTAAGTTTTATTCAATTTGAAATTCGACCCTTGATAAATATGCCCCTTGTATATTAGCTGATTTTTGCATTTTTTTTTAAATAAAATGAAGTTACCTTAATTGTTTTGTATCCATCTGACTGGATCTTAGCATCAAAAATAGGCTACTCACATATGTAGCAACAGATCTTATGCTCTTGGATAACTTTTACCCATAGTATATTATATAATGCATTTTTATAATAATTTCATTCTACAATCCACAGATTTGCAACTTTTTTGCATTCTTATTCAAATAAAAAATTATATTTTTGACATTAAAATTGGTACCTTTTAGGTGCATTTCTCCAGCTCGTATTATGATTTCATATAAACTTTTTCTATGAAGCGGACCTCAATATGACATTACCTATAAAATTGTATTTCATTAAATATGTGTGTCCTTAAGCACAAGATCTACTTCATTAACAACAGGCTTTTCATTACATTTATCTTCCTAATAAAACATAGACATTTTTTGTGCACAATGAGATGTTGTTATCTGTATTCTTATATTTATTCAAATGCATGGAAGCTATTATGTTTGCTTCTGGCACTAAGGAAGCAATGATAGATTGTAACTGAATACACATGCACATTGAGTGATCAATTACATTGGTACAACTGAATGAATAAGGTGGGATTAATGATAGAAGCTAGTGTTGTATGTCTACATCTTGTCCAACAGTACTCTGTATTATATGCGTTATCTATTTGCTCAGACACAAAGTAACTCTCAAATGATTGCTTGCAATGGAATCTTGATCTCAGAAATGGCAATCTGGGTAATAGGATGCAGGAGCTCAAAGTTATATGTCCATTATTGACCCAGAAGCCCAAACTTAAAAGGTTCTTCTACTTATGGAGAAAAAAGGTATAAACTAAGAAAGTTTCCACTAAATTGAAATCAAACAACCATTTATGGTATGATTATTGATGCTATAAGCTAGTGATTTGTTCAAACATACAATTTAATAACGCCACATATTTTTATCTACATTGTTGCACAACATTTGCTATGAACACTAGGGGGCACATTTACTATGGGTCGAAGTTAAATCCTTCGACTTCGAATACCGAAGTCAAAGGATTTACCGCAATTCGTTCAATCAAACGATCAAAGGAAAACATTTTGATTCAACGATTAAATCCTTCGAATCGAATGATTCGAAGGATCTTAATACATCGATCAAACGATTTTCCTTCAATCCCAAATTGCCTACAAAGCCTATGGGGACCTTCCCCATAGGCTAACATTGGTGCTCGGTAGGTTTTAGGTGGCAAAGTAGGTGGTCGAAGTTTTTTTTAAAGAGACAGTACTTCAACTATTCGAAGGTGGAAGTAGCCAATTCGATGGTTGAAGTAGCCAAAAAAATACTTTGAGATTTGAAGTATTTTTCATTCTAATGCTTCACTCGAGCTAAGTAAATGTGCCCCTAGGTTATGGTGTTCCTTAATGGGATGGTTTAACTTTATGGGGGGGGGGATGAAATAATTGCCAGTAACAGTATAAATAGTTGCATTGTGAAAATGTATTCTTCTGAGCCAGCAAATATACCTTTGAGCTAATTTAATATACCCGGAAACTTTTTATTGACCACTCCGACAATGGAAGGAAGATTGTGATTTTTGCGCTTGTCCGCAGTGTATGTAATAAAAGTGACAATGATCCTAACTCATAATATTCTTTGAATTCACAACATCTGTGAAAAATGAATTGCTTTGACTACATGCAACAATAGGTGTATTCAGTGTATGTAGTGCAGTGATGCATGCAACATGTTAGAGGATACGTCACACTATTAAAATAAAATAGCATTACATTTTTTAGTTTCTATTCCTGCCACAATGTTTTTATATAAAGTATACAGAACAAAAAAAATCTCAAAGGGCCTCCATCAGCAAGAAAATTAAACTTAATGTTTACCAAATTTACACAATGGTCCAACTTACCATTGTACTATAGTAGAGGGTGGTGTGGCATTTATCTTAAAAAAATTATTAGTGGCAACTTAAATAAAACTTTAATTTAAAACTACTATACACTGTGATAAACTAAACATTTTCATTAAAAATTGGTGGCAATCACCCAAGACCAAATAGAAATACTAGTATCAACTTGCACTCCTATTTCCATATAGTTGTGCTTTGCACCATTGCCTTTATCCTGCCTCCCATTCATAACTGATCACAGATGCATCTATTGACACAACCCGTTATGGGATCCCTGGAACTTCTGCTACCTTAGAACTTGGTGGTAACGTTAGGGTTTCCACAGCAGCCTTCACATCAAAGTGCAAATGCAACTGTTTGTGTGAGTACAGTGGCTCAATAAGTATGTAAATACATATTTAAAATCTAAATCTTATGGTTTACAGCAATTTCTCCCTATAGTCTGACATTGTGAAAGGTCAACCAAATGTGCTGCTATGCCAGAATAAAATGATGTAGCTCTACAGGGATCAAGAGGGATATTTCACTGCTCTCTATTCACAAGTATGGGATTTTGGCTCATATTTATCAGATTGAAAGTAAAACTTAATTATTTTGTAAATGTGAAGCTAAAAAAACCCATACATGTTTCATATTTTAATAAATGTGCTGCAATAACTCACCACATTTCTCAAAAAAATTGTCACATTTTTGTACAAAATATATATTAGCAATGTAATCAGTGCTGTGATTTTTTTCATGCTTACATTTTTTACTGTTGTTTAGTTTTTAATCAGATTAATGGAGTAACAAATATTTTCTGGAGAAGTATATCTCTGTATACTCTTTGTGATTGTGGTCCAGCTGAAATGTTGGTCCTTTGTTATGTACTTTTGGGGGGCCCATTAACTTAGCTCGAGTTAAGGAATAGAGGAAAAATAGTTCAAATTTCGAATGGTTGAATATGGCTACTTTGACCATCGAATGGGCTACTTTCGACTACGACCTTCGATTGGAATGATTCGAACTAAAAATCGTTCGACTATTCGATAGTCGAAGTATTGTCTCTTTAAAAAATTATTCGACCCCCTAGTTCGCCACCTAAAACCTACCGAGACCAATGTTAGCCTATGGGGAAGGTCCCCATAGGCTTCCTAACAATTTTCTGATCAAAGGAATATCCTTCGATCGATGGATTAAAATCCTTCGAAATGTTCGATTCAAAGGATTTAATTGTTCGATCGAACGATTATTCCTTCGATAGTAGGAATAGCGGTAAATCCTTCGACTTCGATATTCAAAGGATTTTACTTAGACGGTCGAATATCAAGGGTTAATTAACCCTCGATATTCGACCCTAGGTAAATGTGCCCCTTGATGTTTGTAAGGCTGTGAAGTTTGGATCACTATTCTTTTTGTACATTTGATCGCGTAGTTCAGATACTGGCAGCCTGCATCCAACAGTTTAAAAAACAATACACTCGTGGATTCTTTTCAAATCTATATAAAACAAACAGGCACTTATCAAATGGGGGAATAGTATATTTTTGGTAACATTATATCCAAGATCAGAAGTACAAATATCCCACTGTTTCATTTATTTTCAATAAAGGGCCAGCCTGGGAAAGATCACAATACTTGTTTCCCTTTTTTTTCATTTTACCGCACAGTGTGAAAATAAATGTCTCTTCTTGAATATCGCTCACCGTTGTCTGACTATTTGAACTAAAATTGTTTTTGTTCTCTAGAACTGGCAATTGCCAAGATAAATGCCTTCCGATCAGCCGTCGTTGCTTTAATATTCTGATTCTTTTTCCCCTCAGGAAAAAGTCAATGATTTCAGTAAAACCTATATTCTTTTTTACATCTATACTCAGAATTTATTTGTGACTTTGCAAGCTTATATTCCACTGCCCTAGAGACAGATTTTTTTAATCATAATACCTAATCTGTGCATGAGATTTGTACTGCATGAAGCCTCTCAAAATTGCTATTTATACATAATGTCACATATTTGAATCCTTTGAAGAATAAAAAATCATTCAGTCTGATGGATTGTTTTCACCTGTCTGATCACATCTAAATACTCAATATCTACCTCCTTTTTGGTAGATATTGAACAATATAAAAACGTTTTACTTTCATAAATATGAATACCACACTTTGTAAAAGACTTTTTATACAAAATAGTACAAATTGCCAACAAATTAATTATTTTGCCACAGAAAAAATTATTGTAATGTGTGACTCCCTGTTTTGCTGCTCTCTGCAAGGTTTAAACCAGGGGAAACCTGGTAGTTTGCAGAAATCTGCCCTTAGCTCCAAAGGTGGCCATGCACCGCCTGATCTGTAAGGTATCTGACAAAATGACCCACGGGCCAATAGCATAGATTGTCCCTGTTCCGTTTGTTGCCTGCCCAAAGGATCAGCAAAGCAGGAAGTGAAGAGTAGACAAACAGATGCGGCACGTCTTCACTTCCTTTCCCCAAACTTGACCAGGTCTAGCAGGATCACAGGATTAAAGAGCAAGTCAACCCCTAAATAAAAACTTGCCTAATAAAGGAAAACATTATTATAAGATACCTTCCAGTATAGTTCTGTTGAAAATTCTCAGTGCTTTAACCCTTTAAGTGCCAGCAGAATTTCCCATTTTGGTTACGCGAAATGCCAGCCGTTTTTAAGCATTTTGTACTTGTTCAGTTTAACAAGGTTTTATTGTAGAAAAACCTCCATGAAACTAGGAAAATGATATATTGTTTTTTTCGTTTTAAAATGGGCTTTGACGTGCAAGCGGAATTTTGCGACTTTTCTGGGGATTTAATGTGAATTTTGGGTGAAATATGTAAAAAAAAAATAAAATTGTTAAAAAATTATGTATATCTTGAGTTTTTTTTCCACAGAAAAGTTAATTTTACATGAATTTTTTTTGTGTTTGTAAAAGCCCTAATCCTGCCAAGTCCAACGATACCCAATATGTATCAGTAACCCACTTTTTTTGTCCAGGAGTAACCCCCAAACGAAAACAGCATTTTGTAGAATTTTACACCAGAACAAATTGGATAAGCACACGTGACAGTTGATGCAGCATAACTTATATGTAAATCTAAATTATCCCTTCAAGTTTGGTATTTTTAGAAACTACAGACCTTCAGGTTTCTAGGGGTGCTGTAGTTTTCACTCAAAATTCAAATACATTTTACCAGTGCGTTGTGATATTTAGAGCTTTTTTGTTGCATTTTTAGTTTTTTTCTAAAATGCTAACTTAGACGCAGGAATAAATGTAAATCTGACAAAATAACACCGTTATAAATGCTATAATTACAGACAATTTGAAAGACAAACTTCTCCTGAACAAAACGATACCCCATATGTATGGATACACATAGAGACGCAGCCACCAAACACCCCAAAACAGGAGCAACGCATAAGGCCAATTGCAGTTGAAAATCTGGGGGCTGCGCTCTATGTGTCCTACTTGCAGTTTTTCAGTCTAAACACCCCCCAAACTGTGAAATAACCCCCACAAACCTTATATGCCCGAAAAGTACACTTCTTCAGCTATTCAAAGATGCCATTCTTGCTTTTCTACACAGAGAATTGTGGCCGCAGTCATTCTTAGAAGTCAGCAATTTGGTCTGAAATAAAGGAAAAAAGAGTTCCAAAGTTAGATTTCTCCCACAGTTTCCATGGCAACTAACAAAAACCTGCTCAACAACAATCTGCAAGTTCCCCTGAATAGAACAATACCACTTATGTATGGATACACATAGAGACGCAGCCACCAAACACCCCAAAACAGGAGCAACGCATAAGGGCAATTGCAGTTGAAAATCTGGGGGCTGCGCTCTATGTGTGCTACTTGCAGTTTTTCAGTCTAAACACCCCCCAAACTGTGAAATAACCCCCACAAACCTTATATGTCCGAAAAGTACACTTCTTCAGCTATTCAAAGATGCCATTCTGGCTTTTCTACACGGAGAATTGTGGCCGCAGTCATTCTTAGAAGTCAGTGATTTTGTCTAAAAAAAAGGAAAAAAGAGTTCCAAAGTTAGATTTCTCCCAAAGTTTCCATGGCAACTAACAAAAACCTGCTCAACAACAATCTGCAAGTTCCCCTGAATAGAACAATACCCCATATGTATGGATACACATAGAGACGCAGCCACCAAACACCCCAAAACAGGAGCAACGCATAAGGCCAATTGCAGTTGAAAATCTGGGGGCTGAGCTCTATGTGTCCTACTTGCAGTTTTTCAGTCTAAACACCCCCCAAACTGTGAAATAACCCCCACAAACCTTATATGTCCGAAAAGTACACTTCTTCAGCTATTCAAAGATGCCATTCTTGCTTTTCTACATGGAGAATTGTGGCCGCAGTCATTCTTAGAAGTCAGCAATTTGGTCTAAAAAAAAGGAAAAAAGAGTTCCAAAGTTAGATTTCTCCCAAAGTTTCCATGGCAACTAACAAAAACCTGCTCAACAACAATCTGCAAGTTCCCCTGAATAGAACAATACCCCATATGTATGGATACACATAGAGACGCAGCCACCAAACACCCCAAAACAGGAGCAACGCATAAGGCCAATTGCAGTTGAAAATCTGGGGGCTGAGCTCTATGTGTCCTACTTGCAGTTTTTCAGTCTAAACACCCCCCAAACTGTGAAATAACCCCCACAAACCTTATATGTCCGAAAAGTACACTTCTTCAGCTATTCAAAGATGCCATTCTTGCTTTTCTACACGGAGAATTGTGGCCGCAGTCATTCTTAGAAGTCAGCAATTTGGTCTAAAAAAAAGGAAAAAAGAGTTCCAAAGTTAGATTTCTCCCAAAGTTTCCATGGCAACTAACAAAAACCTGCTCAACAACAATCTGCAAGTTCCCCTGAATAGAACAATACCCCATATGTATGGATACACATAGAGACGCAGCCACCAAACACCCCAAAACAGGAGCAACGCATAAGGCCAATTGCAGTTGAAAATCTGGGGGCTGAGCTCTATGTGTCCTACTTGCAGTTTTTCAGTCTAAACACCCCCCAAACTGTGAAATAACCCCCACAAACCTTATATGTCCGAAAAGTACACTTCTTCAGCTATTCAAAGATGCCATTCTTGCTTTTCTACACGGAGAATTGTGGCCGCAGTCATTCTTAGAAGTCAGCAATTTGGTCTAAAAAAAAGGAAAAAAGAGTTCCAAAGTTAGATTTCTCCCAAAGTTTCCATGGCAACTAACAAAAACCTGCTCAACAACAATCTGCAAGTTCCCCTGAATAGAACAATACCCCATATGTATGGATACACATAGAGACGCAGCCACCAAACACCCCAAAACAGGAGCAACGCATAAGGGCAATTGCAGTTGAAAATCTGGGGGCTGAGCTCTATATGTCCTACTTGCAGTTTTTCAGTCTAAACACCCCCAAACTGTGAAATAACCCACACAAACCTTATATGCCCGAAAAGTACACTTCTTCAGCTATTCAAAGATGCCATTCTTGCTTTTCTACACGGAGAATTGTGGCCGCAGTCATTCTTAGAAGTCCGCAATTTGGTCTAAAAAAAAGGAAAAAAGAGTTCCAAAGTTAGATTTCTCCCAAAGTTTCCATGGCAACTAACAAAAACCTGCTCAACAACAATCTGCAAGTCCCCCTGTATAGAACAATACCCCATATGTATGGATACACATAGAGACGCAGCCACCAAACACCCCAAAACAGGAGCAACGCATAAGGGCAATTGCAGTTGAAAATCTGGGGGCTGCGCTCTATGTGTACTACTTGCAGTTTTTCAGTCTAAACACCCCCCAAACTGTGAAATAACCCCCACAAACCTTATATGTCCGAAAAGTACACTTCTTCAGCTATTCAAAGATGCCATTCTTGCTTTTCTACACGGAGAATTGTGGCCGCAGTCATTCTTAGAAGTCAGCAATTTGGTCTAAAAAAAAGGAAAAAAGAGTTCCAAAGTTAGATTTCTCCCAAAGTTTCCATGGCAACTAACAAAAACCTGCTCAACAACAATCTGCAAGTCCCCCTGAATAGAACAATACCCCATATGTATGGATACACATAGAGACGCAGCCACCAAACACCCCAAAACAGGAGCAACGCATAAGGGCAATTGCAGTTGAAAATCTGGGGGCTGCGCTCTATGTGTACTACTTGCAGTTTTTCAGTCTAAACACCCCCCAAACTGTGAAATAACCCCCACAAACCTTATATGTCCGAAAAGTACACTTCTTCAGCTATTCAAAGATGCCATTCTTGCTTTTCTACATGGAGAATTGTGGCCGCAGTCATTCTTAGAAGTCAGCAATTTGGTCTAAAAAAAAGGAAAAAAGAGTTCCAAAGTTAGATTTCTCCCAAAGTTTCCATGGCAACTAACAAAAACCTGCTCAACAACAATCTGCAAGTCCCCCTGAATAGAACAATACCCCATATGTATGGATACACATAGAGACGCAGCCACCAAACACCCCAAAACAGGAGCAACGCATAAGGGCAATTGCAGTTGAAAATCTGGGGGCTGCGCTCTATGTGTACTACTTGCAGTTTTTCAGTCTAAACACCCCCCAAACTGTGAAATAACCCCCACAAACCTTATATGTCCGAAAAGTACACTTCTTCAGCTATTCAAAGATGCCATTCTTGCTTTTCTACACGGAGAATTGTGGCCGCAGTCATTCTTAGAAGTCAGCAATTTGGTCTAAAAAAAAGGAAAAAAGAGTTCCAAAGTTAGATTTCTCCCAAAGTTTCCATGGCAACTAACAAAAACCTGCTCAACAACAATCTGCAAGTCCCCCTGAATAGAACAATACCCCATATGTATGGATACACATAGAGACGCAGCCACCAAACACCCCAAAACAGGAGCAACGCATAAGGGCAATTGCAGTTGAAAATCTGGGGGCTGCGCTCTATGTGTACTACTTGCAGTTTTTCAGTCTAAACACCCCCCAAACTGTGAAATAACCCCCACAAACCTTATATGTCCGAAAAGTACACTTCTTCAGCTATTCAAAGATGCCATTCTTGCTTTTCTACACGGAGAATTGTGGCCGCAGTCATTCTTAGAAGTCAGCAATTTGGTCTAAAAAAAAGGAAAAAAGAGTTCCAAAGTTAGATTTCTCCCAAAGTTTCCATGGCAACTAACAAAAACCTGCTCAACAACAATCTGCAAGTTCCCCTGAATAGAACAATACCCCATATGTATGGATACACATAGAGACGCAGCCACCAAACACCCCAAAACAGGAGCAACGCATAAGGCCAATTGCAGTTGAAAATCTGGGGGCTGAGCTCTATATGTCCTACTTGCAGTTTTTCAGTCTAAACACCCCCCAAACTGTGAAATAACCCCCACAAACCTTATATGCCCGAAAAGTACACTTCTTCAGCTATTCAAAGATGCCATTCTTGCTTTTCTACACGGAGAATTGTGGCCGCAGTCATTCTTAGAAGTCCGCAATTTGGTCTAAAAAAAAGGAAAAAAGAGTTCCAAAGTTAGATTTCTCCCAAAGTTTCCATGGCAACTAACAAAAACCTGCTCAACAACAATCTGCAAGTTCCCCTGAATAGAACAATACCCCATATGTATGGATACACATAGAGACGCAGCCACCAAACACCCCAAAACAGGAGCAACGCATAAGGGCAATTGCAGTTGAAAATCTGGGGGCTGCGCTCTATGTGTACTACTTGCAGTTTTTCAGTCTAAACACCCCCCAAACTGTGAAATAACCCCCACAAACCTTATATGTCCGAAAAGTACACTTCTTCAGCTATTCAAAGATGCCATTCTTGCTTTTCTACATGGAGAATTGTGGCCGCAGTCATTCTTAGAAGTCAGCAATTTGGTCTAAAAAAAAGGAAAAAAGAGTTCCAAAGTTAGATTTCTCCCAAAGTTTCCATGGCAACTAACAAAAACCTGCTCAACAACAATCTGCAAGTTCCCCTGAATAGAACAATACCCCATATGTATGGATACACATAGAGAACCAGCCCCCAAACACCCCAAAACAGGCACAATGCGTAATATTGGGGCTGCAAATTTATGTACAGTTCTCAAGTTTTTTCATCATAAACTGCCCCTTACCTGTAAAATAACCCCCATAAACCATATATATCCGAAAAGTACACTTCTTCAGCTATTCAACGATGCCATTCTCGCTTTTCTACACAGAGAATTGTGGCTGCAGTCATTCATAGAAGTCAGCAATTTGGTCTGAAATAAAGGAAAAAAGATATAAAAAGTTATATTTTTCTCTAAGTTTCCATGGCAACTGAGAAAAACCTGCTCAATAACAATCTGCACGTTCCCCTGAATAAAATGATACCCCATATGTATAAATAGACATAGATACGCAGCCACCAAACACCCCAAAACAGACACAATGTCTAATATTGGTTCTGTGAATTTATGTGCAAGTATCCATATTTCATCCTAAACTGTCCCTTACCAATGAAATAACCCCCAAAAACTATAGATTTCTTGAAAATAAACCCCTTCAACTATTCAGAGATGCCATTCTTGCTTTACTATGTGGAGAATTGTGGTTGCATTCCATTGTAAAACTCTGTACATTACAAAGTTAGATTTATCCCCAAGAATTCTCCTAGAGAATTTTGGGGCTACTCTGTGGATCTGTATATGGTTGCTACTACCCCATATTAACCCCAAAACATATTTCACTCACCATTTTGGATTCAGTGGAGCGTCTTTGAGTTTCATCTGTCCTGTGGTGTTACAATACCAATTTGTTTGCTTCTTCCTACACTATTTCAGCAATGACAAAATCTGTACAACATTTGCAGATATATTTACCAACAAAATCCATAGTACATTTGGCCCATAAATTATGCAAGTGTCCTAAGAAGTTTAGGAATTTAGGTGGCAACAATAAGGATTGGGGCATTAGCAGCGGAGATAAAATTATGCCCAGCAGCAGAAGTTTGTAGAAAGCTGGTGCCCCACTGGTAACAGGTATGGCAAAGTGCTATTAGGGCTGGGACACACTGGGCGATTTGGGGAGATTTAGTCGCCTGGCGACTAATCGCCGCGACTTTTCTCCCCGAATGCCTCCCTTCGCTCTGCGCCTGGCTAAAATGAAAAATCGCCTGCGCTAATCACACGCGGCGATTCATTTTCCGAAGTCGCCCGAAGTTGCCTCAGGAAACTTCGGGCGACTTGGGAAAACGAATCGCCACGTGTGATTAGCGCAGGCGATTTTTCATTTTAGCCAGGCGCAGAGAGAGGGGAGGCATTCGGGGAGAAAAGTTGCGGCGATTAGTCGCCAGGCGACTAAATCTCCCCAAATCACCCAGTGTGTCCCAGCCCTTAGTATTCAGAGAGCACTGCAACTTAGTCTAACCTAAACACTGCTTATATATTCACTTTGTGCTATAAGTACAAAAAAAATGGATTATTCCAACCACAACTTATCAGGAAAAATATGCTGAATGCATACACTAAGAACAAATCTAAACGATAGACCATAGTGTTTCGGTTACCCTGTGCTCAAAAACCTTTGCTATTCAAGAAAACTGAAGACATACTACCCACAAATCCAGAGATGCCTAAATCTACAAAAACAAATGCAAATGTTGCCCAGAAATACAGACAAAACTATAGATAACTGCGCTGATAGATGAGCTTTTGAGGTGCCAGTAAAAAAAAAGACTTGTGGCATCAGCATTAGAGATGCACATCATCCCACGTATTCATCACGCACCACAAGTTCTATCGTGCGCCCTCTCGACCAACCAGCACCTCAGTTCGCTATGGCACCAGCGCAATACAAATGCTATCCATAACACTACAACTGGCCTAAAGCACCGTAGCTCAACACAAAAGCTGAATGCATAGACTAATAACAAACCTATATACACACACACAACTGTTTTTACTGCTACACAGCACAAAAAAATTGCACACCCTGTGCCAAATCCTACACCATAAATCAAAGATCATTACTATACAGAAAAAAAACTGCCAACTTTTATCTATAACCTATTTATAAATGAAGAAGGGATCTGCCAAAATGATCTCAATTGGGGGCTTGAATCTAAAAAACCAATGCACAAAAAACGCTTCACTTTGACAGCACAAAAAAAGCTTCACTTTGACAGCACACCTAACCAATTACTGCTAGTGTGTGCACAAAAACCTAGAACGTGAAATGTTAGATCTCAATGGGGGGCTTGAATCTGAAAAAACCACTGCACAAAACAAAAAAAAAAAAGTGCATGAATCTGAAAAACCACTGCACAAAACACAAAAAAAAAGTGCATGAATCTGAAAAACCACTGCACAAAACACAAAAAAAAAAGTGCATGAATCTGAAAAACCACTGCACAAAACACAAAAAAAAGTGCATGAATCTGAAAAACCACTGCACAAAACACAAAAAAAAAAGTGCATGAATCTGAAAAACCACTGCACAAAACACAAAAAAAAGTGCATGAATCTGAAAAACCACTGCACAAAACACAAAAAAAAAGTGCATGAATCTGAAAAACCACTGCACAAAACACAAAAAAAAAAGTGCATGAATCTGAAAAACCACTGCACAAAACACAAAAAAAAGTGCATGAATCTGAAAAACCACTGCACAAAACACAAAAAAAAAGTGCATGAATCTGAAAAACCACTGCACAAAACACAAAAAAAGTGCATGAATCTGAAAAACCACTGCACAAAACACAAAAAAAAGTGCATCACTTTGCCAGCACACCTAACCACCTAAACAGAGAATGCCAAGCTTACTATACAGATTTACTAAATCCTTTTACCACCAACAAACCCAGAGAGCCCTAACCTACCAACACAACACAGAATTCAAGCCCTCTCGTAGTGTACCACAGTGTGGTACACCTCAAAACAGGGTTGGAAACACAAAGCAGGCTTGCTAGGACACTTGGGACAAAAATATCGCACATCTTTTCTAACACCCCTGGAACGACAAACCTTACAAGCTCTCTGGGCATATCTTTTATTAGGTGTTGGTGGAATTTGGGCAATGAAATGCTTACCCACCATTCGGGCAACATTGTCATTGCCAGGCACATCTGGAACCTCCTGTACATCTCCAAACAAAAGGGCAGGGAGCAGTTGCAGCAGAAAATTGTAATAAGACAATTTGGGGCCTGGTACTGCCGCCTTGTAAACGACATAAGAATTATAGAGGGCCATTTGAATCATGTAAATTGCTGCTTTTTTGTACCAGGCCCTGGTTTTTCTGGTGGCGTCATAGTAAGTTTGAATTTGGTCTGTTTTATCGACGCCACCCATATGCTTACTATAATCTTTACAACAGAGTGGCTTTGATTTTGCGGGCCTGCCACGTCTGTGTTGGACAACTAAACTCTCATTGTGGATAGTAGTAAGCATAAAAACATTTTTTGTGTCTGCAAATTTTAGGGCCAGGAGCTCATCGGTTCTTAGAGCATGTACTTCTCCACGTTTCAATTTCTTGTCCACCAGTTCCTTAGGCAGTCCTTTGCGGTTTTGCCTAACGGTGCCACAGGCAAGGGTGTCCAAGCAATAAAGGGTTCTAAATAAGAGGATGCTCGTGTAAAAGTTATCCACGTATAAGTGGTAACCTCGGCCCAACAGTGGAGATATGAGCTCCCAGACAATTTTACCACTGGCAGTCAAATCAAGGGGACAACCGGGGGGGTCCAAATTAGAGTCCTTTCCTTCATAGAACATGAAAAAACTAGTATAGCCCGTGCTGCTTTCGCAGAGTTTGTAAAATTTCATCCCATAGCGAGCCCGCTTACTAGGGATGTATTGGCGAAATCTAAGGCGCCCTTTGAAGAGCAAAAGGGACTCGTCCACACAAATATTTTGGGAGGGGGTGTAGACCTCTGCGAAGCGCTGAGACAGGCTATCTATAAGGGGCCTCAATTTGTAAAGCCTGTCGTGACCGGGCTCATTAGGGGGAACAGCCGCTGCGTTGTCGTTAAAATGAAGAAACCGCAGTAAAATTTGGTAACGGTTTCTTGGCATAACGGCTGAAAAAAGAGGGATGGAAAGGACTGTAGTGGTATCCCAGTATGAGGCTAAGGTGTTACGCTCTACGAGTCCCATTGCCAATGTGAGTGCCAGGAATCTTTTGATTTCACCGACATTAGTGGGATACCACGCATGGGCTCTTGAATACCCTGGTAAAGGGTGGCTGGCAAGATACTGCTCAGCGTATAAATTTGTAAAATGGACCATGTCCTGTAGGATGGCCTCTGTAATAAATTGATTGAAAAAATCTATGATTTGAAAGTTAGTGGTGTCCACCTTGACGCCCGCGACTGCAGTGAATGGGGGAATTTCTGGGGCATAATTACAGGGAGGCCCCCACACAGGCGCTCCAACTGCTGCATCACCACTACCCTCACCCTCTTCAACCTCCATGGGTGCATCTGGCACACTGCCACCATCCTCTGACTCGTCAGCAGTAAGTGTGCTGCCACTACTAGCCTCTGCGCTAATAGTGCTGCTATCACCTACCTCTGACTCCTCAGTAGAGGCATCAGATGGGACATACTCAGAATCTGAATCGCTGAATTCCTCTGAGCTGGAGTCCATGCAAAACCTAGCCGCTTCCTCAGCGGTATAAAACCGTTTGGCCATTGTGCCAGAAATATACAGACAATTGCAAAACTATGAATCAATAGGCAGTCAAACAAATGAGAAAGCAAGACAGCTCCTACTTGAAATATGAGAATAATAAAAAGCCAGCAAAATATGACCAAGCACTGCTAATACAAACAAACAGAACAAAAAAAAAAAAAAAACCAAGCTAGCAAGATGACCAAAAGTTAACCCCTCCCAATATAAACAACCAGAACAAAAAAAAAAAAACCAAGCCAGCAAGATGACCAAGAATTAACCCTGCTAATATAAACAACCAGAATAAAAAAAAAAAAACCAAGCCAGCAAGATGACCAAGAATTAACCCCTGCTAATATAAACAACCAGAATAAAAAAAAAAAACCAAGCCAGCAAGATGACCAAGAATTAACCCCTGCTAATATAAACCACCAGAACAAAAAAAAAAAAAACACAAGCCAGCAAATTTCTGGGACAATCAGCTGAATCAAGCAGAATAAGACCACTAAAACTGAGTCACAGCAAAGGGAACGTTTTTTAGGGGCACTAAACAAGCAATAAAGAACAGTGCAAAGAAAACTCTTGAATACAATCACTAAAATGCAATAACACTACCCAAAGCAATAAAACAAGGGTCCTAGATGCACTAGTGTCCCTGCAAAGGAAACCTTTTTTGGGGAGCTAAGCAAGTAGTAAAAAATGCAAGGGAAAAACTGAATATAATCAACAAGATGCAGCAAAATTACTGTTATTGGAGTGAAACTGGTGGTCAGAACTATAGATCCACCAGCGTCACTGCAAAGGGAAACTTTTCTAGGGAACTAAATCAGCAGTAAAGGACAATGCAAAGAATAAACTAAAAAAATCACCAAAAGCAATGAAAATTACTGTTATTGGAGTGAAATCAGTGGTCTGGACTATAGATCCACCAGCGTCACTGCAAAGGGAAACTTTTCTAGGGAACTAAATCAGCAGCAAAGGACAATGCAAAGAATAAACTAAAAAAATCACCAAAAGCAATGAAAATTACTGTTATTGGAGTGAAATCAGTGGTCTGGACTATAGATCCACCAGCGTCACTGCAAAGGGAAACTTTTCTAGGGAACTAAATCAGCAGTAAAGGACAATGCAAAGAATAAACTAAAAAAATCACCAAAAGCAATGAAAATTACTGTTATTGGAGTGAAATCAGTGGTCTGGACTATAGATCCACCAGCGTCACTGCAAAGGGAAACTTTTCTAGGGAACTAAATCAGCAGTAAAGGACAATGCAAAGAATAAACTAAAAAAATCACCAAAAGCAATGAAAATTACTGTTATTGGAGTGAAATCAGTGGTCTGGACTATAGATCCACCAGCGTCACTGCAAAGGGAAACTTTTCTAGGGAACTAAATCAGCAGTAAAGGACAATGCAAAGGGGAAACCAGCAGTAAAGAACAATGCAAAGAATAAACTAATAAAATCACCAAAAGCAATAAAAATTAAGTTTTTGGGGTGAAATCGGTAGTCTGAACTATAGATCCACCAGTATTACGGCAAAGGGAAACCAGTAGTAAAGAACAATGCAAAGGGGAACTAAACCAGCAGTAAAGAACAATGCAAAGGGGAAATAAACCAATAAGAGCAATAAAAAACACAAACCAATGATAAAATGGCAAAAAACAGTAAAAAGCAATCAAATAATTGTAATACAAGATCAGAAATAAAGTTTGAACAACAAATAAAGAAAAACTACTAAAGAGAGCAAAGAAAAAAAAGAAAAAGAAAAAAGGTATAGAGAAAAAAGTAAGAGTAAGTGTGAGTGTGAGTGTGAGTGTGTGCTTGGCAAAGTTGCCTGTAAGTGTGTTTTAGTGCAAAAGTGTACTAAGGCCAAAGAGAGAAGAAAAAAAAAAAAAAAAGAAAAAAAATTTTTTTTAGACAGTTATAAACAGAAATAAACAGACACAAAGGGTGTAGAGAGGTGTAGTTGAGCTCACTCAGTCGAATCCAGGCAATCAAAGCGACCAACTCGGCAGGAAACCAGCAGAATGGCAGCAGGGGGGCTCCAACTGTAGCAGATGCGCAGCAGGAGTAGAAGGGGCGGCGTTTTCCGGTTCCAATTTATGGGGGGAGCAGTGGAGACATCACTGTGCTCCTTGCGTCTCCACTGCTCCTATTGGCTGCCCAAAACCGATCGCTTACCGGATCGGTAAGTATGACCTTCTTTGCTCGTTGCCTAGGGGGTTCTGCACGGAACAGAAGCGGTGCGCAGCTTTTAAATGCGCACCGCTTTCTGCAGGGAGGGAAATGCTGCAGAACGTAGAATCTACGTTCTGTGGCATTTCAAGTACCTTTGCCACAGAACGTAGATTCTACGATCTGTGGCATTTAAAAGGTTAAAAGCTATTTCTGAAAATAATTGCTATTAAAAGCAGCATTTGCTTAACTCCAGGTTCTTACTTTTTAAACAATGTTGCAAAATAGGGCCTCGGCAAAGACTCAGTTGCACTGTCTTACATTGTTTCAACAGTCTGAGCCATCAGGGCAGAGAATAGAAAGGGACAGACAAAAACTGCTTTCAGCAGCAATAATAAATTAAAAACCATACCCATGATTTATTTTATTAGGCAAAAAATTGTTTTTAAAGATCTGGGAGGGGGGTCCCAAGCATGGGCATACATGCCATTTTGGAGTCAAGAAGGAATTTTTATACCTTTTATGCTAATTGGAGAGGATTTAAAAGGTATTTTTTGCCTTCCTCTGGAGGGACTAGCAGTTAGGTTATACTATGTTGATCAGCTTAATGACCTAAAGATAAATGTGTAATCTTTGATTAGGCCATTAAGCTGATCAAAATTGAATATCCTGAGTGCTTGTCCTAAACTAATGCATACATAAGTGAATCTCAGTATGCAATGTGTAATCTGTGAAAAAAGTCTCAGGTATGTAGATTATACGAATGATTATGACATTTTTTGTTTTTACTAACACACTTTGGTCACTTATTGATCTCATGGAATTACTCTACATATTTGGTGTAATTATTACCAATCAGGGCTGAATATATTATATACCGGGCTGGTGCACTCAAACAAACCAATATAACAAATGCCTGGGTTATATAGATAAATATCCAAACAGCAAATGAACCGCACTCACAGGCCTTTTATAAACAAAAAAAAGATGGTGCAAGATTTTGATCAAATGCTCTTCCGACTTAATATTGCTTGTCATAGAATTTGTGGGTAAAGAGTTAAAACAGACGGAGATTGTGGACTTTGAGGCAAGCCATTTGACCCAGCTATCTCAGTATAAGTGATTAGACTGGATAAAAACGTACAAACCCCCACGGAGGGGGAGGAGGAAAATATAGTAGTGAATTTGTCCCAACATACACTAACTATGGGGGAAATAAGACTCCTTAACAGGGATCTCAAATTTGTACCAATCAATCACTCTGATCCTTTTGGGGTACATAAGGACATACACATATTTAAGAGGCACCTCAAACTGTGGGACTATTACAAGGACAAAAATCTGGTCCAACCCACTATATTCAGATCTAAGAGCACATTTGAGCCTCAAAACACTGCTCCTTCCATTTCCACTTTCACACATCTTTTTGCTAAAGACTCAATGGGAATGCATTTAAATAAGGCAAAGACTTATTCCAATCTCTCTCCTAGCTAAAGAGAGGCTAAAAAAACCCTGAAAGCTGACAAGGAACTAATAATCAGACAAGCAGACAAAGGAGGTGCTATTGTATTGCTCCGTCAATTGACTATTTTACCACTCCAGGGGATATGCCATGAAACTGATAAAAGAACAGATGCAAAGAGCAAGGTGTTAAAACCCAGGAGGAACTCTTGCTAACACAGAACAAATCCTCAAAAACTGCTCCTGAGCTGATTTTTGTTATGGACTGGACTGACACAAGGTCACAGGTAAATAAAGCTTTTACAAACAGATGGGGAATCAGATGCAAGTATACCAATTATTGGAAAAAAGAAGCCACTAGTTGCATATAGGATGTACAGTAGTTTATGTGACTTACTAATGAAAATAAACTTGACAGATACCCCTAAAGTTGGATGCACCTGGCTGAATGTTTTAAATGTGTGAGCTGTCTCACATGAGGTGGCATGCTGCAAGGATCCCATTTTACTCACCCAAGAACTGGTGCCAAATTTAAAATTGAACATAGACTTACATGTACCTCGGACCATTTGTTATATATGGCCCGGTGCCCTTGCAGGCTACACTATGTTGGAAAAGCTTCTACATCGTACAGAGAGCGTATGAATAATCACCGGAGTGCCATACGAATGCCACTGGCCAGTGGGAAGGCAAACCAGCCAGTTCCAAAACATTGGCTCACTTTTAAACACACTCTACCGCAATTCAGGCACACAATAATTGATCTGGTACCAGCTCCACGGAGATGGGGGAACAGAGAACTATTAGTTCTACGAAAGGAATCAATGTGGATTTTCAAACTTGAAACTCTTGCCCCCAAAGGACTCAATGAGACACTCCCGATGTCAACTTACTGTGGTCTACTGGGTGATTAATGACAAATATGTGTTGAATTTTAACCTTTATTCCTACATAGGAAACAAATATTTACATATGTTGCGGAATATGTATCAGTTTCATCTTATTACTGGTTCAGTAAAAATTAGGGGCAGATTTAGCAAGGGTCGAAGGGAATTCAAGGGAAATTAGCCAAATTAGAGCAGTTTTCTTAAAAATTTAGATCGATGGATGAAAAACTTTGAATCGTTCGATTCAAAGGATTTCATCGTTCGATCTAACAATTTTACTTTGACTGCAAAACGCTGAAATTCGGTGAAAAGTACTTCAAGTTCGATATTCGAAGTAAAGCCATTGGATGGTTGAATTTTGAAGTATTTATCACTTCGAAATTCGACCCTTGATAAATCTGCTTCTTAATACTCATTGGCAGTTATGTGACATGAGAAATGTATTGTGAGTAACAGAGAACTACAATGCAATAATGACATTACGATGTCCTTTTGCATAATTTCTTTTTTTTCCCCCTAGAAGTGAAGTTCTAACAGCACTTCTAAAGCGCACTGACATTCTCGGTTGCAGTAGGACGGGGATTCTCTGGCATTTATCGATGGTACAGGTCCTGCAACAATTGATTAGAACACCACTAGGTTAAGGAGTTTGTATTTTGGTGCCATTATTGCCTTTATAAGGGATTGTTGTTTGCAGTGTATGCACTTCCTGAGAGTTGACAGCACTCCAAGGGAAACTTTACAACAAAGTCAGATATGCAAAAGAATGTGGAGGTTTATCGGTGGTCCAACCTTTCGGTGGTCAGAGCCTTCGTCAGGGAAAACACAGTGCACAAGTGAGCGTTGCTTATATAGAGATGTCTTTTGTCCCCACTGATACCCCTGATACAATGGATCTATAATGGATATACATCGATTCCAGCGTAAACCTAAACTGAAGGAACACTTTAAAAACTCCTCAGACCAAACTAGAAAACACTTCAAAAGTAGAAATACATTTGAGCCCACAAATACACCCGCGCCCATTAAAAATTTTGGGAATATTCTCACTCTAGATATCAAAAAAGAGTTGGATAAAATTAACATGCACAATAACCTTAATTCAGCTGACAGATCCGCTATAAAAACACTGACGGCTGATGACAACTTGGTCATAAGACCTGCTGACAAGGGAGGGTCTATCGTCTTATATGACTACACCTACTATAGGGGAGAACTATTAAGCCAACTGGGAGATACCAACACATATAAACTACTACAAGGGGATCCCACAAACACATTCAAAAGGGAAATAGATGAATTCCTTGGGTTAGCGAAAAATGCAAGGTGGATTGACAGTAACACATATGGTTATTTGACTACAGAATATCCTCGTACTCCTATTATTTATACACTAACAAAAGTCCATAAGTCTCTGTCCTCCCCACCTGATAAACCAATCATATCAGCAGTAGGCTCTCTGTATCAACCAATTCTACCTTTGTTGACTATTACCTACAACCATTGGTACAGGCCATGCCATCTTACACAAAGGATTCCAGCCATGTAGTTAGGACACTGAAGGAGTTGGGGGACATACCCAGAAACTGTATACTATTCACAATGGATGTAAAAAAATTTTACACTGTGATACCACATGACCAGGAAATTTGTCCACCCGGGACAGTACCCATAGAGTTCTTACTCCACCTCTTGGAACTCACTCTGACCAGGTACTTCTTTAGGTTTGAGAACTCATTTTATCTCCAAATAGCGGGAACTGCAATGGGCAGTGCCCTAGCACCCTCATACGCAAACCTATTTATGTTGGAGTTTGAAACCTCCTAAATAACTCCACTCTTGGGTCATTCCATATTGACTTACTTCCGCTACATTTCTTTATGATTTCGACAGACTCAGAATCTGCACTTCTAGCCTTTCACCAATATCTGAATAACTTGGATACACCCATCAAACTGACTCTGAATTACAATATGACCAACATTGACTTTTTGGACTTAAATATTTTTTTCCTGGACTCCAAAATAGTAACTAGACTATATAGAAAACCCACAGACAGAAACGCAGTGCTACATGCAGCCAGCAATCACCCACCATCCACAATCGGAGGAATCCTTTACTCGCAATTACAATTACAGTACAAAAGAGACAGCGGATACACAATTGAGAGAAATGTTTATTCAATTTATAGAAAGGGGATATCCAGAGGAACTTTTGTATACTCAAACGAAAAGAGCAATGCAACACTCACAGTCTGACTTTCTGTTCAGGATACATAAGAAGAAGGATAAAGTCACCCCATTATATTTACCACTACTTTTGACCATCAGCCCCCCTTGGCAAAGGAGGTGACAGGGATCAAGCTCTACTAAGGAGAGAACCCCGTTGGATTTTTAAATTGGATACAGTTGCCCCCAGTGTATTAAATGAGACCCTGCCACTGGGCTCTTTCCTATGAACTATTATCAGGACAAATATTGCTACTTTATTTCCTTTGTTATTCTATTTTGTTGCCGTGTCTATACGATTGTCTTATAATGTTTCTTCCCTATACATGTTCATGTTTTTGCCTTGTTTATTATATGATTAGCTTACAATGTTTCTTTTCTGCACATAGTAATTATTTTGATATGCTTGTGTATATGTGGGTTGCTTAGCAACACCAGCGGCGTACGCTTCCGGTCGGGTTGATCCATGTTTATATGGTAAGCCTCAATGGGTAAATAAGATGCACCCGGTTATGAATATACTCTTTTACTCATGGGGATCTTGACATTATAATTGGCAGTGTATTTACATGTGTCTGTAACTTTACATAGCGAATGATGATTGACAGGCGCCCTGTAACAGGTTTTGGCACCTTTTTTATCTCTATATAAGCAACGCTTACTTGTGCACTGTGTTTTCCCTGATGAAGGCTCCTGTGTGGAGCTGAAACGTTGGACCACAAATAAACCTCCACATTCTTTTGCATATCTGAGTTTGTTGTAGAGTTTCCCTTGTAGTGCTGTCAACTTCTGCAGTATATTTTTACGGACTGGCACCCAGGCATCCTACACTATTGGGTGTGCGATCCATTACCCTCTATTTATATATATATATATATATATATATATATATATATATGTGGGTGCAGGGTCAAGTGTATATAAAGTAGTTTTAGAGGGATCCGCACTCCTTGTATTGTGAATTCATAACTTCTTTATTCATATATATATATATATATATATATATATATATATATATATATATATAATATATATGTATATATATATTCCACCGAGCCCAATATTTGATTCAAAACAAGCCCCTGTATGGAGAGAACTACATGCAGGGCTCAATGCTATCTTTTCCCAATGGGATTTTTAATATCTGATGGTCAAACATTATAGTTGCTTCGATGTAAGAAAGGTGATCAGAACAGTAGAAACCAGCCATACATGAATACAGTAATTTGTCTTTTGAGCTGTCTTGATATTTAGGGCAAGCTGTCATGTAGGTTTTATAATAAAGTAATTCTCTGAAAAGCTATTCTTGTCATTGTCTTACTGCTAACAATGTTTTTCTTTTTCAGTCTTCATTTTTAAAAGGCAAGTCCATCTTATTAACTGCCAGTGGTATGAATTAAATAGACCTAAGAAGCATTCAATTGACATTTTATGACTTGCATATTGAAAATTAATTAAAATTCCATAGACAATTTTCAATGGTTTGGCACAATCCAATTATATTGTAATAAGTTATGAAATACCACTTGATGTTTATTAAGACACTTTCTTTTAAGTGCTCATTAAAACTTCAATGTTTCTTTTGTGATTGGGTTCATACCTTCATCTTCTTTTTGTGACAGGGCATGCAAATGAAGAGTGTTTGTGCAGGCTTCATTTGCAGCTTGTTGATAACGTAAATGTTACTTTTTTTGTATTAATCTTTAATATTTGAGATATGGGCAACATGATGTCCTTCTAAAATGTTTCAGTGTACACTTTGCTTATGTTACAACACATGCAACAGAATGATTAATTAAATTAAGATTTGTTTAGGATCCGTAAAGGTCCCTTCTCTAGAACATAAGTGCTCTGTTCTTATTTTAAAAAGAATATTAGGTACAGGTATAGGATTCCCTTATCAAGAACTTCCAAATTACAAAAAGACTATAGAGTTAATTTTAATTAGATAATTAAAAAAAGGTTTTAATTATTTCCTTTTTCTCTGTAATAATAAAACAGTAGCTTGAACTTGATCCTAACTAAGCTAAATGAATCCAAACTGAAGCCAAAACAATCTTTTTGGGTCTATTGAATATTTATATGGTTGTTTGCAGGCTTAAGGTGTGGTGATACGGTTGAGGAGAAACTGTTACACTTATAGGGAATTTTATAATTTGTCAAAAGATATGAACTGCTTTAGTGAGAGAGGTTATAACAAAAAAAAGACCCTTTTGGGAACAGCTAGGACTGATAGTACCTAAAAATAAGAGACAAGATAGACAGTACAGTAACAGAGTATTCTTTATAACAACATACAGCAAATAATCCAATTAAATAGTACGTCCAGTTAAGAAATTATTGCCCATTTTGTATGCAGACAGACATTTTGTTGGAACCCTGAATCAGGGTGTGAGTAATGTGATTAGACGAGCATATACACTGTGTGACTGATAGTCACCTAGTTTATATACTATTTCATTTGTTTAATATGAAAATCAAATAAAATATTTTAAACCTAGTTTATATACAGGTAAAACTGTATAACAATGCAATGGTGATTACCAAATCTATAACAGCCCTTATACAGAAGGTTAAAAAAAGTGAGCCTACCTGTACATTTTTGGAGGTTTCCCAGAAATTAAATCCACAGTTACAAAAAAAATATATAGCATAAAAAAATTGTTAATTGCAATAGTGCAGGAGCGATTTATTTCATCATCTGTATTAAATGTAAAAAAACAATGTAAAGCAGCTAACGCCAGCGTGACGTCATTTCGTTACTTCGCTGATTTACTAATGGGTGCTGATGTAAATTCGCTAGCGAGTGGACCTACTCTAGCGCTACTTCGCACCCTTATACCAGGCGAAGTTGCGATATGGCAAAGGGACGTAACTACGCTAATTCACTAACTTGCGCATTTTACTGAACTCTTGTGCCAGCCTTGCCTTCGCCACCTCAGACCAGGCGAAGTGCAATAGAGTAGATAGGGCTTGCTTCAAAAAAAGTTGAATTTTTTTCTAAGTCCCAAAAAACGCTGGCATCTTTTTTAAGGGTGATAGGCTGAAAAAGATTGTACATTGTGTTGGGGGTACCCTCCTTCCCCCCTACATTTCCTAACATATGGCACCTAAACTATACAGTGGGCACATGTATAGGGCAAAATTACAACTCTATTTTATTTTATGAAGGTTTCCCAGGCTTGTGTAGTGTAATGTATTTGCTGCTACATATATGTCCATTGTACCTTAATTTGGTGCCTTATGCAAATTAGGCATCGCTAGTGTAACTTCACTTTGCTTGACGAATTAACGCTAGCACAACCTGGCTACCTTTTACCTCCCTGAGTGCAACTTCGGATTTTAGTGAATTAGCGGCACAGGCGTCGCTAGCATATTTTCGGCGCTTAGTGAATTTGCCCCTGAGTTGGCTGTATGATGCATTCTTTAAAAGATCGCATTAGGGAATAAGTTAATCAAATCAGTAACATCAAACAATGCAACAAAACAAATGTCACCAGACACTTTGAGGAAAGCAATAGCAGTGATCTGAAGTATTTTTTAAGTACAAGTGATTGAACAGATAAAAACTGGTGGTGGAGGGGGAGATGTCTTAACCCTGCTGAATAAATGGGACGTTTTGGGGATTTTTATTTACAGACACGTTTGCCATTAGGTATGAATTTTACTTTTGATGTGACTTGTTTTGTATGAACAAAATAAAATGATGACATATTGGGTTATGTACCCTTTGATCATGCATGATAATTTTTTTTTTTTTTTTTAAGTTTCTTAGTTTACCCCAAAATTTGGATATTTTACAATATGGTTGCTAGTTATGGTGTGTTGGGAAACTGACACTGATTGGGACAGCTATATGAGTTGAGAGAGAGGCTGAGAGAGACATATATTTGTTTCTTGGGTTGCCTTTGACTAAGTGATAGGAAATCATGAAATGTGCTAGGCTTTTTTTTGGGGGGGGGGCTAATGTATTTTAATTTGTTATAGTAAATGTGACTTTTTTAATTTTTACTTTTTATTTGTATGGATGATCCAAATTGTGGATAGCTTTTTATCCAGAAAACCCAAGTTCCAAAGTATTCTGGATAATAGATGCCTTACTTGTATAGGTAGCACCTGTGGTGGTGAAAGTGTTAAAATTCAAAGCAGAAATTGCAATTAATACAAAATGATATTTAATGTGTATCCAGTTGTTTAAAAACCTTATGTTACTAATATTGAAGCCTCAGGAAATGTTCCACAGACAAAATAATCTAATATCCCCCCCAACATGGCTCAAAAAAAAAAAAAAAAAAAAAATCTTGCATAAATTTACAAAAGGAGTATCACAAATTAGTGCCATTGAACTTTCATCTAAAATATAACAGTTCAAAATCCCTCACACCCACAGAGAGGTCTTGATAAAGTCTTGATAAAGTATTGTGTCACATAGTGCAAGATTAAAAAAACCCTTAGCCAAATATAATATCCATAACAATCCCTTGCATATCAATTTTGCCTTTGTAATGTTCATTTATAGTTAAGGGCTACGGTGCCCATGCACATACCTTGTGTCTTAATCCTTTCCCCTTTAAAATTGTAAGCTCTTATGCACAGGGCTTTCTTCACCTCATGTATCAATTACTGGTCGCTATGTATACAATTCTGTATGTTCTATGTGTGCAATTTTGTATGTTCTACGTATGCAATTCTGAATGTTGCTTTTATAAACACATTTTTTACAGTGCTGCAAAATAAACTGGCCATCTAAAAATACATGTTAATAAAATAAATAGTTGGTATGCCAAAAGCAAGCGACTACAGCCTCTGAGGTGGGACTGTCAAAGACAAGTTCTATACTATGTGAAGCAGATACAGGACTGCACAACTGATTGGCTAAGATTAATCCTTGGGTATTATCATATATAATACATTATAATGAGGATGTGTAAAGAAATATATCCATACTGAGAACCCTATAACAGGGGCTGGGCTCTAAATGTGTGGATGATCAGGGGGTTCTCTAATTAATTAATAAAAAACAGTTATACTACCTTCACTACTATCATTAAAGGGATTCTGTCATGATTTTTATGGTTAACTTTTTATTTCTAAATTGCACTGTTTCCAGTGCAAATAATTCACTCTAGCATTCAAGATTTTATTCTTGAACCAACAAATGTATTTTTTTTTTGCTGTAATATTGGTATAGAGGCATCAATCTCTGTGCCTGATTTGCGCTTTGAGAAGGAGCCAGCACTTCAGTATGGAAATGCTTTGAGACAGCTATTGGTGATCTGACTGTGGTTTTGGCAACATCTACAGTATGTCATAGGTTTGTAACACCTTGCCCCTCCACTCTTTATATTAAAATGATACTATAGTTTAGTCAATATAATAAGATATAGAATGGGACATTGAGCACAGCATGAGCATATTAGTGAGTGGTAAACTATATATACTGCATATACAGTACGTACCCACATAAATATTTTTTGTACTTCTACAGTTTAAAGCTCAGAAGTATTTCATCTATGCAAACATCATAGACAGCATGCCTGAATACTTTTTTTGCTATTACTACTTCCTAATGTATAAAAAAGATCTATTATTTCTACTGAGCAAGGAATTCAGAATATTGCTAATCATGCACCAGGGTTGCAGCATAGAAGACAGTATTGATCTATAACTGATTGCTGGACAGCCTGACACTGTAAAAGAAATTCCAGCACACAGTGTGCTTAACACTAAGAGCCATCATGGGAAGGTTGCTGGAAAGGAAAGGGTTACACACCTGTCAGTATTTTTCCCTCAGCATAGGGAAAAGTGTAAAGCTACAGGTGGAAAAAAAAGTCAGTCATTGGATGAGGAAGTCTAGGCTTATATATATGCAGAAAGATGGATGTGTAAGAAACTGATTTTCAATAAATAAGCTGCGGCCATTCTACAACAAAAAAGTTTGTCAAGTGTATTTATTATATAGTGGGAATTTCTATCAATCAAAATGTGTACAACATAACTTTCCATGTGAATAAGTGACAAATACATACAATGTGTCTCTTGCAGAGGGTAAAGATTCAGTATTTGGATGTATTCTATTAACAAAGTTTTCATATTTATTTTGGATCCTTCATGTGTTCATATCTACGTTCCATATGAACAAAGCAGGTTGTATAGAAATTATCTCAGTGTTGAACTGGGGGAAACATGGCCCATCAGATAATCCAAGCCAAATACCTATAAATCTAACCACCTCCGGCAACTTGACTCCACCCTCCAGCTAAGGGTCCATCACTTCAGCACATCACCTTACTGCCCCCCCCACACACAATGTTTACCACTGCCACCATCAATTTTGCAATTGTGTTAACATTCGGTTTGCGAATGACCCTTGAGTTTAAGATCTATAAGCAATGGTATATTATGCTATGCTTTTTTGAAGTTTATTTCTTTCTATTAGACTTATTTTGCAGACGTTTCTTAAATTTGACATCCAGCATTAGACTCATCAATCAAAGCCTATCAGGTGCAGCCTATTGCTGCTAAACAAATGGTGCAGAGGAGTAAAATCAAATAGAACTATCAAACATATTTATTAATCATCATCTTCAATGAAAAGAAAGGCAATAATAGCAGAAGCAAAGCAAAAGGATAAAAAATGACCCCTGTTACAACTTGGTATTATCAATTAAATATGGATTATTCATTAAATTAAAATATTTCACTTGAACACCTCAGCTTAAATTGGATACAAAGTTCAATAGAAATACTGCTCTTGAATTACAGCAAATCAATCATTTTGATTGTACAGGTATTCTCAACAGCTATATTAGAGTAGGTCATATTGTGGGTGTTAATAAGAATACTTTGTACAACATTATAGTATTTATTACTTTTTTGTATTTTATTAGATGGTAGCTATTTTATATGCATTATTCTATAAAATATTAATTTGAATTCCTTAAATTTAAATACTTTCTTTTCTTCCAGTCATATATTACAAGCAGCTTGCCTCATCTAAAGAACTTTTGAAAATGTTAAAGCTTGGGCCACATTGCTTAGCAAGTCACCCAAAATGGCTCTTTTGATCTGCCATGTCTTATCTCCCTCCTGTGATAACATGACAAACATGATACATCAAACATCAACTAAATTGTTGGATACACTGTAGGGTTTTTCATATCCATGATAAAACGCAACATGCAAGCCTCACAAATCAGGAGATATACTAAGAGGGAAAAATATATTAAAACCAAAATTCAACATTTTACTTCAAATTTTATTAGGCTGAAATAACAAAAAAAAATTGAATATAATAATTTGGCATCCATAAACTGGTGCGTTCATGTAGAGGTCAATTGGCGTTGTATTGGCAACATTCAAGCTATTTTTCATGGTTTAGTTTGGAGACAAAAATGGGTAGAATGTGATTTCACAGTGTTTTTCATGTTTTTGTGCATTCAATTTTCTTAAATTTAAGTTTTGTTAATTTCAAGATTTAAGTTTTCAAGATTTTTTAATTCGGCCTCCATTTCAAATAAAAACAAGACTCTATTAATATTTAAATAACAAGAGGTGTAAGAGGAATCAAAATGCAAAAGGACTCATCTCTTCCTGCCTAGAATATTAATTTTCTATTAATTGCTTAGATAATATTTTTTGGTAATGGTTAAATAATTGCCTCTGTTTGACTTTGATCATTTGGAATCCACAATATTGTTTTTTCAATGGAATAATAATTTCAAAGTAGCCCACAAACAGCTTTTTAAAATACATTTTAAACAGTATTTTGTGAATAAATTAAAATGTTGATTTATTGTCACATAACCATGACACCAAGTTGTAAAAAAACAGGCTCCCCACAGAGCATGACAAAAGTAACTATGCATATTTTTTCAGGGATTATAGATATGATGGCTTAATAA
This sequence comes from Xenopus petersii, assembly GCA_038501925.1. NCBI lineage: Eukaryota > Metazoa > Chordata > Amphibia > Anura > Pipidae > Xenopus > Xenopus petersii. The sequence continues at coordinate 173,666,723 of CM076673.1, read as the reverse complement.
TGAATTAACATTAAAGAATGGTAAAAATGAAGCTACTGCTTCTATGTTCAATACAGTACTTATACAATTGGGGGATTATTTACTAAAATCCAAAAATGTCTCACTATTTTCTTAAAACCACTTTGACCATACTTTGTGCACATTTTTACAATTTTTATCAATATATTTACTCCAAAAAAAATCTGGTGCAGGAAAAGACAAAATAGCGGCGTATGCAGACAACCTACTTTTCTACTGACCCATTTTGGTTATCTTAGCAACTTTAAAGTTAATTTCACTAAATCTGCTGCTCTTAACATATCCTTACCTCCGTCAACTATTCAATTGATGTCGAACATACAAGTGGTCCCAGCATCACTTAACGTATTTAGCAATCAAAACCATGAAAGACTATACTGAATGGGCTTCCAAAAACTTAAAAGACCTTTTTTAATAATTATTAGAAAAGACCTGGATAGATGGCTTAACAAACCTCTCCCGTGGTTTGGACGCATGAACGTAATTAAAATGAATATTATTTCACGCATACTTTATGGTTTACAAACAATTCCCCTACATGTACTAGAACCCACCCTAGATTCTCTACAATCTACCATAACTAAATTCATCTGGCAAAATAAAAGACCCAGATGGAGCCATAAACTATTGATAAAAGACAAAAAACAAGGAGGGATATCCTTACCAGACTGCAAACTATACTATTATACTATATATCATAGATTGGTCGCACCATGTAGACCAGGGGTCGGGAACCTATAGCTCGCGAGCCAGATGTGGCTCTTTTAATTGTTGCACCTGGCTCGCTGCCAATTCTTTATTCAAAACAAAAATGGGGGAGGGTTGGTGGATAGACATGTTCTAAGCGCAGGCCACGCCCTCCTCCGCATCCGGCATCCGTTCCTTGCCCTGCCTGCAGCATACGCGCCTCCACAGGCAGCCGCAAATTGAGGCCCAAGCTTCGACCTAACTCGCGTCGGCAGCCACGCGGGCACTTTTTATCCTGCTTCCGCTCTGTTCATGGCCCCAACGAGGTAGATAGGAAGGCATTTCAGGGACGTTGCCACTTTTCACCACTGTCCCTGTTTCTTCCCCCACATAGTACATAGTTACATAGTTAAATTGGGTTGAAAAAAGACAAAGTCCATCAAGTTCAACCCCTCCAAATGAAAACCCAACATCCATACATACACCCATCCCTACTTTTAATTAAATTCTATATACCCATACCTATACTAACTATAGAGCTTAGTATCAGAATAGCCTTTGATATTAAGTCTGTCCAAAAAATCATCCAAGCCATTCTTAAAGGCATTAACTAAATCAGCCATCACAACATCACCCGGCAGTGCATTCCACAACCTCACTGTCCTGACTGTGAAGAACCCCCTACGTTGCTTCAAATGAAAGTTCTTTTCTTCTAGTCTAAAGGGGTGGCCTCTGGTACGGTGATCCACTTTATGGGTAAAAAGGTCCCCTGCCATTTGTCTATAATGTCCTCTAATGTACTTGTAAAGTGTAATCATGTCCCCTCGCAAGCGCCTTTTTTCCAGAGAAAACAACCCCAACCTTGACAGTCTACCCTCATAATTTAAGTCTTCCGTCCCTCTAACCAATTTAGTTGCACGTCTCTGCACTCTCTCCAGCTCATTTATATCCCTCTTAAGGACTGGAGTCCAAAACTGAACTGCATACTCCAGATGAGGCCTTACCAGGGACCTATAAAGAGGCATAATTATGTTTTCATCCTTGAGTTAATGCCCTTTTTTATTCAAGACAGAACGTTATTTGCTTTAGTAGCCACAGAATGACACTGTCCAGAATTAGACAACGTGTTATCTACAAAGACCCCTAGATCCTTCTCATTTAAGGAAACTCCCAACACACTGCCATTTAGTGTATAACTTGCATTTATATTATTTTTGCCAAAGTGCATAACCTTGCATTTATCAACATTGAACCTCATTTTCCAGTTTGCTGCCCAGTTGTCCAGTTTAGACAAATCACTCTGCAAAGTGGCAGCATCCTGCATGGAACCTATAGGTCTGCACAATTTAGTATCATCCGCAAAAATAGAAACAGTATTTTCAATGCCCACCTCCAGGTCATTAATAAACAAGTTGAAAAGCAAGGGACCTAGTACAGAGCCCTGCGGTACTCTACTAACAACACTGGTCCAATTAGAAAATGTTCCATTTACCACCACTCTTTGTAGTCTATCTTTAAGCCAGTTCTCTATCCAGGTACAAATACTATGTTCCAGGCCAACATTCCTTAATTTAACCAGTAACCTTTTGTATGGCACTGTATCAAATGCTTTAGCAAAGTCTAAGTAAATCACATCCACTGCCATCCCAGAATCGAGGTCTCTACTTACATTCTCATAAAAAGAAATTAAGTTAGTCTGGCAAGATCTATTACGCATAAAACCATGATGGCACAAACTCATAGTATTATGATCTGCTATGAAGTCCAGTATCTTATCCTTTATTAACCCTTCGAAAAGCTTTCCTACCACTGACGTCAGACTAACTGGTCTATAGTTTTGAGGCTGAGAACGGGATCCTTTTTTGAATAGAGGCACCACATTAGCAATTCGCCAGTCTCTCTGCACTATGCCAGATCTCAATGAATCCTGAAAAATTAAGTAAAGAGGTCTGGCAATCACAGAGCTAAGCTCGCTAATTACCCTGGGATGAATACCATCTGGCCCTGGACCTTTGTTAATCTTAACATGTTCTAGTCTCTTTTGAATTTCTTCATGTGTGAACCATGCATCATTAGTTGTATTACTAGAATTGGGACTGTTAAGAAGGAAACCTTCACTTACTGGTTCCTCATTTGTGTAGACAGATGAAAAATACGAGTTCAGAATCTGTGCTTTTATTTTGTTTTCATCAACCAGCTGACCCCCCTCTGATAGTAAGGGTCCCACCCCTTCCTGCTTAATTTTTTTACTATTAACATATTTAAAAAATAATTATTTTTTTTTTTTTTACTGCTAGCTGCAATATCCTTTTCTATATCAATTTTAGCTTGCCTTATAGCTTCCTTGCATGATTTATTGGCCTCCTTGTACCTTATAAATGTTTCGGCTGTACCAGCTAACTTGAAAGCCTTAAAAGCACGTCTTTTCTTACCCACCTCAACATCAACACTTCTATTGAACCAAAAAGGTTTTGCTTTGCAGCGACGTTCCTTGCTTACAAGTGGCATATACTGACAAGTATATTTATTAAGCAGCATTTTAAAGACTTCCTATTTTTGTTCTGTGTTTAACCCTGTGAAATACATTTCCCACTTAATATGTTGCAGAGATGCCCTTATACTGTCAAAGTTTGCACGTCTGAAATTTAGTGTTTTAGTAACTCCCTTATAGAATTGCTTCTGCAAAAGAATCTCAAAGGAGACCATGTTATGATCACTATTCCCTAAATGCTCACCCACACAAATGTTAGAGATGAGTTCAGTATTGTTAGTTATTACAAGGTCCAAAAGAGAGTTATTCCTAGTAGGTTCTTGAACGAGCTGGAATAAAAAGTTGTCATTCAGCATATTTACAAACCTACTAGCTTTTTCTGTCTTAGCAACCCCATTACCCCAGTCAATGTCTGGATAATTGAAGTCACCCATAGCAACAACTTGACCCAGCTGTGAAGCCGCTTGTATCTGCAAGAGTAGCTGGGCTTCATACTCAATACTTATACGAGGTGGTTTATAGCATACACCAATGATAATTCTTTTTGTTACCTTTTGCCCAGTCAAAATCTCTACCCAGAGTGATTCTACACCCTCACCAGTACTTAAAGTACGTAATTTTTTGTGATTGGGCGGGGGGAGTACTTCTTCATGTGCTTGGGTGGGATGGTGGGGGGGAGAGGTCAAGAGCACAGGAAAGAAGCTGGCTGTGCACAGTGGGTCTGTATTCTGTTTTCAGTTAACCTGTCCTATCATTAGTTAAACTTAAAACTTACCCACCCATCCACACCAGTGTGCAGTGGACAGCACCGACCTGAGTTACATCCCTGGTGTCTCCGTCAGAGATTTTGAGCTACAAACTTCTGACATGAAGGCCTCAGACATGTGGGTCAATAAGTTCAAGTCACTGAATGAAGATTTGGAAAGACTTTCACAACAGCAAGCAGAGTTTGCGAGCAAACACAAGTGGGGAGAAATGAAAAAACTTCAAACCGCGGACCAGCTGTCAAAACTTGGAACTCACTTCCTTTCACATACACAAAATACACATGCATACAATTCTGCTATCTAAAGAGTTTTTACTGAATGGCTATCCCAATTACTGGTTTGTTATACCATAGAGTTTCTGACCATCACAAACGTTTGTCCTGGGGAGGCTGATAGATAACACATTAGAGGTAAACTTTGAATAGCTATACTGACCATCCAATATTTTAGAGGGGGAGGCACATTTATCAAGGGTCAAATTTCAAATTCATGTGAGTTTTTTAAACTCCCCTAAACTCCCATAAATCCTAGTCAAAATATATTAATAACATAAAATTTTTTAAACTAAAAAAAAATTGAAACAACTTGTAAACTTGAAATTTGATTCAAATTATAAAAACTCGATTCAAGTTTTTTTTTTTTAAACTTGAATGTCAGGAAGGCTACAAACATCATCAAATTGATCCATGGACCTCTCCCATTGACTTTTACAGTAATTAGGCAAGTTTTAGGTGGTGAATAGTCTAATTTAAATTCTTAAAGGGCCAGAGTATGATAAATCTCGAAATTACGTTTTGACCAAAAAACTAAAAATTAAATTTTCACTTTGACCCTTAATAAATCTGCCCCTAATTGTGTTTGATAGCACGGCTTTAGTAACAAATCTTTATTCGAAAATTAATAAGTACTAAATTACCTTCATCATATTCCAATTATTTCCCTTTGGTGCCCCAGTTGGGGCCCTTGCCTTATAAATATATGGTTTAAATGACTTACAAATAATCTAATTTTCTTTTTATTTACATATTATATAGTACCCTGACTTATATGAAAAGAGGATTGTGTTACTATATTAGTTTTTTTTAACAGATGTAAAATAATGGGCCATGGTAACCATTAATACATATATCAAAGTCACATTTAGGTTCAGAAATATAACCCTGCCAATGTCTGATTAGATCATGTGCCCTAAAATAAGCATTTATAATTTACATTTGGAATAATTCATCAAGTACAATCTAAGATAAATATGAAGATACTGAGCAATCAGATTTGTCTTCAAAATAAAAAAAATCCATTTGTCTTTACAAAATCTGTATTTCCTTGCTGCTGTATGCTTCTATGAAACAAAAGTTATAATAACTGTCCGTTAAAATAAACGTAATTTAAAGTATCGTTCATTAGTATTCTAGATTCTAAAATGTGATCTGACAAAGAATGTCAATCTATTGATACAATTTTACAGATAAAGCCATTCTAGCAATTAATCATTATCTCTTCATTTTGAGCCATTATAGAGGTTACTATGCATGTAGAATTGTACAAGAAACAAAAAGGGGGGTCGTGGGAGCACTCAAAGGCTAAGTTAAAATATGTTTAGTACAATGGAAGTGCTACTGATTTGGCCAATTAATCAAAGCACATTCCCTGAACACAAGTACACGTGTTTACAAAAACAGGGTTTTTTTAGTTACAAAGTTATGATCATAAAGTTGATAAGCCACCATTGTACTTAAACATATTTTAACTTAGCCTTTGAGTGCTTCCACAATCTCCCTTTTGTATATTGTATTATAGCCTGAAGCTGCAGGCTAAGCTTCATGTGGTTTGTAACACCCCATACCCACCCCTTTAAACAAATGGTGCTTTAAAAAAAATTAGTTTGGGCAATCTCTCTCTCTAAAAAGTCGCAAAAGCTAGTGGAGGGGGAGGATCTAGCACTCAGACTGAAACCAGGAGATAATGATTACAAGTAATGCTACTCTGCAGAGAGGTACAAGACTTTTTATACTATGACTGGAGGTAAACAAGTTAGGGACCACCATACGGGGTTTACCTTGACGTGGTATGGTGGCTTATCAACTTTATGATCATAACTTTTTGTAAACACATGCACTTACATATATACTGAATTACTTATGAGACAAGGGACCAGGGAATATGCATTGATTAATTGGCCAAATCAGTAGCACTTCCATGGCACTTAAACATATTTTAACTTGGCCTTTGAGTGCTCCCACAACCCCCTTTTTTGTGAATTGTACAAGATGTCTACAGAAATCTTTGAACTTTCATTTTATTAAGGCTTGATAATTGCTACTATCAGGTTGATATGCCTAGAAGCAAATGTCATCATATCAAACATGCCAGGCATAATCTGCAAAAGTAGAATGTCTTAAAAAGGACACCATGCTAAACTAACATCACAGTTAATCAGATAACACCAAATAAAGGCTGCCTTCATAACTGTGACCTGTAAATTGAACAAAGACCAAATGAAAAATATTGCTCAATTCTCATTAGACACATCATGATTAAAAAAAAAAAAAGCCCATAGTATACCTGAAAAGCTGATGGAGGCTCTAAATATAAATCAATGTGAACTGTCATGCCATGCACCAGAAATTAAGCTTGAGCAATAGTTCATAATACTTGTATGTAGAACACAGTGGCTGTCCAGGTTATAGAAATGCTAGCATGCAAACAAAAATAATTGGTTTAAGCAACTCAAACATAATTCTGCCCACATATAAATCACTGTAGACCACAACTTAAGTGCAGCTTACCGTTTCTGGCAGAAATGTACAAAAACAGACAAAAATAATTAGTTCTAACACAGAACAAATGGCTTAATTAACTGTAGATGTTCTCCTGTCCTTTACAGAGGTTATAATGAGCTTTTTCCTTCTCCCGTACAACAGCGCTTACAGTAACTTTTACTATTATTTTTTAATTAAGACATTCTTCGAAGTCTGCATTTCTCCATCTGCAATTTTTTTTTGCAAAAATCCGGCTGAAAAATGTCATAACAAAATTGTCGCGGAGACAAAAAAGTTGTCATAAGAAAAAAAGCCCATTGACTTTAATGCATTTGGACAAGAGTCACCACAAGAAAAACATTCATTGACTTTAAGTGAGAAAAAATTGTTTCACGTATAAAAAAACTTTAATGCCCATTGACTTAAATGCGTTTCACAAATTCTTCGCCGTTTTGTGAATTTATTTGAATTTGTTCGATTTTGTGATGAATGAAAAATGGCAGCAGTCAATAAACCCTGATGCATTACTCTTCATCTACATTTTATAGGTTTGTTTTTTACTGTTATGCAGTATCAACAAATTTTCCAAGACAAAGTACAGGAAAAACAAGACATCAATTACAAAAAAGTAATACTAACAGTGCACAAAAAGAATAGTGGGTGTAGAAAATAAAATAAAACAGAATAAGGGTGATTATTAGGACATTAACCGCTAAAAGGGCACAAAGCAAGGTTTACATCCAACAAGTAATATTTGATCAGAATTGTAAATAACTAGCCCTTCTGCTAGCAATGCTAAATCATATAATAAAAATATTAGTAAATGCTTTTAAATGCAAATAAAGTCAGTAAAACTAAAAAAAAAAGGCAGAGAACATAGCATTAACATATTTTCACAGGTGGATTCTGATAATAGCAGTTTAAGAGGCTGATTCACAGTGTTGCTTGTTAAAACACAATGTTTATTTAAGGAATGATTCATCCAAGTTTTTTCGCACGCGCTAATAGACATATCACAAGCAGTAATTTTACATTACCGCAAAGCGGTATTCTAATCTCATTGCAATACTTATAGAATTGAATAAATCGTAATTAACATCTTTAAGGGGCAGATTTATCAAACGTCAAAGTGAATTCTTGAATTAAAAAACTTCAAATTTCGTACTTCGACCATCGAATAGGCCAAATTCGACTTCGATTCAAATTGAAAAAGCTTCGAAAATTCGACCACTCGAAAATTGAAGTACTGTCTCTTTAAAAAAAACTTTGACACCTCGCCACCTTAAATCTGCCGAATTGCTGTTTAGCCTATGGGGGACCTCCTAGATAGGTTCTAGGAGGTCCCCCATAGGCTAAACAGCAATTCGGCAGATTTAAGGTGGCTGAGGCCAAGTTTTGAGAAGTCAAAGGTTTTTTTGAAAAATCCTTCGATTCGAAGGGTTAAATCGTTTGATCATATGATTTTACTTCGATCGTATACGCCCGTTTTCACTGGAAAAAATACTTTGACTATTGAAGTACTCAAATTTGATGTTCGAATTTCGAAGTCCTTTTCAAATTAAACATGAAAATCCAAATTCTTTTTTTTTATTAAAGCATTCATAGCTGTTGTAAACTCATTTAAAAATCTCAGCTTTCAATCAAATACTGTATTGTCTGACCCTCCTCTATGCCTTAGGCATAGAGGCAGAGTAGGCAATTACTTTCACTTTCCATTCAGCACTTACTAGATGTCACTGCTCTCCTCACATTCCCCACCATTCTCTTAACAATTTAATTGTTAAATTCTGGTGCACAAATAAGATTCTGAGATGATGCAAGGCTTGCCTTAATAAGAGTGTCCACAAAATGGTTCCTGCCTGCTTGCTGTAATTATGAGTTCCCAGACTGATGGAAACAAGATTCAAATAATGTATACAGTGTAATTAAAGTTAATTTTGCTTGACTAACATGATAACGTAGGATTTGGAATAATTCTTTCGGGTGATGGGTCCCCTTTAAGCAATAAAATCATAAAATGGTGCTATAATTAATGTGAAATTTAACACCTCCCTATAGTGGGCATTAATAAACGACTGGTGATTGTCTGCGGTGAAAAGATGGGAGTTTGCAGTTGTATTTTTGCTTGAATCTGATGAAGAGAATCACGTCTGTGATAGCCCTAGAGTGTGATGCATTCTCAAGTTTTTCGGTTTTTACTGGCATGGTAAAACTTCTGTGCTCCCTTCATTTTATAGCAAATGGTAGTTTCCAAAATGTTGGAAGGATATATGGTGGAGTGTCAGCCCACATTTTCACTGTGTCTTGGGCAGGTCCTAAATGTACTACATTCTGTGTCAGGGAATATCAAGTTCCCCAGGAATCACTGTAAAAAGAGACTTCTACTCTGCAAGTGGCATCACAAATGTCTTAGGTGCTATAGATTGCACTCATGTGGCATTTAATCCGCCACTAGACAAGAGAGCATATTTTCAGAAATCGAAAAAGCTACCATTCTCTTAATATTTAAGTGGTATGTGAATGTAAGATGAATATTGTCTCTGGGTTTCCTGGCTGATCACATGACTCTTAAATCCTGAAGAAGTCAGGATTATATGCTGATTTCAAAAGTGGAAAAATGCCTGATGGATGGCTTTTAGGTAAATATATGTGTTTATTTTTATCTAAAGTTTCTAATTGAAATATGCTCCTAGTCTGCTACTGTGAAACCAGGACCTGCCTGCCATAATCATGGTGGGAGACTGAAAGCAGCTTATTTCATGTTATTTTATTTCAGGAGATGCTGGCTACCCATGTTATAAGTGGTAAATGACTTCCAATATCCAGGCCGCGTGCAAGGGGTGAATATGCTTTTAATAAAGCACATGTGAAAGCACGGTCTGTAATCGAAAGAACATTTGGGGTTCTGAAGAGCCATTTCAGATGTCTCGATAAGTCTGGAGGAAGCCTAATGTAAAGCCCCAGTAAAGTGGCCCAGGTAGTTACTGCATGTGCTGTACTGCACAATATTGCCAACTGTCATGGATTGCCTGGCTTTGTGGCTGATTCACAGTATATTCACTAACTGCTTATAGCTGCTAATACTGAACTACTGTACTTTAAACTGCCACAGCTAACCTGAAAACAGTTGTACTGGAAAAGTAAGATGTATATTCTGTACTAATAGGTGAAAGGGTAAATGGTGATTGACAATGCACTACAGGCACGTATGACTGATGTTACTGTTTTGTAACATTATTGGTAAGTGGCAACATTGTCCATGAAAAATATAAAAATAAAATATATAATATAAAAACTCACTTGTGTACTGTTTGTGGAAGATGGTGAAATTAGAACTCAAAACAGTAAAATTTGGCCAACCTCCATTCATTTGTAGTAGTGCATTTTTCAAATCATGAACTCACCATTCGCCCATTGCTAAAACCACCTTTACAAATTTCATAGGAATGAATAGATATTGGTGGAATATGTCAGTGGTGAGCTATACCCCTTAAAATGTATTTTAATATACAATAGAAAAAAATATAACTTAGTTATAGGTTATCTCACCTATATTATTTAGCATATCAATAATATGTGGAAAGTTATTTCTTTTTACGAAGTTGTCTAGTTGCAATTGAAGAAGTGCTTGCTGTACTGTCAGCCCTACCTTTCCCACAGCAGTATGTTGTCATTACTCGACTACTATCTATAACACTTAGCAAATGTTTGCTCAACTCCTGTTGATACTTACTTATGTTGTCTAAAATAGCATTTTGTTTCTCCAACAAAGAAATATGCTGTTCATTGACCTTTAAGAGGTTTTCATCCCTGACTCTTGTTGTAACATGATGAGGCAATACACAAATCTAAATGAACAACATGCAACTTTTTCATGAGATATTTTTCATAATTAATAAGAGACATATGGAAACTCCTTTTTTCTTGTTCACCTATTTTTACTCTAACATTACTACTTGTGGATGTGACCTTACGATTTATTTATTTTTACTCAAATTTCTTTTTATTTTTCAAATAATAAAAAAGAAAAAATAAACATACATAATACATTGCCATGGTCTGACTTATATACACTGTATACAAGTCAATAACACTGTTACAAGCAGTAGTGTAATCAGCAGTAGTTTAGGCAATGCAGCTATTATATGTGATAAAAAAAAAGAGAAAACAACAAAAGGCAAAAAGGAATAACAGAAGCATAAAAGATAAAGTAGGAAGTTACAAGTAGAGTCCCCCACTAACTGCAATATTCATGATAACAATTAACCTTTGTCACTCAGTATATTTCTTTTAGGCCCAGTATTATTATACAATCAATTTTTTCTTTTTTGCTTCATAGCTGATCCAAGGGGCCCATATCTCTATAAAACTATCCATAACACCTTGCACTCGTGCTGATAACTGCTCCATTGTATAGATTACTTGAACTTATGCAAAGTCTTTTGCCAAGTTATATCTGGTGTCAGACAATTTATAGCTAGGCTCCACTTTGCTGCTGAAAGGATGTGTTTAGTTAAAGGGGACCCGTCACCCAAAAAAATTATTCAAAATCCTATTTTATCAGATTAGTCAAGCAAAATGTACTTTAATTACACTATATAAATTATTTGAATCTTGCTTCCTTCAGTCTGGGATTTCAAAATTATAGCAAGCAGGCAGCAGCCATTTTGTGGACACTGTTATTAAGACAAGTCTTATATCATCTCAGAATCTTGTTTGTGCACCAGAATAGGGGACCCGATGTCCATCCCAATGCCCTGGTTACACAATTAAATGGTAAAGAGAATGGGGGAATGTGTGGAGAGCAGTGACATCTAGAAGTGCTGAATGGAAAGTGAAAGTAATTGTCTGCCCCGCCTCTATGCCACTGGCATAGAGGAGGGGCAGACAATATTTGATTGACAGCTGAGATTTTTAAATGAGCTTACAACAGCTATGAATGCTTTAATAAAAAATAGAAATTGGATTTCATGTTTAGTTTGAAAAGGACTTTTATTATACAGATTTTTGTGTCTGGGTGACAGGTCCACTTTAAGCTTCTGGACCGTTTGCTTAAATCCTTTATTGGATAATTATGTATCATCTCCCATGGGTTTAACGGAAAGGTTATTGAAAAAATCTCCTGCAACATAGAGTGAATTTTCACCCAGTGCTGTCGCGCTATTGGACAGTCCCACCATGTGTGAACTAGAGTACCAATATCTCCACATCCCCTGAAGCAATGGGGTGAATACAATGAAGAGATTTTGTTTTTCCTTTGTGGAGTCATGTACCATCTGGTAAGGAGTTTGTATGATAGTTCCTTAGTAGCAACCTTCTCAGAAACCCCTTTAGTGGATGCCCAGATTTTATTCCATCCATTTTCTGGCAATGGAATAGGCAGGTCTTGCTCCCACACTGCACAATATGCAGGCTGTGATTGCAGTGTAACATTTGCAGTCAGAGTGTGATTGCAGTGTGAAAATTGCAGTCAGAAATTTTGAAAAATCAATATAATCTAACATTTGCAGGACATGTTGCAGTTCCAACAACAATTAAACTTATGTCTTTCATTTCAGGACACTGTTCAATGAAGAGCTGTCTTGCTGACTTTCCAACTGAGTCATCTCTTGGAGCTTTATCTAAAAATGGAAAATGTTATTGAGAACCATGTTCAACATGACAAACATACAAGTTGATGGAGAATGTTATCCTTTTGCAAAAAGGATTCAATACAAATTCAATGAAAAATCAATAGAAGTCTAGTCTACATTACTTTTTTAAATAACCATAAGTGAACTAGATGCAGCCTTTACATATACACACAAAACAAAAACTAAAAGATTGACTGCACATTTGTACATGATTAACTGACTACAAACTGCAAGACTGCTACATTTCTGTCCAAATCATAAACACCAGACACCGGTCTCACAATCTCCATGAATAAGAGACATCAGCATTTTTCCATAAGCAGTGTAGAAAACTTTTTTAAAAGGACCACCTCCAATTGCAGACCTTAAAAGAAATGTTACTTTTATTAGCTATCCCATAAAATAAAAGAAGTAACGAAAGAGAGAAAAGAGAAAATAATAGTTACACAAGGAAAGCTAGAATTATAGGTAGGAAAGAGGAGAGCACTTCAATGCAGATTTACTGCTGTGAAGTGTTTATTTATAGACTATCAGACATTTCTCAAGGAAAGTTAGTAAGCAATAAGTAGAAGCAGATTAATCAGCAAATAACAAAGGGTAATTAAAAGAATGAGGTAAAGAAAGCAGGAAAGAGCAAAATAAAGGACTGAAGATGGAAGGTTAGTAAGGAAAAGGTAAAAGCAGATTGATCAGCAAATGTTAACATGAATAAAATATTTTCTCTTAATTTGTACTTATATTTATAATCCTCAGAGTATTTTCTTGAGGACTCTTTTAAATTTTTGGTATCTTGCTTACAATGCCGCACAGTTCTTGAAAATACACTGTTGACATGGTCAGCTATTTCATTCCAATATTTACTTTTCAGGGCAGTAGCAGTTTTTGCTGAATATATTAGAATGGCACTAATTTTTCAACATGGGCCTCATTTTCAAATTCTGAATGTTTAAGATTTCTCAGTCTATTCTGATTATGTTTTATCTTTGCTTTTTTTGGGTGAGGAGGGTCTTTTAATTTCAGGTATCGGCTTCAACTGCGCAGGCATCGAGACTACACGAAGATCCGAAAGATAGCGACTGGGAGCTCCACTGCACTTCTCTGCATTTAAGGGTCAGAATTTTTAAAAGTTTTTTTGTTTAACACTAAACATTGCAGGGGAATGAGAAGATGGCACTGCCTGCAAGATTAGGGGGGAGGCTTTTGGTAGGGGGAATTATTTCTCTTTAAAATAACAAATCTATAAACAAATATACTGCAGAAAAAAATTACCTGCTTGGTTTCAATTTGTGAAAAGTTTGGCTTCCATATTATATGCCTACCATAAATCAAAAAGTGTTAAATTGTATGTGTTGGATAAACATTCATAAATTATGCAACGAAAGAGAGTTTGGTCATTTAGGCCTTGAAAGATTGCTTTAATCTGGCTATGTCCAACTACTTTGTCACTTCATCTTTTCTATTGCATTTTAGTGAATCTAAATGTGACTGTAAATTTTCAGAACACTCGGTAAAAAGAGCATGCCATTTGGTTCAAAAAGACCATTAATAAACGTATGCATTGTTTAGTTGATGCATTTTTTAAGCTAAAATAATACAAAAAATATATTGAACAGGATGCTCAAAACTCCTATTCTATTAATTAGGAGCCCATTTATCAAATACACTATAAAATACAAGACATACCACTGTCTAATCCCTAGGCACTGATTTGTAAAAAAAAAAAAACAAATAAAAAAAAACAGCATATTAATAAAGCCAGTCCCCAGAATACAAGTGGCCGCGGGAGCCCGGGTTTGAGGCTCCTCCTGAGACTCTGTACTCGGGAGCAGGTAGTTACCCTGAAGTCGGCTATAGATACAGCAACATTGCTCCACTGAGCCAAGAATCTTCTGCAACAATCCAGGGTCATGGGATCTCTCCAAAGGGGCACAGTCAATCTCAGTCGCAACTTCTCCAAAGCCACGTCCTCAGGCAGCCTCTCAGCACTGGGATTCCTCGTAGCCTCCGTGAAATGTACAACCCAGGCGGAGCTCTGCGTGCCGGTCAGGGATAGTAGGTTGAAGCCCCTCCGCCTTCACTTCTGCCACTCTGTTAAGCCCTGGTCACGGGATGTGGGGTAGGGGCCACTGCGCCACGAGGCCAGATTCCAGTGCACTTGAAGGCGGGGGGTGACGTGTACAATATAGCGCTCCATGATGCAGCAGCTTCACATGCTATCAGCAGAATATAAGAGATAGCCAGGGAGGAGAAAAAGAGCACTGCACTGCCTAGACGCCTTTTCTAACAGGAGCGGAAGTGGAGTTTCGGTAAGTTATTTCTTAATAAAGGCTTTGAAATTTTAAAGTTTAATTTGTCTTGGTGTTTGTTTTCCGATGTATACTAACTTTTTTTTTTTTTTTAAATCTTTTTGATGTTTTTGGTCCTTTAAACTGTGCCATATAGCCTTTTAATTTCCGCCATTGCTAAGCAGCAGTTTGTTTATACAATAGCAGTGTTACTGAAGTAAACAGATCATTTTTATCAGTGCAGGGCAACACTACATTATATTTGTATTACTTTAAAACTCATTTTTTGGTGTTACTCTTCCTTTAACCAAATATCAATAGTAACAAAAAAACCCTCAACTTTACTTTAAAGGATAATCCTTTACAAGTTGTGAATTTAAAATGTATGAGATTGCTATAAACTCCATTAGTGGGGGTGGCCTTACAACACATTTTGTTACAAAACACCTTGAATGCAACTTTACATTAAAGGATAAGCAAAACTTTAAAAAAAATTGAGTAATTAGATTGCTATTGTCTCCATTGGTGGGGTTGGCCTTGTAATTGTAACAAAACAATTGTAGCAATATTAACAAAACACCCTAAATGCCACTAAAGGATAAATAAACCTTATATGTGGTTGCTGCAATGTTTAAGGAGAAAAGCCCTGCAATTATTCACTATAAACCTTTTGAAGATGCAGCTGTTTGAGAGATTGTTGATCAAATTGGTTATTTTAAGGACTAGATCTAATGCAAACCGAAATGTAACCAAATGTAAAGCTTCCAAGCTGGCTGCCCCAAAACTATTCAGTTCAGAAGTCTATCTGATGTGCTGACCTGCCATAAATGTGCAGAGTTGCGCACTGGAGTTCAAAGCACCATCTTCTGTCTTCGGACCTTCTGTCAGTTGACTATATGGATCTTGCAGGGGCATGCACAGTTGAAGAGGATTAGGGACATGGATTCAAATCTGCATTCTCCTCCAAGATCTGTGTTGGTGAGCACAATTCTGCAGATTTATAGCATCAGATCAGCAGATCAAGGTGAATTCTGGGAAGAAAGGGCTAGGGTTTAGTTCTTTAATAAAAGCATTGGAAATGTTAATCAAATCTGCACACTTTATGAATGCCAGATAAGAGATAGAGAATCTGTACTGGTGCAGTCAAATCTGTTATGGAAAGTAAATGCTGCTAATCTCAAACAAACAACCACATAGAAGCAGCTGGCAGGATTCACACTTGTATCAGGAGAATGTATGCATAGAATTGTGGAAGATCGAGTCTTTTTTGGAGAGCAGACCATTGCTACACAAGTTAACTCAATACATATAAACAGCAGAATACACAGAAGCCAGGCACAGCTTTAAAAGTACACTTTAAAATAACTTTCAAAGATTCACTCAATATCAACTAATGTTGGGGTATAATTTTCACTAGACATTTGAAACTTGTAAAGCTACTTTATGATTACATATTTTTGTGAAGTTACCATTTAAGAATTGTGGTATCCAAGATAAATGCTGCATTATGGGTTTTAGAACTGATTTTTTTCACAGGTACTCATCAAAGTATATTCCTTAAAGGAACAGTAAACAATTTTTGTAAAAAATTAATTACACCCTCCTCAAATAACAAATGTATCTTGGACAAAGTTAATTTTTACTGCTTTATACATAAATACTTAGGTAAAATCTCACATCCGGTTATGAGTTGCATATCAAAAAAGGCGATAGGGCGACACACATTCTAAGCTCTTCTATTTGCTCCAGTCATCAGTTAGCCAAACTTTCTTGTTGAAACTGATAGTCGGTTGCTTCTGCTTCACAAAGGGATTTTTGCCGCTATGTATATTTCACCAGCTTGATTTACTTTAGTACCGGCTGCAAGTAGTAGGGCAAGCGCACAGACCAGCCCTAAATCTTCCAAAGAAGATCGGAAACCCAGACAGCAAGCACAGAGCCCACTCTTTTCTTTACTATCTAACCATTTTAGAAATAAATCTTGCTATGGTAGTGCTGCCACACACTCTCCCAGGCAAATCCTTCCTGAAGGAGAAGCAACTAACGTCCAGTTTAAAAGAAAGAGCCCACGCATACGAGAATGTATGTCACCCCATTGCCTTTTCAATGCAGCATATAACCAGAAGAGGGATTTTTTTCTAAGTATTTATAGATAAACAAAAATGAACTTTGTCCAAGATAGAAGTGTTATTTGAGGGGGTGGCATTAATTTTACTTAAAAATTTAGTGCAAGTGGTCCTTTAACCATGTCTTTCACCTAGCCAGCTATGAATGCCATTGATTGCTACAGTAACAAATTTAAGAGTCATTTTTAGTATTAGTGAACCCTTGAAAAATACATTGTTCTAAGACTGTTCCTTTGTGCAAAATCATTTGCAAATGCCACAAGATCAGTCTGTGCAAGGTAGTCTTTGTGAATATAACCACACATTAAGTCAGTCAATCTCATCTGAGTCATAGTGGAGCGCAAATACTTTTTACTCTACGCAATGATGAGAAACATCTTTCTGCAGTAGCAGTTGTTACAGGCATTGTGTAGTATAAGCAAAGTAACTTGTGTACTTCTGGTAGTAGTTTCTTTGATACAGGAACTGCATTCATGGCATCTGAAATTACTCTTATGTTTGTTACTGTAGTAGGATTATTGCCAGACTCAAGTATTGCATCAGTTAACATTTCTAGTTGCTGGAGTAAGCGATCAAAATTAAAATCACTTGAAATACAAATTAGAAATAGAGGATGGAAGGGCAACTTTTTTCCCTGTAGCTGCTGCAAGCAACATTTGTTCAATACCTATTGCTACTTCTATATCTTTTTGAGCAAAACGAAAAGTGAGTTCATGATCTATCAATTCCAAGACCTCATAATACTCTCTTCGATAGTATTCCTGCGAATACATGAATCTGCTCCACTGTCAATACGTCTAGGTGGTCGTTTTTGTCTGGGAACCACTGGATTATCTGTTAGATCTTTTGATTGTTCTATCACTGAGTTAAAGGAGTTAGCAAAGCAATCATGTGTTTTCTGTCTTCTAAAAAAAACTGTGTTAATTTAACTGCTTTCTGTGCTTCATGTATAGTTATATTAACTGTCTGCAGTGTTTTGGAGAGGAGTTCAGTAACAGAGAAAACTAAGACCATAAAATGTACTAAATTTCTCTAGAACAGCCAAAAAACCACAAGCTTTCCTTCCATGCTCATCATGTGAATTTTCATTGATGTAGGTCATTGCTGTACAAAGAACATTGTAGTTATCAATAACAGATTTAACTGCACCAGTACGGACTGTACACCTTGTAGGGCATAAAGTGTGCAGATTTTGAGGTTCCAACTCTTTTCTTAAAGAATCAAATAAGTGATTACGCTTTGGAGATTGCTTGATCAGATAGGTTATTTCAAGGACTACATCTAATGCATCCCTAACACTCTTACACTTCTTGCTTGCATCCTGTAAGCACAGGTTGAGGCAGTGTGCCAGACAATGAATGTGAAGAGCTGCAGGATTTTTCTCTTTAAACATTGCAGCAACACCACGTATATGGCCAGACATATTTGCTGCACCATCATATGCTTGACCTCTACACAAATGTAGTGGTATATTACTCACCCAATCGCTTACTACGCTCCTCTACTGACCTGCTACTCAACTCTTCTCTCATTACCTCCTCACATGCTCGCATTCAAGACTTTGCAAGGGCTGCACCCCTCCTCTGGAACGCTCTCCCACGGTCTGTCCGACTTTCTCCCAAACTTTCTGCTTTCAAGAAATCTCTTAAAACGCACTTCTTTCGAGAAGCCTACCCTCACTCTGCTTAACTACCAAACGCAACACCACATACAGTACCACATTTCTCACCCACTTAATTCGATCTTGCCCACTCCCACACCTTGTGTATTACTCCCTTCCCTTTAGAGTGTATGCCTATGCATAGGGCCTTCCTCATCTTTTGTACTGGTATTGACTGTGATGTATGTAACTCCATATGTTCTATGTATATAATTCATGTGATTTAGTTGTATAATCACATTTACTTTACAGTGCTACGCAATATGTTGGCGCTATATAAATGTTAATAATAATATTACAGTGTATCAGTATATCTTGTAAGACTGAGAAGATTGTAGCTGAATTCTGTTTAGGTAACTCAACAAGTCCTATAAAATCTTCATGAACGATATAATTTTCTTCAACCCAGCTGATCAAGCAAACAAGTTGTTTTTGTTTGAAATATCCCTTGCTTCGTCAGCAAGTATAGAATATAGCCTTGCCTTATGTATCTTTGAAAGTACTGCTCTCTGTATGTCTAAGGCAAACATAGTAAGTAAGTTCATTAGTTGCTTCACGTGACGTATATTTTTTTTCACAAATAAATTGTTTTATTTCAGGAACGTCTTCAGCACGAAGTTGCATTAAGTGAAATAGTGAAACAAATGACATCCCTGTGCTTTCTTCATTGGGCAAGGTTTGGCTACCTATGGCCACGATGCTAAAGGAGGACTATGCAACTTTTGCTGAGCCCTAAGGTGACAGACCAACTATACAGCTATGTTTGGAGAATTCGATAAAACATGTTGAAGCATGATTGTGGCATTTTTTTCTCATAGTCTCGAAATGCACAAATCACCTTTTTCCAGTTTTGAAAGCCACATATGGTAAAGGCAGGTTCCATTTTTGCACCGAGCACTTTGACAACAGAATAACAACATTGTGTACAGAAAAGAACCCCTCGCTTAATGCACATAGCTAGCCATGGAAACTCCTTAAACCACTTCATTTGTAGTGATCTTGTCTGCTGTGACTTTGCAGTTCCTTGTACTTTTTTTGTGCTTTCTAACACTGCAGGATCCGTAGGTTGGCATGGTTTTGTCAGGTCTTCACAGCACTTGCTAGAGCACAAATCTTTGGTATTAGACTCGGCGGAATCTGTGTTTCTAGTTTTCGGAGGAGGACTGACATCACTTATAACTACTTCTCTAGGAGCAAGTGAGGCCTGTGAGCTCTCTGACTGGATAATTGAATTAAGTTTGCCTTCTTGAGAATGGAACTCTAAAGAATATTCTGTCTCATCACACTCCAAAGTTAAATCCACAAAGCACTTTGATGATCAATTGGATGTTTGCGGAAACTCAGATTCGGCCGAGTCTAAAACCTCAGTGAGGGGTTTTGCAGACACTGAAGAAATATTTTTTCTTTCAAAATATTGATAAATAGTTCTTTTCATTCTATAGGATATAAGATTAGAAAGAAAAAAATATATATAAAAGGCTGATGGTCAATGACCCATTTGAAAGTTGAAAAACAGAAGGCAATTTAATAAAAATGAAGACCCAATCTATATTTAAAAAATGCAGACCAAAATATAAATTTGCCAAACATCACATTTTATAACATAGCGATAAATGGCACACTATTACTGTTAAGTTTAATATGCTATAGAATATCCTATTCTTATTAGATTTTCGATCTTTAGTGTTCTGTCTTAAAATGCTATTCGGTTATTAAGGGTTATAAACTCTGCCAACGCAAGTTTTTTTTTATTTTATGTTATCACTTAGTTTCAGAGTAGAGAGTTTCAAAAGATAGAGATCCTGCTGTGGCTCAGCTGTCAAATGGTTTTTCCTTAACTTTGTGTCCCTTGTTCACATATCAGCTACAACATGACTTGACGTGAAATGATCTGTCACCTGTGTCTTGATGAAATGCAAAAATCTAGGAAAAAGAAAAACATATTATACAAAACTGTATATTTGAATGTATAGCTGAAGGGAAAAGGGCAGCCACCAAGTAGCACTTACCTGTTAGGGGTTCAAAAAGATTTGTAGATCCTACCAAGAACTTCATCAGATTTAAATTACATTTAAATTCTGAATTACATTGAAACACACTAACAAACCTAGAAAAAATACTAAAAACTATGGGAAAATGTCAACCACTGGGAAAATGTCAATCACTAGATGGCACTTACATTCACAGTTTCAAAAAAATTTGGAGATCCTGCCAGAGAAGTTTTTGTATCTCAGCGATCAGATTGTCTTCCTTTTGTTTATATCAAGTCAGTAGGTCTTCACACTCCACAATGTTATATTGGAACCGACAGCAATGGATACTACACACCTGTAAGAAGCAGGCAGCACTGAAACTCCCAATTTAAATGTTCTGTAAATAAAAATGTTAAAGTTAAATTTGAGTATGATTATAACCTATTTTTAGTATTAGCATAAAGTATTTCAATTGGTCATTTAATAGATGATTATTTGTGGTCTTCTGGGCAAACAAAGTGACTTTTATTACGTATAGAGGTTATAAGTTAAATTAAAGGTGATCAAACCCTGTCACACAAAGCCTGAGGCAGCAGAAACATGCTGTTATAGATCTATAATCGAATGCATATATAAAGGGAAAAAACTCCTATAACTCCTGGTTAACTGGTTTCCATTTAAGGTAATATGACGCAGCACAGACAGCTTTGTATGTCTCCACCAGTGGAATGATGCCAATATAGAAACTTCAGTTTGTAACATTTGTTTGTGAAAGAAAAACAATAGCCTTTAAAGGCTTGAAGTGAAATTTAGCATGTTATAGAATGGCCCAAGTGTCAAATTTTGACTATTTACCCTATTCAGCATGACAGAATGGGGCAGTATACTCCACTGATAAAGATACAGAGTTTGTTAAATTAAGTTGAGTTAAAAAAAACTAAAAAAAAGTCCATCAAGTGCTCAAAATGAACCCAAGTGCACATATGTACTCATCAATATACTTTTATATAATATATATCTCCAAAAATATCTATACTAATTGCAGAGGTTAGTATCACCCAGGGTCACTCCTGCCATGAAGCAAGGTGAGAACCTTGCCTCAGAATCCTGCTAAATATAATAACTGCTGTATACCTACACCTATGTTTTCTACTAGCATTTTTTAAATTACAACCCCCAGCATGCTTACTATTGCTTTACAAAAAGGTTATGTTTAATAGATGTGGTCTTGCTTCAACAAATTGAACTACCATGTCACTATTAGAGGTACTTCACCTTTAAAGGGGTAGTTCACCTTTATATTAAACTTTTAGTGTAATGTAGACATTGATATTCCAAGACAAATCATGATTGGGCTTCATTTTTTGTGTGCTTAAGTTTAAGCGTTTTTTAAGTGGCTCGAAAGTTTGGAATTTTAGCAGCTGGTTACTAGTATCTTATTAACCTTAGCAACCAGCCAGCAGTTTGCACAAGAGACAGGAGTATGAAAGGGCCTGAATATAAAGAGAAGAACTAAAAAGTAACAATACAATTGTAGCCTCACATTGCATTCGTTTTTAGCTGCTGGGTTCAGAGACTCCCATTTGAAAGTAGGAAATATTACAAAAAAAACATCAAATATTTTAAAAACTTTACAAAACACATAATGGAAACTAACTGCAAAGCTGCTAGGAATGGGCCACTCTACAACACATTAAAAGTTACCTTGATAAGCTATTGTTTAGAGTACAGAATGACCAATTCATAGCAAATGTTATTTATTTATGTTATTTTGTTATTTATGTTATTTATTTATCATTTGCCTATTTCCAAACACTTCCCAGCTTTCAAATGTGATTCAGTGACCTCATCAGAAAAAAATAATTGCTCTGTGAGGCTACAAGAGGAACCACCCTTTTAACAAAGCTGGAAGTTAAAAGTGTTGTTCACCTTTGTCAAAGGCACATTAAATTGCCTTTGACAAAGCCTGTGATATGCAGGTGAAACGCGCGTCAGGCGCATTTTAGAATTGTTAGGCAGGGGGGCTGAATCTACAAAGAATCTTTGGGCTACTGCTTCACAGCAGAAATGGGTGGGAAGCTCTGTGGGTGAAGGGGTGGGTTCTCGACTGTGATTTTGTGGCTGGGATAGAATCTAAACCTCCATTCAAATCTAAAACTAATTGAATACGGCTACTTTGGTTGTTTATCTTTGGGCTACCGCTTCACAGCAGAAACGGGTGGGAAGCTCTGTGGGTGAAGGGGTGGGTTCTCAACGGTGATTTTGTGGCTGGGATAGAATCTTAACCTCCATTTAAAACTAATTGAATACGGCTACTTTGGTTGTTTACTTTGGAAAAGGGGAGGGGGCGCTTGAGGGTGAAGGGGTGGTGCACCAGACCTGATTGCGCTTTGTGTTAATCCCTATCTCAGTCTATGGCTTATTAACTGAACTCTGCTGCCTACCAGCACTCGTATGCCAGGGTTGGCAGTTTATGTATTTAGTTTGCCTGATTCAATACAGGGTTAATCGACATACAGCCATAATATACTGGCTTCTCTCTCTTTGGTTATGGGAGGGTGTGCTTGAGGGTGAAGGGGTGGTGGATATTTTACAAGGTTGACCCCGACTTATGGCTGTTAAATGATTGAATGTGACTTACCAGTATTTACATTTGTAGGCTCGTGGGTTACTCTTTGACATCCCAAACACCCACTGTATGCTGTGTACTTCTTTGCCCATTTGAATCCGGGTTCTTTGCCTCCCTGTCCCTAACCTTATTTTAAACGCTCCTCTGGACTTACGGTTTTAATTAATTTATTAAAAGTTAAGTTTTATTGTTTATTGTTCCTTGAGTCATCGGATTTAAAGATGGGGTGGTGCAACTTTAAGGGTTAATCTTTTTCTCTTTTGTGTCACCTTTAAATTACTTTTAAATTTAACTTTCAGTGCGATGTAGAGAGTGATATTCTAAGACAATTTGCAATTGTTTTTTATTTGTGGTTTTTGGGTTATTTAGCTCTTTATTCAGCAGCTCCAGTTTGCAGTTTCAGTAATCTAGTTGCTATGGACCAAATTACCCTAGCAACCATACACTGATTTGAATAAGAGGCTGGAATGTGAATAGGAGAGGGCCTGTATAGAAAGATGAGCAATTAAAAAGTAGCAACAACAATACATTTGTAGCCTTACAGAGTATTTGCTTTTTAAATGGGGTCAGCAGCATCCATTTGAAAGCTGCAAAAAATCAGAAGAAAAGGGCAAATAACTAAAAATGATGACCAATTGAAAAGTTGCTTAGAATTGGCTATTCTACATCATATTAAAAGTTACCTAAAAGGTGAACCACCCCACAACCACAGTTGCTCTAGATTTACTTCTTCGAGATTTTTAAATAAAAATGCACATTTTACTTGACAAACATGCTCTGTTGTTGTTAATGTAATATAGACCCTAGTAACCAGATAGCTGCTGGCATTTCAAACTAGACATATGCTGAGCAAAAAGCAAAATAATAAAAATGACCAATTGCAATTTTTTAAGAGAGCATCATTGTCTTGAAATAGAATAGAAATGGAATAAAAAACGTCATAATGTAAAGGTCGCAAAGCACACTACACATGCATACACTACATTTAAATAAAAATGCACATTTTAGTTAACAAACATGATCTGTTTTTAGTGGTGTGGAATTGGACTCTAGTAAGCAGAAAACTGCTGACATTTCAAACATCTGCTGAACAAAAAGCAAAATAACATAAAACAGAAATAAAAATCACCAATTGCAACTTTTCTATTTTTTTAAAAAAAGCATTATTGTTTACATACAAAAAATATTTTAAAGGGGACAGTCCTTACAGAGCTAGAAGTTAAGAATGAATAGAACACTTCATAACATAAACGTATACTACAAATGCATACATTTAAATAAAAATGCACATTTTTAGTTATAACACTTAAGTAGAAAATGGACTATTCAATAGCAAACATTTCCATTCTTAAAATGGAGTATTGACAGCATGATCTACTACACCAAACAAGCATTCCATAGGTTTTCCTTTAACCAAGGGGTTAAGAATGCAAAACCCAGCATACAAGCCCAACCTGTTGACTTGTGATAAAGAGAGATGTTAAATAAAAAATAAAGCAGCCATCCTCCATTAAAAAGGGGACAGCTCTAGCAGCAGCAGGAGTGGGACTGTGTGGCACTGGGGCAGGAATAGGGTTGCCACCTTTTCTGGAAAAAAATACCAGCCTTCCTATATATTTATCTTTTCTCCCTATTAATAACATTGAGATCAGCCATAATTTTTACCGGCCAGGTGGCAACCCTAGGCTGGACTGAGGTGAAGCCACAGTTTTGTAAAGCTTTACTTGAAATAGCAGGGGTGCAGTGTGGGTGGAATGTTTGCAGGTTGCCAGTGCCACCCGGGAAAGCATTATATGTCAATGTGTCTGCCTATCAGCACCTAGACTTTTGGCGCCATTATGCAAATAGGCTCAACACAATTGGCTAATTTACATCATGCAAGCTATCAGCCTTCTTCTAACGCAAGGCTGGATAATGGTGGTGGTGGTTTTTAGAGCGAAATGCATGCAATGTCACTTACTTCCCCTGTAAGTAAAATTCTTAAAGAAAAAAAAAGTGGGGGATTTTTTTTGGGGTGGGGGGCTGTAGACCCTGTAGCCCCCCTGGTTCTGACACCTATGCCCCTTATGCCATCTTTATGTTTGAGATGATCCGGGAACAAGGTTCCCCTCTGTTCTGTTATTTGGATCTCGTTTGGTCAGCGTACAAAATTTACAGTGGCAATTGTTAGTTGCGTCATGACGAGCAATTCCGACATAGGATGTCAGCCAGGGCACATATGCACTGGATCAATTGGCCATAGAGAGATCCTGCAAGAAATTAACATTCATGAGGATGAGGCAGTGGTTTGGCACAGGGAGATGAAACAGGATGACCCATGTCTCCTTCGGTAAGATGGGGTGCACCTGAATGCAATAGGCCTTGATATATTCAACATGAAACTTCAATCTGGCATAGAGGCAGCACTGATTTGGGGCACCAATTGGTGTTGGGGCACAAATTTGGCTAGGCATTGCCGAATTGGTGGTGTTTTACAGATGGGTAAAATATTTGCCAGCTGCAGGAGACACCTGTCACAAGTGGACTGTCATTCATGACTGCCGGAACCCCTCAGCAGTTTGCATATTTTGTTATGGTTATTTATGAATGTTAATAAAAGCCATGGCCGCTATTTCATCCACTCAAAAAAGATGTTATTACTATTAGAATAGTATGAGCGGCCAGTTTCACCCTAGCTTGTCTGGCCATTTTGACAGCCAAGTTTGCCCAGCAACCACCCACAGTGGAGGAGTGGTGGGCCATGGCTGCCAGCCAGCCAGTGATCTGGTTGATGGTTATTGGCAACCTGACCACCCCTCCCTGTCTTCCCTTTCTTCCCCAGCAACTCTGATCAGTTATAACTGCATCTTCTCAGGGACACAACCCCTCAATTGCATTCTCACAAGCATCCACCCCAGGATTATATATTTAATGTGTTTATTGTTTATGCTGTTTTTTTCTCTTTTAGACAGTTACTATGTATTATTGTCTCATATTTTATATGGCAGCTATTTCCTGACAGCGGATGGGTAAAATATTTGGTGAGTTAAGCAGCGAGGCCAACAGCAGACGGCCGGGGCCAACAGCAGACGGCCGGGGCCAGCTGAAGGAGACTCCTGTGACCAGTGGTCTGTAATTTGTGCCTGCCGGACCCCCCAGCAGTTGGCATATTTTGTTATATTTGTTTATGAATGTTTAATAAAAGTTGTGGCCGCTATTTTATCCACTTGAAAAAGGTTGTATTGTCTTTAATATTAAAATTTTATGAGTGGCCATAGTGGCACTTACGGGAAGGCCATCTCCAATAATTCCAATTTTACTAAATAACCTAAATAACAGTAACCTGTACTTGATCCTAACTAAGCTGCATGAATCCTTATTGGTGGCAACACAATCCTATTGGGTTTATTTAATGTTGATATGATTTTTAGAGATCCAAATTACGGAAAGATCCCCTTTTGGGAAAACTCCAGGTCCTAGGCATTCTAAACCTATACCATACTTATTATTTAACACTGGAGAAATAACTAATTCCAGGGTGAATTGACAACTTTATTGATATAGAAACTTATGGTTTGTAAAATATATTAAAACAGCAGAATTTTCATATGATATGAGCATGTGATTCATATTCAGAGCAGGCCTCTCTCTCTCTCGTGGGTGCTTGGTCAATTATTGTGTATATATTTCAAGATGGACCAGCACTCCAAACTTTTCCAAACAAATAGTTTATTGTAACATCACTTGTGTATACAACATTTCAGCCCTCGTTGAGACCTTTACCAAGGATGATAAAATCCTTGATAAATGCCCCAACGAGGGCTGAAATGTTTGATGTTACAATAAACTATATTTGTTTGGAGTGCTGGTCCATCTTGAAATAAATATATATATATATATATATATATTATATATATATATATATAAAAGGATGGGGCAACAGAAAAGGAAATTTGAAAAGGGGGAAAAATTCTGTTTATAATGATATGCAATAGCTTAAGACAGGTTATTTTCAAACCCATCCTTCAGATTCACTAACAAGGTCCATGAGAGATCATAACTTCTTGGGTAATACAAAGCAATAAACCTATGTTGCTATGAAACCACGCACAGAATAATACTTTCAATGCTTTGGTTGACCAGAATAATCATACAGACTTTTAGCTGAAAATTATAATGCAGCTGCATAGAAAATGAATGATATTCATATCATGCTGAACCTCAGGCTTAGTTTCAAAATATTCATCTGAAATTATGGATGATACAAGTATCCCACAGAGCACCATATTACTAGAAAACATGATTGAATTTCTTGCTGACAAATTCATTTCAATATGATGATTATGTAAAAGATGCAATTTTATTTTCAGCTCAGAATTTAATAACTAGCAATATTAACAATGTTTAATGCTTAGTTGAAAGCATTATGGTCAATGTTCTCTTGTACAGCATAAAGATAAGTATTTCAGATATCACTTTATCAGGGTTATTATTTCTATGTTGGGTTTTAATAATAAGCTGCTACACTCATGATTTCATGGTGTTTTAAAGGCTTGTAGAAAAAATCTGAAAGATGTGCTACTTTTATTAGGCATTATCCACTTTGGTGCATCCTCAGAAGATCTAACTGATTCATGCCATATACCAATATATTCCTCACCACATGTATAGTACACATACATTATTATTGCTTACTTTGTTTTTTTTTTTTTGTTCATTTTCAATAATATCATCTCATTCTCTTAGGTGAGATTCTCTTTAAGGTCCTGAAATTTTCGCTGATATGCTTTGTATTTAGAGTACAATACATCTTTGTTGCTCTTCACTGACATTTGTATTAGTATTTCTTTATATAGGGCCTAAAGCATTTAACATACCTAAGGTGATGCATCAATATACAGCTGCAGAATATAGCATGTATTTCTTCTACTTTTCACTTTTTGTATACAGCCTAGCATTCTGAATTTAATAGCTTTCTATGTTGACATGCCTTATGAAAAAAATCTTGGCCCTAGATTTCACTAAAGCAGGAGCACCCATAACTTTCTAATGTGGGGTCTACTTTTAGTGATGTTGCCCCATTGTGATCTACATCAATAAAAGCATTGTTAGCATTCTGTTCCACTGAAAACATTATATTGATTTATGAGCAAATGTTTATTGCTATGTTTAACTAACAACTATTTATAATGTAACTTTAATAAATAAACTATACTAAATATCTGAATGAAAAGAATGAAACAGAAGGGTAATTTAGACAAGCTATTTGTTGACAGTGTCTTGAGATCTACTGATCACCAGCTAAAGGTCTACTGGTAGAACCCAATCTACCTTTTTGGCAGCCCTGCACTAAAGGAAATCAAATTAAAATTAAAAAAACTCATTGACACATTATCACATTTTTCACAAAAATATCTTTGCCAAACGGCAATGGTACATAAACATAAGTGTCTTTATATAGGAAAACACAAAAGACAAATGAACAACCGTTCCACATCCATTTTGGAAGCAAATGAAAGGAATAAATCAAAACCAACAATGTGAGCAAACACAACAAAAATACATTCAGATGAAGAAGCCAGGGACATAACTCAAGTAGCATAAGCAATATAAAAAATATTTCCAAAGACATACAGGCTACTTTTAGTTAGAATACTTTACAAATTTAAAAAATTAAGGTAAACCCTAAATTACTTTGTATATTCACTGGAAGCACTTAACAAAATGAATGTTGGTAGAAATTATAATACACAAATGCAATGTATGCATTATATGTATCTAGCACACACAAAATCAGTGTCCACTCTATATGTATATCATGTTGCAGGTGCTTTCCATAAACTCCAGAACAGTGAAATCTGTTTTTTATAATCTTGGAGGCATGCCCAATTGCATTGGTGCAAAAGACTGCACGCACAATTTGTTAACACCTCCTCCTCATGCTATTGAGGAACAATTTCGAAACTGGAAGCATACCCATTATCTGAATGTCCAGGTAGTTTGTAACACAAACACACACACTCACACATTCTTACTAGCATACATACCCAACACAAACATACACACACTGACACATAAAAGTTGACACATAATTTGCCAGGTTGGCCTAATTCTGTTGGACTATCAACACTGCAAAGCACAGAAATGTACCTGCTTAATTTCCAGCACAGTTCAGGACATCTGGACAATCGACTGTCTCCAGTATTATATATTCTTAATAAAAGAAAAAATAAACTTAAAAAATGTCTTTAAAGCAACACACATGAACGAACAATACTAACCTTCAGCATTATTTTCTTCTAGGTTTTCTGTTCCACAGACGGCTTCCATTTGCTGCGGTCGCTCAATGTGTTGCTGAACAACTAGACAAAAATAAATAAATATTTTTCAAACCATACACATTTGTTTTTATATAATGTACAGTGGTTATGCAACTGTGGGGGGGGGGGAGTTATGCTGAAATGACATAAGCAAGTATGTGTGTTTTTGGGGTGTGTGATGTTGGAAGAGACAGACCAATTAACATCAGTAACCTTTATATAAGCAATGGGGAGTGGGTAGAGAAAAGTTTCTGTACTAGCAAGAAGGCAGTCATAGGATAAGAAGGAGTATAGCTAATAGACTAGCTAGCATCAGTATCCATTAGATGAACATTGGGGAGGGGTTGAGTTGAATTTAGCTAGAGGAGTACAGTAAACAGACACAATGTAACATCAACAAATGAGCAAGGGGGGAGGGTGGCTACTGTTGGCTAAAAACAGCACAGAGAGGCAGTTCTGGTACTGTACTATACTATATCAATATGACCCTGGATTACTTCCATCACATCTGGGCCAATAACGCTTCCTCAAATTATAAATATTGGAGGTGTAGGGCTGGACCCCCAACAGTCCCTCTGTTATAGTTTGCCTCTTGACCCAGTTTTCTCTTCAACTGATATTTTATGTCATTGAGTCTCTTCTTGTAGTTGATGATTAGGGATGGGCGAATTTGACACACAACGCCATACAAGTCAATTGGGCAATTTTTGCGGCAAAACAAGGCGAAAAAATTTGCCCATCCCTATTGATGATGCCTCGATTGTGGAAGGACACTGCATTCACCATCCTAGCAATGTTATACCACAGCAGGTTCTTCCTGGCCATGGCAGTTTTGCTGGCATCCTGGCCAAAGAGTTTGCACCAGTGCTAAACTGCAGCATACACTAAGGCACAGTTTTCTTTGTAGGAAAACTTTGTACTCCTGCTCCTTTTGGCTCCTCCAGAGGCTCCCTCTCTCACTCCTGTCTTTTTACTCCTACTGAGACTCCTGTCAAAGATTCACTGTATGCCAAGGCTACTTATAACCAATCAATCAGTGGGATGTCTTGTGTAAAATGAGGTGTCTATTGGCTGTATATATTTGATTTCTGTAACATTATGATCCTATTGGTAGGGGGTTTGGTTTAATTGAGATTGGCTACATTTAAATGTGCATTTAAATGATGCAAAGAGATTAACTGGTATTATTTCTTGTTCATATGATTCTATTGGCAGAAGGGTTTGTGACTGGATGGATGAAGTATCAGTTTATATGATGCATACATGTTTGATTGGTGTTACTCTGGTAATGCTGTTGGATGTTATAATCATCAGTCAATAAAGTTTAAGTGTTTTGAAGATGCATTTTTGGCCATAATTGTCACAGTAAAAATTGCCATAACGCCATACAACAAGACTATTTTATAGCATAAATATTCGCAAAGAAAATTTGCAACTCGCTAAAATTACCGCTAACATAAGCTGGTTCATTAACGCAGTTACCGCAAGTGATCGCAATGACTTAAGAGCGCATCGCCTTTTAGTAATCTTAGTCGCTGCGAATATTCTGGCGGAAAAATATTTGCATCGATCACATTCGGAAACTTATAGTCAAATTTACCTTGCTTTACTAAACGGACCCCCAAGTCTTTTTGGGGAGTCTTCTACCACCTGAATATTTACTGTGTTTAGTATTGTTTTTGATTTATTTTTCCACCTACCTATAAGCACTTTTTGTGCAAACAGCTGAATGACATAATTGAAAATTAGTTATCATGTAACTCTACATAATGCTGAGCTTAAACTATAAAATAATAGGAAAACTGCATTTCACATTGTAAACATACTTTACAGATTAAATTAAACTTATACAAGAATAAATTCATATTAGCAAAAAAGAGTATCTGATGTTCTCCTAGTAATTAAATAACTAAAAATCTAGTCATTTATTTGCTTGTCATTTGGTAATACTTCGTTGCTCTGTTCAGTCGTGTTGTACCCTTTCTATGTGGGGGCCTTGTATGCATGTTTTGCTAACAGTTTGGTTGCAGACATACACACCATGATTAATTAATACACTAGTCACACAGACAAGCTGATTAATTAATCTAATCTAATAACTTTGGCTGTAACTTGAATGCATTGTGTTGCATGAAATAAAGATATTAATCATTGAGCAGAAGAGTATATGAAGACAAAAGCAAATTTGCTTTTAAACACCTCCTGTAGGGTTCTTTGTTAAAAAACGTTTACCAAAGTTTATACAGGCCAACAAATACAAATCTACTTTGTACAGTAAAAGCATTTTTAACAGTACTACCACATTTTCAATGTGGGAATAGCAAATTAATAAAGTATTTATTTGTTTATGTATCAACTGTTATTTATTTATACACTACAAGAGTACAGTAAAGATGAATGATTTACTTTATTCACTTCTATTTAATAATCAGTTTCCAGACTTGATTAAAATTGGATAATAAACTGGTACCTAATATATAGGTATTTGGTTACAAAACTGCACCATACGATTGTTAGCACCATAACAACTAAAGGCTACATAAGCATTGCATGTCAAGATGTTCATCCAGATTAGGCATTAACATCTTTATCTATCATTACCGCTTTGTAATATAATTCATGGTGATGGGCTAATAAATTCAACAGGCACAAATTTGCAGTGAAAAATATGCCATGTCGAATAATTTGCCCACGCGTCAGAATAGACGCGTGCATAAACATTGTTGAACATCAAAATTATTCAGACGCCCATTGACTTTAATTCATTTGGCCAAAATCAGCACACATATAACTGTCGCGGGCGTCGAAATTGACGCACATCAAAATAATTTTGCCACCCATTGACTTCAATGCATTTTGCAAATTCTTTGCCTTTCGTGAATTTCACAGGAAATTCTTTTGGTGAAGCGAAACAAATTCGCCCATCACTATTAATTCAATATAATTGTTCATTGTAAAGTATATTGGTATTATATCTTACATATGTTTAACATTAATGATATGCTTACCAGTTCAACTGGCTGAAGCAGCACATCAATACCACAGCAATGCTTACAATACAATACAATACATGCCCCTGCACAACTTTGGAGACCCAGCACAACAACAGACAGCTTTTAACAAGTAATATGGGGGGAGGAAAACAACACCACGTTCTATATTGAAATCATCAAAATCGGTACAGTTTGAATGAGAGAGCCCAAAGCGGGGTAGATCAAGATCTTTGTCATCTGCCTATTTTTTAGCATCAGATCTGGAACTCTCAGGGAGCGAACTGGAGGAGAGCATGCCCCTAGCACAAACACAAGCTGTGTCAGCATCGAGACTGGAACTTGTGTGTACCCGCAGATACCGAGACGGAGGAGGTGAGGTGGACGACGGTCGAGTGGCTTTAGGTTATCAAAGAGGTTTGGGGAAGTGCGGACTGCCAACTCTTTGGTAATGTATGAACAGGGTTAACAACTCACAATGGAGACAATGCCGACCCTGAGTTGGGTGGTAATTTTTTGGGCCTGGAACATTGCCCAGCAATGTGATCAATCTTTCACACAAACAACTATTCCATGATAAATTGCTGCTCCTATCCAAGGGACTTAAATTTGTTCCTGGACTGTGATATGGTCCAAGCCATACTTGATTTGAATAAATTTGTAAACTTGTTAATGATAAAACAACATTTCTCTATGAAGGGCCTTAGTGAGATGGATGGGGGACTTAAGATGATGGATGGGGGACTTAAGATGATGGAGGGTACAGATAGTATTACTGATGTTGAAATACCGAATTATGATGTATCATTTTGCCTATTTGAAGACATACAGAATTTTGACTTCCAGGACACGTATCCTACATGCTCTAGAGGATTTATATATGGAGGTCTCCACTATTGAAGAGGTGGAGAGTAATGTAATACATACTGATCTCAAAAAGAAATCCACATTTTATCCTATACAGTCTAAGGGGCATTATATGGAATTATTTCATAAATTGGTATAGCAAGAAATTGAAACATTATGGCCATACAGGGAGAGACCCCCAAATCTTCTAATCTCACTCGAGGAGAATTCGAGCTCTTCATGAATTGAGTAAAAACAAGGATGTGGTGGTTAAACAGGCAGATAAGGGTGGGGCAGTGGTTATACTTGATAAGGATGAATATGAAGTTTATAGACAATTGTTGGATGTATCATTCTATACTCTGCAATTGGATCCCACTCTAGCTTTCCAGGGATCTAGAGGGCCTACTTGACAAGGCACATGATGATGGGATAATTACCAATACCGAGTTTGAATTTTTGTTTGTAAAAGCCCCGGTCATTCCCATATTCCATATTCTTTCCAAAGTGCATAAGTCTTTGGAGGATGTAAAAGGCCGCTCTATAGTGGCAGGCAAAGGGTCCTTGAATGAGGGCCTTTCCATGTATTTGGAAAATTCTTGATGCCTTTGGTGGTGAAATTACATGGTTATTTGAAGTAAAAGACAGTACAGAGGAAATCATCATATAAATGATTTTCCATGAATGTTAATGCTCTTTACTCCTCCATTAAGCACAATTTGGGGTTACAGGCTATAATGTTTTGCCCCCCCGCATCCCAGAAGGACTTTATCATGCAATCAGTCAATTTTTTGTTACAAACAAATTGCCGCAATGGAGACTTCCTTTGCCCCCACCTATGTCAACCTATTTATGGGCTGGTGGGAGCGGCGCCACATTTTTGCCGATCTGAACCCCTATAGGGCCAATATTGTGCAGTTATATCGCTACATTGATAATTGCATAGGTATCTAGGATGGTGATGTGGAGTCCTTTGAGTATTTTGTGGCTTTTTATAACCAAGCAACACAGAGATTGCTTTTCTTAATGTGGTTTTTTATGGTATGAATGATCGGGTACAGGCCACCTTAAATCGTAAGCCTATTACCTGCAGTACACTTTTACATGTGGACAATGGGCATCCAAAATCTTGTATACGCAGTATTCCCATTGGTCAATTTATACATCTTAGACGTATTTGTTCTACACGGGATGACTTTTAGTATAAGGCCATGGAATTGTGGGACCGTTTCATTGAACATGGATATGATACCATGGGTATTGAGGAAGCTTTTGAAAGGGCTGTTGCTTCTGATAGAGATACCTTGCTGAAGGAGAAGAAATCAGTAGTTAAAACTGGCAGGAATAGGGAAGGTCCATTGTTTATTAATGATGGAGAACGGAATTTGGAAATGGGGGACAATATTGATCTAAATAATGTGAGAAGGAAAGCTCAGAATTCTAAAGTTCGGTTTTGTACTATGTATTCAAAGCAAGCTCATGGGATGAAACGTATAGTTCAAAAACATTTTTTTATTACCGAATCCAAATTTACTGGGTATTTTGGATAGGGCCCCATTGTTTGTTTTTCGCATAGGAAGACATTTAGCCTCATGGATATCGAGGAGTTTATACATAACTGATAAAGGACCTAAGACAGCAGCTTGGTTGAAATATAAAGACACATATAGGTGTGGTCGCAATAGATGCAAGGCCTGCAATGCACTGTTAATCTCTGGTAATCTCCAAAGAATTTGTTAGCACATATACCAACAGAAGATATAAAATTCCCTATTATTTTAATTGTTTATCTAAGTGGGTGATATATTTGGCAACTTGTGTATGTGGGGCCCAATATGTGGGTCAGACCATGCGTCCAGTAGGAGTGAGAATTTTGGAACACCTCTCGGCAGCTGAGAGAGGGGATATGAAATCAGCTATTGCAAACCACTTATCAGAGACACACTGTGATTTGATTTCAGATTATAGATAATCCTAGATCAGAGGTCAGGAGGGGACATATAAGTAGGAGATTATCAGATAAGGAATTATATTGGATTTATCATCTCAGAACAATAGAGGATTTGGGGGTTTAAATTGTGAGTGGGAGGTCTTGTGCTTTTTCTAATGTGTTTTTTCTAATTTTCTTTTGACATCTTTTGTACCATTGATGAATTGACAAAGGTCTTTTTCATATTTAAATATATATGTCAATGTATTTTTGATACTATTTTATACTTATTGTTTATTACACATACTCAATTCTGATGTCAGAGTAATAGATACACTGTAATGCAGATATATATTTGTATTTATACCATTGCAAGATTGTGTCATTAATTATGTTATATCAATTGATACATTGTATATGCTTTCTTGATATGCACTAGTTAGGTGCTTTGCCTGAGCTGAAATGATATGTAAAGAACCATTACGCTTTTGAGAAAGTGGCCGGAGGGCTACAAAACACGTCAAGCGTAATGGTTGCTGGCATTACAGGCACTACCCTGCACATATATTTTTTGATATTGATTTTAAATGGATGAATAAAACAACTGAGACAAACTAAGCTTTTGACAAGTAGGGCAGTACTTCATGGTGTTTCTTAGTTTCACATTTGTTTATATGTTGTGGTATGTCCACTAAACGTAGGTCTCTCAGTAGAAGAACAGTTAATTATGCTATACTTTACATTTCAACCATTCACAAGCTGGGACTGGTGCTTCATTATGATGTCTTACAAAATAATTAGCGATTGAGACAACATATACTTTAGTACCTAAGACTCCGATTCCTTTATTAGTTTAATACATAATATTTCTGGAGACAGCTCAGTATGGGCAAATAAGAAATGGCTTTTTAAATTTGAGTAGTAGTAGTGCTTATTCTTCAAAGTTTCTTTGTGTTATAAGATTATGTGTTAAAACTGTTTTACATGTCTTTTACTTTGTGTTTCAACCGGATCATAAAGGTTAGAGCTTCATGATAACCTCATAAGCAGTTTCAAGGGCAGCTTAGCCTGTTACTGTAAAATAAATTTTACTTAAAGGAATACTGTCATGGGAAAATTTTTTTCAAAATTAATCAGTTAATAGTGCTGATCCAGCAGAATTATGCACTGAAATCCATTTCTCAAAATAGCAAACAGATTTTTTTAATATTCAGTTTTGAAATCTGACAAGGGGCTAGACATATTGTCAATTTCCCAGCTGCCCCAAGTCATGTGACTTGTGCTCTGATAAACTTCAATCACTCTTTACTGCTGTACTGCAAGTTGGAGTGATATCACCCCCCTCCCTTTCCCCCCAGCAGCCAAACAAAAGAACAACGGCAAGATAACCAGATAACAGCTCCCTAACACAAGATAACAGCTGCCTGGCAGATCTAAGAACAACACTCAATAGTAGGGATGGGCGAATTTTTTCGCCTAGTTTCGCCGAAAAAATGACGCCCATAGACTTGTATGGCGTTGTGCGTCAAAAAGATGTGCGTCAAAAAATTTTCGCAGCGCGACAAAATTTTTTTGACGCCCATAGACTTTAATGGGCGTCGGCGTAATTTCACGAGCGGCGAGTTTTTGACGAAACTAAACAAGTCAAATTCGCCCATCCCTACTCAATAGTAAAAACCCATGTCTCACTGAGACACATTCAGTTACATTGAGAAGGAAAAACAGCAGCCTGCCAGAAAGCAATCTCTCCCAAAGTGCAGGCACAAGTCACATGACCAGGGACAGCTGGGAAATTGACAAAATGTCTAGCCGCATGTCAGATTTCAAAATTGAATATAAAAAAATCTGTTTGCTCTTTTGAGAAATGGATTTCAGTGCAGAAGTCTGCTGGAGTAGCACTATTAACTAGTGCGTTTTGAAAAAAAACATGTTTTCCGATGACAGGATCCTTTTAGAGCGAATCCTGAGCAAGGCACAATTGGGGATCATTTATACTGAATTTGCACCTGGGCTGTAACCTTGTTAGACAAAACTTCTTTCCACTATGCTACACATATTCTTTGTAGATTAAAAAGGCTGCCATGTTGCTAGTTTCTTCCAAACTCAGCACCTAACAGCTTCTTAGACAGATACGTGGAGGGCTGGGGAAGGCTCTTTTCTGATTAATTAAAGGAAAACTATAACCCCCGAACAATGTATAATCTATAAAATATACTGCATACAACAGCTCATATGTAAAAGCCTGCTTAGTGAAAATAAACCATTTTCATAATAATATACTTTTTAGTAGTATGTGCCAATGGGCAATCATAAAAAGAAAAAAGCCATTTTAAAAAAATAAGGGGTCCTAGGATTCACGATGCACACAAACAAACCAAACATGTTAGGTCACATGAGCCAATTAACAGACAGAGTTCTAACTTTTGCTCCAACAGTTTCTTCTGTTACAGTTAAGAGCTGCCATATTTCTGGTCAGGTAATCTCTGAGGCAGCACACAGACCATCACAAAATGTTGGTTCAAGGCAAGAGATGTAAAAAGGCAATATTTACTTTAATATATATATACCAGTTTGGTAAGATGCTTTAATATGCTACTTTATTTGATATAAACTATCTGATGCTTAAGTATACATTTTGGGTGTATTTTTTTCTTTAATGTGAAAGAAAAGGGGCTGTTTAGTAAAGGTCACCATATGTTCTGCATCTTTTTCAAAACACATGGCAAAATTTTAGTGTGCATCTACAAAAATGCTCAGTTTATGGCAAATATAGGCTGCTTTGGCATAGTTGTTCAGTCTACAGCTTTAGTGCCATCAGTGTTTGAGCTCTCAAGCCTTATAACTGGTTTTAGTTTAATAATCTGATAAATTCAAGCTGTCATAGCATCAATTTAGAAAATGTTGCACAATTTGAATTGCAGCATGATTTTGACGTGACTTTTTCTTGCAACCATTTTTTTCGAGAAGTTTTAATGGTAAATTAAGGGGACTCGGTTTGGAAGAATGGTAGATTTTTTTAGATTTAATTAAAGTGGGGAAAATTTGTGTTTCAGTAAATACCCCCATTAATGTGTGCTGAGTATGAATGGATACATTTTAAGCCATATGAAACACCTGATCTGAGCTGAAAGGTCATTTAATATTCACATGCAAATACTATGGCAACATTTCAGTAATCCTCTTTTGATTTCAGTTTGATTTCAGCTATATTTAAAAACTTAAAATCTCAAAATCTACCAAATATACAGCAAAGTAGCAAAATAGCAAAGATAAAGATGTAGAGAAAATAGGCAATACTGGTCAAGAAAAAAAGATAAGGATAATCCAAGAACAGATAGATGCTATGCCATGCTTTATATCTTAACTACTTCATTAATAATAAGGGTGTGAGAATACCTGTGGTCTGGTGGGGACACCCTCCACCTTCTCTTCTGTGTGCCATTTTTAAATGATGCTTGTGCCGCTTCCGGGTTTTGATGCGCGTCGCATCTGATATCATCGCGCTTGCAGTGATTTTCAAATATTTAAAGGCACCTCGTCCTACTGACATCACCCAATGTAGGTATATTTCTTAATAGTTCCTGGATGCGCTTATAGTACTGACTTTGTTCTTCGACTCTTGCCTGTCCCTGACTTCTGCAAATTTGCTGCCTGTAGCAATCCTTGCCTGTTACTGACCATATTTCGAATTCTGACTTTGTACTGCATTACTGATTGGTATTGACCTCGACCAGTTACCTCTACCTGTGACCTCTTCTACGTCTCTGGCTTCTGATTATATACCGCATTTGGCATTGGCCCAGCCTGTTAATTGACTATGTTCCTTGTTTACCATCCTTCCTGTACAAGTTCACGTCTGCCCAGAGCTATCTCTCCCTGGTTTTCTCACTTTAAGACCAGGCGGCATCTGAGTAGTGGAGGCATCCTCCGGAATCGAAATGTGTAATTGTGACCACAAAAGAAATGAACACGTGGTTTGACAAAATTGAACAATTAATTAAAGGGAACAAACTGTTGACATTTACGGTAATTTATTATCCATTAAACTCCAGAAAATTGGGGCAGTAACTTTAGCTTAACAATTCACCAGGTACAACCAGATGAAGTAGACTTTTATGAAATGTTAACATATTGAAAACACTTTGCGGATTAATGATCATTCACCTGGCAAAATGGAGCTAAAGTTCTCTAACACTTTGCTAGCAAATTAATTAAGTAAATAGGTGAAGTCGTGGTGAAGTCTTTTTGCCGACTTTTCGCTACACATCAATAATTTGCCCTTTAGTAATTGTGCCCCCATGTATTGCTATATATGGGTGTTCCAAGATTTCTATGTCTTGTTCTTCATTTCTTCTCTCTGCAGTGTTTATTTGTAGTTGCATACTCCTTGCCCCAGTGTTCTGTTAACTTCTATTTTTGCTGATACAAAATTGCGCAGAAATATGCGTTCCATGCAGCATGCTGCCACTTTGCAGTGATTTTACAAATTGAAAAACTGGGCAGCAAACTGCAAAATGGGGTTCAATATTGATAAATGTAAAGTCATGCACTTTGGCAGATATAATATAAATGCAAGTTAAAGACTAAATTGCAGTGTGTTGGAAGTTCCATAAGGATCTAGGGGTTTTTGTAAATAAAAAGTTGTCTAATTCCGGGCAGTATCTTTCTATGGCTACTAGTAAGTAATGTACTGTCTTGCATAAAAAAAGACAAACTCAAGGGATGTTAACATGGTTTTGCCTCTTTATATGTCCCTGGAATTTAGACAGTCCTTTATTAGAAACTAAAGCTGCAGATGCAATCTCAGCTCTTCCCCCCAATAAAATCCTTGGCCTGGATGGATTTCCAGCAGCCTAGTATACCATGCAGGGCAATGTCTTAATCCAACAGCTTCCTACCTACCTGTATGCCTTTGAACAGAGTTCCCTATTACCCTCTTTTTACAAGGCAGTTATATTATAAATATAAATTATATATTATAAATTGCAAAAGAAGGTAAAGATTGCAAACTCTGTGATTCTTATAGACACATATCACTAATAAATACAGATGCTAAAATACTTGCTAAATATCAGTCAATGGCATCCTGTCTCTCTCTTTCCCCTTGGCCAAGGGAACCAGACAAGGATTCTCACTCCTCTTCGCAATAGCCATTGAACCCATGACCATCTACCTGTGGCAGGCCCCAGGTGTTAAATGATTTCAATGTGGTGTACTAGAAAATAAGCTTAAACTCCGTGCTGATGATTTGCTACTTTTTTTTGGAGGACTCTCACACCTCGTTACTTACTATCAAGAGGTTTGGCATCTATTCAGGGCTTACAATAAATACATTCAAATCCATAATTTTCCCCTTGACCAAATACTTGCTCACCCTTTTGCCATTCAGAGTCTTAAATGGGTGATGAAATTCAAATGGGTATCAGTATCTCTACAGATCTTTCTTCATCCATTCCAGTTAAATTGACGGTCTGGTTGACCAATTCAACAATATCTAGTCTAAATTACCAGAGTAGAATCAATCTATATAAGATGTTCTATTTGCCCAAACTATTATATAAACTGCACAATTCTTCAATATGGATCCAAGAGAGCCTATTTGAAAAGTAACCGCTGTTTTGCTCCCCTTTTTGTGGGATAACAAATCTCCACATATAACCTGGACCTCCACTTCCATCATGCATTTAGAGCCCAATTCATCTGTCTGGAGGTCACCTATGCCACCCTTTCAAAGGAAATAATTCTGCATGATCCTGAGCATAAAACCTACATACAGATTGTTCCAGTCGCTCATAAGTACTGCCCCACCACCCTTCACCAAAGCCCAGCAATGCTTGCAACAGCTCCAGTGAGATAAGGCCACTGATGCCCCCTACAGTGACCTAAATCTCCCTGCGTGATAAAGTAATCCAGTACAAATGTTTACTTTAATTATATATTACTCCCAGAAATGGGGGCTGGGTGTCTAAGATGTCAAGAACTGGAAGCGTGCTTTCTCCACCTGGTGAGGCAATGCCCCCTGATACTGAGCTTTTGGAAGGAGGTAATGAACTACCTAGCAGATAATCTAGCATTCCCACACATATGCTCCCCTGAGATCTGTCTACTAGGGCTAGTGGAAGATTTACTATCCCTAAACAAGATCACTTATGAGGGTAACTGTATAATGCCAATACAGTGGTTTTGTGCTGTATGGGCAATAGTGCCCCACGGTTGCTCAATCGGTCAACTTAATCAACAAAGCTCTCACCTCTATCAAGCTCACCTATCTGGCCAGAGTGTGCCCAGAAAATGGCTTGATGTTAATCTGATAGAGCTCCCTGAATCCTAACATCAATACTTGCTGGTTAGACCAACCTGGCATTAAGACAGGATAACTTAGTACTGCATGTATATCAGATTTGTAAATTTTGTTGTTCTACTCTCTGACGACCATATGAGTTTTACTGAACTGTATTTTGGAGACACCATACATTTTCAGTTATTACTGCTTGTGAACTAAGTTTTGTTGAATGTTCCCCCACCCCTTTGAAAATGAATAAAAACTTGAAAGATAAAAACAGCTGCTGACAGAGACATTAGACATAATTAACACCTTCTATAGTTTTATCACACTGCATTTAACTAAATGTTTTCTCTGTATGACCTTCCCTATGTCAAAATCTATATCTGATGCAAATGGCATTCTGATTGGCGCCGCAATCAGCCACAAATGGTCGAGGGTAAAGCCACACAAAATTCCTCTGAAAAGTGACACTGAACTCAAAGCTGCTGGCCACTCAATCATCATAGGACTTTGCATAGTTACATAGTTAAATCTGGTTGAAAAAAGACAAAGTCCATCAAGTCCAACCCCTTCAAATGAAAACCCAGCATTCATACACACACCCCTCCATACTTTCACATAAATTCTATACACCTATACTAACTATAGAGTTTAGTATCACAATAGCCTTTGATATTATGTCTGTCCAAAAAAATCATCCAAGTCATTCTGAAAGGCATTAACTGAATCAGCCATCACAACATCACCGGGCAGTGCATTCCACAACCATGTGGGGCTTCTTGCCAATAGCTTGGCTCCACATAGGCGTCTTCTAATTGTAACAGTACTTTAGACATTCTTTGATCTTCCTGGAGCTGATTGGTTGGCTGAGTC
Source organism: Xenopus petersii (assembly GCA_038501925.1). Classification (NCBI taxonomy): domain Eukaryota; kingdom Metazoa; phylum Chordata; class Amphibia; order Anura; family Pipidae; genus Xenopus; species Xenopus petersii. The sequence continues at coordinate 173,624,471 of CM076673.1, read as the reverse complement.
TTTGCCATTTTGGCTATTCTTCTATACATTCCAATGGTATTTTTCTGTTGTCATCCACATCTTTCAGGATTTGGTTGCCATTTTAAAGCATTTGATATTATTTCAGCTGAGCAGCCTATCATTTTTATATCATTTTATATATAGAGAGAGAGAGAGAGAGAGAGTACATAGACATCATTGATGCACCTCCACCGGTTCTGCACAGCTGGAGGTAAAAAAAAATGTGTCAATGTGACACAGGTGTCAAAAAAAGGCTTGTCCCAGTATAAATAGCCACTCCCCAGCCTTTGGAAAACTTTTGGTCAAAGTACTAAAGTGAAACTTAGATGGCAGCAGCAAGCCTTAGTACACATGATTATCACCAGGAGCGGTACTTTGTTCACTTTATGCTTTGGGCCGGTTAAGTGACTAATGTCATATTTATTTTGTGCTTTATGAGCAAAGGTGTGTTCAGGTGAATACTATAACATAAAGAACAAGTGTCATATTATTGCAGAGAACAAGGAATTAGCTATCAAGCAAAGATTATTTATCCAATGCAATTCAGCGAACGTTGACAGATTTGCATCTCAACACAAACTAAAGTCAGCTCAAGTCCTGCTGCCTCTACACACTCTCTAGAGACACCTGCAATACTAATAGGTGAATAGGCTTTTGTCTATGTGGTGTCAAAAATCACAGAATGGAATTGGCGGCAACTTTATTCAATAGCTAATGCATTATTTGATAGCTAACGCATCAAAATTTATAAAATATTCCCAATTTCAAACAGGGCATATCAAATTGGATGTGACGCAACACATTACATCAAAGGAATTCCAACGACAGACAGGACTGTGAGAAATCTTCAAAAAATTATTTCAATGCGTAGTGCGATGCAACATTTACAGGAGGTGTTACCTCAGCTCAGTGCTTGCCTAATTGACACAGGTGATTTTCTAAACAGGTTGGAACGGATAGTAATGCCAACAGAACCATTCTTACTCTGTTCACTTGATGTTAAGGACCTTTATACATCAATTCCTCATAATGAAGACATCGAATGCGCTCGGTCCTACTTGTCCCAAGGGTCATTACCAACACATATGATCAATTTTGTATGTACTGTACTCGATTGTGTATTGACTAACAACTATTTTGAGTTCGGGGGGAGTACTATCTACAGACCCAAGGCTGCGCAATGGGTGCCAACATGGCGCCGGCGTATGCCAACATCTTTATGGACCAATTTGAAAAAACCTTTATATTTTCCCATGGTGAGTTTTCAGTCCACATACACTCCTTCATGAGGTATGTGGACGATACATTTTTTCTATGGACAAGCAGTTATGAAAATTTGATGGAGTTTGTTAACTATTTAAATGGTGTGCATAACTCTATCAAATTTACTGTTGAGGCACACGCGACGGAATTACATTTCCTTGATGTAAACATTACAAGGCAGGGGAGTGGATTTGTAACATCAGTTTTTACCAAACCAACTGATAAAAATAATTTGGTGCGTCCTTCCAGTCAACATCCACCAGGTGTATTTCGTGGTCTCCCCAAAAGCCAGTTACTAAGGGTAAGACGGATCACGTCAAATGATGAATTGTTTGAACAGGAGTCCTCTAAGATCATTAAGAAATTTGTTGATAAAGGCTATAACAGAAAGGAGCTTGTGGGAATTAAAGAAAGCGTTGCCACAATTTCTAGACAGGATACCTTACAAAAGAATAAAGCACACGTTCAGCTAATACACGGATCCCATTTATTTCCACCTTCGATACGAATTCTGCTAAGTGCAAAAAAATCATTTTGAAATATTGGGGAATATTACAAGCAGATCCTAAATTCGGACAAATATTTAATCTTCCCCCCATATTTTCGTATCGACGGGGAAAAAATATTGGTGATATTATTAGAACACACACCACTAGGAGAGGGGATTTGCATGTAACCACTAATATCAAAGGTACATTTCCCTGTAGGCAATGCGGTCATTGCAACGGGATTATTGCGGGCGATGCGGTAATGCACCCATCATTGGGTACCAAACATCAGGTTAACTGCTTTTCCACATGTGACAGCCAGAATGTCATATACTGTATTAAATGCCCGTGTGGTAAGTCCTATGTAGGACAAACCACTAGACCGATAAAAATTCGTTTAAATGAACACAAATCTGTTATACGAAATTTTAAAGCAGATAGTAATAGTGATGTCAAAGAGAAGGGCAAGACAAAGAAAGAGACACTATTGGCTAAACATTTTTTCTTTCATGGTCACCAAGTGTCACAAGTCAGATGGCAGATATTGGAAAAGGTTACCGCAAGGCAAGGTCAGGATATCAAAAAGTTACTTCTCCAAAGAGAATGTTTTTGGATTTGGCTTCTTCAAACTCGTGATCCGAAGGGACTCAATGAGGATTTTAACATGTCATGCTTTTTGTAATCTAACTTTGTTTAGTTCAGTCAGTTTTCAAATTTTAAATTTTAAATTTCTCTTTTTTACAGATAATTACTACAAATGGCAGCATAATTTTGAAAGCAAGGTCAGCCTCCCCTTTTCCCTGTAGAGGGTAAGATTCACTCTGGATGAATCCCTGCAAGGGTTAACTATTTATTGCTGCTGTGTGACACAGTTAGTATTTTTGTAATTTTTTTGGATTACTCATTGTGATTTTGTTCCTTTCATCGAGTACACTTCTGTGGGTTTTTCTATTGTATGTACTATTATGACACTTTATGAATTGTACAGTATTTATTTGATCATTTTAACTATATATGAGAAAGTTTTTTTAGATGTGTTTTTAACTTACATTGATTGGATAATTAATGATGACACGCTAATTGAAAAATGCACTGCTCTATTTATTTGCACTCTGTATGTAGATCACGTATGCTTGACAAAGGGGTTTTACTCCCCGAAACGTTGCATCGCACTCCGCATTGAAATACATTTTTGAAGATTTCTCACAGTCCTGTGTGCCGTTGGAATTCCTTTGCTGTACTCTGTTGTGGGGCTGCCGAACCTCTGCCAGTGAGCACCAGGCATATTGCAGTTATTTGTTGGGTGTGCGGGATCCTGCTTTGTTCCTAGCAACACATTACATGACACAGCTGTCAAAATAGATATGGCACCAGTATAAATAGCCATTGACCAGCTTGTGGAAAACTTTTAAGCTTCTAACTAACATGGCTAGCCTCCGTAGCCTGTATGCACAACAATTGTGTTATTTTGCCCAGTTCCTGCTCCAGGCAGGATATGATAATACATCAGGATGGAGCTGACCATCATACAATGGGTCTGTACCGACCTTAAGTGGAAGCATCCAGACCTGCTCCAGGAGATACAGGATGAAGTTGATCTTTCTTCTTAATTACAATAAAGATGCTGTTTTTGAGCAAAGTCGTATTTAGGTGGATACTTTAAAATCCAACATGTGACTTATTATTGCAGAGAACAAGTAAATCGGTTATCAAGTTGAGATTATCTGCAGCAAAGAACTAAGGATTTCCCTGCCCCATACTTATAGATGATGGCTTTCCTCTAGTTAGTGTTACAGCACATACCTTAGCCTGTATCATTTGTACTGTACAAATGCAAGTACTGTATTATTTAAGCAAAAAATATGTAACAATTAATAAATGAATGGTTCCATGCTGGCAAGGAGGCCGCAACAGCTCATAGGGTGGCAGAACCAGCTCCTGCAGCACCTTCCCAGATATTATATTGCCTCGTTCATCAAACATAATACAGTATATGTGAATCCCTGCTGGCAATATAAAGAACATTCTCATTGCAGTCCACACAGTCACTCTCTCTTATTACATCGTCCACTTTACTGTCTTGGATAGTGTACAACTATCCTTTGCACATGCACAACTTAGTTGAAGTTCAGCAGCATTTTTTTTCTCCAATGCTAAAATGCTACCATTAGCACTAGATCTAATGTGGCATGAGACAGAAACACAGTACTAGAAAAAAGGCATGTAAAAAAACACGTAACGCAATATTTGTGCACTTTTGAAGATCGCTAAATGAAATCAGGCAATAAATTAACTCAGGCAATAAATTAACTAAGGCAATGAATGGAAGAAAGCTTTTAATACTTGCTATGATAACAAATAAGTATTGTAGAAGTGATACCTATATTGGCTAACAAAAAAAAAATACATTGCAAGCTTTCGGAGCACCAAGGCCCCTTCATCAGGCAAAATACAAATGAAAGCAAGAAAGGCACAGCATATATTCTGTTAGATCAGTGAAAGGTATTCATGGACAATACATTAGGAAGTTACAGATAAATAGAGATCAATTGTAGAGATAATACAATGAATTAGGATGGGTTATAAATAGTCCAGGAGTCTGGATTCAGCCAGGTCACATAGTATGACATGAAACCTGACCCTAAATTAAGGCCCTGTCTTAATGTGTTAAATTATAATTTTTGCTACTAGCTAACACGGTACCACAGTTTTTGTTTTGTGCTAATACTTGCTATGGGCACTATGAGTATCTGGTTATGCCTTTTGGAAGCAAAGCTCCAGCTACAAGCTTGTATGTTCTAAAATTCTAGGACAGTGACTGCATCTTTCGTTATATCTGTTACCTAATTTTGATGTATGCAGTGCCTGTACAGACCTACAGAAAGTGTAAAAAAAACTCTACACAAATGTACTTAGAGATGAGGTGAATTAGGTATGCAACCATTAGAAACACAAAGCTGCATCATACCATAAAAGTAAATCCATGCAACTGATAAAGAAAATATGGATATAGTTTAGATCCAATACCTTGGACTGATGTGATCCATATGAAATATTTGCAAATGCAGAAAAATCTTAATAGTACATGTGGCCCCAAGATTGCTGAAACCCAATAATGTAAACACATTACAAAAGAAAATCCAGTTTTTTTATATATATTACAAAGTAACAGTGTAAAGTTTCAGAGAAAGCTTTCCAAGAAAGAATGAATTACTTTATCAAATGAGACATATTTATGCTATAGTTCCATCTCAAAATGTTGTATGGCCAATTACATTCAATAAAAGCATCTAATTAACATGCAACTAATTTTCAAATTGAGACTACATTTGCTGCTCCAGTAATTAGTAAGCAATGTTCAGTCATTGCAAAATAAAGTTCCGCTGAGACTTCATTTTCTAACTGCTAATGATAATTCATTTGGATTCTGTTAATGGCACACAAGAGAAACATACCCTAGGTATAACATAAAAGGTATAGACCTACTGTATACAAACATACATAAAAACTCAAAATATGGCAGCACCAATCAGATAACTGCAAATGCTTCCGCTCGTGTCAAACAATGAACACATTATATGTTATTGTCACATCTATACATGCTACAGGAATGTCTACAATTTTGTGCACATAAACAATAAGCAATTAGTTATGAGCGGAAAAGATATCTGTGAAAAAGTTGCCCATAGACTCCATGGGGCCGATTCACTCAGCTCGAGTGAAGGGTTCGAATGAAAAATACTTCGAATTTCGAAGTATTTTTTGGGTACTTCGACCATCGAATTGGTTAAATTCGATCGAATTCGATCGAAGTCGAACGAAATCGAACGATTCGAAGTAATAATCGTTCGACTATTCGACCATTCGATAGTCGAAGTACTTGCCCTTTAAAAAAAACTTCGACCCCCTACTCCGGCAGATAAAACCTACCGAAGTCAATGTTAGCCTATGGGGAAGGTCCCCATAGGCTTGCTATCCTTTTTTTGATCGAAGGATTTTCCTTCGATCGTTTGATTAAAATCCTTCGAATCGTTCGATTCGAAGGATTTAATCGTTCGATCGAACGAAAAATCCTTCGATCGTTCGATCGCAGGATTAGCGCTAAATCCTTCGACTTCGATATTCGAAGTCGAAGGATTTCAATTCGAGGGTCGAATTTCGAAGTATTTTTAACTTCGAAATTCGACCCTTCGTGAATCGGCCCCCATGTGTCTAAAAAAATAGTTGCGCGTCAAACAAAATTGCGGCCCATAGACTTCAATGTGTTTGGTTAATATGTTGCTGTTTCACAAACTTTCGGCAACAATTTGTTAATCCCTTCTGCATCTTCCAATACCAGGCTTTTGGTTCATTATACTGTATAACACGACACATATGTTGAACGATTATAAATGTTTTTTACAGTATATCTATTTTCTTCCTCTAATTTTATTTAAAAAAAACTATTTAAGGAAATTATTTTGAATACAACGTATATTTGTATGAATGTTATTAAGATTTTTCTTGTATCAAACTCCTGAAATTTTTACATTTACAAGTGATGTGCTTCCTCACTTAAAATGAGTGGAGACTTTTATGTATTCAGGTAAAATTTATTCATGTAGTGCTACTAGGATGTGCAGTGCTGTACAGGTATACAAAGATAAAGTGCAATGTGGTAAGAGTCATAGTATGAGAACAGTCTGCTGGCAAAAATGACATCACCAAATGGAGAAGTTCCATTTCTAAGTCATTGTTTTGTGCATTCTTTGTGTTGGACACTAGGCTACTTGTTTGCCTCTCATTCATTTTATGTATGACAAGTGGAACAAATATAGCCAGATATGCAGGAGGAGCCTCATTTCTTCAAATATCTACAAAGCTGTCTTGTTGAGAGTTCATGATGAGGCACTTACTGAGCCGCACTGTCAGGTAGGAGTTGTGAGAGTGTGTGATGTTAAAGGTCATGTTAGTGTTCACCCAATAGCACAGACGAGTGGCAACATAGCCAACATCTCCCAGAATTAGACTGCAAAGAAGAGTTTTAAGTCTAGCTTCTTTGAGCTAATTAAAAAAATAAGAGGACAAAGCACCAGTAACTTTCCCATCTACAGTTTAACAATAAGTGAGAACCATAATTACTTAAAAAAAAAGAAAATATCATGTATACTAAAATAAAAGTAATATTAGGAAGAATCATTCTTGCTTTCTTTCCTTCACAGATATTTACAAATATATATTTTTAATGGCTGTCCATATCCTGCAACAAAAATTATGCAATGCTATTGTGTAATGATCAGCAATGTTACTATGCTAGAAAAGAAAGAATTAAACTACATTCCACGCTTATGTTTAAGAAACCCCATTACTTTGTTATAGATTTTTTTTTGAGCTGTGACTAATCATTTGCCATCAGTCACCGTTTAAAAACACCTTGGGCAACTACAAAAAGGCCAGCATCAAGCCATCAACTTGTAATTGCTTTTTGATTTTATAGCACAATTTTGTTTTAATTACTCTTTTTTGGTGAGCACATATTTTTTTGCTATTTGTTTTGATGTAAACAAGGTTCACATAAGGTTCACGGAAGTTTGAATGAAATAGAAATTTTGCAGTCATTTTACACAAATAATAGGATCACCTTGCTAACTACATTTTTTACTGGCATAGGAGATGTAATAAAAGGGAGTAAGTAAGGATTCTGTGTATGGTGAAGCTATAAACAAAAAGCTTAGTAAAAGAACAGAGCAATTTAAAAGATGGTGAAAAGGGAAACTAAGAAAGAGGAAACCTAAAACATAGATAAGCTAAATATTAGAATTTATTGACTAACAACTAGTACGTCTCAAAAAAAAAAAAATTTAACATATGGTATTTTGCAAGGAAAAAATATTTGGGGAATTTCACAAGTTTCATGTATCACTTTAGACAGTAAAAGTTAACTTTACTGTGAATAGGAACTTTTAAGAATATCAGATATATTTATTGAAATATAAAAGAACCTCATATAATAATTACCATATTTCTCTAAATATAACAATTAGTTATGGACGAATCTGACCCGTTTCACTTTGACAAAAATGTACAAAACGGCAAAGATTCATCGAAATGCATAAAAGTCTATGGGCGGCAACATTTTTTTATGACAAGCAATAAATTTTTGACGAAAATTTTTTTTTTCACCCATTAGTCTATGAGCCTCATTTTTGCGGAGAAACATGGCAAAAAATGTGCTCATCACTAATGACAAACAAACATGAATATTGTTTTCTGCTAACAAACACCACATCACATTACCTAAATGTTCATGTCAGAAAATTCTTTATGCAGATGTGTATAAAAAAGTGTACCTTACATGCTTGTCTCTTGCAAATCGGAAGCGCTGAACGCTATCGTTAATTCGCTAGCGTTGGGCATTTTCATTACTTCGCAAATTCACTAACGAACGCTGGCGTAGATTCGCTAGTGTTACTTCGCACCCTTACGCCTGGCGAATTTTCGCTACGGACGTAACTACGCAAATTCACTTACGCACACAGTGTACTGAACGCTACCTTTTACGCTAGACTTCCTTCGCCACCTCAGACCAGGCGAAGCGCAATAGAGTAGATAGGGATTGCTTCAAAAAAAGTCAAAAATTTTTCTAAGTCCCAAAAAACCCTGGCGTGTTTTCTACATTATGGGTGATAGGCTGAAAAAGATCGAAAAAATTTTTGGGGCTCCCCTCCTTCCCCCCTACATTTCCTGACTCATGGCAACTTACCTATACAGTGGGCACATGTGTAGGGCAAAATAAAAATTTTATTTGATGTTTTGAAGGTTTTCTAGGCATTTGTAGTGCTGATATGTATTCCTCCATTGAAATTTGAATTTGGCGCCGTATGCAAATTAGCCTTCGCTAGCGTAACTTTGCTTCACTTAGCGAATCAACGCTAGCGCAACTTCGCAACCTTACGCTACCCCTGTGCGCAACTTCGGATTTTAGTGAATTTGCGGAGCGCTGGCGAAACTACACCTGCCGAAGTGTGGCGAAGTGCGGCAAAGTTGCGCCTGGCGCAACTACGAATGTTAGTGAATTTGCCCCTAAGATTGATGTTCCTTTTTGTTGGTCATTTGACCTATGAGCTGAATGTTGTATATATACCAGCAAACACCACAGCTTTACTGTAATCAGCTAACACGGTACAGCAACTTTATCTGCAATTAAAAAAGTAGGGATGCACTGAATCCAGGATTCGGTTCGCATTTCGACCTTTTTCAGCAGGATTCAGTTTCGGCTGAACCCTTCTTCCCGGCCAAACCGAATCCAAATTTGCATATGCAAATTAGGGGTGGGGAGGGAAATCGAGTGACTTTTTGTCACAAAACACGGAAATAATATATGTTTTCCCCTTCCCACCCCTAATTTGCATATGAACATTAGGATTTGGTTCGGTATTCGGCCGAATCTTTCGCGAAGGATTCGGGGGAATCCAAAATAGTGGATTCAGTGTGTCCCTATAAAAAAGTGAAAAGCTCAAAATCCTTATACAGTAATAGCTTTTATTGCCATACATGCAAATTCATTGGGAACACTGCACATTCAATTCTACAATTCTACATTTTTTTAAGAAAATGGAATATTAGACTATTCTAAAAGATAGCAATGTCTGCATTCTTATTTACAAACTCAAACATGCACTGTATAAACCAAAAATTATTCAAGATTTTGCTTTTACTTTGAAACATTGAAATAGTATTTAGTTGTATAATAACTTTATCTGACAACTGCTGCACATCTGTGTTGCATGGAGTCAATCAAATTCTGGCACCTGTTACATTCCACAATTCTTCTTCATTTCATGGTTTTTCCTCAGAAAGAGCATTTTTTTTGTTACCCCACAAGTTTTCTATTAAATTAAGGTCTGGGGATTGGACTGTCCACTCAATAACATCAAGCGTGTTGGTCTGGAGCCAATATGTGCTGTTTACTGGTGTGTTTGAGAAACATCTTCATATCATGAGGCCACCATGCTTCACAGTGTGCTGTGGCTTGAATTCAGTACTAGCTGACAAACTGTCCTTGGCCCCTAGACCCTTAAAGAACAATCTTGCTTTTATCAGTTGCGCCATTTCTCTTTAAGTCAGTCAGTTTGTTCTTTGGCAAATTGTGACCTCTTCAACATGTTTTTAGTTTTTATGTGGCTTCTTGCTGATAGCTTGGCTTCACATTGGAGTCTTCTAATTGCAACAGTACTCACAGGTAACTTTAGAACTTCTTTGATCTTCCTGGAGCTGATCATTGGCTGAGACTTTGCCATTTTGGCTATTCTGCTTTCCATGCCAATGGTAGTTTTCCATTTTCTTCCATGTTTTTCAGTTTTCCATTGCCATTTTAAAGCATTTGAGATCATTTTAGCTGAGCAGTCTTTCATTTTCTTTTTATAGCTTTTCCCCTCTCCAATTAATTTTTAATCAAAGTATGCTGTTCTGGAACAACCCATTTTACTTAGTCGTACAGAGAGAAATGTACTATAACCAGCATGCACAACATTTGCTGCCTTCCTTCCTTAAGGGCAGTAATTGACACCTGTTTTTTCACAGAATGGAATACCTCACTATTATTCTGAACAAACCTCAATTAATTATTCAATTACACAGAATCAGCAGCATGAATGTCATCACTGTTGAGTCTGTTGGTTTTCTATCACTCTACTTTACCTACTAGTAAATTATTTGCCATGTAGAAATATAATTTCTTCCAAAAACAGTAATTGATCAGATTAGTGATGTAGGACAGCTATTCTGAACACAACTGTATATCATAGCAAAACAATATACAGAATTTCTGGATATACAACATAATGCAACAGAGTAATATTACCAAGGCACAAATGCAGAACGTTTTATGGTGCTGCATTATTAATCATTTAATTTCAAGTAAATATGGTCGTAGGCTTGAAAAATGTAGTGGCCCTGAATATTAAGCAACATAAAATTATGTGAAACGAGAAAAATATTTAATCATTTGCATTTTTGTAACTGAAGAGATTATTCTTTATTATTTGCAAAATGTGTTTGTTTTTCTACAAACCTTTTTAAAAAATGTAACTTCTTTAAAAAGCTCTAAAAATTTGAGATTTATCAAGTTAAAAAAATCCACAAAAGCCTTTTATGACAAACTTAGCCAAGTAAAAGTTGTTGAAATGCTATAGAAGTAAATGGGAGGAGCATGATCCTATTGGAACACTTTTAAACCCATCAAAGAATGTTAAGAGGTTTTTGGATTTTTTTTTGCTACAAATTGTCCAAATATCTCTTATTTTTAGAGGTTTTCAGGGTATATTTATTTTTTTCAAACTGTTCAGCAGATTTTTCTATCATACTTTTTTTTGTTCTGAACCTTTATTAAATTAAATGGCAGCGGTGGTTTTAGAACTTGTGTGTTAAGTCGTGGTTTCCAAAACCTCGACCAAAAACACACAACCTCTGTGAGTGGGTTGTTTCTTATTTTGTTAACTCAAAGTTTATTATGCATTACATTGATGATTTATTTTATTTATTGGAGTCCCAGAAGTAAATACCTGTAAAATTTTGTTGGACACATTTAAGTTAATTAAAATTTAAGTTAATTGTTAACAAATTTGAGATGCCATTATCTAAGAAAAAAAAAAAACAATAGCACCAACAACAGTTATACAGCTTTCTTGTATTGAAATTGACACCTGGACTATGATATTTAGAAAAAAGTGGCAAAATGTTACATTTAGAGGCCTATTTAGCAAAGGTCAAATTTTGAATCAATGTAATTTTTTTAAATTTGAATATATTCACAATTTCAACTGGGAGGTTATTTAAGAAAAAATTGAATAGATAATATTCAATCGAATGGTTCCGGCCCAAAAATTTGAATCGTTTTTGATATGTACTAATCTAATTTGTCTCCCGAAAAAAAACTTGAATGTCAGGCATGCTATTAACATCTCCAAATGGCTCAACGGACCTCTGCAGTGTGATAAAAATTTGAATGTGTGAATTTTGATATTTCTCCTTTATGAGGGCATAAAAAAACTGCAAAAAAAAGGCAACACTGAAACAGTTACAGTCGCTTCTAGGTCACCTTAACTTCACCACTAAAGTTTTCTAGATGGAAAGACTCATTGCTCTTACATAAGATTTAGAAACCCTAAATGTCATTAGAATTCCAAGTAATGTTATGGAAAATGTTTCCATTAGGGATCAATTTTTGAAAACATTTAACGGTAGGTCATGTTGACAATATGTGTTACAATATAGTGAAGCAATTAAATATTACATTGATGCAGCAGCTTAATTTGGTTTTGGTATCTATTTTGTAAGTAATTGGTGTGTGCATATGTCTGGCCTCTACAGTGGATAGATTAAAGTCTAACAAAAGTATAGTACTCAGATATTTCTGGTATGGGTAACCTTGGAGATATGGGGTAGTCAGATAGCCAATAAGCACATATTACAAACATGTGACAATATCAGAGTAGTGTGTTGTAAATTATTTGTCGTCTAAATCCCTGCCTGTTATAAAGATTTTAAGCCAGATAGTTTTAAGAGCACTACAGCATAATATCTGGTTAAAAGCTAAACATATCCTGGGTCAAAATAACTCTATTGCTGAGGCATTATCACTCTTTTTTTTTTAATGGTTTTCTGAAAGCAAACAGCACGTATAAATATTCTGTGGCAGCAATAAAAAAAGGCTTCTGATGAAGTGACCAGTATAGTCACAAAACGCGTAGAGCCATGCACTCCCCTGCCTTATTCATCCATTATTTTTGAAGTGCTATATGCTTTTAAATTGCATTTAATAAATGTGGATTTTAACCTATATAATTGTGCAAATCTACCTTACCATTGAACCAGCGACTTCTGAGTGCACCTCCAAATGCCTTGTTAGTTACATTAACATACCAGAGGTTGATTCAGACTTACACAGACTGATCATCTTTATTATGAAACTGAATTAAGATAAATATTCTGCGGCAGCATAAAAAAAAAACATGTATCGGGCATTGTATTTTTCATCATGAAAGGCTGCTATTACAAAAATGACTATTGTAAAACAAATGTTAAACGGTTTAAAAAATAGAAGCCCTTCCAGGGATAAAAGAAAGTTACGTAGTGCAGGAGTTACAAAATAATTGCAGGTCTTTCTATGAGTTTGTGATGTTTAAATTGTACTTTATACTGTCATTTTTCTGTGCTTTTCAGGTAATTGAGTTTGTGTCACCAAGCAAGACCAGCCCAAAAGGCCTGACAATTGGAAGTATTGTGTCAACTCAAAATAATTTGAGAATTATTCAAGAACAGTCACAAACTGACACTGTCATGAGAGGCAATATTATTTGGTTAGGAACATTTGAGCACTTAGGACTTCGTCTAGTGCAAGCTTATGTTGAAATAAAATGGAGGGGTGACAATGCAGCCCTCTATTAATGCATCAAAGTAATGATTAGATGTAAAATTATCAGTTTCTGAAAGTGTTAAATATGGCAATAAAAGGAATTAATCTTGCTCTTGCCTGGTGACTATGGCAACCCATTCATACATTCTTATATTAGCCCTGCTATGATAGACACGTTTTTTTTTTATGATCGATCAAGATCTGTATAACATTTGTTCATTTAGGGGGCCATGTAACCTAACATGTAAGGTTTGATTGTGTGCAGCATGAATCCTAGGATCCAAGGGAGCGGCCCTTTTTTTAAAATGGCATTTTTTTTTATGATTACCAAAAAGGCACATCCTACTAAGAAACTATATTATTATGAAAATGGTTTATTTACATGAAGCAGAGTTTTACATATGAGTTGTTTTATGTAATATATGTTTATAGAGACCTACATTGTTTTGGGGGTTTAGTTTTACTTTAAAATAGATTGTGAGCACAGGGAAGAATATATAAATATACTTCAAAATTGTTTTAAAAGTATTATGCCCTCTGGCCAACCCAACTAAAAGTGGAACAGAAAGAAACAGCTACATACATATATAATGCATAATACTGTGCATACATTACTACATCAATGGAAATAGCTTCTGAAAAGGAAAAATCAAAAGCAGAAATTACTAATACCACAACAAAAAAAAAGTGTAAAAAAACAGTACAGGAGAAAATTTACAAAAATAAAACCTTTTAATGGAACTTATGAAAATGTAAAAATCATAGTTTTCATTGTGGATGAGGAAAGGCATATTGCAGATTTAAACCAATTATAAACAGTCTGAAAATTATAGATACATGTATTCAACATACAAAAGTCGACCCCCCACAAAATTAATATACATGGAGTTCGAGTTTAAAAAACACATTGAAGTTTGTTCAATAATTTTTCCCATGATATCGTTTAATTTAAACTCAAATTCAAATGTAAATAGGCTTTCTTATTATTGAACAAGTTTATCTTTTGCTATCATGTACTTCACACATATTAGTGCCTTGAAATAAATTACTAATTTATTAAAAATCTGCAATATTTTTTCCACACCAAGTTTGTTTTTACTTTACATTTTCAAATTCATTTGAATGTGTCATAATAATTAACTTGATCATCTTTTACCTACAGGCTAGAGATCTATCTACCAAGCCTCAGCATTCTAAAAAACTGATCAAGGATGCGTAAATTTTGGTTGATACTCCTATCTCCCCCCTCAGGAGCTGTTACTGCCACTTTTTTTTAAATTATATTTTAAAGTGTATTAAATAGTCAAGCCCACTGAGATATCTCATTTAAGTACTATAATAAATACTAAACCTGCTCTACATGCACGTTGAACTGTGAAGTAAATAAAGAATGATAATTTATGTTTATGAGTGCCAAGGTCGATAGAGCACTTGAATTTTGCATTCAGCTTAAATTAAATGTGCCAGATACTTCATTTTACAGTCCTGCTAAATCTTTTCATAGCTTCCTCCAACACACCAGAAATACGTAAGTGACTAGTTTTTAGCTCTAGAGATTAGTAATTGGTGTAAATCTTGTAAATTAGCCTAGGCATTGCCAGCAAGACAATCCATTAAAATTCATGGGCTTTAGTTACAATCTTTAACAAGTATAAAATATTTAAGCTATTTCTACCAATTCTTGCAATAAGAATTACATATTTGCTTGTCTAAGTAAAGTTTTCTTGTGAACTCTGGACATTATTGATTTTAATTTTAAATAAAACCCTGTTATGATCAATTTTTTTTTTTAGCATTCACTCTTACATGTTTAATGAATTTCATGACAGAATGAAATATTCCTTTAATTTGCACCAGCTCATATGCAATTTGCAGAACTGAAAAAAGAAAAACATAGCTTAAAAAATGGACAGTTTACAGCTTATTAACTGTGGGATGGTCTAAAACTAAAATACAAACATTATTTTTAAACCACTTTTTATTGCATTTTTTTTTGCACAACAAATCAATGCACTAAAAAGATTAGTTGAGAAATATTAAGATAGTTTAACGCAAAGGTCCAATAGTTTAATTAAAACAAATCTTAAATAGTTTAAAGCCTTAAATGTCATGCCAAACACGTGCATATTAGTGTATAGTGTAACAGTATTTATGTTCCTGTGGTTGGGATATAGTAACTGACTTAAAAATTAAGTAGAAAATGTCTAGAGAATTTTATGAAATTTTAGAAGTTTATAACTTTGTTAGAAAATGTTACTGCTGTGTAATTTATTAATAATGTCCACTGTCCACTACAACTGATTTTAACATCCCCAGCTACAGTTATAGCACAACAATATATGGGGGCATCAAGTTCAAAATACCTTGGTAAAACACTCTTCACTGCTTTTAGTGTATTGCTGCTGAATGAATGACTGAATGAATGTGCTCCAAGCATGCTGTTGTGGTAACATAAGAATTAAATGAAAAAGCTTAACAATTGCAGGCTCAATGTCACTGGTTTACTGTGTACAAGTACAATACTGTTTTCTAGCCCTCACTAATGATACAGTCATAGACATTTTTTACAATTCGTAGCTCCATTTCAGGCTATCCAAATCTGAGCTAAATAGATTGTGATGGGCAAATCTGACCTGTTTCGCTTCAGCAAAAATTCGCAAATTGGTGAAAAATTCACCAAATGCATTGAAGTCTATGGGTGTCAAATTTGATGCCCAACATTTTTTTTCCACCCCTTGTAATGTATGGGCATCTTTTTTGCAGCAAAACCTGACAAAGAATTTTGCTCATCACTAATTGCAACACACATCTAAAATTTTTATAAAGCTAGAAAAAGCTTGCCATCTATCTGCATATGATAGACCTTTGTAAACAAGGATAACAGGATAGCTTTGAAAAAAATAAGTTTTAACAAAATAAAATATTTGAAATTATATTTTGATAGTTTAGCTATAGACAGAAATATGATTGCACTACTTGGAACCATTCTACTGTTTTCATTATGGTAGGATATTAGTCAACTATTGGGCTCAAAACATTACTATTAAGCAAGCACTAAACTTTTATATCTAAATCTACTTCCAATTCTGATTTTCCTGCAATTATTAAATTGTATTTATGTATAATGATATTTCTGCAAATGAAGTATATAAACTCTACTGCATGGAGTATACTTGCTTTAAATAAGATTGGAAAAACAAAATCAAGACAATCCTTTCCATGGATGGAACAAGGGGGAAATACAAAACAAACATTAAAGTTTTTTAACTTTGTGATTTTAATCAAGGAAGAAAAACTTCTAAAATTGCACAAATTCAATTCTGATAAACAGGTCTCTTAGATACATTATCCAAAGGACCTATCCAATACAGTTGCAGAGTATAGCAGTTCATTCTATGGAGGGAGCTGTGAGGCAAGCTGCTGTGCCAGCGGTCTATATCTTCTTATTCACACTCTGTAAGCAGTTTGCCTTTGCAAGCAGAAGGTGGAAAGCAGGAGAAAAATGGTCTATTTCAACACATTGCTAATACTGTTTTAATGCTTTGTTAAATGTACTAAAAACCCCTGGTATGGATACATATTTAAACACAAGGATTCCATAGATAGCATGTCAGCAAGCTGTACCTTGTCAAACTGCTCTATTAGGACTACTTTTGAGTAGCTCTGTAAAAGAAAAAATCATTAAAGGGGACTATGTAGATTTACTATCCTTATTGCCAAGTGCTAAAGTGCTGGCCAAAGATTTTACACAGCCATCAATATTTCCTCTAATATTTAAACAGAGGCATCAAAACCTACCGAGGTTGCTGAAACATTTAGCTATTGTGCTAGAAGCTTATATAAGTAGTGATGGGCGAATTTATTCGCCAGGCGCGAATTCGCGGCGAATTTGCGCGATTCGCCATCGGCGAATAAATTCGAGAAACGGGCGCGAAAATTCGCGGAAAAAATTCGCCGGCGTCAAAATTTTTTTTTCGAAAAAACGGACGCCGGCGCCAAAAATGGACGCCGGCGCCAAAAATGGACGCCGGCGCCAAAAACGGGCGCCGGCGTCGAAAAAACGGGCGCCGGCGTCAAAAACGGGCGCCGGCGTCAAAAATGAGACGCCGGCGACGTTTCGCGAATTTCGCGCGAAATTCGCGAATTTTTCGGCGAAGCGAAACTGCACAAATTCGCCCATCACTATATATAAGCTATGGTGTTTTACTGAGCTTAGGGACCGACTCAAAATATACAGTACTCATAGAATATGAAAGTCAAAATAAAAGGCTGATTAGTAATTAATACAGATAAATACAATATGGTAGTGCAGAAACCAGTGCAACTAGCATCAGCCTTGTAGCATCAGCTAACCTAATTTTCTGCTTGATAATTTGTGATGACCCCTAAGCTTAGCTTTTCAACAGCTGCTCAGAGCCCACTGAACCTGTCAGTGTCCCAGAAACCTTTCAAGGTTGTGACCCCCTGTGAAACTTTAGGCTGGTATTTAATAATTCACTTTAGAGAAGATTTACTAGTGGGCAGCAATTTTTGAGCTATACTTTTATGCAAGAAGAATTAGGAAAAGTGGAGCACTACAGCTACACACTACTGGAGTGCTCATGAGCTTGGCCAGATATTTGGACAGAAAACAGGTTAACAAAGAACTTAATTTCTTTCCATTTTAGTTGTGGGGACCAATAAGAGGATGGGGACCAATAAGAGGATTGTGTTAAATTGCAATAATGCACGAATAGTGTGCTGACCATTGGGTGTATTGTTTTCATATATACTATTGATAACCCACATTTTCTGTTTTGTTTACTTCACAATCAGACAATTCTACGTGCATGTTAGCAATAACAGTATAGTATAAGGAAATCTAGCAAATGTTTGCAAAACATTACTTACAGTAGAAAAAGTCTCTAATGCAGAATAAGTAATTGTTTGGCCCATACTACAAGAAATGTTCTTAAATTAGAAAAAATGCATCTTTAACAATTCTGCAATTCCCAAAGAAAGCTCAATAAAAACTTTAAATCCAATAATTGTTTAACACAACCTGTTAAAATGAGAACTAAAACCCTCTTGATAGCCCTGTTAATTTTCTTGTCAAATCAGCTATAGACAATGGCATGTGACCTTGTCTGACACATATGGTGATTGAAAGGAAAAAATGTTGAGGGTTGAATGTTAAGGGTTGAATTCTCCTTAAATAAAGTCATTTTGCTAGTTTACTCGACATCAACATTAACAAGTTGAACATCAAGGTAAACAATTTACTGAGCTGCAGGATTTGGGGTCATTGGAGCTAACAGACATATTGGAACTCTAATACAAAAATGTATAAAATGTCAAAGACTAAGAGGTAAGCACCACACACAACAAAGGGAAAATATACCAGCTGGCAGATTAAGCACTGACCATCCTTTTTCTAATGTTGGCCAAAAACAAAGATGGGTTGTATTGTTTACTTGCATGTGCATAACAGCTGTACATATTGAAGTGAATCAATGGAGAAATCAAGTTTCATCAATGCTTTTTAAGGATTTGTCTCAATTTGAGGGCCTGTAAAACAACTGTGCTATGATTGTGGAACCAACTTTATTGGAGCAAGTAAATGGCTGCAAATTGACACAAATCTCTTCAACAAATACCTGACAATGGCTGCACATGGATATTTTATCAAGACCTCTATTTTTTCGGACCCACACTCTCCACGACTCCTAAAACCTGCAATTCTTCTTAAACAAAAGATTGTAACAATCCCAACCCCAGTTAGAGACGTTGACTAAGACAACCGACAGAAAACAATGGAAAATGTTCAGCATCTTGCTAATTACTTTTGGAACTGATGGAGGAAGGAACACCTCTCTATTTACAAAGCCACAGAAATGGCAGGACAACAGACAAAATTTTAATATAGAAAATCTAGTTCTTCTAAAAGATGACCAAAGCATTGAAGTGAATGGCCAATGGAACTAATAAACCGAGTCTTTCCCAGTGATGATGAGAAGGTACACAAGGTTGATTTAAAGGCTGTAAAATACGGGATGGCAAAGATTTTCACAGATCACAAAAATAATACTTTTGCTACCTAATAAGGACAATTCAAGATTAACTAATGGGAATACCACAAAAAGACAAAGCATAGATGAGTTCAAGGATTAATGACTATTCCTCAAGTATTTCTTTATGGACTAAACAATGTTATTGTTGCATGTTCTCTTTTCTTTGTCTTGTAGTTCCTGAAGAAGATGCAGAACAGTCAATTGTGTATATTTTTTCTTAAATGTACATGCATATTTTTACTTTGATACATCTAAAGTGTTTAATTCAATATATACTTGTTATAGTAATAGTGGTATCTACAGACACCCATTGTTTTCACATATACTATTGATTGCCCACCTTTTCTGTTTGGTTTTACTTCACTCTGTATAGAACCATCTAGTGTTACATTCCTTTATTGCAGTATGTTTAACTTATTAGTTGACACCTGCCACTCATGTCACTGATTACAAGTGAGTCATGTGATCATAGCTTAGGACAGCCCTTACATTCCTACAGGGTGGCAGCCATTTGCTCCCCCCCCCTTTATTGCAGTATGTTTAACTTATTAGTTGACACCTGCCACTCATGTCACTGATTACAAGTGAGTCATGTGATCATAGCTTAGGACAGCCCTTACATTCCTACAGGGTGGCAGCCATTTGCTCCCCCCCCCCTAGGGTGTGAAGGTATTGTTTTTACCTCAATGAAGAATCTTTTGGATTATGATTTTTTGGATCAGTAGTACAATAAAGATCAGAAATTTAAATGTCATCTTTAAATCTACTTCTAAACGTAAATTAATTCATTTGTAAGTTTCCAAATTTTTTCTTTGTTCCCATTTTTTAAGGTTTATGAAATAAAAGAGCATTGTCATTTGCACATTTATTCCTAAAGTAGATATTTTGTAATTTTACTTTCAAAATAGTGTTGACCAAATTATAAAACTAATAAAATTCTAGCCTTCGGAGGCTTAATGCCATTTTACCATCACTAATCCATAAGGATTAGGATGTCTTTATAGAAGATACACTTCATTCGGTACTTTGGCCATATCTACACTCAAAACTAAATAGAGATTTGGAAACAATTTTATAAGATGATTTTAACTTTTAAGACCCAGCCACTTCCAACTCAAATACACATCGGTTAACTTTGTTCCTTTGGGGCCGAAACAGAAGATTCACTTACTTCCTTACATATATAACTCAACAAATATGAGTGTGACCAAGTTACAGACAGGATAGTGTTCATTCAATAACCAACAAAATCAAGACAATAACCAGAGTGTGAGGATTTAGCACGCATGAGCACGGACGCCAGCGCAAACGCATGTGCGTCATCGCGCACCGAAAAGGACACAGGCGCAAAAACGTCTGCTAACGTGAATGTGCGCGGCGTGATGACACAGGACGCAGGCGTCATTACATTTGGCGCCAAAATACCCCTTTAAAAGGACGCTCAGGGAAAGGCTCTGTGCTTGTTGATAATTTAACCTGCTCCTGAACTTTTTGGAACCCTGACTTCTTGATTCTGGTTTTGACTCGGCTTTGGATATCGACTTTCGACTGAACTCCGCCTGCATTTGATCCCAGCCTGTTTATCATTACGACTGAACTCTGCCTGCATCCGACCTGACCTCGGCCTGCTTTCCCAATTACGAATGAACTCCGCCTGCACCGACTATTCTTCTGCCTTCTTCCTCTGATTACTACTGATTACTATTGTCTGCTACAGCTTGTGACACTCCTGCTGGACCTCGTCTCCTCACATCTGGACTCTGGACAGGTGAGGCCTGACACAGAGAAACAGGGAAAGTAAAATACTTTTTTAGACCCTGTTAACTCCAAGCTAACCAGTTTAGATATAATTCTAATTAAAGTGTGTGGGAAATAAAACGTAACTTTTAATCTAGGTTTGTTAAAAACACACACACACCCACATAGACAACACCAGAACAGACTCCAATATATAGAGGTCCGGGACCGTGTCCCTAAAAAAACACACATTTAAAAACCAGGCATAAGATGGATCAGTGGGCTATTCGTGTAGTCAGCGTTGTCATTACACCCTGACCACCATAATCTTTGAATATCAACCATGCTTAAGTAGCCATTCCAGTACCCTCCCTTTCAGCCATTCCCCAGACCAAGTTCCTACCTAGCTACATGTGGAACAAGTGGGAGCTAACCGCCCACCGTCCACCCGCCCAACGTGTTTCACCGTATTACACGGCTTCTTCAGGGGGCATAAGTGCCGGGTGCGCGTCCAAATGAGGTTTAAATAGATGTCCATTAACACTCATGTGCATTGGTAAGTTCGCATCACTTCCATCCGATCACTTCCGGTTGCGCTCAGTGATTTGCCCGCAATGGCCTCAAAGTTCTACTGCGCATGCGCTGCCCTTACTGCTGCGCGTGAACGGCTACCTGATTTTCTCGTAGCACAGGACCTTCTATTAGATTCTCCCCGATAATTTGTGGTGCGCATGCGTACCTACATTGTATCACTGTGGACAATAAAGAATCACATCGCTACACAGTATCAATTTACAGGACTAAGGATACTGCCAGTGGGGGTATTCATAATCAAGACATAATCGTGACAGAATGACATTCTGGACAAATAAAAATCATTACCTAGATATATCTAATTTGCCACAAGATAAATTTGAATGAAAAAATCAAATACATATTAAAGAGTCAGAAGTTTTATACTAATTGGGGAGTCAGATAAGGTTTTTTTAAATAAAAGGGGAGAAGGTGAATCCTTCATTTAGGCCATTCGGAACCCTAGTATTTAACCTGTATATCCATTGAGCTTCTCGCTGCAAAAATTTTCTATCTATGTCCCCAACTCGCATGGTGGGTTCAATATGATCAACTGCTGTAAATTTTAGCATTTCAATGCTGCCATTATGGATTTCATTAATGTGTCTTGCCACTGACGTATTTCTCCTATGTTTGACATCTCCCACATGTTCTAGAATCCTTCTCCTGAATTCTCGCTTCGTTTTTCCAACATAACGTTTACCACATTTACAGTTCATCACATATATAACTCCTGATGTTTTGCAATTCATAAAATGTTTTAAAGTGTATATAGGTTTATCCCCTCTACCAAGGCATACTGATGTTTTTTCAATGAATGGACAGGCCAAACAACTGCCACACTTATTACAGCCTTTCGTTCTATTCTCCAGCCATGGCGGTTTTCACATTCTTACTCAGATGAGATGTCTGAACGTGATTGTAGGTTTGGTTCCTAATACATTGGACAAATCTTTATCCTGCTCAAGAATCTGCCAATGATTGTTTAGTATCTGACGGATCTCCTTATGCTCAAAGCAATAGTCTCCTATAAATCTTATTGTTTTCTTAGTATTTTCGGGCTCATTAGTCTCTTTTGGTTTCTTAGGGAACAAAAGCTGATTTCTATCTACCTCCAGAGCTCTCTTATACGCCTTCTTGAGGGAATTAGGGCTGTATCCTCTCTGCTTAAATCTTAGATACAGCTTGTCAGCCTCTTTTTTAAATTCCATCTGTGTGCTACAGATCCTTTTTATCCTTAAGTATTGACCTGTTGGTATACCTTGTATTAAACTTGATGGATGCTGCCTCTTAGCATGTAGAAGGTTGTTGGTTGCTGTATCCTTTCTAAATACTGTGGTTTGAACGTCATTGTTGATATCTCTATATATCTGAATATCGAGGAAATTGATTACATCCCTATTGATATCTGCCGTGACCTTTAGGTTAATGTTATTGCTGTTGAGTTTTTCAACAAATCTATAAAATTTTTCTGAGGTACCATACCATATCAACACTACATCGTCAATATAGCGTAACCACAGAGCGATGCTATCTGTGAATTCCACTAAAGCATCATTAAATACATAGTTGTGTTCCCACCATCCCAAATAGATATTCGCGTACGTGGGGGCGCAAGTACTTCCCATTGCTGTCCCCCGTACCTGATGATAATAGCGGCCATTGAATGTAAAGAAGTTATGTTTCAATATAAACTCCAGAAGCTCTAACACAAAAGCATTATGCTTTTTGAACTGTTGTCCCCTTTGTTATAAAGTGTCATGACCTGCCTTACGTCCTATCTCGTGTAGTATGCTTGTGTAGAGCGACTCTACATCCAAACTGGCTAGGAACTGATCTTCCCTCAATGAAACCCCCTCCAGATGTCTTAAAGTGTCCATAGTATCTAGTATAAAGGATGGGAGACTATGTACAAAAGGTTTTAATATTTTATCAATGTAATTGCTCGCTGGTTCGGTAAGGCTCCCTATACCTGATACAATTGGGCGTCCAGGTGGAGATGCCGCATTTTTGTGTATCTTAAGGATTGTGTAAAATATGGGTATAGTGGGTGATTTCACCGTCATGTAGTTTAGTTCCTCCTTGTTAATGAGGTTAGACGCTTTCCCTTTTTTAAAATTGACAATAATTCAGTTTGAAAGATCTTTGTGGGGTCAGTACTTAACAGTGTGTAACAATTTTTATCTTTTAGCAAACGTAAGCACTCCTGAACATATATATCTCTGTCCTGGATTACAATATTGCCGCCCTTATCGCTAGGCTTTATTATTATACTATTGTTCTTCTCTAACTCCATAATCCAGTCTTATTTTAAAAGGCACGTTATTAGAACAACAACCATTATTCTGTGCTTTTTAAAATCCTGAGTACAGCATTCAATGAAAGTATCTATTTTTGCCCCACCTGAACCAGGAGGTGTATAAGTTCTCTTAGGTCTTAATTTTGTGAATGGACCAGTGACTTCAGTTCTATACGCCTCATTGTCCTCCAATAGGTGGTACAGATCGAGAAGTTGTTCCTCTGCATTCCAATGTTCACCTTTATTGTCTTTACAAAAATGTTTGTGAAGTGAAAGTTTTCTCCCAAAGAGGTGTAAATCTTTTATCAAATCAAATAATACAAAAGAGTTAGTCGGAGAGAAAGAAAGCCCATGTTTTAAGCCCTCCCACTTGGTCTGGGGAATAGCTGGAAGGGAGGGTTCTGGAATGGCTACTTAAGCATGGTTGATATTCTAAGATTATGATGGTCAGGGTGTAATGACAATTCTGACTACACGAATAGCCCACTGATCCATCGTATGCCTGGTTTTTAAAGGTGTGTTTTTTAGGGACACGGTCCCGGACCTCTATATATTATAATGGAGTCTGTTCTGGTGTTGTCTATGTGGGGGTGTGTGTGTTTTTAACAAACCTAGATTAAAAGTTATGTTTTATTTCCCACACACTTTAATTAGAATTATATCTGAACTGGTTAGCTTGGAGTTAACAGGGTCTAAAAAAGTATTTTACTTTCCATGTTTCTCTGGTTATTGTCTTGATTTCCTTACATATATATCTTTTTTTCTTCTGCCTTGGACCTAAGTGTATTTTTTTCAGGGTCCATCTCAAAATCTTGCTGAGAAGGTGGCCCTTGGTGGAAGTTAGTGTCACCAGGAGGTTGTGTAAAAATGGTACACTAGCTACAGATCGATTCAGAGCCACACTATATTACTGTGTAAATGACGCCTTATGCAAGATAATTTTTAATGATTTCCTTTTCTGTGTAATAATAAAAGACTAACTTGTACTTGATCCAAATGAAGATATAATTAATCTGTATTGCAAGCAAAATTAGCCTATTGGGTTTATTTGATGACATGACTTTCTAGTAGACTTAAGGTATGAAGATCCGAATTACGGAAAGAACGATTATTTGGAAAACCCCAGGTACTGATCATTCTGTAAAATTATAAAAAGCATTTTTATATGTAAAAATATAATGTTTTTCTCCTTGTTCCTTCAAAAGAAACCCTTGGTCTGTATGAAAGTTTGCATCAGTGTAAATTAAATGGTAAGTCAACTCCAAAATAAAAAATTGCCTCAGAGAAGAAAACACAATTCTAAGCAACATGTATTGAAATTTTACATTGCTGTTAAAAGTTATTTGTAAAACCAATACCCCTTGCATGCAATGACTGCTGTGATTGTCTGTGATTTATAGACATTGCCAGGTGCTAAGAATAGTCTTTGGGGATGCTCTGCCAAGCCTCTACTGCAGCACATTCAACTCCTGCTTGTTCCAGGGTTTTGTTTCCTCTTCAGCAAATAGAAGAAGCAGAGGGGTAAATCACAGAAAAATGTGTCTCTGCCGAAACATAATGGAGGACACTGTATAGTTCCCAATGTATGGTTTTCTTTTATAGTTTACACTTTTTTACCGAAAAAAAACTAATTTTATGCACCCCCCTTTTTACGGTTTACAACTTTTCTTTTAAAGTCACCTGGGAAGTGTAATTTCGAGGTTTGACTGCATTATCCTACTTTGTCAACTTGGTACTATATGTTAATACTGTGTACATCATACTAGTTGTTTGGTATTGAACTCTGTCTTAAGTTTTTTAAAGAACATTTAGAGCCTCTTTGTAATTATAGGCTGTGTATAACATTACAGGCCTTTTACATGTAGGACCATTCCATAATTTTATACAGCAGTTAAAAGTAAGTATTAAACACGTCAATGTTTTCTCAGTAAATATATTTCTACTGGGACTATTGATATAAAATTTACACCAGAAGTCAGTAACAATCCAAGTAATCCGCACATACAAAGCATTTGCCATAGGCGCTGATCTTGACACACACCCTGACTGCTGTCATCTGACCACGGGGAAGTACTGGCGCAGTCTGATGACCCTGGATGGTGCGCATTCTGTATGGCGTGACGACTGGGATAACAAGGCACAGATCTTACGTGAGGCACTGTTGCGGAGAAGATCCGTGTTTGATCGATCGCTGCCTGAGGGGGTGAGTGACTCAGCCTGTCTGTTACACGACGCATATGCCACGCTGTTGAGAGGATCTACAGCTGTTTGACCATCTCTATTACACTGTTGGGGACGGATGTCTTCTCTTCTGGGACACAGTGCACCTTTACCCTGGTGGCGAGTGGAACTGATCGCAACTATTAGGGTTTGTTAAACTCTATACCCTATTGATAAAATGTTCTGAGGCTGACCGCTGCTTCCATAGAAGGGTGAGAGCTCCATTTTATGGGCTTCTGTGTTTCAACCTACATTCCTCATTTGAATACCATTCTTCTACTACTTTGATTGACAATCTAAGAAGAATCTATGAACCATTTGGACTCTGGTTAATGCAGTCCACAAGACTAACTTTGATTTACATTGGAGGGTTGAGCACATGAAGTGGCTATTAACACCATTCTCTTTTAGGATTTAATTGTGACTCCCATATGTATAAATTGCCTTTTCTATCTTTTGAAAAATAGTCTATACAGGTGGACTTCTCACGATGGGGCTGTGAACAGTGTTAAATGAACTAACACCATACTTACTAGATTTTTTACTACATCATTACTAATGGCTGAGCATGCTATAAACTTTCAGGTTGATGTAACAAGTGAATTTGCATTCACCCAGGATGATGCTACAGGCATTTTATTTTCTGATTCAGCTGCTGTACTCCAAGCTGGTAAATTGCCCAGAGTGTTTAACCAACTGAACACCCTAAAAAAAATGGAAACTAATTTTTTGTTGCATGGCTCCTACCTTTCTGACTATTACAGGCAGCATAAGATCCCTAGGGGCTTTAGAGTGCGAAACACCCCTACGATAGGGCGTTCGAGTGCAGAATTCTGCAGCCGCTGGTGTGGCATATTAAACAAATGTTCCCTTGATCTTATGCTGCTTGTGATAGAGGAATCTGGAAAGGAATTGAAAAAGATTAGAACTGAAATCAGTGAACTCGAAGAACAATCGTTGTCAATTTTGAAATCTGATCAATCTAATAATTGGTTACAGAAATTGGATAAAAGTGTACAACAGTATAGACAAGAATTGATTACATTAAAACAAGCTAAGGTTATCAAGGTAGATCAAGACTATAAGGATCGTAGGGTGTATGGGTGGTTAATTGGCAGGTCAACTGCAGAGGGAAGAGATAGACGCAGATTCAGACAGCCAAGAAAGTTTTCTACTGTTGATAGTTCTGGTGATTCTCCCTCCTCTGACGGGGAGTACCCTCAGATAGCTACACAATGTGTCATTCAGGAATCTACTCCACTTGGAAGTCAGACACAGGATCGTTTTTTAGGGGTAGGAAAAGGAAACATACCATGCGGGGTGGCGGGGGCCCGAAGAGGCAGACCACCAAGGAAAACGACACAGTGATTTTTAATCTGAGTGGGCATGTGCTTACGCAGGGCGAGGTGTCTCTACTCTCACGTGGTCTCTCTTTTGTGCCAGTCAATAAAAATGATGCATTTAATTTAGAGGTGGATCTCTTTAGATTCCAAAGGAAATTAAAATTGAAAGATCACTTTAAGGATAGTGTGAACACGGAGAGTGAGACTTTTCGTCCGGTTAGTACATTTGACCCACCGAATACTGCAGTGTCCATTAAAACATCTTGTGGAATTGTACAAAATGAATGCTTTGAAACACTCCGTCAGCCAAGTAATTATTTCTCTAATCTATCACTAATTGAGAGAGAAGCAATTAAATCCCTACAGGGTGATAGTGAATTAATCATACGCCCCGCGGACAAGGGTGGAGCTATAGTGCTTTTAGATCGATCATATAATATTATTAGACAGGAACTTCTGTCACAACTCTCAGAGGTTGGGGTGTATGAAAGACTTTCTAGTGATCCAAAGTTTTAAATTACAACTTGATTCCCTGTTAACTTTGGCACTCAACTCGGGTTGGATCAGTGAGAAGTGTTTCCAATTCCTTACGGTTGATTATCCTAAACGGCCAATTATATACACACTTCCTGAGGTGCACAAGGGTCCAACTGTCCCACCTGGTCGTCCGATAATTTCGTGGAGAGGATCATTGTTCTTTAATGTGGCTATATTCTTGGATAGCTTTTTACAACCTCTATGCGCCAAGATGCCATCCTATATTGCTGACACCCCATCACTATTGGACATTTTATGTCGTATAGGACCTTTACCTGATGACACTGTGTTTGCTACACTTGATGTATGTAGCCTATACACTATCATTCTCACTGAAGAGGGGATATCAGCTTGTAGGGACTCATTGTGTAAATTTCACAAGGGAGACCCGCCTGCCGAATTCTTGTGTACACTAGTGGAGATGCTGTTAACATGTAACTATTTTCTATTTGAGCAAACCTATTTCCTGCAGAAAATGGGACAGCAATGGGTTCCAACGTGGCCCCCTCGTATGCCAATTTGTATATGGATCAATTTTAAGACATATATCTACTCTAAATATTCTGAACAGCTTATATTGTATTGAAGATATATATATGATATTTTGATGATTTGGCGAGGGGACCACGTTGGAATTCAGGCGTTTGTAACGGAGTTGAATGCTCTGCCTACCCCTGTTAAATTTACGCTGACTTGTGATAGGGATGAGGTTAACTTCTTGGATGTAAGGATATTTCGCACTGAGAGGGGAGTTGGCATACGCTATTTCGTAAAAGTACGGCTCGAAATACGATCTTACATGCTCATAGTTACCATCCACCTTCTACCTTAAACGCTATACCCTACACACAATGTTTGAGGGTGTTTAGATTGAATTCCAATGTAGATACGGCTAGACAGCAAGCGCTTGAGATGCGGGATCGTTTCTTGGAGAGAGGGTACAAAGCAGCTTTCCTCAACGGTGAGCTTGATCAGGCACAGAGAGTGGTAGTCGCTGATGAACAGTCAGGGAAGGCTATAAGGTCTGATAATGAGAAAATGGTGTTTGTCTCAGATTATACACCTGCGAGTCGAAAGATCAATACGATTTTGAAGAGACATTGGTCTATCTTACAGAAGGATACTAATTTACCCTTTGCACATATGCGACCCCCTATATGTGCACATCGAAGAGGTCGGTCATTGAGGGATTTACTTATGAGAACTGATATGAGGAACCCGAATGTTGGTACTTGGCTGAGGAGTAGTAAGAATGGATGTTATAGATGCTCAGGGTGTAAAACTTGTGGGTGTCTACTTACTGGCGAAACCTTCTCTCACCCACATAGTGGGAAACGATTTCAAATCGGACATAGGTTGACCTGCACCTCAGAATTTGTCGTTTACTGCATAGTATGCCCGTGTGGCCTCTACTATGTAGGTAAGTGCACCACGACATTCCGGATACGAATGAATCGTTCTGTTATACGTACAGCTTTAGCTACCGGTAGGGCGGCTCCCCTCTGGCTAGACACTTTCTGGGACAGAAACATCCATTGCATACACTATGAGCAATTCTTATTGACCACATCTAAACTTCTATTACAGCGAGAAGTCAAATGGATGCGGATCCTGGAAACAGTGGCCCCTAAAGGGCTTAATGAAATGTATTCTTTAGCTAGTTTCCTGTAACTTGAATTTGGCAAACTTAGTGATTTCCAGTTGTTGGAATATAATATCCTTTTAGACTGATATTGATACACTGGAATAGAAATAGATAGCCCTCTAGAGCTTTGGGATAGCACAGTATGATATTAAGAAGTTTATAATTGTTATTTTTTTATACTGTTCCATGATCATGGATGTTTTTATTTATTTCTCTATATGGGTAGATTTGCTATAGCAAGGTATTTTAATATTTAACACTCTGCACACATCTTTGTGTAAGATTATCCCATGACAATTTATCTTGGGAACATTGGTTTGAAACTTATAATGTTTTTTATTCCACCTTGTAAAAAGTTACTGAAAAATCCAGTCAGCTACTGCATGACAGTGGCTCCAAATACTGTTGAAACCTTTAATGGGCTTAATTATAAAAAAAAAACTTTGAGTAAACTCACAATTTAAAAAATCTTGGATGTTTGCTTATTTATTAAAAAATCAAAATGTAAAACACTCGATTGAATACAATAGTAAGAAACATTTAAAGGCTTTAAAACTCAAATTTTCAAGTTTATAGGCTTTAAAAATTCGAATTTGTAAGTTTACAAACTCGAAAATATGAAAATCTCGAATTAAAATATGGCTTGAATTTTGTCTAGGACAACTCTCAACATCTAAAAGGCCTTGACAGCTTTTAGATTTTTTTATACAGATTTTATTTTGCTCAATAAATTCCAGTCATTTGAGTTTTAAAACTATAATTTGAATTTGTAAATTTTTCAGCAAAAAAAATTGAATCATGGCAAAAATTTAAATTTGACCTTTGATAAATCACCCCTACAAGTTATATTTAACTTTTTAAATGATATAACCATAGAAAACATGATGCTTGGTGTAAATCTATCCGCCCAAAATGCAACGAATTGAAGACTGAAATATTCCTCTTTCATAGGAATGTATACTTATAATTTTTTTTTAATTTCTCAATTTGTATCTTCAAATATAAAAATTCCATTTACTTGGCTTCTGTCACTAGCTTCTTCGAATTCTAAGCCCCTTTGGGCAGGGCCCTCTTCGCCTTTTGTATCGGTTACTGGTCACTATGTATGTAAAAATGTATGTTCTTTTTATAAACCCATTTTTGTACAGGTATGGGATCTGTTATATGGAAAACATCCAAATAATTCAAGTTGTTATTATTATTTCGTTTTTTTCTATAATAATAGCAGTACCTTGTACTAGATCCAAACTAACAAATGATTAATCCCTATTGGAAGCAGATTCAGCCTATTGGGTTTGTTTTATGTTTACATGATTTTCTAGTAGACCTTAAGTCTGAATAAAATGTTCCATACCTATATAATGCAGCATAATGCTATATTGGAGCTCTTAAAATACACATTAATAACAAAAACCACTAGGAGATTGTAGATTTGGAATATTAAAGGTAAATAAACAGGTGGAGCAGAAAGGATAAAAGGAATGGAGGGGAAATTCCCGGGAAGGTGTTTTTTCAAATTCTTTTATTTAGCAATAAACTGAAAGACATTGCTTAACAATAAGAAGTGCCTTGCTCAATTGGCAGTTACAAAATATTTTAGCTCCAGAGCTAAATTTTCATTCAGCTCACACTACAGGTGGCCATACACCGGGAGATCCAATAAGGCCAATAAGCCGCTGACTCAGTCTGTCGGCAGATTTTATCTGCCCCCTTAAAAGTGTCCATAAAAGCACATCATATCCAAGCAAACGCATGGCAAATCACTCCTGTGGTATCTTGTGCTGTGTACTATAGCAAATGTGAATCCTATTAGATTTGTATAACACCCCCAGCTGGGCCTGACACTCTCAACCCGTGTTATAATTTGGATTCAGAAACCAATTCTGAAGCTGTACTTGCAGGACGGCAGTCCCTCTTGCACCCATTTATAAACGTAGCAGAGGAAAACTAAATTAAATTGGGGACGCATTCGACAGGGATTTCTTAATTATACGGCTATTATTCGGTTATCACTTAAAGGAACAGTAACACCAAAAAATGCAAGTGTTTTCAAGTAATGAAAATATCATATGCTTTTGCCCTGCACTGGTAAAACTTTTCTTTTTGCTTCAGAAACACAACTATAGTTCATATAAACAAACTGCCGAGTAGCAATGGCGGAAATTGAATAAAGTCTATATGGCACAGGATAAATAGTGGATAACATAACATTATGATCTACAGAGCTTATCTTCCATCGAATGTGTATAGAATTGCCATCTGGCCGGTATTTTACAGGCCTGGCCGGTAACAATGATGGTTGATCCCAATGTTATTAATAAGGAAAAGTTAAATAAATAGGAAGGCCGGTATTTTTTTCCAGAAAAGGTGACAACACTGGCTGTGTAACCTGAGCCTTTTCTCCTTAGAATGGCTGCCCCCATTGATACACAGCAGCTTATTTATATAAATCACAGTAGTGTTAACAGCAAGAAGCCGTAGTTGCCTGTAGTTTTGTCCTCACTCTTTACATTTAGTGAGACAGGAGGATATATCATACGTTTCTTTAATTGCGCTTGAACTTTCCCATCTATCAGAATGTGTCGCCCCATTTTAGTCGCCATTTATGTTGTATTTCAGCCCTAAGTAGGATTTCCACCCTTTAACCGTCTGTGATATTATTATTATTATTATTATTAACACAAAGGCCCCGCATAATCACAGCTATCGCTGGCAAAGAATAACAAACTAAACACTTCATTGTGAAACACGTGCAAAACGTTACCACCCCCGGACTACTCTTTCCGCAGCTTTCTGATTTCTAGTCAAGATATTTCACCTAAAAACGACACTTTACTCTATATCATTTATACCTATAGTATTTCTACTACTCTCACGTCTTTAATTTCCGCAAATACCCTCTCCCGCTTTCTACGAGTCACCTTCCCAACTACCTGACCTTCACTACACTCTCTCTATTATGCCCACTGACGTACTGACGTACTGACGCACTGACGCAAATGTCCCGGGGCAGCAAACTAGCTGCTGGGAACATGTAGTTTTTATTACATACACAGTGCGTGCTATTCAAGAAGCTTTTAAAGTAGTCAGGACTACATATCCCGAGGTGCAACGCCTGAACCGGAAGTGCTGTGGTTATGGTCACGCCTTTTCCTACAGGAAGCGTAGTGCGTTCAGAAAGATTCTGTAGCCTTCAGTGTCTCCTTCGCCGCCATCATGTTCGGTCAGGCTGTGCGTAGGTTTGCTACCTCTGCTATTCGCAGGTCTCACTACGAGGAGGGTCCTGGCAAGGTAAAGTTGATTCTCTATTGCAGTCATTGCTGGATAGGGCAGGGTCAATAGGAAAGAAAATCCTGCATTTAACCGATAGAACGTTTTAAAATGGTACTTTTTAGTTTTCTGTTGGCACAGATGATGAGACACGTGACTATGAGAAATCCAGTGATAGTGTAAACGCTTACTGATGTGCCATTTGCTTGATGGGGAGTGACCTTGGGCCTGTTACACTTACTGGACTTTAGAGACTCCCTCACACCAAAACTGGTTATTTATAATGAAGTTACATTTAATTTTAGTAATTTTTCAGTATATGTGGCCTTATATTACTTGAAATGCAGCTGATATTGAACTCAGTAGTTTTTTTTTTTTTTTTTTTTTTTTTTTGGTTCTGACTCTTGAAACAATGTGGCAGAGATACCCGTCAGATTCGGGGAGATTAGTTGCCTGGCGACAAATCTCCCCTAACTGTTAGAATGTAAATCACCGGCGGGGTGGCACTCCTAGTACTTTGTTTTCTGAAGTCAATGAAGTTTCCATATGAGGCGACTAAGGAAAATAAAGCGCTCTAAGTGCCACCCCGCCGGCGATTTACATTCTAGTGACACCCTGAGCGCTTTATTTTACGAAGTCGTCTCATTGAAATTCCGGGGGGGGGGGAACGTTCCAAGTGCCATCCCGCTGATGATTTACATTCTAGTAGGTGGGAAGGCAGTTAGGGGCGATTGTTGCCCCGAAGAAGAGGAAATTTGTCACCGGGCGACTAATCTCCCCGAATCTGACCGCGTGTCTCTGCCCTAACAGGAGAAACGGCTTCTGCCACAATGTTTCTAGAGTCAAAACCAAAGAAGAAGAAAAAAACTACTGAGTTAAATTGCAGCTGCATTTCAAATACTATAGGGCCATTTAAGAAAAAAACGTTTGGTAAGATTAGTCGCCCCGAAGAAGAGATTTGTCGTTCTGCGATTAATCTCCTTGAATCTGACCGTTTGTCTTTGCCCTTAATCGGCTTAGGACTTCTACATTGACTCTGGAGTCAAAAGCAAAAAGGCAGAGATACTGTTGGTAAATGATGTGTAATGGAAAGCGGCTGACAACTTTTTGTCACAGATCTTGCAATGTATTGCTCTTTTTTTTTTTATTTCCTCAAACTGTTAAATCTCTTTGGATTTTACACGTTTCTTTAAAATGAATGAAGTAACGAGTTGTTGGTGCTATCTCATCCGGCCCATGGGCCTGGCTACAAAACAAAAGGGGATCTAAGATGCAAATCGGTGACCAGCGCACAAATTACCTTAAAATTTAAAGGTATACTGTCATGGCCAAAGATTTTTTTTTTCCAAAATGCATCAGTTAATAGTGCTGCTCCAGCAGAATTCTGCACTGAAATCCATTTCTCAAAAGACCAAACAGATTTTTTTATATTCAATTTTGAAATCTGCCATGGGGCTAGACATATTGTCAATTTCCCAGCTGCCCCCAGTCATGTGACAAGTTGGAGTGAAATCACCCCCCCCCAGCAGCTTAACAGAAGAATGGGAAGGTAACCAGATAGCAGCTCCCTAACACAAGATAACAGCTGCTTGGTAGATCTAAGAATAGCACTCAATAGTAATTTCCAGGTCCCACTGCGACATATTCGGTTACATTGATACACTGAGTAGGAGAAACCACAGCCTGCCAGAAAGCAGTTTCATCCTAAAGTGCTAGCTCTTTCTGAAAGCACATGACCAGGCAAAATGACCTGAGATGGCTGCCTACACACCAATATTAAAACTAAAAAAAATACACTTGTTTGTTCAGGATCTAAATTTTGTATATTAGAGTGAATTATTTGCTGTCTAGACAGTGTCATTTAGAAAAAAAGTACATGACAAAAATCATGACAGAATTCCTTTAAACCTATTTGGGCATTATTACTGGACAGTGCTGGTCACTGCTAATTTGAATAGTTACTCAGTGGCTGGTGTTCTCAACCTATCATGAAGTCTTTATCAATACGTTTAGTTGCTAATGGCTTTCGATTAAACTGTCCCAAGCCTTTGGGGCTACATTAAAATATGATGCTTGGTGTGTTTTTGCAAGAAATTGTCTAAAGGCAGAACTGTCCTGTATTATGAGCTGTCTTGCCGCATGGCTGATTGGTTATCCCATCCTAATTAGGAAGGAAAAAAATGTGTTCTTGTTTTTATGACAGCTTAACTAATATTTCAACTAACTGACATTCTGTTTATGCTCTCACTTTAAGAACCTGCCCTTCTCTGTTGAAAACAAATGGCGACTTCTAGGGATGATGACCCTGTTTTTCGGCAGCGGCTTTGCATTTCCATTCATTATAGTAAGGCACCAGCTGTTGAAAAAATGAGCGCTTAATCTATCAAGGTAAGTACTTTTAGTGTGATCTGCACAGTAACATAATCATGCTGTCATTTGGAGTTGTGCTAAATCTGTAATTCTTTCCACCTTGCTTAGTGCCACCTCCCCCCCCCCCCCTGCGCCGCACGTAACAGAATAAAATGAATGCATTATTCTAATAAATTAGGTTTTTTGACTGTGATAATTTAATACTGCAGTTACTGCCAAAAAACTTAAGTGATATCCCCCAACCCTATATAGAATAGTCACTGCTTCCCCGTTCTGTCTTCTAGTCTGTCCATTCAGCATTGACAGAACCAGCTTGGTAGATCCTGGCAGCCAATGAAATTTTACTGCTCACAATAGCATGTCACATAATCTTGTTTCAAATTTGATTCTATGGGCAGAGACACGTGAAGATTCCAGGAGTTTAGTTGCAACAAATCGCTTATTCTTTGGGTGATTAATGTCCCCAAAAATCTTTCCCGCCAGCTAGAATCGAAATCGCCGGGTGCCTCACGGTGAAACTTTGGGCAACTTCGGAACGAAGCTATTACATACAGCATTTGTTCATTCATTTTCGAAGGTTTTCTCTGGGAAAACTTTTTTCAGATTATTTTAATTAAAGTGCAAGCTTATATTGAAATATTTTATAGATGGTGAATCCTGAGTATGGAATGAGGTTGTTGGTAGAGTGGTTGTGCAAGTAAACCTTTGTGAACCAGTCATAGGTTAATGTTTTATTGAAGTTTTAGCTGCAGAAATGTTATAATAAATTTTTGGACCAGTGACATACATGGTCTGTTGCTGATCACTTACTACTGGGTGTAAAAGGATGAACACACAAGCTTGCACTTCCTGCATTGCCTCATGGGTAAGGTAGTGGGTGTGGTTCACTTGAAAGAACAGGATTTTCTGCTCTTACAGCCAAAGTTAATAAAGTGGAATAGAACTATAACAAAGGTTAAATATTCATTTTTGAATGATGTGTGGAATTACATGAGTTTTGTGCAAGTGATGATCAAGTAACAGTATGAAAAATAATGATACTGTAAACGCTTTCTGATGCACATATCACGTTGAGGGCCTTTAGTAGCTTTATGATGATGAATTCAGTAACATTTATCACTTAACATTTTTTTTTTCTTTTTCCTTCTAGGTACAGAGGACCTTCTATAACAGTGACCATAATGAAATTGTTCCCCATGCAAGACATGGACTGTAAATAAAAATTATACTTGTGATGACGGGTTCACTTTCATTTGTGTGTTTGCGTCAATTTCCATTCAGCCCAAAATATCATAAAGAGAAAATTCTAAGAAAAACTGTAATATATAAAGGTTATGAAAGAAACTTATACTATAATGTAAGCTTTGATAAAGTTTTAACGTTCTTATAAAAGCCAATTGCTCTACCTTCATTACAGCTTTCACCTTTGGTCTACAGTGCTAAAAACTAACCATAGTATTTTCCCTATATATAAATGAGAATCAAACTGCCACACACTCCCCAATGCTGGCGTATTTGCCTGTATCTATTTTTTTTTTAATTTATTTGTTTTAACATATAGAAATGTCATATTGGTGTATGTTTCACAACCTAACTTTATTTCCTGCTATAAACTTGTTCTTCACCTTGGTGTTCTTTAGTAGACAACCAGCTGTATGTACTGTAAATAACTGTACATGCTCATTGGCTACCATTCCCAATATGTATTTTATTAACGTCTATTGGCAAGGGGCCACAACATACAGTGCTATGTGGTAAACTTTGCGACAGGCATGGTTTCTGCAGTGTGGTCTGTATGATAAAACACTTTTCATCCTCCATTAAATCAGATGATTTAAAGCAATTGGGCTGCAATTCACAGATTTTTGAGTCTGAATAAAAAAATTAAAAAAAAAATCTTCAGTCTATGGATACAGGATGTAGGAGAAAAAAAAAAAAGATTAAAGAACAGGTGATGATTGAGGAATGAAATTTTTAGTTGACCCAGAGTTCTGAGGAGGATGCCATTGGGAACAAATTAGAGAGGCTTCATAGGGGTTGTTTGCCTTCCTCTTCATCAACTAGCAATTAGGCAGGTTTTATATAGAAACGGTCGAATGTAACGGACGTGTGTTTTTTTTGTTTAACATCTTACCTGTTTTTGGGCTTTTGGAATAGTCACACATAGGTCAAATATAAGTCCTTCACAAGAACAACTTACATCATGATGCAGACCATGGCATCCTTTGTCAATTTAGAATTGATTTTGGTAAATTCAATGCAATGTGGATGAGTTGTTTCAGAAAAAAAAATATTAATATTAAAAATATATATATATTTCCATTGTTATTGAGTTAATATCTTTACAGCTGCATCATGTGATAAGTTGGAAGTTATTAAACCTTATGTTATAGTATGGTAGTAAGTGTATAGATATTCATTACATAAGCATCACACATCTGCTGGAAGGTACCTCAGTCTAATCACAGTAACTCAGTGATTGCTAATACACCTTGCTTCCATGTGATTAGAGATTACACCTCTACTTCATCAGGGATAGGTGTACATGTAAGAAGCTAATAATGATGTCATCAAGTGAGTGTCAGGCAACGTTATTAGCAAGCACTACTTAAAAACAGCCAAATGGACTAACACAATGTGTGGCAGCACTGGGCCAACATGGGAAGGCACCCTAGGAAGCCTGCCCGGCCGCAGCGTCCAATAGGTGCGTGCGCATGTGTGAAAAACCTCAAGCATGCATGCGCGAAACAAAGATGTGTCACGGAAGGGACAGACTGCACACACCAACTTCATCGGGGACCGGACTAGGGGGTAGGAGAGCCCCAGCTTTGCGCCCTAGGCATGTGCCTACTCCTAGTTTCAGCCCCGGTGTGTGGTACCCTGTAGTGTTAATTCTGGTAACACTTTGTAGGGAATGTAATAAAAGTTGCAAAACAATTTTCAGTGTAATACTCTTCCTTAAACTGTTA
Organism: Xenopus petersii; assembly: GCA_038501925.1. Lineage (NCBI taxonomy): Eukaryota > Metazoa > Chordata > Amphibia > Anura > Pipidae > Xenopus > Xenopus petersii. The sequence goes on along the minus strand of CM076673.1, from coordinate 173,586,312 downwards.
CTGCATTGTGAATTATAATTGCACATTGCCCACTTTTAAGTAGGGATGCACCGAATCCACTTTTTTGGATTCGGCCAAACCCCCGAATCCTTCTCAAAGGATTCGGCCGAATACATATTTGCATATGCAAATTCGGTTCGGCCGGCAGAAGGATTTGGCCGAATCCTGGATTCGGTGCATCCCTACTTTTAAGAAGTGCCTGGAGGTGTTGTAATCTTTTGGAGCAAACATAACTTTTTCAGTAAGTAGTTTTATTACAGTCACTGCGCTCTGGCGCAAACTATAAAATATGCAAACCTTCTTACCCTGTCAGAAGTGGTCGCTAAACAGTTTGCAAAAGTTATATTAAATTTGTGCAAAAGGCAAATTTGTTTGCACAAAGGCATAACTTTATGATTTGTGCATATTTTTTCCATTACCGATTTTTATTACATTCCCCCCATTTAGGTTTTTATATTTGGATGTGTAACTTCTTTGAGGAAGTTGAGCTGAGGATAGCTGCCTGTTAGTGATGGGCGAATCTTTCCTGTTTCGCTTCACCAAGACATTTCAAACTTAAATGGATAATATGAACCATTCTCTTTGTTCATCAGATGCATATGTAATTTTAATTGAATTGCATTCTTAAAATAGTAGCGTTCAACTTTGTATTAACTTTTACTGTGATGTAGACATTGATATTCTGAGATAATGCGCAGTTTGTCTTCATTTTTCATTTTTTTTGGCAGTTATTCAGGTTTCTGTTCAGGTGCTCTCCAGTTTGCTATTTTAGACGCTATAGAAGTTAGGAATTAAGTAATAAAAATAGTAAAAAAATTGTCTCACAGTGCAGTTATTCAAAAACTATAAGAATAAATAATGAAGACAAATAGCTAAGTGGATAGAAATAAGTCTATAATATATTAAAATTGAACATGAAGGTGAACCACCCCTTTAAAGCTTAGCTAATGAAAGAGCCTGTTGCAGAGAAAACAATATGTGGAATGATGGAGTATACATAAAACAAGAAAACATCCTACAGTGAAACAAATATTTATACTAATTGAAATTTGATTACACCAAAACAGTGTACATTAAACAGGAAATCTATGTTGGTTCCATGCTTTACAGTGATGTAAAACCTGTTTTTGTGTCAAGTCTGATGTTGGTCTTGGTTCCTCTCTGTTCCTAATTTTTCCCATTTACCTCAAAAGCACAAACTGTCAACTGGACTTATCAACAACACGGTCAACATCTCAGTTCTTGTTTATTGACCCATCTGACATAGATTCTGCCCATGCTATGGTGTACATCGACATCTGAATTGAAAAACTGCTAAACTGTATCAGCAAACCATGTAGAGTTGGGTCAGACTAAGAGGCCAAGCAGACAGTTGAAGAAATCCAGACAAGTAAAGAGCAACCAACTGTGAAAAGAATAAAAGCAGCATAGGAAAAGTACAGTAAGCCTATTCAAACAAAATAGGATTACCGAATTATGTCAGTATGTTTCTTTAGGTTACAAAGATGAGAAAAGGGAGATACTTTGTTAATGAAAATTGCATAAAACTGTTCTACACTTTATATTTTGCACTCTGTGCACCTCTTTTATGTGTATCTGAAAACAGAATGACTAATTCACACAATAATTGGACCCAAGAGAGCTGAATTGATTGTTCCCTAAATATCTATATGTTGACTCTAGTTGAAAATAATTATTTCAGAAGAGGAATTTATAAGGGGTTATTTACTTAGGATTGAGAGAAAAAAGGGAAAGGACCGCTACTTCTCACCGCATTCCTAACCAGGTGCTCAGTCAAGCAGGATCCCCACTGCCAACTTCCAATGACTCAAAAACAGGTAGACGGCACTTCTGAAATAGGTTTTATTGGGGTTGCTGCTGTAAAACCTAACGCGTTTCAGGAAAAAATCCCTTAATCATAGGTAACCACTCATTCACAACAGCTGTGTTTTATACATGGAGTATCAGTGACCCCTAGTGGGCTCAGTAAAATCACTTCTTTATTTAAATATATATAAAAACATTTGTACTTAGTAATGCTGTTAAAAAAGGGGGGTTAAAAACCAAACAAACCGCAAACATAGGTATCTCATTAAGGGTTGTCCTATTAAGTATAGTACGGTTCTCTTGTTGTAGTCAAAAATGTTGTAAGTGTTTTAAATGTTTTTAAAGTTTTAGAGGTGTAAATGGAGAAGTGGGGAGGGGATGGGGGAAAATGGATAACTACCCTGGATAGTGTCTAACATATGGACTCTTCTAAATAAGGCCCTACTTTTTTTCTTTTTCGAAGGATCCAAATAATATATCTAGTACAGATAACTAATATCATGTCTAAAATTTAGACCGTTCGGTATTCTGGTATCTAGTTTTAGGATCCAGAAAGCCTCTCTGAGGTTTAATCTATGAATAGCATCCCCTCCTCTGGTCGGAGTTTTTACTTTTTCAATTACCTTAACTTTTAAATCTTTTATCCCATTTGGAGAGCATATTTTGAAATGTCTACCGACTGGGGTTGTCTCCTCCTTGTTGGTTATGTTCCTGATATGCTCCCTTATTCTTTCTTTCAGTGTGCGTGATGTACCACCAACATATTGTTTGTTGCAATAATTGCATTCAAGCAGATATACAACATTTTTGGTATTACAATTGTAAAACCCTCTCTGTTTAAACACCTGTCCTGTTCTGTTAGATTTAAAATCTGGACCCATCGAGATGACTTGACACGTCTTACATTTTACGGCCCCACATCTATATGTACCTTTCACTGTTAACCAATTATCAGCGACATTAGATGGAACCGATGAAACTTGACTGGGGGCCAACATTTTACCTAGAGTGGGGGCCTTTCTTGGAACAAATTTTATATCGGTTTGGGCCAAAATTTCTGACACTTTAGTATCTCCTTCTAGTATCGGTAAATATTTCTTGACAATTTTGCAAACTTGTCTATATTCCTCACTATAGTCAGTGACAAAGAACAACTTTTGTTGTTGGTTGCTCCTCTCTATACCATCTATCGCTGGGTGGGTCACATTCCTTTTTCCTCTTCTCTCACTTTTCAGCGCAGGTGCTGTTCTCGCTCTCTCGTATGCGGTTTTAATAAGTTGACTGGGGTATCCTCTATCTTTCAATCTATCCCCCAACTGTTTCGATTGGAAATCGAAAGTGGCATCCTGACTACAGTTTCTACGGAACCTGACAAACTGGCTATACGGAATACTGTTTAGGGTGTGTTTCGGGTGACAGCTGTTATATTTTAGGATAGTGTTACCTGCCGTTGGTTTCCTAAAAATTTCCGTATCAATCATTTTGGTGCATAAATTCCCTTCTAGGGTAAGATCCAGAAAGCTAATTTTCTCCTTGTGATATTCAAGTGATAATTGAAGGTTATAGTTGTTGGTATTGAGGTATCGATGAAAATCATCAATTAAACCCAAAGGGCCGCTCCATATGAACAGCAGGTCATCGATATACCTTCCATACCACACTATGTGATGCCGAAAGGGGTTAGCACATCCAAAGACGTGGCACTGCTCCCACCGACCCATGTAGAGGTTGGCATATGAGGGGGCAAAGGACGCCCCCATGGCAGTGCCACGTCTCTGGAGGTAGTAACCCCCATCGAAGTGAAAGAAGTTGTGCTTTAATAAGAATTCCAACACCAATAAATTAAAGTGAATGAAATCTTGTGTGATTCTTGCAAAGTGTCTGAAATGGCCTGAATGCCCATATGGTGTGGAATCATGGAGTATAAAGATTTAACATCCATGGAAATCCAGTGATATGTATCAGACCATGTGATAGTGGATAGTTTCTCAATAAGGTGCCCTGTATCCCTTATATAAGAGGCCAAAAGTGGAACAAGGGGTCTTAAATTTAAGTCAAGCCAGTCAGAAAGTCCCTCATTAGCAGATCCGATACTGGCAACTATGGGTCTACCCTCTGGGTTTTGGATGGATTTATGTATCTTTGGGAGATGGTGGAAAATAGGGATGGTTGGGGTACGCCTAACCAAATAGTCCCAGTCTCGTCTATCCACCACTCCCAAAGAGGTGCCATAGGAAACCAATTCCTCAATAGCTTTCAGAAATTTATCTTGTGGATTGAAAGAAAGGTGGGAATAGGTTTCTGTATCATTCAGCTATCGCTTAGCCTCTGCTATATAATCGGTGGTATTCAAAACCACAACGCTGCCACCCTTGTCCGCCTGACGTATAGTGATGTCAGTGGCTGCTTTCAATGTCTCGATGGCTTTACGTTCCTCAAGGGAGATGTTCCATTTATTACACTGGGGAACCATTGTATTAAGTTTCTTAAGGTCTTGTTCCACCAGATCCTGAAACATATCCATTGAGGGACATCTAGACTGTAAAGGGTAAAAGCTTGAGTTAAGTCTTTTAGTGAGTATCGATCTACTGATCAATGACTCATCCAAGGGTCTCTCCTTAATACTCTCATTCTCTAATGCGTGTAAGTCCGCCAGACAGGAATGTTCCTTAAAAGTATCAAGAGATATGGCCTGTTCAACGGACCCTTGGGCCTGCAGTTGAATACTGTAATCTCTGTGGGTGGGGGCTACATCCGTACCCTCACCCCCTGGCCCAAAGTGTCTCCTTAAGGTTAGTTTGCGAACAAATTTGTTCACATCTAGCAAAGTATTGAACAGGTTAAAATGATGGGTAGGGGCGAAGGATAATCCTTTGCTAAGGACCGAGATCTGTGAGGGAGACAAAATGGTAGAGGATAAGTTAACAACATTTAATATGTCCTGTCTTTCTTCTTGGGATTGGTTCTCAATTTGTAGGGTTTCTCTTTTGAAACAGTTTCCCTCCTCTTCTTGTCTTTTTCCTGCCCCAGTTTCCTCTCTCCTGCTTTTTCCGATTCGTGTACTGATCCTGTCCATAGTGGTTTTTTGGCTTCCTGGTGCACTCCACGGGTTCCACATCGTCCAAATCCGCCACAGTAGGGGTTCGTCTATTCTGGCGTAAAGACGTCATGTCATCCGTACAAAAGGAGGTTTCCTCCCTCGAATCACTGGAAAAAGAGACTGATTTATTACGGTCATGCTGATAGCTTTTTGACCTAAGAATGGATTTAGGTCTTCTGCATAAGTACACCACATTGTTCTCATAATCCATTCGATCCCTGTTCAATTTCCTCTTCTTCCGTAGGCTGACCGTTTGTTCCAGGCTGGAGAGATGTTCCTTTAGTTTCTTATCAAGATCACTCAAGTCGGGTAACTTCTCGAGACTTGATAAAAGAAGCTGCGATTCATTAATATTTTCCCTAGTGGCAATCAATTCCTGTTTTTTATGATTGATGATTAATGCCATCAATTCAAAAGAGCATCTTGACAGAGTGCCGTTCCATTTATTGATGAACATCTCATCATCTCGGGCAAATGTAGGAAACTTCCTCATCCTTAGCCCTCTCGGAATTCTATTTATGGCGACATATTTCTCCAGGGTGACAATGTCCCAACAAAGTAATAATTCCTGAGACATATACTTCTCCAAATTGTTAAAAATTCCAAGAATGGTATCATCATCCTCTTCAACGCAATTTTCATTACTTAAAACAGTTTCAAACTGATTGAACCGTGTAACCCTGTCCTCAAGTTTCTCCAGGGCATACAGTTTGTTTGGTATTAAAAGTTCAGCAGGTCTATTGTTAGCCATCTATTGAGTCAATAGGAGTTTTGTTGGCTATTCCCCAAACTCTCCCTTGATTATAAAATAAAAAGTAAATCCCAGATTAGGGGGGAGAGAAGAAAAGAGAAGGTGTGTCCCCTTTATATTTTAATCCACAGTCTGTTCCAGGCAATAGTTAAAAGTAAGTTGAGTAATGGTTGTTATATGTGGGGTAGGAAATTGTCATAAAGAGTGTGCAGCTGCAAAATGGACCTTGTGTTTAAAGAGGATCCTGGTACAAAAAGTTGAACAAACTCCAATAGGGTCCAGGTTTTTATATATATATAGTATAGTAAGTCCAGAAGGGATCCTTTATAGGAACAAGGAAGTACACATTTAGAAATGTACCTGCGCACTCTCTATTCAATGCGTCTCGTATCCATATGAATGTCCGTTTTAAATAAACAGCATTACTTGTTATCGGGCCCACTCTCAAGATCTAGAAAGTGACCCTATTCCAACCCACATAGATGTTGCCAGTTAATGGATATAGATATACAGTCTGTTCATGATTTGTACACTAAAGAATCCGCAGCCCAAATTAAGTTAGGAGTAAATAGATCGGTACAATACCTTCCTCCAAAAGGCTGCTGGACGCGCTGTGGAATGGGGATGAAACGCCGCCTTGTCAGTATCTACTGCATGCGGCTGCACCGTCTTGCCAGTGTTGGCTGTAAGCGGCTTCAGGGAACTCACGCCGTGTCCAATCTGTTCGCGTGCGGTAACAGTTGTTACTATGCGGGAAGCGGTGTGGTACCTGGGCGCTACAGTGCGTGATATGGCCAAAACCATTGGTTATTTACTTACATATGGACAATGGGTATTGATCAGTATTTGTGTGTAATTTTATATGTATCCCCTTATATTGTACAGTATTGCTGAACATGTTGGCTTTATAAATACTTGTACATTTTGAAATCAAATTCTACAATAGCTCTCTTTTTATAAAATGTATAAACATACAGCCATAAGCAAATATGTTGTCACCTTTGCTTTTTCTTTCAAATTACATACCCTGAGGGGGTTATTTATCAAGATCCAAAAAGTGCTCATTATTTTCTGAAAACTACTCTGCAAATCTGACATTGATTTTTATGTGTTCTCAGCAGTTCTTAGTTGGAGTACTTTTTGACTTTTGACACCATCGGATTTTAATAAATCCAGAATAAGTCGGGTTTTTCTTCTCTGATAAAATGTCATTTTTCTCTTTAAAAGTCCAACTAGAAAAATTAGGAGCTTAATAAATAACCCCCCCTGAATGTCCTTGTGGCCAAAGAAGTCTAAGGTCCATGATTTTCCAGCCAGTCTCTCTGGGTGTGAATGCAATAAACAAATTGATGAAAGATTGTAGAGAACAATTCAAGCCAACCAAGGTACTATAATTTCAACTTTCACCATTTGTTGAATGGGAACTCAACTGGAACCTGACTGGAATTTACCTATTCTGTACTGCAAGTCATCAGCAGTGCAGTGATGCAGAGCACACAGGGATGGGTAAAGAAAAAATCTTGGATTGTTCTCAAGTGGCCAACGATAATTCTGAGAGAAGTCATTCTTCAAAATGTCAGTATAGAGCTGTAGAAAGGTCTTTCATGGCTATATAAAGTGCTTTTGAACCTGTCCAATCCCAGAACGAACCAATATCTATAGTACATGAATATTGGTTGGGATTGGCAGTCTATCTTACACATTCTGAAAATCATTTGAAAAGTAATTTTAAACAATTTTATTGGTATTTCTGTGGTCAGTGGATGCAAAATGACATCTTGCATATCAGCCATCCCTTCCCCAGCTGCGATAATCATTCAGTTGCATTAACTTATGCATCTTTAGTTACATCCTTGTCATTCTATATGTACAGTATATCTATGTATATCCACTAATTAAATGTGCCTCTCATATTTTATATTTATAGAGAAAGTCATGCATGTGACCTATTTGATATTATATTTAAGCATTTAAATGGCAATAAACCTAGAAGGCTGCTATATGCTTGTTCCACCCAAAATGAAATTAGATATGGCTGGTGGCGGAAAAAATCCTAAGACTCATTTAATAACATAGCTGCAAGTGCAGCCACAATAAAGTTGATACAAATGTTGCACTTATTCATGTTTTTTAAGGTATTTAAGTACAAAATTGTATAGTTGCACTGATGAGCATTGTGTCTGTCCAGTCTACTCTGACTAATCATATATGTTTGCCTATTGCTTCTGACTAATCATATATGTTTGCCTATTGCTGCTGAGAAACCCTGGAGCTACAGCCAATGGCACCCTAAATATGGCAGTAATTACAAGGTTGCTCCTACATATGGGGGAATGGAAGAGGTGTACCCCATGTGGAAGGAGAAGTCTAAGGGAGGGAGTGCCCTCCTGTGGCTCCGGTACATCGATGACCAATTAGCAGATTTTGTGGAAAATTTGAATCATAACACATATAACATTAAATTGACATACACGTGGCACAGGGAGGAGATAACCTTTTTAGATCTTAAAGCTCATGGAACAATGGAAACTGAGATATTTAGAAAGGAAGCCTCCACTAACCTTTTGTCACATGCAGGGAGTTGCTATCCCTTATTAGGGGTTTCCCTGTGGGGCAGTTTCTTCGCATGAGGAGGAACTGCTCCACAGAGGAAGCATTTGAACAGTTTTCTGGGGATCTTAGGGATCGGTTTTTAGAGCAAGGTTATCCCAAAAAGTGGGTTAATGATGGATATCAGCGAGCAAAAACATATAATCAAAATTGGGATCATATATGACAGATTTTAACCCGCTGGTGGCCAGTTTTACAACAAGATGATGAGGTAAAAAAGGTAATTACTGATAAAGTACAGATGACTGCTAGAAGAGCCCCATCATTATGAGACAAAATAGTACATACGGTATATTCAAAAAGCCCCAGTAGGGATTGGCTATCCTCATATAGGAGTACCATGGTGGGTAACTCCCCTTGTGGTCATTGTGAAGCATGTGCCTATATGACACGATGTAAAGAATCCATTAAGGGTAAGGGCAAAATAATAAAATTCTGTACTTTCACAACCTGTGACACAAAAGGCGTAATTTACCTACTACAATTTGGATGTGGATATTGGAACATTGGGGTGACATACTGTATTAAGAAAGGAAGAAAAAAGTCCAGTTGCTAGGCATTTTAATCTATGTAACCAAGGTGGGATTAAACACTTGAAAATGACTCTGCTTCCCGTCTCCAGGGATTTCATTAAAATAAACATTGCATAACTGATTTATTGTTATTATATCAACCCCAAATCTGTACATTTTTATTTTAACATGTGTTTTTATGTTTTCATGTTTCCGTTCTTGTTATTCTTCCCAAATATGCTGTCAAATGCTATCATCTATTCATTCTAATACTTGTGTAAACTTTACAAAATGAAAAAGGGATGTTTTTCATCTTTTCTGCATTCTTTAGACATGTATAAATTATTTTATGTTAATTGTTTTAAGGAATTCTAATGCAAAGGGAAAAATACAACTTTATCCTTTCAGCATTCTTTTGTCCCCAACTCTAGTGGAGCTGGGATATTGCTCTATTTAAGTTTAGAAAATAAAAAATAACATAAAAACCTTGTTTTATAGTCTTTATGTTGTCCTATGCTAAAATGATTTATGTACACCGACAACGAACCGGCTGAGTTATAGAGGGATCTGTGAATATGCCATTATTTATACTATTTGACTATTATGGGACATAGAATCCCACACAAAATGCACAACAGAATTGCTGCTTACCTCAGTGTAACACATTTGTATTCTTGAGCATATAATATTGATGACAATATTCTACCAATTTTCAACAATTTTATAAACGTATAACATTTTTTTTAATCCTGTGTTTTTATTTAATTTCTAGACTAAATTTCAGATGCATAGTTTATTGGTAGGAGCCATAATTTACGTATAATAGTTCCAAATGTGTGTATGAAGAATTTCTTTTCTAATTCTACTAAGTTTGTTTTTACTTATTTACATTCAATGAAAAATGAACAAATGTGAATATATGCGCTTGAGAAAGCATGAAAATGCACATAGGGTAAGGAATAAACCATCAAAATCCCTTTGCACTTTTTTAGCTTTGCAAAAAAAGTGCAAAGGGATTTTAATGCTCTACTGCATTTCCTGGTCAGAAGTTAACTGAGGATATTGAATTCATAGTTTGTAATGTATTGATGAATATAGTGTTTGTTACTGAGGCTTTAGCTATTTATTTATATAGTAGCTAATAATATAGCGTATTATTATATTAACAGAACCATTGTCTTGCGTTGTGTTACTTGCTGTGTTTGTTTAATAAATTTTAAATGTTTAATTCTAATTTAAAGAAGGAGGAACACCTATTTAGCGTTGTGAGTCTGAAATCAAAACAACACAAGTGAAGAGCACAAGAAAAATGGAGCACCAAAGGAGCCGATTATTTGTCTGTTAAAAAATAGAAATTTATTGAAGAATCATTAAAAATTGTAAAGGCATGCCCAGAACATATTGTAGGCTGCCCACTTTACGCGTTTACGCGATTTCAACCACATGCAGCTATGTGGCCACCACAACAATTTCAAAAATCTATATCTGAAAATACCACCAGCACACTACAAAAAACCCAATTGTATGATTCCGATTTTTTTCAGGATTTTATAGTCTTTTCCTGCACAAGAAGTTTTCGTGAAAATTCATTGATAAAGAGGGAGGGAAAGTCCGTTCAGATTTGGTCAGAGTGGTTTTGAGAAAATAGTGAAATAACCCCCTTTGTGTAAAGAAATGTAGGTCTATGAGCCTTTCCTCACATAAAAATATTGCATGCCATGAATGTAATTGTTGATTTAGCTACCTATCATATTTATACAGAAGAAGTAATTGCATTTGATAAAACTTTGAAAAAAGAAATTGATTCTAAACATTGTGAAAGAAGTTAGTCAGCCACAGTTTGAATGTCAGTTGCCATGGTAATCTGTAAAATAGTTCAAATTACAATGCTATTTTTACCAGACAAATAGGGGTTGTTAAGTGTTTTGGCCTTTTTGCACTTTCTCTCTCTCTCTGCACATCCTTTATATTGTTGCTTCTTAAATACCTACATTTAAAAGAAGAGAATAAGGTGCTATGGTGACTTGGCGGCATATAGCCATATTGTAAAACCTTGGAACGGCAGATGATTGGTAAGAAATAACTGCATACAATATGATGCCTACCAATATGCGTATCAATGAACACTTGCTCCTTAGATCATGTTTTAACTTGAGTAGTAACCAGTATATATTTTTTTTTAGAATCCAGTAGAGAATAGAATAATTGTTTGATAAATGATTAAAATTTTAAAATAACCTAGTAGCCAGATGAACAAGTAGCTCTTAATAATTCAACATCCAGTAAATAGCTAATTATGGAAAACGTTCTGAAATGATATGCCATTATTATGTACACATAAACTTTAATACACCTGATCATGGAACTTACCTTTTGTTCTGTCAAGAAATCGTGTGTAATCATATACCCCCAAATGCTGTAAAAGACACTAAGTTTGCCCAGGAGCAGAAACCCATACCAAGTAGTGATTGGCGAATTTGGGCCGTTTCACAGAAAAATTTGCAAATTTCCAAATGGCGAAAATTTTTCGAAAACTGCGTTTTTGAAGCCAGCGTCCATTTTTTGGACGCCAGCGCACATTCGTCAAGAAAACAGACAGCAACAAATTTTTGCTAGCGAATTTTCACGCTAGTTTCTGGAATTTATCCACCTGCGGCGAATCACAGGAATTTGCCGCAAATTCGTCCATCACTAATAGCAACCAATAAGATGTTTTCTTTTTAATAGGTGACCAATAAATGGTAACTGCTGCTTGTTTTCTATGGTTACTGCTCCTGGACATACTTAGTGTCCTTTATTACATAACCCCCATACAGTGGTTAAAATAGCTGACCCAATTTCTTGTTTTCTCAATGTTTTAAACCAAACAGGAATAGTGATGGGCCAATCTGTGCTGAAAAATGTGCAAAACTCGTTGAAGTCAATGAGCTTCAAAATAAATTTGGTTCATACGTTATCCAAATGCATTAAAGTCAACGGACGTCCGAATAATTTTGATGCACTTCTATTATATGCGCGTGACTAACCCTATCTCTGTTTATATTCTGCCTGATAAGTAAACCCAATCCTTTAATTACAGGTATGGGATCTATTATACAGAAATCAGTTGTCCAGAAAGCTCTGAAATGCAGCAATGCTAATTTAGAAAAACAATTTCTTATTTTTGATTGATTTGCTTTTCTTTTTTTTTTTGTTTCTTAATAAGAAATGAATTTGACTTGATAGTAACTAAGCCATGTTATGTTGAGTATCTTAGTGGAAAATAGAATAAAATTTGCAAAAACTACTAATTTGTGCCAAAACTTTAATAAAAATGTGAATGTTGCATTGGAAATCTTAATTGCACATTGCAGCCCTGTATCACCTGCTTGAAGATGAACAAACGTAACAATTTTTTCAAGATGTTTTATTATGTACACTGCACACTATGGCAAACTATAAAATATGCAATCCCTAACCTACTGTCGTGTGAGGGGCAAAAGTGTTTGCAAAGGCAAAATTGTTCACTTTCTATGCATTGCAAATTAATTAGCGACCAATACTACATTTCCCCATTATTATTTAATTTTTTTTATTTATTGGCCAGATTATTGTTCGGGTTTCACATGTCTGAAAACCAAACAGAAATTTGTGACCTGAACAGGCTTTAGAAAAACCAAAGTGTTCAGGTCAAAACCCAACAGGTGGCAACCCTACATTTCTGTTTCCAAGAGTGTTGTACTATCTACAACACTAAAGCGATAAAAGAGTGTAAATATATTATTATTATTTAAACTAGAATAGGATATGTGCGTGACTATCCTAGCGCACAACAATTTATATTTTTTGTCGCAAATTTGTGCCTGCTGAATTTATTCGCCCATCACTAGACAGGAAGTTTGGAAAGGGCAGCCTTTGAAAAACTGAGATGTCCAGTTCAAAACCACAGGAGTGGCAACCCTAAATTTCTTTTTCCAAGAGTGTTGTATTATCTACAATATTAAAGGGATGAAAGAGTGTAAATATGTTATTATTATTTAAATTAGAATATGCCTTATTTGAATAATAGACTCAAAATCTCTTCAAAAGACAAAGAAGTAGAAAACGGAGACCAAAGACAGAGGAATAATAGCAAATATAGCTATACTGTATTATAATGGATAATTGCTGAGATGATTAATTACAACATAAATTTAGCATTTCATTTGGGTTATAATTGAGAATTCAAATGAGTAATAATTTACAAGGACCTTTTACATGTCTTTCAATTTTTTTTATTATGGCAGAATATTAATGATGCCATTATTTCCTACATTTTAGCATGTGTTAATAAACTAGCCTTTTTAGCTCCCAGTCCGTTCTGTTGCCGAGGGTTCTTTATCAAATGATGAGATAGATGCATTTGTCTTGTTGATTTTATAAAACAGCTACCTGCAATTACAGTATTAGGAGCTTATGTTACAATTCACCTTGTGAGACCGATTTGTTATTCCATTGAAAGTACCCGTGCATTAAGATGCTAGGCACATTTAGTGGTCTAAGGAGATACATATGGGAACAATTGTAAATTCCAACAATGTATAAATTACAAGGCAGTTAAGAAACAACAACATTTCCTTTTTTTTCATATAATATCTTGAGTGGATGGAAATACACAGCGATCTCCTTCAGACTGGTACAGGATGAAATATTATATGCGCTGGGTAAGAGTGAACAAATCTACAGGTTTCTGCAGACAATGTAATAAAGAGAATTGCCCGATAAATCTTTCCATAAGTCTTTGCCTGCATGATGTACATTGCAACTTTTGTTCTTTAAAATATATTTCATTTTTCAGTAAAAAAATGAATTCAATATAACTGAGAGTTGCCATCTGTATGAACAGATGGAGATTAGCACAGGGACACTCTGTCAGGATTGCTGACATACTAACAACCTAATCATGCCATGCAAGGTCAGTAATCAGAGAAGTCAAACCGGGGGACTTAAGAACTCTTTCTGGAGGAACTCGGCTCTGCACAGACATCTGACATGCTTCATTAAAATATGTATGAGACACTGCAGACAAAATGACTGAACAAGGACTTCAGCTTTAGTAGTTTATAATAATTTGTACTGAACTGAGATTTGTCTTCAAGTGCAGCTTTTTTAGCGCCATTTCCATCTAAATCAAGGATTATGACTTCAGTTAATTAGTATGTGTGAACATATGTCTTTCCTGGAACTTTAATGTGGCGTAACAGTAAAGGTGAACTAAAACATCAAAAGAATTCGCTCCAAATGGGACTACAATTTTGACACTGTGAACAGAGATCTGGGTCACGGTTGTCAAAAGCCCAAGACACGTGCAGGCACCTCCCCGTATGTTCTGCAGGATTGCACTACATTGCCTAACAATTAAAGATTGTGTATATAGCTTGGAGTTTACTTCTGTCACAATAATGGGTAATACTGCAGATCTCTCTCTGTAATTTAGTGATTCAAAAAATATTTATTCATGATTACTCTTTACAAGTACGTATAGAGAACATTATAGACAGCGGGGATCTTTTCTCCTTTGGGTAATGCCACACGGGAAGATTTGTCTCCCAATAAAATAAAAAACTAAAATGCAAATCATCGGTGGGGAAACATATGCAGCACAAAGTTGGCCAAGGTTTTTCTTACGAGGAAACTAAGTTTCTTCAGTAAATATCTCTACTAAATTTGTTTCCCCACTGACAATTTGCATTTTAGCCCGTGGGAGGGAAACAAGGGACTTTTGTCACCTATGGTAGCCAAGTTTTATCTCGGATGACAAAACTTATTAAAAAAAACCTTAGTCGAAAGTGGGGGCTTCCCAAATGTATTAAGTGCCGGGACAAGCAGGTCACAATCAAATGTTTTAGGACATCAACTGCCCTTCCTCATCACTTGACTACCCCTTATTGTAAAATTTAAGGATATTAAAGTCACTGAGGCGTTCCATGACTATATACGAGGCCGAAGGTTACTTCTAATATTCTCATATTTTTCAACAAGGGATAGAGATTCATGTGACAAAAATAACCTCACTAAGCACCGTTTATAACTGATGACATTGTTAATAGGCATTTATAAGGATATAATTTACAGTATATGCAGGATATGGTGAAGTGTAAACTCCAGGGAAAAGTCTGTGTGGCTGCAGCAAGTATTGCTGTTTAATTCTATTCCAGCTTAGGAAAAGATGGATAGTGGGTCCCTGGAGTGAATGGAAGAGAGCAGGGTGGGCTTCCATTCCTTGCTTCAGTAAGGGTTTTCAGCTGCCAAGCTAGAGGCAATTAAGTAATTAAGCTACAGGTGAGCTGTAGTCAAAAGGAGGTGTGGGACTACACCTTAAGGCTTCTTCCCCTGGATATCTCCTGGAGTTGGAGGAGGGTGAGGGGCCACTTGAGGACATTCTTGAGTGAAGGAATGTGCCTGTGTGTAGCTGGGAAGGAGAGTGATTCCCTGCTGACCTGTGTTAGAGAGAGAGAGCTCTAAAGGACTGGAGAGGAAACGAGAAACCCCTCCCAGGAGACAAGTGTGTCTCGAGTGTGGCCCAGAGAGGATTCTGGGATTTGCGGTCCACTAAACCAGTGACGGCTAAGGATGTGAAGCCAGTGGGTTGAAGATTTTTGTTTGTGCCAAATAAAAGTCAGCAAAGCTGCATTTAAACTTAAAGGCGGTGTCAGTCTCCATTCTCTGTGCTGCTCTGGGATGATTTAAAGTTGAATTATGGACATTGTGTCTTCAACCTAATTAACTATGGTGTAACTATTATGCCATACTTTCTTACTTTTCTTTTAATTTACTCTTCTCTAGTTTTCAGGCAAATTTGTAGGATCCCCAACCTTTTGAACCTGTGAGCAACATTCAGAAGTAAAAGGAGTTGGGGAGCAACACATGCATGAAAAAAGTTCTTGAGCTGCCAAATAATTAGAGCTGTGATTGGCCATTTTTTATCCCCATGTGGATTGTCAACCTAGATTGAGGCTCTATTTGGCAGTGCACCTGTTTTTTATACAACCAAAACTTGCCTCCAAGCCTGGAATTCAAAAATAAGCTCCTGCTTTGAGACCACTGGGAGCAACATCCAAGGGGTTGGACAGCAACATGATGCTCATGAGCTACTTGTTGGGGAAGTGTAGAACCTCATAGAATCTATACTACTGACATGAATGTACAAGCTACATTTCAGGGTTTTATGAAAATTATACTCACAACATGCACATGATCATCAGTACTGAAATAAGGGTATACAGACACTATTTTCACCCTGATAAGTAAACTGTCACACACCAGGAATTCCAATATAAAGCTGGCCATAGACGTGCAGATTTTATTCTCACTGAGCAAAATTGCCCATGGGCAGTAACCCATGGCAAACAATCAAATTGCTCCATTCATTGTTCTACTTGCAGCTGGCTTTAAAAAAACTAATCAGTGATTGGTTGCTATAGGTAACTACCCATGGGCAAATTGCCCAGTGTTGATAAATGAGCCCCATTATCTTGTGGTGAGTGGTCCTTAGCATGACTAGCACAGCCATGCTTTAAATGATGTCGTGATCGCCGCCCGGAGCAGGTCCAGGAGCTCCGGGCGGCGCGTCCTCTCCTGCCGGCGTCGCTCCCAAAATGGCGGCGCCCATGGCCGCCACGCGGGTAAGCGACGCCGGCGCGATGACGTCAGTGCGCCGACGTCGGCGCAAGGACGTCAATGACGTCATTGGCGCCAAATTCAAAATAAAAACTCCATTTAGACGCCAGAATGGCGCCCAAGAATAGGAAACCTTCCCCAAGTATTTCCTGGGTTCCCTGTGTGCTGATATTACTAATCCTGTTCCTGATTATTATCCTTGACCCTTGCCTGGACTTTGGACTTTTGCCGTTATCTGCCTGCCCCTGAACTCTTGCCTGTATTCTGACTACTCTTTGGATTAACCCTTTGGACTCCGCGAACTTGCACCCTCAAGAGGGCTTCCTCCTTGATCCCGACTACCTCCCTGGAGGGAGCTCCCGGCTCCCTGACAAATGACTACACATTTGTATTTCTATAAAGGTGCTTAATTGTTATACAAACAGGATAAATTGCTGTCTGGGATTCATGTATATCAGCTCAGGTACATGCTTTTGCTTGTTTTTCTCTGGAGTTGTATTAAAACGTGTTAATATAGTAGTTTACCATCAGTGCTAATAAAAAGAAAGTAAGTGTTTGAGATGTTCACTATGTATCAGCCAACTTACAGGTATCTGTAAAATATTCTGTTGTAACAATGAAAGGTATTAGTTACTGGCAGGAAACCTTTTAGTAAAGTGTTTTAATGAACTAGCAATTTTTACAAATAATTTCTTGTTTTGTGACATTTTGTTTTGATGAAAAATTTGCGAAAATAACAGCTAAATTTGTGAAACTGCAAAAAATTTGTGAAACGCATTAAAGTCAATGCGTGACTATTTGGTCTAAATGCATTAAAGTCAATGGGTTTCCAAATAATTTTGACGCGCAACAATTTTTATGCATGCGCATAAAAAACTTTGACACAGAAATGCACCACAAATTTGTGTCTGGAGAATTAATTCGCCCATCACTAATCAGAAAATTGATTCAATAATTTTGCTTGTTACAGTTCAGCAGAAGTGCCTAACAAACTGATTCCTTGGGGAACATTCACTAACTGGCTAATTTTCACCAGCGTCCATTTCGCAACACCAATACACGCAAATTCACTAATACTACGCCAATTCACTTATATTTGGAGTTTCATCCTGGGCTCCGAACGCTGGCGACTTTTCACTTGTGTTACTTCGGCAGTGCGAGCATTTCAAAGTGAAGATGCACTAACATTCATTTCTGGCTAGCGAAAATTCAATAGTGATCTTGCGATCAGGACAATTTGCATTTGGCGGGGTAATTTAAAGTTGTATGGACGTCTTTATTACAAATGTTGCTGCAAATGGTTTGTTAGCGGTTTATATTACACATGTCCAGAGAACCTTAATAAAGACAAGAGAGTTAATATAATGTTCTACACATGAGCCAACTGTAGAATGAATGTTTCCTATGTTATGAAATGTCTGGGAAAAAAACGGTTCCTCAAAAAAAAAATTGTTAGGACTTTTGCAGGCAATCGCACTGAAAAAAGGAAAAGTCGCCAGTGTTTTTTGAACGTTGATGCATTTTCGGCTCACGGGATATGATGTAAGTGACAGAAGATTGAGGAAGATCTAGTTCTTTTTAGCACTTCGCCTAGTCTGAGGTGGGGAAGGCAACTCTGGCGAAAGAGGTAACGTTCAGTAAAATCCGCATTTTAGTGAATTTGCGGAGTAGCGTCCATTTGTCAGAGTGAAAGTCGCCTGTCGATAGAGTGCAAATCACCACTTGCAACGGTCTGTTTCACTAGCGAAATGGCGCCTGCGCCTGTTTGTAAATTGGCAAGGTCCCTGCAGCCAGTAACGCTAGCGAATTGTCTCTAGCATAAGCCACTTCACCCTTTAGTAAATCTGCCCCCTTCTGTCAACAACACAATTATTAGTACAGAGATGCACACAAGAAACTGAATCAGCATTTAGTGTGAGTTGGATTTGTAGGGGCAACCCACAAATGGAGTAACACCTCCTCACGCCCCTCATGCATCTCTGTGCCCTTTGCTTTTCATGAAGCAGAATCAATGTATAGGTGCAAGGCATGTGTATAGGCTCAGATACCTTTGTGACAAGCAATGAATGAGCCCTGCTGTCTGTTTCGCTTGTTTATTTGATGCTGGACTTCCATACTGCTCTGTTTTCTTTTATTTTTTACTCTGAAATTTGGATTTAAATGCACCTCACCAAAGTCAGCTAATAAGTGCGTAAGTAGAAGCATTAATTGCCTAAATGATATCTTAGTGTTCAGATAATTAAAGGTTTGCAAACACTCTGAACAATATAATTTAATTACATTTTTAATACATCCTCTTGTGGCTGTCTCTGCAAAGATAGAAACCCGTGATGAAAATTGTTCTCTTCAATAGTGGGAAGTAGAATCAGGTTTTGATTTAAAGGGGACCCGTCAGCCTGACGTAAAAGCTGTACAATAAAAGCCCTTTTGAAATTAAACATGAAACCCAAATTCCATACCTTTTATAACAGGTATTTCAAAATCTCATCTGTCAATCATATATTGCCGGCTCCACCTCTATGTCTCAGGCATAGAGGCAGGGGAGGCAATTGCTTACACTTTCCATTCTGCACTCTTCTCCTTCCCTCTCATCATCTAATTGTGTAGCCAGTATATGGGCATAGGCATGAGGTCCCCATTCTGGCACATAAACAAGATTTTGTGATGATGCAAAGCTTGCCTTTATAACAATCTCCAAGCTCATGTCTTCTAAAATATGAATGATGTTATGCAGGAAAAGCAAGAAAAATGACAAGATTTATCACAATGAAAAGAAGCTCGTTGATCTATAAGGCAACCTCACATTCTGTGTGGAATAACCAATTGCAGATGTAATTGTTTGTGTATTCTTGTAAACGCCAACAAAATCAAGCATCTGTCATGCCAAGAGAGGAAGCACAACTCATTTAGTGCAGTTAGTATTCCCTTCATCTACAGAAAGGTCACTTATATTTTAACTGTCCTCTTAACTAGCACAGAGCAATGAACATGTATCTTGTTTTGAAGCCTTCATTTTATTACCTTGCAATAAGTGTCACTTTTCAGTCAACAAGAAGGCACTGATTCAGCGAGAAAGATGCTGTACTTTCCTTGGCATACACCATGTACCAGAATAATTATGACTTACTGTACGCTTAAACTTAAGTTGTAAGTTGCATTGAAGTTCATTTTTTCATAAAGGTATGGAACCTGTTGTTTTGCGGAAGTGACATCATGGGGGTTATTTACTAAACTCTGAATTTATCTGGTTGGACTTTTTGGGGCAAAACTCAAATTCTTTCAGGTTTTTTTTTAGATTTAATAAAGCCTGATGCAGCAAAAACTGCTAACTCGGACCTGCCAAGGTTGTGTATAATGTCAAATTGAAATTTGGAAGGCGTACACCCATTCGCATGCTGAGGTGGTAATCCAAGGGGGGCTGCCCAATCATAGCCAACTGAAACATGTCATAGAAAAAGATATATCTATGGATTGCACACTCAGACTTGTATAAAAGAATCAAAATTTATTATATCATATTACTAAAAACTTACAAACATCATAGAAAAACCGACGCATTTCGACCACCATAGTGGTCTTCATCAGGGGAAAAAACTCCTCAATATAAGAAAAATCAAAAAGGCAGGAACCATATTATATATAGTGATATAATATGATATAATACATTTTGATTCTTTTATACAAGTCTGAGTGTGCAATCCATAGATATATCTTTTTCTAAGGTTGTGTATAAGTCCCTATACTATTTGGAAATTTCTCTGGTCTGCACTGGAATTAGCCCAAAAATCCAACATTTTCAGGCAAAAATTCAGGCTTTTTGGAAAAGACCCCCCTCCCAATATAAAATTGCATGATTCGAGTTTTTTCTCGATTTCATCTGGTTACCGATTAACCCACTTTTCTTAATAATAATAACCAAAACTTTAACAAAAACCAAAATAATTAGGATGGGATAAAAGAAAGCCTGAAACCACAATACATCAACATAGAAACACATGATCTGAATGCAACATTCAGGGTTAGAGTAACTTTGACGATTTGCACCACGATTCTGGCTCTGGACTCAATAGACAATCATAAATACAGCAAACTGGATTTCTTTTCAAATTAAGGGCACAGAGGAAACTTCCAGAAAATGCTACAAAGCTTTCTTAAGTCATTTAAAAAAAAATACAAGAGTAAAATATAGCAGGGGAGAGGAGGCTTAAGATGTTTTGTGCCAATAGACAACCACTTGCTCCTATGCAAGGTGTCTTCCAAGATAAACTTCACTCCGCTGAATTTTTGATCATGACTTCTAAGAAAAACTCTAATTTGGATGGCTAATTGGATTAAATAGAGAGTAATATGATATGAATACTAATTACAGTTTTTATTAATGCTGATGCTACATTCACTTTTATTAAGGCCTTTGACAAGACCATGATGTAAGGGTAGTACTACTTTTAGGGGCACATTTACTAAGGGTCGAATATTGAGGGTTAATTAACCCTCGAATTCGACCCTCGAAGTTAAGTCCTTAGAATATCGAATTCGAAGGATTTTGTGCAAATACTTCGATCGATCGAAGTAAAAATCGTTCGATCTAACGATTAAATCCTTCAAATCGATTTTCCTTTGATCAAAAAAACCTTAGAAAACTGATGGGGAAGGTCCCCATAGGTTAACATTGTAGCTCGGTAGATTTAAAGTGCGAAGTATGATGTTTTTTTTCAAGAGACAGTACTTCGACTATTGAATGGTCGAATAGTGGAACGAGTTTTAGTTTGAATCGTAGTCGAAGGTCATAGTAGCCTATTCAATGGTCAAAGTACCCAAAAAAATTTTTTTACTTCGAATCCTTCACTCGAGCTTAGTAAATGTGCCCCTTAATTTGTGTTGCATGCGTTGTTGCTTTGAGTGGACCTTAGTTACACAATATGATTGTCACATTGGATCAATGGTGCAGATTTCTCGGTGTAATTTACAGGTTTAGGCCCATATATTCTGCATTAATTAAAGCTATGTTTTAACAACTATTTTTACCACATTACCAATAGCTATTTAATCTATCGACCTCCTACTTGGGATATTGCAGCTTCAGGCTCTTTTATGCCATTTTCATTATGGTTGTAGGTTAGTACGTGAATTGGCAGCAATTTTTCCCATTACTTTTTTCCGTGCTTTAAATCAATTTTTGTTTCAATTCTTATGTTTCAATTCTAATTTATAAAAGTAGGGATGATGACATAGACGGCATTCAGAAGCTGATAATGAGAATGACGGAAAAATGTAGAATAGTAAGGGATTAGAGAAGAACTAGCCCCTACAATTAATGTGGCTAAACTGCCATATTTTATCTAATGACCTCATTGCACAAGCCTAAAGTTTCAGCTTCTCAAAAGCAGCAATGATCCAGGACTTCAGACTTGTCACAGGGGGTCACCGTCTTGGAAAGTGTCTGCGAGTGTCTCGTGGGCTCTGAGCAGCTGTTGAGATTCTAAGATTAGGGGTGGTTGCAAATTATCAAGCAGAAAATTAGATTGTAATATAAGATGATGCTACAAGGCTGATTATTACATTCTGATGCTAGTTGCACTGGTTTCTGTGCTGCCATGTAGTAAGTATCTGTATTAATTAATAATCAGCCTTATATTGTGACATTTCTATTCTATGTGTACTGTATATTGTGAGTGGGTCCCTAAACTCAGTAAGTGACAGCAGCACAGAGCATGTGCAGTGAATCAGCAGAAAAGAAGATGGGGAGCAACAGAACATTTCTAGCGTACTTCTTTAGTTAAGCTTTAGCTCTCCTTTAAAACATGGATGGGGGGTATTTAAGATCATTCATGTCCTTCTTGTAGCCTTCCAGCTGTGGATGGTAGCTGATTTTCACAAACTGAACTTATGAAGGGGTGCAGAGTGGACATTCCTGCTAAAAAATAACAGTAGAACATTTCGTTGAAGATCTTACAGTACATGTCCATTGTTTCAACAACAAGATTGATGAAAAAAGTTTCATATATATTAATATAGCTCCAACATTTATTTTAAGGGGGGTAGACAAAAATAAAAGCAATGCAATAAACCATATTGAACCAAAAAACTCATGGTCAGAGGAGCGTGCTGGTGAGCGCTTACAATCAGGAAAATCAATAAAAGCAATTCTAGCATCTCCAATGTTTTCTCTTTAGCAATGTCTTACTTTTCATGTAACACCGTGGATTGTTTTATAGTAGCAAAACAAATTGTTAGAAAGAGATGGGAGAGAAGTATGGAAATTATAAGAAGCTAAAGGACAGACACAAAGGGAGAAAAGTGGGAGAAAAGAGGGATAACACTGTCACTAATGAAAGTGTTATATCTATGCATGCTAGGTACAAACCTGGGGGTGGGGGACAATGTGTTTTGCACCTTATCACCTTTGTAAATGAGACACTTGACAGCATTGCCTAAAGTACATGTAGAACTGCATACAGTAGATTAATGTTTGTGTATGTAAGCAGCAGATGATAAGATAATATGTACTTAGCTGTGCACGCGATGCACTAGAGATGATTCGAGCAGTGGGGCTCTCAAGCCTAGGCAGCAAATAGGACACAATTTAGGGTACCTATTTACTACATTTTATAGATAATTTATTGAATATTACAGGTTTTGGTATGCCCCTTGTTTGCTATGGTGTTTTAATAGCTTTTCAAAAAAAAATGTGACTTCTGTGGACATAAACACAATACGACCTCTGCAATGCTAGTGGCATTAGATTGAGGATGATCAGTTATCAATTTATAGCAATAATTTACAATTGTTTTTACAATGTTGTGATTATCTGAACAAAGTAAGCCGCCCCATGCTGTAAAATAAACACAAAAAATGTCTAGTTCTCAGGGACTAGAAAATCATTTTCTGCACAATTTGGATATATGGATTTCCACCCGAGAGGGAGGGGTATTTTGTTTATTTATAAAATACAATTGCAAAGTAACAAATCATACATAATACACATTTTCTCAAAAAACCAGGATAATCAAAACTTAGAAATAACAACAACAAAACAGTATAAATCAAATAATGAATCTGTAACCTTCAATCATTACCGTAAATGTTTTACTTTCCATTCATGAATGAATTTACTTTGAGTCCAGGGTTTCAGAGATTTAGCTGCTGATGTTCCCCAAGAGGGAATTGGGATATATTACTGTGTTGAATATTTAAACCCAATTTGAGTCTGTGGAGGCACCCAAGTGTATTTTAACTGTTGTGTGAGTTATGTGCTAAACTGTTCTTCTAAAGGCAAGAGCTCTTTATGAGTAAAGGTGTTTTCTAGGTAAAAATTAGTGAGTGCACCACCATGGGGGTTATTTATTAAAGTCTGAATGCCAAAAACTTGCAAAGTCTGAATTTGTTTGTTACTATAAAATCCAAATTTTTGGGTGGAAAGGATGGAAAAGTCAGAATCTGAAAATCCAGCATCTTAGACCTGCCAAGGTTGTATATAAGTCAATGAGAGAGGTCCCTATCCTATGGTGGATCCTATGGGATCGGGCAGCAGCAGCAGAGAGGACCTGTGCGTGCAAGAGGGAGAAACTTGGGCTGAAGACCTGTTTTGCTGGTGCTGGGCATGGGCTTGGGCTCTTTTATTACTCCTCTGACACTGACTGACGCTTGCTGGCACAGGCTGGCACAAACCGGACTTCACTCCAAAATATGATGCAGTTTATTAAACAAAAAAGAACATCTCAATCATAGGCTATGGGTATTCTACACAGACAGTGGTTTATACATGGAAACAAACCAATCAGAAAAGTGCTTTAAGCAGCCAATCAGAAAGTTTATCCAGATACAACAATCTGAAGCCTCTTCAATTTGCATGGAAAAGAGACGTTATGCCTATTTTAACTACTGAAATTTGAGTGTAACCAATTGGTTTTAACTGTTATAAAATAAAAAGGATTTTACACTATATTTGCACATTCTTAACCTCCTCCAGCTAGAAAGAATATTCTACAGCTTCATTTTTTACAAATCTTGATGTGCATGTGTACCCATCTAATAGCCACACGTGGTGAATCGTAAAGGGTAACTGCACCAAAGAGTTTATTTTGGTTGTGGAACTACAACTTTCAGTAAATACAACACTATAAAAAAAATTCCCTTTTTCATCATATTTTTTTC
Organism: Xenopus petersii; assembly: GCA_038501925.1. Lineage (NCBI taxonomy): Eukaryota > Metazoa > Chordata > Amphibia > Anura > Pipidae > Xenopus > Xenopus petersii. The sequence continues at coordinate 173,561,720 of CM076673.1, read as the reverse complement.
CCCTGAGCTTTGAATTAGCGATGACCCTTAAAAAATCTTGGATTCCTGCTTTTTACTCGAGGAGAAACGAGGACTGTTGGGTCGGATAACAAAGGGGAAGATTCAGAGACTTTGGTCACACAACTTTTTATAATTTTATTTATAGGTTATTTATTAAAGTCTGAATGCCAAAAACTTGCAAAGTTTGAATTTTTTTGTTATTATAAAATCCAAATTTTTGGGTGGAAAGGATGGAAAAGTCAGAATCTGAAAATCCAGCATCTTAGACCTGCCAAGGTTTGCCAGGTTTTAAATGGCATAGTTTGGGATTCAGACTGGGAACAGCTTTGGGGTATAATAAATCACTTGTTTTTTAACTCAACTTTTTGAGTTTTCAGGGTCAAAAAGGACGTCTCCAAAAAATTGCTCATTAATAAATAACCCCCATGGATTAAATACAGTGGACAGTATGGATTCCAAATTATATTACTGGCACAAACAGAATGTTTAGCTGGCCCTGCAATGGATTAACAGGAAAACATTGGAGTAAAGTAAAGTGCAGCAGATCAGTAGACGCAGTCAATAAAAAGGACAGATGTGTTCTGGGAATTACAATAATGATTCTTTCTTGTATAATGCAGAGGTATGCTTGTTTTTTAAACATGTTAAAAAATGTTTGTAGCTTTAGAAAAGAAGCCTCTTTATCTCTCTTAAGATTACTTTCGTTGGCAGGATTGTGATGTTTCATTATGGATAAAGACTAACAACATAACCATGTAGCCATTAGAGTCCTGCTGGGCTCCTAGTTTCTTTTAGCACAACATTAGTGTTGTCTGTTAAATGCGTAATCGATCTCTGTTCAGAGTTTCCCTCTTGGTGAGCCATTCACACTTACAGTCTTGAGGCATTTTGTTCTGTAGATGGGATGTTTAAATTGAGGTTGGCATTTAGACTTTGCGATTCAGATTAACAACGCTGCCATGGGGACTCTAGCATTATTGAGAAGAATATTATCAACTCAGGTAAACTGACAAGCTTTGCATTTTGAATGTATGTGTGAGTAAGCCTCCTATTACTAGTATTTTTTTTTTTAAGGATGGAAATATTTTCCAGTGTACATGTATACAGCCATAAAAATATTTATTGTGATGTTTCTCCCAGGGGATCTAGTTAGGATACCAGGCAAAAAAGGTTGGTATTATACAGTAGCCTTGTTCAGCAATATATTTATGGGCAATGTCAAATAAGGTAATTCAAAAACTATTTCTTGGCTTTTGTGATGTTTTCTATTGTTTACTTTTCTATTAAAAAGTAAGACCAAGGAGCGAATATTTCAAATAAAGGAATGGGTGTGGCTCACCAAAAGTCTATGGGGCAAATTCACTAAGATGCGAAGCGCCGAACGCTAGCGTTAATTTCGCTAGCGTTTGGCATTTTCGCTACTGCGCAAATTCACTAACGAACGCTGGCGTAGTTTCGCTAGTGTTACTTCGCACCCTTACGCCAGGCGAATTTTCGCTAGCGACGAAACTACGCAAATTCACTAACTTGCGCAGTGTACTGAATGCTACCTTTTACGCTAGACTTCCTTCACCACCTCAGACCTGGCGAAGCGCAATAGAGTAGATAGGGATTGTTTCCAAAAAAGTCAAAATTTTTTCTAAGTCCCAAAAAACGCTGGCGTGTATTCTACATGATGGGTGATAGGCTGAAAAAAGATCGAAATTTTTTTTGGGGCTCCCCTCCTTCCCCCCTACATTTCCTGACTCATGGCAACTTACCTAGACAGTGGGCACATGTGTAGGGCAAAATAAAATTTATATTTGCAGATTTGAAGGTTTTCTTGGCATTTGTAGTGATGATACGTATTCCTCCATTGAAATTTGAATTTCGCGCCGTATGCAAATTAGCCTTCGCTAGCGTAACTTCGCTTTACATAGTGAATCAACGCTAGCGCAACTTCGCAACCTTACGCTACCCCTGAGCGCAACTTCGGATTTTAGTGAATTTTTGATCGCTGGCGAAACTACGCCTGGCGAAGCTCGGCGAAGTTGCACCTGGCGCAACTTCGCATCTTAGTGAATTTGCCCCTTTGTTTGTTTAATTCCACGGGTTATCCTGTGTTCGATATCCCAAATCAATGTATCAATAATGCAGTTGGTTGTGGAACAAACCCTAGGCAGCAAGTTGACTGCAATACTCTTTATTGGGAGGTGTAAATCTACCTCCCAATAAAGAGTATTGCAGTCAACTTGCTGCCTTGGGTTTGTTCCACAACCAATATATTGTGAAATGTGGGAATCACTCACGACAGCAGATTAACTGCAATTATGCTGTTTATTGTGTGTGTTCCACAACCAACTGCATTATTAAGACCAAGGAGCCCAATAGGAAATAAAATTCCTCTAATGAGTGTACCTGCTGTATTTATGAATAGTAATTCAGCTGCCGATCTAGTCAGTTTTCCATGGCGATAAAACTTAATTGTGTTATCATTTATTGATCTTATACAATTCATTAGTGATGGATGAATCTGTCTTGTTTCATTTCCCCCGAAAAATTCACAAAACTGTGAAAAAATTTGTGAAACGCATTGAAGCCAATGGACATCAAAATATTTTTTACGCAGATAACCTTTTTTCGCACTCCAAATACATTGAAGTCAACAAGGGTCTTTTTATTATGGCAAATTTTTTGTCTCAGCGACAATTTTGTCTTGCCGACTTTTTTGTCTCAGCGACTTTTTTGTCCAAATGCATTATAGTCAATGGGAGTTTTTTCTTATGACAACTATTTTTGTCTCTGCGTCAATTTTGTCGCAGCAAATTTTTCCGTGGCAAATTTTTGCCGCAGTTTCATGAAAATATTTGCAGGTGGTGAATTGCAGAATTTCACCACAAATCCATGCCTGTTGATTAAATTTGTTAATCACTACAATTTGTCATAAATGTTAAGTATTTTGTTTCTGTAGTTTTATGTTTTAGTTCGGTTTCTGTATCTCATCATATCATTCTGTTTCTTTATTTCATACATACATGCTGGAGGATATACAACATTGATCCCTCATATTTATTTTTATAAAAGGGGTAATTTACTTGGACCCGGAGAAGACGTGCAAGAGCACTAGGGGTGCAAGAGAGCTCATTTAGACAGGACATACTACCTGGGTTTGGCAGATCATAGCATCAGAAGTCCAGCCCTGTCCTTGCTACCTGCCATACGTAAGAGTGCAAATTATGCTTATTGTTTACTTCTCATAAATTACCTCTAGATCACTAAGTGGGTAGGGCCCATGTGTTCAGCTATAGATTTACTATATATTAAGCATTATTTTCCCATCCAAAGTCTATGGCTCTGCCCGTGGACATGACATAGTTACATAGTTAAATCAGGTTGAAAAAAGACAAAGTCCATCAAGTATAACCCCTCTAAATAAAAATCCAGCATCCATACACACACCCCTCCATACCTTCAAATGAATTATATATACCCATATCTATACTAATTATAGAGTTTAGTATCACAATAGCCAATAGCCTTTGATATTATGTCTGTCCAAGAAATCATCCAAGTCATTCTTAAAGGCAATAAGTTAATCAGCATCACCCAGCAGTGCATTCCACAACCTCACTGACTGTGAAGAACTCCCTACGTTGCTTCAAATGAAAGTTCTTTTCTTCTAGTCTGAAGGGGTGGCCTCTGGTACGGTGATCCACTTTATGGGTAAAAAGGTCCCCTGCTATTTGTCTATAATGTCCTCTAATGTACTTGTAAAGTGTAATCATATCCCCTCTGAAGCACTTTTTTTCCAGAGAAAACAACCCAACCTTGACAGTCTACCCTCAGAATTTGTCTTCTAACCCTCTACCAGTTTAGTTGCACTTAGTCTCTGTGGTCTCTCCAGCTCATTTATATCCCTCTTAAGGACTGGAGTCCATAACTGCACTGCATACTCCAGGTGAGGCCTTACCAGGGACTTATAAAGAGGCATAATTATGTTTTCATCCCTTGAGTTAATGCCCTTTTTTATGCAAGACAGAACTTTATTTGCTTTAGTAGCCACAGAATGACACTGCACAGAATTAGACAACTTGTTAACTACAAAAACCCCATGATCCTTCTCAGTAAGGAAACTCCCAACACACTGCCATTTAGTGTATAGCTTGCATTTATATTATTTTTGCCACAGTGCTTAACCTGCATTTATCAACATTGGACCTCATATTCAAGTTTGCTTCCCAACTTAGTCAAATGACTCTCCAAAGTGGCAGTATCCTGCATGGAACCTAAAGTTCTGCACAATTAGGTATCATCTGCAAAAATAGAAACAGTACTTTCAATGCCCACCTCCAGATCATTAATAAACAAGTTGAAAAGCAAGGGATCTAGTACAGAGCCCTGTGGTACTCCACTAACAACACTGGTCCAATTAGAAAAGTTGTGACAGTTGTTTAGCGTAACCACTGTGATGAAATTCTTTACCCCTTCTAAGATCTCATTGCGCAGAGGGCTTAAAGGAGACATATCATGTAAAAAACAAGAAGGTGCCAGTCCATTATACTCTTTTAAAGATAGAAGGGATGTGGTGAGAAAAGATGTGATTCCACTAATTTTTGAACAATTGCCAAAAAAGTCTATTAGTGCCGCCCATCTGATTCACTTCCTGCTACCTCCTTTCCCAGGCTGTGCAGGGCAGCCAGCGGAACTCAGTATACTGCTCTGTGGGATAGAAACCAATTAGCAGCTAGGCTGACCTGATAGGGAACTGAAGCCTGTCTTTGCTAGTGTGACTGCAGGGCTGTGATTGGCTGTCCCCTCCTTCTGTCAGGGACCATTAGGACATGCCCACTCCTCATTTGAAACACAGACAGGGACCACAGCAAATCTATTGGGAGCTCCTATAATGGGGTAATTCTTAAAGTTAATAACGTTTGGCCCACAGTGAAACCAGCACAGTATAATATGAATATTATATTAATATATATAATATTGTATAATATTAGGATGGGATTTTAGCTATGATATATACAGTATGTCTCCTTTAACACACCTGGAGCTACAGAATTCTAAGCTGATCAACCTGGCATAATTGCATAGTACTCCCATATTTGCTTGTTCTCTAACATTAGTATCATGTACCTGAATAAAAAAAAGGGATGAAAGTCTTGTCATGAAACTAGAATCCCTATTGTTAAACTACTCATTTATGAAACATTAAAGTCTTTGGAATCATTATGAAAACAATTTAATTTACTGCACCCTCTATGCAGTTTGTGTCAATAGTTCTCCCTTTATGCCCACCCATTTATACAGGTGAGGCTAGAAAGGAAGTCTGTTCATGAGAAGCAAATATTGATCGCACATTCTTAATGATAAAGTTCACAAAGATCCACAGAGAATGTCCAGTCAATGGAAAACACTGATACTGTGTAGAAATTATTACTGCATGTTCCATAGTTCCCTGCAAGGAATAGATATGTGTAAAAGAGTAAATAAATGGTACTGATAACAAAAGTCACATATATATACAAAACATATGAATTGCTTAGCTATTTGTAATTAGGATTGTCTGGCCAGTTTTGAGATTGGCTACTGGATTTGCCCAGGTGACAACAGTGCAGCTGTTTCCTCTTGCTGAACATTGTGGAGAGAATAGACTATAACACAATAACACAGGCTTCGATTTGTGGCTCTTCCAGGCTTTCTCCTTTAGGCTACTACCATACATTTTTTTTTTCCTGAAATATTTTTCACAAGATAATTGTTCAAAAACACGTTGGATTCTTGAGGATAGCAGAATAATTTCTACTGCAGGGTAAAAGAGTTGTCTAGCTCTCAGGAGAAAAATGGGTGATTTTAACCTTATTGATTGGTGTGACGGGCAACTTGCGATAAATCCGATGAACCGAGAAGTTTCTGTTTTAAAGAAATTTGAACAGTGTTACACATAAGCCTCTTTATCAGACTTTCAACTGAAGAACTTTGTGATCCTGATCCCTGGCTCATTGCACGACCAAGAATTTGCCAAACACTCCCATAGTCTCTAGCTACTTGTACATTATAATCATGTGGATCTGTTCTTTAGATAGTACAGGTATGGGATCCGTTATCCGGAAACCTGTTGTCCAGAAAGTTCCGAATTACAGAAAGGTCATCTCCCATAGACTCCATTATAATAAAATAATTGAAATTTCAAAAAATTATTTCCTTTTTCTCTGTAATAATAAAACAGTAGCTTGTTCTTGATCCAAACTATTGGAAGCAAAACCAGCCTATTGGGTTCATGTAATGTTTACATGATTGTCAAGCAGAGTTAAGGTTTAAAGATCGAAATTTTGGAAAGATCTGCTATCTGGAAAACCCCAGGTCCCGAGCATTCTGGATAACAGGTCCCATACCTGTACTATTAATAGACTCTTAGGGGCCCATTTACTATCAATCAATTTTTTTTTCGGGAATCTTCGAAAAATGTGTGGTTTTCCTTTATTTCTTAAAAGCTCTGAAAATACAAGATTTATTAAGTGTAAAAACCATGAAAAACTCTTAATACCAGATAAAAGTTGAGGTCCTATAGAAGTCAGTGGGAGCTGCACTGATTTTATTGGACCACTATTAAGCACATTGCATTTTCAGAGGTTTTCAGATATTTGTTTGATAGGAATTGTCAGAAAAAATTGAATTTCTGAGGTTTCTAGAGGCATTCATATACTTAATGTTCACATGTCAGGGCAGCAAAAGTAGCAGCATTTCAAGTGGCACTCCACTCTGTATCAAGCATTTATCAACCTGGAGGGCTTGGGTACAGGGCCCCAAGCCTGGTGAGCTCAACCATTGAAAGTTTAGAGCTGGGAGGCAGTGGAGAGATTGTGCCAGGTTTGAATTTACCACACGGGTTCCCCAGGGCAGGGGTGATATTAATATGTGATTGCATTTTATATTTATTAACTTGGTGTGTTTAATTATTTGTTTCTAGTGGTGCCACCGTAGATGTATCCCCAGATTCTTCTAGGTCGAGGCATTGCCATTGAGAGAAATTCCCAGTACCCTTTCATTTAGCAAAGGGGATTCAGGACCTGTGTATGGTAAGATATTGATGATGTACATCCTATGTTACATGAATGGGGTTAAAATATGGTCACACGTTCTTTGTATGTGTGGATTACTTGGGCTGTTACCGACATCTGGTGTAAATTTCATGTCAATAGCCCTTTATAAATACATTTATATTAGTTTAAATTACATTTAATTACTTAAAATGACAACAGCCAATCAGTCCCATCAGACAGACATTACAGTTTTCAAAGTAACTATAAAACATATCCACAGTAAAGAAACTTACTTCACTGGTGACCCACACAAATTGACACTCAGTACTCAGCATCGAAATAGTTCTTTTAAAAAGCACATTCTTGCTGGCTCATGATTGCAACAACCTCGTCAAGTCTGGCAGCAGCGTGTATTTACTCAAACACAAACTCTTTTTGGTAGCAGCATTTCAGCCTTCAGAGGACATTATCTGCCATTGGTCTAACAAGAATGCACACGCAGTGTCGGACTGGGACACCAGGGGCCCACCCAAAAACCTTTGACTAGGGGCCCACCAATTAATCTTAGACCAGGGGCCCACTCTCAGTATTATTATTCTTCCTCTCCTCACTCAACCTCTATTCTCCTAGTCTCTTTCTTTTACATACTATAATCTATTATTCCATCTATTTAGCCTCTTTTTCCTCATAGAATTTGGGAACAGCCATGAAATATGCCAAATGTATAGCAGCATGAGGGCCACTGACACCTTGGCCCACCGGGACTTTTCCTGGTATCCCGGTGGGCCAGTCCGACACTGTGCACATGCCCTGCAAAAATTAAATAAACCTTCAGATGGGCCCAGACACACAGTGGTGCCTACATGGGCCTCTCACTACCCACCTGTGACTGGTGCTCCTCAGGCACTCACATTAGAAAAGGGGCTGGGGAGAGGGGATTTCTTCGAATTATAGAGGAAGCAGACCCTGTGGTCTTGCCCCCCTGTTCCCAGGGGAACCGCCTCACTACTGCAGGGTCTGTACTTGGCCAGCTTAAATATATTGCAATATATGGACAAACAATCCCTGTTTTGTTTAAAGGGTAAGTCATTTTTCAGTAGCAGTATGCACAAAATGTCTCTGTCTTAAATATATTGATAATGGGTTGAGTGCAGAGGACTCTTGTATTTGTCTATATGTATTTTGTGGTCACACCCTCATTGCACCCCCGCCTAATGATTTTAAAAATGATTGGTGAGCACAACTTCCCCTTGTTTGCTGTTTTCTTTATAGTTATACCACTGTTATCTGCCCTATCTCAATAGTTGGTGTCAAGTTCTACTTGCTCTCCTGGGGGCAAATTCACTAAAGGGTGAAATTTCCATAGGCACCACTTGGCCACACTTCGCGCTACTTGGCCAGGTGCAAATTCGTTACCACTACGCTAATTCACTAAATTGCGTTTCAGCAGCCGAATGTTGGCTAATTATTGCTAGCATTACTTCGGCAGTGTAAGAATTTCATACCGAAGTTTCGCTAGTGTTCATTTCTGCCTAGCGAAACTTCGTTAGTACTCTTACGCTTAGGTCAATTTGAATAGGGAGGGTACATACAAGTTTTATGGACGTTTTTATTAGTGATGTTGGTGCAAATGCTTGAAGTGAACACCTCTTTTTACAAATGTCCAAGGAAGCAAAATAAAGACAAAAGAGATCTTCTAATGTCCTATACATCAGCCCACCATAAAACAAATGTGCCATGCCCCTCAAATGTCTGGGGAAAAAAGGTTAACATTTTTAGTAGTTCTGACATTTGAAGGCAATCCCGCTTTAAAAAAGTAAAAGACACCAGTGTTTTTTACAACTTTAATTTCCAGCATACAGGATATGATGTCACTGACATAAGATTGAGGAAGATGTAACTTTGTTTTGTCAGTTCGCCTGGTCTGAGGTGGTGACGAAAGAGGTAACGTCAGGAATCTGTTCTGTCAATAGGTGAAAATAAAGTTTCCCATGTTGCCAATTTCTTCCAAACACAGCACTTAGATAGGCAGGGAAAGGGATGGGGAGGGCTCTTGTTCCACTGGTTAAGAGGAAAACTAAACCCCCCCTCTACCAAAAGCCCTCCTTAAACTTTCTGGCATTTCCCCCCTCTCCCTCCCAGCGAAGTGCATTAGCTTATATTTATATAAAATATATTGTCTTTGGGTCTCTTCACTGACACAAAGCCTGCTGGAGCATGTACAGTTGGGCCAAGTCACGAATTGGCTTCAACTGCGCATGCGCAAATCATCGTTGAGACCCGAAGACAATATGAAGAGCTGGAAGATGGCGACTGGGAGCTCCGCTGTGCTTCTCTGCATTTATGGGTCAGATCTTTTTAAAGGGTTTTTTTAACACATCATGGAGAGGGGCAATGTCAGAAAGTTTAGTGGGGGCTTTTGGTGTGGGGGGTTTAGTTCTCCTTTAATTGGAAGGCAAGAGGTGTATCGTACCATCTATTTTCTTATAAACTGCACATTACAGTATTGCTTCTTATACAACCGCAGTGACTGCAGTGACACATATTGCAGATCCCTGATGTTGGTACGGTCTAGAAGGAAAATGCATAGTTAGCCATTCAAAAAAACATAAATGCCATTTTTGCAGTCCATTACCTAAGGCAATATTAAACATGGTTTTCAGGGACAGAAATACTTAAAGCGTATGTTAATATACCTTGCAATAACTCACTGTTCAACATGCACAAAGAATATACTGGCAATTTACCTTTATAAATCTTTATCCCAAGCCATTGGAAGTCCATGTGATGTATTTTGTCATCAGAGTCTAATATTTAACAATACTCCCATTTTAGACCTTGCTTACAATTTTAACTGCCCAGATTATCTCACTATCACAAGCTTTTATGCCATTACATATTTTGCTTTGTATAACCTAATGGCTAATGAAGCAGAATGTCAAAGATGTTCCAGGTTGACAGGAGCCTGAATGCATGCATCTCTATGTAACATGGGATGGAATGAAGTCTGCTGGCAGGAAGATAAAGCTCAGCATTGAAGAGTAGTAAAAGCAGTGATGTAGAATAGCACATTGCTAATAGTAGAGGCTGGTAAAATGTCAGGCTAATACTGAATCAAACACTGGAGCTGAATGGGAACATAATTCCACCAGAAAGTAAGGTAGAAAGTTATATAAAGTTGCATAAAACTAATGGACAGAAAATAAATGATGGATTAGGAAGAGACTGCTGCAATGTCATGAGTTTGAAAAGAGAAAGGTAAAGAAAACAATCTAAGTTGTGCTTAGTCCAAAGTTAAAAAGAAAATGTGCTCTGACATAGCTTTCATTTCAAAGTTATATAAATGACCTCTTTTTTTTAACTATATTTGTAAAGGGTAAGTGTAACATGGTCTTACTGCTCAGTCACACATTTATGCATTTTATTATATATTGTTAAAGGATAAGTAAAAGATATAAAAGGGGTTGTTCACCTTTAAATAAACTATTCGTATGATGTAGAGAGTGATATCCTGAGACAATTTGCAATTGGTTTTCATTTTTTACTATTTGTGGTTTTTGAGTCATTTCGCTTTTTATTCAGCAGTTCTTCGGTTTGCAATATTTAGCAATATGGTTCATAGGATCCAAATGACCCTAGCAACCGTGCATTGATTTGAATAAGAGACTGGAATATGAATAAGAGAGGTCTTAATAGAAAGATGAGTAATACAAAGCAGTAATAACAATACAAATAATGAAAAAACTATAGAAAATAAATTAGGAAAACCAATTGAAAAGTTGCTTAGAATTGGCCATTCTATAACATACTAAAAGTTAACGTAAAAGTGAACCAACCCTTTAAGGGATACATATAGATTAATTTTGTTATAACAGTGCCACCTGCTGATCAGTTTCCAACTATTCTGACAACCAAGTAGGAGCAGGAGAAAGAAAGAGGGCTGGTCTTATTTTCTAATAATAATAATTCGAATTGATAAAAATACAAATTTCTAAGTATTTTTTTGGGTACTTCGACCATTGAATGGGTCAAATTCGATCGAATTCGATCTAATCGAAAGATTCGAACGATTTCGAAGTAAAAATCGTTCAACTATTTGACAATTCGATAGTCGAAGTACTGTCTCTTTAAAAAATACTTCAACATCATACTTCACACTTTAAACCTACCGAGGTTCAATGTTAGCCTATGGGGACCTTCCCCAGCACTTTTCTAAGTTTTTTTTTTTGATCAAATAAAAATCGTTTGGTCGATCGATTAAAATCGTTCAAAACGTTCGATTTGAACAATTTTATTGTTAGATTTGAACGATTTTATCTTTTATTTTTTTTTTATTTGCGGTAATCGAAGAATTTTTACTTCGAGGGTCGAATTAGAGGGTTTTTTAACCCTCGAAATTCAACCCTTGATAAATCTACCCCTTAATGTTTTTAATATTTGTGTTTTACAGATGTCTCTTTTTTTCTTGAATGCATACGGATGTGTAGCAAGATATGAGATAACAAGATACTGTGTAACACTATACAAGATAACTTCTTGTTTCTTTTAAATAATTGGTAACAAGTAGTGTAACAATTTGTGTATAACAATAAGGCCATTAGATGGCGTAATGTTGTCTGTCTATAAAAGGATGCAATTATGTAGCAGATGGTAAGCTTGAGAAAAGGCCAAACAGGGCCTGAGACGTTATCCAGATTGTTGCCATGTATATCGAAAAAAGGCTTTTTCATTTTTAAAATATACCGGTGCTGTGCTTCAAGTATCTAACCAGAAGAACATCAGAGCAGCCCTGTTGTAACAAATGTTATTAATTTAAACAGTGCATGTATTCTTTAATGTCTTGGAATTAAAAAGAAATATAAGTTGAAAAAAAGTTCTTAGAATAGCATTATGACTATGAAGATTTACATTCAGCCAGGTCATGGTATATCTAATATAAGTAATTCTAAAACAACTGGACTTGCTGAGTAATCATTGAAGACATTTCACTACTCATCCGAGCAGCTTCTTCAGTTCAACTGACTGATGTGGGAAGTCCTCGGTATATAAACTCTTCCACTAATCCAATCACAATGGCATTAGAATAGCATTTTCATCAATTTTACATTCGCTTATTTTAAAGGTTTATTTATCCTTTAAACATATATTTAGGAGCAGATTTGTCTTGGGTCGAAGTGAAAATGTAAAGTAAAAAAATTTGAATTTTAGCTATTTTTGTGTACTTCGATTGAATAGGCCAAAATTCGATTTGAATTTGAAAAAAAATTGACTATTCGAATATCGAAATTTATCATGTACTGTCTCTTTAAAACTTCGACTTCGACCATTCGCCATCTAAAACCTGCCAAATTGCTGTTTTAGCCTATGGGGGACCTCCTAGAAACTATTTGGAGACATTTGGTGGACTTTGAAAAATCAAATGCGCTTAAACTTCGATTTGAACGATTGGAATACAGCTTACTCACCCGAAGTTAAAAACTTTGATTTTTTTTAATAAATTGAGATTGTTCTTTTTTTTAATTAGAATTTCGAAGTTCAAAAAAAAACTCCCATTACTTCAAAATTAGACCCTTGATAAATCTGCCCCTGAGTAATGCCCCCGATGAAAGATTACCTGATGATTTTGGTTGTGCTATGATAGTCTCTACCTGTGTTTTCTTTTAATGAAATACTCTAAAGGTAAAGGTATTAGAGGATGATAAAACAGACGCTGGAATTCCATAGCACTGCTTCACTGTACTGATGACTGACAATATTCTCGCAGTTGAATCCCCATAGAAAGTGCATCTGTCTGCTGGTTAAACTGATGTAAATACTCCTTGGTTGAGGCTGCTATGAATAATTTGACAACGTATACTAAAACAGAAGGAGTGTGAAATATAATTTCATAAGGATCAGAAAAATATCCGAAGGCAGTGGAAGGACACACTGTAATTGTTTGCAATCATTTTGTCTGTGTGAGAGCTATAATAAGAACTGTCTATGATATAAAAGACATATCATGACCCAGTTATTTAGCTAAATGTCTAATCTGCTATATAGAAATATCACTGATAAATGTCAACCATGTAACGGCTACAAACAAGATTCATAAGGCTATATTCTATTACATTTTTCATCATATATTGTTTTATAGGAGAAGAAAAAGAATTATCATAGGGGTAGGGGAGCAAAAATGTAATTACCCCCCACTGATTATATCCATTACCTGATATCCCAGGCCAATGGCTCCATTTAGCTGAAAACTGCACTGGCCCAGGATGCTACTATAGGAACACCACACCTCCATCCTATTCTTTCTCTTCTCTTCATTAGAATGAGAAGCAAAAGGCTACTGTGTCAGGGAGCCGGGAGCTCCCTCCAGGGAGGTAGTCGGGATCAAGGAGGAAGCCCTCTTGAGGGTGCAAATTCGCGGAGTCCAGAGGGTTAATCCAAAGAGTAGTCAGAATCCAGGCAAGAGTTCAGGGGCAGGCAGATAACGGCAAAAGTCCAAAGTCCAGGCAAGGGTCAAGGATTATAATCAGGAACAGGATTAGTAATATCAGCACACAGGGAACCCAGGAAATACTTGGGGAAGGTTTCCTATTCTTGGACGCCATTCTGGCGTCTAAATTGAGTTTTTATTTTGAATTTGGCGCCATTGACGTCATTGACGTCCTTGCGCCGACGTCGGCGTACTGACGTCATTGCGCCGGCGTCGCTTACCCACGTGGCGGCCATGGGCGCCGCCATTTTGGGAGCGACGCCGGCAGGAGAGGACGCGCCGCCCGGAGCTCCTGGACCTGCTCCGGGCGGCGATCGCAACATACTGAAACCTCCACTATATACAAGTATGCAGTCCAGAAACCCATTATCCTAAAAGCTATGGATTATAGGAAGACCATCTCCTATAGACTCCATTTTCATCAAATCATTCATTATGTCAAAAACAAAAAAGACCCCTTATCCAGAAACTCCCAGGTCCAGAGCATTCTGGATAACAGATCCCATACCTGTATATAAAAACAACTACATAGAAAACAATCACCAAAACATTACGTTACAACCCTACAGCATAATTATGTGAAATGTTGCTAAAAAGATTTGACATCAATATGGCTAATTTGTATTGCAAGGAAAGAATTAGGCAACATATATTGATACCAAATCCCATCCAAAACTGAAAACGATATGAATCACATCAATGCCTATATTATTTATAAAACCTGTAGCCAAAGTCTTATGGTCCCTTGGGGCATCTCAATCTTCCTTTCAAGCTCAAGTATGTGATTATACAATCCTCTAATACTCCTCTAATACTGCACTATTAAACTCCTTTCTTGAACTCCTTTCTTGAAATGCTCTGTGCTGTTTTTTTGTTTGTTTTTTTTATTATGGTGCTTTTAACTGATTTTTCAATATTATTATTACTATCAATGAAAATATCTCCACACAAAACCACTATCACTTTAATGATTACTTCTGTACAGTGTATACAATAACTAGGCCAATGCTACCAGACACACTCTGTAGTAGTACAGAAGGCTCACCTCAAACAAGTTGTCACTGTATGGCACATATTATTGTATGAAAATAGTTTCTGGCTCCAAGGCACACCATTGAGTGCAAAGAAATCTAAGTTACACTTTATCCAGGCTAATACTTCTTTCAGATTTCCTTTCATTTGTTTGATACCAATGGATTGGTACAAAGCTGATACAACTCCAGTATTTAAAAATAGATTGCAATCTCAACTTGGCATTTATAGGCAGGTAGAAATAGTATTAGATGAGGTCTAGGCAAAGTGCCATATACCCTGTAGGGCTCATTTAATGAGCCCTACAGTGCCATCCTTAGGCCGACTGGACCTATTGGGCCCCGCTTCCATGGTGGCCCTGCACCACGGTAGCACTAAAGAGCATTCCATAATACATTCATTACCCACCTGCTCAAACAACCTATAACCACAATAGGTCAAGCCTTCCCCAACCATGACTGGCCAAGAGGGGGCTGGTTGAGCACATGTGTGAAACATGTTTTTTTGATCCATTTTTTTTGAGTGTTGCTTCTTTACATATATTTAGATGTCCCACTAAAGCTAGTTGATTAAAATAACATACGTATTTCTTTTATAGGAAATGTAAAGAATTACATTTAGACAACCTTTATTTCAATCTTCTGGGTTGTTTTAAATGAATGACCATTAATCTCCCAGTGCAGTGCTTTACATTAAGGGAATATTTCCTTAGCAACAAGTAATTATGGTGTGGAACATTTGCTAGTGGACTGCGGGGGCACTGCTGAGCATTTTACTGGTAATCTATGGTAAAATCAGTCCTCTGGCTCATGCTTTACTAATCAACTTTCATATTGTTTGCATGACAGGCATCAAATTGCTGTCTACTAGCAAGCAAAACTGAACAGAAATTGGTTGTCAAGGTGAAATTCACAGCATTTAATGCTAATGATTGATCTGCAAATTGCTTAGGGCTTATTATTAGTGCACAATGTGCAATTTTGCCCCCCTACTGTTATCAACAAATTTGCTTAAAATGTAGTTGCGAATTTATTTTCCTTCTTATACAGAGTAATTTCCGTTTCATATAAATGTAAAGATGTCAGGTTTACTGTGCTGCCTCCTATATTTCATACAATATCATTTTGTTAAGCAGGTCTGCAATTGCAGAAATTTGTATCCCACAGAACAATAAATATGGAAGCAGAGTTAATGCTGCATTAATCGTTTTTTGTTTATGGTGTAACGCTAATTTGGCCTAGGCAGACCAAAAAGGGGTTAATGTCCAGCTAGTGATAAGAGCATGGGCTACATGTGACTCAAAGACTTCAGGCTAGGATCTTCGCTACGTGAAAGATTTCAGTAATGAGGTAGTAAAACTACAACTCTCAGGCTACTGCACAGAAACATAGAAAATGATGGACGCCAGGAGGTTCTTATGGTGAAACAAAAGAATGATAGTTTATTTGTACAAGACCAATATCCCCAGGTTTGCTCATAGTCAATAAGAGGTATAGGCAGATGTAAAATTATACATGGATGTCACACCTGAGGAATGTGACTCCCATAAGGCATTGTAGTCAAGCAGTAATAGGAATCCCCGGCAGATATACCTTGAAGTGGTCCGGATCCCACCCAGCAAAGTGATCAGGGAGAAGGAGTCTAATCCTATCCACTGTGGTCCCCTCACTAAAGGCAATCTAGGAGCCTTGGGAAGGTACTTCCTGCTACAGATCCCTGATGGAGCACAAAGCTGCTCTTGCAATCTGTACTCTCTAACTTACTCTCCTAGAGAGTCTATAGCAGATATAACCTGTTCTAGCTAACCTCGTTCACGGGGTTCCCTTGTCCCCGACTCTGACACTAGATGTACTGGTCCCCTAGGGCAATGGCTTTACTGGAGGACCCAGGCTCAATGGGAACAACCAGTTGATCAGGACACCAGCAGCCAAAGAGGAAGATCCACCCCTTTCCAAACACTATATGGAAGTGTGGTAGGAAGTTGTCATTACACCTCTTGGCCAATAAAGTGGATATGTAAATATTACACTAGATACATGGGTTGTTGCCCAGCAACTAGGGAGAAGGAGGAAGGGTATGGAATTAAGGTCATAGGGGAAATTTAACCCTATGGGTCCCTACAATGGCAATATTCAACATCTGTTTGTGGCAAGCACTGTTCTGTTTGGCAGCATTGGGGATCAGCTATTATTGTATTTTATATTGCTTTCTAAAATAACATTATCAAGCAATATTAGCATGATGCTGCAGATACCCCCTTCGTATTAGGCCCACTGTCTTCTCATTTTGCCATTTGTAGTTAATGAATTAACAGCCAGTTGGAATAAATAGCACTCACACTCTTTTTAAATACACGTCGATGGTATGAATCAAAGCTAGGACAAGCTAGGCTCATAAGTAATAATAAACAGGGAATATTGTGTTCTCTCCCCGGGATTGATATAAACATACCTGTAGGATACATAAAAATGTGGCCTTTTCTATCTTATCTTGCCTGGTTCTGCAAATAGTGTATGTTTGTGCCAAAGCAGCATTGTAGATCGTTATGAAATCACATTAACGTGGGGATTATTTATTATACAGTCAGAGAATTTCAATGAATAAAAATATATCTTTTTTAAAGGATGACATTGTCCATGGTGATTTCTCAGCTTGTAAATACTGCCACCTAAAGGCCTAATGTCTTTGCAAACGGATGAATAAAAGAAAGTCGATTATAAAGAAATATTATTAAACTGGAAGAGTCCATTGGTAATTTCCAGTTACAGTTGAAATATTTTTTGGTTGTTTTGTTTTTTGTTTTGTTTTTAAATTAGAATTCTATTATTCTGTGGAAAGTAATGAATGACATTTGTTCTGATCATATACACATTGAAATGCGATCTGCTAGGTAAACCTGTGGCCTATGGTCCTGAAACTTGAATGGCTGCCCTATGGCTGTTTGAGATCATGTATAAAAACTATATTAGCATTTCTGAAGCATGTCATTCATACCAGTGCAAGGTAACCTTTTACAGGTATAGGACTGCTAGCCAGAATACTCATACCGTAAGTCTACTAGAAAATCATGTGAACATTAAATAAACCCAATAGGCTGGTTTTGCTTCCAATAAGGATTAATTATATCTTGGGATATAGTTGGGATCAAGTACAAGCTACTGTTTTATTATTACAGAGGAAAAGTAAATAATTTTTAAAAATCTGGATTATTTGGATAATTTTTTTGGAGTCTATGGGAGACAGCCTTTCCGTAATTCTCAACTTTCTGGATAAAGTTTTCTTAAAACGAATCCCGCTCCTGAATAAAATATTGTGACACAGTAGCAATAACACACATGTTGCTTTTGCACAGGCATTCAGAATACCTTTACAAAAGGCAAGATACTCTGAGTAAGGTTTTTGCTACAATGGGTGCAGAGATTTGCAGCAGGTAAAACACACCCTGGAGCCAATGATTTAGGGCAGGGCTTGAGATCAGGGGTGGGCGGGGCCCAGGATGCCCCGTGAATTTCTAATGGTGGCCCTGACCAGGTCTAGTAAAATATCAACAATCAGATAGTTGCTTTAAACAGTTGACCAAGATATTCTACAAGCTGATATTATGGGTTAATAGATCTTCTCAGTTTTGGGTGACTGCTGAGATCTCATAAATTGGTCTTTCTAGGATATGAAGTTGCTCATATCACACAGTGCACACTTGGTAAACTTGCACAGCAGATTGATGGTTGGATGAACATGCCGTTTATCAAAAGCTTTATCAAAAATTTCAAATGAGCTTTCTCTTATGGGACATACTACAATTCACGACTGCTATGCCATGCATGATTGCTATGCAGACTCCTGATTAAACAGGACATTTATTAAGGGACATTTATATATACACAAAATTGAGAACAACATAATTAAATGGAAAAGGTTTACTTATCATGTCAGTGTAAGGAGTCAGCCTCCTGTTTGTAATGTGAGGCCATTTAGGAACCTTTCTACATGCCAGTGTAAGAGTCTGCGAGAGCTATGTCTGAGATATGATGAGATGTGATGAAATTTTGTAACATGTAAAAATGTCCAAGGGCATGAAACTAGAGTTCATTAAGAAATTATATGTTAGAACAAAAGGTAATGTTGTACCACTTATGAAGTAATAATTGGCAATATGTGTACTGAAGCTTGATGAATTTCCCTTGAAGCAACTCAGATCTGTTGTTAATGTTATAACGTGTTATTTATAACTTGTTGTGCATGTGCTGTGTGTTGTACTTCTTGGATCAGAATAAATCTGCAGGTGCAGTGGTAGTCACACAATGGGTGCAGTGAATTGATGCCATTTATTTAAAGTACTTGTGTCCAAATCTTCTCCTTGCTGGTACCAGGAGTCATTGCTCTAACCCAGTCTGTTCAGATGAATCGGGCCCAAGCAACATAACATGTAACATACATGATCAGGGCAGAGAATAGACAATCCAGGGTTAGAGGGTATTGCAATGCTTGGGAAGGCAAAAGCGCATTAGTTATTGTCCAGGTATAGGTCTAGATCTATTATCTGAAAAGTGTGGGTCCTGGAGTTTTCTGGATAAGGAGTCTTTTCCATAATTTGGATTACCATGCCTTAAGTCTTCTGAAAATCACATAAACATATAATAAACACAGTAGGATTAGTTTGCTACCAATATGAATTCATGCAGCTTCACTACCATCAAGTACAAAGTATTGTTTTATTATTACAGAGAAAAGGGAAATCATTTTTAAAAATTACAATTATTTGATCAAAATGTTCTATTTTGGAGATGACCTCATAACTTGGAGTACTTGATAATGGGTTTCTGGATGAGTATTCCATACCTGTACAAAATCCTTTAAACAGAAGTGGTTTGATAAATATTTTTCTAGCACTTGTTTAAATGCCTAATGATTTATATGCAAGTTCATCAATCTAACATTGTTTTTTGGCTGCAAACTCACACTGTGAGTCACCAACAGATTCAAGTAAGCAGTTTGCAATGCACTATTGGCAAACTTCATGGTTGAGTTGTTACGAGCAAGAACGAACCTATTTATGAAAAAGAATTATTAAGCATATGCTACAATTCCAGAATATGTTTGTTTCAATGAGTTGCTCATGACAGGACGCCCCACGCCATCCATCATTGCAGTTGTTTGAAGAAAAATAACACATTGCATCACCTTATAATAGAGCTGGAGCTACACTACAGTTTCCCTGTGTTCCTGTAGATTGTGGAATCCACAATGATCTGGACTTCATAATCCTCATGACTATCCATATGACCTGTTGAAAAGAATGGTTGTTCGTGGTTGCCTTAAAAAGGAATTGCCCACAAAAACTGACTTTTGTATACTGAACGAATGTAATTCTAAACAAGTTCCAAAATTCATTAAAAAGATTTTAAAGTTATTTCTATAGGTATTTGCAACTGAAAGCAGTTTCTGTCTCTCTTTCTCTTACAATTCCCCCCTCCTTCTCCCTATCTTCTCATACAACACAGTATTTTATATTGGGCAATATTTTATATGGCTCTCACAGTCAAGACTCCATTTCCCACAATGCTTTGCATGTCCTATGATTATCAGACCTCTAGCCTTTACACCACCCACGATGCACCTATATCAGAGGTTTGAACAGATCAGGATCCAAAAAACAGGTCCCAATACTGCAAATAAGTCATCCCTATAGGGGCCATTTATGAACCTGGGGGTACACTAAGGGGCACATTTACCTAGGGTCGAAGTAAAATCCTTTGACTTCGAATATCGAAGTCGAAGGATTTTGCGCTATTCCTACGATCTAAGGAATAATCGTTCAATTGAACGATTAAATCCTTCGAATCGAACGATTCGAAGGATTTTAATCCATCGATCGAAGGATATTCTTTCGATCAGGAAATTGTTAGGAAGCCTATGGGGACCTTCCCCATAGGCTAACATTGGCCTCGGTAGATTTTAGGTGGCGAACTAGGGGGTCGAAGAATTTTTTAAAGAGACAGAACTTCGACTATCGAATGGTCGAACGATTTTTAGTTTGAAACGTTCGATTCGAAGGTCGTAGTCGAAGGTCGAAGTAGCCCATTCGATGGTCGAAGTAGCCATTTTCCTCTATTCCTTCACTCAAATTAAGTAAATGGGCCCGTAAGGAACCACTTTTGTGCATATACAGAGCACTTTTACCCCATTTTATACTATGTTCTCTGCACTGATTTTCCAACCAGTGCAACATGCATGGTCTATAGACAAAAATGGTTGAACTTGATGGCCATATGTCTTTTTTCTAATTTACTATGTTGCTATAATGCATCCTGCCCCTCTACCTTGCACCTCAGAATGATGTGCAAGGAACGGGCTGACACCTACATGCCCACCCCCTCTTCCTACTCCTTTTAAAATCGAGCGTGGCCTGATGCCATGATTCACTCTGGGATTTTTTGAGCACTAATATTACCATTTAGTCTATAGAGAAATTAGGTTTAAAAAAATGCATGACATTAGAATGACATTACAATGATATAGTTAACATCTCTTATGCTGTTTAGGATGGGTATTAAACCACTCCTTTTAATACAATCAGTTCCAAAGGGGATTTCACAAAAGTGAAATTATTCAAAAAGTTGAAGTTACAATGTTTCTGCCACTTTTAAATATGGGCATTTAGAAAACCGTGTAACTCGATGGGGCTGTGGCTTTGCACACAAAAGTAGAATGGACAGTTTCATTTACTGTAAAATTCAGGAGGATCCAGATGATCTAGAGAGTCTAATAATGTGAAAATGAATTGACCTTCCAACTGAGTTGCTTCAAATAAAATATTCACTTTGTTGCATGAGCAAATGCTTCAGAATAAGAATTCCTTCCAAACCAGACTTATAGTTCAATTATAATTGAAAGCAGCAATTGAGTAATGTACTTGGAGGTGAGCAATCAGGTATATCCCGTTAAGCAATTTCTATTTGAATTAACAGCTGCTTACCTTAAACCAAATTATTTACAATGATCCTCTCTGTATAATTAAATTCTAGTGGAGGCTGCCGCTAATGAATCCTCTAAGAGCTAAATCAACACAATGGCTTTTTATATTTATTTAATCTTTGCTGTCGGCTATGGGATTTTTTTTTTAAAATTGTGAAACTCCCAGCATAAAAAAAGAGAACTAATGTTGAGATGTTGGCATTGTCTCATTAGTTGTTCTAAACCACAATTAACATTTATTTGACATCCATTATCACAAAGTGTCACCACAAATACAATTGTATACTGTAGCTCTATCGTATAGAAGAATTCTATTTCACCAAATCTAAATGCTTAAATATGAGAACTAGATATATCTACACTTGTCATACATTTTATTTGTGTGGTTGCTGTTTCCAGATTCGTATGGGAAGCGTTTGTACTTATCAGTAGGATATTCGTCTGTTTGCTTCCTGATAGTGCAGTCTTGTTTAGGAAAAGTAGAGCTGAAAAAACCCTACATCCATAAATATACATTTTACTAGCAAAGTTACTGTGAAAGATGCTAAAAGCATTGTAATTCTCTTGAGATAGCATTCACATGGAGATGTTGTTCACACAAGGATGTTATCTCTAGAGAGGAAAAAGTCAGCATGAATCAATTTGTACAGATTCTCAAAGAAATTCCTTACCATTAAATCCACAAGAGCCTACATATGTTAAAGGGAAACATTCATAAACAATTTTTTTTTTATAGTATCATGTTTCAGTGAATTCCTTTGTCTGCTTGCGATTCCACAAACACTTTCTTGGATGAAAGGGTAGATGAACTTACTCTTCAATTTCCTAACTATAGTCTTCACTGAGGACCCTGCTCATGAGCAAATTTGCCCATTTTTGATAAATATATTCAGTTTTGGCCAGCTGTTGTAGCATAAGCCCCCCCCTTTTTTCAGTATTTTGACCAGGGCCAGAACTAGGGGTAGGCAGAAGAGGCACGTGCCCTGAGAGCAAATTTAGGCTACACCTAGACTAGTCGATTGCCTCTTTACGAGCAATTCCACTCCACCAACTGCTCCTACTGTATGTGCTAATTATCACACGTGTTTGCTTGCTTGCGTGTATGCATAGTCTGTGTGCTCTTGTTTGTGCATACGCACACAAGCACCCATGCGATGGGGTGGGAGCGGCACAGCCAACTGTGTTTGTCTATGCCAGCCGGGCCCATGCTGATTTTAGCTATAGCAGTGTTTTGCAAATTCCCATATATTCCTAAGGGCATTCAACTGGCAGTTGAAGACTTTTGGGACAAACTAAGCTTGGTGTGTTTTATTATGATGGACCATTCTTCCAAAATGTAATGTCCTGTTTTGGGTTAAGCAAACACTTCTAGCTAAGCAAACACTTTTTCAGATCTGGCCACCATACTTTCTAAACCAGTGATCCCCAACCAATGGTTCGCGATCAACATGTTTCTTACCAACTCCTTCAATGTTGCTCGCAGTGGCCTTGAATCAGTTGCTGATTTTTACATTCCTGGCTTGGAGGCCAATCACAGCCTTTATGTGGCACCACCATGAGCTTTCTTCATGCTTCTGTTGCTCCTCAACTCTTTTATAAATTTGAATGTGGCTCATGGGTACGGCTAATCTAAACTATCCACAACACAATTGTATGAAATCACTGGCCTGATTCATAAATCAATCTCTAAATGAAATAGTTATTTTTCTATCTTTTTAGTTTTCAGTACATTTATGGCACAATAGCATTATGAGACGAAAGCATGCCGATCGTAAATATATTAAAAAGCACATCTCCTGAAAGAGGTTTTGTAATAGATTGCATTTGAGATAGGAACATAGCATAAATGGTTGGTAATAGAACGATTTGTCAAAAAGCAGTTTCCTATTTGTTCTGCTTCCCCAGAGTGGTACATAGCCAAAGTATCGTAGGAAAAAAAGCAAGTATAAAGGCTTGGTTGATAATGGTTTTGTATGGACCAAATAGACCCTGTGAAAGCTTGTCACGTAACCACTTTTCCATTGTAGCTTAAACAATACAGAGACATCTTATTGAAAAAGACTTTAATTGCACAAAGCAACAATATGAAATTCCAGTGAACCACTGCTTTAAAAGTGCATTTTGCTTTTTTTTTTTTTTTTTTTTTTACCTTGTGAGAATTATTTTGGAAAAATAAGTGGAATAAGCTCTATTCAATTCAATCTAAACAATTCAGGTCAAATAAACTGTAGCACAGGGCTTGTACTATGCCTTAAAAGATTCAACCATAGTCCCTTATCTAATAACAGCACTTTGTGAATAATAGTATCTGTGTATATGAAATAACAAAACCTCACATCATAAAAAAAAATCCTAGCCATAAAGTCGTTGCTCCCCAAGGCTTTCTTACCTTTTTCACTTCAACCGTGTATAGTTATTTACATTTTATATGATTCTGAAGAAAGTCCCAAAGTATAAATATATTTTTTACACCTTGTATTGTAAAATAAATGTGGTTCAGGTATGGGATCCCTTATCTGGAAACCGGTTATCTAGAAATTACAGAAAGGCCTCTATCACAGACAGAATTTTTAGAAATGATTTCCTTTTTCTCTGTAATAATAAAACAGTACCTTGTACTTCATAGTAACTAAGCTGCATCCATGAATTCATGTTGGTGGCAAAACCACCCGGTTTTGGTGGAAAAACCATTAAAGTTTAAATGATTTCTAGCAGACTATAAAATATAGAATATAGAACTTAAAATGACACAAAAACAAAACAAGGTACAATATTCAATAGGCACTTACTCATGAGCCTATGAGTAAGTGCCCACACAGGCACGAAACGCGTTAGGCCTTCATGTCCTAATAAAAATTTTCTAATTTTTTATATTTGACTCTTTACTTTTGGAAACCCTCACATCCTTGTGATGCAGTGTTTTTGGTTTCTTGCACCTTGGGACTGAGGTGAACTGTGAGTGTTTTCATATTTATTATTATTTTTCATTGATGTTTTTTGAATCCAACACTTGTTGTTGTGAGGTGGTATTACACATTTTTTTAATGTGGTAGTTGCACAAACTAAAATATTTACAATATTCAATAGGATCACTTGCAAAAAGCAAAAAAATGAAAATGCAACATTTGGTCACAAGTGGTCTTATCAGCCACAGGTAGTGCTACCATATCCAGAGAGCTTTTCCTTGGACCAAACCTCCTCTCATGCATATAGTTCCAATATAGGGCAGGGATTTATGGAGAGGAGAGTTCTTTTATGGCCTCACTCAATGGCACTCACGCCAAAGCAGAAGCTTGCTCTAGCTAACAAGAACCCCTTCCCAGCCACTCTCTTACCTGTGAAGGGGGCTGCAAGTCTGCATGGGGCGGGTATTGGGCGGAGGTGGAGACTGGGCAGAGATGGGGCAGGAAGAGAGATGGATGGTTGAGAAGAAGGGGATTGGAGTGCGCAGGGACCCTCTGAAGATTGTTTTTGCAGGGGAGCCCCACACACATAAATCATTCACATCAGTACAATCAATCATGGGGAGAACATACAAAAATATCTTGCAGATGCAGATGCAGTGATCTGGCTGAAATCAAATCAAGGACCCGGTCCTGCAGGCAGCAGTACTAACCACTAAGGGGGTTTTTATCAAAATCCGAAAATATCTTATTTTCTGAAAACTACTCCGACCAAATCCACACTGATTCTTGTTCTGGAAAAAAACTCTATAAAATCATGAAACAATCTGAATACCGTGACTTTTTTGGATTTGTTGCTGAAAACTGCAACTTTTTCAGATTTGACACCTGAAAACCACAAAATCTTCAGATAATTGCATGAAACCCAGCGCAGATCAGGATATCTTCGGGTCTTCTCCCATTGACTCCTACATGAATTCGACTGGTCTAAGTTGGAGTTTAATACATTCCGAAAAATGTACGTTTTTTTTACCACAAAATAATGGTGTTTTACCCCTTTAAAAGGCCAATGAGATAAATTCAGACTTTGATAAATAAGCCCCTAAGTCATAGTCATGTGTTTTGGTGTTACCGGATTGATATTTAAAATCTATATTTTAGGTTCTTTACTAAAATGTTAAGTTTGTGCAAGGGTCGCATGTCATAGTATGATTTTTGTTGAGCAAAGAAGGTAAATAATAACATCTCCCTCTATCAAGTAAACACAACAACCATTATTGTTGCACTGTGTTGAAATACAATTCACTATTAAAGCCTTTTTAATCTGCATATAACAAAAAATACCCCTGAGCCACTTTTATGTCAATCGGTTAAATGAAATTATGATCCAATGTATCCAATATTTGCTCCTGGTTTGATTCACTTTTCATACATTGGTGGAACAAGTTACAATTTATTGCATTCTGGTACAGATCCCAAAACCCTCCATTAACTGCCTCTGTTAATATGAGTTTCTTTTCTTGTCGGTTTTGTTGAAATTCATGAAACCTGAATGGTAATTTTAATGGTAATTAAACCATAACCTAATAGAGAACCATAAGGCTCCATGGAGGAATGAATTGACATATAATTGAATTAAGTTTAACGCAGTTAGTATTCAGCAGCAAAGCACAAAGCCAACATACTGTAAAAGAATAGAAGTGATAGCAAATACATATTTTTCTCAGTGGAGCCTTGTATGTTTCTGGCGCAGAAAATACCTTTTATTTGGGGCCAGTGAAAAATGTAAATCATTAGTTCATGCCAGGGTTCGGCCTTACCTAATGTAGATATGAATCCCAATAACAGATGCATTCTTTCTGGTACCTTTCTCAAGACATATTATACAGAACAAATATACAGAACAGTGCCTTGCCCCATTTTAAATGTGTGAAATGGCACCAACAAACCCCTGTGTGGAGTCATCAGTAGAGGCATATATACAGTATGTGGAAGGTTTGGAATAAAACATGTGATGCCCCACCCACAGTCAGTTGTAAAAAGTGTGATAAGTTGCCACAACCTTCCCTCTACCCACAGGACCCCTTGTATTGCTGGCTCGCACACGTTATATAAGTTACATTTAAATTGGGGAAAGGCACTGTTCTGTATAATACAGTCTTGAGAAAGGTCCAAGAAGGCGACCGAAATGTTGACAATAAATTTTACTTTTTATTCACCATATTATGAAGTCCAGGAGTGCGTCTGTTATTGGGATTTTTATTTATATTAGATAGGCAATGGTTCCCAATCATGCAGTTGAATCTATTGACACAGGGGAACCCTGGAGCTACTGCCACTGATCACTCAGTTGAGTGCAGTGCACTTGAATCTAAAGCCAGACACTGGAGACCTGTAACTTTGAAATTACTGTGCACAAATATGTCTGATTTGCAATGAAGTGCAAGCCTCCCTGGTAAGCACAATGCTGTAAAACTCTACGTTATGGAAAATAAGCATGCCAATTGTGCTCGAAATTGGATGGCATCACTTCCAGTGGTTAGCATAAAAATTTAATTTGGGTGTGATTCTTTGGGTGTAATACCTATTGATTTGGCCTGCTTTGGGAACCCTCCAGGGTTTCCCTGTATCAACAGACAAAGAATTAAGCAGAAGAGGTGGGACAGCCACTATATACAGTGCTGGGCCAGCCTGGGCAGATGCCCTAGGCAGCCCAGCTGGGTGGAGCGCCCCAGCAGCACATGTGCAGAAAAACTGGTGTGCACGCATGCGCAAACTGACACACGCCGGCCAGAGAGGGGACCGGACTAAGGTTAGGAGAGGCAGAAGGTGCGTGCCTGGCACCCCTCCAGCTTTGCGCCCTAGGCACGTGCCTACTCTGCCTACCCCTAGTTCAGGCCCTGACCATATATATATATATATATATATATATATATATATATATATATATATATATATATATATATATATATATAGATATATAGATATATAGATATATATACTGGTATATAGAGAGAGAGAGAGAGAGAGAGTCAACTATATGAAATATAGAGCAATATGGAAGTGCAAAGAGAGCAATTAATGCACTTTAGGTAATGCATTTGTAATACGTCCTAATTAGTGTAGAGCCAAATTTAGCTGTAGATGGAGCCGACTGCTTTCAGCCATTTGGACATATTAGGCTGGGAATTGTTAATTGTAATTTACTCCACCCCAATTTAAAATACTTGTTACTTTATTTTATAGACCAGGCTGTACTGGAAATCTGGGGGTGTATAGGACCACAAAAGCAATTGCTCCCTTGTTTGGTTCTTCATTTCCACCCACAGGTTTTTCTGTTTATTTCAAGCAATTTTATTTGACAAAAGCAGAAGTGAAAGCAGATGACCCTTATCTTGCATTCTTTTCCCATTCATCCAAAGTTTTCTATTGATCCATTTTGTCGTGTGAATAACAATGAGAAGAAGGTGATTAGAAGTAATCCAGTTTTGGTTTACAATTATCTTTCACATTGATGTTTTGTAGCAGAAAAATGGATTGTTGCAATTTTTGAACTAAGCACTGGTACAAGATATAGAGAAGAAAACATCACGACTAAGCTATTTCAGAAAAATACAAATACATTTGTTCTCTGACTCCGACTGCGATGGTTTCGGTCTGGTACAAAAAAGTAATTAAACATAATGCAAAAAAAACGTGTACTGGGGAAAATTTTATAGAATAGAAATATTTATCGAAAAAAAGATATACGGTTATTCCATTTACTTTTCTCTTCTGTTGTTATGAGGCACCTATTACAGGAAAAGTATTGTAAGCCCTAAAATTGGTTCATTTTAAACTAAACTTAAACTTCCAGAAAGTATGAGTACAAATTTATGTACTACGCAGCTATTCTTCAGAAAACCTAAATAAATAAAATTCCATTCACATGTATTGCAAGTTTATAAAAAGTCTATAAAGGCTGGGTGGAGGTTCTGCTTGGCAGTACACCTGTTTTTTATGCAACCAAAACTTCCAAGCCTGGAATTAAAAAATAAATACCTGTTTTGGAGCAGGGCCACTTTAACCATAGGGTACTAGACTGGTTTTAAATTTATTTCCCTCCCATTGCCCTCCTTTTCCTGTTGTCTTTCAAAAGGCTATGCGTTCCACTATGAAAGTAATGGCCTGCTTGGATTTTTGTGTATGGAGCAGGCAGGTAGACAGAGAGAGTGCTTCTATATTCACTAATGGCCAATGAAAAATCTATCAATTCCAGACTGCCAGTAAGATAACTGAACAAATGGCCAATGAGCAGTGGCACTCCATTAACACACATACCAGTAAGGTCAGCGGATAGATTGAAAGTACAAGTCAAATAATATCTGCCAGAAGCCAATACAGCAAGACTGATTAATAATCAGAATATGCAGACTGCACTGGGTCCTGTGTTGTCATGTAATCTAATGTGGATTTTATAGTTTTTGTATTGTTCAATATAAACTTTTTCCAACTATATTTATTTTTTGCCTTTACATGCCCTTTAAGAGGACGTTTTAAGCCATCTTCACTGTCCTCCACAGTCACTGCCTTACCATTGGCTGCTATGTTACCTTTTTCATAACACACTCAGTTTTGTTGCCACTCACTTCACAACCTTCACTGAGCTTTACACAACCCTCTGTCTCTAAGGGTCCACTATCGGAAGTCCGAGAATCCCCACCTGTATCATTTGCCTCCATTAGCTTGGCACTTGCAGCTTCAAATTTTTTAAAGGGGCATTTATCAGCCATATGACCTGGGGCAAAACAACAAGTGCAGTTTAACTCTCATAGAAGTTATACATGGGGCAGGGCTTAGGCTTCACCTCTTCTTTATGATACTCCCCAGCTGATCACCAACACATTTTTCACTCAAGTTACCTTGTCGCAGACACTCTTTCTCTGCTTACAAATATTCCCTACTTGGAGTCTCCTCATTCACATGCTCTAGGGAATCATTTAATTTAAAGTGTCACCCCTACACTTTTTACCATGGGTGTTGCCTTGCACAGAATAAACATTTTTCAACTGGTTTGACTGCCCCACATTCAATACTTTATCACTTTTCCATAAGTCCCAGAATAAGGAAAAGTCTGTTCCCCGAACATTTTCTTGATCACAGTCACTGGCAGTGTCTCTCTGGATCTTGCCTTTAAATAAAGAGTACCAGTCTTTGACCCCTCCAGCATGCCGTTCTCTTTCCAGCACCCCTTTTAGAATAATCTTACAGTTCCTGTAGGGCATCCTGTGTGGAACTACTGGGGATGAACTCTGCCCAACCATGCCAGACTGGACTTGGAAAACATCATAGACTCTTCTCAGTATGCTGCACTTGGGCCACCCGCTGGGTCTCCAACCTTGGGGCACCTCCTCTTTGGAACCGGATTCCTGGCTTGCATATAGCTGCATCGGTCTCCTTTGCCATCCACAAAGTCTCTCTCTCTTCTGGCGTCTTTACCACACTCGCTGTGTGGGCTCTCTGCCAGTCGCTGTGTAACTTCATCCACCAGTTATCCTCTCGCTGCTCCTGTTGCTTTAAAGCAGCTTGCATAACCTCCTGCTGAACAGCTGTAGCACACATATTTGAAGCAACACTTGCCATTTTTTCACAGTCTCTTAAAGGCATAGTTTCACAGTCTCTTTTCAGCTCCTTTAAGCCTCTGTGCTTACTACTTTCTGTGTCAGAGCATCCTCCACCATATGTGACCTTCAGGTAGTGAAAATCATTGCTGCGGACTGATACCACCATTCACGTTTAAATGCAGCTTGGCTGGTTTTTATATGGCACAAAACAACGTTTCAGCACACTTGCTTCAACATAGGGAACAACAGTTCCAATTCAACTGGTATTCACACATACTCAACTTTCCAGCACTTACTGCTTTCACTGGACACACGTCCCAGAATCCTGTCTGGGGCTCACTTAAGACACTCTTGTTTCCTGGGAGGGGGTTCTCTTTTCCTCTCTCCAGTCCTTTTGGAGCTCTCTCCAACAGGAATCCCACTCTTTCCCAGCTATTCACAAACTCTTCCCTCCACTCAAGGAGGTTTACATATGGCCCCTCACTCTCCTCCACTCAAGGATGTCTCAAGGGGGAAGCTCTGAGGTGTAGCTCACACCTTTTTTTAACTACAGCTCACCTGTAGCTTATTTACCTAACTGGCTCTAGCTTAGGCAGCTGAAAACCCTTACTGGAGCAAGGAACAGAAGCCCACCCTAGTCTCTTCCATTCACTCCAGGGACCCATTTTCCTTAGCCGGTTAATAATTACACAGACTTTCCCTGGAGTTTTCATTTCACCATTCTAACACTGGTGAAATACACACAATATTGCACACTTTTCAACCACAAATCTTACAACTGCTAGAGTACTCTACTCTACTCTACACTGTGGTTCATTTTGAGGGGTTACTTGACGGGCTTTGGTCTTTTTTCAACTCAGCTTAACTATGTAACTATGTAATTGTGTAACAGCATTCAAAGTTGGATGTTTTCTTTAAAAGGAGAATAACAAATTATTGCAGGCAACTTTTCAGATGGGAATTTCACATTTCCAGAAGATCACTTCCAAAATACCTGAAATTAAAAAAAAATCAATATCACCCTTTTTCAAAATTCATCTTGAATAACATTCAAGGTGAATGGCGTCATAAATTATAGCGAATAAGGTGACTTTACGGTCTTGATTGAATTGCTCCAGTAACTTTGTATAAAAGGTAAATGTGTCAAGATGGTCTCTGAAATGAAAGCAAATTGTATTTTACCGGCAGCAAATAGTACAGAGCTTAAAAGCAGAGGATGATAGAATAGAAAAAAAAAGAAAAAACAAGGGCCGAATCTGTCTTTAATTTCATAGTACTGTAATACTTGTAACATTCTTTGAACTGAATCACTGACCTGGGTGGCAGACAAGGTTTGATTTCCCAGTGGAAGGAAAAGATCACAGGCAACCTTTTATATAATTTGTTCAGTGAGCTTCCCCAAAAATGAAACATACATATCCAGCCATGAAGGTCAATCCCAACACCCTTTCAAATAATGGTGCCATATCTTACAAGAAAAGAGTTCAAGTTTCATTTTTTAAGCATATGTGATTAAAGCCTTGAAACAAAGTACTTCTTTTCTGTTTTATGCGTGCATCAGTGCACGGGAACCTTTATGTTGTGTTAGCTTCAGCAGCAGACAGTAGAACCTGCTGCATTTTATGACTATAAAGCTCATTCAGTACTTCCCCTCTCCTGTGAGGGATACTAATCTTGCCCCTGGTAAAGTGATTCTGGCATGTTCAAAATATATGGATATAAATGTGCTGAACTGACAGTTGATAGTGTGGGAGCGATAAATGTGAACTGTGCAGTTTACTATAGGTCCCACAATAGATATATATATATATATATAACATTTTCTCATACTTTTACTTTCTGACACGTAACAAATTTTGTGTGACATACAATCCCTTACAATACCTGGTCTATCACCTATATTGAACTATCAATAATCTCTCTACCTATCATCTATATAGAACTATCTATATAACCAATCATTCAGTGTCAGACTGCGACTACAAGAGTCCACCAAAAGGGGCCCACTCTCAGTACTATTATTCTTCCTCTCCTCACTCAACCTCTCCTAGTCTCTTTTCTTTAGACACTATAATCTGTTATTCCATCTATTTAGCCTCTTTGTTCTCATACAAATAGGGAATGGCCATGAAATAGGCCAAATGTTTAGAAGCAGGAGGGCCCACTAACAACTGGGTCCACCGGGAGTTTTCCTGGTATCCCGGTGGGCCAGTCCGACACTGCTATAATTTATCAGTCATCTTTCAATTGCTTTTATCTGTCCTCTATCAATCATTGATATCTATCTATTTGTAGCTATCAATATTCTATCTATATCTATTTGTCATCTATATCGAACTGTCATCTATCTGTCATCTGTCAATCATCTATATCTATTTATCTATCTCTATCTGCCATCTATCAATCATCTGTCTACCTATCATCTATATCTTTCTACCTATTATATATCATACCTATCGTCTATAACTATATGTATCTTTCAATCATTTATATCTATCTATCTATCATCTATCTATCTATCATCTCTATCTATGTATCTATCAATCATCACCATTTATCTATATCTGCTATCTATCAATCATCACCTACCTATAATGTATCAATCATTCATCTACCTATCATCAATATCTTTCTACATATCTATCTATCATCAATTATCTATATGTATCTATAAATCATCTATCATTTATCTCTTTATTCTTTCGCTATCTATCTACCTTACATCTATACTGAACTGTCTATCTGTCATCTATCTACCTATCATTTATCAGTCATCTATCTACCTATCATCTCTATGTATCTATCAATCATCTATATCAGGGGTGTCCAAACTGCGGCCCGAGGGCCACATGTGGCCCAGGATGCATATGAATGTGGCCCAGCTTGAAACACTTGGTTCCCGAGGAAATAGGAGGAGGGGGGACTCTGCCCATTGCCCAGTTAGTAATAATAATATAATAATACGTCTATTTAATATCCAGGTGTCCCATATTCCAGTGTATAGCTCCATCTGGTTATCCAACTGGCATTGTAGTTCTTTTCTGTGTATTTCCTTTACTCTTACAAATCAAACATGTTTTGGCGTATGTCATGTGTGGCCCCAGACAATTTTATCTTTTTCCAATGTGGCCCGGCGAGCCAAAAGTTTGGACACCCCTGATCTATATCTATCTATATTTGCTATCGACCAATAATCAATCTACCTACAATTTATTAATCATCTATCCACCTATTATATCTATCTGTCAATCATCTGTCTACCTATCATCGCTATCTATCATCTATCTATATAGCTATCTCCACTGTCTGTGAAGCCTAATAACTGTCTGTTATCTATCTAGATAACAGATTCTATACCTGTACTTAGAACCACAACTTACGGTCACTGCAAACTCAAAGTTCAAATTGCAATTTAGGACACAAGCCGCCATAGTTTTTGTTTGCAATACAGCATTTTTCCCCAGCACAATTACGGCAACAAGGGGAGATGCACCTGGTGCAATTTGTGTACTTAATTCTGTATCCTGTATTTGATGGTAGCTAAGGATGCTTGTGGCAATACAATCCTATTTACCTTATTTAATAATGTTTACATACTTTGTACTACTACGTAGTTTTAAGAATTCTGGAAAGACCCATGATCTGGAGAAAACACAGGTTCCAAGCATTCCAGATAATTGATCCAATTGTTTCAGTTATGATGACTATGAGATTGCAGTTCATATGTAGATGTGTAAAATGATTATTTCATGTTTCTACAACATTGGTAAAGCCCATATATGAAACAAGAAAAAGGGATCAGACTCACAAACAGTTAGGCCAGTTAGCTAGATGGTAACTGTTATATATAATTTTGAAGTGAATAAATGACATAACTCCATCACTGCTGGACACCAAAGGTCTTGCCATTGCCACTTTTGGAACTGCAATGTATTTTAGAGTCTGTGATGCTGGCAGTCACGTCCTTAACAGCTGGTGCTATATATCCTATGATGGTGACAATTGAGGAAAGTTGTTTTTATGTGTCTATTAAAATTAAATAATTGTTGAAATGCTGTATTTCACTAAGCTGAAACAATTACATAATATGACTTAGGACAATGAGAAAGCTACTGCACATTTATATTTTGCTAGACTTTTGAAACAAAATATACAAAAGCTCACAGACAATCCTAGATCAATAGACTATGTCAACTCATGTGGAACACAAAAACGAGTCCTAGAACTCTACAGAAAACAAAGCGACCTTTCAATACATAAATTGCTGGCTCTGACCTCTACTGTATTAAGGAAGTAATTTGAAAAAGGAAAAAGATGTGGTGGATTAAATACATGGTGGCTTTTCAATTTCAAACAGGACTGATGTACTTTAAATCTTTGCTGAAATTCAGAATGGTGGTGCCTGAATTGCTTAAAGGTTCATAGGTGTTTTGTTTGGCTAGAACTCCATTCTTTGCCACCCAGAATGAATAGCTGCTATTGTTTAACAGTACAAAACTCTTTGAAAAGCTGGGGCAATTTTAGATGACTTTTCAACATCAGCAAAACATTTTAAAAGGTTGAATAGCTTCAGTTATTTCCCTGGATTACATAAAATAGTGCAATTAACAGACAGAATGTGACATTTTTACAGGGTAAATAATAACTGACAAATCTTGATGCACACAATAAAAAGTTTCCTGATATGAAAAAGCCGGAACATTAATCGGTGGGGTGAGTAGGGCAGCCATCATTGTCGCTGTTAAGAGATGTAATAATAATTATTCTTTTCATTCTTTAATGATGTACTGTCTGTGTTCTGTATCTTTCAGCACCCTGTCCCACAACCCCTCCAATAACAGCTCACTGTGTGAAACATAAGTATCCATCTTTATTTAGGCCTGACTAACACAAGTTAAAGCGGGGACCTTAACCCAAATAATGAGTTGGTGTAAAATTACTTATGGTGCTTTACTTTTGCAATTTGGATTTTTTATTTAGCAGTTTCTGACATTGCATTTTGAGTAATATATCTAATCAAAGGTTTTAGATTTGCTCACATCTAGTAACCCACAATAACCAAAAAGATGCATGTTTTCAGGCTACCTGCTGTGATCATTTATTATATGAACCCCTTAAACTGCTAATAGCAGGCTCAACTGATGAATTTTGGATCAGGGTTCTTTTTATTTTTCCTCCTTGTCTATCAAATCTTTGTTTTCAACATATCATGGCTTCCGTTCATAATCTAACTGTTAAGGCCGTACCCCAGGTTTCCCAGCATACAGGCTCTTACCTGTCAGTCCCACACATCTGTGACAAACACTGACATATTGGAAAAGTTTTAAAGGGAATCTCGAAAATGAATATATATATATATATATACATATATATATATATATATATATATATATATATATACACAAATAAGATCCGCACTCACAGGACTTATGAAAATGATAGAAAATTTATTGCAAGAGTCTAACGTTTCGGCCTCCTCCGAGGCCTTTTTCAAAGTAACAAATACATAAACACAAATGCTTTAAATACTTAGATTGGCAGGAAAAAGATTTTTTGGCCAATTAAAGATGACGTGTCCACCTCATCATTAAAGCACGACAAATATACATATCCCAGACAACATAATAATTATCACAAAGTCACTACACAAAAGTAAATTACAATGTACCAAAACCCACTCTCTAATACAATGTGAAAAACAAATTAAAACCAAATATTCAGTAACATTATATACCACTTTCCAATTTGTTGCCATAATTGTTAACATAGTTATAACTTGTTACGAAACATATCAAAATTTGAATAAGGGTGGAAGGTCTACTCAGGGGCTCCCTCTGCATATAACTTTTTGTGTTACTATTCTAATAACTGAAACTGGATAACATCACAGTGATTCCGTATAAAACATTCTAGTAACCGCCATATTAACCCTCTCTCTACCGCTTAGTACCATTATAACCCAATTACTCTTTATATAAATTACTCTTTACTCTCCCTCTTTTAGCAATCTATTTCTCTTCATTCTCTTGTAATGCAGTAGGTGGAGCTTTTGATTGACAGTTACAGTAGGTCTAATAAATCCTTTAGGGTAGGAATTGCACCTTTTGCCAAGAAGATGTATCAGAGCTCACTTTTTCAAAATTACCAGTTCTGATGGAAATCCTGTTGTATGTTGTTTGCCAGAATTATGAGGACAAATACTTGAAAAATGCTTTTCTTTTTATGCAGAAAAAAATCTCACAAACAGTGCCATAGTAAATTGGCATATATTTTACAAAACATCAAATGACAATGCACATCATATGTACCACCCATTAGTTAAACATAGCAAGAAAAAACACAGTAAGAAAGAACACCAACAAGGAGCAGATACACCTACCAAAGGAATGAGAATGGCTCCAGCGTTTCGGCACCAAGGCCTTTGTCAAGGGGGTTCTGAGTTTTTGAGTGTGCGAACCTATAGACAAATTGCATAGTTGTATGTTACCTTATGTAGGGGTAAGTTATGGTTTCTGCATCTCCTATACTATGTTCTAGAATATTTACCAATTTGGTGTGCCCTCCATCTACTGTTAACTCTGTTTGCCAGAATTATGCAGGTTGTGCTCAAGTCAGTTATTTTGTTAGCTTTTGTTTGTGCTGGAGTCAGTTATTTGAGTTGGCTCTAAAAAATCTACTAGAAATGGGATATATTAGACCTACCTATTAATCAAAATCTGATCAAGACCTCTGCATGAAGAGAGAGGCAGGTTGCTAAGAGTGAGATAATGAAGAGTAGTATTTAATACTTAATTAGTAATTAATACATTAATGGTCAAGAATTTTTTATTGATTATATTTAAAAATCCTCTTATTTCAATGAGATGAAGCTTATATTAAATTTTCATTTCATAGTTCCCCTTTAATGAAAGAGGAATAAAATAATATCATTTATTACTGGAATCTGCTTTATATTATGAAAAAAATGGAAGTTCTTTACTCAGTGGGGATGTTTCAACACAAATGGGAGGTAATAAGATTTGCCATTCAAAGTCAGGGACTGTGCTATTGCTCAGTGAGGCTTGAGTTGAATATGATGAGATCTGTGATGATTTTCCTTACATATTATGTTGTAGAAAGAAAAATATTCAATTCTCTAATAAGCAGTCTATAATATGAAGGTACAAATTCTATGAAATGAAACATAACATACCAAAACAGCATTCTAAAAGGTCTCAGGCAATTTTTCTTTCTTTTGTAAACTTGAATAGGACTAGTGACGAAGCTTTAAATGAAAACCTGTAAGAGATATTGGAAGCAGTGTATGATTTATTTATTTATTCCAGAAGAGAATTTTGCTAATATTAATTATTGGTTCACTTCATTACAGCATAGAGTTTCTATTTAATTCATAGCATACATTTTCACATTTTTTTCTTATGGATTTGTGCAATGGAAAAATGAAATGCTACAGTATGTCACCTTGCAGTGGTACTTGTCTACCTTGCAGTTTTAGCTTTACCCCTGTATATACCTATATGTTTATTTATAAAGCACTATTGGTATACGCTGCGCTGCACAATTTTTACAATGTAGAAATGTATACGCATTATAATAATAAATAAGTAAAACAATAGATAAATAAGTACACATATACAGAGATTAAATGCTATACAAGATCATTGCTCTCCAGAGTTTACAACCTAAGTGGGTGGATAATATACAGGCACCAACAGGAGAGAAGTCTTTGTCATTACTTTTCTTATGCAATTGGATAGATAGATGACTTACATTTCTTTGATGAGTAAATATAATAGATGCAGGGTCGACTAGGCCAGCAGGACACCAGAAAAAAAATCACAGTGGCCCACAGCCCTCACAGGCCCTGCCGACGAGGTCCTGATCCTTCCCACCTTAACACTATTCTCCCTTGATTAGGATCTGAACCTGCCCTCCCTGTTGTTCCCCAACTGCCCGCCCTCCCCCCATTATACCCCTGCTGCCCTCCCTTCCCTGATAACAGCAAATGTTAGTTGAAGGATAGTGTGCATGTAGGGATGAAGGGCTGACAGTGATAAGTGGGCAGATGGAGGGCCCTAGAGGAGGTGTGGAGGCATCTGGAATAGCAGCCCTGGTAGGCCTCACACACCCCAATCCAACCCTGGACTGGAAGTCACAAAATAATGCAAGTGTTAGTACTTCCTGTCACCTGTGACATAAAGCAATCCAAGTTGGTTACAGTGAGTGTATATAGTCCGTGTCACGACCGACACCCAATACCAGAACAAGTGCCAAGTACCCTGGTCTCGGCTCGGCTTCACCAGTAGTGTGACCACCTTTGGGCTTCGGGAGGAGCCCTCAACTTACTTGGGTGCCATCTGGACTTAACGAGAGGTACAAAGCGAGATGTTCTGGCTGGCAAAGGGGCACGGCTGTTAGCAGAGTCTTTTGGGCCGAAGGTCACGGTACAAAAGGATTAGGCAGGAGGATGGTCAGACAGGCTGGGTCGAGGCAGGCGGATATCAGAATTGTCAGGCAGGCAAGGGTCAAAACCGGGTTGTCAATCAAGGGGTTAAGCTAGAAGAGTTGTCGTAGGCAGGCAAGGGTCAGGATACAGATTGGAGAGTAGTCAGGAACAGGCTGGGTCAAACACGAAGAATCAGGATCAGAATCAGAATAACTGGAAATGGCACAAACCACAGAACAAAGTTCTATCACAGGCAAAGGGCTGTACAATGAATGGCCCTTAAATAGCATTCAAAATCCGTGCCAAAACGTGCTGGCTCAACACGCCAGTGCACCTGCGCTTTTAAGAGGCGCACCCTAGAACAAACACGGCGCCGGCGCTTAAGGACCATGCAGCGGGCGACCCCGCCGCACAGGTACTGTTATTACACCATGATTCAAGAGAGAGATATTACCCAGCTGGAGTGTAGTCTACTCATACAGGGTGCATCTGCCTCTGTATTTACCAAAAATATGGAAGGGCCATTAACCTCCTTGCTACCCTGCGCTGTGCAGGCAAATTCCACACCCATGGTGTGCATCACCCACACATTGTGTGATGTTGCACTACATTAAAATTTAATTCTGCATTGTTTTCTAAATAATCACGTTTATCATCACTGTTCCTCTCTCAGCATCTGTTTCTTTTCATTCTGTCTTCATGCAGCAGTTGGGCGTCCGATGAATGATCCGATATCTAATCTTATAGGGGGGCTCCTTTTGCCTTGCAGATGTATTAGAGCTCACTCAAATAACTGATTCCAGTACAATCAAAATCTAACAAAATAACTGACTTTTGCACAAATTCTGCATATAGAGACACATGATGTCTGGTGATTTTAATAGAGTGAGCTCTAATACATCTTCTAGGCAAACGGATCCCCCCCCTATAAGATATACAGGGCAGGGTCCTCTAGCCTTTTGTTTCCTTGACACTGAGCACTTAATCTGTATTGTAATTATATTTTATATTTATGTGAATTGTATTTCTAATAATGCACTTATTGCTACTTTTTATTTCAGTGACCCATTGTTTGTTACTACTAATTTATTGTTTTGCTGTACAGTGCTTTGCCCTCAAGGAGC
Source organism: Xenopus petersii (assembly GCA_038501925.1). NCBI lineage: Eukaryota > Metazoa > Chordata > Amphibia > Anura > Pipidae > Xenopus > Xenopus petersii. Next base: position 173,522,128 of record CM076673.1, on the reverse strand, counting down.
GCTATACAAATAAAAATATACATACATACATACATATTGCCATATTATTGACATCTTCTTATGAAGCATAGGACCAGGCAAAAGGTTATTATCACAGAATATGTACACAGAAACAATTACACAAATTATTGATCTGCTATGAGCCAGATGTCATGAAACAGAAATGCCCACTATGTAATGCTGATATTTTATATAGCTCAGCTCAGTCCTGCTGCATAATTAGAACTAGACAAAATTAGATCATGTTTTGGTATTGTAAAATTGTGTTTTATGTTGCATTACAAAGTCATGTAGATAGGATTTCAATTTTGTAATTCAATAAATTACCGTGGATTTGCAATTTTGTGCCATTATATTCATTGTCTGAAATACAGATTCCAATAAAAAAGACCAGGAATACAGCCAGAGAAAATATAATGCATTACAGAGTGAAATAATTTACCATTAAATTACCAGCCTGGAGAAATTTCTCAACAGTTACTAATTCTGCGATTAAATAGGGAATGAACTAATTGGGTATCACATAAGAATGAGCATTCAGCTATATTTATGGGAACATTTGATACAGTTTGCACAAAATGACAAATGTTACCTATTTCTGTGATTTTTTGGTGCCATACAACTTGTTTTACCTGTAATTATCACAAAGACATTTCACTGATTCTGCTTCGGCGCAACTCGGTTCCTACTTTAGCAGTTCAAATGGGACCCGGCTAATCCAGGAAACGCAGCACGGCCAGGCCCCCTTAACATGTAGAAGCCATAGGGCTCAGTACAATTGCACCCCCAGTGCCCACTGATGGTGACTCTGTGCACCTAATACATACAGAAAAAGCCACTTGGATTTGTGTGTTAAATGCGTCATGACTCAAGATAAACTGAAGAAACTGTGTTATCTAAAGTCATCTGAACTTTTCATTAGCATACCAAAGCACCCCTGTTCAAAAATGGTGAACTCTTTAATTAGATGGGATGGTGTGACGCAGTTTTCTGTGTTAAATAGGATAAGTGGGTTAAATGAGTTAAGATTCCATGCCCCCCCCCAGCTGATGCTAATAACACAGGGCAGGGGGCAGGGGCCGGGTAAATAACCTTGGAGGGCCGTTTTGAGAACCCGTAGAGTTTAAAGATTATTTTCTCAGCTGTTAAAATGTATTGGAGACATAACACTAACCTGCCAGTTATGTTATAAAGCAAAAGGCCAAGGACACAACCCTACAATACTCCATAAACAACACTAATCCAAGTAGAAATGCTCCAGTGCTCAGTCAGTTCTTTATCCAAGTACAAATATTATGTACCAGGCCAAAAGTTCTTCATTTCATTAGTAACCTTCTGTGTGGTACTGTATCAAATGTTTTAGATCACATTCACTGCCACCTCAAACTCTAGATTCCTGCTCACCTTCTCATAGAGGGCAATTAGTTTGAAAACATTTACCTGAATTAAACCATTTATTCAGATGCCTCCACATCCCCTCTAGGGCCCCTGCTGCCTGCCCACTCACCCACTGGCAGCCCTTCCACCCTACTTGCGCACTATCTTTTAACTAAATTTTGCTGCTATTGGGGGAAGGGAGGGCAGCAGGGATTTGACAGGGAGAGGGTGGGCAGTAGGAGGACAAGGGTGCATGCAAGAGGGGTACCTGGACAGGGTAAGTGGCACACTTCTACTAAGCTGCTGCTCCTCTCTGTTCCTCGGCCCCAGCGCATCACATCACCGTGTCCCCCCAGCTGACGCTAATAACACTGGATGTGGCTGCAGTGGGGGGCAAGGCCAGGTAAATAACCTTGGAGGGCCAGACCCAGTTTGTGGGCCATAGTTTGAGGACCCCTGTAGAGAGTAGAGTTTAAAGCTGTGAAAATGTATTGGAGACATAACACTAACCTGCCAGTTATGTTATTAAGCAAAAGAACAACCCTGCAATACTACACAAACAACACTGATCCAAGTAGAAATGCTGCAGTGCTCAGTCAGTTCTTTATCCAAGAACAAATATTATGTACCGGCCAAAAGTCCTTAGTTTCATTAGTAACCTTCTGTGTGGTATTGTATCAAATGTTTGGGATCACATCCACTGCCACCCCAAAGTCTAGATTCTTGCTCACCTTCTCATAGAGGACAATTTGTTTGAAAACATTTATATGCATAAAACCAATTATTTTGGTAAAAACTTGCCTTTATCAATATTAAAACGTAATCACTACGTACTGTTTGCTTGCTTATTTTATGTACTTATTTACAGTGCTGTGGATAATGTTGCTGCTAATGTTGCTGCCAATAACATAAAATATACACTCTTGCAAAAAAGGAACAGCTTGATGGGCACATCAATTAATCATAGCCAGGTTCCATAAAGATAAAAAAAATCTGTGCTTCCAATAAGGATTAATTATTTCTTAGACCAAGTACAAGGTATTGTTTTATAGGAAATAATTTTAACAAATGTGGATTATTTGGATAAAATATAGTTTATGGGAGACAGCCTTTCCATAATTCAGAGCTTTCTAATGCGTTTACAGATAGCAGATCCCATACCTGTAACTCCATTAAATTCTGAGGAGAGCAGGAGCTGCTAAAACTAAAACATCAGAGTATTGTCTGGTTTTATATCCTTGATGTATTTTATGTATCACCTCAAAGAAAGTACTTTTATTCCCAAAGTTAGTCAGAAAGAGTGTTGTGTCCTAATTAGTGGGATGATCTACAATGGGTCAATCTACAATGCTGTGTCGGACTGGAGGGAATCTGCATTACAGCTTCAAAATCCCCAAGATGAAACAAACATTTAAACTGTAGCAGAATGGGTCACACACATTTTTCAGTCAGTTGTATGCAAAGCCTTATACATTAAGGTATTTTTGTCAAAGGACCCTCTTTGCACTTCCATATAGTTGGACTTGGCATCAATCAGTCCTTCCCTCCGGGCACTTTCAAGTCGAGTGCAATTGCACTTATTAACACAGGGGAACCGTTGAGCTACCATCGCCATCAAACTAGGTTGTAGCTTGAGGGTTTCCACAGTGGCCTGCATCAATCACCACAGTGCAGAACAGGGCACACTCCAACCAGAATTGTGTCCAAATTGTGACAAAGAGCGGGCGGAATTGGTCACCTTTGAATAAACTTTTAGTATGATGTAGAGAGTGATATTCTGAAACAATTTGCAATTTTTTAAAAATGGATATTATTTGTTTTTATTCAGCAGTTCTCTAGTTTGCAATTTCAACAATCTAGTTGCTAGAGTCCAAATTACCCTAGCAACTATGCATTGATGTTAATAAGAGAGGGCCCAAATAAAAAGATCAGTAATAAAAGTAGCAATAATAATAAATGTGAAGCCTTATAGAGCATTTGTTTTCAGATGGGGTCAGACCCCTATTTGGAAGCAGAAAAGAGTCAGAAAAAAGCAAATAATTCAAAAGCTATGGAAAAAAAAGAAAAAATGAAGGCCAATTTTAAGTAACATAATACACCTTTAATACATCAGACACAATTGTATCTGGTGCAAATCTGTCATGACGAGTGCAACAACAGTGGAATTTTACTGGGGGGGTTATGCCCCTATAAGAGACAAATAAACCTATAGAAAAGTAATGGAAATACATTACTATTTCCAATGAAACTGAAATATTTGGTGCATGAGTTTTTATACACTTTCATTTTTTTTTTTACTGTAATTATACAATGTTCCATTAGAAGAAATCCTATTTAATGAACTCTATACAAAAATTAAACAACGAGGAGTTGCTCTGCTTGATATTTAATGCACTTCTATTGTGAATATTTAATATGAAGTCCAGTTTAAAGGCTCTTTGAGAACAAGATTAAAGGTATACATTTTGTATTTTGACATTTATTTTCTCCTGTGGCAAAGCCCATTTACTTGTGCCGGCATCTCTAGAAACTATGGATGTTTCTTTAGCTCAGCAATTTAGAAGGAGTCTGCTGAGTCAAATGGTCTACGAAGGATTTAAGCTTCATAAAATGACTGTCCCTCCTCTTGTAAACTGTGAAAATTCAATGTACCATAAAAGATTGAATCTTTTATTAAAGCATCATCTCTGAAATGTACTTCCATTTACGGGGGCTAAAAGAACTTTATAAATGCAAAGTATCGACTTAAATCACTTCAGTTAAAAGAATCTCTTCTGTTTTTCTTTTCTGAATATAAAACTATTTAGCCCGTGTGACAGAGTAATGGGAAGTTTTGCTGTGGGGATGTGTTTTTGTACATCACGGTGGCATTAAGATAGGTTTTCTATTTTATAAGTCACTCCGGGTTATCCTTTTTTTTACGTGGGCAGGGCAAGATATAGTAAATAGGAAATGACAAGGTAATTTTCCATACCAATAAACACCTGAGTGTATCATGTAGAAAGCAGAATTGGATGTTAGAAGGAAAGGACTTGGCTCTGCTGTCTGAAGTGCCGGTCTACCATATGTGTTCAAGCAATTTATTGGTCTCCAATAGAAATCTCAGTAAGGTCATTTCATTTATAAGGTGCAATGCCTGGGCCTGATTTAGTACTTCACTTAAACTGTTGCATTACTTCTTCCACTTTCTTTCTCTTATCTGGATTTTCAATTTAGTCCAGAGGAAAGGTTTCAGCTATATACAGAAGGTCAACAATGAAGAGAGCAGCAGCAAATATATACAGAAGAAGCATATGACATTGCAGTCTTACTGGCTGATCTCTGATATTTCCAAAAACCTTTGAGAAAACACGCAAGTACTTTCACCCCAGACAGCAATTCTTGAAGTGTCTAACCAACCAGGTGAAACCTTTTTTCTTGACAGTGGCTATTTTTCATGCAATGAATAGAGGGAAGAAATCTGAAGTTATGGAATCCTTTTTTAACCTTAGATACTATGCAAACATATAAACTGTATATATATATGTTGTATGGGAGAAAGATGGGCAGTCACAGCAATGTTCATGCCACAAACAAAAAGGAAGGTATCCCTGTAAAATGTCATGGTCATTTTCAATTATGAAATCTTGTGAAGTTTGAATTAACAAGGCGTTAAAATGAAAAAGAAGAAGGGGGTTATTTACTAACCTCCGAATGCAAAAATCACGAAAAATTTGTGTTGTTTTTTTTTTTATAAAATCTAGCTTTTAAAAAAATCATGAATTTTGCAAAATTTATTAATGGATGGGAAAAGTCCAAATCAGAAAATCTGGCATCTCAGGCCTGTTGAGGTTGTATATAAGTCAATGGGGCAAATTCACTAAGAATCGTAGTTTGCCAGGCGCAACTTCGCCGCACTTTGTAAAACTTCGCCAGGCGTAGTTTTAGCCAGCGCTCCGCAAATTCACTAAAATCCGCAGTTGCGCACAGGGGTAGCGTACGGTTGCGAAGTTGCGCTAGCATTGATTCGCTAAGCGAAGTGAAGTTACGCTAGCGATGCTTAATTTGCATACGGCGCCAAATTCAAATTTCAATGGAGGAATACGTACAATCACTACATATGCCTGGAAAACCTTCAAAACATCAAATAAATTTTTTTTTTTGCCCTACACATGTGCCCACTGTATAGTTAAGTTGCCATGAGTTAGGAAATGTAGGGGGGAAGGAGGGGAGCCCCAAAAAATGTTTCGATCTTTTTCAGCCTATCACCCATAATATACAAAAAATGCCAGCGTTTTTTGGGACTTAGAAAAAATTTGACCTTTTTTTTGAAGCAATCCCTATCTACTCTATTGCGCTCGCCTGGTCTGAGGTGGCGAAGGAAGTGTAGCGTAAAAGGTAGCGTTCAGTACACTGCGCACGTTAGTGAATTTGCGTAGTTACGTCCATAGCGAAAATTCGCCTGACATAAGGGTGCGAAGTAACACTAGCGAATTTACGCCAGCGTTCGTTAGTGAATTTGCGAAGTAACGAAAATGCCCAACGATAGCGAATTGACGCTAGCGTTAGGTGCTTCGGCGCTTAGTGAATTTGGGTCAATGGGAGAAGTCCCAATGATTTTTTGATATGTGCTGGGTTTTCGGGCAAAAATCGGTGTTTTCGGATGAAAAATGCGAAAAAAAAAAACGTGAAAATCAAATGAAAAATCTGAAAAAATTGTGAAAGTCTAATTTCTTTCTGCAAAGCTAATTTTCAGGAAAATATAATAATAAATAAACGCAAAAAACCCAAGTGGATTTGATTGGAGTTTGTAGCAGAAAATATTGAAATAAATTCAGACTTTGATAAATAACCCCCGAAGTATTCACATCTGCTTCCACTAGTGAATGGCCTTGTAGAGCATATTTACATCTTAGACTGAATGAAGGTTAACTTTTTGGGGGCAAATATGTAGGTTATGCAGGACTGTAGGAGGAATATCTCCTGTTGAAAGTATATGTATGTTATTCTAGACTGCAGGAACATATTTCCTTATCCTTTCTTCAATCCAGCATGCATATATATGTATCTACGTTTACATATAAGTTCAACAGGCTATATCCTTCTTCCAACATGTCATAACCCATTTATATGTCCAACAGAAGATATTCTTCCTTCCTCCAGTTGAACATAACTAATATCTCTTTGTTGCTCCCTATTTGTATATAGATAGATAGATAGATAGATGATAGATAGATAGATAGATAGATAGATGATAGATAGATAGATAGATAGATAGATAGATAGATAGATAGATAGATGATAGATAGATAGATAGATGATAGATAGATAGATAGATAGATAGATGATAGATAGATAGAGAGATAGATAGATAGATAGATAGATAGATAGGTGATAGATAGATAGATAGATAGATAGATAGATTGATGATAGATAGATAGATAGACAGACAGACAGACAGACAGACAGACAGACAGACAGACAGACAGATAGATAGACAGAGTATATAGATAGAGAAACAGACAGATAGATGATAGATAGTTAATGAACGTTAGAAGGAGTGTTCCATGCAAAACAGTAGACTATACTTAGAGATAGTTCTTACCCCAATCATCACAAACAAACAAATAATCTCAATAAGCAGTTACATACCCAATAATATGGGGTTCGGTTTTTGGCTTTGTTTAAGAATATTCTTATTGTCTCATCCACAAATGAACTTATTTCACAATAAGAAAATAAAATGAAGGGAACAGTAGACAAGCAGCAGAGAATAAAGATGTTCGATGATAGCAAGTTAAAGTATTCTGTTTAGAAGTAGTATGAAAAATGTGCCTATCTATCTAAGAGAAGGAAGCACCTCCACCCGAGGCTACAGAGGAATCGGAGCTGATGGGCAATTGAATTACACTCATATTTCTTCCTTTGGTGCCAAAACAGATCATATTGGACAAATGACTATACTATTTCTATTTCCTTTTCAATTAAATATAGGAATCCTTTCTACATCCTCTGGCATATAACATTATATCTGTGGCAGCATTACTATCTATTCAAACCTGATAAACTTGAAGAGTAGCAACTCTGGGACTTCTAGATCCTGGTTCTTACTTAATATTAAGATCTTAATATCTCATGTATTGAATTCAGTGGTTTGAATTTCAGTACCAACTACCAACATGTATAAATACAAGTGCAATTACCTTGCAAACATCGAAATAGCGTGGGCAAATATTTCTGTAATGCACACGATAATCTGCTAGGATTAGTTTAACGTGATTGTGAGCTTTGTTAAAATGCCAATAATGGCTATTTTTTTTAAACACTGCAAGAAATAAAGCCATTATGCCTTCCAGCATCACTGCTTTTAGTATATTATGGGTACTTAGAATAGGGTTTTATTTAAGATTAGGTTTAGATGAATTGGAAAGGCCTTGGAATAGTTTTAATTGCTACCTACTTGTGATAACTGAACATTTTTTACAGCATTAAATATCAGTGAAAACTTCTGCAATAATGCAAAGTGGAAGTTATGATTTAAACCAATGATTCTATTCCCATGCTGGAAAAGCCTAATTTTTCATAACACAGTCACAATATTTTCGTCTGGCTGGTGCAACATTATCTTATTTCCCAGACGTCACAGCAGTTTACTTGTCTGGTTGATTGTCTGAGTTCCTACATGATTTATACAACTCAATTTATTGTTTCTTGTTTTCCTTTTAACTGGACTCTGCCAGCGTGTCATTTAAATGTGGCTTAGCTAATAAAAAAAAAAAATTTTATTTCCTGAAAAAAATCTGTCACATTTGGGTTTAGTTTATTTACAGTGTTACACTATGACTCAATGGTTCAATTAGTAATATTCAGTTTTATGTCTTTCAGGCTTAAAAAAAAGTAAATTTCTTAAGATAACCCAATGTTCTGAGAGAAGTATGGACTTTCTCCTTAACAGGAAGCTGAACCTGATAAAATTACCCCATTGCAGAGGGAAAACTAAGGGGCTGGTTTATCAGAGGTTGCAGAAGGATTGCCAGCAGTTTGATCTACATACGGATTTATGAATACTTCACTGAGGGGCCGATTCACTAAATTCGGGTGAAGGGTTAGAATAAAAAAAACTTCGAATTTCGAAATTTTTTTTGGGTACTTCGACCATCGAATTGGTTAAATTCGTTCGAATTCGATCGAAGTCGAACGAAATCGAAGGATTCGAACTAAAAATCGTTCGACTATTCGACCATTCGATAGTCGAAGTACTTTCCCTTTAAAAAAAACTTCGACCCCCTACTTCGGCAGATAAAACCTACCGAAGTCAATGTTAGCCTATGGGGAAGGTCCCCATAGGCTTGCTAAGCTTTTTTTGATCTAAGGATTTTCCTTCGATCGTTTGATTAAAATCCTTCGATCGTTTGATTAAAATCCTTCGAATCGTTCGATTCGAAGGATTTAATCGTTCGATCGAACGAAAAATCGTTCGATCGAACATTTAGCGCTAAATCCTTCGACTTCGATATTCGAAGTCGAAGGATTTCAATTCGAGGGTCGAATTTCGAAAGTATTTTTAACTTCGAAATTCGACCCTTAGTGAATCTGCCCCTGAGTGTCAAGAGAGTTTCCATGAATTGACACATTTATCTAACTTGACAAAGAGAATTCGCTTTGAGCAGTGAAACGCATTGATCTCATTTGATGTGAGAAAGGATTTGGACAATTACTTTCCATGCTGGAACAAATTGTTCTAGCTCAGAAAATAATGTTAATAACCCAAACCTCCTGTATCAAGAGAGCTGAAAACTTCTCCATTTAGGCCTTCATACTTTTTCAATATAAGGTGAAAGGCTAACGGCAGGGTGCAAAGAAGACATGTGCTATCTGTTTAACTGCATATAGAAGGACATACTGGGGCCAAAACAGGCATATTTTATTTTTAAAATGTATAATGTATTATCTGCTGTAAGTATTTACTTTCACACCAGAGCATCATTTTCTACAGCAAAGAGACCCATGCCTTTCTTATTTATAATTTATAATATGTACGAATATAGCATGTGTTTTTATTGGTATTTGCTGTTGGAAGTGTGCCATTATATATCAGCACAGACAGAATTATGGGCAAATGTAGGTGCAGCAGGCCAGGAACACCTTGGATAGAGATTGTGTTTCATATGCAGCGTAATTCATATATTTATAAAAATGCTCATCTTGTTTATTAGCCACTTTGCTTCCCTCTTTCTATTTTCTATTTCTTCCTACTTGACAACCATTATGCTGGATATTACTGAATAGTACTTAGCTGAGCTCAATTAAATGTATTCTGTAGTATAGCAATCAAGAAAATATGCTAAAGCAGTATGATACTGTCTGTCTTTATAACAATACACTACAGTTTTTAGATTACAATTAATAGACTTTGTGGTAATTTAGTGTATGTTAGTAAAGCACCATAGTCGGTATTGTGATCTAAATCATTGCCTTGCAGATGTAGGAACAGTATCTGATCTTATATTTTAGAAAGGTATGGGACCTACAGTATAATCCAGAATGCTCAGGACCTGGGATTTTCTTGTAGCAGTTTCAGTAGTTTGAAAATTAAAAATAAACATGTAAACATTAAGGGGGTTTTTACTAAAATCTGAAAAATTCTCACTATTTTCTGAAAACCACTCCAACCAAACTCCTGTGCACTTTTTTTTCACAATATTTATCAATAAATGTTCTCTGAAAAATGTGGTGTGGGAAAAGACCCGACTTTTTCGGGTTTGATGACTAAAAACTGAGACTTTTTCGGATTATAGCCCAAAAAACCATGAATTCTCCGGAGTATTGAACCAAATACAGTACAGATCAGGATATCAACAGGGCATGTGCCATTGACTTCTACATGACCTTGCCAGGTTTGAGTTGGAGTACTTTTTTATTCAGACTTTTAACACCATCTGGGTTTAATAAATCACTAAAAAGTCGAGTTTTTTTCCTATGAAATAATGGTGTTTTCCCCTTTAAAAGTCCGACCAGAAAAAAATTGGACCGATATTAAAGGGAACTTTTTAAGTGGCATTAGGTGTTATCTGAAAGTAGGCTTTTTTTATTGTGTTTACTTAAATTAGAAGCTATAAGTGACCTTTATGTCAGCATTCAAGGAAAGACTGATCAACATAGAATATAAAAATGTAGATCTAGAAAATGTTAAAGAAATGCCCTATTCACTGAGGGATGCCACTATTTCAGGCACTTCACCTGACTAGTATAACTAGGTTTGTTCCCCGAGCTGGCGCTCCTGTTAGGAAAAAACTGCAGTAGCCTTGGACATTTGATTTGTTGCATCATTACATTGCTTCAGATTGAGATTTAAATGTGGGTATGCACTGTAGCACAAAGCCACCAGTTCAGTTTTATCCTAAGAGGAGCACCAGCCTGGGGGACAAAACTAGTGATTTTCTACATTGGGGGGAACCTATTTTTGAAATAAGGCTTTGCTTGTCCTTTAAAGGGGACTCGAAAAAATGTTCCAAATCCTATTTTATCACATTAGTGAAGCAAAATTAACTTTAATTACACTATATAAATTATTAGAATCTTTTGGTCTAGGAATTCATAATTATAGCAAGCAGGCACATCTCAAAATCTTGTTTGTGCACCAGAATGGTGGACCTGATGTCCTTCCACATGCACTGGCTACACAGTTAAATGGTGAAGAGAACTGGGGGAATGTGGGGAGAGCAGTGACATTTAGTAAATGCTGAATGGAAAGTGAAAGTAATTGCCTGCCCAAGGCATAGAGGAGGGGCAGGCAATAATTGATTGACAGCTAAGATTTTTTAATTATGTTTACAATGTGAATGCTGTAATAAGAAAAACATTAGATTTCTTGTTTAATTTGAAAAGGACTTTTATTATACAGATTTCTATGTCTGGGTGAAAGGTCCACTTTAACCAAATATACTGCATAAAAAAATATTGTAGTACCAGAATGACAGTTTCATAGCAAGATTGAACTGAAAGGTTTAGGAAGAATGTACTGCTGCTTTAGTAGAGAGCTCAGGTAGAAAGGGCTACATGCTTTTATCTACGATTTTCTTCTATTGGACTGTGCTCTCATTCTTTTAAGGAAAAAGTTGCCAAGGACCCTTTATGTCCCCTTTAAGAAGAAAAATCCTTGAAAGCCAAATAGCCTCCAGAATAATACAATAACATCACATGAGACAATGCTAAAAAGGCACATTTATTTTTCTCTGACAACCATTGCCTCAGACAAGAGTACCATTACGTCTCTTCCGTACTGGCAATATTTTGCTTTTACAAATAGGCTCCTGCATTTTCTTTTGATTTTTTGTGCTTAGTGACAGTTGTTGAAATTATTTCAAAGCTCTATTCCTTTGATCTTTCACAACAATACGTTTCGGCATATTGAGCTGACGGTGCAAGTAGAAGTTATGGGAGACAGAGTACATCAGGAACTGCAAGATTCTAGCGAAAGCAATGCTGCTACAAACGTCTTCCACCGTATTATAAATAATGCAACAAGCCATTGTGTCGGCAACTCCCTTTATCACATTAACTTTTTTAGCCAATCTTTCTGTAAACATTTATTTATATTATACAAGTTGAGCTTATACAGCAGCTGATGAGAACATAATAAAAAAAAGTTTTGAGTATTTGGGTAAATGGTTAATGAATTTATAAAACTACCCCAAACATGAGACAATGTCTTTTAAAGAGTTTTTAAAAATCCATATATGGCTTGGTTCAAAAAATAGCTGAAAATAGCTACCCCCAACAAAAACTTTTATAGAGGACTTTTTGGGGGATTTACTGTCTACTTAAGGTATGAGTTCCATTATCAAAATCCCCGCTCATAATTACAGGAAAGCCATCTCCCACAGACTTTGTTTTCATTATGGATGCACCTATACCTATTGGTTTTATTTGTTTAAATGATTTATAGCATGTAACATTAATATTTAGGGGGTTATTTATCAAAATCTGAATTATTCTGATTATTTAATTTAAAAAAGTCCGACCACACTAGAATCCACAAATTGACCTTATTTATTATTAAAAAAAAGCTTGATTAAATTGAATCTGGGAAAAACTCTATAAAAACTTGAAAAGGGCGATTATCTTTTTTCTGAATCGCTAATTTTTCCGGATTCTGACTTCAACCTCCTCGGGGTATAATAAGTCTTGAAAAATTCTCGAATGTTTCTAGTTTTTAGCATTCAGACTTTAATTTAATTATGGATGCACCTAAACCGATTGGTTTTATTTGTTTAAATGATTTATAGCAGACTTAAAATATGGAGATTAAAATTACAGACAGACCCTTTATCCGGAAAACCCCAGGTCCCGAGCATTCTGGATAACAGGTCCTATATGTGGATGCAGTGTACAAAGTGCAATTTTGCATGTGAGTGTTGTCTGTGCCACTTTGCTGCATCTCTTGATGCAGGGCACAAAGGGAACCCTCATCTACCGCCTGGTCAAGAGGAGGTTGGTAGCTCCAGGGTTCAATACAAGCTGCAGCACTCGATTCCAACAGAATGCAGGAAAGACTACTGAGTGCCGCCGAGCACAACTATATGGAATGGCAAGAAACACATTTTGATGCAAGTACTTAAATGGCTTGTGAATGTAAATGACCCCTCATATGCTTGAGTGTGTATTTTTATAATAAAATGAAGATGTCATCCAAACTGGTTAGTGGAGCTCATGAGTAGCATAAAAACCACATTAAAATGAACAACATGCCTTTTATAAGTCAAAAATATAAGATGGCTCATTTACTAATTGCAACCACAGTCAAAATAATAACAAGCAAAGAACAATTAACAAATATGTTATTTTATTCATAGGTGCAAACGTAGAGGCTCTTATTCAGAGAGTCAAAAATTGCAATATAGCAGGTCATCTGCAGTAAGGTTCCAACTTTACTAATTTTACAAATCAATAAGGGGCAGATTTATCAAGGGTCGAAGTAAAAAAATTCGAAATTCAAAGTAATTTTTTGGATACTTCGACCATCGAATAGGATACTACGACTTCAACTTCGTATTCGACTATTCAACCATTCTATAATCAAAGTACTGTCTCTTTAAAAAACTTTGATTTCAATACTTCGCCAAATTAAACCTGCCGAAGTGCTATGTTAGCCTATGGGGACCTTCTAGAGCAGTTTTCTAAGTTTTTTGACGTCGAAGAAAAATCGTTAGATAGATGGATGAAATCCTTCGAATCGTTGAAGAAAGTTGAAGATGAAGAAAAGTTGTGCAAACCACCACTTTTTGGACTTGTTGCACGATGACTATGACTTTTTTGTATTGTTGCACAAAAGCCAGCATCAAAACCTCAAAAACCACATAGCAAAGAAATATCCAGTTGTAAAAGGGACATCTGCCATTGACTTTTACGTGATTTCGACAGGTTTTAGCTGGAGTATTTTCACATTTGTAATTGTCACAGTTTTGTCACATGAGAAAACCCGGAAAAGCCAAACTTTTTTCTGTGACTTTTTCGGGGTTTTGGAGACCAAAGTGTTTAGTTGTCCTTTAAAAAGTTGTGGAAACAGCTGCAAGAAGTCATCAATGCGGATGGAAGTTACTATTTGCAATGAATCAAGTTTTATTTTGTGAGTATAATGGGGCACTAAAGCGAAGACTGGCATGAGATAGTCCTCACTTTTATGTAACTTCATCTCTTTTTACAATCACTTCATACACTTTGGGATGTATGTGTGGCACATATTAGGTATATTTCATTGTCTTGGTTATCTTTGATTAAGATCCGACACTGTGTGAAATTGTATTTTGACACAGGGTGTGTGATGTTTAAGAACACTACACTATATGATTTTTATCTTGTCTTTCCCATGAGGTTCATCTTGTTGAGCTCTTCCAGTAACACAATTTTGGATATCTAAGTCTAAAGGCCTAGCGTGTGTTGAGCAAGTGCTTCAAAAGCAGCAATACCAAGCAAGTAATCTTCACTTGGTTATTTAATTATATGCTATATTAGCAGTTAGATGTTGATCTCCCAGATCCAAGACAATTAAATGAGACTTAGCCAAAGCCTTGTGGAATCAAGAATGGATAGGTACCTGACCCCTGCCTGATTAAAACTGCATTAACTTTTATTTAGACTTTTCATTATGACATGCATTAAAAATAGCCATTGGAGGTGAAAAACTGTCAGGATCAGCCCGGGACTTGAACCCTTGTTTTTGAGGTTCTGGACACAGGCTGCATTTGCCTCGAGAGCCACTGGGGGCTCTTGGGGCTGATCCTGAACTCTTGTGTTTATTGTTTTTGTTTATCTGCCTGTTCACAGTATGTTTCCTCCCTGTTTTCCACCCACCTCGTTTACCCTCATGTGTCTCCCATTCCTAATCACCTTCCCTTTATAAACCCCGCTCTGAGCTTTTCTCAGGGCTGAGTCATTGAATGTAATTTGTTTGTTCCTGACCTGAATCCTGTTACCTGAATTCTGTTACCTGAAAACCTTGTTATCTGAAACCTGGAAACCTTCATTCTTGGAAACATTGTCTTTGAATACCTTGTACTTTGTTCCTGAGTGAGTACCTTTTGTTCCTGTGTTCCCCATTTTTCACTCACCTCGTGGATACCCTGATTAGCCTTTTTTTGCTTGTTCCTGCCTTTTTGTTTTCTGTGTTCTGGCTGCCATTAAATCTACAATTTTCTTTCATCCTGTCTTTGCCTCCAATCACCTATGGAGTGGCTATCCTCAGTTACAGTGGTTCCCCGTTGTAAACCTTATAAAAACGTTTTGTTTACAGATGGTAAATGGGAAAATAACAATGTTTTCTGTCTTATGTTGTGGCATGGGAATGTGCTATCCATTACCATGCCAAGTGAAATTTTAAATGCCTTTTACTAATAAAACTTCAAATGAACATATTCACATTGACTGTGTATAATTTGAATAGACAATTAATCAGTTTGTTTGCTAATTACACAATGACAATTAACTTGTATTTTGCAATTGAAATGAAGAAATAATTTGATAATGGATGCCTAATGTTTATTGGTTTCTAAGTACCTCTGGCATAGAACATTTATTTCTCCTAATTAGGCAATTTAAGTGTAAGATTTGTAAGACCAACTCAGCAAACTTTTGCCTAAACAGAATGAATTATATTTTAATTAATATGTAGTGTTTTAATGTTTTTTTGGTTTGGAACACTCACTTACTAATTAATCCCCCTCATGAACTGCTTTGTCTTGGCCTCATGAATATACATAATCATTTAAAGTTTCTCCAAAATGCAGTCGTAGCTGCCAAGGGAAAGCCATGACCAGCTTTCAGAACTGAACGAAATGATTAAACAAATAATGTTAAGTCGATTAATTTCATTCATCTGCTGCACACTTTAATGCTGCATTAGTGAGCGCGTTCAGGTCAAACAGAATCCATATTTAATACAAATTTGGACAAGTTCTAGCTGTGAATGAGATCTTGTATGTGTTGAATAATATAAATCTACTTCTACTTGTAACATTAATATTTAGGGGGTTATTTATCAAAATCTGATTTTTTCTGATTATTTAATTTAAAAAAGTCAGACCAAACTAGAATCCACAATTTGACCTTTTTTTATTATTAAAAAAGCTTGTTTCGATCGGATTGGGGAAAAACTCGATTAAACCATGCGGAAACTCGAATTGTGCCTTTTTTTTTGGATTTTTAGATTCTGACTTTTTCCTCCTCGGGGTATAATTAATCTTCAAATTCAAGTTTTATTATTTGACTAAAAATTCAGATTTTATAGTAAAAAACGAAATTGTTTTTAGCATTCGGACTTTAATAGATGGCCCCCCTTAGTTTTTTTCCTTCCTCCCACTCATGTCTCCCTCAAAGTGCTATCTACTAGGTTAATTAATTATTATATACTAGGTAAATTATTTTTTTCAAGACAAGAAAATACATTCAGAAACAGTATTCAAAAGTTTAAAACAGGGTAGGCATATATAAGGGAAAATATTAAAGGGGACCTGACACCCTAAGAAAGAATTGCAAGTTTTTTGTTTCACGTTAGTCAAGCAAAATAAACTTTACTAACACTGTATAAATTAAATACATTTTTTTCCCTTTTTGGTCTAGTAATTCACAATTCCAGTTATCAGGCAGGTGCCATTTTGTGGACCCGTTCTGTGGCGTGCTTGGTGTAGATGTTGTGGTTTGGGAGGTGGGCTTCTGCAGGGTCCTGTTTAGTTCTCCTTTAAAGTTGACATTTTGTATCATACTCACCTTCTTTTATAATATTCCCCCTTCCTCACAATATGTAATGATGCAGAAAAAGATGTGTTTTGGATGCATTTTACCTCTTAAAATGGCATTATAACAGAGCTGCAGAGAGAGAACTTTTCACTTCATGAGCTAGCCTAAAATGACTTATTCATTGTGTAATGGCAGGTTGAACTCTGCAGTAGCAGGGGACCCCCTCCCAAGTCCCTTCTAAGCTCATGTTTTGTAATTGGATAAAATACATGGGGAGAAAAGGATGGATAATACACATACTCAAAATTAAAACACAAAACACAACTGGAGCTGGAGGTGTAAAAGGCTGCAGCTTTTATTCATTTCCAGGCAATCAAATCAGCCAAATTGTTATACAAAACATAGATAATATGCACATACTCCTGCCTTAACTGCCCGGAGGATATAACTTTGTTAATTATAATCCATCTTTAACATAACCAAAATTATTCTCAATTTCCTCAAAGCTGCAACATTTTTTTTTTTGTTTCGGTGTGTGAATATATAACTTCTCTGCAGTTTTCCTCTCCAGATGTGCCATGCTTCTCCAGGACGCCTCACAGCCGTTCTCTTGCAGCAGGTAAGCCCACCTGACTAGCCCTATTTATAACCCCCATCTGAGTATGACTTATCCTACAGCATTTTTAAACCAATAAAATACTACCTTTTTTCATTACCCATTATAGCTTAACTCAGCTCACCTGTAACATATTAACCCTATCCCATACACTATGCCATATGCCACTTTGTGCCATTGTTTATGGCCCCAAGCTGACATTCTACTGTGCAGAATTTGTATATCAATTAAAAGCTTTAAATAATTGTAGTTAAACGCGCACATGCCAAAATGACGTAATCAGGAGCACTCCCATTTCTGCCAGCACCATCTTAGCTCACTGGAGCTGCTAGGGTTTCAAAATGTCAAAGTGCTGGCACCAGGCCTGGACTGGGAGTCAAAATAGGCCCTGCCATTCCAAGTATGGAGAGGCCCAAACAGCCCCCAACCAGCCCACTCTATGGTAACTTTCTATGGAACCATACAGCAGCCCCTCTGGCATGTACCAGAACCCACAGATTGCCAGTCCGGGCCTGGCTGGCACTAGTGGAAAAGAGAAGAATTCCAAACTGGAACGAGGGTTAAGGTGTGAAACGTTTTTGCCATCTTGTAAAGGAATTGGAACGTTATAAAAAAATATGATTCCTTCCATTCTAGGTTATCTAATATCTAATAGTGGAGTTTGAAAATTGCCTATGATTAAGGGATTTGGTTCCCGAAACATGTAAGGCCATGTTGATCCTTTCATTGTTGGAATAAATTCTCTTCCATTTTATCCTGAGTGCCGTCTATCTGCTTTTATTTCTATGTACTACAGCTGAGGCGCTGGGGGCTGAGAACCTGGATTTGGAGTGGAGGAAATTGACCCACGGTGGGCGAGTTTGGAGCGGCCATCTAATTGACAATTTTTAAATTTGTCTAATAGTTTTTTTCTCAATTATTTGCCTTGCTATTCTGATTCTTTCCAGCTTTCATGATTTTCATTATTTTCTAGTAGACCTAAGTTATGACAAACCAAATCACAGAAGGATCCCCTATCTGGAAAACCCCAGGTCCTAAACATTTTGGATAACAGGTCCCATGCCTGTACAGACAAATCTTATGAGACACGCAACACCGTACATAGAATTAACAAAATAACTAAAAGAATTCACTCAACTCGTGCTACATTTTTCTCCATTACAAGTGAATGAAAAATAAAGCCAAAAGTAAATAAAGGAAAATTTTCGTTTTACCTCTGAGAAGCTCTGCTTTACTGGCATAACTGAGCTCAGGCAAACACATCTGAACGCAGCTTTGCAGAGGTTTCCTGAAAGATTCCTCAACCAGCCTAAATGAATAGATCTATAGAACGGTCCGTGCTGATGTCTCTTGGCATATTTCCTATATTTATAACCTTGTGCTTCGGCTTGTAAGTAAAGTTGTGTGTAAAATGAGGACAGCTCTGCTGAAAATAACAAAGAGTGTGGTGTGTTATTGCAGTGCCACGCCACCCGTTTCATTCCACTATTCCTTGGCACCACATTCAGACTTCTATGTAGCCAGGGTTTCGGCTGTGGTGGAAGAAATGATCAGCAAGGTTGCCTCCTGCCAAATACTATTGAATAAATGCCAGGAACATACTGTATGAGCTGCCTTATACTTATCTGTCAGGTAGAATATCTGTTATATTATATTTATTTATCTATTCTTCTTTCATAAAGGAGAACAAAACCCATACTTTAACTACACCCAACGTCATCAATGAAATATCTACCCAGAACAGCTCTCCTCCCTGTGCCTGACAGAGCCGTGTCCGGACACTTTACTCACTGTTGCTCACTAACCAGGAGCATGTGCAACAGCCGGAATAGTCACTGACATATTAGCTCTGACTTTATAGTTCAGGTATTGAGGATCATGCCCATTCTGATATATATTATTAGAGAGAAGAGAGGGGTGGCTGTACGGGTTTAGAATGGGTTTAGTTGTCATTGAAAAGAACATTTTTGATATTGTTATTCCTCAGTCTTTGATTTCTGTAGGTTCCATGAAGGTTATACTGACTCAGCTTGAAGGGAATTTAAAAGCCTGTTGGTCCATTGGGATACTGGGGAAAATCCTAATGAACCCTGTCTGGCCCGTTGTGGCTGCAATACAACACACAGAATTCAAGTTGTGCGCACAGCTCCCACTACAGCTGCACAAGTCAAAAAATGCAATGCAGGTATGGGACCTGTTATCCAGAATGCTCGGGACCTGGGGTTTCCCGGATAACAGATAACAATTTGGGCCATCATACCTTAAAGGGATTCTGTCATGATTTTTTATGGTGTAGTTTTTGTTTCTAAATTACACTGTTTACACTGCAAATAATTCACTCTACAATGTAACATTTCATTCCTAACCCAACAAGTGTATTTTTTTTAGTTGTAATATTGGTGTGTAGGTGCATCTCAGGTCATTTTCCCTGGTCATGTGCTTTCACAAAGAGCAAGCACTTTAGGATGGAACTGCTTTCTGGCAGGCTGTTGTTTCTTCTACTCAATGTAACTGAATGACTCACAGTGGGACCTGGATTTTACTATTGAGTGATATTCTTAGATTTATCAGGCAGCTGTTATCTTTTGTTAGGGAGCTGTTATCTGGTTACCTTCTAATTGTTCTGTTGTTAGGCTGCTGGGGGGGAAGGGAGGGGTGATATCTTTCCAACTTGCAGTACAGTAGTTAAGAGTGACTGAAGTTTATTAGAGCACTAGTCACACGACTGGGGGCAGCTGGTAAACTGACAATATGTCTAGCCCCATGTTAGTTTTCAAAATTAAATATAAAAAAATCTGATTGCTCTTTTGACAAACAGATTTCAGTGCAGAATTCAGCAGCACTATTAAAAAGGAGAAGGAAAGGTTAAAACAAAGTAAGCCTTATCAGAAAGGTCCATCTAAATATACCAGTAAACCCCCAAAGTAATGTTGCTCTGAGTCCCCTGTCAAAAGAAATACTGCATTTCTTTCCTTCTATTGTGTACACATGGGCTTCTGTATCAGACTTCCTGCCTTCAGCTTAAACCTCATTGCCCTGGGCAAGAGCATGCTCAGTTTGCACCTCTCCCCCCACCCCTCCCTTCTCTACTGTAATCTGAGCCCAGAGCAGGGAGAGACTCAGTGATGTCACACCACATTAATACTGCAGCTCCTATTCTAAACAAACAGAGAGTTTCTAGAGCTTTTTACTGAGGTATGGTAAAGCATTCTACAGAATAAATATAGCATTCTAGCTTGCACTATTGCAGCTAATCTATTGGCAATAAAATGCCTCCGTAGCTTTCTTCTCCTTTAACTGATGCATTTTGAATTTTCCCCCCCTCTTGATATTATCCCTTCAAGTCTACTAAAAAAATAAATTAATCATAAAATGAACCCAATAGGCTGATTTTGCTTCCAATATGGATTAATTATATCTTAGTTTGGATCAAGCACAAGGTGCTGTTTTATTATTACTGAGAAAAAGGAAATCATTTTAGATTAATTGGATAAAATGGAGTCTATGGGAGACTGTCTTTCCGTAATTCTGAGCTTTCTGGATAACATTCCAGATAATATATCCCATTCCTGTACAGGTGCCCTAGTCCAAAACTGTTTAGACTACTTTGCAATACTCTTGCTTATCTACTGCCATAGGCATCCTTTACTGCTATAATCTCTATACAGGGAGTATGTAGGGGTGCCTGGAGAAGGATAATATATTTTATATCTCTACAGGCAAGGCCTGCTAACAGCTCAAAAAAGTAAGTACTGGACTGATAATAGATAATATAGGCATAATTATCTGAAACCATTCTCTAATAAACGTTGTGAACTATTGTAGCACAATTCAGCAGGAAAACATTAGCATGAGGTGTTCCTTTAACTCAAGCCTTGCAGAATTGTTTGTTCCCATAAAAAAACAAAATAAATAACCTAACTATGCTTACAGGTGACTTTCACTGTGTCCTGCTATGACAGACCAAAACAAAGAATATTGGGCAGCACTCCATTTTTGTTAAAATTGCCTTTATTGAGTTTAAGGAGCCAAGAGCACCTTGAAACGTTGCTTTTGCCCACTGTGCTCTGTTTGGAACCGATCCAGTACTCTGCAGGTTACTGAACGATGTGCACCCGGCCCGTAACTACCGGTAGAAAAATGGGTGCTGCCAATAGTAATGTATTTATGGCACAACCTGAAAAACCATTAATATGCAGCCCTGCTTGCAAAACAATTTAGATTCTAAACTAAATGCGACCATCAATAATGTTCATTACATTTCACAATGGTATCTCCAACACCTGAACTTATCAGCTCTTTATCAGCATCTCTTTATTTCACAAAATAAAAACAAATCCAATTTTCTTTACTACTAATAAGACTACAAAATGTGATGCCACATTTGCGGCTTTAGTGTCTGTTATTCAGAAGCCTTTGGAATTTCAATGCTACGTCCATAAAGGAAGACTTTTCAAAAATCCTAATTTTATTCTCATGATCTCTAGGACAACAGTGCCACCTGGTGCCAGAACTGATGAACTACAAATGGACATTTTGCACAGGGGAAGGTTGTATTTGGCTGATTCTACATCATTTGGGGCCTTTAAGCCTATGTCTTATCAAGTTTAGTTAATTAGATTAGATTATATAAATCATGTAATTTAGAATGAGTTAATAAAAAATATATATAAATATATATATGGCTTCACATCAACAGAATTTGAACCTAACTGGAATAATTAAATTTACTGCAGTCGTATAAACTAATTTGTATGGTGAACTGCTTGTTAGTTGTTTTTAATTAGGCTCTTGCTTGCTGCATATTGTCTTGTCACAATATTATTCTACTAAATATATGATTAGACAGGCGCACAATGTATTTAGTCGTAGAGGCACACAGTAAAGAGTGACACAAGATATGATCATTATGGAGTTGGGGACATTTAAAAGGTAGGTAAAAAAGGGAAATGCCAAGTTTTGCTGAATTAATTAGTTCAGGCATGTCCAAAGTCAGGCCCGGGGGCCAATTGCGGCCCATTTTCAAATTTACACCGGCCCTCAGCCTCCATCATGAAATTAATAATATTGTGGCCCGCCAGCACAGTGCGACCAGGAATTGCTTAGCCGTAGCAGTAATATTTGGGCACACGATTAGTGAAATGATCTGCCACTTGGTCTATACTGCTGCCTGTGTGCTGAAGGTGTTAGTAATAGACACGTACTGGCACGTAGTGATGCGCCACTCTCACATACTTCTTTAGGGCTGAAGGTGCAATAGATGTACTGACGTGCCAGTACAGTAAACTAAAGACGTATGTGAGAGAGCGGTGCGTCAATACGTGCCAGTACGTGTCTATTGCTAACACCTTCAGCACACAGGCAGCAGAATAGACCAAGTGGCAGATCATTTCACTAATCGTGTGCCCAAATATTAGGGCTACACGATTTCTTGTTTAATGAGGTGTGGAGAATAAGTCCAAACAGACTCGCAGGCTAGCTTCCTCGGAATGGATGTCAGGCTGAATGGTCGGCCCCCACACATTTTCACCTCACCAAATCTGGCCCTCGTTGCAAAAAGTGTGGACACCCCTGAATTAGTGAGTCTTCCCTTAAGGAATGGAGGGATAAGGCTAAGCTTAGGCATGTACTTTATTTATCTATTTGAAACAGGTAACGTGCACCCCCACCGAAATAAATATGTTAAAGGTGTTAGAGGTCACCTTGGAGTCCTGTGATTAGGGGGCACAAGATTTGGTATAATATCACAGACAATCGGAAGGGTCAGTTTGCGAGATCGAAGGGGTTAACCATTTATCTGGAAAATGCATGTGAATGGTAAGGGTATCTATTACAGCTTCCATGTGATCTTTTGGATGCATTGCTGAAAAAGAAGGCTAGTGAAGTGCTTCATCTAGTAGGTGTTTTGTGTAAGGAGCTTGGAGAAAAGTCTTAGAGTGGGGGCTTTCCTGACGGTAAGGCATTTCAGAGGCAGGGTGCAAACTATACGGTCAGTAGATTGTCCAGAGATGAGCTCAGGGCCCAGGAGGGAGTGTATGGGGTGATGAGATCTGATATATAAAGAGGAGCAGAAGAAAGAAGGGCTCTGAAAGACAGGATAAGAATTTTGTTTTATAACTAGCAGTTAGGCAGGTTAAAATAGAGTTCAAAGGTTGAACTTGATGGACGTGTCTTTTTCCAACCTAACTTACTATGTTACTATGCGCCACTTGACCAGATTTTTGAGACCAGACTTGAGACAGATTTTAGTAGTGAGGAGGAGGGGAGTGATTTAGATGCAGGTGAGATCATGTGGGCAGCATCAAATAGAGGGGCCATGTTTTGATATGAAGCTGAGCGGTTCAGTCTTGGACAAGTTAAGCTTAAAGAGCAACCATTTAAGACGCAATGGCAGTGAGGCATTGAGTGAGGGTTGGGATCAGGGCACGAAACAAAGATCTGTGTGTCATCTGCATAAAGGTGATATGAGAACCAAAAGGATGTGATGAGGTCACCAAGGAAGGCTTTCTGAGTATAGGTGTGACAAGTGCAAGTTTGAAGGTGGATGGAAATATAAAATTTAAGAGGGAGGAGTTGAAAGTGTTAGTGCAGGAGCAACAGTACAGGATAGATCTTTTAGGAAGTGGACTGGAATGGGATCAAGAGAGCAGGTGGTGGCTGGGGAGGAGGGGTCAAAGGATGCTCTAGGAAGCTTTTTACTAATGGGGAGAAAGTCATACGAAGAGACAGGGGCAATGCTTTGGCAGATAAGGTCAACTTTAGCTTTGAAGTGGTTTGCAAATTGTTGGGATGGGAGAACAGGAAATGATAATGCAGCAGAATGGGGTTTGTGCAGTGAACAGAACAGAGAGAAAAGGTACCGTGGGTTAGTTTTATGAGTATTAATGAGTTGAGAGAAGTAGAATTGTTTAGCCTGAAAGAGAGCAGTGTTGAGGCAAGAGATGAAAAGTTTGTAGTGAAGAAAGAGTTTCTGCATGTTTCTGTTTGTTTCAGGGATCCTTTCCTCTCTCACTTCCAAATGGGGTTGCCACCTTTCCCAATATATATTATACTAGCCAGTATAAACTGACAGTACTCCAGATAAATATGCATTTAAATATTGTTTAAATATTGTTTGCTTTGGCGGGGTAGTCACTTACTGGAATCTATTGTCTAAGGATGACACGCAAATTTGTGAAGCGTTCCATATTTTTAGATACCCCCATTTATTTTGCAAACAACAGCCAAAACACTAATCCATGCCCTTATCTTATCCCGTTTAGACTATTGCAATCTCCTCCTAACTGGTCTTCCTCCAATCAATTTTAAACTCTACTACAGGATCATTCTGCTCTCTCCTAAAAGGGAACCTGCTCAACCCCAAATAAAATCATTAGTGTGGCTGCCTGTTAAGCAAAGGATAGCATATAAAACCCTTCTACAAGTACCTTGTACTTTATCCAAGCAAAGATATAATGCAGGGGTGCCCAAACTCTGGTTTTTCACGCTACAATCTGAAAAAGTTTATTTATTTTTCCCGATCCGATTTTTTAAATGTTTTTTTTATGATAAATAAGGACAAATCTTGGATTTTAGTTTGTTTGGACTTTTTTTTATTTCAAAAATCAGAAAAATTTGGATTTTGCTAATGTAGGAGCAGGTTGTTTGTTTACGTATTGTTTTCTTTTTGCACAGAAGCAATCACACACATATGTGAGCAGATTTGCACCACTGTAGTAAACTATAGTAACTAGTTAGTTGTACACAGGTAATTAAAGCAATTATCTAAATGCTGTCAGTTCCCAGAGAATGTTCCACATAGAACATAACATTTTCTGAAATGCACTTATGGACAGTTATTATTCATAGAGTTAGACACTCATATTATGAGGCCGTTTCGGAGAATATGTCAGAGAAATAAAGTTGTATTTATTAAATGTAATCTAAAAACACAAACAAGCACACACAATAAATGATTGATGATTGCAAAGGCAATCTGTAGGCTCATTAATTTAAGCGCTAATTTTTTTCAACAGAAGATGACATCAGTGTCTATACTTTGCAGATGACTCCTTTCTAGTGCAGTGATATCATCCCATGAATGGTTAATGCAATAACAACTGGGCTCTACAGCTGTAAAATTCATCATTACCGGAAAATATTCATATAGCATTCCAGTAAGATGTTAGCCTAACAGCAAACCAATAGGAAGGTTCTTATTTCCAGAAACCAATGTTCCACAACAGCAAAAATATCACTTTTCAACTAACCACTGTATTTTCTCTGTTTTTTTTTTAGTGCTGCATAGTCACAGTTGGTTGAGAATCCCAGACTAAAAAAATGTTTTTTTTTTTTAAAAAAAAAGGTTTATTTTTGTTGAGTTATAAGTAGTGGCTTAACTATAGAGGAAGCAGACCCCGCAGTTACAGGGGGCCGGAGTGTGGGGTCTGTGTCCTCTATAGCTAATAAAAAGCTCTCCTCTCCAGCCGTATTTTTTGATTTTTTCATCTGATTTTCACGATTTTTCACCCAAAAACTCAGAATTTTGCCCAAAAACTTCAAGGTATTGCACGAAACGCAGCGCACATCAAAACATTAGTGATAGTAGAAAAAGTGTGCTTCAAAAGCGGATTAGGCTCCTTGCAGCCCCGGGTGCAAGCCGTACCCCCTGCCAGGGCAATGTATTCATGTAACGAAATAAAGCAGCAGCACTCCAGTATTTTTGAAAAATTGCAAAAACTTTACTCACATGCCATAGGCAACGTTTCGGGCTACACAGGCCCTTTGTCAAGTAATTTGAGATGGAAATAGTTCACTGTGACTCATGGGTAATGAGGAGGTGGAATGGTGTAACTCCTCCCTGGGATGGGTATTTAAGCACGTGTAGACACTGTTAATTAATGGCTTGACAAAGGGCCTGTGTAGCCCGAAACGTTGCCTATGGCATGTGAGTAAAGTTTTTGCAATTTTTCAAAAATACTGGAGTGCTGCTGCTTTATTTCGTTACATCAAAACATTAGTGTGACTTATCCCATTGACTTATATGCAACCTCGACAGGTCTGAGATGCCGGATTTTCAGATTCGGACTGTTCCCATCCTCTAGGTTTAATAAATTCCTGAAAAATTAGTGATTTTTTTTAAAAGTCAGATTTTATAAAAAAAAATTCGTGATTTTTGCATTCGGGATTTAGTAAATAACCCCCTTAGTGTAATGGACGGAAAATATCACAATGTGCTAGTGTTAAGAAGAATCTTAGGTAGAAATTACTCTAATAAAGAAGTATAGCAAATATCACTCAGTAGTAGTGATGGGTGAATTTGTCCCGTTTCGCTTTGAAGTCAATGTGCGTCAAAATTGACGCACATAAATTTTGGCACCCGCAGCAATTGTTATGTGCGCGCCTATTTTTGATGCCCGACAATGTTTATGCGTGCAACTATTCTGATGCGCACCCAAATTGTTTTGATGCAGCACATTTTATTTTTGACAGTATTCTGAATTTATTCGCCGGCAGCGAAACATGGAAATTCGCTGCGAATTTGCACCTGGTGAATGTATTCGGCCATCACTACCCAGTAGTGCTCAGTAGGGTTAATGGTATTTACGGCAAGAATTTATTTAACAAAGTCATGCTTGTGATATTTCTGAAAACCCAAGGCAGACATCATTTTCTATTTCCTATGTGCTAAGACTGAACCCATCCAGAACCTGGCATGCTGGGAAGAATAAAAGCATAAACCTCTACCATTACAATATTCAAACTGTAAAAAAATGCATCATGCAGCCTTTACATAATCTCTTTAGGCCCATTTAAAACTATTCCTTTCTACTTTCTAGAGAGATACTAGTGAGCTACTTGAAGTGCTGCACTTTTTCATAGTGACCAGAATAAATTATCAGCATTGGAAGTTCCACTTAATATTTGTGAAATTATTATTTTTTCAGATTTAGAAAGCATTGCTTGTGAATTTGTACTAAAGCAGAGTAATTGGGCAGGTTGGACAGCCAGCAGCCTCCTTTTAAGTTATAGCACCTTATTCAAGTAGGATTTAAGTCACAGTGCTGACATCACTGACATCTAATAAAGTATATCCTTACAAATTGTAAAAGTTGGGGATCACAGGCCAAGGCAGAACAACTGCCATTTTGGACGGCAAGGGCCCTTTCTCACGTGTATAGGGTTTCTCTGCACAGCCTTCCTTTTGCCAGGATAGGTCAGTCCTGCTTCAATAGGGTGCTATAAATTAAAAAGGCATAAGGTTGATGGCTGTGCAACCTGCCCAAGCACTCTCTGCTTTAATACAAATTAATATACATTCAATTGTAGCCTGGTTTTAATTGTCCATTAAATTAATTATTCAAAACAATTTCATTATCCTAAGGAATGACTTGAATATTTGCAGTAGTCCTAAAATATCACGTGTTTATCTGGACATGCATATTTCCCTATTCAGTTTTTTTTTACCCATGAAAGTTATTTGAAGTTGGGTTCATCTATATATTTACAACTTAGAATTCATTTAAGGTTTATTTACAGAAAATATTGTGAGGTTTGTTATCAAGCTCCAGTTTGTAAATAGAGAAATGATTTGTTAATTTTTATTTTACTCCAAATTCTTCTTTGTGTTACAGAAAATGTGTAGATTTTATGTAACACAAAGAATTTGGAGTAAATAAAATGAACTTTTCTGTCTTGCATGACTAACTTCCTGCTACTCGTGCCACAGTACTTCCCTCTTGTAAAAAAAAAAGTCTGTCGAGTTTGATAATAAGGAAAGTTGTGAGCGCACATAAATCTCAAAATATTCTCTACTGAAAGGTTTAGTATTATATTCACTATAATTGGTAAGAAATTAATAAGGTGAGTAAGTGGTTTGCAGTGCTGCCATGCAGAGTTGGGGTCCTGAATTCAATTCTGGCCTGGACTAGTCCTTCTTTCTGAAGAATATGAGGTTATTTGTTCCTAAAGTCAGTTTGGGTTTTCTCTAACACTCCAAAAACATTCAGGAATGTTGGCTTCTATAAAATTGACCCTTTTGTGTCGAAATGTGATATGTAACAGCTCCACTTGTAGAAGAATTAAAGGAGAATGAAATCCCCCATCTCATATTCTCCATTGTCCCCCTCCCTGCATAGCTCATTAATTGGAAAAAGTGTTCATGAATGTAATGCTGACCTATCCATGCAGAGTAATGAAGCAGAGTTGATGGGTGCCATCTTCTGTATCTTTGGATCCTCTTCTTTCCCTTGGGCAATTTATGGAGCTTCCCAGCACATGTGCAGTTAGTGCAAATACCAAACTCACTAACTAGTGCTACACAATCCTCACCGCTTTTTTTAGCGTCAGGTGCCGGCTGTGACTCTGTCTGCTCAGGTCCGATCCATACTTCCAAACATATTTCAGCAGCACTCCGATATAGTGAAAATTCAATTTACTTGTGCAACAGGTGAAGCAATGTTTCGTGCTTAACCAGCCCTTTATCAAGCTGATTAGAACTTCATCAAGACGGCCATTGTTTTGGCTTAAAGGAACAGTAACACCAAAAAATTATGTTGTCAAGTTATGTTGCCTTGCACTGGTACAACTGGTGTGTTTGCTTCAGAAACAAAACAGTCACAACTAAAGTTGAGGGTTGCACAATGGTAATCTAATTAGCTACCTCACAAGGGCCTAACATGAAGTAGCTTCAATTCCGTCCTGTTTAGCTGAAAGAAATAATTAAAAACATTGATTTTGGTAAAAAGCATGTTTTAATCTTATCTTTTAAGGATTTTAACAGTGGCTTAGATGACTTCTTGGACAAGCATAATATACAAGGCTATAATATGTTAGTTTAGTATAGGTATGTTATACATATAATGGCGACCACATAAACATACACAGACCATGACAACACTCATTCAGCTTACATGTGCAGAAAGAACACAACTGGTTAAGGCCAGTTGTGTGGGGTGGAAAAGAAAAACTGCTTAGTCTTTGTCTTCTAAATAAGAAGCAGGAACCAAAAGTTATCTTTTTAATATATGTTATGTGCAGCATAACATAAATGGATTGCTTGTTAATATTTGTGATTTTCATCGCCTAAGCATTAATCTAAAATGAAAATCCAGAAATGATGTAAATCCAGTTGTTTGATTATGAAATATGGAACAAACCCACTACACTTCATAATGCAAGCAAGGAAATCCAGTTATCTGAACCTCTTTCTAGTAACCATTCCCAATTCACTGCCTTTAAAGGAGAAGGAAAGGCTTGGTGCACTTGGGCTTGGGGGTGCCAAATGTTAGGAACCCCCAAGTGATTGTATCGGCTTACCTGAAACCCCGGGTCGCTGCACCGGCCTGTGGTTATACCAGTGAGCACCAAGGAGAGTTCTTCTTTTGTCTTCTTCTTTCTTTGAATTTCCCAGGGCAAACGTATGCACAGTTGAACGAAATAGACGACTTTTTAGTTAGTTTATCAAAGAAAGACGAAGCAGGAAGAAGATCTCACGTGGTGCTCACTGTTATAATCCTGGCTGGTGCAGTTTTCTGCTGATAGGAGCACTGGCCCAGGGTTTCAGGTAAGTCAATACAATCACTTGGGGTGCCTAACATTTGGCACCCCCAAGTGCACCAAGCCTTTCCTTCATTCAGTTTAGAGCACCCGTAATTAGATCACAAAACTCTGCACCTGTCATTCCTCATTGCATCTTGCTATATGAAAATGCAGGTTCCCTCCCAGGCTTCTTCTTGCTTCAGTGTATACAATGAACCAAAACGAGTCTGTACCTGTTGAATGCAAAAGTGGGGTGCTCCCAATACAGTATTTATTCAATGTGCAGTAACATACGTACGTGGCTCAAATGTTTTGGGACCTCCTCAAGTGCATTTCTATTAGTGATCATATGAGATGTGTGTTGTCAAGCCCGAGCATTGTTCAATTTTTAACTTGGGACCTCCTCAAGTGCATTTCTATTAGTGATCATATGAGATGTGTGTTGTCAAGCCCAAGCATTGTTCAATTAACAATTAACATTAAAAATTCATATTATTATTATTTTACTTGTGCTTGCTGATTCTATTATGTCTAAAATTTTACACTTAACTGTGTATTGTGTGGTGAGACTATGGGGTATATTTATCAAAGAGTGAAGTTAGAGATCACCACAGTTCTCTAGAATTCCTCTCTCCATTCATTTCTAAGGCATTTGTAAAGGTGTATTTGTCAAAGGGTGAACTTTTACTTTCACCCATTGATAAATACTCTTATGAAAATCAAATAGAATTGAATGGAGAGAGGCGGAATTTCACTCTAGTGGACAGTGTCGATCTCAGACTTCACTCTTTGATAAACATACCCCTTCGTTTTTTTGAACTAATGGTAGCATCTCCCACATTGGTGTAAGTGTTTTCCGGTGGTGCTACCGCTAGAGGTACAGCCATGTCAAGTAGTACCAAAATGTAATTTAAAGCGCTCACCTAATACTGCTTAAAGTGATAGCCAGTTTATCCACTCTGAAAATAACATTTCTGGGGTGCCTCCCTTCACCAGCATTTCTAAAACCTTACACATTTACACGCAGCCTATGATGGTTACGGGAGTTATTTATAAAAATCTGTATTCTCACTATTTTCCAACCAAATCCACACTGACTTTTCCTCCCTATTTATCAATAAATCTTTATGAAAAAATTTTGTGTGAGAAAATCATGAATAAAATCCAAATTGATTTTTCGGATTTGTCGCTGACTTTTTCAGATTTGACACCAAAAGCACAAAATCTTTGGATTATTGAACAAAACCCTGCGCTGATCAGGATACCTGTATCTTAAAAATGTCAACGGGACATCTGCCATTGACTTCTACTAGAACTAGGCAGGTTTGAGAGTAGTACTTTTTTCTTTGGACTTTCAATACCATCAGGGTTTAATAAATCTCGAAAAAGTTGTTGTGTTTTTTCCCCAGTAAAAGTCTGACCAGAAAAAAAATCTGACTTTAATAGATAACCCCCTAAATGTCTCTTAACACGAACATGTAAGGTTGTTGAGATGATGTAATAAATAAATAAAATACTTTTTTTACTGCAACTTTGTGGTCTTTTTGGAGACCTTGCATGCTCATCACCCGTTTTTCCTTCCCTAAGCCGAGGGTCTGGGGCTGGTGCATCAGGACCATTGGTCTAACTTGGTGAGTTTAAAAAAATATTTGTTCCTGTGTCCTGCATTTTTGTTTTTAATTATATCATATGTTTGCTAGTTCTCTAAATGCAGACTCATCCCACTTTGTGTACATTCTACTTGAATATGCCACATGGTAGAACTGAATACTTAAAGGCCAAGCGCAGCACCTAACTTAATACTGTATTTCTGCCTTCTCTGTATTAAATAATTCTCATGTATTTAACTTCTATTCATTTCTGTTGTTTATATTTCTATACTTTATTGTTTTGGGAGGAAATGACATGACATACAATTAAATGGGATGATGTTGACCTATGCCATAGAGCATGCTCAGCATGGTGACCCCTTTGGGGTGATGATTAATATATAGAGTGATCTTCCTTGCTCTATTTGCAATGCCTCCAATTAAAAAATCAATTAGCAGTCATCATCACTCAACTCATGACAGTTAAATGTAAAAGGTGCTTAGCCTGGGGCCTTGTTACTCTGAAATCACCATGCTCCATGACACTATAACGTTGATGTCTAATTATTACACATGTCAAAGTAGGCATGAGTGGCCAAAGTGCTCCAGATGAAGTTGCTGGGGAATGGAGGGGGTGGTGGTGGTGCAAGGAGCAGTAGTACAAGAGCATCCGTAGGGCATCATCTTCCAACAACAGAGCATTATTTTTTCCATCTAGTCAATGTTCTGAAGAAAGCTCCAGGCTCATTAATTTCTATTATAACACAAAATCACTAATGCTAAACTCAGTTTGTCGTTTATTTAAAACTTCAAGATATTAGATTATACAAATATTACATTTCTGAAAGGAAAGAAATGCAGTCAGTACAATGGGAGCGGACAATATAAAGCCGGAATCATAGCATTACAATAATATCTGTACATCTAGTTTATATAAAGTGGCAGGATCCATATCTATTCATGTGGGAATTAATCATTACAGCAGCTGAGATAAAAATGATTAGCTTTGTATGAAATGCCTACGGGTTCAAAAAGATTTTTGTTATTCTTGTTTCCTTAGAAGACATTCTTTTCTATTCCGTTAACATAGCATGGGTTGATGTGTCACTTACATTATGTATAACCAGCTACATGATCACTACGGAACAGGAAATGTAGAAAAGTAAGGCTCATCCTGATGTCATCTCTTCAGCATTTAAAATTTTAATGCACAGCTTAGTGAGAAAAGCATTCAGAGATTAAATGGATGGAGCATCCTTGCCAGACAATTGGAGCTGCACTAAATAAAACAGAGGGGGAAACTGAAGATCCTGTTAAAAACAAATTTAGAAAATTGTTTACAACTTTACACATGCTGTTTTAATGTGCATAACTTAAAGGGATTCTGTCATGATTTTTATGATGTAGTTTTTATTTCTAAATTACAATGTTTACTAGGGATGCACCAAATCGAGGATTCAGTTTGAATCCTTCTGCACGGCCGTACCGAATCCAAATTTGCATATGTAAATTAGGGGCAGAGAGGGAAATCACGTGACTTTTTGTCACAAAACAAGGAAGTAAAAAATGTTTTCCCCTTCCCACCCCTAAGTTGCATGTGCAAATTAGGATTCGGTTCGGTATTCGGCCGAATCCTTTGCGAAGGACATAACATAACATTCATAACATAAATAACAGTTTTCCATGATGTATCATTTTCAGGAAATAATTGCATTTCACTCCAGAGCGTTGGAATGCGCATAGAAATACTATGCATATCCACTAACTCACCTATAATTATACATTTTTTAGATGGGGTAAATGAGCCCCATTGCTGGAAAGAGTCAGAAGAAGAACGCAAATGATTATAAATAATGAAGGCTTAGAATTGGCCATTCTATAACATTCTAAAAGTTAACTTAAAGGGGAAGCACCCTTTTAAGGTAGCATATGATCAGACAGTGTGGGACAATGGCAGCTATAAGTCTATTGGAAAACAATTAAAATGAATATATAATATTTAAATTCACAAAGGTTTAAGGGTGAAATAACCAGTATTGTACAACCAGATGAGGTTAATATGGATCAGTTCCAGAGTGGGAAGTCATCATTGATTTCTTACAGTGAGATGTTTCTGTATTTGAATAGCAAATGTCCAGCATGCCACAAATGCAATTTTGAAAATAATTAAAACTGTCATAGTCCTGAAAACCAAAGTGTAAAAATACTACAGTTCAGCAACTTGTTCATAACATAATCAATGCCTGGGAATGTTTATTGCATTAAGCAAGGTTTCATATACCTTATAATAGAAAACAGTGGTAAATGGCTGAGTTCAATAGCAGCATGTTTCCAAAACCATCATAAATAACAGTTTTCCATGATGTATCATTTTCAGGAAATAATTGCATTTCACTCCAGAGCGTTGGAAATGAGCATAGAAATACTATGCATATCCACTAACTCACCTATAATTATACATTTGAGCAAATCTTCTACTAAATATATTTCATGGCTGGGCAAAAAGCTCATATAGCAGAAGGACAAAAATATGATCATTTATAATCTATTAAAATGTATAAATCTCACAGAACTATAAGGGGTCAAACTTTCATTTCCTTTAGATATGCGATAAGTTGTTTCAACCTTATTTCTAGAAGGCCACTATAAGAGTTTAAAAGTATCATAAACATGTTTAACTTGATCTCAACGTTCCCTTTGGCTATTAGTTTATACAGGAGCAGTGGCTAGCGCCTTGTTGTCCTTGTTCTAAACTTCTGGTGGACACCCCTGGTGTAAAATTATAAGGGCAAACATTTGTGAAACTTCCCCTATAAAACTGCAACTGCAGAGAAATATCAGAATTTGTAATGAATCAGATGAAAGTGAGTACAGGACTGGCCAGAAACAGTTCTTTGCAGAAGATCAATGTAATTCTAATCAGCCTTCTAATACACATTCGTAAATAATTGGAATTGCAGTTTGAGGGGGGGAATGTAATAAATGGAAAAAATTGCATAAATAAGAATAAAATTTTGCAATGCAAAACTCTTTATTCAGACGTTTGTTTTATAAGTCAGAGCATAAGCAGACAGATATATATGTTGCATCCAAAAGCAAATATTTTTACATATAACATTTAAAAACTGGAAATGTTCAATGTAAAGTTTAGATTTCCATTTTCTGTCACTATGGGTGAAGTTTAAGTTGTGTATTTGCAATTATAATTCAGTTTTACCTTGCGTTTCAGGGCAATTGTTTGTGTATTTTTCACATGATAAGGTAAACCTCCATTCTACTCCTTAAAATCCTAGGTGTATGGGACCATTCTGTATGCACTAATTCTGGGAGAAAATGCAGGTATGATCTAGTTTAGTATTCAGCCATGGCTTTGTGTGAAGAAATCTATGCATTATGGATTAGGTGAATCACTAGAGATAATTCTTCCATCACAAAGCAGTTTGTCATGACAAGACATTATAACGGGCACAAATAGCACTGAAAGGACCATACATGTCAAAAAGCAGGTAGACTCCCATCGCTATCATACGCATATACTAGGTAACATTTATGAAATAAACATTCTGGGGCAATATAACAATAGGGGGAGTTATTTACTAAAAACTCAAATTCTACTGTGTGCAGTAAAATGATACAGCCAACTTTTTAGTTAAAGGTTGGCTTTTCACTCTAATGGGCATCTGCAGCCATGAGAAGAAAGAAGTAGCCAGAAGAGGAGTAATCCGTGGTGATCGCTGGCATAACCCAGGGCAGTATTCTGCTAAGAGGAGCACCGGCCTGGGGTTTCAGTTAAGTCAATACATTCACTTGGGGGTGCCTAACATTTGGCACCCCCAAGTGCTAAACGACTTTCCTTCTTCTTTGTAGAGATTTATTACAGATCTATTATTACCCCGAAGCTAACAATTTCAATCTGAAAATACTCCAGCTAAAAGTTGAAATCATGTAGAAGTCAATTGCAGAGGTCCCTTTAACAATTTGAAGATGTTTTCTGCCTTCACAATTTGTTGGTGTTTTGAGGTGTTTGACTTGGGTTTTCAAAAGAGTGCAACAAATTTTGCAAATTGTGCAACAAATTTGCACAATTTGAATTGTTGCATGATTTTTTCAAGTTTTTCCCAATCCAACTTTTTCAACCTGATTTCTTATAAATAAGTTGCCTACATGGATTTGTGGTGGGAGTTAGGTCGAGTTTTAGTAAATAAACCCTTAGATGTTTTGTTCAAGTAACTCATTGCAGCCAACCAGCAGGTAACATTTACTCGTATGTTGTTATGGGTTACTAGAACTGGAACATTAGAAGTTAAAATTCACTAATACTCCTAAGTTATGGAATTAATTAATAGATATCCTTACCTAAAACATGTAGCTCTTAAGCTAATATCACAGGGGGCTGAAACGCAGACTGAAAAAATACAGACAAAGAATCAGTCCCTTATCTTGCCTGCCCCCCGGATCCAGTGCCTTGGCCCTGGTGCAGCACACACAGGCAACTTTGGCACCGAAATGCAAACACTCATATTCTGATGACAAAATACACGACGGGTTCTTACAATGGATCTAAGTGCAGGCAAGGTAAGGGACTGATTGCAACACAGGGGCTGTACCTGGCTTGTGTGTTTTCAGCAGGGCAAGTGTCAGCTCTGTGTGATAGAAGCCTTAGATGTAAGTAGGTCCAGAAGGCTAGAAACCTACTCACTGTGAAATGCTGTCTTTTATGTCAGCAGTCCCTGTTTTGGGGTTTTTGGATGCACTATTATTGTGTTAGCTATACCCTTGACTAACCTACTACTTGTTTAATATATTGCTTAATATTTTTATCTAACCTAGATAAGATTAAAAGGGGTTGTTAAGCTTTAAATTAACTTTTAGTATGATGTAGAGAGTAAAATTCTGAGACAATTTGCATTTTGTTTTCCTTTTTTATTATTTGTGGTTTTTGATTTATTTAGCTTTTTATTCTGCAGCTCTCCAGTTTGGACACCAGTAACCAGACGGCTGAGATTACAAATATGATTTGAATCAGAGACTGGCCTATGAATAGAAGAGTGACTAAATATAAAGATGAGTAATAAAAAAGCAGCATTAACAATACATTTGTAGCCTTACAGAACATTTGTTTTTTAAATGGGGTCAGCGACCCCCATTTGAAAGCTGGAAAGAGTCAGAGGAAGGCAAATAACGCAAAAACTATAAAAAAAAGAGA
The DNA here is from genome assembly GCA_038501925.1 of Xenopus petersii. Taxonomy (NCBI): domain Eukaryota; kingdom Metazoa; phylum Chordata; class Amphibia; order Anura; family Pipidae; genus Xenopus; species Xenopus petersii. The sequence continues at coordinate 173,485,608 of CM076673.1, read as the reverse complement.
AAATGAAGGCCACTTGAAAAGTTGCTTAAAGGGGACATATAGCATAAATTTTCACAATGCATCAAACCATTTCAAATAATGTAAAATAGAATAAAGTGTTTTTATTTCAATACCTTTTGCATCAAAAAAAGTCTGTATTAGCTTGAAAACTGTTCTCAGCCCTCCCACTTTGCAACTTCCTGTCTCAGACTCTTCAGTATCTGAACTGCAGCCAACGGCTCTTTCTGTATAAGCTATAGAGCTGCAGCCAATGAGGGAGGAGTGGGCGTGTCTGTGATGTCTCTCTCAGTCCTTCCCTGCAGACTTCTGTTAACCCTTACTGCTGGTTTTCCCTTCCCTGCTCCTTTCTCTCCCTCTCTGTCCTATTTATTTAACCCCCTCTCTGCCCTGTTTGTTTTCCTCCACCCTCCCTTCACTGCTTGTTCCTTTCTCTTGCCCTGCAATAATTGTGGAAAAGAAAGAAAAGCAAACGTCTGTATAGATAATACATAATCTGCTGCTAAATGTATTTTATTCTTTTCTGGGGGCAATGTGTATGAGCAGTTAGTGTAAGTACCATAGTCATTTTATACCCAGTATTATGTTGTATACAAACAGCAATCAATGTCTTTTTGGGTTTTCCTTTGGTAACTCCCATCATAAATTATCCCAGAACAGCTGCATTTATTCCCTTGCAACTCCCTATAAATTGTTCCATAAAAGCTGTATTTCCTCTTGCAACTCCCTGCACCTCCCTATAAATTGTTCCATAACAGCTGCATTTCCCCTTGCAACTCCCTGCACCTGATCAAACATTATCCCAGAGCAGCCGTATTTATTCCCTTGCAACTCCCTGCACCTCCCTATAAATTGTTCCATAACATCTGCATTTCCCCTTGCACCTCCCTATAAATTGTTACACAACAGCTGCATTTCCCATTGCAACTCCCTGAACCTATTTATAAATTGTTACACAACAGCTGCATTTCCCTTGCAACTCCCTGCACCTGTTCATAAACTGTTCCACAACAGCTGTATTTCCCCTTACAACTCCCTGCACCTGATCATAAACTGCCCCACAACAGCTGCATTTCTCCTTGCAACTCCCTGCACCTCATTATAAATTGTTCCAGAGCAGCTGCATTTACCTTGCAACTCCCTGCACCTGGTCATAAATTGTTCCAGAACAGCTGCATTTTACCTTGCAACTCCCTGCACCTGATTATAAATTGTTCCACAACAGCTGCACTTCCCCTTGCAACTCCCTGCACCTGATTATAAACTGTCCCACAGCAGCTGCATTTTACCCTGCAACTCCCTGCACCTGATTATAAATTGTTCCACAACAGCTGCATTTTCCCTTGCAATTCCCTGCACCTGATTATAAATTATTTCAGAACAGCTGCATGTTACCTTGCCACTCCTTGCACCTGATCATAAACTGTTCCACAACAGCTGTATTTCCCCTTACAACTCCCTGCACCTGTTCATAAACTGCCCCACAACAGCTGCATTTTTCCTTGCAACTCCCTGCACCTCATTATAAATTGTTCCAGAGCAGCTGCATTTTGCCTTGCAACTCCCTGGACCTGGTCATAAATTGTTCCAGAACAGCTGCATTTTACCTTGCAACTCCCTGCACCTGATTTTAAATTGTTCCACAACAGCTGCACTTCCCCTTGCAACTCCCTGCACCTGATTATAACTGCCCCACAACAGCTGCATTTTACCCTGCAACTCCCTGCACCTGATTATAAATTGTTCCACAACAGCTGCATTTTCCCTTGTAACTCCCTGCACCTGATTATAAATTATTTCAGAACAGCTGCATGTTACCTTGCAACTCCCTGCACTTGGTCATAAATTGTTCCAGAACAGCTGCATTTCCCCTTGCAACTCCCTGCACCTGGTCATTAACTGCTCCACAACAGCTGCATCCCCCTTGCAACTCCCTGCACCTTATCATAAATTGTTTCAGAACAGCTGCATTTTACCTTGCAACTCCCTGCACCTGGTCATAAATTGTTCCAGAACAGCTGCATGTTACCTTGCAACTCCCTGCACCTGGTCATAGATTGTTCCAGTACAGCTGCATTTCCCCTTGCAACTCCCTGCACCTGGTCATTAACTGCTCCACAACAGCTGCATTCCCCTTGCAACTCCCTGCACCTGGTCATAAATTGTTTCTAAACAGCTGCATTTTACCTTGCAACTCCCTGCACCTGGTCATAAATTGTTCCAGAACAGCTGCATTTTACCTCACAACTCCCTGCACCTGATCATAAATTGTTCCAGAATAGCTGCATTTCCCCTTGCAACTCCCTGCACCTGGTCATAAATTGTTCCAGAACAGCTGCATTTACTCCCTTGCAACTAACTGCACCTGATCATATATGAATATGAAGGAAAACAAAGCTACAGCTGCTATTCTGCAATATCATAACAGTGAATACTAATGGACAATGTTTGTATAAGTGTATAATGTAATAGAGGCAGGGAGTTGCACAGTGTATAACAATATATTATGTCCAGGTACATGTGACTGATGCCTATTTGCTGTGGAACACAGGACAATACTGTTGTACTTTAAATAAAATACTATTACATTACTATTACAGTTTGTATTAACCTTCACATCTATTGATTTATGTTGAGCATTTATATAGTTATAAGTGAATGATCAGGCAGTGACGGACTGGCCCGGCGGGACACCGGGAAAATACCCGGTGGGCCCCGACCCTCATGGGCCCCCGCCGGGCCAGAACCCCTCTCTAAATATTTATTTTGAAAAAAATAAATAAAAATTATCGGTGCTGAGCTGCGCCGCCTGCGCATGCGCGCCAAGCGGCGCTGTTGCGCATGCGCACCGAGCGGCTTCCTTGCTGAGTCACAGTGGGGGGACGGGTGGCCGGAGGGGGGCCCTCGGCAACAGTCCCGGTGGGCCCCGGTCCCCCCAGTCCGACCCTGTGATCAGGCAATATATAGATATAAGTGAATGATCAGGCAGCAGCATAAGACAGTTATGTGCAGGCTGGGACACACAGGACAGAGGGTGGGAGGGGAGGGGTTTGGCTGCTACAGCTCAGCTCAGCCTGTCAGTCAGTGCTGTGACCACTTCCTGTGAGAGAATGAACAGACACTCCCACTCTTCATTTCAGCCTAGCTTCTGACCTGAGAGGTTCTCTCTGCAGCTCTGATATAATGACAGTTCTAGGAGGTAAAATGCTTTCAAAACATTTTTCTTTCTGCATCATTACATGTTTTGAGGAAGGATGTGTAATTTATCTGAATATGAAGGTTATATGAAACGTCCCCTTTAAGCTCCCCATTGACGCAACTATTCTTCTTCCTGAACGACCGATTTTAGGGAAGCCCGACCAATCCTTTGAAATTATCGTGCGGTTAGTGGGATTCGAACGATCGTACATCTTACGATTTTTCGGCCGACATCTGTCAAGAAATTGATCCGCCAGGTTACAAAATCTTTGCCGGTCCCAGTGCAATCTATCTATGTTTGCAGGACCAAGAGGCAGCACCCCTTTGTTTTCCTGGAAAATTGGTATTTTTAGTTGATGGTAAATTCGTACGATCGTTCTGAGAAGATTGTGGTCTCAGGATCAGGATCTTTTAAAAATCTCAACATCTATGGCCAGCTTTAGACTTAGCCATTCTATAACATACTAAAAATTAACTTACAGATGAACCACTACTTTTTTATTACACAGTTTTCTACAGTACTGTATATCTAATAAAGCACTTCTACATTATCATAGGGAACATGAAACAATGTTCCCCTAGGCCTAAGGGGAGGAACTAACACCAAAGTAAGACCTGTAACCATCTGAGAATATGGAAGAGAACAGTTGCAGTAATAGAACAGCGCATGAAAAAGATCACAGCAGGTAGGGTACCTTACAGACAAAAACTATTTTAGTTCTATATTTACATGGACCCCAATAGCTCCTGGACTGCTCAAGAGCTCCACTTACAGCTTAATTGTGATATGGCCTTGAATGTGTAGTGAATAAGTGGCCTATTATATGGAAACAATTGGACACCACTGCAGCATAGCAATAAAACACTATTCTTTGTGTTGATGCTCATTCATTGAAGTTACAGGAATCAGTTCTGAATGCAGCCTTTTCAATTGCCTTTTACTTGATCTATAAAATAATAAAGATGAACTTACTTGTAGAAGAAAACAATCACTATAAAAGCATACTCTTGAGGCTATTTAGTTAGTTGTTATTGACTGCAAGCTCTTGGAGACGGTATAGTTGAGCTATGCAGTGAGCATTGGAAATGAGCAGCGGTGACATAAGACTGAACTGAGCTCAGCAATGACACAGATTAAAGTAGACTTGCTAAGCTGAGCTGCAGTTGCTAGTGCTACAAATGATTTGTCAATTACATGTATCAAGGACCAGAAAGCAGTGACTCAGCATGAGAATTACAACAGAGCAAGCTGGTTAGTCAGTTGCATTTACTGTTCATACATGCATGTGGTAGGGTGCGCAGAGCATATGTTTTGAGCCTTCTCAGGTGCCATGTAGTTCAATGAAGCAGATTTGACTGTATCCAGTTTATGTTAATTATATATTCTCAGTATTTTAGGACTTTAGACCAGCATATGGCATTACAAATGTAAACAGCCACTCACTATGCACTATAAGGGGGTTATTTACTAAGCCCCGAATGCAAAAATCACGAAAAATTTGTGATTTTTTTTTATTTATAAAATCCGGCTTTTTTATAATTCACAAATTTTCTGGAATTTATTAAACCTCGATGCTGGAAAACTCCTAATCTGAAATCCCGGCATCTCAGAACTGTTGAGGTTGTATATAAGTCAATGGGAGAAGTCCCAATGATTTTATTGATGTGCGCTGGGTTTAGTACCATACCCCGAAGTTTTCGGAGGTTTTGGGCAAAAATTGGAAGTTTCAGGTGAAAACCCAGAAAAGTTTTTACCGCAAATGAAATTTTTGGGAAAATGTAATAATAATTAAGCGTTAAAAATCAGAGCGGCTTAGATCGGAGTTTGTAGCAGAGAATATTTAGATAATTTCGGACCTTGATAAATAACCCCCTAGATGTTCCTGCAGGGAAATATTTTGTTGTCTTAGTTTTGGTGTATCTGTCAAAACAAGCTATTGTTAAAGATAAAGGAAAACTATACAACCAAAATGAATATTTAAGCAACAAATATACATCATATTAAAAGGGATATTAAAGAATATTGCCCTTTCACATGTGGTCTGTGCTGCCTCAGAGATCACCTGACCAGAAATACTGAAGCTCTAACTGTAAAGGGAAGAAGTGTGGAAGACAGAACTTTTTCCAGTAATTGGCTCATGTAACCTAACATGTATGGTATGTTTGTGTACAATCGTAGGATCCCATGCGGAGGCTCGTATTTCTTAAAATACCAATTTTCTGTATAGGATTACCCAATGACACATACTACAGGTGTGGAATCCGTTATCCAGCTCCGAAATACAGAATGGCCGTCTCCCATGGACTCCATTTTATCCAAATTTTTCAAAATGATTTCCTTAATCTCTGTAACAATAAAACAGTAATGTGTACTTGAACCCAACTAAAATATAATTAATCCTTATTGAAAGCAAAACCAGCCTATTGGGTCTATTTCATGTTTACATGAATTTCTAGGAGATAAGTTATGAAGATCTAAATTATGGAAAGAGCTGTTATCCGGAAAACCATAGGTCCCCTGCATTCTGGATAACAGGTTCCATACCTGTACTAAAAAACTATATTGTTATGAAAATGGTTTATTTATACGAAGTACGGTTTTACATATGTGTTGTTTTATGCAATAATTCTATAGAGACCTGCATTGTTGGGAGTATAGTTTTCCTTTTTTTAATGGCCACACCTGACTAAAATCAAAGTCATTAATTCTGGTAGCGTCCTGAAATGACAAATGTCTAAAATACCTAAAACATAAAGAAGATGAAAATCATGGAGAACTTTTATCCTGGATTTCTCTTTCTCTGAAGGAGATAGATTAGTTTATTATCAAATATTATTATAAAAAATTATTACCAAATGCCTATCCTTAAAACAAAACTCCATTACTAAAATTATATATATATATATATATATATATATATATATATATATATATATATATATATATATATATATATATATATATATATATATATATATTATATTATAAATCCTTTATCTGCAAACTTGTGGGTAAATCTAGTAAATTCTCAGATTAAACTAGAAAAAAAAGGCTATGTTACTACTACAGTCTCTGTAGTAGCTATCCGTTCTTTGATAGCTTTCAATAAATTATTTAATACAGAAAAATGTTGAGAACAACATTTTAGATTAATTCATTTAGCATATGGGTTACTTAGATTTAACACCACCATTTCCAAAACTGACTTTTCATGCTCCAAATATAGAGCCCCAAATACAGATTTTATTCACTTCATATGGTCTTATCCTAAAATAAAAAAATATTTTGTCAGAGATAATATAACAAAAAATTCTTTATATGTATCTTTAAAAAGGGACTTTTTTTCCTAAAGAAATGGACAAACAAAAACTACTAAAAATAAAGGTTACCCTAGCCCAATTAGTATATTATTCAGCTTTTATTTGCTGCTGTCAGATCTATTTTTTAAATACTGGACAAGTCCTTCAGCTTCCACTGAAAAAAGTTTTCATTATTTGCATGATTTTTGTTCTTTTAAAAGCATTCGTTTTCAGAATAATGACAGTAAATTCAAAAAGTTTATTACGTTTAAATTACATTTTAGCAGACATAACGTTTGGAGATCCATATTACAGAAATATATCTTATCCGGAATGCCTGTAGTCCCAAGCATTCTGGATAACAGGTACAATACCTGTAATAAGGGCAGCCCCCTAGCTCATACAATTTACTGTGATCACATCCAAACCAAGGGCACACACGAGGTTACATAAGTTCTTTTTAATGTAAACCAATAAAAATGGAATTTTAATCTTTTTTGAAAATCCTGGTGTGCACCTGTTTTGTTGATCTCAGGATAATACAGCTGCTTAAGGTAGCACGCAGGCATTTATTACACATCTTATGTGGATAATGGACGGCGTGCGTTAGGATTTTGGACTGGAGAGAGAGGGGAGAGAGAGATGTGCCATCATGGATCTTGATGTGGTTAAAGGCTCCATGAAGTTCAGGCTTGAAGATAATCCTTTGCCCTTATAATTGAAGATCTCCCTGATAGATACAAGGTCTGAATATCGAAGTCGAAAGATTTACTGCAATTAGTTTGCTCGAACGATTAAATCCGTTTTAGCTGGCGAAGTAGGGGGTCGAAGTTTTTTTAAAGAGACAGTACTTTGATTATTGAACGGTCAAATAGTCGAACGATTCGTAGTCGAAGTAGCCAAAAAAAAAAAAAATTTTTTTTATTCTATTCCTTCACTCAAGCTAAGTAAATGTGGCCCCTGATGTTTCCATGCTGTCTGCATTACCACTGCTCTATGTGAGCAGACAGCTAAGGCCCTAGTTCACTCCTATTGCTATCCTAGTATTTGCAAGTAGGCATGGCTTGTTTAACCTGTTGCCAATCTGGCCACAGGTGATTTGTGTAAACCATTTGTCTGGCTATAAAACTACACTGCACTGACTCATCGCCCAACGTAGGTCTTTTTCCTGATTGTTCCTGTGTGTGATTATTGTCTGATTTTCTGTTCCTGACCTTTGCCTGGTCTTGACCTTGCTGTATCGCTGACTGAACCAACCCTTGCCTGTTTGACCACTCTTCTGGATCCTGACTTTGTACCATGTTACTGATTTAGGTTTTGACTTAGCCTGTTTATTCTGACTACACTCCACCTGTATACATTACGGTTCCCTTGCTTGCCCAGAACTTCCCCCTTGGTCCTCTCACTTTAAGGGGCAGATTTATCAAGGGTTGAATTTCGAGTTCACGGGAGTTTGTAAAAACTCCCATGAACTCGGAATTTGGGGGAAAAAAGACCAATCAAAGTTTTCAAACTCGGGTAAATAGGACGTATTGCAAACTTGAATCAAATTCACCAAAAAAAACCCTTGATTTTCAGGATGTCTCCAAACAAATCCAAATTGATTCCAGGATGTCCCCCATAGGCTAAAACACCAATTCGGCAGGTTTAAGGTGGTGAATAGTCAAATTCAAATTCTTTAAGGGCCAGTACATAATAAATTTTGAAATTACATTTTTTTAAAAAAACTCAAATAGAATTCTAACTATTACCTAGTTGAATTACACTAAAATAAACTCAAAAATTCTAATTTTTAAATTCTAATTTTCACTTCGACCCATGATAAATCTGCCCCTAAGACCTTCCTTTGTTAGGTTATTAGAGGCAGAAGTGGGACCTTGGGGTTTGTTCTGGGTTTTGGGATACCATACATGACACAAAAATTTAAAGTGTATCAAAATAGTTAGAAATATAATGTGCTGGTGCCCTGCACTGGTAAACATTGTGTGTTTGCTTCAGGAAAAAGGCACAGGTTACATAGCAGATAACAGGTAAGCCTTGTAGAATACAATGGTGTTTCATCTGTTATCTACTATGGAAACTGTGCCATTTCACCTTTTTTCAGACTGAATGGCTGCCCCCATGTCTATTCAGCAGCTTGTTTATATAAACTATAGTAGTCTTTCTGAAGCAAACACACCAGTTTTACAAGTGCAAGGCAACAGTACATTATAGTTTAATTACCTTTTATACATTTTTTAGTTTTGGTTTTACAGTTCCTTTAAGCATTTTGGGTACTTCCACCCTTAGTCATACACCGTTGTGCCTATGACCATGAAGTGTGTAAGTACCCAACACGGTAAGGCCTTGCTCATCTCTAATAAAAGCTTGTTATTGGAAATGTGTGCTGCTGCCCACTTTTTATCGAATGGTATAAAAGCGGAGGGAAACGAAAGATTGTGGAGCCTTTCCAGTTGGACACTGTGCGATGAGCATGAGCGTGGCTAATCTGGTCAGGGTTGTTTTTCTTGGTTTGGCCTAGGTCCAGTACCGCCCTAGGCAACCTAGCTGACTACGCCAGCCCCGCCTGGTTTGTGCATGAGTACGAGCGGTTGAATGTACATGCACAGAAAACAGGACGTGTTGAATATGCCCCACATCTAGAAGTGTTCGACACCTCTCTACCTTTGCACCCTAGGCATGTGCCTCTTCTGCCTACCCCTATTTCCGGCACTGCCTAGGCCCAATTCCATTAAAGGACACGAAAGCTAAAACATAAGTTATGCTCTTTGATAAGTCTGGCAGACTAATCACTTACATTGCATAGTAAATCCTGTGTCCCTGGTGTCCAGATGAGAATGTGGGCACAGGACACCAATGATGTCACAGAATAATCCTTGAGCTTTCTCCAGGCTGTCTGAGGCAGTCTTGAGTCGCATTGGGCTAAATTTGCTTCTAAAGTGCATGCTTCAGGGCTGCAGCGTTCCTCCCATCTTCTATGATGCGCATGCAAATAGATCTACCCACACGTCATCATTGACCCCTGTAAACTCTCCCCCAGCCAATCAGATTAAAAGTGTTCCTTCTGAGTCATTCAGGGAACAGCTAACTGGCATCCAGCACTCAGGGTCGGACTGGCCCGGCGGGACGCCGTGGAAAAATCTGGTGGGCCCCTGCCGAGCCAGACCGCCTCTCAGGATCTTCAGGGCCATGAAAAAAAAAACAACTTGCGAAGCGCACAACGCTGTTTGGCTCCGTGCGCATATGCGCGCCGTCAAGTATGGGGGCAAAGGGGTCCAGAGTGGGACCCTGGACAGCGGTCCCGGTGGGCCCTGGGCCCCCCAGTCCGACCCTGCCATTGTTTCTTAAAGGGGTTGTTCACCTTCCAAACATTTTTTTCAGTTCAATTGTTTTCAGATTGTTCACCAGAAATAAAGACTTAATTTTGCAACAGTTAGTTGATACACTTTTCAGCAAAATCTCTGGAATATTAGCAACTATTGTATCAATTCTAACAGCTGCCTGTAATTGAAACCCATGGATTCTGCTCAGCAGAAATAAAGATAAGAAATATATCAACTAAATGCATCAATTTAGCGGGTCGACGACCCCCCTCCCAGAGCTGCTTTAGAAGGTAAAAAATTAGACTCACACATCAATATTAGAAGAACGGTCACGCATAGAAAACAGAAAGTAATTGGAAAAAGTCTTTATTTCTGATGAACTAGCTGAAAACAAAAAGGTTTGGAAGGTGAACAACCCGTTTAATCAATCTACGGTGAGGCACTAAACAACTTCATTTATTTAATTACTGGAGACACTCTCTTGGGGTCAATAATTGATATTGGCTGAAGGCCGGAAGGGAAGACTTTAGTAAGATGACGGCTCGTTAGCGTCAGCAGCCTGCAACTTCGGCGCTTAGTTTTATTACAAAAAGAAGCATGATTTCAAAAAAATAAACATGGCGAGGCGATTTTGGAGGGTGTACGAGAAAACAAGTAAGTTTTGCCTTTCGTTCTCCTTTAAAAGGAAATTTTAATGCTACATACTATTCTAAAAAATTGTGTGCTTCCAAATACTTGGAAATATTTTGGGCAGGACCTTGACTGGTCTGCACAAAGCCTCAACCTACCTAACAGTAACGGACACTGTCAGAATTAACTAAAATTAATACCCAGACTGAGGGGCACATTTACCATGGGTCGAATATTGAAGTCGAAGGAGTTTGTTCGATCGAACGAGCGAAGGAAAAATTGTTCGATCGAACAATTCGAAGGATTTTAATCCATCGATCGAACGATTTTCCTTCGATCAGAAATTGCCTAGAAAGCCTATGGGGAAGGTCCCCATAGGCTAACATTGGTGCTCGGTGGGTTTTAGGTGGCGAAGTAGGTAGTCAAAGTTTTTTTTAAAGAGACAGTACTTTGACTATCCAATGGTCGAATAGTCGAACGATTTTTAGTTCGAATTGTTCGATTCGAAGTCGAAGTAGCCAATTCGATGGTCGAAGTACCCAAAAAAATTCTTCGAAATTCGAAGTATTTTTCATTCTAATCCTTCACTCGAGCTAAGTAAATGTGCCCCTGAGAGTCCTGCAGCGGGTCGGGTACCCGCGGGTTGCTTGTAGAAGTTCTAGGTGCGGGTATAGACGCGGGTCGGTGGTTCTGCGGGTTGGGCCGCGGGTCTTCTCAATATTGATATTCACTTCTTTTTTCTGGTCACGTCTACTTCCGATGACGTCACTTCTGGTTTACAATGACAGCACTTCCTGATTCTTGGTGGTAGGTGGGTCGCCGGTCTGGGTTGCGGATAAGGTACTTGCGGGTAGGGGGTAAGAAGGAGGGTTGCGGGTCCGGGTTGCAGGTACGGGTCGGGTCCCAAAAAACGGACACGCGCAGGACTCTACCCAGTCTCACTGATTCTCGTGTATGAATGGTTGCAAATTCCTGCATTCAAGTTCAAAAATTTAGTGGAAAGGAATGGAGGGTTTTAAAACAGGAAAGGGGGGTTCAATGACTATGGCTATGGAATTAAAACATTCACTATTCACATATGGATGTTGTGTTCCAGTAAATGTGTATCTAATGTGAATGACTATTGTACAACTTGTGTACAAGCATTTGGACTTATTGGCAAATAAGTAAAATGTCTTTTACTACAAATCTACTGGTGTTAAATGGAAGCTTAGCATTAAGGCAGTGTATGCCCTGACCTCTATGTTTACATGTGTTTGAGAGAAACCACATAAATGGTACCAACACTGGTATTGTCTGGTACAAAGTACAGTTCTGCTCTGATGCTTCCGTAGCGTCCGAATGTTATTTCATTATTTGCATTCTTCTACTGCCCCTTTCCAGCTTTGAAATGGGACTCGCTGACCATACAAGCCAAACACATGTTGCCCCGTGAGACTACAATTCTACTGTTATTTTTTATCACTTAGTTCCTATTTAGACTCTCTCCTCTTCTTCTTTCAGTCTCTCTTTCACACAATTGCCTGGTTACTAGGGTAAACAAGACCCTAGCAACCAGAGAGGCTGAAATTCCAAACTGGAGACCTGCTGAACAAAACGCTAATAACTAAAAAAAAAAAACCTCAGACATTAAAAAAAAAAGAATACTAATTACAAACTGAATATCAATGTGTACATCACACTAAAAGTTCACTTAAAGGAGAACTCCCCCTTTAACCCAGTGCTCCCCTGCTCCTCTGCTCTGCTGTCCCAGTCACTTGCTGTACAACTTCTCTCCCAGCCCCCCCCCCACCAATCACCCCCACCAATCAGATACTGCTCCCTGTTTTCTTTACTTTTTGTCCTGTTTTCACCTTCTCCCACTTTGTGTTTATCCAGCTTCTTCTGCTCGCACCCCATATCCTAATGCCTCACTTTCCTATAATGTTTCCTCCCACTCCATTCCTTTACTGTCCCACTATTCCTATACCCCCGTATCATCCCTATACCCCCGTATCTTGCCTATACCCCCGTATCATCCCTATACCCCTGTATCATTCATATACCCCCGTATTATTCCTATACCCCCGTATCATTCCTATACCCCCGTATCATTCCTATACCCCCGTATCATGCCTATACCCCGTATCATTCCAGTGCAGCTGATAGAATTCACCAGTATAACCACAAGCTGTAAAGAATAAAAGTGGAAATCTACGGAGGCCACTGGCAAGTTAAGGGGACACGTCCTGCCTGTGGTTCCCCAGCAGAAAATACTCAGACAGAACGTACGTTAACGTGCGGCAGAATTCTCATTAGACAACCACACCCAGCGTCCTTCGTCTGCCAGGGGCTTGGAGGCCTCAGAGGGCAGTCTGCACATACCCGCAGTATGATCACATTCACCCACGCAGACACTCAGAGACGGGCGCGCGCTCGTTCGCTGGGAGCCAACCAGCTTGAGCTCTCGCGGAAGCGTCGCGTGATGGGCTGGATGCTTGGCTTGTGCGCGCTCCACCCCCTCCGCCGGAGGCAGCTCGGTGGTCTGAACCCAGTTTAAGTGACAACAGTCGGAAAGCGGCGGGGAAGGTGCCACTGATCTGAGCGCAGGCTGGTGTATAGACTGCCGGGCGGAAGTGACCCCGCTGCGTTCACTGGCTCCCGGGGAAGGCGCACAGTAACCTATCGCCTTGCACTTCCGCCAGCAGCGCAGTGTGAGCGCGGAGGTATGTCTGCAGCTCCAAGTTCCCTCGGCCCAGTGACAGGAGGTGGCGAGGCGACACTGGCAGCCTCTAGTCCGCCCATGGTGTTCAGATCGTGCGAGGTATTCCCTCCTTTGCCGCCACTCCCTCTCATGTCCGGGATATTGGGCCCAGTAGATGAGGCGGATTCCGTGGACGGACCGGAGTATGAAGAGGAGGAGGTGGAGATCCCACTCAGTGCGCCACCGACCAACCAGTGGGTACCCCAATACTTCAGCACTACAATGTGGTGAACTAATTAACTTGCCTCTGCTCTGCTGTCCCAGTCACTTGCTGTACAACTTCTCTCCCAGCCCCCCCACCAATCACCCCCACCAATCAGATACTGCTCCCTGTTTTCTTTACTTTTTGTCCTGTTTTCACCTTCTCCCACTTTGTGTTTATCCAGCTTCTTCTGCTCGCACCCCATATCCTGATGCCTCACTTTCCTATAATGTTTCCTCCCACTCCATTCCTTTACTGTCCCACTATTCCTATACCCCGTATCATTCCTATACCCCCGTATCATCCCTATACCCCCGTATCATCCCTATACCCCCGTATCATGCCTATACCCCCGTATCATGCCTATACCCCCGTATCATGCCTATACCCCCGTATCATGCCTATACCCCCGTATCATTCCTATACCCCGTATCATTCCTATACCCCGTATCATTCCTATACCCCGTATCATTCCTATACCCCCGTACTATCCCTATACCCCGGTACCATCCCTATACCCCGGTACCATCCCTATACCCCGGTACCATCCCTATACCCCGGTACCATCCCTATACCCCGGTACCATCCCTATACCCCGGTACCATCCCTATACCCCGGTACCATCCCTATACCCCGGTACCATCCCTATACCCCGGTACCATCCCTATACCCCGGTACCATCCCTATACCCCCGTACCATCCCTATACCCCCGTACCATCCCTATACCCCGGTACCATCCCTATACCCCGGTACCATCCCTATACCCCCTTACCATCCCTATACCCCCGTACCATCCCTATACCCCCGTACCATCCCTATACCCCCGTACCATCCCTATACCCCCGTACCATCCCTATACCCCCGTACCATCCCTATACCCCCGTACCATCCCTATACCCCCGTACCATCCCTATACCCCCGTACCATCCCTATACCCCCGTACCATCCCTATACCCCCGTACCATCCCTATACCCCCCGTACCATCCCTATACCCCCGTACCATCCCTATACCCCCGTACCATCCCTATACCCCCGTACCATCCCTATACCCCCGTACCATCCCTATACCCCCGTACCATCCCTATACCCCCCGTACCATCCCTATACCCCCCGTACCATCCCTATACCCCCCGTACCATCCCTATACCCCCCGTACCATCCCTATACCCCCCGTACCATCCCTATACCCCCCCGTACCATCCCTATACCCCCCCGTACCATTCCTATACCCCCCCGTACCATTCCTATATACCCCCGTACCATTTCTCCTCCCATACCTCTCCATCTTGTAGCCCAGTTTATTGGGGGTCTGTTTATCAAGCTGTGTAAAGACAGTTGCATTTTGGGTGTTTTTGCAAAACACAGTTTCCAGTTCTGCAAGCTGGCAGAAAAATGATTGCTCTTCTATTGGTTTGACTGTGCCGGTGCTCACATTGGTTAGTGGGTCAACAACAAGAACCAACCAACACCCCACCCTAATTCACACTCTCCCAACCCAGTAAGCCATTATTATTATTAACATGCCTGCTCCCTACCTGCCCATCTGTTTAACAGGTGCAAGTACAGTAGAACCCCCATTCCGAGTTTTTTCAGGGGACCAGGAAAAAAACTGTGTAAAATAAGAGAAACATAATCTATATTGGTAGAACATCAAAAACAGTGTAAAATTAAGTAAAATGTAAACTTGACGTTTCACGGTATATAAATAAGTCAGAGGAATTCAGGACACACTGACTTTGGGTGTGCCATGGGCAGAATTAAGTCTGTTGCCCGCTAAAGATGTATGTTGCCAGCCCAAACCTGCCACAGATGTGGGTTTCAGGCTGACCAACAGTGGGTAGGCAAATAGCTCTCCGAAACGTTGCAGTCAGTAATGAGGATCGGCATAGTTTTATATCGGGCTACCAAATTGCCTAAAATCAATACACAGCTTGATAAATATGCTAGTGTATGTGCCAGTTCGCAGTTTTGCATTTGTGCCTAAATATATTGCACTGTGTGGCAACGCCTGGTATTCAATGGGAATACGCCTGGTATTCAGACAGTGATGTGATGTATTTGAACACTATTTTTTTGCACCGCTTGAAAAATAGATACCTCTGTATATTTACAACTGTTTATTCCAACACCTCCTCCCACTTCATTAATTAGTTACTCATTTTCCCATTCATGTTGCCTGATGATAGGGATTATTATTACAGATTTTTTTCTAAATTTTGATTATAATGGAGTTTATGAGAGACATCCATTCTGTAATTCAGAACTTTCTCGATAACGGGTTTCCGGATAATATATATATATATATATATATATATATATATATATATATATATATATATATATATATATATATATATATATATATATATATATGTATATGTCAGACCTGAGAGTGCGATCCTTCGATGGGACTAGATTTATGCTTTGGATTCTTTGCACCCAGGCATTATTGACCCTTTAAATGAGTTGTGCATTATGGGATGTGCCTATTTCTCCCTCTTTTTTCTTTCTTCCCCGTCATCATCCTCACTAACAATCCCCTTCTCCCTTTCTACACGGTATACTTGGTGACTTATCGTGGAAGATATCTGTTGAATGACAATATGCTGTATACCTAACCTGCTTTACTTTTCTTTTTGGAAAATAATAAAGAATATTTGGAAATTAAATGAGTTGTGCTGGCACCGCACTGTTTTTAAATATATATTTTATATATATAATATATATAATCCAAAGGGCTACCGGCACTCACAACAAAATCAATTTGCATGCCTGGGTGCAGAAACATCAATATTTACATTACATTAATTTATTAGTATGGCGCTCCCCACGCCCTTAAAAAATGTGTTGAGAACCCTCTTTGTTAGTATGCTATAATAAACTTAATGGGTCATGCTGGAAATAGAATGTGCCAGAAATATCCTACACTGTTATTGTTAGTCGGGGGATGCAATTGACCGCATCTACTTACAATGACCATAGGGCCATACAACTAAATTAATGGAGCAGCCTGCAATGGGTTAATCCAATGGATCGAAATAATTGAGGAAGTGTACAAATCACTATATATTTAGCCTTTTAGAGCAGCTGACAGCCTCAGATATATTTAATAGATGGAACTTATCTGCTCAAGAGTTTTACATAGTAGCAATGTTTTGTAATTTATGTGTAACTTGTTATTAATAATTAGATACAAACATGCTACGTTGGACTTTGTTTTTAACCATTTATGTTCTTTATATGTATTGTTGTTGATGGATTCTTTTGTGGGGTATTTGTTTGCTGAGGTATGTGTAACTAGGGATTAATGTATTTTGACTTAACTGACACATCATTGTGACACTGTTGGTTTCCCGCCAAAAGTGTAGATTTAAGTAGGGAAAAAATTAATTTGACGCCCATAGACTTTAATTGGCGACGGCGGCAAATTTTTGGAAAAAATAAACGGGTCAAATTCGCCCATCGCTAGATTTAAGGTATACTTACAATGTTTCAGCACTTTGAGAAAGGCCTTGGATAGGGCCGAAACGTCAGATTGAAGTTCTGTTAATAAATTATTTTATAAGTCCTGAGAGTGCGGATCCTTCATGAAGTATGATATATGTATATGTATATGCAAAAGGGGCACCTTTTGCCACCCCTACACTCACATCTAGCATACAGATATAGGTGGCCATATTTGGTAGTATTTACAAAAAAAAAATAAAGTGCTAAAAATTACCAGGAACAACTTTTTTGTCCCTAGTAAAAATAAAGCACTGGTCTCTATCACATTCCCTCAGGATATAAGGGTCAGTTTCACCAGGAGCCAGTTAACCTGCCTGTATGTTCTTAGAGTATTGGAGAAAACCCGCACGATACAGTGAGAATATACAAACCAACATCTACTAAGATTCTAACAAATGCTTGTGGTTTACCATACTCCATAGCATATATGTAATAGAACAGATTTCCCAGTATATATAAAGGAGAACTAAAGTTTACCAAAGTAGTAGGATATAAATTCTATACATTATGTTTTAGGGTTCTGTATCAACCCAAGATAAGTGCAGCCTTTTAGGAATGCAGATCTGTGCCTCCAAAGATGTCCCAGTAGCTCCCCATCTTCTTTTCTGCTGATTAACTGCACATGCTCTGTGCTGCTGTCACTTTACTGAGCTTAGGGACCCACTCACAATATACAGTATACATAGGGGCACATTTACTATTGGTCGAATATCGAGGGTTATTCAACCCTAAAAGTAAAATCCTTCGACTTCGAATATCGAAGTCGAAAGTTTTAACGCAAATGCTTCGATAGAACAATCTAAGGACAAATCGTTCAATCGAATGATTAAATCCTTTGAATCGAAAGATTCGAATGATTTTAATCAATCGATCAAACGATTTTCCTTCGATCAAAAAAAGCATAGAAAGCTTATGGGGAAGGTCCCCATAGGCTAACATTGGTGCTCGGTAGGTTTTAGGTGGCGAAGTAGGTAGTCAATTTTTTTTTAAAGAGACAGTACTTCGGCTATCGAATGGTTGAATAGTCGACCGATTTTTAGTTTGAATCGTTCGAAATTAGACGTTTTTTATCATTCTAATCCTTCACTCGAGCTTAGTAAATGTGCCCCATAGAGTATGAATGTCACAATATAAGGCTGATTAGTAATTAAAACAGATATATACTAGAAATCAGTGCAATTAGCATCAGAATGTAATAATCAGCCCTGTAGCATCAACTTATCATACAGGCTAACCTCTTTTTTAGTTTGAAAATTTGAGACGAACAGCTGCTCAGACTCACAATATACAGAGAATATAGAATATTAATGTCTCCATACAAGGCTGGTTAATATTTAATACAGATTCTCATTAAATGAATAGTTCAGTGTAAAAATAAAAACTGGGTAAATAGATAGACTGTGCAAAATAAAAAATGTTTCTAATATAGTTAGTTAGACAAAAATGTAATGTATTAAGGCTGGAGTGACTGGATGTCTTAACATAATAGCCAAAACCCAAGTTCCTGCTTTTCAGCTCTTACTGATAACCAATCAGTGGAAAGCAAGAGAGCTGAAAAGCAGGAAGTAGTGTTCTGGCTATTGTGTTACACATCCAGTCACTCCAGCCTTTATACATCACATTTTTGGCTAACTAACTATATTAGAAATGATTTTTTTATTTTACACAGCCTATTTATTTACCCAGTTTTTATTTTTACACTGAAATGTTCCTTTTATAGCTGCAGGCCAAATGCATTTAATTCATTTACAGGAGGTACAAAGTGGATAATAGACAATTGCGACCGTAAGGCAAGATGGTATGACCATATAATGCATTTTTGTTACGGTAATACAAACACAGAACATATGATAGCACACACATAGTAGATGTGTTTGTGTGGCTTTTAGAATCACTGACAGGATGTGGTTTTTACCGCATATTGCCAGTGGGAGACTTTATACGTTTATTCTCCTTTGTTTAAAGCCGCAAAATCTTCCCAGTACTACATGACAACACAGACCAAAACTTTCTCAACTTCATTTATCACTTTAATCTTTGTACAGCACGCTTCAAGCTTTGTGTTTCCTAATGCTGGTGCGCCCAAATTGGGCGCCGAACCCTATCTACTCCCTCCCCGAACCCTCTGAACCCCCCCCCATCCTTGGAAAAAATGTACAAAATCCTTGTACTCTTTTTTGGTCCCTGGCCAAAAAAGGTTGGGGACCCCTGGTATAAATGTCTCTGTATAAGCACATATTAACTTGTATGGCCGTACTTGTATGGCACAGAAAATAGATCAGATCTATTTATTTAAGTGGCTTGCACAAGAGTTAAATGAAATGCCATCAGATGTAAAGGTTATCTTTCATTCAGTAGTAGGAACATAATAGGAGAAACCATGTCTGAGAAGTAGGCTTGGGTGAATTTGACCCGTTTCGCTTTACCAAAAATTCACCGCCGGCGAAATGTCGCTGACACCCATTAACGTCTATAGGCGCAATACAAGTCTATCTTTCCACAGCGACACTAGGCAAAAAAATTCTCCTTTTGTTACATCTGTCATAATATTGCCTTTGAAAGCTACTTATAACTTTGCCATGACGTATTTCCACAATGCTTTTACATTACCTGTCTGATGCACCATGTTCCTTTATGAGGGGGCTGCGATATTTGTGCAGCAGGAGTCCATTAGCATTAGAAACTCTGACAGACTGAAATGGGACAGTCAGGTTGGCAAAACAGTCATATTTAGGAACGTCAATTACTTGTAAAAACAAACCTCTCAGCCAAAAACAATCAACATGGCCTATAGGTAACTTTTAGTGTACTTTTATATTTTAAAAAGTAGTTTTTTAGTGTCAGTTTACGGTAGAGACTTTGTGTTCCATTTAGTCTCTCCATTGGTTCATTCTTGACAATTTCGAATTTACATTTTAGAAGTAGACCAATTGTTGTTTCCTTTATCTTCCAAATACCTGAAACTTAGGGGAAGTCAGTGTTATTCTTTTTGGACTGGTTACAGCCATATTGAATACTTGGGGGTCTCATTAAACGAAAGGGGAAGCTTATGAAAGTCTTTGAAAAAGCAGCTTGTGAAATATGCATTGGTAATATTTTTTTATTTAATTATACTTTTACGAGTGTATTTGGTAGAAATAAGTGCCAAGGATATCCGTACCATGAGAGTACCCATAAGAGAATGGGGAAGATTTATTATACATTGTAAAAAAAAAATGGCGACAAAATTTGCCACACATAGACAAGCATCACTGTATGGAAAACAGAGTACAGAATGCTCGGGCCCTGGAGTTTTCTGAATAACTGATCTTTCAATAATTTGGATCTTCATAACGTAACCAAAATCATGTAAATATGAAATAAACTCAATAGGCCGGTTTTACCTTCAATAAGGATTAATATATCTTCGTTTGGATCAAGTACAAGGTATTGTTGTATTACTACAGAGAAAAAAGAAATAGTTTTTAAAAATTTTGATTATGTGATAATAATGGAGTCTAAGGGAGGCAGCCTTTCCGTAATTCGCAGCTTTCTGGATAACGGGTTTCCGGATAACCATACCTGTATTTGTTTTTATACATTCTTTCTTAGAGCAACTTCTGCCAGAACTTGCTTACAAAGGTCTGAAGCAGTGTAAAATAATGGTGGCACGTCTGGCATTCAGACAACGTAAAATAAAAGACCCCTTGGTAAATTCGCCATTTGTTTACACAGATTTTTACACAGTTTTTCTAGTGATTTTCATTTTAAACAGCATGATAAATAGTCCCCTAAGGGTACCAAGGATGCAGTGTTACCTGAGTTCAGTAAGCATTTTGTTAAACATATTCTTTCCTTATTATATTTTAAATTATTGTTAAAAGAAATTGTGGCTGTACCAACAATAACAAATGAAACCCAATATCTTTGTCGTGGAAACCTGATTTACAATAATTACCTGTAAATGTATCTTTGACGAATGAGCACATTATTTTGGAATGTCATTCAGTGGTCAGGAATACTAAGAATTCAACATGAAATGTGTGTCTTATATGTAATTATATATATATATATTTTTTTATTTTCAGGTGGTACCATGGAAAACTGGATAGAACTATTGCAGAGGAACGCCTTTATCAAGCTGGCAGGACTGGAAGCTATCTGATTAGAGAAAGCGATCGAAGACCAGGATCATTTGTACTTTCCTTTCTTAGTAAAACCAACGTTGTTACACACTTTAGGTAAGTAAGAGGTTCAAGGCTTGTCTTGAAATTAAATTTTTGTTGAACAGTTTCTGTTCTGCCTCCCTTCCTAAGCATTGAACATGTGATCTCTTTTACTCAGTGATCCCCAACCAGTAGCTTGTGAGCAACATGTTGCTCTCAGAGTCCTCAAAGCAGGTGATTATTTTTGAATTCCAAGCTTGAAAGTAAATTTAAATTGCATAAAAACTACAGTATGTTTAGTGCCAAGTAGAGCCTCTTGTAGGCTGCCACTCGACATAAGGGCTACCAAATAACCAATTACAGCCCTTATTTGGCACTCCAATGGACTTTTTCATGCTTGTGTTGCTCCCCAACTCTTTTTACATTTGAATGTGGCAGTTTAAAAAGGTTTGGGACCCCTTCAGGCCCGGACTGGCAATCTGTGGATTCTGGCAAATGCCAGAGGGGCTGCTATAAGGTCCCATAGAAAGTCAGTATTTAGTGGGCCTCTGTGTGGGTTGATTGGGCCTCTATGTACCTGAAATGCCAGGGCCTATTTTAATTCTCAGTCTGGACCTGGACCCCTTCTTTAACTCATCAAGTTGTCTTGAGATAGCAGTAACATACAACCTCAGGGATTTCAGCAGACAGTTGAACTCAATCAGAACGATACCCTGAAGATCGTTGAGTAGTTTATTTCATACTGTGAGGATCTTGGCAGCAGTGAACATCCAAATAGGTCAAAAGACTATAATGTGATCCACTCTAGCAATATACATGTAATTCGAAATGGAGCCTAGCATATACTACTGGACAAGTGGAACAAACCAAACGGACAGAGATCAGAGGGGATAACAGGAGGGAGATGGAACAACACAAGGAAAGCAAACCATGAAGCAAATTATGCATGTGTAACATGACAGTTTCACCTACTTGCTTATATTGAGAGCCAGCAAAGTTGGAAATAATTACATTATGATTTTATGACTGTACATCTGATGGTCCTGACAGGCGAAGAAAGTAGTCGCCTTGTGATTAATCTCCTCTAACATGGACGACTTATCTCCTACACATGCTTTCCCTCTGGCAATAATGTGAATCGGCAGTAGGAAAATATACAAGCCTTTGGCTTTCCAAAGTTGCATCACAAGGAAACTTCAGGTGACTTCTGAAAGCCAAATTGGCCTGTATGAGCTATTCACATTATTGCTGGAGAGAAAGCATGCGGAGAAGACCTAAGAACTTTTTGTATTCATTCATCTCAGAACCAAGTGTGCTTAGAAATAGCTTGTAACCCCCTGCAGCAGAAGCTCTTCTGACTTCCAGTTTTACTTTCATGACGGAAGTCCTGGCTGAAGGAGCACTGTCGGGAGCGCGCTTGTACGTATTGTTCGCCTTCCATTGATCGCCATATCGCCGTTTTTCAAAATCAGTTCAGACAATGGAGGGGAGTATTTTCTGGGGACTTTTTCTGGTACAAGGAGGGTGAATGGGTAATATCTATTGGGACATGGGTATTATATACACGCTGTATTTTTTATTTTTTTAATAAAAAAAAATGATGTTACTGTTCCTTTAAGCTAATTCAAAACATAATGGTTAACAGAGCGCCTACTGCCAAATGCTTTACAAACCACAGCAAATGCGTATGAAATCGAACGGTATGACCTCCTTCATCTAACATTTATGTTTATGGCAATTGTCTGCCTGTTTATCTATTTTTAGAAAACTGTGATCAAATTACTACACTCAAGAACACAAAATGCCCCCATGCATTTTGTTTGACTGGATGTATCCCATTCATCCAGATTTCAGGCTATATTGTATGATATTGTGCTGAAAAATCAGTCATTATTAGTTTATTGATCTCGTATACAAATTGAACGTTTGGCAGTAAATATTCTGTGCCATTTGATTTCTTGTTGTGGCACATTATGAGATTGAGATCAGCCTTTTAGTTTAAAGGGGAGGTTCGCCTTTATGGTAACTTTTATTATGTTATAGAACGGCCAATTCTAAGCAGCTTTTAAATTGTTTTTCATTATTTATTTTTTATAGTTAGTTGTATAGTTATTTGCCTTTTTCTTCTGACTCTTTGCAGCTTTCAAATGGGCGTCGTTGACTCCCTTCTAAAAAACAAATGCTCTGTAAAACAAATGTATTGTTACTTTGTATTACTGATTTTTCTATGCAGGCCCTCTCCTATTCATATTCCAGTCTCGTATTCAAATCAATGCATGGTTGCTAGGGTCATTTGGACCCTAGTTACCAGATTGCTTAAAGAGATACTTACACTACAAAATTGACTTTGCATTCTTCTTATAGAAGAAGCCCAATGCTTTTACTTTACCTGTCTGACTCCCTGTGGCGATCCTGGCCCCTCCGCCGCCTGAGGCAGCAGCAGTTGCTGCTTCTCCCACTCCCCCGGTAATTCGCTCTTAAAGTACCAGGAGCAGCATTTTTGCTGCCCATGGTACCTAGTGGGGCGCTGCCGCCTGAGACAACAGCCTCAATTTGCCTCATTGGCGAAGCACCCCTGCCTGTGATCACCTATGAGGGACAGTCAGGTTGGCAAAACAGTCAGGTTTAGGAACTATATTTTAGTAGTTTTTTAGTGTCAGTATCTCTATAAAGGGATACTGTCATAAAAAAAAATCTGCACTGAAATCCATTTCTCAAAAGAGCAAACAGATTTTTTTATATTCAATTTTGAAATCTGACATGGGTCAATTTCCCAGCTGCCCCAAGTCATGTGACTTGTGCTCTGAAAAACTTCAATCACTCTTTACTGCTGTACTGCAAGTTGGAGTGATATCACCCCCTCCCTTTTCCCCCCCAGCAGCCAAACAAAAGAACAATGGGAAGGTAACCAGATAACAGCTCCCTAACACAAGATAACAGCTGCCTGGTAGATCTAAGAACAACACTCAATAGTAAAAACCCATGTCCCACTGAGAGTCCTTCAGTTACATTGAGAAGGAAAAACAGCAGCCTGCCAGAAAGCATTTCTCTCCTAAAGTGCAGGCACAAGTCACATGACCAGGGGCAGCTGGGAAATTGACAAAATGTCTAGCCTCATGTCAGATTTCAGAATTGAATATAAAAAAATCTGTTTGCTTTTTTGAGAAATGGATTTCAGTGCAGAATTCTGCTGGAGTAGCACTATTAACTGATTCATTTTGAAAAAAAACAAGTTTTCCGATTACAGGATCCCTTTAAGATGCAAATTGAAGAGCTGCTGAATAAAAAGTTAAATAACTCAAAAACCTTCAATAATAAAAAAAGAAAACCAATTGCAAATTGTCCCAGAATATCCCTCTCTACATCATTCTAAAAGTTATCTCAAAGGTGAGCAACCCATTTAATGTGTTGCTCCAACCATTAAAAGTCCAGCAGAAAACAGTTGTTAATTTTTTCTCTGGTTACATCATGGATGTAACTGACTTGAAATAATCTGCCATTTGAAATTAGCCTTTCATATAAATTAATAAAAACATGATTATACATCATAGTCATGATATATTTTAGTTTTATATTAACGCATTATGATTTTTTTTTGCAGGATAATTGCCATGTGTGGTGACTTCTATATTGGTGGAAGAAGATTTTCATCACTATCGGACCTTATCGGATACTATAGTCATGTCTCGTGTTTACTGAAAGAAGAAAAGCTACTGTTTCCTGTTGCCCCACCAGAAGTTAGTAGTTATTAATTTAGTTAAATGTAAAGAGCCTCTGAGACATGTTCTATAGGTATGGGACCTGTTATCTGGAAACCCGTTATCCAGAAAGCTCCGAATTATGGAAAGGCTGTATCCCATAGACTACATTTTATCCAAAATCAAAAATAACCATTTTATCCAAATAATCAAAAATAATGAAAATCAAATAATCAAAAATGATTTCCTTTTTCTCTGTAATAAATAGAGAAAAAGGATCTGGAATATATTTAAGTAAATATTGCCCCTTTACATATCATATGGCCTGTGCTGTCGCAGTTTACATAAACTAAAAAGTAAGGTACAGACATAGGTTTGAATTGCCAGAACAAAATTTTTAACTTGGAGCACATTAGCCATATCTAAGAACTTCAGTATGTGTCATAGGAATATCAGATTATAATTATATTTTCTATATGTGAATGTATGTTTATCATTTTTTTTTTTTTTTTTTTTTTTTTTAAAGCTCAGTTGAAATCTGGTAGGAACATTTTCTTGAGATCATATTTTTCATTGATGCTTGCAATTAAAAAAATGAATCATTGACCTTAATTAGGACTTGGTTAACCATTGCTACAATAAATCACTTACTATATGATGAGGACTTTACAATCTTGTTTTGCCCATTTAAATCCCTAGCCTGCAAATTCTGCCTGGAGACAACATTTAATAAATATTAGGGTTGTAGCACAAATACATTTTTGTATAGGAGGGTCTTTTTAGAATTGTTGCTATCAAAAGGCTTTTTCCTGCTTGCAGACATTTTTTTGGTGACTTGGAAGCTTGCTACTAAGCAAGCAGTATTTTTATTAACATGTATTCATAAGGCGTTAAATATTTTGCAGCACTGTACAATAAAAAGGTGTATACACCAAGATTGCATACAACACCTGGTTGATACAGTGGTTAGATGACCCTGCGCAATACAGTTTACAAGAAAACACTGACATAAACATTACTTATTGGACAAAGACCGTGTGCAACAGGATATTTCATTTTCCTAATGGGATGTGGCTGGTAAAGCTTTTTGATTCCATTGTTGAGAGACCATAGTGATAAAAATATATTGTGTGTTTTTGATACTGGCTTTTTAACCCCTTTAGTAATTATCTACAAACATTACACTTGCTGTAAAAGTTTATTTATTTTTTTAGCCTGTTGAAGACAGGAGGAGAGTACGCGCTATCCTTCCTTACACCAAAGTGCCAGATACGGATGAAATCAGGTAATTTTTGTATAATTTTTGTTACTTTTAACCAACAGTCATGAAAGCTATTTCCATGCCTTAAATGCAAATTTGTTTTCTTTGGGGAAAAAAAGTAATTAGACTACTTTCACCTTCCATGCTCAAAATATTAAAAACTTTTAGACAGCCATTTGGTATAATTATATATAATATGTCATAAAAGCTATAGATGCCCCTGCACATTTTATTCAGCTTATTACTCAGTGCTGAACACCCTTTCTCTATTTCATAATAGAAGCAGAAAGGGTGCTGAAGGTAAAAATCACAATTTTATAGAAACTTTGCTTGTTTGTTTTCATCTGCCATTACATTTACTTGCTTCTCTGTATGTTTGTATGACAGTCGGCAGTTAAATACCTAAGTGGTGCACAGTGTGAAAGTACAGCATCATAAGTAGTCGTAAAACTTGATAATAATGAAATAAATTATTAAATCCAATTAAACAGTCAAACCCAGTTGAAAACATTACACTTATGTAATGAGGAAAATTATCCAAAGCTTTGTTTTTGTCTAATTTTCTAATGGGGTTCTCATTCTTTTTTTTAATCATGTAAAGGAGAAACAACCCTTAATAAAAAAAAAAAAAAACCCTACATAGACATAGTACATAGTAGGGATGCACCAAATCCACTATTTTGGATTCAGCTGAACCCCCCGAATCCTTTGCGAAAGATCTTGCTGAATACCGAACCAAATCCTAATTTACATATGCACATTAGTAGTGGGAAGGGAAAAACATTTTTTACTTACTTGTTTTGTTATAAAAAGTCACGCAATTTCCATCCCCGCCCCTAATTTGCATATGCAAATCCGGTTCGGCCGGACAGAACGATTCAGCTGAATCCTGCTGAAAAAGGCCAAATCCCGAACCAAATCCTGTGCATCCCTAGTAAAGAGTTAGGGGCATTCGCCCTTGTGACGGGGGGGGGTCTATGTAGAGTAGGGGGGTAGGATTTTTTTTTTTTAAGGTTCTATTTTTCCTTTAAATGAAAAAACAATCGTAGTTTAGGTCACATTTTATGCAGGAATATTACATTTTAAGTGCCACTGTACGGCTGAGACCTTAGTTTGTCCCCAAGTGCTGAGTGCAGTTCTGATATTAGTAAAGTACAAATGGTTCAAAGGGAGCACACCCAGTAATAGTAAAGCGAGGTGCAATCCTACAGGAATTCCCCAACAGAGTTACCACAACATAATATACAAAAAAGGATCGCACACAAGGTTACAAAAATCTATTAAATAAATAAATCAAGCAGTGGCTCTAGGAGGTGGCCCAAATAAATAAATAAATCAAGCAATGGCCCCAAGAGGTGGCCCTACGCGTTTCGACCAATAAGATCTTCATCAGAGGCAAAAACAGAAAACGCACTAATGCGTTGGAAGATGTCCCTTTGATTCTGTTAAGCCTAGATATTGATAAAAAGGGTTTAATAAGGGACCCACTTACCTTACATTTGTTGGATGCGGCTAGGTCAATAATCCCAAGACATTGGAAGAAGACAGTTCCACCAAGCAGCATGGAGTGGCAGCAGGTAGTAGAGCATACTAGGAAGATGGAAGAAATAACACATATTATTCATAACAAGAGTGCTAAATACTGGGAAATCTGGGAACCATGGGTTAGGTTTATAAACAAATCGAGATAAAAAGGACTTCAGGTTGAAAGAGGATTAATTGGAGGATCCTTCTGAGTATAGATAGGAATGACCTGGGGATGGGGTAAGCGAGTTAGTTGGAGTAATAAAATTTGTAATTGGTCCAAGTAACCTTGAAGGTTTAGGAGATGGCCCGCGGGTGTAGCAAGTGGATTTCGGAAGCAAACAGCTACAAGATAGCTTGGGTCTTATATCTTCTTAATCTACTCTATTTTATTCTCTTTTTCTTTTCATTTTTCTATCTATTTCTATCTATGGTATTGTATTATTTTTGTAAAATCTGTTTAAAAATTAAAGAAAAAAAAAGAAAAAAAGAAAAAAGACACAAAAATAAAAGAAAAAAATATATTAGGGGAATGGATAAGCAAAAAATGTGGAAGTAGAATTAGAAAATGGGATTGTTGTTGAAGGGGAGAGCATATAGAAATAATAGGGTAACGGGGTAGTAATATTTAGTAGAGCACAGAAGGTAAAGAATATGTTGAAACATTACCAAAGGAGAGAAATGGACCGTAGAAAGTGTATGTCAAGTTAAATCAAGAGTAAGTTTATTGTAATTTCATCCATATACGTTTGTACAGTACACAGTGAAACAAAACGTTCCTCTAGGACCATGGTGCTTCACAACACAATATAGATGTACCGGACAACAGACAAAAAGTGCAAGTGCAAAAAATATGCAACTCCTGCAAGACAGGACAGCATAGTGCAGGGACAGGACATGACAGTGCACACTCAGCAGATGTAATATGTTAAGTAAATAATGCTAAAAGTCAGACATGATGGGTGTATCATTGTGACATGACAGTAGCAAGAACATGATAAAGAACATGATAAAGTGCAGATGTGCTCATAGAGAACAACTGTATCCAATGGCTAGTTATTTATACAATAAGGTCAGATGGAGTGTGAGAGAGATATGTCCGGTCCCTGAGTATTCAGGAGCCTTATGGCTTGTGGGAAGAAACTGTTACACAGTCTGTTAGTGAGGGCCCTAATGCTTCTGTACCTTTTTCCAAATGGCAGGAGTGGGAACAGTGAGTGTGAGGGGTGTGTTGGATCAGCCACAATGCTGGTGGCTTTACGGATGCAGCGAGTGGTGCAAATGTCAGTGATGGAAAGAAGAGAGAAACCTATGATCTTCTCTGCGGTCTTCACTATCCTCTGTAGGGTTTGCGCTCCATGACAGTGCAGTTCCCAGCCCAGACAGAGATACAGCTGCTCACAATGCTCTCGGTTGTCCCTCTGAAGAATGTTTTGAGTATGGATGGTGGGAGATGGAATTTCCTCAGCTTGCGCAGGAAGTAGAGACGCTGTTGGGTTTTCTTGGCTAAGTAGCTGGTTTGGTGGGACTAGGTGAGGTTCTCCACCAGTTGTACACCAAGGAATTTGGTGCTTTTGATGATCTCCACATTGGAGCCATCGATGTACAGTGGCAGGTGGTCACTCCTAGTCTTCCTAAAGTCAACAACCATCTCCTTTGTTTTGTCTACATTAAGAGACCGGTTGTTGGCTCTGCACCAGTCTGTTAACTGCTGCACCTCCTCTATGTATGGTGACTCCTCATTATTGCTGATGAGACCCACCACGGTTGTGTCATCAGCGAACTTTATGATGTGATTTGTGCTGTGTGTGGCTGCCCAGTCATGTGTCAGCAGAGTGAACAGTAGAGGACTAAGCACACAGCCTTGAGGGGCTCCGGTGCTCAGTGTGGTGGTTCTGGAAATTATTTTTCCAATTCTGACTGACTGAGGTCTGTCGGTCAGGAAGTCCAGAGTTCAACTGCAGAGGGAGGTGTTCAGTCCAAGCAGGCTCAGCTTCTCTATCAGATGCTGAGGAATGATAAGTGTTGAATGCTGAACTGAAGTCTATGAACAGCATTCGAACATAGGTGTCTTTTTTGTCTAGGTGAGAAAGGGCCAGATGGAGGGTGGTGGCTATGGTGGTAAAGGAGATGAGAAATCTGGAAAGGAGAGAGGAAAGGTAATATGTAAAAGCAGTAAAATAATGTGGGTAGGAAAATACAGAGAAAAGCTTGAGAAACTTGCATGAAAAAAGGATGTAATTCTTTAAAATAAACATAGAAGGGGAAAGCCAAGTTGAGAGCAGAATATAAAAGAGAGCTCATACAACAAAAACAACATTAGGAAGTATGCACCATTTTCACTTGTATCTTTACACTCCAGACATTAAAATGCACACATCTTATACAGAGTCATTGGTTTCTGTTAAATGCTACATTGCGTTTTTTTCCCTCTTAACTTCTTATATTCAGTAACATACAGTACTTTGGTGTAATATAACAGATGAATTATTAGGCACTTTATGCCATTAAATGAGTGCATGTGAAGGGGTCGTTCACCTTACAACTCAGTTCAGTTGTTTTCAGAATATTCACCAGAAATGATACATTTCTTATCTTTGGACCTGCTGAGCACCAGAAATGTTTTAAGTAATATATTATTTAGAACAGTTTACAGTCTGATACCCCCCCAAGCTGCTTCAGAAAGGTATATTAAAGGGGTGGTTCACAGGGATGCACCGAATCCAGGATTCGGTTCAGGATTCGGCCAGGATTTGGCCTTTTTCAGCAGGATTCGGATTCAGCCGAATCCTTCTGCCAGGCCGAATCGAATCTTAATTTGCATATTCGGCCTGAATCTTTCACAAAAGATTTGGGGGTTTGGCCGAATCCCAAATAGTGGATTCGGTGCATCCCTACTCAAAGGTGAGCAACCCCTTTAAGGTGAAAAATGAAACTTAATATTGTAAAACACTCACATATAGAAAGTAATTGAAAAAAAAAAAGTGTTGGAAGGTGAACATCCCCTTTAATTCAACAGTAGATTACTAAAATACCTACTTTCTACATACTTCTTCAGTTATGAAAAAGACTAGAATATTGATAAACAACTAAAAAGTGTAAACAACTTTGTGTGTTGCTGACTTAGGCTATGGTGCATCTAAGGTCAGGTTTTCTGCAATGTCCTGCCCTTTTATTGGAATTGCTCTTTATTGCTGGTCTTCCTGTTTTACTGTTATACATGCAGGTGTGTATGTATTTGGATATATTAGTGTTGCATATCAAGTATTTTATTCCTCTTACTAAAGGCAATGAAATGTTAAGCAGCTCTTTTATGTTTTGTTAGTTTTTTTCAGGACATGCTTAGTACGCAGACTCTAAATTTTAAAATTTTCTCTTGCAGCTTCTTAAAAGGAGACATGTTTATAGTCCATAATGAATTAGAAGATGGATGGTTGTGGGTTACTAATCTACGGACTAATGAGCAAGGGCTTATTGTTGAAGACTTGGTGAAAGAAGTGGTCAGTATGCACTTCGTTTTTTCAAATCATATACAGATATAGGATCCCTTATCTGGAAACCCGATAGCCAGAAAGCTCTGAATTATGGAATAGACTCCATTTTTCTCTGTAATAATAAAACAGTAGCTTGTACTTGATCCCAACTAAGATATAATCAATTCTTATTGGAAGAAGAACCAGCCTATTGGGTTTATTTAATGTTTAAATGAATGTCTAGTATACTTAAGGCATGAAGACCCAAATTACAGAAAGATCCGTTATCCGGAAAACCCCAGGTCCCGAGCATTCTGGATAACAGGTCCCATACCTGTACAGTGAAATCTCTATTTTAAGTACCCTGATTTTAAGTTTCCCCACATTTTGTGGTCTCACCAATTTATTATGCATTTCAATGGGTGCATTTCCCTGATTATAGGTGGTTACCCAGATTTTGCTTCAAAATTTTGTCCTGATGTTCCGAAAAACTGCTTTTTTTTTTCCTTTAGGAATGTTATTAGTTGTGAAATAAAGAGGTTTAAAATACTAACCAGATGTATATTTTGCCATGGTTCTGCCTGTAAATGGTCAATTCTAATTAGTCTGCCCCTTATACAGTCAACCTGCACCGATCATTTATTGCTTTAGGTTGTGTATGTGACTAATAAGGAGGCCCCACATAATGTAAAATTAACACTGCAACGCTTGACCCATGTTACTAACCAGTAAATATTGCATCCTTTCAGTACTTGAAAAAAAAGTTACTGTAACACATTTGCAGATTTTACACAATTTTTTCCTGGTTCCCTGTTAAACGTAAATTGGGTGTTCTACTATATCTCCTATTATTGTGCACCCCACTAACGGCAGTACAGTACAAACTGCATTAAGTCAACCCATTACATCGTAAATACTATTTTTATAAAAAGTAATCAAACCCTCTTTTACAAGGTTTTATCTGTGTTTTAAGGAGCCTAGAAATTTAGTAAAACCAGTAAAGCCATATTGTGTGAAAAATCATTCAGTTTTCTTGAATCCTAACTGAGAAATTTAGATATACTTGCTCAATTCATTCTTCCACGCTTTACATGCTAAGTAAAACCTATTGATGGAATTTTATTAAAATAAGGGAAGGCCTATATCTCTTAGGGAACTTTCAGAGCTATGATCTATAAACATGTTATAAATAAGAATTATTGCTTTAAAATTAATTAATAAGCACTAGAATTCATAGTTTCATTTAGAAGAGAAGGAAAACTACGTAGGCATTTTATTGCCAATAGATTAGCTGCAATAGTGGAAGCTAGAATGTTATATTTATTCTGTAGAATGTTTTACCATACCTGAGTAAAACACTCTAGAAGCTCTCTGTTTGTTTAGGGAAGCAGCTGCAATATTAGCTTGGCGTGACATCACTTCCTGCCAGATTCTCTCCCTGCTCTCTTATAGCTCTGGGCTCAGATTACAGCAGAGATGGGGGGGAGCAAACTGAGCATGCTCACACCCGGGGCAAGGAGGTTTAAGATGAAAACAGGAAGTCTGATACAGAAGCCCATGTGTACACACTAGAAGGAAAGAAATACAGTGTTTCTTTTGACAGAGGACTCAGAGCAGCATTACTTTGAGGATTTACTGGTATATTTAGGTGGACTTTCTGATAAGACTTACTTAGTTTTAACCTTTCCTTCTCCTTTAAGAATATTGCAATACTGATTATAATTATTACTGACTGTAAATATTTATCCTTTTGTTTAAATTTTAGGGGAGGGAAGAAGATCCACATGAAGGCAAAATGTAAGTTTTATCTAAAGCCTAACTAACTTGAGAAGTAGGCTAGAAATGTTGTACATTATGTTTTGGGCTTCTGTACAAGCCCAAAGAAGCTTGTTCTCCTTTAATGTAAAAGTTGTTATGTTTGGGCCACCTTCAAGCAGGTGTCAAAGGTTATACAGTTAAGATTCACAATGCAATAAAAGCCTCACGAAGAATTTTTATTCATAAATGCTTTTCTCTTTTCCAATTTTATTACATTTCCCCAAGTGTCCATAACATTATTTGTAAAGTGCTGTATGGACCTGCAGTGCTGTACAGCATTTAAAAGTACACACAGGGATATGCCACTTGTCTCCCAAAACCTTGCTGTTCAAATGCTGCATATGAGTTGTAGACCATACTGGGAAATTGCAGATACAGCTGCTCAGCGCAGAGCTTTCTCAAAGCTCACAAATAGACCATCTGTTTATACAGTAGTCCTAATAATTCTGGTTATAGGAACCCTTTGAGAAAGTTAACGTTAAGCCACCATACACAGCTACTGTCTAATTCTGTTTTCTCTTTCACTATACTCTCATCGTTTAAACTTGAATGTGATTATATTTTGTATTTATATTTTATTATTGTATCAACTACTATTTATCCTAGTATAAGTATAAGTTGTACAGAGCTGCGTGCACAAGTAGAGCATTAGAAATAAAAATATTCATTGTTATATAAACTCATTCAGGACGACTACTAACATTCGCTTCTGTTACTGGTTTTTATTTTTATCTTGTCTGTTTTTGCATGTGAAAAGATGGTTCCATGGAAAAATCAGCAAGCAAGAGGCTTATAATCTTCTAATGACAGGTAAAATATGTGTAAATTGTAACTGAGCATCATAGTGTTTGATGGATTTTTAAATGGCATTACATGGGACATTTGCAAGCATTTTGGTGGTGGTACACCAATGTTTAAGATATGCATAATAAAAAAGTATCATTGCCCAGTAAATGCAATCACAAAAAATTGCATTTCTTTTTTTTACATTATTATGGGAACTATATATCATGCCAATTTTCATAGATTGTTTAGCATTCACATTAGTCCATTAACCGGTGGTGCCAGGTAACCTGCCAGTAGGTATTTGTCCAAGTTGTCATGGAACTCAGACGCCCCCGGCAAGCTAGAAGTGCTGACCACTGCCACAATAATTTTAAGACACAGGTGTGATTGGCTCATTTGAAAGTAGCTGGGCCTAATGCAATAAGGCAAATGATATGTAATTATATAAAACAGAGAGGATGATACCCTTAATTATTAATTTTATATTAATTATTATTTTTTTTTTATTAATTATGAGGTGAGGTCTGATTAGAAAAATCAGTGTGATCAAATATATTAATTTGAAGAGAAAGAGAAAAGCACCCCACTGCTGTGAATACTAGTAATAGGTCTCAAGGTTACTCCAATACTAATTCCACAGACAACCAACTTATGGGAATTCTAACGTTAATTCTATAAAGTGCCAAGTGATAAGGAGTTTATTAGTAAGTGATTAATTCACTGTTTGTATAAATCAGTTGGGGATCCTCTTTTTTAATTAATAGCACAACACTTTATTGAATATAATCAAACTTACTAACTAACTCCTTATCACTTGGCACTTTATAGAATTACTATGTAATTGTCATTTATAATTAATTAAAAGGTATTGTTTACAACATCTGATATATATTTATATATTTAATTTATTGCACTGAGCACTTTAACCTGCAATTTTGGGTTAACCCTGACCTACCAATTTTTAAGGTGGTCAAGGGGGTGTTGTTGCACAATCATAATGTTAGAATTCCCACAAGTTGGTTGTCTTTGGAATTAGTATTGGCGTAACCTTGAGACCTATTATTGGTATTGATAGCAGCAGGGTGCTTTTCTCTTTGAATTAAAATAATATTTAATCTCTCATATATTTGCAAACCATGTCTGAAAACACAAGGCAGATCTTAAAGGAAAATTAAACCCTAAAAATGTAAATGGCTTAAAATGTCACATTTTACATAATTAACTTCTAGGTCCAGCCTAAAGTTTCAGCTTCTCAATAGCAGCAATGATCCAGGACTTCAAACTTGTCACAGGTTTTCACCATCTTATGCTCCGTGGTCTCTGAGCAGCTGTTGAAGCTAAGCTTAGGGGTCGTTGCAAACTATCAAGCAGAAGATGTGGTTGGCCTGTAATATAAGCTGATGCTAGCTGTGCTGGTTTCTATGTTGCCATGTAGTAATTATCTGTATTAATTAATTAATAATCAGCCTTATATTGTGACATTTCTATTCTATGTGCACTGTTTATTGTGAGTGGGTCCCTCTTACACAATTCACCAAACTGGGCTGAGCCAGTGTATATTAAAGGGATACTGTCGTGGAAAAACATGTTTTTTTACAAAATGTATCCGTTAATAGTGCTACTACAGCAGAATCCTGCATTGAAATCCGTTTTTCAAAACAAGAAATGGATTTTTTTTTATATCTAATTTTAAAATTTGCTATGGGGCTAGACATTTTGACATTTCCCAGCTGTCCTCAGGTCATGTGACTTGTGCTCTGATAAACTTCAGTCACACTTTACTGCTGCACTGCAAGTCGGAGTGATGTCATTACCCCTCCCTCCTACAAGCTGCTGTAATGTAAATAGAGCCTTGTCTGCTGAGCCTGTCAATTGAACAATAGGCAGGTATCAAGATAAGCTCCCACTGACACCACTTCAGAAGGACTGAAATCCTGCATACACACATATAAATAATAATAATATAGTCCTAATAATAAATATATATACACACACAATTAATTTTGGGCACTGGAAAAAATATTTTATACAGATAGTTTATATTTGTTTACACAAAAATGAAACACAGGAGTACACTCCCAGGACTGATGGCAGGGAGTAGAAAAAAGGATAAAATAAGGAGGACATACTTGAAAACCAGGAAAACTTAGGAGGAAGTCTAGGAAGGGTTAAAATAGCTCAGGAGAAAGGAGGCAGTAAGTAGTTAATGAAAAAAGAAGTATTGCATGCAGGAAAGGAGCAAGGTGTGTGAGAGGTGGATAGCAGAGGGAACTCACAGCTCCTTTTCCTCATCTAGTAACTAGTAAAACTAACTAGGAAGGCAGCAAGGAGAGAAAGTTCCCCCCTCCAAAGGAAAGCAAAGAACAAACTTACAGAACGGCTGGAGCTTTGATAGTGTCTGTGGGAGGAGGGGCTGCTAGTGCAGCTGTAGAGCAGGACGTAGGAAAGTGAAAGTAATTGCTTCCCTGCAAACCATGTGACCTCTCTCCTCCAAACATCACACGCATGGGCAGAGAGGGGGGGGGGAGTGTACAGCTAGATTCTCATGTCGTGGTGGGACCTGGCTTTTCATTACAGAGTGGCTGCCTCCAAGCACACAGGTAATGCTGTGCCTGCTGATAGAGCAGCACAGGATGAATGTGTAATGAGCAAAAATGGAAGCCCCCATGACAAAATACAAACTAAAATAACTTATGCATGGATTTGTGGATTAACATTTTATTTGCCAGACAGTGTTTATGGATGTGTGTTTTTTATAAAAATGCAAAAAAAAAAAAAAGTTTAAAATGACGACAGATTCCCTTTAAGCTTAGTAAAAAGTGGAGTAAAACATTACCGGGGATGTTGCTCATATCAACCAATCAATTGCCTTTGTTTTCTAATTGTTGAAATCTAAATGCTGATTGGCTGCAATGGGCAACATCACCAGTAATGTTTTACTCCACTTTTTACATAGCATGATAAATAGACACCTAAGGGTAAGTTACAAGGAGCATATGTAAAATTAATTAGGTTTCTTAATAAAGATGACCTTGCATGCATTACTTAGCCCTACAGTATTACAATATTTGACAAAATGGGTTCATTGGATAAGGGTGGCATTTATGCATTAGGAGACACAAGTTCTAAAAGTCAGATTTATTTGCCAAGACACCTTTAGTAGTGGAGTAGGAGTAGCTCACAATAAAGGCTATTTAGGGTGAGACTTGGTAACCGTGCATCTTTGAACATCTAAAACAAAACATAATTTTCTCCCCAAACTCTGTGAATAGCTTTCTACATGTTGGTGATATTGGTTCACTCTGTTTATGAAGCGAGTACTACAGTATTTAATATTTACTTATTTTTTAGTTGGCGGAATAAGCAGCTTTCTTGTGAGACCATCAGACAACACACCTGGTGATTACTCACTGTATTTCCGTACCAATGATAATATACAGAGGTTTAAAATATGTCCAACAGCAAACAATCAGTTCATGATGGGAGGCCGGTACTATAACAGGTAATATGGAATTGTTCATCATGATACAATTTTCATTACTTTTGGCAATATATAAAATAGGGATGCACCGAATCCAGGATCCTAATTTGCATATGTAAATTAGGGGCAGGTAGGAAAATCACGTGACTTCATCACAAAAGAAGAATTTTTTCCACTTTTTTCTTTCCTGACCCTAATTTGCATATGCAAATTTGGATTCGTTTCAGTGTTCATCCAAATCTTTCACCAAGGATTTGGAGATTCGGCCGAATCCCAAAAGTGGATTTGGTGAATCCCTAATATTAAAGTCCATTTAGCTGTTTAACACAGTTTACTTTATAATTATTGTAGAACTTTTTCTTCTAATTACTCAAGCCTTTAAGCTACATTGTAGTATACCATTGCTGTTCAGTAGTTAATGCAGGTTTGTTGTCGGGGAATAGCAGTAAATTGATTTCTCTTCTTGTGTCTGATGGTAAATGGTTTTGTTGTATTCATGCAGTAATTTGTATGTATTAATTTAAGAAAGTTGCTGCAACATAAGGAAATTAAATTGTGTTTGTCTTGTTTTCAAACAGCATCGATGACATTATAGATCATTATCGAAAAGAACAAATTGTTGAAGGTTATTGCCTTAAGCAGCCTGTTCCAGTGCAGGTAAGAGATATTTTAGATATGGCATGTAAACGGAATGCTACTTAAATGAAATACTGAAACAATATTACCATGAACTATCTTTATTTATTGTTTTTAGCATCAAGAACAAGTGTTGAATGATTTTTTGGATGGCAAAGAAATCTACAATACAATCAAACGAAGAACAAAGGATACATTTTATAAAAATATAGTCAAAAAAGGCTATCTTCTAAAGAAGAGTGAGTATTTATTATGAATAGTTGGGTTATCCATAACGGCCTTTTTTAATCCTTTGTGCCACATGTATGTCAATATTTTTACTTTTTAATCTTCCTTTTATGTCTTTAGCTTACTCTGTTTATGGGAAATAGGAAAGTTGCAGTTTTTAGTCTGCATGTGTTTAGTCAGTGGGAAGGGGCATGATGGCTTATGTGCTTACAGAGCAATAACACTACCGATATTCTTCTTATGAGGATTTATTTATAAAGCACCAGCATACCACAGTGCTGTACAATTATACATCACAACCCTGCCTAACAATTGAAAAACCAAAAAAAAAAAAAAAAAAAACTGAAGGCCAGTTAAGTTATGTACTATGTCATCTAAAAGTCTCAGTCCAATCCCAAAAACTGTATTCAATCTTTTTATATTATGTATAGTTACACAGCATTTTTTTTAGAGTATTCCAGGGAATGTCTAGTGATATTAATTGGGATGCACCGAATCCAGGATTCGGTTCGGGATTGGGCCAGGATTCAGCCTTTTTCAGCAGGATTCAACCGAATCCTTATGTCTGGCCGAACCCGAATCCTAATTTGCATATTCAAACTAGGGTCGGGGAGGGAAATCTCGTGTTTTTTTGTGACAAAATAAGGAAGTAAAAACATTTTCCCCTTCCGACACCTAATTTGCATGTGCTAATTAGAATTCGGTTCGGGGTTCGGCTGAATCCAAAATAGTCTTTTTGGTGCATCCCTAGATATTAGTTTTTTTTGCGTTTTCTAATATTCCTTAAGGAGATCAGTGGACTTGAGGTATGGTGACCAGAGACAAAAGCATGCAAATCAACCCTTCTTGCTCTCCCCCTGGACTAGGATTTGGTGCATTTTTAGGATAATGTTCCTTATTGCTTTGAATCTTGGTTGCATATTTTAGAGCACAATATTTATGTACTTTTACACCATATTTATTAAGTACATTTGTATTATTTAACAATTTTGACAAGTATGATAGAAAGTGACAAGATCAGAAGTGGAAATTCCATGGGTTCTGGTTTGAAAACGTTCTATAGCTTATATGACAAGCTATAATTCCCAAAATC
Source organism: Xenopus petersii (assembly GCA_038501925.1). NCBI lineage: Eukaryota > Metazoa > Chordata > Amphibia > Anura > Pipidae > Xenopus > Xenopus petersii. Next base: position 173,446,563 of record CM076673.1, on the reverse strand, counting down.
CTTACTACGTATCTACAAGAAAAATCCTTCTGCTGTATGGCTTTTGTGTTTGAACACACCTGTAGTTTTTCTGGTAATGTTTTGGGCATAATTTTAGGCTTGTGTATTATGTAAGGCTTCAGACTACAACCAACCAGAGTGGGGCTTAGCTTCAGATATCAAATAACCAATATATTCTATTTTAGATTTTTATACATTCACATGATAAAAACATATTCGGTCAAATTAATATTTTTTATTCTATTAGTCATTTAATTCAGTGATAAATGATCCCATGATGGAGAGAAATGTTAGAGGGAACATGAAAAGCATAGGGCAGATGTGATTGTAATTGTACTTTTAAATGCTGTGAAACATGTCATCCACATGATTTCTTCTTTTAGGGAAAAAAGGTACAGTGCAATATATGGTATAGATTAAGGACAATAAGCCCATTGTAGCCTGCCTGAAATGCACAAAATATAAAAACTTTGCTTGGGGAAAAAAAATCCATCTGTCATATCCTGTTTCACTTTATGCATCTTTTTTTGCAGGCAAAGGAAAAAGATGGAAAAACTTGTATTTTATCCTAGAGGGCAATGATGCTCAACTTATTTTTTTTGAAAGTGAAAAGCGTGCCACAAAGCCCAAAGGATTGTTTGATCTGAGTGTATGTTCTGTCTATATAGTTCACGACAGCCTGTTTGGCAGGTGAGAGCATTTGTTAGGAATTTCACTTATGTCGGTTCCAATGAAAAGTCTTGAATTTTGGACAAATAAAATATATGAATATTTAAATGTCTGACTCAAACAGAACATTATGGGGGTTATTTATCAAAGGTTGAATTTGTGATTTTTTTTTTACTCTAATAAATTTGAATGTACTTACAACTCGAATGGGAGGTTATTTATGAAAAAACTCGAACGTCTAATTTGATCGAATAGTCCCGACCCGAAAATTAGAATCAAATTGTGTTTTCCTCCAAAGAAAAACTCAAATGTAAGGAAGGCATTTAACATTCAAATGGTTCAACGGACCTCTGCCAGGTTTTAGGTGGTGACTATCGAATTAGAACTGTATCCATGGTCAAGATAAATCTCACTCGAATTTGCATTTGAGTTGGTGCTTTTAAATTCGATTTTGTGAGTTTTGACACACAAAAAAATCAGTCAGATGAGTTTATACTACTGTGATACACAAGTATACTACAAGTGATATTTCAATATGAGGATTGAAATATCTATCAACCAGGAAACCAAATATTAAAGAAGAAGGAAAGGCTAAAATTAAGCTTTATCAGAAATGTCTATATAAATACAACAGTAAACCCTCAAAATAATGCTGCTCTGAGTCATCTGTCAAAAGAAACACCGCATTTCTTTCCTTCTATTGTGTACACATGGGCTTCTGTATTAGACTTCCTGTTTTCACCAGGGCTAGAGCTTGAGCATGCTCAGTTTGCTCCCTCCTCCCCACCCTGCTGTAATCTGAGCCCAGAGCTATGAGTGAGCTGGGCGAGACTCACTCAGGAAGTGATGTCACACCAAGCTAATATGGCAGCTGCTATCCTAAACAAAGAGAGAGCTTCCAGAGCTGTTTACTGTAGAGCATTCTGCAGAATAAATATAGTGTTATAGCTTGCACTATTGTGGCTAATCTATTGACAATAAACGGTAGCTTTCCTTATCCTTTGTAAACAGGAGAAGCTTAAAAAAAGTTGTCCTCTTCTGTGTATTTAAATTATTTATGTGTACATTAAATATTAATTAGAACTTTCTCTGTCGTTTTTTCTGCCCTACTGATATAAATTAATTTTTTAAAAATGCATGACTGCAAAGGGCTTAACCAGCTTCCACCATGTAAGAAAATAAATGTTTCATTGGTAAGTTGTAAAAAATACATAACTTTTTCTTCTCTCATTTAAAGGCCAAACTGCTTTCAGATTGTTGTTCAGCACTTTAGCGAAGAGCATTACATATTTTATTTTGCTTGCGAGAATCCAGAACAATCTGAGGTAAGTACACGTTAGCTTATTTTACTACAATGACCATTGGTTATAAATGGTATATAGGGAGCTGTTTTTTACTCCCTACACGTCATGCTACTTTTCTGTTTAAAGGAACAGTAACACCAAAAAATGAAAGTGTTTTAAGGTAATGAAAATATCATATACTATTGCCCTGCCCTGGTAAAACTGATGTGTTTGCTTCAGAAACACAACTATAGTTTATATAAACAAGCTGCTGTGTAGCAATGGTGGAAATTGAAAAAAGACTATATGGCACAGGTTAAATAGTGGATAACAGATAACACCATTATGTGCTACAGAGCTTATCTGCTGTGTAACCTGAGCCTTTTCTCCTTTGAGTGGCTGCCCCCATTGCTACACAGCAGCTTATCTATATAAACTATAGTAGTGTTTCTGAAGCAAACACATCAGTTTTACCAGTGCAGGGCAACATTTTAATTATTTAAACACTTTAATTTGATATTCATAAGGAGACTGCATAGAAATGTGTTTTCTAAATTGTGAGCCATCAAAAACAAAAAATAGAGAATGTTTTAAAAGTAAAAAATCTTTATTAGGACATACATTCGCCTAACTCTTTTCGTGCCAAGATGGGTACTTACTCATAGCTTATGAATAAGTGCCCACCTCGGCAGGAAAAGTCCTAATAAAGATTTTTTTACTTTTAAAAAATACTTGTGCTACTTTTTCACTAATCATTCTTGATTTTTTTGTTTTGGATTTGCTTTACCAAATGATGTATAACACCTGGACTGGGGGTTTTCTGGGACATGACAACTGTATATCATTTTGGACTTAACTGAGGAATAGTTTTTCTTTGACTTTAATTGGATTTATGACCATTGCTTTAAGGTAGAACTACACACCATGGTAATGTAATATCCATCCATTTAACCTGCCTCTATTTGGGGTGAGGGGAGGGAAGGGAACTGAATTACCCAGATGAAACCCTTGCAGACACTTGGCAGATCTGTTCTGCTGCCCATTGCATTACATTTCCATAAAGCCTTTCTATATAAATTGTATTGACTTTTTATGCACTTTTTTTGTACTTATGTTATACTGCACAGTATAGTTTATTCCATTAGTCAAGAGCTCTCCAACTTTCATTTCAGTCTTCTGGAATAAAATAGTTGTTTCCACATTTTGTAATAGGACTGGATGAGAAGCCTTCAGGCCTTTTGCTGTTTACGTAAAGTAACACAGTCCCCATCAAATAAGCGTCTGCGCCAGGTTAGTGTGAGCGGTTTGCTAGAGGTTCATTTTATATTTGTAGATCACATGTTTTTGTTGCAGTAGTCAAGTATAAATGTAGCAGTTTGTAGCAGCAGTATATGCCATTGCTAATTACATCTAGGATTCTATATTAATTGCATAGACAACATTACTCTACAAGTGATTGTGTTAATAAGCCCTCAAATAGACCCTCTGTTGTTTGTCCTAGTATAATTAAATGGTTAACTGTCACTATTATAATAAGCTGTAGTATGTGTTTACAAAATCTGTGTTTTTATGTGTGTTTGTGTTTTTTTTTTTTAAGATCTCACAATATGTATTTTTCCCCCTTCAGGTCAGCAGTCTTAATTTACATATTGAAGAAGCCCATAAGCTCCCAAATAAACATTTTACTAGTCCTTATTGTAATATCCACCTTAACAGTGTGCAGGTAGCAAAAACACATGCCCGTGAAGGTCAGAATCCTGTATGGTCGGAAGAATTTTTCTTTGAGTAAGTCCTGAAGTTTTTGTTATTTTTGTTTGTAGTGTAATGCTGTAGTTTGATTAATATGTTTTTTTTACCTTTTAATATAACTTTAAGTATGTTTTAAAATGTCCTTTTTGTTAGCGACTTGGTCTATTTTTTTTATTTAAGTTTTTTAATTTTATGCTTCCTTCTTCTGTCTTTTTCCAGCAGTCAGATTAGGGCCCCCTACCCCAGCAGCCAAAAAATACCTGTTGCTCTGGAAGAATACCATTTTGCTGGTTATTTTATTACTTCTCTTTCTATTTAGACCCTTTCCTGTTTATCTTCCAGTATCTCATTCCGGCTACTGCCTGGTTGCTAGGATAAATTGGACCCTAGCAACCAGATAGCATCTGAAATTACAATATGGAGAGCTGCTCAACAAAAAGCTCAATCATTTTTTTTAAATACTTATAAAATATAAAGACCAATGATGCGAAAATGTTGCAATTTGTATCATACTAATAGTTAAAGTGATACTGACATGTTCCAATAAGAATAGGAATTTGTCGGTATCCGTAAATAGAAGCTGCAAGTGAAATATAATCCGCTAAAAGCTCCCCAAAGCCGCCCCCAGCCCGGCGAAGGTGAGCCTTAGTAACGGCACCCTCCGGCACCATTGAATCATCTTCCTGAGTTCTTTCAGTCACGCTGGGGGCAGTTTAATCCTCCATAGGCTGGAGTCCTGTTTTCATTTGTAATTAGCCTATGGAGGGATCGCACCGCCCGCAGCCCAGCATGACTGAAAGAACTCAGGAAGATGATTTAATGGTGCTGCATTCCGGACTCCTCTGCACATGCGATACCTTCTCATCCTTCTTCATCCCACGGGTCACTGCTGATGAAGTTGAGTTATCAGTGAAACGCGTAGGGCGACATAGGTGGACGGTGGAGAGTCTAGCTCCCACTCGCTCCCCACGTAGTTAGGCAGGCTGGCACCTGGGGGGATATTGGAAGGGAGGTTATGGGCATTGGGCTCTGATTATTTCTTGCCATTGAGTAATTAATACTGGCAATCTACCAAATGTAAATGATTTACTACAATTAGTAGCACTCTGTGCGTTTTTTATCTATATGTGGTTTTAAGGACATGGTCCTGCACTGCTTTAAGTGTGTAAAGCAGCGTGTCTGTAGGTGAATGGACAAATAGTTTTATTTAAACATTAAGTAAAATTTAAGTTTTAGATACATTGTTGCAATTGCTACATTGTGGAAGTGTATTTAGCATACATTGTACTCTAATTTATTGCAAGTCTGTAAATAGTACATTAGTATTTCTGATCTGCGGATAGTAGATTGGCCTAGTAAATTGTTGTGCTCCTTTTGGTTTATTACAATTTTAAATAGTCTCAGAATATCACTCTCTACATCATACTAAAAGTTAATGTAAAGGTGTACAACCCCTTTAAGTAATGGAAATGGGCTCTGAAACTAGGGAGCAGACTTTACTTTTAGCTAGAGGCTGTGTTTTAGTCTCCTTCTTGTGTCTAGACAAGCAGGACATATGGTAAGATGCTGACTCTTATAGCAGTCAGTACAATTGCCCTATGATCTAGAAAACACATGCTGTTCAACCTCTCTACCTTGTTTTGCAACATGCTGTAAAATAAGGGTTCCTATTGAAATAGGGTCTTTTATAACAGAATTTAAATTATGCAAACTTGTCTCCAAAAATTGGTTTCCACAACATTGCCATGTTAAGACAAGTTTAAATTAGGGATGCACCGAATCCACTATTTGGGATTTGGCCGAATCCCTGAATTCTTGGTGAAAGATTCGCCCGAATACTGAACTGAATCCAAATCCTAATTTACATATGCAAATTAGGTGCAGGAAAGCAAAAAGTGGAGAAAATTCTTCTTTTGTGACGAAAAATCACGTTATGTGCCTACTCGCCCCTAATTTACATATTCAAATTAGGATTCGGTTCCGCCAGGCACAGGGATTCGGCCGAATCCAAACCATCCCTAGTTTAAATGCTATGCTAGGTACATGCAAAGTTATTTTACTTAAAATAATGTATGAATTTAAATGTAACGTTTGTGGTTAGAAAACGGTATTTAAATTGTATGGTCTTTTTTTTTTTTCTAGTGACCTGTCACCAGATATTAACAGATTTGAGATAAATTTAAGCAACAAGACAAAGAAAAGCAAAGACCCTGACATATGTAAGTTTTTCTGTTTTCCATATTTTGTATTCATAGGATTTATAAAACCACCTTAGGTCATGGACACACAGGCTGAAGGCCATGGCTATTGCCTTATTTTTATTTTTGCAAGCTGAGAGAAGCAGATCTGCTCAGTGACCCTGCTCCATTGATTTGAATCTGATCAGCCTGTGTGGGTGGCCACACAAAACGGAGCTGAAATCAGGTCAACTGGAGATGCCTCCTTTCGCATATTTGGACTGATCTTAGCTGCAGCTCCACTGTGTGTGACTGCACACAAAGGCTGATCGGATTCAAATCAATGGAGCAGGGGCACTGAGCAGATCTGCTTCTCTCAGCCTGCAAAAATATGCAGGCTAACAACAGCCAGAGCCATCAGCCTGTGTGCCCATAGCCTAAAGATGCACATCTTAAAAATAACATACCTGTTGTAGCAGATTGTTGAAAGTGTTGCATTTTTTCTGATTTATTGGTAAATGACTGATACAAAGCAACCCTTACATGGATAGATTGTTAAAGGAACAGTTCAGTATAAAAATAAAAACTGGGTAAATAGACAGGCTGTGCAAAATAAAAAATATTGCTAATATAGTCATGCAAAAGTGTAATGTATAAAGGCTGGAGTGAGTTGATGTCTAACATAATAGCCAGAACACTATTTCCTGCTTTTCAGCTCTCTAACTCTGGATTAGTCAGCGACTTGAAGGGGGGCCACATGGGACATTACTGTTCAGTGAGTTTGCAATTGATGCTCGGCATTCAGCTCAGATTCAAAAGCAACAGTTATGACCCATGTGCCCCCACCCCTCAAGTCACTGATTGGTTACTGCCTGGTAACCAATCAGTGGAAACCAATAGAGCTGCAAAGCAGGAAGTAGTGTTCTGGCTATTATGTTAGACATCCAGTCACTCCAGCCTTTATACATTACAGTTTTGACTCACTATATCAGAAACATTTTTTATTTTGCACAGCCTGTCCGTTTACCCAGTTTTATTTATTTATGTACCTAGTTTTTGTTTTTATACTGAGCAATTCCTTTTTAGACAGTGTAATAAATTTAAAGCAGTGGCTCCCAAAATATGGGTTTGCCCCCCCTGGGGGTGCATGAAATTATAAGTAGTCCATCTACCATATTAAGCAAATACATTTTAAATTATCAAAAATTATTTCCATTATCTCTGTTTTAATGAAACATTACCTTGTACTTGATCCTAACTAAGCTACTTAAATCTATATTGGTGGAAAAAGAAGCTTATTGTGTTTATTTAACATTTAAATGTTTTTTGGTAGACTTAACTGAAAGTTCCCTTATTTGAAAAAAAAAATCCCAGCATTCCGGATAATAGATCCAGATAATAGATAATTCTTTATTACCAATACTAACATGATTCCTGTCAATGACAAGATGCCAGTTTAACTTTAAGTGCCTCACTTTAGGTTTTGCAGATCAATAACATTGTTTTCATTTGTATTTAGTGTTTATGCGCTGTCAGCTAAGTCGTTTGCAGAAAGGGCACACAACAGATGAATGGTTCCAACTAAGTTCCCATATACCTCTAAAAGGGATAGAGCCAGGATCGCTGCGTGTCAGGGTACGGTACTCAATGGAGAAAATTATGCCTGAGGAAGAGTACAGTGAGCTTAAAGAGGTATTTACATATGTTTCATATATATATATATATATATATATATATATATATATATATATATATATATATATATATATATATATATAGATATAGATATATATATATTGAACCCTCAAGTGATTCTTTTTCTAATGTTTTGTATTAGAATTATCTCTTATTGGTTTGCTAGTAAAAATACCTAATTCTCTCCTAGATAATTTTGCAAAAAGAATTGCATGTCGTCAATGCATTATCGCATGTCTGTGGACAGGATCGAACACTATTGGCCAGCATTTTATTACGTATTTTTTTGCATGAAAAAATGGAGTCCTTACTTTTACGAACACTAAATGACAGAGAGATTAGTATGGAAGGTATGTAAGACTGACAAGTTATAAAATCTATTAAAATAATCCTCAATGAACACTAACTGCCAAATATGGGAATAATTGCCTGGTTTAAATGCATTTTTAACACAAAGGGGCTTATTGGTAGTGATTTTTCATTGGATTCTAATTAAATGGGGGTTTTCTTACTTTTTTATTGAAATAAAATAAATGTTTCTTTAAGGAGTCTGCTATTTTAAGTGATGCTATGTTTAGTTCAACACTGGCTTATTACTGACAACATATGCTAGAATTTAGCATGGTTTTTGTAGTCTTGGAATTAAACCTAGCCACTAGAAAAAAACTAATTATTAGGGACATCTTGTTGGTTAGGGACTGGGGTAAAAGTATGCAGTTAGCTACTGAAATATGTCGAGAGATGAAAGTATAAAAGAAATTCGGTTAGGTCAGAAAAGAGGAATTAAGTAATATTTGTATGAAGGGGAGTAGATGGACTGTAACACCTAAGGGGTAGGTATTGGGAGGCAGAGGTCATGAAATTGTCCTAGTGGAGGTTAGAAATGCAATATGTTTTTAATATAGTTATCTAGTTTGATGGCTAGCATGCCCTTTGTTTGGTAATGTAGTATTTAATTTCAGATGAGGCTACCACACTCTTTCGAGCAACAACGTTGGCAAGCACACTTATGGAACAATATATGAAAGCCACCGCTACACCATTTGTTCATCATGCCCTGAAAGACACAATTTTGAAAATTCTGGAGAGCAAGCAGTCATGTGAGGTGAGGATGTTACCAAGCTATAATTACTATTAGAATATTGTAATAAATGCTACTTGCTGATTGGTTTCTGTTGGTTACTAGATCTACCGTAACACCTCTAATGTGCCTGACTCTCTCAGTCACTCTCACTGTGGATAAATTCATCAAGAGCCAACCAACTTTCCAGTTTATTTCTGGAAATTTGAGTAAATTTTTCATTAAGAGAGAGTGTGTGTGTCTCTCTCTCCACGGTTTTCTCAGTAAATCTATTTCTAGTGGGCTATTAACATGAAATTTACTCCAGATGTCGGCAACAATCCCAAGTAATCCACACAGACAACAAACTCAAAACATAAATCCATAAATAAAGTTATATGTAATAAAGTGGAATAAGTATTGAACACATGAAGAAAAGGAGGTGCAAAAAGGCATGGAAAGCTAAGCCAAGAAGCTGAAATCTTAACTTGAAATATGTCAGTATTAAGAAAGCAATCCTGCCCCCTATTAGTGCAAATTAATATCATGTGGTTTCATCTTAATTCATGGCCTATAAATAGGTTTCTCATTACCAAGGTATCACGCAAAAAGCATCTCATGATGGATAAAAGCAAAGAGCTCTCTCAAGGTCTTCACTATCTTATTGTTGCAAAACATACTGATGGTGTTGGGTTGGTTACAGATGTATTTCTAAGCTTCTGATTGTTCCAGTGAGCACAGTTGGGGGTCATAATTGGATGTGGAAAGAACATCATTTCATTGACCACGACCAGGTGCTCCTCACAAGATTTCTGACAGAGGACTGAAAAGCATAATCAGAAGAGTATTCCAAGAGCTAAGGATCACTTGCAGAGAGCTTCAGAAAGACCTTGAATTAGCAGGTACATTTGTTTCAAAGAAAACAATAAGTAATGCATTCAACCGACATGACCTCTATGCACACTCAACACGCAAGACTCCACTGCTGAAGAAAAAGCATGTTGAAGCTCGTGTATAGTTTGCTACATTTGGACAAGCCAATGAAATTCTCTGAGAATAAAGTCTAGTCAGATGAGACCAAAATGTAACTCTTTGGATGTCACTGCACACACCATGCTCGGAGGAGAAATGGCACTGCACATCATCCCAAAAACACCATACCAACAGTGAAGTTTGGAGGTGGGAACATCATGGTGTGGGGCTGTTTTTCAGAATATGGTACTGACAGACTTCATATAATTGAGGGATAGATGAATGGAAGAAATGTACTGGGACATTGGTGATAAGAATCTGCTGCCAACTACCAGGATGCTGAAGATGAAACGAGGGCTGACATTTCAGCAAGACAATGATCCCAAACACACTGCCAAGGATATTCTTAAAGGGGATGTAAAGTCAAAAAATTTAATTCCTTTAATGGGTCCATTGTCTAAAAATAAACCTATTGTCAATATACTTCCATTAAAAATGCTGTACCTTTTTCATATAAATCATGATTATGTGCGCTCCAGCTCCCCCTTCTTTCTATGCGCACGAACACGATGTGCCGGCCCATGGCTGCTTTAATTCAAGATAAGACATACTTCGGGTTAATTTATCTTTTGGTTTCCAAAGCTGACCTCCATAACCGCTCCACACGCTTTTCCTGACACTACAGAATTCGGAGGAGGGGAGATTGTTTTGAAGTAAAGCAGCCACAGGCAGGCCCGCTGTGTTGAGGAATTCATGCAGGCTGATGTCTGTGCGCTTAGAAAGAAGGGGGAGCTGGAGCGCAGATAATCATTGTTTTTATGAAAATGGTACCAAATTTTTAATGGAAGTATATTAACAATAGGTTTATTTTTAGACAGTGGACCCGTTAAAGGAATTTCATTTTTTTGACTTTACATCCCCTTTAATTGGATTCAAAGAGAGAAAATAAAGCTGGAAGAATCAAGTCAATCACCCAACTTGAATCCAATTGAACATCTATGGAAAGAACTGAAGATCAGAATTTATAGAAGAGGACTTCAGAACCTTCAAGATTTGAAGACGTGGTTTGTGTGGAAGAATGGGCGATTACATGGGTTGTTACAGACATCTGGTGTAAATTTTGTTACTGAGAAAAATGTGGACTCATTCAGTTCTTCTTTTCCCTGCTGTATTATACATTTGCCTGATTTAAATTTTTTCCGGAATTTACATTTACACAGGGCTCTACTCTATGCTTGCAAAGACACACAGTTGTGGGATCATTCAGCTTCCTTGCGGCTTATGGCAACTACAAACATTATGTAATAAGATAATTTAACAATCCAAATGGATTTATGCTTGTGTAGTTAAAACATCAGCTTTAAGAGATTATCCTTTAATTACAGAGAAAAATTAAACAATATACAATGCTAATATATATGGTTTTATTTTATGTATGAGGTATTTCTGAAAAAATATATAAACATTGTAAACTTTTATGATGTATCTAATGTTGTTTTTGTGCTGTGTTCATTCTATATTTAAAGTTAAACCCCTCAAAGTTGGACAAAAATGACGATGTAAATGCTAATTTGCAACACCTATTGAACCTTCTTTCCGAGCTAGTAGAGAAAATCTTCATGGCAGCGGAAATTCTCCCTCCGTAAGTAAGAATTTTAATGTAACTTGAAGATGTTTTTCCATCTTGTTCTTTCCTTGCAATCATTTGCACTAGCAGCTCCCCCCCCCCCCCCATTTTAGCCGTATTGTATAAGAACATTTCTATCTTGTCACATGTAGTAAATAATCAGTAAGGGAGTTTAAGAGCTTGCAAGGCAAATCCCAAATGGGGATGCGATTAATTTGTGCATGATTTTTACATTGTGCATAAATACAATAGGGCAGGGGCCCCCAACCACCGTGCTGCGGGGCAAAACTGGGGCGTGGACAGTCCTGAAGTGGGCCGCTGAATAATTAGAGGTGTGCCGAACTGAATGCCAGCACGCCGAATTGAACGCCAGCACGCCGAAATGGACTCCGTTGCTCCCAAATTGGACACAGGCGCATCAAATTGAACACCGACCCCCTTCCCGAAACCCCCCCCCCCCCAGGTCCTTGCAAAAAAAAAAAATGGTTCTTCATTGGTCCCCGGGCCAAAAAAGGTTGGGGACCCCTGCAATAGGGAACCTTAGTTCAGGAAGGTTAGTGGACTCCATTCGGAACTACAGTCATCATCTTGTCACACTTTCACTTATAAACCCTGGTGAGAATGAGCATTTTAATGGTGTTTAATTTATTACTATAACTTATTTTTATATTTTTGAAAATAGAACTGGCTTCACAGGGGCCAGGGTTAACTGCCAACTTTATACTCAGAATTATGACCTTCCTAATAACTGATTGGGCTTGGTCACTTTTATCACTTGGGCACATTTATCAAAGGTCGAATTTCGAATTCATGTGAGGTTTGTTTTTTTTTTTTAACTTCTTTACATTCGAATATACTCGAAATTCAATTGGTGGTGTTATTTAATAAAAAAAATCTAATATTTAAAACTTGGACAAATTTTACCGACTCGAAAAACTCTAATCGAATTTGACTAAACGGAGAAAAAACGTCAGGAAGGCTAGTAACATGTCCAAATTGATGCCTGGACCTCTCTTATTGACTTATACATGAACTTTGTAGGTTTTAGGTGGTGAATAGTCGAATTTCGAGCTTTTAAAGGGCCAGAGTATGATAAATCTCGGAATTAGAGCTTTAATCGAGTTTGGATAATTCACAATTCGAATTTTGAGAGTTTTGACCATAACATTTTTTTAGAACATTCTAATTCGAATTATCAATTTGACCCTTAATAAATCTGCCCCTTAGTGTTGTGTATGCATGGATCTGTACAATTTGGACAACTACTTGAACGACCAAAGCAGGCAAAGATCTCTTCTATGTTTACCTCACCAACAAGGAAATACTGTGTATGGCTGTCTTAAGAGTGAGAAGTCCAGGTATGGGATCCATTATTCAGAATCCCATTATCCAGAATGCTCTAAATTATAGGAAGGACATCTGCCATAGACTTCATTTAATCAAATAATTAAACATTAAATAATCAAATAATTAAACATTTTAAAAATGATTTATTTTTTTCTCTGTTATAATAAAACAATACTTTGTACTTGACCCAAACTAAGATATAATTACTCTTTTGGGGGTTAAACAATCCTGTTGGGTTTAACTAATGTTAGACTGATCAAAATTACGGACATATCCCTTATCCAGAAAACAGCAGGTGCTGAGAATTTAAAATAATTGATCCCATACCTGTACTCCGTTTTGTAGTTCGAGAACAGAGAACATTGTGTCTATAATTTAACAATTTAAGTAAGGTCAAATAGCTTTCTTTTTACAAATGTACATTTCTCTACAACATTCTGGATCTTTCTGGGGTCAGTGAAGACTGTTACATAATAGCCATGTTAAGTAAAACTGTTATTGAACTGTTCATTTGTGACAGGACACTGAGATACATCTATGGGTGCTTACAGAAATCTGTACAACAAAAGTGGCCTTCTAATGCTACAATGAGAACAAGGGTTGTTAGGTAAGTAGACATTATTACTAAAGCAAATAATAAATAATGTGCCCACCAATGTGCCATCAATGTATATGCAGCAATTCAAATGTACACAGTGTTATAAAGAGCCATAATACATGATTACAACAGTGCAGCTTTTAAGGATAATCCTTTAATTTTTCTAATTTACTACACAATTTGTGTTGTGATGATGTGAAAACACAACGTGGCACAGACATTGGGTCTGCAGTGATAGGAGATTAAGGTTTTTAGGACACACTAGGAGATTCATTGCCTGCATTAAAAAAATCACAGACGACAAATCTCCCCAAAAACGGCTTGCCGTTCACTAACCTTGTTACCGCCGCAAGTAAATTTCATTACATTAATTCGGTATAATTACAGAAAAAATGCGATAGAGCAGGTATTTTCTTGTGATAAGCCAAATCGCTGCGAGTAATTAATTTGCAGTGATAACAATGTTTGTGAACTGCATATTATTTTCATGGAGATTTGCCGCCTGTGGCAGCAATTTTTTACTGTGTGCCATTTTTCCACTTTAATGTTATCTTTTATTTGTTAGATAAGGAACTCCTGCCTTAGACAGACCTCTTAGCTGACCTCCCAGTAATGCAGAGTTATAATTTCATCACAATAGCTGGACATGAATGTTAAAAAAAAAAAAGTGATTTTATTTGTATAGTTTTCTTGCATACTCAACCTTTTTCGGTCTTGTTAGTATAAAAGTCTTAGGGGCAGATTTATCAAGGGTCGAAGTGAATTTGAGGGAATTTTCGAAGTAAAAAAATTTGCAATTCGAAGTAATTTTTTTGGATACTTCGACCATTAGTTAATTAGTTGAATATTCGACCATTCGATAACCGAAGTACTGTCTCTTAATAAAAAAGACTTTTCACTTCAATACTTCTCCAGCCTTTTTGCAAGTTTTTTGAAGTCGAAGTAAAATCGTTCATTTCGAACGATTATACTTCGACCACAGAACACCCAAATTTGATGAAAAAAGTTCAAATTCGAATTGGAAGTATTTCAATTCGATGGTCGAATTTCGAAGTATTTTTTACTTCGAAATTTGACCCTTGATAAATCTGCCCCTTAGTATATTAATATAATAGTATACTATTAGTAATACTAAAGTAATGCCGGTAGGTTGATGGAGAAGGTCATAAATTCTTCTCCGACTCGAAAATTGTTTCTATATATTACTATGCAATCTGTGTAAACGTAAAAATTAGGCAAAACATCATCATTTGTATCTGTAATCTGTTACCTTGGGCTTATACCATTTAAATTGGAAACCAGTAATGTAATGAGTTTGTATAGAACGGAAAAAAAAACACCAAGACATATGTAACTTTAAAATCACAAAGTTTTTATTAAAAAATAACTCGCCGAAACTCCGCTTACGCTTCTCTTCAGAAAAGGCGACAGGACGACGATCTGTCATGCGGCACTCAATTTCTACTCCCGGCCTTCTATAGGAGATAGCCAGGGAGGAGAAAACGAGTGCCGCACAATGGATCGTAGCCCTGTCAGCTTTTCTGAAGAGGAGCGGAAGCAGAATCTCGGTAAGTTATTTTTTAATAAAAACTTTGCGATTTTAAAGTTACATATGGCTTGGTGTTTTTTTCGTTCTATACAAACAAATTTAAAACTGCCCAGGAATGGAGAGAATGGCTATTACTGTTTATGTTCAGCACTGTCACAAGTGCTTGAGTTGGAAGCAGGATAACAAAATCTAATGGTATAAAATCCATTATACATCTATAGTTAAACGATTTTGTCTGTTGAACCAGTTAGTCACTGTTGAATTTTTTTAAATTATTTTGTTTTTGTTTTTTTCCTAAGTGGCTTTGTTTTTCTGCGATTAATCTGTCCAACAATACTTAATCCAAGGATGTTTAATATCATATCTGGTAAGTAGAAATCCCAGTAATGTTTTCCCTCCTTCCTAAACAAAGTGGTATGACACACAAGTTGTGGCTAGTGCAGAGGACTCCAAGGGGCAGATTCACTAAAGGGCGAAGTGGCTAACGCTAAAGAATTTTCGCCAGAAATCACATCCGCAGGTACATCACCGTTCAACAACAGGCGCAGTCGTCAATTTGCAAACGAAAGAGACCGCTGCTAGCGTTTGTTCGCACTCTATCACCAGCCGACTTTTCACTCTAGCGAATGGTCGTTACTCCGCAAATTCAGTAAAGTGTGGATTTTACTGAACTTTACTTCTTTTGCCAGATTTGACTTTGCCACCTCAAACCAGGCAAAGTGCTATAAATCATGTAGATCTTCCTCAATCTTCTGTCGCTTACATCATATCATGTGTGCCGAAAATGCATTAAAGTTTAAAAAAATGTTGGCGACTTTTCATTTTTTTAAGCGTGATTGCCTGCAAAAGTCCTAACAAACTATATTGGGTAACTGTTTTTCTCCAGACATTTCCTAACATATGGAACATTCATTTTACAGTGGGCTCATGTGTAGGGCATTATATAAATTATCTTGTCTTTATTAAGGTTCACTGGACATTTGTAATAAAAGCATTTGCACCAACATTTAAAATAAAGACGTCCATACAACTTTAAATTACCCGCCGTATGCAAGATCACTAGTGCATCTTTGCTAGGCACGGATGCTAGCACATCTTCGCTATGAAATGGTCGCACTGCAGAAGTAACTCTCCTTCGTTCGGTGCCCAGGGTGCAACTTCACATATTAGTGAATTAGCATAGTGGTAGCACATTTGCGCCTGGCGAAGTGGTGCTATGTGTGCGAAGCAGTCGCTGGCAACAATTCACCCTTTAGTGAATCTGTCCTCAAGATGGGAACATAATGGTCCCCTGTCTTTAAAGGGATGCTGTCATGGAAAAACATCAGTTAAAGAAAAAAAACATCAATTAAAGGAACAGTAACATCAAAAATATTTTTTAAAGAATTCGTTAGAATACAACGAAAAAAAAACACCAAGACAAATTAAAATTTAAAATAGCAAAGCCTTTATTAATAAATAACTTACCGAAACTCCACTTCTGCTCCTCTTCAGACATGGCGACCATCCATTGTGCAGCGCTGGATTTCTCCTCCCTGGCTATCACCTAGATTCTACTGACAGCTTGTGAAGCGAGTGGCAAAAGTGAAGGCGGATGGCTTCAATCTGATATCCAAGGTGTGTCCCTCCCTGACCGGCAAGCAGAGCTCCACGGAGAGGGAGCTGAAGCGTTGTCTTTGGCACAGAGCAGGGCTAGTGAGGCTGAGCTCAATGACTTGGACGAGTCCGGAGCTTCGGGTCACAATGCTGGAGCTTCTTTCCCGTAGATGTGACCATGTTGTGCAGCAAGAGGAGGCAGAGTTGGCCAGTGACTGCGGATCGGGCATTTGGCGGATCGGGCGTTTGGTGTTCCTTGTGCACCCGCAGCAGCAGCCTCCACTCACTCCGGAGTGCCATCACATCAGCTGCCTGGCAGGGGGCACTTGCACGGTGCTGATGTACCCCAAATGGTGAATCTCCATTGTAGAGCACAGGAGCTTCCACCTACCAAATGATTCCTGGAAGTCTGCTGCGAGGTGTCATTCAGTCTGCAGATCAACAGGCTGTCTCCGTTTATTAGGCTTTTGTTCACACTGCCTATATTGTAACTGCAGCGAGAAACTGTATACAATTCTATTTGTTATAGAAGTTTGACAGTGGCAGCAACAAATAGTGCAAATATAATAAAGTAAGACCAGTTGCAGCTAAAAAGTGGCCAGTTAGAATAAGGGTTGAGTGCGGTTTGGATAAGGGTTCTGACTCGTCCAGGAATCATTTGGTAGGTGGAAGCTCCTGTGCTCTAAAATAGAGATTCACAAACTGGGCTACATCAGCGCCGTGCAAGTGCCCCCCGCCAGGCAGCTGATGTGATGGCACCCCAGAGTGAGTGGAGGCTGCTGCCGGTGCACGAGGAACACCAAACGCCCTATCCGCCGTCACTGGCCAACTCTGCCTCCTCTTGCTGCACAACATGGTCACATCTACGGGAAAGCAGCCCCAGCATGTGACCCGTAGCTCCGGACTCGTCCAAGTCATTGAGCAGTGGCCAGCGCCGGGGACGGAATCAGCATCACTCGACCTGCTCTCTGCCAAGGACAATGCTTCAGCTCCCTCTCCGTGGAGCTCTGCTTGCCGGTCAGGGAGGGACTCTCCTTGGATATCAGATTGAAGCCGTCCGCCTTCACAAGCTGTAAGTAGAATCTGGGTGATAGCCAGGGGGGAGAAATCCAGCAATGCACGATGGATGGTCGCCATGTCACCTTATATGAAGAGGAGCGGAAGTGGAGTTTCGGTAAGTTATTTATTAATAAAGGCTTTGCTATTTTAAATTTTCATTTGTCTTGGTGTTTTTTTTCCGTTGAATTCTAACGAATAAAAAAATAAAATTGATAATACTGTTCCTTTAATAGTGCTACTCCAGCAGACTTCTGCGCTGAAATCCAATGCTCAAAAGAGCAAACAGATTTTTATATTCAATTTTGAAATCTATCATGGGGCAAGACATATTGTCAGTTTCCCAGCTGCCCCCAGTCATGTGAATTGTGCCTGAACTTTAGGATGGAACTACTTTCTGGCAGGCTGTTATTTCTCCTACTTAATGTAACTGAATCAGTCTCGGTGGGACTTGGCTTTTATTATTGATTGGTGTTCTGAGATCTTCCGGGGAGCTGTTATCTTGTGTTAAGGAGCTGCTATCTGGTTACCTTCCCTTTTTTATTATGGACAGATCTATCCGAATCTCCTCTGTCCTCGCATCGATAAGGGTAGTGCAGGCCGTGTTTGCTGCTTTGATTTCAGACATCACGTCTCATAAAGTCGGTTCATCATCTGGGGATAAAGCCTCTGGAGCTGGGGCCTTGTCGGGAAGTGACTCCGCGCCATCACTGTCTGACTCATGTACAGGTTCAGTGCGCCTCCCTTGTTGGGCCTTATCTCCGCCCTTTTGAGACGAGTCCCTCGCATACTTCTCCAAGCGTACCGCCGCCTCCGAGGCGCGTTTGTTTGCCTGATTCTGGCCCATGAGCTCTCTTTGTGGAATAGCTAGCCGATCCCCTCGTTCCAGCTCCGTTTTGCACCGGTGGTAACAGGGTTTTTAGGGTTTAAAGCAGGGTTTGGTGCGGAGCTCCGTTAACTGCGTGCGTTCACATCAGCGGTCAGACCACGCCCCCTCTGGTTACCTTCCCATGGTTCTTTTGTTAGGCTGCTGGGGGAAGGGAGGGGGTGATATCACTTAAACGTGCAGTACAGCAGTAAAGAGTGACTGAAGTTTATTAGAGCACAAGTCACATGGCCGGGGGCAGCTGGGAAACTGACAATATGTCTAGCCCATGTCCGATTTCAAAATTGAATATAACAAAATCTGTTTGCTCTTTTGAGAATTAGATTTCAATGCAGAAGTCTGCTGGAGCAGCACTATTAACTGATGTGTTTTGAAAAAAACATGTTTTCCCATGACAGTATCCCTTTAATGTTAAGGTTCCTTTCTTTGAGACATACCTTTGCTGTAGCATATTAAATGTTTATTTATTCTGAACCGTTGCCTAATATCAGGTGTAATTATGTAATTTAGGGAGGGACCACCATTGCACCATATTTACCACTGTGGAAAACATTCTCACTGGTGTTTTATGGTACTTTTCCTAAAAGATTTGTAAAGGTTTGACATTGTGCCGTTGTAAGGGTAGAAAGGACAACATGGTGTAATGTAAAAAAGTTGCAGCCTTCAACCCATGATTCATTGTTTTAAATTCTCTTACTTTTGCTCTTTGCTTCTCTGACTTGTATTGGAACTGTTGGTCATTGTATGTTTCCTCATTTGTAAATGAGCTTGATAATGTATAACAAACTTCCATAGATATACGTATGGAAGTGTAAAAACGTATACATCACCATATAATTCTGTTAGGCTTCTTTGTATTTTCTATTAAGCTTTGTTTTACTAATTAATGTTTTGGTATTTAACAGATTCTCCTTCTCCAACTGCTGCAAGAACATTGACGCTGGTCGCCAAATCTCTGCAGAACCTAGCCAACTTGGTTGAGTTTGTAGCTAAAGTAAGCCTTTTATAAATACAGTGAAAAGGTTGCAAATCTTTTAACACTGATAGCTTCAGGAGACACTAATACGACTACACTGTGATACTACAAAAGTCTGCATTCTTTGAAATGGTACACTCATTGCACTTTGAATGAATAAATATAAGAATGTGCAGTTTGCAAAAAACCATATGCTCCATTTGCAAACCGCCCAAAAATATACTGTAAGTAGAAAATAGTTGAGCAGGATGTGACTTCAATTGTTACAGTATATGTATAACCAAATTCAATTTCTATTCCTTTATGATTTATTAATAACTAAAGTGTAAAGGCAGTCTGACCTCAAAGCATTGCATTGTAATTGTTCTCCGTACAGGGTATACATATGCTAGGCATAGTTTTATGTACTGTCTCTGTACAGTCTATAAGCCATCTGCCTTTACTATGTCCGCTTTCCTGACATTTGCCAGTTGCTTCAGTTCAGTGCATCTTTTTTTTTTTGAGGCGGTATAATTCATATATATGATGGGATATGTAGTCCAGCAACCAAGTTGCAGAAAAAGAGCGACTAAGCATACAGTTTTAATATCAAGAACAGGTATGGGACCTGTTATCTAGAATGCTCGCAACCTGGGGTTTTCCAGATAATAGATATTTCTCTAATTTGGAGCTTCATACTTTAAGTTTAATCATGTAAACATTAAATAAACCCAATGGGTTGGTTTTGCTTCCAATAAGGATTAATTATATCTTAGTTTGGATCAAGTACAAGGTACTGTTTTATTATTATTACAGAGAAAAAGGAAATCGTTTTAATAAATTTTAATTATTTGGATAAAGTGGAGTCTATGGGAGACATCTTTTCTGTAATTCAGAGCTTTCGGGACAAGGTACTGACTTTAATATGGCACATGCCAATAAGTCAGAAATGACCGCTTTTGTAATAGGGGCAATGACATCACTGTATTTCAGAGCTCTGTATTTCACTATTTTCCTAAATTGTATTCATATTTTTCCCCTTATGTGAAATGCCTTCTATTCTTGAGCTACACAAAGGCTTTATTTACATGTTAGTATTGGTGCTGTATATTGAACGCACTTGGCTCTGGTTTTACTTATAAATTGCCTCTTTAGTAAAATAACTGGATAAAGAAACTGGATTCATGGCCTGTGCATTCTGATTCTATGATCTTGTAAACATTTCAGTCTGGAAATCCCCCTACTATTATTATGGCGATCTTATATCCTTGACCTTTACTGACACAGTACTTTACTTGACCTTTACTGACACAAACTACGGGCGACTTCGGAAAACTAATCACCGCGTGTGATTAGCGCCGGCGTTTTTACATTTTAGCCGTCGCAGAGTCAGGGAAGGCGTTTGGGGAGATTGGTCGCCGTAAAAACGAGGCGATTAGTCGCCAGGCGACCAAATCTCCCAAAAACGCCCTGTGTGGCCTGACCCTTAAGTATAACATAGACATTACTATCTCAGGCAATTTGCAACTTATTTGTTTTTTTTTTTTTTTTTGTGTGGTTTTCAGTGATTTATTGTAACTTTTTGTTCAGCCGCTCTGTAGTTTGGCATTTCAGCAGCTATGTGGTTGCTAAGGAAAGAAGGTGTAAAAAGTAACTATAATGATAAAACCGTAAGCTCACATAGCTTGGGTGCTGGGATCAGTGACTCCCATTTGAAAGCTGGAAAGGTGTAGAAGAGGAAGAAAACTAACTTAAAAACTATAAAAATTAAATGACGAAGACCAATTGCAGGAGCAGGACATTTTTTTTAACATACTTACAGATGAATCGCTACTTTAAGCACCCCCGAGCAGCATATCAAGCAGTAGTTTGTCAGGTCTCTATGCTGTCAAGAAGTGTCAATCCAAAATGACCTCTTCATCTACCGCTATCCATGCCTCTATCTCAGTCTTCCCTTATCCTACCTGGAGCTCCAGGCTAGTGGGGGGTTTCTTCCACTTTGGATACCATCTAAATGCTATTTTCATTAGGTTTATTCTTGCTTTAACCATTGTTTATTGTACTGCTTTAACTCTGAGTAAGGAAGCTGAGCAGTTAATTTCCTTTTCCCAACTGTGTGGAAAGATCTGGATGGTGGGGAAGAGTTCTGTTTTTCTGTAAAATACTAGTCTACCCTTGTTCTACCATGACTTCAGAGAGGCTAAATGAAAATACATCACACCTGAGCTACCAAATCATAAAATTCAATCTCCTATTGTGTGCCAATTCATTTATGTCTAGTGGAGGTGTGGCCTACTGACCCATGGGGAGTTGTCTAACATGCACTTGGCTCTGACCAGCCAAACAGGGTCATAAACTAAATTCTTCATCGCAAGAAACCCCACTTATTTATAGGCTTTACAGAGAAATACCATTAAACTATGCCAGCATAAGTATTCCCTGTACTAAGCAAAGGGGTTATAATGGTCTTTTCAGTTTGTTTTCCAGAAAATAAAATAGGTTTTGTTGTTTAATCAGGCCTCCAGAAGTGTATATACGTGTATTGTAATTATTTGACATCAACTTTTTAATTTGTAGCAGGTTTTAAAGGGCTTCTAACATCAGAAATGAAGTGTAAACACCTTTAAGGTCTGTTTGTCCAGTATCTACAAATAAAACATTTCTTGGTTGCAATACTCTTGTTTTATGTAAGAGGGAAATGGATTAAATTTGGCCCCAATTTATCAGAAACTAAGTACTAATGTCATTGTACCCTAAATGCCTTATCCACTCCTACTGCCTTATTAGGGTGCTTACACAGGGTGCCTCACCTAACAATACCTGACCCTTCCATTCTTAAGTAGACACTTGTTAACAGTACAGTATGTTTTATATATAAGTACAAATTAAAAACAAAATGTTTTCTTTATTCTGGCCATTAAGGTTTGCAAATACTGAAAAAATGATATACTCATAATATATATATATATATATATATATATATATATATATATATATATATATATATATATATATATATATATATATATATATTATATATACACACACACATACATACACAGTTGTGTTCAGAATAATAGCAGTGTGTTTAAAAAAGTGAATAAATCTCAAGATCCTTATAATAGGTTTTCTTTCCATACACTCAACATTGGGAAGCTGCACATTGAAGAAAATGGAAATTTGTGTTATTGCTTTACAGAAAGCGAAGAAATGGGAATATTCGGCTGCTCCAAAAAAAAATGGCAGTGCCTGCATTCTCATACAAACTCAAAGATTCACTGTATGAACTGAAAAGTTATTTGAGATTTTGCTTTCCTTTTAAATTCCTGATCTAAAATTTATTTGTATAAGCATTGTTTCTGAGAACTGCTGCACATTTGTGTTGCATGGAGTCCACCATTCCACAATTCTTCTGCATTTCTTGGTTTTGCTTCAGAAACAGCATCTTTGATGTCACCCCATAAGTTTTCTATTGGATTAAGGTCCAAGGATTGGACTGGCCACTCTATAATGTAAATCTTGTTGATCTGGAACCAAGATGTTGCTTGTTTACTGGTGTGTTTGGTGTCTTGTTGAAACACCCATTTCAAGGCCATTCCCTCTTTGGCATAAGGCAAGATGACCTCTTCAACTGATCCATGATCCCTGGAATGTAATAAATAGGCCCAACACCATTGTATGAGAAGCATCTCCATATTATGATGCTTGCACCATCATGCTTCACTGTCTTCACAGTGTACTGTGGCTTGAATTCAGTGTTTGGGGGTTGTCTGACAAACTGCGGCTTCTAGACCAAAAATAACAATCTTGCTTTAATCAGTCCACAAAATGTTGAGGCATTTCTCTTTAGGCCAGTCAATGTGTTTGGCAAATTGCAAGCTCTTCGGTGCGTCTTTTTTTTTTTTTTTTTCAACAACGGTGCTTTGCAGGGGCTTCTTCTAATTATAACGCTAACTTTAGACCTTCTTTGATCTACCTGGAGCTTATCATTGGTCTTTGTCACTTTGCGAATGTTAGTTTTCCATTTTCTTCCACGTGTTTCAGGTTTTGGTTGCCATTTTAACGTATTTGAGATCATTTTAGCTGAGCAGCCTATCATTTTCTGCACTTCTTTATATGTTTTCCCCTCTTCGATTAACTATTTAATTAAAGTATGTCGGTCTTCTGAACATTGTCTGGAACGACCCATTTTACTCCGATTTTCAGAGCGAAATGCAATATAACCATCATATGCAAAATGTGCTGCCTTCACAGAACGGATGACCACACTTATTGTACTCCACACTGCTATTATTTGGAACAATCTATTATTATTTTGAACATTGCTATTATTTTTGAACAAGCCTCAATTAATGATTCAATGACTCAGAATCAGCAGCATGCATGTCATGACTGTTGGAGTTGTTGGTTTTCTATTACTCTACTAAACCTACCTAGAAATTATATTTCTTCTTGGCAAATAATATACACCAAACACAATGATTGATCAGGTTAGTGACGTTGGACTGCTATTATTCTAAACACAACTGTCTATATTATATTCTTTTTTTCTTCAAGATAAATGCAAAACAGTTTAATAAATTGTCAAACATATAAACCATTTATAAGTAAAGACATGTTGCTGCAAGCTGTTCGAGGGACAAAAATCTGTGAGGCTCTTGGATAACATGTTTGTAATACGGTCTAATAACAATTCTTTTGTTCTGGTTGGCACGGGAGGGACAAGTTGCTGTTGTGCCACAAAGCTGCACTTTTTCTTCCGGAGCTGTAAGAAAATATGTTTTATATCTCAATCAGTAACCGCTATTGCACTTGCCATTGCATGACCTTCATTCCATTGTAAGTGCAGCTCATGCATCACGTTATTTTGCCACTCTCACTGTAGCCTTGCACTGTCAACCAAATGCTGGTTTTTTTAAGAGTATGGATGTCAGAATATACTGCATAGCCCAATCACCATATTGATTCATAGTCATCACAAATCTCAAGCTGATATTTAGTATGGCTGAGCAGAAGCAGAGGACTTAATCTGAATTTACTTTGAGACTGGGTATATCTGTTAACACCATGTTATTGCTTCCCATCACTTTATATGATATTCAGAAATGCCACCCACTGATTCATGAGAATGCACCTTGTATTTGTTTTATATTGAACTGAACCTAAAATGAACACCACTCATAAATAAAACTTTTAAAGGGGCAGTTCATCTTTAAGTTAACTTTTAGTATGTCAAAGAATGGCTAATTGTAATAAAAAATGTTCCTTTTAGACTACATTTATTAATTTTTATAGTTTTTTAATTATTTAACTTTCCAGCTTTCAGATATGCGTCACTGACCCCATCTAAAAACAAATGCTCTGTAAAGCTACAAATATATTTTTATTGCTACGTTTTGTTACTCCTCTTTCTATTCAGACCTCTCCTATTCATATTCCAGTCTCTTGTTTAAATCAATGCATGGTTGCTAGGGTTGTTTGGACCCGAGTAACCAGACTGATGAAAATACAAACTGGAGAGCTGCCGAATAAAAAGCTAAATAGCTCAAAAACCACAAATAATAAAAAATGAAAACCAATAGCAAATTGTCTCAGAATATCACTGTCTAAAAATTACTTGAAAGGTGTACAACCCCTTTAATATTTGATTTCATCCAGTCTGTTGAGGCAATACCATCCCATAGGACCAATGTGGAATTTCTCTTGCAATTATCTGCTTCCTTAAAGGAAAACTATACCCCCAAAATCAATAGTTAAGCAATAAATAGTTTATATCATATTAGTATATTAATATAATACTATATATTTAAGTAAATATTGCCCTTTTACATCTCTTGCCTTGAGCCACCATTTCATAATGGTCTGTGTGCTGCCTCAGAGATCACCTGATCAGAAATACTGCAACTCTTAACTGTAACAAGAAGTGTTGAAGCAAAAGACAGAACTCTGTCTTTTAATTGGCTCATGTGACCTAACAAGTATGGTTTGTTGGTATGTTTGTGTGCACAGTGAATCGTACAATCCCCCTGTTTTTTAAAATGGCAATTTTCTATTTAGGATTACCCAATGGCACATACTACTAGAAAAGTATATTATTATGAAAATTGTTTATTTACATGAAGCAGAGTTTTACATATGAGCTGTTTTATGCCATATCTTTTTATAGAGACCTACATTGTTTGGGGGGTATAGTTTTCCTCTAACTAAGTTAGAATCACTCTGATCATTAGCTGTGGAGAATGGAGAAAGATAGCTTCATATTTATTACATATCAGCAACTTAGTGTATCCTGCAAGGCTTTGTGTGTATAAACATGGCGTGACTGAATGTTCGCTTCAAATGGTCATGTGGGCACTACGTGTTTGTAGGAGTTTAAATCCTGTGGCTAGTAAATCTAGTGTATGGCTTGTAATACTGTTGGTACAGCTTTTTTTGTTGGTATTATTCTGCTGATCGTCTTTTTATTAGCAGTGAATTTTGGGGATGTATTTGCCAGCTTTTGTAGCTGATGACAAAACTGACCGTCTGCTTTCTGTATATCATTTAATGTGATTAGAAAAGGTGGAAGAATTTTATATAACTAAAAGCAAATGTATTTTACTTCATCGATAATAGCGCGTCAGTGAATCTGACTGCCCCCATGTTTCACAACTGCTTCTGAGTTAATAACTGAAAAAGTCCAGGTGTAAAATTAAAGTGTTGTCAATGTCATTGTAATGCATGGTTCAGTGCCACAAATTCACATTTTAATTAAAGCAACAGGCTAAATGCATGTCCAACTGAAGCCCTATGTATTCAGCTTTATGTAAGCTGTACATAAATGCTGCTCCTTTAAATCCAATAGTATTAACTCCATACCATGCAGCCCTGAAGCATCGGCAACTTCAGGAACGCACAATTCTGCATCAACTGCATTGTAATAATGATTCTGTCTCCCTGTTCTGGAGCCGCTATGGAGTCATATTTTAAGACTGCACACAACATCATTTGCACAGCAAATATTTAAGAAATGATTCATTTTGAATGAAGTAACATATGTTTTCCTTTCAGGAACCGTACATGGAAGGAGTGAATCCGTTTATCAAGCACAACAAGGAGCGCATGATCATGTTTTTAGACGAACTTGGCGTAAGTAACCGACACTGCTTTTGGAGTTCCTTTTCCCCTATCTACAGAAGTGGCTGTCAGTCCTTTACAGTTCAAGACACCCCTTGGAGGTCCAAACATTTGTGTATGCCTCCCCCCTTCAGCCCATGACAAGGTTCCTATTATTCTGAATGTGGAAAAAAATGCTTTGTGTTTTCCAAGAAAGGTATGTTTTTTTTAAAAAAAAAAAAAAAAAAAAAACACTGCATAAGAAAGCAGGTTAGGATGCCCATGTGTATTATATAACCACTTGTCATTAGTTACCTGTTTTGAATCAAAATCCTCATCATTTGTACTGCTATTTAGCAGTTGGGTGCTACTGCCGTCTGCTTATATATTTAGCATCCATGCAATGTGCTTCTGTATTAACTGCTAATTTGCAATGCAGAAGGGACATTTTACTTGCATTTTTGTATGGGTTAGGAGAGAAGGAAAGGCTCACTTTCCTTGGGGTGCCATAAGGTAGGCACCACCAAGTGATTATATATACTTACCTCACACTCCAGGCAGTTTTCTGCTAAGAGCACCGGCCCGGGGTGTGAGGTAAGTATATACAATCACTTGGTGGTGCCAAACTTTTGGCACCCCCCCCAATTAAATATGCCTTTCCTTCTCCTTTAACTGACACAACACCTCATGGTATAATGTCCTTTTTCCTGATACTGTAAAACAATGTACAGATGCATTGGCTTCTCTTAGAAGTCCTAATCGGTGCAACTTCATCATCTTACAAGCAAACGTGTATGAAGTTCACATATTGTATGGCTGGCTAGTTACTGTATAAAATGTGTTGCTAAACATTTGTTTCAGAATGTGCCTGAACTCCCGGATACTACTGAGCATTCTAGAACTGACCTGTCCCGCAGTTTGGCAGCTCTGCATGAAATGTGTGTAGCCCACTCTGATGAACTTAGGACCATTAGCAACGAGCGAGGTGCCCAACAGGTAATTCCTTCTTATCCTGGTATTGTTTGAAGTGTACTTGCGCAGCACACAACAGCAGAAACTGTTCCATACCAAACTGTCATTGTATTAGAACATTATATAGTGAATAAAGTACCCCCTCTTGTAAAATATAAGGATATTATAAGTTACCGAGGACTTTCATGACGATGGCCGAGTGTTTTTATACAGGTCATGGAACTCTGAGGTAACTAATATCCTCATATTTTGCAACTGGGGGTACTTTATTTATTATAATATACAAGTTTCAGTGAGTCATGTGACAGAAATGACATCAGAACTCACCGTTTATAAGAATATAATTTACAGGATATTCATGGTTTTTGTGTATTATATTAAAATAAATCTAAACCAAGCTATGGTCTAATTTTATGAAGAGAAAAGAATTGGACAGTCCTTTATTATATAATTATTGGTTAGACTTTGAGGACTTGATTTCTTTATTCACACGCAGTGCTTTTAATTTAATCAGGAGTTAGTTAACCTACCTGTATGTTTTTGGCACATTAGATATACCACAATATGTAATAATGACCAGTAAATGTTTCCTGCTGGTTAATATGGATTACTGCTCCTGGACAAACATAGTGTCTTTTATTACTTAAGCCCATAGTTTAGTATTTGGAAGAAAATAATTGCTAATGCTTTAACATCCTAGCGAATAGTCTGGAAGTTGCAAGTCATAATGGATAATAAATAGAAAGATAAGCAATAAAAATTAGAAAAACAATACAACTTAAGTCACACATTAAAGGACATGTAAAGGCATTTTTTACTTTCTTCAATGAAAAAGAAACCTATCTCCAATATCCTTTAATTAAAAAATGGGTACCTTTTTTTTTTATAAGAAACCTGACTTATGCAGTGAAATTCTCCCTACATTTACTGCTGTGGATAGGAATTGTCAGACAGGGAAACAATCATACTTATGAACAGCAGGGGAGCCCCCACGTTACTTCCCAGCCATGCAGAACTCAAGCAGCTTTGTTTGTTTTGTAGAGCAGTCCGCGACTGTTTAGAGATTTATATTGGATTTTATTTTTGCCTTTACATCCCCTTTACTGTTTCCAACTCCAGCTGCAGGGACAAAGATCATGGAGCCAGATTTAAACAGATAAACTGGGGGATTATTTTGCTGCAGCCACTGGTTCTGCAGAGTTGGAGAAAGTTTGTATTAAACAATACAAAAACTATAAACATTAGATTACATGACAACGCAGGACCCAATGTAGTCTGCCTATTCTGATTATTAATCAGTCTTACTGTATCGGCTTCTGGCAGATATTATTGACTTGTGCTGTTTTTGATAATGTATGACAATCCCTAAGCAGCCCAGACCACACTGAGCATGTGCACAGTCTTGGTCTTGCAAAAGTTACAAGATGGTGACCCCCTGTGGCCAACTATGAAAGCATAAATCATTTGTTTGATTAGGTTTGTGGTGCAGTAAGTTCATGTTTATGTTTAGTATACAAAATACAGCATTTGTAGCCTTATTCTATTTTAGCCTTTACTTCCCCTTTAAATAGACCTCATTACCAACCTGGGCAATGGAAACTGCTGAGAAAATTCAAAGAACATACATTATAGCCAGATAGCGAGGGATCTTTTTTTCCCATAAGGATCACCAAGGCAGAGACCACTATTTTTATTCTAGAGCAAAAGAACTTTCATTTGAAGCAACGTAGGGGGTTCTTCACAGTCAGGACAGTGAGGTTGTGGAATGCACTGCCGGGTGATATTGTGATGCTGATTCTGTTAATGCCTTTAAGAATGGCTTGGATGATTTCTTGGACAGATATAATATTCAAGGCTGTTGTGATACTTAAATCTAATGTTAGTTTAGTTATTGGTGTTGTGGAACTTCAAGAACCAGAGACATGGGCATAAACGGGTGTTACCATTGCGAGAGCATAGATATATCTCTTCATAGCACAGAAAACAAAGAACTACTCAAATAACCAATGGGATGGTTTTTCCTCAAGATCAAGGTGGTACCACCAAGGCTAGATCAAGAACAGAATCCATCCCAGGCTCCCAGGGGTATCTACATACACAGAATTGTATTCATTCTCAGTGGTATATAGTTTGAGTTTGATGGACTTTGGTCTTTTTCTCAACTTAACTATATCATCAGTTTTGTGAAGGTATAATTATGGAAATCAGCAAATCCATAAGACAGTGGTATACAGTCATATTGTATCTTACTGATAGGCCAGGGCCCGACCAAAAGTTTGTTCTATTACAATTATAGATCAGAAGCCCTCGTGTTTCATTTCTCACAGTATACAAGAAGAACAGGGCTGTCAGGCAATCTACAGGCCAAGAAATATTAGTTAAAAAATGACTTTATTAAACAAAGTTAAAAGTATACTTGTATCTCCATGGGCCCTACGCGTTTCGTACCCACAGGGGTACTTAATCATGGGCTATGATAAAGTAATGTTTTAACTAATATTTCTTGGCCTGCGGATTCCTTTGAGTGCCGGACAGCCCTGTTCTTCTTGTATCCTGGTTTGCTGCTCCCTAATGCTGCGGGTCTGGGGCTGGTGTACTTAAACCACATCAACTACTCTGTGAGCTATTTATGTTATGTTCTGTAGCACCTTGTTCTCTTTATTATTGTCATTTCTCACAGCTGCGCATTTCAGTAACCGTTGTGTGTGCACCACATTTGCACGTGTGCAGTCTTGCACGTCTTGTGTTAGAGCAGGGTGCACTAGTGTGAATAACCGCATTAGTGTACCGTTTGCTTGGTCCAAGTCTATTTGTGGTTGTTCACGCAACCCATTGTTGGAATCTTCTAGAATTACCACATCCAGGGTAAATAATTACTGTTTTTTATTGTCAGTAGTAGGGATGTACCGAATCCAGGATTCGGACAGGATTCAGGCTTTTTCTGCAGGATTCAGATTCGGCCCAATCCTTCTGCCTGGCTGAACCGAATCCTAATTTGCATATTAGGATTCGGTTCAGTCTGGCAGAAGGTTTGGGCCGAATCAGAATGACCAACCTGGGCAATGGAAATTTGCATATGAAAATTAGGGGCGGGAGTAAAATCTTAAAATGTTTTCCCCTTCCCACCCCTAATTTGCATTTGCTGGATGAATGGTGTTAGTTTCCAATTTTGTGTGCGGCGCTTGAGGTTGTATATGAGGCTTTTTTATCACTCCAAGCTTTGTAAGCTTTGTTATTAATTCTACGATTATTG
Organism: Xenopus petersii; assembly: GCA_038501925.1. NCBI lineage: Eukaryota > Metazoa > Chordata > Amphibia > Anura > Pipidae > Xenopus > Xenopus petersii. The sequence goes on along the minus strand of CM076673.1, from coordinate 173,416,024 downwards.
CTGTAGCATGCAGTGGTTCAAATACACACGTTCAATAAAGTAATTCAACAAAATCGACAATAATCCACAAACCCATGGTTATTAATAGTGTCCCCATAGTCTTGACACATGGATTATGTTTGGTGCACCATTTCATAGTTACTTTATTTAGAAAATAGTATTTTATATTGTATTTCCATGTCCATTGTATACATTTAGGAAGCTGTCTTTGAGTGCATACTATATATAAATACTATATATAAATGTATTTTTGTTTTTCAGCATGTTCTAAAGAAACTTTTGGCAATTACAGAGCTTCTTCAACAGAAACAAAATCAGTATTCTGTATCTAACAACACCAGGTAGCAGCTGGCTGCAGCTATTTGCATGGATACAGCACGTGTAGACCTGGAGTAACATCCTTCTGCTCTTTCCCAAAGTAGCATGTATTAGCCACATCTTCAGCGATGTGTTGGACTGTGCTGCAAAGATCCTTCTGTTGGTAAATATCTGTCGGCAGATTAAGCTATCTGTGCAACCCAGTTGCATTTTTCACACTTTGAACTGACGACCACCGACTCTGAGCCTTCGTCTGCTAATCGTCTTTCACGCAGCCAAATGTGAGAAGATGAGCGATAGGACACTTCCTTGTATTATGCCAAAGTGAGTACATCCGAAACCTGCCCACATAGTCATCTGCTTCTGGGCGGTCATTTATAACTGGATTACAAGCTATTTTTATACCATTGTTTCTAACTGGTTTCTTTTATGACTGTTCAACCACCATGACTTATAAATTGCTGTTAAAACTGACAAAGAACAAAATGCTCTTTTTTTTTTTTATATACTTTATTATGTCTTTTTCTGGGATCATATTAAGTTTATGAAATACAAGTTTATTATGTTTGTGCCACTTTGTTATGGTAACTTTTCTCCAACAACAACAACCTAATAAGGAAAACAAATGTAAAAGCTTTTTGTAAAATGTTTACACCCGTAAATAATTTGATTGAAAATAAATTTATTAATGTCTCTCCTGCGCATGCATTAAACGTTTTGTTAAAGATCTCTTCTTTTTTTGCTTGGTCCATTGAAAACTGAAAATATTCTTTTTTTTAAACTATTTTTATCTATGTAAAGGAAAAACAGAAAAACTCAAATTTTTATATTTCCCAGGGGACAGCATAAAAACAGTGTCAATTCTTGGAAAATGCACCATGGGGGGAAAAGACACCACTAGAATACATTAAAAATGTATTCTACTTCCAGAAAACCATTAAAAATGTGTTTTACTGTATTAAGAGGAGCTTTTGTCATCTTTAGATTCTTTCAGGGTGGTGTTGGTTTTCAGTTTCAGAAGATCTTAGCTGGAAACAATGATTCGTATTGCTCTCCCCAGCCCTTTTTTTAGTTGTACCCAAACTATGGGGCTTTGATAAGGAGGCATCAGCCTGAAGGCCAGTTAGGATAAGATTTGAGCTATTTGCTCTTCTAGATACACCCAATGAAAATTCAGCTTGAAGGCCAGTTAGGGTGACATTGTATTCTCTTACATATGCTTAGAACTATGGCTGAATGACAATATATTAATATTCTCCTGTATTTGTAACTTTATGAAATAGGGGAAGCTTACACTGACAACTAATATTGTCGAAGAAGTATTTGTGGGGGTAGTGGTTGTGTGTGGACAGACAAAAATACAATTAACACCCAGGCACACATGGGATTCGAATAATAAGAAGACATATTTGCAGTTTGATAGAGCAGAACAAACTGAAACAGTGATTTTATTGTTGTGCAGAAAAGCTGCATATAGCAACAAGTCTTTACAAATATTCTGTGTGAATTCATATGATTATAAGCTTTGAATGTACTTACTGCACAGTAAGAATCATTGCCAGTGCATGATAAGAGTCATATAACATTAAAATGACTTATTTTTTTTAAACTATTGATTGCCCTCAACTATATTGTTGCCTTTATTGTAATGGGCTAATCAGGTCTTGTTTTACCCATTGAGCAAATACAAAAACCCAACTGGTGTGTAGGCTCACAGCCACAAGCAAAAATGTTCCTTTCTCTTTGTACTTGACCATGAAACTAGTGGTAAAAGATATCCAACGCAATAAAGCCTCATCCAAAATGGAGCATTTCATAGGGTAAATTCCAACTCTCATGGGTAACACACGCCTCACTTGTGATTTCAATACAAGATTGTGATGTCACATTACAGAATCACTTTAATTAACAACAAAAAAAAAAAAACAACTTTTCAAAGTAATTGAGTTTTGGTTCAGTCAGTCTCTTCAGCTCATCTCTTTTTGTTGAAAACACAAGTTATTTGTTACACGTGTATTAGTTATTGTATGCATTTGTAGAAAATATAATTTAAAGAAATAGTGGGAACGTTTAAAGCAACAGTAACACTAAAAAATGAAAGTGCTTTAAAGTAATGACAATATAATGTAGTGTTGCCCAGTGCTAGTAAAAATGGTTTGTTTGCTTCAGCAACTCAACTATACTTTATATAAACAATCTGCTGTGTGCAGGAAGGAAGGGTTTGGGTTCATAGAGCACTGGGCTGACTTTTCGTTGGGGTACAACTTATACAGCCGTGACGGTTTGCACCTCAATGGAAGGGGGTCCGCGGTGCTAGGGGAAAGAATGGCTAAGAGGTTGGAGGAGTGTTTAAACTAGGCAAGGGGGGGGTGGGTGAGAGAAAGGATTATGGGGAAGCTAGTGTAGACGGGGCAGTGGGGTTAGTAAGGGGTCATGGGGGAGGAGTGAGGGGGGCATACAGTTTACCAGCTAAGGAGGTCCCTCTGGAATAATAATACTAGAATAATACTAACTTAACGTATAATTCTTTACCAAGTAATGCACATTTCAAAAGTAAAAGTAATAACCTCCGCTGTATGCTGGCAAATGCACGGAGTTTGTCAGGTAAAATGGGAGACCTAGAATTAATTGCATGCTCTAAAAATTATGATATAATTGGTATCACTGAGACCTGGTGGGATGAAACATGTGACTGGATTGTGAATTTAAATGGTTACACCCTTTTTAGGAGGGATAGAGGGATTAAAAAGGGTGGAGGAGTGTGTTTGTATGTAAAGCCTGAATTAAAGCCATGCGCTAAAGAAATAACAATAGCTGGCACTGGTGAGGGTGTAGAATCACTCTGGGTAGAGATTTCGACTGGGCAAAAGGTATCAAAAAGAATTATCATTGGTGTATGCTATAAACCACCTCGTATAAGTGTCGAGTATGAAGCCGAGCTACTCTTGCAGATACAAGCGGCTTCACAGCTGGGTCAAGTTGTTGCTATGGGTGACTTCAATTATCCAGACATTGACTGGGGTAATGGGGTTGCTAAGACAGAAAAAGCTAGTAGGTTTGTAAATATGCTGAATGACAACTTTTTATTCCAGCTCGTTCAAGAACCTACTAGGAATAACTCTCTTTTGGACCTTGTAATAACTAACAATACTGAACTCATCTCTAACATTTGTGTGGGTGAGCATTTAGGGAATAGTGATCATAACATGGTCTCCTTTGAGATTCTGTTGCAGAAGCAATTCTATAAGGGAGTAACTAAAACACTAAATTTCAGACGTGCAAACTTTGACAGTATAAGGGCATCTCTGCAACATATTAAGTGGGAAATGCTTTTCTCAGGGTTAAACACAGAACAAAAATGGGAAGTCTTTAAAATGCTGCTTAATAAATATACTTGTCAGTATATTCCACTTGTAAGCAAGGAACGTCGTTGCAAAGCAAAACCTTTTTGGTTCAATAGAAGCGTTGGTGTTGAGGTGGGTAAGAAAAGACGTGCTTTTAAAACTTTCAAGTTAGCTGGTACAGCCGAATCATTTATAAGGTACAAGGAGGCCAATAAATCATGCAAAGAAGCTATAAGGCAAGCTAAAATTGCTATAGAAAAGGATATTGCAGTAAGCAGTAGAAAAAATCCAAAATTATTTTTTAAATATGTTAATAGTAAAAAAATGAAGCAGGAAGGGGTGGGTCCCTTACTATCAGAGGGGGGTCAGCTGGTTGATGAAAACAAATTAAAAGCGCAGATTCTGAATTCATATTTTTCATCTGTCTACACAAATGAGGAATCAGTAAGTGAAGGTTTCCTTCTTAACAGTCCCAATTCTAGTAATACAACTAATGATGCATGGTTCACACATGATGAAATTCAAAAGAGACTAGAACATGTTAAGATTAACAAAGGTCCAGGGCCAGATGGTATTCATCCCAGGGTAATTAGCGAGCTTAGCTCTGTGATTGCCAAACCTCTTTACTTAATTTTTCAGGATTCATTGAGATCTGGCATAGTGCCGAGAGACTGGCGAATTGCTAATGTGGTGCCTCTATTCAAAAAAGGATCCCGTTCTCAGCCTCAAAACTATAGGCCAGTTAGTCTGACGTCAGTGGTAGGAAAGCTTTTCGAAGGGTTAATAAAGGATAAGATACTGGACTTCATAGCAAATCATAATACTATGAGTTTGTGCCAGCATGGTTTTATGCGTAATAGATCTTGCCAGACTAACTTAATTTCTTTTTATGAGAATGTAAGTAGACACCTCGATTCTGGGATGGCAGTGGATGTGATTTACTTAGATTTTGCTAAAGCATTTGATACAGTGCCACACAAAAGGTTACTGGTTAAATTAAGGAATGTTGGCCTGGAACATAGTATTTGTACTTGGATAGAGAACTGGCTAAAAGATAGACTACAAAGAGTGGTGGTAAATGGAACATTTTCTAATTGGACCAATGTTGTTAGTGGAGTACCGCAGGGCTCTGTACTAGGTCCCTTGCTTTTCAACTTGTTTATTAATGACCTGGAGGTGGGCATTGAAAGTACTGTTTCTATTTTTGCAGATGATACTAAATTGTGCAGAACTATAGGTTCCATGCAGGATGCTGCCACTTTGCAGAGTGATTTGTCTAAACTGGAAAACTGGGCAGAAAACTGGAAAATGAGGTTCAATGTTGATAAATGCAGGTTATGCACTTTGGCAAAAATAATATAAATGCAAGTTATACACTAAATGGCAGTGTATTGGGAGTTTCCTTAAATGAGAAGGATCTAGGGGTCTTTGTAGATAACACGTTGTCTAATTCTGGGCAGTGTCATTCTGTGGCTACTAAAGCAAATAAAGTTCTGTCTTGCATAAAAAAGGGCATTAACTCAAGGGATGAAAACATAATTATGCCTCTTTATAGGTCCCTGGTAAGGCCTCATCTGGAGTATGCAGTGCAGTTTTGGAATCCAGTCCTTAAGAGGGATATAAATGAGCTGGAGAGAGTGCAGAGACGTGCAACTAAATTGGTTAGAGGGACGGAAGACTTAAATTATGAGGGTAGACTGTCAAGGTTGGGGTTGTTTTCTCTGGAAAAAAGGCGCTTGCGAGGGGACATGATTACACTTTACAAGTACATTAGAGGACATTATAGACAAATGGCAGGGGACCTTTTTACCCATAAAGTGGATCACCGTACCAGAGGCCACCTGTTTAGACTAGAAGAAAAGAACTTTCATTTGAAGCAACGTAGGGGGTTCTTCACAGTCAGGACAGTGAGGTTGTGGAATGCACTGCCGGGTGATGTTGTGATGGCTGATTCAGTTAATGCCTTTAAGAATGGCTTGGATGATTTTTTGGACAGACATAATATCAAAGGCTATTGTGATACTAAGCTCTATAGTTAGTATGGGTATATAGAATTTAATTAAAAGTAGAGGGGTGTATGTATGGATGCTGGGTTTTCATTTGGAGGGGTTGAACTTGATGGACTTTGTCTTTTTTCAACCCAATTTAACTATGTAACTATGTAACTATGTGTAGCCATGGGGGCAGCCATTCAAAGCTGAAAAGGCTCAGGATATACAGGTGATAACAAATCTACAAAAGAATTCTTCAAAACCTGTTATCTGCTGTGTATCCTGTGCCTTTTCTCCTTTTTCAGCTTTGAATGGCTGCCCCCATGGATACACAGCAGCTTGTTTGTTTGCAGGGCTACACTACAATATATTTTCATTACTTTAAAACACGTGTTTTTTTTTTTATGGTGCTACTATTCCTTTAACAGGAGAATTCAACCTGTGGGGGAAAAAACCCATACCCCCATCCCAGGTAGAGATCGGCAATTTCCGTGTAATTATGCTCAGAAATACCGATCTCCCAGTCAGCTTACAGAGGACGCGGAAGATGGATGCGTGCAACTCTGCTGGAAGAATCTGCGCCGAGGGGTAAGTATGGATTATGGGGCATTTCCCCAGGGGGGGTAGTTAGCCTGGGGGGAGGAGGGAGGGGGGTTTACCTGGGGTGGGGGTATGGGTTTCCCCCCCCCCCACAGGTTGAATTCTCCTTTAAGGCTCATTCCTGTTGTACTAGAACCTGTACAAATTGGAAAGTACAAGTCTCAGCAGTGCAAATAAACTGCTTTAGGAGGATTTTACACTATATAACAAGACTTTTCAGCAGTTATTTATAAAATATTAATTGTCCATACTGCAGCCAGAGAATGTTTGTTATTTAGATAAAAAAAAAGGACCCACAACAATACAATAGAGAATCTGCTAAATCTTCATCAGTCCACTCGCCCTGCAATGACAATGAGCAAGAATTACACACAGATCATGTTTAATACTACAAAGCTGAACCAATTAGTTACTTTCATAATCCATAAAAATTAGGCACCCTTAGTATGAAAAAAAAAAAAACAACTTAGAAATAAGAGGGACTGAGGGCTGGCGCATTGCGTCTCACAGCTGCCATCTTGAATTCCACTTGGATCGCAGCCTTTCTGTACACACAAAAGGTAATTGAAATGGGCATTCTTTCTGAAGTTCATTCATTTCAAAGGTTTGTATTTTTTTTTGGTTTTTTTTTTCCTTGTCCTTTAACCTGCTGCCTTACTAATTGAACTACTGCACAATTGCCACACTATAATTTCAATTTCTGCTAAAGTTGAACCTGCTGCGAAACTAGAGAATAAACCACAGGGAAGCCTTCATTAAGCAAGAATTTTGGTAACTTCTAGTTACATGACACAATTCCAGGTTTGAGAACAGGTGATTCAGATGCAAGTTAGGTAGCAAGTTGCTATTGTCCATTGGGCTGAATGACTGCAATGATTGTACTTCTTAATATCTGACAAATTCAACTGAAACACATTTTTTTTATACAGTATCATTCTAAATCATATAGGAATTTCACCTGGACAGTGTGGTTTTTGGCAAGGCTGCCTGGGTGAAAAGTTCCTGTCCGGATTTCCAAATTAGGAAATCCGGACAGGACATTGAAGTGAAGACTTGACCATCAGCTGATCGACTCGTCATCAGTCCCGCCCCTGATGCTACCTGCCCCACTTTCCCATGTCACCTGCCCCATCCTGACATCACTGGCCCGCCCCCTTATGTCACCACCCTGCCCATTTTCGTAAAAAAAAAAGGTGGCAACCCTATTATCATAGCCTTTTTTCTTTTATCAAGAAAAAAAAGAGCATGAATGATTTGTGTATTGGTTTGTATACATACAGTATGTGTATTATATTATTCTCCCGTCTAAATAAAAATAAAATACTAATTTAATTGCATTTCTAATATCTTAACATGTAGTCAGCTTTGCATTCCACCAGCTTTAACTTCATTAGGACATATTGCATTTACCTTTATAATGTCAGCCATAAACCAAAAAAATGGATTTTCTGCAAACCAGGCAAAGTGGAAAATACATGACCTATTTCATCTTGCACAATAAGTCATATGAGGAAATCGCAAAAAAAAATGAAAAAACACGATTCTGTTAATTATGCTCTTACTTTGTGCACTCGGCTGTTACGAGAGTGTGAGATTATCAAGCGTGTGCATATTGTAACGAAGTCATAAAATATTTTCATGCTGTACAGACTTTACCATTAATTAGTTACTACATGTGATTAAAATAATTTATATTAGTTTATGAAAATTAAAAAATAACGCAGTTGAAATTAGAATAAAATTGATAATTTACTCAGCTGTTGTAAATGTTTTGTTTGGCAAACTAACTTCACTAATTGTATTTCTCAGCTTATCTCACAAAACCGCATGTTTACTTAATTTTTTTTGTCTTTATGATTGAATACTTCAGACGCCATTATATTGTTCTGTTTCATTCTGTTCCTACATTTTCAGATTCTCTCACCATTGGAAAACATGGAGATGCTAGGATTTTTTTCTGTATTTGTCACAGCATTTTTCTCCTCAGTGAAAAGACTTAAAAGGACTTTCCTATAGACTTATAAAAGTCTTATAGCATGAAAAACCTAGGACTTTTACCTTGTTTGGTGGAGGCTTATTTATTACATAGTTCCATCAAATCGGGTTGAGTCCATCAAGTTCAACCCCTCCAAATGAAAACCCAGCATTCATACACACACCCCTCCATACCTTCAAATAAATTCTATGTACACATACCTATACTAACTATAAAGTTTAGTATCACAATAGCCTTTGATATTATGTCTGTCCAAAAAATCATCCAAGCCATTCTTTTTTTTTTATGTTATATATGTTTCAAAATATTTTATTATGTTGTCACATAAACAAGGGAATTCAATATGACAAATACCATGCAGCCTCAAAGGGTATGCTGTAATGGGTACAATGCCATATTATTTTCAAAATTAATACCAAGCCATTTTTAAAGGTATTAACTGAATCAGCCATCACAACATCACCCGGCAGTGCATTCCACAACCTCACTGTCCTGACTGTGAAGAACCCCCTACGTTGCTTCAAATGAAAGTTCTTTTCTTCTAGTCTGAAGGGGAGGCCTCTGGTACGGTGATTCTCTTTATGGGTAAAAAGGTCCCCAGCTATTTGTCTATAATGTCCTCTAATGTACTTGTAAAGTGTAATCATGTCCCCTCACAAGCACCTTTTTTGCAGACAAAACCCCAACCTTGAAAGTCTCCCCTCATAATTTGTCTTCCAACCCTCTAACCAATTTAGTTGCACTTAGTCCCTGCACTCTCTCCAGCTCATTTATATCCCTCTTAAGGACTGGAGTCCAAAACTGCACTGCATACTCCAGATGAGGCCTCACCAGGGACCTATAAAGAGGCATAATTATGTTTTCATCCCTTCAGTTAATGGCCTTTTTTATGCAAGACAGAACTTTATTTGCATTAGTAGCCACAGTTTCCCAACTTAGACAAATCACTCTGCAAAGTGGCAGCATCCTGCATGGAACCTATATTTCTGCACAATTTAGTATCATCTGCAAAAATAGAAACAGTACTTTCAATGCCCACCTCCAGGTCATAAATAAACAAGTTGAACAGCAAGGGACCTAGTACAGAGCCCTGCGGTACTCCACTTACAACACTGGTCCAATTAGAAAATGTTCCATTTACCACCACTCTTTGTAGTCTATCTTTTAGCCAGTTCTCTATCCAGGTACAAATACTATGTTCCAGGCCAACATTCCTTAATTTAACCAGTAACCTTTTGTGTGGCACGGTATCAAATGCTTTAGCAAAGTAAATAACATCCACTGCCATCCCAGAATCGAGGTCCCTGCTCACCTTCTCATAAAAGAAAATTAAGTTAGTCTGGCAAGATCGATTACACATAAAACCATGCTGGCACACACTCATAGTATTAAAGTCCAGTATCTTATCCTTTATTAACCCTTCGAAAAACTTTCCAACTGACGTCAGACTAACTGGCCTATAGTTTTGAGGCTGAGAACGGGATCCTTTTTTGAATAGAGGCACCACATTAGCAATTCGACAATCTCTTGGCACTATGTCAGACCTCAATGAATCCTGAAAAATTAAGTTAAAAGGTTTGGCAATTTTGAAACCACAACTTAACTCTCAAACTTTAAAACCCTGCTTGTCTTTGCATTTATTAAAATATTCAAAAGGAAAAAGCACTGACTGAACAATGTGCTAAAAAATATGAATACCTCGAAAACCTCAATATGAGTTTTTCGGACAATTCCTTGAAAACCTTTAAAAGTCCAATTTGATTTAAAGCAGTCCAATAAGATCAGTACAGCTCCCATTGACTTCTATAGCACCTCGACAACTTTTACTTGTGGTAATAAATGTTTTTGTTGTTTCTTTAATACATTTAGAATTTTTAGAAATAAAGGAAAACCACAAATTTTTCAAGATTCGTGAAAAAAAAAAATCACAATTCCATTGTTAGGAAATGGGCCCCTTAGAGGCTTATTTATTAAACGTTGAATTTTAATGGTTTTAGAGGTTTTGTAAACCACAATAAAACTAACAAACTTTAAAATCACGATTCTCATTTAGTAAAAGGTCTGAATATAAAAAGTGCGAGAGAAAAAAGTGCTGAACAATGTTCTAAAAATACCTCAAAAACCTCGAAAAATTTGATTTTTTTTTTCAGACCATTCCTAGCAAACAAAAAATCTGGAAACCTCCAAAATTCAGATTTGTTTAAAAACAGTCCAATAAGATTAGCACAGCTCCCTTTAGGCTTCTACAGGACCTCAACAACCTTTACTTGACAAAGTTCGGTATTATATGTTTTTTTGTGGTTTTCTTCAATTAATAAATAAAAATATAGGAAAACAACAAATTTTTTGAGATTCATAGAAAAAGAAAAGCACAATTCAATTGTTAGTAAATGAGCCCATTATTTATTAAAGGTAAAAATCTTAGTCGTTTTAGAGGTTTTGGAGACCACAACTAAAGTAAAAAACTATAAAACTATGATTCTCATTGAATGTATTAAAATCTGAATATAAAGAGTACTAGAGAAAAAAAAGTGCTGAACAATGTTTCGAAAATCTCTAAAAATTTGAGTTTTCAGACAATTCCTAGCCAACAAAAAATCTGGAAACCTCCAAAATTCAGATTTGATTAAAAACAGTCCAATAATCAGCGCAGCTCCCTTTGGCTAGGACGTCGGCAATTTTTACTTGGCAAAGGTTGGTATTAAAGGAGAAGGAACGTCATTTACCACTTGGGGTTGCCAAATGTTAGGCACCCCCAAGTTATTCCCACGGGCACCACAGAGTGCTTCTCTTCCGGCTTCTTATTTTTTCTCGCGGCTGCGCATTAGAGTGAAAAGCCGAACTTTAACTAAAAAGTCGGCTATTTCATTCTACTGCCCCGGGAAATTTGAAGAAAGAAGAAGCTGGAAGAGGATCACTCTGTTTTGCTTGCTGGAATAACCCTGGGCCGGTGCAGTTTTCAGATTTCAGGTAAGTCAATACATTCAGTTTGGGGTGCCTAACATTTGGCACCTCCAAGTGGCAAACGACTTTCCTTCTCCTTTAAAGGTTCCAATTTGATTGTTAGTAAATGGGCCCCATAGAGTTCAGTATGGAGAGACAGAGTTCATCTTTCATACTAAAATCACTTGGTAAATCTACAATTATTCCCAATAAATTTGGTAATGGAGTAGGGCAGAGGGGATGCTCCAGTCTTTTGGGTTTGTTTTACCTATATTACCTATATTCAACGTATTATACTTCTCAAAGTTTTTTTTGTTTGCTGTTAGCATTCTGTTTTATAGTGAGGTAGTGATCACCTCTCAGCACCATTATGCATTCTAACCCTTACCCCTGGGGAGAGAGGATTTGGAGAATTATTGTCCACTTTGGGACAAATAATTCTATAGAGGGAAATAAATTGATAAATCTTTAATGCTTGATATTTCTCAAAGAATGCTAACAATAGTTAACAATTGTTATACCAAAGAAATGACTAAAATAGACCTCCAAGTCAAATCTGCACGTAAAAGATGTCTGTGCTATATTGGTATAGAAAAGAAAATACAAAATGATTGCAGAATCTCGAACATAAAAATGAAAAAGTGCAAAGAATTAAATCAAAGCAAGAAATTGCTCTTGTACAGGTATATCCCAATATCCAGAAAGCTCCCAATTACGGAAAGTCTCCCATAGACTCCATTTTATCCAAATAATCCAAATTTTTAAAAATGATTTCCTTTTTCTCTGTAATAATAAAACAGTAGCTTGTACTTGATCCCAACTAAGATATAATTAATCCTTATTGGAAGCAAAACCAGCCTATTGGGTTTATTTAATGTTTAAATGAATTTCTAGTAGACTTAAGGCATGAAGACCCAAATTACAGAAAGATCCATTATCCGGAAAACCCCAGGTCCCGAGCATTCTGGATAACTGTATTCATGTTCTTGAGTATTTTGCATGTGTCTGTAAGACCACCCAATGTACCTGGAGGACAGCTGGCTGCTAGATTCCTGCGTTTTATTTTCCCCTGGATCTTGCCATTCACCTGCTGCTGCCACTACTTCTATGTTGTTGTTGTTGCTGTAAATAGAACATGCAACATGATTATTGCGTTACGTTATTTCTTCCTGCATTTAACTTTATAAATCTAAAGCTACAGTACATTTTCCGAGGACAAAAATGCATACAGCACACTTATTTTCTGATTATTCTACAGGTAGAGCCTTTATCCAGAAACCCATTATGCAGAAAGCTACACATTACAGGAAGGTCATCTCCCACAGACTCCATTATAATCAAATAATTAACATTTTTACAAATGATTTCCTTTTTCACTGTAGTAATACAACAGTACCTACTGCTTGATCCCAATGAATCCTTTTTTGAGACAAAACAATCCTATTGGGTTTTATTAATGTTTAAATGTTTTTTAGTGGGGGCAGCTGGGAAATTGACAATATGTCTAGCCCCATGTCGGATTTCAAAATTGAATATAAAAAAATCTGTTTGCTCTTTTGAGAAATGGATTTCAGTGCAGAATTCTGCTGGAGCAGCACTATTAACTGATTCATTTTGGAAAAAAAAAAATCTCCCATGACAGTATCCCTTTAAAGTCAATGGGTGTCCGAATAAATTTGACAAACGCCAAATTTTTCTTTACGCGGTTGATTTTTGCTGGCGAATTGTAGCCGCAGTTTCGCAAATTAATTCACTTGCTGTGCAATGTGGAAATTCATTAGTGTCTGGCGAATTTATTCACTAGTCATAATTCGTATACAATTTAAATACATTTTGGTAAAATTAGTCAACCTGAGGGCCTGAAAAATAATCTGCTGTGGGGCCCAGCAATATAGTTACTCCACTGCCTGACCTGCTGCGGTGTCTTCCTTCCTGCCTATTGCTAAATCCATCAGCCTCAGTCTGACCCCTTGGTATTTGGAAACATGAACAGCGTCTGATTTGATGTTTTGAAATTTTTTTTCTACCGGGCACTGGGACTGAGCTGTTTTGAATTGCCGCAGACATCTTATGCTCAGTGAATGGCTCAAAACTTAAGAGAAGTGTGCATGCAGCAGAAAAATTGTGGCCACAGGGTTTTTCACTGGTGGACCAATCCGACCCTGGACCGGTTAAATGAAGATTGTCTTGTACCTGGACAGTAAAAAAGGAGTTTGCAAAGCTGCAAGTGAAAAATTTCTAAAATGCCAGGAAATATAGTATGCTTGTGAATAAAGTGGTGTGATTCATAAATTGCTTAAGATATACATATCTAGTATAGGTCAATCTAAAAACAACTGGACTTGCTGAGTAATCAATGAAGACGTTTCACTACTCATCCGAGCAGCTTCTTCAGTTCAACTGACTGGTGTGGGAAGTTCTCGGCATATAAACTCTTGAAGAGTTACAATGTGCCATTGTAAATGGATTAGTGGAAGAGTTTATATGCCGGGAATTTCCCACACCAGTCAGTTGAACTGAAGAAGCGGCTCGGATGAGTAGTGAAACGTCTTCATTGATTACTCAGCAAGTCCAGTTGTTTTTAGATTGACCTATACTAGATATACCATGACCTGGATGAATGAAAATCTTCATAGTCTTAAGATATACAGGTTTTTTTTACTAACGAAGCTAGATTCAGTATAATTTTACCTTTTTGAGAGGTTATTTATTAAAGTCCGATTTTTTTTTCTGTTCAGACTTTTAATGCGGAAAAACACAGTTTTTTCATAGAAAAGAAAAACAACTAGATTTTTCAGAGATTTATTAAACCCGGATAGTGTTTAAAGTCAGAATAAAAAAGTACTCCTACTCATACCTGCCGAGTTCACTTGCAGATGTCCCATTTACAACTGTAAGATATCCTGATCTGTGCTGGGATATGTTCAATAATCCGATGATTTCGGTGGTTTTGGGTGTCAAATCTGAAAAAGATGCAGATTTTTATTACAATTTTGTTGAATCTTTTCCCGCACAAGAAATTTTCATGAAAATGTATTGATAAACAGGGGAGATACGTCCATGCGGATTTGGTTGGAGTGGTTTCCAGTAATTAGTGAGAAAATTTCGGATTTTGATAAATAACCCACTGGTGTTCGAACTTTATGATGTCTGTCTGTGCATGCATTGTATTACAATATATAAAATCCAATATTTTAAGTGCAATCATTTCTTATTGGCCTATGAATCTTTGTAAATATGTATTTCTTATAACAAGGCATTAATATGATACAGTATATATCATGTTATCTGATGCTTATCATTAGATCTATATTCTTTGTATTGTGCTTAAATCAAGGTTGACATAGAAGTCATACTGAGTTTAAAAACATTTAAAATGTGCACTGTGATAAACTTTACCACCTTCCTTCAAAAACATATTACTAGTGATCTAAAAATAGTGACATTTTAAATAAACTTGATTACAAAAATAGCATTTATCTACTGAAGTATGCAATAGCAAAAGGGCCAGTGCAGAATATGCAAATTTTGTCAGATTCAGTTTTGAAGGTTCATTAATGAAGTCTCAGTATGCAACAGGTCGTTAACCAAATTTGTATACAGTTTACTTCTGCAGGACAATTTAAGTATATTCATATTATTCTAACTCCTTATTCTAACTCTTGGGGCCTATTTATCAAGCCTCAAATTCTTCTGGTAGTGGAGTTTTAAAGGCAAAATAATGTGATTTTTTTAGGGAAAAAATTAAATTTTTCGAGATTTTCCATGCTCCCCCCCAAAACCCCAAAAAAATCTAGTTTTTTTACTATAAAATCTGAAGTTTAAGTGGAAAAAAACTCAAATTTTTTGAGATTTATTATACCCCGAGGATGCAAAAAGTCTGAATCTGAAAATACTCCATCTTCAACTTGTTGAGGTCCTGTAGAAGTCAAAGTCTATTTGCAATTTGAAGATATTATGGTCTGTGCTGAGTTTCTTACGATAATCTGAACCTTTCAGGCTTTTCTGCCGATTCCACAGAATATTCTGATTTTGCAGCTGTCAAATCCGAAAAATTAAGATTTTTTTCTTGGGTTTACGGATTCTAGTTTGTTCTGACTTTTTTAATTTAAGATATCAGAGAAATTTGGATTTGATAAATCACCCCAGTAATGTGTTCTTCACTATAGATACAATATAGATTGTATAAATACTGAACTGGAGCGCTTTCTTCTGTTTCAGATTTGTCAGAAATGGGCAGAATAGGGCAGAATAGAAAAAGAAAAGAAAAGAAAAACTAAACCGGAAAAAAAGAAGAAAAAGAGAAAAGTAATAGAAAAAGAAAAAATTGGTTTCATACTAACTAATTATTGTACCCAACATATTTTCATATGCAAATATAACTGTGAACCATGTCAGCATAATCTGTTCTCAAAATATCTTCAAGTGTGACATATTCCAGTGTGCCTAAAAAAAGTGGAAGAGGAAGTCGTAATTAGCAAAACACATTAGTGTTGAAGCAAGAAGCTAGAGGAGATGCAAGGTCTGCAAATCATGAGAGAGAGGCAGGAACACAAGCAGTTACCCCATAACTCTCAGAGATATATCCGCGCATAACATACCTCTATATTGAATGTCCATGATCACAAGTGGTCAAGAGTACTAGTACTATAGCTCATATTTTCTTCTAATAAATACAAAAAATACTGTCACCCAAAAATGAACACCTGTAAATTATAAATTGAACATACACTATAATGAGTTTTGCTTAAACAACATGAATAAAAGATTTGGCCTGTTCCTTTATATTTCGTAATTGTTTTTTTTATTTGCTTTTATATGTATATTTCATTTAGATTCAGTCAAACCCACAATTTTACATTTTCTTGGGGACTGGAAAAAAATGTAAAATCAAAAAAAAAAAAACCATAAAATCATAAAACTTGAAATGCAGCAAAAGTAACATTTACAGGGGTTAGTAAGGAAAATGATGACATAAAATGCAAGAAAACATAATTAAATCTGGGAAATGTTCCCACTGAAATGTATTAGGGACTGTGTAAAAAAAAAATTAAACCTGCCGAAGTGCTATCTTAGCCTATGGGGACCTTCTAGACCATTTTTCTAAGTCTTCACACATCGAAGTAAAATCGTTCAATCATACGTTAAAAACGTTCGATCGACGATATTCGAAGTCAAAGTATTTCAATTAGAGGGTCGAATTTCGAAGTATTTATCACTTCGAAATTCGACCCTTGATAAATCTGCCCCTTAAAGGAGAAGGAAAGCTCCAAGACAGTTTATTGCCAATAGAATAGCCACAATAGTGCAAGCTAGAACGCTATATTTATTCTGCAGAATGCTTTACCATACCTGAGTAAACAGCTCTAGACACGGTCTCTGTTTGTTCAGGATAGAAGCTGCCATATATGCTTGGTGTGACATCACTTCCTGCCTGAGTCTCTCCCTGCTTACTAACAGCTCTGAGCTCAGATTACAGTAGGGATGGGAGGAGGGAGGGGGAGAGGAGCAAACTGAGCATGCTCAAGGCCGTGCCCTGGAGGTTTAAGCTGAAAACAGGAAGTCTGATACAGAAGCCCATGTGTACACAATAAAAGCAAAGAAATGTGGTGTTTCTTTTGACAGAGGACTCAGAGCAGCATTACTTTGAGGGTTTACTGGTGTATTTATATAGACCTTTCTGATAAAGCTTACTTAATTTTAGCCTTTCCTTCTCCTTTAAGGTTATCAGTAAAAAATCACTGCAGTGAGAAAACGAATCACAATTCTTATGTTAAAGATCATAAAACAAACAGTAAATACTTGGAATAAATACGATAATAAATAAACATAATTAATTTTAATAAATAAGAGAAATATGACATATATATAACATCAGTATTTGGCAGGTATAGTGGAGAACATTTTATGAATAAAAACAGTTCAAATTGGCGTCAAAGTATAGAGCAAAAAGGAGAAATTTTTCCAGATAAGTGATCTTTCTGTAATTTGGATCTTCATGCCATAAGTCTGCTGAAATCACTTAAACATTTAATAAACCCAAGAGGATGGATTTGCTTTCAGTAAGGATCTTTTATGTCTTTATATCTTTTATAAATTTGAATTATCTGACTGAATGGACTTTATGGGAGATGGCTTTAATTAGGGATGCACCGAATCCATGATTCGGTTCGGGATTCGGCCAGGATTCGGCCTTTTTCAACAGGATTCGGCCGAATCCTTGTGCCTGGCCGAACCTAATCCTAATTTGCATATGCAAATTAGGGGTGGAGAGGGAAATCGCGTGACTTTTTGTCACAAAACAAGGAAGTAAAAAAAATTTCCCCTTCCCACCCCTAATTTGCATATGCAAATTAGGATTCGGTTCGGTATTCAGCCGAATCCTTTGCTTAGAATTCGGGGGTTCGGCCGAATCCAAAATAGTGGATTCGGTGCATCCCTAGCTTTAATGTAATTTGGAGTTTCTGGATAATCGGTTTTCCAAATAAGGGATCCCATACCTTTTCTGTTAATGATTGGCCCAGTTAATCTTTGACTTGTTTGGTCTTTCAAACAAGTCAACGTTTTTAGGGTAGAATATCAAAGGCAAAGGAAATTCACAATATTTTATGAAATTAGAATTTATTCAGCCATTTAAAAAAAAATGTAAAAAGATCTTTAAAAACTTTGTACTTAGGTTATTTTGCCACTAGAGAGCACCACTAACCTTTCTTACAAAATAAAATAAGAACAACAAGATCTTAATCTTGGATTTTGCAAAGCAAATGCAGCGAAATTTTGTTTTACTTTATTATTATTAGTATTATTATTATCCTTTATATTCCGCCATATTCACATATTATTCACATATTACGCAGCACTTCACAGGGATTAGATATCCGTCATATTAGTCCCTGCATTTTTATTTTTATTATCATATAGCACAAATTTGTTTAATTAATTGTAAATGTGAAAAGAAATCTTACATATAATAATCAGACTCCCTTTATAATAGATTGCAGACTGGTATACTATGCAACTCGGAATATTCATGAAGACAAAATTAATTTTAATAGCCACTATATCACCCAATATCACCAGTACTTAATAGTTATAATTATAAAGATTCCGCACTTATATAGATATAAAAACTCACAGTACAAAAGAGAATTTTCAAAGCACCACATAAAAACTTTGCATACTTCACATTCCAAGGCCAAAACAAATGGTAGATTCCAAGTAGTGAGGGGCGAATAAATTCACCAGGTGTGAATGTGCGGCGAATTTCCGCGTTTTACCGCCGGTAAAAAATATACCGTTGCGCGTCAAGTACACAAATAATTAGGGGCAGATTAATCAAAATGCGAGATTAGATCTCACCACAGAAAAACTCACTCGTGTTCTATTCATTCCTATGGGATTTTTAGAATCAAATGTATCAATGGATAACTATGCTTTTAAAAATCCCAGAAATCCTTGAAAGTGAGTAATTTTTCAAAATCTGAATTATTCAAATTTTTTAAATAAAAAAATTCAGACCAAACTATAATCCACAATTTGTCTTTATTTATCAAGAAAAAACAGATTGGGTAAAAACACAACTTTTTTGGATTGTCACATGAAAAACCCAAATTTTTCAAGTTTGATGCCCGAAAACCACAAAAAAATTTTTTTGCTGAAAAACCAGTGTCAAACCCCGAAAACTGTGAACAGGAGGATTAAAACATCTACAAGTGGTTAAGGGGACATCTGCCACTTTTACATGAATTCAGCAGGTTTTAGATGGCCTATTTTCAGCTTCAAGGCTTAATAAATCGCGTCTTTTTTTGACTGCAACTTTTTCTGCGTCAAATGGACGCAGCAATAAAATAGTGCCTTAATAAATAACCCCCTTATTGTGGTGAGTTCCAAATTCACACTTTGATAAATCTGCCCCTATTCATATTTTTAGAGCTTTCTAGAAAAATAGGAAAACCACCATTTTTTTCGTGATTCGTGGAAAAAAAACCCGAAAATGAGTAAATGAGCCACATCTGAGAAAAAAATCTGATATACAGCTCATATTGTCCTGTGCTTATGCCGAAATAAGTGAATTTGCTCCTTGGTCATATCAAACTCATGTCAGGACCAGATATTTAGCAGGCTGTGGACTTGGACTGAGCTGGTGGGGACCAGCTGTTTACAGAGACCTTGTTGCATTTAAGTGTTTCTGACATCAGAAACAAATCATTTTTGTCTTCCATAACTTTGTCTATGGAAATGATTTTATATTTCACCCTCAGAGAATTTGGCAGCTGTTTTTACACCACCTGTCTGATCACCACCGTTCCACTCCAGGGCTGCCATTATTTTTCTGCAGCAGTCCGGTGGAGGTTTCAACAATGCCCGTGAATTTCTTTTAAAATTTTAACCAAATTAGATCTTGCCCTCTTTCCTTGGCGCAGGCACCATCATAATGCAATTATGTCATACAAACAGGAGAAGCAGCCAACGATAGCTGGAGAACTGATTTATAAAACAGTTATATGACTGCAATGAAAAGCTTACAGACAGTGGACAGGAAGAAAGTACAGGGGATACTGAATAACAGGGGCAACCTCACAGGCAGAGATATCTCTGAGAACTTCCAGAGAAAAAAAGATCACATATGCAGGTCACATGTTTTCTTAGGGCAAAGACACACAGGGCTGTTTCTCCGCATGCATATAAACACAGGCCAAGAATCAGCCGATCTGCTGGCACCTCCTCATTTGTGTACCAAGATATGAGACAACTGGTCATTTTTAAATCCAGGTCTTTAATTTTGTAGCTGGTGAAAATGACCCCATTGATAGTGGATACCCAACCTCTGATAACTTGTGTAAATTCCAAAGTCATAGTACATCAATTGTAAAAGAAATAATGTTAGGGGGTTATTTATTAAATTCAGATTTTTTTCTGTAACACCATTTTGTCGTAGGGGAAAAACACAATTTTTCCTAGGGGAAAACACCATTTTTTTTGTAGAAAAAAAAAATAGATTTTTTCATATTAATTTATTAAACCCTGATGTTGTTAAAAGTCTGAGTAAAAAAGTTTTCCAACTCAGATCTGCCGAGTTCATGTAGAAGTCAATGGGAGATGCCCCGTTGATATCCTGATCTGCGGCGAGTTTCGTTCAATAATCGGTAGTTCACATGGTTTTCGGGCGTCAAATCCAAAAAAAGTCGCATGAATTTGGTGATAAATCAGAAAAAATTGCAATTTTCGCTGACAAATTTGAAAAAATTGTACGATTTGGATTTTTTCACGATTTTATACATTTTTTTCATGCACAAGTCATTTTTGGAAAAATGTATTGATAAATAGGAGGGGGAAGTCAGTGCGGATTGGTCAGAGTAGTTTTCAGAAAATAGTGAGAACTTTTTTTTTATTAAATATTTTAATTAATAATGTATGCAGTAACGCACCATTGCAACCATAACTCTAATTTAGGGGCCGATTCACTAAATTCGAGTGAATTAGAGTGAAGGATTCGAATTTAAAAAACTTCGAATTTCGAAGTGTTTTTTGGGCTACTTCGACCATCGAATGGGCTACTTCGACCTTCGACTACGACTATCGAACGATTCGACCATGCGATAGTCGAAGTACTGTCTCTTTAAAAAAAAATTCGACCCCCTAGTTCGGCAGCTAAAAGCTACCGAACTCAATGTTAGCCTATGGGGAAGGTCCCCATAGGCTTGCCTTCATCGAAGGATATTCATTCGATCGTTGAATTAAAATCCTTCAAATCGTTCGATTCGAAGGATTTAATCGTTCGATCGAATGAATAATCCTTCGATCGATCGATCGAATTTCCTGCGCTAAATCCTTCGAATTCGATAATCGAATTCGAAGGATTTCAATTCCTAGTCGAATATCGAGGGTTAATTAACCCTCGATATTCGACCATTGGTGAATCGGCCCCTAAGATTTCTTACACAAATGTAAAAAACGAACAGGGCTTTGAAGAATCACATTATATTTGTCATCTCCGCCCCAAAAGAATTTCAGTCAACAGCTTTACACAGTTTGTCTTCTTTTTTTTCCTGTCCACTTCAGTTGTCCCACACATTTAATTATGCCTATATAATTCCAATAAACACTTGAACTCATCAACTCTTCCACTGCTTGTTGTGCCTTTGCTACAGTTAACGAGTTGCAAGTAACAGAGCTTGAAAATATTGACATTCCTGTTATTTAGAATCAATTAGACAGATAGTGCAGTTACAATGCTTAAAGGATCAGTGCTTACTGTAGCCTTACACATAATTGATTATCAGGCTAAAGGAGAGTAATCGCGTCTCGCCAATTAACACTTTATGCAAATATTGAGGATATGTGTCTCTATAACTCTAAATTCATATGTGTAGCTCAGCTGTACATAATATAAATATATAGTTAAAGGGATCCTGTCATCGGAAAACATGTTTTTTCCAAAACACATCAGTTAATAGTGCTACTCCAGCAGAATTCTGCACTGAAATCCATTTCTCAAAAGAGCAAACAGATTTTTTTTATATTCAATTTTGAAATCTGACATGGGGCTAGACATTTTGTCAATTTCCCAGCTGCCCCTTGTCATGTGACTTGTGCCTGCACTTTAGGAGAGAAATGCTTTCTGGCAGGCTGCTGTTTTTCCTTCTCAATGTAACTGAATGTGTCTCAGTGGGACATGGATTTTTACTATTGGGTGTTGTTCTTAGATCTACCAGGCAGCTGTTATCTTGTGTTAGGGAATTGTTATCTGGTTACCTTCCCATTGTTCTTTTGTTTTGGTTCTGGGGGGGGAAAGGGGAGGGGGGAATATCACTCCAACTTGCAGTACAGCAGTAAAGAGTGATTGAAGTTTATCAGAGCACAAATCACATGACTTGGGGCAGCTGGGAAACTGACAATATGTCTAGCCCCCTGTCAGATTTCAAAATTGAAAATAAAAAAATCTGTTTGCTTTTTTGAGAAATGGATTTCAGTGCAGAATTCTGCTGGAGCAGCAATATTAACTGATTCATTTTGAAAAAAAATTTTTTTTCCCATGACAGTATCCCTTTAAGGGGCTGATTAATCATCCTTCAGTGTTTGTGGTCAGTGGAAACAGTTGCAGAAAAGGCATGTGACTTACTGAACTCACATTTTCCACAATTGCTTTTGTTTTTTCCTAACTTGTTTTACACAAAAAAAAAGTCTTTGTCCCCCCATTTACAAGAAATAAAATGCCAAGTTTTATGTGTCGAGATGAGCAATACTGCCCTGTTCCATGAAAATTCACCAACATTTTGTCAAATGCGATGTTCTTAACAAGCATTTTGTTTTCCACCATGTTTTTCTTGTGCAAAATGCATTGGAATCAATTGCCTTTTTTGCCTTTAATTTCTTCATGTAAATTTTTTTCCAGCAAAACAAAATGCAAATTCTTGAGCACATTTGTTGACTTTTGCATAACTCACGAAACCATCAATTTTACCACAAATCTGTATCAGGCAAAAACATGTGTTCATCATTAGTGGTGTCTAGTGGGAAAAAATAATTATTATTTGTGTAAAACGAGTTAGGAAAAAAAGCAATTGCAGAACATTTTGGAAAAAACTGCAATTTTGGAGAATAATTATATGAAAAACATGAAATAAAAAATTTGGTGTTCATAGCAACATAGTAAGTTAGGTTTAAAAAACACACGTCCATCAAGTTCAAACTTTTTAGTCTGTATATAACTTGCCTAACTGCCATTTGATCCAGAGGAAGGCAAAAAAAAACCCCATCTCTCCAATTTGCCTCAGAGGCATGTGGCAGATTTACTCGAGGTCCAAAATTTGCCAGCGACCACTTCGCACCCTTCGCTACACTTCGCCAGACGAAAATTCGCTCAGACAGCGCTAATTAAATGGAATGCAGAGTTTCGTCGTAGGAGCCGAACACTGGCAACGTTTTGCTATTTCTATTCGCTCATTTCTGCCTACGGCAAATTTGCTATAGGTCTTGCGCTCAGGTTAATTTGCATACGTCAAGAAATTTAAAATTGAATGGACGTATATGTTGCAGCAAATACATTACATTACACAAGTCCAGGGGACCTTAATAAAGAAAATAGAGTTGTTATATTGCCCTACACATGAGCCCAGTGTATAGTTTATGTGCCAAGTTCCAGTGCACTTTGCCTGGTCTAAGCTGGTGAAGGCAAGTCTGGCGAAAGAGGCAATGTTCATTAAAATCCGCATTTCATTGAATATGCGGCTTAACGTCCATTCGCCAGAGCAAATTGTTGCCTGTCGATCAGAAACTGAACTAGAGGGGGGTGAGCCGGGGGTGGGCCACCCGCCCCACCCGCCCCCCTCCGTACAGCCGGAACTGGCCGGGAATATGCGGCGCGCGGACTGCCGGGGGCCCTGAGGGGGTGCAGGCCCTGGCCCGCTCGCACCCCCTGCTCCCCCGGTAGTTCCGCCCCTGCTGGCGATATGAATGACCGCTAGCTTCTATCTCTTTTGCTTAAGAAGTGAAGCCTGTGCCCGTTAGTAAATTGACGATGTCCCTGAGGGCGGTAACCCTAGTGAATTGACGCTACCATTAGCCACTTCGCCCTTGAGTAAATCTGCCCCCAAGATGGCAAACGGACTAGTGCCTGGATCAACTTGGACTATGAGCTATCTCCCATAACCCTGTATTCCTTCACTTGCTAAAAAGCCATCCAACCCCTTCTTAAAGCTATCTAATGTATCAGCCTGTACAACTGATTCAGGGGAAGAATTCCACATCTTCACAGCTCTCACTGTAAAAAACCCCTTCCGAATATTTAGGCGGAACCTCTTTTCTTCTAATCGGAATGGGTGACCTTGTGTCAGCTCGAAAGACCTACTGGTAAATAAAGCATTAGAGAGATTATTATATGATCCCCTTATATATTTATACATAGTTATCATATCACCCCTTAATCGCCTCTTCTCCAGCGTGAACATCCCCAATTTGGCCAGTCTTTCCTCATAGCTAAGATTTTCAATACCTTTTACCAGCTTAGGTGCCCTTCTCTGTACCCTCTCTAATATAATAATGTCCTGTTTGAGTGATGGAGACCAAAACTGTACGGCATATTCTAGATTGGGCTAAAAAAAATTTTTTTTCTGGATTTATGACTTTGAGAATAGCTTAATACATAAAAAATAAAAGGAATCCAGACAAACTGAAGTGTAGCACAGCAGCTGAGATATATTTCCCATTTTATAATAAATAATGGCTAAGATTCTACTTTGGAAAACCTGCGCACTGATGAATAAATTATATGGCAATATTTTATTATTGAATGATAAGATCTGCAGGAAAATTAAATGTATAGCACAAGCTGTACATTTTTTATATACATATGTCAAACAGAGAGGGAACGGGAATTAAGTGTGTTGCTCTGGGCTACTGTGAAAACTTTAGCAAAAAATAACTCTGACATTTTAGAGGCTACAGTTACAGATTAGCAAATCGCATTAAGTGGGATTAAGATGTGGGAAGCTGACACCTGCTGTGTTGCTTTAGGTCATGCTTAGTATAATAGGAATATTTTGAGATATGAAGTATGTCGGAGTAAGTAGTTCCAAAATACAGAATTAAAACTCATAAACGCGAAGGCGATGTAGAAAATTTGCATAATGCAAATATAAATACAACATTTGTAAATAGTCCTCATATAAAATGTCGTCATTTAGTACATAAATCGCACACCATTTGTCTGGAAGTTGCTCCAATCTATTGTATCACTCCCTGTTTATCTTGGTGCCACAGAGCTAACAGTACTGCACAGAATAACATCAGCTTTTCTATGTGAAGATTTAGGGTATCTATCACTAGTTATTTCTGCTTGTGACGAGGTTTACCTTTTGGGGGTTGTGCCCTCAATTGCACGAATGTGGTTGAAGGTCCCTATGTGTGATATTTGGACAGCTATGATTTAGCTATAGTGGTGATGTGTGCATACTTTGCTCAGACTGATAAATTCCTTCATACTTGGAGGCCTATTTACTAAAGCTCGACTTTTTTTACTCTATTAAAAAAAAAATTCTACCAAACTCCCAAACTTGAATCTCCTTATTTTTCCCATTAATATATTTGAAAAAATCAATGCGAGAAAAAGTTGTGTCAAAATCATGTGACAATTCCAATCGTGCGACTTTTCTGCTTTGACGCTTGAATCATACTGAAAAACTAAAATTTATCAACCAGGGCAAACGCCCAAAACAATCCAGGGCAAACAGCCAAAACAAGCGAGAATCATGAACATTCACCATTGGCTTCTACATGATTTTTACAGTTTTTAGCCGAATCCAGGATACGGTTCAGGATTCGGGCAGGATTCGGCCAAATCCTTCTGCACGGCTGAACCAAATCCAAATCCTAATTTGCGTATGCAAATTAGGGGTGGGGAAGGAAATCACGTGACTTTTTATCACAAAACAAGGAAGTAAAAATGTTCCCCCCTTCCCACCCCTAATTTGCATATGCAATTCGGTTCGGTATTCGGGCAAATCTTTCACAAAGGATTCTGTCGTTTGGCCGAATCCAAAATAGTGTATTCAGTGCATGCCTAATTTTTTTTTCAGCTTCAGAGCATAATAAATCTCGAAAAATTTTTGTTTATTTTTTCCTCTAAAGATTCGAGTTTTTCTCCTTTAAAAAAATTCAATTGATTAAATAGGCTACTTGGTGTAAAACCTGAGAAGGCCTTGACCAATTCCTGGGGTAGAAGAAGAAAAAAAAGGGGCGATTTTTCTGTGATAGTCAAGGACTTTGCTGCATATTTGCACAAAAGTCAGTGCAGTTAAAGTGTTTATTTGAATTAAATGCTTATAAACCATGCCTTCTGGATAGATTATATTCTGGTTTAAAGGCTTAAAGGCTTAAACCCAAAAAATGTATTGCTGCAAACTTATTTAGGGAGCTTCTTTTTCTTTTTGACCACTTTTGCAATGCACATTTATTTTCTATTTTTTGTTGTTTTGTTTTAGATATTTGCATGTTTTAGACTGCTAATACCAGACTTTCAGATCAACTGAAAGTCAGCAATTCAACGCTTAACTTGCTCCAGGAAATGCAGAGAATAGACAGAGAATAGATAGGAGGAAGTTTATCATCAGAATTTGAATATGTGAATTTTCAAGTTCTTTATTAATTTGAAAAAAACTCACCAAACACAAATTGTTGCTTAGTTATTAATTGAATCTCAAAAGTTCAGTCAAATTAAACGTTTAAAAAACCCTTGAAGGCAGTGAAATCACTCATTATTTATTTTTTACATAAACATAGAAAAATTGTTGTTTAAAAGAATCGTTTACATTTTGCCTAGGACAACTCCTATTGACTTCTACATGAACTCACCAGCTTTCCGAATCTAAAAACATTCAAGTTTTTTTGGCTTAAAAAAATCTTGAATATCTCGGATTCTCAAACTATCATTCAAGTTTGAGTTTTAGCACAAAGTATATATATATATATATATATATATATATATATATATATATATATATATATATATATATATATATATATATGTATGTAACTTGAAAAATATTCCAAAATCATGCTTTAAAGTTAAAAAGTACAAGTTTATTGCATGTCATAAGAAATCAAACAATCGCCTTATGGCACCTAACGTGTTTCATGCTTACCTAGCACTTACTCTAGCAAGTCAGTTGCTTTTGCTTCAACATGTTGCTCACCAACCTTTTTGATTTTGCTCCTGTGGCCTTAAAGCAGGTGCGTTTTTTCTTTATTCCTGACTGGAAGGCAAGTTTTAGTTGCATAGAAAACATGCACACTGCCAAAGAGAGTCTCCTGTAGGCTGCCAGTCCACATTGGTGCTACCAATAGCCAATTACAGCCCATGTTTGACACCCCAAGAACGTTTTGCATGCTTATGTTGCTCTCCAACTTTTTTTTACATTTGAATGTGGCTCACGGGTAAAAAAGTTTGGGGACCCCATGTCTGTTACATATAGTATCTGAGGGGCCGATTTATCAAAGGTAGGAAAACCCCCTAGTTCGCCATCTAAAAGTTACCGAAGTCAATGTTAGCCTATGGGGAAGGTCCCCATAGGCTTGGCTAACTTTTTTTGATCGAAGGATATTCCTTCGATCGTTGGATTAAAATCCTTCGAATCGAATGATTCGAAGGATTTAATCGTTCGATCGAAGGAATAATCCTTCGATCGTTCGATCGTACTATCTGCGCTAAATCCTTCGACTTCGATATTTGAAGTCGAAGGATTTCAATTCCTAGTCGAATATCGAGGGTTAATTAACCCTCGATATTTGACCCTTAGTGAATCGGCCCCTAAAACTATGATTGTTGTGACACTTTTTAAAAAATCCAAATAAAAAAAGTATTAATGGAAAATTATGCTGAACGATGCGTTAAAAAATATGAATGCCTTGAAAACCTCTAAAAATTAAAGTTCCCAGTGAAACCCTCCAAAAACCTGCAAAAGTCGGAATTGAATTAGAGCAGTCCAATAGGATCAGCATAGCTCCCATTGACTTCTACAGGACCTTGAAAACTTTTACCTGGCAAATAGTGGTTTTCAAAGTTTTTACACTTTTAAAAAAATGAGAAAACCACATTTTTTTTGTGGAAAAAGTAAAATTAGATTAGTAAATTACCCCCTGAGACTCAAAGGGGCATATTTACTAAAGGGCGAAGTGGCTAACGCTAGCAACATTTTGCCAGAAGTCCCATCTGCAGGGACCTTGGCAATTTACTAACAATTCACTATTGAACTGGACCATCAATAGCGTTTGTTCGCACTCTATTGGCAGGCAACTTTTCGCTCTGGCGAACGGTCGTTACTCCACAAAATCAGTAAAGTGCAAATTTTATTGAACGTTACTCGTTTGCCAGAGTTGACTTCAACACCTTAGACCAGGCAAACTGCTAAAATGAATCTAGATCTCAATCTTATGTCAGTGACATCATATCATGTCTGCCGGAAATGCATTAAAGTTGTAAAAATGCTGGCGCTGACTGCAAATATTAAATTTTTTTGGGTTAACATTTTTCCCCAGACATTTGAGGGCCATGGAACGTTAGTTTTAGGGAGGGCTCATGTGTAGGGCATTAGAGGATCTCTTTTGTCTTTATTAAGGTTCCTTGGACATTTGTAATAAAAAGTGGCCACTTCAAGCATTTGCACCAACATCTCTAATAAAGACGTCCATACGACTTTAATGTACCGGCCCTATTCAAATTGACCTAAGCGTAAGAGAACTAACAAATTTTGGCTAGGAAGAAGCTATCGCTAGCATAATTTTGTATTGAAACGCTCGCACTGCTGAAGTGATGCTAGCGAAAAGTAGCCAGCGTTCAGCACCCAGGACGCTGCTTTGCATTTTAGTGAATTAGCGTAGTGGTAACAAATTTTCACCTGGCGAATTGGTGCGAAGTGTGTGATGCTGTAGCTGGCAACAATTTGCCCTTTAGTGAATCTGCCCCAAAGTTCTGTTGCTGTACTTGAATGCACATACATTTTTTGCAGTTTTCTGCTAACACCCTAGCTCTTCCTATAAGCAAAATCCGAAGTTTACATCAATGTTCAAACACCAATATGCACCATCCCCTGTGGTTTTTCAATTTCTTCCTCTGTTTCTAAAAAAGGTCTTTATTATTTTGTCAATATCTTGATTTCCTTTACTAGTTGACCAAAGTTGCATTATAGTTTAGTGAAGCAAATGCTGATGATGTTTTTTATTACACTTTCCAGCACATTATTGATGCTGTGATAAATACATATTAGTGCTATATGTCAGAGAAAGAAGAAATCTTTGTTACAAAATTTGGCTGCATGTGTTCCTATTAAATCCAAAGAATGTGATGACCGTTTGTTTGAGTTTTGCATGTTCACAACTGCTTCTATTGTCATATGAATGTACCAGATCTGTGACCAAAAATAGGTATGAACCACGTCCAAACTCCCATGTCCGATTTGACCTTATTCATTAATAAATAAAAAACTTGAATTGATCAGTTAGGAAAAAACCCGACTCTTCAGATTTTTTCTGACTTTTCCCTCCAAATCTTTCAATTTTTTCAGGGTTTTTGCCGAATACTCCAATTTTTTGATTTTCGGCCTAAATTCATCACAAACCACAATATCTTCAAATTGAGATCCCATTGACCTATAGAGGACCTTGGATGGTCTGAGATGGCAGATTTTCGGATTCAGGCTTTTTTCAGCATCGAGTTATAATACCTTGAAAAATTTAGTTTTTTTTCACAATAAATTCCAGTTTTTGCCCTAAAAAGGCCAACCACATAAATTTGAGGTTTAGTAAATGACCTAAAAAAAAGCTCAATAGACTGGTTTTGCTTCCAATAAGAATTAATTATATCTTACAAAGAAAAAGGAAATAATTTTTAAAAATGTGGATTATTTTGATAAAATGGAGTCTATGGGAGACAGCATTTCTGCAATTCGGAGCTTTCTGGATAATGAATTTCCGGATAACAGATGCCATACCTGTATTTTAATTAACACATAAATATTGCCCTACCTGTGAGGGTAGTTTAAATTAACAACAAATGTATAATTATCACCCAGAGAAGCTATTGTAGCAACATGTTATATTTTAATATTGGAGTTGTGTAGATATTTGAATGCAGGACGTTATCACTGATTTGGGGTGTGTCTTGTCTTCTTAAATTATCCATATGAATGTCACTGATCCTAGGCAGTGTATATACAGACTTGCATACAGTATATGGTATTTTCGAACATTTTAGTGAGCTGTTATATTTTGTATGTAGCGCTATAGTAAACTGCCTTGTGCTAGGACAGTTTAGCTACTTTCCTTGGTGGGCTGAGACCACCTATGAGCTCTCTTTCTCAGGGGTAAGCCCTCGCAGCGGGGTGGAGGCAAGGGTGTAGTATAACTGTAACCTGATGCGATAGAACAATGATGGGCGCCAGTAGTTCTTTAACAGTTGAACAAAGAACAGTATTTATTGAACAATAGCACAGAGATCATTTAGCACATTGATCCACAATGGAGTATAGAACATACACAGCAGCATAAAGGAAGCATATACTCACAGCACGTATAGGCTGAATCCCCACAGGCTAGGGAATATACAGCAGAGAGTAAGTTGACAGCATGTGATGGGTATTGCCCAGTTTTCAGGATATCTTCCAGTGGCAGACTAGGGGAACTCCTGACATCCTTATCTCAACGCTTGGTTCCTTACTCTGGGTCAGTAATACCCTGGGATCTTAATCCCTCTAATCTCCTCGGCGGAGCCTTGAGCTGCTCAACTAATTAGCCTCTCTATCACTCCTAGAGCGATCTATAAAACGAGTATAGCTGTCTAATTACTAAGACTAAGGCGCCTAGGGTCAGCACTACCCATTCCCTTCCAGCCTGCTTGGTTGGGCTAAAGCAATGGACCCAGAACACACGGTTCCTAAACCTTTTATACTCTGGCACAGTGCCATCTGGACCTAGATCTATATGGGAAACTGAAATATATCGATCTATCTATCCATATACTGTATACAATAAATGGGGAGGCCCATTTATCAAAGTCCGAATTTATCTCATTATTTTCTGAAAACTACTCTGATCAAATCCACATGGGTTTTTTTCCCCTTTTTTATCAATACATTTTCCAGAAAATTTCATGTGCAGGAAAAAACACAAAAAATCCATGAAAATTTCAAATCGTATGAATGTTTCGTATTTTCCGCATGAAAACTCCACTTTTTTTGATTTTTGCCTAAAAACCACAAAAACTTTGGATTATTGCAGGAAATCCAAGGCAGATCAAGATATCTTCAGGACTTCACCCATTGACATATGCAACCTTGGCAGTTCTGAGATGCCGGATTTTCGGATTCTGACTTAAAAAATTAAATCCCAAAAATTAGAGGTTTTTTTTCTACTAAAAATTTGGATTTCATAGTAAAATAAACACAAATCTTTCTGGTTTTCGGTATTTGGACTTTAATAAATAACACCCATGAACTTAATGCCATATTTATTTGCAAAAACAGACTTCATGTTACCCCTTCTGTTGTTCTACTATGCGTTGTTGTTCTGTCTGATATTTGTGAAGCCAATCCCCTTGGGTTAACTCTTTCCTAGATTTGCATAAACATAGGCATGTCATGAATATTCAAAGAGTTCCTTTGTAACAAGCGTGGGTTTTTAATCAGCTCTCCAGTTCAGTTTTATTGGCTCTATGGACACTCGGTTTTGCCATCAGGAAAATCTAAAGGCTTTCCAAAGCAAATAAGGTATGATTTGCAATTGTTTGAATAGTATAAATATTAACATCATGAATATATGTTTTATATTGAATGTACATTCATTTTTTTCCTTTGAAATTTTATGATATTTGCATCTACTTGTGTTCAGTGGTCAGGTGGTCACATTCTTCTTTATCTGCATAAACATCAACTTAAAATGAATTATTCATAAAGGCTATTTTAAACACCAGACTCATACATTAGAAGGCACTGTCAGTCTGCCGCGTGATTGGTTGCGCTTATAATATTTTCATCACCAGCAGAATCTATTTAATACTCCAAAGGCTGAATATAATGCAGTTATAATCAAAAAGACTTGCTATATAAAGTAATTGTGTGACATTTAAGGTTTGCCAGTGGTTGTTCCTTAACAAAAAAAGAACCTTGCCTTAATTAAGGGTTTTTAGAGGAAATATCTGGGGTTGAGTTGGTGAAGAAGGAAGCAGTTAAATTCAGATCTCCCTTCGTAGATTGCATAAACATGAGCAAAATGCATAGTAAGCGCATATCATTTATACCTACAGCATAAGGATAAACCCCAAGCTATCTTTGCCACAGTATACAGAAACTCTGTTACATTTCTAATAAAGGTTTGTTGTTAAATGTCATTGGGTCTTTGTTCATTTGTGTGTAAATGAACCATTGAAGAAGTATTTGAAATAAGTAAGTGATTTTCATGAAACCCTGAAGCATGAAAATGTATAACTAAGAAAAACTATGTAGTTATATATGTTTCGGGTCATGGAGACACTTCAGGATCTTATTCTGTGAGATTCGGAGATTTACATTATGATATCAATAGGTAATAACCTTCACAGTCTGGCAGCAACATTTTGTTGTGTATAGTGATGGGCGAATAAATTTGGCAGCCGAGAATTTTCGAAGAATTTCCACGTTTCGCCGCCGGCAAATACATTTGCAAAACTCCCTCGAAAAAGTCGCTTGGTCAAAACCATCACGCATCAACACTATTTGGACGCCTGTTGACTTTAACACCGGCATAAAAATTCAAGAGAGCATCAAAATTGACGTGGGCATCAAAATTGAACCTCAATCAACCTTTTCCTTTAGAATCCTTTGCCATGAAGAGACCCTCTGGGAATAAGACTTTGTTATACAAATTACAGGAAGGCCATCAAGTCTATTTTAAGCAAATCTTATTTTTAAAAGCATTCCCTATTCTCTCTAAGATTAAGGGGCAGATTTATTAAGGTTCAAATGATAAATTCGAATTTGAATTTTTGAAATTTTTTTTGCCGTCAAAACTCACAATTTCAAATTTAAAACCAGCAACTCGAATGTGAATTAGAACCTTGACCATGGAAACAGTTCTAATTCGATACCTCACCACCTAAAACCTGACGAATTCATGTAGAAGTCAATGGCATAGGTCAGTTAAACCATTTAAAGATGTTAATAGCCTTCCTGATATTCAAGTCTTTTTTACAGAGGAAAACTCAATTTGCATTCAATACGTATTTGATTAGAATTTTTGGGTCAATTCCATTTGATCGAATGTTAGAAGTTCGAGTTTTTACATAAATATTCTACCATTTGAGTTTTGAGTACATTCAAATTTATGAGAGTTAAAAGAAATTCACATAACTTCAAAATTTCACCTTTGATAGATCTGCCCCTAAAACAGTTCCTTGTACTTGATCCCATCTAAGCTCAATAAATCAATATTAGTGCGAAGACAATACCATTGGGTTCATTGAATGTTTTTATAATTTTTAGCAAACAAAAGATATGGTGATCAAAATTTCATAAAGATCCCTTGCCTGGATAACTCCAGTTCACAAGCATTCTGG
Source organism: Xenopus petersii (assembly GCA_038501925.1). NCBI lineage: Eukaryota > Metazoa > Chordata > Amphibia > Anura > Pipidae > Xenopus > Xenopus petersii. Next base: position 173,382,751 of record CM076673.1, on the reverse strand, counting down.
ATAATAGATCCTCTATACACACCTTAAAATGTTTCACAAGGGTTGAATTTCGAGTTTATGGGAGTTTCTAAAAAATCCCATCAACTCCCATTAACTCGAAATTAGAAAAAAATAAAATATATGAAAAAAGAAATTTTTTAAATTTGGGTGAATAGGATCGACTCGCAAACTCAAATCTAATTCGAGATTTAAAAAAAAAAAAAAAAAAAAAAAATAGATTTTCAAAAGTCCACCAAAGGACTCTAAATTGGTTGTAGGAGGTCCCCATAGGCTAAAACACAAATTTGGCAGATTTTAGATGGCGAATAGTCTAATTTGAATTCTTAAAGACACAGTACATTATAAATTTCAAAATGTCAATTTTGAATTTTTTTTAAACTCAAATCAAATTTGGACTATTTCCTAGTCAAATTACACTAAAATAAACTCAAAATTTGAAGTTAAAAATTCAAATTTTCAATTTGACCCTTGACAAATCTGCCCCTCACAAGGCAAATACACAGACTACTTTATAGATTTTGCTTTTAATATTTCATGGGACACTATTTTTGGGTAATCAACTACATAGAAACATAGTGATGAGAATATGAATTTGTTCTTTCCTATTTTGTTCTTGAATTTGTTCTTTCCTATGAAGCTTCTTTCTGGTGGTCAATTAAATAGACAAAATTATATTTAGCATAAACTTTAAGGAACAGTAACACCAAAAAATAAGTGTACTTTAATGTAAGTAATGAAAATATACTTTACTGTTGTACTGCACCAATAAAACTGGCATGTTTGATTCAGAAACACATTCTGTTATTTGGATTTCCATGACTTAAGTCTAATAATTTAAGCATTAAATAAACCCAATAGGGTTTTTCTCAAATAAGGATTAATTCTCTTAGTTGGGATCATTGGTATCAGTTATTATAGCTAAGAAAAGGAAAATCATTGTGGGAGATGGCCTTGCCTTAATTCGGATCTTTCTGGATAACAGATCCCATACCTGTAATATCTCTGTCATTTTATTTAGCCAACAGTTTATGGAACACTCTACTCTTTTTTTTATGACTTACAGACATAAATATACAATAAGTAGGCGTATCTTGCTAGCAATACATTAATATCAAATTATTAAAATGATATCAAGGTGAATTATTAAAATCCCACACTCCATACATTGTTCAACTGGCAATTAATATAATTTCCAATTACTGTTATCAGTCAATGTTTATTTATCAATCGGACACCCTGCAGTATGTGATAAGGAGAAGAAAACAGCAGGGCCCTCTAGCATTGAAAGAAGCTTATTTGTGTTGAATATAATGGATGAGCTTGACTCAGCACTGGACTCTTTGTGAAAGTCGTGTGTGTAGTTTGGGATGTATTTCTGAAAGAAATTACTAGAGATAATTACATATGAAGAGTAGATTACATTATGCAGGGGGCTATTTTATAAAGGGAAAAGGGAGGGTGTAATGTTGGAACTGTGGTTTAGAGAGTATAAAGCTCTAATTATGATTGTCAGAGAGGAATGGCAATAGAAAATAAGTGAGCCTTTAAAAACTCAGAAACTGTATTCAATATTTTTAATTCTAGGATGTGAATTAAGTACAGGTATGTAGAGTGCTAGAGACCTGGGGTTTGCCAGATAACGGATCCTTCAGTAGTTTCGATTTTCATACCTTAAGGGGCACATTTACTAAGGGTCGAATATCGAGAGTTAATAAACCCTCAAATTCGACCCTCGAAGTAAAATCCTTCGACTTCGAATATCGAATTAGAAGGATTTACAGCAAATACTATGATCGATCGATCAATCAAAGTAAAATGATTCAAAGGATTTTAAGGATTTAAATTTTTTCTCCGATCAAAAAAACCTTAGAAAACTGATGGGAAAGGTCCCCATAGGCTTACATTGTAGCTCAGTAGGTTTAAACTGCCGAAGTAGGTAGTCGAAGTTTTTTTTAAAGAGACAGTACTTTGACTATCGAATGGTCGAATAGTCGAACGATACGAACGATTCCAACTTAATTCGAACTAAAAAAAAAATCGAAGACGTAGTCGAAGGTCGTAGTAGCCTATTCGATGGTCGAAGTACCCAAAAAAAATACTTTGTAATTCAATGCTTTTTTACTTCGAATCCTTCACTCGAGTTTAGTAAATGTGTCCCTAAGTCTACTAGAAAATCATATAAACATTAAATAAACCCAATAGGCTGGTTTTGTTTCCAATAAGGATTAATTATATCTTAGTTGGGATCAAGTACAAGCAACTGTTTTATTATTACAGAGAAAAAGGAAATAATTTGTAAAAATTTGAAATAATGGATAAAATGGAGTTTATGGGAGACATTACATAATTTGGAGCTTCCTGGATAACAGCTTTCTGGTTAACGGGTTCCATACCTGTGCAGATTGTCAATTTGGGCTAATATGAGTTAATTACTGGTGTTCAGTTTATTTAATACAGTTAAAAGACACTAATGTTTAAGATGGGAATACACTTACGTCCTTTTCATCCATTTATAGCTACAGTCAAAAATTAAACTTCTTTTAAATTACAGATATTTGTTTTTAAATCCTATGCATGAACAAAATGGCCAGACTGGGTATTTGATGTAATAAGAAATATTTAACTCAGCATATATTACAGGTATGGGAGCTGTTATCCAGAATGATCGGGATAATGGATCTTTCCTTAATTTTGATCTTCATACCTCAAGGGGCAGATTTATCAAGGATCGAAATTGAAAATTTGAATTTTTTAATGTCAAATTCGACTAGGGAGTAATTCAAATTCGATTAGAGTTTTTAATAAAATTCTAATTACATTTTCAAGATTTATCATACTCTGGCCCTAAGAACTCAAATTTGACTATTTGCCACCTAAAACCAGCCGAATTGCTGTTCAAGTCAATGGGAGACGTCCAGGGATCAATTTGGAGTTTGCAGCCTTCTTGACATTCAAGTTTTTTTTCCGAATCAAATTCTATTCAAATTGAGTTTTTGGGTTGATTTAATTCATCTGAGTTTGAAAAATTAGATTTTTTATTAATACATTTCGATTGGTCCAATTTTGAATTTATAGGAGTTTAGGGTAGTTTTTATAAATCCATATCAATTCGAAATTCGACCTTTGATAAATGTGCCTCCAAGTCTACTAGAAAATCATGTAAACATTAAATAAACCCAATAAGCTGGTTTTGCCTCCAATAAGGATTAATTATATCTTAGTTGGGATCAAGTACAAGGTATTGTTTTATTATTACAGAGAAAAAGAAAATCATTTTAAAAATTAGGATTATTTGGATAAAATGGAGCCTATGGGAGATGTCCTTTTCGTAATTCGGAGCTTTCTGGATATCAGGTTTCCGGATAACGGATCCCATACCTGTACAAGTAAAACTTTACACAATTAAAACCTAATACCAGTACCAGCTGATACCAGTAACACCAGTAACAGTAACACACTGCTGGCATATTTTTAAATGTCTTATTATTTTTAATAATTCTCCTTTCTATCATACTGTATGGTCAAGACTGTAATAATTTCATGACATTCTGAAAAAGGAACAAATTGCTCTTTAAGAATTGCAGGGGGAATGTAATACATTTCCGCACTGTAAATATTTTTCCTATTACCGACTTGTATGTATATTCCAAGCAAACACTTTTATTTTATATAGCATTTGCAAATTTGGAAACTTCCAGCAGTGGAAAAAAGATTATGAATCTTATAGTTTGTGCCAATGTGCGGTGTATACAAAAAAAACTTTTTACTGTAAGGGGCAGAGTTATCAAGGGTTCAATTTTGAGTTCATGGGAGTTTCTAAAAACTCCCTTCAACTCCCATAAACTCGAAATTCTAAAAAAATAACAAACAAAATTTATTTAAAAAAAAAACAAAACAAAAATCCAATTTTTTAAAAACGGGTGAATAGGATTGAGCTGCAAATTCGACCCTTGATAAATCTGCTCCTAAAAGTTATGTTTGCTCCAAAAGAGTTCAACACCTTCAACCAGGCTTGAAAAGTAGCCAATGTACAATTTGAAAAGCAATAACAAAAAGCTAATGAAGAATATTACAATGCAAAAAACAAACATATTCTTATTTGTGCTGATTTTTTTCTCTTTGTGACTTATATTATATTTTCCCCTTACAATTTTAATTGAACAATGTTAGATTTGTGAACTAATTCCATTTGCTATATGACTGTATGATTTTGATTTCTTTGGGATTTAAAGATGAACAGCCATGTTTCTAAAAAATACACTTCAGCCAATACAGTGTGGAGGCCTATTTATTAATGCTTTTACTATTTTAGTGGTTTCAGAGGAGTATTTTTCAGAAAATTATATGTATCAGGCACTCTGTATGTGTCACTCTGTATGTATCAGATGTATCAATGTATCAGGCACTCTGATATAACATTAGAGTTCTAGAATGTTGGCTTTTTATTTCTTAAAGACTATAAGGGGCCGATTCACTAAATTCGAGTGAATTCGAGTGAAGGATTCGAATTTAAAAAACTTCGAATTTCGAAGTGTTTTTTGGGCTACTTCGACCATCGAATGGGCTACTTCGACCTTCGACTACGACTATCGAACTATTCGAACTAAAAATCGTTCGACTATTCGACCATTCGATAGTCGAAGTACTGTCTCTTTAAAAAAAAATTCGACCCCCTAGTTCGGCAGCTAAAAGCTACCGAACTCAATGTTAGCCTATGGGGAATGTCCCCATAGGCTTGCCTAAGTTTTTTTCATCGAAGGATATTCATTCGATCGTTGAATTAAAATCCTTCGAATCGTTCGATTCGAAGGATTTAATCGTTCGATCGAATGAATAATCCTTCGATCGAACGAACGAATTTCCTGCGCTAAATCCTTCGAATTCGATATTCGAATTCGAAGGATTTCAATTCCTAGTCGAATATCGAGGGTTAATTAACCCTCGATATTCGACCATTGGTGAATCGGCCCCTAAGGGTTATTTAGCAGTACAAATCTATGTAATTTTAAACTATTCATATAATATACTATTGTTTAAATGCTGTCTTTGCATCTTTGCACAATACATGCTGTAGTTGCTGTAAGGTCTTACCCTGGTGGGCTAGTGGGGGTGTGACGGGGACACCCATCACACCCACGGCAGAGATGCCCACCTCGTCCTCCTTCCAGCACGGCGATGCATGTTCTGTGAAAAGAAATCCGTGCCACTCCCTTCCTGGTTTGAAGCGGCAGAGCGTGACGTCATATCACTTTGGCGTGAGATTCAATTACTTAAAGGCACAGACGCCTTTTGTTTGTTGTCCAGAGTTCGGTCGATTCTATAGTTCCTGGGTGTGTTTTTGCTGTGTTACTGCTCCGTTTCTGATCCTGCCTGTCCCTGGTTACATCTAGTTTGCTGCCTGTCCTGATCTTTGCTGTGTTAACAACTATTCTCTTGGATTGGCTACTCTTTCGGTGTGCTGTGACCTGGCTTGTATCCCCGACTACTCTCCCGTCCCCTGAATTTGTACCGCTTTGTCTGACTGCTTTTGACCCGGCCTGGCTTTGACTACATTCCTTGTTTCCTGTTCTACAACACCACGCTCCATTCCCTAGCTTTCTCAGAACTCTCCCCTCCGTTCTACCACAATAAGACCTGGCGGCATCTGATTAGCAGAGGGCTCCATCCGAAGCCAAAGGTGGCTGCTACAGGCACAAGATTGGGCCGAGACCGGAACTTTGAGGTTAGTTCTGGGTTTGGGATACCCTGCATTACAGTTGCACTGAGTTGCCACAGAGTCTGTTCTTTCTCTTTTAATGAATTCTGTGCAAGTACGTTAATTGGCACTGTGTACCAGTGGCGTAACAAGCAGGCATAGTAACACAGTCCCCTCTCCTCCCACGCCCACACCCTGTTGCCGGAGGGAGGATTTTAGTGCTACCTCTATAGTTACATACCTGCTGTGTACAATTGTTTATATAAATATAATGAATTCATTGGGCGTTTTAGGCTTGACAACACAGGCTGTGGGTGGCTGATGAATTTTGTTGCTGTAACTGGCTGAATGAGGCAGCACTGATTTAGAGCAATTTGGAATATCCCCACGCAGTTATTTTCAGCAAAAAAAAAAAAATAGTTTGAGGGAAGCACACTGACAACCCATTTATATGTCACAGGCTATAAGATTACAATTCAAACTTTAAAAATGAAAAACGAAATCTTGCTTCAAACGGCTTTGCAGTGTTATTTTTAAGCATGTTTTGTATACTAACCGTATACCTCGGTTTCAAATTTTTCCTAACTTTACTTGCAAGTCAAACCATTGCCTGTTGGCTGCAAAGTTTTCCCCTTTAGTACATCAAAAACATCAGTACACAGAAAGCTAACTTTTGTGTAACTTAAAATGTATTTCATAGGAAGCCTGAGTTCAGTATTTTCTTCTCAAATTAGATTTTCTGCCTCTTTTGAGTTGCCTTTTGACTATCAAATATGTAGACATCCAAAAAGTAGATCAAATTGACAGCTTTGTGGATGAGTTGAAAGCACGGGCAAATATATGAAAAATACGAGAGAATGAGAAGAGTAGTGCAATACTTAGAGCACAAGTGATTAAGAGAGTTGTCAATAGCTTCTGACAGTCGACATGCACAGGGATTTCAGATATTTCAAATAAAGGTGCTATAGCGCTTAAAAAAATAAACATAGATCTAATGACTCTCTCATCAGGTTTGTTTTATTTTATTTCATTTTCTCCTTACAAGTAACATTAAAGCTTCAAGTTCTGCTGGCAATGCATCTTAAATCTCCTCCAAAGCACAGGGACAAAGAGGAGGCCACAAAACCGATTACGAGAAATAAACTTAGAGTTGATGGAAAAAAGCTCTCAATATTATCTGGAGTTTTTTCTGCCTCTAAACATTAAATACAGTATATACAAGGAAAAACTGCAATGCAGATGTAAGGAGATTAAAATCAACTTGTATTTATTGGTTAAGAATATAATGAGCATAATAAACATGGAACAGTCTTTTTGACTGTTTTGTAAATCTTAGACCACAATTACACCACCTTCTTCATGTCTTGAATTCAATATGTTTAATCTGATTTTTTTGTACTGCTTTACTTAAAATATTGATATGATAAATGTCATAAGAAAAAAATTGAAGTATATTTACTATGTTGAAAAGGGTATATTAAAGCAATATTTAAGCAATGAAAAGAATTCAATTAAAACCACCATTATTTAAAATACATTGCAAATTGTAATGATCTGAGATTTTAACTGAATTCTTCTTGGTTTAATAGGGTAAGTTTCAAAAGTATTTAGTGATAAGTATTCAGCAAGGAACAAGCATATGGCAGATTTATTAAAAGTTAAGTATTTTTAATTTTTTTCCCAATCCAGAAAATCTGTGTCGCGTATGGTGTATCGGCTCATGCTTCTGCCTATAACAGTCACCTTTTTCTTAGGGAGGAGCCCTCCGCTATTCAGATATCGCCAAGTGTTAGGGTAAGTCACACTGATCGTTTTGGGGAGATTTAGTCGCTAATCGCCTCGTCTTTGCAGTGACTAATCTCCCCGAACGCCTTCCCTCACTCTGCACTGGCTAAAATGAAAAATCATTGGTGCTAATCACATGCGTCAATTAGTTTTCCGAAGTCGCCCGAAGCGAAACACGGGCAACTTCGGAAAACGAATCACCAGGCAACTAAAGCTCCCTGAAATGCTCAGTGTGACCTTACCCTTAGGGGGTTATTATCTAAACTCTAAATGTTGAAAAAAATCTTGTTTTTAGTATGAAATCCAAATTTTAGTGGATTTATTATACCCCGAGAAAGGAAGTCAGAATCCAAAAATCCTGATTGGGAATCCAAAACGAATACTGGATTCGGTGCATCCCTATTTTCAACACAATAAATAATTCAAAGACCAAAAATGTAATTTCAAGGTAAACTACCCTTTTAATTTATTATTAGTATTATTATTCTTAACATGTATTTATATAGCGCCGACATATTTCGCATTGCTGTAATTTGCAGCTAATTCTCTTCCAGACAGATACTATGTTATAGTGTAATGCCATAGTGAATAGAATTCATTACAACCTCTTCTAGGTGCCTCAGCAGATTGTATAGTTATAATAAACCTTCCTTCTAAGTAGGGACACTTACAGAGATGCATTTTGCATGGCTACATGTAAATGTGCTTGCGTTTTGATTGTTAGACACTGACAAACGCCTGCTGATTGAGGCTGGCCAATATTCTGCTGTCAGTTCTATCATGTGATGCGTAGTTATTTAATAACATCACTGTCATTGCTGGCAGTTTAGACAAAAAGTTTTTATTTTTTGTTCCAGTCTGCTGTGTCATTTCACAGTGGTTCTAACTCTGTTATGCACTCTGCTCTATCGCCAGTCACTTCTTATGAAAGTATGGAAGCCTGTTCTATTTTAGCAAGAACTTGACATTTTGCTTAGCTGCCTCATCCATAGAAAAAATCTTTGTTCTTACAATCTGCAGGATTATCAAGCCGTTTAAGTATGTCCGAGGAAGCATGCCTTGTACTGCTTGTCTAGCTGAATGTTTACACTAGAATCCGGTTGCAAAAACGGATTTTGACAATAAATATGGTGTTGGGACTAAATGGTAAAATCAGTCATCTGTCATCCATTGTAGAGTAAAAGTCCACCTTTCAAAATAGAATATATTTTCATATATTTCCAACATATATTTCCAAACACAAGCAAGAAAATGCAGAATTTAATCTTGGATTCTGTGTCAGTGTTTTACTGGAACACAGCAGTTCACTGGGCAAAAGTGAGATTGTGTGTCCCTTAGTAGTACCAGGTGTGATCAGTATAATGGAAAACACTCAGAAAAAAACATATTGCATTACATGCTTGCTAAAACTTTGCAGTGGAGCACAATTACTGTACAGCCCCGCTGCTTTTCCGGCCCTCTACCACTACAAACTCTTCAACCTGTATTTGTCTCTGCCCAGATAGAAAAGGGACTGATTTAACCAGCTTTTGATTGGACAGAATGTCTTTCTTAGTCCACTCTTGTCATTGAGACCTATATTACCCATAGACCTTGCACTTTCTCTGTACTTTGGAAACTGGTCTAAAATCTTCCAATGGTGACACCAAAGAGTCATTCTCTTCTAGCTGAGGAGTATCCTTTTGTAGTCATTGCTATTACCAAGGGTGCTCCTTAATGTCAGACAGTTTACCCCACGACTCAGGTGTAATATCCTTGATTTGCACACGTAGCTCCAGAGGGCCTTTTCATACTACTCACATATATTTCTTATGTATGTCATCCCATACATTACCTGTCCTCCAGGTTCTTACACTGGTATCTCTCTCTCTCTCTCTCTCTCTCTCTCTCTCTCTCTCTCTCTCTCTCTCTCTCTATCTGTCACAGTGAGCACCCTAAGTTCAGAACCAATGTTAAGCACCCTGTTCTCGGCTCTTCCTTCCACCTTTAACAGCCGCTTTTCACCTGGGGAGGAGCCCTCGGCTAATTGGATGCCTCAAGGTCTTAATAAGAGAGGTGCCAAGCGAGGGGTTCTGAACGAGCAAAGGAACACGACTGTAAAGCAAAGTCTTTTGGGCAGACAGTAACGGTACAAGGTGTAGACAGAAGGCATAGTCAGATCAGGCCATGTCGGGGCAGGCAGAGTACATATGGAGTCAGGCAGGCAAGGGTCAAACCGTAAGATCAATCAGAAAGGGGTACAGAAACAGTGGAGTCGATAATCAGGCAAGGGTCAGGATTCAGAAGTCAGGATTGTCAGTAGCAGGCAGGGGTCACAACAGAGAATCAGATTACAAAAGCTAAACAGCACAGAGGCACCAGGAAACTCAGGAAAAAGATCCTATAATGGCCAAGGCAAAATATGTTTTGTGGCTTTAAATACTTTTGAATTTCGCGCCACTGTGTATTGACATCATAACACCAGCGCGCATGCGACAATAAACCAGGAAGTAGCGCGCCTTAACAAACATTACCAGAGGAGCGGCAGCATGGCGGGCGTCCCCGCCGAGGAGGCAGATCTCATCAGACCTCCTACCACTAGAGCACCAGGGTAAGTTGTTACACTCTCTCTCTCTCTCTCTCTCTCTTCCCTGAGGGCTGAACCCTGTAACCCCGAACTTGCCTGCCCTCAGGATAGGTTCCACGCTGACTGTTTTCAGCCAGAAGCCCACTCCATGCTCTCTCACTTCTCTTCTCTGCTGCTCTGTTCCTTAACTGTTGCGGAACCTACCAAGAGACTACTTCCAACTAACTTCTAGTTGGGGCCCATGCTGCCCATGCTAACTGCCTATTGTGCTTCACATACATATAACCGCCTGCTATTGCATATCTTATCTATCCTACCTACGCCATACCTCCTTACTCTAAAGTGCTATCATCCTCATATGACTTTCAGCTGTCTACTTGCTCCGATGATGCTTTCTCCTTTATTTAGCTTTTAGCCTCTCCCTCTTCAATAACCTGAGAGAAATATGGGCTATTACTGATACGCTACAATGCATATACCAATAGATATAGATGTACAGATGCAGATGTATTGCTCCTCACAGAAAAAAGGAATGTTACTCTCTTATGTCCACAGGTTTAGGGGGGTTAGTTATCAAAATCTGAATTTGTCTGATTTTTTCAGACCAAACTTCAGACCAAACTAGAATCCACGAGTAGACCTTATTTATTATTAAATAAGCTTGATTTAATCAGTTCAGGTAAAAACTCGACAAAATCTAGCAGGCTAATGCGAGCACATACCACAGAAACACTAGAATAAGATAGGGACCTCTGCTATTGACTTATACACAACCTCGGCAGGTCTAAGATGCCAGATTTTCGAATTCAGGGCTTTAATGAATCTTGAAAAATTCAAGTTTTAAAATAAAAACAGAAAAATTTGACTTTGCCCCGAAAAGCCTGAACAGAGTTTAGTTAATAACCCCCTTAATGTCTGCCATTTTATTTTTTATAATTGCAGCTGCCTTTGGTATTTATGCATTGCCCGGGTGGCTATTTTTTTCAATGAGACCGTTTTTGTTGTTATGACAAGATATAAATGCATTGGACCACATTCTAAATAAGGTATAAGAAATGATTTTTAAATGAATTATTTACCATGAAGAAAATAGTAAACTATCCATCGTTTCATTTAAAGTGCAAGAAATAGTTAAGCACACAGTTCCTGAATATTAGACAATTTAATTCCCCCAGCGTCCCCGTCCCCGCGACAACAAGCTCGACTTGCATTTACAGTACCCTTCACTGTTTCATCATTTTTATTGGGTTTTTCAAAGCATAAAAGATTTATATTTTAACCGAGTATGTTAATTATTGATAAAATTACATCAGTGCATATACCATGCAGTTTACAACACAAGAGTATATAATAAATATATAAAAATAAGCACAATAACTATACTATAAGGATAATAAGCCAATAAACCCCTAAAGTAATGATAAACAACCGGACCAACATAAAACCAAACCTTGCCTGGTGGATTTACAACATCAAAAAGTTTTATATACAGTACCCTTCATCCTTACCACTATGTACATTGCAGTTCCCAGTATCCATTTGTTATATATAAGGGGTCCCTTGGAAAAAAGTGCACCCCTTCCTGCTTACTTACAGAGCATTTGTGCCCCCAGGGCTGCTGGTCTCTGCACTGAGCTCTACATCAAAAAGTGTCAGGACGCTCCCTTACTTGTGCGTCTAAATGACATATAAGTTAGGTCCAGATGGGGGGGGGCACCAACGTACATCTCTAATGCAATCAATACGCAATACACATGTCCTGTGACAAGTTACACATAGGGGCAGATTTATCAAAGGTCAAGGTGAATTTTCGAATTAAAAATAAAAGAATTTTTCATGTACTTCGACTAGGGAATAGTCCAAATTCGATTTGAAAAAAATTAAAAAATGAGAATATCGAAATTTATCATGTACTATCCCTTTAAAAATTCGACTTCGAACATTCACCCATCTAAAACCTGCCAAATTGCTGTTTTAGCCTATGGGGGACCTCCTAGAACCTACTTGGAGTCAATTGGTGGACTTTGAATTCGGTTTGAATACAATTTGAATTCGGCCGAATACCGACCTATTCGATCGAAAATGGACCTATCCGACCAAAAAAAAACTTTGACTTAATTTCGGTTGGTCTTTTTGAATTCGAATTTCGACATTTTTTCAATTCGAAATTCGACCCTTGATAAATATGCCCCAAAAAGTGAAAAAAAAATGGCACCTTTTTCTGCATGCTGCACTCTGCATTGTGAATGAAGCCTATAGTCTTATAATCATTGTATCACAAACATGTAACTTTGTGTTAACGGCATACTCATTAAATATGATAAATGTTTTTTCTGTAAGGAATTACATATACATGAATCTATATTATTCTCCACACGTGATCTAGAATACTCGTTTCTGCTTTCAGACTAATATTCGTTATGTGGCCCGGGATATTTCTGCCCACTAGAGGGCATTCATTACCTGACAATATTGCACAGTATAATATTTGAGGACAAAAAGAAATAAATACTGCAATCATAGCCTAATTGTATGGTTTTTTTGTTGCATTACCAGGGATTTAAATGCACAGACATACTTAATGCAGTAATTATAAATTTTTCATGAGACCAATTATTTATTAACATGCATTGTAGTGTAAAAACTCAGCGAGCAACATTAAATGCTTTGTTTATTTAGATACAGCTAACAACACCAGAGAAGGAATATTTCATTGCTAAAAATGTCATTTGATTTAAAGCTGCTTTTTATTGCTATAATACACACTTGCTGCATATATGTCCATAGGCTTCTTCACCATTTGTATTTGCGGGAGTGACAGTGGGGCAAATTTACTAAAGGGCGAAGTGGCTAACGCTGGCGAACATTCACTATGTTTTTGATTTTACTGACCGTTACTGACTCTATCGCCAGACTTGCCTTCCCCACCTCAAGTACAACGGAGTAGATAGAACTTACTTGAAATTTTGTTGAAAATTTTTCTAAATCCCAAAAAACGCTGGCGTCCTTTCCTTTTTTCAGAGTGATAGCCTGCAAAAGTGCAACATTTTTTTTCAGGGTACCCGGCTTCCCCCCTACATTTCCTAACATATGGCACATAAACTATACAGTGAGCTCATGTGTAGGGCAATATAACAACTCTATTTTATTTCATTAAGATTCCCTGGGCTTGTGTAATGTAATGTATTTGCTGCAACATATACGTCCATTGTACTTTAACTTAATCTTCGTGAATTAGCGTTGTCCAGACGAATTTACGCCTGGCGAAGTGTTTTGATGTGCGCGAAGCCAGCTCTGTTTGCAACATTCTGTGTTTTGTACCCAAAGAAGCACCAGAATTTGTCACCATGCTCTGTTCACTCCAGTAGAACATTTCAATATGGTAGAATTCAGTGCTTCAAGTCAAGTCAAGACCTTCTTAGCTGTGTCGTTTGGCATATAGCTGTGTATTGAGGGAAGGGTCCAGCCACTGCTTTAGGGAGCCATAGATGGAACTTTGAGTAACTGTACTCTAGAAATCAAGAGTACAGATGTTGTTTATGGAAAAACCTTTCATCCAATGGACATCAGGTTTTTGGGTCTGACATAAATATATACTATACGGTCAAATGGGTCAGTTGCATTTATCTGTGCCTCATACATTGATATTACATACAGCATTGAGTTTGGGATTGATGTGCCTGAATAATTATTAGGGATGCACCGAATCCAGGATTCGGTTCGGGATTCGGCCAGGATTCGGCCTTTTTCAGCATAATTCGTATTCGGCCGAATCCTTCTGCCCGGCCGAACCGAATCCAAATCCTAATTTGCATATGCAAATTAGGGTCAGGGAGGGAAATTGCGTGACTTTTTGTCAGAAAACAAGGAAGTAAAAAATGTTTTCCCCTTCCCACCCCTAATTTGCATATGCAAATTAGGGGTCGGATTCGGTTCGGTATTCGGGCGAATCCTTCGTGAAGGATTCGGGGGTTCGGCCGAATCAAAAAAAGTGGATTCGGTGCATCCCTAATAATTATGCCTACTATGCAGAGTAGCAATAATGCTGTATAAACTACTTAACTGTAACACTGACTAAAGTTTTTACCAATATGAATGTAGAACAAGTGCAGCCATAGTTCCATTCTACTTTGTCCCCATATATTGTTTTACTCGTAGTTTACTTACAACCAGCAGTTATACTTATTTTCCCTTACATTTCCCTAGAAAATACCAAAAACCTTATTGGGGTAATAAATGGTCCACTCTGAAAATGTATGTTCTATTCATGTGATACTTTTCATTCTCCTGTTGGTACAGCAACCCGTGTAAAATATATAATACTGTATATAAATCTTAGTAACAAGTATACAATTGGAGGTGGGAAAATAACTGGTGTATACTAACAGAAGGAGAATACTATTTTCTTCATGTGCCCTAGTTGTTCTGTGTCTGTCTACAAATATACTTACAAAAAGATACTTTCATCTGCTGCACGTCAAAATGCCCTGGTTGTGCATTGCTGATGATTAAAACTTTGTGTGTGTCACCCGGGGTTTCCTTATAGCGGAGCGACTGAGTGCACTAGAGGAAATACAAAGATGGCACAAAAAAAGATTCCCCTGATATTTATACGATGACTTGGACCATAATGTATGATACATAATTCTGCAGAATTAAATCTATTGCAGGTGTAAGGTAAATGGATGTAATAAATTGTGTCAATAATTGCATATCCTTATGGTGGCATTGCTTATGACTAACTACCTAACATGTGCCGTTGATACATCATTATGGCGCAGAATGTTACGGCTGCAATATAAAAAATAATTAATTCAAGACCCTTAAGGAATATCCAAGTTATATAAATGGCTTGCTTACAAAATAAAGATTTACTGAAAAGTTACTAATTCTCCTTTAAGTCCTACAGATCTTTATTATGGTGGAGCTTATTGACTGTAGACATATAAAATAATTTTTGTAAATCTAAGGAAAAAGGGATTATATCTGATCAAGGAAGTTTTTGACTTGTAGGTTAAGGCCACATGAGGAGATTTTGTCACCTGTCGACTAATCGCCTCGTGTTCTGAGCGACAATCTCCCCGAACTGCCTTTTCCCATAGGCTACAATGAAAAGTCGCCTGCGCTAAAGCACACGTGGTGATGAGGCGATTAGTCGACAGGCGACAAAATCTCCCTGAATCTCCTCGTGTGTACTAACCCTTAGTTTGTTGAGATACTTCTCTAGATGAAAATGAGGCTCGAGCAGCTGTGGAACTGGGAGGCCCTACCTGCAGTTCTCCTAACAACCTTTGGACTGAAGACTACAAATTCCAGCTTTGGACATATAGGGGCAGATTTACATAGGGTTGAATATCAAGGGTTATTTAACCCTCGATATTCGACTGGCGAATGTAAATCCTTCGACTTCGAATATCGAAGTCAAAGGATTTACTGCAAATAGTTTGATCGAATGAAAAATCGATTAAATCCTTCGAATCGTTTGATTCAAAGGATTTTAATCCATCGATCAAACGATTTTTCTTCGACCAAAAAAAGCTTGCAAAGCCTATGGGGACCTTGAGGTTCGGTAAGTTTTAGATGGCGAAGTAGGGGGTCAAAGTTTTTTTTAAAGAGACAGTACTTTGACTATCGAATGGTCGAATAGTCGAATGATTTTTAGTTCAATTTGAATTTGAAGTCGAAGGTCGAAGTAGCCAATTCGATGGTCAAAGTAGCCAAAAAAAACATTCGAAATTCGAAGTTTTTTTTATTTTTTAATTTTTTATTTTACTTATATTTTATTAAGAAATTTTTCCTTTTTTCCAGGTACAAAAAAGAATTCAAACAAGAAAAACACATTAAAGGAAGAAAAATGGAGCAAAATACAAATACAAACATCACAAAAACAACAACAAAACTCATTTGATGTCCATTAGTGGGCTACACATATATATTTATATCCGGCCTTATTCTCTCCTTCATTGTCCTTGACCCCTCCTCTCCCTCGTCTATATATTCTGGCCATTGGCCATATTCTATCCCCATTTTTAGCAGTATTTATTTATAAGAAGCCTCTCTATAAATAAATAAATAAATTCCAGAAAGTGTATGTCTCAAGTTAAATAAATATCAATTGTCCTTGGATATGTGTCTAAGTGTATAATTAATAAAAAGTGAATAAATTACAAAAAAGAGTGAGAAAAAAAAAAAATAAGAAAAGAAAAAGTTTTTTTTATTCTATTCCTTCACTCGAGCAAAGTAAATGTGCCCCTTAGAGAAGATCTATAACTCTTGCATGACTCTTCATTTTAATTGCTTGTAGGTCAAATCAGAATTCCCTCAGAGCTGGTTAGTAATTCCCTGCAGGGGTCAAATGCTTTTTTCATGTAGACAATTGAGCTCTCAAGCTAAGAAAATACCATTGTTCTTATACAACAAAAGCTTTAAAATGCCATTGATAACTAGAGCATGAAGACTAGTTACTAACATGTACCACATTACTAGTACATAAACATACCAGAGAGATAAGCTTCACTTTTTGGGGGTGCTTCTTTTATGTGCCAGGTTGGAATTCACCATGTAGTTTACAAATAGCAGCTCCACTAAGGATGGTATAAATGGTCTATACCTGTGTTTATTGTAAGGCTTAGCACCTTGGGGTTGTGCCCATCCTTAGGTGTAACAAAGAGATGGTAGTAACATCACAAAAGATAAATGTACCACAGTGGCTTCATTCAGCCTGTTCTCTGACATAACTCTGCCCCATGAGATGCAGAGCCACCAACTTCATTGTCTCTCTGGCACTGATATTGGTGCAGAATCCACTTTACATTGTTGCATTTGACAAAGCATTTAAACATAAGCAGCCCAAAGTAATGCCAGTGCTATGTCTGATTGTAGATATACTTTCTGTGTGCTTTGTAAAATGATATACCTGGCTGTTCACTTGGACAGAGAATTGGTTGGATGCAGCAGCCCAATAACCTAAAGTATATACTTGCCAGCACTGCACCAACATTTCTGTAAGTTCCCATGTCCCTGGCAGTGGTCCGGGACTTCACCCATGTTCAGTAAATGAAAAGATTACTGTACTGTGCATGTACTTGATCCATATTATCATCATCTTCTGTTTAGGACACATACCAGGAAGTAGTAATGAGCAAAAAAATATTTCACCAAGTTTCGCAGCAAAAATTATAAATTTTTGACGTTTTGCAAATTTTTACTGAAGCAAAACAGGTCAGATCCGCCCATCACTACCACGGAGCTGTGCCTAAATAAATTTCTACTCACTTTGAATTGGGAAGATATCAATGCAGAAATAAAGCACCTTTTATGACATAACTTCAGGCAAACACTAGTCTTCTATGGGGGGTTTCGCTGTTGGTTTTTGTCCTCTCTGGGGAAATTTACTAAAGGGCAAAGTGGCTAACACTGGCGAAAATTCACCAGCGTGATGTCATTTCGGCACTTCGTCGATTTACTAACGGTCATTGGTTTAATTTTGCCAAGGAGATAGACTGTGGCGCAACTTCACACTCTAACGCCAGGCGAATTTTCGCTCTGGCAAAAGAGCGTTACTACGCAAATTCACTACGTTTTTGATTTTACTGACCGTTACCTCTATCACCACCTCAGACCAGGCGAAGTGCAATAGAGTAGAGAGTTCCTCAAAAAAAAGTTGAACTGGCATTAAAAAAATCAAAAAAAATTTTTGGGGTACCCTCCTTCCTCCCTACATTTGATAAAATATGGCACCTAAACTAAACTGTGGGCACATGTGTAGGGCATTATAACAACTCTATATAATTTTACTAAGGTTCCCTGGCCTTGTGTAGTGTAATGTATTTGCTGCAACATATACGTCCATTGTACTTTAACTGCACGCCGTATGCAAATTAGCCACTGCTAGCGTAACTTCAAACTGCTGGCGTATTTTCGCTAGCGCACTTTCGCCAGCGTTCGTTACCCTGTGCGCACCTTCGAATCTTCGTGAATTAGTGTTGTTCAGGCGAATTTACGCCTGGCGAAGTGTTGCGATGTGGGCGAAGTCAGCACTGGCAAAGTTTCGCCCGTTAGTGAATTTGCCGTGATATGTTGTATTAAGGTTCCCAAAAGTTGCTTACATCTACTTCTCTACTATGCTGGGTATGGGGCCGTTAGAAGGGCCCCTTCAAAGCTACTGACCAATCTTTTTATTATTTTAGACAGTTATGGGGCAGCTCTTCTTCATTATTTAATGAAGTCATGTTTCTTTGTTTTTAGGTATAGCAAGGAAAATGTCCACTGCAGACGCAATTATATTCTATACACAATAACAGTATGTTTCATGTGAATTGGTTTATGCATAACATTATGGAATAGATACATAAAGACTACCGTATATACTTGAGTATAAGCCGAGTTTTTCAGCACTGAAAATGTGCTGAAAAAGTCTACCTCGGCTTATACTTGAGTCTCAGTACTTTAATAACTTAACTCCATTTCACTAAAAGCTGCTCTCCTTCTGCAGCTCCCCAGCTTCCCCTCCCTCCCAGACAAGCAAGTAGGGATGTAGCGAACGTCGGAAAAAAAGTTCGCGAACATATTCGCGAACTTGCGCAAAAATGCGAGCGGTTCGCGAACGGTTCGCGAACCCCATAGACTTCAATGGGAAGGCGAACTTTAACATCTAAAAAAGACATTTCTGGCCAGAAAAATGATTTTAAAGTTGTTTAAAGGGTGCAACGACCTGGACAGTGGCATGCCAGAGGGGGATCAAGGGCAAAAATGTATCTGAAAAATCTGCCTGTGTGTGCTTGGAAGAGATAGTGTAGGGGGAGAGCTGTTAGTGATGCTAGATGGCAGTTGGTTGAATAACACACTGGGCAAAAAATGCCTACAGGGCAAATAATGCCTAAAAGGTCAACTTATACACTACTACAGCGGTAGTAAAATAAAAAAAAGTAAAATAAAAAAAAAATGAATATTAAAAAAAAAAAAAAAAATTACAGTTGGTGCTGCTGAACTACTAGGAGCAGCAGATTAGCACACCAGTCCCACTCCCCAACACTGCTAGACTAATAGCACTGGGCTCTTATAGTAGTAGTAGTAGTAGTAGTAGTAGTAGTAGTAAAACAACAAAAAAATAAATAAAAGCAGTCCTTACAAGGACTACTGTTATTGCAGCAGTCAGCAGATGAGATCAGAAGCAGGACAGCTGCCCACTGCAGCTACATACAGAGCACTGCAGTAGAAGGTAGATTACTAGCCAGCAAAGCTACCTAAGCTTAAATGTCCCTCAAACCCCTGCAGACTTCTGTCCCTCCAATAACAGAGCAGTATCAAAACGATTACTAGCCAGCAAACTTTCAACTGTCCCTGAAATCACTAACAGGCAGCAGCTCTCTCCCTACACTATCTCTTCAGCACACACAGGCAGAGTGAAAAAAACGCTGCAGGGCTTCGGTTTTTATAGGGAAGGGGAGTGGTCCAGGGGAGAGCTTCCTGATTGGCTGCCATGTACCTGCTGGTCTGGGGTGAGAGGGCAAAAAAAAGCGCCAACAATGGCGAACCCAAAATGGCGAACGTCGCGCGACGTTCGCGAACTTCCGGCGAGCGCGAACACCCGATGTTCGCGCGAACAAGTTCGCCGGCGAACAGTTCGCGCCATCTCTACAAGCAAGTGGAAATGATGCTCCGAAAAAAGTTACCCCCCCTGCAAGCAGCCTCGGTAGTTTCAGGTCTCCTGTGCATGTTTCTTTATACATTCCTTTCCCTCTGTAACACCGCCTCCCACACAGACAGGCAAGGGAAATAAAGGGAGACTGGCTGTTTATTTGCTCCTTGCCAAACATTCCTTTCTATGCGCTGAGCACTGACACATGCGCAAATGTCACATAAGCAGCATAATTCACCTGAAACAGCACCTTCTATACTCGAGTGTGTCAGTGCTCAGCACATAGAAAGGAATGTTCGGCAAGGAGCAAATACACAGCCAGTCTCCCTTTATTTCCCGTGCCTGTCTGTGTGGGAGGCGGTGTTACAGAGGGAAAGGAATGTATGAAGAAACGTGCACGGGAAACCTGAAACTACCGAGGCTGCTTGCAGGGGGGGTAACTTTTTTCGGAGCTTCATTTCCACTTGCTTGTCTGGGAGGGAGGGGGGAGCTGCAGAAGGAGAGCAGCTTTTAGTAAAATGGAATTATTAAAGTTATTAAATTACCGAGACTGGCTGCAGGGAAGAAACGGATAAATGCAGCACAGTGCAAATAACAGAAACTTTGACCGACCGATCCTGGCTTTCCACAACTTATGATTGACAGCACTGACAGCTAATGAGTGTGAGGACAGAACTGTTATGCAAAGAAACCCAACCCCAACCTCAGAGCTGGCCAGAAAGAGGTAGAGAGAAGCTCCTTAAACTTCAGACTCCTCCCTGCATGCCTGTCCTGAGATCCAGTAAGAAGGAGAAGTGAGCGGGTAGCTGTGCCGGGAAAGGAAAATGTGACCCTGCAGGCAAAAGTGTAGTATAGGCTTATACTCGAGTCAATACAGGTTCCCAATTTTCCTAGGTAAAATTAGGTACCTCGGCTTATACTCGGGTCGGCTTATACGCGAGTATATATATATATATATATATATATATATATATATATATATATATATATATATATATATATAAATAAAACATTGATTTTGCTGAGGAACTGCAATACACTTTCATCCCAGCATCTGACATAAGGAAACTGAGTACAGCTCCCATTGCTCAAGCTTCTTGTCTCTGGTCTGCTACTTCTCAGTTTAGGAATTTCTGTGATTCATTTAAAGCTGTGTATGACATCTCCTCCTCTTCCGACTCTAAGGGGATTTCCACAGATGCCTAACATGGCAGACTGGTGTCTGTCTGGATTTTAGCTCAGTGACAACATTCTTCTAGGTCTCCTGTGCAGGTCTTTGAATTGATGAGCAGCCATCTTTATTTCAGTCATCCCCTGACTGGATCTAAACACAATTTCTATTATTTTGATGTATGACTGTCCTGCTAACATCATATTATCTACTTCAACACATGTCAGAGTGGGATCACTTTGATCACAGCAGCTTATTTTATCTTTATCCTTCTGATATCAACTAACCACATTCACTTCATTGTTTAACTATTTTTACTCTTCATTCGCTTATATGGGACACCGATGTTTAGGCAATTTTATAAAGAATTTAATTACCAATACTTGGGGAAGTAATGTTTCCTGGGGGGCAGCGGGACGTGCACCACCTTCCTTCCTGTGCATCCCTTTATACTCGTGCATCGATTGATGTCATTGCCCTTCTGGATTCTGATTCGGTTCTGCTCTGACAGACTAGTTACTGACTTTTTCCCCATTCCTCCTGTCACACATTACGGTTCCCTTGCCTGCCTAGAACTCTCCCCTTGGTTTAACTTTAAGACCTGGCGGCATTCGAGTAGCGAAGGCCTCCTCCCGACGTGAAAGGCCGATGTTATACGCAAAAGCGTGAGCTGTGACCAGAACCTTGGGAGGTTATTTATCAAAGTCCGTATTTATCTCAATATTTTCTGCTACAAACGCCGATCAAATCCGCTTGGGTTGTTTACGTTTATTTATTATTACATTCTCCTGAAAATTAGCTTTGCGATAAAAATCAGAATTTAAATTTTTTTTTCGGGAATTTTCACCAAAAACTTCGGGGTATTGCACGAAACCCAGCACACATCAAAAAAATCATTGGGACTTCTCCTATTGACTTATATGCAACCTCGACAGGTCGGAGATGCTGGATTTTCAGATTCGGACTTTTCCATCCTCAGGGTTTAATAAATTCCGAAAAAATTCGTCTGATTTTATATAAAAAAATCACAAATTGTTGGTGATTTTTGCATTCGGAGTTTAGTAAATAATCCCCTTGGTGTTGGTTCTGGGTTTTGGGATACTGAATGTGACAGGGGGGCATCTGTGGGGATACTATAAAATGTGCTATAAAGAAAAAAAGAACACCCCCTGATAAAGCCTAGGAAACAAATGACTTAGAATGCTCTCAAAAATGGCAACACAATTTCCCACATTAAATTGCTTGTAACTAACCCAGAATCAATCCATTTTGCTGGTAAAACAATGATCTGTTTTTTATGTTCAAATATATTTTCATATTATGTTCTACACTCGTAAAATAGATCCCATATCTGTAAATAGTAAAAGGAGATACAGATACATACAGATCTGCAAGCTGAGCACCTTCTATTAGAGGCCCATTTATCAAAGGTCAAATGTTTTTAGAGGTTTTTGAAACCACGTTTAAACTCGATTTCTCTAAAATCACGATACCGTGAAAGTTATTAAAAGATCCAAATATAGAAAGCACAACATTTTTTAAAAAAAAAAAACTGGATGATGCACTAACAAATACAAAAAACTCAAAAGTCTGAGTCTGATTTTTTCAGACAATCACTAGTGAGAAAAAAAAATCAGAAAAGCTCTAAAAGGCCCAATTGATTACAAATGGTTCAATTTGATCAGCGCAGACACGTTTTTAGAGATTTCTGGAAAAAAAGAAATTTGAATGTTAATAAATAGGCCCCTCAGTGTTAAAGGGCATCTGTTACCCCTAAATTATTTCCTTCACCAGAGCTGTGTGTTAATACATTCCACACTCCCATTGGGGGAAACGATAGGTTTATTTATTAAATGGACCCTACAAGCAGCAAGCACTAGACTGCCGACACCAGGAGAGAGCTCCCAGTATAGGCAGCTAGTTTTGGCTCTGAGAATTTTGCCACCACTTTTGCTTATTCTGTGACATCACAAGCATGTGCATAAAAGGCAACCTAGGAGAAGTGCTCATTATGCACATGCATGCCACACAACATGGCCGTCCTCTTTGGGTGCTCCTTTCTGGTGAGGGCAGTCTAGCTCTCACATGGGCCATTTTTTTTTTTTTTTTAAAAGAAACCCCCTCCCTCTATTAGGGAAAACTATGGTAGTGACAGGTGCCCTTTAAAGAATAGTAGTGCTCCCACTATAAATACATTTAAAATAATAACAACTTGGTGATAACACTGGTTTGAATTAAAACATAACTTATGCATTGGTTAAAATCATGAATTTTATATGATTAAAACACAAGACTCAATGTTATTTTTTACCTTATAGGTAACTAGAGGTTAAAATACCCAAAAACAAATTGTAAACAGGGAGTCTACGCTTCCTCCTCCCCTCCTAATGCTCAGTTTTTTGACTGCAGGATCTGGAATATTGTTTGTGGATTACACCTTATTTATATGCAGATAACTGCAACTAAGCTAGTAAATATAATTTAAGGTGGCCATGTTTTCATGAGACTTTCTGGTTGCAGTTTGTATTAGATTATATTATGCCTTCACTTCTGTTGCATCTTTCAGAATGCCTGTGTGTTTTGAGTTATAGCCCTGCTGATGGTTTATTGGTCTGTAATGGTTCGCTACCTTATTCTAAGGTAGAAAGCTGTTAGAAGTGGACTCTAGCCAAAAAAAAGGTGTTGCAGATGGTTTAGGCTTATGACATACTGTTACAAAGGAACTAGCACCAGGACTAGCGCCAAGGTCTCAGTTGCACCTATAACAACCACCTTCTGCTTCGGGAGGAGCTCTCTGTTTCTTGGGTGCCGCCAGGTCTTAACATGAGAGGACCAGGGAGAGAGTTCTGGGAAGGCAAAGGAACTGAATGTTGTAACTGGAACAGAGAACAAGGAGCGTGGTCAAGGGACAGGCCACGTCAATATCAATCAGGAGCAGCAGTACAGATTCAAGAGACGAGAGAGTAGTTGAGGTCACAAGCCGCGTCAAACAAACCAATATCGCAGTAGAAAGCAGGATCCGAGAGAGTAATCAGTACACGGGCAAGGGTCAGGACCCTAGACTAGACAAGGTCAGGGACAGGCAGGGTCAGTAACATATCAGAAACACGAAGAAATCCCAGGAAACCCAAAAGCTATTCAACAGACCTTACATTGGGCAATGAGTATTTGCCCAAGGCCCCTTTAAATATTTGATTTTCGAGCCAAATCGCAATGACGTCATTCGCAGTGGCACATCAAACCTGGAGGCGGCAGTGGGCATGCCCCATTTACATTGTACTACCAGATATTCTCACACGTACAATATTTCAAAACAGTTTACACTATTCCTCACCTTTAGACAAAGTGAGAGGGGTACACTTCTGCCAATTAACCCCACATTTTAGGCACCAGTATGTCAAAAACCTCTCCTTGGTACCTCCCATTATGTGTGCTATAGGTTTTTAAATCAATAAGAAGGTTTCCTTGGATATTTGTTACCCTGGAATGTATTTTGGCTTTCAAATGATCATCTCCAAACTGAACTTAACTTTAGTACATTTTAGTATTTTAATATATTTTTATATGTACAGGGCTCCATTTGTGTATTGTATTACATTAGAGCTTGATGATGTCCCAGCTGAATTTTATGCAATTAAAGGGGTGACAAAAGTTCTGGTTGCATTGTGTTAAAAAATACCCTGTAACATGTATTTCTTTGATGAGCCCTTAAATGTCACAAAATAAAAATTAGTGAGGAAAAATATTCTACACATATTTTCTATTTCCTCAGACCATATGCAAATTTATGAAGCAAATGGGACAATGAGTGTAAAAAGTGACCACCCTTTATTTTATATCTAGTATAGGTAAATCTAAAAACTAAAAAATTTACTCAGCAAGTCTAGTTGTTTTTAGCTTTACCTATACTAGATATACCATGACCTGGATGAATGAAAATCTTCATAGTCACACTTCATTTTGTGTTTTTTTTTCACATGTGAAAATTTGTTGTCCCAAAATGAATGCGCCTTTTTTTAAAGTGTGCTATGCGTGACAATGTTATTTGGTGCATTCTAATGCCATCACTTTTATATGCTTCTTATGCTGCTGAAGGCGATCACGCCTTTTGTTCTTTATCCATTTTTGCTGGTAAAAAAATTCTACATTAATATTTCTGTTAGGGATGCACAAAATCCACTATTTTGAATTCGGCCGAACCGCCGAATCCTTCGCAAAAGATCCAGCCGAATACCGAACCGAATCCAAACCCTGGGAAGGGGAAAACATTTTTTACTTCCTTTCCCTCCCCATCCCCTAATTTGCATATGCAAATTAGGATTCGGTTCAGCCGGGCAGAAGAATTCAACTGAATCCTGCTGAAAAAGGCCGAATCCTGGCCAAATCCTGGTGCATCCCTAATTTCTGTTATGGTCTAGGGCAGTAACCACCTTTCTGACATCATATTTTCCATGTGTACTTTTTTATACTTATAAAAGTATGTATTCAATTGATTTATTTCATTTTTTAGATCTGTTACTTCTATCTGCAACATCTTTGTGTTATTTAGATAATTATATTATTTTCATGTCCTCAACCAATGATTTTGATTTTTTAGCGTAAAACTTTGTTCAAATCTATGAGATAGGAAGGCCCTCTGGAGGTTAGAGTTAGCCCTTCTGACACCATACTTGTATCACTTTATTCATTATTATTGTATTTTGTTACTATTATTATCAATATTAATAATAATAACAATAATAATAAAATTACTTTATAAAAACATATTCCGTAGTGCAATACAATAGATGGTTATATACACTGAACATACAGATTACAAAAATACATTTGATAACTTAAACAAGGCCCCCGGCCAATAGAGCTTACAATCGAAAAGGTGGCTTGCAAGCATGACTAGTGGATATGAACTGTATAATGTAGTGATTCTAAGATGCAGAAGGCCATACAGTGTAGTGTACCTACATATTTCCCTTGCTTTTTTCGAATAAATATTCAAAAATAAGCAGTATTTGATAAGTACATCTTATGCCTTTTATTGCCTCTTCCACATGAACCGGTCATTTGTCCTATCAGTATGAGCCACATTCTCTCGTATCCGTATCACCTTCTTTCTCTCTTTTTCTCATCCTCTCTGTCTCCTCTAGGTTGTGCCTGATGCCTATCCACCCAGTAACACAATCCTTGTTTCTCCTGCATTCAACTCAACCAACCTCATAATACTTGTTTGTAAAGCTGGTGAAGGGAGTCATCTATCAAGAACAAAAAGACCAATGCAGTTGACAAACATACCGATGCCATGCCAGTTCTTCTTGAATCTTAAAATGACAATCATTATTCCAGTTGTTAGGAGGAAATACATTTCAACTGAAAGAGAATAACGATGCACCAACCCAACTGGGAGACTGAGCTCTTTCAGATATACTACACCGACGGAGAGGCTTTCAGTGCAGAAAATTAAACCATGCATAAGAAAAGGATATATATCTACAGGTTTGGGAGTGAGATCCTACAATGTAAAGAAAAACTGAAAAGAGCGAAGGCATCTACAGATTTCAAAGAGCTGTGGGAAAAATGTTTTTGTTAAAGAAGAAAAATAACAATGAAAAATGCACAATTGTTATATTAATTAATTTTTTTTTTAAAATAATGCAAAATCAAAAAATTCTGCTTGAAATATTTAGCAGAATTGTGATGCCTAATTTAGGCACATTTCTACAGCAGCCGCTCTATCTTTATGCGACTTAATGCTCCCCGGCACAAATCTCTACATTAACACTAACGAGGACAGTGTAATCAAGCTCATTGTAGCAGTGTGATCATTGTTTGATGTAATTATTAGAATGAAATTGCCGCCGCGTTGGCACGACTATGAGGTTGCACCGGCCAGGTACAAAACACATTGGCCGTTCAATCAACCTGAAAGAAATGTGACAGCGCTTATTTGCATAAACATGTAGCCACGGAAACGACTTGCACAGAGAGGTAGAAGAAAAGAGAGAGACCTATTTTACATGATGTGCATAGAATATTTGACAGTTAAGATTGGAAGCATCATTGGTGTGGGTTGAAATGGTACGACTGGTTGCCATGGATATAGTTTTCCCTACTGGCAGTGTGACGATTGGCAGGGATGGATTGTGATGAGGAGCCGCCCATCTACGGCAACACTGGCAGCTTCATTCCTCTTCTTTATTGTAAAATTCTGTGAATTTTCTGGATAATGACAGCTCATTTTTATGCCTTGTAATCTACTTATAATGCTGATTTATTATCTATCATGAAACATGTTCATCACCTATGTATAAGGTACATGCTATATGCTTTACATCTGCATGCAGCTTCAATAAGGGAAGAACAAAAGGATATCCCAGAAATCATTCCTATCAGCATTACTAAAATATGTTTTACGTTTCAAAAAAAACAAAGTGGTGTATAATGAAATGTAACGTTCATTAATTTCAGAACACGCTAATACAGAATATCAGAAAACTTGTTTCGCTCGAGGAATTATCACTCCAGGGGGGATCTCGTAAGGCATTAAATAATGAGATTGAGTAGTTGAGCATGGCAGTTAAATTGGCATTCAGATTATTCTTGACTGAACAGCCCCCCTATAGAACATTTTATATGAAAGGCCTGAATAAGGACTCTTCAGCATTAGCTGTAACAACATAATGATTAAACCTGAGGTTTATTAAAAGCAGAGGAACTTCTTTCTTTAAATAAATTTAAGGCAGAGGTTTTCACAGTTACTATATTGAGGGGTCCTATTGTGTTTCAACTTTGGCCAGGCATCCATTAGTTCATGAGAAAGGTGATTAATAACAGAATGTTTAGGTTATAATATCTTGATATGAGGTAGACAGTGATACCCTAGAAAGTTAGCTGAAGTTAGCATTGTATATCACCAGTTAAACCATTTATCTGCGCACCCCCTTTCATTTACATCTCATTTACATTTTCATTTAAGTCTGCTGATCCTCCACCCTCACTTATTAACATTTTTGTCAGGTCTGGGTTTGGAAAAAGATCATAATATGTCAGATGGGAGATCTGGTATCATTTGGTCCTTACTAGAATGAAAAAACATCCTTCTTCCAAAGACAAAATGTTATATTCCATTCTGTATGGAGATGGGAGAGGATATGCTTTTGCTGGTAAAATGTACAGGTCTATAATTCTAACTTAAATCACAAGAATCATTCCAGAAATGAAATTGTCATGGCAGACAGTTACAGTATCTGATGTTGAATATATTGTGCAACAGTTAATAAGATGACAGGGAAATATTCCTTAAGTATAATATCATTATTCCTGGGTAATCCAGGATAATACCCGTATAAATACTGTTCAGCTTAAGGACCTGCTCAAAAATAGGACTTGACTTCAGTGTAAAGTATGCTTTACGTACTATTTTCCTAATGCCATTCTGGAGTATTAGGATGAATAAGTAAGAAAATTCTTATGTATAGCTGATTATATCTCAACCGAATATCAAAATCTATTCTGAATTTACATAGTTAGTAACATAATACGTTAGAACTTGATTGTCCATCAAGTTCAAACTTTTAAATCCATACATAACCTATCTAACTGCTAGTTGATCCAGAGTCTAAAACTGTAAAGCTTATTCTAGATGGGGTTTTTCCAACACTCTGTACAGTGGAAGAATAACCCCCTCCTCACATGAATCTATGCCCTTTTAATACAGCTCAATATCTTATTTGCCCTTGATGCTGCTGACTGGCATTGCTTTCTACAGCCAAGTTTATTATCTACAAGGACTCCAAGGTCCTTTTCCATGGGATTTGTCTAGTGCAGTCCCATTAAGGGCATAAGTGGCTTGGGTATTTTACATCCCAGGTGCATGACTTTACATTTATCAACATTGAATCTCATATACCACTAGCCACCCAGATTGCCAGTTTGTCAAGATCCTGCTGCAAGGATGCAGCATCCTGGATGGAATTTATTGGGCTCCATAGTTTTGTGTCATGTGCAAACACAGATACATTACTTACAATACCCTACCCTAATTCTTTAATGAACAAGTTAAATAAAAATGGACCCAATACAGAGCCCTGGGGGACCCCACTAAGAACCTTACTCCAAGTAGAGAATGAACCATTAACAATCACCCTCTGACCCAATCCTGTAGCCAGTTTCCTATCCATGTGCAAACGTCTGCAATAAGCCCAACAGACCTTCATTTTTAAAGCAGTCATTTGTGGGGCACTGTATCAAATGCTTTGGAAAAATCCAAATAGATCACATCTACTGCTCCTCCAGCTGTCCATGACCTGCCCTTCATAAAGCCATGCTGATTGCTGCTCATAATGTCATTCACCAGCACAAAATTTTGAATGTGATCCCATAACAAACCTTTAAATAATTTGCCTACCACGGAAGTCAAATTTACTGGCCTATAATTGCCAGGCTGAAATCATAATCCCCTTATAAATATAGGAATTACACCTGCTATCCTCCAATCCATAGGTACCATACCACATGAAACCGAGTCTAAGAAAATCAGAGGCCAGTCTAAAACAGAACTAAGCTCTCTTAGCACCCGAGGGTGAATTCCATCTGGCCCTGGTGTCTAGTTCACATTAATTTTTAGTAAAGCTTTATGACCCATATCCTCTGTCAGCCAATGACTAGTTTGAGCTGAGCCAACAGTGTAGGTATGAGGTGGGTCTTGGAACTCTGACTCTTATTTTGTATACACTGAAGAAAATAACTGATTTAGCATTTTAGTAATGGTACCATTATTTAAAGGAGCCCCACTCTTAACCCGCATCTTTTTACTATTAATATACTTACAAACTTTGTGGGGTTAGTCATAGCCTCTGCCACAATTGGCTCCTCATTTACTATCTTTACCTTCTGGATTGCTGTTTTACAACATTCATTATAGTGTTCACATTCATTAAATGCAGCTTTGGTCCCCACAGACAGTTTTTAAACACTTCATTCCTATTAGCGTCTTTACTGTATTACTGTCTGTATTAAACAACATGTGTTACTTAGTGCTTCTACATTGACTTATTAAGAGATTAAATCGAGGACAGTTATGTTTTAATATCATTTTAAATAAAAACGATTGCTGTTCTGTGTTTTTATAAGAAAATATAATAGCTCAATCTATCCTCTGAAGGGCAGCCCTTATGGAGCTAAAATTTTCTTTTTAAAAACTAAGGGTTTTTGTTGCCCCAGTGTATATTTGGTATTTGCATTAAACATTAAATGAGATTACATTATGGTCATTATTACCCAAGGGTATTCTATTTGCATCAGCAGCATAGCCTCCTCCTCTTCACTATAGCATACTCCTACAATTAATTTGCTGGACTCTTTATAATCAATGATGAGCTCCATAAGGCTTCAACTCCCTTATTTTCTAACACCACCTCCTTCTATATATTAGATTTTAAATACTGCCTAACAAACAGACATACCCCTCCTTCTTTCCTATTGCCTCTGTCCCTCCTAAACAAAGTATAGCCACTGATATTAACTGCCCAGTCATGCGGCTTTTGTTTCGGCAAGACCAATCACATCATCCAGTGCCAGCACCTCCAGCTCTCCCATTTGAGAACATACGGTACATTTAATAATACTTTATAATACATTAATAATAATTAATAATACCATTTTACAAAATTTGATTTATTTAATTAAAATGGAGTCTATGGGAGATCGCTTTCCCATAATTTGGAACTTTCTGGATAATGGTCTTCCAGATATCAGATCCTTTATATATTTATAGCCAATAAACTGGAGTCCTTACACTCTGGCAAGTATTATCTGAACAACTACCCGACTCATAGTGGGGAATTCAAAAAAAGTTGGCAAAGGAAAATGTTGTAAAAATGATGTATTTGTGCCGACTTATTCACAGAACAATTTTCTGTCACTTTCCCACTTCCACCAATTTTAAATATTTTTTAAAAGTTGGCCTTTTGAGAATTAATTGTACCCACAACATTTTTACAGACATTTTTTCTGTCAAGACGTCTACCATAATGAAAATGTTGGGGAAAAATGCTGATAGCTAAATTTGGCTTAAGTCAACAGTTTTTTTAACCATGTATCTGACACTTTTTAAAAATTGGTAGCATCAAATGATAAAACCATAAGATACCTTCTGTGAATTTGTTATGGGTACAGCATTTTAATAATTTGGCAACCAACACTTTTGTGAAACACCCCCGCCACAGACTGTTTTATTACAAGGGCTGCCTACCACTAACCTTGCGTTACTGGCAAGGATCACTAAGGATCAAGTTACATTATGGCTCAACATTTGTATTGAGGCCTCCTACGCTTTTCAGCAGCATCCAACTCCCTCTACTGGAATGCAGTTTAAAAAGACAGAACCATGTGCTCCTCACCATTATATACACTAGGAGACAGGAAGTACAATCACTTCCCCTATGGCATAGCTACACTTCTTCACAGTAGGGCTCAGGGGCGATCCTAGCCTCTTTGCCGCCTAAGGCTGCTTGCTGCTGCTGCTATCCCACCCCCCCTTCATCTGTGTTCACCTTTTTTGGCACCGGGGTCCAGGGAGGTCTGGGGGATCCAGGGTGCTAGCGCAGAGAAGTGCATTTTGAAGATTGAAAATTCTGCTCGGGGGGGGTCCTTATTTATCAAGATCCCAATTTGTCTGACTATTTAAATAAATAAAGTCTGGCCAAACTAGAATGGACCTTATTTATTGTTAAAAAGTTAAAAAAAATAGAATTTTTTGAATTTCTGCCATTTGGACTTTAACCAGTGGTGCCCTGCTGCCTGAGGTGAGTTTCTCAACTTGTCAACTACTTCACATCTCCAACAGTTACTGCACCTGGTAAAGCGTTGTACCTTTTATTACATATGGGGGTTAATATATTAGTCTTTTTTTTACAGTGTATGTTATATCTATTAACCTCCCATTTACTTAGCTCGAGTGAAGGAACAGAATAAAAAAAAACGAATTTCTTTGGCTACTTCGACCATCGAATGGGCTACTTCGAACTTCGACTACGACTTCGAATCGAACGATTCAAACTAAAAATCGTTAGACTATTCGACCATTTGATAGTCGAAAAACTTCGACCCCCTAGTTTGCCACCTAAAACCTACCGAAGTCAATGTTAGCCTATGGGGAAGGTCCCCATAGGCTTTCCAATCTTTTTTGGGTCGAAGAAAAATCGTTTGATCGATGGATTAAAATCGTTCGATCGAACGAATTGCGGTAAATCCTTCGACTTCGATATTCGAAGTCGAAGGATTTCCATTCGGCAGTCGAATATCGAGGGTTGATTAACCCTCGATATTCGACCATAAGTAAATTTGCCCCTGATAGTGATTTTGGGAATAAAATTATATTAAATGTCAAAGTTTTAGGAAACATTTGGATTGGTTTCTCCTAACATATGTGTTTCACTTCTAAACAAAAAGAACAGATTATTTGTAGAGATGAAATATGCCTGAGTGCCACCAAGGTGAAAATGATTCTCTATCATTTGTGCATTAATCTTTGTTTTTTCTGAGCCGCTTTCATCCAATGCTGTTACAATCAAGATAAAAACAAATCAGTTGCAGATTTTCTGACATTTTGTTTTTTATGATAATTTCTGATATGTATCACCGTCATTTTATCGGCCATAATTTCTGCATGAAATCAAAGGATGAAGGGAAAGCAATGCCACAGTCAATATAGCGCTGAAGTAGGACACGACCAAAGGGAAATTTATGGGGGACATTTTAAATTAGTCTAAAGTAATTTCACTTACTATAAATGCTGGATGGCTCTTTGCCATATTTGTGTTAAACAAAACTGTTTCATTATTGAAACAAAAATGATATTTCCTGTTAAGAGTTCCTCTGCACTTTCTCACTACTAAATATTTTAGACATCTGGCAATGCACCAGTTGCTATAAATATTAGGATTTGTTTCTGTGGAACTAAAACATGAATTGCACCCAGTTTTAATTCAATACTGTTTGGCATATGGAGATGGTATTAATCTTTATGTATTGTTACCAAATTATTCTAATATTATAACAACAGCACCAATATATTGAATGACTTCCTTGCAAAGAATGCCATCTATAAATATAATAAATAGAGGACATTAAGGGATACGGGAATCATGGAATTTCTTTGACCGGCATTAAAGAAGTTTGGAAAAAATCTTTTCTGTTAAGTGTTCTAATGTGTAAAACTCCATACTGAAAATATTGTTTCATTTTATTTCCTCCGAACCCACTTGAAATTGGGAAATTTCGCACTTGATGGATGTATCTCTAATAAATATTATATAATATGGAACCTACGTATCTTTGCAAACTCAACACTGAAGGAAGAAGTGAGCTCAGTGACACTGTTATGCCAACACTGTATTTTTAACGGTATGGCTTCCAAGTATTTGAAGTAAAAATTTGAATTCAGAACTCAAATGTTTACACAATGTCAGTTTATTTCTCAAAAGTTTATTTCTCAAAATGTGATGAATTCTGGTTCCTGTATATTAATCAAATAAATCAGGGACTATTCACTATGCTGTGGTGCTGAATATAATATGGTATTATCCACTGGATATAATACTATATACTATGTACCTCTTTCACTTTTTTGTGTCACAGCAGGTTTAGAAAACACATAAATAACTTTCAAATTGAAATTGATATTTTATCTCTAGTTGGGGCAAATCATTGACAGAATACATTTTTGCAAAGCCTACAAATCAACTGAAAGGATAAGTATTTGTTATTAACTGTTATTTTATAGCAAGGTTTTATATTTAAATACTGTGGTTTCATTTTTATAGTTTTTTGTCTGTCTTGGGTGCTAAATAGCAAAGTTTGTCAGAACCTGCTTTACTTTGCAGTTCGTTTTCCCTCAGTTTGAGGGGGGGTTTGATAAGTTCCACCTAAACAGACTGTATAAATAGAACCCCGGGGACTCCAGTGGAGCTTGCTCTAGTGTTTAGCTGCTCTTAAGTGGGGGATCTGTAAGTGGAGTTACAAACACCGGAGTTTCAAACTAAAGGAGGTTCAAATTTGGTCAAAAGTTTAGTCTAAACCCTCATTTTTTTAAAATTCCTGTTTCGATCTGTAACTGGGATAATGAGCGCTAGCAAGATTTAAGGTCTGACCCAGTCTGCCATATGTATGCAGATTTGGAACAAGAGATCCAAACTGCTTACCTCTGTGGTGGTTGTGAGTAAATTGCCACTGGAGGCTCGAGAGCAACAAATTGCAACACTGCGGTCGATTGACCATCATGAAAGGAGTCTCTTGCTCACTGAGCAGGACCTAGCGGGGTCAGATAGTTTGGGGGGAACAGCAAGATTAGGAAGACAACAGAAGCTTAGGGAGCTAAATGTGTGGCTCAAGTCTTGGTATAGGGAGGAAGGGTTTGGGTTCTTAAAACACTGGGCTAATTTTTCCTTGGGGTACAAACTCGTGAAGGATTGCACCTCAATGGAAGTGGTGTCCACTGTGCTAGTGGAAAGAATGCCCATAAGGTTGGAGGGGTGTTTAAACTAGGCAAGGGGGGGGGGCGAGATAAAGAATTATGGGGAAGCTAGGGTAGACGGGGCAGTGGGATTAGTAATTGTTAAGGAGGTCCCTCTGTTACAAGGAAAACAGACTAATACTAACTTAACATATAATTCCCCACTAAGTAATGCAAATTTAAAAAGTAGTAACCTCCGCTGTATGCTGGCGAATGCACAGAGTTTGTCAGGTAAAATGGGAGACCTAGAATTAATTGCATGCTCTAAAAATTATGATATAATTGGTATCACTGACCTGGTGGGATGAAACATGTGACTGGACTGTGAATTTAAATGGTTACACCCTTTTTAGGACCGTGTTTGTATATAAAGTCTGAATTAAAGCCATGTGCTAAAGAAATAACCATTGCTGGCACTGGTGAGGGTGTAGAATCCCTCTGGGTAGAGATTTTGACTGGGCAACAGGTTACAAAGAAAATTATCATTGGTGTATGCTATAAACCACCTTGTTATCACCATGGGTGACTTCAATTATCTAGACATTGACTGGGGCAATGGGGTTGCCAAAACAGAAAAAGCTAGTAGGTTTGTAAATCTGCTGAATGACAACTTTTTATTCCAGCTCGTTTAAGAACCTACTAGGAATAACTCTCTTTTGGACCTTGTAATAACTAATAATACTGAACTCATCTCTAGCATTTGTGTGGGTAAGCATTTAGGGAATAGTGCATATGCAAATTAGGGTTTGGAAGGGGAAAACACTTTACTTCCTTGTTTTCTGACAAAAAGTCACACGCTTTCCCTCCCCGCCCTTAATTTACATATGCAAATTAGGATTCGGATTCGGTTCGACAGGGCAGAAGGATTTGGCCGAATCCAGCTGAAAAAGGCCGAATTCTGGCCGAATCCTGAACCGAATACTGGATTCGGTGCATCCCTAGTATATTCCCCTTGTAAGCAAGGAACATCGTTGCAAAACAAAACCTTTTTGGTTCAATAGAAGTGTTTGGTGTTGAGGTGGGTAAGAAAAGACAGGCTTTCAAGTTAGCTGGGACAGCCGAATCATTTATAAGGTACAACGAGTCCAATAAATCATAAAAAGAAGTTATAAGGCAAGCTAAAATCGATATGGAAAAGGATATTGCAGCAAGCAGTAAAAATAATCCACAATTATTTTTTAAATATGTTAATAGTAAAAAAATGAAGCAGGAAGGGGTGGAACCTTTAATATCAGAGGGGGGTCAGCTGGTTGATGAGAACAAAAAAAAAGTTCAGATTCTGAACACATATTTTCGTCTGTCTGCACAAATGAGGAACCAGCTAATAAATGTTTCTTTATTAATAGTCCCAATTCTAGTAATACAACTAATGATGCATGGTTCACACATGAAGAAATTCAAAAGAGACTAGAACATGTTAAGATAAACAAATGTACTTTGCAAGCTTAGCTCTGTGATTGCCAAACCTCTTTACTTAATTTTTCAGGATTCATTGAGGTCTGGCATAGTGCCGAGAGACTGGCGAATTGCTAAAGCGGTGCCGCTATTCAAAAAGGGATCCCGTTCTCAGCCTCAAAACTATAGGCCAGTTAGTCTAATGTCAGTGGTAGGAAAGCTCTTTTTGAAGGGTTAATAAAGGATAAGATGGACTTCATAGCAAATAACAATACTATGAGTTTGTGCCAGCATGGTTTTATGCATAATAGATCTTGCTAGACTAACAATTTCTTTTTATGAGAAGGTAAGCAGGGACCTCGATTCTGGGATGGCAGTGGATGTGATTTACTTAGACTTTGCTAAAGCATTTGATACAGTGCCACACAGAAGGTTAATGATTAAATTAAGGAATGTTGGCCTAGAACATAGTATTTGTACCTGGATAGAGAACTGGCTAAAAGATAGACTACAAAGAGTGGTGGTAAATGGAACACTTTCTAATTGGACCAGTGTTGTTAGTGGAGTACCGCAGGGCTCTGTACTAGGTCCCTTGCTTTTCAACTTGTTTATTAATGACCTGGAGGTGGACATTGAAAGTACTGTTTCTATTTTTGCAGATGATACTAAATTGTGCAGAACTATAGGTTCCATGCAGGAATGATTTGTCTAGAAAATGAGGTTCAATGTTGATAAATGCAAGGTAATGCACTTTGGCAAAAATAATATAGATGCAAGTTATACACTTAATGGCAGTGTGCTGGGAGTTTCCTTAAATAAGAAAGTTGTCTAATTCTGAGCAGGGTCATTCTGTGGCTACTAAAGCAAATAAAGTTCTGTCTTGCATAAAAAAGGGCATTAACTCAAGGGATGAAAACATAATTATACCTCTTTATAGGTCCCTGGTGAGGCCTCATCTGGAGTATGCAGTGCAGTTTTGGACTCCAGTCCTTAAGAGGGATATAAATGAGCTGGAGAGAGTGCAGAGACTAAGTGCAACTAAACTGGTTAGAGGGATGGAAGACTTAAATTATGAGGGTAGACTGTCAAGGTTGGGGTTGTTTTCTCTGGAAAAAAGGCGCTTGCGAGGGGACATGATTACACTTTACAAGTACATTAGAGGACATTATAGACAAATAGCAGGGGACCTTTTTACCCATAAAGTGGATCACCGTACCAGAGGCCTCCCCTTTAGACTAGAAGAAAAGAACTTTCATTTGAAGCAACGTAGGGGGTTCTTCACAGTCAGGACAGTGAGGTTGTGGAATGCACTGCCGGGTGATGTTGTGATGCTGATTCAGTTAATGCCTTTAAGAATGGCTTGGATAAAATTTTCCACCGAAAAGATCGGATTTTCAGGCTAAACCCAGCGCAGAACACAATTACTTCCAAATAGGATAGGGACCTCTCCCATTGACCTATATACAAACTCGGCAGGTCTAAGATGGCGGATTTTCAAATATGGACTTTTTGCATCTTCGGGGTATAATAAATCTCAAAAAATACGATTTTTTTTAGTTTTTAGAATTCCGACTTTAATAAATAACCCCCTCAGTCTGCAAAAAATTTAAGAATGTGCCCCCTATATGGATTCATACAGCTTCGTTACCATGAAGTACAAGGTACAATTTGATTATTACAGACAATAGAGGAAATCATTTTTAAAAAAGGAAAATATTTGATTATAATGGAGTCTATGGGAGATGGCCTTCCCTTAATTCTGAGCTGTCTGATTAACTGGTTTCCAGATGAATTTGCGAACCCTGTTGCCTCCAATTTAGAGCACCTGCACTTTTGTAAATGACAATGTTGTGCGAGTGCTTTTTTTTCCTCACAAATGTGAATTGTGGTGGTTTATTATACTTTCCATTGGTGAAGATACAGACCTTGTGAAAGTCGAGATAACTAACTGCACTAAAATGTTTGCTATACAACAGCTGCTTGTAAGATATCATGTTATCTTCCTCAGGAAAAAAATTCAGATAGTTTTTCCAGGGGTTTTTCTTTGGTTTTCGGCCATGGCTAGAGCAGGATATTTTTTTCAATATATTTTCTCATCCCTCAGTGTATACATAAGATATCACACAGAGCAATCACAGTGGTATATAATAGGGATCACTGTGTGTCAAGCGTGGAAAAAGGATGGCAGTAGGAAGGTGCATTATTCTTTAACAAATAACGGAAGGGTAAACATTTCCACTGCATTAAAAAAAAAACTTCCCAGGTCTTTATGGGGTTAAAGCCATCGTAAATGTACACCAGCATGGTTTCATACTATAATATTTTATGGGTGGCTTCATCAGGTAGTGATAAAAATACAGTATATGCTTGATATACTTGATATATTACAACCATAAAATAACATACAATGATGAGATATTACACCACTTGCAGCAATACATCTGCCTGAGGAATGTAGCCTACTGTGTAATATATAGCATTTACCAAGGATGGGATTTATCAGAGGGTGAATGGGATGGTGACATTTTCTTGTAGCTTGCTCACTGACGCATATGGGAAAATGCACAAACATATCAACAGGATTATAAATGCTGTATACTGTGTTTGTAGGTATGATTTACATTCACCTTGTTTTTTTTTATAGTTTGACCAGATTTCCATTCCCTTGATAAATATAACAGGGATAAATATAATATCTCTGACTAGGAAACCTTGCTCAAAGACTCCAGTGGTTACATTTAAAGGAAAAAATGAAATGCTTGTTTGGATCTACCAAGAAATACATTAAAACTAAGCATCCCTTAGACACAACAAAAACTCTGCATCCCTTAGACACGCACAAAATATTGTTGGATTATAGATTGTAAGATCTTTGTAGCAGGAACCTTGTTCCAACTGTGTATTGGAACTCCTCAAACTAACCATCTTCACTGTTTTATTTATTTTAGCATGTTTGTGTTTCTGCCCTGTAAATCATTGTGTACATTTGTGGTGCACCAAGACTGGAATTTGTAAACACAGTACAATGGTGCACACACTATGCTGGAACCACAAATGTGCATGTCTACTTTAGATGCCATATTTTGATACTCTGACCCACTCAAAACCTCAGCTACCTTATTGCCCCATTACTACTCCAAACCTCAGCCCCAATGAAAACCTCAAGCTAAATACCAGCCACAAACTCCCAATCTAAGACCCATTGTTGACTTCAGACTCAGAATCAGATCATTCCCCAACCACAGTCTTTCACTAAATCTCATCCTAATTTAAAAGCCAGATTCAATCTTAGCCTTAGAACCACTTCCAGCTTTAAACCTGAAGTCCAATCCTCCCACAAGCTAAGTACTACAGTAGTTCTTTCTATTCCCCACTCCTTTTCAACTTTAGTTTCTTTCTTGCAAGCCATAGTCTCAATATCACCCGCATTGTCAGTTTCCCTAAGCATCTCTCCCAGGTTTAATCCTGATCTGATGGACCCACACATTTATCTGCTAATCCCTCAGCCCTGCAACAGTTTTACTTGCACCCTGCTGCCTGTCCTAAAACTAAATGTGATTTCATTATACAAGTAATACAAGTTTCATTGTAACAGAACAGAAGAAGGGCAGAAGGTGGTAAAAAGGCAGAGAAGCACCCATACCCAGAACATATCCAGTACCCATATTTTGGGGATACCTCACTACCCCCAGAACTATAACGCCCATCATTAGCACTACTTCCAGCATAAGTTCAATTTCTCACAAGAGACTTGAAACTTCAGTCTCATTTCCAGTCTCAGAACCAACTAAGTTCAGTTCTTATCCACATTTCATGCATCTGCCTCACTCCAAACTGTGGTCCCCCTTTTCAGCCTCAAAGTCAGCATCATTCTAAACCTCTGCACAAGAAAAGGAAACAAGAAATCAAAAACATATTTGCCGTACTGGTCAATTGCTCAATGCCCTCTAGGTACATCAGTTAGAAAAATGTGTCTCCATAAATCAACCCATTTCACATTACTCTGCTTCTAGCCAGACTATGAACACAGAAACCATTTGGCACTCTGGACGTTTGGACATTTAATGGAAAACGGGTAGAATGGAAAGGGTTAACATGATAAGAAAGGAACATTTAGTAGCAGCTGATTTATTGAGGTGTTTGCTTGCAGATGGCTGTGTTTGATGGACATAAAATGTTACTTGGTTTCTAAACTGATGTTGTCAGCTGTGCGGTTCAGATTTTTATTGCCTCTGACATATTTGAAATGACTGTCTCTTCAATCATAACTCCCCCATCTAGTGATACAAAAATCCATGTGAGCACTTTGAATTGGTGGACAAGGGTTAGTAACAACATCAGAAGCAAGCCAGAGCTTCTAATGATACTGGTCAAAATGAAAGTACCATTGCCCATCAACTCTTCTCTCTGACTCTTCTTTATATCGAGATATATTCAATACTAATTATAAAGATAGGTGCATGCTGAGGTCATGATACTTTATATTCTGCTTGCTATAGGTATTGATGTGAGTGAATGAAGGGGATGGTGTGAGTGTGTGTATGTATGTGCGCTGGGTTTCATGTGGAGGGGTTGAACTTGATGGACTTTGTATGTATGCTGGAATACTAAAACAATTGCCATACCAGGTAAAATGACCACTACTTCAATAAACGAATATGACTCCTTATATTATGAAGCTATGCCATGGTATGCCCGTGTAGTTTATACCATGCTTACATATGGTAACTCTGAAACTCAAGAGGTGAGAAATTCTAGACCTTGTGGTATAATTCCCAGAGGAAATGTGTTACTTAAACGAGAAGGAAAGCTACCAAAGCAATTTATTGCTAATAGATTAGCCACAAGAGTGCAAGCTATACGACAAAGCAGAATGCTTTACAATACCTGAATAAACAGCTCTAAAAGCTCTCTCTATTTGTTTAGGATAGCAGCTGCCGTATTAGCTTGGTGTGACATTGCTTCCTGTCTGAGTCTCTCCATGCTCATTCATAGCTCTGGGTCAGATTACAGCAGGGAGGGGAGGAGGGAGGGGGAGAGAGGAGCAAACTGAGCATGCTCAAGCCCTAGCCCTGGAGGTTTATGCTGAAAACAGGAAGTCTGATACAGAAGCCCATAGGTACACAATAGAAGGAAAGAAATGCTGTTTCTTTTGACAGAGGACTCAGAGCAGCATCACTTTGAGGGTTTACTAGTTTATATATACAGTATATAATCTATTTTGATAAAGCTTACTTAATTTTAGCCTTTCCTTCTCTTTTAATATACTTTATACGTATTAAAATTCATGAACATTACAACAAGGTCCAATTTCCCTGCACAAATATAAATGATAATTCAATATCTGACTGCCCACTATTTAGTTGCTATAAAATATTTTGAATCCCTTATGTATACAATACAGTTGTATACAATAATGTCCTACTTCTTGACAATGCTATGCATTATTTAAGTAGATCTCAAATATATGGCAAATGGAAAGAGGGGCTCATTAAGAAATGCAGGATGAGATTGCATCAGGTCAGAATGCATCTAATCAAGGAATAATTGAGAATACTGGCACAGAATATTATATGTGTCCAGTCCAGTTACACACAAAATAATCATTGCATTAGAATTATTTGAAATTGAATGTCCTGCCTCTGCTGAAATGGAAGGATATGCATTTATTTCTGTGCATTTTTCATGGAAGGCAGCGGCAGTAAAGCAGAGTATCCCATTGCTATACAGTCTTGTCCATCCTAATATAGTAATACCCTGTCACTTTATCCAGCAATGAGTGGGTTAAAGTAAGATAGCAAAGATGGTTGCACAGTGTGACAAGAGAATGGGAGTAAATGCTAATAGCAGCAAGTAATGGAGTGAGTCATGGGAGCTGTCAATCTTGGTGTCTGTTCTCATTGCCAATTCTCTACATAATCTAGATATTAACAATGCCCTTAAGGCAGTGGCACTCAACCTTTGTCATTCAGAGAGCCACTTTAGCGAGGAGCAGAGTCTGTAAGAGCCACAGTCAAATGTTCATTGGTTTAATCATGATATTTTAAGTTTACATTATTCAGTTCTGCCCTATTTTAACAACATAGTGCTACTGGCACCTGGGATCCTTCACATGTATCAATACAATTAATTAATAAGTAAATACAGTACAATGTCAGCACAATAGTACAGATATGTAGTTTTACTGTAACACTTCACTTTTCAGATAGTGAACACCTGCCCCCAAGTAGCAATTATGGCTGTATATAAATAGGTTTGAAATAAACATTTAAAAGTGGATCAAATGCAAATAAAACTCATTATCTATGCATAATTCCTGTATTTCTTGTGATGTATAGGAGGAATTACATGTTGTTTGAAATCCCACGAGTTGTTTAAATGAACTGCTGTAAAGTTAAAATTTGTCCCATGGTCATAATTTATTCGCGTTTGGGCTCAATTGTTTAAATATTCCTCATTCTTCCCTTGGAAAAACTTCAAAAGCTGGTGTTCTGACATAGATAATGAAGCCAAGGTTCAAATTGAAAGTGAAATTAACTTCCGCAGGGATATAAAAGCTTTAGAAGTTATTGTAGACTGAGATGGAGTTGGAATGGCATTTGCCATCAGAGCCCATTGAAATATCTCTTTATCAGACCTTAATGTTAAACCAACACAGTAAAATCATTTATAAATGAAAGCAGTGGAATAACTTTAAAGGAAGCAGCCTCCCCCCCCCCTGCCATGGTAATGCCCAGGTTTGCTAGGAGGTTGTGGGTATGTGATTGGGACTGCCCTGGGAAGTTGGCCCGAAACAAAAAATTTGTAGGGGGGACCCAGGCCCCAAATGTCACTCCACTGTATGAAAGTATTAGTTTTCTGTTTCTGTTTCTTAGTAGATCATGTAAAGAAGAGATGCAGTCAGTTACTGTTGGCCTATGCAGTTATTTGTAAAGTAATCAATAAATATTGGTCTCAGCTCATTTACTGCCACTAATACAATCTTTGGAAATGTTTCTGTGACATCACATTGTGTAGCAGCAGAATAAATGTATCATCTTTGAAGTATTTTGCTGGTTTGGGGCATCCATGTGAGTCGGTGTGAAACTGAAATATTTTAGTGCAAATATTATGCTTCGTGTGCCCAAGGGCTCAAAGGGAATCCCTGATATAAATCTGCCACTGATATAAATCTGGAACACACTTTGGATCATTTTGCCATAAATGAACTACACAGCTTTATATTGCGGCTGTGACATAGCATTTCATATGTTTTGTCATCCCCTCTCTCATGTGGGCTGCAAAATGACCCATATGTTTATATAAAATTGGTGACTATACCCCTGTAGATGCCTTACCGGCATATATAGTACATCATATATAGTAGATTCAGGCATTGGATTGATGTATAGACAGATCCAACTGCTATTTTCAGTCTCAGGGCTTTTTGTTTATTTGCTTGTTTAGCCTTTCTGTTGGAGATTGAGACTCCTCAGTGTTTTTTTATGTCCTAAAACAGGAGCTGCAATATACAAGGAGTCTTTTTTATGTCATATAACCTTTCCAAAAATCTGTTCCTGACAGAAGGTAAAAATAACGTGAATCAATAATATTTGCTTTGTTATCAAGTGTAAAACACGTGTCACACTTGATAAAGGTTGTTTGTTATCAGAAAATCCCCAATAGCACATATGAGATTTTATACTTGATTATTTTACCCCAACAGACGGGACGCTGCTCTTTATTAGTAATTTCCATACATACAAAAATGATATTGCAGGTTCAGATTGTCTCCCCAAATCCTAACACAAACATTCTAACCTCTGCAATGGCACATGAAGCCTTGGTGAGCTTTACCTGTCCCATTAAGTCTCTGCTATACACATCAGCCTGTTGATTGCTGGATGTGAGTAACATGAGTGTTCATTCTCATGAATTTCCTGGTCAGCCAAAACCTATGCAAATTAATAATTTGCCCAGCAATGTTTTCTTTAATTCAAAATACCAGTTTATTGTGCCCCCCTCCACACAAAATAACCATTACAATAGGTACTTAACTCAAGGGAATTGTGTTTAAAAAGGGAATGGGATATATATTTAAGCTTATATGTTCCAACTTTTAAAAGTGCAAGACTGATCCTTA
Organism: Xenopus petersii; assembly: GCA_038501925.1. Classification (NCBI taxonomy): domain Eukaryota; kingdom Metazoa; phylum Chordata; class Amphibia; order Anura; family Pipidae; genus Xenopus; species Xenopus petersii. The sequence goes on along the minus strand of CM076673.1, from coordinate 173,338,870 downwards.
TATTAGTGGTGTTAAACATCTATGTGTAAATAAATTATGTCATTAACTTCACACCATACAACTGCTTATAAAGTATATAGCGAATATATAGTGAATAAAGTAGCCCCTGTTGTAAAATATAAAGTTATTACAAGTTACTGAGGAGTTCCGTGACCCTATAAAAGTAGAAGGCTGAAGGCCGAGTGCTTTTTCACAGCTTATGGAACTCCAAGGTAACTCCTATTTTTCAACAGGGGGTACATTATTTATTATAATACAGTCATATGACAAAAATGACAAGCATCATTATAACTGATGACATTACTAAGAATTGCAATAAGCCAAATGTTTAGGAGCAGGAGGGCCCACTGACACCTGGGCCCACTGGGAGTTTTCCTGGTATTAAAGAAGCACCAACTTTAGCGAGATGCAATGGACATTGATCCTTCCCTTGGCACATGTTAATTAATAGCCTATTGTGTCTGGTAGTCTCCCCTATAGACAATCCATATAGTTGCATTTTGTTCCTTTTATTTTATACTTATAGTATTCCAGATTTCAATCAGCTAAAACTATAACAGACATGGAACAGACTTCTAGTTTATGGCTGTGCAGACTTAGGGGCAGCCATTCAAAGTTGAAAAAAAGAGAGAAAGCGCAGGTTGCATAGCAGATAAAAGATCCACTCTGTAGAATACAATGGAATTCTACAGAGCTAACTAGTTATCTAATATTTAACCTGTGCCTTTTTTCCTTTTTAAACTTGAATGGCTGTCGTAATGGCAACACAGCAGCTTGTTCATATACAAAAGCCTTTTTTGGGCAAACATACGAAGACTAACAAGCTTTTTTTGGTATTGGTAAATTCATGCTCAGACAATCATAAATGGACCCCAAGTATTTACCCAGAGACAGGTCAGATGAGCTTTTTAAAGTCAGGAACAACTTTATCTTTTCATGTATTTTGGGGTGAGTTTCAGAGGGGAGATTTCATCTTTCTGTGGATCAACGACAAAGATATATATTTATCCTATATATTTATCTTTTTTCCCTATTAATAAAATAGGGATCAGCCATCATTGTTAACGGTCAGGCCGGTAAAATACTGGCCAGGTGTCAACTCTACCTACAGATGTAAATCAGTCTCTATTCAATGTCAGAGTAACAATTTGGCTTTATTTTCAGGGTTGTTTCTCACACAACCAACTGGAACATTTACTTTCTTGTTCCATATATAACGTCACGGTCCGTTTTCAGGAGAAAGAAAAAAAAAATGAATAAGCAAACCATTTGCCACACGTAAAATGATAAGTCGTGTGATACATAAAAAAAAATACTGGAAAAAAACTCCCTCTCATTAATGCTAGTCTGACATAGAAGGGACGAATTACTCTCTGTGGTAGCCATGGGTGACAGTAAACTGGCATGCTAAATGATGTGAGGGCAGAGAAAATTGAATTATACAAATCATTCACTACGGAGAATGGTTAAAGGATTTGAAAGGATACTTATGAAGGAAATGATCCACCTGGTATAATGTACCTTCATTTTGCCAGACTGAAGGAAAAAACACATGCATATTTCTACAAGTATGTGTTATTGGTACATGTAGCCAGCTACAAAAATAACAAGTTAAAAACAAAACATTAGTCTTTGATGAATATTTTCCAGCTCTGGTTGAGCAACAGTCTTAATAGTTCCTGCTACAAAAAGTTCAGATCCAATCCATGCTGATAAAACACATTTCCATAGAATAATAATATCACCACTATCCTTTAAAGGCAAGTTTATCCGTGTTCAACATAAGCCCAGATAAGAACAACCAAAGATTTTTAGGCAAAGCCGTATGCCTTGGAAAAATCTATAACATAGTTATTTATTGAGCTAAACAGGGAATATATTGAGAATGAAGCTGCTCCTTGTTGGTCCTTGTGAGTTAGATATTTAAATTACCATTGCACAGATAATCCACCTGCATAATGGACTCCTGCTAACAAAACAGTCGCAACAAAGGGGGAAAAAGGTGGATTATATTCTGGTAGATTTTTTGGTGATTAAACATTATGCACAAAAGTATTCTTAGCATAAACCCCATTCATTGAACTCATGTTGGGTAAACTGTCCCTGAACAAGTGGATATACTGCCCCTTAATGTAGCTATGGGGCAGTCATATTATGAACTCTCAATCACACTCTATTATATTTAAAGGAGAACTAAACCTAAAAATGAATATGGCTAGAAATGCATATTTTATTGACAGAGCTTAATGCACCAGCCTCAACATATAACTGTAATGATACAGGCCAACAAAGTTGGCACAGGAGCTAACCATCATGGATTTTATTGCCATTGACACGCACCTGTTCAGTGTGCTTTGAGCGGCTGTTTAGAAACGAAGTTTAGGAGTTGTAGCAAATCACCAAACAGAAAATTAGATTTGCCTGTCATAGAAACTGATGCTACAGGGCTGGAAATTCAATTCTGATGTTAATTGTGCTGGTTTTTGAGCTGCATTATTTTATATATACAGTATATTGTGCATTGGTCCCTAAGCTCAGTAAGTGACAGCAGCACAGAGCATGTGCAGCAGAAAAGAAGATGGGGAGCTACTGGGGCATCTTTGGAGACACAGATCTTTACTGCTAAAGGGCTGCGGTTGCCTTGGGCTGGTACAGAAGCCCAGAGCATAATGTGCAACGTTTCTACCCTACTTCTTTGTTAAATACTAGTTCTCATATATGAGGATGAAATAAAAGAGGAAAAACATGGGTATTCTGCACTTTACATATGGGAAAAGGCTTTGTGGACAGAATGAAACAAAGTTTTTGGTCAACATTCAAGCTGTATACAGTATGTGATGCAAATCTATAAATGTCTACAACAACTCATATAAATAATTCATGAAGAAACTGTGCAGCTCCTTCTTAGGAGTAGATAAATAGGTAAACATGCAAGGAAATATCTAGTATAAGTAGTTATAGAGCAACTGGACTTGAAGACATTGAAGACATTTCACTACTCATCTGAGCAACTTCTTCAGTTCAATTTAGAGGTATGGGAAGTCCTTTGCACTAATCTAATCACAATAGCACACTGTAATGCTTCAGAGAGGTGACACCTGAAACTCACAAACCTGTAATTCTGTGGGGTTACTGTGATAGGATTACCAACATATCATGCAACTCCTAGAAACAGGTGTTACTTGTGAGAAATGCATGAATGGATGTAAGAAGTGTATTTGCCAGGCATGTATTTGCGGCGATTTTGATTGGATTAGTGGGAGAGTATATATGAAAATAAAAAAAGGGGGTTTGTGTACTAAAGTATAATGGAAGTGCCACTGACTTGGCCAAATGAATTAGTGCGCATACCATGGGCCCCTGTCTAAGTAAATCAGGATATATGCAAGTGTATGTGTTCATAAAGTTACAAAGTTATGATCATAAAGTTGATAAGCCACCATACCACGTCAAGGAAAGCCCACACGGTGGTCCCTATCTACAGTCATAGTATAAAAGGTCTTGTACCTCTCTGCATAGTAGTATTAATTGGAGTAGATGTCTGCTGAAACTTGGTTTCAGTCTGGGGGCTAGATCCTCCCCCGCCACTACCTTGTGGCTTTTAAGAGAGAGTAATTGTCCAGACTAATGCCTATTTAAAAAATATGTAATAATGTCAAAATAGTGAAGGCAAAGTAAAATTATATGTATAGGTGCACACTTGGAAAGTGCGTATATATGTGTGGGTATAGATGGGAGTATAGATAAGAATATAGGTGTGAGCAAAAGTAAGTAAAAAAGGACAAACTAAATTAGGTGTAGTAATAGGTGTAGTAAGGGGCAGATGTATTAAGGGTCGAATATCGAGGGTTAATTAACCCTCGATATTCGACTGGGGAATTAAAATCCTTCGACTTCGAATATCGAAGTCAAAGGATTTTGCGCAAATAGTTCGATCTTTTATTGGTCGAAGGATAATCCTTCGATCGATGGATTAAAATTCGAACGATTCGAAGGATTTTAATCCAAAAAAAGATAGCCAAGCCTATGGGGACCTTCCCCATAGGCTAACATTGAGTTCGGTAGCTTTTAGGTGGCGAACTAGGGGGTCGAAGTTTTTTCTTAAAGAGGCAGTACTTCGACTATTGAATGGTCAAATAGTCGAACAATTTTTAGTTCGAATCCTTTGATTGGAAGTCATAGTCGAAGGTTGAAGTAGCCCATTCGATGGTCGAAGTAGCCAAAAAAACACTTTGAAATTCGAAGTATTTTTTCTTCTATTCCTTCACTCGAACTTAATGAATGGGCCCCTAAGTGTAAATAGGTGCAAAAGTGTTACTAGATGCAATTAGCAGGGCCACCATTAGTTAAACGGGGTAGGCGCATGGGGGTGCTACAAACCACACAAAGCTCAGCCACAGCTTCAGGCTACATTTCAAATACAAAATGGGGGTTGTGGGAGCACTCCTAGTCCTAAGGCTAAGTAAAAATGTATTAACGTATACTATATACTGTCTATTAATGTATGGGAAAAAAACATGGCAATGGCTCTCAAAATTGCACATTGCTCACTGCACTAGCTCTCAAAAATGAACCCTAATATTTCTAACATTTCTATTGTTTTGCTTTAATAGAGGTAATATTTAGTGCATTTCTATCCTTACAAGTTAATTATACCCAGTTTGTAATTGGTTTATAAATATATTTTACATGCACTTAATTATTCATTTACACATATTATTTATTTACATATACATTATACATTTATTACAAAGTATTATCATAAGTTATGTGCCCAACAAGCCTAATTTATCTGCATCATTTTAAATTCCTTTTACTTGGGATTAGCTTTATGCTTCCTAGTCAGACCAACCAATTATTTTTTATACATAGACTCTGTGGCCTCTGGTCATGTCATGAAAAATGGTAGAATGCTTGTATGGTTTTGCCAAGCAATTACCTTTAAACACAGCATGTCTCAGAAATGGAATACCTTTGAGAAAAGCTAAATACAAATTGAATTATATTCACAGTGTTTAATTGATCTGTTTTATGTCCCTTTTAGCTTTTATAGTGATAAATGAAATAACTGAAATGTTGTCAATGTTTTTTTCATATTTATCATATTGGAGAAATGACTGTATTATAAACATGTATACTAATCATGTCCATAAAACTGTATATTGTCACTGCTCCAGTGTGTACTTTAGCATATATATAGTATGTGTATGTTTATGTATATATCGACATAGTAAAAAAAACACTTTTGTAGACTACTACTTAAAAAGAATATTTCTGGAAAAAGAAAGATGTGAAAACGTAAGCATTCAAGTGAAAATTCAATCCTTCACAGTACAGAGCTTTTGCAAAGTATTTTAAATGACCCTTTTTATCATGGTGCCATGTCTGTACCTTTCTGAATTGTGAGAGCCGATAGGAAAAATAGATGTATGTATACAAGTGGTTGAGTAACACATTAGTCTTCTGCTCTTTGTTCTTTTTGAAGACTGACCTTATCAAAAAGAGGAAAGCAATACATTGTGACAAGCTGAATCTCCGTGAAAAAACACAAATGATTAATAAAGATCGGTTTGCTTCAAACAATGAACAGTCCAAATTTAAAATTATCAATAATGAAATGTAAACAATGTAGAAGATATATATTGGTGTTGGCATAAGAGTAGCTTAGTGCCGGCAGTTCCAGGTTTCTTTTAGATCTATACGACATGCACCATGGCAAGATAAAAGAGAAGCCAGCACAAAGGAGGCTTAAATATTACTTATTAAAGTATATCTCTCATGTGTCACGGCCGGCACCCAATACCAGAACAAGTGCCAAGTACCCTGGGCTCGGCTTCACCAGTAGTGTGACCACCGTTGGGTTTCGGGAGGGGCCCTCAGCTTACTTGGGTGCCACCTGGACTTAACGAGGGGTACAAGGCGAGATGTTCTCGCTGGCAAAGGGGCACGGCTGTTAGCAGAGTCTTTTGGGCCGAAGGTCACAGTACAAGAGGATTAGGCAGACGGATGGTCAGACAGGCTGGGTCGAGGCAGGCAGATATCAGAATTGTCAGGCAGGCAAGGGTCAAAACCGGGTAGTCAATCGAGGGGTTAAGCAGGAGAGTTGTCGTAGGCAGGCAAGGGTCAGGATACAGAATGCAGAATAGTCAGGAACAGCAAGGGTTAAACACGGATAATCAGATCAGGATTTCAAAGACAGACGCACAAGGCTCAGGAAAACCACTAGAACAAGTTCTATCACGGGCACTGGCTGGGGGTCAGAATGGGCCTTAAATACAGTCAGATTTCACGCCAAAGCGTGCGTCAATGCGCGCTGGCGCAATCACGCCATCGCGCCTGTACCTTTAAGAGGCACGCAGGAGCGCCGCGCGGGCCCTAGGAAACAAGATGTCACCTAAGAACCACACGGTGGGCGACCCCGCCGCACAGGTAAAGTCAGTACATCATGGCAGTTACAGAACTAGTTAAAGATTTGTTTTACTTATTTAACAAGTTATTCTCAAAAGGCACAAAAAAGTATTTAACAGTATGTTGGCAGCATAATGGGTATTGGGAGACAAAATAGATATTTGGAAAATGAAATAAGGTACTACAGTACTTTATCGTGATATTTACAAGGTTTTCAGGGTTTTTGTACAGAAAAAAAGAGTGATATCTGGAATAAAATCCCAGGATCAATCTAAAAGTTTCTATTTAAATAGAACTTCCTAAACGTCTGGATTTAAAGCACAGCTAGGGAAATCTGCCTATCAGATTCTGAGGTTCTTTAAAACCCAGTGGGTGAGCTTCAGCCTCTAGGATATTCCATGCAAAACGGAATATCAAAAGTGATCCTGGGCTTTTCCCCCAAAAGTTTATTTCCTCGACCAGAATTATTTCCTTGTATAGATATAAGGGATCTTATGGCAACTTGGCTCACCATACCATAAGTCTATTCAAATACCATATTAAATATGATTTTGTTTAATCATCAATAACAGCTGGCTAACTCCAGATTGTGGGTTAGACTGAGCACTGGCACAAGGGTGCTTCTAGCAGCTGGTCAACACCACTTCATGAGTTAGGTGGACAGCTGGCAATTTCTTTCTGTGTTTCATGTACAAATTGTAGCCAAATATTGCCTATATTCAGTCTTTAAAACAGGGAATTATTTATAGGTGTATGTTAGGTGTATGTTAATGGGCTGGGGTTTAAAAGTTTCCTGCTTTAACACTAGAACTCATGAGTGAAGGGTAAGTGCCTAGAGTTCAACCGGGGACCTGATGTTTCTATGCTGTCTGCATTACCACTGCTCTATGTGGGCAGACAACTGAGGCCCCTGTTCTCTCCTATGGCTAAGCTTTGTAACTGTAACTGGTCTGGTTGGTACTGTCACAGCCTGTTCCACAACTTGCGCTCTGTTCCCCATTCCTCCAGTATAGGTTGCTGTCCCCTTGCCTGCCTAGAACTTTCTCCCTGGTTCTCTCACTTTAAGACCTGGTGGCATTTGAGTAGCTGAGGGCTGCTTCTGAAACCTATATTAGCGTGGATAAATGTGTCAGTTTGTTAAAAACCTTCCTGAAAGTCAGGAAAGTCCTGATAAATTCTTAAAAATTCAGGCATTTTAATAATTGTTTTTCTTTTGTGGCTTTTGCTTTTCTTTCTTTATTATTTACTATCTTTGTACTCTTTTAATGTATCATTGTGTGTTTCCACTTTCATACTGTAATGCTTCTCAAGTCTGTCTGTATGAGATTTTCTTACACCTTATGGATACAAACATTTTCTGAGCAGTTTTGGTACGTAGTGATGGGCGAATATGTCCTGTTTCGCTTCTTCAAAAATTCTTGAAAAGGCAAAAAACAAATCGCCCAGTGCATTGAAGTCAATGGGTGTTTTTTCATGCACTATTTTTTTCACTATCCATTGTAGTCTATGGGGCATATTCCAGGCGAAGTTTCACCAGGGCGCCGCTAATTCACTAAAATCCGAAGTTGCTCTCAGGGAGGCGAAAGGTAAAGAAGTTGCGCTAGCGTTAATTCATCAAGCAAAGCGAAGTTACGCTAGCGATGCCTAATTTGCATATGGCGCCAAGTTAAAGTACAATGGATGTATATGTAGCAGCAAATACATTACACTACACAAGCCTAGAATAGAATAAACTAGAGTTGTTATTTTGCCCTATACTGTATAGTTTACAACACTCCTTAAGAGCGACTTTCATATAAACTTATACAGTACATACATACATATACTATAACACATCTTTATATGTTCCTGGTTACATTCTCTATCCCACTAAAGCCACTGCCTTTTCATATTAGTCACTTCTGCTGCAATGCCTAGACTTAAACATGTCAATCTTGTTCTTACTCCATTCTATGCCTGAATCCCTCCATTGGCATGTCTCACTCCTCTTTAAAAATAAATCAAATGCTACACTCGCACAGTATCTCATCCAGTCTTGTATCAACTTGTTAATTTTGGAATACACTGCTGCTACTGTACATTGGAATTACATGTCACAAGACAGATGTGGTGTAATACATTGTGAATTCAGCTCCTAAAGTAACCTCTTTGCTCCACTTGTCTTCTTAAAGTTTTGGAGTTTTTGTTTATTGACTTAATACAGATAGATACAGAACTGACCTTTCAATGTAGAATTTATGTGTTAACTGCTAGAAAATGCAGATAGCTGTCATCTCCATTTGGTACTGATAATTACTAGAGATACTTCCCATATTCCCATATTGGTCTTCTTAACCTGGAAAAAAATACAAATTCATCCCCAATGACTGGGTCAGCATGGCCTTAGGTGATTCCAAGGAACAAATAATTGGATCTTCCCAAGCCTAAATATGGAGAAAAGTACTAATTGCCCACAATTTTTATTCAAGTATCAATTGGGCAGACTAGAGAGGCTTTTTAGTTGGAGACCACATAGGGCATGGCTTTGATCTGCAGTGACTGGGTCTGCATGACCTTATGTGATCCAATCATTTTTCCAAGGGACTGAGATGCTTATTTGGTGACACATGGATCTATTGAAAAATGTTCATCTTTGCCCAATCAGTGCCATTCAGCTGATATATATTGGCATTGTTTGAATACTTCCTTGATATTGCTCAATGTATTTATTCATCCAGGAGCTGAAATTCCATAAAAAGTGACCTATGTCTCAAAATAGCCTTTGCACTACAGAAGCTTATGGGTTGAATTGCCTTATTGTGACAAATGGCCATTTATCTCATGATCCTTCTATCTGTCAGTGCATCTATTTTGTTTGGCAGCAGATTAGCATAGAGTACAAAGATCTCAGACTTCTCAGATCTGGTGGGCTGAATTGCTTCTTATCCTGCCAAGTATTTTACCATATCAGCTAAAACCCATACAGACAATTCTGCTAATGTCAAAGCCAAACTGAAAAAAGGTGCATATTACTATTTTTTTTGGTTCACATTTTTAGAATGCAAAGGATTGCATTATAATCAGAGAGGATAGTTTTAAAAAGAATTGAATTTTCAAATGCCCAACAAACTTGCTATAGTAAATTTACTTGTTTGGTTTTGGGGTAAAAAAAAAAAAAATGAAACACATTCAATAATATATAAAATTCAGATAAATAGTGAACAATGCTGTGGAACTTGCATGTACTGTAGATTCCTTCTTGTTAGAAAAGAACTGCACCGGTCTCTGCTACAACCTCTGTCTTTCTAGTCATATTGGAATGCAGGAGACCAGCCGTGCTTTCCACTTTTGTCTACCCAGGTTTATGCGTCTGTCCTTCAGCACAGGACATTTAATGTATTCATTATAAGGGTCATCTACTACTGTCTGTACTGCTGCCAGCCTGACAAGCATCACGTCTTTCTCTTTCCCTTGGGCAAAACCATTATATTAGTATAAATTTCTATATACACTTGTAAAAAATACACTGAATTGCCTATAGTTTCAGTTTCTTCAAGAATATAATAACATATTACTTAACCAAATTATAGTGTAATACATTTGGCAAAAACAGTATGTATTTTTATTCATTGTAGATTTTTACATTTTTGTTAAATATTTGTTTTCAACTTTGAGCAGGAACCTACACCTTTTTGTAACCTGACTTTTTTTCCAGTCATTTATAACAGCAGAATAAGAAAAACAATAAGAGAGTAAAAAAATGAAATAAAGAAAAAAGGATGAAAGGAAAAATATAAAAAGTTGACAACCAGGCAATAGCTAATGTAAATGGTATATATATATATCACACAATGATGATTATTAATGGCAAAAACTTTTATGTTTAAAATATTTTATTTAATTTTCATATTAAACAAATGAAATCAAAATGACAACAAATGTTATGCAGATGAAGAAAATATGTTGCAAAGGAGACAATGGCAGCAAAAACTTTTAACCGAAATACTAAAATAAAAAACTAAAAGATGGCAAGTCTATGTAGAAGCCAATGAGAGTTGCAATTTTAAAATTCAATCAACTTCCAGTTTTTAAGATTCGTTGTAATTTGTAAATTGAAAATAAAGGATGGACTGTGAAATCACTGTGTTCAATATTTCTACATTTTTTAACAATTGAGGATTTGACTTTAAGTTTTTTTTTTCCATAAATAATCGCACATTTGAGATTTTTGGATTTTCAAATAAAAAAAATGATGTTTTGATAAATCTGCCTTAGGTGTAGTAGTGGATGGCCACTCCTAAGGAGCAGAGGCACTGGGGGGGGGGGGATTTCGATTCTTTCTCGGTGCCTAGATGTCTAGGTGGCAGGCTGTCTTTTCCTGTAAATAGGCAATTCTACACATTTCCTATCAAGTTGGAAAATCTGGAGTATTTGATTCATTACAGTAGAGTTTTTTAACAGAGCTACACTCAATATTTCAGGGGGGTACAACCTTGCCTTCATCAGGGGTCAGACAAAATCCTGATGAAGGGCGGGTTGTACCCCCTGAAATGTTGATACTTTGGTGTGTCAAATAAATGAGGTAAACTCCCCAACTGCATACATGTGGTTCTGTTGGGGAGCTTAATCTACTGTATTCTAAGGACCTAGTTGGCCAAACGTAAAGTCAGCACCAACAGTGCAGTCTACTGTTAAATTACTGGTTTGCGGTGTATTTGTATTTGATTGATTAGCCTAGCTCGGTATAACTAGGCCAATATGTGTCCTCGGCTCATGACTCTTCTGCTTACCATTAGTTCTGGCCCTGCTGTGATAATTTTATACATTTTTAAAATTAACCCCTTTTAAGGTAGCCCTGCTTTAGCAGGAAACTTCAAAAGATGGTGGCACAAGCCTGGAACCCACGAAATAGTAGAAAAAGGTTAAAAAAAAGCTTACATTTTATTTTTCCAAAAATTAAGAACCAAGGCCTGAAGCGTTTATTGTCTACCAAGGACACTAAGTCATAGGCTGAACATTGGACATTGCATACACACTATTTAAAATAAAAATAGCCAATGGGAACCAAGTGGGCAGTGCTTATTAAATGTGTCACTCAGAAGAAAACATTCAAATCCTAGGATTCTTTGGACACCCCCCCCCAAGGCTAATACATTACATAGGTTAACTTAATTAGGAAATACTGTACATAATACAAAGTATAAAGTACAAAATCAATATGTCAATAAATAGGGAAAAGAGGAAAAGGAAAAAAGGACTGACCATTTTAAAAAATGTAAACCTAGAGGCTGCCTTGTACCTAGATAAAAGATCCATTTGATTTCTATTTTCAGTAACTCAGAATAAATGTTTCCACTCCTTATATTGGGAACTACGCTGTCTATACAGCCCTGCTTTAGCTAAACCTCCAAAGGCTTGGAGGTGTTGGTTTTTGTACTGGTACTTAATAGTTCAATATTAGTGATGGGTGAATTTAACGTATCGCTTTGCCGAAAAATTCGCGAATCTCCTGCGAAATTTGCAAAATGGCAAAAAATTTGCGAAATGGCACCGGTGTCTAGTTTTTGACACCGGCGTCCGTTATTTTAACCCGAATTTATTCACCAGCGGCGAATCATGCAAATTCATTGCAAATTCGCGTCTGGCGAATAAATTCGCCCATCACTATTCAATAAACTAACTTAGATGAAAATATTCATTGAGCTCCACGGGCTCTTTCAAGAAAGTGGGTAAGTATAGTCTTATTGGAAATAGGATCCAATATACCCCCCACTGATGTTGATGTTGATTCCCCCTAGGATAAAATGAAATCTATCATTTTTATTACATATGGTTTATATCCATACTCTATTTTAATATTGGTGATATAAATAGATTCAGCTATTAACCTACTCGTCTGCATATTCCATTGAAAAAAACCATGTAAGGTATTTGAAACAGATTTCAGACCAGAATCTGGAGAACTGTTGCGAGTGTTGGAATTGAACCTGTCAGTGTTCGCCCATCACTACTCACTGAGGCAAATTTACTAAAGGGTGAAGTGACTAACATTAGTAAAAATTCGCCAGCATGACGTCATTTCGTTACTCCTCTGATTTACTAATGAGCGCTGGTGTAACTTTGCTAGCGAAGGAGATAGACTCTAGCACTACTTCGCACTCTTACGCGAGTCGAAGTTTCGCTCTGGCGAAAGAGCGTTACTTCACAAATTCACTAAGATGCGAATTTTACTGAACGTTACCTGTTCCACCAGACTTGCCTTCTCTAGCTCAGACCAGGCGAAGTGCAATGGAATGTATAGGCCTTCTTAAATTTTTATCTGAAAGTTTTTCTAAGTCCCAAAAAACGCTGGCGTCTTTTAGTTTTTTCAGGGTGATAGGCTGCAAAAGTCCGTAAATTTTTCTGGCTCCCCCATACATTTCCTACATAAACTATACACTGGTCTCATGTGTAGGGAAATATAACAACTCTATTTCATTTTATTAAGGGAAGGGCTTGTGTAGTGTAATGTATTTGCTGCAACATATACGCCCATTCAACTTTAACTTCCGCCGAATGCAAATTAGCCAACGCTAGTGCAACTTCACTTTAATTGGCGCAGTAATGCTAGCGCAACTTCGCTACAGTTTGTTGCCCTGGACGTAACTTTGGATTTTGGTGAATTAGCGTAGTCCTGGCGAATCTACGCTTGGCGAAGTGTTGTGATGTGAGCGAAGCCGTTGCTGGCGAATTTACGGAGGTTAGTGAATTTGCCCCACTATCTTCAACATTACAGAGTTTCATCCACCAGTATTACTGTAATCCACTACTCACCATTTTCATTGATGTTCTAAGTAAATCACAGAAATTCAGGCAAAAAACCTGTTAGGGATGAGGAATAGGTTTCTGAAAAGGAACAAAAGCTGCTCACTAGGTGACAACATACAGGTAAGAACCCAACAAATGCAAAACCTACTCATCAGGCTCTATTTGTTCCTAACGCATTACATAAGCATTGACACATCATATAAACAGATGATATGTAAGATGTAGGTTCATAGTCAATGCCCCTTAAGCAGCAGCTCCTTGCCCCCCAATCCGACCCTATTAAGCATTGTCTTTTAATTTGTGGCTCTGCATGTGACAGTGAATTTTTTTTTTAGAAACTCATTCAAAACCTCCCAGTGAGCGGCATGTATAAGCTTATAAATTTACTGTTAAGGAGAGCCTAACAGCAGGATTAACGCTCCCCTTGACTCTGTGGAAGTCTACAGCTTTCATAATCGTTTTTTCATTTCAGCAGTGGTCAGTAAGTAAAGTGAAATTTTGAGTATAATCACCAAGTTTTTTTTCTCCCCCAAAATGTAGGGTTTTCCCCAGAGCTCTAGCATTGTTGCAGTTCCAAGGGGGCACTGCACCCAACGTTATTCCAGCCATTGCGTCCAAATTACCATATTGTTCTTACCAAACAAAATTGTGCTGAAAGTTTTCCAAGTCAGGTCAGCATCATTTCTTGTGTTCAATGTCAGAGTGAGGTTTGTACCCGTTTTTTTGTGGACGCAAGTGTATTTCACTTATTGATGTTCAGGGCTGAGACCTGGTCCGGAGGTGGCAGTAGCATCAGGGTTCCCTCAGCTCTGACTTTCAATAGGTGCAGCGCCGCTTCCAATGTGCAACTACAGGTATGGGAACTGTTAAGGTGGCCATACACGGATAGATCTGCTCGTTTGGCGATGTCGCCAAACGAGCGTATCTCCCTCCGATATGCCCACCTTGAGGTGGGCAATATCGGGCAGATCCGATCGTGGGCCCTAGGGCCCAACGATCGGATCCTACCATTCACAAACGGCCGGTCGGATCGAGGGACCGCATCAACGAACAAATGCGGCCGCGATCCGACGGGGTTTTTAAACCCATCCGATCGAGAAAGTCGGCCAGATCTCGATCGGGGAAGCCCGTCGGGGGCCCCCATACACGGGCCAATAAGCTGCCGACACAGCTTTTATCGGCCCGTGTATGGCCACCTTTATCCGGAAAGCTCGGACCTGAGGCTTTCTGGATAATGGATCTTTCAGTAATTTGGATCTTCATGCCTTAAGTCTACTAGAAAATTATGTAAACATTAAATAAACCCAATAGGCTGATTTTGCTTACAATAAGGATTAATTATATTTTAGTTGGGATCAAGTACAACAAGGTACTGTTTTATTATTACAGAGAAAAAAAATAATTAAAAAAAAATGTGATTATTAGGATAAAATAGAGTCTATGGGAGACAGACTTTCTGTAATCTGGAGCTTTCTGGATAACGGGTTTCCGGATAAGGGATCCCATACCTGCACATATGGAAGTGCAAACAGTGCAGTTTGATACATAAATGGGATTTTATGCATAACTAACTACAGGGAAATTTGTGTAAACGCAACTGCACTTGCGAATGGAAATAACCCCTTATGTGCTCTTTCCCACTTCTTCATATAGAGGTGTAGCAGGCCTTATTATAGGTGAAGAATTTTTGCTCATAGTCACCACTAAGGCAGGATTTTGAGCAATAACTGGTTAGTTTGGCACAGCTGAGGTTTAGTGTGGTTTCTAGCATCAAAGCCCAAGACATGCACCTATGATTCATTTATTATTGCAAGGACAAGTGACAAAAGGAACTGAAATACAATATGGCAGCCTTATATGCGGCAGCAGAAAGTATGTGTTAAAAAAAGGAAATTGCTGCTTATTCTAATGCATTTAGCATTAGCAGGGAGACCCCGAAATGTCAATGTTATAAAACAAAAGGATAAAAGTCATGCAAGAGTAATCTCCTGTAGAATTATATGATCTGACAACAGAATAAAATAATAGAAGACAAGATAATGCGTATGGGTATAGGAATTACATTTCAACAATCTGATCAAGATTTATCAAGGATAAGCTATCACAAGCCTGCAGCGTAAATGGTTTGCCCGACTAGAGTCCAATGTGTTTCAAATGATGTGATGTTGTCCAGAGAGTTTTATACCAGGTAACTGCTTCTGAGATTCACGCTGTGTTCCAATTGTTTATAAAAAGCAGTGGAATTGCATAAAACACGGATTTGTCGATATAAGACACGTGTAAGGATTAATGTGTATTTCTATACATAGTGAAAAATATGTTCTACAATATAAGGGGATCATAAAATAAAAATACTAACAATACTAAGAATGTTGTGCTAAATGGGTTAATGCAGTATCCCATAATCATTTATTAAATAGGGTCCAGATTGTGGCGCAGATTTAGCAAGGTGTAAGTGTAGAAATCACCAAAGAAAAAGTCCCACATTTGCTATTCATTCCTATGGGAATTTTAGAAGCATATTTATTGATCAGTGGGTAAAAGTTAGAGTTCACCATTTGCCAAATATGCTTCTAAAATGTAAATGTTTTCCCATTGGTAAACTCTAATCTCACATTTAATAAATCTGCCCCTAAGTCTGGGATTCTTCATTTAAGACATGGTGTAGAATTAATTCATTCATTTTTTTATAGCCTTTTGAAAAGTTAAGTTTCAAAAAAATGGCTTCAAAGGGAACTGCTCTGAACAGCTTGAAAACACAAATTTGGGCCCTGACCCTTAAGTTAAGAATTACAGAGTTAAGGGAGACATATGTAGGAACCAATGGGATTATCTTCCATACTGGTTTTCCCTCTATTTTGGTTAGGAAGCTCTGGTACCTGTATCTTGGATACCTGGGTAAGATGTGATCCCTGTTGGCCTGGATGGGTTTTGACCACTTCTTTTTGAATTTGATATAATGAGTGGGAGTAGGTTTCTTCCACTTTTTGGGACTTCCACTTCAAAAGGGAGAGCCTGAGGCAAGAGGACCATTAGTGACAGCCTAGCTCCTATTATAGTACATTCTAGGGGTGTAAGATCCTCAAGGCTAGTGAGTAAGTGCAGTTCTGAGCACCATCAAAGAGAAATCTGCCAAAATTGGGATTCCTGTATCGTAGGGTTCAGGATAGGATCCCTTGGAACATCAATGGACAATTCTGTAAACTGGGTCCGACACCTGTGGTGAGATTACCCAATAATGTTCTGTTGGATTTATTGCCTCATTCATTATTGTACCAAGGAAGAACCTCTTTTGTGTTTAATAAACATTACGTTCATGGTTAAGAACATTTTGGGGTTTTATCAAAATCTGAAAAGTTCTCACTATTTTCTGAAAACTACTCCGACCAAATCTGCATAGACTTTCCCCTCGTATTTATTAATACATTTTCACAAATTTTTCTTGTGCGGAAAAAGTCAAAATAAAAACTTTTTTTTGAATTTTGCGCTCCAAACCTACGTTTTTTTTCATAAAATCGCCCACAAGCTACGATTTTTTCGGAAACCCAGCGCAACTCTTCCATTGTTAACATGACATTTGCCATTGACTTTTACATGTTCTCGGCAGGTCTGAGTGGAAATACTTTTTTCACCTTACTTTCAACACCATCGGACTTTAATAAATCCCGAAAAAATTGAGTTTTCTTTTTCTCCAAAAAAATTGTATTTTCCCCTTTAAAAGTCCAACTAGAAAAATTCAGAGCTTGATAAATTCTTAGGAAATTCTTAGGAAATTGCTCCTCATTTCTTATAGTTTCTTCGTTTTTCGCCTTCATCTTCTGACTTTTTCCAACTTTCAAATGGGGTCACTAACTTTAGCAGTCAAAAATGATTGCTCTGTAAGGCTACAAGTTTAGTGTTATTGCAATGTTTTTATTACTTATCTTTCTGTTTGTCCCATCTCCTATTTATATTCTAGTCTCTCATTCAAACCACTGCATGGTCGTTAGGGTGAATTAGACCCTAGCAACCAGATACCTGCTGAAATTCCAAACTGGAGAACTGCTGAACAAAAAGCTAAAAATAACAAGTAAAGTATTGGGACACTGCATGTTACATTTTACCTGCGTTCGGTGCTTACATGCATCTGTGTGAGCAGAGGAGCACAGCTAATAATGCTTGTCTGTAAGTGCCCTAAGACTTGTGGATAGCAGTCGGGGATTGATGCATCACGTCTGTTAGGCTAAGCGTTGAACACTGATCTGATTGATCTCTAATCCATGTAAATTTTGATTGGAAAACAGATTTTAATAGGCATGACTTTTATTCCTAGAAGAATATTTCAAGGAGAACTAAAGCTTAACTAAAGAAGTAGGGCAGATATATTGAATATAAGTCTGGATATTTGTGGTCAGACATTTAAAGGGGAAAATACCATTTTTTATGAGAAAAAAATTAGATTTTTTTTTGGGATTTATTAGTCTGATGGTGCTAAAAGTGTGATTGAAAAAAAGTACTCTAATTTATACCTGCCTAGAACATGTAGAAGTCAATGGCAGATGTCCCGTTAACAATTGGAAGCTGGGTTTCCCAAAAAAACGTCGGTTTTGGGTGAAAAAAATCATAGGTTTCGAGCACAAAATCGTATGATTCAGATTTTTTAACAATATTATCGTAACTTTTCCTGCACAAGAAAAATCTGTGAAAATGTATTGATAAATCGGTGGAAAAAGTCAGCTTTCGTCTGAGTCGTTTTCAGAAAATAGTGAGACCATTTCAGATTTTGGACTTTTATACAAGGCAACCAAACCATCTTCTTTCCTGCTGATTCACTGCACATGCTCTGTGCTGCTGTCACTTACTGAGCTTAGGGACCCACTCACAATATACTGAATATATATCATTTAAATGTCATTATACATAGCTGATTAGTAAATAATTCAGATTGGTACATGGCATCTCAGAAACCAGCACAATTAGCATCATAATTTAATAATAAGCCCTGTAGCATCAGCTTATATTACAGGCAAGCCTCATTTTCTGCTTGTTGATTTGTGATGACCCCTAGCTTCTCAACAGCTGCTCAGAGCAAACTGGGGCTACCAAATACCAATCACAGCCCTTATTTGGCACCTCCAGGAACTTTTTTCATGCTTGCATTACTCCTTTTTACAGTTGATTGTGTCTCACGGGTAAAAAAATTTGGGGACCCCTGTTATAATAAATCTTTCATGAATAGGCTATAGGATTTGATAATTTCAGAAATATGGGTGATGTGAGTGTAAATACATTTCTAACATTTACCACATTTAGGGGCCGATTCACGAAATTCCGGTGAAGGGTTCGATTAAAAAAAAATTCGAATTTCGAAGTTTTTTTGGGCTACTTCGACCATCGAATGGGCTACTTCGACCTTCGACTTCGAATCGAACGATTCGAACTAAAAATCTTTTGACTATTCGACCATTCGATAGTCGAAGTACTGTCCCTTTAAGAAAAACTTCGACCCCCTACTTCGGCAGCTAAAAGCTACCGAAGTCAATGTTAGCCTATGGGGAAGGTACTTCAAGAGTAACTGCTGAATGTAAATACTCAACAGTCATGCAATGGGGAATCCACTCAATACCACGGCTGCTAGACTGAGTAATGGCTTCAATGCTTTGCAAAAGTATTCATCCCCTTGACTAGTTCTCTCATTTTTCTCTGTGATATTTTTTATTTTAATGTGACATCATTTAAAAAAAAAAAAAAAAATTAAGAAACATAAAATTTGATCACAGGAACTTATCCGCACTATATTAGGGATGGACCAAATCCAGGATTCGGTCCGGGATTCGCCAGGATTCAGCCTTTTTCAGCAGAATTCAGATTCGGCCGAATCCTTCTGCCCAGCCGAACCGAATCCAAATCTTAATTCGCAAATGCAAATTAGGGGTGGGAGTGAAATCAGGTGACTTTTTGTCACAAAACAAGTAAAAATGTTTTCCCCTTCCCACCCCTAATTAGCACATACAGATTAGGCTTCGGATTCGGTTCGGTATTCGGCCAAATCTTTCACAAACGATTCAGGGGTCGGACGAATCCAAAATCGTGGATTCGGTGCATCCCTACACTGTATACTTCTCTGTATGCATGTGGGTTTATTTACAGTTTATATGATTTTTGAAAACTTATGGTATGGTGATCCAATTTATAGAAAGACCCCTTAAAAACCCCAGGTCACATGCATTGTGAATAATAGATACTTGTATACTGTTCAATAAATATGAGATAATTACACTGGCATTTCCAAATATTGTTCCCAAATCTCCGTTAGGGGGTGCAATATATATATATATATATATATATATATATATATATATATATATATATATATATATATATCAGTCTGTGTGTAGCCGGCACAACTCGTGAAAAAAGTATAATATGCCTGGGTGCTATCAGCATATATAAAGGGTCCACAGATATCCACTAGGGATGTAGCGAACTGTTCTGCTGCGAACTAGTTCGCGCGAACTTCGACCATTCGCGTCCGCCGAATGTTCGCAAACGTTTGGGAACATTCGCATTTTGAGTTTGCGTTCGATTCGAATAAAAATCGTTCGACCATTCGGCCATTCGAATTCCTTCGACCACTAAAACGATTTCCATTCGTTTGAACGATTGTAAGCATTCGATCGAATGATTTTCATTCAATCGAACGCTAAAAATCGTTCTAATCGTTCGATTCGAATGATTTTAGCATTCGATCGAATGAAAATCCTTCGATCGAATGATTAAAATCCTTTGATCGTTCGAATCGAACGATTTTAGCGGGTGTTCGAAGTTCGCGAACTGTCCGCAAGCGTTCGCATTTTTTGCCAGCGTTCGCGAACACCAAATCGGCAGTTCGCTACATCCCTAATATCCACAAGGAAGGCTCACAGGTCTTATGAAAAATAAAAGTGAACTTTATTTAGCAAAAAAGTTGCTGATGTTTTGGCTAGCACTCTAGCCTTTCTCAAAGTGCAAAAACATCAAACAAAGCAATATATAAACTATAAGAACTATACGTTAAATTAGCCTGCGTGCTCATTCTAGGCCACGCTTGACCAAATTCTGCTTCTCTCAAATTACTGTTGTAATAACCGCTCACTCCTGATTTTTTTTTGTTTGTGTTTGTTCAACCAGCAGAGTACCGTCTCCTCTGCAGGCCATGAATGCATTACTACTAATTGCCACAATCCCCCTATTTAGTAAATGCGCAGCAAAATACAACACTGCCACTAAAAAATATGCCACTTTATTCCACTAGATGGCATGCATTCTCTATTTCAGCACAGCAATCAGCTTTTACTACACGTCCTCTCGTTTTGATTTAAATGACATTCAGTCATGTGCAGTGCTTTAATTTATCATTATCATAATGTATGAGGGGATCGCTAACACTATTTTAGGTATTAAGAAAAAATGAAACATAATAAAGAGCACATGTTGGGTATTTCACAATGATGTGAAAGTCACCAGCCCTTTTTGTTTATTCTATAAAGCAAGTGATACTGCATGGCTTTGTCGCCTATTTGGGATGTCGAATGAAAAATAACATGCAAATTAGAGCTTTGGCAATATCCATACATGTGAAGTTAGCATAGTCTTCACTTTAGCTCTCAACCGCCCCTATTTTTCATCAAGAATTCTCTTTGTCTCATGGCAGTCTGGTGATTCCCCCTCATTAACAGCCACAATAGGAAGTGTAATGCGTGCTTTCAAACTGCTACTTGTTCTTTCTTTATGCTTTTTTTTTATTATTCAAAAACATCAGTGTTTGGCTTTAAGATTTGCTATTACATCGCTTGAAAGCTAATCCTCCCCTTCCTAATTTTCTCTCTGCGTATGTGTGCTTTCACTTGATCTTTTCCCCATACCGAAATTTATTTATAAATATATTTATTTAGCCAGATATGCATTTGTGGCTAAAGGCATTTTCACAGTATGAGATGATATTATATTCCACCCCATTTATTGGGCTGTACGTTTGACAAAACATCAATAAAAATGACTATTTAATTCCTAGTCAAGTGCAGACATATAAAACAATAGCAAAAGAGTGAAATTAAACCTGTATGCTCAGCAGTGCATGCATAATAAATCACTGGATGTTTCGGCTATGTTTTAAAAGACTCTGTGCAAGCCTCTTATAGGGAATTTACATATGCTTAGAGAAAGATATTGCATACTGGCTAAGAGAGCAGAGTCATTTATTTCACAAGGAAGAGATACACTGGAAGAGTGTTTATATTTTGCTAATAGATTGTAAACGTTTGATTTATGGGTGTCCTACTTCACAGGGTTTAGAGAATTTTGCTAAATGTGGTTTATTTTAAAAACTTGTTTTTTGCATCTCATGATTTGTCTTAACAAAATATTTTTTTTTATTACAACAATGGATATAATATCTATAATTTAAAGCAACACTAG
Organism: Xenopus petersii; assembly: GCA_038501925.1. Classification (NCBI taxonomy): domain Eukaryota; kingdom Metazoa; phylum Chordata; class Amphibia; order Anura; family Pipidae; genus Xenopus; species Xenopus petersii. The sequence goes on along the minus strand of CM076673.1, from coordinate 173,317,240 downwards.
TGATAGCTGTTTCATAATCTCTCTGTGCTTTTCTTATAAGTAAATAACATATCTTTCACCAAACTCCCTTCATAATAAAGCGTAAATTTGATAGATAATTGCAACGTGGACCTGTTCTGAATTTGGAGAGGCGCAAGTGTTATATAAACTGTAATGTAAAAGCCCTGGAAAAATACTCAATCACTGCTATGGTCAAATGAAAAGTAATAGAAACATTTATTAAATAGTATTGTCAATTCCAAAGCTAAGCGAAATAGATGAGTGTTATTTGGATATTTATATACAGCATATATTTTATGAATTAAAATATATAGGATTGTTAATTAGATATGCAATTTCTGTATTATGTGTATACAATAAAAAGCACCACATCACTGAGAAAATGCTGGCCCAGGAATTATTTATTACACGATAAGGTTATATTTTGATTATTTGACTTATGTACAAGCACACCTTCTAAGTGCCAGCAGGTGTGTATTGAGAGAGGAGGTTCTTGCCTCATAGAGCTTACAATCTATATCTATATATATATCTATATATATGTGTATACAGTATGTTGTGTATATATATATATATATATATATATATATATATATATATATATATATATAAACAGTATATATACACACACACACACACACACTTCTTGGAAAATATACTTATTTTATTTTATTATTATCAGTTGTAGCCTAAATAATTATAAATCCAATGTATTTCAATAATGTATAAATGGAAAACTATATATATATATATATATATATATATATATATATATATATATATACACACACACACTATATCTATATGAATGGAGGTGAGACATTGAGAAATGGTTTCTCTATCTGCAGTTATATCCAACCTGCGGCCCTCAAGCTATTGTTGAACTAAAACTCCCAGCCTCGCTCTGCACCTGTAATTCTGACCATGCTCTAAGGCCACAGGTAAGACATTATTGAGAAACCAATGCATTTCCGAAAAGTAGGGATGCACCGAATCCAGGATTCGGTTCAGGATTCGGCCTTGTTCAGCAGGATTTGGTTTCAGCCGAATCCTTCTGCCCAGTCAAACCAATTCCTAATTTGCATATGCAAATTAGGGGTGGGAGGAAAAACACGTGACTTTTTGTCACAAAACAAGGAAGTAAAAAATGTTTTCCCCTTCCCACCCCTAATTAGCATATGCAAATTCGGATTCGGGTCAGTATTCGGCCGAATCTTTCGCAAAGGACTCGGGGGTTCAGCCGAATCCAAAATAGTGGATTCGGCGAATCCCTACCGAAAAGCTTTATTAATGGAACTTCAGTACGATGATGAGGAAGAGATAAAAACGCAGCACTCATTATCATGCCCTTTTGTGTCTTCGCTTCTCTTCTATAAGGGGAAAAAGGAAAGGGTGTGTTTAATTAGGAGCTACAGTTGCTCACTGGTAGAATTATTATTTAAAGGGACCATGGCAATAAAAGGTGGGATTTTCTCAGCATCCGACGGAATACTTGTCCGTTAAAACCCTACAACAATTTATGGCATTAAAGAAAAAAAAAAAAAGCAGGCAGGGAAAATATCACACGCTGAATTTGGCTCATGCAAATGTAATGAAGTCTAAATTGGTTGTCACTTCAAACCGACGTTAACCGTTTCAACGTTCCTTGAATATTTAACTTAATTTTCATTGATGAAATGCAGTGGCAAATGGGTTGCAATCACAGACCCAGGCAGAAACAAAATATTACATCATGAAAAATGACAGAACAACACATTCTTTTTAAAGGTTCAGGTCTACCCTCATGTAATCTTTTACTTAATGGGGAAACAAATAGCAGTTGTTTTCTTTTTCTCCTCCACTTCGCCAGTATCCAATTACATCACTTCTACAAGTTCATTCATTCTCTTGTTAAATGCTTCAGGTTAACTACTAAAATCATTTGTCTGAGAAGCGAGTTTTAATTGTCTTACAACTACCTCTGTGAGGCACAATAGGGAATATGAGTACCCATTGATTATACTATTGGGTGGAATAAGGGACTGTTATCCTAGCATTTCTCATTCACTTTTCCATTGCTTTCCCTTTGAAAGGGACCAAATGGAGCTCAGCAGGTGAAAGCAAAGAAACCTGAAAGGTTCCCTTTGATGAATGACAATACCACAGTTTCCTCCCCCACATACACATTTTGGGAGATTATAAAACCTTATTAAATCATGCCCTGTTAGATATTGATTGAGAGGGAGCTAAACTAAACCAACAATAGCAGTGTGATTCAGACAAGCGTCTTTTCATTTTCATTCACACAAACAAAATGCAGCTAAGCCCTATGGTTTGTGGGTGGGTGTGTTCCTTTATTTGTCTAACTCTGGATAAAAAAAAGTCTGACCCTCTAATCCAGATACAGCATGGCGAGTGTAAACATTTGTTTATTAGGCAAGAGGTCACTGCTTCATGCTATGGACAGTCAATAACCATGAAAAGCCATCTACACAAATGACAACAAACAGCAGCAACCCCAACAACTAAAAAAAAACGAAAAGCCGTAAGTGGATTCCTTCCTGGGAACTGATGTAGCTCATTTGTGACTAAATAACTCCATGAAAAATGTTGCTATTTTATGAATAGTAAAAACAAAAAGTTGTAAAAAAGTTACATTAGTGTTATGAAACTTTTTTTTTTTCTCTTTTATTTGTTATGTATCCTCCCAAGTATTATTTGCTGGGGTCTTTGAGTAAAAGTAAGAATGATTATATATAAACGAGACTCCTGGTTGGGGGCATGTATTGAAAATGTTTTAGCTGGTGTAGATAAAGCTTGTCATATTTAGGGGCACATTTATCAAGGGTCGGATTTCGAAGTGGAAAATACTTCGAAATTCGAACATCAAATAGAATTAGGGTTGCCACCTTTTAAAAAAAAAAAAAAAAATACCGTCCAGTGGTGGGGGCGGATAATAAAGGGGCGGGCTGTGACGCAACAGGGGGCGGGCTGTGATGCAACAGGGGGCGGAGCCAGCAGACAGCGCCGTAAAAAAGGGGCAGAGCCACAGGGTAGCGCCGCAAAAGGGCCGGGGCCTCATCGCAGAAGCCAAAGGAAATGTAAGTTTTTACTGGAGGGCAAGGGCTTTTGTAAAGGGTATTACAAATTACCGGCAGCTACATTGCCGGCAAATTTGTAATACCGGCCCCGGCAGGTGTTTTACCGGCTAGGCCGGTAAAATACCGGCCGGATGGCAACCCTAAATAGAATCGAATTCGAGGGATTTTAATCATCGTACGATCGTATTCCGATCGTACTTTGAATCATACGATTCGAACGATTTTATCGTACGGTTTTCCTTTGATACCAAAAAACTTAGAAATATGCTCTGGCAGGTCCCCATAGGCTAACATAGCACTTCAGCAGGTTTAAGTTGGTGAAGTATTGAAGTCAAAGTTTTTTTTTAAAGAGACGGTACTTTAAAGAGACGGTACTTCGGTTTAAAGTTTTCACATATAAATATAGACCAAATGAGGCACACAACAAAACAATAGGGTTATAACAAAAATATTACATTATACAGGTATAGGTTCTGTTATCCTGAATGCTTTGGACATAGGGTATTCTGGACAAAGGGTCTTTCTGTAACTTCGATCACAATATTTATCTCATATCATTTACACAGGAGATCAACCCAATGGGATTGTTTTGCTAGCAATAGTGATGGGCGAATAAATTTGCCAGACACGAATTTGCAGCAATTTATTTCGCAAAACTTCTGCGACAATTTGCCAGTGAAATATCTGGTATGTCAATGAAACAAATTGGCTTGCGTAAAAATTGCCGCACGCTTGAGTTCAATTTGTTTTGTGAATTATTTGCCATTTCACAAATCCCGCTGTAAATTTGCAAATTATTCGGAAAAGCGAAATGGCAGATTCCCCCATCACTAGCTACCAATATGGATTCATAAAGTTTAGTTGCCGTCAAGTACAAGCCACTGTTTTATTATAACAGGGGAAAATATATATATATATATATATATATATATATATATATACCGGTATATGTATGTGTATATATATATATATATATATATATATATATATATATATATATATATATATATATATATATATATATATATATATATATATATTACGAGATTTCCCATCATACATAAAAGAGCTTATATTTATCTTGAGAGATACGCAGTCCTGCAAAGGTAAACACATACCCTAATGCAAAAATGGCAGGATGAAAGGGTAATGAGCCTAAGAAGAGACCCCTTTCATTTTGGTATTATGACCAGTGGTGTAATTTTGGAGTCTAGGTCCCCTGCAATTTTTTTTTTTTTGTTTACCCTGCGTTGCTGGCTCACCCGTAGACAGGGGAAGGAGACCCGGACTCCCCCAGCTTTTTTTTTTCTCTGTAGTTTTGCTACTTTTTATGACCACATTGATGAGTATTATTTTAATATTCTTTACACCCTTGCAGAATTACTGCCTATAATAATACAGTCGGAAGAATTGCCACAGCGGATGAATTTACCCAGTGGATGAGGCACAATGTTTGTTGATAGAGATTTGTTGGATGTTGTGGGTTGCTGTGTGTGTTGGAGGATCCTACAAATTTTTAAATGCTGGGAATAAAAAAAAGTCTAGAAAGTGATGGAGGAATAAGTGAAGACATATCTATTAGTTTTACACTCCTAATTAATTCCCAAAAGCCAAGATTTAAAAGACTCAGATTTACCTGCTACACAATGCAAACAGGGATACATTAAAGTCTTAGTTATACAGCTACCTTGCTTTTATTGTGTTACGGCTTTTTTTATGCATTTAAAAATTCATTTTCAAAGCCAAATGAGCTGTTTTTGTGTTCATTTGGTTCTTAGTGACATCACTGGAGGTTACACAATTGTTTAGAAAGCAGAATCATTTGAACAATCCCAAGCTAAAACATATACCGACTGCAGAAACAGACAGAGGTGGTGGGAGAGAGGAATAAAAAAGGATTCCACTACAAACACACAGACAAACAAAATGTAACATGGGCGTTTGCTTGTGGTAGCCGTCACTATAAAGTTGATTGCTCTGCAATGCTGTAACTATTTGGTTTCTAAAAGAAAAGAGGATGAAAGTGCGAGCGCGGAAACCTGTAAATATATGTACATTTATTCTCTTTGTAGATTGATGAGGCTGGTTTACAGAATAGCATCACTGGGAAATTATGCTCCTACTTAGAATCCCTGCATTTGTTAAAGCCAATTAAATATGCTGGGTTTCCCTGTTTTAATGCAGAGCTGAAATGAACGCGATGAAACTATTTCTCTTTCAGAATATGCAGTAGCAACACATCTTTGTGATATTTCTGCAGATCTCAAGAAATAAGTGTGCCGGATTAGGTCTTTCACTCCTTGAAAAGCTGCTTTATTCTTTGATTTAAATAGTTGCTTGAAATTGTGCAATGACAAAGCCCTAAATTCCAGTCAAATAATAAGTTCAGAAAATTAACCTTTTAAGTGCCAGCAGAATTTCACATTTTGGTTACGCGAAATGCCAGCCGTTTTTGAAACATTTTGTGCTCTCTCACTTTAGGGGCATTTTCTGAGGGGAAACCTATAGTTTACCTAAGAAAACTATACATTGTTTTTTTCGGTAGAAACTGAGCTTTCTAAATCTGCCTGAGTTTTCATGTATTTACACCTGTGCAAAAAAATTTATAGTGCTAAATACCAAAAAAAAATGAAAAATTACCATTTTTCATCGTATATCAATTTATACCAGAAAAATATTTCATTTTACGGATGAAAATCCAACTGATTTGGAAAGCCTTATGTCTCTCGAACGTGCCAATACCAGATATGTATAGTTTTAGGGAGATTTAGGATTTCTGTACAGCAAAAACTCCCGGCAGTATATTACCAAATTTTGAAAGCACCAAGGCAGAAAACGGCATGCTTTAGATTCCAAGGCAAAAAATCCTGAAACCGTAGGTTTACCCCAGAAAACCATACATTTTTGAAAAGTACACATTCTGCCGATTACAAAATGGGTAACTATGTCTCTCTACTCCCAACTACCAAACCTAAAAGCTTGTCTGAACATAGCGGTTTTTCAACAAAAAATTCAAAATTCTGAAAAATCATTTCAAAGGTTTTATTTTGCTGCTCCGCATATCCCAAACTATATTAGGTACCAAGAAAAAGCACCTGAAATATGATTGCCAGGGGTCCACTGAACAATTTGATACCCATTATGCATAGGTTTACCAAAGTATCTGGCATTTAGAGACACCAATATGTAGTTAGCACATCCAAATTGTTCAGGACTTTACTTCAGCTACTGAGAAATCAACACATTGACTGCATTTTTGTGGGGTAAAAACACAGAAATATATGTTTACCCCCCAAACCCATACATTTTTGGAAAGTACACATTCTACTGAATCTAAAATGGGTACCCATGCCTTTCTGCTCCAAACTACTGAGTCGCAAGGCTTTCCCAAAGTTGTCGGTTTTGGTGAAATATCTGAAAATTGCCTCAAAGCTTCAACTTCCCAGCACCATATCACCCATGTGTCATTACGTACTAAGAAAAAGCACCCTAAATATGATTGCCAGGGTTCCTCCGAACAGTTTGGTGGCCATTGTTCATAGGTTTACCAAAGTATCTGGCATTTAGAGGCCCCAAAATGAAGTTAGCGCATACAAACAGTCCCGTGGGTAACTTCAGCTAATGAAAAATCAACACATTGACTGCATTTTTGTGGGGTAAAAACACAGAAATATATGTTTACCCCCAAAACCCATACATTTTTGGAAAGTACACATTCTACCGAATCTAAAATGGGTACCCATGCCTTATTGCTCCAAACTACTGAGTCGCAAGGCTTTCCCAAAGTTGTCGGTTTTGGTGAAATATCTGAAAATTGCCTCAAAGCTTCAACTTCCCAGCACCATATCACCCATGTGTCATTACGTACTAAGAAAAAGCACCCTAAATATGATTGCCAGGGTTACTCCGAACAGTTTGGTGGCCATTGTTCATAGGTTTACCAAAGTATCTGGCATTTAGAGGCCCCAAAATGAAGTTAGCGCATACAAACAGTCCCGTGGGTAACTTCAGCTAATGAAAAATCAACACATTGACTGCATTTTTGTGGGGTAAAAACACAGAAATATATGTTTACCCCCCAAACCCATACATTTTTGGAAAGTACACATTCTACCGAATCTAAAATGGGTACCCATGCCTTATTGCTCCAAACTACTGAGTCGCAAGGCTTTCCCAAAGTTGTCGGTTTTGGTGAAATATCTGAAAATTGCCTCAAAGCTTCAACTTCCCAGCACCATATCACCCATGTGTCATTACATACTAAGAAAAAGCACCCTAAATATGATTGCCAGGGTTCCTCCGAACAGTTTGGTGGCCATTGTTCATAGGTTTACCAAAGTATCTGGCATTTAGAGGCCCCAAAATGAAGTAAGCGCATACAAACAGTCCCGTGGGTAACTTCAGCTAATGAAAAATCAACACATTGACTGCATTTTTGTGGGGTAAAAACACAGAAATATGTTTACCCCCCAAACCCATACATTTTTGGAAAGTACACATTCTACCGAATCTAAAATGGGTACCCATGCCTTATTGCTCCAAACTACTGAGTCGCAAGGCTTTCCCAAAGTTGTCGGTTTTGGTGAAATATCTGAAAATTGCCTCAAAGCTTCAACTTCCCAGCACCATATCACCCATGTATCGTTACGCACCAAGAAAAAGCACCCTAAATATGATTGCCAGGGTTCCTCCAAACAGTTTGGTGGCCATTGTTCATAGGTTTATCAAAGTATCTGGCATTTAGAGGCCTCAAAATGAAGTTAGCGCATACAAATAGTCCTGTGGGTAACTTCATCTAATGAAAAATCAACACATTGACTGCATTTTTGTGGGGTAAAAACACAGAAATATATGTTTACCCCCCAAACCCATACATTTTTGGAAAGTACACATTCTACTGAATCTAAAATGGGTACCCATGCCTTTCTGCTCCAAACTACTGAGTCGCAAGGCTTTCCCAAAGTTGTCGGTTTTGGTGAAATATCTGAAAATTGCCTCAAAGCTTCAACTTCCCAGCACCATATCACCCATGTGTCATTACGTACTAAGAAAAAGCACCCTAAATATGATTGCCAGGGTTCCTCCGAACAGTTTGGTGGCCATTGTTCATAGGTTTACCAAAGTATCTGGCATTTAGAGGCCCCAAAATGAAGTTAGCGCATACAAACAGTCCCGTGGGTAACTTCAGCTAATGAAAAATCAACAAATTGACTGCATTTTTGTGGGGTAAAAACACAGAAATATATGTTTACCCCCCAAACCCATACATTTTTGGAAAGTACACATTCTACCGAATCTAAAATGGGTACCCATGCCTTATTGCTCCAAACTACTGAGTCGCAAGGCTTTCCCAAAGTTGTAGGTTTTGGTGAAATATCTGAAAATTGCCTCAAAGCTTCAACTTCCCAGCACCATATCACCCATGTGTCATTACGTACTAAGAAAAAGCACCCTAAATATGATTGCCAGGGTTACTCCGAACAGTTTGGTGGCCATTGTTCATAGGTTTACCAAAGTATCTGGCATTTAGAGGCCCCAAAATGAAGTTAGCGCATACAAACAGTCCCGTGGGTAACTTCAGCTAATGAAAAATCAACACATTGACTGCATTTTTGTGGGGTAAAAACACAGAAATATATGTTTACCCCCAAAACCCATACATTTTTGGAAAGTACACATTCTACCGAATCTAAAATGGGTACCCATGCCTTATTGCTCCAAACTACTGAGTCGCAAGGCTTTCCCAAAGTTGTCGGTTTTGGTGAAATATCTGAAAATTGCCTCAAAGCTTCAACTTCCCAGCACCATATCACCCATGTGTCATTACGTACTAAGAAAAAGCACCCTAAATATGATTGCCAGGGTTACTCCGAACAGTTTGGTGGCCATTGTTCATAGGTTTACCAAAGTATCTGGCATTTAGAGGCCCCAAAATGAAGTTAGCGCATACAAACAGTCCCGTGGGTAACTTCAGCTAATGAAAAATCAACACATTGACTGCATTTTTGTGGGGTAAAAACACAGAAATATATGTTTACCCCCCAAACCCATACATTTTTGGAAAGTACACATTCTACCGAATCTAAAATGGGTACCCATGCCTTATTGCTCCAAACTACTGAGTCGCAAGGCTTTCCCAAAGTTGTCGGTTTTGGTGAAATATCTGAAAATTGCCTCAAAGCTTCAACTTCCCAGCACCATATCACCCATGTGTCATTACATACTAAGAAAAAGCACCCTAAATATGATTGCCAGGGTTCCTCCGAACAGTTTGGTGGCCATTGTTCATAGGTTTACCAAAGTATCTGGCATTTAGAGGCCCCAAAATGAAGTAAGCGCATACAAACAGTCCCGTGGGTAACTTCAGCTAATGAAAAATCAACACATTGACTGCATTTTTGTGGGGTAAAAACACAGAAATATATGTTTACCCCCCAAACCCATACATTTTTGGAAAGTACACATTCTACTGAATCTAAAATGGGTACCCATGCCTTATTGCTCCAAACTACTGAGTCGCAAGGCTTTCCCAAAGTTGTCGGTTTTGGTGAAATATCTGAAAATTGCCTCAAAGCTTCAACTTCCCAGCACCATATCACCCATGTATCGTTACGCACCAAGAAAAAGCACCCTAAATATGATTGCCAGGGTTCCTCCAAACAGTTTGGTGGCCATTGTTCATAGGTTTATCAAAGTATCTGGCATTTAGAGGCCTCAAAATGAAGTTAGCGCATACAAATAGTCCTGTGGGTAACTTCATCTAATGAAAAATCAACACATTGACTGCATTTTTGTGGGGTAAAAACACAGAAATATATGTTTACCCCCCAAACCCATACATTTTTGGAAAGTACACATTCTACTGAATCTAAAATGGGTACCCATGCCTTTCTGCTCCAAACTACTGAGTCGCAAGGCTTTCCCAAAGTTGTCGGTTTTGGTGAAATATCTGAAAATTGCCTCAAAGCTTCAACTTCCCAGCACCATATCACCCATGTGTCATTACGTACTAAGAAAAAGCACCCTAAATATGATTGCCAGGGTTCCTCCGAACAGTTTGGTGGCCATTGTTCATAGGTTTACCAAAGTATCTGGCATTTAGAGGCCCCAAAATGAAGTTAGCGCATACAAACAGTCCCGTGGGTAACTTCAGCTAATGAAAAATCAACACATTGACTGCATTTTTGTGGGGTAAAAACACAGAAATATATGTTTACCCCCCAAACCCATACATTTTTGGAAAGTACACATTCTACCGAATCTAAAATGGGTACCCATGCCTTATTGCTCCAAACTACTGAGTCGCAAGGCTTTCCCAAAGTTGTCGGTTTTGGTGAAATATCTGAAAATTGCCTCAAAGCTTCAACATCCCAGCAACATATCACCCATGTGTCATTACATACTAAGAAAAAGCACCCTAAATATGATTGCCAGGGTTCCTCCGAACAGTTTGGTGGCCATTGTTCATAGGTTTACCTAAGTAACTGGCATTTAGAGGCCCCAAAATGAAGTTAGCGCATACAAACAGTCCCGTGGGTAACTTCAGCTAATGAAAAATCAACACATTGACTGCATTTTTGTGGGGTAAAAACACAGAAATATATGTTTACCCCCCAAACCCATATATTTTTGGAAAGTACACATTCTACTGAATCTAAAATGGGTACCCATGCCTTTCTGCTCCAAACTACTGAGTCGCAAGGCTTTCCCAAAGTTGTCGGTTTTGGTGAAATATCTGAAAATTGCCTCAAAGCTTCAACTTCCCAGCACCATATCACCCATGTGTCATTACGTACTAAGAAAAAGCACCCTAAATATGATTGCCAGGGTTCCTCCGAACAGTTTGGTGGCCATTGTTCATAGGTTTACCAAAGTATCTGGCATTTAGAGGCCCCAAAATGAAGTTAGCGCATACAAACAGTCCAGTGGGTAACTTCAGCTAATGAAAAATCAACAAATTGACTGCATTTTTGTGGGGTAAAAACACAGAAATATATGTTTACCCCCCAAACCCATACATTTTTGGAAAGTACACATTCTACCGAATCTAAAATGGGTACCCATGCCTTATTGCTCCAAACTACTGAGTCGCAAGGCTTTCCCAAAGTTGTCGGTTTTGGTGAAATATCTGAAAATTGCCTCAAAGCTTCAACTTCCCAGCACCATATCACCCATGTGTCATTACGTACTAAGAAAAAGCACCCTAAATATGATTGCCAGGGTTACTCCGAACAGTTTGGTGGCCATTGTTCATAGGTTTACCAAAGTATCTGGCATTTAGAGGCCCCAAAATGAAGTTAGCGCATACAAACAGTCCCGTGGGTAACTTCAGCTAATGAAAAATCAACACATTGACTGCATTTTTGTGGGGTAAAAACACAGAAATATATGTTTACCCCCCAAACCCATACATTTTTGGAAAGTACACATTCTACCGAATCTAAAATGGGTACCCATGCCTTATTGCTCCAAACTACTGAGTCGCAAGGCTTTCCCAAAGTTGTCGGTTTTGGTGAAATATCTGAAAATTGCCTCAAAGCTTCAACTTCCCAGCACCATATCACCCATGTGTCATTACGTACTAAGAAAAAGCACCCTAAATATGATTGCCAGGGTTACTCCGAACAGTTTGGTGGCCATTGTTCATAGGTTTACCAAAGTATCTGGCATTTAGAGGCCCCAAAATGAAGTTAGCGCATACAAACAGTCCCGTGGGTAACTTCAGCTAATGAAAAATCAACACATTGACTGCATTTTTGTGGGGCAAAAACACAGAAATATATGTTTACCCCCCAAACCCATACATTTTTGGAAAGTACACATTCTACCGAATCTAAAATGGGTACCCATGCCTTATTGCTCCAAACTACTGAGTCGCAAGGCTTTCCCAAATTTGGCGGTTTTGGTGAAATATCTGGAAATTGCCTCAAAGCTTCAACTTTCCAGCATCGTATTGTCCATGTATCATTACCAGCATAAAGCATCCTAAATATAAACATATGGGTCTACTAAACAGTTTGATGCCCAATGTGCATAGATATACCAAACTATGTGGCGCACAGAGACCCCCAAATGACAATATGTATAGACATTTTCACGGCTGACGCTCTGACTGCTGCAATATGAGCACCTGGAGTGTGTATTATGCGACATTAGACCCCCCTAACAGTACAGAGACCCCAGAAAACCATATATTTTCAGAAAGTACACATTCTGACGAATCCAATATGGGTAAATAAGTGTTTCTACTGCAAACTCCCAAACTGCAAAGCAATGCTGAACATAACGGTTTTTATCAAACTTCTGAAAATCGTCACAAAGCTTGAATTCTACCCCATTATATGCCACACATTTCGTAACGTATCAGCATAAAACATCCTAAATATGAACGCCAGGGGTCTACTGAACACTTTGATGCCCAGTATGCATAGATATACCAAACTATGTGGCGCACAGAGACCCCCAAATGACAATAGTGTATATACATTTTCATGGCTGACGCGCTGGCTGCTGCAATATGAGCACCTGGTGTGTGTATTATGCGACATTAGACCCCCCTAACAGTACAGAGACCCCAGAAAACCATATATTTTCAGAAAGTACACATTCTGACGAATCCAATATGGGTAAATAAGTGTTTCTACTGCAAACTGCCAAACAGCAAAGCAATGCTGAACATAACGGTTTTTATCAAATTTCTGAAAATCGTCACAAAGCTTGAATTTTACCCCATTATATGCCCCACATTTCGTAACGTATCAGCATAAAACATCCTAAATATGAACGCCAGGGGTCTACTGAACACTTTGATGCCCAATATGCATAGATATACCAAACTATGTGGCGCACAGAGACCCCCAAATGACAATAGTGTATATACATTTTCACGGCTGACGCTCTGGCTGCTGCAATATGAGCACCTGGAGTGTGTATTATGCGACATTAGACCCCCCTAACAGTACAGAGACCCCAGAAAACCATATATTTTCAGAAAGTACACATTCTGACGAATCCAATATGGGTAAATAAGTGTTTCTACTGCAAACTGCCAAACTGCAAAGCAATGCTGAACATAACGGTTTTTATCAAATTTCTGAAAATCGTCACAAAGCTTGAATTTTACCCCATTATATGCCCCACATTTCGTAATGTATCAGCATAAAACATCCTAAATATGAACGCCAAGGGTCTACTGAACACTTTGATGCCCAATATGCATAGATATACCAAACTATGTGGCGCACAGAGACCCCCAAATGACAATAGTGTATATACATTTTCACGGCTGACGCGCTGGCTGCTGCAATATGAGCACCTGGTGTGTGTATTATGCGACATTAGACCCCCCTAACAGTACAGAGACCCCAGAAAACCATATATTTTCAGAAAGTACACATTCTGACGAATCCAATATGGGTAAATAAGTGTTTCTACTGCAAACTGCCAAACTGCAAAGCAATGCTGAACATAACGGTTTTTATCAAATTTCTGAAAATCGTCACAAAGCTTGAATTTTACCCCATTATATGCCCCACATTTCGTAACGTATCAGCATAAAACATCCTAAATATGAACGCCAGGGGTCTACTGAACACTTTGATGCCCAATATGCATAGATATACCAAACTATGTGGCGCACAGAGACCCCCAAATGACAATAGTGTATATACATTTTCATGGCTGACGCGCTGGCTGCTGCAATATGAGCACCTGGTGTGTGTATTATGCGACATTAGACCCCCCTAACAGTACAGAGACCCCAGAAAACCATATATTTTCAGAAAGTACACATTCTGAAGAATCCAATATGGGTAAATAAGTGTTTCTACTGCAAACTGCCAAACTGCAAAGCAATGCTGAACATAACGGTTTTTATCAAATTTCTGAAAATCGTCACAAAGCTTGAATTTTACCCCATTATATGCCCCACATTTCGTAACGTATCAGCATAAAACATCCTAAATATGAACGCCAGGGGTCTACTGAACACTTTGATGCCCAATATGCATAGATATACCAAACTATGTGGCGCACAGAGACCCCCAAATGACAATAGTGTATATACATTTTCATGGCTGACGCGCTGGCTGCTGCAATATGAGCACCTGGTGTGTGTATTATGCGACATTAGACCCCCCTAACAGTACAGAGACCCCAGAAAACCATATATTTTCAGAAAGTACACATTCTGAAGAATCCAATATGGGTAAATAAGTGTTTCTACTGCAAACTGCCAAACTGCAAAGCAATGCTGAACATAACGGTTTTTATCAAATTTCTGAAAATCGTCACAAAGCTTGAATTTTACCCCATTATATGCCCCACATTTCGTAACGTATCAGCATAAAACATCCTAAATATGAACGCCAGGGGTCTACTGAACACTTTGATGCCCAATATGCATAGATATACCAAACTATGTGGCGCACAGAGACCCCCAAATGACAATAGTGTATATACATTTTCACGGCTGACGCGCAGCCTGCTGCAATATGAGCACCTGGTGTGTGTATTATGCGACATTAGACCCCCCTAACAGTACAGAGACCCCAGAAAACCATATATTTTCAGAAAGTACACATTCTGACGAATCCAATATAGGTAAATAAGTGTTTCTACTGCAAACTGCCAAACTGCAAAGCAATGCTGAACATAACGGTTTTTATCAAATTTCTGAAAATCGTCACAAAGCTTGAATTTTACCCCATTATATGCCCCACATTTCGTAACGTATCAGCATAAAACATCCTAAATATGAACACCAGGGGTCTACTGAACACTTTGATGCCCAATATGCATAGATATACCAAACTATGTGGCGCACAGAGACCCCCAAATGACAATAGTGTATATACATTTTCATGGCTGACGCGCTGGCTGCTGCAATATGAGCACCTGGTGTGTGTATTATGCGACATTAGACCCCCCTAACAGTACAGAGACCCCAGAAAACCATATATTTTCAGAAAGTACACATTCTGAAGAATCCAATATGGGTAAATAAGTGTTTCTACTGCAAACTGCCAAACTGCAAAGCAATGCTGAACATAACGGTTTTTATCAAATTTCTGAAAATCGTCACAAAGCTTGAATTTTACCCCATTATATGCCCCACATTTCGTAACGTATCAGCATAAAACATCCTAAATATGAACGCCAGGGGTCTACTGAACACTTTGATGCCCAATATGCATAGATATACCAAACTATGTGGCGCACAGAGACCCCCAAATGACAATAGTGTATATACATTTTCATGGCTGACGCGCTGGCTGCTGCAATATGAGCACCTGGTGTGTGTATTATGCGACATTAGACCCCCCTAACAGTACAGAGACCCCAGAAAACCATATATTTTCAGAAAGTACACATTCTGAAGAATCCAATATGGGTAAATAAGTGTTTCTACTGCAAACTGCCAAACTGCAAAGCAATGCTGAACATAACGGTTTTTATCAAATTTCTGAAAATCGTCACAAAGCTTGAATTTTACCCCATTATATGCCCCACATTTCGTAACGTATCAGCATAAAACATCCTAAATATGAACGCCAGGGGTCTACTGAACACTTTGATGCCCAATATGCATAGATATACCAAACTATGTGGCGCACAGAGACCCCCAAATGACAATAGTGTATATACATTTTCACGGCTGACGCGCAGCCTGCTGCAATATGAGCACCTGGTGTGTGTATTATGCGACATTAGACCCCCCTAACAGTACAGAGACCCCAGAAAACCATATATTTTCAGAAAGTACACATTCTGACGAATCCAATATGGGTAAATAAGTGTTTCTACTGCAAACTGCCAAACTGCAAAGCAATGCTGAACATAACGGTTTTTATCAAATTTCTGAAAATCGTCACAAAGCTTGAATTTTACCCCATTATATGCCCCACATTTCGTAACGTATCAGCATAAAACATCCTAAATATGAACACCAGGGGTCTACTGAACACTTTGATGCCCAATATGCATAGATATACCAAACTATGTGGCGCACAGAGACCCCCAAATGACAATAGTGTATATACATTTTCACGGCTGACGCGCTGGCTGCTGCAATATGAGCCCCTGGTGTGTGTATTATGCGACATTAGACCCCCCTAACAGTACAGAGACCCCAGAAAACCATATATTTTCAGAAAGTACACATTCTGACGAATCCAATATGGGTAAATAAGTGTTTCTACTGCAAACTGCCAAACTGCAAAGCAATGCTGAACATAACGGTTTTTATCAAATTTCTGAAAATCGTCACAAAGCTTGAATTTTACCCCATTATATGCCCCACATTTCGTAACGTATCAGCATAAAACATCCTAAATATGAACGCCAGGGGTCTACTGAACACTTTGATGCCCAATATGCATAGATATACCAAACTATGTGGCGCACAGAGACCCCCAAATGACAATAGTGTATATACATTTTCACGGCTGACGCGCTGGCTGCTGCAATATGAGCACCTGGTGTGTGTATTATGCGACATTAGACCCCCCTAACAGTACAGAGACCCCAGAAAACCATATATTTTCAGAAAGTACACATTCTGACGAATCCAATATGGGTAAATAAGTGTTTCTACTGCAAACTGCCAAACTGCAAAGCAATGCTGAACATAACGGTTTTTATCAAATTTCTGAAAATCGTCACAAAGCTTGAATTTTACCCCATTATATGCCCCACATTTCGTAACGTATCAGCATAAAACATCCTAAATATGAACGCATGGGGTCTACTGAACACTTTGATGCCCAATATGCATAGATATACCAAACTATGTGGCGCACAGAGACCCCCAAATGACAATAGTGTATATACATTTTCACGGCTGACGCGCTGGCTGCTGCAATATGAGCACCTGGTGTGTGTATTATGTGACATTAGACCCCCCTAACAGTACAGAGACCCCAGAAAACCATATATTTTCAGAAAGTACACATTCTGACGAATCCAATATGGGTAAATAAGTGTTTCTACTGCAAACTGCCAAACTGCAAAGCAATGCTGAACATAACGGTTTTTATCAAATTTCTGAAAATCGTTACAAAGCTTGAATTTTACCCCATTATATGCCCCACATTTCGTAACGTATCAGCATAAAACATCCTAAATATGAACGCCAGGGGTCTACTGAACACTTTGATGCCCAATATGCATAGATATACCAAACTATGTGGCGCACAGAGACCCCCAAATGGATATAAAGTAGATAAAATTTACAAGGCAAAACAAAATAAGGCAGTAAAGAGTGAAATGCAAAAAAATCCAATAAAACCACAAAAATCAATGTTTTTTTTCCAGACTAGTGTTATCGGCCGTCAGAATCACAGTTTCAATATTTTAGCTGGGCCAAACAGGTTATACGGCTAGAAACAAGTGAACACAACATACGCAGAGCTGAAAATGCAATAAAATGGCTAAAAATTCAATAAAATGGCTAAAAATGCACCAAAATACCCAAAATTGCAATATAATCACCGAAATAACATAAAAAAGATATTGCACAGTACGGTTAGCGAATACGCTATTCGTAATGGCAATAAAACATTTTTTTCAGCCAAAAAAAGAGACGATGCGATAAGAAGAAAAAAAAAAAAGCCACAATGCCATGTATGTGCGTGTGCGTGTGTACAAATGGTAAATTACATGTTATGTGCGCGTGTGTGCGTGTGCACATGTGTGTAAGTGCAGTGAGTGTAAGTGACCCCCCCAATCCCCAAAAAGTATGTGTAAGTGTGTGTAAGTGTGAATCTAAGTGTGTATTACTGTAATAAGTGTGTGTTGGTGTGTTTGTGTGTGTAATTGTTGCACTAACCTGAAAAAATCGCTGGAGACTGTTGCAGGCGATCAGGAAGACTCCCTGGAAGACCTCTGCGTCGTGGTTCCTGTCTGTGTGCTGTGGGGGCGGAGATCGTCGATCCGGTGCAGGCTGCAGCAGCAGGACACGTAAGTAACACGTGCCTGCTGCTGTTTTTGGGCCCCTGGGCGATCGCGCCCCAGGGGCCACTCGATCCCCTGCTCTGCTCGTTGCCTAGGGGCAGGGGATCGAGCAGGAACGGAGCGAGCGGCTCTAACAGCCGCTCCTCCGCTTCTGAACCCGGAAGTGCTGCAGAACGTAGAATCTACGTTCTGTGGCATTTCAAGTACCTTTGCCACAGAACGTAGATTCTACGATCTGTGGCATTTAAAGGGTTAAAGTCTCTGTGTTTATATATTATGTTTTAATAACAAATAAAAAAACAAACAAATACAAAAAGTATTGTAGAAAGTGATACCTATCTTGGCTAACAATAATAATACATTGCAAGCTTTCTGAGCACCAAGGCTCCTTCATCAGGCAAAATACCTCCCCTCTCCTCAACAGTGTGATGTAAACTGTGTATTTTGCCTGACGAAGGGGCCTTGTTGCTCCAAAAGCTTGCAATGTATTTTTATTGTAAGCCAATATAGGTATCACTTCTACAATACTTTTTGTATTTGTTTGTTTTTTTATTTGTTATTTTTGCTACTGGCTAACATGGTACCACCGTTTTTGTTTTGTGCTATATTATGTTATAAATTTTATTCTTTAAGTTTATTAGAATTGCCTAAAGTAGTCGTCAAAAAGTCGATTTGTGCCCATTACATACACAGACATGTTGTATCCCAGCACTGCACAGCCTATGTCTTCAGATAAAATACTTTTAAGAAAATGCATGTTTTAGAAATTGTCTAAATGTTATTTATGAAACAAATTAATTGGTAGAAAAATAATACCATAGAGTTTAGTGTCTAATGATAGTATTTCTGGGGAGGTGATTGTTTTATGAAGAATACTTTGAAATACTTAAACTGTATGGAATTTGCTGTACAAGTGCAGTTTGTCTTTTAATTAATTTTTTCTTAGTTCCAAATATGCCAAAAGCTACTTCACTATTTACTGAATATGCACTGGTATTTATAGTGAAAAACTGGCCTAATATTATCACTATACACAATCTTCTGAGAGTGTTTAAAAAAAAAAAAAAAAAAAAAAAGGATATATAGTAATAGAATTCTGCTTTAAAGCTCCACCAGTCAGCAGTTTTATATAATGAGCAGTCATTATCCTTCATTTAGAATGCACCAACATATCAAACAGTAATATACAATGATGAGAATGAATACTCTATATTCCAGTGACACGTAAAGCTATAGAGCAGAAGTGTAAGCGTTTTATTTGACTAGGTGCTAAACTATAGATACGTTATTACAAATAGTGTGACTGGATGTATACGGCGAGTGCCCGAGAGATCTGCGTCATCCAGCTACTTATATAGATTGTAGAATGGAAATTGATCCACTATATATACTGGGTAACAAAAGTTACATTCAGAATTATAGTAGCATAAAATAATGTCTTTAAGATTAAGAGGCAAAGATGATGGAAGACCAAAGGCAAAACTATAGATGTTGCAGAGGTTATGATTGTACTAAGAGGGTCCAGGGACATGAGGGCCCCAATAGGCCAAAGAATTTAGTATTTCACAAACAAATATAAATACAGTTACAGTGACAAGGGACAAACAAACACTTTGGATGCAGAAGTTATATGATATGGGAGAATAGGGTGGAAGAATATCTCATTGAGTAGTTTTGAGACTAAACATGCAAATTGTACACCAGCATCTACAGTATATGTACTTAAAGGGATCCTGTCATTGGAAAACATGTTTTTTCTCAAAGCACAGTTAATAGTGCTAATCCAGCAGAATTCTGCACTGAAATCCATTTCTCAAAAGAGCAAACAGATTTTTTTGTATTCAATTCTGAAATCTGACATGGGGCTAGACATTTTGTCAATATCCCAGCTGCCCCATGTCATGTGACTTGTGCCTGCACTTTAGGAGAGAAATGCTTTCTGGCAGGCTGCTGTTTTTCCTTCTCAATGTAACTGAATGTGTCTCAGTGAGACATGGGTTTTTACTATTGAGTGTTGGTCTTAGATCTACCAGGCAGCTGTTATCTTGTGTTAGGGAGCTGCTATCTGGTTACCGTACCCATTGTTCTTTTGTTTGGCTGCTGGGGGGGAAAAGAGAGGGGGTGATATTACTCTAACTTGCAGTACAGCAGTAAAGAGTGATTGAAGTTTATCAGAGCACAAGTCACATGACTTGGGGCAGCTGGGAAATTGACAATATGTCTATCCCCATGTCAGATTTCAAAATTGAATATAAAAAAATCTGTTTGCTCTTTTGAGAAATGGATTTCAGTGCAGAATTCTGCTGGAGCAGCACTATTAACTGATTCATTTTGAATCTGACAGTATCCCTTTAATTAGCCTTCTGTGTAAGTTATGTAGGATAAACAGTAGGATACTCAGACAGGCCAAGATCAGGATAACAAAAACAGGATAGTTAAGGTAAGACCAAAGGTCCATGGCAGGTGCCAAACAGGATTGTCAGTGAATTTCCACAGGTTCAACAGCCAAAGTCCAAGTACCCTGTGTAACTTTAGGCAGTGTCAGTCAATGTCTGCTAAAGCTCATAAAGTATGTCATTGTGTCCTTAAAGGAATTGTTCAGTGTAAAAATAAAATCTGGGTAAATAGATAGGCTGTGCAAAATAAAAAATGTTTCTAATATAGTTAGTTAGCCAAAAATCTAATGAATAAAGGCTGGAGTGACTGGAAGTGTAACATGTCAGTCTAAACACTACTTCCTGCTTTTCAGCTCTCTTGGTTTACACTGACTGGTTACCCTGGTTACCAGGCAGTAACCAATCAGAGACTTGAGGGGGGGCCACATGGGTCATAACTGTTGCTTGACATGGAATCTGAGCTGAATGCTGAGGATCAATTACAAACTCACTGAACAGAAATGTACCATGTGGCCCCCCTTCAAGTCGCTGACTAACTCAGAGTTATAGAGCTGAAAAGCAGGAAGTAGTATTCTGGCTGTTTTATTAAACATCTGTTCACTCCAGCCTTTATATATTACATTTTTGGCTAACTAACTATATTAGAAACATTTTTTATTTTGCACAGCCCATCTATTTACACAGTTTTTATTTTCACACTGAACTATTCCTTTAAGAAAATGGTTGACAGGGGGCTGAAAGTATACATTTTGCCTCTTTTTAGATCCATGAAAAGACCTCACTAGCCCGTAGGAAGGATATTAATGAGCTGGAAAGAGTGCAGAGACATACAACTAAACTGGTAAATGGACTGGAACAATTAAACTATAAAGACAGCGTATTATGGTTGGGTTTATTTTCACAGGAGAAGAGGTGCAAGAAAAGGAACATAAAAGCTCTTTACAAATATATTAGAGGACATTATAAACAGACAGTATAGGATTTTCCACTCAAAAAATAGCCCAAGACAGTGAAGGTGGTAATGCTGCGGAATACTCTTCAGTCTGATATTGTGATGTCAGGCTCTTTGTGATGCCTTTGAGCTTGGATATCTTTTTAGGCAGGCAAAATATTCAAGACTGCCGTAATATCCCAGTTATAGCATGGTGCACTGACATTTATGTGCCAAAGTTAAGATGCCATCCAGCATTGCCGCCTTGGTAAAATCTGACAATCTACTAGAAATGTGTCTTCAAAAACCAAAAAACTGTAGACAGAAAAGAATGGACCTGAAGTTAAGTACACATTGCGTGGATAGAATGGCTCACTAGCACTGGACTACTGACTTACTAGAAGAGTAATGTCCTGCTTCCTGTAGGAATTATCTTATCATTGGTCCAAAAGAATCTATTGATATATCTAAATACAATTCTGTATTTGATCCACCTAACTTAATGTGTTCATATTTTACAACTATTCCTATTTTAGGGCTATTACGTTAACTCAAGAATTCTAATGAGAGTGCAGGCCTTCCTGTGTGCAATAAATGGTACAATAATAAACATTATCCCCCCACTCATGAGAGAAGATAACTGTTTTCTTTTAGAGGAACCAGTCTTGAACAATTCTTTGAGTCATCCACTACATAATAGGTAAGTGAAGTCACCCTCTGTCTTCCCACTAATGAGTTATGCTGCTCAGGATTATACTCGGATATTTTCATAATTTATATTTGTCACTATCCCAATGCAACTTATAAGAGTATGGAAGGGAACAGTTCTTCAGTTATTCACATAAGAGTACCAGAGAGGATACCTGTTTTCTTTGTGTCTCACATACAGTAGGTGTCTGGCCCAGGTTAGACACACAGCATAAGGGCCCTGCTTATTCCTGACCTATACAATGCTTAACTCTGAACCTGTGGCCCTGACTGGCAGGTGCTGCTGAGGTACAAACCCCTTCACTTCATCCCTTCCATCAACAAAAAAGGCTTTGGCCAACTACTCAATTCCTCATATGGAGTTCCCACAGCAATCCCCCTCCCTCCTGATTCATACTGACGGTCCTCCTTCCAGAACCTTCTACCAAAGATGATTCACTGTTCGAAGGTGACATCTAGTGGCCGGAACATGTAACAACAATAAACGAATATAAAAAAGCAATATTCAAATCCCCCTTAGGCTAGAGCCACACTACAAGGATCTTGGCCTGAGAATCCACTGCCTCGCTGCCTGCACCCAGGATCATCACCTCCAATTGGGTGCAAAATCTCGTGATTTGGGGCAGAAATCTGCTGTGTCTGCTTGCATCCAAGAGGAGATAATGATTCTGAGGCTGAGATATGTGTAGTGTGGCCCTAGCCTCTGTAGTCTTTTGTGTGTGCAGTGAAAGCTGCTTAACAGGGCCAATTCTTAAAACAATACTGCCTTAGAGAAAGTAGTCTAGTGTTTATACAGACAAAGACGAAAGATCCTCTGCACTCCCCAAATTAAGATATATTAGGCATTTTTAGTTACTATAAAACGCCCTCCCCTTTAAACAAAACAGGAATTGTTTGTCCATATATTGCAATATATTCAAGCTGGCCAACTACGTCAAAGTCATCCCTGATCATGCCAGTTCCACACTCTCATCACTTTCATCTTATTCATTAAGAGTTCTACTGCTTCATTATAAATTTTATACAGGGACTAAGTTTTACCTGCAACCTGTTTGCTTGCTTTCACAGTTAAAACTCCCAAATGGGTGCCCTTTTAATTGGCCACGGCTGGGACCACCTGACTGTAGCTGGGAATGATATAGGATTACAACCTGTTTGGTTTAGACCCAAGGTCAATAACCTCCAATGATGTCATAAACCTGCCCCCATGAAGTGTAAACATGGACCCAAATGTCCCACCCCCATATGTCACTGTTCATCCCTCAATATCATCATTGTTCAGTTTTTGCAGATGTCTAAAGTGGTAACCCTAGAATGATTGGAAATGTAAGATAGAGTTGCCCACAGCTCCTGTATAAACTATTACAGAATGAAGGTTAACATATCATTATTATTTTTAGTTTTTAATACAGTGCCCACATATTTTGCATTGTTTTTACAGACATTATACATCATTCACATCTAAGGTACACATTAATATGAATGACACAGCATTACAACCTCATTCAGTCTGGACTTATTTCCAGTGTTCTGAGAGTCAATAGGCGAACTTGACCATCACTCATCAGATTCACCAGCGTGATGTCATTTGGCACTTCACCGATTTACTAACGGTAGCTGGCATAAATTTGCTGTTGTAATTTTGCCAAGGAGATAGACTCTGGCGCAACTTAGCACTCTAACGCCAGGTAAATATTCTGTCTGGCGAAAGAGCGTTACTATGCAAATTCAAAGAGTTTTTGATTTTACTGACCGTTACCTCTATCGCCAGACTTGCCTTTGTCCCAAAAAACACTGGCGTTTTATCCTATTTAAAGGGTGATAGACTGAAAAAGATCATAATTTTTTTTTTGGGGTACCCTCCTTCCCCCCTACATTTGCTAACATATGGCACCTAAACTATACTGTGGGCTCATGTATAGGACAATATAACATCTTTATATAATTTTATTAAGGTTCCCTGGCCTTGTGTAGTGTAATGTATTTGCTGCAGCATATACGTCCATTGTATTTTAACTGCACACCGTATGCTAATTAGCAAACGCTAGCGTAACTTCGAACTGCTGAGCGTAATTTCACTTGTGTAATTTTGCCAGCGTTCGGTACCTTGTGCACAACTTCAGATCTTCGTGAATTAGCTTTGTCCAGGCGAATTTATGCCTGGCAAAGTGTTGCGATGTGCGCAACGCCAGTGCTGGCAAATTTTCACCGGTTAGTGGAACATTTTCTGCAAGGTGTTAATAACTTTTATCACAGTGAACCTGAGACTTTAATAGGAGGAGAATGTGCATGTGTCTATATAAACAACAAGCTTAAATTTAGCAATGGCATTGGCTTGATACCTGCATGAACATGCCAACATTTTATCTGTGTAACGCCTATACAGCGACACATACATACAGTTTATGGTGTTGCTTGCTTCGTGTAATGCATTTAATTTTAAACGTGTGCAATCTGTTCATTAAACAATGCATATTTACATCTGAGAGCTCAAACCAGTGGTTGCTTTTCAATATGTACTGTATAAAATGCAAAAAATTGATTTTCAGCTGAGATTCTGTGTAAGTCCAGAACAAAAACCAACGTGTGAATAAAAGGCCTTTATAGTGAAAATGATAACTAATTGATAACTAGAACAACTGCTTTTGCCCAGGAGTTACCTGTATGTATTGGGACTTTAAAATAGGAGTCTATATTGTGTTCAAGTACTGGTTTAGAGGGACTGAGTCTCTATTAGTCAAGTAAATGAAATGCATAATTTCCCTTTCCTTAAAGTGTCAGTTAGTTTGGGTGTATTCACACTGGGCAGCTTGTCCAGGGCCCCTCAACCTATTACAACTGCGTATATGATTTGGAGCTTCTGGATCATGTGTTTCTGGTTAACAGATCCCATATATGTATAGTACTATAATTACTAGTTTCTTTTTTAGTAGTTGTTACATCAGTTTTCTCTTTGAAGAATGAACCATTGGGAACATAGCAATGAATATACTCAGATTTCTTAAAATAGCAATTTTCTATTTAAGATTACCCAAAAGCAGAGCTTTACATATGAAATGTTTTATGCCATATATTTTTATAGAGACCTACACTGTAGATGAGCAGTACATTTTTAAGCAAAAAAAGTACTCCCTTTGTACACGTAAATATTTAAAAGCATCACATCAATTTTGTGTCACCTATTACAATACCTTGCACTAAATCTCTTTGGTGGAGCACAAAGCTGCCCTTACTAATTAGACATGTTTGCTACTCCTAAAACATAGAGTTTTTTTTTCAATAATTTTTATTGACAATATTTGTTTATCCATTACAAATGTCACAGAACAACCAAGTTCAGTATCAGAACGCTAAAGTGACTGTTTAAAAGATACTAACATACAAAAGTAAAGTAAAAAGACAAAATATAACCAAATAAATATATAATAGTTTCAAGCTACTTGGGTCACAGTTCCTTCATTGATAGTTTACCAGAGAAGTTAGATGCAATCCATGGGTTAATGTAGATAAGGGGACTATTCTTTACTTGACCACCAATTTCAGAGTCGGTAAGACCACTGTAAGTTAGCCACGGAGACCAAATTTTATTAATTTAATTAAACCAAATTTGCAGTTAATGTAATTCAAATCTCATATTTAGGTACGGCAGGATTTGATTTGTTTGGTGGTGCTGAAAATGATGGTGTCAATTTTAGGGGGTTGGAGAAACCATCAATTGGCTTATTGAGGAGGGCCTTGTAGGGGTCCTTTTATTAAACAGTAGAGTTTTAATAAAATATATATTATTCGATAAATATTATAACACTACAGGTGTTGCCCTGCCACTATCTTTACCTCGACTTCACAAAGTCTTTGGTTACCTCTGGGTTTTATCTTTTAATGCAGCCTTTTGTTTCAGGCACTCCAGTAGCACCCACACCCTTCATAAAGTGGAGTCCAATGGATTTTGGGAGCTAATTCTTCAGCAATGTGATGCTTTGCTTTCTGAACTCATACATTGCACTTTTTAATCCAATGAGTTGCATCTATACATATCTTAGGTAAAAGGTAGAAAGACAAATGGGAGCACTCTTCTAAGACATAAGAACAGTATACGAGAGGGCAGTTAGAGCTGACCGTGGAAAACTTTTAGAACAGAAGTCCAAACCTGAGCGACGCATAGGATCGAGCGTAAGTAAGGCCCAGGGACAATCCAGTGTTCGTTTTTGTACAACATACAATCGAGATGTCTATCGAATTCAAAACAGTGTTAAAAAGTATTGGGGCGTTCTCCTTCAGGACCCAATATTGGGTAGGATTTTGGAAGATACACCTTCCTTTGTATTTAGGAGAGGTAAACATTTGGCAGCACATATTTCTAAAAGTTTATATACCACTAAAACACATAGGGGCAGATTTAGCTAGGGTCGAATATCGAGGGTTAATTAACTCACGATATTCGACTGCCGAATTGAAATCCTTCTACTTCGAATATCGAATTCGAAGGATTTAGCGATATTCGTACAATCGAACGATCAAAGGAATAATCGTTCGATCAATTCGAAGGATTTTAATCCATCGATCAAAGGATATTCCTTAGATCAGAAAATTGTTAGGAAGCCTGTGGGGACCTTCCCTTTGGCCTTGGAAGGTTTTAGGTGGCGAACTAGGGGGTCGAAGAATTTTTTAAAGAGACAGTACTTCGACTATCGAATGGTCGAATAGTCGAACGATTTTTAGTTCTAATTGAAGTCGAAGGTCGAAGTAGCCCATTCGATGGTCGAAGTAGCCAAAAAAAACATTCGAAATTCAAAGTTTTTTGCCTCTATTCCTTCACTCGAGCTAAGTTAATGGGCCCCATAGTGAGGAGAGTACTTGAGTCAAGTACAAAGGCACTTATAGATGTGGACGCTGTAGGTGTAAAACCTGTTCGCTTATGAAAGTATCTAAATCTTTTCACAGCACTGTAACCGGGGTTAACTTCAAAATGAAGCAATATTTCAATTGTGCATCAAAAGGGGTTATTTATATGGCAACTTGTATCTGTGGAGCCCAATAAGTTGGGAAGACCATTAGGACGGCCAGCACCCGGGTGTCAGAACACATGACAGCTGTGGAACGTTTAGACACGAAATCAGCCATAGCAAAGCATCTGATAGATAAACACCAGGGTGAATTATGTGTAACTTTCCAAGTTATAGATAAACCTCGACGAGATGTGAGGAAAGGTGATTTAGATCAAAAGTTGTGTCGCATTGAGGCCTTTTGGATCTATCAATTGAAAACCACCGAAAATTATGGTGGACTTAACAAAGAGTGGGAGCTTGCTTGCTTTTGCAACTAGTGCATTTCTTTAGTGTGCAAATACGTTTCACAATTTAAATTAAGCTATTCACTGTGTAAGTGTTATTTTAGATAAATAAGAAACATTGCAATGTTATTGCAAAAAAACCAACAATTTTGGCATAACAAAAATGTCCATGCTATGTACACTGATATAGGCACAGTTGCTGTGCTATTCTAACCAATATTTGTTTTTATATGCTTGAGTATATTCTCTCATACAGCATTTGAGTTTTACCACTTTCATTTGCCTTCACCTATGACTTTGCAAATGATCTTCCAGTACTTACCAAAATAAATATGCATAAGTACACTCTAAGCTGATCTAAACTAGTGCATTATGAGCCATAAAGTCAACCAGATAGTACCTAAGAGCTTGGACTGCATTACAAAGATTTAAAGCGTACACTAAGATTTCATATTCTTACATAGAAGGTAGGAAAAACACACCACCTGTAATTGCTATGGATTATATGAAGCAATAGAATTTAAATAACAAACTATGCTAGGTTTCAAAAAAGCAAATTTTGTCCATATGTAAAGCCAGGAACTCAGTAAGATATATGTTCCGTCACAGTATTTTTGTACGGCCTGAAAACTCCTTTACTTCCAAAGAACTTACATGCATTGGGCAGACAACACAAATAGCATCAACTCACTGAAAGAAAGAAATATTAAATGTCATTTAAATTATACATTTTCATTTGATGTTCTAACATGTGAAGGGACTGAACACAGTTGGACAGTAGTTTTGGACCCCACTTCATTATAGTTAAATGCTAAACGTTCGGGAGATTTTCTAATTGCAAAGCACTTTTTCCCCTGTTTGCAGCAGCTGTTCCCAATGTGCAGCATTTAGAAATGGAGAGAGAGAGAGCAAACTCCACTGACTGCAGCACCAGTGTCAGCTACATTAGGCAAGGGCAGGAACATTTAATTGTGGAAAAGAAATCAGGAAAAGCAGATGTTGCTGCTTTCAGTTTTCAAACATTATAGATGAAGTGCCCTTATCATTCCTTTATTAAAATGAACAATTTATTTATTTTATTGTATCAATGGTTACCATGAGTACTGATAACTCTTAGCTATCTACTCCATATTCAAATTCCAGCTAGTTTACTTCTTTTAATTAGACATTTTGCATATCATGCATTTACAATTAAATTTAAGGGGTAGTCACATTGACCAACTTTGAATCATCTCATTTAGGCCCATCTCATATCAGGCCCAATCTCTGATTGTGCCTCATGTGCTACCAAGTAGTGTCTAGCCCAGTGCTGTCCAACTGGTGGCTCCCAGCCCCCCATTGTGTAGCCCCCACATCAAAGTTTGGTTGCTGTGTAAGCAAAGGTATCAGTACTGAGATTAGCAGGTCCCTGCATTGTTTGCACCCCAGACTCAGGTTGTAAAATCATGCATTGTTCACACTTGTAATTCCCCCTGTGTTGTTTACACCTGTAATTCCCCCTGCATGGTTTACACCTCAGACTCACAATGTCAGTGTCTGCAATGTTCATCTGTTTACACCTGTATACTCATCCTGCCCAATGTTGCTTGTGTGTGTCATACTGTGCCTCTCTACTCTGCCTGTGTGTGTCATACTCTGCCTGCCCTTTTCTGCCTGTGTGTACCATACTTTGCCTCCCTACTCTGCCTGCATGTGCCATACTCTGCCTGTGTGTGCCATACTCTGCCTGTGTGTGCCATACTCTGACTGCTCTGCAATGCCTGTGTGTGCCATACTCTGCCTCCTTACTCTGCCTGTGTGTGCCATACTCTGACTGCCTTACTTGTATGTTGATATTTATTAAGTCCAAAAATGTTGGTGCGGGTCGAATTGTAGTATATACCCCCCAAATGTCAGCAGTGCCGGATTTCACTTCTCGGCGCCCCTAGGCCGCGCGGTCCAACCAGGCGGCCGCGCGGTCCTAGCGCCCGCCTTCCCAGTGCGCCGGCGAAAAAACGCTGGCGCAGCTGGTGCAGTTGAACGGCGGCTGGGCGGCATGCCACCCCTATTTCTTTGCCGCCCTAGGCCCGGGCCTATGTGGCCTTGCCGCAAATCCGGGCCTGAATGTCAGTGACTCCCATTTAAAAACTGAAAAGAGCCAGAAGTAGAAGGCAAATATCAAATAATTCAAAAACGATATAGAATGAAAATGAAAAGCAGTTGAAAAGTTCAAAAGAATTGGCAATTCTATCCTATTGAACTCATTGGAAATGTAAGAAAATTGAATTTTATTTGACAATTTATATAGTTTATAAGGTATATTTTTTTTTTTAGATTTTTTTAATCAATGAGCAAGCATTTCAAATATTTAATTATTCAAATTAGAATAAACCTCTAGCAAACTTAAATTTTGACAAATAAGCAGGTAGGTGTTACTATTACTGACACTACATGCTCATTGGTAAAACTGCATTCCTGCCAGAGGGAAGGGCATCTGACACTGTTTTACAAAATAGAGTATAGGGACAAGATTGAGGTGCAAGAGAAAATGGTATTTGCATTTTAACTTCAGGCTCTGGTTCAAGATGGTGTGATGTCTTGTGCAGGGCCTTGCTCTCTCTGATAAGCACCTGTGTGTGGGCCTCAATATACTGCAACAATGGTGATTGGGGGCTTTTGTTTGTGTCAGTATTTACACAAGTTTGCAGGATGCTTTGATCTTGACGTATTGCACATGCATTATGTGCTTAAATAAGTGCTGAGGTCACAGAGCCTTTGTGAAGTGACTATCTTTGCAAGTGCATTGAGTCCATCTTTATTCTCTATGTTTGAGCCTTGGTCTCATTTCTGAATTCTTTCTGTGTGACCTGCCTACTGATTTGGTTTGTTGTTCAGGACTCCAGCCACTCCTCCATAAAGTTCTTTTCTATAATCGATTTCAGTGGCCAAATGTTGAAGGGGTTATTTTCTCCTTTGATGCCTCAACCTATTCCCTATACCTCCCATATTCAGCAATTTAACTTAAGAAAATCCAAATATTGCTTTTTGATGATGAATGCAGACCAAAAGTCTATGGAAGATACTTGTACAGGGCTCCCCAGTCTTTTTTTACTTGTGAGCCACATAAGTTTAAAAAGGTTGAGGAGCAACACAAGCATGCAAAACACTCCTGGTGTGCCAAATATGGGCAGTAATTGGCTATTAGTGGTCCCTATGTGGACTTGCAGCCTAGAGTAGGCTCTGTTTGGCAGCACATATTGTTTTTATCCAACTATAGCTTGCCTTTAAGCCAGAAATTCAAAGTAAGTACTTGAAATGAAGCCACTGGAAGCAACATCCAAGGGGTTGGTGAGCATGTTGCTCACAAGCTGCTGGTCGGGGATCACAGTTCTAGTAGGTAGTAGGTATCTTGGCTAGTTAATCTGAAGTGTCTTTTACAATTTAAATAATGCATATTTTCAGTATGACATGTGCAATTGGCAATAGAAGGAATCAATGAATCAATTGAATATCAACGCATCTATGTACTTTTGTATTTAGATCACTTCAGTAGGATTTTTAAAAAAAAATAAGGAATGGTACCTCCATATTTAATGCCCTATTGCTTATGAATGAGAGATGATTCCACTAGATTAGCCAACAATTATATGCTCTGAGCTGATCAGTTCAGTCAATTTACTCTGAAAAGTAAACTAATTCTTTGCAACAAAGCAGATTGTCAGCAGGGTGTTACCTGAGAAATCAGCATGCCTGTGTAAACGGGACTGTCCCTGTCCCACTGTGTAGTGGCCCCGCACCATATGGGGCCACTATGAATTTATTATCTGACAGATTAACTGATCCCAGCATTTGGGATCCCCAGTTTCCAACTGTGGGAGTGATTGATGTTCTAACCACTGCTTCCGTCTTAAAAGTTATTTCCTTCTTAAGGAACCAGGAATACAGAAAATGACCACTCATTGCAAATGCTAATCTTACCCCCTTCTAGAGCCAGGCACAGCAATTTATTCAAGCCAGGTCTTAAAACTGGTATATCTGACATCAAATGCATACTAATGAGTCATTTTGTTTGAAGGCCCAATTCCTTATTGAGGTTCTCCTTTACCATATGTTCATCATGCCCTTCCTTTTGTTTACCAAAATGAGCTCTCGCATAATTATGGGTTGCGTAATCTGCTCATAAATGAAAAATGTATTTCTTAAATAATGACTCTCAAATAAACAAAATCAAACCACAAACAAGCAAAGGGGTTTGCAACCCCAAGACCTTTATATTTGATTTAAAACATATATTGGCTATAGATAAAAAAATTCCCTGAAAGAATACATGGAATAACAGAATTCTCTTAATAGGAATAAGTAGGAAAAATAAATCAGACAATGTTCTGGCCATACCACAATCATAAAAAAATGTTTATCTGAGAAATAGTAGTAACAGTCAAACATGGATATTGTTAGATCGGCAATACATGCAAGGTTTAACGTACTAGTCAACCAGGAACCTTAGTGGGCAGCGGGTACACTCTGATGCACAAGGGAATCCCCTATGGATTGCAGTGTTCACTGACACCCTTTTGGGGCACCGGACTTTTTGCTGCTGAACCAACAAGGAATTGGTGTGTTTCGAAAAGAGGTACTGGCAAGGATTAGGCAAAAACATCGCCACAAACAGGCAAAAGGGTCAAGACAGGCGGAAGGAATCAAAGTCAAAAACAGGCAGGAGTCAAAAAACAGAATTTTCCAGTAGAATAAACGCTTAAGCAGGGTCTGTAAACAGAAGTTAAAATGGTGACAGGCCCTTTTAAAGAAGAATTGGCGCCAAAATGCAAAATTTGCTCTGAAAAATTACGTCATGACAATTGGTGTCAAAAAGCGAGCCAGTGCTATTTGCACCTGGCCAGAGAGCATGACGTAGGTGGAAGTGCGTGCCCGCGCACCAACAGATGGGGAGAGACGTGCAGGGAGGTAAGAGACTGGGGAAATCTCCCGGCGCGTCTTACACAAGGATATTATTCAATCAACTAAACAACCTTTTGCCACGGTACAAAACATTATACAGAGAAAATTATTCTGAGCCCACAGATGGTCAAACTATTGTACGATAGGTACGACTATATCTTTGCGTCTATGGCCAGCTTAACACTAGAAGCATTATAGTATAACTATAACTTAGTATAACTGCTGAATATTACATTTTTTTACCACTGAGATAGGATCCAGTAGATATACAAAACGGGGCTCCAACATGCAGATCAATTATATCTTTTAGCTTTGCTTAAAATGTTCTTCAGGGCAACAGAGAAGACTTTTACATCTTTTACAACTAAATTGAAGGATTTGACTCTAAGCACTGTCAGCTTAGTTATATGAATGAGAAGGTAACAGTTTTTATTGTATCATAAGAGTTATTGTGTCACTGTACTCCTATGAGGTATGAGGTCTCCTGCATTGCAATTAAAGTAGGGCAGTCGACACCCATTATAAAACAATTAAAGTTTAAATAAAAGGCATAGGTTCTTTGTAAAGCTTGAGCAGTGCTGTTTTACTTTTGTAAAATACTTTTGTACTTTTGTCCATCATCTTCTCCAACAAATGAAGAACGTTTTGAACTGCTTGACAGTAAAGATGCATTAACCAGCAGCAAAGAAAAATGTTTTGGTCAGACAAGAATTTAATTTCTAATCAACTAGAGACCATGCCACCATGTTTCCTTCAACTGCTTACTACTATTTTATTCTGTCCCTGTACTTTTTACCCACATATATAATAAATGTCACAGTGTTTGCCTTAGATCAACAGCTGATAGCAACCAATAAAATATAAGTTGTTAAATAGGTGGCAAGTAAATGCTACAAATATGCATATGTTTTTTACCAATAAAACCCATTTATGGTTTCCAATTCTGTTCTGGCACCAGACACAACACCAGTACATACAGCTTGTTGATTGGTTGCTATAAGTCATTACTGTTCAACTTATTAAATGAAGTGGGACAGTTATTTCTGATATAGCATGTTGGATGGCTGGATTAAATTAAAATTATGATATCATACAACAAACTCTATGGGCCCTTTGACCATACTGGGGGCCATCAAAATGCTTTAGAGGGCAAATCCACTATACTTAGTTTTTATGCAATTAAAACTTGCTTTCAAGCTTGGAATTCAGAAATAAGCAACTGCTTTGAGGACCCTGAGAGCAACATCCAAGGAGTTGGAGAGCAACATGCTGCTCATGAGCTACTGGTTGGGGATCACTGATCTAACTAATC
This sequence comes from Xenopus petersii, assembly GCA_038501925.1. Taxonomy (NCBI): domain Eukaryota; kingdom Metazoa; phylum Chordata; class Amphibia; order Anura; family Pipidae; genus Xenopus; species Xenopus petersii. The sequence goes on along the minus strand of CM076673.1, from coordinate 173,283,633 downwards.
TAAAAAAACTGTTTTGTTTAACAGAATCAATATTTTTTTGTAAAAACAGGATTCCTCACTTCCCCATGAACAACAGCAGTACTGACATATATCTCTATATATGACAGATAACCACTGGGCTTCCCACAGCTAAATGCAAAAGGTATTCACCTCTTTCTGCGTGATCTTTTTGCTTGCTGATCCTATACATCATACAGTTATTTTGTACAAAAACCTGTGTCATCTGTGACAATAGCTTCAGAATAGATATCCTCAATGAATCTTTTAAATCATAGATTCAGTGTTTCTCTGGGCGTCCAACAGTGTCCCCCTCTTGACCTTTCTGTTAGTATGACCCAAAGTTCAGTCTGGTTACCAATGCTGACCTCACGTCAACTTCATTGACTTGACTACAAAAAAGTATTTTATTATAGAAATGTAATGTTTTGATATAAGGTATTGAATACAAATCTTTGATTTATACTTGGGCATAGAAGAATAGACTTCTATTGTCAAGTGGTTATTATTGATTCCTTCCCATATGAAAAGACTACATAATTTCCCCCCATATTCCTCTATCTCTGTCTATGGACCTCTGTAATGGGTATATTTATCATTTATTGCAAAACTCTGCATGTTGGAGCCCCATCTACTGGAAGACTATCTCACTGGTCAAAAAAAATTTAATATTCTGCAATTATACTAAGGCACTGTTTTATTATGCTTCGGGTAGTTCAGTTTAATAAAACACGATTGAGTTCTGTAACTCGCTCCAAATTTCTTGCATCAATTGTTTTTTCCCTTATGTCATCTTTGTGCTTTTACAAAAAAAATGCATGGCAAAGTTCTTTTTCATTATTACGGCCCATTCACGAAATTTTATGGACATGAGCTTTTTCAGCCCAAAACCCTGCGTTGCTTAGGAAACTCATTTCCTTTAAATATTGCTCATGCCAAAATCCTAAATAGGCCCCTTACTACCCTCAAGGGCGCTGCTGCCATGAGGCGAGTTGAGAAACTCACCTCAGCCGTCAGCAGCTCCCTAGTTAAAAACAGCTCCTGATAACTTTACCAGAAATTTGGTTCTTCTAGTGCAGAGAGCACAATTGCAGCCCCCCCAGGGTGGGGGTAAGCGCTGGTGAGTGAAGGGGGGCAGCATCACAGGAGCCACCTCGGGTGGCAAGAGGCTTAGACCCGCCCCTGAGTGCCCTCGTTCCATCCTTGTGTAGTGTAACTATCATTAATAAAATGGGGTTTGTTTAATCATTTTAAATTTAGGGTTGAAAATTTAAAACAGCTTTGTGCCCTCCAAGCCTAATGTAATGGTTACTGTTTTTGTGCCTCTTATTTGACAACTAGTGGGTTTCAAGTCATGAGATTTCCATTCTAAACCAATGGCTTGTTTAAGAAATAAGTATTTGGTGAGCAGTAATGCCTTTATGATCAGGAATCTCTATATATAAATGTAACAGAGTTGTGACAGGTGGTTGGAAATTGTGCCAAGGAGTGGGGATATGGGTTTCTATGGCTACAGAGCCCATCTGCTCCTATGGTGGTAGTAGTGAAAGAGTTCCTGCACCAAAAACTGTATTATGCCCACTGAAAGAAAATGTAATTGTAAAAGACTTTGTAACATAATTACAAAGTAATTAAAAATTATAATTGTTTCTGGAGTCAGAGCTAGGAGTGCAGAAAATGTAAAAGACAAGACACTGCTTTCAATGGCAATGTTGCAAGTCCATTGATTAGAGCTCATTTAAAGACCTAGAGGAGACCTGACTCCTGTAACAGAGTGGTCTAAGCAAATGACAGGTATGGGATTCTTTATCCAAAAACCCACCCAGAAAGCTCTGAATTACAGGAAGGCCTTCTCCCATAGACTTAAATTTAAAAATTGTAAAACATTTCCTTTTTCTCTGTAATACTAAAACAATACCTTGCGCTTGATGCCCAACAAAGATAAATTAATCTCTATTGGAGGCAAAACAATCTTCTTAGGCTTATTTTTTTAGTAGACTTATGTACTAGACTTGGAGGCATATTTACTAAGGGTCGAATATCGAGGGTTAGTTTGAATCATTCGATTCAAAGTCGTAGTCAAAGGGCGAAGTAGCCTATTCGATGGTTGAAGTACCCCCCAAAAAAACTTTGAAATTCAAAGTTTTTTTACTTCAAATCCTTCACTCGAGCTTAGTAAATGTGCCCCTTAGTATGGAGATCCAAATTACGTAATACCTTGTATCAGGAAAACCCCAGGTCCCGAGCATTCTGGATAACAGTTCCCATTCATGTACTTTCAAAGGGTAGATTTATCAAGGGCCGAATTCCGAAGTTGAAAATACTTCCAAATTCGACCATCGAACTGAATTACTTCGACTTCAAATATCGAAGTAAAGAGACAGTACTTCGATTATCGAATGGTCGAATAGTCAAACGATTTTACTTCGAATCGAAGTCGAAGTAGCCTATTTGATGGTCGAAGTATCCAAAAAGTTACTTCGAATTTCAATTTTTATACTTCGAAAATTCCCTCGAATACACTTCGACACATAATAAATCTGCCCCCAAGAGTAGTTACAAGCACGTAAGTTTAAAAACCTTGAATTAATATGTACTTTAAAGTTAGCTTTTGGGAAGAGGACCCTTTTAATCAAAACAAAATATGTCCCTTAATACCATTACAAATGTATGTATAGGTACTTAATTTAATATTTCTAATCGTAATCCTTTTTAAAAAATACATCTATTTTTAAAAAGAAAAATGTATTCTATTTACAATAAAACACAAAGGTGTTTTATTGTAAATAGAATACATTTTTATGTATTTTATACATTTTTATGTATAAAATACATTTTTATGTATTCTATAAAGCTTGACAGCTTTATATATGAAAACAATACAAATCTTTGTGTCAGAAAATAATAACAACATGCTTTGTTTATTTAATTCATATCAGTTAAAAAACGTATATGTTGGCTGAATAAGTCTGGGAGGTGTGAGTTTAATTCTTATCTGTTACCCTGGAAAATAAAAGCAGTTAAAATCAAGGATTTGTATGAATGTGGGCAGCCCAGTCTAGCTGTGTGTGTGATTCTATATATTGTGTTCTGTTATAAGGTTTCTTTGCTGTAAAAAATAGAAAAAAATATCACTGAGGGAAAATAAATGTGTGGGATTATTTGCTACAACGAGCTTCAAATGCATAGTGTTCAAATGTGCAATTTCTCATTTCTAGGTTATGAATATAGATTAAAAACCTAATCTTTGTTTTTTTCTGAATTCATATTTACATAAAAGATATTCACAGCCTACCCCCTAAGTCTAGCGGTCCTACACCAGTGTCAGGGAGCTGTCTGGGTATTTTTTCCCACGAATTGCTTTGCTATTCTGCCAACAATAGAGGCTCATTAACGTTTGGCCCTTCAAGTTAGAGCAGCCCAAGCCCGAGTCGCAGGACGTCTGCCCAATATGTAAAATAAGTGAATGAATAGGCTTCTTGGAAACAATGATAACAAGAGCTGGTTCAGCTAACTTTGACAGCATGTGGTAATTTTCCAGCCCACTGGCCTTGTAAAGAGTACTGGGACTCAAAGCAAAGACTACCAGGCGGGTTGCTCTGAATAGCGGCAAACAAGTGGAGAATATCTGATGATGTCATACACCGAATTTGACAGATTGGGCTTCAATCTTTTTTATTCTATTTTGGCCCTTACTTAACTCTTTCTTAGAAGTCACCATGGAGTTCTGTGACTTGTATAAAAGGTCATAGTCATGGAACTCTACTGTGACTTATATTATCCTTATATTTTACAAGAGAAGTTACATTATTCAATATACAGTATATGCCCAGAGAGTACAGGTATGTGGGGACTGTTAAAAGAGTAAAAAAACTAAAAGGTGCCAGAGTAGTAGTCTAATTGCATCTGTTTTGGTGTTGTGATATTATTTTACATGTAAATAAAAGAAAAAAAATATTCACAAATGTTTTTTTTTTATTTTTGGTGAATTTTTGCAGAATTCTGGCGAAGTGAAACGGGTCAGATTCGCCCATCACTAGGATCAATATTGGAACAGTGCCTTATTTTTTTACTATTTTACCAACAGACCCAACGTACAGGTGTGCCATCCGTTATTTGAAAACACATTAGGCAGAATTTTTTTATCCAATCGAAATGTTTGAATAAGATTTCCTTTTTCTCTGTAATAATAAAACAGTACCTTGTACTTGATCCAAACTAAGATATAATTAATCCTTATTGGAAGCAAGCCTTTTGGTTTATTTAGGGGCAGATTTACATAGGGTCGAATATCGAGGGTTAATTGACCCTCGATATTCGACTGCTGAATGTAAATCCTTCGACTTCGAATATCGAAGTCGAAGGATTTACCACAAATAGCTCAATCGAACAATCAGACGAAAAATCGTTTTTTAATCCATCGATCGAACGATTTTTCTTCGACCAAAAAAACATTAGAAAGCCTATGGGGACATTCCCCATAGGCTAACATGGCACCTCCTTAGGTTTTAGGTGGCGAAGTAGGGGGTCGAAGTTTTTTTTTAAAGAGACAGTACTTCGACTATCGAATGGTCGAATAGTCGAATGATTTTTAGTTCGAATCGTTCCATTTGAAGTTGAAGTCATAGTCGAAGGTCGAAGTAGCCAATTCGATGGTCGAAGTAGTCAAAAAAAACCATTCGAAATTCGAAGTTTTTTTTATTCTATTCCTTCACTCGAGCTAAGTAAATGGGCCCCCAAATGTTTAAATTATTTTCTAGTAGACTTAAGGTATCAAGGTATAAATTACAGAAAGATCCATTATCCAGAAAACATCAGGTCCCAAGCATTCTGGATAACAGGTCCCATACCTGTACTAACTAGTGTTATTGCCATTGTTAAAGCCCCTGGCATACGTCCCAACATTTAGAAAACAGAAAGAGGGACAAAAAGATCTGGTGCGCATATGGCGGCCATTTTTTGCCATGTCTGTTTTGTGGCCACACCCCCTAATTACCATGTTCATTTTACATAATTTGGCAGGTTATGAAAGTTTGAACACATTTCTGTGTTTTTTATATGTTGTTACAGTTTTGCAAATGAAGGTGAATTGACCTTTAAGCTGTGATTCTTCGTTCTTATCTTATCAAACTGTATATCAAACTGTATTGTACATATTCTGGGCTGTCTGCCAAGACCCAATTAAGTTAGAAACTTTGTATTGGTTTCTGGCTGCTCAGTGCAGTAGATCAAAAAGAAACTCGGGACTTATCAGTATAAATCTATGACAGCGGGTTGAGCTGTCAAAAGTGGGACTGTCCCGCTCAAAACGGGACAGTTGTGAGGTATGCCCTGCGACAATTGGTTTTGATTGCGTTTTATGTACTTAGAAGTGAAGGGACCTTTTACATTAACACCTGTACCCCTTAAAATCTGTTCTGACATGACAATCAGGTTCCTTCTCTGGTGATAGCAACTACAATACTTAACCCACTAGAACTCCACATTGGGGCTCATACTTAATAGCTTTCATTATGTTATGCCTACTACAAATCTATACCTGCCTACCATGAATTGAACAGTTTTAGGGCCTACAAAACTTGCTTTTCCTGATACAGATCCCTCTTTCTCACTCACTCACTTCTCATGACACTATCATATCTTCACTCTGGTCCTTTATACTACTGTGTGACTCACATGACCCTGCTTGTACCAACTGACAGAACATAACATCAGGACAATGCTAATCTACTTACCTAAATCTACTGTAGGATATGGGTGTCAAAAGGGCGCAATATTGTGTGTATTTTGCCAGCATTAGGCTGGTGAAGTATTAACTCCAGAGAAAAAGTCTGTGTGGCTGCAAGTAATGCTGTTTAATTCTATTCTGGCTTAGGAAAAGCTGGATAGTGGGTCCCTGGAGTGAATGGAAGAGAGCAGGGTGGGCTTCCATTCCTTGCTTCATGTAAGGGTTTTCAGCTGCCAAGCTAGAGGCAGCTAATTAATTAGCTACAGGTTTGATGTAGTTAAAAGGAGGTATGGAGCAACACCTCAGGGCTTCTTCCCCTGGATATCACCTGATGGAGGAGGGTGAGTGACCACGTGAGGACCTTCTTGAGTGAAGGAAGGTGCCTGTGTGTAGCTGGGAAGGAGAGTGATTCCCTGCTGACCTGTGTTAGAGAGAGAGAGCTCTAAAGGACTGGAGAAGAAAAGAGAAACCCCTCCCAGGAGACAAGTGTGTCTAGAGTGTGCTCAGAGAGGATTCTGGGATTTGCAGTCCACCAAAAGCCAGTAAGGGCTAAGGAAACTGAGAGTTAAAGTTAACACCAGTGAGGGTGTGAATTGGGACTGTTAAGGCTTATGTGAAGCTAATGTTATCCCCAATGTGAAGCCAGTGGGCTGAAGATTTGTGTTTGTGCCAAATAAAAGTCAGCAAAGCTGCATTTAACTTAAAGGCGGTGTCAGTCTCCATTCTCTGTGCTGAAAACTGTGCCGGGGCCTTGGGTTTCGCTACCTGAAGCTCACACTACCAAGAGAAAGCATGTCTGCAATGGGGAGATGTTTGATGTGCAAGCTTAAAGTGTTTCAAAGGAACACAAATATTAAACTCCCTCTTCTACATGCAATGCTGCATTCTAAAGAACTTGCTCCTCACTCCATGGTTTGCTTCTCGGGTCTTCTGGGGTGTCATTACATCATGGCATGCTTAATGATGCTGCAGGTCATGTGTAATGATGCTGAGGATCAGTGATGTCAGGTAGCCTTATCGATCGCCTTGATACACTGATGCCATTTGCATCAATTCCAATAATTGCCTTGTTACCATTACCCAAGTTGTCTTCTGTTTTGGCTTGTCCTTCATTATTATTATCTTATTGTTTGCCCTGATCCCTGTCCTGACCTTGACTATTATTTTGTCTCATCCCTATCTGTACCTGATCTCAGAAGTGGCTTCTCTATTAGTGCCACCACGCAGGGCCGGATTTACATAGCAGACGCCCCTAGGCCCACTGCCATTAGTCTCCCCTGTTCCTCCCCTTTATTTTGCAAATTTTCATCATTGGGAATAAAGCAATGGATATTGGCACACAGGAATTTTAAAAAACGATTGTATCTCCTGCAGATCTCCTTTGTTTCTGAACCAATATGGGTGTGGTTGGTCAGCATGCCGCCCCTAAAATCCTGCTGCCCTAGGCCTGGGCCTTGGTGGCCTTTCCCCAAATCTGGGCCTGCCACCTCAGAAAGTTATGGGGCTCTATAGGATCATCAGTGAAGTGTAAGAGTGCTAGGGTTCTATATTATTACACTCACTCACTGTATGCAGCCCTGCTTGCACCTTAGGGTGCAACCAATATTTCTGTAGGGCAAAGTGCAAAAAAAAATGTTTTTCCATTTGTTTGCACCTTGTCTTGGTTATTTTGCAAACAGACTCATAATTGTAAACCTTTTGTGCACATCTCAAGGTCCTAGAAAGTGAACTTTATTTATGACTGCATGCTATAGAATAACAATACTTTGCCAGTTATATTTATCTTGAAAATACAAATGCAATCACTTTTAAACACCATTGTATTCCCTCAAACAGAAGCCAACAAACAAATACTGTTTGGCAAAAAAAGTAAAAGAGGTTTCCTCGCTCAAGCATTTCTGCTGCATCTGCATTTTCTTTGTCTTCCCAAAACACAGAAACTTAAATGTATTTTCTAGTACCTAGTAGAATAATGCTAAACATCTTTTTCTTTCAAACTACTTTTTTTGCAATCATCCCACAACTTTCTTTATCCATTTCTTCTTTTAGATGGCTGTAAATATAGGCAACGCCTGGAACTTTTCAAACCTCATGACCCAGTTTCTGGGCTTACATTAAAGTTAGTAGGTGACTTAGTGCATATGTAAAGAAAAGTGAATTAAAATATGATAACTCCATACTGTATGCATATTGATTATCTTTACTGTCTTATCTTCTTAAAGCCTAGGAAAGAATAAGGGTAGCTGTCACAAAATAAGAATTAAAAAATAAATGAAATTACTGGAAAAATAATTTTTGAACATTATACAGCAGCTGCAGGGAAGCCAAAAGATATTTTGGATGCTAGGCAACCAAGGACACTGAGTCACGCTGCTTTTCTTTCGCACTATCCATGGTATAAAGAGTAAGTTCTTTTGTGTTCTGTGTCCCCTGTGTAGGTTAAATATAACAGAAAATGTTTTGTCCTGGAATAGATATATGCAGCACTGTACTCCATCTAACCCTACTGTCTACAAAGCAAAAAAGAATTATGCACCTCAGTGTAAGCAATGAAAATATCTTGCTGGGCTACATAGTAGAAGGAATTTCTAAAGTGAATGTGTTGCCTGGTAAATAATTGAAATTACTGCAGTGAGGATTGTGGGTTAATGTCTTTAATGTGAATAGACCACGCCTCTTACAGAAGGCTGTTTAGCTCCTTGCTGTAAGAGCAGCCCTTTTACCTGTGCTCAATTGAAGAAAAAAAAAAAAAAAGATGTTTTTTAAATAATTTGAACAATCACTCTTTACCCATGGCATATTATTTAATTTTTGCATTATAACTTGCAGTACAGCATTGTAGAATAATGTCCTCTTCTAGGGCATTTCAGGATTTACTGTAGTGGATTTAAAGGACAAGAAAAGTGAAAATCACTTGGGGGTGCCCATTTGGCAGTGACTTTGCAAAAATTATGATTGCTGACCTTGTTTCCTGAGCTGGGCTTAAAAAGACAATAGGCTGGAACCCCGCATGTGCAGTATACTATGATTTCAATTTATACTATATTGCACACCTGCACAAGCCTGGACAGCTATACTGTGCAAAATAAATTCTGCAATTGTAATCACTGGGGGTGCATGACAAATAGGCACCATCAGTGATTTTCACTTTCCTTGTACTTTGTTGGTGAAGTTTATTCAATATATGTTATGCTATAATGGCATAATGGTAATTAGGTGATCTGTAATCTTCTCGGATAAATACAGTGGCGTAACTACATGGGCAACATACTCGTGAATTCACTTATTTATTTTACTTATTTAATTCACTTATTTCTAACCCTGGTGTAGTTAAATAGAGCACACTGGCAGAATGGCATTGGAACTGACAGTGTTGCTCTTGGTGGTTTCTGGGTAGCCAATACAATATAAGGTAAAATTATGGGGACCCATGCATGTGTTCTAATGTATTGCTCAATATGTTCTAAATGCCGTTGCTAGACTCTCACCACTCCACATTAGCAGCTCCCCTATGCATAGCTCTTTATTGGCTCCCAATCTCCTCTGAAATCAAATCATATCATATTCCAGGACCTTATCAATAAAACCCCCCTCTCATATCTCAAAATTCATTCCTTTGTGCAACTTATGTTCTGCATCTGACCTTGACCTCTCTTCTCCTCTTATCACTTTATACCATTCCTGACTGGAAGGCTTCTCTTGAGCTTCGGTCTGTTTCTGAATATCTCTGCCTTGAGCTATCAGGCACTCCCCTAAGCCTTCAAACGCTCCTGTTTAGAGAAGCATATTCAATGCAATTTGGGTTGACCAGACACAAATCTTTCATAAAACTTCAACCCCCATATGTAATAAAAGGCTCTAAGTTTTCCCAGGAGTAGTAACCCATAGCAACCAATAAGATGTTTGCTTTCAAACAGGTTCACAGTAAATGCTTTCTGCTGCAAACAGCCCAAAACTATAGAGAACCCTGAAGGTAAAAAACAAGTTTCAATTATTAAAGGAACCATCTGCCTTTGACTTCTACATGATCTCTACAGGTTTAAGCTGGAGTATTTCCGGATTTAAATTTTTAGTAGCTTCAGAGCATAATAAATCTTGAAAATTTTTAGTTTTTCCCCTTTAAAAACTCGATCATAAAAATTTGAGGTTTATTACATATAGTAGGCCCCTTAGTGTATTTTATTACATAACCTCCAAATTGTTTTCATATTCATCATGTTGCAACTATTCTCTAACACTTGTGAGTGATTGTAAGCTCTGGCGAGCATTTATTTTGTAACCCTTGTTTCTTAAACTACTGTAAGACCCTTGTCTGTTATAAATAATTTTTTTAAAGTTTTTATTTAAAGTTTTCCAAATCAGTCTAATATCTGGGACAATCAAATTTTCTTGCAACTGTAGAGTTGCTGTTTATACTATGGCTATATTTTCTCAACAGTTTTGTTACTTTACTCGTTTACAAAATATATATAAAAATGCTCTATAAAAGTTGTTTTCTGTGAACACTCTTATTCGGGTACTTTTGAGTATTGGAGACCAAAACTGGAGTCATGAACTATCACATCCTCTGATTAATTTATACCCCTTTAAAGAGTAGTGTAATATCTTGTAATGTTTTGCCCTTGCTACTCCTAAATGTATTATTCACAAGTACTTCTACTGCAACACTACTGTTCAACTTCCTACTTACTTCATGATAATAAACTACATTTGTTTGATGAAATAAGTCTTTCATAAAACCATGCTGGTTATTACCTGTAACACTATTCTCCAGGACAAAATAATGAATATAGATAGATGGGTACCTCTGGAAATGCTGATGTAATCGTATATGGCATATATGATTTTTTGTAAACAAGTCTGATACAGAAAGAGTGTGTATCGCTATTTGTAAATGCAGTACAAAAGTGGAGACTGCATTTTAAGATCTACCCACCCCTTAACCCAGCTGGTTGAGGGGCAACCCCAGCAGAACTAACAAAATTTCAGTGAATAGCATGCCACTCTGGTTGTTAAATGGTTAACAGTAAGGCTGCAGCATCCCATTAATCACTTAGAAATCCTTATCCTCCTCTAACCCACTGTGCCCCCTCCCTCAGGAATTTATTTTGGCTGCTGACTAATGAGCATGCTCAGTTCTTCTCAGCTCAGATTACTAAACACACCCTCCAGTCAAACAGCAAATGAAAATATAGCATTACTGGTTTCCATAGAAACTCTGTCTGATCTTATTTTTTTCTCCTGAGCTCAGCTTAACCATTCCAGTGCTCAACCCAAACAGAACTTTTTATCAAAGTATGTTGTGCCTGTGTAACCCTGCATTCTCCATTGCATGAACTTTACAGCATACATGTACTGTTTGCAGTCAATATTACTGATGATGTGTCAGAGGGAAAATGGCCGACCTAGTGAAAGCTATTTGTTTTAGGAAAATCTGATGGTGCTGGCAAATGAAGGGGGTATATGCAGTACAAATGACGTGGCTTGGGTGGGGAAAATATGCTCAACTTATATACATGGTACCAAAATGTAGGCTTTACATGTCCTTTAAATAAAAATTTTATTGGCAATTCTCTAGAAGGCAAATGAAAACCTTATTTTTTTTCTATACATTAATTAGTAGATATAGTGACAGTTTCTGATCAATGATAATACAATTAACATTTTAATATTATAAATAGATTAGAGAAATTTCCCATATTAAACTGGTTTACTCCCCAATATATTTCCCATTGATAGATTACCCTATGTATGTCTGTATGTATGTCTATGTGGTTAGTTAAAATACTAATGTTAAACAAACATGAGACATGTTACTAGATAGCTGTGAGTGATCTGTCCGATACTAGGACAAAATAACCATACCAACAAAAGGGAACATTGCATAAATCAAGGGATCAACTACTGGACTGATTCATTGGGTAAGCTGTTATTTTTGCACTCAGGTTAGAATAAAAAAAAACATAAATGGTATCCATTACAGTCTGTGTGTGTGACTCATGCAAACCATATCCCAAGTCCTTTAGATTCACCGTACTGCAAGCCTTTCCTCATTGTACCATTGTGATATGATGGATTCTGGGACTAAGACCCTCTGCTTTTCAGAGACTCTCTACACCACCCACTATTTAAAGCAGAGGTCCATGGTCCAGAATCCATCATTTCACAATGGAACAAAGTGAGGCAGATGTTGCATTACACTGTGAGCCTAAGGGGAGTGGGGAACTGGTCCCAGTGAGGGCAGATAGACTATTTGGTGTTCTTTTAATCTGTGGAATCATGTATGTCTGTGTAAAAATAAAAACATGTATACATGAATTTCAGATAGTGTTTATGCACCTTTTCTACATAAACTAAACTGCACAAGTTCAGAAAAACAAGGGCATATCTTTCCTTTGATAGCTAAGTATATAGAAATATTATATTCAGTACAAGTTTCTTGGAGTCTCTCCTTTTAGTAAAATGACAAAAAAAGTCCAGAACTTTGTCTTGTAATATGTCTGTATGGTTAGTTATTAAAGTTTATCATATTTATGCTACTCTTGTTTTGTGCAAGAATAGGGGGCCCATTTACTTTACTCGAGTGAAGGAATAGAATAAAAAAAACTTTGAATTTCAAATTTTTTTTAGCTACTTCGACCATCGAATTGACTACTTTGACCTACGACTTCGAATCAAACATTTCGAACTAAAAATTGTTCGACTATTCGATAGTCGAAGTACTGTCTCTTTAAAAAAAACTTCAACCTCCTACTTTGCCACCTAAAACCTACCGAGGTGCAATGTTAGCCTATGGGGAAGGTCCCCATAGGCTTTCTAACAATTTTTTGGTCGAAGAAAAATCGTTCGATCGATGGATTAAAATTCTTCGAATCGAACAATTTGAAGGATTTAATCGTTCAATCAAACTATTTGCGGTAAATCCTTCGACTTCGATAGTCGAAGGATTTACATTCGGCAGTCGAATATTGAGGGTTAATTAACCCTCAATATTCGACCATATGTAAATCTGCCCCTAGAAGTTCTTTCTTTTGATTTATGGCCAAAAAAAGTAAAATCCTAGTTTTTGGAACTTTGGATAACAAGTAATTGTAGTTTTGGTCTAAACAAATACCCAAACATGCAAAATTGTGACACTAAGGGGGTTATTTACTAAACTCTGAATGCAAATATTACAAAACAAATTGATTTTTTTTAAAAATAAAATCGGACTTTTAAAAAATCATGAATTTTTTGGAATTTATTAAACCCTGAGGATGGAAAAGTCAGAATCTAAAAATCCGGCATCTCAGACCTGTCGAGGTTGCATTTAAGTCAATGGGAGAAGTCCCAATGATTTTTTGATGTGCGCTGGGTTTCCTGCAATACCCTGAAGTTTTCGGTTGAAAATTTCCAAAATGTGAAAAATCAGATGGAAAAATGCGGAAAAATCGTGAAAATCTGATTTTTTACAGCAAAGGAAATTTTTGGCAAAATGTAATAATAAACAAGCGTACTAAACCCGAGTGGATTTGATTGGCGTTTGTAGCAGAAAATATTGAGATAAATTCGGATAAATAACCCCCTTAGTCTGTTTTTTTTTTTTTTTTTTTTTTTTAAGTTGGCCAAGATAATTGTGCAGGGGCCACTCACTCAAAGATGACTGTACTGTGCAGGTTATACCTGACATAAAATATCAGCACATTTATGACCAATTTAAGGTGCATACATAGAAAAGTTATTAAACAAAATGTACTGTTTTGGTAAGGGTAAAGATTTTTCTGCTTTTTATTCGGAGATGCACTTATCTAAACCAAGAGATGGGTTTGTTCAATGTCATAAGCCTGAAGCATGCATTTCACAGGGATTGCAAACAGGCCTGGCTTCATGAGAAACTGTTTGACCTCGCATATAAGACTTAACATGACTGTTTAATTTCCTATTTAAGGCCAGTTAATTGTTGCATGCCTCTGCTAGACAAAGAAACACATACACTGTCTGGATGAATCTGCAGGTCAACGAGAGGTTCGAAAGATTTATGGTGATTTTTTGTAAGACCTTTTAATGAACTTTGACTAAACTTTGCTCTGGAGGCATTGTATGATGAAGACTGGGCAGCAAGTCTTTATTCATCCAGTGTAAATTTTATCTCACGGAAATATACATATGGGTCCAAAATACTGCAAGAATTTGCATTTAGTCAAAAAAAAATGCATCAGAAAAATGCCACAAGTGAACTGTTTATTAAATAAATAGACAACTAACTTTTTTCCAGTTACCAGTGATAGTTGATACATGTTGCATAAAAGCAAACGATTAAGCCAAAAATGCGATATTTTATATGCTAAACTTGCTGCACCAGCCTACAGTTTCAGAAAGGCTCTTCATCAGGTATTAATGTAACACATAATGACTAAATTAAATGCTTCTTCATCAGGTGATAATAAAATACTACTCACTGTTCAGTATATAACGATCATGTGGATGTGAAAAGAACTAGAAGAACTAGTTTAACGCAGAACCTTTGAGCGACTGCCTTACGTTTCATTCTTTGGGGTGGGGATTGCCTACAAAAAAATAAAATTAGAAGACAAATTATGACATATAAAGTCATATCACAAAGAACACATTTGTAAGATGCAGAGGAGAATATGAGAAGTGAACATGTTTAGCTAATAACAGATGAATAACCACAAGTCTGCCTTCCTGGGCAGAAGCTAAAATATCCATAGGTCAGAGCAGGCACAAAGTCGAGGTTCCATGTGAAGAATAATGACTACTCTCTTCCAAATCGTCTTCAATTAAGAGAGAAGGGCTTTATTTATCATTCCCTGTTTAAGTATGCCTTGTAGACATTATTGTATTTTATTTCTGATGTAACACCCTATAGACAAAATGACCTTGCAGCTGTGATATTACAGCATCCATTCTGTATTCTTAATTATACACATGAAGCACGCTGTAATCTATGGTATTCCAAACCCCAGAACAAATGCCAAGGTCCTGGTTTAGGCTCACACTTCTGCCTATAACCTTTTGAGAAGCCCTCCACTACCACCAGGTGAGAGAGCAAGGGCAAAAGTTCTGGACAGACAAGGGAACCGGAACGGATTACAGGAAGGACAAGGAAAAAGAAGCGCAGTTGAGGGACAGGCCGAGGTCAATATCAAACCGGAAGTCCAGTATGGAATCAGGAGGCAGAGGTGTCGTCACGGTTGCAGGCCGTGGTCATAACCCATCAATAATGCAGTAAAAAGTCTGGATCCGAATGATTGGTCAAAAACAGGCTAAAGTCGGTACAGGCAGCAAATGAGCAAAGTCAGGGACAGGCAAGGGTCAAAGAACAGATAATCAGACAAGAAGCGCATCCAGGATATATGAGGAAATAGATGTATGTTGTGCAGGGAGAATTGGGCAGTGACATCCAGGGGCGCTCCGCCAATGAGAAACGTCAGATAGCCTTGCAACAGAGTATCTAACAGCTGTGTATTTTCATGAGGGTTTCCCATAGAATAGGTGACGGGGCTCTGCTATTATGAGAACAGGTGAATTGTAATTTTATGGATTTACAATAGTATTGTGGTAGTAACACCGGGGCCAGAAAATAAGCCATAAAAAAAAAAACCACATACAAAGCCATCGTCCCATCAGGATAGGGTGGTTTTAGAATCTTACCTAACTGGTTCCCAGTTGCCAAATGAGAGGATCTCTGCCTGATATGCCTACATTGAGGTGGGCGATATTGGGCTGATCTGATCGTGGGTTCTAGGGCCCAACGATCGGATCAGAATGGAGGCAATACGGGCGGTCGGATCGCGGGACCGCATCAACGCGCGGATGCGATCTAACGGGATTTTATATCCCGCCCGATCGGCTTCTCCGTGATTTTCAGCCAGATATTGATCAGGGACGTCCGTCGGGTGGCCCCACGCACAGGCCAATCAGCTGCTGGCTCGGCCTATCGGCAGCTTTTATCGGCCCGTGTATGGGGGCCTTAATGCTTAAATGTCTTCTAAATGACTCTTATTTATTTTCCTAAAACTGAAAAAGTCTGTATGAATATGGCATCAATGCATTTTTACTGCTCACCTGTTTAAAAACACCACATATTATTGTTACTGCATTTATTTTACTGCACCTGACAACCCATGGACATAAGTGCAGGTGCAATAAGCGATGCAAGACCTCATCACTTTAGTGCTGACATACAGAGCACTTGTATATCTGGGGTTTATGGTCTATGAACTGAGTGCCGTATCAAAAATAGGCATAAAGTAGTGGTGTATTAGTAAGTGGAGCCGAGGCCTGTGGTAAGTTACACAATACAGGACACACATACCTCCCAAAAGTCCTGTTTTTCGCGGGACAGTCCCGATTTTGACAGCTCAACACGCAATCCCTGAATGTTACTGAAATGTTCTGAATTTCTCTTTGATCTCCTGTACTAAAGTCAGAGAAAGATACAAAGTTTCTAAAACTTAATTGACTTCTGGCAGAGAGCCCAAAATACTGGCAGGTGCACTTTGATACTTTTGTAACAATTTAAGATAAACAGGTCTCTTGGGTAAACAATGATTTGCAGCTTAGAGGGCAATTCACCTTCATTAGCAAAACTGTTATAACATATAAAAACCACAGAAATGTGTTAAAACTTTCATAACTTGCCAAATTTTGTAAAATGAACATGATAATTAGGGAGTGTGGCAATAAAATGGGCATGGTCAACACATTTTCATGCTGCAAATCTTTTTGTCCCTATTTCCATTTAAATAATGTTGGGAGGTTTTGACACCGCCAAAATGCGATTGTGCCTTCATTTCACTTGCATTGTAAAGGAGGCCCGGTGTCTTTTACTACGGTACATATGGGATGCAAGGAATCGCTAGAAGAAGCATACAGAGTAACAGGGCCACCACAGATACTCAGTTGCAAGGTGACAACCTAAAATAATAGATCATGTGTGATCATAATAGCAACTTGTTGCACACAGAACCACAGAAACAATGGCACCACCATATCTTTTCCCGTGAAAAATAATGGTTTATTTCTCTGTTAAACAGCACAGTGGAAACTCCTGGCACTTAATAAATAAGAGAATAGCAGTTCAGTTAGATGGCTGTCAGAGAAGCTAGAGGTTATAGTTCAACAGCAGGAGGGCTGCAGGTTGGACATGCCTCATGGAGAGTGGAGTGAGTCTGTCATGGAGGGTCAATATTCACTGATCCTGCAGAGAGGCCTGTGGGCCGATCAGTCAGATCACTTGTGGGAGCAACAGTGCACAAACCACAAATCCGACTGCCGGATAAAAACACTGCAGTTCAGTCCCAACAACACTCGAGGATGAGCATCACACCAACTGTATAGAGTACAGCAATACTCAAGTTGCAAGGACTGGGTAAATAAAAATGAGTGCAACGTTGCACCTGTAATGCTCTCTGGGGCACGAAGAACTGAATTCTTGTGTATTTAATAACAGCCCTCCAGCTATTGCCAGCATTGGAGTCACAGTCACACCAAACCCTTTCAAGTTGCTCTCAAACACCAAAGGTCCTGAAACCTGTGGTTATGTATTCAGGCTGTTGAGAATAATCCTTTGCTGTCAGTGAAAAAGAGACCCGGCAACTCACTAATTAAAAAATGCACGTCGTTAAAATACACGAGTACTAAGTTGAATGAAAATTGACTAATACATTTCACCTCTATAGCAGAGAACAGCAGTAGCAATGTTAGATGTTAATGTTATCTTTCTAAACCTTTTTTTTCTCTTTTTCATTCCAGGAAAAGAGCAAAAACAGCGGAGCACTGAGGAGACCAGTATAAAAAATCAAAGTTTATTTAATATACATAAAAATTCAAGTTACAACAGCAAAGTGTGGACCCTGGCTGCCCGCTTAACGCGTTTTGTGGCGTCCTGCCAGTTCATCAGGTGGTGGGGTGTGCAGCTAGGGTTGCCACCTGGCCGGTAAAAATGATGGTTGATCCCAATGTTATCAATAGGGAAAAAAGATAAGTATATAGGAAGACCGGTATTTTTTTCCAGAAAAAGGTTTGCAGCACGCTGAGCTCAGTGTCCGGTAAGTGCTCCCACTAAACAACTTTAGTTATTTGTTTCACTTCAAAGTTTTAATATTACAGCTTAGGACGTCTTCATTATGGTAAGTAGTGATGGGCGAATAAATTTGTCAGACACAAATTCATGTCGAATTTCCATGTTTCGCTGCCGGCAAATAAATTCGTGGAAACTCCCGCGAAAATTTGTCAAACAAGACGCACGCTGGAAAAGTCACTTGTGTCATAACCATCGCGCATCAACACTATTCAACCGCCCATTGACTTTTATGCCAGCATCAAAATTGACGCAGGCATTCATTTTCGAGTTTTGCAAATTTATCTCCATTTCGTGGGAAATTTGCGAATTTTTCAGTGAAGCAAAACAGGAGAAATTCTCCCATCAATAATAGTAAGCGATTATACACTTAACCCACGAACATTATAAACCTATGTGGGTGGGAAGGGATCATCAGGTTATATAGATTATCAATCAATAATCTCTGTGATCCAAGAAGAACCCCCCCCCCCAAGAGAGCCAAATTCACAACCTTCATGTGTTTTGTCTTGCAATCGGGATCTTATATGTTCCATGACTCTAATCCAGTTAACCTTCCTTATGAGGTCTTGGTGTAGTAGAAAGTAGGGATGCACCGAATCCAGGATTCAGTTCGGGATTCGGCCTTTTTCAGCAGGATTCGGAAGAATCCTTCTGCCCAGCCGAAAACCGAATTTGCATATGCAAATTAGGGGCAGGGAGGGAAATTGTGTGACTTTTAAACAAGGAAGTAAACATTTTTCCCATTCCCACCCCTAATTAGCATATGCAAATTATGGCTCGGATTCGTTTCGGTATTCGGCCGAATCTTTCGAGAAGGATCCGGGGGTTCGGCCGAATCCAAAATAGTGGATTCGGTGCATCCCTAGTAGAAAGGAGATTTTTTTTCCCCCTCGATAAAGCTGCTAGAAATGTAACTGCATCAGTGTATAAATATAGCTAAATGTCATAATTAGTTTTATGGAATCAATCTTTCTGTAGTGTGGGTGTCTTTCTCGGCCTCAAATACACCTTAAACAATTTCACTTCTATTCTTTGCCTACATGAGGCACATTGATAAGTTTAAATCCAACAGCACTGAAGGAAAAAAAAACAAACAAACATAATATTCCCCCGGCATAGCAGCAAAAATAAAATA
This sequence comes from Xenopus petersii, assembly GCA_038501925.1. NCBI lineage: Eukaryota > Metazoa > Chordata > Amphibia > Anura > Pipidae > Xenopus > Xenopus petersii. The sequence goes on along the minus strand of CM076673.1, from coordinate 173,264,685 downwards.
TTATTTTACATTTTATTTGAATCAGCTTTCCACGAGTTAAACCTGATCAGAATAGAGTAGGTTATGCTTTGAATAAATAACATTTCTAGTGTTGGATCTTTACCAAGGCAGCAGAGTTCTTAAGAGGGGCTTACCTTCAAAACTATGTAATTTTTTTGTTTACTTTTTTTTATACATCGTTCATTATAACTTTTCTATTTTAAAAATATATTTACTTCATTTATCCTCTGCAGTTTCGTAGTAGCTGTTCAGTGAGCAAGACTGCTGAATCTCTAAACCAGGAATGACCAGAATTGTAGCAATGCAATTCTACTCACAACTCCTTCATTTCCACAGATAATATTTCTGGTAGTACAGATATGGGACCTGTTATCCAGAATTCTCGGGGCCTGGAGTTTTATGGATAATGGATCTTTCGGTAATTCCGATCTTCATACCTTTAGTCTACTAGAAAATCATAGACTGGTTTTGTCTCCAATAAGGATTAATTATATCTTAGTTGGGATCAAGTACAAGGTACTTTTTTATTATTACAGAGAAAAAGGAAATCATTTTTAAAAATTTGGATTATTTGGATAAAATGGAGTCTATGGGAGACAGCCTTTCTGTAATTTGGAGCTTTCTGGATAATGGGTTTCTGTATAACGGATCCTCTAACCTGTACAAACACGCATTGTAAATTAATTCAGTTTCTCTTAGAAGAAGGATCCATTATCTGAAAACCCATTATTCAGAAATCTCTGAATAGCCCATCTCTCCTAGATTCATTTAAATCAAATCATTGAAATATTTGAAAATTATTTCCTTTTTCTCTGTAATAATAAAACAGTACCTTGTACTTAAACCCAACTAAGATATAATTACCGTATATACTCGAGTATAAGCCGAGTTTTTCAGCCCCCATAATATGGTGAAAAACGCTACCTCGGCTTATACTTGGGTAAAGCGCAAAAACGGTCGCCGGCGTCTAAGAATAGTCGCCAGTGTCTAAGAATAGTCGCCGGCATCCAAGAATAGTCACAGGCATCCAAGAATAGTCGCAGGCGTCCAAGAATAGTCTCCAAGAATATACTCCGGCTTCCAAGAATGGTCGCCGGCATCCAAAAACCGAGACGCCGGCACCTCCAATGGGAGCAGAAACCCTCAATTTTTTGATTGAAACTTACCAGAAGCTGCTGCATTTCTCACCCTCGGCTTATACTCGAGTCAATAAGCTTTCCCAGTTTTTGGAGGTAAATTTAGGTACCTCGGCTTATACTCGGGACGGCTTATACTCGAGTATATACGGTAATCCTTATTGAAGGTAACACAATCATATTGACTTTAATTAATATTTAAAAGATTTTTTCTAGCAGACAAAATGGAGATGTAAATTAGGGAGAGCCCATTATTAGGGATGGGCTCCCGTTTTGCCAAAAATTTGCCGCCGGTGAAATGCCACCGACGCCCATTTTAGTCTATGGGCGTCAAAAAAATTGCGCGGTGAATTTTTTTGACGCACGACTTTTATTTTTGTCGCACGATGCCATACAAGTCTATGAGTGTCATTTCCGCGGCGAAACAACGTGAAAAAAATGTGTCCATCCCTAACCATTATACATGAAAATCCAGTACTGGGCATTCAGGATAGCAGGTCCCATACCTGTAAAATTACATCTTAGAAAGTTATGGCATTTAGTGCAAAAAGTTTGAACATGGGCTTGCAGGTGAATGAAATATCTAAAATAAGCATGTGGCTAGAAAGCTGCAATTTGTATACAGAAGTTACTATATCAACCCAGAGGCTAAGCAGCACTATAACAGAAATGATCCATGCTTTCATAGTAGTCCCAGCAGCTCTCCATCTTGGAGCTTGGTAGGAAGTCTTAAAGGAGAAAGAAAGGCAAAATGTATGCACTACCTCCCCCTAAAGTTCTCATACATATGCACTTAATCGCTGTATTTTTGGCTCACCTATGTGTATAGAAAACCAGAAAATCATGTGTTGAGTTTAGCTCTCCTTCGGTAAAATGCGGCCGCCATCTTGGTAAAGGATTTACATGCTTCCTTTTCCTCCGTATTGCGCATGCGCAAAAAATTCCACTTATACTCTGAAGCACGAAGCGCCTCTCAAGCATGCGCAATAGTAAGTGATTTGGCCCAACGCGACTCAAGGCTGCCTCGGGCAGCAGGGAGGAAGCTGCCTGAAAAATCAATGACGTCACTGGAGTCCTACGCTGCATTCTCAGATGAGCGCGGCTCCTACTGCTAGACACCAGGGACACAAAATTTACTACACTCTGTAAGTTATTAGTCTAACAGACTTCTCATTCAGCTTTATTCTTGTTTTGGCTTTCCTTCTCCTTTAACAGCCAGTGGCTCTTCACATGCTCATTTAGCTCTAGGATGTTGTTGAGAAGCTACAGTACTTGTACTGGTCATCTAAAACCATCATAACATTACCAAACATCATGTCACTTCTGCTGTAGAAAAAAAAAAAAAGTTAACGTTTATTAATAAAGCAAAGCAGTTTTTTAATGTTGCCATGTAATGTGAATCTGAATGAATCACTAATCAGCCTTGAATGATGTTATATTGTGTATACTGTAATAACACCAGGCAGAGCAAACTCTGGAAATCAGCAGAAGAAATGGGGAGCTACTGGGGATTCATTTTTCACTGCTGCATTCATATCTTCTTCTTATGCAGATGTTTAGTTTTATTTAGTACTACACGTTACAGTCCTGCTCAGGTCCATTTTTTGGAACCCATACCTGACCTGTGCCCTGCAATCCGCAACCCGGACCCGCATTCCTACCCGCTTAGACCCACTACCCGACCGGACCCGCTAGTACCTTATCCACAACCCGGACCTGCTGACCATGAAGAATCAGGAAGTGCTTTCATTGTAAACCGGAAGTGACATCATCACAAGTAGGCGTGATCAGAAAAAAAGGAGTAAAACAGGAAGTGCTGTCATTGTAAACCAGAAGCAACACCATCGGAAGTAGACGTGATCAGAAAAAAGGCGTAAAAAACGCTATTGAGAAGACCTGCAGACCGACCCGCAGAACTGTGTCTATACCCAGAACCCGCAGGTTTTTGCAGGTAATCCCGTGGGTAACTGACCCGCTGCAGGACTCTACTACACGTACAGAACCGATTATCCAGAAGCTAAGGGCCAGGAGTTTTCCAGATAAAGGGCCTTTCTGTAATTTTGATCTCCATACCTTATGTCTAAAAAATTATTAAAATAATCGAATTGTTACACCTCCAAATAGTATTCATTATACTTTACTTGGGATTAAATATGAGGCACTGTTTTAGAGAAAAGGAAATCATTTGGAAACCTTTCAATGCAATTAAAATGTAGCCTACAGGAGATTACCTTTCTGTAATTGGGAGTTTTTTGGATAATGTGTTTCTGGATAACAGATCCCATAACTGTACTAAGGAACAATTAATAGTATGAATTTGAGCACAAAGTAGAAATGATCACATGCTGATGGAATTAACGGCATAGGGAGATGCATTGAGGATGATATAGAAATCACAACCAACTTCAGTGACAAAAACTCAAGTAATACAATGCACTGCCTTAATTTTTGGGCAACTACAGACATATTCCCTAAAGCAAAAGCATTGAAGTATCAAAAAAGAAGGTAATGGACATTTGAGTATTAGTTCAAGCAATTTCATTTTCTTATTGAATATAGAGTAATCTGTAAATAAAAGTTTTAAATGATTTCAACTATTCTTGCTCCAAATACAAATAGAGTTAGTTGTGAATACATTCAAAATCATGTCAAAGTTAAATAACAGAAATATAGAGTGTGAAAACACCTTTTTGCCAACCAATTTCAAAACATATAATTTATTTTATATATTATATGCATCTTTTAACACTAGAATTCTAAGAATGTGATTATTTGGAGTGATTTCAATCGTTGCTATATCAAGAAATATTTGACATATATTTCAGGAGTTTAAAAAACCTGCAAAATGGGAGTCAACACAAGCACCAACACCATTACAGTGTTCATATGGTATTTGCAGTAATACAGTAAGTGAATAAAACCAAGATTATTAGCTATATAACGGCCTATGTACCTAACAAAAGGCTGCCACTTGGGCACATTAAAAAAAAGACAAGATATCACACAATTGTTCCGAAACTTTTCAACCGTAGCTTTGTTTACTGTAATATACAGTAGCGATACATTCTGTCCCATTGGACGGTCGCCATTAAAAAACAGACAAGTCCAACAGAAAAGTTTATTTCCTATATTTCTTTAAGTCTTTGTATGGCTCTTATTTTAGAGTAGGAAATAAAAAAAAGCCTCATACATACATGAGTTTAAAAAAAAAATCCACGTTACATTTGTCACTCACATGCGCTGAAGAAAATGTTTAATATGAGCGCTAGTCCAGTGTATTAGATGTGCTGTCTTGTTATAAAAAAGGCGTTTTACAATATGTTTCTCAAAAAGAAAAAAAAAAAAATCACCAAAAAATAAGTTAAACAACATGGTTTCACATATGGACTGTGTTCTCTTATAAAAGGGTTTAGTACAAAAGAAGGGTGGGGGATAAAAACTACCCCTTCTAGTTTTTTGGGCTGCCCCTTAGCACGATTGATATGCAGTTTGGCAAAGGAACACAACAGCGCATCACACTCGGTTGTATATTAGAAGGGAATACGAAAAAGAATGATTACAAAATTATAAATCCACCAGAAGAGAACGGACTATCCTCTACTTGTGTAAAGTAGAAGTAGCCTCTTTAGTACAGGTATGGGACCCGTTATCTGGAAACCCGATTATCCAGAAAGCTCCACATTACGGAAAGGTCGTCTCCCATAGGTTCCATTTTATCCAAATAATCCAAATTTTTAAAAACAATTTCCTTTTTCTCTGTTATAATAAGACAGTAGCTTGTACTTGATCCCAACTAAGATACAATGAATTCTTATTGGAGGAAAAACGAGCCTATTGCGTTTATTTAATGTTTACATGATTTTCTAGTAGACTTAAGGCATGAAGATCCAAATTACGGAAAGATCCATTGTCTGGAAAACCCCAGGTCCCGAGCATTCTGGATAACAGGTCCCATACCTGTACTACACAATCTTGTAATGAGCAGTAAAATAAAAGAAGTTGTGCCCTTGTATTTTCACTGTAACAAAAAAGGGGTTATAAATAAGGATTTACATTTTTAAGTTTTACTTATATTAACTGATATTCCCCTAGGACGGATTTTAAAAAAATGATATTAAGTAGGAGTGATCAGCGGTCAGTTTTCTTCCTCTGAGGTAACGAAAATAAAGTTCACAATAGTAATTTTGTACAATATTTACCCTGAGAATACAGAGAAAACATAAGACATAATGCTGCTGATAAGTTCAGGCAAGTGTTCGTGCCATTATAGCATCAGGTCTAGTTTTTGGCCCTTTTTGCATTATAGGATCATAATGTTTGTATCATGCCACAATCAGATACTGGTGATAGAATAACCCAAACAAGCTTGTAGAAAAAAGACAAGCTGCAATCCACCAAGTGAGAAAAGACAGGAGTCCCCGAAAAAGAAGAGGAGTGAAAATATTTTTTAATCCACCCAGAGCCATAGTAATTTGGGTAACTGTTGCCTTCATTTTTTCTTCAGGACATGGCAGCTCCGAAAAAGGTTGATTGGATGCTTGAGTAGCACTCACAGCAGAGTCCGAGTCATAATAAATTCCCCAGGAATGATTGCCTGTTCAGAGTTAAACACAACAATCAATTTTTGGCAAACAAAAAATAAAAACTCCAGGATTAGGGCTCTCACACATGGGCTTTTTTATGTGTTTACAAACACATGCTAAGCATAAAAGAAATACATAGATTGCGGTTTTTAAAAAAAAAAAAAAAAAAAAAAAATGCAGCTAACAAATTTTGACAGTTCAAAATGCAATCATTGATTTTAGATTTCAGAATGTAAAAAAACAAACAGATGGAACATAAATTGGAGTAAATTGCAACTCTGAATGCTCATGAATACAACCCGGCAGAATATAATGGAATTAGTTAATTTGCTAATGTGCAAGTGCGCTCAAACCTGTGTCTAAAACACCTGTGTTTAAGAGCCTTTAAAGGAGAAGGAAAGCTTAAAACTAAGTAAGCTTTATCAGAAAGGTCTACATAAAAACACCAGTATACCCTCAAAGTAATGTTGCTCTGAGTCCTCTGTCCAAAGAAACACATAATGTCTTTCCTTTTATTGTGTACACATGGGAATCTGTATCAGACTTTCTGTTTTCAGCATAAACCTCCAGGGCTAAGGCTTGAGCATGCTCAGTTGGCTCTCTCCCCCTCCCTCCTCCCCTCCCTGCTGTAATCCGAGTCCAGAGCTATATGTGAGCAGGGAGAGACTCAAGCAGGAAGTGAAGTCACACCAAGCTAATATGGCAGCTGCTATAATAAACAGATAGAGCTTCTAGAGATGTTTAGTCATGTATGGTACAACATCCTACAGAATAAATATAGTCTTATAGCTTGCACTATGGATAATCCATTGCCAATAATCTGCCTCAGTAGCTTTCCTTTTTTTTTTTTTTAAAGGAATTGTTCAGTGTAAAAATAAAAACTGGATAAATAGATAGGCTGTGCAAAATAAAAAAATGTTTCTAATTAGTAGTTAGCCAAAAATGTAGTCTATAAAGGATGGAGTGACTGGATGTTTAACACAATAGCCAGAACACTACTTCCTGCTTTTCAGCTCTCTTGGTTTACACTGACTGGTTACTCTTGTTACCAGGCAGTAACCAGAGACTTGAGGGGGGGCACATGGGTCATATCTGTTGCTTTTGAATCTGAGCTGAATGCTCAATCAATTGATCAAATGCAAACTCACTGAACAGAAATGTACCATGTGGTTCCCCATTCAAGTTGCCGACTAGCTCAGAGTTATAGAGCTGAAAAGCAGGAAGTAGTGTTCTGGCTATTATGTTAGACATTCAGTCACTCCAGTCACACAGAACTGTTCCTTTAAGGCCAGTGGCACACCTGGTGGTTTTTATGATTGTGTAAAAATGCAGGCAGAGAAAAGACAGATCTGAAAAATAGGTACAGATCGGCCTTTTCTCTGCTAGGGAGAAATATCTAGTATGCCACTGCCCCAAGTGTATTTATCAGTGTGAATTGTATGTAAACAACTCAGAGATGCCACTTCAACTAATGCATACACGTTTTAATAATAGAAAATATATGGAAATAAAAAAAAAAAAAAAAAAAAAAGATTAAATCCAATTTACTGGAAGCAAACGTCTAATTTTCGGGATTTCTGGAGTAAGAGCAAATATCTTGCTTGTTATTACACTATTTATACCCCATAAGCTTCATCACAGTTTAAGTGTGATATAGCTAGGAGTACATTTTGAGCCCCAAAACAGCTTGCTCAAGCAATGCACTCTACAGTGATCAACCGTTTTTCTCTAGTACTCAGGGACAACTTATCATCCTTTTAAGTCTCGGAAAGATATAAATACTGAAAAGTTTTGCCAAACCTAAAAAGCGAGGTGTAGAAAGAATCAGGCACATACTGTATCTAATGAAGCCTTGAGCATCTTGGCTGAAAAGCACTGGTTAAACTCAATTTGTTTCTGCAAGTCGGCACATAGAATGTATCCATAAAAATTGCATACCTAGCGTCTTCAGAAGAAATGTGGTATGAAGAAGCATAACAAAAGGCGCCATGTATTGCAATGCGATGACACAAAGATAATAAAAGACTCGAGCAACCTAAAACCAGGAAAAAAAACGTAGGATGAACTTGTTTCATAAGCTTGTAAAATAATCTGACCATGTAGCAAATTGCAGCAGCATATAAAAAGGTTGTACCACGAGAGTATTAAATTAATTGCAAATCTTGTTATATTCCAAGTATTGATTCTACAGGATCCATATGTGATCAAGAACTTAGACTATTCCACTGGGGCAGGGACTAATGTAAACGATAAACAACACTTTGTACAACACTACAACATTTCGGCACTATATTAAAAAAAACTAAAATAAGAAATTAGAAAAGAAATAGGAAAATCTGCGAGATCAGCATGTAGCATGTATAGCAAATGAATGAATGAATGTTTTTCTTTCCAAAAATGCTCTATATGCCAATCACCTTATACACCAGTGGAAATAATATTTCATAGGCTCTAATATACAGTGAGAAAATTAAAATTCAGGCTGTATATTATATATCGGCAGTCTGTATAATATTTATCATAAGGTATTATATGAAGGAAAAAGGTATTATATGAAGGAAAACAGATACATTTACAATTTAAAGCTGGCAATACACTAGAATTTCTGCTCATTTAGAGAGTATGCCAAATTTTATATCTTTCCCCAGTTCCAGTGGGTACAATAAGCAATGATTGTATTCTAGTCAAAATCCCTTGAACGCTGTGTGTCCATCAAGACAAGTCTGGGTTTCCTATAATAAACAGCTGTGATCTGTGGCAGCATGCCTATGACCGGCCATCTTGGACTGCCTGGTCACCTAAAGTATTAAACACAACATTAAAATATTACCATTTTCTGCAGCTCCATAGTACTTATTCTGCCAGCTTCCTTCTTCATTTGATCCATGCATTTCTGTGCTAAATTTAAATAGGCTTGCAAATGATATCTCATCATTGAGAGTCTTAAAACACACAGCAGAATGATGATCCAAAGACGAATAGTATCAAAGGCATCTTCTGTCATTCTGAGAAGAAAAAAAGGGTGGGTTAAGGCAGAAGATTCTAAACAAATTGGTGATAGAGGTATGGGACCTGTTATCTAGAATACTCAGGATCTCTATACCTCAAGGGGCACCTGTTGCCAAAAATATCATCCCCAAGCAAAGGTGCAGGCTGACAGAGCTCCGGTTGGGAGTCACAGTTTTTTTTTTAAATTGCTTTCCGCCAACGAAAGACCACCTGCACCAGGAGGAATTCTCTGGTTAGTGCCCGGTCCTGTTGGGGCACTATGCTCAACTTGCTCATTATCTGCAACGTTCTCATTTTGTGCGTGACGTCAGAAGCACATTATGCACATGCGCTCTGATCGACATGGCCGCTAGCACCGGGAGCTCCCTCCCAGTGAGAGTTTCCTATCGCTGGTGGAGTTATCCCCAACAGGAGTGCTGGCTATTTAAGCCTGCACCTTTGGTTGGGGATAATATTTTTTGCTAACAGGTACCCTTTAAGACTACTTAAAAATAATTTAACCATTAATTAAATCCAGTAGGATGGGTTTACCTCCAATAAGGATTATATCTTTGCTGGATTCAAGGAATTGAATTATTTGACTAATGAGAGATGGCCTTGTCGGAATTTTGAGCCTTTTGGGATAATGGGCTTCCCCATTAACGGATCCCATACCTCTATACCTCTGTGATATTCATTGTTGAGAATACTCTAGAGTGGACAAAGAAACTCGTTTTAAACTAATCACTTTATAATTGTTAGTACCTACTTACAAAGGCACACTTTCCTTGCCTAGAGGTGGGTTCAGAATGTAGTCCTTGGTGATTGGCTTTACCCATAGTAATACCATTAACAACGGTGCCAAAAAGTTTATATGAAGGAAAAACCTGAACAGAGGGAAAATCAAATTAGCAATTATACGTAATGTGGTTTCTCCATAGAACATTTTATTGACTACTACTTGAAAAACAGAAGTAATATAGCTCCCTGCAGCTAAAATGAGATTTATAGATACTAATTTGCTACACATTACAATGTCTCTATATTCATGTAAAATAAAATTGTTCATAATTGATGAAGCAAATTATCAAAATTCAAATATAGGGTTGCAGGAGAAATTTGCTGGAAACATCAACTAGGAATTTCATTATCGATCTTCAATAACAACCCGAAAAGTAATAAAAAGCAAGAAAAACAAATTGCAAAACCCTACTTAAAGTGTTAATTGGTTAGAATTTATGGAACACTTTAAATATCTGGCAATAATCTGTGTATAATTTGATATAAAATAATGCAAATTATCTACTTCCATATTAACAGATGGTTAAGATTTCAACTGAATTGTGTAACTGCATACCGTATATTTACGACTTTAGTGGAATAGAAATGCATTGTAAATGCTAGAATAATGCTAGATTTATAGGCTTTGTCTTGGTACAGAGTTTTTCCTACTTTCAATGATACCTACACTTTCACTAACTTATAAATTGTGGGCTGAATAGTGGACACCTCAAAACTACCCTGTAAGGGAGACTTATGCAGACCAATCATGCCAGGCTGAATGATAGAAAGTGACTATGCTAATCTAAAGCTTTAGAACTTAGTTTCTGACTTAAAGGGGACCTGTCACCCAAAAAAAAAATATTCCAAATCCTATTTTATCATGTTAGTCAAGCAACATGAACTTTAATTACACTGTATCAATTATTTGAATCTTGTTTCCATCAGTCTGGGAATTCATAATTATAACAAGCAGGCAGGAGCCATTTTGAGGACACTGTTATTAAGGCAAGCCTTATATCATCTCAGCATCTTGTTTGTGAACCAGAATGGGGGACCTGATGTCCATCCCCATGCCCTGGTTACACAATTAAATGATTAAGAGAACTGGGGGAATGTGGAGAGAGCACTGATCTCTAGGAAGTGCTGAATGGAAAGTGAAAGTAATTGCTTACCCAGGAGGGGCAGGCAATATTTGATTGACAGTTGAGATTTTTATATGAGTTTAGAAGAGCTGTGAACGCTTTAAAAATTTTTTTGGATTTCATGTTTAATTTGAAAAGGACTTATTATACAGCTTTTTATGTCTGGGTGACAGGTCAACGTTTAAAATAGCCTGCAGAGAAGGCTGTGATTCTCTTGGCTTGAATCTCCAATTAGACAGCATTAGTAGGATATCATCACATATATGCCAAACAATAAGTTATAATTTCCAGTCTTACTGTGTGAGTTTTTCTGTTGTTTGATTTAGGGCATCCAGGTGCATCTGTGCTAGCCGCAAGCCAGGGAATGTAAGGAAAGCTCCAATGAGTGAACACAGCATAGCAAGGAATAATTTGAAAGTAAGTTTTGACACTGGACCTCTATACAGAAAACATACAAGCGTTATTTAGAAATTATTGTAGCAACTAAAAAACACATTATTAAATGCTGAAACCAGCTATTATCAAGAAAGGGGCAAAAAGGTGAATTAATTGAATACATTTTTTGACTCATTAAAAATGAGTAAATTATAAATAGAATTTCTTCAGGAATAAGAGGATACAGTGTTTTCAACCTCTAAAAAAGGTTAATCATTCTCCGGTCTTTGACAAGGAGCCTTGCTCCTTTTATATATAGACTACAGGGACTCCGAGGTGGCTGATCACTACAAGAAGTACAATACATGTGGTGCCTCCCATTGATGTCAGTAAAAATTAGTACAGGTATGGGACCTGTTATCTAGAATGCTTGGGACCTGGGGTTTCCCCGATTACGGATCTTTCCGTAATTTGGATCTTCATACCTTAAGTCTACTAGAAAATCATTTAAACATTACATAAACCAAAGAGGCTGGTTTTGCTTCCAATGAGAATTAAGTATATCTTAGTTTGGTAGTACAAGGTACCGTTTTATTATTACAGAGAAAAAAAGAAGGAACAGAGCCTATACCTGTATTAACATTTATACATTTTTCTTGCTACCTTAACAGCCCTTTTCCTGATGCATATTAATTTCTTACTTCTTTTCCCCTTAAAGCTAGGCAAAAATGCCACATCATTTCATTTGGTGAGGCTGCAAATTGAGGCAAATCATACTAATAGGAATTCTATACATCCCAAGTGGATATTAGATTCTTGGATAAGGGATCCCATACATGCAGTTTAAAATTGGCATTAGGAGGAAGAAAATGAAACTGAAGTGGAGAAAATTAACAAGTTGACTATCAATATATTTATTCCAAATGAAGATTTAAAAACTTACTGGGATTCAAGTCCTTGTTTTTCAAGAAATTTCACAGCACTTTCAGAGAAGTTTAAAAAACCTATAGGAATACATATCTTTATTAATACGGTAAATATCTATATAAGTATAAATAAACTTAGCATGGGTAGTCAATAATCGCAACCTCCTTATTAAGTTGCAATATATAGACACCTATTGCCATGTAATTTTTTTAATACTTAGAATTTCCCCCTTTTGACTGCAGAAATCTTTAATTTAAAACATACAGAGCAACCTTATTGTAGTTTCCCTGAGAAATACATTTCAAACTATGTCAATCTTTGATTTTCTGAAATTTTGATGGACATACTTCGATTTTATTTAGGTCTGTATACTAATTAAAACTGCAAAATCCATGAAATTTGTTTCCAATATTTTAATATACGTAGCTATCCCAGTGTTAAAGGCTCATCCCTATGTCAGCTTAGGCATGCTAGCTTGCATCTCAAAACGTATGTGACCATGAATAAATATAATTTATAACTGTGATATCAACGCCAGGACTGTGACGTCTCAACAGATTTGGAGACTGCCATAAGTCTTTGCATGGAACAGGACCGAAGTCAAAGTGCAGTCAATCATTTCACTTCCAGCTTCCACTTCAACAACTTCCTTTTCCTGTGTTAAGTCACTTCCAAATTGTACTTCTCTACCTGGGTTGCTGTCCTCTCACTGGGATTGGCCAGTTTAGGAAGTAATTGAACAGCCCTTCATAAACAAGTTATTTTAAGGTCTCGCAGTGATATTGTGTGGGGACAGTGGTATTAAATTAAGGGGCAACTCCGCAATAACATAATAAATAATTTATATTAATTTACCTGTTTCCAGACCAAATTCCAGGTAGTTTTCTGTAACTATAAGAATCGCCATTGCTTTGACAAAGAAAAAAAACCCAAATGTAACACAGACTGATCTTTCGCCACCATCTTCAACTTTAAAGTAATGTGTTGTCAAAGAGAACACCGCTTTACTTGAGTGCAGTTAAGGCTATAAGAGAGAAAACAGTAGGTAGAATCTGAATACTAATATTAAAAAAAAACCAAAACAGTTATATCTATAATATCAGTAAATATAAAGGTGATCATCCCAGTAACGAAACCACATTCCATCTTGAGCTATTCCCTTCCCCCAAACACATTAATAGCGGAATATCTACATCTACTGTGAGAAAAATACCCGTCACCCAAATAAATTATTCATAATCCTATTTTATCACATTAGTCAAGCAAAATGAACCTTAATTACACTATATAAATCATTTGAATCTTGTTTTCTTTAGTCTGGGAATTCATAATTTTAACAAACAGGCAGGAGCCATTTTGTGGACACTGTTATTAAGACAAGTCTTGCATCATCTCAGAATCTTGTTTGTGTACCAGAATGGGGGACCTGATGTCCATCCCCATGCCCTGGCTACACAATTAAATTGAAAAGAGAGAGGGGGAATGTGGGGAGAGCAGTGACATCTAGGAAGTGCTGAATGGAAAGTGAAAGTAATTGTCTGGCCCGCCTCTATGCCCAGGGCATAGAGGAGGGGCAGACAATATCTGATTGACAGTTGAGATGTTTTAAGAGTTTACAACAGCTATGAATGCTTTAATAAAAAATAGAAATTGGATTTCATGTTTAATTTGAAAAGGATTTTTATTATACAGCTTTTTGTGTCTGGGTGACAGGTCCACTTTAAGAGAGATAGTAGTCATTCAGAATTGTCATGAAATCAATAATGTTTATAATAATCATCTCACAATGCATGGCCAGTGTCAGGCCATCTTTGCTTTCCTCCTACAATAAAAACAAAAAAAGTCTAGTGCCTTTTTTTTTTATTATTTATAAAGGATACACTGCAAATGCTAGAACAAGCATACACCATACTATGCTGATATTCATCTCCTGGGTGGGGACTACCAAGCTGTAGTAAGCCTCTGTTATTAGGTAAACTACAGTAGCTGCAACTGTGAAGTCAACCAACCACTGATATTCAGGGAAATAATGAAGAGCTGGGAAGAAAATAGAGAAATTTAATTACTTACCGTAATTTCTATTTCCAAGTCACCTACCATGGCAGCACTCACCAACATGAGTATTCCCCGCCCCTCAGGTCACTGGACAGGAAAGGGTTCATCAACTCCCAACCCTATAACATCCGCTCTGCACCGCCCCCACCTTGTCTATGTTTCTTAGCTTCAGAAGGGAGGGAAGTTGGTGAGTGCTGCCATGGTAGGTGACTTGGAAATAGAAATTACGGTAAGTAATTAAATTTCTCTATTTCCCAAGCCACCCATGGCAGCATATCACCAACAAAATTTCCAAAGCCAAAAAGAAGGGAGGGACAACAACTGATGCTCAACATTTATTATGAATGCAATACAGCTTGCAAAACTTTTCTCCCAAATTTAGCCTCTTGGGAAAGAAAAACATTTAACTTATAATGCTTTATAAATGTATGCAAGGAGGACCATCTTGCAGCCTTGCAAATTACATCTGGCGGCGCTCTGGCTTCCGCCGCCCAGGAAGCAGCCAATGCTCGGGTAGAGTGAGCCTTCAAGTCTCTAGGTACCTCTCTGCCTGTTTTGTGATAGGCGAACACTATGCATTCAACGATCCATCGACTGATAGTCGCTTTAGACGGGGCACAACCTCTTCTAGGACCCCTCGGAATGACAAACAGTCTTTCTGACTTCCTCCATGCTTGTGTACGGGTCAGATAATGAGATATTATTTGGACTAGGTCCAACGTATGCCACTGTTGTTCACGCACTGTTTTGGGATCTGGACAAAAGGAGGGTAAAGTTATCTCCAAATTCATATGAAATTGTGATACAACTTTCGGAAGAAATTCAAACGCTGGTCTCAAGACCACTTTATCAGGGAACACCACTGTATCAGGTTCCTTCGCTGAAAGAGAATGAATTTCCCCTACTCTGCAGGCTGAAGTGATCGCCACCAGAAATAGAGCTTTCAGAGTAACATGCCAGTCCGAAGCCTTTTCCAACGGTCCAAAAGGAGCTGCCATCAAAACCTTTAGGACTAAAGGCAAATCCCATGGAGGTATCCCTAGTCGTCTTACTGGACACACTCTTTTAAGTGCATTAAATAGGCGAATGACCAACGGATCCTCAGCCCATGGTTTTTCAGTCAATGCCGACAGTGCCGAAACTTGTCCTCTTAAAGTGCTGACACTAAGCCTTCTCTGGTATCCAGCAAAGAGAAACTGCACCAATTCTGACGCCCTAGGACATCTGGGGTCAAATCCTTTATCTTCCGCAAATTTGACAAAGCAAGACCAGACACGATAGTATTGACTTGACGTAGAGTGCTTTCTAGATTTCAACAGCAATTCTATTAGATCTTTGTTGAGGCCCATACCTGATAACCTCTGCCTTTCAACTTCCACGCCCTCAGAGACAAGTGGAACACCTCCTGAAATGGAACTGGGCCCTGCATCAGCAGATCTTTCACAACTGGAAGTTTCATTGGAGGCTCCACTGACATCTGTCTTAGAAGTGGAAACCAGGGACGCCTGGGCCAGAATGGGACTATAGCAATCACCTGTGTCTCCTCTTTGTCTATTTTCTTCAATACCCTCCAAATTAATGGAAAGGGTGGAAAGACATACCCGAACATCCCTCTCCAGTTCTGATTTAGGGCATCTACCCCACTGGACAATCGGGACGGGTACCTTGAAAAAAACCTCTTGCACTTGTGGTTGTGATCCGAGGCCATGAGGTCTATCTCTGGATTGCCAAATCTCTTGGTAATGGTCTGGAACACAGTGGGATTCAGGGACCACTCTCCTGGCTCCAAGGAATTTCTGCTTAGGAAATCCGCCTGCACATTAATTTTGCCTGGTACAAAAAAGGCTACTAAACCGCTTAGGTTTGATTCTGCCCATGACATGATAGTTGATAGCTCTTGTATCAACTGCGCACTCTTGGTGCCTCCTTGTCTGTGTACATATGCAACCGCCGTGGCATTGTCTGAACGGATTTTCAGCCACCTGTGTGTTATCTTCTCCGAGAAGGCCAATAGAGCCATCCTTATTGCCCTCAACTCCAATATATTGGAAGGAAGATGAGAGACTTCCCACTGCCCTTGAGCTGACAGACCGTCTAACATGGCTCCCCAGCCTGTTTGAGAAGCGTCTGTTGTAATCGTGACGTAGTCTGGTTCTGTCAACGGCATTCCTCTGGTTAGATTTCTCGGGATCAACCACCAGTCTAGGCTCGTCATCACCTGACTTGGAATATGAAGAAGTCTCTTCAGATTTATGGGATTGGTCGACCCTGAACCCAGAAAAAATATTTGAAGGGGTCTCATGTGCCATCTTGCCCAACGTACCATCTGAATGGTGGAGGAAAATAGACCCAGAATTGACATGCAATCCTTGGCTGACACTCTGGTGAGCTGTTGAAAGGATCTCACTCGATCCATGATGTATGAGACCTTCTGTTCTGGAAGAGACACTATCCCTTGAAGAGTGTCCAAGCTGGCTCCCAAGAAAATTATCTTCTGAGTTGGCACCAGATGACTCTTCTGCCAGTTTATCACCCAGCCGAAAAGTTGCAGAATTCCAATCGCTTTGTCTCTGTTTTTTACAGCTTCCTCTTCTGAGTTGGACACCAGAAGTATATCGTCCAGATAATGAAAGGCTGGGACCCCCTTCACTCTCAGGAAAGCAATTACTGTTACGAAGACCTTTGAAAAAGTCCTTGGAGACGTGGAAGGCAAGTGAACTGCACGTGTTGTTCCTGAAACACAAACCGCAGGTATTTTCTGTGTGGACCGTACACTGGAACATGGAAGTACGCGTCTTTGAGATCCAGGTTTACCAACCATGCTCGAGGCGGAATCGCTGCAATTATGGATGTCAGGGACTCCATCTTGAATTTTCTGCAACGTATAAATTGATTTAGTGGACGAAGATCCAGAACCGGCCTGAAAGCCCCTGAGGATTTTTTTACTAGAAAGAGTTTGGAATAAAACCCTCTCCTTTGTTGCTCCCGGGGTACTGGTTCTACAGCACCGGTTTCTAGCAACTGATCCATATATTCTTGGACTATTTCTTTTGCACCTTGAACCTTCGGCACCAAAGAAACTCGATACACATCGTATCTTGGGATCCTGGAGAATTCGAGATGGTAACCTTCCCTTATAATCTCTAAGACCCAACGATCCCGGATATTCTCGGCCCAAACCTCCTTGAAGAGTGCTAGACGCGCTCCTACTGCACAGGTTCGAGCCGGCCTGATCTCATTGTGTTCTATGTGAGGAGGGGCCGAACCCAGTTGCCTTTTTTGCCGGTTGTCGTGGCTCCCCTCTAGAAGATCTCCACGGAGACTGTCTGCCTTGAGACCTCCCAGGTCTGTACTGCCTTGAGTTACGAAAATTCCTATTCTTAGGTGATTCAGCTCTTGGCCCATGACGTCTGAATTTTCTCTCCTGTGGGAGAAAAACACTTTTCCCACCAGACACCTTTTTAATAATTGAATCCAGACTTTCACCGAACAATCTGTCTCCTTCGAAAGGCAACTGACACAGATTGGCTTTAGAGGCAGCGTCTGCTGACCAGGACTTCAGCCATAGTGCTCTCCTTGATGCTACTGAAAGAGCCATTGACCTTGCTGCTAACCTGACTAAATCGATAGAAGCTTCTGCCATGAAATCAGTAGCTATTTTTAGATCAGACAACATCTCTCGCAAGACTGATCTTTTGACATTTGAAGAGATGGCATCTTCTAGATTGTTTACCCAGATCTTCATCGCCCTGGAGGTTGAAGTTAGTGCAACTGCAGGCCTGCAAGATGCCCCGGCAGAGACAGACGCTTTCTTCAGATCCAATTCCATCCGCTTTTCCATCGGATCTCTAAATGCACCCGCATCATCAACCGGAAGGGTAGTTTTCCGAGCCAAACGAACCACTGCCGCATCAACTTTAGGTGGATTATCCCACAACTTTGCATTAGGCTCATCCACAGGGTATTTCTTTGCAAATTTACCTTGAATAACCACTCTCTTTTCCGTCTTCTTCCACTCTGAGCTAATTAGCTCCTTAATTGAGCCATGAACCGGAAAGGTAGAGGAACGCTTTTTCACAGACGGAAACAACTTGTCTGCAGAAGAACTCTTTGGTGTTTCTTCAGTTAAGCTTAAAGACTTTCTAACTGCCTTCACCAGCCCCTCTACTGTCGAGGCATCAAAGGCAGACTCATCCTCAGAGAAAATTTCACCTTCTTCTGATAAATCCAACTGATCATCCGCCGGATCATAATATTCATCTTCTGATATGTCCGAAAGGGATCCAGAAACAAGAGGGATTCACCTCGCACACCCTGGCCTTCAGGAACTCTGCCAGGTGCTCAAATACCAGGAGGGATCGGCACCCCCCCAAACCAATGGCATGAGAAAAAAGGCAATGGCACACTGGGCACGATCAAGCAGGGTAAACCCTTGCCATCGTGTGCAAATAAATCTCTGCAAGGGTTTACCCTGCTTGATCGTGCCCAGTGTGCCATTGCCTTTTTTCTCATGTCCGAAAGGGACTCATATAGCATTTCCCGAGACCTCTTAGGCCTCCTGTTTGAAGTGGATGCTTCCTGCACTCCCTGCACCACTGCCTGCTTAATTAGGGACACTAAGGCATCCAATTGAGGTGCTGTAGAAGTTTGAGGCTCAGCCATTAAGGGTTGTTCTGCCACCGGCTGCTTTCTTGCTTGTTGACTTTCCACCTTCTGTGCTTCAGTAGAGGCAGAGAGGCTAAATAGGAAAGAACAAGCACCATTAGCCTCCACTCTCTCCCCAACAATAACTCCGTTATCGTTCGCTTACCTAGAAACTTTTGGCTGCACTCCTCTCCCAGAGCCAGACTGATCCATCTTGTCTGTAACCTATAAGACAAGCAATAGTAAGCACCCTTGCGTCCAAAAATTGAGAATTTAAGTTCCTCCATGCTCACCAACACACCACGCTTCACTTCCAATTCCGTCGCGCGTCGTGACGTCAGCGCACGCGTCCGTCGCTCCAGAATAACGCGCGACCAAATGACGCGTACATCCGGCCGGTGGAACGCAAGAATGCCTGGCTCTGGGAGGAAAATGACGTACTTCCTGCGTCTGATAGAAGCGGTTTACAGAGGATCTGCACTTCGCCACCAAACAATACGGCCAGTATTAAACTGTGGGCCTGATAGGTGGAATGTGACCCAGCCATTGGTCCTTCTCCACCGCGATCCCCGCCGGGGAGCATATGGGAGGCATCAGGGCAGAGAGAGAGCAGAGAGACCCTGGAAGCTACACAAGTGACCTGGACAGGAAAAAGACAAGGTGGGGGCGGTGCAGAGCGGATGTTATAGGGTTGGGAGTTAACCCTTTCCTGTCCAGTGACCTGAGGGGCGGGGAATACTCATGTTGGTGATATGCTGCCATGGGTGGCTTGGGAAAAATACTCATTAGATACTATCTTTCACAGACATTTTGCTAAATCCATTAAAAAAAGAAAATTAAAAAAAAAAAACTTTGTAAATTTTCAACACATACCTAAAGTGTCCACTTCAGTAACTGGTTTTGTTTCCAAGTGCAGATCAATATCCTTGGGAATGGTAAGTGGTTTATTATCAATGTGACCATTATATCGTCTGCCAAAATATAAAAATAAATTCAAAAGTTATTAAGTTCTAATAGAAAAGGATTTCAGAATGTAAAGCATGTAATAGGAAATGGGATGTGCATATCTATACACTATCTACTCTAGCATACAGTTGGGAATTTTTTTTTATTATCTTTAATAACCTGAGCTATTCGGATGCAGAAATCACACAAGTCAAGAGACTCGAGCATCAGTAAATCAACCCCTGTTTGTCTTGCATTGTGAAGGCTCTTTCACTTCTTTTAGCTCTTCTGACCCTAACAAGGTTGATTTCTTTGCAATAGATAAGGGATGTACTTTTTCTGGCTTCTGGCAAATACAGAATCTTAAGCATTCACCCAAATCGATGAGGAATCCTGAACTGAATCTGAATTGGCATATGCAGATTTCCAAAAAATCTCTGGAAAAACCAAAACTCGAAATTTCTGTAATGATGTGATCTAAAGTCACGTGATTTTAAGGGTTTGGCACTGGGATTTGGCCAAAACATGTCGAAAGTCTCAGACAGCCGATCGCAACAAATCCAGTAACTAAATAGGATTTCTAATTTTGTCTCGATTAAACAAACATTTATTTAGTTTTGACATTACAGAAAGATCCTTTATCCAGGGAAGACTAGGTTCCAATTCCAGATAAAAATACTCCATAACTGTACTTTATTACAACTGTCAGAAAGCCACATGAGTATTATTGTCTTGTATCAAATGATTTTATATATATATATATATATATATATATATATATATATATATATATATATATACATACACACACATACTGTGTATATAAATATTATATTATCAGAGGGTGTTTGTATGACTCTCAGAAAGTCATTGTCTTAGATGTATGAAAATCAATGCTATTTTTCACATTTCCTATAAGGCCTAAACGGAGAAAGTGATATTTTGATTTAACCCTTTTCATGCCAACAAAAAATTTGGTCTCCATCTGTTAGATTCTATATTTCTGCAGTTTGCAGTCCAATTCTGGTTACCTAGACCTGGCATTAAAAGAACTAAATTGTAATTGCTGCTCTCTATTATTAAAGGAGAAACCTTGCAACACCCTGCAAATGGCACTCCAGTTAAGTTAAAACACTTTGCCACATGTGACACAAGCAATGTGATTTACATATTAAAATGTCCCTGTGGACTAGCCTATATTGGCCAGACCATAAGAGCTGTGAAAGCCCATATTAAAGTACACAAAGTTTGGAGACATTTTGATGGTGCTAATCATAATCAGTCCCAGCTAAGATGGGCTATCCTAGAAGTGATTAGTCCCTTGTATAGAGGTGGGAACCCGAAAAAGAAAATATTACAGAGGGAAGCATACTGGATCAAGAAGTTAGATACACTCCACCCAAAAGGCAAGAATGACAGTTGGAGTGTGAAATGCTTTTTATAAAACTGTAACACTGTTGCTCCTTGCTTATACACTATGGGGCAGATTTATCAAGGGTCGAATTTCGAAGTACAAAAAACTTCGAAATTCGACCATCGAATTAAAAAACTTCGAATATTGAATTCAAAATTGTTTCAGCAAATTTGCCAATCCTGCGGTCGAATAAAAATTAAATCCTTCAAATTGAACAATTCGAAGGATTTCAGCGATCGATCTAACGATTTTTATTCAATGTATAAAGACTTAGAAAAAGGTTGTAGAAGGTCCCCATAGGCTAACATAGCACTTCGGCAGGTTTAACTTCGCGAAGTATTGAAGTCAAAGTTTTTTTTAAAGAGACAGTACTTCGATTATCGAATGGTCGAAATTCGAACGATTTTTACTTTGAATCAAAGTAAATTCAAAGTCGTAGTATCCTATTCGATGGTAGAAGTATCCGAAAAATTACTTCGAATTTTTCTACCTTGAAAATTCCCTCGAATTCACTTCGACCCTTAGTAAATCTGCCCCATGTATTAAAACTTTTTATAAAACGTTTGATACTATAACCAAACTTTCCTTGGTACTGATGCCTTATTTGTTTCTTTTTCAGATAACATATTTCTGAGCCCAAGATAGTTACATTACGTACGGTATTGGGCATTTTTCTTCCTTCCATGTAATAGAATAAATTATCAATAATAAATAAATAAATTAGACAGTTCCTAATTTGTGCGTAACTGGTTTTCCAGTAATAATTTTGTATTTCTGTGACTATGCGGGCATTTTCTCAATTGAATTGACACTATGGACTGAACTAAAAAAGGGCGATGTTTTTTATGTAAATTATTACCACCCCCAAAATGACTTGTATACTATTGATTGACACACACATTGTATGTGACCTCATTTCCTGTTTTATACCTTAAAAGCTTGTATCATTGAACAACCTGAGGGCACCGGCCCGAAACATGTTCTGTGCAAGAAAGAACACTTAGCAGCAAGTTCTGCCTTGATTGCTTTCTATCAGCCTCCTAAATAATTGATTAAATAGAACCCCTTGCACGTTTTATTGGCTGAATCACAAATGGCAATCGTGATGCTACACGTTCCTGAACATCCGCATCACTGAGAATTAGGGATGCACCGAATCCACTATTTTGGATTTGGCCGAACCCCCGAATCCTTCTTGAAAGATTCGCCGAATACCATACCAAATCCGAACCCTAATTTGCATATGCAAATTTAGGTGGAAAGGGGAAAACATTTTTTACTTTCTTGTTTTGTGACAAAAAGTCACACGATTTCCCTCCCTGCCCCTAATTTGCATATGCAAATTAGGATTCAGATTGGCCTGGCAGAAGGATTCGGCCGAATCCAAATCCTGCTTAAAAAGGCCGAATCCCGAACCGAATCCTGGATTTGGTGCATCCCTACTGACAATACAATGAGAACCTCATTTACAGTAAATGAACAGTAATTGACTTTAGAATGCTGGGTAGAAACTTTGCACAATAGGGAAAACACGTAGAGAACAGTACCAATATTTTGCACTACTATATTTCAACATGGTGCACAAATAGTCTGTATTAAATTGTTGTCTCATTTTAGGATTAAATAAGGGCTAAATTAATCCTTAGTTTTCTAAGTCATTTATGTCCCCTTGATCAAAAAAATATATTCAAATTGATAAAAGATACCATTGCCACATAGAGATGTAGCACAAGCCAGTTCGTCAAGCTACCATATGCTTTCAATAACTACTGTATAATGCCACTTTGACTCTAGCAGGCTCAAAAAAATCAATTTGTGATACATTGCAATTTTACACACTTAATAATTAGCAATAAGTTATAGATTTATATTTGAACTATGTTGTCTGGACTCCGTTACCTGTCCTTTTTGTTTTTTTCTTTGGGTTGTAGTTTCGCAGCAAGGGTCCGTAACTCATCTTCAGTTGGATGCTGGTACCAATGCAAACTGCAAAACACAGTAAAGCTAACTTGATTTGGCACATGCACATATACAAACTATTTTTATTTTTTTTTATTTTTTTAAAGGACCAATAACACCAACATTGATTTGTTTCTCTATGTTTATCCAGCACCTACAAATCTATTTATTGACAAAAATGACTTATTTCATACGAGAGCTTTTCATTCTTTAGTAGAGAGCCTTGAATGGCATTTGACCCGTGAATACCTTTCTGTGTAAGAACTAAAATCATTGTATTTTACAGAGAATCTATAAAAAGCTATGTAAACATTGGTCCTATAGCCCACTGGCAGCTCAATTAGCTGCCCCATTGCTTCACAATAGCAAAACTGTAGCGGAGCTTCTAAAGTAAATACACAATTTTCAGCACTGTCATTATATTGGTGTTGATTAATTTATAGCATGACATTTGACCCTATGTTTCTGTTCTCCTACAATCCTTACCAACATTGGTTCTTACTTGCCACTTCATTTCACTACAACAGTACAAGCCGAGTCGACTAGTCCACCAAGCAGTAACATCATTTTCCATATTCACTAAATACATTTGAAAAAACGTTATTTTTGTAGCCTGGACAGTTCTGATAAGGTCGACCAATGAATCCCCTCAGAGAATGCATTTTTGAAAGCTCTTAAAGGGCAAGTTAAAATAAAAATTTAGCTTAATAAAAGAAAACATAATTAAAACAACTTTCCGATATACATTTACTATATATTTTCAGTGCTTTCAAATGTTTTTCAAAAAACATTTACTACTGAGAACAGTATTTGCTCCTGGTTGTTACTTTTTAAACAGACTTGCAAAAGTCTTAGTTCCCCAGCACAGACAGGTCTGTTAATCAGCTGCTTGTCTTGCATTGTATCAACAGTCTGAGATGTCAAGGCAGAGAATAGAAAGTGTCAGACAGACACAGCCTTAAATAGCAATACGTATACAAATAACTTAAAAATCCATAGAAAATTTGTAATGAATGTATATTGCAAAGTTGCTTAGAATTATGTTTTAATTTATTACCCTTAGAGGTATAATTGTTAAATGCCCTTGGCAGGATACCACATTTTCGGTAGAAAAGCAAAAATGTTGGGATTTTAGTCTGCAACCAATCTTTTTATTTTTTTAATTTTTATAACTTACATGTATCGCTTAGTATAGGACTACAGATCTGCACTTATTACCGCAGTTATTGTTATTACCGCTACAGTAAACACCAGAAACGCAAGGGTTTCACTTGCCATTCAGAGGCTGGTGCCAATAGAGTTTACATAGGCCATTAATGTAGTTTCCACTAATGGGTGTGCAGGAAAAAAAAAAAGTACAAAGAGCTGCACCGTGGCTGTGATGGACACAGGGCTTGACCTCTACTGAATACCGTTTCTGGTCAATTTGCTTGTGCATATTGATTCAAATGCACTGAATCATAATTCACACACACAGTTTGCACTCTATGGTTGCTATGGCTTAATACAATAAGCAAGAATTTGGGTTGTAGTAACAATTTTACTGCACATTCCAAAACCCAATTCAGACCAAATTGAATCCCCAAATGATGATGTACAAAACAATGTGGCGTGCATAAGGGCGTGGGCTGATAGCTGTCAGGGCCCGAAGGCTCCGATGTAGTGCGGACCAAGGAGGAGACAATAACACCAAGTTCGCGGTACAAAAGGATTTATCAAGAGGATGGTCGAAAACAGGCAAATGGTCAAAATACAGGCAGCAAGGATCAGAGTCGTAAGCAGGCAGGAAGTCGGTACACAGATAATCAAAGCAGTAAATCACACCCAGGAACTATGCACGATAGACCTATAATTGGGCAAGGAGGCAAGGGGCAATCAGGAATAAATAGTCCAAAGTTGGCGCCAAAACTTGACGCGATGACGTCATGACGCTGACGCTGGCGTCCTCACGTTAGCGTCTTGACGCCGACGCACATTCTGACGCCGGCGTCCATTCCGTCGCCGGCGACCAATCCGTGAGCGACTCGTTTCTGACGCAGTCATATTGCGACCAGGAAGAACCGCATGGTGGAGCAGGAGGTCGCCATCTTGGACACCACGTGGGGTAAGTTCACCATCTTCCATTACAGTACCCCCCTCCTTAGGGGGGGCCTCAGGACCACCGAGTCTAGGGGAGGAAGGAAAGAGTCTGTGGAACTTACGAACCAGGACAGGTGCATGTACGTCGGAACTTCTCACCCAAGAACACTCCTCGGGACCGAACCCCTTCCACTCAATAAGATATTGAAGAATGCCCCGAGAAAAACGAGAGTCCAGGATTCTTTTGACTTCGAATTCCATATGATCTTCAACCAAAACAGGAGCTGGGGAAGAAGAAGAAGAACAAGACATGGCAGGTTTAAGCAGGGACACATGGAAGACATTGGGTATCCGCAGTTCAGGAGGGAGTTGAAGACGAACAGCCACAGGGTTGATGATTTCGATGATAGGGAAGGGGCCAATGAATTTAGGACCAAGCTTGGGTGTAGGAATCTTGAGGCGAATGTTGCGTGTGGAAAGAAAAACTTTATCACCGGGAATGTATGGAGGGGAAGAAATCCTTCTCTTGTCAGCAAACTTTTTCTGCACCAGGGAACTCTTCTCCAAGTTTGCCGCAGTGGCGTGCCAAATAGCCAACATGTGAGCAGCTTGGTCATTGGCCGCAGGTACATTGGTAAGAAGAAGATCCTGAGAAAACGCCAAAGGGTTGAGACCATAAACACAGAAGAAAGGAGAGTTCTGGGAAGAAGAATGCAGGGCGTTGTTGTGGGCAAATTCTGCCCAGGGAAGGAGATCCGACCAATCATCCTGGCACAAGGACACATGACAACGAAGAAACTGTTCCAAGGCCTGATTAACCCGTTCAGCAGCTCCATTCGACTGTGGGTGGTAGGCGGAAGAAAATTGAAGAGAAATGTTGAGGGCTTTGCAAAGAGACCTCCAAAACTTGGAAATAAACTGGGACCCTCGATCGGACACAATCTCGGTAGGAAAACCATGAAGACGGAATATATGTTTGATGAAAAGTTCAGAGAGTTCAGGAGCAGAAGGCAGTTTCCGGAGGGGCGTGAAGTGAGCCATTTTGCTGAATCTGTCGATCACCACCCAGATGACAGTGTGGCCAGAAGAAACAGGAAGATCGACAATGAAATCCATCGCCAAATGAGTCCAAGGTCGAGATGGAATGGGAAGAGGCAAGAGTAAACCCTTGGGAGGAGAATGTCCGGACTTGGAAACAGCACAGGTGGAACAGGACAAAACAAAGTCTTTGACATCCCTCCTTAGGGACGGCCACCAGAGCAAACGGGACAAAAGTTCAGTTGTCTTCTTAATCCCAGGATGACCAGCCTGTTTGGAACTGTGAGCTTGGGATAAAATGTCATGACGAAATTCCGGAGGAACAAAGGCGACACCAGGAGGGGTCTCTGCAGGAGCCGAAGACTGAGCAGAAAGTAATTGAGAGGCACAGGAAGGAAATATGGCGGCAATAATTTTGGTAGAAGGTACAATGGGTACAGGATCTTCAGGACAGGAATCTTCAGGGGCAAAACTTCTGGACAGAGCGTCAGCCTTCCTGTTTCTGGAGCCAGGACGAAAAGTGATAATAAAATTAAAACGGGAGAAGAAAAGTGCCCACCTGGCTTGCCGGGGATTGAGGCGTTTGAGGGATTGAATAAACTCAAGGTTCTTGTGGTCGGTGAAAATGGTCACAGGAATAGAAGAACCCTCCAGCAAATGTCTCCATTCTTCCAAGGCCAACTTAACAGCAAGTAACTCCCGATTGCCTACATCGTAGTTCTGCTCAGGGGAAGAAAACTTTTTAGAGAAAAAAGCACACGGATGGAGCTTCCCGTCCGAGGAAGATCTTTGGGACAGAACAGCACCGGCACCCACATCGGAGGCATCGACTTCAATGAAGAAGGGTTGTAAGGGTTCAGGATGTCGAAGAATAGGAGCAGAGGAAAAGGCTTCTTTGAGGGTCTTGAAGGCTTCGAGAGCTAGAGGAGGCCAGGTTTGAGGTTTACTCCCTTTACGGATCAAGGCCAGAATTGGATGGATCTTGGAAGAGAAGTTTTTGATAAATTGTCTATAATAGTTGGCGAAGCCAATAAACCTCTGGACTGCCTTAACACTCGTGGGAAGGGGCCAATCCAAAATTGCGGAAACTTTGGCGGGATCCATCTTAAAACCTTGAGGAGAAATGATATAGCCAAGAAAAGGAATAGAAGAAACTTCAAAGGTGCACTTTTCCAGCTTGGCGAAGAGATTGTTTTTCCTCAATCTGGAAAGAACTTCACGTACTTGACAACGATGATCAAAAAGGTTTCGAGAAAAAATAAGAATGTCGTCTAAGTACACGACTACACACTGTCCCAAAAGATCACGAAAAATGTCATTTACTAATTCTTGGAAGACCGCAGGAGCGTTGCAAAGGCCGAAAGGCATGACGAGATACTCGTAATGGCCATCACGAGTATTAAAAGCGGTCTTCCATTCATCTCCCTCACGAATCCGGATGAGATTGTAGGCCCCACGTAGATCCAACTTGGTAAAGAAACTAGCCCCCTTGAGCTGATCAAAAAGTTCAGAGATGAGAGGAAGAGGGTATCTGTTCTTTATAGTGATTTTATTTAACCCCCTGTAGTCAATGCAGGGCCGCAAACTTCCGTCTTTCTTTTCAACAAAGAAGAATCCTGCTCCAGCAGGGGAGGTGGAAGGACGAATGAAACCTCTTTGAAGATTCTCCTGGATATAGGACTTCATAGCAGAAGTTTCGGAGGGAGAAAGCGGGTAAGTGCGGCCACGAGGAGGCATTGAGCCGGGTAAAAGTTCGATAGGACAATCGTAGGGGCGATGAGGAGGGAGAGTTTCTGCGGACCTTTTATCAAAGACATCGGAAAAGGCTTGGTACACAGGAGGAAGAGAAGAATTCGAAGACACTGAAGAAACTTTGATGACAGGGGTAGTAGGCAAACAATTGTGTACACAGAATGGACTCCAGCGAGATATTTGTGAGATGGACCAATCAATGACTGGATTGTGAAAACACAGCCAAGGCAATCCCAGGACCACAGGAGTTGAAGGGCAATCAATAAGAAGAAAAGACAGTCTCTCCAAATGCATAGTGCCCACCTTGAAGGAAAGTTCCTGAGTAGACTGCGAGATGATGGCAGAAGAAAGGGGACGATCATCAATCGCCAGGACACGAAGAGGAGTTGCCAAACGTTGAAGCGGAATGACATGTTTGTTAGCAAAGGCACGATCCATGAAGTTGCCTGCAGCACCAGAATCAAGGAATGCCTGAGAAGAAATCTTCTTGGAGCCGAACTGGATTAGAACAGGAAGAAGGAAACGTTGATCAGATGAATGGGGAGAAGAACAAATTCCACCCAGGTAAGTCTCCCCAAGCTTACCTAGGTTTTGGAGTTTCCCGGCTTCACTGGGCATTCTTGGGCGAAGTGAGCTTTTCCCCCACAGTAGAGACATAACCCAGCAGCCCTTCTCCGTAGCTTCTCCTGTTCGGAAAGGCGTGCACGACCGATCTGCATTGGTTCTTCAGATGGCAAAGAAGAAGTAGCAGTATTCACAGGAGGAGGAGGAGGAAGATTAGAAGCCGGACTGGGGAGTAGGGGTCTTTGGAAGCATGGAGCCAGGGTGGGTTGAAACCTGGAAAACTTCCTAGCACGATCCCTGTCAAGTTCGACTTGGAACTCCCTCTGTCGGGTGTCAACTTTTACAGCCAATGCAACAAGGTCCTCCCAACGAGGAGGAATCTCACGGGAAACGAGATCGCTCTTGATGCGCATCGCCAGACCGTTGTAAAAGGCAGCATGGTATCCATCGTTATTCCACGAGGTTTCTGCCACAAGAGTACGAAACTCAATGGCATATTCAGGAACTGAACGAGTCCCTTGCTGCAGCTGGAATAAACGGGCAGAGGCAGAAGTAGCCCGACCAGGGGCATCGAATACGGTGCGAAGGTCACGGATGAAGGCCTTGGCATCATCGATTACCGGATCCTCCTTCTCCCAAAGAGGAGAAGCCCACTCCAGAGCTTTCCCTTGCAGGCGGGTGATAATATAGCCCACCTTTGCTCGCTCCGAGATGAACTGACCTGGAAGCAGGGTGAATTGGATTTCACACTGGTTGATGAAACCACGGCATGATTCCGGATCACCGCTGTAGAGAGGAGGTGCAGGGATGCGAGGCTCGGAAACCTGGAGTGGGGTTGCAGGAACTGGCATAGGAACTGGAGCCACAGGAGATAAGGCAGACAGCTTCTCCAAGATTGCTTCTAGTGCCTGACCGAAGTGGGTTTGCTGGGCTTCATAGGAGTGCATGCGAGAAGCCAATCCACGAACGGCTCTGCCGACATCGGTTGGAACTTGAGGCTCCTCCGAGGGGTCCATGGCCCAATTATACTGTCAGGGCCCGAAGGCTCCGATGTAGTGCGGACCAAGGAGGAGACAATAACACCAAGTTCGCGGTACAAAAGGATTTATCAAGAGGATGGTCGAAAACAGGCAAATGGTCAAAATACAGGCAGCAAGGATCAGAGTCGTAAGCAGGCAGGAAGTCGGTACACAGATAATCAAAGCAGTAAATCACACCCAGGAACTATGCACGATAGACCTATAATTGGGCAAGGAGGCAAGGGGCAATCAGGAATAAATAGTCCAAAGTTGGCGCCAAAACTTGACGCGATGACGTCATGACGCTGACGCTGGCGTCCTCACGTTAGCGTCTTGACGCCGACGCACATTCTGACGCCGGCGTCCATTCCGTCGCCGGCGACCAATCCGTGAGCGACTCGTTTCTGACGCAGTCATATTGCGACCAGGAAGAACCGCATGGTGGAGCAGGAGGTCGCCATCTTGGACACCACGTGGGGTAAGTTCACCATCTTCCATTACAATAGCACACAGTGGAATGGTGCCCAAAATCATGCCTTTGCCTTCTAGGGGCTTTTTTGGGAAATGCCATTGTACTGAAGCCCCGTAATGTTTACTAGAGTAGGATCAGAAAAAGAAAACTTTGTACCAAAGTTAAATTAACAGTGCAACCTTTTTAAAGGGATAAGAACTGGCCTAAATACTTTTTTAGGCAACGATAATAGTAAACCTTTTTTGCATTGGACTAAGTTACATTTCAGAAAACCATTACAGAGAAGCCAACGAGCAAAAGAATAGTGTGGTATGATCTTCTGTAGCAAACAGGCCATCACCATGTTAACAACCAGCTGTACCCCTATCACACCCTGTAGAGGAACAAATGCAGTGTCATTGGGTTTAATTTCAGCAGAATTTCTTTATATTGAAACACAGAACAATAGTCTGTCTCTTTACCTTGTACTAGAGATAATATCACAAGCTTGTTGAAATAAATTATGGATGCACTGAATCCAGGATTCCGCTTTTTTTCAGCAGAATTCAGCCGAATCCTTCTGCCCGGCCGAACCGAATCCTTATTTGCATATGCAAATTAGGGGCGGAGAGGGGAAATCACATGACTGTCACAAAACAAGGAAGTAAAAATGTTCTCCTTCCCCACCCCTAATTTACATATGCATATTAGGATTTGGATTCGGTATTCAGCCAAATCTTTCGCGATGGATTAGGAGTTTCGGCCGAATCCAAAATAGTGGATTTGGTGCATCCCTAAAAGAAATAAATGCGGAAATAACTGTATTTCTCACATTTGTGCCTAACTAGGTGGGACTGTCCCTGAAAGTCTGACTGCATTCAAAAAGCTGGCAGGATGGATCAGGTCTGAGGCATAAAATGTTCTAACTTTTTAAATTAAAATGTTAAGGTATTCTATATTAGTTATATTTAAATGTAATTAATGCTGCCTGTGATTTCCAATGGCAATACAAACTGATAAGTATTATTACCACCAAAAGTAATGTTAACAGAGCCCAAACCCCCAAATGTTATAAAAGGTGCTAAGTTTACCTAGGAGCAGTAAACCATAGTAACCAAGAAAATGTTGGCTTCTAAACAGATGACCAGTAAATGCTACCTGCTGATTGGTTGCTATAGGTTACTTCTCCTGGGCAAACTTAGTACCTTTTATTACATAACCCCAAAGTGCATTTTATCAAAACAAAGTTCAAAAACTGGATTTCAGAAAACGGAGACATTACCGGTAGTACTTTATTGCACAACATAGTGAAGGTAATAAAAATAGATAATGTGAATTGTGGTTATATAGGCACAAAAATGGTACCTTATATTAGGTACAATCAGGCACAATTATGTGCACTTCATAGTAAGGTTGCTAGTAGATTTTAGATAAGGTGTGATTGCACAAATAAATGGCACAAAAAAAATAAAAAATCGTGTTAAAATGAGGGAGTGGGAGCTGGAAAATGGGTTTTCTTCTTTGTATTTATTTATATTTTCTTGGCTTGAAGTGTATCTTGAAATATGCTTTGGTCTTTAACACAGTATATGTTGTTTGGTAGTATGTGTAATATGTATGTAGTCTGGGGCAGGAAAGGGACATTGCAATTTTATCTCATTATGTATGCACTTTTTTTTTTCTTTTTTGATATTTATGGAATGTTTTTATGAAGACAAAGTACAAGTAATAATAACCACTGAGATTTAAGTGCAATATGTAACAGTCTGAACACTGGCATAACTATGCTAGAAACTTCAACAACAGAAAAAAAATTCCAGCACGATACGATACAATATTATATATATATATATATATATATATATATATATATATATATATATATACATATACATATACATATACATATACACACACATACACTGTAGATAGATAAAATTGAGAAACTGGCACAGATGTGATGAATTATATTGGATGGTATGTGGTGCATCTGCAGCTGAGGAAAGAAAACAAGAGCCATATTTTAAATATGTGAGCCCCATTGTCCATGGCATTGCCAAATCGTAGCAGGATGGGTTGTCTGGGACTTTTGATTATGTACTACTCAAGGACTGCACTGTATAGAAGAGAGGACACTGAAGAAGAAAGTGTTGCATTGTGGACCGCAAATTGAATGCAGTGAGGGGCCTTTTAAACAGGTAGAGAATGTATTTGCATTTATCAAGTCCATCCATTCAAAGCAAAACAGGGCAAATCTCAACATGCCATGGGGAAGAAAAAAAGGAAAAAGCTTAATAAACAAAATTGCTTGTACATGTTTATCACAGGGTTGAATATATTATGGTTTATATAAAATATAGGAAATATAAAGCACCAAGGTAATTATCAATCCAACATCAAGCCTTCAACGATGGCTGAGAAATACCCACCACCCCCCTCCAGAGGTTCTCATTGACTTTATTGGCCCAAACTGGTAAGCATTTAATGGACGGAAAGCGCTCACATCTGCCCTTTTGTTTGTTTTCAGGAGGTTGTGGAGACTTTTCAGCCAGTCATCTGAAACGCTCTGCACAGGACACTGGCCTAATGAAAAATGGGCATTATGTAAAAGAATTCAGAGTTTACAAAGGCAAGATAAAACACACAGGTGAAAGCAGTATCAGTGAAGGGCAAGATAAAGAATAAGCGAGTGTCGGTCAAATGCACAATTTATATGTAAATATGATTATCATTAAGGTGACATTCACTAGTAACAAGAGTTCCTACACTAGGGAAAAACATTTTCCTGGCTCACCCACACAACAATTATGTAGTTTACTGAGCACTGTTAGGCTACTGCCACATGCAGCATTTTCTTTGCAGGCAAAGAATTCCCAGTAAAAGCATGATTTGGTTCCCATTTATTTCACCAGAGCATTTTCAGATGGAAAAGTGCTCTCGCCTGTATTTCCACCCATTTCCCATTCAATGGGTAGGCAGTGGTTTCTGATGCTTCTCAGCCAGAAAGCCTATTGTAAATTTTAGGTTTCAGAGTTATTACAATCAGCAGAAAATGTTCAATATCCCTTTTTGACGCCTGTGATTCACATACAGTAAATGCAGATAGGTGCATTCTATTTCTATCAATGACAGGTAGCAAGGAGAGCAATTAAGCATTTCTCCACTGGTTGCATCACATTCATGGCAGTGATGTAAGCGCTAAGTGTATGTGTCTTTACTGAAAGCATTTTTGTGCCTGGTCATAAAACCATTTGTATTTATATTGCACAAACAGTATTTGCAGTGCTTTAAGGTGGTCATAGACACACCTCTATGGCAGGAGACCAGCTGACCAACATCGGCATAAGATTTGGATATCGGTCAGCTCATTGATTGGACGCCTTTGAAGGTACCCCAACAACGGCCACTGTTAGTGCTGAATCATCAGATACAGGTAGAATTCTATTATTTCTACTTGTATTAATTATAATGGAGGGGGCAAAAAGGGGAAAATGGTTATCCAGTTGTGTCTTGTAAGCAGTAAGATACACTTACCAATTCTGAAAGGTGATCCAGGTGCTCAAGTCCCAGACCTTCAGCTTGGGGAGGCAATTTCATACATTTGTGTTCAATTGTAGGCTGGCACAAAAACTGGACTTCATTTGACTAAGTGACCACAAGGCACGAAACGCGAAAGGCTACCCTTTGATATGTTCTTTTATGTTTAATAAATTACTTTTTCTCTGCATGATATTTTGGAGTGAAGTCCGGTATTGTGCCAGCCTACAATTGAACACAAATGTATTTCTACCTGTATATCCAACAAATCAATTCTAACAATTAGTTTTGCAAATGCAACATCTTTGGAAAAATCTTAATGTAAGGTCTAGTGACACCTTTAAAGAGTTGCTACATCACTATATCTGTATACATCCCAGTGGAGCTTTCAGTATAAAGGTGGCCATACACAGGCAGATTTTAGCTGCTAATTCAGGTCCTTTAGACTGAATTGCCAGAGTATTTGCCCATGTATGGGGACCTCGGACAGGCCTCCCCAATTAATATCTGGGAGGCTTAATTTTTATGTCAGATCAAGGACCGCATTGGCTTATTGATGCCGTCCTCACTAAGACTTTTCGTATTCCCTTTATTGTAATGCAATGGATTGGCCCTAGGGGACTAACCAGGATTTACATTTATCAACAAACAGTATATTACTATTGTATTCTTACTGTATGTGCCTGCAGTGTTTGCATTGCCGACTTTCAGCATTGAGATTGCAGGTGTAAAATCAACTTACTAGTTACATAAGTGTTTATGTTCTCCCTATGTTTGCTTGGGTTTCCAAGGACGGACCAATGTGCTGCATAAGTTGGAACTACTGTATAAAAAATATAATTTTGTGTGCACAGAAGAAACCATAATGGTATAATGTTCAACAATCGACTTACCATCTCTTCTGCTGAAACTTTTCTCTCACCAACTGTAAAATGCTCTTTTCTAATTTCATAAATATATCCTAAAAAATAAAAAAGACTTTAGAGGTGTGTGCAAACATTGAAAGGTGTGTGAAAACATTGAAAAGTATGTGCAAGGCTACTTGCAGGCTGCATAAGTAGACTCAAATATTCATACCAACAGGCATATTTATAATGCTGTGTAAAATAAATGGTGTAAAAAATGGCATACAAACACTTCAGAGTCAGCTTATTTCCCCCAGCCTTAAGTAACAAATGGCATGAAACACATGGCACATTGACAAAGGTGTGTTGTTCTTGCATTTGACATATAATAATATGCAACATGCCGTGTAATGCATTGGCACTATAAAAAAAGATAAATAATTTCACATATTTCACACCAGATAAACATGAAATCCTATTTTGTAGTCCATTAAAGGGGTTGTTTACCTTTGAAAAAACTTTAAGTATGATGTAGAGAGTGATATTCTGAGACAATTTGCAATTGGTTTTAGTTTTTTTACTATTGAAGGTTTGAGTTAGCTTTTTATTCAGCAGCTCTTCAATTTACATCTTAACCAATCTGGTAACTAGGGTCCAAATTACCATAGCAACCATGCATTGATTTGAATAAGAGACTGGAATATGAATAGGAGAGGGACTGACTAGAAGGATCAGTAATAAAAAGTAACAATAACAATACATTTGTAGCCTTACAGAGCATTTGTTTTTTTAGAAGAGAGTCAGCACACCCATTTGAAAGCTGCAAAGAGTCAGAAGAAAAAGGCAAACTATAAAACGACAAAAAATAATGAAAACCAATTGAAAAGTTGCGTAGAGTTGGCTGTTCTATAACATAATAAAAGTTACCTTAAAGGTGAACCACTGCTTTAAAGGGGTGCTTTACCTTTAAATTAACAGAGAGGTATATTCTGAAACAATTTGCAATTGGTTTTCATTTATTATTTGTGGTTTTTGAGTTATTTAGCTTTTTATTCAGCAGCTCTCCAGTTTGCAATGTCAGCAATCTGGTTGCTAGGGTTCAAATTACCCTTGCAACCATGCACTGATTTGAATAAGAGATTGAAATATGAATAGGAGAGGCCTAAATAGAAAGATGAGTAATAAAAAGTAGCAATAACAGTACATTTGTAGCTTTAGAGAGCATTTGCTTTTAGATGGACCCCCATTTGAAAGCTGGAAAGAGTCAGAAGAAGAAGGCAAATAATTCAAAAACTATATTTATATATATATAAAAAATAATGAAGACCAATTGAAAAATTACTTAGAATTACCCATTTTATAAACATATTAAAAGTAAACTTGAAGGTGAACCACCCCTTTAATCTTACTTACAAAAATTCAGGTATCAAAGTTTCCTTCACTTTTGGAGTGAAAATCTGGTTAAATGCTGTGCAAAACACAAACACTTTTTAGGCATTTTTTTTTTTAGCAGTTTAAGACACTTTTTACCTTTGACTATACACACAGCAAAAATATGGACACAGCTTAATAAATACACATGATTTTAACACTTAAAGAGCTTTTTAAATACTGGCTACGATTGTTAATGGCGTATTTATTATTTTTCAAGAGACTCAAGAGCAAACTCGAGAAACGCCAAAGTTATGCCTTGGGAAACAAGAGTATTCCGCACAGCTATAGGAAAACACAATGTTGGAGCAAGGCACTCAAATAGGTCACCCATGGATCAGATAAAGTTTAAGTAAAAAAGAAAATTTTATTTGTATAAACAACTCAACATCTAAAGGTGACCATACACGGAGAGATCCGCGATGTCGCCAAACGAGCGGATCTGTCCCCAATATGCCCAGGTGGGCAATATTGGGCTGATCCGATTGTGAGCCCTAGGGCCCAATGATCGAATCCTAACGATGGGTAACGGGCGGTCGGATTGGCGGGACTGCATCAATGAACAGATGCAGCCGTGATCCAACAGGATTTTTGGTCCCGTCCAATCGACATCTGGCCGACTTTCGCCCATATATCAATTCGGGGAAACCCGTCGGAGGGCCCCATACACGGGACAATAAGCTGCTGACTCGGTCTTTTGTCAGCTTTTATCGGCCCGTGTACGGCCACATTTAGACACTTAGTCATAGGCTCCACTTGCGACATTTGATGCTTATACACATGTGTTTATTCCGCACAGCTAACAAACATGTCGGTAAGGCATCATATATCATCCACAGCGTGCATGTCTAGAGTACAAGCAACAAACATTTCCAATCTACAAGATTTTCAGCATTCTCAGGCACATACACCCATCTCACATTGAATGGACATGGGCCAATGCTCAGGCTACAGAGATCCAACATGCTCAGTGAGTGTGTAAAGGCTATAGCAGGTGTGTGTGTGTGTAATACACACATGCAGCTTTCAAATGTATCTCTAGTGTTGTCAGTCTGTGTATGTGATGCAAATAAGCAACAGCCCCATGGAAATCATACACAAGGCCATACATACTCAATGCCCCAGGAAACAAAGATTGTAATGGTGTATGAGGATAAGTAATGCAGAGCCCACTATGTATGACAATATTAGCAGTAACTACACATCACATTCCCTTGCATTGTCATGTGTTATGTATAAGACTGCAATGCCCCTCATTCACAAGTCTCCTTGGTTATAAACTATAACATGCTGTTACATACACTGTCACACATTAATAACCCAGTGAGTTACTCACACCTGTCACCTACACACACACAGCTCCTTCTACTCACCCACAGCACTTCATAAACTGGAGGTCATGGGAGGATCTAATAAACCAACAGCGGGGCTGGCTAACACCTGCCTGATATCAAGTGCCGTGCACCTTTAATTACACAAACCTCGCCACTTATTCCTTTTTGATCAAATTTAATTATTACCATAACGGATTTACAATTACGGAATTGTAAGCTGTTCATCACCAGGGTTTGTGTTGCATTTGTAATGCAGGCGATTGTCAGGACAGCCGCGCAAGAAAAAAGGACCCTGTTTGTACTGCGCATGCTCGGAAGATAGTTCAGAAGCTCACGGATGCGGCTGCTGCGGCGATGTTCTATTTATTTTCATTAATGTTTGGATTGGTGGCGGCGTTGTTGTTGCAGCTCTTCTTTGTCTGGCGGATTATTCCAATGGCTTTTATAGGGTCTAATTCGGGAGCGGTAAATGGAGTTTATTAGTGTTTTAATTTGGTTTTTAAGCGATTTGTGCTTTGTAAAAGGTTTAATAAATGATTGATTTTAAAATACCAAGACGCCATGTTGTAATGGGAAGGCAGTTCCAGATGATGTCTTGGGTATTCAGTTCTGAAAGCAGTGGCTGTTGATCTACAGATGCTATGCGTTAGTTTATTAGATGCAGATGAGAGAAAGGGGCGCTAAGTGGTTAAATGCAATTATAGGGTTGCCACCTTTGCTGATGGCTAGCCTAAACCTGAAGGGGGGAGGCAGATAGCATTGGGGGTGGGGCTGTGATGTAGGAACAGGCATGATGACATCAGAGTTGGGCACAATGATGTAGGTGGAGTTATGACATCGAGGCAAAGCTATTGTATCACTTAGATGCATCTGCTTGGATTTCTGTCCAGTTTTTGCATTGTTTTAAAGCGTTGATGCCCAGTTCAAAACCCAGGGCTACTCCTGCCATGAGGCAAGGTAATACTGCACAGGGTGGCAAAAATCCGCCTCTGGTAACTTTAAGAGCTGAATTTCTGTTTTTTTGTCTTTTTTTTTTAAATGGAAATTCAGCTCTGCTAGTGCGGGTCCTGGTCACGGATAATTTACTGTCGGGTAGCAGGTCCAATCGGGTAAGAATGCGGATGCAGGTACAGGTTCCAAAAAATGGACCCGCGCAGGACTCTATTCTATGAAATGCGAACAATAGCGAAAGTTCACTATGAAATGCTTGCGCTGGTGAATTAACTCTAACGTAACTTCGCCAGGGTTTCGGCTACAGAGGCACAACTTTGCATATTAGTGTAGTAGTAGTGAATTTGCTCCTGGCAAAGTGGTGTGAAGTGTGGCGGAGCCTTCACTGGCAAAATATCACCCTTTAGTGAATTTACCCCATGGAATTTAAATAGAACTCCAAGAACGGCTTGCACAATCTCTACCACATTAGGTATTTTACCCATGGAAAGGAAATGGACCATTTTAGTAAAGCAGTCAATACAGATTAATATGAAAGTTATCGATTTAGAGACTAAGATGTCATCCATTGTTGCTTAACCTCAAGGGCGAGTAGGAGTTGTCAAAGGTTTTAGTAAACCTGCTGGAGAGGAGCGAGAGGCTTTAGGGCTTATGTCCGCAAGTGCAATTTTGACAGCAATCGTGTTTTTTTCGCACAATTTAGCTTTCCAGCATCCTTCAAGCACAAATGGACATTGCATCTGACTCAACTGTGTGACTTCTTTTATTGTTTAAACCAATTAAAAATTTTAACAATACATTTTCTAATTTTTTTTTTTAATTTGAGAAAACCACCACATTACTGGCAATGTTCTAAGCAGGGATGATTGTGGTTTCTGAGGCAATTTCCTTCTTTTAAATCAGAATATAATAATAAATTGCAATTTCAGTATAATCTTTAAAAAAAAAAAAATACTTTGTCACATCTCCTCTACAGGTTAAGTTCTAAATTTGTAAAATTAGTCCATGACTTCCATGGGAGAGGCCAGATTTGCTTCACGGAGCATGGCGGAAATGGTTTGAGCAAGCCCATTGACCACGCCCATCCCCTAATTACTATGTTGATTTTACAAAATTTGGCAGGTTATGAAAGATTGAACACATTTCTGTGGTTTGTATGTGTTATTACAGTTTTGCTAATGAAGGTGAATTGCCCTTTAAGCTGCAAGCCACAGTTTCCCCAAGAGACCTGCTTATCTTAAATTGTTACAATTATTTATCTGCTTATCTTAAATTGTTACAAAAGTATCTAATTGCACCTGCCACATAGTCTGGGCTCGCCAAATGCCAAAAACGTTTTAGAAATGTATCTTTGTCTGGCTGTTCAGTGCAGGAGATTAAAAAGAAAGTCAGGACATTTCAGTAACAATCTGGGACTGTGAGTTGAACTGTCACAATCGGGACTGTCGCACAAAAATCAGACCGTTAGGAGGTATGTAAAAAGTTGTGGTTTTCCCCGCAGAGAGTTGTACGTAAAACTTTTGTGCCTTCCATTCTAAATTTGGCGCAATTGTTTTAATTTTGGCAAAATGTGAGTATGAATGTACTAACATTTCGTTCAATTAAAGGGCAAGTAACACCAAAAATTTTTAAGTAAAAAATCCATTCCTCCCCCCTCCAATAATACTGCTATCCTGGACAAAGTTAACTCTCTTTAATATCTAATACATAAATAAAGCAACAAAATCTCACTTCCGGTTTGTTGTAAAACGCCGATGTGGCGACCTGCACTCACGTGCGCGCTCCAATGTCCTGCTAACCGGCTTCTTTCTAAAACCGGAAGTTACTGGTGTCGCTGCTGTTCAGCCGGTGACTTTTTTTTAGCTTGTCTCATTCTCTATCAAGCTTGGTAGCTGCTCAAACCCACCTCCTTCCCTCTCCTTTCCTAGCCACTTTGTTCTCCACAAAGACGCACACAGAGCAGAACGGGCTCAGCCACAGTACTACATATCACATAGTGACTCACTGACGGAAGTTACCGGAGCAACTGTTGTTCAGCCTCTGCTCGGTGCACAGAATGGCGCCACAGAACAGTCTGTGATGAACTTTGCCCGCTACGTGGTGTGTGTGCAGAGAGAGAGCAGAGAGGCTGAACAGCAGCTGACCCAGCAATTTCTGGCAGAAAGTCGATATGTGGCGGAGGCTGTTCTGTGTGAGTCCGTGTGGGGAACGAGGTGGCTGGGAAAGAAGAGGGGACGGGGAGTGAGCAGCTACCAAGCTCGACAGCGAAGGAGACAAGTCACCGGCTGAACATCAGCATCACCAGTAACTTCCGGTTTT
Source organism: Xenopus petersii (assembly GCA_038501925.1). Classification (NCBI taxonomy): domain Eukaryota; kingdom Metazoa; phylum Chordata; class Amphibia; order Anura; family Pipidae; genus Xenopus; species Xenopus petersii. Next base: position 173,224,414 of record CM076673.1, on the reverse strand, counting down.
AGAAAGAAGCCGGTTAGCAGTACATTGGAGCACGCACGTAAGTGCAGGTCGCCACATCGCCGTTTTACAACAAACCGGAAGTGAGATTTTGTTGCTTTATTTATGTATTAGATATTAAAGAGAGTTAACTTTGTCCAGGATAGCAGTATTATTGGAGGGGGGAGGAATGGATTTTTTACTTAAAAATTTTTGGTGTTACTTGCCCTTTAATCTCTTCTGGGATTGAGATGACTCTAGAAAAAGTCAAAGCTGGATTCCTGCCATTGGAGGATTTCTATCACCAAGGCAAATGCTACTGTAATTGCATTATAATAGTATATTGCAATAAAATGTCAATAAATTGTACAGTCTCATTAAACAAAATACATTTTGGTACCTAGAATCTCCTAAACAATTACACTGCTATCACAAATAACATGATATACAGTGTTTTACTTTCTGCAGGGATACACTGTTTGAATAATGATAATGGCAAATTCTCAGTTGTTCCTTGTGTAATTTTTGAGAGATGGAAAAGTGATGCTTTTAGCAGGGCACACCTACCGTAATTTCTCAGAAAAAGTCCTCCCCAATGGCTGACAAGAAATTGATAAAACTTAACAGAGGACTCCATTAAAAAATCATAAATGCCCCTTTGCCATCAAAGAGCATCTAGTGAACACATAGTAACATAGTAAGTTATGTTGACAAAAGACAAGTCCATCAAGTTCAACGTTTTACTTTTTTTTAACCTGCCTAACTGCCAGTTGATCCAGAGGAGAAAGGCTAAAACCCCCATCTGAAGCCTCTCCAATTTGCCTCAGAGGGGTAAAAATTTCTTCCTGACTCCAAAATGGCAATCAGACTATTTCCTGGATCAACTTGTACCATAACCCTGTATTCCCTCACTTGCTAAAACTCCATCCAACCTTCTTAAAGCTATCTAATGTATTAGCCAGTACAACTGGTTCACGGAAAGAATTCCACATCTTCACAACTCTCTCTTTAAAAAATCCCTTCCAGATATTTAGGCTGAAACCTCTTTTCTTCTAATCGGAATGGGTGCCCTTGTGTCAGCTGGAAAGACCTACTGGTATATAAAGCATTAGAGAGATTATTATATGATCCCTGTACCCTCTCTGTATCTCTGTACCCTCTCTAATACAATAATGTTCTGTTTGAGTGATGGCGACCAAAACTGTACGGCATATTCTAGATGGGGACTTACCGTATATACTCGTGTATAAGCCGACCCGTGTATAAGCCGAGGTACCTAATTTTACCTACAAAAACTGGGAAAACTTATTGACTCGCGTATAAGCCTAGACAAAACTACAGCCCTGTCTCCCAGCAGCACACATTCTGCCAAAGCGACCCCCCCAGCGATCAACCGGACTTCTTTGCAAAGCTGATGGTGACAGAGAATTGCCAAACGGATTACTGTGTGCATTGTCCCACTGTCCCACTACCATATGCAGAGGGTGCTGTTTGATATTGCCATCACTGTTAATCTTTTGTATAATCAACAGAGGGCGCTGTGTGATATTGCAGTCACTGTTATTCTTTCATATAACCAACAGAGGGCACTGTGTGATATTGCAGTCACTGTTAATCTTTCATATAACCAACAGAGGGTGCTGTGTGATATTGCAGTCACTGTTATTCTTTCATACAACCAACAGATGGCGCTGTGTGATATTGCAGTCACTGTTAATCTTTCATATAACCAACAGAGGGTGCTGTGTGATACTGCAGTCACTGTTATTCTTTCATACAACCAACAGATGGCGCTGTGTGATATTGCAGTCACTGTTAATCTTTCATATAACCAACAGAGGGTGCTGTGTGATATTGCAGTCACTGTTATTCTTTCATACAACCAACAGATGGTGCTGTGTGATATTGCAGTCACTGTTAATCTTTCATATAACCAACAGAGGGCGCTGTGTGATATTGCAGTCCCGGTTATTCTTTTATACAACCAACAGATGGCACTGTGTGATATTGCAGTCCCTGTTATTCTTTCATACAACCAACATATGGTGCTGTGTGATATTGCAGTCTCTGTTATTCTTTCATATAACCAACAGAGGGCGCTGTGTGATATTGCAGTCCCGGTTATTCTTTTATACAACCAACAGATGGCACTGTGTGATATTGCAGTCCCTGTTATTCTTTCATACAACCAACAGATGGCGCTGTGTGATATTGCAGTCACTGTTAATCTTTCATATAACCAACAGAGGGCGCACTGTTATTCTTTCATATAACCAACATAGGGGATATTGCAGTCTCTCCCCAAGTGAACTGTTGGTATAGGAATGATTAAAAGTGACTGCAATCTCAGTTACTCGGGTCGGGTACCGCTGACCCGCGTATAAGCCGAGGTAGACTTTTTCAGCACATTTTGGATGCTGAAAAACTCGGCTTATACGCGGGTATATACGGTACCAGTACTCTATACAGTGGAAGAATGACCCCCTCCTCCCATGAATCAATGCCCCTTTTAATACAGCTCAAGGTGGTATTTGCCCTTGATGCTGCTGACTGGCATTGCTTGCTACAGCCAAGTTTATCATCTACAAGGACTCCAAGGTCCTTTTCCATAATGGATTTGGAGGTCCATTAAAAAGCTATCAGGGAAGTGCATCCTTTGTCTACCCTCAGGTATTATTTTTTTCTATTTTTTCCTAAGAGCCCAAGTTATTTCCTTTCTTTTCATCTTTAAAACATAATCTCAAGACCAAAAGAGACTTCTTATAACTAATTGAAGTATCTGTAGAACTGTTAAAGAATTAAAAATGTTGGGCCTATAATTTGTGTTTGCCGGGTGTGCCATTGTTATAAAAGTAAATAGAAAAAAGTAGAATGGCTTGGGAAGGGGGTGGATCAGGGTTGGCCAAGCAGAATGGGAAAAGTAGGCTGTTATATGAGTGAAAGTGCCAAATTCTGTGAGTGCTGGGCCCCTAAGATGTCACCAATGTTTAACAGGTCTGTCAAGCTGGAGGACTTGGGGTCAGTTTGGGCTCTTAATGTATTTTTATAGCCTATTGCAGTTTTCTTTGTATTACATAATGATTTTATTAAAATCTAGCCCTGAACATGTTCTATATCAGATAATTGATTTCTTGGAAAAAGGTTGGTCTTCACTGTGCTAAAGAATTGGAAGAATAGACATCTATCAGATAGAAGGGCTCATTTACATCTAGCAGTTCAGGGTACAAGTTCAAAAGCAGACACAACTACAGCCCTGCCTTCATCCAGTGACACTGTTTTTATGAGAGGCAGACTGGGGTAAATAAAACACCAGCTGTATTATTTACCCCACTCTACTCCTTATTTGAAGTAGCACAAATGTTAAAGTTTGTCTCATCTTTCTAAATCTGATATTGTTAACCCCTGAAAAAATGCAAAAGTCTTGTGCAGCTAGGCTTATTTTTGCTCACTCTATTTGCTCACTTACAGACTCACTCAGTCTATTACTATTTCTTTAAACGTTGGTTGACTAGACTCTATGGGGATTAATTACTAAATCCTAAAATTTCTTATGATCGCCCGAAAACCACACATTTTTTAATTACTGTATGAAACCCAGCGCAGATAATGATATCTTCTAATTCTACATGACCTTGGCAGGGTTATGATGGAGTACTTTTTTATTCAGACTTTTAGCAGCCTCTGGAATTTTAAATTATGAAAAATGTGAGGTTTTTTTTTTTAACAAAAAAATGTGTTTTCCCCTTTAAAACTCCGACCAGAAAATCACCTCCTATGTGTTTGGGGATACCTCTGCGTTACTGTAATCCTTCTTATAAATGAAATAACACTTGGCTCATACTGTATGTACCTAGAAGATGACATCTAAATCCACTCTTTAAGGTGTAGTCCTATACTTAAACCTTCTGTAATTCCCTTGATCTGCATGTCTGAGCTATTTAACTGTTGTTTCCCTTCCATAATTATGACTAGACACATTCTGCTTCTAACATCATCAGAATATATATAGTCATTGAGGGTTATATATTTATGAACTATTCTTGATGTCTTTAGTTGATGGAAGGGAAAGATACTTAAATAATGACCTGGGTAGTTATACAATTGTGACTGAATTACTGTTACAACTTTACCTATTTGTAGCCATGCTATGAGCTCAATGGGGGCTTTGATTTTTCAACCTCAGTTTGGGGCTTTAACCCAAAAATTATGAAATTGAGTAGGGGTCCCCAAAAAGAGTATAGTAATCAATCACCACTTTAGGAAGTGGCCCAGGTGCACCGCCCTGAGCCTTCAGCATGGGTAGTGGCCAAACCGAAAATTTCAATGGAGCAGGCATTTTCACTTTAACCCAAAAAGTGACTAACTTGATCATACTGAAAGTGACTAACTTGATCATACTCCGATATACTGGTGGTAAACAAAAACATACACATACATACTGCATGACTTTATTATCTTTAACATTTGAAGAAATTGCTTAAAGTTTAACCCAATCTGACAGGGCTTGATATACAGCAATACATACACCTTTGCTCTTCAATAGTAATTCATTCCCTAGCTGATTTGTCTTGCAGTATGCAAATTTAATTCTGATATTCCCCCCCCTTTTGTTAAGTACTTTCCACTACCTTTGTAGTGTGTTTGTTGAGTTAGACAAAGCCAAAATGTGGCCTTCTATTAGAGAAATAGTTCTAGGGAATTTTCATGGGGTTGTCCTTGTGACAGGCCTATGAATACGTGCCCCAGCAGGCCCAAAATGTGTTAGACTTGGTTTGTCATGTCCTAGTACATATATTTTTACTTTTTATTCAATGTAAATGTTTAATCATATGAGGCTCATAAATATATGATAACTCTACAAGTTTCTACTTTCCCACTTGGTGAATTTTTTTGTGGTTCTTAACTTTTTGTGGGGCTGTAGTGTCCATGTGACACTTAACTCTCATCTTGTACATGATCCATACAGAGTAAAGGTGGCCATACACGGAGAGATCCGCTCGTTTGGCGATGTCACCCAACGAGCGGACTCGGTCTGTCGGCAGCTTTTATCGGCCCGTGTATGGCCACTTTTCATTGTAGGATTGCAAAGTTGTACTTCAGCACCTTTTCCTATATTTGTTAAAAATACCTTAAAAAGAATATATTAAATAATGCATCTTCATTCCTTACTGCCAGTTAAAGGTTTTATTATCTGATATTTATATAGCACTGACGTATACCACAACACTTTACAAAAATCATTCATCAATCACTGCCATCCCTATCGCATTCACACACTATGGTTATTTTATTAATATCCAGTTAATGAGGAAACTCACATCAGCATGGGGAGAACATACAAACTCCCCGAAGTGCCATGGTAGGAATCTAAGATCCTAAATCTGCAAAGCAGACGTGCTAACCATTACACCACAGTGCTGCCCATGTATCATGAACTTGTATTTTCTATAGACCTCAGTGGTAGGGGAATCTATAAGCTGCTGTTAAGTTACTATAGGATGTGTTACTTTTAAGGGCTCTAACACATGAGTGTTCTGGGCTGCAGTTCCATTTCAATCCCTTTAGCTGCAGTCCTCATGATGAAGCAAGTAATCGCCAAAAGCAGGTGGAACACAACATTCTGTGTTCAGTGCTTACAAGCGACTGCGTGAGTATGGCTAATTTAAATGAAAAGAATGTGTTTCTTGCTACCCTTATCTGTGGTTGAACGCATTAAAACTGACTGCAGGAGAACGCAGCAAAAAACACTCATGTATAAGAGCACTAAGGGTATTAATAAGCAGAGTGGCTAGCAAAAATATAAATAACTGTGCTTAATGTTTAGCTCAATTTAGGGCACTATCTGAAAGGAGTTTATGTGTCCTCCCTGAACATTGTAAATGTTTTAGTTCCACCTTGATATTCCAGTCTCCACCCATACACTAAAAACATGCAGGCAGGTTAATTGGCTCTTGGTAAAATTGCCAATTGTGTGTCAATATTATGGGGACCTCATAGATAAATGAATTATAATAGCCCTAATTTATATTTTATGATAATCGGATATTTTTAGGTCTATGGCAGGGGTCCCCAACCTTTTCTACCCGTGAGCCACATTTAAATGTAATATAAGTTGGAGAGCAACATATTCATGCAAGAAGTTCCTACAGGTGCAACATATGGATTGTTATTGACAATTGGTAGTCCCTATGTGGACTTGCAGACTACACAAGGCTCTGTTTGGCAGTACATTTGGTTTTTGGGCCACTAAAGATTGCCTTCAAGCCAGGAATTCAAAAATAAGAACCTGCTTTAAGTTTACTGGGAGCAACATCCAAGAGCTTGGAGAGCAACATGTTTCTCACAAACCACAGGTTGGGGATCACTGGTCTATTGCATGAATTCTTTTGAGCTTTTTCAGACTGAAAAGTGCCTATGGCAGGGGGTTTCAGTCATTTTGCAGAAGGGGAATTTATGGGATTATGGTATCCCTTTAAATATAACAAGGAATAAGACATAAATCTCCATCAGTAATGCTGTGTATATATATATATATATATATATATATATATATATATATATATATATATATATATATATATATATATATATATATATATATATATAAACAAAAAATGCAGCTCATCCATGTGTTGCAATTAAAATCAGTCTGGTGCATGGGTGTGTGGCTCATATCATATACTGAACTAAACAAATTAACCCAGCACTATCATTATACAACTTTAAGGAACAATTGGATTAAAGAGAATTTATCTGAATTTGGCAAAAAGAGACACTTTTGGTTACATGATTTGTACAAAGTATGCATAAGCTGATGCGCCCTGCCAAGGCAGTGTCCATGCACCAGTCCTACCTAAGTGAAAAAGGGTATTTTCTTTGGGAGGAGAAAGGCATACCTGCTTCTCTCTTCATTTGGTATGACCTCTTCCAAAGAAATAGTCAGCATTATGGGCTTTTAAGTAATCTGTAGGACTGTGTTTAGGGGGGGCGGGGGTTGGGAGAGCAAGCATTAAAGGGAAAGCCACTTTCCTTAATATAATATACAAAAACAAAAAATGCAGCTCATCCATGTGTTGCAATTAAAATCAGTCTGGTGCATGGGTGTGTGGCTCATATGTGTGGTGCATGGACACTGCCTTGGCGGGGCGCATCAGCTTATGCATACTTTGTACAAATCATGTAACCAAAAGTGTCTCTTTTTGCCAAATTCAGATAAATTCTCTTTAATCCAATTGTTCCTTAAAGTTGTATAATGATAGTGCTGGGTTAATTTGTTTAGTTCAGTATATGATATGAGCCACACACCCATGCACCAGACTGATTTTAATTGCAACACATGGATGAGCTGCATTTTTTGTTTTTGTATATTATATTAAGGAAAGTGGCTTTCCCTTTAATGCTTGCTCTCCCAACCCCCGCCCCCCCTAAACACAGTCCTACAGATTACTTAAAAGCCCATAATGCTGACTATTTCTTTGGAAGAGGTCATACCAAATGAAGAGAGAAGCAGTATGCCTTTCTCCTCCCAAAGAAAATACCCTTTTTCACTTAGGTAGGACTGGTGCATGGACACTGCCTTGGCGGGGCGCATCAGCTTATGCATACTTTGTACAAATCATGTAACCAAAAGTGTCTCTTTTTGCCAAATTCAGATAAATTCTCTTTAATCCAATTGTTCCTTAAAGTTGTATAATGATAGTGCTGGGTTAATTTGTTTAGTTCAGTATATATATATTTATTTATAGGTACCTAATCCGTGTAAAATAGTGTTTAAGCTTGACGTAGCCGTGTAAACAAAGCCATCATATAGTTATCTAGAAAGAGCCGTGTAGCAGTAACATGCTTTTCAAACACATCACATGCTAGACGGTGTTGTTGCACAACTTATCTATTAAAGTGGGAGTGACTGCGTTTTCGTTCTTAAACGTAGGCTGAATCTCCAGGTTTGAAGTTCTCTGTGATGTTTTGTGGTGGATATTGGAAAATTGATCAAAATCATTATTTACATATAGAATGCGGTTGTTTGATCTAAATAGCTTTTATTTATTTATTTCTTATTTCATGTTGTTTTGATCAAATACCCTATGTAAAAAAATGTTTTGCAAATATCTTCAAGGCCCCTCTCAGGCAACCATCCTTTGATCTTTCTCTTTGATGCACAGTAGCTCATCTTGAGAATTATTGTCATTTGCATTTGAATGACCTTTATTTTAGACCATTACCTCAAGAGGAAACCTAAACTACAAAAATATATCTCAAAACCTTCCAACTGATTACTTTTTACTTGAAAGATACAAGAAAAAAAAAAACACAAATGCGACAGAAACAGCTAACAACTGGCTTATTGACTGGCAAGTTTTCCAGTAAAAAGGCAAAAAAAGTGAAATTTAAAATAAGCTTTTTCTATATAAGGTTTTCAATAATGTAGTTGTTTATTTGTTTGATGCTTTATTTTAGCTTGACCCTTCAAAGGAAACATGTGCTCTAAGTTATTTGAAGCTTAAACTGTGGCTCCAATGCCTCTTTTGTTCATTGAAAGTGTTTAACATAGAAAATATAGGTTTATTTGGCCATTGACTTAAATCTGCTGGTGACAATGGACAAAAATAACAGGCAGCTGCCATTCATTTCATTGACAGAGTAGTGGTGACAGCAGGTACTGACGGGAACAAAATGTGAACTCTGATGCACTGCTCTTATTTTTATCAAGGTGAAGGGGGGATTGTACAAGGGGGCAAACTGTTGTGGTTTTCGAGCTGGGAGGTAGGGGTGTCAATGAATGCTACATTTCGTTCAAGCCTTTCCATACATTTGCCAAGGTGGTTAATGGAATCATCATTATGAGATAACTGTCACTGATTCAGTGTGCCTTACAGGAAAGGAAAGAGGGTGCCCATTTTTAAAGTCAGCCCAGAGTATTATTCTAAAGAGTTCCACAGCTCCATCTTGTTTCTTTTTCTGTGGACTCTTTGCAGCACTGGACTATGAGCGTGCTGAGTAGAGCAAAAGTTTTCAGTAAATCCTAGTAATGAATCACCAATTCGTTTTTTAAAATGTTGTGCTTTTAAACTAATGAAAGCATTTAATCAAATTTTAGGGATTATTTACAAATGCAACCACAAGTGGGATTTAGTTAAAATAGATACAAATATTGTGCTTGTTGCGGCCATCCATTAAAGGTACTTGCATTCAAACAAGTTTGTTGCACTTCCTTATAATTACACCAAGTTGTATTTGTCCACCCTCCCTATTCTGCTTATTCACACAAAATCTCCTACTGGATCCCTGGAGCGACCAGCACCATGAGCACAGTGTTAATTTCAGAGTTTCCACAGCAGGTTGTGTTAGTAGTTGCAGCTGATTTGCACCAAAAGAATCTTTGCTAATATAATTTTAATGGCAAGTACTAGATGTGAGCAGTCCTGACTAACATATGTTAGATGAAATCTGCTACAGCATGCACCCAAATAGTGTTTGTTTTGGCACATTGGGCACAATTGTGGTGGGTTCAGCTCTCCTTGTGTTTAAAGTTATGTTGGAATTCTAAGGAAAATGCTGCATTATTGGTAAGTCAATTTGCTTCTGAAATTGCACACTGCCCTTGAGATTGAGCCCTTTTGTGTTCTCTGTTCCCTCCATTAGACCAGTCACAAGATAAACTCATTTCAAACTAGGTTCTTATTAAACAATTATTTCATAAAGTGCGGTAATAGTAACTCTATTTTGGTAGCCAGGCCCCATAAGCAGAAAGCAAAATATTTCAAAGAAATTAATGGACAGGCATTCTTTTCATTTTGATGGGGATAAGTAGTGTGACCGCCTTTGGACGGAAGATCGTAGTACAAGGCGTTAAGCAAAAGAGTAGTCAAATCAGGCCGGGTCGAGGCAGGCAGAGAATAAACATTATCAGGCAGGCAAGGGTCAAACCAGGAAGTCAATCAGAAGGGATTCAGCAGAAGGGGTAGTTGGTATACAGGCGAGGGTCAGGATCCAGAGGTCAGAATAGTCAGAAGCCAGGCAGGGGTCACAACAGGAATCAAACAGGTTCAGGATACAAGATAGCAAAAGCACCAGGTATAAACCTATCACGGGCCAGGTCCCACAGCCCTAATGGGCTTTAAATAGCGTTTGAATTATGCGCCATTGCGCGCTGACGTCACTACGTCATCGTGCCTGCGCATTTAAATTACACAAGAGCGTGCCGCTCGCGCCTTCGGCCTAAAGGAAGCTGCTCGTTGCGGCGGGTGTCCCTGCCGTCCCCCCACTAGACCACCAGGTACGTTCCTTACAAATATACTGCTTTGTCACAAAGTTTTTTGACGCACAAATCATGAATTTGATTTCAAATTTGTAACTTTTGAGTTTTTTGCAAACAAAACAACATCTAATCCCCCCCCCCCAAAAAAAATTGCCACCTAAAAGCTTGTGAGTTCAAGTACAATTCATTGGGAGTTATTATTCTTTTTTTTAATTTTTTTAATGAAAATGATTTTACTGCGCTTGAGTTGTCTTTTCACGTTTTTAAGTGATCAAGTTTTTGATTTGTTTTTTTTTTTTTAAATGGTCACATATTTACAATTTTCATACTTTTACATTTTTCAAATTCTTAAAATGTTTGATGTAGCTGATACAGCTGATCTAAGCAATATTTTTCTGTTGTAAACCACTCAGAACAAAAGAAAAGTGTTTTATGTTCATATGTTAACAGCCGTGTATTTTTTTATATTTTTGTGAATATGCTGTCTCAGGTGTTATAATAAATATCACTGAGATAATGCTTCTAGTTTTAATCTTATATATACCTCATGGCAGCCAATGGTTACACACTCACATTGCCATTAAGGTCTTATCTATGCATGCAATTTGCATCCAGGTAACGAATCTAGTTCATCTTGTTTATAATTGTATAGCTTTAATAAGCCCTTGTTTTAATAGGCAACTGCATCATTTTGCTGCATTGATGTTTTTAGAAAAATATTCCATACAAGGGTAATTATAAATATAATTTGTGTTCCATATATCCACTACAAAAAAAGAGAGTGTTAAAATGACAACATTAAAAAAATCTCGAAATGATGATTCCAGAGATTCCAAATTTGACCTACTCTGTTAACGTTGTGTGAATGATCATGTGCAAAATAGATGAGATTATTTTAGGTTTCTTTAGCAATTTATGTTTCTATTATTTAATTATGTACCTAAATACTGTGAAGTTTTATTAGGAAAGAAAATAATAAAAAAAAACATTGGAACGTGTATTGCTTGAATTCCAAGAATCTTCAACTTGCAGCTCTCCAACTGTTGCCAAGTTACAATTTCCAGTCCTAATCTCCTCCCACAATCTCCCGCAACAGGTTGATCTAAAGGTTGAAATATTTTGTATTTTACTGCTCCTTTTGAACAGCCTTTTTCCAATATGTATTTTTCAAATAGAAAAGATACCAAACAACAAAAGCCCCATCACAAGGAACCAGTGCCTGTGTAAATTAGAGTAAAAGGAAAGTAACTAGAATTGTTACTTGAGGCTGGGCCAGTTCTTTGGTTTACTGGTTCAGTGTACTTAGGTTGAAGGCCATATGCCGGGTACCACTCATAGATAGGGCCCAGGGTAGTCTGTTTAAGGGGCAAATAATAATAGCTGTTCATTGTGTTGTAGATAGCAGTCAAAGGCAAAGTCCCATAAGCAATTCTAAAATGTACAATTAGTATAGATATTGGAATGTGCAGTTTATATTAATGTATGGAGGGTTGGTCTGAGTTGTGTATGTATGGACAATAGATTTCATTTAAAGGGGTTGAGCTTGATGGAATTTGGTCTTTTTTCAACCCAATTTAACTATGTAACAGAGTACAGGTTAGGGCAGGCAACAGACAAAAGCAATGTCCAGTTAACAAGATTTTGCTAGCTAACAAGGCTAGTGTAGGGGAAAAGAACAAGGTGCAGGCCAGAGGTGAAAAACAGAGAATTCATGGATGAAAACAGGGAATCCATGGATGAAAACAGAGAACAGGACAGGGTACAATTGGGAAATTGTGATCAAGGTAGAAACAAAATCCGTGAACCTCAGAACCCTAAATCAGTATACAGGAACTCAGTAACGGTTAACCAGAAACTCAGGAGCAGATAAACAGCAAGCAGCATGAAAGGATCAACAACCTGTCTGCAAGGTGGAATTGGCTTTTAAAGGCCCCTGATTAGAATATTACAGGCTGCTGGTCTAAATGTGGTTCTAGAATGATACACAAGTAGTTTGTGGTTGCAAAGGGATAGGCTGTCAAAACAATTTTCAAGCATAGACCGTACAATTACCATATTTTCTGGAAAAGATCTTTCCAAGAAAGACTGTTCATTTCAACAGACCCATGTAGAGCTGAATCGTCAGATATAAAGGTAGAAATAATAGAATTCTACCTCTATCTGAGAATTCAGTAATAACAACGGCCGATGTACCAGTGCCTTCAAAGGTGTCAGATCAAAATTTTCAGCCCGATCGACAAGCCGGCCAATATCCAAGTCTTCTGCCACAATACACACACTGAATTAATTTCATACAAAATTATAGGTGCATCTATGGCCACCATTAGTCTATAGCACCTCCAGTAGCTCAGAAGAGAAGACCTCTAATTCATGCAGGACCTGACAGCTGTTCTGAACTTGGAGCAAAGGAATTCTGGGAGGTACAGTAAGTGGGAATGTTTGGGATGTTTGTACTAAGGGGCATATGGTCTAAACGTGGCTCCAAACTCTCCATCTGGGGCATGCAATGGCCTTTTAACTGGGAGTTCAATTTCAAACCCATTATACAGTATATCCATTGAGGGTTTGACTCATGTATCTGTGGTAACCTTGAAGAACAGAAGGTTGAAAAAATTAAGAAAACTAACAGGTTTGAAAGGTCACTGGGAGGCCCAAACCAATCATAGAGTTGCTGACAAATTAACTTTCTCCCTCTCGGTACTGGGTGCTGTCTGTAGCTCTTCAATGTGTCATGGACACACAGTCAAAACTGACTTTAAAATGACTTCTTTTTCCCTAAACATACCTAGTTAGGGAATAAAGACATCATATTAATACCAGCAACTGGACCTGAGGTTTTCCGGATAACGGATCTTTCTGTAGTTTCGGTCTTCATACCTTAAGTCTACTAGAAAATCTTGTAAACATTAAATAAACCCAATAGGCTGATTTTGCTTCCAATAATGATTAGTTATAGCTTAGTTTGGATCAAGTACAAGGTGCTGCTTTATTATTACAGAGTAAAAGGAAATCATTTTTAAAGATTTGGATTATTTGATTATAATAGAGTCTATGGGAGACGACTATTCCATAATTTGGAGCTTTCTGGATAACGTGTTTCCGGATAACGGATCCCATACCTGTATAAATAACTCTTTGGGGCAAGTATTATGCTAAGTGCTCATTTTATTTGTCAGACACAAGGTTGAGTTACTGGGAACTCGGTAGTACTATTGATACCTTGGCTTGAGCGTTGAGCTCTACATGGCAACACTGTATTGTGCTTGTTGCAGCAAAAAAAGTAGAGAGAAAAAAATTGCAGGATCATCTTTTTTATTCAAATTATTCAATCCAAAGTAATACCAACACTTTGATAAAGGAAATGCAAGTGCTTGAAATTCAACTAAGTATGCGCATGAGTCACTTTGTAGCAATGGAAAAATATAATGCAGTAATAAAACACTTTGCGAACTATATGCACTGAACCTCCACTACAGCTTTTTGACTTTTTACATATGTCACATAACCATTTTAATGACATATTGGTAACCAGCCTTGAAAATCCAACATTTTCAGGATCTGTTAGTTTTTTCTCACTTTCTAAGAACCTTCCCTTCTTCTCAAACTTGGGACCTGATGCAGACGTCTCATTATTTTACTCTAGATAGATAGAGAAAAAGCATTTCATTCTGAGAGATGTTATTTTTGCATTTTTCCAGCACTTTACTGTAAATCTTAGAAACGACACGAAAACCATTTTGCATGTGGCTTTTACATGAATGTCTTCAGAGGGTCAGAATTTATTTAAAATGAATGTAAAAAGCATACTAATAACACAAATGGAAAAACCCTTTGCATTTGTTTTAGACTTGGTATAAGCCATACAGAGAAGTATGGAAAGGTTCCATTAAAGTCTGCGTAACATTAAGATAACATTATTCTTAAAGGTTTAAAATAAAAGCAGCATAGAAAATGTCACCAGGATATTCCATTTGCAATATGTGAACTAGCTACAGCCGGATTTATAAATTGTGTCTAGATGTAACTATTAGTTCATAAAATGTCACGTCTACATTTTTTTACTGTGAATTTTATGTTTGCTAATCCTTTTGGCTTTTTTTGAGGCACCTACATTTCTAAACAATGGACACTTTGCTTTTTAATTAATTGTTGAGAATTTTATTTTGTTTCTGGTTATTGTTATAAGGTAGTCACTTACAATAAACAAACATATTTGAATTATTTGCATTTGTAAATGAGTGTTTGCAAAGTTTTTTTCAAGGATTCAAATGATTTTGAGTTAAAAAATCATGGATGTGAATGGTTTAAAAAACATGAATTTTTGATACAATAAACTAGAAAAACTTGAATGTAAACGGCATCTTAAAAGCTTAAAATATGTACTAGTCAATTGCAATTGTTCTATGCAAAATTTCAACTATTTATCCTGTTCGAGTTTTTCTAACTTTTTTGACATTGTAAACTCACTAAAAATAATGAATAAGCCTCATATTCAAAGTATCCACTTTTTTTTCCAATTATTTTATTCATTCGAGTTTTGTTTATATGCAGATTTTTTAATAAATAAGATAACATTTGTGTTTGTTTTCAATAATTTATTTGAAAGAGACAAAACCGCTAAAACTAGAAAATGGAATGTTTAATAACTAAGCATCCAATACAAATAAGCAGCATTTTTTTTCTGGAACAGTATGGAAATCTATGACTGTATGTGACAAACAAGAACTTAAGGAAAATTCATATAAATCTATTTTGTTTTGTGTCGCAAAATATCCAATCCTTTAAGGGCCAGGCCAGCATCCATTTTTGGTCAGGGATTCTACTCTCCAGATCAATGAATTATGAATGCCAATATAACCAATCTCCATATTTGTAAAGATTTACCTCCGGAGATCAATATGAACAAAAGAGAAGACCACCATATACCAAAATCTTGCTGAGTTCATGTAAAAGTCAATGGTAGAAGTCCCTTGAACTATTTCCAGATGTTAACAGTAGTGACGAACAAATATTTTTGGCAAGTTTCGCCCCAAAAATGACACCCATAGACTCAGTATTGAAGTGTTCTTTTCGGAGTTTGAATTCGATTCAAATTTTCGGGTCCGGACTATTGGATCGAATTTTAGATGTTTACATTTTTTCATAAGTAATATACCATTCGAATTGTGAATAAAATCGTATTTATTAGAGTTTAAAAAAAAATCACATTATTCTACAAGTCGACCATAGATACATAGCCCCCAATTGTTAATTACTATAGATAAAGTGGAGCAGTTGGAGACTAAAGCAGACAAATGGTATCAACTCAATTCGTATAAATAATTTTGCTCAGATTGCGTTGCATAAATATTTGATACAGTAATAAATTATTAAATGGAAAAAAAAACAAATCTGCAAGTGTAATTTTTGAGGTTGTGAAAAAAAACCACTTTTTTTCTCAAACTCTTGCAAATGAAATGAATGTGACAGAATATGCCTGCATGTGTTTTTTCATGCAAAAAAAGTTGCACACCAACGACAATTTTATTTTCAATGGGGCTAACAATCTTGAATATTTTAAGAAACTGTAAAAATAAAGTTGCTTGAGAATATTCCTTTCAACTTCTATAGAACCTTTTTTCAACTTTTACTTGCCAAGTTTTTTCTGGTTAATTTTTGTCACCAATTTTTTTTTCTGAAGAGGAGCACTGGTAGGGAAAAAGATCATTGATGTAATGATGGTACCAGATATTGGCACCCCCAAGTGAATCATACTTTCCTTGTCTTTTAAGCATTATATATATATATAATCAAAAAGAGGTGGAGCACACCGGTATTACGAACAAAGTTAAAACATTTTTATTTTATTAATCCATTTAAAAACAGGCAAACGTTTCGGTCTCCTCCTAAGACCTTTATCAAGTACCGGTGTGCTCCACCTCTTTTTGATATATATTGATGAAGCATGTAGTGGAAGCTTGGACTATATATATATATATATATATATATATATATAGATATAGATATAGATATAGATATAGATATAGATATATATATATATCAAGAAAGTTGGAGCACACCAGTATTATGAAAAAAGTTAAAACGTATTACTTTTATTGATCCATTTAAAAACAGGCCAAAGTTTCGGTCTTAGGAGGAGACCGAAACGTTGGCCTGTTTTTAAATGGATCAATAAATGTAATACGTTTTAACTTTTTTCATAATACCGGTGTGCTCCAACTTTCTTGATATATACGGATGAAGCATGCAGAGGAGGCACCCGGATCTTTATAATTGTGGATGGTGTGCGGGAGATCTTTGGACTATATATATATATATATATATATATATATATATATATATATATATATATATATGTATATATATGTATATAGGGACCTATAGGATCTATTAGGCTCCTATAGAGTTAATCCCCTACCTTTTCTTAAGTTCTCTTTTCCCTTGTTATTGGGCCAAGCCTTCTAACTGGTAAAGTGTAACATCTACACCTATTGGACAAAGAGTGTAATGACACACTGCTATATAGTGTTGTGTAGGGAGTGGCCTCTTCCTCTTTGGCTCCTGGTGTCTGTGCTGCTAGGTGTTTCCCATTGAGCCTGGGATCACCAAGGCCCCAGTAAGCCATTTACCCCAAAGGGACCTGTACCTTTGGTGCTTAAGTCGGGAACCAGGCAATCCCGTGAATGAGGATTAGCTATCATTAGGGCAGATCCTGTCATAGTCTCTCTAGGAGAGAGAGATAGCTAGATTTTAGTAGCATGAGCAGTTCTGCGCTCCAACAAGGAGAATAGCAGGGAGTAGCCTCCCAAAGGCTTTTAAGGTGCCTTTAGTGTAGGGAACTCAGTGATAGGGAACTCAGTTCGCAGAGCACTGCCTGACCCCTACTTGATCGATCCTGTTTCACTTTGGGTCGCTGGTCTTTTGGAGTGAGATATTCTTCCTATTGTTTGACTTGAGGAGTGACATCTGTACATGCTGCATCATCATCAATGCTATCCTGTCTCCTCTGTGATATGCTAACTCCTACTACAGCTCCTGCGTGAGTAAACCTGTGGTCAATTGTTTTGCCATATTATTGTGCTAATAAAGCATCACACTGTTTTCACTTTTTAAAGAACCTCCTGGTGTCCATTATTCTATCTTTTACACTTATATGCCTGTGGGTTGAAGTTATACACCATCTTAAAGGGGAAGCTTCCATTTAGCGAAGGCTCCGCCCTGAGTGTAGTTTCACAGTGTAACCCATGCTCATACACTAGCTGGACACCCTTAACCCCTAATTGGCGGGATAGGCCAGAAAAGCGTTACATATATATATATATATATATATATATATATATATATATATATATATATATCTGGTCTATCTCTTACAGTCTTGTTATCATCATCATCATTTATTTATATAGCGCTGTCAAGATACGCAGTGCTTTATTTGTAGCAAACAGTATGTTAGAGTCATAGTACAGGGTATTTGCTATTCTGGTATATTGAACTGTTGCTGGTCAGCATCCATCAATAGCATTTATTACCTTTATGACCTTTGACAGTAATGATCGTGAGTAAATAGCTGTGTATATAGCCCATTTGGGAATTTTCCTCATTAAATTAGTTTGTTTTCAGAAGTGTCTGACATCAATTACAGCAAGTTTTTATTGTTGAGAAAATAATACTCCCTGTTTAGAAACATAAACAATACACGTGTAATGCTATTGTTTGACAAGAAGGGGAGTGTCTGAATAAACAATTAAAGGGAATTTAATATAGGTTAGACTTTCTTTTTGTGGTGTATTCATGGAAAGATTAACTTGCTATATTTCATTACAATGTGTATATCAATGCAAAATTTAGAGTGAATTAAATATTTTCATTTTTTAGCATGTATGTTTATTAATAGATATATGTTTTAGCCGCTTTCCTGTCAGCAGCCACACCAATCTGGACCCAGGTGTATGTATTTCCCATCATGTATTTCCCATTGATTTAAATTGAATTAGTTATTATTTACTTTAAAGATCATATACTATGACATTATATGGCATCCTTGCAAAACAAATTACATTTGTGGTTAATAGGAAGATCTAGCCTTATGTCTAGATTTAATGGAATGAGCTGCAGGTATGGTTTTACATGTTTTGGGTCAGTCTATTACAGAAGCTGGAATGGTTGTTTGGGTACATTTTTAACACATATTCACATTGATGCTATTTGACAGAACCCCCCATTTTACATCCCCTGATTTTAAGTTTTCCCTCATTTTTCACATAATAAGTTTCCCTGATTTTAAATTTTCCTGGATTTTACACCAATTTTTTCTGGTCCCCTGAAAAACTTAAAATGGGGGTTCTACTGTATACTGTACTGAAAATGTACTGAATCCATTTATTCATATCCAATTAATAGGCTTTTATCGGATGCATGCAACCAGGGACAGACTTGGGGGCCCGAGGCCCACCGGGGCTACTGTCGCAGGGCCCCCCTCCTGCCACCGCATCCCCCCTGTCTGCACACATGCGTGTCTGCACATGCGCACAGTTGCACACTTTGTATTTGCCGCAGCTGGAAATTTAGAACACAGATTGGGACTGGGCCGGGTTTTTTCCCGGTGCCCCTTCGGCCCAGTCCGACCCTGCATGCAACATGCTGGTGTATACAAATGAAGTATAGTGCACTGGGTTTCTTTTCAAATGTTGATAAGAATAAAGCCATAGATAAGGAAGAACTTATTGGTACAAATGGAATGGGTGGTAGGGATGGAGTAGAGAAGGATATACATGTACAAAGTATAACATTAATAAGGAAAGGTAAGTAAGGCTATTGCTGACATAAGCCGTCAAAATGAAATTTAAATAATTTTACAATTTTATTAACATACTTAGTGAGACAGGTTAATAGGTGCATCAGAATGTGTAGATGCCACACCTCTCACCTCTCCTATGATTCCCCTGCTTTAGTGGTGCTGATCTCCCTAGACGGTCGGTATTCTTCAATACAATGTAAAATGTAGAGTTAAGAGAGTCACACAAACACCATATTTTTGCAGGTGGGGAGTTTACCCCTTTTATTGTGACCACTTGTGCATCATTGTTTTGGGGGGGTTTAACCATTCCTTAATCAGGATGATCGGGGCATCAAACCAGAGTAGACTTATGCGTCTAGCTAACAGGGAATAACTTCTCAAACGAATCAGAAGGTGATAGACAGACCACTGAAATAGGGATGTCTCTCATCCTTAGCATGAGTGTTACATAGAGTTTTTCCATCAAAGTGCAAGGGCTTGAATAACTGGGCAGAATAACGAATTGATTTGTAATTATTGAATTAGTAATTTTACTCTGGAATAAAGTACACCAGAGTGACATGTCAAAAAGTTATCCAGTCATTTTTGAAACATCTATTGTGTATTCCAGTATAGTCTCTTCAATGAATGATTAATAATCACTTTTGTCTTTGGCTCATGACACACAAGGAGTTTTGACCTCTGCGTTCCGTCGGTTGGGAACTGCATTCCCACTGCAGAGACTTACCATTTATGTATATGAATTGGAAACACTCTTAGTTATGGCAGACACTACCAGTGGCTGCTGGAGACCTCAAATGAGCAATCCAGAGATGGCCAGTTCCTGACATGGTCAGCATCTGCCATAAGCAAAGCATTCCCATTAACTGCAATGCTGTACATTGGCAGCAGTAGCCAGAGTAGGCTGTTTGACTACTACTGTTCTCTCTGAAAGAACCACAGGAATCAAAACAACATATTCCATAGGCCCTATGTCATCATATAACTTCTTAGGTATTACTAATATACTTGTAAATGGATAAAAAGGCATATGTTTTGTGTAAGTTACATTTATACTGTGGGTGTTTGTCTTTAGATAACAGATAGTCTTGTTTTGCAGTTTACGGCACACGATAAATACCCAGCTGTGCTCCAAAGTGGTTGTGTTTGCTATTTTTTCTGGACCATTGCTCAATACAGTAAAACTTATAAGAGGGTTACACTGTAACTGGTTAATTATAAAGTATTCCTTTTGGAGACACAGCTGACTTCAGATACCAGGAACCTTGCACTGTCTAATAAATTACCCCCCCCCACGTGCCATTAGCTCATGGGCTGTTTGAATGTCAGTGACTGGTTAGGAATCAAGGCCTATAATTTCATTTAGAAATGCCTTTTTTGTTCATTTATTTTGAAACTGGATGAGCAGGTAACACAGTTTACCAAGATGTCCACAAAGATTGACTATTAATATGCAGTTGTGTATTGCATTATTGCATTATTTTCTTGTGCCCATTACATAATTGCAGGGACACTATAGTTGTATCTATATTGAGCTTATTTGTTACAGAGGTGGAATACAGATTTAATAATTGTATTGTACAATATTTCCGTATTGCAAGTTGGAGTGATTAAAAAGGGAAAGCCTGTGTGGTGAGTTGACTCACAAGGGTTTGATTGGAGGAGTTGCCTTATGTGCAGAGATGATGTTAAAGCAGCTGCATACAGAAATTCACCTGACAGAACTACTAAACTGTGGATTAGCTTGGGAAATCTAGAATGCCCTGTGCTGTATGGCAAGTTTAATTGTATATTAGGCTCACTCATGCAAAATGACCTATATTTCCTTTAAATCTGATTGTGTATGCAAATATGTGTGTTAATTTACCACATGCTTGGCAGTTTTCTGTATGAATCCTAATAATTAATATTCGCCCTCTTTCCTCACCGACATTGTAATTTTGCTCTGTTTCAGCATAATTGCCTGAGTAATCATTGTGTGCATAAGAAGTATATTTTGCCACTGAAATCATTTGAATACATCTCGGCTGCATATGCAACTGCAAGAGGCTCTGTCTTCCCACAGACTCTTTATCTTTTTAGTGATAGCATATGGTTAACATATGTGCCTATGTAGCCACAATGAATATAGAGTAGCAAATTCGGCTGCTTTTGAACTGTGCCCAGCAGTTGACGGTATATTATATTTTAAAGGGCCACAGTTTGACCATTGGTTAAAATTACAGCTAAAGAATTGGACATTTTTTATACATAATATCCAGATAACTAATCATTTAGATACAAACAGGAGTCATGTTTGCCAATATATTTCTTATGCTTATTAAAATAGTGAAAGCATTTTTTTATTGCTACATTTTCTAGCAATGATTTTTTTAACTCATTTTTTTTTTTACAGATTTAACCTAAATCATTTTACATGTCAAATCATTATTAAATATGTTGCCTGCATGTTTATTTGTATGACTGCACTGTATTATCTGCTAGTCAAATGTATGAATAGAAAATACATAGTTTAGGCAAAAGGGAAAGTGATCATTTCTATCAAAGGAAGCCTTCCAAACAGAAACCTCCCATTAGAGAGCAGGACATTTAATGAGCTTTTAATGGAATGCAATGCTGGAGTAGTAAATTATTAGTTAGTTGATGATGCAATCAGCATGCTGATTAAGGCTGGTTGGTGTTTTTTTTTTTTTCTTTTGTAACTAAACATTAACTGAATGAAGACAGTAAGTCCCTCTTCTTCTGCTTGGGGGGCTTTAGTGAAACAAATGGACTTTAGAATACAGATTGTCGATAAAGGTAAGAGCTCTCCAAATGCCATTTAAATACCTGTGGTAAATATTTAATATCATATTTATATTTGCTTAGCGCCTTCTGAACTATGTTTAAAGGAACAACCATCCTTTAAAGGCCTCAGACTAATGCTTTGCATTTTATCTCTCTGTGTTCTTTCATTGTGAGTTACAACAGTGCTTGCACATAGGATACAATTTTACTTCATTAATGGAAACATCAGTATTTGTCTGTGCCTCCGATTTCTACTCTAAACGCACATTAAGACAATCATGTGTATGCTGCAGAAAAGTCCTTAGCTATTACATTTTTTTTCTCTCCAAATGATTTATGTACTGAAAAGGGTTAGTAAAATGAATGGTGAATTAGAAAGGCTGAATGAGGGAAAACACATTTTTATACATTGCTAAAGCATATATCAAATCCTTTTTAAAGCACTCCACAAAAAAAAAGTTACATTAACATTATAATGGGGATCAAAATCTGCAGACAGATTTATTGTTCAGTCGTGTCTGTTGACTGTAAACACCAAATCTTTCCACAGTTCTTTTTGTTGAATACAAAATTCACAGGCTTCACTTATGATACAGGAGTTTCTATTTCTTAATTTTTGTCTGTTTCTTTTATAAATGACCACAGCCTTTTTTTTTTTTTTTTAAACCTTTTTTTTTTCTTTCATGCCTTAGTTCGGGTGCTTGCTAAACTTTCAATAATAAACTGGCACCCTTGAAAATTCATTAGAACACTTCACAGTTTTAAGTATTCCTGTTTATGACCCAAGAGGTTAAAAGCCTTTGACTGGCATTTGACTTCTGACCTCCTATAAATGTTATCTTATCAGTTCCTGCTTGTTAACTTGCTTTGAGTGCATGTCCCTGATGGCTGACGAATAAAAGGTTTTATTATATTTCCTACTGGCGTTGAACCTTTTTTTTAAGTGTGCTGCGTCAGCCCTCATATTAACCTCATCATTTAAATTTCCTTTTTTTTGCTTCAAACCAAAACCAATTGGTAGCACCTGAGTTGCTTGATTCATGTAGCGTTTATGTGTTTTTAAGAAAGTAATCTGGAAATTATATAATATTATAATATCCCATATGCTTGTTTTTAAAATGAAAATTCATTGCACATGAAATACCTCTTATCAACGTTCAATGTAATGAATTTATGTTCAAATATTAGTTGTGTTTACATATTTTATATTATTAAAGTATTTACAGTTCTCTAATTTAGTATTACATTATAAATGATCCTCTTTGTTTTCATTCAAATTTTTAAAACTACAATTATCATATGTTGATTTAAAATTATTTAAAACTATAAGGAAATGTATATTCATTTAAAATATTATATATATATATATATATATATATATATATATATATATATATATATATATATTTGTGTGCAAAAAGTATGATTGCTGTATTTTTAAACAATTTTAATAGTACTTTTAGTAATAGTTGCAATAATAGTAATAGCCATTGCTTTTTTGTAGATATTAGTAATCACAACAAGTGACAATTTAACAAGAAAAGAGCATGCAAGTAATCAAACATGAGCTATTCTGAACATCCTTGTAACTTACAAAGTAAAATATTAGATCTTTAACTACAGTATAAAACTAAAATAATTGTGAAAATAATTCATGTAATATATATTTTTTTAAATATATTTTTTTCTTATAACTACCGTACATTTGAAATAAAAGGTTATTCAAATCATAAAAGGGAACCAGAAAACAAAATTGAAAATAGAATTAGGTATTTTACATTTCCTCTAATAATATGATGCAATTATATTATTTTATCTAAAAAGAAATACACTTTTCTTACTACATAACTCGGAAGATAATTTTGACGTTTTAGTTTGAAATTAGACTTCATATAAGGTCTAAAATGGTTTACATTTTTTTCAATGCATTTTCAACAATATTAAGATGTATTGTTCATATTTTAGTTCTAAAGCTGTAATGAGTAGGGCACTTGTTACTGCTTGTATCTATCAGATCAGTAGTCAGACAAGTAATCTGTATACAGTGCTGTAGAAAATGTTAGCACTTTATACTGTAGATACTTGTTAATAATAATCATATTAATTTTATTGTAAAATAAAGGCTGGATTAATATAAAACATTTAATATTGGAATTCACATCAACTTGCATCGTTCACTATGCAACAATCTTTTTTTCTGTTTCTCTGAGTGAGACACCTGTGTGAAGTGATATTTATGAAGTTGCTACTTGCTCTTATATGACAAATTTTAAAAACTGAAGAGTTAAAATTACATTGGGGTTACGATTCCTTTCTAATTTCTTTCGTAATAGTAATGCTGTGTATATATATATATATATATATATATATATATACACACATATATGCATGTATGCTTATATATTTATATATGCCTGCATATATATGTATATAATTTATTTCTTCAGGGAGAAAGAGATATCACATATTTCAGAAGTAAGCAAATTGCATGTTCCTTATTGTTATTTCTCTCTGGTGTCAGTTTTGAGATTAATTAGTATGCCTTGCTCTTTCATCTTTCCTTTCCTTTTACTACACCCAGAATGAAAACAGTGCTTTCTAATAGATCAATTTATTCTGAGAAGGTACTTTAACTCTTTCTCACCGGGTCTTTTCATCTCAATATATTTTGAACTTTCACATATTGAGTTTTCATTCTTTTTTTACTAATACATCTGCCTCAAGACATGAATTCTCCTGTAGATTGATTTGATCCTCTTGTACTAATATTGGCATACTTTCCCTTAATTCAGTCTGACTACTGTAGCTCCTTGTTATATGTATGCCTATCTTGCAACTTTGAAAATCTGCTATGTTTGTAATGTAGATGCAAATTGCAGCCATGGGAAAAAAATAGTCTAGACCTAGCAGGGAGTCTGTCTAAATTGTGACTGGCATCTTATGACCTCTCTTCCTAAAAGGAGGGGCATCCCATTCTTCCCAAAACAAAAACATCTCCAAAAAATGTAAACCCTTCTCCTATTACTTAAACCAAAAAAAAAGTCATGGAGGAAGTTTTGCCATTAGCTATTAGTCTATAAAATTACATATGAAGATCGATATAAGCAGGAAACTATTGATGAAAAAATGTGGGGTGCGGGAAATAATCAGACTGTCCCGGTATTTGGAGAGAAAGAGTGACAACTTATTGGAAGTTCTCAAGGAATCGTTTATATTTCACACTCCGCTTGGCAGCTGATTTGAGATTGTCTGTTAGCATAACAAAAGCTCTAAGCATGTGAACTTCAGTAACCTTCCGACCTCTTTGCTGCTGGCTTGAATAGCTCCCAGCTTTGCCTATACAGATTTCCCAAAGCTCCCCGTTCGTGGCTAAATTGTTAATCAGGGTAATTTAATATAGTTTTCAATATGCCTCATCTCTTATTGGGAAAGGTATTCAGAGCTTCACTCCCTCCCCAAAAACACCCCCTTTTCTCTTTTCAAATTGTAAGAGGGGCAGCTGCAGACAAACCCCCATGAACTGAATATGAAGAGAGGGCAGTAAGGGAAATTTCCCACTAACACATCCTTCTGTTGTACTCCAGTGCAGAACCTAAAATCCAATACTATTTACTAAAGAATATAACATAAACAGAAAATACATTCCAGTGATAGTTAACTCACATACTACAGCATCAGCATTGCCTCCCCATACATCTCACACAGATGCACCACTTATGCACACACACACCCACACACATACATACATACACAAACTGTGTGTGTGTGTCTCTCTCTGTCTCTCCAGACACAAGGCCATCATATTGTAATGTATCGCACACACAAAACAAATTTGTATCAATTGAAATGCACAGTAGTTGGCTGAAAAGAGACATTTTGAAAATATGTTCATTTTAATCAAGTTAATACATAAAAGCCCTCACAGAGGCATTCAGTAGGCTGAAAACATCTATAAGATTCTGATTTGAAGAAAAATGATTGATCACAAAGGTGGCCAAACACATATCTTCCATTTTTCAATGCAGAGATAAAGGCCTCAACAAGCAGCTGTGCTGTAAGATGTAGATCTTTTTTTAAGGAAAAGGTTTACCCTTAATACAATAAATTTTGGGAAGCCATTTTAAAAAGCAACATTTTGAAATAACTTGTATAAACTTTGTAATCCAGGCTTCCAACTCTGTTGATAATGTGAGACCTTAATAGTACTGCTAATGTATATTCTGCTGGATGGTTGCCGCAATATTTGTACTTCTATTCATATGCAGATCTTGTTTTTCATTTCGACTTCCATGTTTGTCCATCTAAACCCTTTTGAACTAAATTAGAATATTTAATCACATCTGTAGGATCAGCATAAATTGGGGTAAACTTAGTTTGTTTTGATTAGTATATGTTTATGTTGGCCCATGTTGAAATTTAGTTTTCTGTGGAATGAATTTGATGGTGGTGATATATTTTTAATAAGAAAGCACAAATATGACATGAGTGGAAAAAAAAAGTTGCTAAAATGTTTTTTGCTTGTCTTGTAAGCCACTACTTTTGGGATAAACATAAAGGTGTTTCCTTTGTTTGTTGTAAAAATAATGGTAATAATTAGGCAAAACTGCTAAAACAATAACCTTATCAAAGAGTCTATTGTAATAAAATTTGCTAGATGTATTTTTAAATATTTTCTTTAATGATAGCTCTCATCACAAAAGACAGAAAGTCCTATAGGCTTGGATATTTCATATTGGCGCTATAATAATTTTATGTGTTGGTATGTATTGGGTATAGACGTTTGTGTGCATGTAAACACTGAAAGGATACAAATCAAGCATGCCATTAGCATTCTCAGTCATTTGAAAATATTGCCATAGTTCCCTTTCTGTGTATTATAATGAGGCTGGAAGGTATTTCTTGATAATAGAATAAAATAAGCATGTCCTCATGTCTGTACAGCTAAAAAAGGTAAATGTAAATATAAACTTCCCTAGCAATATTTTAACAATGATATTTTTGGGCCAAAGAGAGGGTTCCATACTTTACCCTTTGTTTTAAACAGTGCATAGTATAATACTTCACTGGATTGTTCTTACTTCTCTTTCTACAAATTCAAAACAATACATTTATATGAAATGTGGTCACTGAATCTATTTCTTTGTATAAGGGTTTTAATTTCCTCTGATGCCTTTCTAAATTTATAGACATATAAGCATTGGTGGGTAGGGCAATTATGTTTGCATAAAAATATAGCTATGTACATACAAACAATGTATGCATGTAGTAAAATTTGAGGGGAAAACAGAACACAGACTTCAGAACAATCACGTCATGATCCCTTTGGGGATGCTAGCACCAAATTTAACCAGACTGATGGAGCGCTGTCTAGACAGTCTCTTTTGTGTATCAGCTGTTTCATTCTTGTTTTATTGTTCTGCCTAAATGGGGTAGTTCAAAGTGCATATGGATCTCATACATGACTATCCTTACTACGATATTTTATCATCGAAAAACTTAAACGCTAAAGTGATGATTAAAAGATGCCATTTTGCTGTCATTTATCAACAATATCTCTTTGGAATAATCAAATCATGGGCAATTCCTTGGAGCTTTTGCTTTGTTTTCTACTAAATGCATTGTTAAAAAAAACAAAAGAAAGATTGGAAAAACTCCACTGTAAAATGCAATTAATTTTTTTACAAACGAGCACATAAATGGATTTATTGTGCAAGGTATACGCATTATACATGAATATTAAAAATTGAAAAACTTTTATAAAGCTTAGAAAATAACAAACATTTTCAAAAGACTAGTGAATATTTGTATCTTGAACATGAATGTGTGTATCTTGAACATGAAACCATTATTTCCATTTGATTGCCTTATAAAGGTTGTGTGTGCATAACAAATATGAATTATTTTTATTAGTTTCATCATCTCAGTTTTAAATAAATTGTATTCTTGGTGTGATACACATTGACTGTTATACTGTTTTTATCTATTCTTAGAGCTCATACTGTACATATACAGTGATTTCTATATTGTCTATTCTTTTTACCTGTTTTCCTAAACAAATACAGTAACAAAAATATGTGCTGTTTTTCTTTATTTCATGTGCTGTGAAAACTACACCTAATGACTAAACTAAGATATAG
Source organism: Xenopus petersii (assembly GCA_038501925.1). Classification (NCBI taxonomy): domain Eukaryota; kingdom Metazoa; phylum Chordata; class Amphibia; order Anura; family Pipidae; genus Xenopus; species Xenopus petersii. Next base: position 173,196,456 of record CM076673.1, on the reverse strand, counting down.
CACTATTTTAGGTGGTCCAAGCAGGGGTGATTGTGCTGGGCCCTGCACATAGTGTTACTCTTTGGGATAGCTGTTGTATGTAAAAAGAGTGTAGGGAAAGGTCTGTAGCACATTAGAAAACAGGGCTAAATGTTGACACATAGATTATAACATGGAAGAAACCTCCTTTCCCTTGCGTAATGTAACACGTGGTCGTTAACCTTGTTTGTACCTCTATATGTTTGTTTTTTTATTTATTGCTGCCACTCCATTTGTATTATTGCTGTTGTGTTAAAATGTGAAGCACCATGTGTACAATAAAGCTATCTAAATAAACATATGCATTTTAAATCTATTTTTTTCATTTTATAGTACTTTAAAGGAGAAGGAAAGCCCCAGGGCGCAAAACCCCTCCCCCCCTCCCCTCCGTTGCCCCCCCTCCCTCCTCCCCCCTGGCCTACCTGTCCCCCTGGGCAAATGCCCCTAACTTGTTACTCACCCCTCTGCGCAGGTCCTGTCCACGGAGTTCACAGTCGCCATCTTCTCCCACGCGCGTCTTCTTCCTGCTCTGACCGGCGTTTTCTGGCGCATGCGCAGTTGGAACAGTTACCGGTACGGCTCTACTGCGCATGCGCCGAATGTCACGAAGTTTTCCGATTTCACTTTGTGACATTCGGCGCATGCGCAGTAGAGCCGTACCGCTAACTGTTCCTACTGTGCAGAAAACGCCGGTCAGAGCAGGAAGAAGACGCGCGTGGGAGAAGATGGCGACTGTGAACTCCGTGGACAGGACCTGCGCAGAGGGGTGAGTAACAAGTTAGGGGCATTTGCCCAGGGGGACAGGTAGGCCAGGGGGGAGGAGGGGGGGCAACGGAGGGGAGGGGGGGAGGGGTTTTGCGCCCTGGGGCTTTCCTTCTCCTTTAAGCACATGGGTCTCTCTTCTGCTGATCTTACAATCTGATATTTTTGCCTGAAGCCCACTTTCCAGAGGACTCCTCATAATAATCAACCCCAAGCCTCCTTTTGTTGATGACAACTTTTAAGCATTTTATGTGTACACCAGGTTCTTTATTCTTATAAATGGCTAGGTATGTTTTTTGAGACTACGCAAAGTTTCTTTTGACCCTGGTCCTACCAATGTTAAAGAGATGTTCACTTTTTAATGGTCTTTTTGTGTGACGTAGACAATGGTATTCTGAGACAATTTTACTATTGGGGCTGTAGAAAAAGCAAAAAGAAAAAATACTAAAGTGTAAAACGTTGGCATCTAAAAGTTTGCAAGGCCATGTAGATGTCTATGATTGAAAAGGTAAATGTAAAAAAAAAATATATTCCATAATTTGCATGTTCACACCTTAAAAGTTTGCTATTGGCTTATTTTGCCTCCAATAATGATTATTTATATCTTATTTTGGATCAAATACAAAGTACATTTTAATTACAGATAAAAGAAAATATTTTTTTGGAAAAAAATGTAATTATTTGGATAAAATGCAGTCTTACTGTAACTCTGAGCTTTCAGAATAACCAGATAATGAATCCCAAACACAGTTTTCAGCAATGTACAATTACAGAACTATTTATGTTCAGTATTTACAGGTGTCCCCATGCAACAAATAGTTGGACTGATTTATAATGTTAAGTGCTAAATTACCCAAGGGCAGTTGACCATAATAACCAACAAGCAGTTCGTTTTGAAAATGAAATTTAGTATCTGATTGATATGAACAGATGCACTGGTGTAATTTAGCACTTATCTTTATAAATTAAACTACCTATTTTGGCTGTGCCAAAAGGACAGGCATTTCTGAACATTCAGTAGAGTGGATCAAGGAGTAACAGGATTCATTTGGGGTATGAGTGCCTCATCTTAGAGAGGAAGTGCCCCAAATACTTGATATATTCATAGTATACTATAGCAATATAGTGAACACTTTGAAAAATGACTTTCCGACTTCAGTTATTGTAAACCTTAATTGATTTTTTTTTTTGGTTGTAGATATGAAATTTGCATCTGGAAGATTCAATGAGTGATAGGGTTCAGTGGTGCTCAAAGCAGTCAAAGTTATCTAAAGACATTCTGGCTACAATTTAAAAAGATTTATTAAATGTACAGATTTTTGAGATCATTGCATCATTAAAACCTCACCCACATAACATGGAGGTAAATCTGCTAATTGCCTGTGCTGAATTTAATTTAATTAACCAATAGTAGTGGGTTCAATTGGTGGGATTACACATGAAAAGTGCAGCCCACTGGATTCAATGCAAGGTTATAGAAACCACAACTATAAATAGTACCTGGATATTGAAACTTTACATTTTTTCTAAATGACTGAAAAGCAACAGATATGTACAGATGAAGCCACTTAGATTTGTGTGTTAAATGCGTTATGACTCAGGATAAACTGAAGAAACTGTGTTATCGGAAGTCATCTTAACTCATTTAGTGCATTTAACTAGTGATGGGTAGTGATGGGCGAATTTGCGCCGTTTCGCTTCGCCGAAAAATTCGCAAATTTCGTGCGAAATTCGCGAAACGGCGAAAAATTCGCGAAACGGCGCCGGCGTCTCGTTTTTGACGCCGGCGCCCGTTTTTGACGCCGGCGCACGTTTTTTCGACGCCGGCGCCCGTTTTGACACCGGCGTCCATTTTTTCGAAAAAAAATTTTTTGACGCCGGCGAATTTTTGACGAGAATTTTCGCGAATTTATTCGCTGGCGGTGAATCGCGCAAATTCGCCGCGAATTCGCGCCTGGCGAATAAATTCGCCCATCACTAGTGATGGGTGAATTTATTCGTCAGGCGCGATTCGACCGGCAGCGAATAAATTCGCGAAACGCCTGCGAAAATTCACGGAAAAAATTCGCTGGCGTCAAATTTTTTTTTTTTGAAAAAACGGACGCCGGCGTCAAAAATGGGCGCCGGTGTCAACGAGCGCCGTTCTGCGAATTTTTCACCGTTTTGCGAATTTTTCCATCACTACATTTAACATTTTCATAGCATACCAAAGAACCATTGTTCAGACTTTAATTAGATGGGATGCTGTGACGCAATTTCTGTGTTAAATGGGATAAGTTGGTTAAATGTGCTTAGCTATTCAGTGGCTTCCTCTGTAGTTATTATTGAAGGTACTTTTATTTGAAATGCTTCATGATGTTGCTGAATAAAAACATCACAATATTTTTTCACTTTATCGTATAGTAATCTAGTTCATTTTGGCATTTGTTTTATGTATCTAATTGTAAATCTAGAATATGCCATACAGTTTTGGTCTCCAAAAAAAATTAAATAATTAGCCGTGTTGCTTGTGCCTACTGTATATGACAGGCAACCCTAATTTTCTTCTTGATGATTTGCAGTGACCCCTGAGCTTAGCATTTTCAACAGCTGCTCCTAACAAAATCCAAGATGTGACAACTAAAAAACCTTAACAATTAAAAATAAATGGAAGTTGACTGAGAATGCTATTGTCAGAAGACTCAAAAACCTTTAAAAACCTTAACAATTAAAAATAAATGAAACTTTATTGAGAATGCTATTGTCGGAAAAATTACATTACTATTATTTTTATTATTAATAATAATTTCAACATATTCTGCAGCACTGTACAAAATATAGAGATTTACATACAAAAACAACATAATACAATAGACATAGAAGACCCTCCAAAAGGAGCTTACAATTTAAAACATACAAACTCCAAATTGAACATTTCTATGAATGCATTGGTTTGAGCTCTGGTTTCTCCAATACTAATACCTTTAAAATTACATGTTTCATCTTCTTGAGATCCATATGCTTACCTCTGTGAAAGACAAAAAAGGTGTGCATTGCTTAGACCCTTGAAGCACCTCATACAAGCCAAGGGGAATTTGATCCTCTGCGCTCATTAATGCTTTTATTATTATTTTCATGTTTTTATAAAGCACTTTTTTGACAAGCACTGTCCCAATCCAATAGTCTTGTTTCATTTGTAAAGCACAAACAGAAGGGTGTATACATCAAACATTCAAATTGCATACAAATACTGACTTATTACAGAAGTTACGGGTGTTAAAGAAGGCTCTTCTTTACAAACTTTATAATCTAAATACCAAGGAGGTTATGTAAAACAGTTATGTAAAACACCATGCATGCATATAAACAGTACAGAACATAAATTAAGTTATGCCAAGGATAGTGAAGATGTAAAAGGGCCACAAATGCATCAACATTTTATGGATCTTAAAACTAAAATGGAACTAGTTCACTTTAAATCAGGAGTACACACTATCTACAATGAACAACAAATTAGAAAGGCATAGTATCTATAATCAGTACGGCAAGATTCTTGTATAATGTTGTGAATGATCGAAGGATGTCAATTCATTAAGTGGACAGCTATTTAACCATTACAGTCATACATGTTTAAGCCCCATTAACTGTTGCAGGTGAACACAAGTTTAAGGATCAAACCCAAGCTGACAATGACACAACATGTAAATAAGATAAGTTGCTAGTGATTGGAGTCTGGAATGAAATAGTGAGACTGTGAAGAAAGAAATAGTTTGACAAAATGGTATTGAAAGTAGAAAAACAGGTTAAAACCAAGTTAGCTTTATCAGAAAGGTCTTTATAAATACACCAGTAAACCAGTAATATTGTCCTCTGTCAAAAGAAACACTGATTTTCTTTCTTTCTATTGTGTATACATAGGCTTCTGTATCAACCTTCCTTCTTTCAGCTTCTAGGGCTTGGACTTGAGCAAGGATCCCCAACCTTTTGAACCTTTTGAGCAACATTCAGAAGTAAAAGGTGTTGGAGAGCAACACTAGCATGAAAAAAGTTCTTGGGGTGTCAAATAAGTGCTGTGATTGGCCATTTGGTAGCCCCTATGTGGATTGTCAACCTACATTGAGACTCTGTTTGGCAGGACATCTGCTTTTTATGCAACCAAAACTTTTCTCCAAACCTGGAATTCAAAAATAATCACCTTCTTTGAGGCCACTGGGAGCAACATCCAAGGGGTTGGAGAGCAACATGTTGCTCACGAGCTACTGGTTGGGGATCACTGGACTTGAGCATGCTCAGTTTGCTCCTCTCACCCTCCTCCCCTCCCAACCCTGCTGTAATCTAACATCAGAGCTATGAGCGAGCAGGGATAGACTCAGGCAGGAAGTTATATCACATCAAGTTAAAATGGCAGCTGCAATCCTAAATAATATTCAACAACCCTTTTATTACAAATACATGTTTTAAGCAATCAAATTGTACATCTTGTACCTCTGTGCAAACTCCAAGTAAAAAATCAAATGCCATTAAAGAATCAGACCCAAAAATTGCCATTGGTGAAAAAAAGTTTTGAGTCAAGTTTTGGTCAAGTCAAGATTAGCAAACATGATTTATTTCAGCTGTCTAATGTTAGACAAACTATAAGAAGACCCTGTTCAATAGAAAATACTTGATATGTCAAGGATAAGGTGGTCTAGATATAGACAAAATCCAGAAGCACACCAGAAATAGTTGCTGCATGAAAATTGGTGATTTTTTTAGCCCATAAACATTTCAAAACAAGGCAACGTTTCAGACCCCTCCCGGCCCTTTATCAAAACTGATTGAGCTTGATAAAGGGCCCAGATGGGTCCGAAACGTTGCCTTGTTTGTGAAATGCTTATGGGCTAAATAAATGAGGATCGTAACCAATGGGACAGTATTCAATTTGTAAGTGTTTGTGCTCAGGATTATCCTAGCTATTTTATTAATATTCAATCATTTCTGTATTTTCTTTCTTCAGCTGTGAAGCATTTTTAATATACTGAGAAAAGCATAGTTCCTGTTAACAGAAATACAAATTAGTGATCTTAAGAGGACAGATAATGGTTAACAATACTGCTTTTGTAACAGTGTCTGTTATATGGATAATTTAGAAAAATACATTTGAACTCATGCAGTAATGGTATGTCACAATAAACATGTTCTGAAATATTTAATGATAGAGCTTTTTTTCTAGAATATTGTTAAAATATTATCTTTTTTTTTAAAAAAGAACATTGACGAATCGCCATGAAAATTTGAGAAAATTGTATTCAAAATAGTCTCATAATGTTAAACAGCAGTTTTTAAATCTTTTTGAATGAAAAAAAAAACCCAGATTCAATTTTTAAAAACCATGGTGGCAAACTTAGTTGGGTGATATATATCACCTACACTAGTGTGCTGTTTTCTAAATAGTACACAACAAACAATTACTTTTTCAATGGTTTTCTGCTTTTATAAATTGGGGGTTGCCAAATGTAAGAGATCCCAAGGGATTTTAATCACATTACTGAGACCCTGGGCTTCTGTTCTTTGTGAACTGCACTTGCCCAGGCTACTTCTGTAGAAAACTCTTCCATTTATTCTTAGCTGCTGGACCTGGGATGGGTGCACATGCTCAGTCGAGTGAAAAACAGTTTTGTTTTCTTTACAATTTAATGATTTTTTTAGGTTGAGAAGAAAAACAGACACCAATATGCGTGCAACTTTTTTTCCCCATAAGTGCTATCTTAGTTTTAACTTTTCTAAATGATGTATATCTTAAATAAATAGAATAAAATCCTTCAGGGTATTATAGGCTTTTGGGTATGGTTTGGGCTCATTTTTTATTCCTTCTTTTGGTGAGGGTCAGCAATGGTAACATTCCTTCTTTATTTTTTTTTGGAAAAATTAAGAAAACAATGTGACTTTGGCAATGCAGTTAATTTATTTATTTTACTCCTAAGGGTCTAGGAAATCTAGAAAAATCGTTTTATTTTCCCCAAAAGCTTTTTCAGCTCATTTTATCAATCTGATACTTTCCAGAGAAATTGATTTCTGTAACAACACATTTAAAAATCATAACATACAGTTTAGTTTATCTTAATTATGTTGTGCAGCTCTTGTGTTTTATTTTTACATATTTTGATGATGTTTGTGAATTTTCTCCTCTATCCAGCAGATTATTCTGGGCTCATATCCCTTTTCCTTAATAAACTCCTTCTTTTTAATCTTAATGTTTGCAGATCATTCTACTCTAGACTCCAGGATTAGATTACTTTTTATCTCATAAGAATTGCATCCTTGATAAATGTTTCAGGTTTAATGTGTCAGATTTGGAAATGGGCATAATCACTCCCAAATCAAGCACATTTGTTATCTTGCTCAGTGCAACCAAAATAATACAGGTCATTCCTTTATCCAAACCTATAGCTGAGATGACATGCTTAATTCAGCTTTGTTTCACTTTCCTCTTATGTATGTATGTTAAATGAGGCCATTTATTTAGGCATAATATTACTAAAATCCAGCATTTTACCTCTTCCAAAATTAATAAATCTTCTTTCACAGACTTAACGTTTCTCACATAGCCTGCATCTCAATCAAGATGTATGTGCTTCTAAAAGCTTATTTAATTATATACATGCTCATGTTAAACCTGCCATATATATATATATATATATATATATATATATATATATATATATATATATATATATATATATATATATATATATTTTGGAGGAAAAAACTTAAATCAAACCTATTCCTAGAGTATTTATCTATTAATGTCCATTAAACCATTTTGGCATTTGCCATTGTGCCTGTTCAGTCACATTTGTTTTTTGTTTTTTTTATATATCTTTTACATAATTAGAAGAATCATGCTCACTTTAGCAGATACTAGCTACAGTAATGAGATTTTTAAACATTTTTAATCTCTAAGCTCAGTTACTTTTGCAGTCGTATTTTGTCTCCCCAACTATTAACTACTGTTTTTTAAGGAGATGGAAATTCAAAATGACTAGAGGGTGCAAATTTATTAGACATCCCCCAGTGCCTAAAATACATTTATCCCCATGGTACCATTTTTGACTGTTTACAGGTATGTCTTGTGACCATGAAGCTAGGCAGAGTACATTAAGTTCCTACAAAATACTATACAGCTGTCGGATCCATTATCTGTAAACATGGAATCCAGAATACTCTGAATGAAGGGAAGGCCATCTTGCATAGACTCCATTTTAATGAAATTAAAACTGTTAAAATTATTTTCTTTTTCTCTGTAATAAAAAGACAATACTTTGTACATCATCTCAACTAAACTATGAATCCTTATTGGAGACAAAACCCTTCTACTATGTATATTGATTATAATACACAAAAAACAAGAATATACTGTAAATTATATCCTTATAAATAGCTCTTAGTGATGTCATCAGTTATAAACTGTCACATGAATCAATAAAAATTATGTATTATAATAAACACCCCTTTCTGAAAAATATGAAGATATTAGAAGTAACTTTTGAGTTCATTGGCCTGTATAAAAGCAAAAGACTGAAGTCCTCATGCTTTTATATGGTTATGGAACTCCTCAGTGAATTATAATATCCTTATATTTTGCAGTAGAGGGGGTAGTTTATTAACTATATTACGAGTCGCTGTGTACGAAATTCACCAAAAAAACGGTGTCAAAAGCTTTCGCCAAACGAATGGCGGATTTGCCACCTCTATTTTATACTGCTTCAGTAAGTTTCGGTGGAAGTTGCTCAAAGAAAAATTAAGCCATTTTTATACCGTTTTTAACACAGAGAAGCCTGGCAATGAGTGGCAAATTATTCTGCTGTTTTCTAAGCCACATATTAAATCTGCCCCTTAAAGTATGCTGATCCAAATTACTGAAAGAAACAGGGCAGATTTATCAAAATGTAAAACTCACTTTCTATTAATTCCTATGGGATTTTTAGAATCATATTTATCAATGGAGTTCACTATTTGATAAACATGCTTTTAACAATCCCATAGGAATCAATAGAAAGTGAGTGAGTTTTTCTGTGGCGAGTTCTAATCTCACACTTTGATAAATATGCCTCTTTCTCTGGAAAACCCCAGGTCCCAAGCATTCTGGATAATAGGTTCAGTACCTATTCTCCGCAGTTACCGTAACCAGGACAAAAGAAGGAATATTGGACTGATTTATTTCTAAAAGTGGAAGTATGCCAGTTCATGGTAAAAGGTGAATGCGATGTCTAACAAATTGGCACTCCCCAGTCATTTAAAGTTTTATTATCTTCTTTTAGCTGCTATCTACACCATAATTATATAATATTCAAACACAAATGCATATGGGACAATTTATTCGCCTTTAAAAATGTTTTGTTTGATTTGTGCAATTGTCCAAAATGATTTGGTTGGGCTACATGACAATCAGTAAGTTGAAGATATTTATGTTGGAGTTGTGTACCATCTTTTCTACAAACCTTCTACAACACATATCTACATTTAAAGGTTTATTGTTGGAAGCAAACATCTGATTGGCTATGGATCACTATAACTAGAGAAAATATTCTTCAAAAACTCAAATAGTTATCTATTAGAATACACTTTGAAAAATTGCCAAAAATAACTCAGCAAGTAAAGGTTATCAAGATTCAATAGAATGTAGAGCAGGCACTCAAATAAAGGCATTCTTAAACCAGGCAAGTAAGAACAAGTAGAATAATTTATTATGTCAGAAAGTACAGCCTTATGCATTCCATGTTATAAACACATGCTTGCTAAAAACACAAAAAAAGTAAGGCACATTTTTCGAGATTTATATACCCCGAGACTACAAAAAGTCAGAAAACAAAAATTCAGCATCTCAGACCTGCCAAGGTTGTATATAAGTCAATGGGAGAGGTCCCTATCCAATGGTTTGCCAGGGAATTAGCCTGAAAATCCGACTGTTTCAAGCTTTTAGGGCAAAAATCTGAAAAACTCAGGCTTTTGGGAAAAAGCCTGAAAAAATAGAGAGATTCAGGAAACGAAATCTGAAAAAAATCATACAATTCAGGTTTTTGCTTGATTTAACCAAGTTTATCGTACTTTTTTAATAATAAATAAGGTCAAATCGTGGATTCGAGTTTGTTCAGACTTGTTTTTGGATTTTTGACATCACAAATTATTCTACTTGTTCTTATTTGCCTGGTAGAAGAATGCCTTTATTTGAGTGCCTGCGCTACATTTTCCTAGTTTAATCCGCTCCACTTGCTGAAATCTCAGGGCGGTGTACCTGGGCCTCATCCTTAATGTGGTGAGTTATTACCTGATTTGGGAAATTCTATTTGTATATATCTTCACAAGGTTCAATAGTATTTATTTTCCCAGTTCAATAAAACATTCAAGTTTTTAAGTCTCATTGAAAATGAATGAAATAATGTGATACTCACTGATGTGCAGAAACCCACAAGGGAATATTCTGTCACATTTTTTTTTAAAGAGTTCAGTGTAAAAATAAAAATGTGGTAAATAGATAGCTGTAGTGATGTGCAGGTCAACAAAAAGTCAACCCACAACCCTAACCTGGCAAGTGCTGATATTTATACACCTACGTCTGATGGCACTGAAGTGCAAAACTAGACATTACTGGAGGCGGAAGTGGTGCATTGTTAGATCAAGGCTGCGGTGGGTACATAGTGAAGTTCAGCCCAAACCCCCCACGGGCTTTGGGCAGTGCCCCCCACATCACTAATGGATTGTGCTAAATAAATGTTTCTATTATAGTTGGTTAGCCAAAAATGTATTCTATGAAGGCTGGTGTGACTGGATGTCTAACATAATATCCAGAACACTACTTCCTACTTATGGGGGAAAATTTACTTAAGTCGAATATCAAGTGTTAATTAACCCTCGATATTCGACTGTCGAAGTTTAATCCTTCGAATATCGAGGTCGAAGGATTTAGCTCTATTAGTTCGATCGAACGAAAAATCGAACAATTAAATCCTTTGAATCGTTCGATTCAATGGTTTTAATCCATCGATCAAACGATTTTTGTTCGACCAAAAAAAGATTGCTAAGTCTATGGGGAGCTTCCCCATAGGCTAACATTGACTTCGGTAGCTTTTAGGTGGCGAACTAAGGGGTCGAAGTTTTGTCTTAAAGAGACAGTAGTTCGACTATCGCATGGTCGAATAGTCAAATGATTTTTAGTTTGAATCATTCGATTGTTAGTCGTAGTTAAAGGGCGAAGTAGCCAAAAAAACCATTCGAAATTCTACTTTTTTTTTCCTCTATTCCTTCACTCGAGCTAAGTAAATAGGCCCCTAAATCTCTCTAACTCTTAAAGGCCCATTTTCTAACAATTGAATTGCGATTTTTTTCCCCACAAATCTCGAAAAATTTGTGGTTTTCCTATATTTTTTAATTCATTTCAAGATTTATGGGAGTGTTATTAGTTTTGCCACAAATTATAGAAACAAACATTAGATAAAATGATTAGAGTGCATTCTCGCTCTTCAAACAAAATGGAGCATTGTTTCCTTGTTACAAATTACATAGAATCCCCAGGATGCAATGCAGCAGTTGTCATTGTTTGATTGACTTTGGGAACAGCTAATTATCTGGTATTATTTATTATGTGTTTAATTCATACTGTTTGTGGAATACTGTGTAGGTGGTCTAATTTGTTGGACAGAGGCTTGTGGCACTAACGGATTTAAACAAGCTGCAGGATATATGGGCAGACAATTAACGATTGGTAACTATATTTTCTGGCTATACAAATTTTTTTTAAATTGTGTTTTAGAAAAAAAAAATATGTCATATAAAAAATGCAAAAATGTGAATGGTACAAGATAACTGCTCAGATATCTTAACCTTTAAGACAATGTCATTGTTTTACAGAACATTTGACTGACCAGATTTACAGTAATAAATGTCAGAGGAGTAAAATACAGTGTAAATTCATTTATTTTTCTTTCTTCTGTAGTCAGAACACTGTTGTCAACCCCCAATCATAATAATCTTCAAAATTATCTTTGTATTGTGTTCTATATTATCTTGCTGTTTCTTATTAAGTCTAAACATTTATTGTCACTCTTCTGGCATTAGTATATTGGGTATTATCAAGGTTCCTGTGATGAAGATCAAGGTAAAGACTTTATTTTCAGAAGAATTTACATTTTGTTTCTGTGTGTTTCAAAGATAAGATGACTAGCAAAGGCAAATTGTAGTTTATACATAATTCTTATTTTATTCTATATTAGCTTGTGTTAATTTAAGGATTATTTACTAAAGGTGGCCTACACTGGCCAGTTCTTTACTGTATCCAACCAAAAATTATGCCATAAAAATGATGAGTCATATGCTGATGCATCATACACTTGTTGACATGGTACATAAACAGATAAAGGGGCTGATTTACAAAAGTTCATATTTTTTCATTCCCCAGAATCATATTTGTTAGTGCTACAAACCGTGGTTTACACTAATTTATTTAAACCACAAAAAACATAATTTATTAAGGGTAAAAACTACAAAAAACACAAATACAAAACTTCACTTTCTAAGAGCTGGCAAGGTTATGTGGAAGTCAATAGGAGTTGTCCTTTTGCCATTTTAAAATCTTCCTTTGCTTCATGGTTTTAGAGTTTTTTTTGGCATTTTTAAGACTAATACAAAGGATTTTCTGTGTTTTTGTATGAATTTTGTGGGTTGTTTTTGTGCTTTTTATGTTAGGATCTTTTAATAAATTACTTGATACTTTTTTTTTCATGGTTTCACAAACTACTTAAGCCACACACATTTGTATACCTGATAGATCATCTGCAATCTGGAAGGATCACAAAATTGTCTGTTGAAACTTTATCCTTACTTAACATACATGTTGGGTAGCATGGTCAAAATTGGGCAAAAAAGTAAGGAGGGCACTCTATATTAAAAATGTATATGTATGCTATTATGGGTGCAAAGGAACTATTGTGTTATACTTTTGGTCATAATGCATTGGGCTATTCTAGAAAGCAAAATTGGTCAAGCTGCCTGATAAAATCTGTATGGCTAGTGTTAGTTTTTTTTTTTAATGAACAAAAATCCAGGTGTGCCCTTATCCTGTCTTTTTTTTGTCCAGATATCTTAAGATAGTATCTATTTGTAGTCCAATAAATAAACACTCTCTAAGCACAAAATGCTTAAAGCATCATATGAGGGCCAGCCCTTTTTTCAGTTTGATCCTATTCACTCGAGTTTAAAAGTTTAGATCTTTAAAATAAAATTTGATTAGTCGAATTTTGAGTTCATGGAAGTTTATGGGAGTTTTAAAAAACTCACATGAATTCAAAATTCAACTCTTGATAAATGTGCCTCTAAGTGTTGGGCACTATTAAATTTAAAGCTTTCTAATGAATCAGATAGTAAGCTTTTTAGGGTCAAAATCTATTAAACAGAATAGTTTTAGTAGCACGTATCTTTTGGGACTATATATTGAATGTGGTAAATACAGAGATTTAATTTATAATACTGCAATTACAAAACGAATCTGCGTTTGAATGTCTCTCCGAATTCCAAATCATGTTATGAGCTGTTTTGAAGTAAAATCTATGTAGACAGGTAGTGGGAGATTCTTTCGATCAGTAAATTACACAATAAATTCATTTCTTGCCTTTCATAGTACAGAGGTATCTAATATAATTTACAACTTCCAATTTTAGAAGTCAAATCTGATTTTTTTTAACCCTCAAATAGATTGAAATGAATTTTTCATATTTAAAGTTATTTATCATGGTTAAACCTGGACTGGATCAAATATAATGGCAGATGTATCAAAGGATAAAAACTCCCTTCTGATGTTTTCTGGTGTAGATTAACGAAGTCAGTAAGACCATTCAACCACTTGATGATTTCAAGGAGTGAGGACATTTGCTGTTTTGTTATGCAGTGGCGGAACTACCGGGGGAGCAGGGGGTGCGAGCTGGTCAGGGCCCTCCTGGCAGCCCGTGCACCACAGAAAATGTGGCCGTATGGAGGGGGGGTGGGGCCCGGCTGTGGGTCACGCACCAGGGCCCGCCCCCCTTCTAGTTACGCTACTGTTGTTATGCATGGTATATTCAAGTTAAATGTTCCAAAAGGACCACGTAAAACAAAGAAATACATGTTAGGGATAAAGTTTATTCAGTTTTATGCCATAACGATCAGGCACATGTGTAACTATAAGGGTTACTTATAACCTACAAGTGCAGGTCACATAAATGTAGGTGCAGTCGTTTTGCAAACTTGGCATGTAAAAGTAACATATTATTTTTATTCAACTGACTTTTCCTTCCATCACAATGAATCCGCTTAGCTTTGCTTGCAATTTTGCTAGTTTGCGATAATGAACTCATCTATGGATCTATACAACAGACATCAATCTACACACACACAAATTATAAGCAAATATGGCTTTCTTTTTCGCAGGCTAGGATGCTGCAACATAGATACAGTGTATTCAAAAATAACGAATATATTGACTGTTATTCTCTTTTTCAGTTTTCTTGTCAAAATGCCAATAGCCATATTGTAATTTGAATCATTGCACCAAATTTCCCAAAACTTCAGAATGACTTTAGGCTGTTAGTGAGGAGGGTAATTGTTAGCATACAATGTATGCAATCTTTACATTTAACTTCCACTTAAGAGATTATATAGGTTGGTCTCTAACTGCTTCGATTTGTAGAAGCTCAGAGATGGAGCTGTCAGTTGTACAGTAGCTTCGACACTGGAGTATAAATCTACTAAACTGTATAGTAAAAGTTCCTAAATCTTGGGAGAATCATTTACATCCTCAGAATCGGATAGAGATGTAATGAATATATAAGTTTAGGATCCGATTAAATACCCAGTCCACCACAAAAGAAAAACAGAACCTGAACACTAATTCAGGCAAATTAATAAAATCACAGGGAATCCTTGAAACCCCCCCCCAAATATATATAGTTTCTGCTGGCAGTAAAACAAATACAGTGTAAATAACAGTATAGATACTGTGTAATTTTTAACATGTACATGAGTTGCCTTATAGTAGAAATCCCTACACTTTGCGAGAAGCATTTACATCCTCAGAATCTGATAGGGATGTATTGAATCTATAATTTTTAGGGATGCACCGAATCCACTTTTTTGGATTCGGCCGAATCCCCGAATCCTTCGTGAAAGATTCTGCCGAATACCGAACCGAATCCGAACCCTAATTTGCATTTGCAAATTAGGGGTGGGAAGGGGAAAACATTTTTTACTTCCTTGTTTTCTGACAATAAGTCACGCAATTTCCCTCCTTGCCCCTAATTTGCATACGCAAATTCGGATTCGGTTCGGCCGGGAAGAAGGTTTCGGCCGAATCCAGCTGAAAAAGGCAGAATCCTGGCCAAATCCCGAACCGAATCCTGCATTCGGTGCATCCCTAATAATTTTAGAATATGAACAAATACCCAGTCCATCACAAAAGAAAAACAGAACCTTAACGCTAAATTGCATATGAAAATTAGCAAAATCGCAGGGAATCCTTGGGAAAAAATCCCCACCAAAATATATATACATATACATATATAGTTTCTGCTGGCAGTGTAACAAATACAGTGTAAATAACAGTATAGATACTGTTATACATAAATTGCCTTAAGCTCATTTAGCCTTTTGCCTATGACTCTTTTTTGCAGTAACAGATTTACCTTCTAATTGCTTCACCAAGCGCATTGCCTTTTGTTTTGTTTTATTCATGAATAACACTTGCATTGGCATTTCTCATAAGAATTGCAGTAGTATTAAAGACGCATAAACATA
The DNA here is from genome assembly GCA_038501925.1 of Xenopus petersii. Taxonomy (NCBI): domain Eukaryota; kingdom Metazoa; phylum Chordata; class Amphibia; order Anura; family Pipidae; genus Xenopus; species Xenopus petersii. The sequence goes on along the minus strand of CM076673.1, from coordinate 173,180,898 downwards.
AAATGGATCAAAGTATATTGTTGCTTTATAATCTTATATCCCTATCAATTAGGGAATTTTTTCCTGCACAGTGTGCTGAATTGTCATTTTGAATATTAGATGTTGTGGTAAAGTCTTTTCTTTGCCCTCTGTGTGTTAAAATCTAAAAATGTTGGATATTAACTTTAAAATGTTGCCGAAAGGAAAGTGTATTCCTGTAATAGCCGATCAACATGTTAAAGGGCCAAGACCATTACAAAAAGAGAAATAATAAAATAATTTAGAGTGTTATGGTTGATTTGTTTTCTGACAAAGCAGGAGTTCTGTAATGTTTTATGGCTGAAATGTAGCTCACTTTATAACACAGAGCCGAGACTACAGTTTTTTTACTGTTCCTTTCTTTAAGCCATTGCTTCTTTTTCTACAGGATTTTGTTTGCTTAACATAATTTGTTAGCAAACTGGTTGAGATAATAAATGCGATAAAAAAACCCTCTTAAACCATAGTTTAAATATGTAACCAAAAACGCCACAATCCAGTCCAGTCCGTTGACCATTTATAGGAGAGTCCAATATTTGCAGAATAAGGCCCATTGATGTTCTAAAGCAGAGCTATCTAGCTGCTGACTCAACCCATCACCCAGTGCAGTCCAATAAGTCATTTACTGCATTACAGTTTTGCCATTTTTCCTTATCAGAATAGAAGGTTAAAAAAAATTAATTTGAAGCAATGTTTTCATTTTTTTCCCAATTTGAGACCCAGATTTTACATTAGCAAGGTAGCACAGGTAGAGGATACGTTATCCGGAAAGCCATTATCCAGAAAGCTCCTAATTACAGAAAGGCCGTCTCCCATAGATTCCATTTTATCCAAATAATCCAAATTTTTTAAAAACTGATTTTCCTTTTCTGTGTAATAATAGAACAGTACCTTGTATTTGATCCCAACTAAGATATAATTAATCCTTATTGGAAACAAAAACAGCCTATTGGGTTTATTTAATGTTCAAATGATTTTCTAGTAGACTTAAAGGATCAGTAACATCATTTAAAAAAAATAAAATAAATTGTTAGTATAGTATAGACTGAGACTTAAAGGATCTGTAACTTAATTTTTTTTAAAAAATTCGTTAGTATAGAACAAAAAAAAACACAAGGACAAATTAAACTTTTAAATCACTAAGGGGCACATTTACTTAGCTCGAGTGAAGGGATATTAGAAAAAATACTGTGAATTTCGAACATTTTTTTGGGCTACTTCGACCATCAAATTGGCTACTTCGACCTTCGACTACAACTTCGACTTCGAATCGAACGATTCGAACTAAAAATCGTTCGACCATTCGATAGTTGAAGTACTGTCTCTTTAAAAAAAACTTCGACCCCCTACTTCGCCAAGTAAAACCTACCGAGGTGCAATGTTAGCCTATGGGGAAGGTCCCCATAGGCTTCCTAATAAATTTTTGGTCGAAGGAAAATCGTTCGATTGATGGATTAAAATCCTTCGAAACGTTCGATTCAAAGGTGTAACGATCGCCGCCCGGAGCAGGCCCAGGAGCTCCGGGCGGCGCGTCCATCCTTGCCGGCGTCGCTCCCAAAATGGCGGCGCCCATGGCCGCCACGTGGGTAGCGGCTTCGGGCGATGACGTCAGCGCGCCGACATCGGCGCAGGAGCGTCGATGACGTCAGAATGGCGCCAAATTTGAATATAAAAACTCCAACTAGACACCAGAATGGCGCCCAAGAATAGGATTACTTTCCTGAAGCATATCCTGGGTTCCCTGTGTGCCTTATTGCCTAATCTTGTTCCTGCCTTGTATCCTGACCCTTTGCCTGGACTTTGGACCTTGTGTGTATTCTGCCTGCCTGTGAACTCTTGCCTGATCCTGACTATTCTTCGTTTAACCCTTTGGACACCGCGACCTTGTACCCTCAAGAGGGCTTCCTCCTTGATCCTGACAACCTCCCTGGAGGGAGCTCCCGGCTCCCTGACATTATTCTTGGGCCATGGATCCCACTGAGGAAGCTCAGACAGATTTCGGCAGGGCCTTTCGGGGCCTGCATTCCCGCATGGAGGCATATGAAGCCCGGCAGAATTACGTGGGACACACGCTGGAGGCGATCCTGGAAAAGCTCTCCTTGTTGACACCAGCGCCCCTCCTGCCGGCACCTCCTCCGCAAGCGGCTGCTGCCATGGCTACCCACCCCTCCACTTCTGGTCCACATATTCCTGCTCCGCCTCTCTACGATGGCGATCCTCAAGCCTGTCGAGGATTCGTGAATCAGTGCCAGATTCGCTTTGCCCTGCACCCCACTGAATTTGACTCTGAACGTGCCAAGGTGGGGTTCGTGATTACTCGTCTGGCAGGGAAAGCTCTCGAGTGGGCATCTCCACACTGGGAGAAGCAGTCCCCACTGATGGATGACGCAGAAGCATTTCTCAAAGAATTCCGGATCGTCTTCGATGCTCCCGGCCGGGTGACATCCGCTGCTTCCCGTCTGTTCCAAATCCGCCAAGGGAGTCGCAGTGTAGCAGAGTATGCTATCGAATTTCGTACACTTGCTGCTGAGACTCGTTGGAACAACGACGCATACCATACTGCATTTTATAATGGTCTCTCCCTCCGCATCAAAGATGACCTGGTCTCCCGTGAATTACCCACGCAACTTGAGGACCTCATCGCCTTAGCAGTCAAGGTGGACACTCTTCTGAGAGAGCATCAAAGCCTGAGAGATCGTGTCAGGAGGTTTCAACCCATATTGGCACCCCGCTTCCAGAGGCCTCTCCTGCAGGCTCCCGTCACCCCGCCTGACCGAGCATCCATTTCTCTCCAGGAGGAACCCATGCAAGTGGGAAGAACTCGCCTCACTGAACAAGAGAGACTCCGTAGACGGATGTCAGGCCTGTGTCTGTATTGTGGCGGACATTCCCACTTCGCCAATGCCTGTCCTGCAAAGGCTAAGAGTTTTGTACCCCGAGGTATGTCTATGGTAACTCATGTAGGGGGCACTACTCAAAAGTCTCGTGATAAGTCTCAGGAGAAGACCCTAGAAAACTCACACAGGTTTCTCCTTCCCTTCCAGATTCGTCTGACTGATAAGACCATCTTCGGGAATGCTTTCATTGATTCCGGTGCTGGGGGTAACTTCATAGACGCTCTCTTTGCTAAGCACATGGGAATTCCCTTATTTCCTTTGCCTTCTCCCATGCGGATCGTCGCCATAGATGATAAACCCCTGGAGTCTGTACTCACGATGACCACTGGCGAACTACCCGTGCAGGTTGGGACCCTGCATAGAGAGAGACTTTCGTTTCTTATTATCTCTTGTCCCGCTGTTCCAGTTGTTTTGGGTCTCCCCTGGCTGCGCCTGCACAATCCCACCATAGACTGGTCCACAGGGCAGGTTTCTCGTTGGAGCCCATTCTGCCAACAGCATTGCCTTCCTGCAAAACCCCTCAAGAAGGTAACTATCTCCTCAACCGAGTTAAAATCTCTTCCCTCCTGTTATAAGGAATTCTCCGATGTGTTCTGTAAAAAGTCTGCGGAATTCCTTCCTCCACATCGCTCCTACGACTGTCCTGTCGAACTCCTGCCAGGAGCCATGCCCCCTAGAGGTCGCACTTACCCTCTCTCTCCTGCAGAGACTACCGCAATGAAGGAATACATCCAAGAAAATCTCCAGCGGGGGTTTATCCGCCCTTCTACCTCTCCTGCAGGGGCTGGGTTCTTCTTCGTGGAGAAGAAGGACGGAGGCCTTCGGCCATGTATAGACTACCGGGGCCTGAATAAAATCACTGTAAAAAACAGGTACCCATTGCCCTTGATTGCAGAGCTCTTCGACCAGCTGAAGGGGGCGAAGATATTCTCTAAGTTGGATCTCCGGGGGGCGTACAACCTCATTCGCATCCGTGAGGGTGACGAATGGAAGACGGCTTTCAACACTCGTGACGGGCACTATGAATATCTCGTTATGCCCTTCGGCCTATGCAATGCCCCTGCCGTCTTCCAGGAGTTTGTTAATGATGTGTTCCGAGATCTCCTAGGAAGGTTCGTAGTCGTATATTTGGACGACATCCTGATCTTCTCCAAGGACCTTGAAAGTCATCGCTCCCAGGTGAAGGAGGTACTCTCTCGTCTGAGGAAGAACTCTCTCTTCGCCAAGTTGGAGAAGTGTGTCTTCGAGGTATCCAAGATCCCCTTCCTAGGGTACATTATCTCTCCAGAGGGATTTGAGATGGACCCCGTGAAAGTGTCGGCCATCCAGGAGTGGCCTCTCCCACTGAGTACCAAGGCAATCCAGAGATTCATCGGATTTGCTAATTATTATCGACAGTTTATCCGGGGGTTCTCTTCCCGCATTGCACCTATCCTGGCCCTCATCCGGAAAGGGGGTAAACCCAGCTTGTGGCCCCCATCTGCCATTGAAGCTTTTCAGTCCTTGAAAGAGGCCTTCACATCCGCTTCTGTCCTCCGACACCCCAATCCTGAACTACCCTTCTGCATCGAAGTTGATGCTTCTGAAGTCGGAGCCGGAGCCATCTTGTCTCAGAGACATCCCGCTGATGGGAAGTTGCACCCCTGTGCTTATTTCTCCAAGAAGTTCTCGTCCGCAGAACAGAACTACGATGTCGGGAACCGAGAACTCTTGGCTGTTAAACTTGCCCTTGAAGAGTGGCGTCACCTCTTGGAGGGTTCTCTGATTCCTGTTCAGATTTACACCGACCATAAGAATCTCGAGTTCATCCAGTCCCTCAAGAGGCTAAACCCCAGACAGGCAAGGTGGGCTCTCTTCTTCTCTCGATTTAATTTTATCTTGACTTATCGCCCAGGCTCCAAGAATCGGAAGGCCGATGCCTTGTCTCGTAGCTTCACTCCGGTGGACCGCCCTCCTGAAAGACAAGAGCCAATCATCCCTCCAGTCAAGATTATTGCCTCCCTGTATCCACAGTTTGCCGACCAAATCCTGGCTGGTCAGTCTTCTGCTCCTTCAGATACTCCCATTGGGATGGCATTTGTTCCTCCTGAGCTGCGTCTGCCTATCCTGCAACAGACCCATTGCTCCAGGCAGGCCGGACACCCTGGCCCAGCTAAGACTCTTGAACTCTTACGACGCCTGGTCTGGTGGCCTGATATCCGCAAGGATGTGAAGGACTTTGTTGCTGCTTGTAATGTTTGTGCCACATCCAAGTCAAGTCACTCCCGCCCCAGTGGGTTACTACAGCCTTTGCCGGTTCCTTCCCGTCCTTGGACCCACCTGTCCATGGATTTCATTGTCGAACTTCCTCCCTCCTGTGGGAACACTGTGATCTGGGTTGTCATTGATCGCTTCTCCAAAATGGCCCATTTCATCCCTCTGAAGAAGTTGCCCTCTGCGGTGGAGTTGTCCCAGCTATTTATCCAGTACATCTTCCGCCTGCATGGTTTCCCGGTGGAGATCGTCTCCGATAGAGGCACCCAGTTTACTGCCAAGTTCTGGCGTTCCTTATGCAAAGACCTGGGAATTGTTCTTCAGTTTTCATCTGCATACCACCCGCAGACGAATGGGGCAGCTGAACGTGTCAACCAAGCCCTGGAACAGTTCCTGAGGAACCACGTATACCTCTGCCAGGATGACTGGTCTGATCTCATCCCATGGGCGGAATTCGCTCATAATAATGCTTGTCATTCCTCTACAGGAAGGTCTCCGTTCATGTCGGTATATGGTCAGCATCCTCAAGCTTTTCCCCAAGACTTTGTGCTATCTGACGTCCCGGCTGCTGACGATTCCGCAGCCCATATGTCTGCTATTTGGGCTGCTACCAAGTTGAACCTAGAGAAGAGCGCTCTTGTTCATAAGACTTTCGCAGATCGTCGTCGAAGATCCTCTCCTCTCTACAAGGTGGGTGATAATGTCTGGCTCTCTTCCAGGAATATCCGGTTGAAGATCCCATCTCCCAAGTTGGGTCCAAAATTCGTGGGACCATTTCCCATCTTGGAGATAATCAACCCTGTGGCTGTCAGACTCCAGCTTCCACCAGAGATGAGAATCCCCAACGTGTTCCACGTGTCTCTGATGAAACCCGCCATCACCAACCGGTTCTCTGGCGGTCAGTCTCCTCCTCCTGCCATCTCTGTGGAGGGTCAACTCGAGTACGAGGTGGAGAAAATCCTAGACTCCAGAGTCTCCAAAGGGTCCCTTCAGTACCTCATTCAGTGGAAGGGCTTTGGCCCTGAAGAATGCTCCTGGGAAGGACACCGTGATGTTCACGCTCCTCGTCTGGTGAGGGAGTTCCATTCCAAGTTTCCCCAGAAGCCAAGTCCTGGTGGTCCGGAGGCCCCCCGTGAGGGGGGGGGTACTGTAACGATCGCCGCCCGGAGCAGGCCCAGGAGCTCCGGGCGGCGCGTCCATCCTTGCCGGCATCGCTCCCAAAATGGCGGCGCCCATGGCCGCCACGTGGGTAGCGGCGCCGGGCGATGACGTCAGCGCCCCGACATCAGCGCAGGAGCGTTGATGACGTCAGAATGGCGCCAAATTTGAATATAAAAACTCCAACTAGACACCAGAATGGCGCCCAAGAATAGGATTACTTTCCTGAAGCATATCCTGGGTTCCCTGTGTGCCTTATTGCCTAATCTTGTTCCTGCCTTGTATCCTGACCCTTTGCCTGGACTTTGGACCTTGTGTGTATTCTGCCTGCCTGTGAACTCTTGCCTGATCCTGACTATTCTTCGTTTAACCCTTTGGACACCGCGACCTTGTACCCTCAAGAGGGCTTCCTCCTTGATCCTGACAACCTCCCTGGAGGGAGCTCCCGGCTCCCTGACAAAAGGATTTAATCGTTCGTTCGAATGAATTGCGGTAAATCCTTCGACTTTGATATTCGAAGTCGAAGGATTTATCTTCGACAGTCGAATATCGAGGGTTAATTAACCCTCGCTATTCGACCCTAAGTAAATGTGCCCCTAAGTCTTTATTAAGAAATAACTTACCGAAACTCCACTTGCGCTCCTCTTCAAAAAATGCGACACAGTGACGATCCATCATGCGACGCTCGATTTCTCCTCCCTGGCTATCTCCTATAAGGAAAACAGGGAGGAGAAATTGAGCACCGCACAATGGTTCACTGGATTGCCTTTTCTGAAGAGGAGCACAAGTGGAGTTTTTGTAAGTTATTTCTTAATAAAGACTTTGCAGTTTTAAAGTTTAATTTGTGTTGGTGTATTTTTTTTCTAATGTATAATTACGAATTTAAAAAAAAAAAATGTTGATGTTACTGGTCTGGTTGATGTAACTTTTAACCTCAGCCTCTATTCACTGCTAGTCCAATAGGAAACCTAGTTGCTCATTAGATACTAGATTTCCTAGAGGCAGGACATTTCAAATAGCACATGCATGTAAACTACAGGCAGAGGAAAGTAATGTGTGTGCAAATTAAGATAGCACCTGCAATAGTAAATATTTTGCAATATCATCTACTTTATGGAACTTGGGAACGGTACTGATTCTTGAAAAGTAATATGTACCTGTTATCCAGAATGCTCAGGACCTGTTTTCCAGATAAGGGGTCTTTGGGGTCACTGTAATTTGTCTGCTAAAAAATCATTTAAACATTAAATATTGATTTGCCAGTTGTCACTAATAAAGATTAATTGTGACTTAGGATCAAGTACAAACTACTATTTTACCATTACAAGGAAAAAGGAAACCATTTTAAAAATCGGAATAATTCAATTAAAATATAGTCTATGGGAGACGACTTTCCTGTAATTTGGAACTTTCTTTCATAACTGTAATAGCAGATATATAGACCATTTGGTCAATCCACTGCCATTTAGCTTTTTATTTTTCCTTCTCCTTTAAGCATAACAGTAAAAAAGATGTTCCTTCAAAACTATGAAGTTCGGTGTCACATTTGTAAAACATAAGTAGTGCAAGGCTACTTGAGAACACTTTCTATTAACACAAATCTTGTTTTCAAATCTCAGTTATGTTGTTCACTTATATATTTGTTTGTGATTGTTCTGCAGGTGTATTTTAGGATCAGTGCTGGATGAAGATGAAACTTTCACCATAAAAAGCCCCATCAAGAACTGAAAATACTGGAGGAAAAGCATTTAAGCAAACGACGAGAATTAATGAAATTAATAAACGCAAGCTGTGGGCAGTAAAAGCATCATCACTAAAACAAACAACTTGAATGTGTTGCAATTTTATTAAAACCAGTGAAACCACAGGGGTAGTACAGAATTAGCAATACATAATGTAATATCATAGTTTTAAATGGAATGTTCCTCTCAGCTAGAAATATATGATCCAGTTGTTTTTCTGCACCAGCTTAATATAATATTGTAAGTTTTTAAAAAAATGAATTAAACTTTTAAATACCTATAACTTAAATATGTAAATATTTAAATAAAGGTATGGGATCCCTTATCAAGAAACCCATTATCCAGAACGCTACATATCATGGGAAGGCCATCTCCTATGGCCTCTATTTTAAGCAATTAAATATCATTTTTGAAATTAATTGCTTTTTCTATTTAAAGGGATACTGTCGTGGAAAAACATGTTTTTTTACAAAATGTATCAGTTAATAGTGATACAGTAGCTTATACTTGATGATAACTAAGCTGCATGAATCCATTTTTATGTTTATTTCATGTTTCAATTATTTTAGAAGACTTATAGGGGAATTTAGTATCTTTTGTTAGCGCAAAAAAATGTTTGCAAAGACCATTGTGATTGTTAGCGACCATGTTTGCATCTTTTTGACCAATTACAGATCTCAACGACTTCCTTGCAAAATTTGCGACCAAATGCAAACATTGCAAACATTCGCAGTACAGGTATGGGATCTGCTCTCCGGAAACCCGTTATCCAGAAAGATCCAAATTACAGAAAGGCCGTCTCCATTATAATCAAATAATCCAAATTTTTTAAAAATGATTTCCTTTTTCTCTGTAATAATAAAACAGTACCTTGTACTTTAATCCAAAATAATATATAATTAATAGTTATTGGAAGCAGAACCAGTCCATTGCGTTTATTTAATGTTTTCATGATTTTCTTTAGACTTAAGGTATGAAGATCCAAATTATGATAAGATCCATTATCCAGAAAGCTCCAGGTTCCAAGCATTCTGGATAACAGGTACCATACCTGTATATGTAATTAAATTTCACAATCACAAAGCGTATTTTGCGACTAAATATTTAAAGCCCTTTAGGGGCTTAATTATTAAAGGTTGTATTTAAGTTGTTTTAAAAGTTTTTGAAACCACGACTAAACTCACAAATCCTAATACCACGTTTTCATTCAACTTATTAAAATATCCGAATATAAAAAGTACGGAAAAAAAAAATCGCTGGTAAAAAAACTGGTAAAAAAATATGAATACCTTGAAAAATTAGACGTTTTCAGATGATTTCTAGTGGCGGAAAAATTTGAAAACCTCTAAAAGTCTGAATTGATTTAAAGTGGTCCAGTAGGATCAGCCCAGGTCCCACCTCGACAACTTGTACTTGGCCAAGTTTTGCCTTAGAGGTTTTCGTTGGTTTTTACACTTAGGGGCAGATTTATCAAGGGTCGAATTTCGAAGTAAAAAATACTTCGAAATTCGACCATTGAATTAAAATACTTTGACTTTGAATATCGATTATGCAATCGAACGATCGTATTAAAATAGTTTGAACGATTCGAAAAAACGATTCAAACGATTTTAGCGTACAATCGAACGATTTTACTTTGATGTGTAAAGACTTAGAAAATGATTGTAGAAGGTCCCCATAGGCTAACATAGCACTTCGGCAGTTTTAATTTGGCGAAGTATTTAAGGCTATGTTTTTTTTAAAGAGACAGTACTTAGATTATGAAATATTCTAATATTTTTACTTCAAGTCGAAGTAAATTCGAAGTCGTATCCTATTCGATGGTCGAGGTATCCAAAAAATTACTTCGAATTTCAATTCTTTTACTTTGAAAATTCCCTCGAATTCACTTCGACCCTTGATAAATCTGCCCCAAAATGAATCTCTATTTTTTTTTTATAAATATAGGAAAACCACTAAACCCCGCTAAAAAAAAATGTTACTTAATGGGCCTTTAAAACCACCGGCTCAAAAGCGTTCCTGATAACTTATCCTATATCTGTACTTATATATATATTATTTGATTTGTACCATCTGTCTATTAGAATCTCATTGCTTATTCTCATAAATATACTCATAAAAGAATGTTTATTCCCTTGGCAACCAAGTAATATAGTACTGCATAACTTCTGAACTTTCTTTGCTCTGTGTTTTGGAAGAAGTATTGAGTGTGAAAAAATTTGTGTTGTAAAAATCCATTTAAGCATTGGTTTCAGTGGACCAAAACAATATTAGTTGCTGAGGAATATTTTGCTATTACGAAAATTCACAGAAGTGCAGTTATTCAAAGGGTCCCAAATGCAAACATTAAAATTAGTTGTGCACTCCAATATAATATTAAAATAGCAAAAATGAAACCTTTACTCCAGGCTGGGGGGAGGTGTAGGGTCTACAATTATTCGGTACATGGCAAGAAGTATTTGAAGCAATATAATAGGGTGGATGCTTTTATAGCAAGTGAAGATATTCAGATATTTAGGGGGTTGTTTATCAAAATCCAAAAAGTTCTTACTATTTTCTGAAAACTACTCTGACCAAATCTGCACAGACTTTTCCCCCCTATTTATCAATAAGTTTTCACAAATTTTTCTGGTCCGGAAAAATTCAATATAAAATCATAAAAACTTCAATTTTGTGATTGTGCGATTTAAACCTACGTTTTTTTTTTTAAGTAAAATCACCCGAAAGCTATGATTTTTTCGGAAACGCAGCACAAAATCTTCCAATTGTTAACGTTAATCTGCCATTGACTTGTTACAAGTTCTTGGCAGGTCTTAGTTGGAGTTCTTTTTTCATCGGACTTTTAACACCATCAGACTTTTGATAAATGCTTAAAAAAATCTTCGAAAGAAATCTTTTTTTCTCCTTTAAAAGACCTACTAGAAAAATCGAAGGTTAATAAATAACCTCTTCAGTGTCTACTCATCCCATAATTGTTCAAAAGCTTCTACCTGCTTTTCACGTAAGAAAATAAATGATAAATAGTAGTTAATCTAGCACAGAGATGCCGTCTGAACAATGCCCTCCAGCTTCTCTGTAACTCTCAGCAGCCTCTTCACAGTCCAACATCCACTTTCCTCATCATGCAACTTCTCTAATACATTTTTACATTCTTCTTTACAAATTAGTACAAATTCATATTCTTTAGGTTTCTCTAACACAGCTGATATTTATTTCAACATGAGAAGCACTTAGTTATTAATTGCATTATATAAACAGAAATCCAATACTGTGGTGCTTGTGTGCATGAATAAATAAAAATAATATTAATCTGTGTAAGCCATCATTATTAATTCATGTTCACTCAAATGCACCAGGCATTTAACTAGACAGTGAGCCAGTGGAACTATTTAATAAATGCAGTCATTTCTGTTTTGACACATCATTGTTGTTTACTCTGCGATTGTGCAAGTGCCATGGTAACTAAAATATTTAATTCCAGGTTTATTCGAGGAACATGTAATTTGCTATTGTATATTTGGAACAAATGACTGTTATGAACTGAATTGGTTTATAGTGTTCATTTTGCGAGATATTAAAAAGATTTTACACAACTTACATCATATTTTAAACAATATTTAATATGTTTGGGGACATATTTAAAACAATAGAGCAATACAGACTTCCAGATTACTCACGATAGAGGGAACATTTAAGTTGAGGAGTTGAATAGCTGCTAAAATAGTTATTTTCTGTTTAAAGACAGAAGCCCATCAAGTTTAACATACATACAATAACATACTATATTGTTTTCACAAATCTCTAAAAATCTGCTGTTTTTCTACGTTTCATTAGAACTCAAAAAATTCTGGATTTATTAAGTGTAAAAACCATGAGAAAACTGTTGATACAAAAATTTGCCAGGTAAAAGTTGTTGAGGTCCTATAGAAGGCATTGGTAGCTGGCTGATCTTATTGGACCATTTTCAATCAATTCAGACTTTAAGGGGGTTATTTATCAAGGTCCAAATTTATCTGAATATCGGCTGCTACAAACTCCGATATAACCCGCTGGGGTTTTTAACGCTTATTTATTATTACATTTTCCCGAAAATTTGCTTTGCGGGAAAAGCTCAGATTTTTACGATATTTTCGTGAATTTTTCGGATTTTTCACACGAAAGCTCCGAAAACACTGTGAAATTGCCCGAAACCCCCGACACAACCAAAAATAAATGGGACTGTTCCCATTGACTTTTATGCAACCTCAACAGGTTGGAGATGCCGTGTTTTTATATTCGGGCTTTTAATAAATTATGAAAAATTCATGATTTTTTTAAAAAGTCCGATTTTATTTAAACATCACGAATTTTTCAGATTTCAGGGAATTTCGGGTATTTGGAGCTTAGTAAATAACCCCCTAAGAGGTTTTTGGAATTTTTTTTGCTAAAACACTTGGGGTGTTTTTTAGTGCACCATTCAGCAATTTTTTTTGTTCGTACTTTTTATATTTAGGTCTTTTAATAACTTTTGTGGCATTTGTGATTTTAGAAAAATAGAGGCTTAATCGATAGAGGTTGAATTTTTGTGGTTTTAGAGGTTTTGAAACCACAAAAATCGTTGTCATTGAATTTATTAAAAGATCAGAATATAAAAAGTGTAAATGAAAAAAAAAAAGAGCTGAATGATGTGCTAGAAATACCAATACCCTGAAAACCTAAAAAAAAATATTTTTTCAGACAATTCCTAGTGAAAAAATATATGAAAACCTCTAAAAGTCTGAATTGATTAAAAGCAGTTCAATCAAATGAGCTCAGCTCCCACTGACTTCTATAAGACCTCTAAAACTTTTACTTGACAAATTTTGGTATTAAAGGTTTTCGTGGTTTTTACACGTAATAAATCGAAATTTTTTTGAGCTTTTAAGAAATATAGAAAAAAACTGAAATTTTTCAGGATTCGTGGAAAAAATAGAAATTTAATTGTTACTTACTGTTTTTCAGTTTATTCAAATCTCTCTGCAAAGCAACAAAATCCTGCATGGAATTTATAGTTATGCACTATGTCATATCTTTGATCAGCAAAAATAGAGACAGTTCTTCCAATGCAACCCTCAAGGTAATTTATGAGCTAATTTAAAAGCACCAAGGACTTGCCCCATGTGGTACTCCACTTACAACACTGGTCTAATTAGAAAACATTTTATTTACCACCACTCTTTGTAGTCTCCTTTTTTTGTATCTTACAAAAATATACCGGTGGAATAAAAGACTCCAGTGCCTCGGACTTGGGGGTTTTCTGGATAAAGGATCTTTCCATAGCTTGGATCTTCATACCTTAAGTTTACTAGAAAATCATGGAAACATTGAATAAACCCAATAGGATGGCTTTGCTTACAATAAGGTTTGATAATGTCACAGTTAGTACAATGTATTGTTTTGATATTACAGAGAAAAGCAAATCATTTTTAAAAATTTCAATTACAGTTTTTGGATAAAATGGAGTCTATGGGAGATGGCCTCTCTGTTCAGAGGTTTCTGGATAATGGGCTTCCAGATAATTCCATATCAAAACTGTACTGTAGTTTCTGGAAACACTGGGGCAGATTCACTAAGCACAGAATTTGCGCTAGTGTCCGCTTCGTCACATCGCAAAGCACTTTGCCAGGCGTAAATTCGCCCGGACAATGCTAATTCACTAAAATCCTAAGCTGCGTTCAGGGCTCCGAACGCTGGTGCAGTTGCGGTAGCATTACTGCAACAAGTGAAGCGAAGTTGAACTAGCGTTGATTAATTTGCATACGGCGGGAAGTTAAAGTTCAATAGACGTATATGTTGCAGCAAATACATTACACTATACAAGCCCAGGGAACCTTAATAAAATAAAATAGAGTTGTTATAATGCCCTACATATGAGCCCAGTGTATAGTTTATGTGCCATATGTAAGGAAATGTAGGGGGGGAAGCCAGGTACCCTAAAAAAAATTATGATCTTTTGCAGCCTATCACCCTGAAAAACTGAAAAGTCGCCAGTGTTTTTTATGAACAATTTTTTGAGGAAGTCCTATCTACTCTATTGCACTTCGCCTGGTCTGAGGTGAGGAAGGCAAGTCTGGCGCAAGAGGTAACGTTCAGTAAAATCTTAGTAAATTTGTGAAGTAATGGTATTTCGCCAGAGCGAAACTTCGCCTGGTGTAAGAGTGCAACGTAGCAGTAGAGTCTTCTAACGAAGTTATGCCAGCGACCGTTAGTAAATCAGCGAAGTACCAAAATGACGTCACATGTTAGTCACTTTGCCCTTTAGTAAATTTGCCCCACGTATTTTCGGATTACTCTTGGGAAAATAAACAAGGTAATGTAACCTTAGGTCTAGAAAGTGTAATTTGTATAAAAATAATAAATAATTAAAATGTGCATTTTAAAAGCAAAAGTAACATTTTAAATACTGCCATAAAAATACAATTTGTTTGATGGTGACAGCATTCTACATTTCTGGCCAAAGTTGTTATAAAGGGGCCATTTTGTATTCACCCATGGTGTCTGCTTCCCACCCTTTTAGTTTGTCTTTCACCTTCTAGTAAACTATCTCACAATATGCAGGCTAAGCATTGTAAGCCATGGGACTACAGAGTTGGCTACTATCCCAGAGTACTGCCTTCCACCCTGCCTGGTTCATGTCATTTTATAGTCTCTCCCTTCCTGTTATAGAATTACTTATTTCTGATATTGATGCCGGGCATTGATTATTACCTATACATCTAGTTAGAGAGAGGTGGTGTATTTAGCCATGTCCTTTTGTTACCCAACATAGGAAATAAGAAATAATAATAAAAATTGTCAGTGATCTGTGCCTCCAAAAATTTGTCACCTCTTTTTTTTTCAAATTAATCATATGTTGTGATTCTTGGCTTACTCCAAGGTTCCTGCCACGGCTCACTCTTCTGCCTATAGCAGCCACATTTGGCTTGGGGTGGAGTGCTCTGCTACTCAGATGCTGCCAGGTCTTATTGTGGGAGAACCAGGGAGAGAGTTCTGGGCAAGCACGGGAACCAAACCTAATGTGGGAGGCATGAACAGGCTGGTTCAATACCAGATAGGCAACGCGGTACCAGATCAGATAACAGAAGCAAAGTCAGAGTCACATGCCAGCGTCAAATCAAACAGAAAAGAGATGCAAAATCGGAATCCAAGGAATAGTCAAATACAGGCTGAGGTCTGTACAGGCGGCACAATGGAAAGGCCAGGAACAGGCAAGGGTCAGGAACAAGAATCAGACTAGAAAGAGCATCCACAACTATAGGAATAGACCTTAATGTTGGGCAATGTAAATGTAACATTTGCGCCTTTAAATATTTGAATTTTGCGCCAACCGTGATGACGTAACGCGGGCAATTCTGACTATATCCCAAACTACTTGAGCGCCGCACGAACCTGGAAGTGCATATTCAGCAGTGACATGAAGCAGCAGGCGTCACCCCGCCCCACTACACCACCAAGTATTCTCACACCAGAAAGCTCCAAATTATAAGACGCTATCTCCCATAGACTCATTTTGAATCAAATCATTCAAATATTTAAAAACTGTTTCCTTTTCTCTGTAATAATAAAACAGTACCTTCTAATTAGGGATTCACCAAATCCACTATTTTGGATTCGGCCAAACCCCCTAATCCTTGGTGAAGGATTCGGCCGAATACCGAACCGAATCCGAACCATAATGTGCATATGTAAAATAGGGGTGGGAAGGGGAAAACATTTTTTACTTCCTTGTTTTGTGACAAAAAGTCACTCAATTTCCCTCTCTACCCCTAATTTGCATATGTAAATTAGGCTTTGGATTTGGTTCTGTCGGGCAGAAGATTCTGCCGAATCCTGCCGAAAAAGGCCGAATCCCGAACAGAATCCTGGATTCGGTGCATCCCTACTTCTAATTAATCCCAACTAAGAGATTAATAATTATAGAAGGGAAAACAATCCTAATGGGTTTAATCAATGTTTAAATGATTATTTTAGGAGATTTAAGGTATGGGGGTCCAAATTATAGAAGGACCCCTTATTTGGCATACCCCTGGTCCAGAACATTCTGGATAGCAGGTCCCATATATATATATACACTTGTTTTAGAAATGTGAACAGACCTCCTAATAATCTAATGACACTAAACAAAATAAGTGAATAATACTACATGGCATTCAGCTTACTGAGAAAATTCATTATTTGATTCATTCCTGAAAACCTTCTATTTTTATAGAAATCTATATCACAACTTACAGAAAATGATCCCTTTCCCCGCAGCACTGGAAAATGTCAAGGCTTTGAATACTGTGAATCATTTTTTTTACTAGTCTCAGCAGATTTCTTGAGTGCCACCTCAAATTCTTTGTAAATGTTATATCTTGGATGTTGGTACCACTGATGAAACTGAAGTGACACTTGATAAAATGCATTGGGACAATTACTGGGATTCAGAGAAGTGAAGAGACAACTGCTCAGACCAGGTCATATAATGGAAACTGCAGCTGAGGGCAGATCATAAATGAGAAAATGACTTTCCAAAGTACAGTGAGTTTTTGTTTTGTTTAACTTATAGTATAAGTTGACACTGTGTATCTTCTTGCATGAAGGCACTTACTTATTTGATGTTACTGAAATATTCATTCAGTAGACTTATTAGAGAAGATTTGTGAATTTTTTTTATATTTATTAATATTAATAATCCTTACATTTTTGTGGGATTACAAACAACAGGGCTGGACTAAGAGTAAAAAGCAACCTTCGCAAAAAAAAAAATCAAAGCAGCCCACATATAAATGTATGACATTTGCGGCCAGCTCCATCCCCACAAGTTTTAAAAAAAAAAACTCTGGTGATCAGGGCCTCCCCACATAAAAAAAAACACTGGTGGTCAGATCCCCCCCATGAATGATAAAAAAAAAAATTGGTGGCTAGCACCCCATAAAAGTAAAAAATTAAAAACATTGCTGGCCAGGCCCCACCATAATATCAAAAAAATTGTGGCCAGGACCCCCCATAAAAGTAAAAATAGCATTGGTGGTCTGGACTCTCCGATGATAGAATATAAAAAGAACATTAATGGCCAGGGATAAAAACAAAAGACCATTGGTGTTCAATGGAAACTTAACTTTCAATTTTGACATGAGGTTTTCTTTCTTTTTCTGTGGGGCTTCCTTTTTGGCAGTTTTATCTCCCATTCAGTGGCTTTGGCTCCCAGTTTGCGGTTTCAACTCCCATTTGTGGTTTTCGGCCTTTGCTCCCATTTGGACAGATTGCCAGTCTGGGCCAGCAAACAACTCACTCTCCAAAAACCGCAAAAATCTCAAAGCAAAGAAAGGTTTTACAATTAGAGAAGGACAGCTCCCATTGATTTCTACATGAATCCTTGCCAGCTTTTAGATGGAGAAGTTTTGTATTACAGATTTTTGTGGTTTTTACACTGAATAGATGACACATTTATTTGGTTTAGACTTTATTTCAATTCTTGATTTTTGCTTATGCTCTTATTACTCACTCATATTGTTTATTCTCTTAAACAGCCCAAGGCTTCCTAATATCAAACATCTACAAACTTATTATATGTTTCCTAAAATCAGTTTTCTTGTAATTTATGTCAAGCCATTGCAATAATTATCAACAAGATTGATATCCACCAAAGTGAGGCAAAGTGCAAAAATATTAGGGTTCCCTTGCAAAAAAAACCTCTTAACCCTGATGTGCTATCAAAGACACAAGCTGGTGGTTGCAATTTTATGCATGATAGCACACATGCCACTTGTTATCGGTAATGATGACTGGGTGCTTCTCGAAGTCCTCACAAAATCAAAAATAAGTGTTTATGGAGTTATTTATTTATTTATTTTGAAAATATTTTATTTGATTTTCATGATAAACAAATAATAACAGTATGACAGCAAATTTTATGCAGATGAAAGACAAGTTATAATCGATACAATGACATAAAATGGAGTTATTTATTAATTTCCAAATTTTTCTAGTCAGACTTGTGGAAAATACAATTTTACAATTTCAGGCACCTGCCTTACTGAAGAGCAGATTTTATATTTCGAAGTTAAAAATACTTTGAAATTCGACCATCGAATTGAAATATTTCGACTTGGAATATCGAAGTCGAAGTTTTTTTCTATTGAATTTGGGTATCCTGCGGTCGAAGTAAAATGGAACAATTCGAAGGATTTCAGCGATCGATTGAACGATTTTACTTCGACTTCCAAAAACGTAGAAAAATGCTCTCGAAGGTCCCCATAGGCTAACATAGCACTTCGGCAGGTTTAATTTGGCGAAGTATTGAAGTCAAAGTTTTTTTAAGGAGACAGTACTTCAATTATCGAATGGTCGAATATTCGAACGATTTTACTTCTAAACGAATTCGAAGTCGTAGTATCCTATTCGTATTATGGTCAAAGTATCCAAAAAAATTACTTTCAATTTCGAATTTTTTTACTTCGAAAATTCCCTCTTATTCACTTCGACCTTTGATAAATCTGCCCCTCTGAAGCTTTGTACACATTGTGGCACAGTCACTGGAAAAACCATAGAGGAAAGTTATAGCTTAGAATGCCCCATGAGGTAAATGCCCTATGAGGCAGAGCAAAGTCGCCTAAAAACCAGTACAGTATTCTGACTTAATAGTCCTTAACTGTGAGAATCAGTTAGGATTGGAATGAGCTCTTTGTCCTGTATTTGAGGTGAGTGGGTGACACTTGGGGGGAAAGTAATAAAATTCACAAAGAGCAAAACTTTGTGAATAAAAATGTACCTGACGCAATGTAATATTCTTCATTAGGCTTTTATTGCATTGTGAATTTTAATTGCACATTGTGAACTTTTAGCACCTGCTCTAAAGTTTCGTCAGATATTTTGTCACTAAAAATGGTTTGCGAAATCGTATTAAATATACAGCGAATGTGCGCAAAAGCAATTTGGTTACAAGTTTTGCGAGGAAGTTGTTGAAGTCTTTACGCAAAAAAATGGACGCTAACGTTTGCAAAGGTGTTTTCAAACATTTTATGCTAACTAAACATATTACATTCCCCATTGAAGCATAGGAGAAACTACAAAATTTGTCAGTGAACTATTTGTAGTTACTGGATTCAGTTGCTTTAATAATGTCATAGAGCAGGTTTCCTAGGGATTTAGACTGGCAATGAACCATTCTGCTTTGCTTTTAGAAGAATACACTTTAATTTGTTTGCAAATAAATGTAGGGTCACACCTGCTACACTATGGGGCAGATTTATCAAGGGTGAATTTCGAGGGTTAAAAAACTCTAGAATTCGACCCTCGAAGTAAAATCCTTCGAATATCGATTTGGAAGTATTTTAGCGCAAAAGCTTAAATCGAACGATCGAATAAAAATTTAATTGAACAGTTTTAAGCGATCGATCGAAGGATTTTTATTTGACCCAAAAAACCTTAGAAAAGTGCTGGGGAAGGTCCCCATAGGCTAACATTGGACTTCATTAGGTTTAAAGTGGCGAAGGATGAAGTCACAGTTTTTTTTAAAGAGACAGTACTTCAATTATCGAATGGTCAAACGATTTTTGCTTCGAACCATTCGAATCATTTGATTCGATCGAATTCGATGGAATTTGACCAATTTGATGGTCGAAGTACCCAAAAAAATTACTTTGAAATTCGAATATTTTTTATTCGAAATATTCACTCGAGCTTAGTAAATCTGCCCCTATTTGTCATGGACTCATACTATAAAAAATGTATTTCAGATTAGGGATGTAGCGAACGTCGGAAAAAACGTTTGCGAACATATTCGCGAACTTGCGTCAAAAATGCGAACGGTTCGCGAACGTCGTGAACCCCATAGACTTCAATGGGAAGGCGAATTTTAAAAGCTAAAAAAGACATTTCTGGCCAGAAAAATGATTTTAAAGTTGTTTAAAGGGTGCAACGACCTGGACAGTGGCATGCCAGAGGGGGATCAAGGGCAAAAATGTATCTGAAAAATACATTGTTGACACTGCGTTTTGTGCTGTAAAGGGCAGAAATCACACTACATTTCTAAACCTGTGTAATAAAATGCTTTAAAACGTCCGGCGTCTACATGCCAATCAAGTCGTGTAAAGGTTACAGCCTGTTCACACGCAAAGACGAAACGCGGCGCTTACTGCAACGCAAAAAAACGCAAAGAGCTTTAATGAATGATACCGTCAAGTGAGCAAATAATAGTTGTTAATTACTAGTTGAGCTTTTCACCTCCAGGATGTTCGTCCTGTTGGTGGCAATATTTCTGTAGTGGTGTGTTTAGCAGTCACCGTGCTTGTGCGCACGTGCACGGTCAGGCAGAGGTAATTCAATGTACAGTGACATGAACCAAAAAACACTGATTCTACAGTGTGGGCCCAGTTTTGGTCTACTTTATTGATCACCTGCGGTGACCATAAAAAATGCAATTTTGCCACTGTTGCAGAACCCTGAAAAATTAGGCATGTGTACTTTCCTGAAAAATTATGTTTTTTTTGTCGCAGCCACTGAAGCACAGAGGCCAGAAAAAATATGCCATATAAATGCTGAAAATATTAATTTTTTTTGTCGCAGCCACTGAAGCACAGAGGCCAGAAACAATATGCCATATAAATGCTGAAAATATTCTTTTTTTTTTGTCACAGCCACTGAAGCACAGAGGCCAGAAAAAATATGCCATATAAATGCTGAAAATATTAATTTATTTTTGTCGCAGCCACTGAAGCACAGAGGCCAGAAACAATATGCCATATAAATGCTGAAAATATTCATTTTTTTTTGTCACAGCCACTGAAGCACAGAGGCCAGAAAAAATATGCCATATAAATGCTGAAAATATTCATTTTTTTTTTGTCGCAGCCACTGAAGCACAGAGGCCAGAAAAACTCAGGATTTACCTGGATTCAAATTAAACCAGTAGGGTTTGCACCCTAGTTTGTAACGGTGGTGGAGGGAGGAGGACGCTAAAGGACAGCTGTGTGTGGAGTCATGAGGCGTGCAGAGAAGGACAGCTGCATGGGGAGTCAGAAACTCAGAACAAGTCTTCCGGCGTGCAGTAACCCTCCGAGATCCACCTCTCATTCATTTTAATAAAGGTCAGGTAATCCACACTTTTGTGACCTAGGCGAGTTCTCAGTTACAATCCCTCCTGCTGCACTGAAGGTCCTTTCTGAGAGGACACTTGAGGCGGGGCAAGACAAGAGGTTCATGGCAAATTGTGACAGCTCTGGCCACAGATCAAGCCTGCGCACCCAGTAGTCCAGGGGTTCATGTCTGCAGTTAATGCCAGGTAGTCCGCTACCTGCCGGTCGAGGCGTTCTTTGAGGGTGGATCCAGAAGGGTTCTGGCGCTGCCTTGGACTGAAAAACATTTGCATGTCTGACGTTACAGAGTGGCCAAAGTGCTTTGTCCTTGCAGGTGCACTCATGGCAGGATTACTGGCACCTCTGCCCCTGGAATGTTGATGAGTTCCTGAAGTGACATCACCCTTAAAAGCATTGTACAACATGTTTTGCAGGCTGGTTTGTAAATGCAGCATCTTTTCGGACTTGTGGTATGTTGGTAACATTTCTGCCACTTTATGCTTGTACCGAGGGTCTAGTAGCGTTGCGACCCAGTACAGGTCCTTCTCCTTAAGCCTCTTGATACGGGGGTCCTTCAACAGGCATGACAGCATGAAAGACCCCATTCTCACAAGGTTGGATGCAGAGGTATCCATCTCTGCTTCCTCGTTATCAAGGACTGCATCATCCACGGTCTCCTCCCCCCAGCCACGTACAAGACCAGGGGTCCCCAAAAGGTCACCACTAGCCCCCTGGGAAGCCTGCTCCTGTTGGTCCTCCACCTCCACAAAGCCACCTTCCTCCTCTGACTCCACTTCTGACACCTCTCCCTGCGTTGCAGCAGGTGCCTGGGTTCGTTCTGGTGATTCCGACCAGAAATCGTGCGCTTCCTGCTCCTCGTCACGCTGGTCTACAGCCTCATCTGTCACTCGTCGCACGGCACGCTCCAGGAAGAAAGCAAAGGGTATTAGGTCGCTGATGGTGCCTTCGGTGCGACTGACCATATTTGTAACCTCCTCAAAAGGGCGCATGAGCCTGCAGGAATCGCGCATAAGCACCCAGTAACGGGGGAAAAAAATCCCCAGCTCTGCAGATCCAGTCCTACCACCCAGTTCAAACAGGTATTCGTTGACGGCTCTTTGTTGTTGCAGCAGACGTTCCAACATGAGGAGCGTTGAATTCCAGCGAGTCTGGCTGTCGCAAATCAAACGCCTGACTGGCATGTTGTACCGCTGCTGAATGTCAGCAAGGCGTGCCATGGCTGTGTAGGAACGTCTGAAATGGGCCGACACCTTCCTGGACTGCCTGAGAACGTCCTGGAATCCTGGGTACTTCGAGACAAAACGTTGGACTATTAAATTCAGAACATGTGCCATGCAGGGCACATGTGTTAAATTGCCCTGTCTCAGTGCTGCCAACAGATTGCTTCCATTGTCACACACCACTTTTCCGATCTTCAGTTGGTGTGGGGTCAGCCACCGATCGGCCTGTGACTGCAGAGATGACAGGAGTACAGATCCGGTATGGTTTCTGCTTTCCAGGCACGTCATCCCCAAGACAGCATGACAACGGCGTACCTGGCACGTCGAATAGCCTAGGGGGAGCTGGGGGTGCACAGGTGTGGAGGAGGAGGACCCAGCAGCAGAGGAGGAAGAAGAGGAAGAAGACGAGGTAGAGAGCGAAGGAGGAGTAGAGGTGGTGGCAGAACCGTGTGCAATCCGTGGCGGTGACACCAACTCCACTGTCGTTGTTGAGCCACACATTCCCTGCTTCCCAGCCATTACCAAGTTCACCCAGTGGGCAGTGTAGGTGACATACCTGCCCTGACCATGCTTGGAGGACCATGTGTCAGTAGTCATATGGACCTTTGGCCCAACACTAAGTGACAGAGATGCGGTGACTTGGCTCTGCACATGGTGGTACAGGTGTGGTATTCCCTTTTTTGAAAAAAAATTGCGGCTGGGTACCTTCCACTGCGGTGTCCCAATTGCTACAAATTTGCGGAAGGCCTCAGAGTCCACCAGCTGGTATGGTAAAAGCTGGCGGGCTAAGAGTGCAGACAAGCCAGCTGTCAGACGCCGGGCAAGGGGGTGACTCGCAGACATTGGCTTCTTACGCTCAAACATGGCCCTCATAGAAACTTGGCTGGGGGCAGATGACTGGGAATGGGAACTGGTGGTCAAGGTGGAAGGTGGAGTGGAGGGTGGTTCAGACGGGTCAAGGACAGCAGAGGTAGAGCAGTAAGATGCTGGACCAGAAGGAGGGTGGCTTTTAGTTTGCCTGTTGCCTTTGAGGTGTTGCTCCCAAAGTGCTTTGTGCTTGCCGTTCATGTGCCTTCGCATAGAAGTTGTACCTATGTGGCTGTTGGGCTTCCCAAGACTCAGTTTCTGACTGCACTCATTGCAAATTACAACGCTTTTGTCAGAGGCACACACATTAAAAAAATCCCACACTGCTGACCTTTTTGAAGCTGGCAATCTGGCGGTAACAGTAGAAGTTGGCGGCGTTCGCGGCAATGGCGGGTGCGTTGGCCGGCTGACCACAGGTGCCGATACATGTTGTTGCCCTACTGTTCCCTGCGAGCTGTCCTCCCTGCTTCTTCTAAGTCTTATTCTCCTCCTGCCTCTCTGACTCTCCGTCTCTCCATCTGAACTATCCTCCTCTTGCTCTCTTCTACTGGGCACCCACAAAACATCAATCTCCTCATCATCATTCTCCTCAGATGCATCAATTTCTTCTGACAGCTCACAGAAGGAAGCAGCAGCGGGGACCTCCTCATCACTCATTATGTCCATCTCTGTTGTGTTCTCTGCCAGAATTAAATCTGGTGTAACATCCTCATCTCCTTCATCTTCTTCTGCCAATAATGGTTGCGCATCACTCAGTTCAAGAAACTCATGTGAAAATAACTCCTCTGACTCCAGTGAAGAAGGGGCGCCGGTGGTGGAGGAAGTGTTAAGTGGGGTGGCCATAGCAGTGGAGGATGAGGATGTTGTGGTAAAGTTAGAAACGGTAGAGGATGGGGTGTGCTGTGTAAGCCAGTCAACTACCTCTTCAGCATTTTGGGAGTTCAGGGTCATTGCCTTTTTAAAACTGGGCAATTTCCTAGGGCCACAGGATAGCATAGCAGCACGGCCCCTAGTGCCTCTGCGTGGCGGCCTGCCTTTGCCTGGCATTATTTTTAAAGTACGATATGAACAGCACCACAATTGTATTTGAAGTTAAAATGCCTTTATTGCTCAAGTGACGGGCATTACCGCAACGTTTCAGGCCTCACTTGGCCCTTTTTCAAGCTTGAAAAAGGGCCAAGTGAGGCCTGAAACGTTGCGGTAATGCCCGTCACTTGAGCAATAAAGGCATTTTAACTTCAAATACAATTGTGGTGCTGTTCATATCGTACTTTGACTGCATTTGCTGGTGGAAAGTGGCCACTGGAGAACCTGCACCCACCCAAAGAAAAGTAAGAAGATTTAAATAAGGTTGTGCTGACTATTTTTGTCTGCATGGCATTATTTTTAAAACAACAACAACAACTCAGGTGGTGTTTCTGGAGACGGTATTATTATTGATATTTAGACAGAATGTGAACAAGCTCACACAGCTAGGTGGCAGTTGTTTGAAAATGAAGAACACACTGGGCAAACAAATTGAAACAATGCCTGCAAGGTCAATGCCTACAGCAGTGGATACGGAATATATTATTGCTGCTTGAAAAACGTCACTCGGGTGGTGTTTCTGGAGACGGTATTATTATTGATATTTAGACAGAATGTGAACAAGCTCACACAGCTAGGTGGCAGTTGTTTGAAAATGAAGAACACACTGGGCAAACAAATTGAAACAATGCCTGCAAGGTCAATGCCTACAGCAGTGGATACGGAATATATTATTGCTGCTTGAAAAACGTCACTCGGGTGGTGTTTCTGGAGACGGTATTATTATTGATATTTAGACAGAATGTGAACAAGCTCACACAGCTAGATGGCAGTTGTTTGAAGAACACACTGGGCAAACAATGACTACAAGGTCAACGTATACACTACTACAGCAGTGGATACGGAATATATTATTGCTGCTTGAAAAACGTCACTCGGGTGGTGTTTCTGGAGACGGTATTATTATTGATATTTAGACAGAATGTGAACAAGCTCACACAGCTAGATGGCAGTTGTTTGAAGAACACACTGGGCAAACAATGCCTACAAGGTCAACGTATACACTACTACAGCAGTGGATACGGAATATATTATTGCTGCCTGAAAAACGTCACTCGGGTGGTGTTTCTGGAGACGGTATTATTATTGATATTTAGACAGAATGTGAACAAGCTCACACAGCTAGATGGCAGTTGTTTGAAAATGAAGAACACACTTGGCAAACAATGCCTACAAGGTCAGCGTATACACTACTACAGCAGTGGATACGGAATAAATTATTGCTGCCTGAAAAACGTCACTCGGGTGGTGTTTCTGGAGACGGTATTATTATTGATATTTAGACAGAATGTGAACAAGCTCACACAGCTAGATGGCAGTTGTTTGAAGAACACACTGGGCAAACAATGCCTACAAGGTCAACGTATACAGTACTACGGCAGTGGATACGGAATATATTATTGCTGCCTGAAAAACGTCACTCGGGCGGTGTTTCTGGAGACGGTATTATTATTATTGATATTTAGACAGAATGTGAACAAGCTCACACAGCTAGATGGCAGTTGTTTGAAAATGAAGAACACACTTGGCAAACAATGCCTACAAGGTCAACGTATACACTACTACAGCAGTGGATACAGAATAAATTATTGCTGCCTGAAAAACGTCACTCGGGTGGTGTTTCTGGAGACGGTATTATTATTGATATTTAGACAGAATGTGAACAAGCTCACACAGCTAGATGGCAGTTGTTTGAAGAACACACTGGGCAAACAATGCCTACAAGGTCAACGTATACACTACTACAGCAGTGGATACGGAATAAATTATTGCTGCCTTAAAAACGTCACTCGAGTGGTGTTTCTGGAGACGGTATTTTTATTGATATTTAGACAGAATGTGAACAAGCTCACACAGCTAGATGGCAGTTGTTTGAAGAACACACTGGGCAAACAATGCCTACAAGGTCAACGTATACAGTACTACAGCAGTGGATACGGAATATATTATTGCTGCCTGAAAAACGTCACTCGGGTGGTGTTTCTGGAGACGGTATTATTATTATTGATATTTAGACAGAATGTGAACAAGCTCACACAGCTAGATGGCAGTTGTTTGAAAATGAAGAACACACTTGGCAAACAATGCGTACAAGGTCAACGTATACACTACTACAGCAGTGGATACGGAATATATTATTGCTGCCTGAAAAACGTCACTCAGGTGGTGTTTCTGGAGACGGTATTATTATTGATATTTAGACAGAATGTGAACAAGCTCACACAGCTATATGGCAGTTGTTTGAAGAACACACTGGGCAAACAATGCCTACAAGGTCAACGTATACACTACTACAGCAGTGGATACGGAATATATTATTGCTGCCTGAAAAACGTCACTCGGGTGATGTTTCTGGAGACGGTATTATTATTGATATTTAGACAGAATGTGAACAAGCTCACACAGCTAGATGGCAGTTGTTTGAAAATGAAGAACACACTTGGCAAACAATGCCTACAAGGTCAACGTATACACTACTACAGCAGTGGATACGGAATATATTATTGCTGCCTGAAAAACGTCACTCAGGTGGTGGTTCTGGAGACGGTATTATTATTGATATTTTGACAGAATGTGAACAAGCTCACACAGCTAGATGGCAGTTGTTTGAAGAACACACTGGGCAAATAATGCCTGCAAGTGCACTACTATTGGTGCACTACTATGAAGAACAGCAACAGTACTGTACACGTTAAAGAACAGTAAGATAAGTAAAATAAAAAAAATATATATATGTATATTTAAAAAAAAAATTCTCGGGTTGCTGCTGCTGATGCTGAACTACTAGGAGCAGCACAGTAGCATACCAGTCCCACTCCCCAACACAGCTAGACTAATAGCACTGGGCTGTTATAGTAGCAAAGTAAAACAACAAAAAAGAAAATAAAAGCAGTCCTTACAAGGACTATTGGGTTATTACAGCAGTCAGTAGATGAGATCAGAAGAGATCAGTGCCCACAGCAGGCAGCTACATACAGAGCACTGCAGTAGAGGGTAGATTACTAGCCAGCAAAGCTACCTAACCTAAAATGTCCCTCAAATCCCTGCAGACTTCTGTCCCTCCAATACAGAGCAGTATCAAGTAGATTACTAGCCAGCAAACTTACTATCAACTGTCCCTCAAATCAGTGAAATCACTAACAGCTCTCTCCCTACACTAGCTCTTCCAAGCACACACAGGCAGAATGAAAAAACGCTGCAGGGCTTCAGTTTATATATGGAAGGGGAGTGGTCCAGGGGGTGTGGGGGTGGTCCAGGAGGGAGAGCTTCCTGATTGGCTGCCATGTATCTGCTGGTCTGGGGTGAGAGGTCAAAAAAAGCGCCAGGTAAGGCGAACCCAAAATGGCGACGTTCGCGAACATTCGGCGAGCGCGAACAGTCGATGTTCGCGCGACAGTCCGCGACATCCCTATTTCAGATGCAGCTATGATTTATCTGTACCAACTGACTATGAAAATATTGTGGATGTATATATTTAGAAGAACCAATTTTCTGTTCAACAAAAAACTTGCTCTGATCCTCAAAGAGCTAGAACAGCAAATAAGTATTGCCATAAATTTCACCCTAATTGCTGCTGAGTGTGTCCTCCGCCATTATTTCCAAAGGGCATCCAGCACAATGCACAAGTAAAGTATTTGCTAGACCTTAGTAGTTTAAATAGGGATATAAACAATATTAAACAATATTTTGCAATAAGAATGAAAAAAAGTTCAGCTATAAACTCTCTAGGTAGCTATATTCAAAAACCACATTGCTTTTCTACAAGTACCTCACTTGGAGCAAGGGTAAAACAAAGTGTGAATTGGAAATAAAATATTGCTGTCCAAACACAACATCATCTTCAATTAGAAACATTGCAGCCAAGAAAATCAGGAGGTGCACTGCAAAAACAAAACTATTTTGAAGTCCTGGAAATATAATACTTAAGAAACACATTGAGACTAAAATGTGATTTAAAGCCTCCATTGGGAAATTATGCTTAGTTGCAAACTTCTTATTTTAGATTCAACTCCTGAACATAGATATTTGTGTGGAACACTTCACTGGCAAACATAACTACTAATCCAATAAAACAAAGCAGCTAAAAGAAAGTAGTGTAAGCGCCAGTATCATATATATCATTAAATAGTAACATTTATTTGTTCAATTAGCTGATTATGGGTAGGGATGGGCGAATTTTTTCGCCCTGTTTCGCTGCAGAAATGATGCCTGTAGACTTTTATGGCGTCGTGCATCAAAAAAATTGCCATGCGAGTCAAAACATTTTTGATGCCGACTTTAATGGGCGTCAGCAATATTTTGCCGGCGGCGAATTTTTGGCGAAAAGAAACTGGTCAAATTCGCCCATCCCTAATTATGTGCTTTTGTTATGAGCATTTGGCAGGAAAAAAGGACATGTGTACTAAAAAGTATTTCTGAAGGTAGGAATATTCAGAATTAATGAGTATAATGCAAAGAAAATTGGATCTATTCGTAAATCCAACGTGTCCAGTATTCTAAAAGGCTTTTTAACCTCATTAGCTAAATATGACAGGAGGACTTTAGGTTGACATTAGGGATTAGGAACAGAATTTAGTGGCTCTGTGCAATTAGGTCAGAAATTACAGTAAATATCTAGACATATACAGACAATACAGAATTAGAGAAAATCTTGCAGCAAAAATATCGTCTCCAATATTCCCATTAGACAAATACAAGGTAAGAAAATGTCAAAAGGGTAACGTTCTATATTATAGTTTTTAATCGAGAAAAAACATGAAAAATTATAATGCAACAAATTCATATTCTACTCATCATTTCAATGGGTCTACTAACTTTCAAAAAAAAAATAGGAAAATTCAAAAAACTCTAAAGGAAATAAAATTCTTACATTTTGCCTAGGACTTCCATTGACTTCTACTTGAATTTCCAAGTGTTTAGATTCTGGATTTACATTAGAGGGTTTCTTTGCACGTAAAAAATGTGTAAAATGCAAGTTTTAAAATGACGTAATTCTTATTTGTGAGTTTTAGCGCATAAAGCTTAAATTGCATAGAAAATTGTAAGTTAGATTTCATCATTTGCTAAATACACTTCTAAAAATCCCATATGACTGAATAGAAAGTGGTGGAATTTTACTGTGGTGATCTCTAACTTAACTTAATCTGTCCAATAATAATTGTATAACAATATTTTATACCCATTAAATAACAATCCCACCACACAGTGTACTTTTCCATTCATTTCAATGGGATTTTTAAAGGTATATTTATCAAAGGGTGATCTTGAAAGATCACCCTTTGATAAATACACCTTTAAAAATCCCATCAAAATGAATGGTGAGAGGCGGTCTTTCACTCTGGGGACTGTGGAGATCTCTAACTTCACTCTTTGATAAATCTACCAGATTGATTGGGGGATACTACAATTGCAAACACAAACTTTTCACCTCTATACTATTCGCTGAGCATTGAGTTTTTTCTGTTAAATTGTTTCAGATTTGTGCATACAGATAGAATTTAGAGTTTATGGCTCATTATCAAAGTTGACCTTTCACTTAATTTGGACTCCCTTTGAGGGGGCTTCTGTACATGTTTGTAGACATAGAGCTTTTTTCTTTAAACCTTAGATGATAATCATAATTTATGTATTTTTGCTTCACCATGAATATTTATTTCTCACTGTGTATGGCTATGTAAGCGCTCTAATTATGAAGCAATATTATTTTCCTCCTTGCTTGGTAGATGCCTCCAAATCATTTTAGAATTTTGAAGTATCTCCCTGTAGACATCCATATAGCCATAATGACCACAGTCCTTGTAGCGGATCAGACTGAATGTGTATATACTGATTATGATCCATGAAAGGATGCCAACATTCTCTGTAATGATAATGAATGCCTTCACTGTCAATATTTTTTACAAGTAATTCAATATATATATGCAAACCTTTAAAAATGGGTGTTGGTTTGGGCAATCTCTCCCTTTTAAAAGCCGTCCCAGCTAGTGGGAGGATCTAGCCCTCTTATTAAAACCAAACCCAAGGTCAGGAGACACTGATCCCAAGGACTACTGCTTTTATATTATTGACCATAGGGAAACTGTTAGGGACCACCATATGGGGTTTACCTTGACGTGGTATGGTGGCTTACCAATTTTATGATCATAACTTTGTAACTAAAAACCCTTGTCTTTATACACACATGCACTTGCATATATATATATATATATATATATATATATATATATATATATATATATATATATATATATATATATATATATTGAATTGTTGGTGAGACAGGGGACCAGGGAATGTGCATTGATTAATAGGATAAATCAGTTGCACTTGTATTTAAACGTATTTTTTTTAGCCTGGAGTGCTTCGGCTTTCTCCCCCTTTGTAGCTGAAATTTTAAGCACATCTCCCTGTGCTTTAAAAATGTGAACTTCTATAGCATGCCATTTTAGCAGCCTTAAAAGAGGTTGAACTGCCACTTACCATAATATTTTTTCTAAATTTGAATAAATAGTTGCTCATATCCACTAATATATTATGTTTATGGCTCAAGGCTGCACACATCAAAGCAAACTGAATCAGCAAGCCTCCAATTCTGTCTGAAGTAGCCAAATCGATAGCCTAAATTTCCCAGTTTATTGCCATCTTAAAGACATTCTGCCACCAGAAATTAAACTTTTTTTATATCTATCATAATATTGTTTTTGCATTTTGTTTATCATTTTCCTATAATAGTATCTGCCTGTTGCATTTTATTACCTATCTGATCCCCCATGTTCCTCTATCACAGGGATCCCTAACCTTTAGAACCCGTGAGCAACATTCAGAAGTAAAAGGAGTTGGGAAGCAACACTAACATGAAAAATGTTCCTAGGTCCCAAAAAAGGGCTGTGATTGTCCTTTTAATAGCCTCTATGTAGATTGTCAACCTACATTGAGGCACTGTTTGGCAGTGCACCTGGTTTTTATACAACCAAAACTTGCCTCCAAGCCTGGAATTCAAAAATAATCACCTGCTTTAAGGCCACTGGGAGCAACATCCAAGGGGTTGAAGAGCAACTTATTGCTCACGAGCTACTGGTTGGGGATCACTGCTGAGGATTGAGGATGCCATATTTGTGCAGCAGTACTCCGTTAGCATTAGAAACATTATCTGACAGTCAAGTTGGCAAACAGTCAGGTTTACAAACTTCACATAACAACCCTATCAGTGAAAAACATGACCTAAAGGTGACTTGTGAATGTACAGTTATATTTTGAAGAATAGTTTTCAGCATTGCTGTTTGTCCAGAAGAGAGTGATAAAACTTTGCCCCAAGTATCATAAGCCCCATATTACACGCATTTAGAGTTTTCTCTGCAGGTAGTTTTTGCCATATGCTCCACCAAATGGCAAATTTAGAATCTATAAATATTTTTATGTTAATAGCTGGGTAAATATGTATACGTCTATTTGTTACTGAATAGCATAAATAAAAATAATGAGTGAAAATAATTTCCAAAATGTTGTGTCCTTTTCTGGTAACTTTCACCACGACAGCTGACTAGCTGCAATAGGAATGTCATAGCTTTATGTACCTCATCTAATGAACCTTGAAAGGTGGAAAATGCTGGCTACAGCTATGAATTGTTAAATGGTTTAAAAAAATGTATATGTTGGTTTCAATCATCTTTCAATCTTATTGAATATGAGGTAAAATTGTAAAATAAATCACTAGGAATAAGCAAATTAACCATGTTTTAAGTCATCAAATTTGTATGAATCCAAATCATCCATAACGGCAAGTCACATCGGAGTATTATTAACGAAACAAAGTAAATAAATCAATTTTCCAGATGAAGATATTGCTATATTTTCCCAGTTTTTATCATTAAGAACCTCCACTTCTCATGGTTTAATGACTTCCATCAACCCTTGGAGAGTTTCATAAACTTGTATTGAACAACAGCCAGAGATTTTCACAATTGATGTTACCGAGTTAAAATAGAAAGTGTGCTAATGGATAGAACTACAGTCACCTTTTACTTTTTTTCTATTATTTAATTTTTCAGTAAAAATTAGTTTTTACCTTTGTAGTTTATAAAATTAAAATGGGATCTTGATTTGATTGTGCCTTGATTTGGCATTTTAATATCACCACTCTAAAAAAATCTAAAGCATGATTTCATTGAGAAAGTAGATAGGCAATGAGAAGGGATTTAGATTCATACTTTAACTATCACATTGAACTTGCAAGAAAAGGTCTGATAACTCTTGGGTATGCTATACCGTTGTCAAGGAAACATAAGTATGGTACATTGCTTCAATCAGAAAACAAACGAAATGTTGAAAGCGTGAGTGTTAGAATTTAGCCTTGCGGCATTATAAACAAGTCATATGATGAATAAGCTTGTGGAATGGGATGTTTCGATGCAAAGAACATTATATGCTAGCACATTAAATATAAAATTCAACAATATTTTCTTTTACCTTTTTTGTCTGTTGGTTTTACACCATTATTGCTTTGAACAGTTTTTTTTGTAATACAGACACTTTCAGCAGTGAGTGTTCTGTGCCTTTTTCCGTACAGTATATATATTTATATCAACTTGGGTTAAAAAAATGTTCAACCCCTCCAAATGAACTATATTCAGAATATTCAATATGTGCACAAGGGTTTTTTTTTGCCACAAATCAAAATTTTTTTTGGCACTACTGCTTTCAAAAACTCATTTGTATGAAATGTAATAAGCACAAAAGATTTGTAAAACATGAATTTAAAATTCTGCATCTAAAAGTTGCCGAGTTTATGTAGAAGTCAATGGGAGCAGTTTAAAGCATTAAAGATTTTTTTTTTTAACTTTTTGACCCATTGAAAACCAATACAAATGTGAGGCATTCAGATTTCTTGCATGATTTCTTTCAAAGTTTTTATATTTTTGTATTTTTTTAATATGTAAGTAAACATTTGAATTATGTGAAGTAGAGAAAACGCTAATATTACATCACATCGAATTTTGATAGATAGGCCTTCACAGTTACGGCTACACCCAGGATAGTTTATATCTTGCTTTTAGTAAGAACATAGCATGTGTTACAGATGTTGAAGTAATAGAAACCTGAGTCGCTTTAAAATATGTCACAAAAATACAATTTTAGCAAAGACCTGTAGGAAAGCCCTGATAAGGATGTTGCTATGCTGCTTCCATTTTTAGTACTAAAGAGTTATTTAGGCAAGGAAATTATTTTATGAAATTCTCTTACTCTTAAAACAATCAAAATGTTATACTTTTTACAAATAATTTTTGGAGACGTTTTCTGTTCATCCATATATAAATTCTAATTTTCAATGTAAAATGCAGATACAATATATATTCTCTAAAAACATGATTGTTGAGGGTATTAGCCTATTATAAGTAGTAAAATGTTGGCAACAGATGATCCTGAGAATCATGTGTTACACATAATAATATTTTAGAAGGAAAGAAGATGTAATGGAGTATTTGAAAAGGATATGAAATTCCATCCTGTCCATTATATACCTATAAGTTTACATAAATGCTTTAATAGACTAATGAAATTAACTCTTCCCCCCATAATTACCACTAGATCTTCCCTAAGACTGAAGGAAGTCCTGTATGAATAATATAAACAGTTTAATCCCAGGATTTAATCAGAGTATTATTTTATTGTGACATTACTAAAATTGTACTACTTGGAAACCCATATCCAAATTACAGAATGGCCGTCTCCTTTATCAAAATAATACAAATTTTAAAATAAATAAATCAACCAGTTTTCTCTGTAATAATAAAATATTACCTTGTACTTGATCCAAAAGAAGATATAGTTAATCCTTATTGGAAGCAAAACAGCCTATTAGGTTTGTTTCATGTTTACATAATTTTCTAGTAGACATAAGGTATGAAGATCCAATTTATGTAAAGATGCCTTATCTGGAAAACCCCAGATCCTGAGCATTCTGGATAACAGGTCCCATACATGTATGAGACAAATAAGATTATTTGTAGAGAGATTTGTATATTCTTTTAACCATTGTTAAAATACAAGAATACCAAGTAGAGGAATCCAAAGACTGAACAAGACATACAAGAAGCATTAGAAGGAGGAAGTCTCTGAACCCCTAAATAACTTGTTTGATTTGCTGCTCATTAGTAGCTGCAACATCTTTTCCTTTGTACAGTAATATGTTTATGGCAGTCTTAGGTCTGATTGCTTATAAAAATACCAGGCTTTTACTTCCTCATATGAAAATGTTCCATCTCTGTGGATATATATTTCAAATGCTCATCTTTGTACCATTTAATTGAAAAAACTGTCACGATTTATTTGTATGCTAAATCCATAGCATTTGTGGAAAACATGAATATTTTGTGGCCCTGTGCACATGTTAATACACAGGATCTTAAACTAAAATCAAAGCTTTGTATTGTGATTCTCTCCTCTAACTGCATTGTATTGTCATATATTTCCTGCATAGTAATGTATTCCTAAAGAGCTTGCTGTTATGTAAATATTTGGATTTACCAAACTGCCAATTATGGAATGGCTAGATTTGTGCAGAATGAGTTAATTTAAATGTGACCTCAGTGTGGGCCCTTAAATGATTGTAACCTGGCAACTTCAACTGAGAACCCTTCATAGGGCCTCAATTATGTATACTAGCTCTTTGATAAATTGTTTCACACATCTGACCCAAGGCTTTCTGTGTTGTAGCATTCAAATTAAACTGTATTATAGTTACTTTCTGTTTTATTTGTATTTTCTTAGGACGCTAGTGATGTGCGGGCTGGCCCAAAACCCGTGGGATGGGGCGGGTTTGGGCTGACTCCTGCACAAATCTTCGGGTCGTCCGATGGGTCCAGGTTGAGCTCTTCTCCTGCTCTCCCCGCCTGCGACCTAGCAGTTCCGGCTTTTGGCACTGGAATTTAAAGACTTGCTCTGCCCCTGTCTCGCCTATTTTGTGACATCAGTGCAGGGCGGGTCAGGCGCCAGTCTATAAATAAAGGGCAGCAGCTGGTCCGTGCCGGGTGCAGATTGGAAGGGGGCGGGTGCAGCTCGAGAAATTCTCAACCCGTACATCAGTATAGGATGCCTCTCCTTATTTTTTCATATGATCAAACATATTTATTTTTTTACCCATATTTTATCATCATTTAAGATGTGCTGAATGTCATTTTTATTAAGGCAAAAATAACGCAATCTTGGGTCATGGTAATTACTCATTATCCTTTAACAGAAGTCATTTCACAAAAATTAACTGAATGTTTTATAGTAATGCCTATAAAGCAAGCACATTGTTTTTGTTTTGCTTTATAAAATATGTTTGCACTTGTTCTTGTTGTGCTACACACTTACTCTATTGTGTATTTTTGAAATGTGAAAACACATCAATGATTTAACAAATCACCATTATACCTTTTCCCTCCCAACATGGCTGCCTTGTCTCAGTACACACACTACTAGCAAATGTCGTCCTGTCTTTGAACAGGCAATTTGATACAACAAGTATTCATATGCTAATGGAGATACAGTTTTTCATATTTCCTCAGATAAATTGTAAAGATTGCTGCAGACAGTAAAACCCAGGAACGAAGAGCTTTTATTTTAGAGTTGATAAATTACTTACTTTTCAAACTCAGTGCAAAACATACCGCTGACCTATTCTACTACATTTTGTATGAAAATTTTAAACTACATATATTTTGGCAAGTATAAACTTCTTTGCTGTTTCTTACAACAAAGAGGTTTTATTGAGAAAAAGTGTCCCTAATTAAAGAGTGTTTGGCTAAAGCAGAAGAATATTTTTATGCTTTATTCAAATCAGACAATTTTGGGCTGTAAAATCTGTACTGTGCGAAAGATAGCAGATAAAATGTATAGATTTATAGATGACTGCAGAGTTGTATTGAAGATTTGAGGTTTCATTGTGTGTGCTGCATGCCCAAATATTATTTTAACATAAAATTCTGAATATAGTTCTATCTAGAACACCACTTAAAATGTTAACACAAAAGCACACACATGAATTCAAACGGAATATGTATTTGTAAACCATGTAATTCATCTTTTACAGTATACAGTGCTCTGTCTACATGACATAATGTAAAATGGTCTCTGACTTTACTGTTGCTTATGTATACTTTTGTTTAACAATTAAGTGATATTCACCTGAAAATTGTATAAACCAGAAATATGATTTTCCAACATATCTGATTCTGATTGCAATTCAGGTAACTCGGACAAATGTGCAGAGGTCTGCCAAAAAAATTAGTCAAACTGCCTGTGTGTAGTCAGCTCAAGATTCAGCATAGATTAGGAACAACTACAGCTATTGGCCTTTTGGCCTTATCTAATACTTAAACGTGTGGGAGCAGCTCAGTCATACTCACTGTTCATATGACCTTGGTGCAGCGTTTTGTAAAACTGCCTCTGGCTAGTGTTACCAATCTTCAAAACAGCACAAAACAGTTCATCAATGAGGGTCTTCTTGATGCACCATGTTTTTGTGCTGCTCTTTTGGCCTTATCACTTATTTCTGTTCTATGTTGCAAAGTTTTACAGATATGAAATCAGTTATCTAGAATGATGGGGACCTGGAGCTTTTTTTTGTGGATAATTTGTTTCTCAGGAATATGGGGTAAACAAAAAAAATTAAATCCTAAGGGGTTTCTACTAGTTCAAATAG
The DNA here is from genome assembly GCA_038501925.1 of Xenopus petersii. Taxonomy (NCBI): domain Eukaryota; kingdom Metazoa; phylum Chordata; class Amphibia; order Anura; family Pipidae; genus Xenopus; species Xenopus petersii. Next base: position 173,143,875 of record CM076673.1, on the reverse strand, counting down.
CATCAAAGCATCTTTGGTCTACAAAGATGGTTGAATGTAGCATTCTCCAGAAATAAGCTAAAAATTTTAATTATTGAGATAATTAATTATAATAATTGTTTTATGTATGAGATTAGAGACCTTAGAGATAGTCTTAGAGAAGAGGATGTTGTCTAAATTAGAGTATTTTGGAGAATGACTCCCAGCTATTGTTGTTTTTAACTCTTCTAAGTTGGTAGTAGTTTGTGAGCTTATTAGCTATTTATGATAATTTTTTATGTATAATATGTGTTTTCTGTTATTGTATGTTAAATGGCACTCTAGCACAATAATTTCCTTTGGCATTAATACAGTTGTATCTATCTATCATCTGTCTATCATCTATCTATCATTTATCTAAGGCAATGGAATAAGAGGCATATTCATATATATTGCCCACCTTGTATTTTTACATGCTAAAATATAAGGTCAGAATGCCTGAAATCATCCTATTTGGCCATTCAAGTCATTTCAAGGGTGACCAACATAACGCATATTGTAAAAGCAGCTTTGTCAAAACTATATGATTCTGTGTGTTCCTATGTTTATGGTGATACATTGGCAGGTATTCAGGGACATAAGCTTAATGCTTAAAATGTTGGGGTTATACTTGGTAAATGTAATATCAGCAATACCGAAACACGTGGTGGCTTATTTATGAATTAATTATGAGGTTAAAAAAACTTAAATTTTTTGAGATTTATTATACTCCAAGCTGCTAAAAATACTCCAGCTAAAAGCTTTGAAGTCAAGACAAAGGTGGTCCCTTTAACAATAGGAACATGTGTTTTGCCTTCATGATTGTTGAAAGTTTCAGGCTTTTTGACACTGGTTTTTGTTCAATACTCTGATAAATTTGAGTTCGATAATCCGAATAATTCTTGTTTTTATGGTGACAATTCCAAATATTCTAACAATTCGACTTGTTGCACGATTTGGTTGAGACTTTTGCCAAATGGACAATTTTCAATCTGAATTGTTAGTAAATTAAGCCAGATCGTGGATAGGAATTTGGTTGAATTTTTAATATCAAAATAATGTCAAAACATCAGGTTTTAATAAATAGCCCCCTAGTGAAATTTATCTTTGCTTAGTGTTAAGAAGGGACAACTGGCACCCAAAAACTCTCTTTGAGCCCTTGCACCAAATATTCATGCAGTTTTTTTAAATGATACTCAACTAAATTAGAAAATAAACATTCAAAGTAAGACATGTTATCACTGTTTGTCAAAGGTAATTCAGAGATGTGATGATTATTGGCAGCATGTTCATACTATTAGAATTACAAATGTCACAATAATTTCTCCTTGTTTGCTGGTGCACTGCATGTGCTGTGGGTATAGCATATTACAAGCTTCTTATCTCAGATTTTGTGTAAACTAAAAAAAACTTGTGTGCATTCGTTAATTTAATGTAAAGTTTCTTATAGGTTGACAATCCTCTGGATGACAAACATGTTTGTTAATTATTTATTGGGGACATAGAACCCCAGGGCTTGATTTAGGATGAATAACAACCCCAGATATAGATTCACTGTGTGTTTCTGTATCTCTGAAAATCATAATTACTTTTCCTGGAGACTTGCAAGCTCTGATGCAATTTCTGTGTAACTTGCAATCTCTGTAGTGCAGAATAAATGTGCCTTGCAAGGTCCAGATCCTTCTATATTGAGCCCTGGGGTAATATTCCTGTTTCTTACATACTTCCTAATGTAGTTAGATTGCCAGATCTTTGAGGGACTTTCTGTGAATTGCATTTTGATTTGTATTGCACAAGTGATGGGGAATGCATTTTTTAAGCTGAAATCTTTTTTAAATTGTTATTTCTTTGTTATATTCAAGCTGTGTAGATCATTGCTAGCACATTTCTGTTTTTTTACATGTAATTGTAATAAACTTTAGTTCAACTGTATGTGTTTGCTCAGTCTTTCTATAATACATCTTATTAGTCCTTCTTCAAAAGTCATATTGGAAAAATCTCAGATCATTAAGGAGGCACTGGAACCAATGCCATTTGGTGTAAAGGTGGCCATACACGGGCAGATAAAGCTGCCGATATCGGTCGTTTGGACCGATTTGACAGCTTATCTGCCCGTGTATGGGGGCTTCCGACGGGTCTTCCCGATCGATATCTGGCCACAATAGCGATCGGGAAGGTTGGATGTTTACCCGACCGACCCGTCAGAGCCGCTTAGCTCATCGTAATTCGATTGTTCGGCCAAACGGCCGAACGTTCAAATTACCCCCGATATAGCCATGCAGTTTAGTGGCATATCGGGGAAAGATCCGCTCGTTTGGCGATGTCGCCAAACGAGCGGATCTTGGGGTCTATGGCCACCTTAAGAAGGGGTATTGTTTCAGTTTTAAAAACTGGAGTTGAGGGAGTCAATGTTCCCATTTTGAGTCCATACTTTCAAAAGAACAACTTGAATAAATGTATACCTTGTTTGACCCATCCATTCTACTCCAGATAGCAAATTTAAACATGGCCTGTTTACTCATTTCATACACAAGCTGCAATGCTAATCAGTTTGGGAATAAAATGTGCTTCAATTTTATGGTTATCATGAGCTTTTTACATTGGGTAAAAATATTTGCTACAAGGTGTGGAATTTTAATTCCCTCTCAAATTTTTGAAACTTTAATATTTTGTATTCTATTGGCCAAGCACCATTGCTCTTATACATAACTTTCTGTTCCCTGGAATCTTTTTTTTTCCAATAGATATTCTAGCACACAAAACTAATGCCATTCTCACAAACAAAAACATGATTTCTACCATATTGATCTTGTGATTATTGTTAACAGATACAATTTTCAGTTAATGCATTACGGTATTTTATTGACAGACATATCAAGACTGCTATTTGTAGGTCTATTTTCAGAAAATACTTACATTGTAATCATGCCACAACATCAAAACAAGGCAGTACTTTAAAAAAAAGGAGCAGTGATTGCTTTCATTCTGGTATATGTAGTCAATGGTAGACTTAAACTGAGAATTCTACAGAAATTAAAAAGGAGTTTTAAGGCCAAATACATTAAAGGTGAGTCAAAATTCCAAGGGGCCCATTTACTTAGTTCGACTGAAGGAATAGAGGAAAAAAAGTTCAAATTTCGAATGGTCGAATATGGCTACTTTGACCATCGAATGGGCTGCTTCAACCTTCGACTATGACCTTCGACTATGACCTTCGACTTTGAATCAAACGATTCAAACTAAAAATCATTCAACTATTCGACCATTTGATAGTCGAAGTAATGTCTCTTTAAAAATTTCTTCGACCCCCCTAGGTCGCCACCTAAAACCTAACGAGGCCAATGTTAGCCTGTGGGGAAGGTCCCCATAGGCTTCCTAACAATTTCCTGATCGAAGGAATATCCTTCGATCGATGGATTAAAATCCTTCGAATTGTTCAATTCGAAGGATTTAATCGAACGATTATTCTTTCAATCGTTCGATCATAGGAATAGCGGTAAATCCTTCGACTTCGATATTCGAAGTCAAAGGATTTTACTTCGACGGTCAAATATCGAGGGTTAATTAACCCTCGATATTCGACCCTAGGTAAATGAGCCCCTAAGTGTCAGGTAATCGTAAACCTTTACAGCTGCCTTTTGTGGCCTCCCGTCCACATGCTGCTATGTTTTCTTCAGTCTGGTCTTCCTAATGTCCTGATGGAGGATGAAAAAGCAGATCTAATAGAGTGATTGCTTTCATCGCTAGATCAGTACTCTATTTCCCCTTGGTTGTTCTTTACCCTGTGGACATTTACTCTGATTTGGTCTCCTCCTGCTGAATAGTAGGAATCATATTTCCACAATCCTTCTTCCTGGAAAGGTATCAAAAGAAGGAATATTAAGTAAAGACCCAGTCTAGATGCTTTCATGTAATTATCACACTGGTAACATGTCTTTAAAAAGCACAAGATGTGGTTAAAAGTGTAACAATGAAAACAATACACAGTTGACCTACATGAATCATAAAAACTACCCTTAATACATACATTTCATATTAAAAAAAGGTGAATAGGGTGTAGTTGTCCTATTAGAAAGGATAATAATGGTGCTGTGCTCTATAGATTGTGGTTAGGGCATAAGAGCAAGAGAACAGCCAATATGTAAAGAAAAAGTTGCAAATACTGAGCTGAACAGAGTTTACTAAGCTTTTAAAACAAATGATTGCACAGTATTATCCTGAGAATACTGCATGTATTAGTCACCAATGTCATACTTAGCTTCATGCAACTGCAATGGAAAATATCTCTAGCTGGCTCTGAATGGATTTGTTTATAACAGACATGCCTTTAATTGCTATTACATGTTGAAACCTAGTCAGCCTCAGCGTGACACCAACCTTAAATACACAACTTTTCAATTCTGTTTTTTGTGTAATGCGACATTCTTTATTGATTGATACAATGATAAGCTCTATTGAGCAGGGCAGTCTTTACCTTCTTTCCATTAGTATTTGTATGTAATTTGTATGTCTGATGTAGACACCCTTCTATTGTACAGTTCTGTGGAATATGTTGTTGAATATTTTGCAACGGTAGAACATATGGGGCCATCAACTTAATCAGAAGCCAGATGGATCCAAGGTTTTGTCTTCATATTATAGCAAGGTCAGTTCTAGACAATCTGCATTATCCTACCCATGAAGCTGGTGAGAAACCTAACATTAAACCTTAAGCAGGCATATATATTTGATTCTACCCTACTAGGATGCTCTCTTGCTTGGTCATGTTGAAGGAATCCATGGAATTTGGTGACTGTTTGAGAAAATGGCTCTAAGACTAAAGCAAGAAACAACAGCAACCACAAAGGGTGCCCCTTACCAAACAGAACTAGAACAAATATTGTCAGCAACCCCAATTTTAAGTTTAGTGCCTCATACAGTATTTTATGTTATTTTAAGTTGTCTCTATAGCTAAATCCCTTCAATGCCCATGGGTCAATGTGCTTCAACACAAAACCTACAGATTGTATTCATATGTCAGCTAAAGACTCAAGGTGCAAGAACCCAACAAGCACAACAAACTCAGAGATTATTTATGTATATATTTTATTGGATTATAAATTGCACCAGCATCATTCTTATGCAAAGACACACTTAAAGGGATACTGTCATGGGAAATTTTTTTCCAAAATGAATCAGTTAATAGTGCTGCTCCAGCAGAATTCTGCACTGAAATCCATTTCTGTTATTCTTTTGAAAAGCAAAGCAGATAAGGCAGTATTCACTCCAGAAATGCAGTTGCTGGTTGTATTGTTACATTTTAAATAGCAAGTAGGTTAATTTTGTTGTTTTCATTCTCTAATTTATCGACTCATAATTCTTATTTCTTACCTTCTTCCAATAATGAAAACAGTGCTTAAAGGGATACTGTTTTTACAAAATGAATCACTTAATAGTGCTGCTCCAGCAGAATTCTGCACTGAAATCCATTTCTCAAAAGAGCAAACAGATTTTTTTTATATTCAATTTTGAAATCTGACATGGGGCTAGGCATATTGTCAATTTCCCAGCTACCCCAAGTCATGTGACTTGTGCTCTGTTAAACTTCAATCAATCTTTACTGCTGTACTACAAGTTGGAGTGATATCACCCCCTCCCTTTTTCCCCCCAGCAGCCAAACAAAAGAACAATGGGAAGGTAACCAGATAGCAGCTCCCTAACACAAGATAACAGCTGCCTGGTAGATCTAAGAACAGCACTCAATAGTAAAAACCCATGTCCCACTGAGACACATTCAGTTACATTGAGAAGGAAAAACAGCAGCCTGCCAGAAAGCATTTCTCTCCTAAAGTGCAGGCACAAGTCACATGACCAGGGGCAGCAGGGAAATTGACAAAATGTCTAGCCCCATGTCAGATTTCAAAATTGAATATAAAAAAATCTGTTTGCTCTTTTGAGAAATGGATTTCAGTGCAGAATTCTGCTGGAGCAGCACTATTAAGTGATTCATTTTGAAAAAACAGTATCCCTTTAAGCACTGTTTTCATTATTGGAAGAAGGTATGAAATAAGAATTATGAGTCGATAAATTAGAGAATGAAAACAACAAAATTAACCTACTTGCTATTTAAAATGTAACAATACAACCAGCAACTGCATTTCTGGCGTGAATACTGCCTTATCTGCTTTGCTTTTCAAAAGAATAACAGAACCAACCTTTGATGACTAAGCAAAATGCTTCTTACTGCTGGAGGCAAAGAGTATCCATTATAACTGTAAAAACGATGCTACAAGGATACATGTCATTTGTACATAAAGAAAGAAAAGTTTACAGAAGCCAGTGATTGGCATTTAGAACTGCTGAGTAGATAATCTTCTGACCAAGAGATTAAAGCAAGATGTATTTCTGGCAACAGTCTGCTTTGCAGTTATCAAAATGTAAACTAAATGTCAGACAGAAATGATATCTAAGCAGTTAACACAACATAACTTAGATCTGGGTCAACAAGTCCATTCTATTGTTTTACCAAGTGATATTTTCCCAAAAAGTAAGGGTTGTAAATTACAGTACTGTAGTTTCATTTTTTATAGGTTTTTCATCTATATTGGGTGCTAAATAGCAAAGTTTGGTGTGATATTGTGCTTAAAGCAAATTTGCCACAAACTGCTTTGCATTTAGTTTTCTCTCAGGTTGAGGTGGGTGGGGCTTGTTTAGTTGCACCTAGTTGCACCCTGGGACTCCAGAGGACTCTTGATGGGCGAATTTGGGGCGTTTGGCTTTGCCGAAACAAATTTCCAGCAAAATTTCCCACGAAAAAAAAAAGTTTTTTGGACACCGGCGTCTGTTTTTTTTTTTTACGCCGGTGAATTTTCTCTGCGGTTTCGCAAATTTATTCGCCGGCGGCGAATCGCGGCAATTTGCAGTGAATTTGCACCTGCCGAATAAATTCGCCCATCACTACAGAGGAGCTTGCTCTAGTGGTTAGCTGCTCTCTAACCAATTAGAGACTTGAGAGGGGGCACATGGGTCATAACTATTTGCTTTTGAATCTGAGCTGAATGCTGAGCATCAATTGCAAACTCACTGAACAGTTATGTCCCATGTGGCCCCCATTCAAGTTGCTGACTAACTCAGAGTTAGAGAACTGAAAAGCAGGAAGTTATATATATTTTTTTTTTGCACAGCAGTTTTTATTTTTACACTGGAGTTACAAACTCCATTTCAATTTCAAAAGAGACTAGAACATGTTAAGATAAACAAAGATCTGAGTCCGGATGGTTTTCATCCCAGGGTACTAAGAGAGCTTAGTTCTGTGATTGCCAAACTTCTTCACTTAATTTTTTAGGATTCATTGAAATCTGGCACAATGCCAAGAGACTGGTGTATTGCTAATGTGGTGCCACTATTCAAAAATCGATCTCCATTTTAACCTCAAAACTATAGGCCGCCTAGTCTGACTTCAGTGGTAGGAAAGCTTTTCGAAGGGGTATTAAGGGATAAGATACTGAATGAAAATCATAATACTATGTTTGTGCCAGCATGGTTTTATGCTGGGAAGGCAGTGGGTGTGATCTACTTAGACTTTGCTAAAGCTTTTGATACAGTGCTAAACAGAAGTTTACTGGTTAAATTAAGGAATGTTGGCTTGGAACATAGTATTTGTACCTGGATAGAGAACTGGCTAAAATATGGATTACAAAGAGTGGTGGTAAATGGAACATTTTCTGATTGGACCAGTGCTTTTTACTTGGTCCTTTGCTTTTCAACTTGTTTATTAATGACCTGGAGGTGGGCATTGAAAGTACTGTTTCTATTTTTGCAGATGATACTAAATTGTGCAGAACTATAGGTTCCATGCAGGATGCTGCCACTTTGCAGAGTGATTTGTCTAAGTTGGAAAACTGGGCAGCAAACTGGAAAATGAGGTTCAATGTTGATAAATGCAAAGTTATGTTGCAAAGTTATGCACAAAAATAATATAAATGCAAGTTACACACTAGAGGTTTTTGTAGATAAGAAGTTGTCTAATTTTGGGCAGTGTCATTATGTGGCCAAAGAAGCAAATAAAGTTCTGTCTTGCATAAAAAGGGCATAAACATAATTATGCCTCTTTATAGGTCCCTGGTGAGGCCTCATCTGGAGTATGCAGTGCAGTTTTGGACTCCAGTCCTTAAGAGGGATATAAATAAGCTGGAGACAGTGCAGAGACTAAGTGCAACTAAACTGGTTTGAGGGATGGAAGATTTAAATTACGAAGGTAGACTGCCACAGTTGGGGTTGTTTTCTCTGGAAAAAAGGTGCTTGCAAGGGGACATGATTACACTTTACAAGTACATTAGAGGACATTATAGACAAATAGCAGGGGACCTTTTTACCCATAAAGAGGATCACTGCACTGCATCAATTTGCATATGCCAAGTAGGGACTAGAAAGCAAAAAGAGAACATGCACGCAGCTAAAATGTTTTTTACTACCTTGTTTTATGATGAAAAGTCATGTGATTTGAAGGCTTTGGATTCAGTTCAACCAGGCACAAGGATTTGGCTGAATTTGAATCCTGCTGGAGAAGGCCAAATTGTGGGCAAATACTGAACCAGATTGTGGATTTGGTGCATCCCTAGATCATACACTCTTGTCAAAAAGGACTGCATGTTTTTATAAATATTGTTTTTCAAAGATGCATGATACAATATAGTACTTATTTACCACAGCAGCCTCTGTTATAATTGTGAAAAGATGCCATGCCATTAATTACCGGTATTTGTATCTAAAGGCATATTGGTTCAGTAGAACCTGAAAGCTGGTGGTAATTTCAGAGTTCCCACTGCCGGTTGTGTCAACATGCACCTAAATGGTCAGTTGCTTCTAAAGAATCACAAGAATATATCATTTTGATTCTGAATGCCACCATGACAAGCTATTTTCCGCTCAAATGCTTCCGCAGTTGCACACGTTTTTATGCATTTCCAGCAGCTGCACAAGGTACAACTCTTTGATTCTGGCAGCGTGGCAAAAAATGCTGCATTTTGGGTTAAAAAACATGTCACATTGCATCCAAAACTGCACATTGTACTTGTGTTCCTTAATGACCCCTTATATATTCTAATTGTTGTACAGGTATGGGATCCGTTATCTGGAAACCCATTATCCAGAAAGCTCAGAATTATGCAATGCCATCTCCCATAGACTCCATTTTATCCAAATAATCCAAATTTCTAAAAATTATTTCCTTTTTCTCTGTAATAATAAAACAGTAGCTTGTACTTGATCCAAACTAAGATATAATTAATCCTTATTGGAAGCAAAACCAGCCTGTTGGGTTTATTTAATGTTTACATGATTTTCTAGTAGACGTAAGGTATGAAGATCCAAATTACGAAAAGATCCTGTATCTGGAAAACCCCAGCTCCCGAGCATTCTGGATAACAGGTCCCATACCTGTACTTTAACTTTCTTTGTTTAGTAATATTGGTGATTTATTTAGTAATAATGTAATGATTTAGTAACATTAACAATCTGTTGATTTCATGCAAACTTCATAACTGTCTGAACCTGTCTCATTTGTTATTACTTTATTTGTTGTTGTTAAGGGATATCTTCTGCTATAAAATGAAATGGAGACCTGTAGTAAGTTGTGCTTTCTACTGCAATGAAAAATACCCTGAAGCTCAAGCCTTGAATGGTCATTGTAGTCATATGTAACATTTCCAGCCAGTAACCTGCAAGAACCCCAGAAGGGAATTCTCAGAATTACTTACACCTCCATTTTCATGGAGAATTTTATAAAGTAAAGACATTGTGATATCCGGGCTAGACACACAAGTGTTAGGTGAGAATCACATCAATATACCTCTTTATCCTTCTGCATTTAGGTTTTGTTTCTAGAGGTGCCCCCAACCTACCATGTAAGGTCACATTGGGGGTGCCAAAATGTTAGTCACCCCCCATGAGAGATCTTTGGGCTAGTGCGCTGGCATCTACTTACCCAAAGGCCTTTGTTCCTTTGTGTGAACAAGAATTGCAACTAACCACCACCGGAATAATCTTTAAGCAACTCCGGAGCATTTAGCATAAAACTACATTCATACTAGTTATGCACATAGCTTTTCCTTTTTTAAAATGCAGTAGTGGTTCAATGACGTAGTGGAAAGGGAAGATGGAAGGGAAAATGGGAGAGGAAATCTGGTTGGGGGTACTGTTAAGGACAGGGAGGACTACATGTAATTGTGAGGTAAAATATGATGTGATTGGTGTTGCCAAAACATGGCTGAATGAGTCGCATGACTGGGCTGTTAAAATCAGCGGCTATACTTTGTTATGGAGGGACAGAGGCAATAGAAATGGAGGAGGGGTCTGTTTGGCAGGATTTAAAAGCTAATATAAAGGTGGAGGTGATTTTATAAAATGAGGGGACTGAAGTCTTATGGGTGGAGCTCTTCACTGATTGCAAAGTGAAGCAAATTAATTGTAGGAGTATGCTATAGACCCCCCCATGTAGGAGGAGGCTAAGCTCCTGATGCAAATAGAAAAGGCTGCTAGCTTGGGGAAAGTAATGGAAATGGTTAATTTTAATTACCCAGATACTGACTGGAGCAACAGTACTGCCAGTTAATGGGAATAAGTTTATGAACTTATGAATGAATCATGAAAGTTACATGACAATTTTATGGTACGAGTTATTGAGGAGCCAACCAGAAAAAATGCTATACTGGATCTAGTGATCGCTAATGACCCAGAACATATAACAAATGTTCAAGTAATTGAACGCCTTGGTAATAGTGACCATAATGTGATCTCCTTTAATGATTGGTGCAAAAAACAAATATACACTGGGGCAACAAAACCCCTGAATTTCAGAAAAGCTTATTTTAGTGTCTTAAGAGCTGCTCTTCAGAGCACTGTTTGTGGCATTATGTTTTTTGCTAAAAACACAGAACAGCAATGGTTGTCATTTAAAATGTTATTAAATTGTTGCTCTTCTCAGTTTATTCCCTTAAGAAGTAAATGTAGAAGCACCAAGAACCACTCTATGTGACATAATTTATAAACACTTTAATAAATTTCATAAAACTGCAGTCCAGAAGACGAAGATAGGAAATGAGGATGGCATTGCAGCAGAGGCTAAGACTAACCCAAAAAAGTATATTAATAGTAAAAAGATGCGTGTTGAGAGTGTGTCTCCTTTAAATAATAGTACCAGTATGATTGTAACAGATACAGAAAAGGCAAATGTGCTAAATCAGTTCTTTATTCAGTGTATACAATAGAGGAGTCTTAGTTCCCAGGCTCACTTTATAGCTGCACTGTTGGCTCAGCTCAGTCTAGTCGGCGACTGACTCAGGATATGGTTCATAAAGCTTTAAGCATCAAGGGCAAATAAAGTCTTGAGCTGTATTAAAAGGGGCATGGATTTGGGTAGCAGGGGTAATTCTTCCATTGTACAGAGCACTGGAAAGGCCCCATCTAGAATATGCCGTACAATTTTGGTCTCCATCGCTCAAACAGGACATTATTGTATTAGAGAGGGTACAGAGAAGGGCAACTAAGCTGGTAAAAGGTATGAAAAAGACTATGAGGACTATGAGTAAAGAATGGCCAAGTTGGGGTGTATCACAGTGGAGAAGAGGCACGTAGGCGATATGATAACTATGTATAAAAGGGGACCATATGAAAATCTCTATAATGCTTTATTTACCAATAGGTCCTTCCAGCTGACACAAGGCCACCCATCCGATTAGAGGAAAGGCGGTTCCGGCTAAATATACAGAATTTTTTTTTTAAGTGAGAGCTTTGAAGATGTGGAATTCCCTCCATGAATCAGTTGAACGGGTTGATAAGTTAGCTTTAAGAAGGGGTTGGATTGCTTTTTAGCAAGTGAGGGAATACAGGGTTATGGAAGATAGCTCATAGTACACGTTGATTCAGGGACTAGTCTGATCTTGGAGTCAAGAAGGAATTTTGGAGAGGCTTCAAATTTGGGTTTGTTGCCTTCATCTGTATCAACTAGCAGTTAGGCAGTATATATATAGACTTAAAAGTTTGAACTTGATGGATGTTTTTCAACCTAACTTACTATGTTACTATGTAAATGTATGTACAGCAGCGCTGTACAGCAGAACAATACTACTGTCAGGTATCAGGACGAGTCTGAAGGTATAAGCCTCCCCCACGCTTCCCACTGAGCTGCGCCCTGAGGGTTGGTACAGGACGGTCCCTGATAAGGAATAGCAGGAGTGCCGATTGAGCCCGCAGAAATAACAGTTTGTGAATAAGGACTCAGCACTTATCTGCAAATGAAGAGACGAAGTCAGGAACAAGCCGGGTCATACACGGGAGACAATCAGGAAGCTGGAGCCGATTTGGGAATAAACGAGCAGAGTAGTCAGGAGAAGCCAAGGTCGAAATCAGAAGTATCAATCACAAAGATCCAGGGATAATCAGAAGAATAGTCAGGAACAAGCCGTAGTCGTAATCAGAAGAATCATCAAAGTCAAAACGCTTAGTGTCAGTAGAGACGATCACCTCGCATTGAGCCTAGGCCTGAGCGTCCTTTTAACCTCAGGATGCATGCTTGTGTCAGGACACGCGCCTGCGCCACGCCATAACATGCGTGCGCTTTAGAACACATGCCCGTGCCAACGGCGCAGAGACATCGGCCGATTCACGAGGTGATGTCAGCTCAACCCGGAGCTGTTCTGCTGAGCCCTGACAACTACATCACTAATGAGGGGCGCAGGCGGCCCCTGAAACATTTGATTTTTTTGTACTCTGCATAAATAAATATTTGGAGGTACCTCCGGGTACACTGCATCAAGTCGTAAGAGTGCAACTTTTTCTCTACTTTTGCTTCGTACAGCAGAACAAAAAACTGAACAATAGTACATACAAGGGTCAATAGAATAATAAATGCAAAGGACAGTTGCATTAAAATTATGGGGTTATGCAAGCAATTAAAGACACTAAGTTTGCCCAGGAGCAGTAACCTATAGTAACCATTTAGCAGGCAGCATTTATTAGTAACCTGTTTAAAAACAAAAATCATATTGGTTGCTATGAGTTATGGCTCCTTGGCAAACTTAGTGCCTTTTATTACATATGGGGGCAAGTGCTAAGTTAAAGGAGGTCCCTTTCCCATAGCTTACAATCTATGCTAAGGAGTGGATAACTAAGTTTTAAGTGATTTGCTGTCTGGACGCAGCTGGGCACTATTTCCCCTTAAAAAAAAACCAAGCACTTTTCCTTCTCCTATGAACTAATAATATTTTTTAATATCTTTTTGGTAAATAAAGGTTCAGAACTTATCTGTTACATGCTTTAAAAAGACTTTTTATTATTGGTATTACTATTTTTTTTTTTACTTACATTTACAACTTGCTCAGCAATACATTTCACAATCACTTCTAAGAAATTACTTTAAAGCAAGTAAAAGTACAGGTAAAATCTAATGACTGAGATGGGAAGGTGATAACTGTAATGTTGCATTTGCTCATTGAAGCAAATCATTTTAACTAGTCTTATCAGAAATTTTAGGAACATAAATGCTTGCCTTGGCAAATATGGATTAGCCTGCAAGTAAATGACAAATTGTATTTTCTGGAAGGCAGAGAAATTCCAATTCCCTTCTCTTGCTTCAAGTCCCTGTTTGAGGAGAGGAAAGAAGTTAATGAATGTTGTTAAACTGTTCAGAGTGCCGGGTAGACTAATATCAAGTCAAACAGCATTCTAAGAAAGCATCTTATCAAAAACACACAACTAGATTTTTCTCTTGCTTTCTTAGATATTTCCATAGGGAAACATGAACCAGTGCAGATAAAGGTTGAAATATGGGAAAGTTTATGAAACTGAAAAATGAAATTTGGCATAGAATCATATTAGGTTTTCAGATATACGTTTTCACTGGACTTGTTGCCAGCTGTATTTCAGCGATTGATTAACTCTATTTCATCACTGGACAGCAGAGCTATGTCTCGCTATCCAGTTGAGACAGCAGAACATGTCTGGCCATTTTCAGAGGGCATAACTCAAGATCTGCATACATTAAAAAAGACTTATGTTTCCATCATAACAGAGCAATTTTAAAGATAAAACTATAACATTTTATAGTGATGAGATTACAATGTTGAATGTGACTTGAATCCCGATTTGTATTATGCTCTACAGATGGAGCAGTAAATCACCTTGTGAAACATATCATATTCAGATAAGGTTTATCATAATACGATCTTATTGTCCATGGTGTTGCTCTGTACGGCTCCATTTTTGTGGGGGTTTTTCTCATTATTTTGATTGGCCGGGTTTAGGCAGATGCATGTATTTTAGCATATAAAACAGCTGTGCCAAAGCTGGAGGTTAAACGCTGAGATGTTGACATTAGGGATGTAGCGAACTGCCGATTTGATGTTCGCGAACGCCGTTCGCGAACACCGGCAAAAAAGCGAACAGTTCGCGAACAGTTCGCGAACTTCGAACGCTCGATAAAATCGTTCGATCGAACGATCGAAGGATTTTATTCGTACGATCGAAGGATTTTCGTTCGAATCGAACGATCGAAGCTATTCGATCGAATGATTTTAATTCAATCGAATGCTTATAATCGTTCGAACGAATGGAAATCGTTCGATTTTAGCGATCGAACGGTCGAATGGTCGAATGGTCGAACGAAATTTTACTTCGAATCGAACGCGAACACCAATTGGCGAACGTCGCGCGACGTTCGCGAACATTCGGCGGACGCGAACAGTCGAAGTTCGCGCGAACTAGTTCGCCGGCGAACAGTTCGCTACATCCCTGGTTGACATTCATCCCTGTTTGAATTTTTCTTTCATTTCTCTAATTTGACAATATTTTGTCTATTTTTCATGTCTTTCCAGCAAACCACTTGCCCACCCTATGATTTAAATTCCACAGTAGCACTTATCAGTCGCAAAAGTTATCTAATCTGTCTAAATGATAACAAATATGCTGCTGTGATGTGTAAGCCAATAAGAATAAATAGATGAGTCGTAAAATGAATGGATAACTTTGCAGTAAACAATTGGAATGCAGGAAATATGTTGAGGGAAAAATGTTTGATTAAAATAAAAAAAACTCAAATTGAGAAATTTGCCAAAATAGCTTGATCGCATTGAAAACCGCACAGTTCCATTCAGTTAGACTATTTACTTGAATAAAATAGCTTGAGTGTTAAAAAAATACACCTCCCACTGACATCTGTGGATTCCCATCGGGTTTTGCCTGCCATATTTTTTCAATCAAACTTTAGAGATTTTGTTTTTCAGTTGATGAAGCATTTTATAAAATGAAAATTGAATACACCCAACTCCCGCATGAAGAGAGAATGAAGAGAAATAGATGCTGAGAGAGGGATAGTACATGGCTTTATCTTCCCTGTAGTTTCAACTTGACCATCCTGCATTCATTTGAACCCATATTACCTCCATCAAGCATTAAATAACTCCCCTTTAACTATGTACAGGTGTGGGACCTGTAATCCAGAATGCTCAGGACCTGGGGTTTACTATTGGTCGAATATCGAGGGTTAATTAACCCTCGATATTCGACCCTCGAAGTAAAATCCTTCGAATATCGAAGACGAATGATTTACCGCAAATTCTTCGATCGAACGATCGAAGGATTTTAATCCATCGATCGAAGGATTTTCCTTTGATCAAAAAAAAGCTTAGAAAGCTAAAGGGGAAGGTCCCCATAGGCTAACATTGGTGCACGGTAGGTTTTAGGTGGCGAAGTAGGTAGTCAAAGTTTTTTTTAAAGAGACAGTACTTCGACTATCGAATGGTCGAATAGTCGAATGATTTTTAGTTTGAACCGTTCGATTCGAAGTCGTAGTCGAAGGTCGAAGTTGCCAATTTGATGGTCGAAGTAGTCAAAAAAACCTTCGAAATTCAAAGTATTTTTCATTCTAATCCTTCACTCGAGCTTAGTAAATGTGCCCCTTAGTCTACTAGAAAATCATGTAAGCATTAAATAAACCTAATAGGCTGGTTCTGCTTCCAATGATGATTAATTATATTAGTTTGGATCAAGTACAATGTACTGTTTTATTATTACAGAGAAAAAGGAAATCATTTTTACAAATTTGGATTATATGGATAAAATGGAGACTATGGGAGACAGCCCTTTTTCTGGATTTTCTGGATAAAGGGTTTTCCAGTTAAGGGATCCTATATCTGTACCTGTAATAAGAATGACCTTGAACCCATATTAGTTCCTTGAGGCAAAGATTGACTTCCCTTTAGTTATACATCTTTGACAAGAATAATCTTGATCCGGTGTTAGCTCTATCGAGCACTATTTAAGTATTTGTCTGTAACAAGAATGATTTAGAAGAGTATAAATGTTTTTTTTCACCAAGACCATGCTTAACATACCCAGAACTGGGCCTCATTTATTTCAATTATTGCTACCAAATTTTATATTAGGAGTATGAGTCTCCAACACAATACCACAATGCTGATATTTATTCTGTAATAAATCAGTACTGCCTAATTTATACCGTTATCTAATTTCTAGTGATGAGCGAACTTGCAGCATTTTGTGCTGACAAATCCGCACAATTCCATAAAATCATAAACTTTGCTTATATGCATTGAAATCAATGGAAAAACCATTCAGTTTAAGGCATTTTTAGCCCTGCAATAGCATATACATAGCACTACCCCGATTGAGAGGCTCCTTTCTGCTATGCTACAAATATTCTTCATAGAGAACAAAATACTCCCATGTCGCCAATTTCTTTCAAACAATGGGCAGCTTCAGATAGATGAGGGAGGGCTTGGGAGGACTTGTTGCAAAAACACAAAATTCACAACAAAACTGTATAATGTGAAAAGTTTGTTCATCCCCTAATTTCTTACATGGTAAGGGCCCCACTTCTGACATCACCGTCACTCAACGATCAAGAAGTAGGTCGTTTGTTGGGAAATGAATATTGTATATGTTTCGAAAGGGGTAACGTATATAATTTTTAGGACTTCTTATTGGGGTAGAGCGTTGACTTAATGCATAGGGGCAGATTATTTTAGGCATTTTAGAAGAGTGCACAAGCTACATGTATCTGATCAAGGTGAAACATAACCATCATATTTTTATTTATTGTTCTCTGTCTATCTAACACCCAGTTATAAATCATATTCATCAATTCACTTGCCGAAAATGGTTCTAATATTTGTTTGTGACGATTCTCATTCATCCAGGTCATTGTACAGCTATAAAAATAAGTCAAATCAACTGGACTTGCTGCGTTTTTTCCTTGAAGACGTTTCACCAGTCATCCAACTGGCTTTCTCAATTCAGAATAACTTGTACATAGGATCTTTCTTCGGTATATATCCTCTGAAATGTTGCAACGCCTAATTTAATGACATCATTGTGGATTATGATAAACAGATTATGCTGATTGGAGCAACATTCCAGAGGATTTATACCGAAGAAAGATCCTGTGCACGCGTTATTAGTGATGGGGGAATTTATTAGACAGGTGCGAATTCGGGGCGAATTCCTGTGATTCGCCGCCTACAAATAAATTTGCAAAACCGCCGCAAAAAAATGGACACCAGCGTCCAAAAACGGACGTCGGCGTCAAAAACGGACACCAGCGTCAAAAACGAGACGCCGGCGCCGTTTCACCAATCACTAGTTATTATAACATCTTCAAGAAAAAAACACAGCGAGTCCAGTTGATTTGACTTATTTCTACAGTTGGGGAGGCCGATTCACTATGGGTCGAATATCGAGGGTTAATTAACCCTCGATATTCGACTGTGAACTAAAATCGTACGACTTCGAATATCGAAGTCGAACGATTTAGCGCAAATCCTGCGATCGAACGATTCGAAGGATTTTAATCCAACGATCGAAGGAAAATCCTTCGATCAAAAAAATCACAGGCAAGCCTATGGGGACCTTCCCCATAGGCTAACATTGACTTCGGTAGGTTTTATCTGCCGAAGTAGGGGGTCGAAGTTTTTTTTAAAGGGACAGTACTTCGACTATCGAATGGTTGAATAGTCGAACGATTTTTAGTTCGAATCGTTCGAATCGAAGTCGAAGATCGTAGTCGAAGGTCGAAGTAGCCCATTCGATGGTCGAAGTAGCCCAAAAAAACTTCGAAATTCGAAGTTTTTTTTATTCCAACCCTTCACCCGAATTTAGTGAATCGGCCCCCTAATGTTTGTTTTTGGACTTAGCTCTGACGGGACTTTGCTTTGTGCAATAACTATATGGAGGATAATGGCATCTTGCTCTGTTTGTTTGGTTTACATATAAAATGATATTGATGTGACATTTAATTTCTCTTACAGTGTTGGATGAATTGGGTTTTTTTTTTATTTTACTAATGCTATATGCCATATGCTTGCATACAAATCTTTCACATAGAATTGGTTCAAGAAAGAGCATGCAATTAAAATGAAATAACAATAGGCAGCATACAGAAGAGTTCCTTTTATATAAAATAAGATATTCCTTTTCAGAATACATGCATTCCGTGTATTGAGAAAAAGAGATCTCTTCAGTAGACAGCCAGTGCTCTTAAAACATGCATGACATTTCACCTGAGGGTAGAACAGCAAAACAGAAATCACAGCTCCAAACTAAAACCCTGTCTAAAATGATTACTTGAATCTTACATGACAATTGAGATATCATCAGACTTTTGGACAAGAAAATATAGAACTGATGTAACAGACATTCGGCATCTTTAATTTATTGCATCACATTTCCCCATATGGATAGAAATAACCGAGTGCTAGTAATATTCCCAATTTGCATATTTTTATGCAAAAAAAAAAGAAAAAAATATATAAAGTGTATATATGTATAGTTGTCCTCTTGGATTTTTCATGTTTATATGCAGTTTTTATAAATGTCCTAGTATTATCGCTGCTTCAAAAGGACTTGGGAGCATAGATTGAGTAATAGAGCATTTTATTTTTAGAAGATTAGAAATGAAGCTGCTGGTTCAGTCAGTGGCTGACTCCCCCCAAAACCTTACCTCCCCCCCACCCCAGTTATAAGAACTTCTTGTTACTTGATTTAAAGGCGAAACAAACCCCTTATTAAAAAAACGAACACCCCCACCCCATGTAGACCCCCCTCCCTCCCCCCCCCCAGTCTAGCTGCTACCCTGGGCAAATGCCGCTAACTTATTACCCCTCAGTGCAGATTCAGGGATCGAAGTTCACGGCAGCCATCTTCTGGGTCTTCGGTAATCTGAGAATGAGACCGGTGCACATGTGCCGAAATGGACGGAAATGCAGAATCGGAGAAAGAAGCCACGAAGACCCAACAGATGGCTGCCGTGAACTCAGATCCCTGAATGTGCATAGGGGCATTTGCCCTGGGTAGCAGCTAGCCTGGGGGTGAGGAGGGTCTATGGGGGGGGGTAGTGTTTTTAAATAAGGGGTTTGTTTCTCCTTTAAAGGGGACCCGTCACCCAAAAAAATTATTCAAAATCCTATTTTATCGTGTTAGTCAAGCGAAATGAAGTTTAATTACACTGTATAAATTATCTGAATCTTGTTTCCATCTCTCTGGAAACCCATAATTATAGCAAGCAGGCACGAGCCATTTTGTGGACACTGTTATTAAAGGGATACTGTCATGGGGTAAAAAAAATTTTTCAAAATGAATCTGTTAATAGTGCTGCTCCAGCAGAATTCTGCACTGAAATCCATTTCTCAAACGAGCAAACAGATTTTTTTATATTCAATTTTGAAATCTGACATGGAGCTAGACATTTTGTCAATTTCCTAGCTGCCCCTGGTCATGTGACTTGTGCCTGCACTTTAGGAGAGAAATGCTTTCTGGCAGGCTGCTGTTTTTCCTTCTCAATGTAACTGAATGTGTCTCAATGGGACATAAGTTTTTACTATTGAGTGTTGTTCTTAGATCTACCAGGCAGTTGTTATCTTGTGTTAGGGAGCTGTTATCTGGTTACCTTCCCATTGTTCTTTTGTTTGGCTGCTGTGGGGGAAAAGGGAGGGGGTGATATCACTCCAACTTGCAGTACAGCAGTAAAGAGTAATTGAAGTTTATCAGAGCACAAGTCACATTACTTGGGGCAGCTGGGAAATTTACAACATGTCTAGCCCCATGTGAGATTTCAAATGGATTTCAGTGCAGAATTCTGCTGGAGCAGCACTATTAACTGATTCATTTTGAAAAAAAAAATTTTTCCCATGACAGGATCCCTTTAAGTCAAGTCTTGCATCATCTCGGAATCTTGTTTGTGCACCAGAATGGGGGACCTGATGTCCATCCCCATGCCCTGGCTACACAATTAAATGGTGACGAGAATAGGAGGAATGTGGGGAGAGCAATGACATCTAGGAAGTGCTGAATGGAAAGTGAAAGTAATTGTCTACCTAAGGCATAGAGGAGGGGCAGGCAATATTTGATTGACAGATGAGATTTTTAAATTAATTTATAACAGCTATGAATGCTTTAATAAAAAAAGAATTTGGATTTCACTTTTTGAAAAAGTCCTGAAAAGGACTTTTATTATACAGCTTTTTATGTCTGGGTGACAGGTCCAATTTAAGGTTTGGGTGAGCAACATTCAGATGTAAAAAAAGAGTTGGGGTTCAACATAAATCCTGTAATTGACCATTTGGTAGCCCCTATGTGGACTGGCAGGGTACAGGAGTCTCTGTTTGGCAGTACACCTGTTTTTTATGCAACAAAAACATGTCTCCAAACTAGGAATTAAAAAATGGCGAGAAACATGCTTATGAGCCACTGGTTGGGGATTACTGATTTAACAGATGGGACTTCACACAGTGGCGGAACTACTGGGGGAGCAGGGGGTGCGAGCGGGCCAGGGCCCTCCCGCCCCCCTCTAGTTACGCTACTGACTTCACTTACAACTAATTAAACTTGCCCAAAGCAAGACATTTGTCTTAATAAGCTGAAAGAGCTCTGCAACATAAAAAAGTCTATATTAGCCTTTTAAAGTTATAATTGTTTGAAGATTTACTTAGCAGTACTGTCCCATTGAATGTGTAAGAGTACTTCTCAAGGAAAACAATTCTCAGCAACCAGGAAAGGTAATATATAATTTTCTTCTAGATTCCCTAAAATAATGACCAAGAATGATGCAGAAGACATACAAAAGTGTTTCTGCTACTCCTCACTATTGAACCCCCGCAAAGGAGCTGTTACAATGATGACTATGTCATTGTATTCCCACTGTAACTAGCAAATCAGAGAGCTGAGAAAGCTGAATAAAAGCGGCTGGCAAACTTTCAAGAAGCAGAATCTATTTGAATACATTTACATTGCATTTGTTACTTCCCGTTGAATGGGAATTGTAGTCTGGAACTAAACAATATGTGTGTTCATGGGGCTTGGTCTTTTATTCTGCAACAGCAAAGCCCACTCTTCAGGTCATCATTTGCCAGCACTGACAGCACACTTTTCTCATAGCCTCACCCTCTCATAGCCTTTGGTTGCTTTCAAGTTCAATTTAGTACAATGAAGTTGTTATGCATGACAGTTTGGAGATCAGAATAGGTGGTGTCTGAGCCTGCTGTGCTGCTACAAAGTGGATTCATTCTCTACAGGCCAGCTCAGTTACTGAAGCCTTGCTGGTGGGACATGGCAGTGGACTTCCAGACGTTCCCATCCTGACGAAAACAATTAGCCTCAAGAAGCCGTAGGATCACCCTTTCTTTCAATGAGACCGTGCCATTTAATATGCTGCCATAGATTTCAAACTTATGTTGATTTATCTGTTGTTTGCCTCGATTAAGTCCTTTATTTACAAGTGTATAAAAAGAAAAGGGGGTAAAAAAAAGTGTGGGCGCCATGCCATTCACCACTTTTATTTGAAACTAAATTGGTTGCTGAATATTTGCGTTATAAAGAAAAACGAAATAAAATTCTCCAGCCTTAACTGTGTTTCGTTGAATTGCAAGGAAATGGGGGCTTAAATGTTTTAGCTTCAAAATCTATAGAAAGTGTTTCCATAGTGAGCAACACACAAGAAACTGCACGTATATGTAGCAGCCAATACATTACACTACACAAGCCCGGGAAACCTTAATAAAACAAAGTAAAGTTGTTATATTGCCCTACACATGAGCCCAGTGTATAGTTTATGTGCTATATGTTAGGAAATGTAGAGGGGAAGCCGGGTACCCCAGAAAAAATTTATGATCTTTTGCAGCCTATCACCCTGAAAATTTAAAACTGCCCAGCGTTTTTTGGGACTTGGAAAAATTTTCAAATTTTTTTTGAGGAAGTCCAATCTACGCTATTGCACTTGACCTGGTCTGAGGTGGCAAAGGCAAGTCTGGCGCAAGAGGTAACGTTCAGTAAAATCAGCATCTTAGTGAATTTGCGTAATTACGTCCATTCGCCAGAGCGAAACTTCGTTAGGCGTTAGTACCGCTAGAGTCTATGGGGCAAATTCACTAAGATGCGAAGTTGCGCCAGGCGCAACTTCACCGCACTTCACCACACTTCGCCAGGCGTATTTTCGCCAGCGCTCCGCAAATTCACTAAAATCCGAAGTTGCGCACAGGGGTAGTTTAAGGTTGTAAATTTGCGCTAGCATTGATTCGCTATGTAAAGCGAAGTTACGCTAGCGAAGGCTAATTTGCATACGGCGCAAAATTCAAATTTCAATGGAGGAATAAGTATCTGCACTAGAAAACCTTCAAATCTGCAAATATACATTTTATTTTGCCCTACACATGTGCCCACTGTCTAGGTAAGTTGCCATGAGTCAGGAAATGTAGGGGGGAAGGAGGGGAGCCCCAAAAATTTTTTCGATCTTTTTCAGCCTATCACCCATCATGTAGAAAACACGCCAGCGTTTTTTGGGACTTAGAAAAAAATTTGACTTTTTTGGAAACAATCCCTATCTACTCTATTGCGCTTCGCCAGGTCTGAGGTGGCGAAGGAAGTCTAGCATAAAAGGTAGCGTTCAGTACACTGCGCAAGTTAGTGAATTTGCGTAGTTACATCGCTAGCGAAAATTCGCCTGGCGAAAGGATGCGAAGTAACACTAGCAAAAATACGCCAGCGTTCGTTAGTGAATTTGCGCAGTAGCGAAAATGCCAAACGCTAGCGAATTAACGCTAGCGTTCGGCGCTTCGGCGCTTAGTGAATTTGCGCCATTATCTCTTTCTCTAGCGAAGTTATGCCAGCGACCATTAGTAAATCGGCAAGTAACTAAATAACATCACGCTGGCGATTTTTCACTAGCATAAGTCACTTCGCCCTTTAGTAAATCTGCCCCTTGGTTTCCACTGATTGGTTACCAGGCAGTAACCAATCGGTGACTTGAGGGGGGGGCACATGGGTCATAACTGTTTGCTTTTGAATCTGAGCTGAATGCTGAGGATCAATTGCAAACTCACTGAACAGTTATGACCCATGTGGGCCCCCTTAAAGTCGCTGACTAACTCAGAGTTAGAGAGCTGAAAAGCTGGAAGTAGTGTTCTGTTCTGTCAGTCACTCCAGCCTTTATACATTATATTTTTGGCTAACTATATGAGAAACATTTTTTATTTTGCATATACGATCTATTTATCCAGTTTTTATTTTTAAAATTCCTGGTGGGTACCTGGTTTTGTTAGATACTCTTCTTCTTCAAAACACACACCAGCCTGAGTTACTGTTTGAAGAGAGCAGCACCACTACCTTGATTCAATGTCCCAACCATCCCTGCACCAACCAAGGAAAATATATATGCAGCACAGAACTGACTAACTCAGAGTTATTGTAAGGGGCACTTACCGTGGTGGTCCAGTGGGCCGGTGGGGATGCCCGATGTGTGGTGCTTCCTCCTCGGTGTCCTGCAATGTACTGCCTTAGGGCGCACGCGGCGCGTACTTCTGGTTTTTATATGCGCAATCACGCTGGCGCAAAGGCGCGAGATTCAAACCTATTTAAAGGGACTTTGTACAATTTCTCACTGCCCATTATAGGTTCATTATCTGAGTTCCTGGTGCCTTTGCTATTCAAATCTGATTCTTCTTTTGACCCCTGCCTGCCTGACTACTCTTTCTTCTGTGATCCTGCCTGGAAACCGACTATTCTAACTTCTGTAATCCGACCTGTGCCTGTTTGACTCTTCTGATTGACCACCCGGCTTTGGCCCTTGTCTGTCTGACTACGCTAGAATTCTGCCTGCACCTACCTGGCCTGTTTGACTACGATTCGTCTAATCCTTGTACTGTGACCTTCTGCCCAAAGACTTTGCTTTACAATCGTGCCCCACTGCTTGTCCAGAACCCTTAGGTTGGCACCTCTATTAATAATAGCTGGCGGCATCCGATTAGCCGAGGTCTCCTCCCGAGGTGAAAGGCGGCTGTTAAAGGTGGAAGCAAGAACGAGACCAGGGTGCTTAGTATTGGTTCTGGATTCTGGGTGCCGATTTGTGACAGTTATAGAGCTGCAAAACAGGAAGTTGGGTTCTGTTCTATTAGACATACAGTCACTCCAGCCTTTATAGATTACATTTTTGGCTAGCTAATTATATTAGAAACATTTTTTATTTGCACAGCCTATCTATCTACCCAGTTTTTATTTTTACACTGAAGTGTTTCTTTAAAGGGTAGTCAGGTAACTCTGGACACCTCCAAAATTAGCTTTTTTAGTAATTCACCTCAAACCCAATCAATGGACAGACTGAATATAATAGCTTTTAATACAATTTCCAGCTCTCATACAAAGTTCAAAATATATCAGAATACATATTGTATTGTTTTCTTAAAATACTGTACATAGTTTTAAACAAATTCTATAGGATAGGATGTCTTACACAGAAACTTTTTTTTTTGGAAAACAGGAAGTCCATCGCCCACAGAGTCCATTCTAAACAAATAATTGTGTTTTTTTTTCCATCTGCATTTTGATAGATAGCTTGCTAAATGTTATAACATAAAATGAAAGAACATGAAAGCAATAGATGTATGATGCATATTTATGCCAAAAGATACATTTTATAGCGGTATCCTTTTGGAGGACCCAGACAACACATTTTAAATATTTTACATATTTTACATGTTTGGTTTTAAGAGGTTTCAAACAAGCAACTTACTCTTAGAAAACGGGTAAGCTACAGCTGAAATGTAAGCTATACAACTCTAATATAATATTAACTTCTCTTAGAATATTATCGTTTCTGGGCAAATGGAGGAAACAGCCTCATAAGAGATTTTTATTATTCACAGTATATTTCACATTCCATCGAATTCTAGTTTCTACTCATTGGATTTGGATAAAGCCATAGATGTTTTCATCCATATAAATCAGCTCCCTATCATAATGTTTGCCTAACAAATCGCCTTATTTTGTTGTGAATAATGACATGTTCCAGTCAATTCACTCATACTGGAAACTGAAATTGCAATCAGATCAAAACCACCACACATGCAAATCACAACACACATATTAAACTCCACATGTCTTGAATAAATATGCTGCTTATTTCAGATGTTTGTAGAGGAGAATACCTATCAAGGTCAGAGTAACAAAAAATGTACTGTATGTTCTTAGCATGCTAAATAACTTATACAGGTAGAATAATCATCATGAGTACTTATTCTAACATTTTCACACACCCTATATACAAGGAATATTCAGCTGGACACAGTTAGCTGCTGAATATTCATTTCAAGGAATACTGCCCAACTTCACTTATGAAATGAGCAAATCTGTTTTGCTTCGCTGAAACATATGCGAAACTGCGAAAAAATTTGCAAAACAGCAAAAAATCAAAAACGTAGTGAATTTGCGTAGTAACACTCTTTTGCCAGACCGAAAATTTGCCTGGCGTTAGAGTGCGAAGTTGCGACAGAGTCTATCTCCTTGGTAAAATTACGGCAGCTGCCGTAAATCGGCGAATTGCTGAAATGAAGTCACGCTGGCGAATTTACGCCAGCGTTAACCACTTTGCCCTATAGTAAATTGCCTCCTTAGAGGTTTTCTACACACATTTAAATTGCTTTTGTTCCATACTGATTAAAATGCTGAAATAAATATCTTGTGAAATGAGAACTAAAGCTTAACAAGAAAGTAGGCTAGAAATGTTATACATAATAGTTTGGGGTTCTCTACCAGCCAAAGGCAACCACAGCCCTTCAGCAGTAAAGATCTGTGTCTCCAAAGATGCCCCAGTAGCTCCCTATCTACTTTTCTGCTGATTCACTGAACATGCTCTGGACTGCTGTCAGTTACCTAAGCTTTGGGATTGACTCACAATATACAGTTTAAAGACAAAAGAACCCCTAAAAAGAAATATGGCTAAAAATGCCACATTTTATATTCTGAACTTATTGCACCAGCCTAAAGTTTCAGCTTCTCAATAGCAGCAATAACGGAGCATGTTCATGCCATTGACACTCAAAAGCTAAGCTAGGAAACTTCTGTGACAACTTTGATTCCTAAATCATTACTGCTATAGAAATGCTGAACCTATAGGCTAGTGTAGCTAAGTATATAAAATGTGGAATGGCTTGTCATAAAACTTAGGGATTAGTTCTTATTTAAATAGCATGTATTAAGATGACAGCACGTCGCAATTACTTCTATTAATCCATGTGTCAATACTAAGGCACAAATCTTTAACAAAAAGAAAAAAATTATGTACATTTCCAAAAATTCGATATTTTGATGTCCCAGTTAAATATGCAAAGTCTTGCATAATATGATTTGGATATCTTTATTGTTTGGAGCACTAGAAAACAGTTTTGGGGGGTGAGTTGAGTTGAGCATTTTGAATTTGGTTCTTTAACAGGTACTATGTGAGTTTATTATGGCTTCTTGGTTTTTCCCGGCTTAGGGGCAAATTTCGTAAGCAGCGAATATTGGCCAGTTAGGGCTTCGCAGCCTTCGCAACACTTCACCAGGAGTAAATTAGCTAGGGCAACGCTAATTCCCTAATATGCAAAGTTGCGTCCAGGGTGCCGAATGCTGGCGAAGTTGCATTAGCGTTACTGTGGCAAGCAAAGCGAAGTTGTGCTAGCATTGGCTAATTTGCATATGGCAGGAAGTGAAAGTTGAATGGACGTATATGTTACAGCAAATACATTACACTACACAAGCCCAGGGAACCTTAATAAAATAAAATAGAGTTGTTATAATGCCCTACACATGAGCCCACTTTATAGTTTATGTTAGGAAATGTAGGGGGAACCCGGTTAACCAAAAAAGTTTTTAAGGCCATCACTCAGAAAAAAGGAAAAGATGCTAGCATTTTTTTCAACAAAACATTTAGAAAGTCCTATCCACTCCATTCCACTTCGCCTGGTCTGAGGTGGAGAAGGCAAGTCTGGAGCAACAGGTAACGTTCAGTAAAATCTGCATCTTAGTGAATTTATGTCCGTTCGCCAGAGCAACAATTCGTCTGGCGTTAGCAAAGCTATCGTCTATCTCCCTCACTAGTGAAGTGACGCCTACGCCTGTTAGGGAATCGGCGTAGTTACGAAATGATGTCACACTGGTGAATTTTCACTAGCATTAGTCACTTCGCCCTTTGGGGAATCTGCCACTTACTATTTTTGCCAGAAAAAGTCAAAGTAGCCAAGTAATAAATATACTTTAGTCAAAGAGTGGGCACAACATGATTTGAGATTTCTACACTACATTTGCTTTTCTGCTCGTCTGTTTTTATTTTTGGAAGCATTTGTTCTAAATCATTTGCAGTTTAGACGATAAATTAGCTTTGTTAAGTTCTGCTTAAACAAGGAAGAGATTTAATCCTCTGTTAATACTGTACTGGAAATACTATACTGTGAAATGTTTTTTCTTTTTAAATTTATAGGATATATTGAAGATATTGAATTAAGTGCACCACTGGCTTTATGTCAAGTTATTTTCATATTTATGGCAAACATCCTTTAAATAAGTACTTCAAATGCATGTTTATTTCAAGAAAGTATGCAAGGCAGTGCCTACCTTTTGTAAAATATAAAATATAGCTTCATTTATTTGTTGTTTAACATTTTGCCACATTTCATTTTCATTTACTTATCTATAAAAGAAGAAATAAGTTAATACATTTTAAATCCTATTGTACAATACTCAAGCTCAATGAAGTGATTTAAAAACTCTAAAAGGCCTTCAGCGTTCCATATGGAAATGCTTATTAGACCATACTTCCCATGCATTCATACAAAACTGAAGTATTGAAAATAGGGTGGTTTTACTGTGCTTGTACCTTGTATGTATTTAAGACAACTGTCAATCACAAGAGCAATATCATTTTCCGCATATTTCATTCACCATACTGTATATTGTAGAAACTGTCTTTTTATAAGAATATTTTCAAAATTATTCCTAAATCCTGATGTTTTTAAGCCATGGTAAACTCTATAGGCATAGCAGGTGCACCTTTCAGTTATTAACTTATATTTGAATGTTCTTTAGGAATGTAGGAAGAAAGTTCTTTCCAATTTACTTTAAAAAGAGAAAAGAGGTTGGTCTAGCAGTAAAATATTCCATACGCAGAAAATCCAAATCCAAACTGCTGGCCAATGTACCAATGACATTTCAAAATTCTTAAGACACCAGTATGGCTGGAAAATGCACAGAGACTTGTATATAATGTGCCTCTTGTGTCAAAAAGTGCACACAATTGCAGCCATTTTGGCAAATTACTAGTGGCTAGAATTGTGCTGTAATTCTGGGGAAAATTCTGCATTGTGGAAAAAAGAATATGGAAATTGTAACTGAAATTGCAATTTTGCTTACTATACTTCCATGGATATGTGCCTTAAAAGCTGGCAAAACCCTAACCTCTAAATATAGAAGAAACAAGTTTTTTTACGGTACTTTCATGGCCTCTTTGCCCGCCAGTATAACTAATGTGCTGAAAGGAAGAAATGGAGTCTGTACCTGTTAGGTGCCAAAAGTGGGGTGTTCCCAGATTAATTGGAGGTGCAGATTACTAACACATGTGACTCAAAAGTTTCTGGACTACTTTTGCCCCTTCCTCAAGTGAACTAGTCCCTAGAGGAAGGGCTAAAGTAGTCCTGAAACGTTTGAGCCATATTTGTGTTTGTAATCTGCAGCTCCTATTAAATTGGGAACACCCCACTTTGGCATCTAATAGGTTCAGATTCCATTGCTTCTTTCTGGCACAAAAACCTAACCTGCATTACTAAGGATTGGGGGGTTTGTAGGTATTCAGGTAGTAATACATGAGCACATAAGCTGATAGCTTTCATACAATATCACATGTATGGGAGCCCACTGCATAATTGCCAACATTGTCAACCAATTCACCATAATTGCCAGTGTATGGTGCATTAACTGATTCGAAAGTGAAGAGAAGCCACGGCTACTAGTGTTCTGATTGTTCCTGCTCTTTAGTCTTCACACATATGATTAAAACAATGGACTGTAGACTATACAATGTATGATTCCTTTGAGGCATATTTACTAATACTCAACTTTTTCTCACTTTATTAAAAAAATGTATCAGATTATTGAACGAAAACCAGTGCAAACTGCCCAAAACTATTGTGGATCCGGAAGGTAAAAAACATATTCCAATGGACCATATGCCATTGACTTTTACATGATTTCGACAGGTTTTAGCTGGAGTATTTTTGGATTCTGATTTTTAGCACCTTCAGAGCATAATAAAATTTGAAAAATTTACATTTCTTTTCCTCTGAAAGTTCAGATTTTTTGCCCTTTAAAACGTGACCAAAAAATTAGAGGCTTGAGCCCGTGGGCCACTTGATACAAGAGCAAAGCAGAACTGTATATGTATTTCTGCCTTTAGAAGTAGGTTAAACCTGAACAAAGTTGTGGGGAAGATACCATTGGGGGGTGGCAGGCATGACATCAGAAATGTGCACAATAATGGAGTTATGACACCAGGGAAGGGTTATTCTTTCACTTAGATGCAAGAGGCTGGATTTCTGTCAAGTTTTCTCAATATTTTTAAACTGGAAAGACAGAATTTTTTTTACTTTTTCTTATTTTTGATTCAATTGCCTTTTATTGTTTCTGTAATCATAAGAAATTAATTGCACTTTATAATAATTAAAATCTGATACGAACAGACCTTAAAAACCGAACTCTTTGGGTCAAAACCGAAGGTTTCACAAATATTAGAGATGATCTCTAATATATATCACTTTTTTTTATAATGAGCACTTATTAATATATAGTATATCATTTCATAATAAACTATAATAATGTTGTAGTATTAATAGCATCGCACCAGAGAAGCTATCGGGTTAAAATTCACTTCCACAAATAGATCCATATTTTTTTATATTAGTTTCCCATAAACTTTGAAACTTGCCCAAAGTCAACAAAGGTATCAGATATGCTCCATTTATTTCCCATTCAAAATTTATATTACTATTTTCTAATAATGAGAAATGTAGTTTTGTATGTTAGGAAAATATCATTAGCAAATAATGAGGGTTTGAAAAACAGACAAAACAAATAAATGCTTTGAATGTAAAATAGTCACCACGGGGCTCTTTCACTATAGGGATTCCAACTAGTAGATGAATGTATTATTGTTATTTCAAAAACATACACAAAACTTTTTTTTTCGCTGAAAACATGCAACTGTAGTTTTATTTACCATATACAGTATTTGCCTAATGATGGAATCCCATAGTGTTGCAGTTAAATATAGGATACAAAGTATAGCAAGAAAATATAAAGCAATCTTTTTACCTCTATTTTTGTTCCCAGAACTAAGGGCAATTTCTGAACATTGTCACCCACACAGAGAACATGATTTTAAAGCATTAATAAATTATTAATCATCTAGTTTTTCCATATTTACCAGTGACAGTAAATGTTCAGTAATCAAATCTGAGCCTGACTACCATTGCTTTCTTGCCAGTGGCATGTTACAAGAAGTGATGAGTGAAAATTTTTGTTGCGTTTCTCCTCAAAAATGGGTGGAAAAAATTGTCACACTACAAAAAAATTGATGCACTACATAGCGTGACAAAATTTTTTTAAACCCATAGACTTTAATGCATTTTGCCTAATTTTTGGCGAAGCAAAATGGATCAGATTCACCCATCACTAGTTACAAGGAGTTCCTTCAAGGTGTACATATAGGTCCCAGACACTACCAGCCCAAAGGATCATCCAGAGCCCAATGGACATAAAGCATTAGAAAAGTTAATTTGTTGAAGTTCAACCAGCAGTAATAGATGAACATGGGTCAGCAGGAGACTGAGGAAATAAAGTGTAGGCATTGAAGAAATGCATGTTTTCCGGTAGTAGGGGTCAAACCCAGGTATCTATTGTGCCACTTTTCCTCACTCACTTAATACAGGTATAAGATTTATTATCTCAAAAAATTGAGACCTGGGGTTTTCTGGATAAGAGATCTTTCTCTTATTTGGATCTACTAAAAAAATCACGTGAACATTAATTAAAATCAATAGGATTGCTTTGTCTCCAATAAGAATTAATTATATCTTAGTTGGGAACAAATAAAAGGGGGCAGATTTGAAGTGGCTAACGCTAGCAACTTGCCACCCGCAGAGACATCACCAATTCACTAGCGAACTGGACCGTCGATATCACTCTTTCACCAGGCGACTTTTCACTCTGGCGAAGAGACACTACTCCGCAAATTCACTAAAATGTGGATTTTACGAACCATTAGCTCTTTGCCGGAGTTGCCTTCGCCACCTCAGACCATGCAAAGTGCTAAAAAGAAGCTAGATCTTCCTCAATCTTCTTTCACTTACATCATATCCTGTCTGCTGAAAATGTGTTAGTTCAAAAAACAATGGCGACTTTTCCCTTTTTTAAGTGGGATTGGCTGCTAAAGTGCTAACTTACTTTTTTAGCTCAGCGGTTTTCTCTACACATTTTATTACAAATGGAACATTCATTTTACAGTGGGCTCATGTGCAGGGCATTATATTAACTTTCTTGTCTTTATTAAGGTTCCCTGAACATGTGTAATATAAAACGGTAACTTAAACCTTTAGCAGCAACACTTATAATAAAGACGTCCATACAACTTTAAATTTCCAACCCTATGCAATGGTATAGGCATATACAATTTACATATACAATGTCTGTGACATGCATTGTGAATGTGATTTGTGGTACTCAGTATTCTGTTGCCTGGCAACCCCAGAATCTCTTGTGTGTGGTTTAATTTGAAGAAAAAAGGGCTAAGGTAAGCACCCACAGTCATAAGTTATATGACTATATATAGGCTAACAATGACATTGAATTTTACCTGCAGTTACGTTTAGTTGGTCAGACAAAATGGCAACTTAACCTAACCTCCCACTCAAAGCCCAAATGTCTTTTGTCTAGATTGCTCAATATTATTAATATAAATATAGAAACTATTATCTGGAATTCTTGGGACTAAGGGGCAAATTCACTAAGCCCCGAAGCGCCTAACGCTAGGGTCAATTCACTAGCGTTGGTCATTTTTGTTACTTCGAAAATTCACTAACGAACGCTGGTGTAAATTCGCTAGTGTTACTTCGCACCCTTACGCCTGGCGAATTTTCGCAACGGACGTAACTACGCAAATTCACTAACGCGTGCATTGTACTGAACGCTACCTTTTACGCTAGACTTCCTTCGCCACCTCAGACCAGGCGAAGCGCAATAGAGTATATAGGGATTGCTTCAAAAAAGTTCAAATTTTTTCTAAGTCCCAAAAAACGCTGGCGTTTTTTCTATATTATGGGTGATAGGCTGAAAAAGATCGAGAATTTTTTTGGGGCTCCCCTCCTTCCCCCCTACATTTCCTAACTCATGGCAACTTAACTATACAGTGGGCACATGTGTAGGGCAAAAAAGGTTTCCCAGGCATTTGTAGTGATTGTACGTATTCCTCCATTGAAATTTGAATTTGGGGCCGTATGCAAATTAACCATCGCTAGCGTAACTTTGCTTCGCTTAGCGAATCAACGCTAGCGCAACTTCGCAACCTTACGCTACCCCTGAGCGCAACTTCGGATTTTAGTGAATTTGCGGAGCGCTGGCGAAACTACGCCTGTCGAAGTGTGGCGAACTGCGGCGAAGTTATGCCTGGCGCAACTACGAATCTTAGTCAATTTGCCCCTTAGGGGTTATCTGGGTAAGAGGTATTCAGCAATTTGGAAAATAATGAAATACATTACAAAAAAAACAAGACAGAGGAGCAATATAAAACTACTACGTAGGACAACATTCATATAATATCATAATAGGCTGTAATGATTATTCTGTGAAATACATGTATTTCAATTGGGGTCCTGATAAGTCCATCACACTTTTGTAACAGCTGTGCAATCATTAGAAAATTAGCATGTCTATATAAGGCTGAAGCATAATTCTACCTATAATTATTGGATAATTATTATCCAAACTTGGAATATTGGACGGCACTTCTGGAAAAGGCTTTATTGTAGCAGGCTGCTGGTAAAACATCTAACGCGTTTCGGGATTGTCTCCCTTAGTCATTAACCAATTAGCGGGGACAATGAGGACTGAGCACCTGGGTGAAGGAATTGTGGGGAGCTAGAGCTGTCTCTTACGGTTTGTGTGTTATTAATTATAGGCCACCGCCATTTACAAAAAAGGAATAAAACAAGGAAAAAAATTGAGAATTATAAAAGAAAATACAACAAAGGAAAAGAT
This sequence comes from Xenopus petersii, assembly GCA_038501925.1. Classification (NCBI taxonomy): domain Eukaryota; kingdom Metazoa; phylum Chordata; class Amphibia; order Anura; family Pipidae; genus Xenopus; species Xenopus petersii. Next base: position 173,110,284 of record CM076673.1, on the reverse strand, counting down.
GGCATAACAAACTGGAGAGATCTTTATTAAAGAGACACCGTAGGAGGGGCGTAGTCAGCATGTACAGTTTTTATTTTTGACAGGATTAAAAATAAGTCACTAGAATAACAGAGAGGTGAGTGTTTAAATTAAGGTTAAGAAAATGCTAGTTATCTATCTATTACCGTGCTTTGCTCCCTTGCAGGTAATTGCTGGCAGTTGCTTCCCATAATTCTCTCTTGGAATGTAGTGAAGCTATTATCATTGTAAAGAATAGATAAATGGAAGTATAATGAATGATTTGTACACTTCCTGTGTAATCTGAAAAAATGGATCCAATGGGTAGTATACAGGAATGTATAGATTGCCAATAAACACTTGCTAATACTCAAGACATCAGCTGACTGGGTTTGTTTACCAAAGGCATCTGATTCTGATATTCCTTGGGACTGGACATGGATTACAGTAGTCAGTATTTCAGTGACCCATTGTCAGGCTTCACCTGTCTAGAGCCAAGAGTTGAGGAGACGTGGCCAATCTGGAGAGTAACAAAACTGTTCATGTGGAGTAGTGGTTCAGCTGGAGTTAAGCAGAAAGAGAAGTCGAATGGGCAGGCCGGGGTCAGTGTAGGCAGAGTTCAATCGTAATCGTTAAGCAGGCCGAGGTCGATGCAGGCGGAGATCAAGCGTAATCGAGTAAGCACGCTGAGGTCAAATGCAGGCGGAGATCAATTGTAGTCAGGGTATCTAGCAGAAGTCAAAACCGGAATCAAATAGTCAGGATACAAGTTCACAGGAGCAAAGTTTATCACCAAGCATAGAACCTTCGCCTGAGCGTTCTTTTAAGGAGGGCATTTTGGCACCAAACGTAGTGACGCCTGCGTCATCACACCATTCACGTTAGCGGACATTTAGACACCCGCGTCTGTTTCGGTGCACATGCATCTACATTGATGCCCATCTTGACACGTGCGTCCATATGCACCGAATCCTTACATCCATACATAAAACAATGGTAAAATGGTTCATTGAAAATGGCATTATTGGCCTTTTATAACATATAAACATAAAAAGAATAAAGGTATGCTAAGTAGATGTTATCTAAATGGGCAGTCCATTGTCATTTCAGTGTGGCGCACTCATGTATTCTGATTCCAGTGGATAATATTTGGAAACATTGGCCATTGCTGCCTATTTCTTAGTTTTTATGTGTGATATATGATACCTCCTTGATTTGTTTACTATTTTCCCTAACTTCAATTTCCATGATTTTTGAGGCAATTATAATATATTTTATCGTTTATATCTTTTTCTTTTCTCCGCCCAGTTTCCATTGCCATTGCACCCAAATGGCTAGTGTTTGAAATGAAAATGCTGTAAATCACCTTGTGAAACATATCATAATCTCAGATAAGGTTTATTATAATACGATCTTATTGGCCACAGTGCAGACATGCCAGAAAACAGTACAGTAAAAGGATGGAGGAATTAACCCTAGACATGTTATAAATCTGGCAGCAATATAGGATATAGCATCACCATCATATTATTCAAAAACAGAGGTACGTCCTGCCTCAAGAACTCTGTAAACAGCAGCTGGTACTGACCCCTAAACAGAATATATGGTAAAAAGTAAAATAACATTTTTCGAAGGAGCTGCGACTGCCATCCCAAGTCCATTATACTCTGAGAGCAGTGGATTGTTGATCCACAAAAACATGATACACAGTAAGCAGTAATAGGTAATAACTGGCACACCAAGTACATTATATACAGTTAGAAATAGTGAAAAGCACATTATACAGAGCATTATATGAAATGAGAGTTAGTAGGTAGTGGCACCCCATGCAAATTGTGCGCATTGAGAGACACTGGCGCAAATTTACTAAGCGCCGAAGCGCCGAACGCTAGCGTTAATTCGCTAGTGTTAATTCGCTAGCGTTTGGCATTTTTCGCTACTGCGCAAATTCACTAACGAACGCTGGCGTCATTTCGCTAGTGTTACTTCGCACCCTTACGCCAGGCGAATTTTCGCTATCGATGTAACTACGCAAATTCACTAACTTGCGCAGTGTACTGAACGCTACCTTTTACGCTAGACTTCCTTCGCCACCTCAGACCTGGCGAAGTGCAATAGAGTAGATAGGGATTGTTTCAAAAAAAGTCAAAAATTTTTCTAAGTCCCAAAAAACGCTGGCGTGTTTTCTACATGATGGGTGATAGGCTGAAAAAGATCGAAAACATTTTTGGGGCTCCCCTCCTTCCCCCCTACATTTCCTGACTCATGGCAACTTACCTAGACAGTGGGCACATGTGTAGGGCAAAATAAAATTTTTATTTGCTGATTTGAAGGTTTTCTAGGCATTTGTAGTGCTAATACGTGTTCCTCCATTGAAATTTGAATTTGGCGCCGTATGCAAATGAACCATCGCTAGCGAAACTTCGCTTCGCTTGGCGAATTAACGCTAGCGCAACTTCGAAAACTTACGCTACCCCTGTGCGCAACTTCGGATTTTAGTGAATTTGCGGAGCGCTGGCGAAAATACGCCTGGCGAAGTGTGGCGAAGTGTGGCGAAGTGCGGCGAAGTTGCGCCTGGCGCAACTTCGCATCTTAGTGAATTTGCCCCACTGAGTACTGGCGACTATATTCATTAGATATATCACAGACATTAGAAGACCCAAGAAACTATGCAGTGGCTACTGTCTAACTAACAAGAGGGAGGTCTGCAATTTGACCACAACCATAAGACAACACATTTAAAGGAGAACTAAAGTTTAACTAAAGAAGTAGCTAGAAATGTTGTACATTATGTCTTCAGTTTCTGTAACATCCCAAGGCCCCCACAGAGCTATAGCAGTGAAGATCTGTGTCTCCAAATATGTCCCAGAAGCTCCCCATCTTCTTTTCTGCTGATTCTTACTGCACATGCTCTGAGCTGCTGTCACTTACTGAGCTTAGGGACCCACTCACAATATACAGTACACATAAAATATAAATGTCACAGTATAAGGCTGATTAGTAATTAATACAGATAATCACTACATGGCAGCACAGAAACCAGTGCAAATAGCATCAGAATTTAATAGCATCCGCTTATATTACAGGCCAACCTTATTTACTGTTTGATAATAAGAGATGACCCCTAAGTTTAGCTTCCCAACAGCTTCTCAGAGCCCACTGAACATGTGAGTGTCAGACAGTTTCCAAGATGGTGACCCCCTATGACAAGTTCTAGATCATTGCTGCTATTGAGAAGCTGAAACTTTAGGTTAGTGCAATAAGTGTAGTATGTAAAATATGTCATTTTTGCCATGTTTATTTTTAGGGTTTAATTCTACGTTAAAGCGTTGGATCCCGTTCTTGCAGGTCTGTCAGGAAAATGCTGACAATCAAGAGTAATGTACAGTAAAGTACAATTCCATCATAATGCCCGTTTTGCTCCGCCCGTTTGTAGAGCACACAATGGTGCTCCTCTGCACTAGCACCCTGAACCCCCAATTGTTATGAACACAAGTTACCCATGGGTAAGGCCCACATTATACATTATAGGTGTATATATAAATATAAAATATTCAAGAACAACATACTACTAACCGTATATTTCTGCTCTTCTCTCCCTTTTATTTTCTTATACATCTCTGTCTTGCTTTCTTCTAATTATTTTTCTTCCTTCCAGCATTTTTTCTAATCTCTTTTATTTTCTTTACAGTTTTTATACTGCTCTATCTCTTCCTGCTCTTTAGCTTACACCCCTCTTTTATTTGTATCTCCCATTTTCCTCTTTCTCTTGGGGAGAATGTGACTCTTGCCTCTTAAACCTTTCGGCACCTTTTTGTGCCCTGTCCTGGCCTCTACATATTTGTTCTCTGCACTGCAAATTAAGGATGCGCACAAACCTAGTCCTAACCTTGCCTCTGTTAGCATAAATCCTTTCACAGTATAGCCTGCAATAATAGGATCATCTCCTGCTTCAACCCCTAACAGTTACAGCAGCATAGCCATTAACAATACTATTGTCTTTTGTCTCAACCACCCTGAAACAGGGTGCTGGGGCGAGGGGGTTAAAGCCACAAGATGGATTGTAATTTGTTGCTGACTGTTTGGAAAGCAACAGTCAGAGGGTTCAGTTTCCCTTTAATCTTGAAAAATCTTTCTTTTTTTTGCAATTTTAACTCTGTTATTTCTTCTTCAATGAAAGCAAGATTCTCAGTTAGTCCTCACATAACTTATAAGGGCTCAGTTACAAACAGGTACAGAGGTGCCAAAAATAGGTTCCTTCTGCTGTCAGTCACATATCTTTGGGGTGAAATGTTTTACAGTTGGCTATAAATTGTGTATCCAGTCATGTAAGGGACAGCTGCATGGCTGTCTCATGGAGTACCAGTGGGTGTGAAATGCGTCAGGAGCCCTACTAAAGGCAGGATTTGTTTTATCATGGACATTTTGGTGGTTTTCACATATTACACTGGTAAAATAAAAAATACAGTTGAAAAATTGCAAAAAAAATTTCTTTCCCTCTATAAAGCAATCATAAGTACAAAAAGTGATAGATGTGAGTCAGAGATACAGTAATTATTGCACTTTGCAGAGTTTTACAGTGTACATAAAGGAGAGGTATGCTAGATGAGGGTAAGCTTTAGTAAAGAAATGTGTTTTAAAGGAGAAGGAAAGGCATTTAACACTTGGGGGTGCCAAATGTTAGGCACCCCAAATGATTACTTTTACTTACCTGACACCCCGGGCCGGTGCTCCCCTCAGCAGAAAACCGCACTGGCCTGGGGATCTTCTAGCGAGCACCATGGAGCGATCAACTTCCTACTTCCTCGGGTCTTCACATGGGCAGTAGAGTGGAAAGCCGAACATTAATAAAAAAGTAATCTATTGTGCTCTACTGCGCATGCATTTTCCCCTAGAAGAACCCCAAACTGGTGTGGTTTTTGGCTGATAGGAGCACCGGCCTGGGGTGTCAGGTAAGTAAAAGAAGCCACTTGGGGGTGCCTAATTTTGGCACCCCCACGTGTAAAATGTTGTTCCTTCTCCTTTAAAGGAGAAGGAAAACTACAGAGGCATTTTATTGCCAATAGATTATCTGCAATAGTGCCAGCTAGAATGCTATATTTATTCTGTAGAATATTTTACCATACCTGAGTAAAAAGCTCTAGAAGCTCTCTGTTTATTTAGGATAGCAGCTGCAGTATTAGCTTGGTGTGATATCACTTCCTGCCTGAGTCTCTCTCTGCTCACTTGTAGCTCTGGGCTCAGATTACAACAGAGAAGGGAGTGGGGGAAGAGGAGCAAACTGAGCATGCTCACGTCCGGGGCAAAGGGTTTAAGCTGAAGGCAGGAAGTCTAATACAGAAGCCCATGTGTACACAATAGAAGGAAAGAAATGCATTGTTTCTTTTGACTCAGAGCAGCATTACTTTGAGGGTTTAATGGTATATTTAGGTGGACCTTTCTGATAAGACTTACTGAGTTTTAACCATTCCTTCTCCTTTAAGAGATAATTAAGGTTGAACAATTGGGAGAAAGTGGGGTGGAACAGGAAAGGGAATTCCAGACAAGGTAGATAGTTCTAGGAAAAAGTCCTAAGTATGGTTTTAGCGTCAGGATTAGATTGTTAGAAGAGTGTAATGAGCAGAACCTGTTTAATATATTAGCAGAATGCAGAGTATAGTCTTCATAAGTTAAACCAATCAATATAATAAACAGCAAATTCAAATGTAACAGAAGCATAATGCATCCTTATCATAAGAATATTTATCATAACCTTTAATAGCCAGTGGTTAACAGAGCGAGCTGAGAAAATGACACGTTCTGCAAATAACAACACAACTCAGTTGGTAGGACAGTGCCAGAAAGCAATTCCTCAAGTGGAAAATAAATACCTTTGTGCATCACTGTGAATCAAAGCAAGTCATTTTTGCTCTCCAGAGAAAATGGACAAAGAAGCCACACCAAGTCATGTATGTTTAATTGAATATAAATTGTAGACTAAATTGAGATTCTGTTACAAAACAATTAGTAATTTAAACACAAAGCAATATGGCAATGCACATTTGAACTATGTAGTCTACAACAGTTTCCAAAGTAGTTGGGTCACTGAGTAAAATTTAAGTAAAAAAGAGGGACGATTTGCAAATTATTTAAACAGTATATTTAATTGCAGACAGTACAAAAAACAACATACCAAACATTGAAACTGGGATTTTTTTTTGGTTTTTGAAAAATAAGTGGTAATTTTAAAATTGATGCCAGCAACATGTTTCAAAAAAGTTGGGCAATAAAGTCTGGAAAAATTGTGTGATGCAAAAGAAAAAAAAACTGTTGGAAAAATTCAGAAACTGGCAACAGGTCAGTAACATAACTGAGAATAAAAACAGCGGATCCCAGAAAGGCTGAGTCTCTCAGAAGTAAAGAGAGGAAGGGGTGCACCACTCTGTGAAACATTGTGTCAGTAAATATTTGAAACATTTAAAAGTAACATTCTTAAATCTGAAATCCTTTATCAGGCAAGAATGGAACAACATTTCACTTTTTAAAACTATAGCCATTGGTCTCCTCCGTTCCCAAATGTTGCAGAGTGTTGAGGGTGGTGCAACACAATGGGAAACATGCACCTGCCCCATCTGTTTTTGAACCATGTTGCAGGGATCAAAATGAGCATCTATTTTTCAGAAAACAATAAAAAAAAATCCAATTGTTAGGTTGTCTTTGTACTATTTCTAGTTAAATATAGAGTTTTACTGATTTGAAGCTCATTCCATTCTGTTTTTAGTCACACAACGTTTTTGGAAAATAGGGCTGCAAATGATATTTGCCAGAATATTAGTAATTGGATAGTGAGGTATTCTGATCTCTCTCCACCAGGCCCATCATTGTTCCTTGGTTAAAGGAACAGTAACACCAAAAAATTAAAGTGTTTTAAGATAATGAAAATATCATGTAGTGTTGCCCTACACTGGTACAACTGATGTGTTTGCTTCAGAAACACTACTATGGTTCATATAAACAAGCTGCGGTGTAGCAGTGGCAGAAATTGAAAAAAGTCTAAATGGCACAGGTTAAATAGTGAATAACAGATAACACCATTATGTTCTACAGAGCTTATCTGCTGTGTAACTTGAGCCTTTTCTCTTCGAATGGCTGCCCCCATTGTTACATAAACTATAGTGGTGTTTCTGAAGCAAACACAGCACTTTTACCAGTGCAGGGCAACACTGTATTATATTGTTATTACTTTAAAACACTTTAATTTTTTTGGTGTTACTGTTCCTTTAAGTTCTTAGTCATTCCTCGTCCCTATCCATTGTTCTATTTTCTTCCTTTCTACACTGATAATCATACATACTGTAAATGTTTTGAAAATTATTTGTCAATGCAATTGCTATAATATCAGTATTTGTATCTCTGTTCTGTGGGTCTGACACTAAGGGGCAGATTTACTAAGCTCGAGTGAATAATTAGAATGGAAAAATATTCGAATTTATAAGTATTTTTTTGGGTACTTCGACCATCGAAGTAAAAATCGTTCGACTATTCAACCATTCGATAATCTAAGTACTGTCTCTTTAAAAAATACTTTGACTTCATACTTCGCCACTTCAACCCTTCCTCAGCACTTTTCTAAGGTTTATTATGTTGGATAAAAATCTTTCGATCGATCGCTTAAAATCGTTCGATCAAGCTTTGCGCTAAAATCCTTCTAATTCGATATTCGAATTCAAAGGATTTTACTTCGACGGTCGAATTTGAGGGTTTTTTAACCCTCAAAATTCGACCCTTGATAAATCTGCCCCTAAAACACTTAACTCTAGGGGTGGGCTATTTAAACTTGAAATTTTCCCCATTATATTAGAAATGAAAATTTGACTCAACTCTAAAGCACGATCTGTCTTAAATTACCAAAAATTGGGATTGAAAATCGTAAGTGTGGGAAAAGACTCGACAAAACTGTCTGACAATTTGAATCGTACGACTTTTTCAAATTGTCAGTAGAAAAACTCAAATTCATTGGATTATCGAACCAAAACCACAAGTTTTCCATAGCAATTATAATTAGACATACCTTTAAAACGCTACTCAATTCCGGTATAATGTAATATATATTGAAAACTGCATAGATTTGTTTTTATTAGGCAATAAATCTTAAATGGCGTTCCCCTTTAAAAATGGCATGAACACAATGGATGTATAAAGAAACAGAGAGGCATTTTCTTACAATGAGGAATTTACTGAAAACAGCTTAAACTTATTACACAATACAGATGTAGCCACTTTGGTTTGTCTGTTTGACACAGAATAACTAAACACAGATATCCCATTTATCTCATTTAACACAGAAAACTGCGTCACAACATCCCATCTAATTAAAGCATTCACCATTGTGAACAATGGAGCTTTGGTATGCTAATGAAAAGGTTAAATGCATTAAATGGGTTAAGGTGACTTTAGATGACACAGTTTCTTCAATTAACTCTGAGTCATGATGCATTTAACTCACAAATCCAAGTGGCTTTATCTGTATAATATTATTGATGCTGTCATCCCCATTTTTCCACCCCAAGGAACCATTTGATCCATGTGAGACTCCCAAAAGTTGAACAGCTTGTTGGTGAAAAGATGAGAGCATTGCAAAAATATTAATTGAAATACAGCATACTTTTGACTTCATAATGACTGTTATACTGTTTAGGTTTGAACTTTAGAATCATAGCAGAATACTGTAAAGAAAGTATTCCCTACAAATTACAAGGCAGAAATTTCAGGTAGAGCTGCCAGCAGCAGCAGCAGGGACTATCTGATTATGTTGCTTATACAAGGCGCTACCACAGGCCCAATCATCATATTCCTCACATAATTATTGCCAGGCAACCTTCCAACATGCATTGGGTGAGCTTTGCAAGATTCTTGATAAACCACCAGCCTTTGAATCCATCACCCAAGCACTGATTGTTACCTCACATTGGGAAGATAAAAAAAAAATCCAATCCTTGGGGTTTAATTGAGCAAATCTCAAAATATGACGGCAATAATGTTTGTTATTAGTGGAAGTTCTCACTGAACGAATAACAATTTAACCAATTGCATTCCAAAAATGCATGAGTACAAAAATAATAATTGTAAAGACATAATCATTTTTTCCCACAGTGTTATTCTAATATTCTCTTCTGAAGCATCGCTATTACTAGGGGGAGGGTGTTGTAAGTAATATATCAGTGTTTGCAGATGACACAAAATTATCCAGCCCAATTAATTCCATCCAGGATGTGGCATCCTTGCAACATGATCTTGACAAACTGGCAATCTGGGCAGCTAAGTGGCAAATGAGATTCAATGTTGATAAATGTAAAGTCATGCACCTGGGATGTAAAAATATCCAAGCCACTTATACCCTTAATGGGACTGCACTAGGCAAATCCATTATGGAAAAGGACCTTGGAGTCCTTGTAGATGATAAACTTGGCTGTAGCAAGCAATGCCAGTCAGCAGCATCAAGGGCAAATAAGGTCTTGAGCTGTATTAAAAGGGGCATAGAGTCAAGGGAGGAGGGGGTCATTCTTCCACTGTATAGAGCACTTGTAAGGCCCCATCTAGAATATGCCGTACAGTACATCACTCAAACAGGACATTATTGTATTAGAGAGGGTACAGAGAAGGGCAACTAAGCTGGTAAAAGGTATTGAAAATCTTAGCTATGAGGAAAGACTGGCCAAATTGAGGATGTTCACGCTGGAGAAGAGGCGCTTAAGGGGTGATATGATGACTATGTATAAATATATAAGGGGATCATATAATAATCTCTCTAATGCTTTATTTACCAGTAGGTCTTTCCAGCTGACACGAGGTCACCCATTCCGATTAGAAGAAAAGAGGTTCCGCCTAAATATTCGGAAGGGGTTTTTTACAGTGAGAGCTGTGAAGATGTGGAATTCTCTCCCTGAATCAGTTGTACAGGCTGATACATTAGATAGCTTTAAGAAGGGGTTGGATGGCTTTTTAGCAAGTAAGGGAATACAGGGTTATGGGAAATAGCTCATAGTACAAGTTGATCCAGGGACTAGTCCGATTGCCATTTTGGAGTCAGGAAGGAATTTTTCCCCCTCTAAGGCAAATTGGAGAGGCTTCAGATGGGTTTTTTGCCTTCCTCTGGATCAACTGGCAGATAGGTAGTTAATAAAAAAAAAAAAAAAGGTTGAACTCGATGGACATGTGTCTTTTTTCAACCTTACTTACTATGTTACTATGTTACTATGTTACTAAGGGCAGTGTTGAAATGTGTTGAAATGTGCCACCATTATGTATGCTATGTCCTGTCACAGTTACTTGACTTGTAGTCGTATAGCAAAGATAACCTCTCTTATAGGTAGGCTTTATATTATGTAGGTCGATATTCATCTTTACATAATAACCTTTTCTAATCGAGAGAATAAGACCTGAAACATTTAAGTAATACTCTCAACACAATCTCTCTAGATACCGTCAGCTAATTTCTGCAGGTAATTATGTTAGCAGGTAGCTCTCTGTATTTTCCCCCTTACACTGGCAACATCTAAATATAATTTTAGCACATTACAATCTGAAACAGTGGCAATAATTTCACATAACCTGCCACATAGTTGAGAAACACTACTGTTTAAACATCTGTATTGCTGAAGTGTAGAGAAAGAATGAATTAGGATAGAATAAAGGCCTGCTATTAAATTACAATGATCTGGCTATTGGAACAGTACTTCTGGTGATGCAGGAACCGTTGTCCTGTATAAAACTTAAGGTGAGATTATAAAACATGTTTTACATGAACTAAAATATAAAATTGTCATTACACCTTATGGTCAACATGGGGAACATAAATAAAGACTTTGGGCCCCAATCTAAAGGGAAGAAATATATATTTCAGGAATGTTCCTGAGATGCAGAAGCATTCTGGATAACAGGTCCCATACCTATACCTAGACCAGTAATATAACTGTTACATGATAAAGGAGATTATGTACCCCTACTGTCAGGATTCTTATGGTGTTTCATTTCTAAATTACACTGAATACACTGAAATAATTCACTTTACCATGTAACATTTCATTCCAAACCCAACAAGTGTATTTTTTGTAGTTGTAATATTGGTGTGTAAGCAGAAAGCTTTGCCTGGTCTTGTGCTTTCAAAAATAGCCAGCACTTCAGGATGGAACTGCCTTCAGACAGGCTGTTGTTTCTCCTACTCAATGTAATTGAATGATTCGCAGTGGGACATGAATTTTTACTATTGAGTGCTGTTCTTAGATCTACCAGGGAGCTGTTATTATTTCATTACTTTCAGCTACCGTCAATGTGATATCACTTTAACTTGCAGTGCAGTAGCAAAGAGTGACTGAAGTTTATCAAAGCACAAATCACATGACTAGGGGGCACCTGCTAAACTGACAATATGTCTAGCTCCATGTCAGATTTCAAAATTAAATATGAAAAAATCCATTTGTGCTTTTGAAAAATGGACTTCAGTGCAGAAATCTGCTGGAGCAGCTCTATTGACTATTGCATATTGAAAAACCATGTTTTCCCATGGTGACAGTATCCCTTTAAGGAAATTAAAAGTTAATAAAGCGTTCCATGACCATATAGTGTCTTCATCAAAATGTTTCAATTCAAGACACTCCTTGAAGTGAATATACTTATATTTATCCTAAATCTTGTCCTTACTATCCTTCAAACTAAGCTTTCAGGTGTATCTAGGATAGCAAATTATCATTCACCCCATTCTCAGCCTTTAGGCTGAGCCCCCCTGCTATTGACGGGGAAGCCCTGCAGTTTGGGAACCGCCATAGTAAGAAATTAGTGATAGGTATATACTCAGTGTTATGACACAAGTGAAACCTGTAAACAAATAAACAGTTTATTACCGACACAAGTAACATCTCCAATCATTGATATCTAACTACCGTATATACTCGAGTATAAGCCGAGTTTTTCAGCCCCCAAAATATGCTGAAAAACTCTACCTCGGCTTATACTCGGGTCAAGCACAAAAACGGTCGCCGGCGCCTTAGAATAGTAGCCGGCGCCTAAGAATATTCGCTGGCACCTTAGAATAGTAGCCGGCTCCTAAGAATATTCGCCGGCGCCTTAGAATAGTAGCCGGCGCCTAAGAATAGTCATCCAAAAACAAGATTGAAACTTACCAGAAGCTGCTGCATTTCTCACCCTCGGCTTATATTTGAATCAATAAGCTTTCCCAGTTGTTGGAGGTAAAATTAGGTACCTCGGCTTATACTCGGGACGGCTTATACTCGAGTATATACGGTAATAACATCTCTAAACACTCTTCATCAGTGTATATTTGTAAATGTTTTTTTCATAGCTGTAAATAAATAAGAAATAGATATCATGCTGGCAATTATTAACTGTAAAAGATATACAGGTATATTGTGTATAGGAAATAAGGCCACTACAATCTGTAAGAGATGATCCATTTCCAAAATTATTTTCGACCAGGAACATTGGAGTAGCATTGCATTGGAGGCTGCAGCAATGTTTCATCTTGCCTCCACATCAGAAGCACTATGGCCGCTGCACTCTTATTAATAAATACCAGTTTGATGCGTAAGCCTTTTTGATCAGTGAAATCTATATCGATGTCCTTTCTTTACAATTTATATTATCATGGAAAACCTTATTTATAAATAGGACCTTTTAAGCTATTAAGGCACTGGTTCAAATATGTCAAATCCATCATCTTAAAACTGTTACAGGGCTTCAGCTGCCAGAATCTTCATCCAGTACATAGATGTAGGCTTGTGGCATAACTGCTGTATTTCATAGTTGAGATGTGGAGGAACACCAGCTTTTGCTTATTATTAGATTTAAACGAAATAGTAAGACCAAGGCAACTATAAAAAGGTGTGTTTAATAATCTGCATCAAGTGCCAAAATGGAGCTATTTGAGGCGAATGGCAGACTTTAAAGTGCAAGCTGTGCGGTAAACAACCTAAGAGCTCACACCAATTCTAATGCATGTATGTTTAGCAATTGCTTAAAGGCTGAATGATTGTAGTTGAAGCTAATGGACACTGTTTCCTTATGAGCTCAGCTCTCAGCTGTTATTGAAAGGGCTTTTTTTATAGTCAAGATAAAGGCCTCTGTGGTGGCATGCAAAGTCTCTTATTCTGGAGCCCCAAGAATGATAATTTTTATCGCTGATGACGGCAGGCGATATTATGTTGATTGCAAGCCCAGCAGAGAATCAACATACGTCTCTATTGTTCTTCGGAATGATACAGATATTCAGATGCTAATTCCAAAAACAAAAAAAAACTATAAGGAAGTAGTAATTTGAATATAAGCATCATTTATTTAAATTCAATGAAAATTGACAGTCCTTAGACATACGTGTATATTCTGATGAAAAACAAAGACAAAGCAAAATATAGGATGTTTGGTTAAGTGCTTTCATTGTCTAACGAGGGGCTTCAAATACAAAAAACTTTTCTCCAAAATATGCTGATTAGTAAAAAATATATTTTATTCACATCAGTTAAAAAACATTAAGAGTATACCCTCTAGCGCTTAACGGGTTAAATGACATGGAAGATGGGAAGGAAAAAAACCAAACAAATAAAATAAAAACTGCAAGTGTACCAGATGCGCTTCATAAAACCCGGTAATGATTGTCCACTAATCACAAATGAACGCGTGCTCGGAAGGCTGGGCAGATATGACTTATGCAAATGACTGGGGTTAACACAAAACAAAATCTAGCATGCAAATGTCTCCATCCAGCATTAAGTAGGTGGGATCATCATGCCAGTAAAAGGAATAGCACAGTAAAAAGAAAACCATGTATTGTCCTTTTTTTTTTTTTAATCTCGGAGTCATACAATGTAGACAGCTGCACCTTTTTTGGCATAATCCATTATAAAGAGGGGGGGGAGAACTGTATTCTTTGAAAATATTGGAATCGGATGAAATGGCATGAGGCCCAGCTGCATCAAAATGAAGGTGCTATTTGCATAGGCTGCATACTGCATTTGCATAAAGCAAGTCTTATTTGTGTCATTAGGAGTCAGCTATGTGGCAGGGCAAGGTAATGAATGCACAGAAATGCTATTTTCTCAAGCCAGGAAAAGGTATGTGTTTTACAGGGTCTGCATTCATTTTGCTGGTTAGGTCTGTCTACAATGGTAAGAGATTTTTTACTTACTGAATGAATTTGAAGTGTCACTCTTACTGCAATCAAGCCGGCCCAGATTTACCCATTATCACCATCCATGGGAAAAAAAGATGTACAGTGGTAAAACAGAAAAAAGACCCACGCAGAGTACAGTACGTATTTAAACTATACGACCGTGCTCCCAAATGCTGCCGCTTTACTATTCATGGTAACATTTGAAGCCGAAGATAAAACATTGAGATTTCATATTGGAAATGCATTATTTATATGCAAAGCAGTATATATTTTAGCATTGCTGTGCTGCTGGAATAATAGTGTTTAGATATAATAATAAGCATTTGCATATTGCTGCATGACGCACAGCACACATGGGCTGGATTTCTAGCCTTGTGCAGTTTGCTGGCTACTCCCAGTGATTGATTGCTTGCAAGTAAAATTAATACCTGTGTGTGGTTTTTTTTTTCTTTTCAAGTCTAAAGCATGCCAGGCAATCAGTAAGTGGGCCAAAATCACAAATAGGTGGGACTTGTTATCCAGAATGCTAGGGACTTAAGGTTTTCTAAGTAAGGGGTCTTTTCGCAATTCAGATCACAGTTATACATCTTACTGGTACAGGTATGGGACCTATTATGAAAAATGTTTGGGACGTGTGGTTTTCCAGATATGGGGTCTTTCCGCAATTCAGATCACCATACCTTAAGTCTGCTAAAAAAATTTAAACATTTAAAAAACCCCATAAGATTGATTTGCCGCCAATAAGGATTAATTATATCTTAGGTGGGATGAAGAGCAAGATACTGTTTTATTATTACAAGGAAAAATGTAATCATTTTTAATTATTTATTTAAAATGGAATGTATAAGAGATGACCTTCCGGATAACAGATCCTATACCTGTAATTGTAAATATTTCTTATCAAGTAGGGTCCTCCCTTCCAATTAAACCAGTCTGAGAAAATATACCTTTGCTTGTAGCTTAATGAAAAGACATATATGTTTATTGAGCTTATACAAGTATGGGATCTGTTATCCTAAAACACATTGCAGAAACACATTATCAAGAAAGTGCCTTATTTTTCTGGAAGGCCATCTCCCATAGAGTCCGTTTTATACAAATATATATATATATATTTTTTTAAATTCCTTAATCTCTGTTATAATAAAACAGTACTTGATGGTAACTAAGCTGCATGAATTCATATCAGTGGCCTATTGGGCTTATTTAGCATTTGAATTATTTTTGGAATACTTAAGGTAGGGAGATTTCTTGAGATAAGATCCCTTATCCGGAAAACCCCAGGTCCCATTGTCTATCTCTCTCTATATAGATAGATAGATAGATAGATAGATAGATAGATAGATAGATAGATAGATGATAGATAGATAGATAGATAGATAGATAGAAATATATATATAGAGAGAGAGAGAGAGAGAGAGAGAGAGAGAGCGAGAGAGAGAGAGAGAGAGAGAGAGAGATAGATAGATAGATAGATAGATAGATAGATAGATAGACGATGGATGGATGGAAGGATAGATAGATAGACATGTAGTTGTGTCAGAAGCATATATATATATATATATATATATATATATAATATTATACAGTATATAAACTGATATATATTGTGTGTGCTTGACTCTGTAACTAGACATCTTCATGATTATTCTTTAGTTCTGCATACACCTATATCATGCTACCCATATGCAGAAGATACTTCAGCACAGCCATTTTTAAAAGTAGGAGAAAGAATGATTCCCTCTTCTAAGTGAAGTCGAGCAGGAGCCGAGCTGCTGCCTTTATACTGGGGAATGAATGCAAGTGTTAACAAGGCCTCATCCCTCTCCTTTGTGCTTGTTTCTTCATTATGTCCTAACTGTGGCTCTTGCTTCTGTACATAAAAAAGATTTGACATGAAGATGGTATGACAGGCTTGGCTTCTCCCAATGCAGCTGGCACTGCTGATGCCCAAAGCTAGAGCCTTTAGGAGGATCATGAGAGATTCGTTCAGAGCACAGTTTGCCTGTCAGTTTCCCATGCGCCTCAGAGCCCTCAGCTCCATCCCTGAATCCCCTTAATGAGAAGTTGAGGACAATGCCAGTATTGTTGTTTCTTTTGGAAACCTTGTGGAAAGAACAATAGCTGTTTACCCAGGCATTTGTACTACCCTAACTCTGCTGATAATTGCTTCTAGAGCCCCCATTAACTCTGCTCTCCTCCTTAGCACAAAAGGCCATTTTAACAGGACACTGGATGGAAATGTCTGTACATCACAGTCATTACAAAGTTTACAGGTGTATGAATGAACACTCCTATTTATTACTCACATGCACAATAAAAATTCTCACATGTGCCACCCCTGATTTGCACATGGCACACACACAGCAAATCTGCTCCTTCCTATAGCTGAGCTGTGCTCCACATATACAATGGATGTTGTATTATTTAAACGTACCTATTGCTAAACAGACTCCACATTTGTTTTCTTTAATTTCAATCCAGTGGTAGGCCATGCACTGATTCTATTCTGTCTGCGAATCATTTAAAATTTCCAATTTTTTTCCGTCTTTTTCTATGATTTGGGTAATAATTTCAGTCTGTCAGATCCCTGGCAGGATTCTCCACCTCCGTGCAGCTTGCCTGCAGCTCTATGCAAAACAACATCATGAATATGCGTAATTATGGAGATTCATGGTAATTTTTCAGGGTTATCTAATGTGACGTTTATAGGACAGCAGCATATATCAATTTAAATGGGAATGACAAATTTTATGGCATTTTATTTTTGTTTCTATAGTAATTGCAATATTTCCTCAGTTTCTCAGGGGATCACTGACAACTACCAGGATTTTAAATGATGCCATTAAAAAAAAATATATATAAAATGCTGTACTGTATGCTTTTATTTTTCTTATATAATGGTGGCCTTTTCAAATGACATCACAAAACATTAAATATGGAGATTTATTGGATATTAGATAAGGTGATATTTTATTAAACATCAGAGGATCGAGAGGCTGTGTTTGGAAATATCTGCGCTTCATTAAAACAATGCTGCGTATAGCCCTGATTGCTTGCTTGATATATACACTTGCCAGTCAAGGTTGTCACATTATATAGGGAAATATACAGTATAAGACAGACAATGCCCGCCACCTTTGGGATCATACTATCAGCTGAGAGCAGGTAAGGCACTATACATATGTGTTTATGGTCTATTATGAATGCATGCGGATATATCAGCAAAGCCAGTGGTTAAATCTGAATCATTTTTTACACTCTGTCTAATACTCCCTTCAATATTCCTTGCTTTATTTAAATATTTTATAACGAGTAGTTTGCCATTGCCACAACCTGAAATAAACCCATTTTATACCTGTCTTATTTATTTTGCCATCAAACCATCTGCATACATGTGCACATCTCTCTTGAGATAGATAGCATTATTGGAATATACCTTTTTATCCTTTCAACCTGCCCACAGTCAGTATTTAGGTAGGGATAGAAGAGATTTCCAAATAACAAGTGGAGCCTGATGGGTAGGATAGTGTTAACAGAAATTATGAACAATGACAACGCACATTGTAAAAAGGAGCATATAAAAGGAGCGTTATGGAAATGTCTTCCAAAAACAGAGCAGAATCAGCTTAGAGAATCACAACAAAACAAGTGAGCATCATTTACTCCATCACAGCGAAATCTATTTGCACACGTCTCGGCTGGCATGAAATTAGTATTAAAACTCCAACAGCCATCAAAATGGGCTCTGGCACTTTAACATTTCACATGATAGGACAAGACACTGGGAAAGGCACGGTAATGATTTCTAACTTGATCAGATCCATATTCAGCTTTCCCCATGATTATAAAGAAGATACTAATGTAGCAATGGGGTGTCCAGACTGGGTTTTATATTTAAGACAGCTTTATTGTGGCCATGAGCCTTACTTATATATACTTATGTATACATATTTATAATATATATATATACAGGTACGGGACCTGTTATCCAGAATGTTTGGGACCTGGGGTTTTCTGTTAATGGATCTTTCCCTTATTTGGATCTTCATACCATACTAGAAAATCATGTAAACATTAAATAAACCCAATAGGTTGGTTTTGTTTCCAATGAGGATTAATTATATCTTAGTTTGGATCAAGTAAAAGGTACTGTTTTATTAATACAGAGAAAAAGGAAATCGTTTTTTAAAGATTTGGATTATTTGATTATAATGGAGTCTATGGGACACAGCCTTTTCTGTAATTTGGAACTTTCTGGATAAAGGGGTTTCTGGATAACGGATCCCATACCTGTATTTGGCTCTCAGCAAGAATATTTCATGTTTGTTCTGTGCTCAAACAAACCGCTATCAAACATACTCCATAAATATACAGGTATGGGATCCATTATCTGGAAACCCTTTATCCAGAAAGCTCCAAATTAGGGAATGGCCATCTCCCATAGACTCCATAATAATCCAATAATAATCCAAATTTTTAAAAATGATTTCCTTTTTCTCTGCAATAATAAAAAAGTACCTTGTACTTGATTCCAATTTAGACATAATTAATCCTTACTGGCTACAATACCATCTTTTTGGGTTTATTAAATGTTTACATGATTTTCTAGTACACTTAAGGTATGAAGATCCAAATTACAGAAAGATCTGTTATCCTGCAAACCAACGGTCCCAAGCATTCTGGATAACCGGTCCAATACATGTACTTGAATTAATTGTGTACCTATCAGGGAATGCAAATTAGCATTCCACCAATCTGCATAGAGGTGCTTGTGTATATTTATTTTTTGTGAATGCACGGGGAGCTATATGTGATAAAAGTGTGTGGATGTATAATCTCTATGATCTCTTTATGCTCATGCTTTGTCTTCCCCAATCCTGTCTGTGTAGGCATATTTCCATCTCTTCATCTGCATATTGTCTATCTATTTATACAAACAGGCCTCCCTCCAAATGGATCTGCTTGATCAGTCTTCGACAAATGGGGTGATATGATTAAAAAAAAAAAAGACAAGACCCAGCATTTGCATAAGAAGGTGTCATATGTTCTAGTTCAATACAAAAAAATTCAATTAAATAGGTAAAATGTATATTTTGAATTGGAATGTGTATATGATAATCCATGTACTGTATTAGCTTGCTAAACAGAGACACGTGCCTATACTGATATATAGAAACAATCACTTATGATCTATGGGTTCAGACTTGGCTTGACCCTTTCCAAATGCATTACGATATTCTTATTATTATTTCTAATACTAGTGTCAAGCAATAGTGTTCTCATTTTTCCAGATATTCATTGCTATGCTCTCTTTCTCTAAAATTCACCATCCACTGCTGTCCTTTTGTTGGGGGACTTGAGAATTTGGCAAATGAAGCATTTTGTGACGTAGTCCATTGCGTATGACTAGGAATCAATTCTGCCATCGCTAAAAATAACATTAAATATAATAAACCATAGACTTACAGCTTGGAGATGATATAATATATTCAGTGAGAAAAATAAATAAAAATACTACCCAGATATAGCCTAATTTTACTGAAATCTGGGTGAAAAACAGGCTTCTCTTCCTCGGCATTGTGCGCTGCATATAAATGTTCTCTCGAAATCGTCTCTCTCTCTCTCTTTTTTTTTTTTTTTAATCAGCTGATATAATCCTGAATATTCTGCAGTATGCAAATGAATACTTTAAGGTTTCCCTTGGCCCATTGTCACATCAGCAGCCAATTTGCAGAAGCTGGCACACACACTGTATATGCTATGGGCTCGCTAAGCACCCCTCCCCCTCATATAAGACTTGGTCTCAGCTGCCTGCCTTTCACAGAAAACCACAAACCAAGGAAACATATCAGTGGTAGCGCCCTGTAAATTAACTTGACATTTGATGCAGAAAAAAAAACTAAAAGCTTACAAAAAGACATTGAAAACAAAAGCCACTCAAGACCGACGCTACATTTATTGTGGATTTAAGGATCCAGAAAGTGGGGATTCTTTCTACCCATCGCTAACGCACGCAGTCAATATTTCTTTGTTAAGATCATTTACACATTCTTCCTCCAAGGCATGGGAGCAATTATTCATAAACAGGAGTAAATGTTCTTTTGCCTCTGAACATCGCAGTAGCCCATGATCATGGCATGAAAAGTCATTTAGGGGAAGGCATTCTTCTCCGGGATGGAACAGGGGACATGGTTTCATTATGAGAGATTATTTTTAATATATGGGCATGGGAGCACTGTGGTTGATGCGTGGCATCCCGAATTTTTGTCACTGCCTGGCATAAAATCCTAAAATTGCCATGTGCCCCAAACGTCTCTATGAATGGGTGAGGCCATTATGGCAGCTTTGAAGATGAGCTACATAAGAAATAATTATTCCCGATGAAAAGCTGTAGTCACCAAAGGTGACCAGTGCATATTTAAGCTATTAGACATGCAGGAATGTTAACGTTACATTATTATGCTTTATTGTGACTGCCTCCTCCCTCCTTTTTTCCTCTAGCTGTCTCTGCAGAGCTAACCCATGTCTAGCCTTATGGTATCAAGGAACACAGCCTCCCTAGTAAAATGGTAAAACACACGATATTTGGTCCCATTTTTTTCATATCAGCATGAAATATATTATAGCACTGGTTTAATCAAAGGGTTTCTATATAATGAGATGTGATTTCCAAGTTACAGTAATTCACAGACATATCCGTGAAATAGACTAAATTATGGGAAACACTTCTTTCTCTTCTGTGTTCTTTTAAATAGAAATTCAATGATTCTAATTTTTAATGCTCCCAAGGAAATCAGCATACACAGTAGATATAGATATACACAGGGGATAATTGCTGGTGACTTGGCTACTTTTTAATGTTTCTTTCTCAGCAAACGTGAGGTAGTGCAACGTTTTTGTCTTTGTCGTCTGTAAATTGTAGAGTGAATATTCTATCCCATATTCCAGAATGTGAGCATTTCATTGTTTTGCATTATATGTACTGTAACAAAGCTAACGCAAATAATGCAGAGATTTGAATATCAAAATTTGCTGTTTTAAATTTATGCCTGGCCAAGGTGATCTTAAATGTTTTTTTATTTGCTAAAATACTGCTGGTTATGCGATCGAATATAAATTAATATACATCAAAACCATGCCTAATTTATCTTCAGACTTCTGATTGGTAAAGGCTTAGGAGGTTTATACCTGAGAAAAAATTAAAAAGATTAAAATACTATCAATAGTAAAGCAATTTACAGAAGCAGGTATTTGTAGATATTGTTCATTTTATAGAGAGTCAATAAAAGGTTGTTCAGTAAGGGTCTGTTTTACAATTCATATTGTAGCTCTGCTTCAGTTGGATTCTGAGAATCTTTCATGGTTTTAACATGGAAAGCGGAGCAGTCGGCAAAAGGAATCCTCAGCATAAACAGGTCGTCCTTCCCATGAATGTTAATAGCATGGAATGTGCTGGCAAAATGTATAATTACTGCTAATCCGTAACAAAATTTGAAAAAAAAGAAGAAGAGAAATATTTAAGGTGGCAGAGATTTGTATTGGTCAAAAAAAAAAGGTAAATGTTTTCATTTTGGCCTTTGAAGAATCTGTGTAGAAACCCATTGCAAGATGAAATATATGGACATTAAATATTTAAATTCAGAATCCCCTCATCTTTGTACTGGTGCTAGGTTTCAAACCGCCCTTCTGCACAATGCTATGGCTGATTTCCCTTCATTTGCATAGATTCAGTATGCATACCTTCTTTGTTCTCCTGAAATGGAACACAGTATGGCGACAAAGCAACAGCCAAATGCAGGAAACGTTTTCCTTTTGCTTTTTTTTTTTTTTTTTTTTTTTTTAACACAAAGATATCCTATTGCGGCTGAAGGTCTTTCTTTATGGAAACGCAATGTCTTTGCAGCATATTTGCAGAATTTAAAGAAAGCATAATATTCAGCAATCACTAATGATGACATCCTGGGTTGAAATTGATTTATTTTGCATATTTTGAATAATAGAAAGGAAAAATACTGCTCGGATATGTTTTTCTTAATCAGAATTTTAGATTAGCGTTGAAGCCGCCAGTTCAGTCCTTGATACATTAAAATTGTGACCCAAGTATTTTTTTACAAAAAAACATAATGTTAATAAGAAGATTCAATCTAGCTGAAAAATGTGTAGTCTTGGCGAATCCTTACTTTACATTTACCAAGAAGATATATAAATATGGTTGTTGTACATTAGGTTTTTAGAAATGATAAAAGTGCCCATACACAGGTAGACATTGGCTACTCTTGAGTAGGCTGCCAATTAGGCTGCACACAGCACAATATATTTCCCGTCTTAATAAATACCTGACTGGGCAGCATGGTGGTCCATTGATTAGCATTGCTGCCTTGCATAACTGGGGCCCTAGGTTCGATTCCAGCCAGAAGGAGTTTGTATGTTCTGCCTGTGTACTTGTGTGGATTTTCTCTGGTTATCTGGTTTCCTCCCACACTCCAAAAACATACAGATAAAAATGACAATAGTTTATGTGAATATAATAGGGACTTTCAGTTGTAATCTCCACCGGGGCAGGGACATGTATGATTGATGTATCATTTCTGTAAAGCAGTGTTGAAAATGTTGGCATTATATAAATACAGGGTAATAATTGTTATTCACAATTGCCCCAAAAACTAATTTTCCTTGAACACTTGGCTGCCAAAAATGTATAGGGCATAACTGGGGGGCAGTGCTGGAGTGGGTGGTTATGTCTCTTCCATCTCATAGTCCTAAAATCCTGGTGATTAAGATGCCATTTCAACCTACCTAATATTTATCCTTTTTGACCAGTATACCCCACACGTCTTGTCTGCATCTGTGCTGGTGGGTTTATTGAATGTTTAAAATATTTTCTAGTAGGCTTAACCTTAAGGTATGAAAATCCAAATTACAGAAAGATCCCTTATCTGTAAAACCCCAGGTCCCAAGCATTCTGGATAACAGGTTCCATTAGTAGTAGGAACAAGCATGGGCCTGTTTACCTCCTGTGTTCTATCATTTGTTTGTAATCTGTACGTTTGATTTGTGCTGATGATAATATGTCCCTGTTCAAGAAGATATAAAAATACCTCTTAAAGACATTAAGGATTACTGCTGCCATGTCAACTTTACAGACAAACGGAGCATTCCACAGCCCCATCACCTTCCACACTTGAGCCCAAAACCGCAGAGATTTATGAAGAGGCAACATTTTAATCTCTTGTATAAAAGAATTTTATCCACAATGACTTCTAAATCCTGCTCAGTTTAGAATGCTGTACAGGTACAATTCCATTTAATATATAAGTAGCATCCATGGTATTTTTGGCAAAAGGCAAAACTTTGCTTTTATCATTGTTCAACCACATTTACCACTTTGCTGCCCAGTTGATTCAAATCCTTCTGCACAGTGGAAATCCTACATGGAACCCATTGTTTTGTGCATAAAGACTATTCTTAACAATGTCAACCTCAAGGTAATTCATGAATAAGTTAAAAGCAATGTACATAGGGCAGATGGTTCTCCACTTCACCACTATTCTAACTATACCATTTTCCATTTATCACTACACTTTGTAATTTATTTTTTAGCCTCCTCTCAAGCTAAGCATGACACTGTATACAGTATGTTCAATTTACATCCACTCTGCAACCCCAGGGTCTAGGTATCTGCTTGTTGCCTCATAATTACATCAGTGTGGCAAAATCTATTTCACATAAAATCATTCATGTGGTTATAGTGTTGTGATATGAGACGTATTCTCATTTGTATCTGGTCAAGAACAAAAACTTAGACCATTTTTCCTGCCTGATATAAAAAGCTATAAAACATCTCCTAGGAATATACTATGCCTCTGTGCCAACAGAGAATTACTATTCTTGAAAACAGAGGCACCCTCAAATACACACCTCATAGTGGTATGACAATGTGGAGAATGGGGTTTTGTGTTTCTCACTTGGGTAATACATTACTCCAGTCAATGTCTGTATCATTAAATAGCCCATACTAGCAACCTGAACCTCCTTCTCCTTATAGAGGGAGGTTTGCAGAATATTTGAGTGCTAGCTTTTTTTGGTAATCCTATCTCCAAATGAAACCTTTAACCATTCATTGCTCAGCTTTAAATGGCAGTATAACACCTTTTCAACACTAGCTCAATAATTGGGCCTGTATAAACATACTTTTCTTTCTTTTTCAGATTTTGTCCAAGAAAGAACAAAAATGCATATATCTTATTAAAAAGAATAGGGAAAATGTTAAACACAAACCATATGTTGAAAAGGGGGATACACTACCCCTTTAATTGTATGTTTTCATAAATACAGATGCCGCACATTTTTTTATTTCCTCTCTGCCCCATAAAAAACTAGATCCATTTAATTTCTTTCCACCAGATCTCAATAGTACCAAATATATAATAATTCCCTGTTCGTTCAACAGTACCATTTGGTATCTGAACGAAAACAATAACTAATGCACATACAGCTGGTAGTTTTAGAAGCAATTCCTGCGCTCAAGTTATAATGTCCCACACTGACCATTACCTTGGTTGTTGTTGTGTATGAAGATGACTGGGTCATGTTCAGCCACAAAATCACATGCCAAATCTTTGCAACAGGGAGACAGCAACTACTTGGTTGTGGTCATGAACACAAGGGGGATATTTATTATGCTCCGAATATCCGAAATCCGAATAATTTGTAGTTTTTGGACTAAAAAAAAAAAACTACAAATTTTTCGGAATTTATTAAAGCCTGATGGTCTTAAAATTCGGCATCTCAAAGCTCTCGTGGTTCTGTATAAGTCAATGGGGAAGGTACCAGTGTCTGTGCTGCTGTCCGTACTGATATCCAACAATTATGGGGAATTTGGACCAAAAAATCTCAAAATTCATAGAAAAATTCGTACTTTTCAGGCAAAGGAAGTAGGGATGGGCGAATTTTTTCGCCTCGTTTCGCCAAAAAATTGACGCCCATAGACTTGTATGGAGACGTGCGTCAAAAAAAAAAAACGCGCGACAAATTTTTTTGACGCCCCTAGACTTTAATGGGCGTCTGTGACATTTCACCAGTGGCGAATTTTTGGCGTAACGAAATGGGTCAAATTCGCCCATCCCTAAAAGGAAGTTATTGGATTTTTGCCCGACCAATTTGTTCGGACTTTTTTAATGATGAATAAGGTCCATTTGGGCAGTTGGAGTTGATCTGATTTTTATGTTAGAAATACCTAAAAATAACCCCCCAAGTATCCAATCTGTCTTTCTAATAACCGATTCCTCTATAACCACAATCTGCCTAGACCTAGGCTTGGACTACCAAACAGGTTGGTTTACACTACATCATCCTCACAAGATTTTACAAATCTGTTGGGATGCACAAACACAGGATCAACCACCCTTTCCTCCTCCCACACCAAGCTTTCCAAATGTTACCCAGCCAATCCTGCATCTAATTTCCACCCCTGAAAAAAGCCATTCCCAGCTATATTTTAATTAGTAATCTCAGTGTTGATATTTGCTATCTGAATCTCAACCTCAAAATCAGACTGCTGCCACTCATTATCCCAGTTACAAGAAGAAAACTTATATTTATAACGCAAGTGCATTTACTGTAAAATCTTTTTAACCGATTAAACCTTTAAGTCAGTCACCCACCAGAGCAGGGTCACATATACAATCTGCCAGAGCAGCATGAAGGACTGGACAGGATCAAATTCTTGAAACAAGCTAAGTTCAGTATGTGATGCCTGTCAAGCTAAGTACAGATAAAAAATTGGAAAAAATATATAGAAAATTTTACAAATGTTTTTCTATTGTCTCTGCAACATACAAATACATATGCTTCCCTTTCTTTATACTGGGACTACCAAATACTTAAAGATTCTAATAATTCTAAAGAATGCATGTTGCAGGGCTAGACAATTAGCATTCAAATTAAAACTGCTGCGAGTAAAGTCTTTTTAGCTGGATTTTCTAGACATGTCTGTGAATTTTCAAGTGATATTACTATACTTAATCCACACTTGGTATTGCCATATAACATACTTTATGTACCCTATAACAAATATAAGCAAAATTGTTTACCCTACTATTATTTTATCACTCTGTATGTTGACTGGAATGAGGCTTTTAGGTAGAAATTATGTGTATTTGCTGGTTATATCTCAAATTGACTAATGCCAAAAACTTTGTGACTTATCTTTTGTTGTTTAGTGATCAGCCACTTGGTGACCAGCCTTAAAAAATTGAATTGTTAACTAAGCCATTCCCTGGATTTGCAGTGTACTGTATAGGGCAGAACAACAGTCAGCAGTGCTGCCATGCAGTGTTGGGGTCTTGATTATTACTAGAGCTCTATCTGCATGGAGTTTGTATGTTCTCATCATGTTTGCTTGGATTTAAGCCAGGTTCTCTAGTTTCCCCTTGCAATAGAAAACATACTAGTATATTAAATCATGTTTGTAAATTGTGGTTGTGAAGTGAGTTATAAATGTAAAGGGGTAATATATCAGCATAATAGAAATAAATAAATAAAGTAAATTTGTGACAAAATGCTTGACAATTTTTTTAAAAATATTCATTTTATCATTTGTCTATTTTGCACTTTTGTGTGTATTTATTGATGGTTTTAATTGAGAATAAAATTATGATTTAGCTGCATCTGTCTAGAGACTTTACTTTGGATGGTTTTACAACTCTTAGATGCAAAAGAATGTTCAGGTCATTGTCCTTTTTCATACCAGTTCAATCTAATCATTATTTATAGAACATTTTCACAGACTGATACTCAATCTTGCTATTGTTTTGCACTGGATACATGGTGATTTTGGCATAGAGGTGTTTGTACTGCTTGATCTTGTGAGTTAGAGCAGATCAGGGCTGCTTTAATAAGTGGACAAAAGGGGCATCTGCCCAGGGCCCACTTATTTTGGGGGCCCACTGGAACCCAGGTTGACAGGTTGTGATCCTCTGGCACCAAACCTCCCCCCCCCCGTCCTGGAGTGGAAGAGGCCAGCGCCCAATTTAAATTAGGTGCATGCGCTCTTGCACAGATGAGGAGGAAGCACCGCAGCGAAAGAGCAGAGTGACATGTTGGCACGCTACCGGGTGCTGTTCCTCAGGCACACCGCCCACCATCACAGTACCATTCAAACAGCCGACAGGGATTCCACCTCTCCACCAGGGACCTGAATCCTCCTAGGTGAGTGGCTGATCATTGCCAATGTGCTCATCTAATTGTCTCTTCTACTGTTACGAGGTCTGGGGTATTTATACATGGAATTGTCCCTTTGCCGTCCTGCATTGCATTCTAGAGGGTATTTATACATGGAATTGCACTGTGCCATCCTGCTATGAATTCTGGGTGCATTTATACATGGAATTGTCCCTGTGCTCGTCTACTTGTCTCTTCTCCTGCTATGGGTTCTGGGGGATATTTATACATGTAATTGCCCCTTTGTCATTCTGCTATGTGTTCTGGAGGGTATTTATATATGGAATTCCCCCTTAGCCATCCTGCATTGGGTTCTAGGGGGTATTTATACATGGAATTTCACTGTGTCATCCTGCTATGAATTCTGGGGGTATTTATACATGGAATTGCCCCTGTGCCATCCCACTATGGATTCTATGGGTATTTATATATGGAATTGTCCCTGTGCCATCTTACTATGGATTCTTGGGGGTATTTATACATGAAATTGCCCCGGTGACATCCTGCTATGAATTCTGGGGGCATTTATACATGGAATTGCATTGTGCCATCCTGCTATGAATTCTGGGGGCATTTATACATAAAATTACCCCTATACCATCCTACTATGAATTCTGGGGGTATTTATACATGGAATTGCCCCTGTGCCATCCTTCTGTGAATTCTGAGGGTATACATACATGAGATTGCTACTGTGTTCATCCTTCATTTGTCACAGCTTTTAATTTATTTGCCTTTGCCTTCTGACCTGGCTTTCAAATGGGGGTCACAGAGTAGACCCCCACCAGACCATAAACTATTGTGCTATGGGCTGTATTATTAAGAGACTAAATTTTGTTGTTATTGGTATTAATTACTAATCTTCTACTTAGGTCGACTCATACTCATGTTTCTCATTGAAACCACTACCTGGTTGGTAGGGTAATTTGGACCCTAGCAACCAGATTTTATCCATTTAATACTGACATGACTGAATTATGTTTTGTTAAATGGGTGTGGTATTTGGGAATGTGGCCAAAAAGTGGACGTGGATTCAGCAAAAGAAATTTGACGTGCTACACACGTTAGGGGTGTGGATGCCCATCAGTTAGCTCTTTGTCCAAGGCCCACTCCCTGCTATACTGAAGAACTGGGCTGCAACTTCAGAGAAGCATTAGTCATGAAGGGATCACAAAGTCCAACTGATAAGTTATAGAGGAGAGATGATCAGCAGCCACATCATTGCACTGCATCCCCATAGAGAAAGACACTCAGCAGTTAATGTTGAAAAGGAATCAGTAGATAGCAACAACCAGCACCGAAGGCCCTGCACCTTCTCCAAATGCTGATCCAGCAGCTACACTGCTAGAGGGACCCATGGCAACAGAATAGGTAAGCAGTGAGATGCTGTACTTGACTTATATGCAACTAGTACCTGTGAATCAATACTACTGACTTGCAGAGAAGACAACAGTGTACCTTCCAGGATGCACCTCCATGCATGTTCAACATCTTGCTAACAATACATTGGCCTATTCTCTAAGAAAACTGGACCACCTTTGGAGCAGATGTTGTTACCTATAGCTTATTGTAGAAAATTATTAATGCTTGCCAATTATACTACACAGCTTGAAAAATGTCCCACAATTGTCTGTTAGCTAGAGTTTCTACAGTTCTACATAGAAAACAGATGTGCCATTCAATTTGAAATGGTATTGCCACATCATCCTGCCTCCCAGTGTTGACTGGGGTGCCAGGGGCCCATCAGAAAACTTTTGACCACAGGTCCACTCTCCAAACAATTTTTATTTCTTTCTACATTCACTTTCTTTATTCTCTTAATCACATCTCCCTTTCTTCTAAAGTAGAAATGGGGAATGGCTATGGTATAGAAATATGAGACAAATAGATAGGTGAGCAAGAGGGTCCACTGACACCTGGGGCAATCAGAAGTTTTCCTGGTATCCTGGTGGGTCAAACCGACACTACTTCCTCCTAACAATTCACAGGTGGAAGTGGTTATTCTACATGTAGGAAGTAGCACAGTTCAGCAAATGAATATGTACTAGATTATGGCCCACACTTTTGTGTGCTACCGCCCCTATATTCAGGGCTTAATGTAGACCTGGACAACAGGGTAGATACCTTTGAGCAGTGCTGTCCAACTTCTGTGGTACCAAGAGCCAGAATTTTTCTGGCCTACATTTTGGAGGGCCGATAATGGAAGCCAATGTTAACCACTCCCTCTTTTTAAACCACACTAACTTTAAACCACACCCATTTTACCACAATGTCCACATTAATGGTGGATTAATTGTCAAATGCTAACAAGCCCCCAGAACAAATACCAGGCTTATGTTCCACAGGCAGAGTAGGGTACACAGAGGGAGCATAGGGCAAGCGGAGTATGGCACACCCAATGAGCATAGGACAGGCAGAGTATGGCACCTACAGGGAGCATAGTGCAGGCAGAGTATGACACACCCAGGGAGCATGGGGCAGGCAGAGTATGACACACCCAGGGAGCATGGGGCAGGTAGAGTATGACACACCCAGGGAGCATGGGGCAGGCAGAGTAAGGCTCACACAGGCAGATAGAGTATGGCGCACACACAGGGAGCATATGGAAGGCAGAATAGAGCAGGAGACAGCTAAACCTATCAGGACCACTGTAAGATGTGCTACATACAGTGACACAGTGCTTGTGCCCCTCCAGCAGTTTGTATGAGTGTGAACACGTGAACAATGTGGGCAGTTGCAGTCTGAGTCTCAGGTATGAACAGTACAGGATTTTGGTATTTGAGAAATAGAGGTATTACAGGTGTGAACAATGCATACAGGGGATTACAGTCTGAATTTGAGGTTTAAACAATGCTGGGGCCAGTTTATCTCTGTAGTGATACCTAATAAAGATTACACATGGTAAGCAGACACAGCAGGCAGACTTTCATGTGGGGGCCACACAAGAGGAGGTGGTCACGGGCTGCCAGTTGGACACCCCTAACCTAGAGAATTTCTACTAATGGGTTGATACGATATACATAATATATACCTTAAAATGGTTGAGAATAAAAGAATGATAAGCAATTAAAAAGTATTGTTGTGTGCTTTGAGAGTGAATGCCAAAAACTGAAATTCACTGTGAAAAATATTATTGGAAACAATAAATTTATGTTTCATGGAATGTCCACAAATTATGTCATATATACAATCATAACTATACATTACAATTTACCTTAAGCAAACCTGATATGTCTTTTCTTGTGTTTTTGAAAGCTGATGACTCTATACACACACACACAGTATTTATATATATATATATATATATATATATATATATATATATATATATATTTATGAAAAAGGAGCTTTGGATGTTTACAAGGTGTTTGTAGAGAATGTGCTGATAAACATCCTCCCTGTCTCCTGATAACGCAATTGACAAATCCACTCTAGAAAGGGAAACTATGGATATAATCAGCAAGCCTCACATAGCTAAGACCAAAAAGATTAAATGACCTTGAGTAAGTGTGAATTTATATTAAAAGCAGAAAAATCCCAAAGCAAATCAATAAGCCAGATAGCCAGAGAACACAGTATATGACTAGGTATATCAGCAGAGATCAATGGGAATGTAATGCTGATATTACAGGTAAACTGGGAAACCTGTATAGATCTGCAGATTTCATTTTTAGCCCGTAAGTTTAATATTATTACATTTCATGATAACACAGTTTCTTACAAGATGACAGGTCTTGATCATGCAATTGGTCAATAATAATAAAAATCTAATGTTGTCTTAAAAGCAACACTTTATTACATTTCAACAATAAACAAGACATTTTACTGGTATTCTAAAGAAATGAATTTAAAGCCTTGATACAGTTATGTCCTGTGTACGGCTTGAACCATGAAACCTTTATGCAATCTTTCTGTATATTCAAGTGTATGATTGCCCGAGCTACACTTGCTGTTTAGAAGTCTAATACACAAATATTTCTTCTCATTTGTACTTAGAAGGTTATGCTTGGGCATGTTTACATATTATATCCATTATGCTTATATAAAGAAGGCAACAGTGGAAGATATGGTAAAACTTATGCTATCTACATAATGGCAGCTCTTGGTTAGAAAGGATTTATACTTGTGAGAATAGTTGGCATTATTAATGGTATAATCTCTGTGAATTATGTCAATATTCACTTAGGTTCCAAATGGAATATGAAAAGCACTAAATAGAAAGATGAGTTGCAATAACTATACATTTGTAGCTTTACAGAGTCAGAGACCCCTATTTGACAGCTGAAGAAGTAGGCAAAGACTGTAATACAAAAATGATAAAAAAGAAAAAAAAATGAAAGCCAAATCAAAAGTTGCTTAGAATTAGCCATTCTATCACATAATAATAGAGAACAACCCCCTTTAACTGAGACAGCAGGTATTGGGACAAAAAGGAAGTTGAATACAAAAATAGCAGCCTTGCAAGGAAATGCTCATGGAATTGGGTATTATGAATCAAATTATCCCAGGGTTTCAATGAAGAGTTTAATATAGCTTGTTTTTTTTATAATAAATTAAAACTTTTTCTTTTTATAGATTGATATGATGAACATTTTACCAGGTGATTTACGTTTCCTCTTTAATTAGTAGGGTATGCTAATCTTTCTGTTTTATGGTAATTTAAGAGTTAACTGAATTGGTATATGGTAATGTTAAATGTTTTATGATTAATATGCTTTATTGGGCTCTTATACTTATTGTCCTAAATATATTTGGTTGGTTAGATGGAATTGTTTCTTTATTGCAACTTTGAACTTGAGCAATTTATATTGCCATTATCGTTCGAAAGACTCTTGCACTTCAAAGTACAAGGACTATTGAATTTCTTGAGCATTTTATATTGCAACAACGTTGTAAAAGACTTTTTGCACTGCAGAGTACAAGGACTATTCAGTGGGACTTTTTATGTCTTTAAATGTTTGCACCTATACTGGTTTGTATGTCTGACGATGCAGTGCCCTCCCCTCCCTCGAAACCTCCATTATATCGATCATGTCCTAAATCTCAAAAGATCACACAAACTCAGTCTCACTAGCTGGCTTTTTGGAATCATTTAAAAATATAAGGGGATTATTTACATAAAGAAAGTCTATGTGAAGAGGCAAGCAAAGTGGTGGTCCAAAAACAATGGAGGCATATTCAAGGCTAAATGAAGGCTAAAACAGCAAGGTGATACAATAATGCCAAATAACCAAAAGTACAAGAATTCATTTTGGCTAAGAAGAATTTTTCCAAGTTCAGGCTGATGAACTGCCATAAAGAGAAAACAGCCACTTTTGCATCTCATATGTCATGCCTCCATGCTAATATTGCATAGGTTAT
Source organism: Xenopus petersii (assembly GCA_038501925.1). Taxonomy (NCBI): domain Eukaryota; kingdom Metazoa; phylum Chordata; class Amphibia; order Anura; family Pipidae; genus Xenopus; species Xenopus petersii. The sequence goes on along the minus strand of CM076673.1, from coordinate 173,077,541 downwards.
TTCTTCATGACATCAATTATCTTCCCTACTACAACTCTATGGGGAAAATATACTGGTAAAATTACTCTAGGAAAATATACAAGTACTAGGAAAAGTTACACCAAGAGAAACTCTATGAGAAAAAGCGGAGGATGCAAAGAGGTGAACTTTAGAAAAGGAGACAATTTACATTTTAGTAAATAAATCCCTTGGTCCCCTGATACTTGCACTTTCAAAATTTGCCTGGCTTGTATACTTTGGGGCAAACTCACTAAAGGGCGAATTTTTGTCTGCGAAGGCTGTCACACTTCACGCCACTTCGTCAGGCTACAACTACATTAATTCCCTAAAATGCGAAGTTGCGTCTCTGCAGCCGAACACTGGCGAAGTTTCACTAGTGTAAATAACGTTCATTTCTGCCTAGCGAAACTTCGTTAATACACTTACGCTTAGGTCAAATGGAATAGGGTGGGTATATAGGTGATTTACTGTATATGTCTTTATTAATGATGTTGGTGCAAATGCTTGAAGTGGCCAATTATTATTAAAAATGTCAAAGGAAGCAAAATAAAGACCCTAAAACAAATGCGGCATGCCCCTTTAAATTTTTTGTAGTTACAACTTTTGGACAATCCCACTTAAAAATATGAAAAAATGGCAGCGTTTTTTTATAATTTTTATGACTCTCTGGGGCAAATTCACTAAAGGACGAAGCGCCTAACGCTAGCGTTAATTCACTAGCGTAGCGCATTTTCGTTAATTCGCCGATTCACTAACGGACACTGGTGTAAATTAGCTAGTGTTACTTCGCACCCTTACGCCTGGCGAATTTGCGCAACAGACGTAACTACGCAAATTCACTGACGCGCGCATTTTTCTGAACGCTACCTTTTACGCCAGGCTTCCTTCGCCACCTCAGACCAGGCGAAGTGCAATAGAGTAGATAGGGATTGCTTCAAAAAAAGTTAAAAAAATTTCTAAGTCCCAAAAAACGCTGGCGTTTTTTCTTTTTTTATGGGTGATAGGCTGAAAAAGATCGAAAATGTTTTTGGGGCTCCCCTCCTTCCCCCCTACATTTCCTAACTCATGGCATCTTAACTATACAGTGGGCACATGTGTAGGGCAAAATAAAAATTTTATTTGCTGTTTTGAAGGTTTCCCAGGCTTGTGTAGTACGCTTCCCCTGAGCGCAACTTCGGATTTTAGTGAATTTGCGTTAGCGCTGGCGAAAATACGCCTGGCGAAGTGAAGCGAAGCGGACACTGGAGCAACTACGAATCTTAGTGAATTTGCCCCTCTGACTTTAGTTAATCTGCCCCATTGTCTTATGTCCATGTTTTAGATTTTTTTACAGTTTGTTAATGATAATTTATTTTAAAAATCATTAAACAGCTTTTACAGTCAGTTGTTTTACATTTCCAAAGAAACGCTCACTTCTGAATTGTTATGACCAGTCGCAACCGCTAAATCTTTGCAGTATTTTAGATAATTATTTGGACTCCCTGGCCCACCTGGCCAGTAAATACCTGTGCCTACTTAAAATAAGGAGAGTGGTTAAATGCCTGCTAGGTGTGGAATTATGCACAGAGTGATAATTATAGAGGACTTTTTCTGCCACTTGACTAATATATATGAAAGTGGCAATGCAGAGGTAAATATATATTTATATATATACACAGAGAGAGAGCGCGAGAGAGATTGAGAGATATGTATGAGGGCTAGTGATGGGCAAATTTATTCGCCAGGCACGAATTTGCCAGGTGCAAATTTGCAGCAAATTCCTGCGTTTCGCCGCCAGCAAATAAATTCTAACCAGAAAATTAGTCGGCGTCCAAAAAAATGTACGCCGGCATCCAAAAAAATGGACACTGGTGTCCTTTTTTTGGATGATGGCACATTTTTGCCTGCGAATGTGCACCGGCATCCAAGAACGGACGCCACCATCAAAAATGAGGTGCTATCTGCGTTTCGCAAATTATTGCCGTTTCGGGAATTTCACTGGAAATTTGCTAATTTTTCAGCGAAACCGGACACTAAAATGTACTAGAAATTTGCTGTAAGTGTGTGTGTGTGTATGAAAGTCCTGCTTCAGAGCTGGAGTCAGTCTCAAGGGCCTGATGGAAATTAACGAGTGCAATGAAATGAACACTTATATACAATTGTTACTGTTTGGCTTAACAGCCAAAGATGTACAGTTATTCAGAATGCATTCTTTATTTCCCTAGACAAATTAATAGCCCATCAACTTATTATACCTCAAAGTTAAACCTGTTGTAGGGATATGATATAAACCATTACCTTGTACTTGATGGTAACTAAGCTGCATGAATCCATATTGGCGGCAAATTAATCCTATTGAGTTTGTTTAGGTTATTTATCAAAATCCCAAATTTTTTCACTATTTTCTGAAAACTACCCCGACCAAGGGGCAAATTCACTAAGATTCGTAGTTGCGCCAGCGTCTGCTACACCGCGCTTCGCCCTGCGTATTTTTGCCAGAGCTACGCAAATTCACTAAAATCAGAAGTTGCGCTCTGGGGAAGCGTAAGGTTGCAAAGTTGCACTAGCGTTAATTCGCCAAGCAAAGCAAAGTTACGCTAGCGATGTTTAATTTGCATACGGCGCCAAATTTAAGTTACAATGGAGGTATATGTAGCAGCACTACACAAGCCTGGGAAACCTTCAAAACAGCAAATAGAATTTTTATTTTGCCCTACACATGTGCCCACTGTTTAGTTAAGGTGCCATGAGTTAGGAAATGATCTTTTTCAGCCTATCACCCATATAAAAAGAAAAAACGCCAGCGTTTTTTGGGACTTAGAAAAAAGTTTAACTTTTTTTGAAGCAATCCCTATCTACTCTATTGCACTTTGCCTGGTCTGAGGTGGCGAAGGAAGTCTGGTCGTAAAAGGTAGCGTTCAGAATAATTCGCGCGTCAGTGAATTTGCGTATTTACGTCCGTTGCGCAAATTTCGCCAGGCTTAAGGGTGCGAAGTAACACTAGCGAATATACACCAGCGTCCGTTAGTGAATCGGCGAATTAACAAAAATGCGCTAGCTTTAGGCTAGCGTTAGGCGCTTCGTCCTTTAGTGAATTTGCCCCTAAATCTGCATGGATTCCCCCCCCCCATCTATCAATAAATTTTCACAAAAATTTCTTAGACTCGATAAAATTGTGAAAAAATACAAATCGTACAATTTTTTCGGATTTGCCACTGAACCTGCCACGAAATCTTCGGATTATTGAAAGAAACCAGCGGAGATCAAGATCTTCAAAATGTCAACAGGACATCTGCCATCGACTTCTACGTGGACTCGGCAGGTCTGAGTTGGAGTACTTTTTTATTCAAACTTTTAACACCATTAGGGTTTAATTAATCTCGATAAAATTCAAGGGATGTTTTCTAAGAAAAAATGGTGTTTTCCGATTTAAAAATCCGACCAGAAAAATCCGACTTTACTAAATAACCACCTTAATATTTACATTTTTTTTTTTTTAAGTATATTTGAATGTATGGCGTCACAAGTTACGAAACAACCCATATCTGGAAAACATCCGATCAGATCTCTTACACTGCGCTGTTTTTATAATTGTGATACCCAAGATTATTTGCAATAGGCTGCAAACAAGAGAACCTTTTATTTCTATATCAATTTAGCCACTGAAATCTGCATGGCAATTAAATGTGCCATAAAAGCTATCTAAACAAATTAGTTTGTGCATATTGTAAAGGCTTTTCTTTTCAATCCTTGGAAGGAACCACTCACCCAGCAAAAGATACGGCATTGCAACCTATTAGAAAAGACATTTCTGTTCCAGAGACTACATATAATACATCAAAACATGTATCCCCCAACAACAGTTCTTCAAATCTAGTCCCTGTGTGTTATTATGGAAGACGTGACAATATCTGCACACACACAATGCAAATCTCACTTTAGGCTCAGAGAACTTTTGCAGGGAGCCAGGCTGTCACCATGCAATGAGCTGGACATGTATCACATTTGGAATTTAGCTTTGCAGCAGAATTACCTTAGATTGGCTAAAAGAATCCTGGGCTGCTTACATTCAACAAATTGGTCCAAATAGTCCATTCTGTCATTTTCTGAGTCTGGACAAGCCATCAGTCATTCTGTGAAAGGAAGCAAACACATAGCAAAAAATATACAAAAAACAAATGGCTGTTTATTTTGTGACATTTAAACCAAGATGTATCTGATAATGCTGCTCTTTAGCTTTCTCTGATCTTATTCATGAAATGTGGGCTATAAAATACTGTAAAAAGCTTCTTTACAAATGACTTTGAGAGCACAAGCAAAATAAAAGAATTTGTTTATTAAATTAGAATACACAAAACTGTAGGCAGTATGGTTGTTCTCTAAGATATAATGGCCAAACTTAATTAGTTGTGAAAATTTTATCTCAGGTTTTACCTCATGAAGGGAAATTTACTTACCTCTGAAAATCCGCCAGCGTTTTTTGGGACATTTTTTTTCCAAACTCCTATCTACTCTATTGAACTTCGCCTGCTCTGACCTGACGAAGTAAACTCTGGTGAAGGAGGTAAGGTTCAGAAAAAAGCAATCTTAGTAAATTTGCGTAGTTTCACCCCCTTCACCAGCGTTAGGGTGCGAAGTTGCGCTAGGCTATCTACATCGCTAGCGAATTTTTGCCAGGGTCACTGTTAGTAAATTTGCGAAATGTGAAAATCACGTCACGCTGGTGACCCAGCGTAACCCAATTCGCACTTTAGTAAATTTGCCCCGAAAACTCTAAAGAAGTCTAGGAGGAAAACATAGGGGCAAATTCACTAAAGGGCGAATTGTCTGCAGCGATTGCTTTGCACACCGCACCACTTCGGCAGGTGCAAATTCGCTATCACTACGCTAATTCATTAACATACGAAGTTGCGCCCTTTGCTTTGAATGCTAAGACTTTTCACTAGCGTTACTTCTGCAGTGCGAGCATTTCGTAGCGAAGATGCGATAGCATACGAAAATTTGCTAGTGATCTTGCGCTTAGGTCAATTTGCATACAGCGGGTAATTTAAAGTTGTACGGAGGTCTTTATCATAAATGTTGGTGCAAATGCTTGAAGTCACCACTTTTTATTACTAGGGATGCACTGAATCCAGGATTCGGTTCGCAATTCAGCCAGAATTTGGCCTTTTTCAGCAGGATTCGGATTTGGCTGAATCCTTCTGAATCCGAATCCTAATTTCCATATGCAGGGAGGGAAATCGAGTGACTTTTTGTCACAAAACAAGGAAGTAAAAAAAAATTCCCCTTCCTTCGGATTCGGTTCGGTATTCTGCCGAATCTTTCACAAAGGATTCGGGGTCAAACCCCCAAAGCCAAAATAGTGGATTCGGTGCATCCCTATTTATTATACATGTCCAGGGAACCTTAATAAAGACAAGAGAGTTCATATAATGCCCTACACATGAGCCCACTGTAAAATGAATATCGCCTGGCGATAGAGTGCAAATGAGTGCTATTGACGGTCCCGTTCGCTAGCCAATTGGCGCCTGTAAGTGAATTGGCGATGGCAACAGTGTCAAAAAGTCGCTAGCGTTAGCCACTTCGCCCTTTAGTGAATCTGCCCCCTAGAATTGAATTGGGCGGTGAGTGGAGCCCTGAAAGACCAAAACAATTGTTGGGGCATTGCTCGCCATGGCCTGGTGGTTTGGAGGGAAGTAGAGCAACAGTCTCGGGTAGAAAGTAAGCGACTAGAATCACTAGGGGTGTACCTGGTAACTTGCCACCCAGCTTTCCCTTTCAGCTTCATCTAGTGATAGAACTATTGAATCCATCACCTCGGTGCCATGTGTGCTTGTGTGTGACATGTACCAATGAACTGACATCTAGGCTGGAGTGCTTAAAGGGACAGTGCTGGGTGTCTATTACTAATTCGGTTAAACAGCCCATTAAGCTGCATTTGATGACAAGTATTACAAATATTAGAGATGGATTTGCCATCAAAGATTTCATGCATTTGTATATTTTTGGATGTCGCCTTGTCTTACCTTAGCCACTGTCTGTTTCCTGTTCCCATCTGCCTACTTCCTGTTTGCATAAGCTTCATTCACGCCTGGGGACATGGGAGGAAATTATTGAGGTGCGATCAGTGAAAAGCAGCTGAGCGTAGTAAAATGACCAGAGATTGCCGCCAAGGTTATAACCCGTATACAGGTAAACAAAAGAACTACGTCTGCCATAGATATAATCTCCGATAGCCATTCCTTTGACATTGTATATTAACCTTGAATAACCAAAAATATATCAAAGTGACCACACGAAAGGTTAGTTGCAAACAATTAACATTTTCGGTAATGTCTCCCTGTAATTAAAAAAAAAAAGGCGATACCATCATACGCAATGTCTTTTTTTCTTATTTTGTCAGTGGCTGATAGGGATGTAGTGAACGTCGGAAAAAAAGTTCGCGAACATATTCGCGAACTTGCGCAAAAATGCGAGCGGTTCGCGAACCCCATAGACTTCAATGGGAAGGCGAACTTTAACATCTAAAAAAGACATTTCTGGCCAGAAAAATGATTTTAAAGTTGTTTAAAGGGTGCAACGACCTGGACAGTGGCATGCCAGAGGGGGATCAAGGGCAAAAATGTATCTGAAAAATCTGCCTGTGTGTGCTTGGAAGAGATAGTGTAGGGGGAGAGCTGTTAGTGATTTCAGGGACAGATGATAGTAAGTTTGCTGGCTAGTAATCTGCTTGATACTGCTCTGTATTGGAACAAAAAAATAAATAAAAGCAGTCCTTACAAGGACTACTGTTATTGCAGCAGTCAGCAGATGAGATCAGAAGCAGGACAGCTGCCCACTGCAGCTACATACAGAGCACTGCAGTAGAAGGTAGATTACTAGCCAGCAAAGCTACCTAAGCTTAAATGTCCCTCAAACCCCTGCAGACTTCTGTCCCTCCAATAACAGAGCAGTATCAAAACGATTACTAGCCAGCAAACTTTCAACTGTCCCTGAAATCACTAACAGGCAGCAGCTCTCTCCCTACACTATCTCTTCAGCACACACAGGCAGAGTGAAAAAACGCTGCAGGGCTTCGGTTTTTATAGGGAAGGGGAGTGGTCCAGGGGAGAGCTTCCTGATTGGCTGCCATGTACCTGCTGGTCTGGGGTGAGAGGGCAAAAAAAAGCGCCAACAATGGCGAACCCAAAATGGCGAACGTCGCACGACATTCGCGAACTTCCGGCGAGCGCGAACACCCGATGTTCGCGCGAACAAGTTCGCCGGCGAACAGTTCGCGCCATCTCTAGTGGCTGACTGATGGAGACATTCTAACAGGAAGACACATCAATAACATATCACATTTGATACTTGATAGTTGATAGTCATTTTACATCAAGTACACGGTTGCTACATAACCTATTATCTGATGCTAACAGAATAACTTAATGGAATTTAATGCATGATTTGTTCTCCTTTTTTCCTAAAGGAAGAAGATCAGATACAAGGTAAAGGGGACATTAGAGCTGCACAGTTTATAATACACAGTAAAGTAAGTTGATGACAAATAGGACCTGATGCAGTGGCGGATTCACAAGGCCGCTCTGTCTGTAACATCAATTCAAGTCAGTGTGAGCTTCAAGATCAGGAACACCCTGCACTGGACATACAGCAGTGAATATAATTAAGCAATGTTATAATGTTATTATATAATTATATAATGTATAAAGCGTTTTTTTGAAATTTGATGCATTTTCGGCTCACAAGATATGATGCAAGTAGGGTTGCCACCTGGCCAGTATTTTACTGGCCTAGCCGGTAAAACACCTGCCAAGGTCGGGGCCAGTATTACAAATTAACCGGCAATGTAGCCCCCAGTAAATTTGTAATACCCTTAAAAAGACCCCTCGGCCAGCCCCAATCCCCTGGAAACGTAACATTTGTTCTCCTTCTTGAAATCTCTGCAACACTGCCCCGCCCCCATTTACATCATGTCCCGCCCCTTTTGACATCACAATCCACCCCATATTGTTCCTACCCCCCAACAGCCGGTAAAAAATGTAGGTAAAGGTGGCAACCCTAGATGTAAGTGAAGAAGATTGAGGAAGATCTAGCTGCTTTACAGCATTTTGCCTGGTCTGAGGTGGCGAAGGCAACTCTGGCGAAAGAGGTAACGTTCAGTAAAATCCGTATTTTAGTGAATTTGCCAGAGTGAAAAGTCGTAAGAGTGTGAATGGCCGCTAGTGACGGTCTGTTTCGCTAGTGAATTGGAGCTTGCACCTGAAATAAGCTCTGGGGGGGGGGTTGCCGACCCTTTAAACTGTTCTAAATTGATACATTTAGGGTAAGGCCAGACGACGAGATTCAGGGAGGTTTTGTCGCCTGGCGACTTATTGCCACGTCTTTTGCGTGACTATCTCCCCGAGCTGCCTCAGCGTCTTTTCCCCATAGGCTACAGCGCAAAATCGCCTGCGCTAATGCACACGCGGCGATGCGTTTTCACCAGGTGACAAAATCTCCCCCAATCTCCTTGTCTGGCCTTACCCTTAGGCAGCTTTTAGAATTTATACAATAGTTGCTAATATTCCAGAGATGCTGCTGAGAAATGTATCAACCAGGGCCAGAACTAGGGGTAGGCAGAGAAGGCACGTGCCTAGGGCGCAAAGCTGGAGGGGCGCCAGGCACGCACCTTCTGTGCCTCTCCTACCCCCTAGTCCAGTTCCCGTTCTGGCCGGCGAGTGTAATATTTGTTTTGATGACGGCTTTTCGCGCACGCGCAATGGCGGCTTTTCGCGCTCACGTATTGGGTGCTTTTCCTGGCCAGGCTGCCTAGGGCATTCTGGATAACAGGTTCCATACATGTATATATACAGTATGTTATATGGACTATGAAGTTTTGCCAGAAAAGAGATGTTATCAGTTCATCACCAGTTGAAAAAGTGAGCTTGTTAGCTTGGTAGACAAGGTCTGCAGCACTGATAAGGCAAAGCAAAGCTTTTGTTTTTATTGTTTTTTTTATTTACTTTCTAAACTTGATGTATCTCTTGGACAGGGTTAAAAAGTAAGGTAAGAAACAACATCCCATTAATCCACCCATCTATCTCAGATTACTAAATGCCTCCAGTTATCCCCATGTACAGTATGTACCTTCTTTCCTGAACACCTAAGGTTGAATGTATTGTCTCAGTTAGTCATGTATAGGGATGTAGCGAACTGTTCGCCGGCGAACTAGTTCGCGCAAACTTCGACTGTTCGCGCCCGCCGCAAGTTCGCGAATGTCGCGCGACGTTCGCCAATAGGCGTTCGCGTCAAAATCGTTCGACCATTCGATCGCTAAAATCGAACGATTTTCGTTCGAATCGAACGATCGAAGCCATTGGATTGAATGAAATCATTCGATCCAATGGCTTCGATCGTTCGATTCGAACGAAAATCCTTCGATCGTTCGAATCTAACGATTTTCGGATGTTCGTAGTTCGCGAACTGTTCGCATTTTTTGCCGGTGTTCGCGAACGGCGTTCGCGAACACATTGTCGGCGGTTCGCTACATCCCTAGTCATGTAAGGCAACCATTCAGCTAAATAATTCTTTAGAATTGTTATTTCTAAATATAATAAGAACCTTTCCGCTGTGACTAAGTACTTTCTGACAGTCTGAAAGGGTTCTTTACCTAGTCAACATAAGGTTGGTATTGACATGGAACAGAAATAGGAAGGAGGTACTGCTATTATCATTGTTATTATTTAGGGTCAATGTATTTCACAGCTCTCTACAAGAGAACAAACACCAGGGAATCATGGTCGTGCAAGAACATGTTACACATGTTACAACTACGTTCGGATTGTATTAATGTAGACATGGCGTGCGTCAGTTCCATTGCTGTGATGTGTGCAGCTCTAGAAATCATGCGGAATTACATCTCGCTGCCATGGACTTTGAAGCGTGCAGATAAATCATGCAGTCCAAAATGTATTATATTAGGCTGAAAGCTCATTCTGAACATGTAAAATGTATGTAGTGGGGCAGCTTTGGGAATTGCAGAAAGCAAGAACCTCCGGCGGCACAACAGCCTGTCATTTAGGACCTGCAAGCATTTGGGACTTCAGTGTCCCAGCATCATGCTCCTTCATTGTTTTATTTTGCAAATGCTTCAAAATATTGTGTTATTGGTACATTGCTGCAAATGAAAGCTCACACGTTGTAATAAAGACGTCTTAGAGTGTGAATGCTTGCATAGATACACAGACAGACTAATAGGATAATGTATAAATAGGTTAGCACTCAGGTACTTAATCATCAAGAAACCTATTCGACACATTCTCAAGAAATGCAATTAAAATAAATAATGAAATACAGTGCAGAAGACACCCTGCGAAAACTCTTTAATCCAGCCCTTCAATAAACTTTTTTTCTTATTTTTATACTGTAACTTTAAACAGAAATCCCTGTGTTTTATTTACAACACAGTTTTTAAGACAGAAGTAACTTGCTTGATTAGATAAGTTGGATGGAGTCTGTAGTTCATGTGTTTACACCCAATATATTTCAATGTGGAAAAAAAGTTTTTCTGACACCATCCGTTTTTATTCTGTCGGATGAAGACGCAGCATGCGGCGTTCACATGTTGGATGGAAAGTTTTACATGTAGTTTACGCATCCGATTTTTGTATCAATCCCATTGTATTTTAACCCACACAACAAGATCCAACTTGTAGGATGCATATAACTAGAAAAGTGAGGAGAGCAATCCAAGGCAGAAGATCTGCAACAATGTAGTTTATTAGCAGCTACAAAACACACAACATGTTTCGGGCCTCAAACGCCCTTTATCAAGTGTAACAAAATGGAAACAAAGTGACCTTTTAAAACATATCCTATTGAAATCCCACCCCTTAATTACAGGGTTAAAGTTCATCACCTCCATGTTTCATGTTAAAGTGCCAATTAGCAGTGTTAATAATATAAATACAACAATATGTGGAATTAAAATTGTCGCCCTTACACATAAAAAGATTTTTTAAAATACAAGAATGCGTTTGTGAAAGTGTACGTATAATCCATTTGCAGATTAAGACATATATCAAAAAAGTGTATATCAAAAATAGTCCAGCATTATACAAAAAGAGTTTTTTCGACATTAATCCATGGCATATTCAGTCCATTGCCATATCGCCAATTTCCACCTAAAAATAAAATAAAATTCACTGATATAGCGCCTGGGTACTGCACATCACAGTGCCTACCTAGGTTTCACGAAACATTCAAGAAACGTTCATAAGACAGAAACTAGGGTAACTTCCACAATATTCATTCTGGCAACTTACATGGTAATATTCATTACTATATAATAGTTAAATGGCCAAATGCCAGTATATAACCAGGGTCGGACTGGGCCGCCGGGGCACCTGGAAATTACCCGGTGGGCCCCAGCCTTCCGGGGCCCCTAGCCCCTTTACTTAATGCGACAAGCGATAGCGTGATAAAATAATTTATTATGTACCGTGTGGTGCAGAGTCAGTAAAATCAGAATCGCACTGGCGCCGCACCGGTAATTGGCAGTGGGCCCACTGTCTCCGGCTAATAGCGTCCCCTTCATTAAGCAGCTAGTGTCCATCACTAGCTGCTTCACTTCCGCCCATAGTGCCTGCCAGTACTGGTTGCAGCAGGCTGGAGCCGAGGCTGCTGCTGCGTGCTGAGGACATGCGGCTGCACCCACTGTCTGTGCCTGCACGTTAATTTTACGTTTCAGGCAGGAGGCAGCCAACGTAAATCCCTGACATGTGCAAACCTTTTGTGCTGCAATACAGCCCTGGGCATCGGATTGTGATTCAGTTGCAATCACTAATGTAAAGCCTTCACGTGCTTACTGTGTTCGACGGGGACGCATCCCAGAGCCAGGCTGTGTCGGGAGAGAACAGACAGGCTGCAGTACACTAAATCAACTAAGGAAGAGTTGCAGCTATCGGGTTACAGAATGAATTTCCCGCACAGGTCTTTGTTGGTGAGGACATGCTGAAAAGTTAGTTCTGGCAGGGGTAGCCTCCTCACCCCCCCCATGTCTAAGCATGGAGACTACTGGTGGTAAGCAGCTTTTATTACTAGTACTACCTGCCAGTTACAGTGTTCAGGGTTAACTCTTTGCATTCTTGGGGTATTTATAAATTAAATTGCCTCTGTGCCATCATGCTATTTATTCTGGGGGTGTTTATACATGGAATTGCCATTGTACCATTCTGAGATTAATTCTGGGGTTATTTATAAATTGAGTTGTCATTATGCCATTATGATATGAATTCTGGGGGATTTATAAATTAAGTTGCATTTCTGCTATGAGTTCTAGGGGTCTTGATACATGAAATTTCTACTGTGCTATCCTGCTTTCTGGGGGGTATACAGAAAATACAGGTTTCAAGATCTTCGTGCAAGTGCACAATCACACTTGTATCTGACAGCAATTTTATACTTATGTGTATCTGTAGGTGGTAAGTCTTCCTATTATTTTTAGTGGGGATCACCTGCTACCCCCAGTATGGGTAGTTGAAGGAAGAGACATTTGGATGGTTGTCTGTGAGCCCCTGGGTTTAAAGAGATACTGACACCAGAAATTAAACCTTTTTCTATATCATAATATTGTCTTTGCATACTATCTATAATTTTGCCATAAAGTATTTACAGATGCATTTACATTACCAATCTGATCCCCCATTTTCCTGTCTGAGGGGGCTGCCATATTTTAGCTTCAGCAGTCTGTTAGCATTAGAAACTCTAACTGACATGTTGGGAAAAAGCCAGACTCGCACATCACTACTGTACTGCTAGAAATATGTGCTCTTGCCTGCTGATGTTTGGGGCTGTGGGTAGGAAATCTTATTGTTGCTGGCTATGGTAGATTTACGTTACCAGGGGCAAGTTTAGGACTTTTTTAGTCATTTATTCACATTCCACTTTAAGAACATACGTATGTGAAGAGACCAGGGCAAGAAAATAAAATTGGGAAATCTTTCCCAAAAGATTCATGCAGGAGCTGCATTCTGAAGAAAAAGGGGATAATGAGAGATAAAATGGTTATTGAAGAATAGGAAAAGTTAGAACAATATGTAAAAATAGAAAGAAATGCTGGAAAAATTGCTTGTGCTTGGGTGTGACTATTCAGTGTTTCTAACCGTGTATATTATACTTGTGGTGCCAGTTGCTACCTACAGTATTACTGCCTACTGTGTATCATGTGTGGGGACTCTATTTACTGCAGTGATTTCTGGCATGTTTGGCATTATTGCTGATTATCTAGTTTCTATGGTGATTATTGGCATTTCTGGGGTTAATTACCTATCCATTTCTTCAGTGACTACTAGCATTTGATTTCATTGTATTTAATTTGATTTAATTAGATTTGTTGCCCACATTATTGCCCATTCATTCCAAAAATCCTACTTTCCCAATCATCCGGTATCGGTGTGGGGGAGGGTACGGGCCCTTGACATAAGGTTTCCTGGTGGGCCCCAGCCATCCCAGTCCGACACTGTATATAACTGAATCATCTTACACTTATTGCGACTAAGTTGCTAGTATTTTCTATTATCAGAACCTGTAATAATGAAGACACCGAGTTAAAGTTAAAGATACGGTTTTAGGCTCCAGCTATCATTCATTCCATCCGGAATAAGAGTGTTCAACTTTCTGATCTATCTGCCTTCAAGTTGCAGAAGTTTATTTAACCTGTTCCCACCTCTCTTGTCTTGCACAGCTTCATCTAGAACATACCATTTCAATTGCATAGGGTTATGTTTATGCTCAACAAAGTGTCTGGATACAGATGTATCTGTTTGTCTGTTCATTTTGAAGTTCCTAATATTCCCTCTATGCTCTTGAATACGGATTTTGATTTCCCTATTTGTTTGCCCTACATAGCCCATGCCACATGGACATTTCAGTAGGTACACTATATGGGTCGTATTACAGGTGGCGTAAGTTTTGATTTTTATCTCATAACCTCTAGTGGGATGGTTAACAATATTGCCTTTCATAATTGATGAGCAACAGTTGCAGCTCATACATGGAAAAGTTCCAGTTTTGGATTTTCCAAGAAACCTAGGCTTCTGTAACCTCGTATCCGAGGGTCAGAGTATATCCTTAATCGACTGACCTTTTTTATAGCAAAACAAGGTGGTTGCTTAAAGAGGTGCCCAAATTGTTTATCAGCTTGTAATAATGGCCAATATTTCTTAACAGCTTGTTCAATTTTTCCACTATGGTGATTATATGTGGAAACTAGGTTTAGCCTTAGATCTTTTTCTATTTTTTGTTTTTTTTGACAATAAATCATTACGAGGGACTAATTCCACCTCTCCTACGGCTTTTCCTATAAGTTCAGGCCTATACTTCTTTCCAAAAGCTTGAATGAATGATAGCTGGAGCCTAAAACCGTATCTTTAACTTTAACTCTGTGTCTTCATTATTACAGGTTCTGATAATAGAAAATACTAGCAACTTAGTCGCAATAAGGGTAAGATGATTCAGTTATATACTGGCATTTGGCCATTTAACTATTATATAGTAATGAATATTACCATGTAAGTTGCCAGAATGAATATTGTGGAAGTTACCCTAGTTTCTGTCTTATGAACGTTTCTTGAATGTTTCGTGAAACCTAGGTAGGCACTGTGATGTGCAGTACCCAGGCGCTATATCAGTGAATTTTATTTTATTTTTAGGTGGAAATTGGCGATATGGCAATGGACTGAATATGCCATGGATTAATGTCGAAAAAACTCTTTTTGTATAATGCTGGACTATTTTTGATATACACTTTTTTGATATATGTCTTAATTTGCAAATGTCTGAAGGATTATACGTACACTTTCACAAACACATTCTTATATTTTAAAAAATCTTTTTCTGTGTAAGGTCGACAATTTTAATTCCACATATTGTTGTATTTATATTATTAACACTGCTAATTGGCACTTTAACATGAAACATGGAGGTGATGAACTTTAACCCTGTAATTAAGGGGTGGGATTTCAATAGGATATGTTTTAAAAGGTCACTTTGTTTCCATTTTGTTACACTTGATAAAGGGCGTTTGAGGCCCGAAACATGTTGTGTGTTTTGTAGCTGCTAATAAACTACATTGTTGCAGATCTTCTGCCTTGGATTGCTCTCCTCACTTTTCTAGTTATATGCATCCTACAAGTTGGATCTTGTTGTGTGGGTTAAAATACAATGGGATTGATACAAAATCACTCGTATAGTTCAGGCCTACGAAGAATTCTACATTAGGTTGAGACACAGCAGATTTCTAACCCTTTGGGTGTCCTACTTACAGCCTCTGGTTGCTCTACTAACTATCATGCCTTACAGATTTTTTCTTCCGCTTTCTTCTTCGACTGAGGTCTATCTCCACGTCAGATTCTCTAACACCAACCACCTCCACCAGCAAGCAGGGACAGAATAGATGGTGGCACATGGTGACTCCCCCATTAAAGGCTAAGGACACCTGACACTCCTGGCCAGGGAACACTAATCTGAAAAGGGGCAGATTTACTAAAGGGCGAAGTGACTAACACTGGCGAAAATTCGCCAGCGTGACGTCATTTCGGTACTTTGCCGATTTACTAATGATCTCTGGCTTAACTTCCCTAGCGAAGGAGATAGACTCTAGCGGTACTTCGCTCCCTAACTGAAACAAAACCCTTCTGATTGACTTCCTGGTTTGACCCAGCTTGATCTGACTACTCTATTGCCTAACGTCTTGTACTGCGACCTTCGGCCTAAAAGACTCTCGCTAACAGTTGTGCCCCTCTGCCTATCCAGAACCCCTAGCCTTGCACCTCTTGTTTAAGTCCTGGTGGCATCCAATTAGCTGAGGGCTCATCCCGAGGCCAAAGGCGGTCACACTACAGGTGAAGCACGAGCCGAGACCAGGGTGCTTGCCATTTGTTCTGGTGTTGGGTGCCGACCGCGACACTAACGCCAGGCAAATTTGCGCTCTGGCAAATGGACGTAACTACGAAAATTCACTAAGATGCGGATTTTATTGAACGCTACCTCGCTACCTCAGACCAGGCGAAGTGCAATAGAGTAGATAGGAGTTCCTCAAAAAATAGTTGAAATTTTTTCTTAGTGCCAAAAAATGCTAGCGTCTTTTCCTTTTTTCAGGCTGCAAAAGAGCATACATTTTTTTCGGGGTAACCGGCTTCCCCCCTACATTTCCTAACATATGGCACATAAACTATACACTGGGCTCATCTGTAGAGCAATATAACAACTTTATTTTCTTTTACTAAGGTTTACCGGGCTTGTGTAGTGTAATGTATTTGCTGCAACATAAACGTCCACTGAACTTTGACTTCCCACCGTATGCAAATAAGGCAACGCTACCTCTACTTTGCTTTGCTTGGCGCAGTAACGCTAGCGCAACTTTGCCAGCATTCGTGCCCTGGACGCAACTTTGGATTTTAGTGAATTAGCGTTGTCCTGGTGAATCTACGCTTGGCAAAGTGTTGCGCTGTGAGCGAAGCCGTCGCTGGCGAATTTTTGGAGGTTAGTAAATTTGCCCCTTAGACTCCCACAAAGCACTGCTGGGCTCATTTGCTAGTAGCAGGTGTAAGAACTATGTCCAGTAATTTGTACAAAATTTTTCTCTAGTGCAGAAGTGCTGCCGAACACTCACAGCCAGAAAGCAACTCTGTATTACTGTCTTTAGCAAGCAAGTAAAAATAAAAACACTCAGCTCATGTTCTGTTATAAAAAGATCTAAAACAATAGTCATAATGCATAACAAGATTCTTATTTTCTTGTTTATAGGTGTTTTTCGAAAGCAGTACTGTTAAATATTTGTTGTGTCAAATTTTCTTTCTTAGTCTGGCACTGCCAGACTCTTTAATGTATGGAGCATGCCTATATGAAGGTTACATGTATAATATACTGAACACAAATCTGTCAAAATATTCAGAGGAAATTGCTTCTGTGTTTTGGACATTCATACATTATGCCCTTGAATGCCGCACTCATTGAACAGCTAGGGAGTTATCTCTGCAAGATAGTCTGCTTTACTCTTGCCATGCTTAAATATGCAATTCATCATCAGACTAAAAGTATTTAACAGGGTTGAAATATGACTGTATCTCGTGTCTCTTATAACACAGTTTTTGTGCATTTTATCCCTACACAAAAACATTTTTATAAAAGCAATCTAAATAAACAGTGCAATTTTAAGGGGCAGATTTATCAAGGGTCGAATTTTGAATAAAACAAAAACTTCGGAATTCAAATAAAAAAAGACCAACCGAAATATATTTTAAAAGGTTTTTTTGGGTGAATAGGCCATTTTCGCTCGAATTCGAATTGTACGAATCGAAGTAACAGTGCAATGGATCAAATTCGATTTAATGTTTTCCAAATAAAATTCCACCAATTGACTCCAAATAGGTTCTAGGAGGTCCCCCATAGTCTAAAACAGCAATTCAGCAGGTTTTAGATGGCGATTGGTGAATGGTCGAAGTCAAAATATTAAAGAGACAAATGTTTTCAAATTTGAATCAAATTTGGACTATTCCTTAGTCGAAGTACACAAAAAATAGCTTATTATTATCATTATTTATTTTAATACATAAGTTACAACGGGTCATGTCAATTGAGTATCACCACAAAATTCTGCTTATACAGTATATAACAAATGATATCTTTGAGCACCATTAACAAGGCTTTATTTTACTTAAAATTCATGACTGTATTATATCTATAGTATATAGAAAGACTGTAGCTCAAGTCTAGGAAATACATGCAGCAACTCAGTGCAAGGAATACTTGGCTCTGTGCTTACAAGGAATAAGGAATAGATGGGGGTAAGAAGAGGTGCTCAGATGAGTTGGTTTATGTTATAGTTCTGAAAATAGAATAATGTTTCAGTATTCCCATTATCAGAGCTGCATGACCATGTAGCAGCCAGCAACCCCCTAAGGAACAGGGCTATCACTGTGCACCACATTTTAAAATGTATAGATAAACATATTTATACAGGCAGCATTGGAAGGGTGACATATATGTTGTCAGAATGTGCAAGGTGTTGTGGTTCAGACCTGGCTAGAAGATCTCAGATGTGCTTATTGAGAGACCCAAATGTTTTTACAGTTGAGAAAAGAAGAAACGCCAGTTCATAAATATGAATATACAGAGATTAAGAGCCATAGGATGAAGGAGGTCCTCACTCTATTTTACCAAATCCAACGCATCATATTTTGGGTGGCCACCTTTTTGGTTTTGTAAAACCAGATGGTGATGTGAGGGTAGATGAGATTGTGATCAGGTATGGGTTGGGTTTTAGTGTATCTACAGTATATGATGACTGGATGTCCCAGCAAAGAGATTTGTCTATGTTTCAGAGCTGTGAAACCCAAATAGGTAGCTTTGAACTCAGTGGCCCAAAGGGAAAACCAAGGTGTCCAGTTCAAAACCAGACAGGTGGCATAATCCCTCCTTTTTATAGATCGTAAGTACTGAACAAACAGAGCCCTCTTGTATGTTTGAGGTATACACCCCCCTTTTATGCAGGATACCGCTGTAGCATATATTGGTGCTTCACAAATATGTGATAGCAATACGTTATTCTTAAAAGATTATAATAATAATAATAATGACGTTTTTTATGAATAGTCAAATGATTATACAAATTTAGTTTTACTACCGTTTTTCGTATTTTAATAAGACCTATAATGGATCAAATATTCACTCTATGAATCTATGAAATCAAATGTATTTAATTTTTGTTTTTATTAATTAGGGTATGAGATAATAAAAAGTCACACAGTTTCAGCAATCCTAGTAAGACATAGCAACCACCAGCAGGGTGAAAGCAAACATCTAAGGGGCCGATTCACGAAGGGTCGAATATCGAGGGTTAATTAACCCTCGATATTCGACTAGGAACTAAAATCGTTCGACTTCGAATATCGAAGTCGAACGATTTTGCGCAAATCCTGCGATCGATCGATCGAAGGATTTTTCATTCGATCGAACGATTAAATCCTTCGAATCGAATGATTCGAAGGATTTTAATCCAACGATCGAAGGAAAATCCTTCAATCAAAAAATCACAGGCAAGCCTATGGGGACCTTCCCCATAGGCTAACATTGACTTCGGTAGCTTTTAGCTGCCGAACTAGGGGGTTGAAGTTTTTCTTACAGAGACAGTACTTCGACTATCAAATGGTCGAATAGTCAAACGATTTTTAGTTTGAATCGTTCGATTTTCGTAGTCGAAGTAGCCCATTCGATGGTCGAAGTTGCCCAAAAAAACTTCGAAATTCGAATTTTCTTAAATTCGAACCCTTCACTCGAATTCAGTGAATCGGCCCCTTAGTGTTTGATATGTTATTTATTAAAGTAAAATATCAGTATGGCATCTAGTGGAAACTGACTATACATAAACTGATAAAAGCCAATTATTGACTTGTGTATGAGACACTCAATAGGTACTGGCCAGCCAAACACATTTTTAACTTAGTATTTCACACTCCAAATTAACTCCTATTAGGGGGCATATTTACTATTGGTAGAATATCGAGGGTTAATTAACCCTCGATATTCGACCATCGAAGTAAAATCCTTCGACTTCGAATATCGAAGTCGATGGATTTACCGTATTTAGTACGATCAAACGATTGAAGGAAAAATCGTTCGATCGAATGATTAAATCCTTCGAATCAAACGATTCGAAGGATTTTAATCCATCGATCGAACGATTTTCCTTCGATCCCAAATTGGTAGGAAAGCCAATGGGGACCTTCCCCATAGGCTAACATTGGTGCTCGGTAGGTTTTAGGTGGCGAAGTAGGTGGTTGAAGTTATTTTTAAAGAGACAGTACTTCAACTATCGAATGGTCGAATAGTCAAACGATTTTTAGTTCGAATCGTTCAATTCGAAGTTGACGTCGTAGTCGATGGTCGAAGTAGCCAAAAAAATACTTTTTCACAATTTTTTTTGCATATTTTATCGGATTTTCACAAATTTTTCGGATTTTTAATTAGATTATCATGATTTTCACAAATTTTTCGGATTTTTCACCTGAAAACTTCGGGGTATTGCACGAAACCCAGCGCACATCAAAAAATCATTGGGATTTCTCCCATTGACTTATATGCAGGTCAGAGATGCCGGATTTTCAGATTCTGCTTTTTCCATCCTCGGGTTTTAATAAATTCCGAAAAATTTGTGATTTTTTAAAAGTCCGATTTTATAAAAAAAATTTAATAAAAATTTAATAAATAACCCCCTAAATATAGATTTTTTTTTTCAATTCAAATTATGTATTTGTTCCTTTTTACTTGAATAAAAAAAAGAATTATATTCCTAAACCAATTCCTGTAAAATCATGTAACTGGGTTAAATCAAAAAAATGTTATGTTCTGTATGTGTGTAAAAAAAAATCCCAGTCATCCAATTTAAATTTATATTCTGGTTAGTGATGGGCGAATTTATTCGGCAGGCGCGAATTCGCGGCAAATTTGCACGATTTGCCACCGGCGAATAAATTCGCGATACGGCCGCGAAAATTCGCTGGCAAAAATTTGCGGGGGTCAAAAAAAGTGGACTCCGGCATACGTTTTTTGGACGCTGACGCATTTTCGCCCCAAAAAACAGACGCCGGCATCTCGCAAATTTTTCGCAGTTTCCGAATTTTTCGGCGAATCGAAAGAGCGCAAATTCGCCCATCACTAATTCTGGTCATAGTTCCTGTAAGTCATCCAATTCACAGAAGATACCAGCAATAGACCCAGTTGGGCATTTCAGCCTGTGGGGACTGGGGACATGTTGAAGAAAGCTTAGACAGCAATTTCAGCAGTTGTATATATTTTATCATGCAGAATCACAAGGTATTATATGTCACAAACATAGATACTTGGCTATTTTTTTAGGCTGGGCCTTATTGTCTGTCTTTTCCACAATTTTAATTCAATTTGAAATTATACCTATGTAAGTTTTAAGCAGATAATCAGATTGCTGCAATCGCTAACATAGAAGCCCCCAGTTAATTATTTAATATTATTCCTTAAATGTGACATCCAGCTATGTCTTGAGACGAATATGCTTAATAAAATGTAAGATTGCATACTAACTCCCTCATGGACAAACTAAGAAATCCTGATTATTGTGGCTCATATTGTATTTACATACCTGTAATTACCTTCTGTTTATCACAGCTTGACTGATATTAATTAGACACAGCTAAAACTGCCTGTACATACAGATACAGCCAGACCAATACAAATAACCACATTCTCACA
Organism: Xenopus petersii; assembly: GCA_038501925.1. Lineage (NCBI taxonomy): Eukaryota > Metazoa > Chordata > Amphibia > Anura > Pipidae > Xenopus > Xenopus petersii. Next base: position 173,056,298 of record CM076673.1, on the reverse strand, counting down.
AAAGCCCCAACAGATCTGGTTTACAAGAGAAAATGGAAAAGGTATCCCTGGGAATAGAACTCTAACTGTGATTGACAGCTCAACTCCAATGCTATATAGGCTTTGGCTCTGTGTTTTATCTTCTCTTCACTTTTTCCTATTTTTCCACTAACAGATGGCTGCAGCACATACACAGCAAATGGAAAAAAAAATGTTTGGTATTGTTATGGATTATAATATAAGGCTTACATTTAGGCATAAGGGAATTTCGACTTGGTTTTTTGGCAGGAAGAAGGTATCACTGCAAAATAAAATTACTGTCAACAGCTTGGCAAAAATATTACACACTGACGGTACATATTAGTAATACTAATAATAATACGAGCTACTGTATTGTAACCTTATATAATGACCATTAATACTGTTACACACGGGTGATATCACACATCTAAACATTAAAACATAAGGGGGCTATTTTTTAAGCCTCAAATGTTTCTGGTGGAGTTTTTCAAAGGAAAATTTTGAATTATTTAAGGGTAAAAAAACTGAATTTTTCCAGATTCATTAGGCCCCAAAGCTGTGAAAACTCTGAAAATACTCCAGCTAAAACCTGCTGAAGTCATGTAATAGTCAATGGCAGATGTTCATTTTACAATTGGAAGAAGTTGTTTTATCTTCATGATCGTCAAGGTTTATTATGCACCAAAGCTCAGTTTCCCCTGACACCGGTACTTTGCATTTTAGGGAGAGAGACAGTGGGCCACCATAACCACAGACAAGTCCCAGCTGACCCCTCCATTATCCACGTTACGTGTTTCAACCCACTGGTACTTAATCACCTATGAAAAAAAGCGAAAAGCGTAAGGTGGATTGTGGAGGGGTCAGTATGTAAACAATTTTATTATTTGAATTGAATACAACAGGATTTTTATGGATTTTATGCTACAGGTTATCATTTTTTGTAAAGTACTTATCAGTGTACAATCTACTCACCACCATCCCTCCGCTCATTTAAACCAATAACTGTCTTGAGGGCAGAATAATCAGTTAAACCCTATTAGGCCAATCATGTAAAGATCCACTATTTTGGTACCGGCACTAAGTTTGCCCAGAAGCAGTAACCCAAAGCAACTAATCAGCAAGCAGCATTTCCTGTTTAAAAACAAAAATCTTATTGGTTGCTCTGTGTTACTGCTACTGGGCAAAATGCCTTTTATTACATATGGGTATAGTCTGAAACAAAACTAATCTACGTACCAAATAAAGCTTGGTAAGTATGCAGTGCAGTTTTGGCCTTCAGTCCTTAAGAACGATATAAATGCAACTAAATTGGTTAGAGGGACGGAAGACTTAAATTATGAGGGTAGACTGTCAAGGTTGGGGTTGTTTTCTCTGGAAAAAAGGCTCTTGCGAGGGGACATGATTACACTTTACAAGTACATTAGAGGACATTATAGACAAATAGCAGGGGACCTTTTTACCCATAAAGTGGATCACCGTACCAGAGGCCTCCCCTTTAGACTAGAAGAAAAGAACTTTCATTTGAAGCAACGTAGGGAGTTCTTCACAGTCAGGACAGTGAGGTTGTGGAATGCACTGCCGGGTGATGTTGTGATGGCTGATTCAGTTAATGCCTTTAAGAATGGCTTGAATGATTTTTAGGACAGACATAATATCAAAGGCTATTGTGATACTGAACTCTATAGTTAGTATAGATATGGGTATATATAGTTCATGTGAGTGTATGGAGGGGTCTGTGTGTATGGATGCTGAGTTTCACGTATACTTAAATATGTAACTATGCAAATATGTAAACTTGTACTAAAGCTTCAATTCTGAGTTTCTGACCAATACAGAACAAGGGCAATAATTTAGTGAATACAATCTTTTGGCTATTTCTGTCTTGGAATAAAAGGTATGTGTAGTGTCTGTACCCAAATATGTGTCTGCTAGGCTGTTCTAAAGAAAGGTTGTGTCTCCAAAGACAAGATTTTGCATTCTATCATTCCAAAGTTAATGCTGCCTATTAAAATAAATGCGTGCAAGCAGTAAAGAATCTAAGTAGGGTGCCTAAAGATGGATTGTCAAATTAAACTTACAAGGATAGATTATCCATCCTAAATGTACAGTATTATCCTAGAATAAATAAGATTAATGGGAATAAATGACAGCAGCATCTCAGTTATTAAAAGGGAAGACATAGTAGCCCAATTACATTTATTTGACTTGGTGATCACAAGTAAGACGGGGGGACAGCCTTTGAAATGTATAAAAGATGAATGTAGAAACACTAATTTCCACTGTGAATGGCCTCTCTCTCTCTCTCTAGAGCAGAATTAAAAGAGTAGAGCTAAAGGTTAGAAATATTTCCATATTTAACATGGATTTGGAATTATTTTCTTACTAAATTAAAGAAATGCTATGTTTTGTAAATAATGCAGATGAACAAGGAAATTGCATTTATACAATGTTGGTGATTGTTAACGAATCATTTAGAGCAGTGTTACGGGTTTCCTAAATGCTACAATTTTCACAGCAAAACCAATCCTCTTCAAGATTAAAGTCATAACGAAATGCCAGTTACACACTCACAACTTGTCTCTTCAAATATCATTGTGGAACCACAGTAAAGCTGTGGGCTCTAAACTGTGGGGCTATTAGTTTGAACTCTAGATTGAAAAAACGTATGTGCTCTCCTTGATATTATGGGAATATTGCTGAATAGAACAAACAGCAATGTAAACTTGTTTCAGAGAAGGTGGGGGGGGGGGCTCTGATCTGAATGGTGGTATACTGGCCTGCACTTGGATTAAAAATAGGCCCTGCCATTTCAATTACACAGAGGCCCAAATAGCCCCCACTAGCTCAATAAATAATGTCTGTTATTGGCATTTTACAGCAGCCCCTTTGGCATTTACCACAACCCACAGATTGCTAGTCTGGGCCTGTTGGGTTAAACCCACAAACCCCAAAATTCAGTGCTTTGTTTCTTTACTATCTACTTTTCACTTACTAAACTCATTTTACTTACTTAAACCTATTTCAATTTACAACAAAGTGTCAATTTAAACAAGAGATGATAACAGCCGGCCCTCCAAAACACAATACAAAGGGCTTTCATACCTGTAATTCCCATGGAGTAATCTATTATATAAAATGCCCATGTGGCCTAGCATATATTGGCCATATATTGGATATGGTTGCTACAGACACAGGCACCAAGAGGGTTAAACGAAGAATTTAGTCTGGTATGTTATTTGTAGCTTTTCATCATGTTGCTAATTTTTTTCATGTTGCTAATTTGTTTCCTATTTTCTTACAGATTCTCCTAATTTGATATTTTTGGATAGAAAGTAATAAGCAAAGGTACGACTAATTCCTTTCTAATATCAATCAGGGGCAGATTTACTAAGGGTCAAATTTTGAAGTTAAAAAAACTTCGAAATTCGACCCTAGAATTCAAATCCCTCGACTTCGAATATTGAAGTCGAGGGATTTTAACCACATTCGATCGATCTAACGATCGAATAGAAATCGATTCAAACAATTTTTAGCGATCGATTGAAGGATTTTTATTCAACCAAAAAAAACTTAGAAAAGTGCTCTGGAAGGTCCCCATAGGCTAACATTGCACTTCGGTAGCTTTAATTTGGCGAAGTATGAAGTCGAAGTTTTTTTAAAAGAGACAGTACTTCGGTTTTTGAATGGTCGAATAGTCGAACAATTTTTACTTTGAATCGTTCGAATATAGCCTATTCGATGGTTGAAGTACCCAAAAATTTGCTTCGAAATTTGAACTTTTTGAAATTCGAACCATCACTCGAGCTTAGTAAATCTGCCCCTAAGTGTTGGTTATTAAGTTACTAAACCTTTCATCAGGCCCTTTATATTGGAAATTGATCTTGTTCAACTATAAATCTCTTTAGGATTCATGAAAGATTGTTAATTGTTTATGTTCATTCCTAACAGCATAAGGAATTTTCTTCACCTGGTCAAATGTATATGAACTGTACTTGAAACAATTTTTTGACTACTTTGTGGACTCTGGACTTGTTCATATATATTTTTGTATTTTTGAATGTCTTGGACTTTTTCCTTGGGAGCAGTATGAACCAGCTGTCTGTGGTTAAATTTTTATTATACGCTTTGCTATTGAATTGTTAGCTAATTGATGGGGGTGAGACTGTATTGTTGCATATTTAAGGGTTGAGGTGGGTTTCACAAATCACCCGACGAAGGGGTACGCCCCTGAAAGTTATAACCTTTTTTTTAGCTTGACATTAAACACGGGTTTAACCATTAAGCAGAAAACGTGTGCTGGAGTATTTCGTTTGCATTGATTGGTGGAGGTGCCGTTCTTCTATACCCCAAGCACCATACAGGAAATTAAGAGACCAGTGTGCACCTGCAATCCTCATCTAGTGTATGGATGGGTTGGTGTTGTGTGTGTGTATATGTGCACTGGGTTTCATTTGGAGGGGTTGAACTTGATTGAATTTGGTCTTTTTTCAACCCAACTTAACTATATATTTAACTTTATGTAACTATGTAAATTAGTAGAACAAACAGGGGGGTAATTGCAATAATATCCATAAACAAGTACAGAATACACCAATAAATACAAATAAATAAATACAAATAATTAAGATCTTAACTTAGTGTCAAAGAGACAAGAGGATGGATGTCCATGTTCCTCAGAGCTTACAATCTAAATGGGAGATAACTAACAAACACAAAAATGATGATATTAGGTGCTCTAGGTTACAGTGGGTGACACTGCCATATAAGTGCCAGTTCCCAGATCAGGTGTTATGCAAGTGCTCCAAAAGGTAGTCTTTAGTTCTGAAGAGACTGAGTGAGGATTCCTTCCAGAGGTATTCAGAAGTAGCATGCCAAATGTAAGGAGCATCAAGACAGAATAGTTTTGGCAGGAAACAGCATTAGTAGTTGTGGATGCAAACAATTGGCTACTCTGAGAGGAGCAGAGGATTCGACCATGATAAAAACTTAAACAGGGGTGTGGTCTGTACCCTTTTGGATGAGAGGAGGAGAATTCTGGAAGCAGTGTTTAATACAGATTGTAGTGGGGTGAGATGGGAGTTAGGGAGACCAGTTAGTAGAAGGTTACAGTAGTCTAGTCGGGATTGGATGAGAGCATGCATGTTTCCATCACTGCTTTTTAGTAAGTTATAAAATTAGTTTTGCAAAAAGGCTTTCCATACATTTTTAGACAGATCATGGAGACCTATCCTAAACAGCAAAAGGGTCAATTTTTGGGTCCCTACCCTTAGGGTAATTATCCATTGTTTACATAATTTTAGTGGGATTATGACATTCCCTCTAACTTCAGCTAATTAACATGTTTCTATTCAGATGTCACTACTGCTCTTGCTCAGGTACAGAATCATTATTTTCTGATGCATCAAACTAAACTTCTGCTGAACATTGTGCCGTCTAGTATTTTACCATTGACATTAATAATAGATCCATAGTAACCAATCACAAATTAGCTCTGGTTCTTTACATAGAATGCAAGCTCTTTGGGGCAGGGACCTCTTTACCTCTTGTATTGGGGATTGCCTGCTCTATATGTAAATGTTCAACGTTTATTTCCATCCACAATGCAGAATAAGGATCCTTTATGACTGCAGTGATACAGCTAATATGTGCATGTGTGTCTGTGTGTAAGCTTTGCAGACAAGGTTCACAATACAATTTTCCTTTTCCTGTAAAATTCTCTACTGTGTATATGGGTCTATATATATATATATATATATATACTCCCCCCCCCTTCACACACGGTCATAAAAGTCCTTTATCAGTGTAAATCAGAAACCACCATCTATGAAATGCAGTTTATCATTCATAGGATATCACTAGTAAGTTAAGAATTTATAAAGGGTATTAAGGCTCTGCACCTGAGAATGGCTCTTTGGACTAAACAGGAATGCTTTATCTCCTTATAGGTTGCTAAAAATATCCATAGCATAGGCTTTTTTCCTTCCTACCAGCCCTCCGATATTAATATTGTATATAAAACACTTGAAATACTTAGTATGCAGCCCTTCCCAGACACCGAGTGTCATCGTTTGTCATTAATTGCATTCCCCCCCCCATTTCTAGAGATTTGCAATATTTTTTTCTAATTATACGGAGAAACAGTAGAGCATCCCCACTGCAGGTTACGATTACCACGGATTAACGATGAATGCATTTAGCATACTCAAATCTATTTTGATTGTGCACTAAATATTCCTCTGTTTCTTTATCCTGTTTCTTCCTATGGGGAAATGGGAAGGTATCATTTTATCGCTAAGACATATGGCTTAATTGTTGCCTTTGAGATTCAGTAATGCAGTGCTCATTACATTAAGCATAACTTGGTAGCTTTTATAAGTCTAATCAGCAGGCATCGTGCATGTAAATGAGCTATTTTCTATGCATGGCTGGAAAAGGTGCTAATTAAATAGTTGGTATTCATGGTTTTGCCCATTCATTGTTCAATGACACATAAACCCAGTGATGTGTTCAAGCGGACATTTTACGTTGAATGTTTTTCTCCTATGGTCTTTGTCATGAAATGGTGGCACCACGAGGAGACCGAACACTGAAATATGTTTTAATACCATTTTAGGAGAGAATCCCCTGATTGCGTAATGAAATTTTTATTTCCTTCTTCTTTTCGAGATGTCCTGATTTATCGCCGTTGCATAATAAATGAACCCTAATCCATTATCTGACTATATTTGCATATCATTATTAAATGCTGATGTGGTAAATGGAGTTTCTAGCACATTATACATACGCTACAGTCAGTATTCCCCTTCTGTAATAAATAACTCTATTTTATTATAGAACAGATAAAGTCAGGCACATGAAATGCCAAAATATTATCTTTAACAGAAACAATTCTTTATCATTTCTTTCTCGAAACACCCCCCCCCACCCTCAAGTGCACTATAACTGTGTATTTTTATCTCTTTATATGCCAGAAATATATAGTTATATAGTTAAAAATATATATATTTAATGGACATTTAAGAAATCAGCTTCTTGTTTTTTTTAAATTAAAATGCAATTTTTCATATTTATTCGGCGCCTTTGCATTTATTGGATTTTTATAGGTGTTCTCTTATGATATATATATATTTACAACAACCGTATTATATCTCTCTTGAATCGCATATTTCTATAATTGGGTTAGATGCTTCCTAAATAAATGACACATTACTGGAACCCGATGATGATCTATTGTAGGGGAAGGATGCAATTATTCAAAACTGGAGCTAATTGCTAGTATTACAAGTAATGGTGCTCCCGAAGGCACAAGCCGAAGCTGGCATGTGAACAAAGGAAAATACCCCAGTTTGAATTTTGTAGATATGAAAACTAGAAACAGGCAATTTAAAAATACATGCATGATTTGCCTTACAGTTATTTTTTATAAACCTTAGTAAATAATGTAATAATGCATAATATATTATTTAGATTCTTTGGTTTAAAAAAAAAAAAACAGTGTTTCAGCTACAATTGCAGTCATTTATTTATCAGTGAGTGAATGTTTTTATTGCTCAAACATCTCAAACCGAATTTTAAGGAAAGTGTTATATAGCCACAGAAAACGGCGGGCAAAAAAAGCGAAACGGTAATCTGTGGCAGAATGGAAAAATAAAATAAAATGGTATTTTAAATTGTGTGTGAATCAATGTTTTTGTAAAGGAATTTAGTTTGCATTTTGTTATCTTTAGAATGATTTGTTGACAGCAGAATATGAGTTCTAGAACGGCTGACAATCAGCTCTGCAGATAACTCATCGTCTTAGCAAAAAGAGCGAAAAGGAATATTAAACATCTAGGGCAAATTTTAATGTGATTGGTGAAATTAGAAATAAAATGCTGAAATGAAAGAAAAAAGTTTAGCTATTTAATAATATTTTCATAGGGAAGATAAAAAGGTTTTTCTAGAATCTAGCTTGATTATTTTTTAATTATATCTTAACCCTGCTGTACATCCTGAACATGAAGGTAAATTGAGTATTGCTCAAACATGCTATGTGATAAAATGAAGTGGAATTTTAGGGGGTTATTTACTAAACTCATGAAAAATTCGGAAAATACGGAAATCACAAATATTTCGGAATTTATTAAACACTGAGGATGGAAAAGTCTGAATCTGAAAATCTGGCATCTCAGACCTGTCAAGGTTGCATATACAGCAAGTCAATGGGAGAAGTCTCAATGATTTTTTGATGTGCGCTTGGTTTCATGCAATACCCCGTCATTTTTGGGTGAAAGTTCCGAAAAATTCGTGAAAATTGGATGAAAAATCTGAAAAATCATGAAAATCAGAGGAAAAATCAGAAAAATCATGAAAATCTGATTTTTCTCTGCAGAGTAAGTTTTCGGGAAAATCTAATAATAAATAAGCGTAATAAAACACATATGTAAAAAAATGATTAGGGTTATATCATGTAAAGCCAATTCATTTTTCACAAAAGATGCAAATGACGTCCCTCTTTGCCTTCCCCCACTATAGATATTTGGATATTTGAAGATAAAATCAACCTGAAAAAGTACAAAAACTTGAATTTTCAAGTATAAAAAATGTTGCCATCTAAAAGCTGATAAGTTTGTGTAGAAGTTGATGGAGCTATTTTTCCATTCAAAATTTTGAGACCAATTCAAAATTTTCAAAATTTGGGAAGTGGGGAAAGGCAAAGCCCAAATAATCAATTGTATGTTGTAGGGATGTTTGAGTGTGACCACCTGACTGATTCCTTTGAAAAACTCTAACATTTTAAACGTACGTGTGCACTTATTTAAGAGAAATATTTGAAACTGAAAATTTTCAATGAGTATGTCAAATTTAGAATTAGTCTCAAAAACTTTGAAAATACAATTCCCATTAACTTCTTCACAAACCTGCCAGCTTGACATTTCATGAATGTAAAAAATTAAGTTTTATACTCTTTGAGATTGATTTTTACTCCAAATATGTATAATGGGGAAAGGCAAAGCCCAAATACTTTGGGGCAGATTTGGCGAAATGGCTAATGCTAACGACAATTCGCTAGTGTTACCGCTCGCAGAGACATTGCCGAGTTACTAACGGGCGCAGGCGCCAATTCGCTAGCGAAAGAGACTGGCACTAGTGGTCATTCACACTCTATCACCAGATGACTTTGCATATCAGAATGGGCTGCACCTCCTGATTGAGGGATGAAAATGGTAACTGTGCCCACGGGTATAAGCTGGTACACTTTTATAACCGAGGCAGCAACTTTCTCTTATGATTTAGCACAATAGTGCAGACTACAAAAATACTCACTAAAGTTGCAGTTTTACCACATCAGATATTTTCAGTGTCCAGGTTCCTTCTGGATCTTCTCCCAACATATGAACAGACATGATGTCCCAGCTTTTGAAACCATTTGGAGATTTATCTCGCTCTCTCTTTCCGTTAGAAGAACTGTATTAGTCGCTGCAAATGTGATATACATATGAATAACTCTTGTCCTTACCTATCTTGTGCTTTTCCACTTTCCATGGTATATGTACTGAACATTTACTGTATAATTCTTATTACTTTGTGCCAGTTTTGTTACTGTGTCGAATGGTCGTTACTCCACAAATTCACTAAAGTGCGAATTTTACTGAACTTTAGGAGGCCGATGCATCAAGGGTCGAATATCGAGGGTTAATTAACCCTCGATATTCAACTGGGAATGAAAATCCTTCGACTTCAAATATCGGAGTCGAAGAATTTTAATCCAACGATCGAACGATTATCCTTCGACCAAAAAAACTTAGCCAAGCCTATGGGGACCTTCCCCATAGGCTAACATTGGGTTCAGTAGCTTTTAGGTGGCGAACTAGGGGGTCGAAGTTTTTTCTTAAAGAGACAGTACTTCAACTATCGAATGGTTGAATAGTCGAACAATTTTTAGTTAGAATCCTTTGATTCGAAGTCTAAGTCGTAGTCGAAGGTTGAAGTAGCCCATTAGCCAAAAAACACTTCGAAAATCGAAGTTTTTTTACTTCGAATCCTTCACTCGAAGTTAATGAATTGGCCCCTAGCTCTTTCACCAGAGTTGACTTCACCACCTCAGACCAGGCGAAGTGCATTAAATTAGCTAGATCTTCTTCAATCTTCTGTCACTTACATTATATACTGTGAGCCGAAAATACATCCAAAAAAACGCTGGCGTCTTTTCCTTTTTTCAGCCTCATTGCCTGCAAAAGACCTAACTTAAACTTTTTTGGGTAACTGGTTTTCCCCATACATTTGCAAACATATGGAACATTAATTTTACAGTGGGCACATGTGTAGGGCATTAGAATAACTCTATTGTCTTTATTAATGTTCCCTGCACATGTGCTTTAAAAAGTGTAATTTGTAAGTATATCCACCAACATTTAACATAAAGACGTCCATTCAACTTTAAATTTCCCGCTCTATGCAAACTGACCGGAGTGCAAATCTGTCCCGTTTCGATTTGCAAAATGTCAAAAAATTTGTGAAAGGCAGTGAAAATTCCCGGTGGGCCCAAGTGTCAGTTGGCCCTCTTGCTTCTAACCATTTAGCCTATGTCATGGTCATTCCCTATTTCTTTATGGGGAAAATGCTTAATAATCGAAGAATATAGTAAGTAGATATAAAGGACTAGGAGAATAAAGAGGTTGAGTGAGGAATAATAGTTTGGAAAGTGGACTCACGGTCTAAAGTTTTCTGGTGGGCCCTTTCATCCCAGTCCGACACTGAGATCATATTCTGTCAATGTATGTTTCTATTTTATGTTCCATCTCAGATAAAGTTTAAACTAGACAAACTGCCATTTACCAAAGAGAGGACCAAATAAGGAACAATATACTGGTATCAAGCCATGTAAGCAGACACCTATCTTCCAGCCAATCAAACCCCACCTTAACCCGGGCAAATAGAGAAACCAATGCGGTGTCAATATACTTCTTCCATTCACTTTAACAATAGGTGAAATGAACGCTACCAAAAATGAGCACTAGCAAAACAGTGTACCATGTGTCTGCCCCTTTATCCCACCTATACTTTCTTTCTACCTGTAAAAATAGGCAGCACCTTTGTCTGCAACTTAATAGCATATAATAAGGTCAAATAAGGCAAAGGGGAAATATTTTTCTTGATATACAGTATTTAGAATAAAATTGTTAATAAAAAAAAAGTATCCTTTATTGCAAATGTTGATGTCAAATTTTGATGATCTCCAGAAAGAGAAATTTTTAGCATCCTTCCTATTTTGAATATCTTTCCTCCCACTCCCTTTACTCACTCACCATGGTCATTAGATATTGTTCATTACAGCACAACAGTCCCCAAAGGCTTGGGGAAGGTTTCATTTCTAATGTGTTTTGACCAGTCATATTCTTCTTCCCCTTTGGGCAATGTGACTGGTCCATGCACACTGTAGTTTCCCACTTAAACTTCTTGGCCATAATTTATTTTTGACTAAAAATCTGCAGTTCCCAGATTGTGTAACGATTTTGTTGCATGAACCTTGCACAGTGAGGGGTACACTCGGTTGCACAGGTTAACCCCATGGTCTTCTGTGTTCACTGACGCCCTTTTGGGGCCCCGTGCTTTCTGCTGCGGAAAACCAACAAGGATGTGCGTGGCTAGAGACAAGTCCGTAAGCGAGGTACCGGCAAGGATTTCAAAGAGGCGTAGTCAAAAACAGGCAAAGAGTTCAAGGCAGACGGCAGGAATTCGTAATCAGAAAGTCAGACAGGAGTCAAAACCAGATAATCAATATAATATACGCGTGAGCAGGAACAGTAAACTGAAGCCTAGTTTGGGGAAAGACAAAATGGTGAATCAGGCTTTAAAGAGGAAGTTTGGCCCAAAGTTTAAATTTGGCGCTGATTAATGACATCATAACGCCCAGCATCAGAGCACCAGCGTCGGGCGCCAGTGCCAGGGGATCAGAGAGGAAATGCGCGCCTGTGCACACGGCGGTGCTCCGGGAGGTGAGTAGCTGATTAATTCTCCCGGCGTGTCTTACAAATTGGGTCCAATAGAAAATCCTAGACTAGAGGCCCCCTCTCCCAGTCATAATCTATAATTTCTTCCATTACTCATTTTTGTTTTCATACAGAAGTAGTGGTAGTGAGAGCAGAAGGTACTCCTAACATCTGGGCCCACCAGGTAATGATACCCTAGTGGTCTAGTTTGACCCTGTGCACTGGGGGTGGTGAACCACAAAATCTAGAATAGCATATATACCCAAAATAGAATTTAGACAAAGAAAAGCTCAGTCTTAAAGCCCCTGGGCACAAGTGTAAGGGGCACAAGAGTTCAAAAACGCCTATGTGCCTCTCCCCTTTTGAATCTAGCGTGGCCTAATGCAGTCCGTACTTGATTTAAACTTCAGTCTGCAGTTCAGTGGAAATAGAGTACAGAGGTCTGTAGCTATTTCCACAATGTAACATGCAGTGAGCAAAGTGCAAAAAAAAGTCTGAATGTCATTGTGAATGTACTCTACGATGTATGAACTTGGTTGAACTTGAACACAAAAAGAAAGAGAAAAATTACCAGCACACGGTTTGCCTTTAAAAATAATTATTACAAAAAATGAGGTGTGAGTACCACACTTTGGCCAAAATATGTAAGCTCACGTGCCACATCAGTGTCCCTCATTGTTTGTGAGTCCTACACTATCCATTAGCATTCTAAGTATGTTGTGGATTTAAAATCAACACTTTAGTGAGAAAGCAGGGAGCTTTTAGGCTGGAAACACACGTGTCCTTCCGATCTGACACAATAAGAGGAAGCACAGGCGTCACGTCGGATGCTTCAAATCTAATGTAAGTAATTCAATTGTCGCATCTACAAACTGATTGCATACAAGATGTCTGTTGGATGAAGACGCAACATGCAGGGGCACATTTACTAAGCTCGAATGAAGGATTCAAAGTAAAAAAACATCGAATTTCAAAGTATTTTTTTGGCTACTTCGACCATCGAATAGGCTACTACGACCTTCGACTACGACTTTGACTTCGATTCGAACGATTTGAACTAAAAATCGTTCAACTATTTGACCATTCGACAGTCGAAGTACTGTCTCTTTAAAACAAACTTCAACTACATACATTGGTTGTTTAAACCTACAGAGGTACAATGTTAGCCTATGGGGACCTTCCCCATTACGTTTCTAAGGTTTTTTTGATCAAGAAGAATCCTTCGATCGATGGATTAAAATCCTTCAAATGATTTTTCCTTCAATCGTATGATTTGCGGTAAATCCTTTGAATTCTAAGGATTTTACTTTGAGGGTTTATTAACCCTCGATATTCGACCCTTACTAAATGTGCCCCGCAGTGTTCGCATCTGACAGTAGTGTCGGATGCAATCAGTTTTTGGATGCATAATTTGTATTACTTACATTAGATTTGGTGCATCCGAAGTGACGCCTGTGCTTCCTCTCCTCGTATCTGATCCGAAGGACTTGCACCGCATAGTTCCAGCCTTGACAGGCCCGGATTTGTGGTGAGGTCAAAAAGGCCTAGGCCTAGGGTGGCAAGTTGTTAGGGGCAGCATGCTGCCCAGCCACTTGCTGAAGAGCATTGGGGATCTGCAGCTCCCCAGTGCTCCGGTGCGCATGCAATCCATAAAGCAGTGCGGGAGGCGGGCACTAGGAAGGCGTGAAATAGATAAAAGTAGTGCTTGGTGCGCTGGACAACAATGTTAGGGTCTCCCAACCTATAAAGAGAAAGCAATCCCAATGGTGTAGTATGTTTGTGCCAAGACCTAGGGGCCGATTCACTAAATTCGAGTGAAGGGTTCGAATTAAAAAAACTTTGAATTTCGAAGTTTTTTTGGGCTACTTCGACCATTGAATGGGCTACTTCGACCTTTGACTACGAATATCGAATGATTCGAACTAAAAATCGTTCGACTATTCGACCATTCGATAGTTGAAGTACTGTCTCTTTAAAAAAAACTTCGACCCCCTAGTTCGGCAGCTAAAAGCTACCGAACTCAATGTTAGGGAAGGTCCCCATAGGCTTGCCCAAGTTTTTCTGATCGAAGGATATTCATTCGATCGTTGGATTAAAATCCTTCGAATCGTTCGATTCGAAGGATTTAATCGTTCGATCGAATGAAAAATCCTTCGATCGATCAATCGCATTTTTTGCGCTAAATCCTTCGACTTCGATATTCGAAGTCGAAGGATTTAAATTCCTAGTCGAATATCGAGGGTTAATTAACCCTCGATATTCGACCCATAGTGAATCGGCCCCCTAGTCTATTTAATAAATAAAACTACTCACAAAGGTCTAGCAGTTATCAAGCCTGTAGGTGTATAGATTCGGTAATAGCTTGCATCGAAAATTTATTTTCCTAGAGGGAAGAAGCTCCAATAGTGCAGTATGGTAAGTAAAATAATATAATACGTGAACGGCGGAAACCGTCCGCGCTTACCCCACAGTAGTTCAGTGATTGCGAGTCAGACCGGTTGCATATCAGAAGCCGCAGAATAGTATTCTCATTCAGCGCCGTATCTCCTCGTGCACGCTGGAATTAGAAGCACTTCTTACGATCGTACGGCGTCTCTACTGAAATCTTGTAGTATTTGTAGATGTAAATTTTTCATGTGTTATATCCCATATCCTCATCACCTGTATTATATTCTGGACTCTGTTCAGAAAAGATTCACAGCAGCTGGGAGTAGAACAAACTTTACTCAGCACAAAACATGGCTGAACTGCCAACAAGGTGGGAGGAAGGAACAGATAGAGCCTCTTTTACCCTAAACGTGGATTAGTGGATCCACATACCGCAGGTGCTGCTCTTTTACACATAAAAAGGAGAAAAAGAAACAAGGCGCGGTATCTTCGACCCTTTCACACAAACACTAGGAAGGTGTGGCCTGGCACTAGGACCATGCGGCCTAGGGGCGGCCGCTGGTGAAATCTGGCCCTGAGCCTTGAGCCCCAGCCCATTAACATGCACCTGTAAATCGTGTACAAACTGTAGCCAAATTTTGCCTATAGCTGCCATTCAGCCTTTAAAACAGGGAATTATTTGCAGGTGTATGTTTCTTGGCTGGGGCTTAAAAGCTCCCAGCTTTCCCACTAGAGCTCCTGAGCTAAGGGTAAGTGCACAATGGTCTAACTACCCAGTCACACTGGTTGCTGGGGGACTTCTACAAACGTATAATGCTCACAAACAGTGTAGGACTCATGTACAATGAGGGGCCTTGATGTGGCATGTGAGCTTACATATTTTGGCCAAAGTGTGGTACTAACACTTCCTTCTCTTTGTGTACAAATATTGGATGTATATTGAAATATTGTTGGATAAGACCGAGCACTGGCACAAGGGTGCTTCTAACAGCTGATCAACGCCACAGATTGGGATATACCGAGCGCTGACGATTTCTTTTTGTATTTGGTTAAACTTGGAGTGTGAGTGGTCACACAACATTGCTGTACCCAAACTCAATCCAGAAAAAACCTGCATTGTGTGTTTCCTTGTTAGCCATATCAGTAATTTGGATATCTGACAAAGGCTGAATGTGAAAAGTCTTTTATTTTGATCAAACTGGGAATAAAACATTTTAGTGCACAGAAGGTTTCAAAGCATCAATAGACTTTTGCTTTAAAAGATGCTTATAAAAAAAGTTTTAATAACTCATAAATAGTTATATCTATTACTTACCAAAAAATGATAGAGCATATTTTTGTGGTAAAGTGTCAGTTTGGGTAGAACGTGCCCACTAGCAGGTTTTCGTTGCTAGTTGGTTTTGTTCCAGGCTGAGTATTCGCATGTCACCTGTTCAAATCATAATGAATTTAATCCCAAATGGTAAACATGGCATATTTCTCTTTAACATGTTCTCACTTACATTGTGTTAAGATGACTTTATCCATTTTTGGAGAAGAGCTGGCTTGCAAAACTCCAGAGTGCATCTCAATTTCCTCTACTGTTTATCCAATATCCTTCTCACTTATCTTTACAAACGGCAATGTTGTTATCATGCAGTGACAAGAAATTGCACTGTGAGGAGGTAGAGTTATAGATGGGCCCTTGCCACATTTGCTCTGATATATTTCACCTAACCTAACACCGGGTTTCATCAAAATCTCCTTGAATTATATTTATGTTTGACAATATCAGTTCAACCAACAATTAATTGCAGTTGTATTTTTTATATCCATTGATATAAGAATATGTGATGAATAATGGGTTTGATTATATGATATTCCCATATATCTTTTGATTTAGTAGTTTGAATTTGAAATACTTTGCAGATATTTTAATCAAGGTGATATAAAGTTCTATATTAGGGAAGCACCGAATCCAGTATTCTGTTCAGGATTCGACCAGGATTTTTCAGCAGGATTTGGATTTGCCCGAATCCTTATGCACATCTGAACTGAATCAGAATCCTAATTTGCATATGCAGGAGTGAAACCACGTGACTTTTTGTCACAAAACAAGGAAGTAAAAAATGTTTTCCCTTCCCACCCCCTAATTTGCATATGCAAATTAGGATTCGGATTCAGTTCAGTATTCGGCCAAATCTTTCATGAAGGATTCGGGAATTCCACAGAATCCAAAATAGTGGATTCGGTGCATCCTTAGTCTATATTAGTTATTTATTTTTCATACCCTATTAGTTCTCTTTTCAACTTAGTTTATGTTTCATTTATAGCCTTGGTGTGTCCAGTTTGCAACAAGAGATTGTTTAGAGCATCATTCAGAATGTTGTTCTGCATGGAAAATGTATTTTACCCCTTTGTGCCCATAGGTTGTATTGATAATGACTCACCTGTTAAACACACTTGTATTTATATGTCTATTACTATACTGTAAATATGTCAGCTCCTCGTGAAAAAATCATCCCTGTTTCAATTAATAAATATGTTATATATTTACAGAAAGTTTTACAGCTTGCCAGAGAAGGATGTTTCTTTTTCAAGGTCTCTTTGTCAACAGTGTCTGTTCTCATTTTCTAATACCAAATCTCTGTTAAAGTTCTGATAAAGTTCTTTATATTAATAAAGAGGCTGAGAATTACTACAAACTATTACAAAGACAGTATTGCAAACTTCCTGTTTAAGAAGGTAACTTGGAAAGATGAGATACAGGGTGGGGGACTAAAGGAACAGTAACACCAAAACATTTAAGGGGCAGATTTACTTAGGGTCGAATATCGAGGGTTTAAAATCCTTCAACTTCGAATATCGAAGTCGAAGGATTTTGCGTTATTCCTACGATCGAGCGATCGAAGGAATAATCGTTCGATCGAAGGATTTTAATCCATCAATAGAAGGATATTCCTTCAATCAGAAAATTGTTAGGAAGCCTATATGGACCTTCCCCATAGGCTAACATTGGCCTCGGTAGGTTTTAGGTGGCGAACTAGGGGGTCAAAGTTTATTTTTAAAGAGACAGTACTTCGACTATCGAATGGTCGAATAGTCGAACGATTTTTAGTTCGAATCGTTTGATTCGAAAGGTTGTAGTCGAAGGTCGAAGTAGCCCATTCGATGGTCGAAGTAGCCAAAAAAAACATTCGAAATTTGAACTATTTTTCCTCTATTCCTTCGCTCGAACTAAGTAAATGGGCCCCTAAGTGTTTTAAAGTAATGAAAATATAATGTACTGTTGCCCTGCACTGGCACAGGTTAACTTATGCACAAGAGATAACACCATTAGACAGACAGAGCTTATCTGCTGTGTAACTTGAGCTTTTTCTCCTTTGAATGGCTGCCCCCATTGCTATACAGCAGCTTATTTATATAAACAATAGTAATGTTTCTTAAGCAAAAACAGCAGTTTTACCAGTGTAGGGCAACACTGTATTATATTTTCATTACTTTAAAACACTTTTCGTTTTTAACGTTACTGTTCCTTTAAGTTAGAGATCAAAATCATTCAGAAAAATTAATATAACATTACGAGAAATAAGAAAATAAACAAAGTACTGATTTATTAATGTATATTTTTATAGACACCCTCCTCTAGGTGCCGTTGGGCATTATATACTAGTGAGTGACAGGGCAACGTACTCCCTGTGTTAAATGGTTTTATGGATATCAGAGGAGCACCGGTTGTACATTTGTACTGGGCCTGAGCCTAAAGGGGGCCCGGCTGCACATTTCCAATTAGCCGGGCCTCTTTGACTCTTCCGCCAAAGTTCGAAAGAGCCAAACACCCAAATTTCCAAAGACCCTAAGCCGCAAACAGAGCCAAAGCCGAGAAAAGACCAGAAGCTACAAAAAGACCCGAAGTTGCAGTCCTGAAGTCACAAGAGGAGCTGAATCCTCCAAGCCACGAAAAGATCCAAAACCACGAAAGGATCCACTGGCCACCAATTATTTTAATACTCTATAGGCCCATGGCCTCCAATGTTTTTTTTAAATATTTTATGGGGCCTCTGACCACCAATGTTTCTTTTTAACTTGTAAGGGGAGGCAATTGCAACCACTGTTTTTTTGCTTTTATGGGGGGCCCTGGTGCCAATGTTTTGTTTTTTTTTCATGGGGGGGCCCTGGCCACCATTTTTTGTAACTTATAGGGGGTCCCTGACCACAAATGTTTTTTTTTTATTTTTTATGTGGGGACCTAACCACCAATGACTTTTTATAATTGGTGTGTGTGAGGGGTTTACTATTTTTAACGGTGATGTCTGTGTGGCCTTTTTACTGTGGTGTGGGCGGGATCTGGGGTGGGGCTTGGGGGCTAGGGTGAGCGGGGGCCAGGGGGCCAAAAAAATGTTGTTGTAGGGGGCCTCATGATTTCTGATGGTGGCCTTGAGGGATGCTATAAAAAAGGTATAAAGTGAAGGCAAGAGCAAGGGTCATCAGCAATGGTAAAATGTTGGTGAGATGGCAATGTACTGATTTAGTTTTAACTAAAGAAAAAGTGATTGGTAAAATTGCCAGATATATACATGGGTTTAATCTCCTCTCAGGTTGTGCAGCTGGCCACAGTCAGATTATAAAACTAATTCTGTTGTATTTTCTAAAGTTTATATCATGGTGTTCTCTCAAGTCTAGCAAGAATGATAAAAACCGATCTTGTCTGGGAATCAATCATTTCAGATGTTTCACTTATGAAACAAAAGTTTCTTTTTCTCTGAAATAATGGGAAAACAGGCAGTTTTATAAAGTTTTAAGAGAAGTTTCAACAAAGTTCAATGTTGTTGAATCTACTGAAGCAAATGTATCTGCAAAAAATGGTATTTTCATCTGTTACCGTTTGTCCATGGAGGAAAGGACTCAGAGGCTTCCCCTAAAAGATTCAGCATTATTTAAATGAGTAAATATTATTGTGCGGCTGTAGCGTTTTAAGTGAGTAAAGTGCTACTGTGGCGATAATTCTATTCCTCAAAGAGTACCCACTTGTCAGTTTGGCCATGCATGATCAAGTTTATTGGACAGAAAATCAGATGGAGCTTGGATGGATTCGTTTTCCATTGAATGCCCTGATCCTTAGAATAATATTGCAATTCATTTTCAAGGATGAGTTCGTATTAGCATTGCAGAATATGCATTTGAAAATAAAGACGTTATCGATAAAAACATCATCACAAGTCTGCAGACAGACAAAATCAGACAAGATGTTGGTAAAGCAGATATATTTAAATGAGTTCACGTAACAACAAGCTAATGCAGTGGAGAATGGCAGCTTGGTCAATATATAGATAACTTAAACTACTACTATCATTCTGACTGATATGAATGTATTTTCTTTTGCTTTTAATTTGACAAAAACGTAACGGTTTCTGAAATCACTAAATTTTACTTTTATAGTCTGTTGTACATGTTCTGTTGTCACTTCACTTTAATAATTGCTTTAACAATGCCTTTGATTTCTCTACTTCAATTAATCTTTTTTATTACTCCTACTTTGATTATATGGACTGGAAAAATTGTTCAAGATTACTGTACAGTGTTCCCTGTTATTGCAACATTGCTGCAACCAGCTGAGCTCATTTCAGCTTCTGAGATTTGCAGAAAAGAAGTTGCTAGCTGCTGCGAGATTGTTGTGATGTTTTTGTCGTCTTTTTGGTCAGCACTAATCATCGATCAAGTCATTTTGCATTACCACTACAGGGGGCATTTACTTCTGGGAATACAGTGTGCAAAGTGCAAAAATCAGGCACAATCCGCATTTTTTTTGGGCTTCACATTCTGCCTTCCTGCTTTAAAAAAATTTCCCCAGGTCTTTGTTTTAAAATAGAGAGACCTGTGGGCTCCTCACTGAATACAGTGCTGCATTTGTTCGGCAGCTCTGTTTTACGATTGGTATCCCAAACCCAGAACAAACACCAAGGTCCCGGTCGCGGCTCAGTCTTCTGCCTTTAACAGCCACCTTTGGCTTTAGGAGGAGCCCTCCGCTTTTCGGGTGCCGCCCAGTCTTAGGGGCAGATATATTAAGGGTCGAATATCGAGGGTTAATTAATTAGTGTGAGAGGACCAGGGAGAAAGTTCTGAGCAGGCAAGGGACCGCATTTGGTAGAGGAACAGAGGACAAGAAGTGCAGTCAAGGCACATTCTGGGTCAATAAAAAGGATCTGACATTACGGTACCAAATCAGGAACAGAAGAGTAGTCAATGTCACAGGCCAGGGTCAGGACAGCATACCTCTCAACATTCTGGAACTAAAAAGAGGGCCAAAAAAGTTGCCGCGCAAATCGTGGCAAATTTTTTGGCCATGCCCATTTTTGGCCAAACCCATTTTGGTCACACACCCTAATTACCATGTTTATTTTACAAAATTCGGCAGGTTATGAAAGTTTGAACACATTTCTGTGTTTTTTTTTTTCCAGTTATTACAGTTTTGCTTATGAAGGTGAATGAAGGTTTAAGTTGTCAGTCTAACTTCTCCCAATGGACCTGTTATCTGATATTGTTACAATTAGTCATTTGCTTATCTCAAAATTGTTACAAAAGTATATTATCTTCTGCTGTGGCTGTTCAGGGCTCTCTGCCAAAAGCCAATTAAGTTAGAAACTTTGTTTCTTTTTCTGCCTGTTCCTTGCAGAGAAAAATGGGACTTTGCAGTACCAACGATGGACCAGGGCCTGCGCTGTTTACTCACATAGAACAATGGTAAGTCAGACAGCCCAGAAACACCAGCTCCCCTGTTCAACTCCAGGTAGGATAATACACTTTGTATTTATGAGTGGTAGGAGCAAGGAGGCACGTAAGTGTCCTCTCTTTCAACCCCTACCCATCTACTTTATTGTGTGTCAGTCAGATGTGTAAGTGAGGAAGCAGCAGTGAACAGAGGACAAAGTTAGCTTTCTTCAAAATTGGCAGAGCCTTCCCTTACTGCCGTGCTCTGCTATATGTTCCCAGCAGCCAACACACTGGGGCAAATTCACTAAGATTCGTAGTTGCGCCAGGCGTAACTTCGCTGCACTTCACCACACTTCGCCAGGCGTAGTTTCGCCAGCGCTTCGCAAATTCACTAAAATCCGAAGTTGCGCTCAGTGGTAGCGTAAGGTTGCGAAGTTGCGCTAGCTTTAATTCGCTAAGTAAAGCGAAGTTTTATTTTGCCCTACACATGTGCCCACTGTCTAGGTAAGTTGCCATAAGTCAGGAGATGTAGGGGGGAAATAGGGAAGCCCCAAAAAATTTTTCGATCTTTTTCAGCCTATCACCCATAATGTAGAAAACACGCCAGCGTTTTTTGGGACTTAGAAAAAATTTTGACTTTTTTTTAAGCAATCCCTATCTACTCTATTGCGCTTCGCCTGGTCTGAGGTGGCGAAGGAAGTCTAGCGTAAAAGGTAGCATTCAGTACACTGCGCGCGTTAGTGAATTTGCGTAGTTACGTCGCTAGCGAAACTTCGCCAGGCATAAGGGTGCGAAGTAACACTAGCGAAACTATGCCAGCGTTCGTTAGTGAATTTGCGCAGTAACGAAAATGCCAAACGCTAGCGAAGTAACTCTAGCGTTTGGCGCTTAGTGAATTTGCCCCACTGCATGTACCCTACAAAATATCTAGCTTTCTGCTGAAGAGCACATGGCTATCATTTTTGGGTTGCAGGCATGTATAAGTAAACAAAGAAAGATTAAGGCAGTGGACAAATGGGCTGAAGGCTCCACTGTTCTCAGCCTGAATATTTTTGCAGGCTGAGATAAGTGGATGTGCTCTGTGGCCCTACTCCATTTATCTGAGCAGCTTCTGCCTGCGTGAGTTGAAGTCGGCCTGAACTTGCCTCCTTCCGTGTATTTGGACTGACCACTTTTGCTCGCACAGGAGGATATAATTTAAATCAATGGAGCAGGGGCATGGAGGGGATCTGCTTTTCTCAGCCTGCAAAAATACGAAGGCTGATAGCACAGGAGAATTTGCCTTGTGTGCTCATAGCCTAAGATTTGTTGCTCAAGCCATCAGTATTTTAAAATGACTCAATACTGAATGTCTAGAATCATAAGCAATACGTGACTGTTGTGCTCTGGCCATAATGGATTTGCTAAGAAAAAAAGGAAACATAACATTTTTAAAACTACATTCCTCTTTTGTAAAAAGGCACTGTGTGTATTAGAGGGACGGTGCATAACCTGCAGCCAATCAAATCATGAGAAGGTCTGTGGGGCATTACCCTCCTGTAGTCCATTGAAAAATCATCAAGTGCATAATTCATACGTTTAACAAACCATTTAACATTGACAGTAGGAACAGCAAGACATGGTATGTGTAATAAAAGCTTGAAATGTAATAAAGTTTCTAAATCCAGATCCAACTTACAAATTAGCATTTGCAATTTTTCTTTTAATGTACCTTGGCCGATGCATAAAACATTTGTGTTTTACTTATATGTGTCTAGCGGTTTGAGTGTGTATGAAGCTGCAGGTATTAATGTATGGGGTGGGAGAGAGAACTTCATTCTTGTTTTTATTCCTTTGTGTAGTCATTTTAGGGCAGACCTTTTCCATTCTTGAGTTTTAATAGAAATTTCCAGCAATGTTCTGTTATTTTAACTGCTTCTGCAGCCATTCTTCATTTGAACATTCAAAATGGATTTACTTTTCAATGCAGCACTTATTCATTTACTTTACTTTTTGGATTTTTACATACACTGTGTCTTACAGGTATGCAGTCCTTAGTGGTGGTTTCTAAAGCAGCTAACTCCATGATGTTAAATCACTTTCCCTTGGGAAACAAGGTACATTGATTAGACCCACTATGTGAACATTAGATGCTTGTTTACCTGACTGTTGTAATGCAGAATTTGAATCTAATCGCCAGATCATGATTTTTATTAAAGTGGACCTAAAGAAACTGTGATTGGCCATTTGGTAGCCCCTATGTGGATTGTCAACCTACATTGAGGCTCTGTTTGGCAGTACACCTGGTTTTTATACAACTAAAACTTTCCTCCAAGCCTGGAATTCAAAAATAAGCACCTGCTTTGAGGCCACTGTGAGCAACATCCAAGGGGTTAGAGAGCAACATGTTGCTCACGAGCTACTGGTTGGGGATCACTGCCCTAAGGCAATCTACTTGCAGACCTATGTCTTCTGGTAAATGTCTCATTATTCTCATCTCTCCTATCTTTCTACTTCCCAAAAGTTTTTTTTTTTTTTTTTTTTTAAAAGGTAAGTTTTATTTCCTTTTGAACACAAACATACAGACATACAGTACAAACAGTTGTGCAAACTGACGCAAGGAAGGTACATAGTATAAGTATAAAACCAAAGTTGACTCTATGCATAATAGGGAGGCAGTACTTCTAGAAAGAGATGAAAAATTGGTACATCACAATGGCTAAGGCCTTTGCCTAAAAGGCCAGGGCTAGGGAACCCTCTATCACCACTGCTAAGAAGGGTTGCTTTGACACGGCTCAATCCGGGGGGTTCGGATCCACGTCAGCCCACGGGCCCCAAATGCTGTCAAATTTCGTTAGGGCACCTCTGGACTCATACGTAAGTTTATATAGAGGTATCACACTATTAACCAGACGTATCCAGGCACTAAGAGAGGGTGGGAGGTTGCCCATCCAGTGCATTGCTATCGTCTTCCGTGCATAGAAGAGGAGGATGCGGAAGGCAATTCTAGGGTATTTGGCTGGGACCAATTCCTCCAAGACCCCCAGCAGACAAACAGTAGGGGAGATGACCCTCGGAAACTCTAGGTTATCTACTAAGTAGTGTATCACTCTAGTCCAGAATTCGAAGACGTGTTGGCACTCCCATATTAAATGGAAAAATTCCGCACCCGGTTGCTGGCACCTGGGACAGTTGTCGAGAGGGACTCGGCCCATTTGTTTAAGGCGGATAGGGGTTATATATACATGGTGTAGAATTTTATACTGTATCAGCTTATCTTTGAGAGAGATAAGACCAGCATATACATTGTCTATTGCCTCCTCCCAATAATCCTGAGTAAGACCTACAATTTTAGTAGCCCACCAGTGTTGGACAGCTCGGAAAGGTTTGGGACCAGATAGAAGAAGCCGGTGGTAGAGTCTGGACACCAATTTGGAGGGGCTAGGGTCACGGAGAATGTCTTCTATTGTCAGGGAAGATTGCTGGGGGGTAAGGGAGTGAAATTGGGAGTGAAAGGCATGTCGTAACTGGAGATATTGAAATAGTAAAATAGGCGTGGGGTGGGTCTTGCCTTGAAGAGCAGGGAATGTGGGGAACGTTTGCGGGTCAAGGAGGTCCTTCAGGCACTTAATTCCGTGGAGTGGCCAGAAGACAGAGTCTGGCAAGGTTCTGAGGTGAGGTAAATGGGAGTTTCCCCACAGGGGCAAGTGGGGGGACAGTATTGGAGGCTCACAACCCAACACCTTGAGGGCTAACATCCAAGTTTTGTGAGGGGTGGTTAACGTAGTTGGTAGAGAGTTGTAGTCTTTAAGGGACCGGTATGGGAAATTGCGAAGACCCTCCCACGAGGCCACAAGGAGGGCCTGTAACTGTGAGTTGGGGTTATAAGGGTCAGGGTTAATGCACCAGTGGAGGTAATAGATTTGTGAGGCCAGATAATATAGGTGAAAGTTAGGGAGGGCCAGTCCACCCTCATCACACGGGGCACACAGTTTAGTCAAAGCAAGTCTGGGTGCTTTATTGTTCCAAAGGAAGGGGACCATGATCTGGTTAATGCGCTTAAAGTAAGATTTCGGGAGATATATAGGTGCATTGTGGAGCAGATAAAGGAGTTTGGGAAGATAAATCATTTTAATAAGATTGACTCGGCCCCACAATGACAAGGGCAGCCTGGTCCACCGATTTAGTGTGTTGGCCATGCCTACTATGAGTGGGTCCAGATTAAGGGAGACATATTGTGCAACGTCAGCATGAATGGTCACACCTAAGTATTTGAACTGGTTGGCCCACTCTAGAGGGGTCTCCGCCGGCAAGGATTGGGGTTGATTGGGGTCAATGGGGAACAAGACCGACTTGTCCCAATTTACCCTTAGGCCAGAGAAGGATCCAAACCGATTGACCAGGTCCAGGAGGGCAGTCAGGGAATCGTTAGGGTTGGCTAGATATATAAGAAGGTCATCAGCAAATAGAGACACTTTTTCTTGCACGGTGTCATATGTTAAGCCTCTTATTTGGGGGGAGCGTCGGATCATAATCGCCAGAGGTTCAATCGCAAGAGCAAAGAGAACCGGGGAGAGGGGGCAGCCCTGTCTCGTTCCCCTAGTCAAGGAGAAGGGGGGCGAGATAAGGCCGTTGACTCAGACTCGTGCCGTGGGGCTGCTATAGAGGAGCTTAATCCAGGTTAAGCACCGGGGGCCAACTCCGAAACGGGTTAGAACCTCCCACAAAAAGTCTCACTCCACCGAATCAAAAGCCTTAGCAGAGTCTAAAGAGGCTACAACTCTGGTGCCCGTCTCAGCATGAGTGACTTGTAGGTTAGTAAAGAGTCTGCGAAGGTTAATGTTAGTGGAGCACCCGGGCATGAAGCCTGATTGGTCAGGGTGGACAAGGTCTGGGACCACCTGCTGGAGGCGAGAGGAGAGTATTTTGGCTAGGATTTTGGCATCCGTGTTAAGTAGAGATATGGGGCGGTAGGAAGAGCATCTAGTCGGGTCCTTGCCCGGTTTAGGGATAACTACGATGAGGGCTTCGGTAAACGAAGGGGGCAGCGAGTTATTGTCAAAGGCACATTGAAGTGTGGAAAGGTATTTTGGGGCAAGTTGGTCCGAGAGGGCTTTGTACCAGTCCGGGGGGAGGCCATCCGGCCCCGGTGTTTTATTTGGAGGTAGTGAGGCAATAGCATCCCTAACCTCTTGTAAAGTGATAGGTGCATCTAAGAAAGCTTGGTCAGAGGCGGTGAGAGTAGGCATAGGGATGGAATCTAGGAACTGCTGGAGTTGGGCTTTGGAGTAGAGTGCTGTCGTGGTGTATAGTGTTTGATAAAACGTAGCAAATTCCTGCGCTATAAGCCTAGGTTCCGTAACCACTGAGCCATTGTCTAGTACAACACGCGAAACTGCTGAAGGAGCAGCCTGCTGTTTGGCCAAGAACGCCAAAAGTTTGCCATTTTTATCACTCTGGTCGAAAAGTCTTTGGTTTTGGTAGAGCAAGGCTTTCCTGGTTAGGGAAATAGAGGCATTGGAGAGGGTGTGCTGAGCTTTCAGGAGATCAGTATAGTGAGCCGGGGTAGGATCTTGAGTGTGTAACGCAAGAGCGTCTTGAAGGTCATTTTCCGCTACTGTGACTTGTTCTACACTATCATTCCTGGCTTGCGAGATAGCCCCCATAAGAGCACCTCGTGTGACTGCTTTTGAAGCATCCCACAAGATTAGTGGGGAGGCAGAGTCAGCGTTAAGGGCCCAGTACTCTCCATATGCCTTCGCATTGGCGGTGGCCACAGTTGTGTTTTTGAGCCAAAGGGGGCTTAGACGCCATAGTTTATCAGTGGCCACAGGAGTCCACCGTAATGTGAGTTGTAGTGGGGAATGGTCAGAAAGGGCCTGGGGTAGGTATTGGACCTGGTCAATAAGCGGAAGGAGCTCTACGGAGGCAAGGGCAAGATCAATCCTCGAGAAGGTTTTATGGGTTGGAGAATGACAGGAGAATACTCGTTGAGATGGATGCTTCCACCTCCATGGGTCAGTCAGTTGTAAGGCCTCTGCCCATGTAGTGAGTTTAGTGAGGGTATGAGGGTCGGGGCCTAACTTGTCTAATGAGGGATTCAAACAGCAGTTAAAGTCCCCCAAAATACAGAGTGGACTGGGGGGGAATTCAGTGAGTTTAGTCATTATCAAGTCTAGGATCGACACTGCGAATGGCGGCGGCATATACAAGTTAACCAGCAGAATGGGTTTTGAACATGAGACTCCGCTTAAATTTGGAGTTGAGTCCCCGGATATTCCATGACAGAATCGATATGTTAGCCATACTTCACAGATAAAGGTATATGCCAGGCCAAACGAAGTGTCCATCCCTTAACAGGAAGCAGTGCAAAATTCACAGAGAGTACCTTACGTATACAATTTACAGCAGTCAACAAAGCTTGAGCAGTTTGCAAAACACATTGAAACATAAACCCAAAAATAGGACATACCCAACCCACCCTACTCACCCCCCAAACTTGAGCGAGTCTAATACCCATAACACTTACAAACCAAAATAGAGGCTCAGTCCCTAGATAACTGCTAAAAAACAGTCCCTCCTAGGGGATCTAGGGCGGCACAAGTCCCAACGGTTGCCCATCGCTGAGGCCCGCATAGACGTGCTGTGTGGTTACCCTGTGGCAAAAGGTAAGAGGCACCCCCATCGGGGGGGGCAGGATTCACAATCCAAAAAAGGAGAGCGCAGGAAAGAAAATTCACTGGAAAAAAAAAAAAAAAAGGGGGAGAGAAGGGGGGGGGAGAAAACCGAAGGAGCCAAATGAGGCAGGGGAAGGAAGTTCCCATCGTGAAGGTGGAGTCCTTGGTAGTGAAGACAGGGCCAGGCATCATCGTAGAAGAGGAGGGCCACGTCACAAGGGTCGTAGAGGACAGAAGCAAGGTCCCGTAGCGTAGGATGGTGAACCCAAAGTGAGCAAAGGAAGGCTGGTGCATTCCCTCCAGCTGTGGTTGAGGTGCCACATGGCCTCAAGACATATCAAAGGGCCCAGTTGCTAGGACTGAGTTGAAGTATTCAGGCCTCAAAGGGTAATCCAGCAAGGTAAAACCAAAAAAAAAAAAGGGGGGGGGGGAAGGGAGGAGGGAAGGCAGATTCGGGGAGGTGTCAATAATGTGAGCCACTGTAGTCATCCTAGGCAGGTAGTACAATCGAAAGGCATCACCCCGTGCCGAAGTGGGCCAATACTGGTGTTGTTAGAGATGTTTCCCACAACCTATGACATCATAGGGGTCTTAGCCATATCAGGCATTACGGTTCGGGGACCGGCGAGGGCCCCGCAGATTAAGCCAGTCATCGACCTCTCTCGGTGAGGCAAAGAAAAGTGCACGGTCGCCATCCTGAATGCGCAGCCGCGCAGGGTACTGCATACTGTATTTGATTTGTGCGTCACGGAGGCGCCTCTTAATTCCTGTAAATTCGGCCCTCTGTTTCTGAATAGTGGGAGAGAAGTCCGGGTACAATGACACAGTGGCCCCCTGATATTGAATCGGGCCCTTCTCTCTGGCAGCTGTAAGGGCTGCATCCCTGTCCCGATAGTTGAGGAGTTTTAGGAGAAAGGGGCGCGGGGGGGCTCCAGGTGGAGGAGGCCTCGCCGGGACCCTGTGGGCTCTTTCCACAATAAAAACCTTGGAGAAAGTAGTGGCACCTAAAGTTTCTTGAAGCCAGGTTTCAATGAAGAGCGTAGGGTTAGTGCCCTCCACTCTTTCAGGTAGGCCCACTATCCTAACTTTGCTGCGCCGTGACCTATTCTCAAGGTCATCTGTTTTATCGAGGGCCGCTTTTAGCTGCAGCTTTAAGGCCTGTACATCGGTGTGGAGAGGGGGAATGGCATCATCTATGGCCGAGACTCTGTCTTCCAGGGCCTTGGTGCAGTCTTTCACCTTTTGGAGGTCTTGGCGCAGCAATGAAATGTTCCTCAAACTGCGCAGTGCTGGAGGCTCTGTTCTCCATGATGGCCGCTAGCACTTCTCCTAGAGTGGGTTCAGGAGGCTCCGACGGCTGGTCAGGCGCAGGGCCCGGCGGGGAAGATGGCGGACTCGCCTGGTGAGGGGATGGTGGCTGAGCGTGGTCGCGGGCGAATCGTTCTAGACGAGACGCTGCCTCCGGTTTCGGCTTGGGATTGTTCCTCCGCATAGTCGAGCAGGTGAAGGAAGTGGGTGCGATCTCCTTTACGGACCGGTTAATAGCCGGGTATATGCATGCGGTGCACGGAGCTCAAGGCACACGCGTCTGCTCACAGCGCCATCTTGGACACGCCCGAGTCGGTACCCCAAAAGTTTATTTTTAACTCAAAATGAGGCACAATGACCTTAAAACTGACCTCTGCCGTTTCAAGTCATTTCAGTCCTGATTTTGCCCAAGATGCCCCCTTGCCAAGCCTTCGAATCATTTATTGAGAGAGGATTATCACACATGCCTAACAATGACTTTAGGTTTTAGAGGAGATAAGGAAGATTATAGGCTACAAAAAAAGGAAAGAATATCTGTTTAGGGAATTGAATCATCTCCAAGAAGACCAAAAAAGTTAAAAAAAAAGCAACAGATGTATGGATTTATTTTCATCTTTTATTATTGTGCACTTAATTAACATTATAAGCTGCCTAATCTCCACTGCAGCTTCTACGTGTCAGTTTGCTGATATATTATGAAATCATAAACCATTCTTTTGCCTTAGTATTGCTCCTTACAACATTACAATTCATTTACATATTATCTGCATGTGGTTATCATATTTTGATCCAAAGACGTTAAAGGGGTTATTTATTTTCTCTAAAAATTCAAGTTTTTTTCCAGATTTATTATGCCCGAAGCTGCTAAAAGTAAAAATCTGAAAATAGTCCATCTAAAACCTGTCTAATCCATGTAAAAGTCAATGGCAGCTGTCCCTTTCACCATTTGAAGATGTTTTTAACCTTCAACAATTTTGGGAGTTTTGGGGTGTTTGACGCTGTTTTTTGCTTGAAATCTCGATAAATTTCAGGTATTCAAGGTTTTAAGCCTATAAATTCAAAAAACCCAAGGTATTTAAGCATATAAACTTGAGATACAGGTATGTTACAGGTCTGTTATCCAGAAACCCGTTATCCAGAAAGCTCAGGATTACAGAAAGGTTGACTCCATTTTATCCAAATAATCCAAATTTTTAAAAAAGAATTCCATTTCTATGTAGTAATAAAACAGTACCTCGTACTTGAGCCAATCTAAGATATATTGAATCCTTATTGTAGACAAAATAAGCCTATTGGGTTTATTTCATTTTTATATAATGTTCCAATAGACGTAAGGTATGAAGATCCAAATTACAGAAAGGTCTGTTATCTGGAAAACCCCTAAGTCCCAAGCATTCTGGAAAACAAGTTCCATACCTGCTGTATTCATAAAAACTGAAATTTTTCAAGTTTTTTGTTTCGATCAGATATTTCCGAGTTTAATTATTAGCAAATTAGCCAAATCTGTGTAAAATGGGAGAAAGAAAACAGTTTAGTAAATGACCCCCCTAATTGTCACTAGCTTCTTTCCATTATGGACAAGTGAATTGCCACTCAAGCAATAAAATCTTGTAGCTTAAAGCTGTTAGTCACACGACTGAGGAGCTACTACTCACTAATGTTCCCAGCACTACGTGCCAGTCCCTACTTTCATTTATATTTCTCTTCCCCACTCCCACCAAAATACAATATATACACTAGGAGGACGGTCCATTACAGTACATGACCAGTGGGGCACCCATTAGTATATCCTTGGGATAGCTCTGGGATAGTTTCCTGTTTCTTGGGCACTGGGGGTGCCCGGTGATTTGGCATGATATTTTGCATCTATCATTACATGTTACAGTACTGTTCTTCATTTAAACTATGAAATACTGCATAAAAATATGAATAACAAGAGATAACCTCTGAAATAGCAAAATTACTTTTAGTTACTGAGAAATTATCTGTAATCGTTGTTTTGTGTAGTCCCTTAGTACAGGTCCGGACTGGGATTCACTATAGACCCTGGAATTCCAAGTACGCAGAGGCCCAAGCAGCAGGGAAAAGTTTGATTCGACCAAAAAGTTGCTGCGAGAAAAAAACAGAGCAACAAAAAAGAATGTCCTTTGCATTTGGACAAATGTTGCCTTAAAGGAGAACTAAACCCTAAAAAGGAATATGACTAAAATTCCATATTTTATATAATGACCTCACTGCACCAGCCTAAAGTTTCAGCTTTTCAATAGCAGCAATGATCCAGGACTTCAAACTTGTCACAGGGGCAGGGGCGATCCTGGCCCCTCTGCCGACTGAGGCAGCAGCAGTTGCTGCTGCCCCCCCTCCCCAGGAAATTCGCTCTTAAAGTACCAGGAGCAGCATTTTTGCTGCCCCTGGTACCTAGTGGGGCACTGCCGCCTGAGGCAACAGCCTCAACTCGCCTCATTGGCGAAGCATCCCTGCACAGGGAGTCACCATATTGGAAAGTGTCTGTGACACTCACATGCTCAGTGGGCTCTGAGCAGCTATTGAGAAGCTAAACTTGGGGGCCATTGCAAATTATCAAGCAGAAAATAAGGTTTGTCTGTAATATAAGCTGATGCTACAGGGCTGATTATTAAATTCTGATGCTAGTTCTACTGATTGATTTGCTGCCATGTAGTAATTATCTGTATTAATTACTAATCAGCCTTATATTGTGACATTTCTATTCTATGTGTACTGTATTTTGTGAGTGGGTCCCTAAGCTCAGTAATTGACAGCAGCACAGAGCATGTGCAGTGAATCAGCAGAGAAGAAGATGGGCAGCTACTGGGGCATCTTTGGAGAAACAGTTCTTTACTGCTAAAGGGTTGAGGTTACCTTGAGCTGGTACAGAAGCCCATAACTGTTTGTCCACAAGAAGGGGTTGTGTAGTCCTGAGCCCATGTAGGAAGTACCAGTGAGCAACTAGCAAAAAACCTCAAGAAGAGTCTAAATCAGGACAATTGGACTCAACTACAAGAAGTAGCTACAAGTTAGAACACTTTTAGTGAGAAGCATTTGGCTCCACTGATGAATGTGAGTGTTATTATTTCTACAGGTGAGCAATCTACTACCATTAGGACCCAAGTTTATAGAATTAGGGTTAGGGTGCTGGTATTCAGCGGTAGGCTTGCCAAAGTGTCAGTTCATAGCAACCATTGTGTAGTAGCAATGCTGATTAAACGTTTCCAACTGACACACATGTGGCACCTAAAACCTTTTATTGTAAACTGTTTAACCACTGGAACTGATTGTCATTTTTCTAAAACCCCGGGAAGGGTCCACCTTTTTTCAAATTAAGGGGGGCATTTACTAAACCATTACTTTTTCGGGTTGGGATTTTTAACGTCAAAAACCTGAAATCACAGAATAAAATTGTGAACCTGTCAGAATCATGTTGAAGTCAATGGTCAATGTCCCTTTTACAACTGGCAGATCTTTCTTTGCTTCGTGGTTTTTGGGTGTTTTTTGTCTGGTTTTTGTGCAACAATATGAAAAAATTGTGGTAATCATGCAACAATTTGAAAAAGTCATGGTTCCAAGATCTTTCATAGATGAGTTGTTTTCATGTTTGGAAAGCAATAATATGCATGCCTGTGCCCATAATTCCTTGAATAAGATAATAACCCTTCTTTTTTGCCCAAAGACAACTCTTTTTGTGTAGAAAGAGTCATGTTTATTGTTCCACCATTTCAAAAGACAATTAGAGCAACACATATTCAGGTAATTCAATGCACACAAAAAGAAACCTACAACACAACCAAAACGCTAGGTAAGTCCCTCTTATGTAGTCATTCTTGCTTGCAAATCTGTGGAGGCCAACATGGGCAGTTTGTTCCTGGTTCTATATCAGAAGAAGAAGAAGCAGAAGAAGCCTGGTTGCTGACCTTGTAAATCCTGTGAGGCCATTGTGATGAGAAGTCGAGGAAACCTAATCTAGGCTTTGTAGAACATCTAAATGTTGTGCTATGAAAATCACCCCTAATATGTTATTCAAAACAATTGAAATAAATATATACAAGCATCTTGTTATTTACTGTATCAACTACAGATCTATTTTGACTATGGTATGTGTATAGGAACATAGTCCTGTGCACTCAAACCTAAGCAAAGTTAGTTCATGGCAATAAGTTTAATTGTTCTGTCTCAGTATATTTCCTATCAGAACTCACATAGGACTTTCTTAATCTATCTTTTTAACCCCTTCTCTCTGACAATGCAGGATATTCTCTCTTCTGAGAAAAGGTAAAAAGGTGCCACCAACACAACCAGCTATGGTTGGTTGGCTTAATTCAATGGGCCAGCAACAGAGGCATACTCCACATTGGGGTGTTTTGTAGTAGGCTCTGAGCCTACACACTCTGTGCTCCAGGAGAAAGGCGCTTTTCAAGGTAAGCCATTCATGCAGCTGGACATTTTACACTGGGCCTGCTATGGCCTACTAAACAACTTGGCATACAGGGCCAAATCAAATACTAAAAAAATGTACTTTGCTGGTTGAAGGTGATTGCTGCAGACATGGGCTTGTTGAACATTCCCATTGACTGGGATGGGCTTCTGCTATATTGTTCAAGAGTCTGAACCAGGAGTGTGTCAAATGTAAATAACCAGACAGATCCTGCGTTGAATAGCAATTACATTTACAAATAAATATGTTAATTAATATATAAGATTGACATTTTTTTATTGGATTTTAAGTGGAGGAAACCTAAATATTTCTATTTTGTCTATATCTATCTATCTATCACTATCTATCATCTATCTATCTATCATCTATCTATCTATAATCTACCTATTATATATATATATATATATATATAGTCCTCAAAGAAGGCGCACTCACAGGTCTTACAAAATAGAAAAAATATTTAATGTGGGCACAAACTAACGTTTCGGCTGGGACACCAGCCTTTCTCAAAGTGATACAACACTGCAAAAAAACGGTTGATATACAGGAAATAACAAGTGGGGTTGTCTTAAGCAAGGATTGGGTGACAAGTAGATATATATATACATATACTTCCCAAGCTGGCAGCCGCTATATGGTATGTCTCAAATGAAAGATTTATAACTAGATCAGTGACCTTTCCAGTGGATTCTGTTTCTGAGCTGGCACAAGCTAAATGGGCAATGTTTTATTTAGATCATTGTGGTCATTCCTAGCCACTTTTAGTAGTGGAAACCCCCAAGAGAACCAACGACATTTCTCAGCAGAGGTTTCCTTCAATTTAAATCACAGGGACAGAATACTGCTGGTGATTTGTGTTTGAGAATATCCCTTTAATTATATATATGAGAGTAATATTGCTTATTATACTCATTCTTGCCCATATTTGACAATTCCTGTTTAGAATGCCTTCTGTCTATCCTCTGCTGTGTCACTGTGCTGGGCTCTGCAGAGATGGCTGTGGGTCCCTGAGCCAATCACAGAGTTCAGAGGGCTGCCATCTCTAGTACTGTGGACAGTTATGTTTTATGAAAATGTTAAAGGAGAACTAAAGCTTAAATAAAGAAGTAGGCCAAAAATGTTGTACATTATATCTTGGGTTTTTGTACCAGTCCAAGGCAACCACAGCCCTTTAGCAGTAAAGATCTGTGTCTCCAAAGATGCCCCAGTAGCTCCCCATCTTCTTTTCTGCTGATTCACTGCACATGCTCTGTGCTGCTGTCACTTACTGAGCTTAGGGACCCACTCACAATATACAGTACACATAGAATAGAAATGTCACAATATATGGCTGATTAGTAATTAATACAGATAATTACTACATGGAAACCAGTGCAACTAGCATCGGAATATATGTAATAATCAGCCTTGTAGCATCAGCTAATATTACTGTTTAAGCATCTCTGAGCATATTCATTTTCTGCTTGATGACTTGCAATGACCCCTTAGCTTAGCTTCTCAACTACTGCTAAAAGCTCACTGATTATGTGTGTGTCGCGGACATTTCTAACAAAATACAAGATTTTGACAATTTTGATGGTAACTTTTTATAGAGATACTGTACCTTTAAACGAATAGTTCAGTGTAAAAATAAAAACTGGGTAAATAGATACTGTAGGCTGTGCAAAACAAATAGTGTTTCTAATATAATTAGTTAGCCAAAAATATAATGTATAAAAGCTGGAGTGACTGGATGTGTAACATAACAGAACAGAACACTACTTCCTGCTGTTCAGCTCTCTAACTCTGAGTTAGTCAGCGACTTGAAAGGGGACCACATGGGACATAACTGTTCAGTGAGTTTGAATTGATCCTCAGCATTCAGCTCAGATTCAAAAGCAACAGTTATGACCCATATGCCCCCCTCTCAAGTCACTGATTGGTTACTGCCTGGTAACCAATCAGTGGAAACCAAGAGAGCTACAAAGCAGGATGTTGAATTTTGGATATTATGTAAGAAATCCAGTAACTCCAGCCTTTATACATTATATTTTAGGCTAAGTATATTTAAATATTTTATATTTTTAACAGCCTAATTAAAAACATTAAAACAGCTTGAATCTCAGCTATAAAGCAGAGCATCAATGCTGATTTCGTAAAGAACTGAAGGAAGGGGGGACCACATAGCTAATACCGGTAGCTTTTACGCTCCCCTATTCAGGCACATTAGTGTATATAAGTATATCTAGTATAGGTCAATCTAAAAACAAGTGGACTTGCTGAGTAATCAATGAAGACGTTTCACTACTCATCCGAGCAGCTTCTTCAGTTCAACTGACTGATGTGGGAAGTTCTCGGCATATAAACTCTTCCACTAATCCATTTACAATGGCACATTGTAACTCTTCAAAGAGGTGACATCTGAAGAAACTCACAGAGGTGTTGATTCTGTGTAGTTGTGATAGGATTATCCAATCACAACTACACAGAATCAACACCTCTGTGAGTTTCTTCAGATGTCACCTCTTTGAAGAGTTACAATGTGCCATTGTAAATGGATTAGTCTTCATTGATTACTCAGCAAGTCCAGTTGTTTTTAGATTGACCTATACTAGATATACTATGACCTGGATGAATGAAAATCTTCATAGTCATAGTGTATATAAGGCACTTGCCAAGCTATAATTAACATATTTAGATTAAAGCGTCTGTTCATCTTTTCTGTTTCAAAAAGTTTTGAAAGCGTGAAACAGACCTAAAGTCTTTATCAGAGACTCAGAGTACTAGCACTACTTTCAGACATACTTGTCCCCTTTTCATCCCTTTCCTTCGCTTAAGTTCTCATCTCCCCTTTACCCCCCCCCCACTCACTATATAACCTGATCCTCAGGCTGGAGAAATCACAGCTTAGCTGCTACTTGAAAAGTTTGGATCTTATCATTCTCATCTCGCAGCTTGGCCTCCCTCTAATCCTCTCTGGGAGTTACAACAAGTTTAAATGGCCATGCATGATGCTATTAAGTGGCTTTAGAGAGTTAGGACTTAGGAGCACAGGTTTTCCTTCAACCTGTTAGCAAGTTGTATCATCACAACAATGATAATTTGCCAGGTTTTGTCCTGATAAAACTCTATCAGGAATGTAATATTTTTTCATCATTTCGCAGTAAATGATACGGATGCCCATTTGTACACTTTGATTATATTTACCTAAAGATCTTATAGCATTCAGCTTTGTGTTGCCCAAAAGTACAAATAAAGTAAAAAGAAAAGGATTTTTTATTTAATGCTGGTATATGTCATAAAGATATAGGGGCAAATTCAATAAGATTCGAAGTTGCGCCAGGCGCAACTTCGCCGCACTTCGCCACACTTCGCCAGGCGTATTTTCGCCAGCGCTCCGCAAATTCACTACAATCCAAAGTTGCGCACAGGGGTAGCGTAAGTTTTTCAAAGTTGCGCTAGCGTTAATTCGCCAAGCGAAGTTTCACTAGCGATGGTTCATTTGCATATGGCGCCAAATTCAAATTTCAATGGAGGAACACGTATTAGCACTACAAATGCCTAGAAAACCTTCAAATCAGCAAATAAAAATTTTATTTTGCCCTACACATGTGCCCACTGTCTAGGTAAGTTGCCATGAGTCAGGAAATGTAGGGGGAAGGAGGGGAGCCCCAAAA
Source organism: Xenopus petersii (assembly GCA_038501925.1). NCBI lineage: Eukaryota > Metazoa > Chordata > Amphibia > Anura > Pipidae > Xenopus > Xenopus petersii. Next base: position 173,019,178 of record CM076673.1, on the reverse strand, counting down.
ATATTTTCGATCTATTTCAGCCTATCACCCATCATGTAGAAAACACGCCAGCGTTTTTTTGGGACTTAGAAAAAAATTTGACTTTTTTTGAAACAATCCCTATCTACTCTATTGCGCTTCGCCAGGTCTGAGGTGGCGAAGGAAGTCTAGTGTAAAAGGTAGCGTTCAGTACACTGCGCAAGTTAGTGAATTTGCGTAGTTACGTCGCTAGCTAAATTCGCCTGGCGTAAGGATGCGAAGTAACACTAGCGAAACGACGCCAGCGTTCGTTAGTGAATTTGCACAGTAACGAAAAATGCCAAACGCTAGCCGAATTAATGCTAGCGTTTGGCGCTTCGGCGCTTAGTGAATTTGCGCCATAGTGTGTGCAACTCAGACATCTATAGGTTGCTTAAAGGGGAACTATCGTGAAAATGAAAATTTAATATAAGCTTCAACATACTGAAATAGGAAACTTTGTAAAAACAATCAAATGAATATTCTGCATTGTTTCTGAAATAATTAAGTTTATCTTCCCTATTGCTCTCTCAGCATCTGTTTCTCTTCATTCTGTCTTCATTCTGTCTTCATGCAGCAGTTAGGTGTCAGATAATCATTGACAGTTAGATCCAATTATATCTTATAGGGTGGCTTCCTTTGTGTATGTATTAGAGCTCATTCAAAAAATGTATTCCAGTACAAACAAAATCTAACAAAATAACTGCCTTTTACACAACTTCTGCATGTAGAGAGACATGATGTCTGGTGATTTTAATAGAGTGATCTCTAATACATCTTCTAAGCAAAAAGAGCCCCCCTATAAGATATATTGGATCTAACTGTCAATGAATATCTGACACCCAACTGCTGCATGAAGAAAGAATGAAGAGAAACAGATGCTGAGAGAGGAATAGTTAAGATAAACTATTTCAGAAACTGTACTGAATTTTTAATTGATTGTATTTAGAAAGTTCCTTATCTCAGTATGCTGAAGCTTATATCCAATTTTCATTTTCGCGATAGTTTCCCTTTAAAAACAAAACGATTCCTGTGGAAAAAGCGAATATCCATTTACAGCATGCGGGTTCTGTATTGTGCGACCCCCTGCCCATTACCTGCTGACTGTCATTCAAATAGAAGGGACGGTGCATAGATGATAGAGGGAGCCTCTCACACTGCAGCTCGGGCTGCAAGGAGTCTCAGAGCATCAGCTCACAGGGAGCTTAGGAAACACTGCTGCCGTCTCCTAGGAAACACCAATAAGCAGCCGGGAAGAAGGCCGCTCCCACAGGCAGAGAGCTGGACCATTCAGTGGCGGAACACAGGTCTCATGGAGCGCTCACTCTCAGCTGCACAGATGCATGTGTATGCGACACACGGGGACTTGGATTCTATTAGTATATTCCCTATTTGACTGGCTTGGCTGCCGTTTTCTGTCATTTGGACATTATATAACGAAAAGTCATTGTGTCGGTGGGGTAATGATGAGATGAATAGCAGGCACTCAGTGTAAATAAGGCAGACAGCAACTCCATGCTGAATGATGGGGCGGGTGACTTTCTGCAATGGGCACATGTTTACAACACAATTATAATGATAGGAAACAAAAAGTGGATAAATCATTGCCGGGTGCAATTTGTGTTGTCCCACAGGGTGTTGCCCCCATGCTCACATGCTGTAACGTTCAATATCGTGTTCAAGCAGGAAGGTATATTTGTGTATAAAGTTTGTAGGACGGAACTATATAATGGTGATTTGTAACTCTGCATCCAAAGCTTAATATGACATCTCTCTCTCCCTCTCTCTCTGTCCTTTCAGTTGTCCTTCTCCTTCCTTCCCTTCCCTTCCCTTGCTCTCTTTCACTCTTCTATCTTCTAGATTTTTCTCCCTCCCTCTCTTTCTCTCTCTCTTTCTCTCTCTCTCCCCCTCTCTTTATTTAAATTTCCCTCCTTCCTTCTCTTCCTCTCTTTTGCTCTTCTATCACAACTATCTCTCTCTCTCTCTCTCTCTCTCTCTCTCTCTCTCTCTCTCTCTCTCTCTCTCTCTTTATTTCCATTTCCCCCTCCTCCCTTTCCTTCCTCTCTTTCACTTTTCTATCATAAATATATTTTTCTCTCTCCCTCTCTTTCTCCCTCTCTCTCCCTCTGCTCTGCAAACACACATTCTCTGTCTCTTTCACTCACATTCCCTCTTATACCCGCTCATACATTTCTCTGTCTTTTCTGAAAAACACCCATTTTCTCTCACATACAAATAAGCACACTCTGTATCACACACACCTCTATATTTCTCTATTACACACTCACTCACATATTCACACATTTGTCTCCATCACAAACTCTCTTTCACACACAAATTTATCTCTCTCCCTTCTGTCCAACTCACTCCCTTGTCACTCTTTCTGTTACCCTTTAAAGTAGACCTGTCACCCAGACACAAAAATCTCTATAATAAAAGTATTTTTTTAAAATTGAAATCCAATTTGTATTTTTTATTAAAGCATTCATAGCTGTTTTAAGCTCATCTAAAAATCTCAGCTGTCAATCAAATATTGTCTGCCCCTCCTCTATGCCTTAGACATAGACATAGAGGAGGGGCAGACAATTACCTTCACTTTCCATTCAGCACTTCCTAGATGTCACTGCTCTCCCCACATTCCCCCATTCTCTTTACCATTTAATTGTGTAACCAGGGCATGGGGATGGACATCAGGTCCCACATTCTGGTGCACAAACAAGATTCTGACATGATACAAGGCTTGTCTTAATAACACTGTCCTCAAAATGGCTCCTGCCACATTGCTATAATCATGAATTCCCAGACTGATGGAAACAAAATTCAAATAGTTAATACAGTGTAATTAAAGTTCATTTTGCTTGACTAATGTGATAAAATAGGATTTGGGTGACTGGTCCCCTTTAACTACCTAAGTCATATCTCCCTCATATTTCATTTCATTATCCCTCCCCTTCCATTCCCTCTTTCCCTATCCCCCTCTTTCTGGTTTTCTGCACCCTCTCCGTTTCAGCTCCCACCTCCTGTATTTCCCATCCTTTCCTTATACTTTCACTCCCTTCATCTCTAATAGCAGACTGTGCATTTAAGTTGAAAGTAAAGCCCTGCATTTAATTAAACACACGGTATGGGGCATGTTAACACGAATCCTGTCTCTAAAGCAGCAATAACCAGACAAGCCCAATAACTTCTCTTCAACCTGAATAAAATCTCTCAGCCCATGTACTGCAATTAATGATAAGCCTTCACAATCAATAGCAAATATTGGGAAAGCAAAATGTTGGGGTTCCTATTAAAAAATAATGAATCTATTTGTATGTAAATCCATGCATTTAATTAAAAACATGAAGGACCTGGTACATGAGCATAATCATTGCAGCCATAAATACTTTACATCTGAGACCAAGCCTATGCTGAAAAGAAATGAACTACCCATGGATTTAACAAGTTTTGGGATATAACATTACAGAGAAGCTCCCTCTGTCCACTCAGCATTTCTGGTAGGTTTTGTATCAATGTGGAGCGAATTTTAGAGCGAATACACATGTCCGGATTCGCAGCAGATTTGCCTAAACAAAGGGAAGAAACATATTCATTTCAGGGCTGTTTTGGTGATGGAACTTCTTTGCTTCAGTGAAATCCACACACACACACACAATTCAGACTTGAGCGATTTTCCAAAAGAAAGAAAAAAAAATGAATTGAATAGTTGATTGATAATACTGTGCCAAACGTGCTCTTGTTTAAATAGAATTCACTTCTTGAATTTGGAGCTGGACATTTTTCACTCAGAAATCCGTTTCTTTGAAGAAAGGGGGAAGGCGATATATATAAGTACAGCAGCATTTACAGTGGAACCCACACCCTTAAAAGAAAGAATATTTCTCAGTGTATTTATTCTATAGTATTATATCCGTGCTGTGCTCCACACATGCATTTCATACACACCCATGGCATGCCAGAAAGAGATGTATTCTTTTATACTGCTCATCTCTGGTGTTTAGGCCACTTTTTTCTTCAATTATTATAGCAACAAAGCAAAAATAAAATAAAAAATATTTGGAAAAAGCCCCACTATCTGTATCTGTAAGTGTATATGCAATTTGTTATACCATCAACAAATACTAGATTACAAACACACATACTGGAACTATATATATATATATATATATATATATATATATATATATATATATATATATATATATATATATATATATATATATATATATATATATATATATATATATATATATATATATATATATATATACAGTATAGATAGATAGATAGATAGATAGATAGATAGATAGATAGATATAAAAACATAATATAACATATAATATATATAATGCACAAACATTCACACACCAAGCATAAAGGTCCACAGTTAAGACCAGTATGTTGTTCTGCTTGTCATGAGTTGCATAATTTGCTTGATATAATACTACTAATAATTATAACAGCAATAATAGTAATAATAATAATAATAATAATAATAATAATAATAATAACACAACTAGTAATAGTAACAACGATGACATGAATTATGGGAATTAATTAATTGCTATGGTTGATGTTACAGATACTATATATATATATATATATATATATATATATATATATATATATATATATATATATATATTTTTTTTTTTTTTTTTTTTTTTCCAGTGTGTGTTTGTAAAAAAAATGCATATACAATATATATATATATATATATATATATATATATATATATATATATATATATATATATATATATATATATATATATATATATATATATATATATATATATATATATATATATATATATATATATATATAAATTAAGAATAAAACGTGCAAACAATAGACTGGGTGGAAAGCAAGAATATAGCAAGAGCTCTGCATTATTCCGCTTCCCCCATTGTCTCCTTTGTGTGTGTGTGTGTGTGTACGTGTATGTGTGTGTGTGTTTGTGTTATTTTCACCATTGCGGGCCCTTGCAATGATATTAGTTCTAGTGTGGGAAAATATTATAATTGAGATCGGGTAGGTTATTTGCAGGCTTGAGGTTTTTCTTTACTCTGGGCTGACATTTAGGATAGCCCCGGCGAGAGACACAATGGCACCATTCATGGCTCTAGACGTAGATTTCAATCGACTTAAGCAGCCACAATGGAACTTGGTCATTCACTGGTTCCCCATATTGTGTTCTCATATTTTCTCTCAGCAAAAGTATAATGAGTCGGTATTGTATGGCTGCATAGACAAGGGCCCTGAACAAGAGGCACTAGTTTTGTCTGACGGTGTGAGAAAGTCGTGAAGGGACCTTTTCTTCCAGATGGTGTTAAATTCAGCTGCCTTTTTAACATTGGCCTTGCACAGCAATCTGCTCTTCCCCCGGACAAAGAATAAGCCTCGCTTCCCTCTAGTTAACATGCAGCCTCACACAACTGCAACTTCACTCCGGCTGTTTTACAAAGTGGAACAACCCTGGACAAACTTCATTTACTCTTTGCCCAATTCCCAAGCAAAATATTCAAGGGACAACAGCACCACAAAGCCTTAGGATGAATACAGCATTTCCAGCTACACAAGCACTTCCATTGTTCTGCACAGGAAAAATAAACATGGTGTCAATGAGAAAGACTTTCTTTATTTTTCCCTTTCTTTTTCTTTCTTTCTTTCTTTCTTTCTTTCTTTCTTTCTTTCTTTCTTTCTTTCTTTCTTTCTTTCTTTCTTTCTTTTCTTTCTTTCTTTCTTTCTTTCTTTTCTTTCTTTCCTTCTTTCTTTCTTTCTTTCTTTCTTTCATTCTTTCTTTCTTTATTTCTTTCTTTCTTTCTTTCTTTATTTCTTTCTTTCTTTCTTTCTTTCTCTTTCTTTCTTTCTCTCTCTCTTTCTTTCTTTCTTTCTTTCTTTCTTTCTTTCTTTCTTTCTTTCTTTCTTTCTTTCTTTCACTTTCAGGGATCATTAACCCTCAGACTCTTTTTGCACAACGAAACTAAATGCCATTTTAGGCAAATTATCAATAAGCACTTATTAAAGTAATTTTTTTTTAAAAAAAAATAAGATTGTTTATTGTTGTATTTCTTTATCCCTTTGTGTCCTCTGGTTCTGACTGCTTTTAATGGGAATCACATTTAAATCACTTAGATTTTTTTAAAAAAAAATGATATATATACTTTACTTTTTTTTTAAACTGTTTTGCTGCTTAAAAGCGAGTGCATTAATAAAAGAAGACACAGGTTGTGTGGCTGTTGTTTTCAAGCACAGGGTACAGTGTAATTGTATTGCTGGAGTGTGACAAGGACACTCAGTATTTCCCTGCAGCATGAATAGACCCGAGCAAGTGGCAGAACATCAAGTCATTTGACTCCACTGAGTGCTTTTAGTAAACAATGGGTCTCCCAGCAAACATATTATTGTCTTAATTGAACCGACTTGAAAAACAGAAAATACGAGACTTTCTAATGCAAATACTAATTGTGGGAGACAATGACTGTGGGGAGAAGGGACCTCTGGCCAGGCAATAAAGAGCAGGCACATGGGCACTTAAAGGACAAATGATTATTTGTACACACTGTTTGAAATGTAAATAAACAAGGGTCATTTCTCCCTCGAATCTGACACGTGTAGAAAAAAAAACTCCTGTGTGAAAATCGATGCAAATAAAGTGTATGCCAAGGACAAGTCAGTAAAACTGTCATGTAAACACACACACAAAATGGAGTCCAACTTCACAAGGACTGCTAACAACCTGTGATTTACTCCTAATAATGAAAACATGCACTTGGGCAACCCCCAGCCACTCTTTAAAAAAATACAACTGTATATGAATACAGTGCTACAGGGATATAACAGGGAAATGGAAATTCATTTTTTTAAAACGTTCTTTGTATAATAACGAACAAATGTATTTCTAAGCAACCTTCCAATATTAGTTCATTACATATTTTCAATGTAAATGTATGTCTGAAAAGCAGTGTTCTTTATCCTTTTTTTGAAACAATGTAACAGGAGTCTTTGGGTCAGTTTTCATCAGCTTCTTGCAACATTGTTTCAGGAGTCAGAGCCAGGGGTGCATACGTTGTAACCAACCAGCCAGATACTGTTTTTAATAGCAATTACATTAACAAACTATTTTAATAAACATTGCACATTTGTAAGTAATGTATACTGGAAAGTTGCTCATAATTACTTTGATAAAAACAGGTTTTGGGTGGAGAATCCTATTAAGCTTTGAAGAATCATTAAACAATTTGGAATGTATTGTGCACATGCAAATCATGTATTTTTGTTTCAGTTAATACAATAATCCTTATTACAGAACATATTTAGACTTATACTGCAAATTTGGTTGGGAGTTTCCCAGACACTACATAAAAGGCTTTTTATTTGCCCAGCACAATCCTTATCAATTGGTGCTGCCATATTGTTTGATGCAGCAGGAGCAATCCCAATATAATTCCATACTATAGCAGACTCTAAATTTGACTGGGAAATGCTGACGCCCTTGCAGAGGGTCACTAGAGGTACTATTGTGCCAGTTATGCTGAAAAGGGAGCTTCTGAGCACACAATGCCCTGTCCTCATACTTTACTCTCATTTTCAGTGTGTGTATTGTGTCTGTAGCTAATGCATTTGTGTGGGTGTGATTACAATAAAGATGAGCCAGTCTGTTTATCTTGTGTGTCTCCTTGATTCACATTTGTCCTTAGCAGAGGAAATGATACACATTACAGAATATGCCTGCACCACCTGCATACAGATTAACTGATAGAACATGGTAATGGCAAATTGTGCGTTTTTTGTTTTGTTTATTTAAGCTCACATCAAAACCCTTCAGTATTTTTCACACAGGGCCTCTCTAAAAGGTAGTGTCCCAATTCATCTGCCCTGCTACTGCAATGGCAGTTCCACTTTGACTCCTGATTTTAGAAAGAAACAGCAACAAGTCACATGACTGCCTTAAATAGCAGCATAAGCAATCATTTTACAGGAAATAAAGCAATTTAACAGGGGTTCCATTAAATCTCTTTTTTTACAGCCCATGTTTATATCAGTATCACATTTCATAGGGATTCAGCTGTTGAATGGAAGTTACCATTCCTGCACATGTGTAATATAAAATTTGACGGCTCCTTCACTGGATAAAATAGAGATTCTAATATTATTTCTCTTGCTGGGGCAGGTGGTATAAATTCCTGAGTTGACAATACAAATATGCTATAAGCAGGTCTGCCTAAAAGTTAAATTGCTAGGTCTCCCAAACAGAAGTATATAGTGTAAGTACAAATCCTAGAGACATATTTTTGGAGCTCCTATTTATAAAAGTGTATCCACCATATTAAAGCAACTTTCCAATATACATTCAGCACAAATTCCTAATGACTTCAAAGTTATTATCTGCACTGTTGGTTCAGACTATTGAAACAATGTAGAAGAAACCCAGTGAGTAACAGACCTGTGGAGAGACATGAAAGGCATTGTGGGCAGTGGAGTTTTGGCTGGAGCCACCACTCGTTCAATAGTCAGAACCAGCAATGAGTGCAGAGAGAGAAGCAAGAACTCTATAACCATTCAAATTTTAAGGCTTAACCCCCTTTAAACTACAAAAGTTTCTTGTACAATCAAAGCTACTAATCTAAGCTACTGTGTGCTCTCTTCTTTACTGCTGTTACTACTGGTGTATCAATATGTTGCTTTCAGTGCAGCAAATAGTGGTGTAATACAAGATGAAGGAAACTTTAATATTTTGCTGCTGTATTGGGACTATACCAAATAATAATGTACAAGATGTCACAGTATACTAGCTGTTATATATCCCGGCCAAGAGCTAGCACTCAAAATTGTTCTTGTCATGGCAAGTCATGGGTAAATACCCTTTGGGCCATTTATTAAGGCAGACAAGCTTCTTGGGCTATTAATTTATCTAGTTATAAACATAATAGGATGCTGGGTGTGGCCAAAATTTTAGTTCAGGCGAAGCATGCTTGGCCCACTTGATTTATTAACTGTTTTCAACCATTAATTAATACTGTGAAATGGGTTAATAAACAATATAAACAATGTATCAGAATCACACAATTAGAATTCTGTTGTTAAACAGTAGAACAGTTTCATGAACTCAGTACAAATGCGATATTCTAACAAACAGCTATTTTGTTTTCTAGTTGCTCTAGTTATATAAGGTCTCGGACTAGTAGACAATAATATAGATATAAAAGTAAAGTGAATTATTAAAATGAATTATCCTTCAGCATAGCTATGGGGAATAGCATGGACTTGTTTTGAGATCCCATTGCTAGATTTGCCACAGTTTAATAAAAGGAACACTTGCAAGCTGTATAGCTATGGAAAGGGGCAGGTGCTGAATATCCATCATGCATTGCTCATAAAATGTGCATGACCTCAATCACTTGTACTTGGAAAAAGCACAGGCGTAGACAGAAAACTGTAGAGAGAATAGCAAGAACACACATAGCTCATACAGATGCTAGAACAAATACCAAATATAATATTATCATCTACTGTTTGGTCAACCAAACACCCTGCTTTATCACTTAGTGCCAGGCCCGGACTGGCAATCTGTGGGTTCTGGCAAATGCCAGAGGGGCTGCTGTATTGTTCCATAGAAAGTTTGAAAGGGCTGGTAGGGGGCTGTTTGGGCTGGTAAGGGGCTGTTTGGGCCTCTATGTACTTATAATGGCAGGGCCTATTTTGACTCCCAGTCCAGGCCTGCTTAGTGCTGTGCCCGCAAGCAGAGTCTGATCCTATAGCACTGTACAAAGAAAAACTCCAGGGTGTACCTGTATGGAAAAACCATCTCCTGCTGGTGTATTTAGATTCTGTTGCACTATGCAATAGCACACAAACATAAACCGATCATTTAACTCTATTAATGTTTACAAGCATAAACCTATGTTGCATCACTTTGTACCAAGTAGCCCTATAAGCTAAAGCTAAATTATAACACTGTATCCAGTATCCCTATAGGCTATGCTTACAAACCTAGCAGCAGCACAATACAGTAGCTATTTCAGACAGACCTGCAAGCATGAAGCTTTACTGTAGCACTGTATAAGGCCTGGGCCTGGAAACATACCTAGCAGTGAATAATCATTTTCTCATTTTGACCTACAAGCAGAAAGTGTTGCACTATAGAATACCACATGGCTGCAGCAGCACACATACACCTAACCTCCAGCATTATACAAAAGCACAATGGGTTGGATTAACAAGAATAAATGTATACCGCAGCACTGTACGATAGCACTAGTGACTGGACAAGTGAACACAAATCTATCCTGCAGTACTGTATGACGTGTAAAAGGATTGGGATACTGCTAGTAGCTGGGCCAATATACTTGTATACTTGGGTATACAAGTATAGACATATGTGGTAGCTCTATACAGCAAGGCAATTAGATGTACATTTAGAAGCAAACACCTTTCTTTCAGCATTGCACTAAAGGCCTGAGGATTGTGTTCACAAGCACTCAGCACAGAGACACACTATACAGGAGTTCTTAGTAACCATCAAATTTCTCTTCTATGACTTTATTTTTTCACAAACACAAAATATTGTGGTAACACTGCACAGCAGGACAATGGGTATCCTCTAGGTTATTGTGAACACTGTACAACAAGTCAATGACTATGGTTCCTTTCTTGTGTAGCCAGGGTGCAGAAGAATAATCCAAACACTTTACACACAATAGATCTATGTCTTAAGTACATATCGAATATATTTTTAAAACAAGCAACAAATGTGCAATTAACTGATATTACTAGATATACACACAGAAAGGGTGGACACAAACCAATGTGAATAAATGCACCAGACAGCAATATTTATATTAGTAGATGGGTCCCTGAATGTCCCTGTATCTCTATAAGAAACAATAAGACCCATTTGTAGTCAGCCAAAACTACAGCTACAAATCTTGTATCAGGGAATATCTGCTGTTTGTAGAAGCTCATTGTTCCTTATAGGGCACACATGATTCAATGCCCCACAGAAAACAATGAAATCAGTTTCAAACCAACTGCCACTGCTGTTTGTAACAGCTACTAATCTCCCTTTGTGCCATGAGCCTAAGCAGAGCTGCCAACTACCAATGAAAAGCAGAAAATTGTACCACAGTACACAATCCCAGATTGTGCAGGAAACCAATGTATAATTGTGAGGATACAATTTTACTGTAAAGGAATTGTACCCAGTTACAGCACATGTAAGCAACAATAAACAATTTTACAATGTCTATACTAAGTGTATTAAAAATATACCCCCAACTTTCCACCAACAAGTACCCTGTTGGAGGGACTGAAACCGTGGTTCTGAAAGATCTGCAATGCTAAAGACTGTCAATTTTGGTTCTAACCTAGGAGATCAAAACCAAAGCCCCATAAAAAAAAGTTACTTTCTGCTTTATAGGCCTAAAGTGCAGGACTTCCCACTCCTACAGTTACATTCATGGACATTTATTTCTACACATTCCATCTATGTTTATTTCTGTACATAAATACACAAAAAATACACGTACAATATATAAAAAACATCAATCCAAGTTATGGAAAATGCCCCTTCTTCAGTGATAATTAGTTGTCTCTATGCAGCATTTCTATATGTCTGAAGCATAATGTAGCATGATGGTTTCTGTATGAGGCCTTTGCCCAAAAACATATTTATGGAGATCTGCACAGAACAGAGAGTTAAGCTGCTAATAAATGAGAAAGGCCTTGTAATTCTCTGCAGCATTAGAGTGGGGGTATGCACTACAGGATAACATTTTTATGTATTTTTTAGATTCTGATTATAGAAAGGGACCAGGGATGTTAGAAAAATTGCCATTTTTCATTATGATCTATTTATATTCTATTAGGAGGAAGTGATCGGCCTGAAATCCATCTAGTTTTGTACCTTCTAAGCCTTAATACATTGACCACATACTGTTATAATGTAATTGGCACTTTCTTTATAGGAAAATGTAACTGGCCCCTATATGTCACACCACTCAGTCAGTAAAACAATCTCTCATTTGGCAAACTGGGTATAAACTTTATAGTAAATTAGTAGCCTTTCTAATGAACAATGAATCCTTTATTTTTTCTCAGCAAGGTTTATTCTTGGTACAACACATGTTACGTCTAAATAACTTGGCCAGGCAATGCTATTTTATATAACACAGTAGCATTTTGAGCTCTTCAAACCTTGCACTCAGGCCTACAAATCCCAAGCCATACCTAACATGTGAATGCATGAAATATATATTAACCTATTGTTCCCCCCATGTGGAACTCAAAGGATTAAATGGGAGGAGGTGAAAATTGACTGGGTACATTCATCTTTCAGCAGTGCACAGCCAAATGGGTGCCCGTTTTGTATTGTTTAAGATGAAGACTTATGTCTTGCAGGACATCCAGGCCATTTGTGTGCATTTATCTATTCTGTCTTGGTTTGTGTAAATACACTGGGTAATATGAATAAAACAATAAATAATAAGGAGGCAGACATAAAATAAAAAAATCCATAATTTTGGATGCATTTTGAGCATAAAATTGTTTTGTATGCATATATAAATATAGGTATATGTTTATGCATGCTGTTCTGGCCTCGGTTTCTAAGAACATAAGAAAACTGCCGATTTCCTTAATTTCACGATTTTCATTCATTATTTCGCCTATATTTTTTTCATATTATGCAGCACATTTCAGGTTGACAGTCCATGCACTATCAAGGAATTCAGGCACAGATGGTAGACAATTTGAAAATACAGGTACAAGGACATATACTGATGTACTCTAATAACAGTACCTCTTATTTCTCTTCCTCTCCATTTTTCAGGGTTGAATTTAAAGCAAGGCTACATGGCACAGAAATTGGATTTTGAATATTTTAGCTTTGCTTACTGTTAATTTGCCCTAAAAGCCTTTGAGTTAAACCCAGGCCTGCTCTCCAAAGACATACAATGCAGAGTGAAGATAACTACTAAGCCGCCAACTCATTCATTAAAACATCCCCAAACTGCAGCTAATTAGCCAGCTCAAATGAGGGATAAAATATGCTGCTTATTGATATAAAATATACCTTATAACACATCCCTATTAAGGGCCTGTGGAAAATGCTTAAATGAGGATGATTTTTGCTGTTTATTTATTTCTCAGCTCATTCCTTATAGGAAATAAATCTTTCTTTAGTATGATATAGATTAACATTGAATTAAATAAATGTCTGCCTTCATTTCAGTCTGTTTATAACAACCCATCACAAAGCCTTCAGTTCTTTAATTTATCCTTAAACATCAGCTGTTTGGCGCAGGGAAACTGCTTTAACATAATTCCAGCTTTAAATCCCAGACAATAATTTCAATAAAAAAAAACTCAGTGAATAAACAAGTGTGTGGTTATTAGAGGAACAAAAAGCAGGCAGTGTGCTGCTGCTGAACAGTTGGTGCTCACGTTGGGGAGTCTGCAGATGGCTGTGGGTGGGAAATGCCTGCACTTTCTAAAGCATTGGAGATCAGTGTGATGTGGTGCACTTGATGTCCCCCATCCCCCCAAAAAAAGACTGTCTGTCACAGGCTCATGGCACTGCCACTTGCCCCTGAGCGTGGGAATAGGAGCGTCCAGTCGTTCACATCTCCAGCATTCCGTTTAACCGAATCAATTAGGCAAGACAGGCTCCCCATCCCCCTGTCTCCTCCTCCTTCTTTTCCATTTTTGTCACTTCTATCTACGTCCTAATTATTTGAGTTTGGGATGCCAGGGCTGTTTCCTGGATAGATCTGATCAACCTGAAAGAGCAGCAGAGGAGGAGGAGGAGGAGGAGGAGGAGGAAGGCAAAAGAGGAGCACACGTGGGCTTTGCCTGGAAATGTCACTTTCATTTCCAGAGCTGGAGGCAAAGAAAGACACAACATTATAAGAGTTTGACAAGACGATTTCGTCTCCATCGTGTCTTTCTGCTTCACTGGCATCCTCAGGGAAACCCTCCCAGGAAAGGGAAGCATCTGTCCTTTGCATTGCCAATGCTAACATGAAATAAAAATAAATTATATGTAGCCATTCCCCATGTCAGCTCTGTCCCTTTAAGAATGAACTGGTGCTGGGCCAAGTTGCAAAGCAAGCACACAGTTTTATTGCTGCTCTACAAGGCATGGCCAGTTAAAGACTAAAACATAAACATTAGAGTATTCCTATAGATGAACTACAATTTTCTATATGGGAATGCTGGGAATTGTAGTCTGGGTATCATGTTGCTGTAGACGTGTCAATAGATACACAAACACCCTCTTACAAACAAACACAAAAGAAATACACTTGTGGAAACAGACTGTACTCGTGGGATTTAATAAAGGAGAAAGCATTTTCACTGAAAAAAATTAGCTTAACGTTTCGACCGCCAGCTGAGACCTTCTTCAGCAAAAAATGTTCACATAACCTTTTGCTCTTACAATACAATTGTAGATTCAGTCCTGAGTTCAGTCTTGTCTCCTGTGTGTCTATAGGATCCTACCATAGTTATGCTAGCAGGAAAATATACAGTGTTAACACATTATATGCTGAACATCAAAACTTGCACATACATTACCACCAGCACCATTTTTTTCCCCATGGAGGATTTGATGGCTTTGATAATAAAACCCAGCAGCATGATTTCAAATCCGTGCTCTGTTGCATGTGTTTAAATGCAAGGCAATACAATCCATTCAGCATGAGTCTATTTAAAGGCATTCATGGGCTCGACACAGTCATTATATTGGCAGTCCCTGGGCGATATATTCCTTAGATGACGATCTGGAAGGAGTTTTTACTTTCGGTTATCTAGCTTTATGAAACCAGTATACTCATACAGCTAGATAACCAAAGATAACAACCACTTCCCACACACACACACACACTGATCCTGCTGGAACATCCACAACAGCTTGGTGTCTAGTGCCACTGATTCCTCTTTCCAATGGCATTTCTGCCCTTGAGTGATCAACATAATAAGCATCCAATGAGATCTGTTGCCTTTAAAGTTTATCCCAAACTTTCCTCTTGGCCAGTTATTCCTAGAGCAGTAATCATCACCAAATTGTTGTGCCAGAGATGAGAAAACACAAACAGCTCCCAAGATGCATGGATCAGCCTCCATCTCTTCCCAGGCCTCTATTTGCATTGTAAATTGCTTCATTCTCACCCAACACTCCTCAAGCATTAGGAAGATGTAAAAGCTCAGCCACAGGAAAAAAAATCCAATTTCAGTCCAAAGTGACAAGATGATTCAATGGTCTGATCCTGATCCTCCTGTATTATGCATGGCAGGGCTTTATTTTCCCCCTAAAAACGGTGGCAGCTTGATGACAAAACATCTCTGGTGCGTGTGTTTAGGGGGTAACTCCTCGCAGGACTCGTATGGAGGGGGTTGGAGAAGAGGGAGATGCTGCTAGATTGCTTCTCATGCTTCTCATGCTGCTGCTGCCGCCGCCGCTGGTCTGAAAAAAAGGAGAAAGAGGGCCATCATTGGAGGGAGGCTTTTCATTGCCAAAAATGGCAAGGTTAAAGGTCCCGGACAGCAGGAGACCAAGGTAACAATGATGTCATGAGAAAAAATAATAATAATAAAGGTCTGAAGTACGGGGCTATTGATATTCATGAGCGATCAGCAGCGGTGAGCTGCCTCCTCTCGCCTTCAGCACCAGCAGCTCAGGGACAGCTCCTCAACAACCTGCTCCTCAACAACCTGCTCTTTCTTGGGTTTCTGCTGAGCCTGCGGCCCAACCGCCGTCTAACATATCTGCCCTGGAGCCCCAGCTCACCTTCTCTCTCTTTCTCGCTTTCTCTCTCTCTCTCTACGGACATACAAGGCAAAGGAACTGAGATCTTGGGGACGTCACTCCCTGCATGTCTCTTCTGGCAGTAGACTGGTCGTGCAGTAATAGGATGCACTTGGCTGTTGCTTAAAGCAGGCCCTTGTAGGCTTGGCACAGGGAAAGAAATCAATGCAACTCTATCAACCCATGTGAGTGTGTATGCGTGTCTATATATATATATATATATATATATAGATAATATATCTATAAACACGCCAGGAATGAGAGCTAGAAATTCTCTCTATATCCAAATGCCCCCCCCCTCCAAAAAGAATATTCTCAGGGTTCCAGCACTACCGTATTGTGCATGAACAGATGAGATGTGTGTGTGCCAGGGGTTTGTGTATTGATCAACGCAGGTTGATTCTGCATTTCACAATTGGAACAAGAATGCCTATAATGTAACGAGAATTACAATAAAAAAATGACACTGGGTCGTTATTTTACATGAAACGTAAAATGTGTTCGTGCGAGATCATTCAGCGACTTCACATCAGGTAAATGTCAGCTTGTTGTTTTTTTTGTTTTTTATCATATTCGTCTCGCAAAAGATTCATTCAATAAAGCTGATGTGTGGCACGAGCTGTTTAAATAAATTGTGATATTTAATAAATAGTATAGCTGCCAATATATTGATTATGCCCTGTACAGGACATACTGTATCACTAAGTGCTTATAGGGGACAGAGACAGCTATGTATTTACACTTGAGAATACTAATGGGTAATAATGAGGCCCTTATGATATGAAGCTGGGTGGGGGGAAGGGCACATGGGTGAACTGTACACCCCCCCCCAATCTTGCAAACCCTAAAACCTCACCAATGCTGCATCCTTTCCCTATCACTTCTATATATTTTAAAATAACTCTCCAGATGTAAACAGGTAACTCTCAATCTCTGACAAAACCCCCTCTCTTTCTCTCACCCCCTATATCTAGGTCATTTGCAATGGATGTTTCCTTCAATGCTCTCTCCTTATGAGCACCCACACTCACACACTCACACACACTCACACACTCACACACACTCACACACTCACACACTCACACACTCACACACACACACACACACTCACACACACTCACACACACACACACTCTCACACACTCACACACTCACACACACTCACACATTCACACACTCACACACACACACACTCTCACACACACACACACTCACACACTCACACACACACACAAATATCAGCACCATGTAGTTCAGCTGGGCCTCATCTAAACATTCTTGAACATGTTTTTCTAATTAAGTGCGATCAAAAAAGCACATGTTCTACCAGATATATTAAACTCACCTGCCATAGAGGTCTTTTCTGTTCTGCCAAATGATGTGTTTCTGAGTGTTGTGGGTGTACATATTATTACAATGTGCAGCCAAAAGAAATAATGATCACAGTGACTGCTACAACTGGGAGATATTATATATAAACCAATGCTCACACACTCCCTGCTGCTTTATAGGGTACCCAGGTTTGGGAAGGTAATCATTCCCACACTTAATGTGCTAATATGGGGAAGGGTACAGAATAAAGGAATATGAAATATTCTCCTTGGTTAGAACTGAGAAACAGTTTCTGAGCAAAACGAGTAAATATGCTCATGTGCAGACACCTATCCCCCCATCAAATTGGCTCCTGTTTCATGTTTTATTTCAATAGGGTAAAGGCAAATTTTCCCTGAACATGAGATGTGCCTGTCCCAGGCCCAGAGAGAATAGTACAGCCACGGATACAGGAAACTGTTGTACAATCAAACGCACGCGATTTGCTAGCGATCAACTGACAGCGATCTACATAACTGCATTCTAATATCACCGACCAGCACCCTCATGTCCGATATCTGAGCTGAAGGCAGCATGAGGGCAGTTGAATGGGAAATATAAACATAGGCCGGAATGGGGAATTAATTTACCTGCTATGTGAGATCCAGAAGGCCGGCAACATTCCCATCCACGCCTGGAAATAGACAAGGAATCAGTATTTAATTATAGGACCACGCTGCCCACTTGGAAAAGTCCAAATATTCTCTCAAAATATTCTTGCCGCAAAAAAAGGTTTATAAAGAGATTTATTTTATTTTTCATCTCAGATTAAAAAAATTAAAAAAAAAGGATTGTAAATTATAACAAATAGAAAAATTGTATTCATTGTCCTTACCCCCCAAAAAAAAGAATGACTGAATAAAATAATAAATACAAAAATGTTCCGCAAATCAGATTTGTAACCAGCTTTAGCTCTGATCAATTCTCTGCACAGAAAACAATAGGTTACAATATAAGTGAAAAATGGTCATTTATTGTATAATAATATTCCTAAACTGGGGATTCCCAGGGAAAATAGCAATTCTGCTTGGAGCTCAGTTGCTAAATCAGAGCCCTGATCTGAGCAGAAACCCACAATCTGGAACATTGCTGGAAAAAGCTGCCGCCTCTGCTGCACTTTCTATGGGAACACACACAGTTCAGCCCTAACCTGAGTCTATTTTGTTGTGTTCTATATTATCTGTATATTGCATTCTCCTCAATAGTTGTGCGAGAGCTCAGCAGAACGTTCAGATAACGTGTCTTCCAGTGAGCTGATCTAAAGTCAATCACAAAAGCCATTATGGAAATACGACTCTAAATTAAAGAATAATATATATATATATTTATATATATATATATATATATATATATGTGTGTGTGTGTGTGTGTGTGTGTGTCACAGCTAAAAAAACTTGCATATATATATATATATATATATATATATATATATATATATATATATATATATATATATATATATATTACAGTGAGCATATGTAGTATAATTAAAAAAAAAAAAAAAAAAAAGTAATTATGAGAGCAAATGGATTTTTGTTAATGGAACCAGTGTAATTTAAATTCCGGCTCCTCTGCTGTGATTGGTGGATTTATTGTGTCATATCAGGTCAGATGATCTTAAGTGTAATGAGGAAAAGAATAGTTACACTTCATGCTCACTGTGACTGTACAACAGGCCTGTGTATGAAGCAGCTCCAGCAACTGGGTCAGCATGCTGACTATGGGACATCCAGTCCAGAGAGCCATGTAGCTGTTAAGGAAATACAATTCCCAGCATCCCCCTTAGCTCTTCTTTTTTCTGTAGTCGTAATTCCACAACAGCTGCAAGGTGGCAGTTTACAAAACCTTCCTAAATCGGTCAGGTTCTGAATATAGAGGGCGATCTCTCCCCCCCCCCAAATGCCTATTGAAGAAAACCTAAAATATTTTCACAGTCCTGCATGCCCACTATGCACTTTTTTAATAGCCAGCAGCTTGGATCCTGGCAAACTGCAATGTACTTACTTGCGCTCAGTTATCTCTTCTTCATTTCAATTGCACCAACAACAAGACCACATCCCCAATAAGGACTGACACACAACTTATTCCTCTGCCCACACAACAAATAATCCTGCCGGAATATTTCTTGTTTGGTCTCCAATTTTCAAATTTGGCTGCAAAACATTTCCAGAAAAGTATGGGTAAAAATAAAACAAATCAATCAAATAAATAAAAAGATCCCATGAGAGAGAGGATTAATATGCCTTGAGTAGAGAGTTAAGTGCTTCACTGAAGGGGTCTGCAAGTTTTTTTGGGGGACTGGCCAAGGACTAGACCAACCCTCTCTGCTGAGGAGGAGGACGTGCTTAGAAATCCAACAATTTCCCCTAATTCTTTTGTTACTGATGAACTGAAGCCCCATTGTCCTCTCATTGCCACGGTCCCTTTCAGCTCCCACTGTTGGCACAGATAATGAATTTGCACCAAAACCCCTTCCAGTCCTCGTGTGACAGACTGAACAAATGAGAAATGTCTGGGCTCTGGCCGATCGCTGCTTTCATTCCCACCATTTATTCCCAGCTATTTATTCCCACACACAAGCAGCGCTGTTCTGTCTCTCTGTCTCGCAGCTAAAGCAGAAAGGATCTTATTTACTCTTATTAGGAACATGTTTGTTATTTGTCAATTGCATTCCAATCCATTACTGTATACTTTGTGTTATATTATTTATTAAGAAGCTTACCCTCACTACCCAAATGCAATACCACATACAGTACCACATCTCTTACCCACTCAATTCTGATCTTGCCCACTCCCACGCCTTGTCTCTTATTCCCTTTCCTTTAGATTGTAAGCTCCTTTGCACAGGGCCTTCCTCACCTTTTGTACCTGTATTGGTTATGATGTATGTAACTCCATATGTTCTATGTATGCAATTTAGTTGTATAAACACATTTACTTTACAGAGCTGTGAAATATGCTGGCGTTATATAAATAATTGTTAATAATAAAATAATTAGGACATATATGGATTTGTCTGTTTCCTGGCACATTCTTTTGTAAAAATTCTTAAACAGATGTGGGAGCAGTGGCGGAACTACCGGGGGAGCAGGGGGTGTGATTGGGCCAGGGCCTGCACCCCCTCAGGGCCCCCCCGGCAGCTCACGCACCGCTGTTTCCGGGCCAAAAATCACGTACGGAGGGGGGCGGGGGGCCCAACTGCGCGTCCCGCACCAGGGCCCGCCCCCCTCTAGTTACGTTACTGTGTGGGAGTACCTGTGCAATACAGTTTGGCAGGGTGTGGGTGTAGCATAAATAATCACAATGCTGCAACAATAAGATGCAGTGTAATGTCACACAGGGTGCAACAATGTCACATACAACTGTGCCAGGGAGTACGCTGCAACTGATGCAACAAAGTCTGTGTAATGACCTATGGGATAGGGGCAGATTTAGCAAAATGTGAGATTAGACCACACACAAAAAAAACCACTCACTTTCTATTCATTCCTATGCGTTTTTTAGAACTGTATTTATCAAATGGTGAACTGCACACCAACTTTCACCCACTGATAGAAATGATTCTAAAAATCTCATAGGAATGAACAGAAAGTGGGGGATAAGGCTATGAAGATTGTTATTCATCCAGGTCTTGGTATATCTAAAGGTGGCCATACATGGAGAGATCCGCTCGTTTGGCGATGTCGCCAAAAGAGCGGATCTCCCTCCGATATGCCCACCTTGAGGTGGGCAATATCGGGCTGATCCGATCGTGGGCCCTAGGGCCCAATGATCGGATCCTAACGATGCCCAAATGGGCGATCCGACCACATCAACGAATAGATGCGGCCGCGATCCGACGGGATTTTCTGTCCCATCCGATCGAGATCTGGCTGACTTTCGGCCAGATCTCGATCGGTGAAGCCCGTCGGGGGGCCCCATACACGGTCTGTCGGCAGCTTTTATCGGCCCGTGTATGGCCACCTTAATATAAGTAATTCTAAAACAACTGGACTTGCTGAGTAATCATTGAAGACGTTTCACTACTCATCCGAGCAGCTTCTCCAGTTCAACTGACTGGTGTGGGATGTTCTCAGCATATAAACTCTTCCACTAATCCAATCACAATGGCACATTGTAACTCTCCACAGAGGTGACATCTGAAAGTGGGGGAAGTTTTCTTGGTAAAATCTAATCTGACATTTTAATATATCTGCCCTATGAGCAGATTCGCCTGAACTTTCATCACTTTCCCCCAGGCAATTTTCATTTTAGCCAGCGGAGGGCCAGGGGAAGGCAGTTTGGGGAAATTGTTGCCCAGAAGAAGAGGAGATTTGTTGCTGGGGCGACTAATCTCCTGAATCTGCTCGTGTGGCCAGATCCTATGGGGCTCCTAGTGCCATCCCACCGGTGATTTTCATTCTTCGTTTTCCGAAGTCGCCCGAAGTTGGAAACTTCGGGCGATTTCGGAAAATGAAGCGCCCCGTGTGCCATCCTGCCGGCGATTTTCATTCTAGCTGGTGGGAAGGCACGGGAGGCAGTTCGGGGAGATTAGTCACCCCGAAAAAAGGAGATTTGTCGCAGAGCTACTAATCTCCCCGATTTGCTGCGGATGTTTCTGCCCTTAGTATGTTATAGAATGGTCGGTTCTAAGCAACTTTTCAATTGGCCTTTATTATTTAATTTTTTAAAGTTTTTAAATTATTTGCCTTCTTCCTCTGAGTCTTTCAAGATTTCAAATGGGGGTCACTGGCCCCATCTAAAAACAAATGCTCTGTAAGGCTACAAATGTATTGTTGTTGTTACTTTTTATGGCTCTTCTTTCTACACAGGCCCTCTCCTAGTCATATTTCAGTCTCTTATTCAAACCAATGTCTGGTTGCTAGGGTGATTTAAATCCTAGCAACCAGATTGCTGAAATTGCAAACTGGAGAGCTGCAGAATAAAAAGCTAAAAAACTCAACAATAATAGAAAATGAAAACCAATTACAAATTGTCTCAGAATATCTTTCTCTACATCATACTTCAAAGGTGAACAACCCCTTTAAGGCTATTCTTAAAGGGGTGGTTCTCCTTTAAGGTAACTTTTAGTATGTTATAGAATGGAAAATTCTAAGCAACTTTTCAATGGGTCTTCATTATTTTTTTTGTTAATGGTTTTTGAATTATTTGCCTTTACTCTTTCCTGCATTCAAATGGGGGTCACTGACCCCATATAAAAAAAACAAATGCCCTGTAAGGCTACAAATGTATCGTTATTGCTACTTTTTAGAATTCCTCTTTCTATTCAGGCTTCCCCTTTTCATATTCCAGTCTCTTATTCAAATCAATGCATGTTTGGTAGGGGAATTAGGAATTTTTTTAGAATGCTGAAACTGCAAACTGGAGAGCTGCTAAATAATAAGCTAAATAACTCAAAAAACACAAATAATAAAAAGTGAAAACCAATTGCAAATTGTCTCAGAATATCACTCCATACATGGAGTGGAGTAGAAGGTTTTGGAAAGTTCCATGTGGCATCAGTATGTGGGGGTGTAATGGTACTTGAAAAAGCAGAGATAAGCAGGAACAGAGCAGAACTGTGTGTGTGGGAGGGTAATTAGAAAGTAAAGGTGGCCATACACGGAGGGATCCGCTCGTTTGGCGATGTCTTGAGGTGGGCAATATCAGGCTGATCCGATCGTGGGCCCTACGGCCCAAGGGTCGGATCCTAAGGAATAGTAATGGGCGGTTGGATCGCGGGACTGGATCAATGAATAGATGCGGCTGCGATCCAACAGGATTTTTTGTCCCATCCGATCGATCCGTCGGAGGGCCCCATATATGGGCCAATAAGCTGCTGACATCATGGTCTGTCGGTAGCTTTTATCGGCCAAGTATAGCCACCTTAAGAGAGAAACAGAGAGAAACAAAGCAGGGAGAAAAGGGACAGGGAATAGTATTACAAAGAGGGAAAATAGAACAGGACTGGTTTGTGGGCCTGTGCAAAGCTAAAGTACACAGCAGTCATCTATCCCAGGTGCCCATATGATATGAAGTCTAGATACACAGCAGCAGATATCAGGTCCAGTCAAATTACACAGCATGTATCTAGTCCAGGTACTCAGCAGGTATCAAACACAACAATGAGTCAAATAGGAGGGACAGAAAGCTCTGCAAGTCCCCTCCCACACCTACACTGCACTGTACATCATAGTTATCATTGGCCCAGGCCTGAAGTGCGGTGTGCTGAAATCCAGGAATCCGACCCCCATCCAGATGTTCCTGAAGCATTTGCACTGGGCATTTTATACAGCTAC
The DNA here is from genome assembly GCA_038501925.1 of Xenopus petersii. Taxonomy (NCBI): domain Eukaryota; kingdom Metazoa; phylum Chordata; class Amphibia; order Anura; family Pipidae; genus Xenopus; species Xenopus petersii. The sequence goes on along the minus strand of CM076673.1, from coordinate 172,995,724 downwards.
ATGTCTGCCCCCTGTCTCTTACTTTTATATTCTTATGGCACGTGCTTCTTTGTTCTGCATCTCTATTCATCTTCCTGTTCTATGTTTCATTCACGTGTTTATCATCTACGCATCCTCCTCAACGAACAGTGATTATATTTCAGCCATTCTACTCATTACCAAATATATGTAATATTTAAAAAAAATCTCTCTCTCTCTCTCTCTCTCTCTCTCTCTCTCTCTCTCTCTCTCAAATCAATCATCTATTTATGGCACCTATTAATAAAGTAAATGAGTGTATCCCTTTTTAAGGTTCTCCTTTTACTCTCATCACACAATACATCACACACACAAACTGAAATAATCACCAAAACAAGGAAAACACTGCTACTGTATTCAGTGAAACCTTCTCCCCACAGCCCTTCCAATATGAATATTTCCCACTGGCTACTGTCTTTCATTTCCCATGATTCCACAGTAAATTGCCTGTCTGTGTCTTAACTAACAGTTTTAGGAAAAAAGAGAAGAATTAAAACCATGACTGTTCTGTGCCATTATACACTACAGTGCACATTGGTTTGTTCCAGGCTGGGTGACTATATCACAGTAATAGAGAAAGCTTGGGGTGCTTTATCTTTAACCCCTTCAGCACTGATATGGGCTTGTATGCCCTGAGCTAATTATGAGCTGACACTGTGGTTAGAAATGTCTCAGAGGTGGGGGCATCTTAAGGTGGCCATACACGGGCCGATAAAAGCTGCCAACAGACCAAGTCAGCAGCTTATTGTCCCGTGTATGGGCCCCCCCCCGACGGGCTTCACCGATCGCGATCTGGCAGAAAGTAGGCCAGATCTCGATCGGATGGGACTGAAAATCCTGTCGGAACGCGGCCGCATCTGTTCGTTGATGCGGTCCCGTGATCCGACCGCCCGTAAAGCTACTGTTAGGATCCGATCGTTGCACCCACGATCGGATCAGCCCGATATTGCCCACCTCAAGGTAGGCATATCGGGGAGAGATCCACTCGTTTGGCAGCATCGCCAAACGAGCGGATCTCTCCGTGTATGGCCACCTTTAGTGATGAGTCCAATCATCTGTACAGTGTTGTCTGTCTGTCTAGATACAATTATAGATCAGCATCACAGGCTATGGAAAAAAACAAATGACAGAACATAGTGCAATATCAGTGCAGTCACCAAAGTGTTACAGCACTAATCTGTGTGTGTCTTGACTCATAGAAAGTCTATGCACAGATTTTTTCCTGTGTGTTCTAAAGTGCTATAGTAAAATTACAATAGCACTTTAGAAAACACACAAATCCGCTTTTGCAATTTTAACTCTGTTATACATATTGTCTGTCTGTCCGTCCATATCAGTTCTCTGCCTTGTTAGACAGGGATGAGGGTAAATTAATGTTGGAGGAGGCTTCCAATAGATAGTATTCTATGGCAGAATTCCTAACTGTATACTTATATATGGCAGTTGGTAAACCTTTGTGGGGGGTGAGGGGGATTGTGTCAGTATGTACCTATATGTGTCTAGCTGTTATTTCATTTTTACAGGTAGGTGTGTGTTTATTATCTACATGCAGTTTGTGGGTTCCAATCCAGCCTTAATTTGTTCTATATAATTATATTGTTATAATACACAAAAGCCATGAATATCTTGTAAATTATATAGTGAATAAAGTACCCCCTTTTGTAAAATATATGGATATTATAAGTTACCGAGGAGTTTCATGACCATATAAAAACACGAGGCCAAGTCATGTGACAGAAATGTGACAGAAATGACATCAGAACTCACCGTTTATAACTGATGACATCAGAACTCACTGTTTATAAGGCTATAATTTACAGGATTTTCATGTCTTTTGTGTATTATATTCTTATAATACACAAAAGCTATTAATATCTTGTAAATGATATCATTATATTATGGTCATGAAACTCCTCGGTAACTTATAATATCCTTATATTTTACAAGAGGGGGTACTTTATTCACTATATAATGTTTTTATTAGATGGGCATAGCAGTGTTACATAACATGACACCCATTAGATGTGGTAATATTTAGAATTAGGAGCTTGCATACAAATTAAAATAAGGATATGACAGCAATGGGCAAGTTGAAGTCCTCCAGCTATTTCTGAACTCCCAGCAGTCTCTGTTGTTGTGACACCTCCCCCCCCATATAACTGGTTTAAAGCTATAAGACCGCATTGCTGATCATCCATGGAATCCATGACCTGTATAAAGACATTACTTTAGCTAACATCAAACCCAGACGTGTGCTATTAACAGTTTATTGGGAGCCCCGTGGCGTCTGAGACTGGCATAAGGCCAACTGTCAGTCTGTGGCCCAATAAAATTCGTTGGTGCTGGGTTTAAGGCCTAGATATTAATATGGAAACTACATATAAATACAGACTTATTGAGGGGGGGGGGGCACAGAGAACTGTCCCTAACTTAAAACAAGAAGCATGGCTATGGTAGTGTGTGTGTCTGCATA